>CM053140.1:76942200-79442200 GCA_028571685.1 Heterohyrax brucei | reverse complement strand
TAGGCCCAAATAGCAGCACCCATATCTTTTCTCTGTGGCATAAGTTTAGCCTTCTGGTCTACTTCCCTGTAGCACTCTACAACTTGCTATATTCCCACAAGTTTGGGTTTTATTATCTTTCATATTCTGGCATAACCTGACATTTTGTTTTTAAAACAAAACTACTTTCTTTTCCCTTCTTAAAATTCTAATCCTCTCTTCTTAACTCTATTTAACCTTCCTCTAACCTGCTACAGAAACCCTGGTGGTGTAATGGTTAAGAGCTATGGCTGTTAGTCAAAAGGTCAGCAGTTCAAATCCACTAGGTGCTCTTTAGAAACTATGAGGCCATCAGAATCCACTGAACAGCAACAGGTTTTGGGGTTTTGGCTTTCTAACCATCTACAACTTTCTTCTAGCCTTATGAAACTTTCCAAATCCATCTAAATTCTTCTTTTCTCTTTCTCACCTTAGCTCTGTGATTTCCTCTTATGTTGGAACAACCAGTCTTTCATTTTAGGACTAAATTACTATTTTTTCATATCTTTAATTTACCTTAAGTTACTTAAAACGATAAACTGCTTTTAAATTGACATATTACAAAACATAAAAATTTTACCAGAACAAATTCACTTTAATTAATTCCTGGGAGTATTAGGGCTATTCAGTTTATGTAAGTGCTTATTATTCTTATTGTTTATTAAACTAATAATAAATAAAGAATAAATAAATTCAGAGGCTGCAAATTATTATATTTTCATAACCTTGTCTTTCACATGTTTCTTAGGATTCTCTGGAGAAATAACTTAGAATAATTTGCCTTTCTGGAAAACCAAACCATACAACTCTGAGAATCAACTCGATGGCAGTGGGTGAGTTGTCTTTTTTAAGGAAGTTACATTAACTAAAATAAATATGTCATCCTCTTTTAGTGTATTTTTCAAACAGATTCACTTACATCCAAGTTTCTTACAGTAACTATTAAAAGTCCGAATTATAAGCAAGAAGTAGTTTTTCTTGGAAGAGAAAAAAACTGAGATTTTTAAATAGCTACATACACACACACACACACACACACACACATAAGCGTACTTGGTACAAAACCAGAAGCTTAGACACAGTAAACTCTCAGAACAAAGTGAAACAGAAAAATCATATAAACTCATTGGTCTGTGAGACCAGCTTGAAAACTAAGTTTATATAATAGCATGCAACACGAGTGTATGGGGAACCCAGTTTCTTAAAACATCCACAACCATTTTTTGGTAAGATCAGTCCAATTTATACCAGTAAAAAATAGGTTCTAGATAAAATCTATTAATTTGCTAGAGTCTCAGATGGATTTTTTTTTTTTTTTTTTTTAGATGTTTTGGACTAGAGCTGAGCATTAAATGAAAGTTCTATAAGAAAGACATTGTGAACGGGAACTCATTTTCTTAAAGTGGAAGCAAAAGAGCCGATGAAAACTGATTTTTCCCAAAGTGGTCACTGAAATTCCAAATTACTTTTAGCATATTCAGCTTGTTATGCTTTTGAACATGAACTCTAAACCAGCGTCTTGGTGGTAGGGAAAGGACCTAGATTTATTTACCAAAGATGTTTTAAAAATCTTTTTTTATGTATGTGTGTGTGCTTTAGGTAAAGGTTTAGAGAACAAATTTGTTTCTCATTAAACAACTAATATACATATTGTTTTGTGACATTGGTCACCAACTTCAAAACCTTGGGATCCCCATTTCCCACGCATTCAGCTTTCCTGTTCCCTTCTGCTTTCTTGTCCTTGCCCCTGGGCTCGTGAGTCCATTTCATCATATATACATGGTTGAACTACACGTATTATTGTTTTATGGGCTTCTCTAATCTTTGGCTGAAGGGTGAACCTCAGGAGTGGCCTCAGTACTGAGTTAAAAGGGAAGATACTCTCAGGGTTTTTCCAGCCTCTCTCAAACCTGTAAGTCTAATCTTTCTTGTGAATTTGAATTTTGCTCCACGTTTTTCTCCAACTCTGTCTGGGACTGTCTATCATAATCTCTGTCAGAGTGGTCGGCTGTGGTAACCACCTAGTTGTGCTGGACTCAGTCTGACAGAAACTGTGGCAGTTGCGTCCCCTTGGTCCTGTGGAAGAATCCTTCCCTTGTGTCTTTGGTTTTCTTCGTTCTCCCTTGTTCCAAATGAGTGGGACCTGTAGACTTACATTCAATGGCTGTTTACAGGCTGGTAAAACCCAAGACACTGCTCACTAAAGTAGAAAGTAGAACATTTTTCTTATAAACTGTTTTATGCCAAGAGAGCTAGATGTCCCCGAGAGTGTGGTTCCCAGTTCTCAGCACAGTCATTTGGTCTCTGTGGGAATATGAATGTGTCTATGCAGCTTCCATGACTTTGCCTTGGTCAAGTTGTGCTGGCTTCCTCACTGTTGTATACTTTCTTACCCTTCACCAAAGTTACTACTTAATTGTTCTCTAAATCAAACCAAGCTTACTACTGTTGAATTGATTCCAACTCACAGTAACTCTATAGGTCAGAGTAGAACTGCCTGATAGAGTTTCAAGAAGCTCCTAATGGATTCGAACTGCTGACCTTTTGGTTAGCAGACATAGTTAGTGTTTTTCTGTCCCAACCCTCCCCCTGTCTGGTAACCATCAAAGATTGTTTCTTTTTCTGTAAAAGCACAGACTGCGGTAAGCAATGTAGTAAGGACTTCTATAACCCCAAACTAAACCACTGCTGTCAAGTCAGTTCTGACTCATGGTGACTCTACAGGACAGAGTAGAACTGTCCCCATAGTGTTTCCAAGGAATACCCCATGGATTCAAATTGCTGACATTTTGGTTAGTGGCTGTAGCACTGAAACACTATGTCACCAATCTCTCTAGGGCTTCCAAGCAGAGTATAAAATTTGAAGTCTAATTTTCTGTTATAGGATGAAAGTGAATTAGCAAAAATATTCCAGCTACAGCTACAGTACTTGAGCGAAGTAAAGTTGAAACAGATATAGTAACTCCCATGTCCGATGGAATCAAGCAGGTTTACATATCATACTGAAAACTGTTATATATGATCATGTCACAGAAAGCTAGTGGAATAAACATTACAAAACACAGCAAACTAGATTGCTAATACTTTATAGTCATAGATCATGTCTGTTGTGGTTGGTTGCAGCCCTGTCCTGGCACCTGCCACACTGGTGGGCACATGGTAGTTTTCATTAAATATTTGGTCAAGAAAATGAAGAGGGAAAAGTGAGTGTATCCATGGCCATTATCAAGGTCAGGTTTGGTAAAGCATTTCTCTCACTCTTTCCTAAGGTGTATCCTTCGCTGTCAGTCAGTTCTGGTGGTGCAGTTGTAAGCTCTGCCCTCACTTTTTACCTTTCCTGTAGGCAGGTTGTGGTGATCTTCTCTGGACTCTGGCAGAGGGTGTGAAGCCCACTTAGGGGTGGTCAGGGACAGTCAGTATCCAGAAGCAACTGTATCGTGAGTGTTTCTATACCGAGCCCCATCAGACTCCTGGGTGGCATGTCCAGGCTCCTCCCAGTGGTCTCCCTGCAAGGCCTGGCTCTGCTGTTGCTGAAAGCATCCCAGCTCTACCAGTGCAAGCAATGGCTATTCGGAGCACTCAACCAGTGCCTGTCCCCACTCCTCCCTCCCCCTGGCTCTTCCGGCACAAGGAGAAGGAAAGAAGAAGGAGTTGAGGGCAGTGGGGGAAGAGGGAAGACCAGAGCTGTGTCAGCAAATCCATCAGATAATACCTTGTATATGACTGGCACCTGGCCATCCAATTAAACCCAATCTCTCAGGTATCAGCTTCCCACTCCCAGCAATAAGAAGCTCACTGCCTTCCTATATGCCTGGCCTAGCCTTGGCCAGATTCTCCAGATACTCCTTCCCGTGTAGACCTGCTCTGCAGACCTAGAGGATGATGATGGTCCCTTCCTGAGTCTCCTACATTCCAGGCTGTGCAGCCCCAACAGCCTTAGCTGTTCTCAAAGAGCAAGGCTTCTAGATGCTTCCACGTCTCACTTACTCAAGCCTGTCTTCCCTGCCTAGCCTGAGTTCACCAGTGAACAAATATGCGTCAGGGCAAATGCCTGCCCTGGAGGTTCACGGTCTGCGGAGGAGACAGACAGGAAATTGAAGAAGGTGGCAGGTCACAAAGACTGAGTTTCTTTTTTCTTTAACCTTTCCTTCTTTTTCCTCCTTTTTCTACATCTTCTCTCTCTATCTCTATGTCCTGAAGTATAAGAAAATCACTATCAAAATGCTAGTTGGGCAAAAGCTAAAGAAACAGAGACTTATACCACCTACCCAAATTATCACAACGTGAAGCAGAACAACTTAATAAACCCATCACAAAGGAAGAAATTGAAAATGTCATCAAAACACTGTCAACCAAAAAAAGCCCGGACCCAGATGGCGTCACGGCAGAATTCTACCAAGCATTTAGAGAAGAGTTATCTCCAATACTACTGAGACTATTTCACAGTATAGAAAAGGATGGAGTACTCCCAAACTCATTCTATGAAGCCAGCATAACCCTGATACCAAAGGCAGGGAAATACCCAATCAAAAAGGAGAACTACAGACCGATATCACTCATGAATCTAGATGCAAAAATCTTCAACAAAATTCTTTCCAGTAGAATACAACATATCCAAAAAATAATCCATCCTGACCACATTGGATTAATACCAGGGATGCAAGGCTGGTTCAACATCAGAAAAACAATTAATGTAATGAACCACATAAATAACACAAAAGACAAGAATCACCTGATTTTGTCCATTGACGCAGAAAAGGCATTTGATAAAGTCCAATACCTATTCATGCCAAAAACTCTTAGCAAAATAGGCATAGATGGAAAATTCCTCAATGCAATAAGGGCCATTTATACAAAGCCAATTGCCCACGTCATTCTGAATGGAGAGAGACTGAAAGACTTTCCCTTGAGAACAGGAACTAGACAAGGATGCCCACTCTCACCTCTCCTATTCAACATTGTACTAAAAGTTCTAGCCAGAGCAATTAGACAAGACCAGGAAATAAAGGGCATCTGCATAGGCAAAGAAGTCAAAATCTCCCTGTTTGCAGATGATATGATTGTATATGCAGAGAATCCCAAGGAATCTATAAGTAAACTACTCAAACTGATAGAAGATTCAGCAAGGTCTCAGGATACAAGATAAATATAAGTAAATCAGTAGGATTCCTTTATACCAACAATGAGACTGTTAATGAAGAAATCATCAAATCAATACCATTTACTATAGCCCCCAAGAAGATAAAGTACCTAGGAATTAATCTAACCAGAGAAACAACAGACCTTTACAAAGAGAACTACAAGCCCTTACTACAAGAAACTAAGAGAGACTTAGATAAATGGAAAACCTACCCTGCTCATGGATAGGAAGACTTAACATTGTGGAAATGTCTATTTTACCCAAAGCAATCTACTTATATAATGCAATGCCAATACAAGTTCCAGCATCATTTTTTAATGAGATGGAGAAACAAATCACCAAATTTGTTTGGAAAGGGAAGAAGCCCTGGATAAGTAAGGTACTACTGAAGAAGAACACACCAGGAGGCCTCTCATTACCCAACCTTAGAACATGCTACACTGCCACAGTGGTCAAAACAGCCTGGTACTGGTACAAGAACAAAAGATCGATCAATGGAACAGAATTGAGACCCCAGAAATGACACCATTGGTCTATGAACAGTTGATATTTGACAAAGGTCCTAAGACATTAAACTGGGGTAAAAACAGTATCTTCAACAAATAGTGCTGGCAAAATTGGATATCCATCTGCAATAAATTGAAACAAGATTCATATCTTACACCTTATACAAAAACCAACTCCAACTGGATAAAAGACCTAAATATCAAACCTAAAACGATAAAGCTCATCCAAGAAAAGGTAGGAACAACAATGGAAGTTTTAATACACAATGTAGACAGACTCTAGCATCTGTCAAACAAACCACAGTCGATAGAAGAGAAAAGAGGTAAATGGAAACTATTAAGAATCAAACACTTTTGCTTATCCAAAGACTTTATTAATAGAATTAAAAGGCCACCTACAGAATGGGAAAAAATATTTGGCAACTCTATGTCAGACTGATGCCTGATCTCCATAATCTATAAGATACTACAAAATATCAATAAGAAGAAGATAAATCATCCAATTCAGTGATGGCCAAAGGGGATGGACAGACATTTCTCTAAAGAGGAGATCCAAGCAGTGAAAAAACACATGCAGTCATGTTCATGATCTTTAGTTATAAAAAAAATTCAAATCAAGACTACAATGAAATACCATCTCACCCCAAGAAGGTTGGCCATGATCCAAAAAACACAAAACAGCAAATGCTGGAGAGGCTATGGAGAAAGTTGAACACTTCTACACTGTTGGCGGGGTTGCACAATGGTCCAGCCTCTTTGGAAAGCAATCTGGCGCTTCCTTAAAAAAATGGATATTGATATACCATTTGACCCAGTAATTCGACTACTTGGAATATACTCTACAGAATCAAGGCCTTTCACACCAACAGACACATGCACAAGAATGTTTATCACAGCACAGTCCATGATAGCAAAAAGATGGAATCAACCCAGATGCCCAACAACAGAGGAATGGATAGGTAAACTATGGTATATCTACTCAGTGGAGCACTACGCAATGATAAAAAATAGAGATGATTCCAGGAAACATCTCATGACCTGGTTTCAACTGGAAGACATTATGGTGAGTGAAAGTAGTCAGCGACAAAAGGACAAATATTGTATGAGACCCTACTATAAGATCTCAAAAACAGACTTATGTATAGAAAAAAAGACTCTTTGACAGCTGCAAGGGAGGGGAGGGAGGAACAGCAAGGGGGGAAGGGTTTAGATTAGATAGTTTCTAGAAATCTGGTTGGGTGAAATGGGTGATAGCACACATTAGAAACAAGAACAATATTAAGTGGACTTCAGCATAACTTGAATACTCCTTCCATCTTAACCCAATATTGCAAGGATAGAGTAGCTGGGGCAGGGGGTGGGGGACCATGCTCTGAGGCAAAATCGAGGCCAATTGGCACAACTAGCATTTTGATAAGAGGGCTCTCTGCACCCCACATTAATGAGTGGCATGTGGGGTCTTAAAAGCTGCCAAGCTGCCATCCAAGGGTACAGCAAATGGTCACAACTCAGCAGGAATGGATGCTCACCGAGGACCAAAATGACATGGGGTAAAGACAACCCAGAAGATAGAGAGACTCCACATGAGTGAGTGTCTACATCAACTTGGGACCAGAAGAACCGGATGGTGCCCGGCCACCACCAGTGATAGCCGTGAAGGAGCTCACTAAGTTGAGTCTCACTGGTAACACAAGAATAAAAAGGGGTGCACCCTGAAATCTCCACTAAAAGACCTCAACCGATGGTCCAGCAGTTTCAGGGTTCCCCTGGGAGCATGGCCCCTGACTCTGATGCTGCTCTTGCCCATAAATTGTAATGAAGATCCACTCTTTGGACACGAATGGATTGGGCTTGGCAATGCAGAGTGACTATATGTTGGATGCACTTTATGGTTCTATGCATCTCCGACTCGATGGCACTTGGCTGGCTGGCATCTATAGGATATCCTGCTGACCTCTGGATGGAGGAAGGAGAGTAGGTGGAGAGGAGTGGAAAGGAGGCTGTTGGGAGGATGAGACATGTATGGAGCAGAGAGGAATAGTGTGCTGTCACCGGACAGGGAGAGCAGTGGAAGCTGCATATAGGTGGACATGTAAATTTATACAGGAATGTACATTTTCATTCAGTCATAATAAAAAAAAAGAAACAGAGACTTCAAAATCACACATGTCAATGCTCTCAAAGGACATTGAGGCCAGCTGGCACAACTAGCCTATCGCTAAGAGAGTCTTCTGCACCCCATATTGGTGAGTGGCATCTGGGGTCTGAAAAGCTAGCAAGCTGCCATGTGAGGTACCCCAAATGATCCCATCTGAGTTGAATCAGATGATTACCAAGGTCAACAGAGATATAAGAGAAAAAGAGCCCAGAGGACTGAAGGACCCATGTGTATGGGTAACTGTACCCAACATGTGATCAGAAGAACCAGATGGTGCCTTGCCACCACCAGTGACAGCCATGATGGGGCACACAATGTTGGGGCCCAGTGGCAACACATATAAAAGGAAGGGTACACCTCAAGAACTCCACTAAGAGACAGTAACTGATGGTCCGATGACCCAGGAGTTTCTCTGGGAGCATGGCCCCTAGGTCTGCCGCTGCCCCAAAGCATTATTCGTTATTGAGGTCAACTCTTTGGACAGGAATGGATTGGACTTGGGAACATGGGGTGACCATATGGTGTGTCCACTTTATGGCACTATGTATCTGCAGGATGCTATTCTACTGGCCTCTTACCAGAATACCGAGGGGAGGGTGGAGAAGAGGGGTAGGAGATTCTTAGCAGGATATGACACGTATAGAACAGAAAGAGAGTGTGCTGTCACCGGGCAAGGAGACAGAGGGAACTGCAGATAGGTGGGCACACAAATTTAACTTGGATTGTATACTACTTTTGCTCAACAACAACAACATACATGTCAAGAAATATAGACTTTACAGAAAGAAATTCAAGGAGTCACTAAACAGCGGAACCTATAAAACCAAAAAAACTAAATCAACTGCCATCAAGTTGATTCCAACTCATAAGAACACTGCAGGACAGAGTACAAATGTCCCATAGCGTTTCCAAGGACAGCCTGGTGGATTTGAACTGCAAACCCTTTGTTTAGCAGACTTAGCACTTAACCCCTACGCCACCAGGGTTTCCACACCCCTTAGCAAGCACCAGAAACAAACTAAAGAGAGGAAAGAATTTGACTTTTAGAGTTTCCAAATTATAATACTCAAAATGTCTAATTTTCACCAAAAAAAATTACAGAGCATGAAAAAAACAAAAAAAGATGGTCCATCCACAGAAGAAACTAACCAAAACTCTGAGGCGGAAATCCTGGGTAGCATAGTGCTACAGCTGCTTACCAAGAGGTCAGCAGTTGAAATCAGCCAGGTGCTCCTCGGAAACTCTGTGGGGCAGTTCTACTCTGTCCTGTAGGGTCACTATGAGTCAGAACTGACTTGATGACAGTGAGTTTGTGTGTGTGTGTTTTTTTGTTGTTGTTATTGTTATCTCTGAGGAAGCACAGACTTGACTTAACGACACAAAGACTTTAAATCAGCTGGTTTGGATATGCTCAAAGTGTTACAGGAAACCAAGGGAACATTTCGTGACCAACAGACAATCAAACAGACATAATCACCACCCCCATTCTTGAATCAAGCTTCATTTTTTTTTCCCTTCTGACACGACCCTGACTCCATCCTATGGAGAGAAGCCTTCCTGAAGTTCAACTCCGTCCACATCACTGTTCAGTTCTGCCTGAAGGTTTCACTCAGCGCTTATTTGAGGCCTGGTCCCTAATTCTTCTTTCCTACCTTTATCTTGCAGCTGTCACAATCACATCCTATGTACCAGCCAAATTAGCATATTCATGTTCCTAAAGTGTGACAAGCTTCCCTAGCCTTTGCACATAACACACCTTCAGCTGGGGTTTGTCCTTGCTAGAACCACTTGTCCTCCCTTCCAAATTGCCTCTGGTAGTCCTCCTGGTCCTGTCTACCCTAACACACACATGCACACACCCATCTCTGGCCCAGGGTTTACACTTTGCTCCTGTTAATGGGCAGATATATTTCTAGCACCAGTAGATGCTAACTCCAGACTTCCAACATTACATCCTAGAGCCCTAAGCAGAGTTCATGGCTGGCTTACACTGTACAAGTAGCGCTAGTACCTGTATTTCTCACCTCAACATACCCCCTCAGTCCCAGATTTCCCGCATGTACACATAGAACACCCTTACACAGTCCAGACTCAAACATGTGTGTCACCTGGACATCTATTAGACACAGCCACAAACAATAGCACTCTCATCCCATTCATGCACACCACCTACTTTGAATACACATACCTATCGTCAGTCACAGACGCACTTGTAAGGTCATGACCTGTTTGCTATCACAGATACTTACACATACTATAACCCAACCTGATGCAATTCTTATGCTCAAACACACTTATACTCACTCTCACAGATACAGACAAAGTGACTGATTCACATATGCACATGTTTAGATGCTTTAAGCCATACCTGGAACACATACGCAGGGATGTATTCCTACATACTTGCATATATGCCCCAATACACTTTCCAGGTTAGAAAGAAGCTTCTTTCTCATATTGGTATAAATGAATCCCTCTTTTGCTTGTCTGAAACTCCTTCCAGCACTAACTGAAATGAAGGGTCTCCAACCACTGTTATAAGACCAGGACTCCCAGAAATCAGTGGGATGGGAGAAGACCTAACACCATTTCAATCCACAATTCGCTCATCACCCAGAATAGAAAGTCCTATAGTCTATCCTGGTACTTCTTCTCTGTCCACCTCCATGTCAACATAGGCTTTTTTAGTATGGTCAATGCACCTTAAACAGGAGAAAGAGCTGTCGCTGGCTGGCCTGGGCAGCGGCAGCCCTCAGTGGCAGAGAAGGTATCCAAGAATGTTATTCAGAGGGGCTCAAGTTGGGACCTAGGGCTTTTCTGCATGTATTTGCACCACCTGTGTACAGAAAGGAACCTGGCATCTGTCTGCATTCTCATGGCTCAGCCTCTGCCATACCATGACCTCCCATCAAGACTCTGATTTGTCACCAAACTTAGCCTCAGGAAAAATTTCCTCAATGAAAAGGGAGTGAACTCCTTAGAAGGCTCCATCTGACCCCTTTGGTTTTATCATACCTTGGTATGTTTGCTCCCTAAACCTGTGGTTGTACCTGTTTCTGGCCAAACAAAAGCTGGTTTTCCTCACAAATTGTTGCTAAAATCCAAAACTTGACTCAGATTATTGTAAAACTATATGTTATAGATTACAATTAAAACCTGTAAGAAAACAGACATTACAAACATCTGCTCTGGAACCTTAATTTACTGCACTGCGTCTGCATTAGAATGTGAGGTATTCTCGACAGAACATCTGGGGAAACAGAAAAGAGAGCCAGGCCTTTTTAGCACGAGCCTTCAGAGCAACTTGGAGTAAGGTCTGTGTCTCCCTCCTGTCCGGGACAACTCCGAGAAGCTCAGCACCCAGGAGTCATATCTGAAGTTCTTTGAACACACATCTGCTTGATAACCCTGGACACCATCATGGAGCGCAACTTAAGCCACCAGGACAGCGCCCAGTTTAGCAGGGCAGTGATGATACTCAACAGCATTCTGTAGTAGTCAGCTGGTACTACTCTGACAGAAACACCGTGAGTGGATGGTTTTAACACAGAAAAGATTATTCTCACGCAGTCCAGTAGGCTAGAAGTTCAAGTTCAGGGTGCCATCTCCAGGGAACATACTCTCTCTGTCAGCTCTGGAGGAAGGTTCTTACATTGCATTGGTCTTTCTTTGGTCTGAGAACATCTGAGTGTGGGAACCTCAGGTCCGAAGGACACACTCTGCTCCCAGTGCATCTTTCTTGATGGTACGATGTCCCCAACTCTCTGCTTGCTTCCCTTTCCTTTTATCTATTGTAGAGTAAGAGGATAAAAGGTGGTGCAAGCCACACTCTGCGGAAACTCTGTTAGTAAGGATGTTGCGTTCACACCCTAATCCTTTTTTGACATAATCTTATCTATTAACCACAGGCAGAAATGAGGATTGACAGCATAGGAAAGTCACAAAATGGAGAGTAATCACCCAGTACTGGGAATCATGGCCCAGTCAAACTGCTACACACATTTTTTGGGGAAAAGGGCACAGTTCAACCCATGACACAGTCTTTCTTCTTACTAACTGGCATGGATTTACTTCAGAGGCTGGTTGTGTACTTTAGTTGTGCACCTCACCTCCACACAAAGGAAAATTCTCCTCCCAGACCCACACGTATAGGTAGAAGACTGGTTGTTCACTCCATCTTATTTAGTGCTGTGGACCAGAAAGGCTCTAAGACCAGCAGACATGGATGTCTCCGTGTTGATTATCCCCGGTGTTTAAGGTAGACTTCTGGTAAGAGCCAGTATCTTCTGCATCCTCTCCCTTAGGAAATCCCAATCCTACCTCTAGGCTTTTGAGGACCTGAACAATCTATTTTATCCTCATATCAGAAATACCTTTGCAGTGTCACTGTATTCACAAGTTCTTAGAGAAAGATTGTTAAGAGTAGGGCACAAACCAGACACTTCTAACAGTATGAAAAACAGGTATTTATCATTTACAGTATAAGTGGGACAAGGGTGAGTAAAACTGCAAGTATCACCATCAGCCTAGGTTTCCTGATAGTAGACCCCTGTCCACAGAGTTAGATCAGTCCAAGCACTGCCCAGTTCATGTCTTAGAAGGAGAATGCCTTGGTTTCTCTCTCCTAGGGTTAAAAACTAGTCAGACAACTACATCTACCTGCGAACATCATGCACAGAGAAGAAATAAGGGAAAGAGCTATGACAGAGAGCCATAAAAGGTAAAGGGGCATAATAAAATTGGAAGGCCCCATGTGGACAATGGCCTTTATGTATTACCCATGTTGAGGCTATTCTAGATTTACTGATGCCAGAGAGCAGCCCTTCCTCTTTAACCCAACAAAGATAATTTAACTGAGTTCCAGGTACTTCAGACAGTAATCATCTTCTTATAAAGCTCATACTTCACTTAATGTTCATTAGTAATAATGCTCAATAGAAGCTAGGAAGACAATGAGGGGACAATTACAATACGACACTGGTGCGTTCAGCAGCCTTAAACCACAACAACATCATCTACAAGTCGAACCCTGATGGCCACTGGACACACTGTGCCTTCCAGCTTACCCATCAGCACACAGCTCCTGGGTCCTCCTCCCAGACAGCTTCCCACCTTGACCAAGGCACTGCCCAAAGCAACGTCATGATCCTCCTGGCAGAGCCAGACCCCTTAGTACTCCTGCAGGACCTGGTATATACTCAGGCTGAGTATCTCTCTGGGGTGCCAAGAAAAGTGCCAGGCACTATGTCACGATTTATATGTGTCCATCACACTTGGTGATGGTTGATGAGACACCATCTCAACATTCAAGGGAACATTCAAACAAATGCTCCAAGAGCTCTACCTTTGAGGGGGTCCCAACCTGCAATCAAATATGCTAGTGCTCTTATCACATCCAATCACACATTCATCCTGAGATACAGCTCCATCAGGCCTGGTACCCAACTGGGTGTGGTGGACAGATGGGGCTATTATGTATGTCTGTGGCTGGTGTGTCCATGGCTTCACCTCCCACTGGTAACCACTGTCTTGGACAGACTGTTCAAGCTTAGGGAAGGTCACCTATAGGAGAAAGGAAAACTGTATAAGATCAGGAGAAAAGGGCACACGGATTTTGCAAACATCTTCCTGTGAGCAAAAAGCCCGGAGGCTTTTCCTAGAGGAGCAAAGTCTGGAGGCAAACTCTGCATTCTCCCCATAGATTCCCAAAGATGGAGAACAGAGCAGCTTGTTCAACCAAGACCTTCAAGTTGAAGTAGACACATTCATGTTCAAGGGCCGCAACACCACAACCAGTGGCAAATCCTGGGTCCTTCGTGCCTTGTTCATGTACCCCAAGAGTCGGTAGAAATGCTGGAAGGAGATCCAGAGCTTCCTGGGGATGATGTGTTCCCTGGAGGATGGATTTTCCCTGCATGGTGTGTGCTCAAGAGAGAGGAAACTTCTGCCTCTGTGTTACAGCAGAAGCTCCTGGTCTGTTCAGGACCTGCCACAACTCAGAGTGGGCTTCGTCTCAAGGACCAGCCAGACTAGATGCCCTACACTGCAGTGTGCATCAGTGAGGTTCTGAAACCCTACATATCAGTGCCAAATCACCAAGCCCATCACTTTACCCCAAATTAGGAGCATCACCTAGCCTAACCACTCGACTGACAACCTAACCTCTCAACAAGCACACACAGAAAATGCCAAAAATCTATTAATCCTTTATAGATTTTCATTTTCTCATCAATGAAATTGATACTTGCTTTATAGTTTTGGATGAGGTACATGAAATGCCCGGCACAGAGCAGACTGCAGTGAAAATTCAATAAATATTATTTTACTGCCATATCATAAAGAACATTTTTTATTGTGGGAAGTCAGCCTAAATGATCAGTAAGGCCCCTTTCAATTCTGGTATTTCATAATAATAAGATCCCGTCTTAGTCATCTAGTGCTGCTATAACTAAAATACTCAGGTAGATGGTTTTAATAAAGAGAGTTTATTTTCTCACAGTCCAGTAAGCTACAAGTCCAAACTCAGGACACCAGCTCCACGGGAAGGCTTCCTTTCTCTGTCAGCTCTGGTGGAAGATACTTGTGATGCATTAGCCTTCCCTTGTCTGGAAGCACCTCGGGCCAAAAGGACGTACTCTGCTCCCAGCACTGCTTTCTTGATAGTATGAGGTCCCTAACTCTTTGCTTGCCTTCCTTCCTTCCTTCCTTCCTTCCTTCCTTCCTTCCTTCCTTCCTTCCTTCCTTCCTTCCTTCCTTCCTTCCTTCCTTCCTTCCTTCCTTCCTTCCTTCCTTCCTTCCTTCCTTCCTTCCTTCCTTCCTTCCTTCCTTCCTTCCTTCCTTCCCTCCTTCCTTCCCTCCCTCCTTCCTTCCCTCCCTCCTTCCTTCCCTCCCTCCTTCCCTCCCTCCCTCCCTCCCTCCCTCCTTCCCTCCCTCCCTCCTTCCCTCCCTCCCTCCTTCCCTCCCTCCCTCCTTCCCTCCCTCCCTCCTTCCCTCCCTCCCTCCTTCCCTCCCTCCCTCCTTCCCTCCCTCCCTCCCTCCCTCCCTCCCTCCCTCCCTCCCTCCCTCCCTCCCTCCTTCCCTCCCTCCCTCCTTCCCTCCTTCCCTCCTTCCCTCCTTCCCTCCTTCCCTCCTTCCCTCCTTCCCTCCTTCCCTCCTTCCTTCGTTAGCCAAAAGGTAGCACAAACTACACCCCAGGGAAACTCCTTTTTACATTTGATTAGGGATACAACTTTAGTAAAGGTGTTACAGACCTATCATACTCCTCTTTAACATGATTCAGTGTTGCTCCGTTAATCACTGGCAGAAATTACGATTTACAACACAGGAAAATTAAAATCACAAAATAGAGGACAACCACACAATATTAAGAATCGTGGCCTAGACAAATTGCTATACACATTTTTTGTTGTTGTTATTGTTCTTATTAGGTGCTGTTGAGTCAGTTCTGACTCATAGCGACCCTATGAACAACAGAAGGAAACCGCCCAGTTGTGCATCATGTCCACAATCATTTTTATGCTTAAGCCCGTTGTTGTGGCCAGTGTCAATCCATCTCACCAAGAGTCTTCCTCTTTTGTGCTGACCCTCCACTCTACCAAGCATGATGTTCTTCTCCAGAGACTGATCTTTCCTGACAACATGTCCGAAGTATATAAGATGCAGTCTTGCCATCTTTGCTTCCAAGGAGCACTCTGGTTGCACTTCTCCCAGAACAGATCCATTTGTTCTTTTGTCAGTCCACAGTATATTCAACATTCTTGTCCAACACAATTCAAAGGCATCTTCTTCTGTCTTCTTTGTTGATTGTCCAGCTTTTTCATGTATATGATGTGATTGAAAATACCATGGCTTGGGTCAGGTGCACTTTAGTCTTCAAGGTGATATCTTTACTTTGCAATACTTTAAAGAGATCCTTTGCAGCAGATTTTCCCAGAGCAATGCATCTTTTTATTTCTTAACTGCTGCTTCCATTGGGCGTTGATTGTGGACCCAAGTAAAAGGAAATCCTTGACAACATCAATCCTTTATCCATTTATGACAATGCTGCTTGCTGGTCTAGTGGTGGGGATTTTTTGTTTCCTTGGTGTTGAGGTACAATCCATACTGAAGGCTGTGGTCCTTGATCTTCATCACTGTTTCAAATCTTCTTCACTTCCAGCAAGTAAAGTGATATCATCTGTATAACGCAGATTGTTAATCAGTCATCCTTCATTTCTGATGCTTTGGTCTTCTTCATATTACCAAGCTTCTTGGATTATTTGCTCAGCATACAGATTGAAAATGTATAATGAAAGGATACAACCCTGATATAAACCTTTCCTGACTTTAAACCATGCATTGTCCCCTTGTTCTGTTCACATGACTGCCCCCTTGATCCCTATGCAGATGCCTTAAGAACACAATTAAGTGTTTTGGAATTCCCATTTTCCGCGATGTTAGCCATAATTTGTTATGATCCACACAGTCAAATGCCTTTGTGTAGCCAATAAAACACAGGTAAACAACTTTCTGGTATTCCTTGCTTTCAGCCAAGATCCATCTGACATCAGCAATGATAACCCTTGTCCCACGTCCTCTTCTGAATCCACCTTGAATTTCTGGCAGTTCTTTGTCGATACACTGTTGCAGTCACTTTTGAATGATCTTGAGCAAAACCTTACTTGCATGTATTATTAACAATATTGATCAGTACTTTCTGCATTTGGCTGCACTTTTCTTTGGAACGGGGATAAATATGGATCTCTTCCAGTCAGTTGGCCAGGTAGCTGTCCTCCAAATGTCTTGGCATAGATGAATGAGCACTTCCAGCACTGTATCTGTTTGTTGAAATATCTCAATTGATATTCCATCAATTCCTGGAGACTTGTTTTTTGCTGATGCCTTCAATGCAGCTTCAACTTCTTCCTTCACATTTTTGGGAGGTCTTAATTCAGTCCATGACAGATCCTAATCTTCTATGATATTCCAGGGTGAACATTCTATCATCTTTCTGAAATCTGTAGTTTTATGATGCTATAGTTCATTCTAATTTAGTGACCCTGACATTCTTTGATTCTAACCTTCCACGTTCCATCTCCTGACTCCAAGATTACAGGACTTATATGTCAATCAGGTGTTCATTTTTGCTTCTCTTCTAACTTCCCACACATTTGACGAAATTTTTCAGAAACTTCATTGTATTCAAAGGACAACCTAGCCACATTGTATTCATGCAATGCAAAGTAAGTAAGATGGTAACTCAGTTCCTATAATCTTCTCTACAAGGAGATGCTAGCTTCTGGATATAGTCTATGAATATTATCCTTAAAGTTAAATTTCTACTTTTGATAATCCTGCACCTTTGTGGGTTGGAAGGGTAGACTTGACCCTTTGGTGCCCTGGCCCTGGTGCTCTCTCTGCAGGTGTTTCAACCTTCCCTATTTGCACTGGCCTCTGTGTAATACATCCATATTTTCCTGCCCTTTTAGGAGAATCAGGGTGAGGTGTCCTGTGCATGGTGTAAGGGAAGGATGAAGTGTTTGCATACCCAGTGTTTGTGATCTTCTATGTGCATCAGTGAAAGCCTCAGCTGAGCTGGTATAAGCAGGTGCTTGTGGGAGGCGGGCCTTGTGTGTATGTGCCTGTATTTAAAGAGGCAGAATTTCAGAGCAAGTCATGAAGACTTTGCTCCCACTGATCTTTCCCAGTGTCCAGTGACACTCAGCAAAGATTGATCTTCAAAGTTCAGTGTATTCTGATGTTTTCCTTGCTTCACATATAACTTTGCAGAACTAAATTTCTTCTGCATTTCACATTTCTAGTATTGTGCTTTTCTTATTGTCAGGATTTTTAAAGAATGGATTTCTGTCTTCCTGATAATTATCAGTGAACCAAACCAAAACTTGCTGCCATTGAATTGGTTCCAATGCATAGTGACCCCATAGGACAGAGTAGAACTGCCCCTATAGAGTTTCCAATGTATATGCATTTGTTGTTGTTAGGTTGTTGAGTCAGTTCTGACGCATAGCGACCCTACATATCACAGAACAAACCACAGCCCAGTCCTGCACCATGTGTACAATTTTAGTTATTCTTGAGCCTATTATTGCAGCCACTGTGTCATTCCACCTCATTGAGAGGCTTCCTCTTTTCTTCTGACCTGGTACTTTATCAAGCTGGATGTCCCTCTCCAGGGACTGATCCCTCCTGATAAACGCCCAAACTATTTAAGATGTAGTCTCACCATCCTTGATTTAAGGAGCACTCTGATTGTTCTTCTTTCGGGACAGATTTGTTTGTTCTTTTGGCAGTCTGTAGTATATTAAATGCTCTTTGCCAACATTGTAATTCAAAGGCTTCAATTCTTCTTTAGTCTTCCTTATTCATTGTCCAGCTTTCACAAGCATATTATGCAACTGAAAATACCATGGCTTGGGTCAGGAGTACCTCACTCCTCAAGGTGCTGGCTTCACTCTTCAACATTTTTAAAAAGTTCTTTTGTAGATGATTCACCCAAGGCAATATGTCTTCTGATTTCTTGACTGCTTCCGTGAGTGTCGCTGGTGGATCCAAGTAAGATGAAATCCTTGACAAATTCAATCTTTTCTGCATTTATCATGATGTTCCTTATTGGTCCACTTGTAAGGATTTTTGTTTTCTTTATGTTGAGGTGTAGTCTGTACTGAAAGCTATAGTCTTTAATTTTTATCTGTATTTCAAGTCCTCTTCACGTTCAGCAAACAGGGTTGTATCAGCTGCATAACTTAGGTTGTTCAGAGTCCTCCTCCAATCCTGATGCCCCATTCTTCTTCATATAGTCCAGTTTCTTGGATTACTTTGCTCAGCATATGTATTGAACACGTACAGTGAAAGAATACAGTTACAACACACACCTTTCCTTACTTTAAACTGTGCAGTGTCCCTTGCTCTGTTCTAATGATGGCTTCTTGACTCATGTACACATTCCTCATGAGCACAAATTCCTGTTCTATGTAACGTTATCCATAGCATGTGATGATACACACGATCAAACACCTTAGCATAGTCAATAAAAAACAGGTAAACATCTTTCTGGTATTCTCTGCTTAAAGCCAGGATCCAGCTGCCATCAACAATAATACCCTTGATTTCACATCCTCTTCTAAATCCAACTTAAATTTTTGACTGTTCCCTGTTGATATGCTGCTGCTGTAACTGCTTTTGAATGATTTTTAGCAAAATTTTGCTGACAGGTGATATAAATGAAGTGGTTTGATACTTTCCACATTGGGTTGGATCACTTTTCTTAGAAATAAGCACAAATATGAACGTCTTCCAGGAAACCCTGGTAGAGTAGTGGGTTAAGGGCTATGTCTGCTAACAAAAAAGTTGGCAGTTCAAATCTGCCAGGTACTCCTTGGAAACTCTATGGGGCAGTTCTACTCTGACCTCTAGGGTTGCTATAAATCAGACCTGACTCAATGGTAGTGGGCTTTTGTTTTGTTTTGTTTACAGATGTCTTCCAGTCAGTTGGCCAGGTAGCTGTCTTCCAAATTTCTTGGCACAGATAAGTGAGCACTTCTAGTGCTGCATCTGCTTGTTGAAATATCTCAATTGGTATTCTATCAATTCCTGAAGTCTTTTTTTTTTGCGAGTGCCTTCAGTGCCACTTGGGCTTCTTCCTTCAGCACCGTCTGTTCTGAACATATGTCGCTTCCTAAATGGTTGAACATCACCTTTTTCCATGCTCTTTTGCTACTGTGTGTTCAAGGGCAAGTTCCAGAGTCTCTTCTGACATCTGCTTTAGTTGTATCTTTCTTGTCTCTTCAATGTTCTCTTGCTTTCTTCACATATGATGTCCTTGATGTCATTCTAGAACTCATCCGGTCTTTGGTCGATGGTGTTCAGTGTGTCAAATCCATTTTTAAGATGGCCTCTGAATTCAAGTGGGATATATTAAATTCAAGTATTCTAAATTCAAGAGGGATAAAGTAGTATGTGGGCTCTCCTGGATTTGTTTTAATTCTCTTCAGCTTCAACTTGAACCTGCATATGATCGTCTGTTCCACAGTAGGACCCGGTCTTGATCTGACTGATGATATTGAGCTTTTTCGTCATTTTTTTCCGTAGATATAGTTGATTTGATTCCTGTGTATTCCATTTGGCCATGTCCAGCTATATAGTCATTGTTTATGTTGTTGAAAAAAAGATATTTGCAGTGAAGAAGTCAGTGACCTTGCAAAGTTCTATTATGCATTCTCTGGTGTTGTTTCTATCACCAAAACTGTATTTTCCATATACTAATACTTCTTCTTTGTTTCCATCTTTCACATTCCAATCACCTGTAATCGTAAATGCATTTTGATTGAATGTTTGATCAATTTTAGACTTCATAAGTTGATAAAAATCTTGAATTTCTTCATCTTTGGCATTAATTGGTGTGTGTACTTGAACAGTTGTATCAACTGGGCTTCCTTACTGGCATAAGCATATTATCCAATCATTGACAGAGTTGTACTTTGGCATAAATCTTGAAATGTTCTTTTTGATGTTGAATGTGACACTATTCCTCTTTAATCAGCCATTCTCAGTATAGCAGACCATGTGAATGTCTAATTCAAAATGGCCAATAGCAGTCCATTGCAGCTCACTAGAGCCTAGGACAACAATCTTTATACATTCTGTTTGACAATTTCCAGTTTTCCTAGGTGAATTCCGTATTCCTGTTGTCAGTGGATGTTTGCAGCCATTTCTTCTCATTTTGAGTCATGCCACATTAGTCAATGGACGTCTCAAAAGCTTGACTTCATCCACGTCATTAGGGTCAATTCTACTTTGAGGAGGCAGCTCTTCTGCACTTTTCTGTTGAGTGCCTCCCAGACTGAAGGACTCATCTGCAGAAATACATCATACAGTGTTTTGCTGCTATTGATAAGGTTTTCAGTGACTGATTTTTTTTCAGAAGTAGGCTGCTGAGGCCTTCTTCATTGTGTATCTTAGTCTGTCCACCAAGGATGATCCTGCTGCTATTTGAAATACTCCAGTTGTGTAGCTCCAGCATCACAGCAACATGCAAGCCACCACAATACAACAAACTGACAGACAACAGTATCAGTCAAAAATTTGTGAGTGATTATGCAGGTAGGTGTGTATGTATGTAGATGTAGGAAGGCATATGTGCATGTGTGTGTTGTTACAACTTGGGGAATTTGTGTAGACATATTTGCATTGCTGCAAATATATGTAATAGAGCACATAGGGGCACAGCTATGGAAACTCCTTAGAAATATCCAAACACCTAGTAGAACTGAGTTACTGAGCTTAAAGGCTGAAGACTACAGTCTCAGGAGGCATCGAGGTCAATTTGCATTATAAAGTTTGTAAAGATAATGTTCTGCTTCCTGTTTTGGTGTGAGCAGCGTCTGGGTTCTTAAAAGCTTGAAAGTGGCCATTTAGGATACTATCACTGGCTTTTTCCTATCGGGAACAGAGGAGAAAGAAGGAAACAAAAAGTTCAAGGAAGCAATTAGTCCACAGGACTAATAGCCCACACAAACTACAGCTTTCTCTGTTCTGCAACCAGAAGAATTAGATGGTGTTCAGCTTCACCTTGACTGCACCATGCTGCCCCAACAACTGCACTGGGTAGAAATTTACAATGAATGGGCTGCAGGTGGCCAAGGCTTTGACCTCGCTCTGGTTTGAGCTGCCAGTGGACCCCATCAGGGTTCCCATCCCTGTTCCAGAAATAGTGTTGGAATGAGACCACCTGCACCTGAAGAAGCTCCTTTAACACCAGTGGAAACAATGGCAGGCTTATCCCATCTATTTCCCTCACACAACCTCCCACCCTCCATCCTGTCTTTCTGTCCTTCTGCCACTGTCCCCTACATGCCTGTCTATCTTCCAGGTTTCTATCTTCCTATCTTCCCACCTTCTTCATGCCTCCAGCCCACCAGCCTATCTGTTCTCTGTTCTCTCCACTATTCTCTAGGTTTCTTACCTGTTTATCTGTCTTTCTCTATCACCTGCATCACAAACTGTCTACCTAACTCCTGATCACCTGATTGCCCTGCAGCCTGTCTGCCCATGTTCAAGTTTTTCTTCCTCTGCTAGCTTTTCTGTTCCTCCATGAGTTTTCCACTGCTGTTGTAAATAATTACAGTGAATTTAGTGGCTTAAAGTAACACAAATGTATTCCCTTACAGCTCTTGAGATTACGGTCTGAAACAGATTTTACTAGATGTAAACCACAGTGGTGCCAGGCCAGTCTCCCTTCAGGAGATGAAGCGGGGATACCCCTTCCTTGCCTTTCCCAGGGTCTAGAGCTGCTGTTCTCACGTTCCTCACTCATGGCTCCTTCCTCCATCTTCAAAGCAGGTAGTGTTTTCAAATCTGTCTGCTTCTACCTTCGTATCCTCCTCCTCTTAAAAGACCCTGTGATTACTTAGTCCCACTCGGATAATCAATGATACTTTCCCCATCTCAAGACCCGTAATGTAATCACAACTGAGAAAGTCTTTTCTGTATATAACACATTCACTATTTCAGAGGGTTTGGGTATAGTCATTTGGGGACATTATTCAGCCTGTTCTGGCTCCCATATGGCTGTCATCTGGTCTGTCTCACCTGAATGTCACCCACATTTCTACCCATTTGTCTGTCATTCACACAATCCTGTGCTTCTCCTCCCACTAAATCAGCACAAACAACAATGAAGTTCATAGTACTTCAGGTAGTGTCTGTTCTCCTTTTGATGGAGGTAGATGGCAGGGAAGGGGGTTGGAGGCAATGGATAAAAGAGATCCTTTTTGAGGAAGGAGAGGGAATTTACCTCTGCTCTGTGATTCCCAGGGCTCTGTGTTCTCCTACAAGTTGATCCCAGCCCAACCTAATGCATCCTGTGCTGTCCATGCATACCCTACACTGTGTGATCCTGACACTCACACCCTGCCCAGTTCTGAAGGATTCCATGTTAGCACTCCTTTCTCAGGAGCGCTGAAGGAAGGCTCACACAGTCAGGCAAAGACCCTGCCTCCATTCTGTGCAGAGGTACAAAGTTTCTTAGACTAGATTTTAAGAGCAGGAACCATCTAGAGTTCATCTTGTCCTGAGCAGGAACAGTGCTCATAGAGCATGACAGCCTTGAGGACACAGCCCTTCTTGACAGAGAAATGTTTGAAAAGCCTGAGATGTCACCAGCTAACCATAAACACTACTGTCATGGGTTGACTTTTGTCCCCCTAATATGGTGGTGTATTGCATTAAGTACTAGGTCTGCTAACTAAAAGGTCGCCAGTTCAAATTCGCCAAGCACTCCTTGGAAACTCTATGGGGACTGTTCTAACCTGTCCTACAGGATAGCTATCAGTCAGACCTGACTTGATGGCAGTGATTTTTTTTTTTTTAATGTGTGGAGTAATTTGGCTGGGCCAGGATTCCCTGTATTCTGTGACTTGTCTCTGTTTTGTGATTTTCTTATGCTGTAAATCCTGATCTCTGCCTGGGGTTAACAGAGTGGATTATGTTAGAGAGGATTAGGGTGGGACTGCAAATCCTTTCCTAAGGTCACCTCTCTGCTCCAATGGAGTTTCCATGGAGTGTGGTTCACACCACCTTTTATCCTCTCATCCTCCAAGAGATAAAAGGAAAGGGAAGCAAGCCAAATTGGGAGCCTCACACCACCAAGGAAGCAGCACTGGGAGTAGAGCACATCCTTCAGACCTGAGGTTCCTGTGCCACGATGCTCCCCGAATAAAGACTGATGTAACACAAGGACTTTCCTCCAGAGCTGACAAGTGGGTAAGCCTTCCCCTGGAGTAGATGCACTGAATTTGGAATTGTAGCCTACTGGAATGTGTAAAAATAAACTTTCTTTTGTTAAAGCCATCCGTTCATGGTATTTCTGTTAGAGCAGCACCAGCTTACTAAAACAACTACCAAACACAGAAAGGTCTGCAAGATCATCAGAAGGCTTAGCAGGGACCCACCTACTTAGGTAAACAAAACATCATTTGCAATGGGCTAATATAAGCATCACTTTCAATGACTTCATGTTTACTGAGAAACGGTGGTAGCATAGTGGGTATGTCTGCTAACCAAAAGGTTGGCAGTTCATATCCACCAGGTGCTTTGGAAACTCTCCGGGGCAGTTATATTCTGACCTCTAGGGTCACTGTGAGTCAGATCCAAATCCATGGCAGTGGGTTTTTTTCCTCCCTGCCAGTGATTCCTGGCTGTATGGCTTCACTTACATTTTCTAACTAAAGGTGTCCTGGATACTGAATCTTACATTTATGCCAATACATGAGGTTGATAACCTGAAACATCTACTTCCTATAAAACACTTGGAAATCCTGGGCAAAACAAGGAAAATATGAAGTGCCCCCAGAGAACTCTGGGTGCTGCCATGTATGGACCAGTGTCCTAACCACATCCTCATCTCCTTTACCTTAACAGTTACAGGCAAAGTGTGTGGAGCTGACTGCTTCAGTTTGAATTCTGACTTCGCCGTTAGCAGCTTGTGACTCTGTGTAAGTGGCTAATCTCTTTGTACCTTCATTTTCTCATGAATAACATGGGAATCTTTTTAAGTTCATTTTTTAGAAACAACATACAAAGCTCTTTGCCCAGTTCCTATAACACAGTGAAAGCTCATTGAATTTTAACTATTAACAAATATTTTGAGTTCAGTTATAAAGAAAAAATGACTTAGCAAAGGAAAAAAGATGTCAGACAAAATCCCATGACCCTAAATCCAAAGTTCCTTCTACTACTACCTCTAGTGCTGCGGGTAAAAAGCAGGCACTGAGCCCAGTAGACAAAGAGTGAGGTTTCAAAGTCCCTCTGGGCTGATGGAGGCCGAAAGGACCTGAAATAAACATCAAGCTAGAGGTAAGCTGGGCATCAGATGAGGGACAGAGGACTGGTGAAATCATAACCAGGTCACCATGGATTGCATAAGTAATCACATAGCCAGGCTGCCCCTGGATTTAGACAGGGATCAAGAATTTATGGGATAAGGAGAAGAACTCTGACCCGTGAACTGCACAATGAACCACCTGACACCAGGGAAGCCAAGCAGAAAGGTGTTTGGTGTAAGCAAGTAGATGTGTGAGGGGCAGAGCAGAAGGAAACTGGGCCCTTTGGAGAACAGCCTTCCAAGAAATTCCTCTTGAAATGTTTCTCCTGTTTTGGTTTCTGAATTCTGAGCCTTAGAAATGATCATGGGGGAGATAGTCATTTAAAAAAAGAGAAGAAAGAAGAATTGAAGATGAATGTGTCCTTATTCCCTGATCTTTCATGTATGATCACCGTGGCTTTGGTGATGTCACCCTTCTTTCCAACACTGTCCACTTGGCAAACGCCTACTCGTCTTTGTAGCCCATTCTTTTGTTTGCTTTTCTTCCACAATGAGTGGCCCCAAGCTGCTGATCACTCTTTCCAGCACAGCTGTTATCATATTTTAGTGTTTTTCTGCCTTAACCCCCTGGACTGTAAGCTCAAGAAATACCTGTAGAGTGAATGAACGCACAAGTAACCTTATTCAGGATTTCCCATGCTACAAAGGAAAAATGTAAGTTTCGGAGAATTTAAGTTGCTGGCTTCATAAGCAGTGAGTCTGGACCTGGGATGTGAGCCTTCTGATGTTCTGTCCACCCAGCAGTCACTCTACATCAAGACCAACTGTGACATACCTGAGGAACATTTCAGAGGCAGCTTGTGTGGGCAGATTTGGAGTAGAATAGAGATAGTTCTGATGCCTACCCAGATGCTCAGTAGCTATTTTGCTCAGGTAATATCACTGGATCTCACTAACTTTCAGTTTCCCAGCTTTAAAGTATGGGTGATAATGATCCAGCATGTC
Organism: Heterohyrax brucei; assembly: GCA_028571685.1. Classification (NCBI taxonomy): domain Eukaryota; kingdom Metazoa; phylum Chordata; class Mammalia; order Hyracoidea; family Procaviidae; genus Heterohyrax; species Heterohyrax brucei. The sequence goes on along the minus strand of CM053140.1, from coordinate 79,416,554 downwards.
TACTTAACCTTTGATAAACTAGACTGTGACTTTTTGAGGTCAGGGGTTATGATTCTTCTGCTTGCAGCCTTGTGTGTGTACAGGCAAATCACAGTGACCTGATAAAGCTTTTGTCCCACTGTTTGCCAAGGTGAATCCTTCACTATTAATCAGTCCTAGTAGTCCAGCTCTAAGCTCTGCCCTCATTCTTCCCCTGCCCCCCCGGGTGGGAAGGACAATGCTCCCTAGACTTGGACGGGGGTGTTCGGGCGCAGTTAGAAAGTCAGTGACCCAGCAGCGGCTGGACCATGAGTGTCTCTGCACTGAGCTCCATCAGATCCCTGGCCAGTATCTCTGGGTTCCTCCAAGTGGTCTCCCTGCTCAGTCTGGTTCTGCTGCTGCTCAAGGCAGCCCAGCTCTACCTGCGCAGACAGTGGCTACTCAAAGCGCTGCAGCAGTTCCCGTCACCTCCTTCCCACTGGCTGTTTGGGCACAAGCGTGAGGTAGGAACCAGTGGGTAAGGCAGTGGGACAGCAGGGAGGGTCTGGTCTGAGGGCACAATCAACAAGCCACTGCACAAAGCTTTGCTGTGATATCCCACTCCTGCCTCCACAAGTAATCCCAGGTCACCTCTCGGGTACCTGCTCCTTATTACTAGCAATGGAGAACTCACTACTTCACAAAATGCCTGTCTTAGCCGTGCTTAGCTCTCTCAGAAACTCCTTCTTGTGCAGACCTCAATCCATCCTGGTCATTCTGCAGAGCTGAGGGATAATGGTTGTTCCTTCCTGAGCTTCCCCGTCTCTAGCCTGAGCAACCTCAAGAGACCTAGGTGTTCTTCTGTACCCCAGTTACCCAATCTCATCACTGTTTTTGAGCAAGGATTCTGAATTCAGGGCACCATCAGGTCTAGGCTTTCTCTCTCTCTCTCTCTCTCTGGGGGGTAGGCATGGGGGGAGGACTCCAGGAGATTATTTTTGTCTCTTTCAGCATTTGTAGCTCTTGGTGTTTCTGGGAGTTCCTTGGGTGATTATAGATGAATCATCACCCGGCATCTGTCACCCCTCCAACATCCCACCCCATGTGTGTCTCTCTCTCTCTTTTCTGTTTTTATAAGACACTCAGACAGAATCAAATTTGGGACTCACCATACTCTTGTGCGGGGAAGCCAAAAAGAAAAAGACTCACAATGAGAACGATTGACACATGGGCTCCGATGACAGGCTCAAGCATAGCGACAGTTGTGAGGCTGGCTCAGGGATGGGCAGAGTTTCATTCTGCTGTGCATAGGGCCACTGTGAGTTGGAACCCACTCAATGGCACCTAACAACAATATGCTCTTGCAAAGACTCCCTGGGTGGAGCAAATGCACTCATCTACTAACCAAAAGGTTGGTGGCTCAAATCTACCCAGAGGTTCTTTGAAAGAAAGGCCAGGCCATTTGATTCCATAGGTCACAGCCGTGAAAACCACATGGAGTCCTGGTGACATGGAGAGTACAAGAAGTCCTGAAACTCTTAACCTAAAATAAACTTTGAAACTCATACCAAAAATATCAACATTTCAGACTTAGATTGGACTCAGGTACACAGAGTGATCGTGTGGTGTGTGTACTTCATGGTTTTATACATTTAGAGAAGACTGTCCTACTGGTTTCTTTCTAGAGGGGAGAGGAGAGGGCGGAGAGGAGGGGATAGGTGTTCGTTGAGAAGATACTAGTAGTAACAAGTAAAAAGAAGGAATGTGCTGTCACAGGGTGAGCAGAGCAGATGGGGTTGTAGAGAGGCAGGTATGCAAAATTGACTTGGATTGTATACTTTCACTTAATCATAATAAAAAAAAATTTAAATAAATAAATCCCCTGAAGTCTTCCTAAAACCAAACAGTAGTTTAGCTTAACTGCTAGAAATGGTCTGCCTTGAGCATCATGCTCTTTTGAGAACTATATGGGATCATAACGACAATAGCAACTCAAAACATAAGATAGAAACATTGGGGGGCACTGAGTTCACGTTAGTAGAGGAGGAACAAGTCAGAAAGGATGAAAATTGTTGCACAACTTGAAGAATGGAATCAGTGTTACTTAACTGTGCTGTAAAAACTGTTTAATTGGAGTATATGTATGTTTTACTGTATGTATTCTCAACAACAACTAAAAAAATAAATTTATGAGCCTAGTTCCCCAGGTACTTTTCGTGGCTCCACTAGTACAACAGAAGAAAAACTCTACACCTGATAAAGATCACATCAGGTGGTACAGCACTTGAGGGTTTAACAACCTATGGGTGGAGACAATTCAATTCATAACACCATCCTCCCTGCCTGGCTCTGAATTTGCTCAAAAACTCAGAAAGGAGTCTGATGAAATTCCTACCCTCACAGATTCAGTCTGTAGAAGAGATAGATAGAAAACGTAAGGACATGTCGGGGCAGAGGAAGAGGCTCACTCTGTTGGGATGGGGTGGGTTGAACACAGGTACAGGGGATTGCCTGTCCTGGTTTTCCCAAGACCGAAGGATTTTCCTGACCATAGGATTTTTATTGCTAACACCATGACGATCCCAGGCAAATGTGAGGGGAAAGGATTCCAGGATGGCACTGAGGTGAGGATTATTGACTTTTGGCATGCACCATTAAGCAGGATATGTCTACGTGTCCACTCTCCTCCCTTGTCCCGCAGTTCCAGGCTGTGAGCACTTTGAGTCTAGCATATCATGTGCCTTCCTGTACCCCAGTGCCCAGCACAGAACCTAGCACATAGGGGATGCTCAGCCTAGGTGTGTGAATCACAAAAACAAGGAGAGATAGGAGCAGCTTCTAGGGTGGGGAAGGAGTCTTGCTGTCCAGGCTGATGGCCCTGAGCCCTGAAAATGAAGGACACCTAGCAAGGCTAGGGAATCTGAATGCGAAGAGGCTCAGTGAAGGCTGGAAGATAGAACAAACGTTAGGAAGGGGGGTGTTGTGGAGAGTGAAGTCTCTCTTTTCTCCAAGAGGAAAACAGGATTATCAGCAGAGTGGTAAAGCTTATCCCTCTTCCCTCCCTCTCTCTTTCTCTTCTTTAAAAAAAAAAGCCACAAAACAACAAATGCTGGAGAGGCTGTGGAGAAAGTGGAACGCTCCTACACTGTTGGTGGGGTTGCAAAATGGTCCAGCCTCTTTGGAAAGCAATCTGGCGCTTCTTTAAAAAAATGGATATTAATACACCATTTGACCCAGTAATTCCACTACTTGGAATATATCCTACAGAATCAAGGCCTTTCACACCAATGGACACATGCACCAGAATGTTTATCGCAGCACAGTCCATGATAGCAAAAAGGTGGAATCAACCCAGATGCCCAACAACAGAAGAATGGATAGGTAAACTATGGTACATATACTCAATGGAGCACTACGCAATGATAAAAAATAAAGATGATTCCAGGAAACATCTCATGACTTGGTTTCAACTGGAAGACGTGTTGAGTAAAAGTAGTCAGCGACAAAGGGACAAATACTGTATGAGACCTCTACAAAAAGATCTCAAAAACAGACTTGTGTATAGAAGAAAAGACTCTTTGACAGCTGCAAGGGGGGGGGGGCAGGTTTAGTTTAGATAGTTGCTAGAAATCTGGTTGGGAGAAAGCGGTGATAGCACACGTTAGAAACAAGAACAACATTAAGTGGGCTTCAGCATAACTTGAGTACTCCTTCCATCTTAACCCAATATTACAAGGATAGAGTAGCTGGGGCAGGGGGCAGGGGACCATGCTTTTAGGTGAATTCCAGGCCAATTGGCACAACTAGCGTTTTGCTAAGAGAGCTCTCTGCACCCCACATTGGTGAGTGGCGTCTGAGGTCTTAAAAGCTGCCAAGCTGCCATCTGAGGACACAGCAAATGGTTCCAACTCAGCAGGAACGGATGCTCACCGAGGACCAAAATGACGTGCAGTAAAGACAACCTAGAAGACAGAGAGACCCACATGAGTGGGTGCCTACATCGACTTGGGACCCGAAGAACTGGATGGTGCCCAGCCACCACCAGTGATAGCCACAATGGAGCTCACTAGGTTGAGTCTCACTGGCAACACAAGAATAAAAAAGGGTGCATCCTGAGATCTCCACTAAAAGACCTCAATTGATGGTCCAGTGGTTTCGGGGTTCCCCTGAGAGCATGGCCTCCAGCCCTGATGCTGTCCTTACCCATAAATTATAACAAAGGTCCACTCTTTGGACAGGAATGGATTGGACTTGGCAATACAGAGTGACCATATATTGGTTGCACTTTATGGTTCTATACATCTATAGGATATCATCCTGCTGACCTCTGGCTGGAGGAAGGAGAGTGGGTGGAGAGGAGTGGAAAGGAGGCTGTTGGGAGGATGAGACTTGTACAGAACAGAGAGGAATAGTGTGCTGTCACCGGACAGGTAGAGCAGTGGAAGCTGCATATAGGTGGGCATGTAAATTTATATGGGAATGTACATTTTCACTTAGTCATGTTAAATAAAAAAGAAAAAAAAAGCCATATTTCCTACTGGCTACACTGTATGTCATAGCCCTGGTGCCATAGTGGGTAACAGCTTGGCTGCTGACTATAAAGGTTAGCAGTTTGAATCCATAAGCCACTCCTTGGAAACCCTGTGGGCAGTTCCACTCTGCTTATCAGATGGCTATGAGTCTGAATCAACTTGAGGGCAACAGATCGGGGGGATTTGGGTTATACCTGAGGCTAGGCTCTGAGAAAACAGGGATAACCAGTATTAAAAGTAAATTTGCTAACAGGGTAACTAACAGCCAGGACATATTGAGACTAAGGTGATAATACAGGTAGGATAACTTGGGGTCAGCCAACTTCAGTTTAAACCCAAGTCACCTAATGATGTGTCATTAACTTTGATTTCCTCACTCCTCTGTAAAGCAGGATAAAACATTAATCCATACCTGACCACAGATTTGCTATGAGCATTCCCTAATGTAAGTCTGTGAAAATAATTTGTACACTTTGGAGTCAGTCCCTGAACAACATTTATCAAATGCCCATGGTGTATAGTGTTCTAGAAGCAGTTCTGAGTGAGGGCCCAAAGCTCAGCTCATCAGGCACATAGTTCTGCCCATACAACAAGTCCTAGATCGATTACCAGGTCTGGATCAAATACTAGATCACCAGAAGCAATTCCAAATTTCTGATCTTTGCTGTTAGATATAGAACTGCCATCTCTGTAGCTGTCCTAGCCTTCATTCCCCCTCCAAGTGCTGGTGCTGACATAAAGGTTTAATTGGTTTGTCTTTCCCTTAATTATAGTTTTCAAATGATGAGGAACTCCAACAGATTATGAAATGGGTAGAGAAATTCCCATGTGCCTGTTCTCGCTGGCTGTGGGGGACCACAGTTACTCTCCAGATCTATGATCCTGACTACATGAAGGTGATTTTGGGGCGATCAGGTGAGAGTAAAACTTACTTCCAGCTAGAGAACCTCCTTACTCTTGGGTACAAGAGAACTCAGGTCAACCATAAATACCTAAACACTACCAACCATTCTCTCAACTCACAATCCAGTCTCAGGCCAACAATAACTTCTTAGTCCTGGACATTTAAGCAATCTGGGCCTGAATTGCTTTCTTTCTTCCTTCCCCTCTATCCTTCTTTCTTTCTTCTCTTCCTTTCCTCCTTTCCTTCCATTTTCTTCTATCAGTTACTCCCTTCCTTTCCTTTCTTCTCCCCTTCTTGCCTTCCACCCTCCCTTATTTCCTTCACTGTGCTCTATTCTGTTGCATTCCATTCCAATATTTTTATCTCTTTCTGTCTCTCTGTCTGTCTCTCTGTCTGTCTCTGTCTCTCTCAGTGCTGGACATTTAAAACATCTATCAGGTGGTACATTGTCTTCCTCCCTCCCTCCCTCCCTCCCTCCCTCCCTCCCTTCTTTCTGTTTCTCTCTTTCTCTCTCTCACCTCCCTCCCTATCTCCTTCTCTGCCTCCCTCCTTCCTTACACCAAATTGAGATGCTCTCTTATGTACATTAACCCCCATCTGAAAAACCAATTTTCTGTCCACACTAGAATAGGTCTGATAGCTATTATTTCTGCCTGTCTGGAACATGGAATGGCAAAGTTCTCATAAATACTAGCAAAGCCACAAGGCTTCTTTCTCACTGATTGGCACTGAAGCCACTGCCTACATCCCTAGCAAACTCATTATTCTATTCCTGTGGATCTGAAGGTACTGTGAGTCTGCCTCACTGAGCCCACCCTAACTACTGAGACAGATACACTAGGTGATAGGAGGCAAGTGAGGTCTAACTTTGCATAGATTTACAGATGACAATCACCAAGAAATGATGGCAGCCAATGGCCTGGAACACAGTTGCCTGCTGCAGGATGCCTTGTCTTGTCTCTTCCACTCTCATCCTAATATGCTTCCTAAACTTTCAGACGCAAAGTCTGATGAAAGCTACAGATTGCTGGCCCCCTGGATTGGTACGTATGTCTAAACAATGACTACCTTCCAAACAGCAGGTAGGTGTGCCACAAACAATTTCTTTGCCTCACAGACAACAACAGATTCCAGCACCACTGTACCCATTTCTGAATCTAGCCTCACTTCTATTCAGACCCTGAACTCATCCCCATAAGGATAGGAGCTCTACAGTAGCTCTGCCCCTCCCACGTCTCTTCTCATTTCTCTCCAAATGTCAAAGTTGATTTAAGGCCAATCCCCCTAATTATTACTTTCAACTTCTATCTCATATCTGTCATAAACAGATCCTATGTACCAGCCAAAGTGAAAATTCATGTTCCTGAAATGAGAAAAGTTTTCCCAGCCTTTTTCTATGATATTGTCTTCAGATGGGTTTCTCCCCCAAGAATGACATTGCTTGTTCTCAAATTGTCTCTGCTAGTCCCTCTGATCCTGCTTCTTCCAACACACACACACACACACACACTCGTCTCTTACCCAGGGTATGGTTTGCTCCTGTTGAATGGACAGACATGGTTCCAGCACCGGCGGATGCTGACTCCAGCCTTCCACTATGACATCCTGAAGCCCTATGTGGGGCTCATGGCTGATTCTGTCCGCATTATGCTGGTGAGTGTCTCTTCCTCTTTCCCACCCCTATACATATCCTTACTCACAGACCACTGCACTCACTCATAGCACACCTCACACAGCCCACTGTCAAACACGTTATCCCAGGGACATCCATCAGACACAGTTACACAAAGGACACACGCAGACCAACAGATATGCAGATCACCACCTGTTAACACACATACACATTGTCAAGCTTTTAGACACACTCATACGCAAGGATCTGTTGGTTCACACAAACACTCACATGCACTGTTGCTCACCTTGATGTACCTCCTGTACCACAACATACATGTGCTCACTGCCATGCTGAGACAAGGATTCGGATAAACCTACCGACATGCATACATACATATTTAGACACATCAAAACATGTTTGGCAGACACACGTGGGCATGCACTCCTACACACGCTTGGACATTTTCCCAAACACACTGGCCTTCCAGCTTGTAGAAAGAAGCTTCATTCTCATATCGGTAGGAGTAAATTAACCCTCCTGATTGACCGAAACTCCTCTAGCATTTACCAAAACAGACTATCATACCAAAACTTTGCAATCAGATTTCTCCAAAAGCAGGTGGGATAGGAGAGGATCCAGTCACTCTCTTGGATCCACACTTTCCTTATTATACAGAAACAGAGGATTAGAGTCCACACAGGCATCCGCTCACCACCTGTTTCCATGTGTTTGGCACTGTGGAAGGAGGAATGGTCAAGTTACCCTTGCAGAGCAGGACACACTACACCTAGATTGTTAGGCAGTGATGTCAGCTTTAGTCACAAGAAGACATTCAGAATGTTACTCACCTGGTCTCTATCCTAGGGCATAAGGCTTGAGCATGAGTTGGAATCCCCCCATAAAGAAATGGACACAGGGTCCATAGTTCCATGGCCCAGACTCTGTCATGCCACTACCATGCATCAGGACTGATTTGTCACCCAAACTAGGCTCAGTAAAAAAATGGCTGAATGAAAAGTAATATAATTCCCTGATGCCCTTTCAGTGGAAGATCCTATCCTGACCCTTTAGACTACATCTTGCGTTGACACATTTGATCCTTAAAAATCTGACACAACATATCCCTCAGATCTCCCTCAGTGCTCAGGACACTAAAGAGTGCTCTTCTCTAAGAACCCTGAAAAAAGTGTTTCCTTGGTCAGCCAAAAGGTAGTTACTATTATAAAATATCCCATAATTTAAAACTTGATTTAGATTATTATGAGAACCAACCAAACCAAACACATTGCTGTTGAGTTGATTCTAACTCATAGCAACCCTACAGGACAGAGTAGAAACTGTCTCATAAAATTCCAAGGTTCACCCTGTGGATTTGAACTGCTGACTTTTTGGTTATCCTACTGTAGCATCTAACCACTAGCCCACTGTGAAAGGTTGTCTTTAATTATGTAGAAATTATGAGGAAATAGCCATCAATTTATAAATATTTACTTTACCATCCTTATTTGGTACAATGCTATTTCTGTTAGAGAGTGACAAGTTCCCAATAAGACATCTAGAGAGACAGAGAAGAAAGTCTAACCTGATTATCAAGAGCCCCTGGGGAAGTCTGAGTAGAATCAGTGTCTCTCTTCTGTCTAGGACAAATGGGAAAAGCTTGCAACCCAAGGCCAATTTGTGGAGCTCTTTGAACACATCTCCTTGATGACCCTGGACATCATCATGAAGTGTGCCTTCAGCTATCAGAGCAACGTCCAGTTGGACAGGTCAGTAATGTCCCTCAGCATCAGGGTCCTTGTTCATACTAGCTGGCTATGGACTCACCTGACAGACAAGCAGAGCACCTTGGATGCTCACCTGAACAGAAAGTAAGACTCTATCCCAGACCCAGGTGCATAAGTAAAAGTCTGGGTGCTCATGTCATCTTATCCAGGGCTTCAGATCTCTCAGGCAATAAGACCAGAAGACATGGATGCTTCAGTGGTGTCTGTCCATACTGTTTGAAATGTCTTCATCTAGATTCCCACTCTACCTCTGGGTCAGAGGACTCCCTTTCCTTTAACTCTTCTGCATCCTTTCTCTTCAGAAACTCTAACCCCTACCTCCGGGCTGTTGGGGAGATGAACAACCTGCTATTTTCACGCATGAGGAATTCCTTCTATCAAAATGATTTGATCTACAGGCTGACCCACGATGGCCGCTTGACCCAACGTGCCTGCCAAGTTGCTCATCAGCACACAGGTCCTGGGTTCTCCTCCCAAGGACCCCCCTCCTCTACCAAGCCCAACTCAAAGGAAATGGCCCGAGTCCTCTGACAAAGCCATTCTCCTCAGTGCCCCTGCAGAATCTGGCACACAACTAGGGTGGGCAGATCTCTGGAGCACTGGATGGTCACCAAGATCTCGTGTGCCAGGCACTGTGCCAGAGCTTTACTTGTGCCGTCACATCTGGTGATGGTTGCTGAGACTCCCATCCCAGGAAACATTCAAGCAGAAGCTCCACGGGTTCTGCTAGTGAGAGAGTCCTGCCCTACTATCTAGTCATGCTAGACCTTTCACCTTCTACCCATAAGCAATCCCACACTCATCATGAGTGTCACCTTAGTCAGGCCTGTTGTCCACACTGATTGATGTCATTTATAACTGATGTGGCTGCTGTGGGTGCTTATGGCTGGTACACCCAAAGTTCTCACCTTCTACTGGAAATCATTGTCTTGGTGTAGACCAAGTGATCAAGCTGAGGAAGTCTGGTTTGCAGAAGGAAGATGAGCTGGGAAAAATTAGAAATAAGAGGCATTTGGATTTCCTTGACATTCTCCTGTGTGCAAAAGTAAGTGTGGAAGAGTCTTGAGGCTTTATCCAAAAGAGCAGGGTCTGAGGGTAAATACTGTACTCCCCAAATGGCTTCCCACAGATGGACAGTGAAAACAGCCTGTCTGATCAGGACCTTCGAGCTGAAGTGGACACATTTATGTTTGAGGGACATGACACCACAGCCAGTGGCATCTCCTGGATCCTTTATACCCTGGCCACACACCCCAAACATCAGCAGAGATGCCGGGAGGAAATCCAGAACCTCCTGGGGGATGGAACTTCTATCACTTGGTGAGTACTCAAGACATAGGAAAGCTATGACTCTCTGTTAGAGGAAAAGCCCTTGGTCTATCTAGAGCCTTCCCGCCCCTGAGGCTGGGCTTCTTCTCAGGGACCACCTGGACCAGATGCCCTACACCACCATGTGCATCAAGGAGGCTATGCGACTCTACCCTCCTGTGCCAATGATTGGCAGGTTGCTTAGCAAGCCCATCACCTTCCCTGATGGACGCTCTTTACCCAAAGGTATGAACTTCACAACACTTATTCGCCTAATTTCCAGGAACTGCATCCGCCAGCACACCAGTTGCCAGTGAGTTCCCACTGAATCAGAGATCCTGATTCATGGCAACCCCATGTGTGTTAAAGTAGAACTGCATTCCACTGGCTTTTCAAAAGTTGTTTTTTTTCCTTTAAATAAATCTTCAGGCATTTTCTTCCAGGACAACTCAAGGTGCACTTGACCTATCCTCTAAACTTTTGGTTAGCAGGTGAACCAGTTTTACCTTTGCACCACTCAGGGACTCCAAGAACTAAATATACAGTGGTTAATATGGCAAAGACTCAACCCACTAAATTATCTCCACAATGAAATTTTAGGTTTAGAGTGTGGCCTCTTCAGCTCTAACATCTAATTCCCTTAGATGTGGAAGGGCTTCAGAGAGAATCAGAAAAGGGTAGAGGTAGATGTGGTCTTTTCCCTACAAGGCTTTGAGACAAATGAGAGAGATCAGGGAATCTAGTGTCATGGGTCAGGTGGGATCCAGGCTCTGAGGAACCCTCAGAATGATGGCAGATAGCAGCTGGTGACCAGATGTGAGACCATAGCCACTGTCACAAGCCACCCATTGGCATACCTTCCATTGATCTGAATCTCAGCTCTGCTACATAGTGACTTTGCTATCCTTAGCAAGTAGCCCCAAATCTCTGAGCATCAGGTGCCTCATTTTAAAAACTGGGAAAAGGTGTGTTTTCCATGGAGGGTGGTTGTGAGGAAGAATGAGCTGAAGTGTATTTTTTTCTGTTGCTTGAGTTACTACAGTCAGCCTCCAATTCTTTCTTGTTTTTGCTGGTTTATGGCACCCAGTCCTTTTGCCTACCTATATCCATTCTACCTGCTGAAGTACTAGGGAAACACTTCATAGGTATGTCAGTCTCTGCTCTGTGTCCAATCTGCTCCACAGGGATCAGAATCATACTGAACATTTACGCCCTTCACCACAATCCGAAGGTGTGGTCAAACCCAGAGGTATGAGGCCCTGGGAAATGGGATCGGGACAATTTCTCAAGAACAACACCTCTTAAGCCTCCTACTTCTGGCAGTCCTGCTCCCTTATGGGTTGGAAGAATGGTTTGACCCCCAGTTGTTCTGGTTCTGATTCTCTCTGCAGGTGTTTGATCCCACCAGGTTTGCGCCGGGCTCTGCTCGTCATAGCCATGCCTTCCTGCCCTTCTCGGGAGGATCGAGGTGAGGAGATTTCCTTCTGTAGTAATGGGGAGAGTTTTCTGGGTGGGTGCCCTGGCGGTAGTGATCTCCTGTGCGCACAGGTGGCAGCCTCAGCTGTGCCTGGTTGTGTTAGTTGTGGAAAGGGAGCCTTAAATGTGTCTCTGTACAAAACAAGTAATTTCTCAGGGAGCCATGGGAACTATTCCCACTGCCCTTTCCCAACAGCAACCTGTATTCAGCAGAGCATATTTTCCAAAGCTCAGCGTGTTCTGGTGTTTTCCTCACTCTACAACTTTGACTTTTCAAAATAGAATGTCTTGGGGTTTTCACATTGCTAGTGTTATGTTTTCTCAGTTGTCATAAGTGCATTTCTCTATCTGTAATTGTCTCTGTGGAGTCTGCTGCCTTTCCTACTTAATTCAACAATCTGCCTTTCCAGTGAAGCAAATAGATTGTGTGGGTTTCAACTCCATACATATCCCAACTGTGTCCATATACTTGAAAGATTATGGTTGCCTTTTGAAGGAAGTGTTGTACCAGTTTGGGTCTTCCCAATTTTACAGGCTATCCCAACAAAAACTTTCACAGAATGTTAATGTTCTCATTCCCATGGCAACTTCCCTGATTGGCACAACTCTTCATAAAGCATGGGTTTTGTACACCATGAATTAACACGGAGTCTCTGTATTTCCAAACTCTGGTGGCACGATGGTTGACAGCTACAGCTGCTACCCAAGAGGTTACCAGTTTGGATCTATCAGCTGCTCTTTGGAAACCCTGTAGGGTAGTTTTACTTTTATGTATACAAGGACTGCCAATTAAGTTTGCAAACTCACCCTATAAAAAATGCTACATACCTCACTGCTGAATATCAATATGGTCACTTTTGAAGTACTCCCCTTAGAAAGCTATGCACCAATGCCAGCACCTAATCTACCCTTCAAAGCAATTTTGTAACTCCTTTTTCTGGATAGCCATCAGAGCTGTTGTCGTATTACTCCTGATGTCCTGAATGTCATCAAAATGTCTTCCTTTCAATATTTCCTTTATCTTCGGGTAAGGAAAAAAGTCATTGGGGGCTAGGTCAGGTGAGTAGAGAGGGTGTTCCAACACAATTACATGTCTGCCAGCTAAAAACTCCCTTACAAACAACTTTACAGTTAAGTTCATGAACTTGCCACTATGTTGCCGTACACCATGGACATTCCAGAAAGAGTTCCAAAAATGCTTTCAAGAGTGAACTAGACGCTGGTGCCAGTGCTTCCATGTTGTCCCTGTGACTCCCCTGTACCACCTCATTTGTTCTCCCTCTGAGCATCTGGGTACAAGTGTGTACCTCAAATTGCCACACACATGTTTTGGGAGACACATTCCGCCCTTCGCCCCTTCAAATCACATCCTTGCAATATGAAAAACATATTCATCATATCACTTCATAGCAAAAGCCTTAAGTCAACTTCAAGTTCAAAATATGAAAATTCTTCTACTTCTGGAAAATTGAGAATACAAGTTACCTGTTTCTGAACAACAATGGCAGAACAGACAGATACAAGCTTGGTATTTTCATTACAAATGGAAGAAATTGGAAGGAAAGAAGGTATATCAGACACCAAGCAAGTTAGCAGAACACATTACATCAGTCCTCAAGGCTTTAAAAACAATCCTGTGTGCTGAGACAATTTACACAACAGCTTTGCCCTCCAGACTCTTCAGTATTGGCCATACACTCCAGATTCTCAGTGGAGGCCCTTTGGCCCTGGGCTTCAGCTCTGCCTTTCAGGCCCACTGTGACCAGCAACTCTGTCCCCTTGGCTTTAGGAACACCATTCTCCTAGTCTAATTGAGGGGCAACTCTACCCTTAGAAATACCAGAGTCCATGGCTCCACCTTTGAAACTCCAGAAAAAGTGGGCTTACTTTTTGCAACTGAGGCAACTCGGCTTCTTTTGTTCTTTGTCTCTTTAACTTCTGCTTTCTGTTGCCTCTAGGCCTGAGCCTCATATTTACATCTGCTATGGCAGGGCAAGTTTTCCAAAGCTCTGTAGCTCCAATGATAAGTGCCAGGAGACACTCCACTCTGCCATGAAGCCTTTGGCGCACAGACACTCAACTTTCTCTTTTTCTGGGTGAGCAGGCCTAGCTCCACAAATAAGTGCCTGGAAGAGACACCTCATTCTGCCAGAAAGCTTCCTGTACACAGACACTCAGCTCTCTCGCTCCATGGGTAGGCTCCAGCACTGTCTGGTGCTGTTCTCCTGGTTCTGCATTGCTGTTTCCCTGCTGCTGTTAGTCCTCACCTCCCACTTCCTACCATCTGTGCCTTCTCCAGTGTTAAAGTTTTCGCAGTTCTTTCTGAGTCTTCCATCCATTTGCAGTTTCAAAACCACTCCCACGTTTTATGTATCTGTTAGAACAGCACCTTACTCTTGGAACCAAAGTTTTAGTTTTAGTTTTAGTTATCTAGTGCTACTATGACAAAAATACCACAAGTGGATGGGTTCAACAAAGAGAAATTTAATCTTTCACAGTCCAATAGGCCACATGTCTAAATTCAAGGTGCTGACTCCTGAGGAGGGCTTTTTCTTTCAGTCAGCTCTGGAGGAAGGTCCTTATGTTGCATCAGTCTTACTTTGGTCTGGGAGCATCAGGACACAGGAACCTCAGGTCCAAAGAATGCTCTTTGCTCCTGGCATTGCTTTCTTGATACTGTGAGGTCCACAGCTCTCTGCTTGCTTCCCTTTTCTTTTGTCTTTTACAAGATAGGAGGATAAAAGGTGGTAAAAGACACACCCCCGGGAAACTTGCTTTGTATTGGATCAGGGAGGTGAGCTAAGCAGTGGATTGTAGTCCCACTCTAATCCTCTTTAATGTAACCCAATCTTGTCATAGTAGCCACAGACAGAAATTAGGATTTACAACACAGGAAAATCACAAAATAGAGGACAATTACACTACTGAGAATCATGGCCCAGCCAAATCACCACACACATTTTTGGAAGGACACAATTCAATCCACAAAAGTGATGAAGGCCTGAAACTGTGACCCACTTCTCCTTGTAGTGCTTAGAACACTTGCTTTCCCTCTGTGGGAACCAGACATTGTTAGTGCAGTGAGTGAACACTTTTTGAAGCCATTCATTTGAGTAAACTCTGTGGCTCAGAGCACTGGCCCTCTCCTAACAGAGAATTTCAAGCTGCTTTTTAACACAGACCTTTCTCCTAAGATCAGACCTATTCTTTTCCCTCTGAACATTCACTCACTCATGCAGCAAACGTAACTGAGCCTCACTGTGTGCCAAGCAGGATTTACCACAGAGAAGAGTTGCCCTTACACTACAGCTGAGGTAACGTGGAGGAAAAAAGAAGATTCTAGCCAAACTTTAAATGTCACCATAAGAATATCTAGTCCAGCCCTTTTAAAGCACATTCCATGAGAGAACTAAGGCTTATGCTCTAAGGTATTCATTAAATGTAATGAATTTACCTCTCTCCCCTGTATTTGGAATGGTCTAGCTTGTAACACACATAGAACTATGAAACTGGGTATTCTAATCATTTCTGCATGGCTTAATTGTCTGATAGAACCCAGCTAAGCAAGGTCATTTGTTAGACACTCACTTTCGTACTTCTAACCTTGCTCATATTCCTTCCTTGGCTTAGAATGGACTTCCATCCTGGAATGGCCTTCCACCTTCTAAGTCTGTCTCAAATGTTCCCTCCTTTAAAAAACTCTTTGCTTCCACAACCCATCCCCTTGTTGTGAAAAGGATTAGTACCTTGCTCTAAGCCCATGATTCCTGATGTCCTGGTGGCAAGAATCAACAGAAAACAGGAAAAAGATGTGTTTATATGATTCAGAGAGAGCTCAGCAAAGGGAAATGTTGCTAACAGCACAAGCAGAAGGTAGAAGCTAGGCCTGGAAGAGTAGGCAGGTCTGTCAAAATCAGGGGGTTATGTGAAAAAGGCTTGGGGATAAAGGTGTGTGTGGTTTGTAAGCAGAGTACTGGGGGCTTGGCTCCACCAAGGACTCAGTGGCGAATGCCTGTCCAGCTCATAACACCAGAACTGAAGATATTTTCTATGCCATATCCTTTGGCCCAGGAACTGCATTGGAAAGCAGTTTGCCATGAACGAGATGAAGGTGGCCATAGCCCTGATCCTGCTCCATTTTGAGCTGTCACCAGACTCCACGAGGGTTCCCATCCCTGTTCCAAGAATTGTGTTGAAGTCCAAAAAAGGGATCCACCTGCAACTGAAGAAGCTCCTCTAACATTGGTGGCGACAATGGAAGGCTTGTCCCAACTGTCTCCTTCAGACAGCCTTCTGCTTTCCACTGTCATTCTGTTCCCTTGCCACTGTCCCTTCTGTGTCTGTCCATTCTTCTGCTTTCTACCTTTCACCTGCCTGGCCTTCTGCTCCTGCCCGGCAGACCATCTGCCCTTCTCTCTGCCAACCTTTCTCCAGGTGCTCTCCCTGTTCATCTGTCTTCCTTTGTTCACCAGTATCTCTGACCTTCTACCCCTCTGCCCTCCAGTTTGTGTACTTATATAGAGGTCTTTTCCTTCTGTTCACTGTCTGGCTCTGTGTGAGTTTCCTGATGCTGTTATAATGAATTACCGTAAACTAAGTGGCTAGAAACAATAGAAATTTATTCTCTTACAGTTCTGAAGATCAGAAGACATGGAACGCAACTATTGAAAACTGTGGCAGTGCCAGGCCAGTCTCCCTCCAAAAGCTCTAGGGGAGCATCCATTTCTCTGCCTTTTCCAGCTTCTAGAGCTATTGTCATCCATAGGATCATCATGAGTCAGAATCTACTCAACAGCAATGGGTTTAGAGCTGTTATCCTACAATTCCATCACTCACAGTTCTCCTTTCCATTTTCAAAGCCTACACTATCTCAAATTTCTCTTTGTTCCTGTTTTCATATTGCCTTCTCTCAACGGCACTTGGTTGGCTTGGCTTATGAGGAACTTTGTGATAACTTGTTCTCACTCAGATAATCCAGAAAAATCTCTCCATTTCAAAATATGTAATGTAATCATACTTCAAAGTCTTTTTTGCCATGTAACATAACATAATTACATTTTTGCTTCAATTGTAGTCCCTTGGGGACTGTTGTCCAGCATTCCACAGATCTCTTATGATTGTTTTCTGGTCTGTCATACCTTGAATCTCACCTCTTTACACAATTTGTCATTCATACAGTCTTGTGCATCTTCCCCACCTCCCCAACAATGCCTGAGTAGAATAAACTGCACAATGATTCAAGTAGTTTCTATTTTCCTTGGGGTGGAGAAGGAAGAGAAGAAAGAGAGGAAGAAAAACAAAGTCGACGTTTTCTCTGTGTTGCCAGGACCCTGCGGGCTACCTCAAGTAAACTCAGCCCAGCCGGGTGCTTCCCAGCCGCTCCGCAGTCCCTGCTCTGTGTGGACCGTGGTGCCCGCACTCTACCCATTCCCTGTTAGAGATCTGGCTCCTCCAGGCCACTGAGGGAGGGCTCATTCCTGTAAAGGGATCTGGCTTCTATTTTCCTCAGGGTCTGGCTTTTCTCACACAAGCTTTTTAGGGAAGAAACCATCTAGAGTCCTTGCCTAAGCAGGAGTCTTTGCAGCCCCGGTCTGGCATGAGAGCTTTGAAGATCCAACCTTTCACAGCCCAGAAATACTTGAGAAAATAACCTCCAGCTTGCCCCTGTGAGTGACATTGAACAACACCTCCTAGCACAGAATCATCAGAAGTCTTCTCAGGAAGTTCATGGTCTGGATGGTAGTTCTGTGGGTTTTTTCCCAGGTGGGCAAGTGGGCTGGGCTGGTTAGAGAGGATGGCAGACTTGAGCCTGCAGCCCTTGCCTCCACTCTACAGGACAGCTTCAAAGCAGTCACCTGTATCTCAGCCTGTCACCCCATCCACCTCACCCTGGTGGAAGTAGCACTTTATTGCCATACTTGTTGATTGCCTGGGTTCTTATCCTCCTGACACAGACACCTCTGCAAACCTGATGGGTTCTCTGAGCTAGTCGATGTTCCTTTTTCCATCTGTCTCTCTCAAATCCAAGGTTCTGTGTCTTCCTGCTGATCCCGGGAACAGCATTTCTCACATTTCTAGCTCAAGGCACTGGCTGCTGAAAACAAACCTCCCGGAGACAAAGCTTCTCCCCTAGCCTATGCCTGCAGTCAAGATATTCCTCCCCGCCGTTGGCCTCCCTTTCTGCCACAGTCTTCAGCACTAGTTTAGCTCTGCCTTGAGAGGTTGCTGAAGAGGAGGGTTGCTGGTCACTCAGTGCTTAAGACTAGGGTTGGGGAAAGAGAGTGAGACTAAAGTTTCCTGGACAGGAAATTCAGAAGGTCCCCTGGCATCAGATGGTGCAGAAGGATTAGCATAGGCTCAAGAAGCAGAGGACAACAGTACCCAGAATTCTGGGAGGAGGGCCAAGGAAATACGCTCTGACCACAGGATTCCAAGGATGTGGGGAGAGTGACAAAGAGGTGACCCTGCTGGCTCCAGGAAGTGGGCAGAGCCCAGACTCAATTCACACAGTGTGCATCCCCACATGACACGTACATACACAGACACTGCGGCCTGCACTCAAGCTGCTCGCATGTACTCTATATTCATGCACGTGTGCACACAATACCTGGGATCACAGGACACAGGAGCGGGCGCTTGACGCCAGACTGAAGAAAGTGGAACACATCCAAGGTGCCTGAGGGTAGCCCATCCTCTCCTCCCACAGGGTGCTCCCCATTCCCTCCTGGCACCAGTACCCTCACTCAGCTCTTTTTCTACCTAAACCTGCTCTCAGGATGTGTTTCAGTACTAATTTTGGAGTTTTGGTCAAAAGGGGCCAGAGCCAGAAGCCCTCGGGTCGAGGCTCCTCCAGATGAGAGTTGTGGCAACTTTTTCCACCAATACCGAGGTGGAATCATCTCTTGCCAAAATCCCCCCTTAAACATCATTCTGATACCTTCAGCCACCAACCCAGAAAGAACACACCACAGCACCTTGTAGCTGAGAGACACAAGTGCTGGCAAGGACAAGGACAACCTCTTATGGATTGACTTGTTCTCCCCAAAACATGCATGGAATTCCTGGCCTCTGTACCTGTGACTGTGATTATGCTTGGAAATAGGTAGCAGTAGCAAAACTGGGCTCATAAATCTATCCATCCTGCCTCTCAGGCCTCCTGGTTTCCAAAAAGATACAAGCTGTGGATTCGTTTTAAACTCAGGAGCCACCAACAGGAAGCAGATGCTTATGACTTCTAGACAAATCTCCCTGATGATGGCTTTATCTTGTGAAAAGCAAAGTGTGACCAGGTGCCAGGAAACAGAGAGGAGAGCTGGAGGGATGGAATGTGGATAGACAGAAAGCACCCCTGAGTGGGGCCTCTGCTCCCCAGCCTCTACTGGGCAGAGTGTCCTGGGTCTTGGGAGGGCCTTGCAGGTATAAGCAGATGGCCTTCTTCTGAGACAGAAATCACCAGGGACAGGAGAGGGATCCCAAGATGGCATACACCCAGGGCTACAGAGAGAAATCTGAGTGCACATGCTAAAATTCTCCTCTTGTGTCGCCTCACACCTTCAAGCAGTCTCCATCTCCTTCTCTTCCACTCCTGCTTGGCTTTTGTATGGCAGTGCAATTCAGGACCAGGCAGGACTTCATTTGGTTGTACATGGAATTGCTATGAGTCAGAACCAGCCTGAGTATACCCAACAACAGCAAATGGGCTGAGACTTTGGCCCCTAGACTTGAGACCACTGGGCACGCTTGCAAGCTCTTCTAGTAAGGACCTCTAATTCTGCCCAAATTTCTTCGCCAACTTTCAAACCCTATCCAAACCAGGCTCAGATCAAGAATCATCTCTCGCCAAAATCTCCCCTTAAATGTCATTCTGATACCTTCAGCCACCAACCCAGAAAGACCATGGCACCTTGTAACTGAGAGACACAGGTGGTGACAATGACAAGGACAATCTCTTATGGATTGAGTTGTGCCCCCCAGAGTATGCACTGAAGTCCTGGCCTCTGTACCTGTGACTGTGATTATGCTTGGAAATAAGGTAGTAGCAAAACTGGAATCATAAATCTGAGGTGGTACTCAGCAAAGGGTCCGTGACAGAGCTGGAGAAAAATGTATACAAAAATTTTAATTCCAAGAGAAAGACCAAACTTGCTGGCCCGACACAGCTGGAGAGCCCCTGAGAGTACGGTCCCTGAACACCCTCTCAGCCCAGTAATGAAGTCACTCTTGAGGTTCACCCCTCAATCAGCCAAAGATTGGATGGGCCCATAAAACAAAATGACACTAAAGGGTCACACCAGCCCAGGGACAAGGAATAGAGATTAGAAGACCACTGAATTGCTGCTAATAAGGAACCCAGGCCTGCGAAGGGAGAATGTCGACGTGTCACGGGGTTGTTAACTAATGTCATAAAGCAGTATGTGTAGTAACTGTTTAATGAGAAATTAGCTTGTTCCCTAAGCTTTCATATAAAGTATAATTTAAAAAGAAAAAGAAAGAAATCAAAGGTGATGGTTCTAACTCTGACTCTGGCTTCCTTTGTGACCATAAGAATGTTAGTTAAGAACTCCAAGTGTTAGTTTGCTTGACTATAAGATAAAATTAATAATACCTGGCGAATCAAGACACAGCTGTGCTTGCACTTCAGAAGGTTAAGCACAACACAAATGTAGAAGAAACAGTGCAGCCCTGTTAAGTGTTACCACCGTGCTAGGTGCTGGAGTTACAGAGACCTGACTTTCTCAGAACACCTGTGTCTCTTATTCTGGGTAGGAACTGGGGATATACAATGACTCCAGTCAAATTGGAACTGGACAGTCCTGTGATTTCCCTCAGATGGGAAAAGTAAGCCAATATTTGGGTCAAAAGAGCCTCTCGCTGGGAGATGCAGTCTTTGCAGCAACGGGAAAGTAGACAAGATATGGCAAATTACATCAGCATCAAACTCAACTTTATTAAGACATGAGAAAAAGAAGTCACTGAGTGAATACTTCAAGCTGCTGCCATGGGGATTGACTGCTTGTCATCTGTTTTTCTTTTGTCCTTAAACTGTTTTAGGAAGTGTTCAGTATAAAAATATCAGTTTTGTTTATAAATGGGTAACCCAAAAATGAACCTGCGTGAGACGGTGATCTAATCAGACCCAAATTTCACTTTATCTTTTTCATTCATTCAACAACCCAAACCAAAAAATCCCCCTGCCATGGTACAGATTCTGATTCATAGAGACCCTATAGGACTAAGTAGAACGGCACTATAGAGTTTCCAAGAAGTGCGTGGAAGATTTGAACTGCCGACCTTTTGACGAAAAGTAATTTATTTGGCTTCAGTCTATAGGCATGGTCTCTGTTCAATGCTATAGGAGAATAAAGACAGAGAAAACCTTGTTACCTTGCTGAAGGAGTCTATGTTTGGGGTGTCTTTATCCAAAATGAGTGGGAAAGAGATTTCCTTTTTAATAAACCTTGAGGATGTCAAGCAAAATTTTTCTTAAAGTTGAGATCACACTGTGTGCTTTTACCACTTTGTTACAAGATTTTCGACACTCTTAAAAACCCTCCATAAACATTGTTTTAATGATTTCACTAGTCCTAGTTGCATTGTTTGAGGCTATACTTTCTGATAAAAGCCTCCTTGGGTAGTGAGATTTCATTTATACCTATAAGCGAAGTTGATACTCTAAAATACCCTCCTGCTATTCAAGTCTTGGAAACCCTGGGGAAAACATTGCAAACACGATGAGCCCCTTGGAAAGTTTTTGGCTACCAGGTGTGGATCAGAGGCTGAATCATATCACCTTTTTTGTCTTAATGGTTAAGAGCAAAGTGTCTGGAGCCAGATTGCCTGAGGTTGAATCCTGTCAGCACCACTTACCAACTGATAACCTCCCAGTTCCTTCATTTTCTTGGTTATAGTTTGGAGATACACACACACACACACACACACACACACACACACACACACACACACACACACATTAGACTCTTGTAAAGGACTTCTAGATGTCTTCACTCAGTGTCTAGAATATAGTAAGTGCTCAATAAATGTTAGCTATTATCTAACATTATGAGCCCAATTATAACACACAAACTGAGGTCTCAAGGAGGGAAAGAGTTCACAAGAGTAACTCACTTTAGGACACTCTGGTTCCAATCTTTTCACAACTACACCTCATGCTGTGGTGTAAAAGAAGTCGTGGGTCAAATAAAGGCAACAGCTTTGGTCTAAGAGTCCCTGGAGGGGTGTGTGTGCTGGAGGGTCAAAGTTTGGGTGAGCTGGCGAAAGGTGAGGCTGTGTGTAGAGTTACATGTCTTTCTGCTCTTGGGTTTGCAGGGTTCCCAGATGGAAGGAAGAAAGAAAAAGGCTGCCCTCATGCACTGTGTAATGAATCACCTGGAAACAGGGAGACAAGGGAGGGGAGTGTTCAGTCTAAAAATTTAGATGGGTCAGAGAGCTGGTCAGGAGGATTTGGGGCCTGTTCCTGAAATATTTTTTCATGTGTTACTTGGTGAATTGTCAGCCTTGGATATGATCATAGCAAAAATCATCAAAACCCATACACATACAGATGGAGAAAGACATGAAGATGAATGTGCCCCCTTTCTTTGTTCTTACACGTATGTGCTGATCTCTGTTCTAGCATTCTCCAGTGGATGAACTGCTATTCATCTTTCAAACTCCCATTCTTGATTTGTATTTCTCTGTACCTCAGTCATCCCAAGACACTATGCATTCTGCCAGTAATCCCTAATTATACTTTAATGTACTAATTACTGTTTCTGTCTTTACCATCTAGACTGTAAGTTCAGTAAATATTTATTGAGTGAATTTACATTCAGTTGTATTCATTTCTATGGTTACTATAACAAATTCCACAAATACGGTGGCTAAAACAGCACAAATTTATTCTCTCACTGTAATAGTCAGATATCCCAAAAAGTGCCATTGAACTGCAATGAGGGTATCATGAGCACTGTGCTATCTCTGAAAATTCTAGGAGAGAATTCATTCCCTGCCTCTCCTAGCTTCTACTGGCTGTTGGCATTCCTTGGCTTGTGCTCACATCATTCCAATCTTTAAGGCCAGCATCTCCAATGGTCTCTCAGCTCTGACTTCACATGCGTGGCTTTCTTTTCTGTACATCTAATCTTCTTTTCCCTCTTTCTTATGAGGATACATTATTATTACATTAGAACCACCTGAAAATTTGCAAATATCTGCATCTACAGAGCATCAACTTAATCATATTTGCCAAAGCACATTTTCCAAGATAAGGTTTCCAGAGATTCAGACCTGATATCATTGCTGGATCATTTTCTGCCTACTGCAGTCTGCCCTTTGAGCTTCAAAGCATCATGTTCATCTCTCATGGAAAATACACTCATCTCATTCCAGCATCAGCTCAAAGCTATGTAACATTCTTATCAGGTGTATTTATTGATAATTTACATGATAATACAATGAGGATTTAAATATGTCACATACATAGGGCCAATGTTACGAGTAAGAAAACTTTTCATAGGACATATACATGTTGGTCAGAACAAAATTGTGGGTATAGTAAGCCACTGAGTGCCATCAAGTCGTTTCCAACTCATAGCAACCTTATAGGACAGAGTAGAACTGCCCCATAGAGTTTCCAGTGAGAAAGTGGTAGATTTGAACTGCCAACCTTTGGTTAGCAGCCATAGCACCTAACTGCTATGCCACCAGGGTTTCCTGTGTGGTATGATGGTTGCATACAAAAAAATAAAATTGTTCACAATAAAGTCTTAATGATAAATTTAATTGTGTAACATACTCCTAAATGCGAAAATATTGCAGCAGAATTGTTACACATTAGTGTCCCCCACAAATATGTTTTGAAAATTCTAACCTCTAGTCCTGTGGCTGGAGCCTAGTGGCACACTGGTTAGTTGCTAATCAAAAGATCAGCAATTTTAATCCACCAGCAGCTCCTTGGAAACCCTATGGGGCGATTCTACTCTGTCCTCTAGGGTCAATATGAATCGACTTGATGGCAACAGTGTTTTTGGTATTTTTGTGGTTATAATCCCATTTGGAAATGGATTTTCTTTGTTATGTTAATGAGACAGTATGTACGTGAAGTATATCTCTTTTGAGATATGAAAGAGATTAAACAAGAAAATAAGCAAACAGAGACAAGGGAAGAGAGACGTCACACCACATGAAGACTGCCCAGGAGCGTAAACTCAAAAGAAATAAGGATGTACCTAAAGAACTGACAGACAGAGAGAGCCATCCCCAAGAGCCAGCACCCCAAATTGGACTCCTAGCTTCCTAAATAAAGTTCTGTTTGTTAAATCCACTCATTTCTGTTACAGCGGCACGAGATAACTAGTACAGAATTTGATGCCAGAAAGTAGAGTGCTGCTGTAACCAACACCTGAAATGTGGAAGCACTTTTGGAATTGTGTACTGGGTAGAGGCTGGAGAAATTTTAATATGTTTCATAGTAATCTTCCTAGATTGCCTTGAAAAGACTCTTGGTAAAATTATGGCCATCAAAGACAATTTTGATGAGGGATCAGAAAGAACCGAGAGCTGTAATGAGATCTTTTATCATGAAAAGAATGTTGCTTGAAATATAGTTGCTAAATGTACTTCTGATGAGAATTTAAAAAGAAATGCTGAACGTGTGTGTGGTTGGGCAATAAAGGAAGGATGACGTTTTTTATTCAGTGGCAAAGAACTTGTCTGAATTACGTTCAAACGTTTGGTGTAAGGTAGAACTAAAGACATGTATTCTAAAGTCTTGCCAAGAACTTGGTAACTCAATCTTTTGTTAAAGAGATTAAGCCTGTAACTGACATCTAACCAACTACCACAGCAGAAAACCCATTATCTTAGACTGAAAGGTAAAGGAACAGGACAAAAGGAAGAAAAGCTATCTGCCTCTTGGAATTCGACAGGCGGGAAACAGGCCAAAAAAGCTATATCTGTTGTCCTCCAAGAAAACAAAAAGGTCATCTCTGGAGCATTAGCAGAACTGTTCGAAGGAGCGTGACAAGTAGGGCTGCTTCGGTTCCAATGCACACAGTCACGATCTCAGAGGTCTCAAAGGGTGGAGCCACGGCCTCCTAGATTTCAAAGCGTTGGAGCCTAAGTCAATCTCTTTCAAGTTAATGAGGAAAGGTGGACAGTGGTTGTGTTAATCAATCTGTAAGATGGTATTATGCCTTGAGGCAGTCTCTTGGGATAGAAAGAAAAGGGAAGCAAGCAGAGAGCTGGAGACTTCGTACCAGCAGGAACGATACAGTACCAGCAGCAGCGCACGTCCTTTGGATCCAGGGTATCTGAGCCCTCCTCAGAAGCTCCCAGTCCAGGAGAATATTGACAAGGACCTTCCTCCAGAGCCAACAGAGAACGACTTCTCCTGGAGCTGATGCCCTGTGACAGAATAAACTTCTCTTTGTTAAAGCCACCTACTTTTGGTATTTCTGTTACAGCAGCACTAGACAACTAACACAATGGTTTATGTTCTACTTTGGTGAGTAGTATCTAGGGTCTTAAAAACTTGTGAGTGGCTATCTAAGATGTATCTATTGGTCCCACCCAGTCTGGACAAAGAAGAATGAAGAAAACCAAAGATACAAGAGAAAGACTAGTCCAGAGGACTAACAGACCATACCTACCACAGGCTCCTCCAAATAGAGACCAGCACAACTAGACGATGTCTGGTTACCACACTGACTGTTCTATAGAGGTCACAATAGTGGGTCCCAGGCATATCTGGAGAAAAATGTAGAGCAAAATCCTAAACCATAAAAAAAGACCAGCCTGACTAGTCTGAAGGATACTGGAGAAACCCTGTTCCCAACTTCCATCCTTCAGTTAAAGTTCAGGTAGGTCTATAAAACAAACAGTAATACACTAGCTCAATCATATATAGGAGACTAACTGGACACATCAGCCTAGGATCAAGGACAAGTAGGCAGGAGTGGACAGGAAGATTGGATAAGTGGCTATGGGAATCGAAGGTCAAGAAGGGAAGAGTGTTGACACAATACAGGGGTTAGCAACCAACATCACAAAACAATGTGTGTATTAACTGCTCATTAAGAAACCAATTTGTTCTGTAAATCTTCACCTGAAACACACACACACACACACACACAAATTAACCACTTATTGACTTACTTGCTTGTTTGAATATTTTATCACAACAGAATTTAGGGTTACTCTCAGGAATACACTTAATCATGTGAATTCTTAGTTTTCCTGATGACAAAATATTTGATGGAGCAGGTAAGTGAATGATTAATACTTTTAATCAATGAGATTTTAGTTTACTCTTAAGAGTTTCTTTAGTTCTACAAATTCTTACTACCACTTTTGTCGGTTTGCCATACTGTGGTAACTTGTGAGTTGCTATGATGCTGAAAGCTATGCCACCAGTATTTCAAATATGAGTAAGGTCATTCATTCATGGTACTCAAGTTTCAGTGGAGCCACCAGACTAAGACAGTCTAGAAAGAAGGACATGGCAATCTTCTTCTAAAAAATTGGCCAGTGAAAACCTGCTATTACGAATAGTAGCTGAACATTGTCTGATACGGTGTTGGAAGATGGGTCCCTCAAGTTGGAAGTCACTCGAAATATGACTGAGGAAGAGCTGTCTCTTCAAAATACAGACCACACACATGAAATGGATATAAATTATTCAGGGCCTTCATTTGCTGATGCAGCATGACTCGAAACGAGAGAAGCAGCAGCAAACATCATTTCATAATTGGTATGTGAAATTACAGAACATCAAGCTAGGAAAGTTAGAGACTGGCAAAAAAAAAACAGAATGCTTGAAGAAAGATTTAGGCTTTAGAAGCTGAAATGGACTGGTATTGGGCATTTTGAATTCAACAATCAAATGGTTTACTGTGCCAAGAATGACAAATTGAAGAGGAATATGGCTGCATTCATTGTCAAAAAGAACATTTAAAGACTGATCCTGAAGTACAATACTGTCAATGTTAGGATAGTATCTATACAAAAAGGAACACCAGTTAATACAATTATTGTTCAAATCAAGCACCTACTACTAATGCCAAAGATGAAGAAATTTGAAATTTCTTTTTACCAGCTTCAGCAGTCTGAAACTGATCAAACATGTAATCAAGATTCATTTGTAATTAGATAGTCAATAGAAAGTTGGTTAGGTGAAGGCAGTGACAGCACATAGTAGAGAGTAGATCAACTTAACTGGACTTCATCATAAACTGAAAGGTTTTCTAAACTCCACCCAATATTTCAAAGGATAAAGTAGCAGAGAGGGGGGTCTGGGTTTTCAGGAGGGATTGAGGCCAATTGGCATAGCTAGTCTTTTGCTAAGAGAGAGTCTTCCACACACCATAGCGATGAGTGGCATCTGGGGTCTTAAAAGTCAGCAAGCTTCCGTCTGAGGTACATCAAATGATCCCAACTCACCTGGAACAGATGACGATTGAGAACAACAAAGATATGAGGAAAAAACAGCCCAGGAGACAGAAGGACCCATATGAATGGGAAACTATATCAACATAATATCAAAAGAACCAGATGGTGCCCAGCCACCACCAAATGGGGGACACAATGTGGAGTCCCAGAGGCAACATAAGAAAAAGAGGCATGCAACCCAAGAACTCTACTAAAAGACCAGAACTGATGGTCCAACAGCCGAGGATCCCCTAGGAACATGGCCTCTAGACCTGCTGCTGTCTGTGACCATAAACCAACAGTGAGGTCAAGTCTTCAGACAAGAATGGACCGGACTCAGGAATACAGTGTGACCATGCGGCGTGTGTACTTTATGGAGTTCTATGCGTTTATAGGAGGCTGTCCTACTGGCCTCTTTCTAGATAGGAGAGGAGAGGGTGGAGAGGAGGGGACAGATGCTTGTTAAGAGGATACTAGATACGTTAAGTGAAAAAGAGTAATGTGCTGTCAACTGGTGGGGAGAGAAGAAGGAGCTGCAGATAGGTGGGTATGCAAAACTAATGTGAATTGTACACTTTCACTTAATCACAAGTTTTTTTTTTTCTAGAAGATTCATTAGTAATTACTAGTGATTGGAATGCAAAAATTGGAAACAAAGGAGGATCAGTAGTTGGAAAATACAGCCTTGGTGAAGGAAACAATGTAAGAATTGCATGATAGAATTTTGCAAGGCCAACAATTTCTTTGCAATACCTTTCTTCAACAACAAGAACAGGAGCTGTACATGTGGACCTCAGCAGACGGAATACACAGAAATCAAATCAAACTACATTTGTGGAAAGAAATGGTGAAGAACAGACCATCAAGTGCTCGGATGCAAGTTCAAGTTGAAGATGAAGAAAATTAAAACAAGTCTACAAGAGCCAAAGTACAGCCTTGACTATATCCCACCTACATTTAGAGATTGTGGTGCTGGAGAAGAATGATCAATGTACCATGGCCACCAAAAGAACAAACAGATCTGCTCTGGAAGAAGTACAACCAGAGTGCTCCTTGGAAGCAAAGGTGACAAGACTGCGTCTTACATACTTTGGACATGTTGTCAGGAAGGATCAGTCCCTGGAGAATGACAACATGCTCGGTAGAGTGGAGGGTCAGCGAAAAAGAGGAAGACCCTTGATGAGACGGATTGATGCAGTGGCTGCAATAATGGGTGTCATGGATTGAATTGTGTCCCCCCCCAAAATATGTGTAGCCATGTGGCTGGGCCATGATTCCCAGTATCTTGTGACTGTCCTCCACTTTGTGGTTTTCCTATGCTGTATGTTAAAGGATTAGGGTGGGACTGTAAATCCCTTCATAGAGTCACCTCTCTGCTCCACTGTAAAGGGAGTTTCCCTGGAGTATGGCTTGCCCCACACTTAATCCTTTCAGCCTGCAAGAGATAAAAGGAAAGAGAAGCAAGCAGAGATTTGGGAACCTCGTACCAGCAAGAAAGCAGCACTGGGAGAAGAGCGCGTCCTTCAGATCTGAGATTCCTGTGCCAAGATGCTCCCTGAGCAGAGACTGATGCAACGCAAAGACTTTCTCCGGAGCCAACAAAGGGGAAAGCCTTCTCCTGGAGCAGACATCCTCAATTTGGACTTGTAGCCTACCGGACTGTGTAAAAATCAACCTTCCTTTGTTAGAGACATCCACTTTGTGGTATTTCTGTTAGGGTAGCACTAGTTGACTAAAACAAGCACTTACTATAAAATTATTTATTTCAGCTTTATCTAACGGAACTTAATTCAACTCAACTGCAGGAGATTGAGAGCTTGTATCCAGCTTTAATGTTGACTATGTATGCAGCTGGACCTTTTGAGATATGAGGCCCTGGGGAGAGGAGCTGGGATGACTTCTCAAGACCAACATCTCCTCTCCCTGCCACCTCTGGGAGTCTTGCTCTCTCGTGATTGGAATGAGGGTCTTGATCTCTAGGTGCCTTGGCCCTGATGCTCTTCTTTGCAGGTTTTTGGTCCTTCTGGTCTATACTGGGCTCTGCTCACCATAGCTACACATTCTTGTCTTTTTCAGGAAGACTGAGGTGAGGTAATAGAGCAGAAGGTCACCAGGTGACTGATGATCTCATGCCCACATAGGTGGCAACCACAGCTATGACTGGTATGTATTAGTGTTTGTGGGAAGGGAGTCTTGTGTGTATGGCTATACAAAAGTAAGGTAAATTTTCCAAGGAGCCGTGGAGTCTGTTCCTACTGCTCTCTCCCAATAATAGCTGATTTTCAGCAGGAGTGGCTTTTCCAAAATTCACTGTATTCTGGCGTTTTCCTCACTTCAGAACTATGACTTTGCAGAATGAGAGTTTCTTGTACACTGGTGATTCAGTGGCTAAGAACTTGGCTGTTGTCATGGGTTGAGCTGTGTCCCCCACAAATGTGTGTAGCCATGTGGCTGGACCGTGATTCCCAACACTTTATGATTGTCCTCCATTTTGTGATTTTCCTGTGCTGTATGTTAGAGGATTAGGGTGGGACCTTAAATCCCTGCATAGATCACCTCCCTGCTCCACTGTAAAGGGAGTTTCCCTGGAGTATGGCTTGCACCACCCTTTATCCAAATGCCTTGCCTGCTGCCTGTTGAAGGAAACTTTACACCAGTTTGTGTCTTCCCAATTTTTGCAGTTTATCCCAACAAAGTTTTCCACTTCATGTTCAGGTTCACAGTCCCATGACAATTTTCCCTTTCAGCAAATTTCTTCATCTATAGTGGGGTCTGTAGACTATGAATTTATGCTTAGAGTCTACGTAATCCATTGATGAGAGAAATAAAAACTAGACCAAAATCTGCTTTTAAATGAAAATAAGCAATTTTGAATGCAAAATTTAGAATTCAAAATGTTCCTGGTGTGTAACTGATAAGACACACTTAAATTGTCTATTCAGTTGGGCTGGATAAGTACACTCCAAAATAGCTACTGTGAAAATATCAAGGCTGCTGAAATCATACTGTGAAATCTAAATTGCTATAAACTTTGTAAATGTTTAGAGCACAAAGGCTTTGATGAATCTGTAATTCTGTGGATTTTTCAATGGGTGAGTCACAGAGTCCAGAGAAAAGGCCTTTAACACACTATTCCCACAAATTGGCTTTCCAGGATTAACTTCCCTTGAACTGACTCTTCCTTCGGCACACTGGAGGTAAGGCAGGCTGTTGCCACTAGAAGGCAGTAGAGCCTTGGGTAGCTGAATTACTAGGTCAGTACTATTCCTCGATTTTATGTGATTCCGTTCCATTTTGTTTTGCTCCATTCTATTAATTTAACTTAAATAAATTAAGAAAGAAGTAAACCTGTATCTTGTGCTCTTAGTCCTGTGTTAGGAGAAGGGAACACAGAGATGAAAGCTACTATCCCTACCTCCAAGAGACTTCAGGCAAGGATAGGCAGGTGTTGTACAGAAATTAAAAAACAAAGAACAAAACTGCAGTTCAAGAGACATCAATTATTCATTTGTGGGCTCACTCATTGAACAGTGTGTTGGATAGTTCCATGTGCCTGGCACTGTCTTAGGCACTGGACTAGAAAGTATCCTTGAACGAAATAGAAACAGTATGTTGGGGGCACAGGAGGGAGAGAAACAACAGCTAGGGAAGGGGTGGGAGTAGGTTGTCCATTACAACTGAACCTTGAGGATGCAGCCGGGTACAGACAAAAGAAGGGCGTTCTCAGTGATACCAGCAACAGGAGTCTCAGCTAGGACGCAGAACCAGAATATGTAATGTGGGCAAAGTGACAACCTGCTGTGTTGTTGTTGTTAGGTGCTGTTGAGGCAGTTCCAGCTTACAGCGACCCAGTGTGCAACAGAACAAAACACTGCCCAGTCCTGCCTGATTCCGATAACTGCTGCTGTGTTTGAGCCCATTGTTGCAGCCTCTATTAGTTTCCTTCATTGAGGGTCTTCTTCTCTTTCACTGACCCGCTAGCAAATGTGATGTTCTTCTGCAGGGACCGATCCCTGCTGAAAACATGTTCACAGTATGTGAGACACAGTCTCGCCATCCTTGCTTTTAAGAAGCATACTAGCTATGGTTCTAAGACCAATGTTTTCATCCTCTGGCAGCCCATGGTATATTCAATATTCTTCACCAACACCGTAATTCAAAGCATTGATTCCTCTTCAATCTTCATTCACTGTCCAGTTTTGCACATGCACATGAGGTGATTGAAAACACCATGGGTTGGGTCAGGCATACTTTAGCCTCAGACTAATGTCTTTGCTTTTTAGCGCTTCAAAAAAGTCTTTGGCAGCAGATTTTCTCAATGCATTGCATCTTCTGATGCTTTAATATTAAGTAAACAAAAATCTTCACAACTGGACCAATAAGCAACACCTCCTTTAGGAGTTTAAATGAAAGCATTTGCGTGCTATTCTACCTGAGATGCAGAGGCCATGGCTGCAAGACTCTGGCTAGAACAGGAAAAAAAAATCAGTGTATGAGCTCAGACCAACATGTACTGAAGGATCTCCAAAAAACCAAACCAAACTTGCTGCCGTAGAGTCAATTTCAACTCATAGTAACCACAGAGGACAGAGTAGAACCACCCCATAGAGTTTCCAAGGAGTACCTGGTGGATTCGAACTGCCAACCTTTTTCTTAGCAGCCACAGCACTTAACCCCTACACTACCAGGGTTTCTTGAAGAAGCTCAGAAGGGTCTAAATGTTGCTGAGTGTACAGGCAAGAGTTGGGATCTAGGCCTGGAAGAGTGGTAGGGTTTGTCAAATGTCCACAGATTGCATGACCAAGGCTTGGGAGTACAGATGTGTGACTTAAAAGGACTGGGAGCTGACCCCCTCAAGAGGACTTTGAGTGCCCCGTCCCAGTGCTTGTGGAGCTCAGAACAGGGCCTGAGGCCCCTCCTCGGATGTTCCAGCCTAGCCCTGGAATTGCACTGGGAGGCACTTTGCGTTGGACAGTTACAGGTGGCTATGGCCCTGACCTCACCAAGGCCCCAAACTTGGTACCAGGAATTGTGTTGAAGCCCAGAAATGGGATCCACATGCATCTGAAAATCTTCCCTAATCCCAGTGGGGACAATGACAGGCTCATCCCTTCTATTTCCCTCAGAGAGCCTCCTGACTTCCGTCTTCCCTTCCCGTTGCCCTGTCCTTGCCACTTTTCCATTTCTCTTCTGTTTCCCTCTCTTTCCTTCTCTTCTTTTCTCTTCTCTTCCATCCCCTTACATATCTGCCACCTGCTCGACCTCCTGCCTCCTGTCCACCAGCCTGTTTGCCCTCCTGTCTGCCAGACAGATTCACTGTCTGTCAACCTTTCTCCACTCACCTAGATTTCTGACTGTCCACCTAATTGCTGCTCTGCCCTCCAGCCCATCTGTCCATCTTAAAATCTATTTTTCCTCCACTGGCTTCACTATCTTTGTTTGAGTATCCTGTTATTTAAGACAACACAAACATGTTCTGTTATAGATATGGAGGTCAAAAGTCTGGAATGAGTCCACCAAATGAAAACCGTGATGGTGACTGATCAATCTGCCTCCAGAGGTTCTAGGGCAGAACTTCATGGGGGGGGGGGGCTTTTCCAGTTTCTGTACAGCTGTCCTTGCACCCTTCATTTGTAACTCCCTCCTTCATCTTCAGAACCAGCAGCATTTTCAAACTTCTCTCTGCTTCTGTCTTCCTGTTACCTTTTTGTTTTATAAAGTTACCTTTGTGATATCTTGTTCTCACTCAGATAATCTAGGATAATCTCTCTATGTCAAAGTCCTCAATATAATCACATCTGCAAAGCCCTTTTTGCCTTAAAATACATTTGCAACTTCCAGGTATTTAATAGCTCAAGTGTGCAGTCACCTTAAAGAATCATTACGCAGCCTACCGTTGTCCATATATGACGTCATCTGTTCCGTCACACCTGAATCTCGCCTCTCTACGTCTGTGTCATTCACACAACTTTCTGCTTTTTCCTCTGCCAATATGAACTCAAAAAAGGTTCACAGTGCTTTGAGTAATATCTGCTCCCCTTGGAATGGAGGTAGATGGCAGTGAAAAACAGACGAGAGAAGTCTCTGCTAAGGAAGAAGGAAGTTAAGCTCAGCTCTCCAGCTGTCTGTAATGCCCAAGCCCTGTGTGCTCCACCAAGCAACCCCAGCCTGGCCTGAAGCATCCCACGCCCTCCACATATCCCCACTCTCTGTAGTCATCAGCTCCTGAAAGCTCCGGGATACCTGGATTGATAAACAGTGTTCCTTCCCAAGAATCATTTGGGGAGGGCTCACTCTTGTGAGATAAGGGATCCTGCTTCCATTCTACTCAGAATTTAGCATTTCTCTCTCTGGATTTTTAGAGAGGAACCATCTAGACTCCATCTTGCCCCAAGCAGGAGAACTTACAGTCCTGGTCCAGTATGAGGGCCTTGGGGACCCAACCTTTCACTGCCCAGAAATGTTTGAGAAGCCTGCAATGTCACCAGATGCCTGTCAGCACTTGCCAATGTAGAACGGTCTCAGGCTCCTCAGGACATTCAGTGAGTCTGCAGATGCTCTGCCGTTTTCTCAAGTGGACAAATGGTCCTGGCCGGGCTGAGCTACAGGCGACTATTTGGAGGCTGTCTTTAATGGAGAGGATGCAGGGGCTTCATTAACACTGCACCCTTGTTGATCATGTAGGTGCTGGTCCACCGGAGCCTGGGCCCTTTGCAAGTCTGCTTCTAGTGTCTCTCTCAGTTCCAGGGTCTTGCCTTCTCCTGATGATCCTGAGCATAGCCTCTGCACCCCCACCTCAATTTCTAGCCCAAGGCATTGGCTGCCATAGACAGACCTCCCTGGTGCTCTCTGCCTGCTGTGAGAGTTTGTGTTTTCCTTCCTAGGGGACTTCTTCTCCAGCTGTTCCTGCAGCCAGGGCATTTTCCCTAGCCCACTGGCTTCCCTGTCCACCACAGTATTGAGTGTTTGACCTGAGGGATGGGACAGGAGGGTGAGGTAAAATTCCTAGACAGGAGGTCCCCTGGCATCTGATGATGCAGATGGGTTCAGGCTGGTCTGGGCTTAAAAACTACAGGAAAAGGATGGCCAGAATTCTGGGAGGAGGGTCAAGGACACATGCTATAACTACAGGATTACAAGGGTGTGGGGAGAGTGACCAAAAAGTGACCTTTCAGGCTCCAGGAATTGGGCAGAGTCCAGACTGAGTTCACATCACGTTCATCACCCCCGTGACACACACACACATAAACACTCACTAGAGCACACACCCAGGTGCACACCCTATATTCTATCCCCACACGTGTGCACATAAATACCCAGTAGTGTTTGAGAGCTGGACTGAAAAAAGTGGAATGCACTGGGGGTGCCAGGGTTCCTCCCATCCTCTCCTCCCGCAGTGTGCTTCCCTTTTCTTTCTGACACCAGAGAATGCTGCTGTTTTCCCACCTACACCTGCTATCAGGTGAGTTTCGATGGTAATTATGGAGTTCTGGTCAAAAAAGGCAAGAGTCGGAGATCCTCAGGTCAAGCCTTCTCCAGATGAGAATCTCAGCAGGTTTCTTCCATTGATACTGAAACGGGAGCACATCCTCCACCGCTCTTGCTATCAGGCCCCCTGGCGTCCATACAGATACAGGAAGTGGATAAGTTTTAGGCTCAGGTGCCTCCAGGCTCAGCTCCCAGATGATAGCCTATTGAAATCTTATTTTTGTTTGTGCAGAAAAGATGCATCCAGGTGCCCAGACACAGGAGGGAGAGTTGGAAGGGTGGGATATGGTGCACACCAGCATGAGGCACCACGCTTGCCGTGGCAGTGGGAGATTTGGGTCTTTGGAGGGCTTTCCAAGTGGGACTAGTTGTCCTTACTCCGAGAGGGGAAGTATCAGGGGCAGGAGCCAAGCCAAGCCAAGTGCCGCAGGGGCACGAGAGGGGTGTCCAAATGACACATTCCTAAGGCAACAGACAGATATCCCTGAGTCCCAGGGCTAGGAATTCCCCCTCTCCAATCTCTGCCCACCTACACCCTGCAATCTCCATTACCTTCTCTTTTTATCTGTTTGGATCCTGGGTTAGAGCCCACTAGCGGCTTGAGAACTTGGACCCTAGAGGTGTACGCGCCCCTAGCCACTGGACACTGCAACAGGTCTGCTGAGAAGGATCTGTCATGTGGTTCTATACTGATGCTCTCCCAGATTTCTTCTCCCTCTGTCAAAACCCAATCCACGAATCAAGGCTCAATTCAAATATCATCGCTAGTAAGAAGTGTTTCCCCCACCATGCCACTCTCCTAATTTCTTCCAACGAACCCAGAATGCCCAGAGTACCTGTAACTGTGCAATGTAGACACTGACAGTGTCCAGGAGTGCTGTAGAGACCCATCTCATGGGCAGATGGCAAACAGGTGAAACCACATTCCATACTACTTTACCTTAGTGGGGATTACAGTGGAGTGTGTCTAGAGTTACTATTGTTGGTACAGGGTTAGAAGTCCTGGTGGGCATAGTGGGTGAGTACTATGGCTGCTAACTGAAAGGTCAGAAGTTTGAATCCACCAGACCCTCCTTGGAAACTCTGCAAGGCAGTTCTACTCTGTTTTATAGAGTTGCTAAGCATCAGAATTGAGTCAACAGCAGTGGGTTTGGGTTTGGTTTTGTACATTGTTATTTCATGTACTTTCTGCATGTCTGTTATAAACACACATCAAAAAAATTCAACAAATAAACACAGGTGAGTGAAGTGTCAAGGCCCTGAAGCCATCCCTTTATTGTGTACTGTGGAGTAAGTGATGTGTCTGGTCATCACCATGAGTCCTAAGGCAAAGTTTCCATTGGATCTACCAGTGTTGAACAGATTGGATGTCACAGTGAGTGCGGCACTGTGAATTACTTATTATGTCCCTTCTAGCCATACGCTTTGTGATTCTCACACAGTGATTGACTAACCAAAACATCCATTGCCTTGAGTCAATTCCAACTCACAGTGATCCTATAGGACAGAGTACAACTGCCCCCATAGGATTTCCAAGGAATGCCTGATGGATTCCAGCTGCTGAACGTTTGGTTAGCAGTCACAGCTGTTAACTACTATGCCACCAGGGTTTCCCAAGGATTGACTGCAACTATGCAAATAATGTGTTTGTGGCCCACTGAAGGGAATGGACGGCTTGCTGCTAAGGCAAATAAGATGCATGGAATCATTACAGAGGGGTAAGACCGCACAAATAAGATATGTGGAACCCTAACCAAGGGGCTGGTCAGTTTACCACCCCGCTGTCTCTGAGGGGAGACTCAGAGACAGGGAGGAGCCGTAACATGGAAGATAGCAAGAGACAGTGACGCAGCGGTAGCAAGAGCACTAGCAGTTCCAGACAGCTGTGGTGGAGCTTGCTGACCCAGAGAGCTAAAAGTTGTAACTCTTGCTGAAGGAAGGCCCAAGCAGCGTCTAGCAGCAAAGGTGACAAGAAGCTGTCCTGATTAAGAAGCATATCTTGAGTTGTTCCTGTAACTCCTGAGTTGTTCCTGATCCCAAGTTGTTCCCTGTTACTTCTCCTGATAGGCCATTTAAAGTACAGTGCACAAGTTCTGTGAGCTATTGCAGTGAATTACCAAACCCAAAGACTGGAGGGAGAGTACTGAAGGGAAGGGCAGGGCTGACGCTAGAGGTGACAGAGTGGCACAGTACTTGGGAAAGCTGGACATCTTTAACCTCTGCTTCACAGAAAGCAGCTTTGTGTTGATCTTTGTAAAAAAAAATTACTTATCTGCTAAACTATGTTTTGAAAAGATTGCCCATTATAGAAGATAAATGAAATTTTAAAAGAGACTGGTGTTCACTCAGTGCTTGTTAAATGAATGAGTAAGCTCTATATATGTGCATAGTAAATATTTGTAGGCTCACAGAGTTACATGACACTGTCCTCATGGTGAATTTATGTAGGTCCCACTACCTCTCTAACCTATAACCTCCCCAGGACAGGGAGCCAAAGGACTCCTAGATGAGCCTGTGGAGGGCGGTATCTGGGGACAGGCCCGAGCCTGGGCTGACTGGATCCCCTACTCTCAGTCAAGCTGCACCCCAGACCGTGAACCCAGTGGCTTCAGGTGGAGGTGAATGCCGTTCTTGGAGCGAAGGACCAACTGGCTCATCTTGATGGGTAGCCGCAAGGGGTCCAGGGAGAACTCAAAACGCGACAAGCAGAGGGCTGTGACCACTTTCATCTCGTTCATGGCAAACTGCTGCCCTATACAATTCCTGAAGTGAGCACAAAAAGGGTCCTCAGGCTCTGGGAACCCAGAGTAAATCTGAGCTACCACCTCCCTGCTCCCCCAAATTATATATCAGACCTGATGAAGTGTGTACTCTCAGTAGCCAGCCAAAATTTCACATGAATAATTAGATGACTGATTGATCTGGCCCTAAGATACAGACTCTGGGAGTATGGTGAAGGTCCCAGACTGAGGAGATTGATATTGGGTAGTCTGGCTTGGAGGTCTCTCCTTAACCAACTCACCTTCTAAGAGAAAGGTGGGAAATAACAATGGAATGAGGGGCCTTGGAGCACTCCCCTGTGTTAGGGGCACCCACTCCCTTCCTTGTGCCTCTAGTTTACAGGAAGCCCCTTGATGCCTCACACAAGGCCAGCCACTTTCCCCTCCCCAGTCCTCAGTGCCAGGACATGCCAGGCCTGTCCCTACCTGGGCCCTGCAGAGAAAGGAATGAAGGCGAAGGGGTGACGTCCAGCTGCATTCTCAGGCGAAAAACGCTGGGGGTCAAAGACCTGAGTAGACAGGGTCTTGTTTAAATATCTGCCAGGAGCTGGAGGAGAATAACCCAGATACCCCACCACTACCCCACGTGATCTCTGGAGCCAGGGATGTGGGTACCTCAGGGTCAGGCCACACAGCACCATTCCTGTGGAGGGCATAGATGTGCAGAGAGATGAGGCTGCCTGTGGGTAGAGCAGAAACCTGGTGACCAGGGGTCCTAGGGCAGCCAGGCCCACCTCCTCACATGGGTCACGAACCCCTGACTGAGACCTCACTGCCCCACTCGACTCATCAAAGTGCTGTTGGTCGCCATCACACTCAGTTCCTATAGCTCCAGCCCTGGGTAGAGACCCAGGCACAGACATTTGTGGAGTGAAAACCACAGAGGAATGAGTCCACATCATTGCGAGGCAGGATGGGGAGGGACAATCACACTGATTCTACTCTCAGTTAACTGTCACTCAGGGAAGTAATTATTGATAATGTGATACTATCAACAACTTCCCTTATTTGGGTGCTAACCGTGGAATATGTACAGGGCCAAGCACTCCTTAAGAAGCTGTCACATGCAGTTGTAACAGTTGTGCACTGCACAGGATCACAGTCTGAGAGGATGATACTTCCTGAGGTTGCTCAGTGCGCAACCCATACGGCCATCCATGACAACCCTAACCAGCGTTGTCTCTA
The DNA here is from genome assembly GCA_028571685.1 of Heterohyrax brucei. Taxonomy (NCBI): domain Eukaryota; kingdom Metazoa; phylum Chordata; class Mammalia; order Hyracoidea; family Procaviidae; genus Heterohyrax; species Heterohyrax brucei. Next base: position 79,378,098 of record CM053140.1, on the reverse strand, counting down.
ACCCTGACAACAACTTTGTGAGGCTCATCCTCTTCTTATGCCCAGTTAACAGATAGAGTTTAGCTACACAGACTAACGATTGTGAACTCAGGATTTGGACCCAGGGCTCTCTGACCCCAGAGCCTGAGCTTTTCTCCATAGGGTAGAAAGAGCTGGTCCAAGGCACAGAGGTGTCAGAGGGTACCCCAGAAGATTCTGCCTCCACCCTCAAGCTGCTGCAGCTCACCTGCGGGCAGAGAGCGGCCGTCCACAAAGCTGACAGGCTTGCTAAGCTGGCGGTACACCTGGGGCACAGGTGGGTACAAGCGGAAGCTTTCCTTGATGCACATGGTCAGATAGGTCATCTTGCCCAGATCATCCCTGTCAGAGACACAGCCAGGCCATTTTGAGCATGGAGAGCAACGGGGTCCTAGGGTAAGAGAGCCCACACCCCCAATTTCACCCTTCACGACCACACTCCCAGTGGGCAGAGAGACACGAGGGCTTCATGTGCCCAGACCAGATCAGACACTGGGTGGTGTCCAACCTACGGCTGCCAGCTCTGCTTTCTTTCACCCTCTCCTCATTTTCACCACCATGCAGGACAGAACAGGCAAGTCATCAAAGACAAGGTCACTTCTGTGTTTCTCAGAGCCCCACTGGAAACCCCACAAGGGACAATTCTTCAGGTCTGCTTGATTTCCCCTGCTGATCTGGAATGGCACAGGGCAGGGACAGATACACGTGGCTGAATGAAGTAGCAAATGCATGAACAGTGACGAGCCCTAGTAAAAGATTATTTCTCTTCTCCTTTAGCCACCAGGAAGTTCAGAACCAAATGCGAAGTTCTGCTATAACTCCTATGTAATAGAGCACCCTAAATCTGAAGGCTTTTATTGTCCGATCTTCATTTTTCATTTGTGTTTTTACTGTTTTATTGAACATGTGTCTCTGAGCTGCTTTATAGTGTGTTGCATGAAAGGAGAGAAGGTTAGCACTCTTGTGGACAAGGAGGAAAGAGGCAGAAGCTCTTCCCTCAGGACTTAGAATACACACATGGATAAGGCATTGCCACCTGCTTTGTGGCATCTAACCACTTTTTTTTTCTTTGAGCCCTGATGGCACAGTAGTTGCAACTCAGTTGCTAACCAAAAGGTTGGCAATTCAAATCTACCAGCCACTCCTTGGAAGCTCTATAAGGCCATTCTACTCTGTCTCGCAGGGTTGCCTTGAGTCAGAATCAACTCACTGGCAACAGCTTGGGTTTGTTTTTTGGTTTTTTGGTTTTTTTAAGCTACTTTAGAAGTCCTTGAGTAGCACAAACAGTTAATGCGTGTTGCTATTAGCCAAAAGATTAGAAGTTCTAATTCATCAACAGGTGACTCAAAAGAAAGGCCTGGCAATCTACTTCTGAAAAACCAGCCATAGAAAACCCTACGGAACACAGTTCTGCTCTAGGGCACGTGGGGTTGCCAGGAGTTGGAGTCAACTCGACAGCAATTGGTTAAGCTGCTTCAGTTTCTAGATGAGAGGAAGTGAAAAATAAATAACTATTTTAAGCTCCGGCCTCCATGCTTTGTTTACCTTGTTACTCTACCTGCAGTGTCCAGTTCCTTCTTTTTCTCCCCGTCTGAGTTTCATCCCTCCTCTACTTTCAACATTTACTTTCAACTCAAATTGTCCCTGGATATACCTGTTCCATCTGTGGTTTCCTCTTACTTTTAGAATTTGTCTTTAAATGTTCCCTAAGGGCAGCTCTTGGTTCTTCTACCTTTCTGCCCTACCCACTTCTCCAGCAGAACCTGGCTAGATATCCTCAGAGGTTTCCAATACCCAGCCAGTAAAAATGGATGATGAGGACTTCATCTTTCAAATTACAGACCTCAAAGTTGTAAGCTTAGCCTCTCCCAAGTGAATCGACAGACTTTTCCATTCCCTGAGGTTCAGTGCAACCCCTGCCATCTAGCCCACTGCAGGGGCAGTGCAAAAGCCCAGGGAGAAAGCTGATATGCACAAATTAGAGACTGAAAGATGAGTATGGGGAACAAGAGAGCCGAGGAGGACAGACTAGGCTCATCCCCAGTCTCACTCACCACTGGAAAGTGTCCCGGTCCCCTAGGATCTCACGGATCTCCTCCCGACAGCGATGCTGATGCTCAGGGTACAGGGCCATGCAGTAGAGAAACCAAGAGATGCCACTGGTGGTAGTGTCATGTCCTTCAAACATGAATGTGTCCACCTCAGCCCGGAGGTCTTCATCTGACAGCTTGCTCTCATTTTCATCCTGAGTCAGGGAAGGCATAGTGTGACCACTTAAGAAATTTGAGGTAGGCACCAAGAAATACTAGTAATCGTAAATTATCAAGTGAAAGTCTGAGGGAGGGAATAAAACCCCCTTTTCAGACAGGGGTTTCCTATTCTCATCGTAGATGCCTTCTACTCCAGGAAGGCTTGTTGGATCCCTCTGCTTAGTAATCAGTGCCCTGACACAGCCTTGACATCAGCTCTGCTCATTTGGCACAAGGAACTCTACCTGGCAGAAAAAGACATCTTTATCAATGTCTACCCCTATCAACTCCGTTAGTCTGTAAGCTTCCAGAAGGTAGACACAAATCTTTGTCTTCTCTGTATTTCTAGCACAGGGTCTAACTGACGGTAGGAGCTCGCATGGTTTGTGGAGGGGGAAAAATGAATGAATGAACGCTAAGATTGTAAGGTGGCAAGATCTTCAGGATGTGGTGGTGGTTGCCATTCAGTTGTCTCCAGTTCATGGCAACCCTGTGTCAAACAAAAAGGAATGTTGCCCAGTTCTGTGACATGTTCAGGATGGTTGGTGTATGTTCGAGTCCCTTGTTGTAGCTACTGTATTAATCCATCTATATCATTGAGGATTCCCTGCATTTTGCTTGGTCATCAAGCTCCTGAAGAAATAAATCACTAGGCTGAGGGCTGTGGAGACCCTGGTCTCCAGGAACACCTAGCTCAATTGGAATAAAATAGTTTATAAATAAAATGTTCTACATTCTACCTTAGTGAACTGCATCTGGGGTCTTAAAAACCTGTAAGTGGCCATCTAGGATACCCCACTGGTCCCAGCCCTTTGGAAGAAGAGAGAAGGGGAGGAACTAATGATACAAGGAAAGAATTAGTCCAAAGGACTAAAGGACTACATCTAAAATGGCTTCCGCCAGACTGAGTCCAGTACAACTAGATAGTACCTGGCTGTCACCTCAGACTGCTCTGACAGGGATCACAACTGAGGGGCCTGGAGGATACAGGTGGAAAAAAGTATCGAGCAGAACTCTAACTCAAAAAGAAAGGCCAGGCTTGCTGACCTGGCAGAGACTGGACGAACACTGAGAGTATGGCCCCTGGAAACACTTTCAACTCAGTAATGAAGTCACTCCTGAAATTCACCCTTCAGCCAAAAATTAGACAGGCCTGTAGAATGAAATGAGACTAAAAGGGCATGCCAGCCCAGGGCAAGGACTAGAGAGCAAGAGAGGACAGGAAAACTGGTAACAAGGAACCCAAGGCTGAGAAGAAAGAACGCTGACACATTATGGGGTTGTTAACCAATGTCATAAAACAATATGGGTACTAACTACTTAATGAGAAATTAATTTGTTCTGTGAACCTTTGGTTATCAAAGCCTTCTACCATCCAAACACCATGGTCAACCACACCCAGCATGTTTCATCCTCTGAGACTTTGCTGATGTGTCACAGGACAATGAACCTCTCGTTTTTCCTGGGACAAATAGGTGGAAAATGCTTAACAACCTCTCTTCTCTATAACAAGTGCTGTGCTAAGGGGTTGGGGGCAGGGATGAGTGTCAGATTGGTCTCTAGGGTCAGTTGAAGGGGGTGGTTAGGCAACAGTGCACTCACCAAGGCCCCAAGGAGAATGTCTAGGAAGTCCAGGTGTTTCCTTTTCTGGATCTTTTCCTGCTCTTTCATGTCCTTCATGGCTGCCTTCCGCTCCCTGATGACATGGTCTGGGTTGGGAGTATCACTGCTGAGAAGCCCATCCTCTGCCCAAGGGGGAAGCTGAGGCCCAGACAGAGGGTGGGATTCCAGAGGGTCCAGGGAGTGGCTGCACCAGCACGTGCTGGTGGGTGGACCCTAGGGGAAAGACCCACCTGTGTGGTCATGAGCCACCTGGCAGGCCCGCAGGAAGCGGCGGCCGTGGGGGGTGAGCCAGTAGATGAAGTCACTGTGGTACTGGAAGGAGTCAATGCGCTGCTGTGCCAGCAGGGTGAGATCGTAGACTGCCAGGTAGTAGCTGCTGTCCCTGGTCAGTGGAAGGAGGGAGAGGCAGTTCAGACATTGACCCAGAAGAAAGCCCAGAGCAGCTCCTCCTCATTCCAGGAATCCAACCCCAACCATGACCCTCACCACCCTCTCAGCCCTCCCTTTCCTTTAAGCTCCACACTGAAGACATGATGCACCCCATGGGCAAGTCCCCCACTCCCCTTGAACGGTGACCCCCTAGGGCAAGGCCCTGTCTCCTCTCACACCAGTGCTCCAGGAATGCTGCCAGCTCTAGCTAGCTTGGGGAAAACATACAGTCATCCCTGAGGTGTCCTCTGACCTGTGACTCAGGCCGCTATCTCCTTTGCCAAAGGTGCACTTCATGAGTGTGTCCAGTGCCATGTGGCCCACATCACTGAAGATGTCAAAGGATTTACCCTCACGAGCCTTTTTCTCCCATTTGTCCTGGAACCCCAAAATAGAAGGCCATGTGGGGCCAGCTTAGCTGGACATCCCAACACTGCCTTCAAGATTCACAGCCTATACTTCTTTACCGAGGCTCACTTCATACACACACACCCAGGACCTGCCCTGCCCTCTACCCTACTGGAATGTGGGGTGCAGGGAGAGGTTTGGGGAAAACAGAGGCCAGGACCAGGCAGCAGCATTAGAGAGCACACATAGACACTTTCCGCTTGCCAGATGCAGCCTGTAAGAACAGGAGGGCCAAGAGTTTAGGATCTTCCTAGCACAGTTGGTGGAGTCAGGCCTGGCAGTGATGCTGAGGAGAACTTTCCTACAGAGAGAAAGGCTAGCCTGGGTGAGCTCGGGAACCACGCAGCTGTGTGACTCTGAGCCTAACCCCTGAGCCCTGACATCCCCATCAGAGACGAGTTGCTGATGACATTATTTTAGGCAGCTAAGGCAAGCAGGAGGCCCTGGTGGCACAGTGGTTAAGTGCTACGTCTGCAGACCAGAAGCTTGGCAGTTCAAGTCTGCCGGGCTCTCCTTGGAAACTCTATGGAGCGGTCCTACTCTGTTGTACAGGGTTGCTATGAGTTGGCATCTACTCGATGGGGCTGGGTTTGGTTCTTTTTGGTCTTATGGCAGGCAGAAGATACTCTGCAGAGGTGAAAGCTTTCCTATATATAGGCTTCCCTCAATTCTTCTGCAGGTGGAACTTATTTAAGTCTTGCAAGGCCCTTTTGGTCTGAGAAAGGGAGGACTGAGTCTCCTTGTGGAGGTAAGGACCAGGGGCTGCCTGGACATTCAGAGCTTCACCACCAGGTCAGTTCCTGGCTATGGCAGGTGTCTGTCATAGCAGGGGCTCTGCACTGCTCTTGTCAGCAGAATGGGATTATGGCCTTAGTGGCTCCCCACTACCGTGAACCACCTGGCCTTCCCCAGATCTCCAGGCCCTTACTAATGGACCTTGTGGGCTGGCCCAGAAGCCGACACCGTCCAGGAGCCTGGTATAGGGAGCTCACCAGCATGGTAAGTGCAGAATCAGTCATCACTGCCACATAGGGTTTCAGTACATCGTAATGAAAGCCAGGTGTGAGCAGCTTGCGGTGCTGGAACCACTTGGGACCGTCGAGGACCAGCAGGCCTTTTCCTGGGAAAGGAATGGGAGAGGGAGGCAGTCCTGCCTAGCCTATTGAAGCCTAAACCCCTCAAGAAGTCGCTGCTAAGAGACACAGTATTGCCATCCGTGCCCCCCCCGCCAGGTTGCCAGGAAATTTGGGGCAGAACTAGCGTTCATAATTCCCAGGACCTCATGACACAGGAGTTGACAACGGCTAAGCTTCTGCTTCCTGACTGCACTTACAAAGCCTAGGCTCTAGACACTTGTGTCAAATGAAACTGGATTCAAACACATGGGATGCATCTTGGAGGGAACAACCAGGCAGAGAGAGGAAAGGCCACAGCTCCTTAGCACTCAGCTGCTGAGACTGTGGTCACCATCTCCGGCCTTAGGAAAGATCTGTAGTGTTTGTGCCTCATGAACTCAGGCAGAACCTATCTTATGCACACACATGCATGCACACGCATGCACACACACACACACACACACACACACATACATACATACACAAACATATACACAGAGGAATGGAAATGCATTCTTATGTTCAAAATGCCCCTGTGTTTCCCAAAGCATTTCTTGTCTGTCTTCTCAATTCATCCTGACTGTATCACTTTGATAACTGAAGAGAGGGTTAAAATCATTGAAGTTCAGAAGAAGACTTCTATACGTTACTGGATAAAAGAGGTCCTAGTGGCACAGTTGCTAAGTGTTCAGCTGCTAACCAAAACTTTGGTGGTTTGAACCTACCAGCCACTCCACGGGACAAAGATGTGGAAGTTGACTTGCCTAAAGATTACCGCCTTAGAAACCCTATGAGTAGTTCTCCTCTATCCTACAGGGTAGCTATGAAACAGAATCAACTCAACGGCAATGGGTTTGGTTTGGTTTTTGACTTTCGGGTCTTTCTTTCTTCCTGTCTCCGTGTGTGGCACGGGGTGTATGTTACTGGATCAGTTAATAGGTCTGACGTTGCTTTCCTCCTTGTGATTCTTCTTCTTTCCTCCTCTTGATTCTTCCCCTTTCTTGGATGTTAGGGATACCATGGAATCATGAGAAGAAGGAGATGCTTACAGCCCTGACTCTCACCTATCCTCAACATCAAGACACACTACTCGATCTAGCAGCCAAGGCCAACCGACCATCCCCACCCAGCTCATCTCTTCATCACACTCTGTCTTCTAGCTGCTCTGACAGCCTCTAGTGACACAAGCCTTGATGATTCCTCAGGTCCTTCCCCTGGCCAGCCCCAGCCACTAAAAGTAGGACTCAATGCCATCTCCTCCAGGAAGCTGTTCATTACACTCACACATTCTCCAAGGCTGTTGCTCTGACTGTCCAGAGAAAAGAGAAGGAACAGCAGTGTAAGGGCCGGAGCCCCGCCTCCCTGCCAGTCGGGAGCTTCCCTGCCTGTCCTGTCTCCCCAGTATGCAGAACTTACAAGGGCAAGTGGAGACCAGGAGTTTCCGTTAATGGAACAACTTAGTCGGGGCACAGTGTGGAAGAGGAGGGGCAGGGAGAGGAGGAGGAATAGGAGGGGAGGGAGGAGGAGAGGAAGAAGACGGAGGAGGAAGGGTAGGACAGAACCCTAGTTACCCAGCACCAACGGACTGGAATGGGAAGTGCAAGGAAGGCAGGTGTGTCCCACTCACCAATCCACTGGAGAAGCAAGTTGTACACATCCGGAGCCTTAGGGTCTGCAGAAGGAGGAAGCTTGAGTCATGAGGAGATAGAGTGGTTTCCAAAGGAAGTTTCTTGGTAAAGTAGGATTAAATCTTTGCCACTTTTTACCAGACTCAGAGTACACCCTCTCCTCCCCTCATCAACTTGTCAGCATCTTTGCTCTCAGTAAGGACCACCCTCTCCCAGGAGTCCTCACCACCACGGCTGTATACAGCTTTGACATAGTCAGGCTCATAGATGTTCAGAAAGCCAAGAAAGCATCCATGCCAGAGTGGATGGGCATAGGGGAACTGGTTGGCCCAAGACACGACCTTGTCCAGACTACCCGTCTGCTGGATCTGAAATGGCAACAGAGGTACAAAACCATTCATGAACTTAGCATCACCAGTCAGTTCCCAAGTTCCAGAGCAGGGAAGGGAGGAGGCCACCCAGGCAGATCCTAGGAGCTTCCTTTCCTCCTCCAGCACCCCACTTTTAGCTAATCATCTAGTCCTCGACATCTCTGGACACTGTCCCCTCTGAAGCTCCACAGTCACTGTTCAAAGTCCAAGCCTACACTGACCTTGCACCTACATTGGCTGAAGCCCCTAGCTGGCCATCCTATTTCCATCTGGCAACCTCTACCAACCCTCTACACTTTAGCCAGACAGAACTTTACATTAAAAATTAATGACCTTTTATTATGAAGGTAATACCTGCTATCATTGCATAACATAGAAGCCTGGGTTCTACCTCTGATGAGTCATTCAACACACCTTTATGGAGGACCTACTATGTAAAGGACCCTGTTCTAGACACCTCAGGGGAATGAAACAGACATGGCCAAGCAGTTTCTTTCTATGCGGTGAACAACAACTAAAATACTGATGGATAGCAGTGAGTGCTGAGAAGGAAATAAACATGACACTGTGAGGGAGAATAACAGGGAGGACCTGCTTAGACAGGTGATCAGGAAGGCCACTTGTTGGAGATGACATTAAGTTGAAACAAGAAGGTTAATTGGGAGCTGGTCAAGTGAAGAGTAAGGGGAAGGCATTCTAGTTGAGGGAACAGCAAGCACAAAGGGTCTGGGATAGGAAAAAGCAGTGTCTTCCAGGAGTTGCCACTTGGTGAGACAGGGTTGTGAGGTGAGATTGGAAAGTCATGCAGAGGGTGGGGTGTACATCACTTACCTAACCTATTAATACTATCTGAAACTTGCTTTCTTTCACTTACTGTATCTTGTCCTTCTTTACACATTAGTGCATTTGACTGTCCCCTTGGTAGATACTTTTTCTTTCAGACTTACCTCATTTTATTGCACCTCACTTCCTTGCACTTTGCAGACATTGCCTTTTCTACAGATTGAAGGTTTGCGGTGACCCTGAATCGAGCATGTCTATCAGTGCCATTTTTCCAACAGCATGTGCTGACTTCAAGTCTCTGTGTCACATTTTGGTAGTTCTCCCAATATTTCAAACTCCTCACCATTAATTATGTCTGCTGTAACGATCTGTGATCAGTGATCTTTGATGTTTGGGGGCACCTATAAGACTGAATTTAATCAAGAATTTATGTGTTCTGACTCCTCCACCAACCAGACATTCCCCATGTTTTTCCCTCTCCTCAGGTGTCCCTATTACCTGAGACTTGACAATATTGACAGCAGGCCAATTAATAACCGTAAAATTGTGTGGGTACACCACCAGCAGCAGTAGTGCTTTTGAGCAGATCTTCAGTTGTTCAGATCTGAGTTGTGTCACATGAACTAATAGAATTGTCTAATCTGAGTTGAATTCCTACCTCTGCCTGCTTCTAATCATAAGGAGTCACTGATGTTCCCAGAAGTGAGGTTACCCCAGCCTACACACACTTGAACTTTGCATCTTGGCCAATAGTTAACCAAGTGATTTTCATGGTATGTTGTATTTATACTTTATGACAACCCTGAGTGGTGGGCATTATGGTTATCCCACTTTACGGATGAGGTAACTAAAATTCCTCAACTCATTAAGTCATGGAGCCAAAGTTCTAACCTAGGCTGTCTGCCTCCACTGTACAAAATGAGAGTATCAGATATCCCATTTTAAAGAGGAATACACCAAGAGACATGGCCCCCCAGTGATAGCAATACACTTTTTTATCTATAAGACGAGCATCTGACAAGTAACTGTGGGAGGCCGTACTTCAGTAAGAACCACTACCCTGTATCTCCTCTGCCTAATAGGATAGGCCACACCTATGCTCTTTTCCTTTTAACTTCCATAGAAGAAAGGTAGAAAAGTCAAACCTTCCTCAGTAGAGCTGTTTCTTGCATGTCTGTTGTCCATGCAATAGAGTGGGCAAACGTGTTTTTCTAAAGCAGTGTTTCCCAAAGCCTGTTCCTTGGAGTACCCACCTTGTAATACACTAGGCTGTAGTGCTGGCAGCAGCAAAGAAAGAGTCCCCAAGTCCAATAAATTGGAGAAGCCCTCATTCTCATTGTGAAGATTCATAATACACATTAGCATATTGAATTATCCAAGTTCTACAATAATCTGTTTAATTTCAAAATAATAACAAATAACTCTACAATGGCCTGTAAGTGTTCTAGCAAGAAGAGTCACAAGTCTCTCCAAGATGAAAACTAGAAATGATTGAGCTTAGTGAGGAAGGTGTGTGGAAGCTTGTGAATGCACAGGGAAAGTTCTTGAAGGAAATTATAAGTGCTGTTCCGTGAACGTACTAATGATAAGAAAGGGAAACAGCCTTATTGCTGATGTGGAGAAAGTCCTAGTGGTCTGGATAGAAAATCAGACCAGTCACAACCTACCCTTCAGGTAAAGCCCATTTCAGAGCAAGGCCCTAACTCTCTTCAATTCTATGAAGGCTGAGAAAGATGGGGAAGCTGCAGAAAACAAGTTCAAAGCTAGCAGAGGTTGGTGCATGAGGAAAGAAGCCATCTCTATGCTATAAAAGTGCAAAGTGAAGCAGCAAGTGCCTCAGAAGATCCAGACAATGTAAATGATGAAGGTGCCTACCCTAAACATTAGATTTTTAATGTAAATGAAACCGCCTTATATTGGAAGAAGATGCCATTTAGGACTTTCACAGCTAGGAAGGAGAAGTCAATATCTGGCTTCAAAGCCTCCAAAGACAGGCTCATTCTCTTGTCAGGGGCTAATAAAGCTGGAGGCTAAGTTGAACACAGTGCTCACGTAGCATTCTGAAAATCCTAGGGCACTTAAAAATTGTGCTAAATTTGCTCCGCCTGTGTTCTATCAGTGGAACAACAAAGCCTGGATGACAGCACATCTGTTTACAACATGGTTTGCTGAATATTTTAAGCCCACTGTTGAGACTTACTGCTCAGAAAAAGATTCCTTTCCAAATATTACTGCTCATTGACAATGTGCCTCGTCACCCAAGAGCTCTGACACAGACGCACAATGATATTAATGTTGTTTTCATGCCTGAGAACAGAACACCTACTCTGCAGCCCGTGGATCAAGAAGCAATTTCAACTTCCAAGTTTTATTATTTAAGAAATACATTTCATAAGGTTACAGTTGCCACAGATAGTGATTTCTTGATTGGAAACATGGGTGGCATAGCGATTAAGTGCTGCTACATCTGCTAATAAAGAGGTCAGCAGCTCAAATCCACCAGGTACTCCTCGAAAGCTGTATGGGGCAGTTCTATTCTGACCTTTAGGGTCGCTGTGAGTTGACGTGTACTCAGTGGCAGTGTCTCTCTCTCTTTGATTGATGTGGGCAAAGTAAATTGAAAATCTCTGGAAAGAATTCACTATTCTAGGTGCCATTAAGAACATTCGTGATTCCTGAAAAGCGAGCAACATCAACAGGAGTCTGGCAGAAGTTGACTCCAGCCATCGTGGATGACTTTGAGGGGTTCAGTATCTCACAGGAGAAAATAACTGCAGAAGTGGCAGAACTAGTAAGAGAACTAGAATTGGAAGTAAATCCTGCAGATGCAACTTGAGTTGCTGCAAACTCACGGTAAAACAGCAACAGATGAGGAATTGCTTCTTATGGATAAGCAAAGAAAGTGGCTTCTTGAGACGGAATCTACTCCTGGTGAAGATGCTGAGAAAATGGTTGAAATGACAACCAAGGATTTAGAATATTATATAAACTCAGTTGATAAAGGATATTGACTGGACGGCACTGGATTCGGTTTGTTTTTGGTCAGTTATAAAGGAGTAGCAGGATTTGAAAGTGCTGATTTCAATTCTGAAAGAAGTTCTACTGTCAGTAAAATGCTGTCAAACAGCACTTCGTGCTACAGAGAAATCTTTCATGAAAGAGTCAACCAATGTGGCAAACTTCACCATCGTCTTGTTTTAAGAAATTACCGCAGCCATTCCATCCTTCAGCAACCACTGGCCTGATCAGTCAGTAGCCGTCAATATCAAGGCAAGACCCTCCACCAACGAAAAGAGCACAACTCACCTAAGGCTCAGATGATGGTTAGCATTTTTTAGCAATAAAGAATTTTTTAATGAAGGTACGTATATTGTTTGTTTAGACACAATGCTACTGCACACTTACTAGAACACAGTATAGTGTAAACACAACATTTATATGCACTGGGAAACTCAAAAGTTCATGGGACTTGCTATCTTGTGGTGGCCTGCAACTAAACTCAGAGTATCTCCAAGATACGCCTTTATTGCCCGTGGCCTTTGGAGTTTAATGAACTCGCATTCGAAGTTTGACTTTCCCATTTACTGGCTATGTGAACTTGGGAAAAGTTCTGAAGGTCTCTGAATCTCGATCTCCTAGTCTAAAATGGGGACGCTAATACCTACTTTTTGGGTTTCTTTGATGTTAAATTAAATCATGCAAGAATGTATGTGGTACGTGTTATTAATTGAGGTCATGTGGCATTAAAAGCCCGTAACTATGATAATGTGTTAAAGGATCTAACACTAACTCCTGCTCAAGATAAGCCTTCAACCCAGAGTTCCCTTCCCTACAAGCCTACCTCTCCCCCAGTACATCTTTCCACTAAGCTTCTTCCCTATATCTTATGGGTAAAGGTGCTAACCAATCCCTGTTCCTTGTCACATGGAAACCTGACCTTGGGTTACATTCTCCAACTGTATTCCCCTGGAAACCTGATACTTTGGAACATCAACTGTGTTGCTAGGCAGCATTGCTTATAGCAGAAGTGATCTTTGGTTGGTAAACTACATATGGATTGGGAGCAACCACGAGTGAACTGTAGGTACTTGATGGCAACACCCCTCATAGTGCAACAGTTAAGCTCTCAGCTGCCAACCAAAAGATTGGCCATTCGAATCCACCCAGTGGCTCTGTGGGAGAAAGACCTGGTGACCTGCTTCCTTAAGGATTACAGCCAAGAAAACTTTATGGAGTAGTTCTACTCTGTTACATAGGGTTGCCATGAGTTGGAATCAACTTGACGACATCCAAAAATAACCTGCTAAAGATGCCTTGCTTTAGCTTTTCTGAGTGCATGGCTCTTGTACTGTGTATTATCCTTGCAGGAACCTTGGGACTGTTAGTAGACATGAGGATTCTGTGGGATGTGGTGATCCTTAGACAAAGCAGGCTCCACATCCTCTTGTACTTGGCTGTTCTTGCAGAGGGGTCAATGATAGCCAGGTGGACTGTTGCAAAAAACACCTGATGTTGCCTTGCTGGCAAGCTATGGTTCCTGCCCATGGCCTTCAGAGTAGACTGCTGCTAAATGTGCCCATGGTAGTCTTTTACGTCTGCTGTCTAGAACTGAGATGACTTCCTGGGTTGTGGCCCATTTTTGTGCCTTGGCTTATGCTATTCCTTCCTACTGACACACCTTCCACCCAAGAACGTTTTGTCTGATACCTATTCTCAAGTAGAGGAATATTTTACCTGTCCTCACTATCCATCTTATTCAAAAATCTCTCTAATCCACCAGCAGCTGAAATCTCTGCTTCCTCTGAGCCTCTCTAGCACTGTTAGTACTTCACTCATAGTCTGCTTTGTGTCAGAATTGCTTGTATCCATGATAAAAAGCAACAATGTTAACACTGACATTCACTGAGCATTTAGTATGTGGTAGGCACTGCATTAAGACATGTACGTGCATTCTTTCATTTAGTCTTCAGAAAACCATGTAAGATACACAACGCCATAATTCCCATCTCTTAGATGAAGCAACTGAGGCTCAGTCACATGGTTAGGACCTCTGACTCCACTACTAGGTCATCAGTTTCCCACGTGCAGAGACCACATCTGTGGGATCTCCAGGTCTCCTACAGAGCTCATCACAGGGCTTCAGAAGACAGTACATACTTGATAAAGTATGTGATAAATAAACAAGATAAAAAAGAAGAGAAGAAAGGAGGGGAGGCAGAAACTCAAGGTCAAGAAGGTGAGAGTTGATACACTGTGGGGTTGGAAACCAACTACACAAAACAATATGTGTATGAATTGCTTAATATGAAACTAATTTGTTTATAAACCTTTATCCCAAGTACAATTTATATATACATATTTGCACAAAAAAGTAAAGAAAGAAAGAAGGGAAGAAACCATACCAAGTATCTGGTTAATCTTAATGTTGGCCACAGATGGTCAGTCTCTATAGGAACCAGCTCCAAGTGTTACATAACTTGGCAGTTCACAGAAGGGCCACCACTAACACTTCCCTATGTGGTAAATAATCTTACAAGTTTCTATTTGTTCTTCTCAGCTGGTCCCAGCCTGCGTGCTCTGACTGACACCCAGATTCCCTTCTCAGTTTAGCTTTCTGACTCTTGACACAGTGATACGAAGGGGAAAGATACGCATTAAGTGCCTACTATGTGCCAAGAACCACTATGTGAGTGATTTCCAGGTTGTCTCATGAATCTCATGCGGAAGAAACAGTTCCTCCCATTTCACTGAGAGTGTCTTTCACGTGGAGGTCAATGCTGGCCGTTTTGTTTTGTTTTCCCCCAGGTATGATTTCTATCTTCTTTTCTTCCAGATTAATTTCTCATCAGTATTTAAAGACTCAGATTCTCACGTGAGCTTTAGGTGAGGTCATGAGGCAGCACCTATAGGTGTAATCAATGTAAGGGGCGTGTGACCCTTCTGGGCTTCCTGAGCACAGTGCCCGACGACCTTGCTGGGAAGGTCCCAATTCACGCAATAACGTCGTCACACATACTGCTTGGGAAGCACATAGATGCCAAAGACTCACTTCAGAAATGTCCCCGTTTGAAATGATGAACCTCTCCGCAGCCTTGTCTGTGGGCATGCAGTGGGTGGGTGTTTGTGGAGCATGTAGTTGACACCTGACCATGGCCCTTTTCTGCACGAGCGTTGTTCCTTCTTTGTCATCTTGAAAGTGAGGACCCAAGAGCTGAACATGTTTTTTCTCCCTGGAAAGTTCCCTCTCATAGTCCCCACTAACTCAATTAATCTGTATTGTGTCCTCCAGAAGGCAACCTTGAGAAAGAACACAGTGTGTCTGATAATGCAGCTCTGCAGGCAACCTTTTCTGACCCAGGCCAGTGCCCTCAGTGACCCTGGGAACTCAACCTAGCTACTCAGTTTCTAGCCAACTGTCTTTGCCTTCTCTGGAATTCGTCTCCTCCCAGGTTCTCGGCAAAGTCTGATGTAATCTCCCCAAATCTTCTCTTACTGTCTCTGATTTCAGCATTCTAGTCTCTCTTCTCTCACCAAGAGGGCTTGTCAGAATTTTCACTGCCACAGGGCACACAATGTCAAAAGGGCACAAAATGATACGCCTCTTCCCCAGCCACTGATAAGAAAGAACATTTTGGTATCTGTGACCCCTTCCCAGCCCCTTTCCTTGCTGTTGTCCCTGGAAGTACTTCTTCCTGTGTCAATCTTATTTTCCTATCTGCCTTCCGGGGTTTTCATCTCCACCCCTCCCACGTCCCAGGAACCCAGCTGGATAAGGCCTTAAAGCCTAAGTCACAGAGAAGCCAGGTTAATAGGAACTCAAGGTTGGAAGGAGTCTTTGGCTGATCTGGTTCATCTGAGTGCTACTCCTTTCGCTGTTAACTATGCTTGAGCCCCTCTGCAGCATCCTACCAAGGACAGGAGACCCTGACATCGTGCTGACCGTCTTCACAGTCTGAACCCATACTTGCCTCTTCACTCCCAGCTTTCCCCTACGTATCTTTTATTGTTCAGAAAAGCCTGGTGACTAAGAGCAGCTCCCAGCAGCCCAGCACCAGTGAGTGGACTGGGGTATCCTCTCTTTCAGGGACATGAGCCTACCTGTCCAACTCCTTCAGGTAATACGACTGAATGTCTCAGACCTGTCCTCAAACGCCCTGAAGGTTCAGGTAGGTGCTGAAGTGAATCCTAAATAGCCTAATAACAGCCCATGAAAATGGGGTAGCTAGGCAGGAGGCATAGAAGGTGACATGTGTGCAAAGGCACAGAGGCTGGAAAGAGCATTGCGTATATAAGAAATCTATTTCTTTAATGATCTGTTTGTTTGTTTTTGAGATCGGAAATGTCCCAGGCCCTGTGTTACTTGCTTAGCACCTTTAGAGTAATGAAAGGGAAGACAGAATGAGGCAGGAGATGGGTAGGACAGATCACATGAGTTCTTGTAGGCCACATCATGAGGCTCTATTTTGAGGACAATGGAGAACCACTGTAGGAGATTTTTGCAAAGGAATGACAAGGTCAGATTTGTGTTTTTAAAATATCACTTAGGCTTCAAGGCAGTGAGTATATTGGTGAAGGACAAAGCTGTGACCCTTTCAGGGCACGGAGATCTAAGCCAAACTTGTTTGTCTTCAGAAGGGAGGAAGTAGGGAATTACCAGGGTGGCAACCGTTGGCCTCATCCCCCTCCGCTTCACATATATACAGCTTGTTAAGTTCACCAAGAATGAACAACAGGAGGAAATGAGAAGAGCAAGCTTTAAGTCGCCACTCTCTGCTCCCCTAGAGTCCATGTAAGGGCAACATTGCCTAGTGGGACTGCGCCCCTGCCTTGAAGATAGGAACACTGTAGCCCAAAGACCAAAGGGAACTGTCCGATGTAAGGAAGGGCAGACGAGAATTCTGAGGGTCCTTGTCCTGTCCCTTCTGTTAAGCCTGTCCAAGCCATTAGTCAGATGACCTGAAGCTCAGCTGGCTAGAGTTCCAGAAACCAAGCTGCTGTGAGGCCAGTCTACCGGGAGCCACAGCTCTTAGAGCAGGGAGCAGAGAGTCCTGACGAAAGCAAAAATACATCTGTTCACAAAATTGCGGTGGGAGTTTAGAAAAACAAATAGTTGGGTAGGGGCAAGAGAAAGGATACCCTCTTCCCAGGATGTTGCAGCTTCCTTGAGGCAGGTCATGTTGATATCAGATTCAGACTAGCTAAGCTACCTAGTCCAGAGCCTTCATGAAGTGAAAATCTCTTCCCTCAAGAGTTTGACCATCTCTCATGACAAGAAACTAATCGCTTTTCAAAACAACCCAACCCACCTCTGGACTGTTCTAATTCTTGAAAACACTTCTTAAGGCCTGGGAGTTCGCCCGGGAGCATGGCCCCTAGACCTGGTGCTGCTCCTCAACATACATCATTACTGAGGTTAACTCTTCAGACAGGAATGGGCTGGACTTAGGAACACAGAGTGACCATATCATGTGTGCGTTTTGTGGTTCTATGCATCTATAGGATGTCTTCCTACTGGCCTCCTAGTAAGGGAAGTGGAAAGCATGGAGAAGAGGGGACAGGAAATTGTTAAGAGGATGTGACTTGTATAGAATGGAGAGGAGGAGTGTGCTATCACCAGGCAAGGAGAGCAGAAGGAGCTGCAGATAGGTGGATGTGCAAATTTAAATTGGATTGTAAACTTTCACTCAATCACAATTAAAAAAAAAAGAAAAGGCTTCTTAGTCACTGAACTCAAAACAAGCTGTCTGTAGCTTTCTGTCATGAGTCCTTGTTCTATTCTAGGGAACCACACGAACTCCCACTGCCCAGGACAGTCCTGTAAGGACTAGGAGTTGGGAGCCAGATCCCCCTGGGTCTGTGCTTCTCATTAAGGTATCTTTAATGGCCTTGGGAAACCCTCATCCTAGTCATCTCCCTGCCCTGTAAACTCTCCATACACCCTCAAGACTGTCGATGCTGAGCATGTCCAACCAGTACCTAGAACGGCAAAGTTGTATATTTGAAGCAAAAGGATTGGGAGCATTTGCCAAGGTAAATCATCAAAGTGTGAGAAGAGGCAGCATCTCCAAAATGACTATTGGTTAAAAAAAAAAAAAAAAGATTCAGTTTTAAATAATGTCTTTGAGTAGTCAGTTATGGGCTTGAGTAGCAAGCTATGGGGAGCCTGAAGGGAGGGGATCTAGTGGTAAAAATCCCCAAGTCAAAGAGACTTCCCTGTCATGCTGGTGACAATCAGACAACTTCACTCTTCATTCTCCTTTTCAGAAACAAATATACTTACATGTGTACATGAGAACACAAAAGACACAGAAAAGACCCCTCGATTGGACTGATATGTCACCAAGACTACTCTACTCACCAGGTATAGACTCCTAAGTGTACAAAGACCTTGCCCAAAGTCACACAATCAGAATTCCAACACCTGTGCTCTGTCCCTACACCTCCCCTCTCTTCAACATTCAAAGATGAACAATAGCCCAGGAATGACCAGGCTTGAGGGCAACAATAGTGAGCAGCTACCTGAACACCTAAAAAGACAGGAGGGCAGGGGCTAAAAGAATACCCAGGGTTCCAAAGGGATGCAGACGTTGGTGTCTGAGAGACTTTGCTGCCCAAGCTGGATCCCCTAGGAATTCTTCACTCACTTAACAAACGAGCATTGAGCATCCACTCCATGTAGGTAAGGTGTAGTTTCTGGGATACAGTGGGGAACAAGACAAAGTCCTAGCTCTCCCCAAGCCCATATTCTAAGTGGGAAGATTGAAATAAACAAGAACAAATACATCAATAATATAATTTTGTCCTTGGTAAGACCCTTGTTTGCAAAACCAAAAGGACTAACTCATAAAGATTCTGGGCCTTTGCTCTTCTGATAGAAGGCAGAGGCAGAAACATCACTCTCTAACTTCTGTCTCTGATGACTGAGATCTCGTTTGTCTCTACCATTCTGAGACCCTGGCTCTAGGGACCTCTGCCAAAATGGAGCTGTGGTCAAGCCTTCCCCCCAATGCTGCTCCTTAAAGGTAAAAGCCTGCTGTCTACAGATTTGTATTCTAACCGTGGAACTAAACCTAATGTTTTTGGTCTTACCTGTGTGCTTTGCAATTGCTGCCTTGCAATAAGCTAAATGTGTTTGTGCATAACCAACTTGAACATTTCTTTACTTATTTCTAAGTAAAATGCCGTAAGACACCTTGCCTTCTCTGAACCTCAATTTCCTCATGTGTACATTAAGGAAAATATTCTCCATTCCGCCCTCCCCATTTCTGAGGCTTAGTCTGGATCAAACACACAGAAAAGGCACCAAGCCTCTGAAGAATGCAGAGACATAGTGATTTCAGTGGTTACCCCGGGAAACTTTTTTGTGCCCAGCAGAAACACTCCTCCAGCTCTTGCCTGCCTTTCCTAGTGCCAAGCAGAAGGCCCCTTCACATACTTGTGTTAATGCCAGAAACCCAGAACTCAAGTATCTGCCCAGCCCTCTTCACACCTCCAAAATGCTGGAATTGGTGGCAGTGGGGGAGAAGACCTCAGGCAGCTTTGACATAAAGGAGGAGTGGAAGGTCTCTCTCTAAATGCCTCTCATACCCCCATTAGGGCCAAACCCCAACCTTCCTGTGAGGGTCTTCTACTAGTTGCTGCCAAGTCGACTGTAACCCATGGTGACCCCGTTCATGTCAGAGTAGAACTATGCTTCATCAGGTTTTCAGTGGCTGATTTTTCTAAACTAGATCACCAGGCCTTTCTTCTAAGGTACACCTGGGTAGACTCAGACCTCCAACAAAGTATGTGAATTGTTCGCATCACCCCAGACCAAGAACAAAACAAAAAGCAAACTCATTGTTATTGAGTCGGTTCCAACTCATAGCAACCCTAAAGGACAGAATAGCACTACCCCTACGGGATTTCCAAGGAACAGCTGGTAGATTTGAACTACTGACCTGTTGGTTAGCAGCCAAGCTCTTAACCACTTCACAACCAGGACATCTCCCAAGGGCTCCCAAATCCCTCCTAGTCCCTCCACTTTTCCACTTCAGTGATGCCTGCTCTGTGCCAAGCCTT
The DNA here is from genome assembly GCA_028571685.1 of Heterohyrax brucei. Classification (NCBI taxonomy): domain Eukaryota; kingdom Metazoa; phylum Chordata; class Mammalia; order Hyracoidea; family Procaviidae; genus Heterohyrax; species Heterohyrax brucei. The sequence goes on along the minus strand of CM053140.1, from coordinate 79,358,413 downwards.
CTGCTGGACCCTGAGGATACAGGGTGAATCAAACCAGATCTCACCTTCCAGGGTTCACAGTCTAGTGGATGAGATGGACAAGCAAGCAGAAGACGACAACCCAAGGGGACAAATGCTGAAATACAGAGAAGGTAGCTAATGCAGAATCCTGGGGTGGGATTCAACCCAGCCTCAGGGCAGGAAAAGCACCAGCGTCTGTTTTTTCCTCCGAACTGTAAACTCCTTGAGAGCAGGGCTTGCATTTGATTTATCTCCCAACCAACCTTTCTCTCCCTGGTATCCCCAGGATGGATACAGGTCACTGGACCATTTTGAGAGGACAGATATCTGTTGGGGTAAGAATAAGCCTTGGCAGGCCTCACACAAATGTCAAGTTCATTCCCAGTGTTGACCATGGAGGAAAAGAGATTTCCTAGACTAAGAGTGAAGAAGCTGAATTCAGGAAGTAGAAGAAGGAACTCTCCCTCTCTCTGAGCCTTAATCTCTGGGATCTATACCTTGGGAACCCAAACCTGCCTGCAGATCAAAATGCTCGAGGAAGTTTTTTAAAATTAAGACCTCTGGTCCCAATTTGATAGATTAGAATCTCCAGGGTTAGGAGTCTGGGAATCTACTTTGCCCCGTTGATTCCAATGCAGCTGTCCCTGCCCTCTGCTCTAGATCCTCTGATGGTAGGGAACTAAGAAGCACTCCTGAGGTCAGTACTAAGGTGGCCCTCACCACCATGAGGTAGCTGGAGGAGGATAAGCCAGCTCACCAGCAGGTCATGAAAAACCACACCTTTAGGAGCATGAAACGCTTGGACACTCTGGGAGATCTCTGACATGGCAACAGTCATCTCTGCTCTTGTTTTCATTTTCTGCCCTAAAAGTGAAGATTTCTACACTGCACAGGATAGGGCCCTGTTTAAGACCTAGAGGAGATTAGCTATTTCCATCACACAATCCAGATATGCTACCTTTGTGCTATCCCCAAGTCTTGTCTGAATCTTAGGTTTCAGGATGATGGGAAGCAGCCTGTGGCTTGCCTGGCCCCAGTTCTAAAGCTCCCCACTACCTCCAGGCCAGCTAGGGAAGTGGGATGGAGAGCTCACACTGGGAAAGCTGAAGGGAAACTAGGGCTCCCAGGACAGCATTCATTTCCCAAGCATAGGGTCTCCCTCCATGGCTCCCGGGGGGTAAGACCTAAGCCTCTGAAAATGGGAGGCTGTTTGGAACAAACCTTCTCTATCCCTCCTGTCCCCGCGTACCTCAAGGGCATGCCCGAAGAGCCAGTGAGTGGGGGGACCAGGGAACTTGTCCATAGCCCTGGCCAGCTTCTGCCTCCGCAGCAGTAGTTGAGCAACCTTGAGGAAGCCTAAGACCAAAATAAGACCCGTAGCCCACAGGGCCAGGCGGAAGAAGCTCAGAGAGAGTAAGAATGGCACCATGGCTGGAGCTGCAGTCGCCAAAGCTCTGCACTGGCTCTTCTGTCCCCTGACTCACTTATACTCTGGACCCAGGCACTCTGCCAGGCCCCACCCACACGTATGCCCTATGGCCCACAGCAGTTCAGGCTGGGCTGAGTGCCATCGGGTGGGGACAAAGCCAAAATCAAAACCAAACCCTCTGCTATGATTCTGACTCATAGTAACCCGATAGGACAGGATAGAACTAACCGCCCCATAGGGCTTCCATGGCTGCTATCTTTGTGGAAGCAGATTGCCACATCTTCCTTCTGCTGAGTGGCTGGTAGATTCAAAACATCGACTTTTCAGTTAGCAGCCAAGCCTTTAACTACTACACCACTAGCGCTCCTTTGGGACTGGGACAGCAGCTCCAAAATTGACAGACAACAAACAGAAAAGTCTGGCTAACTTCTCCCAAAACTTGGGAAAGACAAACTTGGCTTCAAAGAAACTAGGCAACGAGTATCCTGCCATGATTCTTGAAGGAACAAACAGAAAGTAAGCATTCATGTAATCATCAGCATAACAACTGCTTTTTTAAAAAGTGCCTTGTACATTGCAAGCACTTTCTATACACTGTCTAATTTCACCCAAACAACAAACAGGTACTCCTTCTTTATCCCCATTCCAGATCATGAAACTAAGGCTCACCTTGCCTGTGTTCTCTTATAAGAAAGCTTCCACCTTCAGTGTGGAGCCCGGGGATTTGTACTTACTCTAGAAACAAGATGCTTTGGAATATTTTGTGTGTCTGTGTGTGCATGAGGAACCTTCAGGGTCAAGGTTTTACCCTATAAGGGAAATTCTGGATCAGAAAAGAACCAACCCCACCCACAGGACCATAATACAAACTTGACACTTCGGACATGACTTTCAGAGAAATAAGGATGAGATCATCAAATTTAATCTCTATTTTAGTCACCTGTTACTGCTCTAACAGAAAATACCACAGGTGGATGGCTTTAACAAGGGAAGTCTGTTCTTACACAGTCCGGTAGGCTTTAAGTGCAAAATCAGAGTGCTCCAGGAGGAAGGCTTGGAGGAAAGTCAGCTCAGGAGAAAAGTCCTTGTGTTGCATCAGTCTTTGTTCAGGGAGCATCTTGGTGCAGGAACCTTAGGTCTGAAGGATGCTGTGTTCTCCCACTGCTGCTTTCTTAATGGTTCCCAGTTCTCTGCCTGTTTCTCTTTCCTTTTATCTCTTGTAGGATGAAAGGATAAAGGGTGGTGCAAGCCATATTCCAGGAAAACCCCCTCAGCAAAGGTGTGGCAGTCCCATCCTCTTTTAACACAGACATCCTCTCTTTTAGCCACAGGCAGAGATTAGGATTTATAGCATCAGAAAATTACAAAATAGAGGACCATCACAAAATACAGGCAATCCATCCCAGCCAAATTAATACACATATTTTCGGGGAGACACAATTCAATGCATGAAAAACTCACTCCTGGACTGATGGAGCCACTGAAAGCCCAGAGTGGGTTTGAAAATCATCAAGATTCACACAACAAGCCACTGGCAGCTCTTAATGCCCCAGACCTAGGGAAGAACAAACGTGGCATCAGGCCCTAGCCTTGAAAGTGGAAAACCTCCAGTTTCTCTCTTCTGTCTTGGGACATATCAGTCAGAGTCCCAGCATGAAACAGAATTCACTGCAAAAATCTCAGAGAGATTTGAGTGCAGGACTTCTTTCAGAGTTAAGAAATCAAACAAGGTATGATGTGGCATCCAAAGACTAGCATCAGTGGGAAACATAGCAACATCCGTAATTTGAAAGGACAAATGGAGGAAATAGTGTTCCTGGATCCCGCAGGTGGGGTGAGAAGGTACCTAGTAGAAGCTGTAGTTTGAGGGACACAGCTATTACCAGAGACGTACTGCCAGAGCAGGGGATGAGCAGAGAAGAAATGCCCCAATTTTTCTCTTCTTCTTCCACCTTCCTATCTCCTATTGGCATCTCCCATCAGCCAAACCCAGCCAGGGGTGAGATGACAAGCAAAGTCAAGGGAGTCAGTATACAAAAGGCACAGAAGAATGAAGAATGAATCTGGCATGGAGATGACAGAGGACAAGTCAGCACACAGATGGATTTGGAACTCAGATCTTACAGGCAGGCCAAGGTAGCCAAGTAGGCAGATACTTCTTTTAGTCCTTCTTACAACAAAGACCTGCAAAGGCAAGTGAATCCTTTATATATGATAATCTAAGAGCCCAGAACATCAAAGATGAAGTTGAAGAGTCAGACTGAGCAGCAGGGGAAGGGAGAGAAAGTTCAGAAGCAGCGAAGATCTGCCATACTTGACCTGGCCAGCACCCTCTAGGCTGTGTCAGCCAGAGGGAGCAGGCTGAGGAGTACTGAATATCAAGCAAAAAGGTGAGAGATCAGACTGGGTGACAAGGAGGACAAAGCAGGTCCAGAGACAACTACCTCAGCCAGATTTAAATCTTCACCTCACAGAAGAACCTGCTTTAGCCAGCCAAGCAGAGCCACAGCTCAGCAGCAGGTGACCAAGCAGAGCAACAGTGCCTTCAGTGAAACACATCCTTCTCAGAGAAGAAGCTGAGCTTCAGATGGCCATCCTATAGAACCACAAAGAATTTTCATCCAAGCATAATAAGCTAAGTTCCTGTAGCTTTTGCAGGCTCAAACTCTTTCCTACATGCTGATTTGTATCCCTTTCATCAGCACTGCCCCCACTCTCCTCTGCACCAAGCGCTAAACTCTGATGCACTACCTGGACCAGAAATGTGACGTATTACACATGTGATCTGAGTTGTTCTCCCAGATTCAGAGAGGGAAAAAAGAAGAGGGGAAGAAAAAAATTCTGCCAGATTCCCTGAGCCAAAAACTCTCCCTGTTTTTCTGAATGCACTCACAGACCTGACCATCTGAAGATGGGACCCTGGAATTTTTAATGCTGCAATTATTAATTTGGCTCAAATGATCAGAATATTTAGACACTCAAAAACTAAATTAAAAAAGATACATAAATCAGAACACAATAATCAAACAAATAAATTACAACTTTCTGATAGCTCAGAGAGAGCAATGAATTTCTAATCATTTAAAGAAGCAGACCACCATGGCCTCAGAAAACTCCCAAAACAAAGAATTTAAAAAATTTCCAGATACAGAAGTCTTTTTGCAATTATCAGAGGTAGACTACAAAAGAGTAATGTTTAGAGCTCTGCAAGATGTTAGAAAGGAGATTAGGCAAACTACAGCAGAGTATACTGACAAATTAAACAGACTGCAAGAAATACTTGAGCAATCATAATCTGAAACTGAACAGATTAATAATAAAATTACAGAATTATACAATTCAATAGAAAGTCAAAGGAGCATGATTGAGTCAATAGAATGCAGAATTAATGAGACTGAAGATGAAGCAACTGATATCAGCATATGTGAGGAAAAATCAAATACCATAACTTTTAAAAATGAAGAATCACTGAGTTATGTGGAACTCTATCAAAAGGAATAATTTACTAATGATTGGAGCACCAGAACATGGGGCAATAACAGAAAATACAATGAGAAGGTATCTTGACAGAAAACTTCCCTAATATCATGAAAGACAAGAAGATAACTATACAAGATTCTCATCAAACTCCACAAAAGGTAAATCTCAAAAGAAAAATACCAAGACATATTATCATCAAACTTAACAAAACTAAAGATAAAGAGACGCTCCTAAAGGAAGCTATACTTAAACAAACAAACAAAAATAACATGTATAGAACAGAAAGGAGGAATGTGCTGTGAACAGGCAAGGAGAACAGAAGGAGCTCCAGATAGGTGGGCATGCAAATTTAGACTGGATTGTACACTTCCATTCAATCATAATAAATAAAATAAAACAGCATACAAAGGGAAGTCATTAAGACTACCAGTGGAAACCATGCAATGGGATGACATATACCAAGGCAATGGGAGGACATATACAAAACCTTGAAAGGAAAAAAACTGCAAAATTGTCTCTCAAATATGATGGCAAAATTAGGACATTCCCAGATAAACAGAAGTTCAGAGATTTTGCAAAAACCACACCAAATTACAAGAAATACTGAAGGAAGTTCATCAATTAGAAAATTAGTAACATCAGATATATAGTCAAAGATAAAATGCAGGACAGGGCATCCAGATATCAACATGGATAGAGAATCCACAAAAACAAATCAAAAGTAAAACACTAAAAATAAAGAAACAGAGATCTCAGTATGTAAATGACAACATGATACCAAAAAAAAAATGGCCATTGAGTCAATTCTGATTCATAATGATCCTATAGGGCAGAGTAGAACTGCCCCATAGAGTTTCCAAGGAGTGCCTGGTGGATCTGAGCTGCAGACCTTTTGGTATGCAAAAAGAGGAAAAAATTAATGTATTCACTGATCTTTAAGATGGAGAAGAAGTCAAGAGAACCTGAGGAAAGTTCCTACCTGATAAAGAAGCTTTGGTTTTTGGCAAAGGCCATGCAGGATTTTCCTGGGACGTAAGTTAGGCTACCCTAAACGTATTAATTAGGTATAGTGGGCATTGGTTGAGTGCTTCCCCAACACTCATTCCCTGATTCCCCCTTTCAACCAGTAGCATGAATTTCTTAGCTTTGGAGTTCAGTGGAACTGGTCTTATCTCCAGCTGCAGCATTGGCCTATGTTTATTTAAAATAGTCTGCATCTGTCTTGTCCACAGTGATTGACTTTTCAAGAGTATATACTTGACCAAAGTCAGTCAGTCAGGATTTGTTACTCATCATCAAGTCAATTCCAACTCACGGTGACCCATATGTATCAGAGTAGAACTGTGCTCCATAGAGCTTTCAGTGGCTGATATTTCATAAGTAGATTGCTAGCTCTTTCTTATCCAAGATGCCTCTGGACCTGGATTGCCAAGCTTTTGGTGAGCAGTCAAGCGTGTTACCTCTTACTCCACCCAGGGGTTGCAATCAGGGCTAATGATACTCAATGTCTAGTTTTTAAATAAACTGTACTCTCTCTTTAATTTTCTATTTTAACCTGGAAAGTTGCAATCTTTTGAAAAGCCTGACAAGAATGGACCCAACACTGGAGCAATTGAACTGAGAAACATACAGAGAGGAATCAAAGGCTAGTCACATTGTTTAGACTCCTGTATCAAGCTTCTTCTATAGCTAAGAGTACCTTTGGACCTTTTAATTATATGAACCAATATAAAGCCGAGATTCCCCAGGCTGTGGAAAATTCCACTGCAGCTTAGCTTGCTGCGTTAGAATCCTAGGTCCTTTGCTTGGCAAACTGTGTGATTTTATGTTAAAATTCTAGTGATACATGAAGTTATATTGTAAACTCCATTGCACCTGTGTAGTATGATTAAGAATGTTACTGCATTTTCATTCAATCACAATAATAAAAAAGAATGTTACTGACATAACTTGTATGAACTTTCCATTTCTAAACCCTTTAAAAGTAAACTTTCCCTTTGCCTTCGCTGAGCGATCTTAGCACATCTTTCAGCTTCAACTGACCTGTTTCCATGAGTGACAAAAGAAAGTCACCTTCCTACTCTCCCATCTTAATTTCTCCTTTATTGGCCAATATGAGTCACTCTGAGTAGAGCCTGGTGTTCTCACTCTGAAAACATACATTCCCTTTATTGTTTAAATTTGTTTTAAATTGAGTTTTCTGTTTGAAATCAAAGAATTCCTAGTTGATACACTGGGGAAAGCCCAAGAAAGAAGGAAAAGCTTGGTGAAGTTATGTTGACACACATTTAGGGGGCTAGCCTGGGACAAACTGAATAGAATTAGCGTGGGCTGGGCCAAGTGGAATTAAATCTAGTTTAGTTCAAGAAATAGGGCTAGCCTGGGAAATGCTGAGGGTAGTCACAGAGGAGTTCCAAGTGGAATTGTTGTTGTAGTTGTTAGGTCAGTTCCAATTCACAGAAACCCTATGAATGACAGAGCAAACAGCACCCAGTCTTGTGCTATCCTTATTATTGTTATGCTGGAGCCCATTGTTGCAGCCTCTCTGTCAATCCGTCTTGTTGAGAGTCTTCCTCTTTTTCACTGCCCATCTACTTTATCAAGCTTGACATCCTTCTCTAGGGATTGGTCTCTTCTGATAATATGCCCAAAGTATGTGAGAAGAAATATTTCCATCCTTGCTTCTAAGGAGCACTTTGGCCAGACTTCTTCCAACACAGATTTATTCTTTTTTTTTGGCAGTTGGGGGTATATTCAACATTGTTCACCAACACCGTAATTGAAAGGCATCAATTCTTCCTCAATCTTTGTCATCACCCAACTTTTGCACGGATATGAGGCAAATGAAAAATGTTGGATTGAATCAGGTGCATCTTAGTCCTTAAGGTGACATCTTTGCTTTTTAAAACTTGAAAGAGTTCTTTTGCAGCAAAATTGCCCTATGCAATGCATCTTTTGATTTCTTGACTGCTGCTTTGATTGCAGATCCAAGTAAAATGAAATCCCTGACAACTTCGATCTCTTCACCATGTATCACAGTGTTGCCTGTTGGTCCAGTGGGACAAGCATATACGAAACTTCTGTACAAGAGTAGCCAGCAATGATCTGAGTATGAAGAAAGTAAGCAGCACAGTTTGGAGGAAAAGCACATAACTGAGATACGATGAAGCAGAAACCACAAAGGGGAAGGACTGGTCAAGCAACTGTAACACTAAAAACATAGTGTGGACCTTAAACAGAGGAGTCAGGAAAAAAATCTGTCTTCCAGGCTGCAGGGAGCTATGGACAGAGGGGGCCTGAAGCAGAACAAAAGAGCAGTCATTAGCGTATTCCAAAAATACCACTCTCTGTGTCTGTTCAGTGACTCAAGTTGATAAGAATGGGCCTGCCAAAGAACTGGAGACTAGTGAGGAAGCTGGCACACTGTCCTGTTGGGTAGTGATAAATCTAGGTGGAGATATCTCAGAGAGGATGACTCTGGGCCAGCCTGGTGTGGAAGGGAACTTCCGAAGTTGGCATTAGGGAGAAGTCAGAGGGAGGAAGAATAGGGTGAACACTGCTTGTGGCATCAATGTTCTCATGACCCAGCCTTTGTGGCCTATTCGCACACACTCTGTTCCATACCCTGGCTGAAATCTGGCTACTATTCATACACTTATGGGGCAAAGGGTAGGTCATGATGTGGACAGAATTGGAGACTGCCTGGAGCCACATCCTAGAGCCCGATCCTACCCTACTCCTTCCAGTGACTACCGTAAGCCAACACATGCCTCCCTAAAGCTTCCGTCCACTGTCTTTAGTTCTACTCTCAAGATCCCAGTATAAAACTCAACTACAAAGAAGAACTTGGAGCTAATCCGTAACCATAAAAACGACATTGGAGTCATCTGATCTCCTTTGACTTCACGAGGGGGAGGAGAGAATCACCAACATCAGCCCAAGGCTTACTGCTAAGAGATGAAAGTTAGGCGTGCCTCTTCTCTGCCATCTTTTTACCAATTCTGACACCAGTTGAGCCTCCTATGACAGCACTCTCTATGACTCTGCTGGTTTCAGTAATTCATTGTAGTGGTCACACAGAATTCACAGACCATACTCATAATTATAGAGTTTATCATGGAGGTAACAGGTTACTGTTCAGGACCAAGAACAACTGAGGATACACTTTTTCAGTCGGGACAGCCCCTTGGCTGTGCTGTCAGGCAGGCCTCTACCTTGGCCCTTAGGCCCCTCAAGCTAGCTTCTATCACACTTACACAATTGTTACAAAGTTCTTTAGCTCTCTGATAAGTGCCAAGAGGCCACCTCTTCTTCATGGGAGCCTCCTGTGTGAAGGCACTCAGCTTTCTGGCTCCATGAATTTGAACACCGACGGTAGCTGCCTCACTCCGTAAGACAGGATGCCCAGTGCACTATCTTATGCTGATGTCCTGGTTCTGCTGCTGTCATTTCTCTACAACTGCTTCTTGCTGACTCAGACTCAAGCCATCTCCAGTGTTATAGCTATTTCTGTGTCTCCTAGGTCTCAGATGTTCCCAGAACAGGGACCGTGGGTCCAAAGGGTGTGCTCCACTCTCAGCTCTCCTTCTTGGTGGTAGTGAGGGCCACTTCTATTCTGTGATTGGCTCTCTCACAGCAGGATGACAAAACTGACCAATCCCCTCATTGGGGTGCCATATACCTTATTTGCATGGTACAACTCTTGCACAAGTTCCATGCACCTTATTCCCATTATTAGAAAATTGTCTAATCCCCTTAGTGAGCCACAAGCACCTTATTTGCTAGTTCCACCCAATCATCTTGTAGGAGTCACAAGATCATGGCAAGAAAGGCCTTATAAAAGTGACTCATCGCACCTTTTCTAGCCATGGCTGTTTCATACTTGAACAATATCTTACTTCTCCCAATCATTTTGTCAGTCTAAAACAATCATTAACATTCAGTCCGTTAGTAGGACAAAGAGTCCTGAAAGCGAGGTTACTCAGGCACCAGCCATTCAGGTTTGCTTCAGATGCCAATTCGCTCAGTTTCTACAAGTCTGTTTCATCTTTACCCTTCATGGTCTCTGATAAAATGTAACTGAGAGAAAATTGTTCCCCTGCTCTGAGCCTCTCTCAAGGTATGAGCATTGTAAGGTCTTTAAAAGATTTGGTTCAGCCACTGTAATCCAGTCCAGCATTGGTTCTGCTTTAGGCCACTTTTTGACAGTGACAGCTTCTATAATTCATTTTTACAGTCACAATTAAACCCATTAATACTTAACAGCTGAATCATAATGGTACTAGCATCTTTCCCCATGCTATCTTCCCAGGAAGATAAAAGAAATCTACTCAGTGATGATGATCCAAAAAAATGATTGCAGCAGTACACTGTGAGGGAAATTCCAGGCAGATTTGGAAGAGGATATGGAATGAGAGGTATCATTACTGATATCCGGTGATTCTTGGCTAAAAAGTAGAACATACCAGAAAGATGTTTACCTGTGTTTTATTGATTATATAAAGGCATTTGTGTGAATCATAGCAAAGATTATGGATAACATTGCAAAGAATAGGAATTTCATTCCACTTCATTGTGCTCATGTGGAACCTGTTTATAGAGCAAGAGGTAGTTGTTTAAATAGAGCAAGGGATACTGTTGTGGTTATTGGCAGGTGCCATCGAGTCAGTTCATAGTGACCTTATATACAACAGAACAAAACACTGTCTGACCTTGCACCATCTTCACAATCACTGCTGTGTTTGAACCCATTGTTGCAGCCACTGGGCCACTCCGTCTCGTTGATGGTCTTCCTCTTTTCTGCGAGACCTCTACTTTACCAAGCATGATGTCATTCTCCAGGTACTGGTTCCTTCTGATAACATGTCCAAAGTATGTGCGAGATGAAGTCTCAACATCTTTGCTTCTAAAGAGCAATCTGGCTGTACTTCTCCCAAGACATACTTGTTCATTCTTGTAGCGGTCCGTGGTATAGTCAATATCCTTCACCAGCACCACAATCCAAAGGCATCAGTTCTTCAGTCTTCCTTATTCATTGCCTAGCCTTCACGTACATTATCAGGCAACTGAAAATATTACGGCTTGGGTCAAGCACACATTAGTCCTCATGATGACGTCTCTGTTGTTTAACATCTTTAAAGAGGTCTTTTGTAGTATATTTGCACAATACAGTGAGTTATTGGATTTCTTGACTGCTGCTTCAAAGGGCATTGATTGCATATCCAAGTAAAAGCAAATCTTCAACAACTTCAATTTTTTCTTCACTTATCATGATGTTGCTTTTAGTCCACTTGTGAGAACTTTTGGCCTTTTTACGGTGAAATGTAATCCATACTGAAGGCTATGATCTTTGATCTTCTTCAGTAAGTGCTTCAAGTCTTCTTCACCTTCAGCAAGCAAGTTGTGTCATCCACATGCTGCAGATTGTTACTGAGTCTTCCTCTGATCCTGATGCCCTGTTCTTCATACAGTACAACCTCTAATATTATTTGCTCAGCATACAGATTGAATAGGTATGGTAAAAGAATACAACCCTATGCACATCTTTCCTGATTTTAAACCACACACGATGGCCTACAGTGGCTGCAACACACAGTGACTGCAATGATGGGCTTAAGTATAAAAACAGCTGTTGACATAGTGCAAGACCAGGCAGTGTTTCATTCTGTTGTTCATAGGGTCACTATGAGTTGCAACTGACCTACATAGCACTTAACAACACAGCAAGATGCCCTCATTCTGTTCAAACAAATGCTCCATGGCCTACATACGAATTTCACATGAGCACCAACCTAATAGTGTTGGAATGGGCAAGCACTGGTTCACAAGAGCTGACTGTGCACATCTCTTCCCAACTTTAGGTTCAGCAAATCACACTGGTAACTTAGAACAGACTGTGATGGGAATATTTATATAACAGAAATTGGCAAATACTACAAATCTGCTACCTTAGTCTGTACCTTATCTGGGATTGGTTCACTTTCTCCTTTGTAGAAGTTAGCTGAGTGCTTGGTCTTATCCTCATATCCTCCCATTCTACTGTGAGTTAGAGACTGAGTTGTCTGCCCTCCTTTGCACAGTTGAGCCAGGAGAGACACACAAAAGCACTCAGTGAACCCATGATGAGGTTCATGAATAAAAGAATGAACCATATTTGAAGGGCTTCGCAGGAGTTGAGAGAGCATTGCCCGCATGTACCCATCACATGATACCATTCTTACCCATGGCTCCATCAATCTCCCAGGGAGATTCCCTCTCAGAGTCCTCTCTGCTTCCCTGGTGTCCAGAACACAGTAAACAACAAACAACGCTTTGTTGAATGAATGTTGAAGGGATTGACTAATACAGTTGAGGATGTGAGGAAGAGAAAGCAAGGAAAAGTTTACAGGCCCACGGGAAATATTTCGGTCATGCCGTACTGATACCTTTCTGGACAACGTAACTGGCACCTCTTGTGTCTAGGTCCCAGCAGCAGCCACCTGGTGGGGGGACCAAATCTCACCACTATCCTCAACATATCCCTTATCCCAGTTTCCCAGGGACGTCAGGCAAACTGAAAGGGTATTAAGGATGGATATTTGACAGGTGAAAGTAGGGCTAGACTATGTTTATGAGAAGAAAAGGTATGTCTAGAGCAATGGTTCTCAACCTTGGCTGCACATCCGAATCCCCTGTGGAGCTTTTAAATGTTCTGATGTCTTTGCTATATTCCACCTACCTTGTGTTTACACACGACCTTGTCTCTCCAGCTCGCACAACCTTCTTCAGGACTTGTCACAAGGATCCTGGGATAGTGGCAATGCTACATGCACTTCATAAAGTAGGTACAGGAGTGAAGACTAGCTATTATTGGTATAAGCAGAACCCAAAGTAGGAGCAGAGCAGAGAGATGGCTTGCTGTCCCGGCATCTGGAACTTTCTGATCTTTGTAGCTGCACCGCTCTTTCGATCAAGGCCACATTTTGTAGCTCAGGAGAAATCCCAGTTAGCCATTACTGGGTAACTTGGTCCTGAAAATACGAGATGGATGGACGGCACAGCCAAGGAGGACAGAGAAGACTGTTAAGCATCTGGGCTGGGCGGAACTCAATTTTTCTGCAGGCTCTGTCCCACATGAACTCCAGAAAGCGTAGGGGCCTCATCTAACCCAAGAGATTATTTTTGTCATGAGGACAGCTAACTAAGGATGTGATGTAATATAGTAGTGTGTGTCTCAAAAGCTCTGCTCTTTCAGGGACTCCAGATCCCTACCACTTTGGCAGGGATTGTGTTATACCTTATAGATACTTTAGGTTTTATGTAAAACTGCAAGCTGTGTAGAACTCTGAAAGAAATGAGTAAGAGATGTGATCCTAGGAAGGATGAGTATAGTCTTGACCAATGAGAAGAAAAGAGGTGAGAAAACAGAAAAGAGGCTGCATCAGAGAACAGACAAACCCAGCAGACCTGAGTTACAGTAAGTGAACAGAGATGTGTCAGTGCTTGGGAAGATGAACATCAAAGAGGAGATTTTTTCCACCTATATCCAAAAAGAAGGAGCCAGGAGAGGTACCAGTTTCTTCCTCTCAGTCATCAAATTGATTCACTCTTATATCACACATGTTTACTGGGCATCTACTATGTACCAGATATTATGTTGGTTATTGCAATTAGCTGCTGTTAAATCACCCCCAACTCATGGCAACCCCTTCCTGGGTCTGGACCTGTTATGATCCACAAGATTTTCATTGGCTGATTTTTTGGAATTAGATCATCAGACTTTTCTTCCTACTCTGCCTTAGTCTGAAAGTTCCACTGACCTGTTCAGTATCATGACAATGTGCAAGAAGCATAATGACAGCTGTACTTGAGCGCATTGGCTGAGATTTGAACTGTGGTCTCCCACATGGAAGGCAAGACTTGCATTTGAGGATAAAATGATAAATAATGCAGACAAAAAGCTTCCATTCTGACATAGTTCTACCAAAAAAGACTTCCACATTCCCAGGAGCCCAGAACTAGAACTCAGGCAATGCCCTGCATGCAAGGTAACCCTGTTCCTGGAAAGATCGCTTCTGTATAAGCTCTGTAATACGAAGACCGTTGGGTGAGAGTTAGGACATGGGGGATCTTTGAGTCTGCCTGTGGCTGCATGGGTGATCTCAGATGAGACTGTCGTGTCAACGAACCAGATAATGGTTAGAAAGGGCTTTCCGGGGTGCAAACTATGGTGTGCCAGCTTGGGCAAACTTTATGCCCTGTCTCACAACCTCTCAGACCACTTTGTTGTTCTGGTTTGCTGTGGCAGCCAGTTGTATGCAGGTAGAGCCTGCTGTCATCTCTCCTCACCTGATATCACTTGCTTTCTCCCAAGGACATCCCTGATACTACCCAGTGGAATACTTACAGGAGCTTCCCAGCACTGGTAGGGCCAGGGAGATTGCATCCTGGGGCAAACCGACCAGTGGCCAATAGGAGCCAGTGGAAAAATACTTCCCTGTTCCCTGCCTCAGGTAGGCAGTTCTGAGGGACATTCTATACACTTCCTCATAGGGTCCCCAGCAAGACTGAGCCTCAGTTGCCTCCACTGGTAACCAGCTCAATAAACACCTTGAGTTTATTGCTTCCTTTCCTGCTCATTTTTTCCAGGTCCCCGTTCCTATACTCTGGAATCACTGTCTGTGAGCAAGGGGTCTGCTTTTTGGCAGAACCCAAACTAGACATGGTTTCATGACTCTGTGTGGATGGGTGTGCTGGATGATGGGGTCAGAAGGTAAGGAGTGGAGTTAGAAGGCAAGGGGTGGGGTTACATGCTGATGCTCAGTGTAGGTGCTAATAATCCCATGTTATTGTCACTGAGGAATCCTGAAGCTTGGGAACCCTTACATGAATACCCAGTTACCCAGATGCCAAGAAAAGCTGTATGGATGTCTTTCAGTTGCTTCAGAACCCATAGGGAGCGGTATGTTTGGCAAATCAAGAAAACACTACCTGACATTCATTCTGAAAGGGCCTATTTCCTTGTTTCTTTCTCTCCCCCTTCTTTCTTTCCTTCTTTTCCCTTTTCTCCCTGAACAGGGACAGTAACTCAGCACTTTTCCTGACTGGCTCCAGCTGGAGGACAGCTAATAGTGTGACCTCAGCAAACAAGGCCCCTGTTCCCCTCCAGAGGCAGGATGGCATACTTCCTTATGAAGGTAGGCTCCAGTGTGTGGGCTGTTCCAGCATTAGCTCTCTTCACGCCTTGTTCAGCTCCACCCTGCTTCACATGTCCCAGAACTGAGGTTCCGACAGTTTCTACCCTCAGGGATCTGACTGGGGTGACCAGGGATATCAGTTAAGAGCAACATTTTGAGTTTCTGACTGTCTAAATTCAACCATGGGCAACCTCTCTAAATCTCAGGTTGCCAATCTGTAGAATGGAGGTTACAGGACTATCTATAAAGTTGTTTGGAAACCCTAGTGTCACAGTGATTAAGTGCTACATCTTCTGACCAAAAGGTTGGCAGTTCAAATCCACCAGGTACTCTTTGGAAACTTTATGGGGACAGTTCTATTCTGTCCTGTAGTGTCTCCATGAGTCAGAATCAACTCAACAGCAGTGGGTGAGCATAAGGTTGTTTGGAAGATTAAACAAGAGGATTTGTGTAAAGCATCCACCTCACACACTGAGTACTCAGAGCATTTTAGTTTAATATTCTTACAGTTGTTTTCAGATGTAGTAGCAATCAGTGAAAAGAGAATGACTGACACAACCTTTACTCCAAGATTCTGGGACTTCTTTGCCTTCCAAATAGTTTGTTCAGTTGAGACAGACTTGCTTTAGAAAGACCACAGCTGCCGTGTCCGGCTGGTACCTGAGCCTGGACACGTGTGAGGTAAAGAAGAGGACTCTGGCTATCGGGAATGTGGGCAAGGCGATGCCAGCAGTAGGATGCCTGGAAGCTGGGCATTTTCCAGTCAGGCAAGTGGGGCTCTGCTCCAGAAGAGCCTGAGAGCCTTTAGCTGCAAGATCAATTTTAGGTCCTTGGAAGGAACGGTTGATTGCGCTGGGCAGCATACTGGGCTAAGGAGCCAAATTCCAGGACAAGATCTTTCATTAACTTCCTGTGTGATCCTGGCAAGTAGATTTCCTCATATGTTCTCGATCTACCCATCTATTCAATGGGATAGTTGAACAAGGTCCCATCTGACTCTAAGACCTCATGTTTGAAAGGCTATGACAACGGATAAAAAAAGAGAGCAGGGTCAGCCCAAAATAGGGGATGAAAGGGAGTTTGAAAATAGCTTGGTAAGAAATAAAATGCTTTTGCCTCTGTTAGGACACAGTCTATCTCCTCTAACTCCCAACTTTTGCCTGGTTCCACTGACTTTTCGCAATCTATATCCAATGGCTTTCTTCCAGGAAACCCTCTTAGCCTTACAACGCTGTGCTTGGCTGAATATGATTCCCTTCTTGCATGCAACATATTGTATCCAAGTGTGTTTGTTCACAAGCCTCCCTCCTGTAACCCTTCAAGTTCATTAAGTTAGTCTTGCATGCCTCCGAAACCCCAGACTCTCCTTAAACAAGGGCCCATCCAGTTCACCTTTCGGGTGGTCCACAGCTCTACAGACAACTCAGCAATCAACCATGCTGATGTGCCCAAGACTGAGGGGTTTCCCAGGGTATGGAACATTTGGTGTGAAAATTAAGAAAGTTCCAGGCACACCAGGATGGTCAATTGACCTGAGAGCCTACAATTGGATCAGTAAATATTACTGACTTAAATTATGAAGAGAGAAAAAAATAAGAAAGGAAGAAAAGGTCACGAGAAACTTGTTAACAAAAGTAGTAACCCATTCTGATGAATTTTAATCTCAGAAAAATTTAAAACATAAAACAAACCTGTTGCCAATTATGACTCACAGCAACCTTACAGGACAGACTAAAACTGCTCCATATGGATTCCAAGGCTGTAAATCTTTATGGAAACAGACTGCTACACCTTTCTCCTGCTGGGTAGCTGGTGGCTTCAAACCACTAACCATTTGCTTACAAGCCAAAGGCTTCACCACTGCATTACCAGGACTCCTTTTAGGGAGACAGAGACTGCTTAGATTTAAACCAAATTTAGGATACAGGACAGCGTCAGTCAGAAACCCACCTAAATAAAGAACTCCCAATAACAAAACAAAGCTAAAAGGCTTAAAACAGAGACATCATTCAGCAAATGACAACATCAAAATAATAGAAGGGGTGATAAACAGTGCAAGTATAGAACATACAAATGGAGAGACAGTCAGGGTGATGTCAAGGAATAAAAGACTATTTAAACTTAGGAAGGTAAAGATTAATTTTAAAGTAACCACAAAGAAAGTTAACAAACCTACTTATCAAAATAAAAAAGAAGAAACACAAAGACTCCATAATAAGCAGAGAAAATATGCAAACAGAAGAAACTCAGCACAGGAAAATAACAGAAACAAAAGTTAGCATCTCACTCGCATACACACACGAAATGCAACAATGTGACAACAATAAACTCATATCTATCAGTAGTCACACTGGATGTAAATGGTTTAAATGCACCTGAAAAGAGACAGAGTGAAAGAATGGGTTTTTATAATGAAAGAAAAACATGACCCATCAATATGCTATCTACAAGAAACACACCTTAGACACAAAGAATAAACATATTAAAAATGAGAGGACAGAAAAATACAACAAGCAAGAGTAGGAGTGGCAATACTAATCTCAGATAAGATAAATTTTAAAATGAAATCCATCATAAAAGACAAAGAAAGCACAAAGTATGTGATTAAAGGGACATTTCACCAGGAACACACAACCTAGTAAATATCTACACACTCAACAACAGGGTTCCAGAATACATCAAACAAACTCAAACAACACTGAAAAGAGAAATAGACAATTTCACAATAATGGTGGGAGATTTCAGCACATCAGTCTCAGTAAAGGATGGAACATCTATGAAGCCAGTATAACCCTGATACTAAAGCCAGGCAAAGACAACTCAAAAAAAAAGAAAGAAAATTACAAATGTCCGTCATGAATATAGACAAAAAAAAACTCTCAACAAATTTCTGGTTAATAAAATTCCACATCATATAAAATAGTAATAATATACCACAACCTAGTGGGATTCATACCAAGTACGCAAGGACAGTTGAACATAAGAAAATCAATCAGCATAATCTACCACATAAATAGAACAAAAAATCAATCATCTCAAACGACACAAAATAGGCATTTGATAAAGTCCATTCCTGATTTTTTTTTTAATTTCCTAATAAATAAAGAATAGAAATGAAAGTCTTCAGCATAGTAAACAGCATCTCTACAAAACCAGCAGCCAATATCCATTCTTAATGGGGAGAAGTTAAAAACATTCCTCGTGAGTACAGACACAAGACAAGTGCCTTTATCACCACTTTAGACTACAGCAATAGTGCAAAAAAAAAGAAATAAAGAGCATCCAACTGGAAAAGAAGTAAAACTGTCCCTGTTTGCAGATACGATACTATAAACAGAAAACCCAAAAGATTCCACAAGAAAACTACGGTAACTAGTAGAAAGATTCATCAGAGTAGCAATATACAAGCTAAACATACAAAAGTCAGTTGGATACTGTCTTAGGCTAGGTTCTCTGGAGAAGAAAAACCAGTGAATTGTATAAATATATAGAAAAATTTATAACAAGGACAAAGCTCACACAGTTGTAGAGGCTGTAATGTCCCAAGTTCATGAATCAGGATAGAGGCCTCTTCCAATTCACGCAGTCACAGAAGCTGGTGAACCTCCACATCAGCAGGTTGGAGAGCAGGGCTCCCACTCACAGGCTTTGAAGGTCAATGAATCCCAAGATCAACAGGCAAGACTACAGGGTTTCTTCTGATTCATGTAGTATGCAAGAGCTGGTGAATGCATGGTGAATGCATGACTGGTGGGTTGTGGAACAGGATTCTCGCTCATAAGCTGTGAAGATCAGCACATCCCAAGATCAACAAGTAAGCTTCTTATCTCAAGTCCCAAGAACTGTAGGTCACATGACAAGAGGTAGCTACTGAGTCCAGAACAAGTCTCAAGCCTGGGAAGGTGAACAGGAAGGAAGTACGTGGTGGACGGTGGAGAGATGCAGGCTAAGGGAGTGGTGAGCTCTACAGGGCCACCCACACTGGTACCACCTCAGCCGATTCTATCATGGGGGTGATTTAACCAAATTTCAGCAGGGAAGTGATCGCAACTTTATACAACTGCCAAAACACTGAGAATCACAACCCAGTGAAGCTGACACACAGTCTTAGCTATCACAATTTTCTTTATGGCTACCCTGAAATTTACCTTTCTCTTTCTAAATTTAGGTTTATTTCTTTACATTGCCTTGTTTTCCTCTCCATACGGAAGTTCTAATCCTACGCACTTCTCCCCCTTTATGTTTTGAAGTGGTTGTCTGTTACAGATTGACATTTCCAGTTACCTGTTTTCCATCTTCTAGCTTTATTTTATTTTTGAAAGAGTTCTTTATCTTGGCTGATATCAGGCAGATGTTGTCATGTGTTTTAATCTCAGGTTGTTGTCTGACGTTGGTTTTCTGTCTGATAGACTCCCTGTAGCGTTCCTTGTAAAGTTGGTTGGGTTTTCTGTTTAATTTTTGTCTGTTTATCTGGAAATGTCCTAATTTCATCCTCATATTTGAGGGATAATTTTGCTGGATAGATAATTTTTGGTTGGCAGTTTTTTATTTCCCCCCTTACATGTGTTATCTCATTGGTTCTTGTTTGCGTGGTTGTTTCCATGTAGTCAAAGCTTAGCCTTGTTGATGCCCCTTCATAGGTGATCTTTGTTCTTCCCAGGCCGCTTTCAAGATTCTTCTTTTGTCTTTTGTTTTGTAAAATTTGATTATGATACACAGTCTGACAATTAAGTTTGCAAAATCATCCTAGAAAAAGTGCTGCATACCTCATTGCTGAACATCACTGCAGTCACCTTCCAAGTACTTCCTTTGGGAAGGTATGACACCAGTGCCTAGTCCATGCTTCAAAGCAATTTAGGAACTCTTTTTCTGGAATGGCCATCAGAGCTGTCACTGTAACAACCCTCATGTCCTGGATGTCATCAAAATGTCTTCCTCTCAATCTTGCTTTATCTTCAGGTAAAGAAAAAATTCACTGGGGGCCAGATCAGGTGAGGAGGCAAAATGTTCCAATACAGTTACTTGTTTACTGGCTAGAAGTTCCCTCACTAACAGCGTCACGTGAACTGGTGCATTGTCATGATGCAAGCTATGAATTGTTGCTGAAAAGTTCAGGTCACTTTAATCCAACTTTTTCATGCACTTACAAATAGGAAACTTGGTTAAGTGTTTGCCCAGTTAGCACAAATTCATAATGAACAATCCCTCTGATATAAAAAAAATTAGCAACATCGTTGTTACTCTTGATTTGGACTGACAGAACTTTTTCAGTTGTGGAAAATTGGCTGACTTCCACTGTGCACTTTGACAGTTTGTTTCAGGGTCATATTAGTACACCCATGTCTCATCATCAGTAATAAACATGGCCCAAAACATCATTTTGCCTCTCCAAAAGGTCTTGGCAAACTTCAACTCTCCTTTGCTTTTATTCATAGGTGAGCTCCTTTAGGAACATTTTTGCACACATCTTTCTCCATGCCAAGATTTTCAGTTGAGATTTCCCTTACTATTTCTTTATCAGTGTTACTTGGTCTGCTATGCTTCTCACCATCAGATGACAATTTTGACACGCAATTCAAGAAATTTTTGCAAAGTTTTGTCAGTTCTGCTTGTTACCGACCACCCTGGCCTCTCTTCATCAGAAAAACATTTCTCTCCCCTCAGTAAAACACTTAATCCATTTGTACACTTGTGTTTTCTTCATGGCTTTATCCCCATAAACTTGAACTAACATGTCCCTGATTTTACTTCCACGCTTGCTAAGTTGAACAAGAAATTTAATGTTTGTTTGTTGCTCTAATTCAAGTTCCAACATTCTTATGATAGCACACAAAAACACACAACAATAATGACACCCACTCAGCAAAACACTACCACACAACAATACAAACACAGCCGTGAGACCCTGGTATACCAAGGTTATGAAACCACACTGCATTGCTTGTGCAGTGCTGCCACTACAAGTGTATGGTGGCAAGTTTGCAAACTTAATTGTCAGACCTCATTTGTCTTGGTGGTCTTTGGGGTGGATTTATCCTGTATGGGGTTCATATGCTTCTTGTATGATTATCTTCTCATCTTTCATGACACTAGTGAAGTTTTCTGTCAGCAAATCTTGAAAACTTCTCTCTGTGCTTATTGTTGACTCCTTCCTCCTCTGGGATTCCAGCCACACAAAAGTTGTTCCTCTTGATAGTGTCCTGCCTAACTTGTAGGCTTTCTTCATTTTCCTTCATTCTGTTTTGTTTTGTTTTGTTTTGTTTTTCCTTCTTCTTCTTCTTCAGTTGTTCTTCAAACATATTAGTGACAAAGAATTTGTCTTCTACTGTTGTTTTGATTCAAATCCTATGACTTTCATTGAGTTGTCTGTTTCTGAAATTTTATTGTTGAGCTTCATCTCTCCACCTTCTGCCCCCTACCTCCTTCCTACTTACCTTGCCAAGGCTTTTGGCTTATTCTGGATCCAGTAACTGCCTCCAGTTCTCAGGAATTGAGCTAGCATCTTACCTGTAGATCTTGGAATTCATTGTTCTTCACAGCCTGCGAGTAAGAGTCCTGCTCTCCAGCCTGCCAGTCTTGGGTTTACCAGCCCCTGTAGCTATGTGAATCAGAAAAAACTTTGCAGGGCAAGAAGAGCAGAGGGAGCTACAGATAGTTGAGTATGCAAAATTGTTTGGATTGTATACTTTCACTTAATCACAATAAAAAAAAAAGAAGATGAAGAAGAAACCTTGCAGTCTGTGCTGCCATCTTGGGATTTGTTGATTTTTACAGCCTATGAGCAGGAGTCCTACTCTCTGACCTATCGATTTTGCATTCAGCAGTTTTGCAGTCCCATGAACCAAAACAGGGCTCTCTTCTCATCCATGGACTCTGGACATTCCAGCCTGTACAGTCATGTGAGCTGTTTCCTCAATATAAATTTGTGTATATAAGCTTTACTAGTTTTGCTTCTCTAGGGAACCCAATCTAAGATAGAAGTTAACAAACATACTTGTAAAACTATAAAATAAGAAAATCATAAAGTCTCAGTACACGTAAAACCAACAACAATGAAACCAATAAGAAAAAAAATCCACAATCAAAAAGAACTCAGCAGAGAAAATTAAGTGTAACAAATCATCAATATCTCTAAAAAAGGATAATAGAATGATATCAATAAACTCACTCCTATCAATAACCACACTGAATGTAAATGGCCTAAATGTACCAGAAAAGAGACAGAGTGGCAGAATGGATTTTTTAAATGATGTATTGACATGTTAACTTCAAGATACACATCTTAGACACAAAGATACAAATAAACTAAAGTTTAAAGGTTAGAAAAAGATACATCAAGTAAGCTGTAACTGAAAAAGAGCACAAGTGGCAATGTTAATCTCTAATAACATAGACTTTGAGTAAAAATTCACAATGAAACATAAAGCATAGAGAAGGATGTTACATACTGATCAAATGGTCAATCCACCAAGAGGACATAGCCATAATAAATGCACACACATTGAATGGAAGAGTTGCAAAATACATAAAACAAAGTGTAAGAGCACTGAACAGAGAAATACACACTTCCACAGTAATATTAGGAGATTTTAATACATCACTCTCAGTTAAGGATAGAACAACCAGGAAAAAAAATGCAACAAAGACACAGAAGATCTGAATATCACAATCAACCAGCTCAACATCAAAGACGTATACAGAACATTTTACCCAACAGCAACAAAGCACACATTCTTCTCCAATGCTCATGGATTATTCTCCAGATAGGCCACATTTTAGGCCACAAAGTAAGTTTCAACAAATTCAAAAACATCAAAATAATACAACTCATCTTCCATAATAGCGACCACAAAGTAGAAATCAGAAACAGGAAGAGTAATGGGAAAAATCTAACACATGGAAATCAAATATTACCCTTCCTGAAAACTACTAATAGACGAAATTAAAGCTATAATAAAAAAAATTTCCTAATACCAAACAAGAATGAAAACACAACATACCAAAATTTTTGGAACACAGAAAAAACAGTGTTCAGAGATTAATTCATAGCAATAAACACATAATCAAAAAGGGAAAAATCAAAACATGAACCCTACAACTCCAACAAATAGAGAGCAGCAAAAGGAGCCATCACCAGAAGAAATGAAATAATAAAAATTAGAGTAGAAATAAAAGAGACAGAGAACAGAAAAATAGAAAGAATCCATAAGAGTAAAAACTAATTCTTTGAAAGGATCAATAAGGTCAGCCAACCATCGGCCAAACTGACAAAGAAAAATAGGAGAAGATGCATATAATCTAATTAAGAAGCAAGGTGGATGAAATTACAACAGAATACGCTGAAATAAAAAGAGTCATAGCAGAATACAAGGAAAAATTGTACTGCAACAAGTTTGAAATGGAAATACAAGAGGAAATGGAAAATTTTCAAGAAACACATTACCTACCTAAACTAACACAAACAGAGGTACAAATTTTTAATATACCCATAACAAAAGAAAAAATCGAAGTAGAAATTAAAAAAAAAATAAACAGCTAAATGGCTTCACTAGAGAATTCTACAAAGCATTCAGAGAACGGTTGACACTGAGTCCTTTCAAACTATTCCAGAACATAGACAAAGAATGCAACAAAATTCATTCTATACAACCAGCAAAACCCTGAAACTAGAGCCAAGCAACGACATTACTAAAATAGAAAACTGCAGACCAATATCCCTGATGAATATAGATGCAAAAATTCTCAACAAAATTCTAGACAATAGAATTCAACAACATATCAAAAAAATAACACATAGTGACCAGGTAGTATTCATTCCAGGCATACAAGGGTAGTTCAACATCAGAAAATCTCAATGAACACAGAAAAGGCACTTGATAGTCTCGACATCCATTCCTTAAAAGAAAAAAAAAAAAACTTCAGCAAAATAAGAACAGAAGGGAAATTCCTCAACATAATAAAAAGTACTCACACAAAACCAGTAGCTGACATTATTCTCACTGAAGAATATGAAAGAATTCACCATGAGTCGTATCCGACTTGACGGCACTTGGCTTTGGCTGGCTCTCCTTGTGAACACAAAGCATACAAGAATGCCATTCATTACCACTCAAAAGCATATTGAAAGTCCTAGCAAGAGTAATAAGGCAAGAAAAGTTGATAAACAGCCTCCACATTGGTAAGGAAGAAGTAAAACTATCCTTATTCACAGATGAAAAAACTACTGGAACTAACAGGATTTAGCAAACTTGCAGGATACAAGGCCAAAATATAAAAATCAGCTGAATTCTACATTAACAAACAGAACTTTGAAAAGGAAATCAGGAAAACAATACCATTTACAATAGCCCCCTGAAACATGAAACACTTATGAATAAATCTAACCTGGGAATGCTAAAGACCTGTGCAATGAAAACCACAAAACACTCCTAAAAAAGAGCTGCTTAAGTGGAAAAACATACCATGCTCTTGGATAGGAAGAATTAACATTGTTAAAATGTCAATACTACCCAAGGCAATATATAAACACAGTACAGTTATAATGGTGGTCTTCAACAAGACAGAAAAACTAACCACTAACTTCATATGCTAAGGAAAGAGGTCCCAAATATTAAGCAATATTAAAGAAGAAGAACAAAGAGGCCTCACACAACCTGATCTCAGAACTTACTATAAAGCCACAGTAGTCAAAACAACCTAGTACTGCTACAACAACTGACACATAGACCAATGGAAGAGAACTAAGAATCCAGATGTAAAGACATCTAACTTTGAAGAGCTGATCTTCAACAAAGGACAAAAAACCATTTGGCATGGAATGAATTGTGTCTCCCCAAAATGCGTGACAACTTGGCTAGGCCATGATTCTCAGTGTTTGTGGTTTTCCTCCGTTTTGTGATTTGATGTATGTATACTATGTTTCCTAAATCCTAACTTCTATGATGTTAATGGGGTATGATTAGAGGCAGTTATGTTAACGAGGAAGGACACAATCTACAGAGTTAGGCTGTGTCTTGAATCAATCTCATTTGAGATATAAAAGGGAGAAGTGAGCAGAGAGATGGAAGCCTTCTACAACCAAGAAAGAAGAGCCAGACGCAACTGCATTCTATGAAGCCAGAGCCTCTGGACTGAGAAGCTCCTAGACTAAAGGAGGATCAATGACAAGGACCTTCCCCCAGAAGCAACAGAAAGAGAGCCTTCAGGAAATGACACCCTGAATTTGGACTTTCCACCTCTTAAACTGTGAGAGAATTAGCTTCTGTTTAGTAAAGCCATCCACTTGTGCTATTTTTGTTATAGCATCACTAGATAACTAAGACAGAATTTGGTACAAGGAGTGGGGTGCCTTAGGCATTTATCAGTGGAGCTAGACTTGATAACCCATGGAGCAAAAGAGCTGAGTGCCTTTCAACAGAGGTTTACTGGTAGAGTGGGGTGCTTCCAAGCATTTCTTTATCGAGCTAAAGAGCTCTGGAGCATTTGTGTGAACAGGGCAGATGTCTGGCCACCCCAAAGCTCTGAGGAGTTGAGAAGCCAGGGAACAAGGAAGCAGAGACTTAAGAGACAAGAAACACAGGGAGCAAAGCTCAAGAGTAGGGCTAAGACCTCTTTCATCTCAAAGGGTAGAGCCATGGCCTATGGGGTTTCAAAGGGTGGGGTCACAGCCTCCCAGGTTTCAAAGAGTTAGATCTGCACTAACTGGATTCCAGAGTGTGGTGTTACCTTTCACAAGTGGCAGTAGGATAGGGTCAGATCCACTGCCCAACTCTGAATAGGACGGGATTCCATGCCCAAGAGGCAAAAGAACAGGGCCTGCCGGAGGGCTGAGAGGGTAGGATCACCAGTCAGGTGGACTAGAGAAATGGGGCTACCCATATATAAGGGAGCAGAGCTGCCATTTCAGTGATCCTGAAAGATAAAGCTGAAGCCTCCACCAAGAACCTAGAGAACAAGGCAGTTGCCTAAATAGTCCCAGAGAATGGAAGATTATTTTCAAGTCTTGAGAGCTAATGTGAATTGTTCTGCTGAGTTTTTTACTTACTTGGTGCCTGTTGCTCTTTTTTCTCTACAATTTCTCCCATTTGTAATGGGAGTGTCTATATTACACCTGTTATAATTTGAAGAGATAGAAGTGTTTTACATGTGGCAAGGGTATGACTTGCAAAGGACTAAAAGAGTGGAATGTTATAGATTGAACTGTGTCCCCCAAAATGGGTGGGCCAAAACTTGGATGGGCCATGATTTGTGGTTTTCCTCCGTTTTGTGATCAGATGTACTTGCCATACGTGTTGGAAATCCTAACCTCTGTGATCTTCATGAGGCAGGATTAGAGGCAGTTATGTTAATAAAGGAGGAAAAACTCTACAGGATTAGGTTGTGTCTTGAGTCAATCTCCTTTGAGATATAAAAGAGAAAAATGAGCAGAGATGATAAGGACCTTCTATAAGGACCACCAAGAAAGAGCTGGGAGCAAGCACATTCTTTGGACCTGGAGTCTCCTCACTAAGAAGCTCCTAGACCAGGAGAAGATTGACGACAGGGACCTTCTTTCAGAACCAACAGAAAGAGAAAGTCTTTTCTTGGACCTGGCACTCTGAACTTGGACCTTAGCTTCCTAAACTGTGAGAAAATAAACTTCTGTTTGATAAAGCTATCCATTTGTGGTAGTTTTGTTGTAGCAGCTCTAGATAACTAAGGTGCAATTATATGGGGAAGAGACAGCTTCTTCAATAAATGGTGCTGGCAAAACTAAGCATCAGTCTGCAGAAAAATGAAACAGGAGGCATATTTTACACCATACATAAAAACTAAATCAAAATGGATCAAAGGCCTAAATATAAAATCTAAAACTGTAAAGACCATAGAGGAAAAAAATGGAGATAACACTAAGAACCCTAATAATACATGCCATAAATAGAATACCAAACATAACTAAAACTACTGTCATGGATCAAATTGTGTCCCCCCAAAAATATGTGTAGCCATGTGGCTGGGCCATGATTCCCAGTATCTTGTGACTGCCCTCCATTTTGTGGTTTTCCTACGCTGTATGTTAAAGGATTAGGGTGGGATTTACAGTCCCATCCTAATCCTTTAACAGATCCTTTATAAGTTCACCTCCCTGCTGCACTGTAAAGGGAGTTTCCCTGGAGCACGGCTTGCCCCACCCTTAATCCTTTCAGCCTGCATGAGATAAAAGGTAAGAGAAGCAAGCAAAGAATTGGGAACCTCGTACCATCAAGCAAGCGGCACGGGGAGAAGAGCGTGTCCTTCAGACCTGAGGTTCCTGCACCAAGATGCTCCCTGGACAAAGACTGATGCAATACCGGACTTTCCTGCAGAGCCGACAAGGGAACAGCCTTCCCCTGGAACGGACATCCTGAACATGGACTTGCAGCCTACCAGACTATGTAAGAATAAACGTTCCTTTGTTAAAGCCATCCACTCTGTGGTATTTCTGTTAGAGCAGCCCTAGCTGACTAAAACAACTACACACACCGAGAGGATCAACTGGATAAATGGAACCTCCTAAAACTTAAGCACTAAAAATTAGCACAAGACTACTTCAAAGGAGTAAAAGGAAACCTACAGATTAGGAAAAAAATAGACTGTAACATACCCAACAAGGGCCTAATCTCTAAAATTTATAGAAAACTTCAACACCTGAACAATAAAAAGCCAAAAAATCCAATTAAAAAATGGACCAAAGTTATGAATAAAAACATCACCAAAGATATTCAGGGAGCTAAGAAATATACAAAGAAATGCTCATAACCATTAGGAACTGGAGATGCGCAAATCAAAACTTCAATGAGATACCTTCTCACCTCACCTTTATTGTTGTTAAGTGCTGTCAAGTGTTTTCTGACTCATGGTGACCCCTGTACAACAGAATGACACGTTGTCCTGTTCTGTGCCATGCCCACAATCGTTGTTATGTTTCAGGCCATTGTTGCAGCCGCTGTGTCAATACATCTCACTGACAGTCTTCCTCTTTCTCACTGACTCTCCATGCTACCAAGCATGATTTCCTTCTCCAAGGACTGATCCCTCCTAACAACATACGCAAAGTGTGTAACACATAGTCTCACCATTCTTGCTTCTAAGGAGCACTTTGGTTGTACTTCTTTCTAGACAGATCTATTTGTCCTTTTGGCAATCCATGGTAATATTCTTCTCCAATACAATTCAAAGGTGTCAATTTTTCTGTCTTCCTTACTCACTGTCCAGTTTTCACATGCATGTGATATGATTGAAAATACCGTAGCTTGAGTCAGGCACATCTCAGTCTTTAACATGACATCTGTGCTTTTCAAAACTTTAAAGAGGTCTTTTGCAGCAGATTGGCCTAGTGTAGTGTATCTTTTGATTTCTTGACTGCTGCTTCCCTCAGTATTGATTACGGATCCAAGTAATATGAAATTCCTGACGACCTCAAGCCTCTCTCCATTTATCATGGTGTTGCTTATTGGTCCACTTGTGAGGACTTTTGTTTCCTTGATGTTGAGGTATAATCCACACTGAAGGCTGTGGTCTTTGATCTTCAGCAGTTTCAAGTTCTCTTCACTTTCAGCAAGTAAAGTTGTGTCACCTGCATGATGAAGGTTGTTAACGAGTTTTCCTCCAATCCTCCAGTTCTTCTCCATATATTACAGCTTCTCAAATTCTTCGCTCAGCATAAAGCCTCAATAGGTATGGTGAAAAGATAGAATGCTGACACACACCTTTCCTGACTTTAAGCCATGCAATGTTCCCTTGCCCTGTTCAAACGACTGCCTCTTGACCCATGTACAGATTCTCCATGAGCACAGTTAAGTGTTCTGGAATTTCAATTCTCTGCAACGTTATTCATAATTTGTTAGGATCCACACAGTCAAATACCTCCCCATAGTCAATAAAACACAAGTAAACATCAGTCTAGTGTTAGCTGCTTTCAGCCAATATCTGTCTGACATCAGCAATAATATCCCTGGTTCTGTGTCCTCTTCTGAATCTGGCCTGCATTTCTGGCAGT
Organism: Heterohyrax brucei; assembly: GCA_028571685.1. NCBI lineage: Eukaryota > Metazoa > Chordata > Mammalia > Hyracoidea > Procaviidae > Heterohyrax > Heterohyrax brucei. Next base: position 79,329,312 of record CM053140.1, on the reverse strand, counting down.
TCCTAGTTAATATACTGCTGCAGCCACTGTTGAATGGCCTTGAGCAAAATTTTACTTGCATGTGATACTAATGATATTGTTCAATAAGTTCTATGTTTAGTTAGGTCACCTTTCTTGGGAGTAGGTATAAATATGTATCTCTTCCAAACAGTTGGCCAGGTAGATGTCCTCCACTGGCATAGGACAGTGAGCGCTTACAGTGCTGTATTCATTTGCTGAAGCATCTCAGTTGCTATTCCATCAACCCCTGGAGCTTTGTTTTTAGCCAATGCCTTCAGTGCAGCTTGGACATCCTTCGGTACTATTGGTTTCTAATCATATGCTACCGCTTGAAGTGGTTGAAAACAGACATTTCTTTTTAGTATAATGACTGTGTATGCGGTACATTTCCTTTTCCTGATTCCTGCATTTTTTAATATATTCCCCATAAAATCCTTCACTACTGAAACTTGAGTCTTGAATGTTTTATTTAGCTCTTTTTGCTTGAGAAATTCTAATTATATTCTTTCCTTTTGGTTTTGTATCTCCAGCACTTTGTGCATGTCACTATAATATTTTGCTTTGTCTTCTCAAGACACCCTCAGAAATCTTCTGTTTGGTCATTTTACTTCATCATTTCCTTTTCTGTAGCTAGTTGATGTTCAACAGCAAGTTTCAGAGTCTTTTCTGACATCCAACTTGATCTTTTCTTTCATTCTTGCCTTTTTAAAGACCTCTTGTTTCCTTAATGGGTAATGTGTGTGATGTCATTACACTACTCATCTGGTCTTAAGTCATCAGTGTTCAACACATCAAATCTATTCTTGAGATGGTCTGTAAACTCAAATGGGATATACTCAAGGTTGTACTTTGGCTCTTGTGGACTTGCTGTCGATTTGAACTTGGGTATGAGCACTTGATAGTCTGTTCTGCATTTGGCACCTGGCTTTACCCGGACTGATACATTGAGTTCTTCTATGCTCTCTTTCCACAGATGTAGTCAGTTTGATTCTTGTGTATTCCATCTGGTGAAGTCCATGTGTATAGTCACCACTTGATATAAAAAGATATTTGCAATGAAGAAGTCATTGGTTTTGCAAAATTCTATCATTTCTATCATCAAGGCCATATTTCCTAACTACTGATTCTTGTTCTTTGTTTCCAACTTTTGCATTCCAGTCACTAGTAATTATCAACACATCTTGGTTGCAAGTTTAATCGATTTCAGGCTGCAGAAACTGACTTTAAAAAAAAAACTTCAATTCCTTCATCTTTGGCCTTAGTGTTTGGTCCATAAATTTGAATAATAGTTGTATTAACCGTTCTTCCTTGTAAGCATATGGACTTATCCTATCACTGACAGTATTGCACTTCAGGATAGATCTTGCAGTGTTCTTTTTGGCCTGAATGCAACATCATTCCTCTTTAAGTTGTCAGTCCCAGCATAGCAGACCATGTGATTATGTGACACAAAATTGCCAGTACCAGTCCATTTCAACTCACTAATGTCTTGAATATCAATGTTTGTGCATTCCACTTCATTTTTAATGATTTCCAACTTTGCTGGATTTATACTTCGTGTAGTCCATGTTCTGATCATTAATGGATGTTTTCAGCTGTTGCTTCTCATTTTGAGTCATGCCACATCAGCGAATGAAGGTCACAAAAGCTTGACTCCATCCACGTCATTAAGGTCCACTCTATTTCAAGTGGACCTATTAACGTAGAGGACTTATCTTCCAGCACTGTATCAGACAATGCTCCAGTATTATTTATAAGGCTTTTGCTGGCTAATTCTTCTCAGAAGTAGACTGCAGGTGTTTCTTCCTACTCTGTCTCATTCTGGAAACTCAGCTAGAACCTCTTCTCAGTGAGTGACCCTGCTGGTATCTGAATAGTGGTGGCATGGCTTTCAACAGCACTGTAACATGAAAGTGCCTACAGTGTGACAAACTGACAGACACACGGGGAACCCCAACTTTAATAACTCTAAAATAAAAAAATGAAACAAAAAACAGAAAATATCAAACATTGGCAAGGTTATAAGAAAGGTGAAACTCTATCCACTACTGGTGGAAGCACAAAATGTTACAACCGCTATAAAAAACATGGCACTTCCATAAAAATCTAAAAATAGATTTACCATATGACCCAGCAATCCCACTCCTAGATACACACCCTAAAGAAGTAAGAGCTCTGATGTGAGTACACATAGGCATACCCATGTTCACTGCAACATTGTTCACTAAATCAGAAAAATGGAAAAAACCTGAATTCCTGTCAACAGATGAATGGATTAACAAACTGTGGTATATACACACAATGGAATATTAGACAGTGATAAAGAATGATGGCAAATCCATGAAACATCTCATAACCTGGCTGAATTTGGAGATATTATGTTGAATGAAATAAATCAGTCACAAAAGAACAAAAATTGTATGAGACCACTACTATGAAGTAACAGAAGTTTTAGACACAGAAAAATAAAATAGAAAGAAACATTCTTTGATGATGAAAAAAATGTGGACAATGCTAGTCAGCACAACATAACCAAGACAAGAGAGGACATGAGAGGAACACAAGAATAAAGGGCAACTATGGGAACTACTGGAGCACAGACAACAACGTAACAATAGCGTTCACAAACAGGAATTTACAAATGGATACATGAGAAGATTGATGCATGCAGAGGTGTGGGAGCACACACGTAAGGGGGCACATCTACCGGAGATGCAGGTCTGGTGGTGGATATTTCTACATGTATGTCTGTAAGTGCCCCTCAATATACACAATAGAGTACACAAGGGCTGTCAGGGACACTTCTTAGATAGAAGCAAACACTTTGAGAGATGAAGTTCTTAGTCTCAACAACAAAGGAACATATACTTGTGGGATGTCTACCTCAATTGACACAATACAGCTCATTAAGACAATGTTCTACATTCTAGTCTGCTGTGTAACATCTAGAGTCTTAAAAGGCTGCAAGCAGCCATTTAAGACACAACCCAGTAGTCTCTTCCTATTTGAAGCAAAAGAGCATGAACAAAACCAAATATTCAAAGAGGCCACTGGTCCAAAGGACTAATGGACCACATGAACCTCAGAGTACATGACCCTGAGACCAGGAGAACTAGACAGTGCCCAGCTGTAACTGGATAACAGAGGACTTTAGTTAAAGAGAGGGGGGAAAAATAGAAGAAAAAATAAAGCTCACAGAAAAGACCAGCTTATTGGTCTCACAGAGACTAGAAGAACCCCTGAGACTATGACCCTACGACATCCTTCTGAGCTGGAACTAAAACTATTCCCAGAGACTACTTTCCAGTCAAACAATACACAAACACATAAAATAGCAGTAACACCCTAAAGGAACGTGCTTCTTAGAACAAATCAATTATATAAGATCAAAAGGACAATGCTTTCCCCAAAAGCAAGGATAAGAACACTGGAAAGGATAGAAAATCAGGACAAATGGTAACAGGGAACTCAAGGTGGAAATGGTGAAAGCAATGACACATTGTGGGGAATGAAACCAACATCATGAAATATTTCACATACAAGCTATCAAACAGAAGTCTAATACACTCTGTAAACTTGCTCCCAATGCACAATTAAGAAAAAAAGACACAGTGAGGCTCAGATACAACAGACAGAATTCGCATTAGCTCATCAGAGTTATTGAGAACCTTAAGCTTGTCCCCTGCCTTGATGCTTTCTCTCTCCCACCCTCCTCTGTGCTGTTGGTCTCTGGAATCTTGGAAGTAAAAGAAAGTGGAAGGGACATTGAATCCGGTTAAGTTTTCTAGGCAGCTGTGCTCGATGGCACTTGGCTGGCTTGGCATGCACCAGAATCATCTGGGAAGCTTATAAAATAAAGACTTGAGTTCCCACACTCAGAGACTGATTTAGCTGGTCGGGAGTCAAGACTGGGATTCTCCATGTTTATGGGCTCCTTAAGTGGTAATGGCATTTCCAGCCCTCCCTGGTCCATGGGATTTGAAACATGTGCTCTGATACAGCTCAGATTAAGGTGTCCCACCTCCAGCTTCTCTAAGTGGTCACCTGTGTGTATGTGTGACTGGGAACAGGGTAGAGATATTCACTGCCTCCTGAGTCTGCATGTCCCATTTTGGGCAAGTTTAGTTGTAGTAAGTTCTTTCTCATTAGCCCTGATTCTGTTCCCCCGAGCCACACAGAAAGAACCCCTTCTCTTCATCATACAATGGCACTGTCATATCCCACTTAGTCCTGTTCTCTCCAGTCTACACAAACCCTTCTCCTTCTAATCTTTGCAGGTGCTGCTACTTGCCACAGGAGTCCTAGTGGTGCAGTGGTTAGGTTCTGGGCTGCTAACTGAAAGGTCAATAGTGTGAACTCACTAGGCACTCCATAGGGAGATGGGAAGGAAACCAAGAGAGAGGAGTCCAGGAATGGAAACTGGGAACCCTATACCTAAGAACCCCAAATGCATTACCTAAGCCAGGGATATCCTCATCTCCCCAGCACCATCTATCACCCTATTCCTTCCCTTCTGTTCAAGTAACTATCATCACTTCTTTCTTTTTATTAAATTTTCTTGCTTCCACAATCATGTTGTCAGTAAACACATGTCATGGATAGAATTGTGTCCTCCTCTAAAATGTGTGCAGCAACTTGGCTAGGCCATGATTCCCAGTATTGTGTGATGTTCCTCCATGTCATAAATCCTGCCCTGATGATGTAGATGGGGGAAAATGGGTGGCAGTTGTGTTGGTGGGGCAGGTCTCATGTGTAAGATTTATTGTGCCTTCAGGCAGTCTCTTAGGATGTAAACAAAAGTGAAGCAAGCAGAGAGTTGGGAACTTCATACTACCAGGAAGTAGTGCTTGGAGTGCTACTTTGTAGCTCCCAGGCCAGGGGAAGATTGATGACAAAGCCCTTCCTCCAGAGTCAACAGAGAAAGACTTCCCCTGGAGTTGATGCCCTGAATTTGGACTTGTAAGCTACTAAACAGTAACAGAATAAAAATTTCTCTTTTTTAAAGCCATCCATTTCTGGTATTTCCATTATAGCAGCACAAGATGACTAAAACAGAATTTGGTACCAGGAGTAGGGTGCTGCTCTAACAGATAGCTGAAACATGGAAGCAGTTTTGAAACTGTGAATGGATGGAAGATGCAGAAGGAACTGAGGAGAACTGTTAATACCAAGGAAGGCACAGATGTTGAGAAGCAACAGCAGATATACAGCAGCAGAAACAGCAGAACCCACAGAGCAAAAGAGCTGAGTGCCTGTGCACAGGAGGTTTCCTAGCAGAGTGGGATACCCCAGTGCATTTAAATCAATGGAGCTACAGAGCTTTGGAACACTTGCCCCAGCAGGGCAGATGCAGGCATGAGGCCCAGGCCATGAGGCCACAGGAAGCAGAAGCTGAGCACACAAGGAGTAGACCTTCTTCAGTCTCAAAAGGTATGGACATGACCTCAGGGGGTTCTAAGGGTGGTGTCATGGCCCCTCTTGTTTCTAAGGGTGGATTTGCCACTCAGATAGACTAGGAAAATCATGTGCCTAAAGCCAAGGGAGCAGAGTTACTGTTCCAGTGGGCTGTAAGACTAAGCTGTAGCACAAGGCCAAGGGGCCTCCACTCAGAATTCAGAGTTTGTAGTCAACATCTAGAGTCTGAAGAGCAGGGCCATTGTGTAAATGTCTCAGAAAATGGAAGATTATTTTCCAAACCTTGAAGGCTAATGTGATACAATCTGTTAATTTGCTTGGTATCTGTTATGCCTTTCCATGAAATGTCTCCCATTTGTAATGGAAATGTATAGTTTGTGTCTACCTGTTCTGCCACTATATTTTGGAAACAGATAACTTGTATTCTAGATCTCACAGCTGAAGAGGAATTTCTGGATTTTGTACTTGGACTTAAGACTTTTGCTGTGACATGAATGTCTTGCATGTGGCAAGTATGTGATTCTGGAGATGACAAAGGGTGGAATGCAGTGGATTAAACTATGTTCCCTCCCAAAATATGTGTAGCAGTTTGGTTACGCCATGATTCCCAGTATTGTGTGATGTTCCTCCATGTTGTAAATCCTGCCTCTATGATGTTAATGAGGAAAAATAGGTGGCAGTTATATTGGTGAGGCAGGACTCAATGTGCCTTGAGGCAGCCTCTCATGACATAAAGGAAAGGGAAGTAAGCAGAGAGTTGGGAACCTCATGTCACCAAGGAACAATGCCTGGAGTAGAGAATGTCCTTTGGAAAGGACTGAGGGTCCATGTGCCTCAGAAACTCCCAGTCCCAGGATAGACTGATGGCAATGACCTTCCTCCAGAGCCAGCAGAGAAAGCCTTCCCCTGGAGCTGATGCCCTGAATTCGGACTGTGACAGAATAAAACTTCTCTTTTTTGAAGACATCCACTTGTGGTATTTCTGTTATAGTAGCACTGTTGTTGTTGTTAAGTGCTGTCTAGTCAGTTCTGACTCTTAGCAACCATATGCACAACAGAATGAAACACTGCCCAGTCTTGTGCCATGTCTACAATTGTTTTTATACTTAAGCCCATTATGGCCATTGTGTCGATCATCTCTTTGAGAGTCTTCCTCTCTTTTGCTGACCCTCCACTTTACCAAGCATGATGTCCTTCTCCAAGGACTGATCTTTCCTGACAATATGTCCAAAGTATGTAAGATGCAGTGTTGCCATTTTTTCTTCCAAGGAGCACTCTGATTGTATTTCTTCCAGAACAGACCTGTTGGTTCTTTTGGTGGTCCATGGTACATTCAATATTCTTCTCCAACACCACAGCTCAAAAGTGTCAATTCTTCTTTTGTCTTCCTTATTCACGGTCCAGCTTTGGCATGCATATAATGTGATTGAAAATAACACGGCTTCAGTCAGGCACACTTTAGTCTTTAAGGTGACATCTTTACTTTTGAATACTTTAAAGAGATCCTTTGCCATAGATTTTCCCAAGAAGGATCTGGCAGTCTACTTCTGAAAAGAATTAGCCAGGTAAAACCTAGGAACAGCAGCACTAGATGAATAAAACAGCATGCTAAATTACTAAACACTATCTGATATATAAAAAAACAACAGATGGAAGTTACAAAGGATAACACAAAAACACTACAAGATCCATCTTCAATTTAAGACCCAATCATAACCAATATATTGCCGTTAATAGTTTGCTCCAGCCCTGTACTACTTGCTGGGCTTCCCCACAAAGGAGGCCACTCCCCTGATTGTGTTTGTATCATTTGTTTGGCCTTTGTTTTGTAACATTGCCACTCACTTGTATACTTAAACAATACATTATATAGTTTTACTTGCTTTTGAGCTATATAAATTGGTATTATATGTAATTTACATCTCTTTTACCGAGTATTGTGGTTCTAAGACTCATATACGTTTGTAACTGTAGTTCATTCAGTTTTCCTACTTTGTAGTGTTTCATTATGTGAAAATATCAGTTTGTCCAGTAACATTAGTTTTTCGCTTTCAGAAACAAAGCTGTGGTAAACATTCTTGACCCTACACATTTCTTTGGCACATTTTTTAAGTTTCTCAAGGGAACAGACCTAGGAGTGGAGTTGCTGAGTCATGGGGTAAAGACAGTTTTATCTTTTGAAAAATAAATCAGATCTCAAAGAAAAAAAACAAGCAGGCTTGATATCAGACCTAGTAGAGGACAGGACAAAGGAGTTTTCAGCATGCCTCACTGTCTGGAGACAAAGGAGGTACATATTTATATATTTACAGCTCTCTTATCATGCCAGGCCCATTATGTAACCAGCCTGCCAGGCAGGTAGCTACCTCTGAGCTGTGAGAGCATGAGAGCCCCACCGCTGGCAGTGAGCATGCAGGTTCCCAGTGGTCAAGAAGAGGAGAACCCCTTCCCCTCTAGTTCAGAGAACTGGGGTCCACTTTAGGAAAACAGGCCAGATAGTGATCCATTCTCTAACAAGGACAATAAATGACTAATGGGGGAGGTGCAAGTGATTAAATTACCTGGCTCAAGTTACAGCCATGCCGTCTTGGGGCTCCCAGCCCTGCCCTCTGGCAGCTCAGGTAATTGGAGGATACTTAGACTTAGGAAGGCTTCCAAGGACTCCAAGAGCTCACTAAGTGCCTGCTCAGCCTCCAGCCCTGCTCTGAGAATGGCTACCTTCACTGTGGTCAGTAAACACTGTCCAGGCTTCAATCCTGGTGACGGGAGCTGAGTGGATTTAGAAAAGGGCTGTCCTCAAAGAAAGGGCCTGAGGATAGAGCAGAAACAGGGGTAGTGGTACCAGAGAAAAGACTCTAAGGGCAAAGACCACAGCGCAGTGAGCAGAGGACTGAGTGGGAGATTAGAAATGCAGACAGTGAAAATTACAGCTCTTCTGAGCCGCTAGCTGTGAAGGAGAGAATTTAAAGTGCCCTTAAGGGTTAGGGGAAGATTACTTTTAAGTTGGAGAGACTTGAGCGTTTATAAATGCCTGAGGGAAGATCCTGGTAGACAGTAAGTTTAAAATGTAGGACTGAGCAAGGAATAAGAGATGGATCCCCTGGAGCCAATCCCCTGAATTTGAACTTGTAGCCTGCTGGACTGTAACAGAATAAAATTTCTCTTTTTTAAAGCCATCCATTTCTGGCATTTCTGTTATAACAGCACTAGATGACTAAAACAGAATTTGGTACCGAGAGTAGGGTGCTGCTGTAGGGAATATCTAAAATGTGGAAGCAGTTTTGAAACTGTGAATGAGAACTACAGCACAGGGATGGCCATGTCACAGTGGAAAAGGGGCATGAGAATGGGGTAGGATGGAAGCAAGGTTCTGAGGGGAACAAGAGGAAATGTTGGATCCCTCTCAGGACAGGAAACAGGCCTTGGGCCTGAGAAGGTGAGATGGTAGGGAACAGTGGTCAGCCAGAGAAGTTTAGAAAAAGTCACAGAGAAGGGACACAAAATGAGCATGTCCTGTGGTTCAGCAAAACTGAGAGGGGCTGAATCAGAGTAGATTCTGTTCTGAGAAGGGTATCCGTAGGCTCTGAGGACCAGACCACAAGGCCCCTACTAGCTTCTCTTCAGGAGTTCCTAACCCTCTAAGGCCCTACTTGAATACCCATCCTGGGAAGCCTTCCGCAATCCACCTCTACCTCAAGCTGACTTAAGCCCTCTTTCCAATGAGTCTGACAAACATCTCTTGAAAATTACAATTCCTACACTAATGCTGGAGCACCAGGTCTCTTAAGATAAGAGTATTTCAATTAAGTCTCATAACACGCCCTCCATAGGCTGAAAATACCATCCTTATTGTACAGAAGAGGAAACTGAGGCTCAGAGAGGTGAAGTCAACTGCCCAAAGGAACTCGGCCAGACTCACCCAGTTCAAACCAACCACAAAGCCCATCCTTTGCACTTCACTGCTGTTTGGGGACCATGTGGCTGTGATCCAACTCCCCTTTGACCTTGTGCTCCGTGACAGCAGGAGTGGCTCTTGTTCATCTCCATATCCCTAGACACCCTCCACCTCCAGCATGGCATTCGTGGAGAACATTTGTTGAGGAAACCTCACAGACAGATTACGGAGTCCATTGTTTCATTTTGCAGATAACAAACTGAAACTCAAATGAGAGAAAGGGACTTGCCCAGGGTGGCACAGCAAATCAATAGTAGTGCTAACTTAGGACCCTGACCTACTGACTCTGAGACCAGCGCAAAACCCACAGAACCTAGTATGAATTGGCGTCTTTTCCTAGGGCTATGTCCTCGTGTGTAGCTGCCTAGTTATGTGCCCACTAATCCTATGGGAGCTCCAGTGGCACACTGGTTAAAAGCTCAGGCTACTAATCAAAAGGTCCACAGTCCAAATCCACCAGCTGCTTTCTTGGAAACCCTACAGGGGAGTTCTACTCTGCCCTATCATGTCACTATGAGTCAGAACTGACTATACAGCAAGGGGGTTAGTGTTTTGGAATCCTATGAGTTGAAATCAACTCTATGGTAGCTAACAACAGCCACAACAATCTTATTACATATTTTGTACCCTAAACCCTGGATCAGAAATAGACTCCAGGACTTGGGAGAGCACCCATCACACCTCTCCATACCCTCTGCCAAAGGAAACCACCCCAGGGATTGACTGTGCCATCCTGCCCAGGCAGGTCTAAGCTAGAGGCTGGGCCTCTAGCTCAACCTTTAGGCTGGCACCCTTTGGGACAATAGAAAAGACACAGATCAAAAACAGCTACAGAGGAATAGGGAGAAGGCCTTGTCTCAGCTAAAGGACCTGATACAAAGTGAGGAGGCAGCTAGAGTCAAGACCTCAAGACCAAGTAAGAGACACTTGCCATACAGAGAGGCAAGAGAGAAGGGCATTACAGGTGGAGAGAAGAGCAAGAGTGAAGACTTGGAGGTAGAAGAGAGAAGAGGGTATTTAGAAGACCACAAGTTCAGGGTAGTTATAATGAAAGGACCATCAGAGGCAGGGTTCAGGAGAAGAGTAAAAGAAGATAGGGTACAGAGCTAGCAAGGTGAAAACGTTTTCCTGTACAAATCTGCTTTGGAAGAAGTACAGAGAGAATATTTTAGTCAGCTAGTGCTGTTCTAACAGAAATACCACAGGGTGGATGGCTTTAACAAAGGAAGGTTTATTCTTACACAGTCCAATAGGCTACAAGTCTAAATTCAGGATGTCTGCTCCAGGGGAAGGCTTTCCCCCTTGTCTGCTCTAGAGGAAAGTCTGATATTGCATCAGTCTTTGTCCAGGGAGCATCTTGGCACAGGAACCTCAGGTCTGAAGGACAGGCTCTTTTCCCGGTGCTGCTTTCTTGATGGTGTGAGAGTCCCAATTCTCTGCTTGCTTCCCTTTCTTTTTATCTTTTGCAGGACGAAAGGATTAGAGGTGGTGCAAGCCATACTCCAGGGAAAGTCCCTTTGCAGTGGGGCAGGGAATGATCTCATAAAGCAATTTATGGTCACACCCTAATCCTCTAACACACAGCAATAGGAAAGTCACAAAATGGAGGACAATCATAAAATATTGGGAATCATGGCCCAGCCACATGGCTACACATATTTTTGGGGAGACACAATTCAGTACGTAACAAGGGTATTCGGAAGACGGCAACTTCAGGGTAGCTATAATGAAAGTAACATTAGATGCAGGGTTCAGGAGAAGGGTGGAAGAAGACAGGGTACTGAGCTAGCAAGGCGAAAACTCTTTCCGGTACCAATCTGCTTTGGAAGAAGAAAAGCCAGAATGCTCTTCAGAAGCAAGGATGGTGAGACTTCATCTCACTCTGAACATGTTATTAGAAGGGACCAGTCCTGGAGAAAAACATCGTGCTTGGTAGAGGGTCAGCAAAAAAGAGGAAGACCTGCAACAGGACGGATTCACGCAGCGGCTACAACAACGGGCTCAAACAGCTACGTTTTGAGCATGGAGCAGGGCCCAGCAGTGTTTCACTGTGTTATACCTAGGGTTGCTATGAGTCGGAACACACTCAACATCACCTGACAACGAAGAGAATGGTGCTGGGCACTTCAGGTAAGGAGAATGGAATGAGCAAACACCAGGGGACGGAGCAGAAAGGCAACTACTTAAATCACACTGCTGCCCTATCTAGAGTTTGTGTGTGTGTGTGATGAAATATACGTAACAAAATATTTCCAACATTTTTACATGTGCAATTCAATGATTTTAATGACATTCACCACGTTGTGCAGCCATCATAAACTTCTTCATCTGCTTTCATCACCCCCACAACCTCTTCTCACCCACGCCAGGTAACTACTAATGAGCTTTGGTAACTACTAATGAGCTATGCATTTGCATATTCTGAATACTTCACATGAATAGGATCATATTATATCTGCCCATTTGGTTCAGACGCATTTCATTCTGCATAATGTTCTCAAGTTTCATCCACGTAGTAGCATGTAACAGAAGTTTGTTCCCCTTATGGTTGAATAATATTCCATTGTATGTAAGTATAAAACAATTTCTGTTTGTCCATTCAACTGCTGGTGTTCACTTGGGTTGTTTCCACCTTTTAATGTGATAATAGTTGTTATCACAACTATTGTGATACTGTTGCAATGAACATTTTTGTACAAGTATCTGTTTGCATTGCTCCTTTTGGTTCTTTTGGGCATATACTTTTGGGCAAATCAAAGAGAAAAAAATGCTTATATAATTTTTCCCAGTTTAAAAAGGAAAGGAAAGCATCTTCTGTTTCTTCTTAGAGAATTTTCATTAGAAAACTCGGAATTGTAAAGTCTTTCTCTGCTTCTTTTGGAAATGTACATGAATCTTTTTAAAAAACTAAATAAGTTTCTTGTCAGTTTTCACCCCAGGAATGTTTTCTCAAGGACCTAGGAGCCACTCTCTGAACTGCAAACACGGAGGAAAATAGTGCCCCTGTCTCCTACCTCAGGGAGAGTATAAGCGATGTGCCCAACTCCAAATTATAACTACCTACCTATCATAGAAATATGAGTTTTATTATTTCTTTGGATAAAGACAATTAGCAAACACAAATGGCCACCCAAATTATCAGGTGGGTTGAAGATGAACTTTATGTTTAAAATGGTGCTGTTAAGTCCTCTTACCCGAGGACTGGCAGCTGTTTATCTTGAGAACATGTACGAAATGGATCGCATCCACTTGACTTTATAAAGGTTCAGGTTTCTTTCTGTTAGATGTATCACATTCTGGCTTAATGCTTACTTCACAATAAAATTGGTTTCTTTCTCTTTTACTCTTGTGCGGAGGTTTTCTGGACTGGGAGAAGATTCTATTTTAAATTATGTTTTCCCAGCAACACCTAAGACTGGAATTTCTTTGTCATAGGTAGTCCTGGAAACCTGGGTGGAACAGAGGTTAAGTGCTTCGGCTGCTAATCAAAAAACTGGCAGTCTGAATCCACCAGGTGCTCCTTGGAAACCCTATGGGGCAGTTCTGTTCTGTCCTATAAGGTCACTATGAGTTGGAACTGACTCAAAGGAAACGAGTTTGTTGTTGTTGTTGTTTTAAGGTAGTTCTATATTCAACCGTTTGAGGAACTATAAAACTGTTTTCCACAGTGGCTGCACAATTTTACAACCCAACCAGCAGTGGATCAGTGTTCCAGTTTCTTCACATCCTCACCAAAATTTGTTACTTTCCAATTTCTCTGACAATAGCCACCTTAGAGAGAGTGAAGTGCTATCCCATAGTGGCTTTGATTTGCATTTCTCTGATGACTAACGGCGCTGAATATCTTTTCCCGGTGTTCACTGGCTGTTTGCGCATCTTCTTTGGTGAAATGTCTATTCCAGGCATTTGCTCCACCCTCCCCTTTTATTAAGTGTGGTAAAAATATACACAGCAAATCATACACCAATTCAACAATTTTTGCACGTACAATTCTTTGACTTTGACATTCTTCAAGCTGGGCAACCATTCCCTCTATTCTTTTCCAAATTATCCCACCACATTAACATTAACTCTCTACACCCTACAGTTTGTCCGTTTTATAATGTCACTATTTGTCTTTCTCTTGTTGAGCTGTAAAAACTTCTATTATATTCTGGATATCAAACCGTTGTCTGATATGTGGCTCACAGATATTTCCTTTGCCTGGAGCCTTTTAATGCATGAAACTTCTTATTCTGGGGATAAAAGCCAACCCCTCTGTATCCTGAGTTTATCTTGAGCTGACTCCTATAGGCTACCCAGTTGTTACCTTCTAATCCCCTGCTTATCATACCGTGGTCTCCCCTGTGCTTCTGCTTATGCTGTTCCCTATGCTTGGAATGCTCTCCCCAGTTCAAGTGTTACTTCCTCCAAGAAGCCTTCTGTGGCCCATTCTTGCAGGCTGTCTCTCCCTACTCTCTGCGCCGCAGTTCCTAAGGCAAATCTGTACCATAGGACTGGTCCACAGTTTTATATTATATAACAGAAAGGGGGAAATGTCATTTTTAAAAATCATCTGCAGTCTGGGCCATTTGGTCTAGGTAGAAGGTAGGAAGAGAAAGATTTTGGATTAGAAAAAATCATAAATGGTAAGTTCTGTAATGAAATGCCCCAGCCATAGGTTAGATGTGAGAAGAACAGAAAAAAACTTTAAATTATTGTCATGAGACATTTGCTTCCAAGCACTCCCTGCCATCTCTAAAGTACTTCCACCTCTCTCCACAGCATAATGCAAGGAACTAGGCCTACAGTGCTCTTTGAAGAGTCAAAGGCTTGATTTGGGAATTCAAAAGCCAAAACTTTTGAACTGCGTTCAACAGGCTTTTGAGCTTGAAGTTTCCGATGACAGAATTTGCAGCATGAATTCTATGACATAAATAGTAGACAGAGAAAAACACTGATGAGTTGAAGTTATTTTCAACAGTGAAAACCAGAATTGAACTGAATGGGGACAGCAAGGAGAGAGAAAGCCAGGGATGAAAAACAGACGACTCTGGTGAGTCCCTGAAAAGCCTACTTGTGTTACCTCTGCTGTGAATGTACAGAGGGAAAAAGGATGCATGAGCATTCCTAGGATGAGCCCAGGAATGCAGCAAAGCCCATTATGGCTGCAAAAGAGGCACATAAGGGGTTTCATGATGCTTTGGAACTATAGGTCTTAACAGCTGACAGCACAGGAGCAAACGTGTGTTCTGTGTGCCCAGCCGTGGCTCAGGAGTGGCTCGAAGGTAGCTGGATGTAGAGAAACCTTGTAGTTGGGAATGAGGATGATACAGCAGCCACCTCTGTAAACTAATACCTAAGGATGAGAAAGAACTATGTACACTCAGTGCATGCCAGCAAAGAGCAGGCACCACAAGCCCTAGCCTTGTCAGTATCACAGGGACTTCTAGAACTTGACATAACCCTGGCAAGAAAGGGCAAGGAGGTCCTGAAATAGCTGAGATATACTTCTGCCTCCTATAAAGAATCTGGGGAAAAAAGCATATATTTAAATGTAGAGAAGTAAGATTTCATTTCTCGCTACCCTAGTATGTTGCTGTTGTTGTAAAGTGCCATCGAGTTGGTTCCAGCTCATAGCAAGCCTAGGTACAAAATAACAAAATACTGCCCAGTCCTGAGTCATCCTCACATCCTTTGAGAATTTTCAGAGTCTTCTTCTGAGCTCCTAGGTGGACTCGCGTGTCCACTCACATGCCATCTGGGACTTCATGTGAGGCAGCTAGCAGAGACACTCACACATGGCCTCTCCATTTACCTGGGCTTCCTCACCACATGGCAGCCAGTTTCCAAAAGCAAACACCCAAGGGGAAAGCGGGCCTGGCAGAAGCTAGCCTCTGAAATCATGCTGCACCACTTCTGCCTCATTCTATTTATTAGAAGCAAGTCCTTAAGGCTAGCCCATGTACCAGAGAGGGGAATTAGACTCCACTCCTTAATAGGAGTGGTATCAAATAATTTGTGGATATGTTGGAAACCATCACTGAGATCAAGAGATCACTGGGAGAATCTCTGCAGATGTGAACATGAGGGTGGCATAAGTTTTCCCAACACGTGGAAATTTTCCACTGAGGTGATTCCATTTGAATAGCAAAGGGCAGTTCCACCCCCACAAGGCAACTCCAGCTCGCCTGTATGACCCCCCAGTTAGAGCTCATTGCTCTCTGCCCCATGTGGTTGATTGCATTGGTTAACAAATAACCCAGGCCAACTGGAACTGTTCAGGGTCTCATTTTCTACATGGCACACACACTTGGTTAAAATCTAATATATGTGTAAGATACAAAACAGAAGGAAGCATAACTACAAGAGAGGATACTGCAACTTGCAGGCTTAGGAGTAGGAAAGAGTGAGCATCTGGAATTGACTATGAAACTGAACCAAAATTCACCTAGGACACACCCACAGGTGGGTGGTGATTTCTTCAGTGATCGAAACTGACAGGGTCTCTGTGAGCTGGAGCCAACTCGCTGGCAATGAGTTTTGAATTTAAAGGCAATTAAAATCAGCATAGTATGATTGCTAAGTGAATCTTTCCATAACATGGCTAGTGACTAATAATAAAATGATCAGACTGTACATATTGCAAGCACGTCTGTGAGTGGGAGAGGACAAGACAAGGGCAGAAAATATGAATCAGTTCTGCCAAAAGATGACAAAAAGATGAGATGAAATTAAAAAGCCTCTGCAGGAGAAGGTGCCTTGCCTCTTATGACATGCCTGGGGCTTGCAGGCTCCAGATGCCTCTGAGGACCCTCCCAGCAGCGATGCTGAGGTCCCTGGCAGTAAATCATTCTTCCCCTTCCCTACAGCAAGTACTAAAGAGGGGGTATTACTCCTGCTTAATCAGGGCTTGCCACTTTGCTGAGAAGATGGAAGCCCTCCAACACAAAGGCATTACTCACCCTCTCTACCTTTGCTCTCGTCTATGTCCAATTTCACCTTCTCCTGCTCCATCTCTCCTGATAAATGACAGCAACAGGGCATGAGTAATGCAGGAAGCCAGGCTCTGCACAGAGGTTTAATAAAGATTTGTCTGCAGACTTTACTGGAGAGGGAAGTGGTTGAAGGAGAAAGGTGGGATACCTCGGAGCATATACCAAAAGGGAACTCATTCCCACTGGTTCATGGTAGGGACATGGTGGGAAATGGGCCCTAATTGAGGAAGGATGTGCAGAGGAAGGAGAAACCTGACGATCAGGGATGCCAGCTCTTTCTCCAGACCTGTGTGCAGTTTTTCCCATTACCTAGAAGAAGATTGAAGGAGTTGGACCCTGAAGCCATCAACATGAGTGACAAAGCCACCTGAGGTCAAGTTCATACATTCATCCACTCAACTGCTATTTGATACTGGGACAGTGCTGAGGTCTAGGGACACAAAGGCATCTCATACATGGTCCCTGCATTCAAGGTGCTGTCTGGTAAGTGGAAAAGACGCAGAACAAATCAGAGCAGTTGGGTGTTTCTAGTGCTAGGATGGGGAATGGGGGAGAGAAGAGCAAAGGAGGAGTTTGTTCCAGAAAGATACAAACAGGAGATCACAAAAGGCTTCCCAGAATAGAGGCCACTGGAATTGAGTCTGGAAAGATGAACAATAAGCACAAAGATGTGTAAGTGGGCAAAGCCACAGAGATTAGAGACAGCTCGCTGGCTGTTGCATAAAACTAGGGCAAAGTGACACATAAGGCTGCAGAGGGAGGCCAGGCCCCGAATGTGTCCAGCCTTGCAGGCCAGCTGAGAAGTTGGAATTTACCCTAGAGGCCGTGGGAAGCACTGGGAGGTTTTGAGAGAACTGCACAACTGTCAGCAAGGCTCACTCTCTCTGTCATGTAGGATTAACGTGCTGAGATAGAAAGGGCAGAGAAGGGGGTGAAAGGTCAGTGAGAAGGCCTGGCAAGAGGTGATGTAACCTTGTATTAAGGTAGGTGCCACAGAGGAGCATCTGGCTGCAGAACCAACCAGCAAGGACTAAAGCCAGACATCAGGATCCAGCCCAGTCCAGTGTCCCAGACTCTGACTCTAAGTACCTGGTTCCCATCTGAGCTTTGAGGGAAAAGAAGAGTTGGAGGCAGCATCAGAGGGGGAGGGGGGAAAGGAGAGAGGAAGGCATCCTGGGAAATGTCAGGCAGTGACAGAATCTGGAGGCAGGAGGCAGGCAGCACATGATTTCCTCTTCAGGCTAAGGACCTGGGCTCAGCTCTGTGGTGCTAACCTGGAGAAATGGGAAACCTGGGAAGGAGGAGTACCTTCCCCTGACTTCACTCTACAGTTTATTCAACAAACATCTGTCCTGGGCCTGCTAAGTGAGAGGCACCTATCCTTTAGAAATGTAAGACCTGGTTCAGATCCCGGGTATGCCATTTACCAACTCCAAGACTCAGGCAAACGATTGAGTCAGTTTCCCTGCCTGGAAAATGGGGACAGTTGTCATTTCCATGCAGAGCTGTTTTAACAACTGTAAATAATATAGACAATAATAATTCAGTAATGATTCTGGCATATAGACGGTATTTAGTAAATGGTAGTCATTACTATTTTTTTGCCTGGAACCGTGTGAGGCTCTAATCACATGAAGTGAAGGTTAGCCTACGCCAATGCTGGGCTCTAGAACGTTCTGTGTTTCAGTGCTTCCCTCTGCTGGCCAAAGGGTACGTACTCCAGTGGAGAGAGACTCAGGATGCTAAGACAACAGACAGCTCCTTGTTGCCCCAGCCAGGCTAGGAAACTCCCTACATTGAGCCCCCTCCAGTAAGGGGTACCGTCCTCAGCCTAGACCCTCTAGAGGCAGCAGACATGGTGTTGCGTGCATATAGACTGCCTGTCATGGATTGAATAGTGTCCCCCCCAAAAAAACATGTGGCAACTTAGCTAGGCCATGGTTCCTGATACTGTGTGATACTCCTATGTGCTGTAAACCCACCTCTATGATGTTAATGAGAGAGGATGAGCAGCAGTTATATTGATGGCAAAGGACTCAATGTGCAAGATTGTACTGTGCCTTGAGGCAATCTCTTGGGGTATAAAGTAAAAGGAAGCAAGCAGAGTTGGGGAACTCATCCTATCAGGAAAGAAGCAGTGTTGGGAGCAAAGCATGTCCTTGGGACCCAAGGTCTCTGTGCCTCAAGAGCTGCAGGTCCGAGGGAAGACTGAGGACAAGGATCTTTCTCCAGAGCTAGCATAAAAAGCCTTCCCCTGGAGCTGATGCTCTGAATTTGGAGACTACAGGACTGTGACAGAATAAAATTTCTATTTTTAAAGCTATCTACTTCCAATATTTCTGTTACAGTAGCACTAGATGACTTAGACTGCACCCACCACCCATTAACATTGCGAAGCTGGATGCATCACTTCACCTATGTGAACTCAATGTATCACAGTTTCTATTGTGTCTAAGGAAGACTTTAGAAAATATGAGCCTCACCACAAATCTTAGTACTCACATACTTTCTGATGCCTCTTCCCACCAGGCTGGGAGCTGGGCAACCCAGGAAGATATAAGAAGCTTGCCCTCCACTGAGGGGCCCCAGTCCCATGAGAAAGACATTCACACCTTAGGGACAGTGATATAGGCATTAGATGGAGATCAAGTGCGCGCAGAGGAGTCAAGGAAGGATCTGCTCTTCTACCAGCCTATTCCAAGGCTTCTAGCTGTCCAGCCTGCAAGGGAAAAAGCTGACGCCAAGTCTAGGATGACTGTGGGTCTCCAAACATTGCAACACTTGGCATAATGCCTCTTTCTCCTACTCAAGTTCATCTCCCTTGAAGCAGTACCATGAAAACGTGGAAGGAGGCCACCAGTGCAACTAGCTAAAATCAGAGCCATCTCCAAGCATAAGCCCACCTCATATTCAGATAAGGCTTACATGACCCATTAAACTGCAGTAATATCCTCCAGCTGAAATTTTTGGACCAGCTCTTGATGGGCTTCGCAATTATATTCATCTCCCAAAATTTGTTTTGACTTCACCTGGCTAAACTTGCCAGATCACTGAGTTCCTGCCAGGGGAATTTATCCTGGTCCCAAAAACCTATAAAAATTTCTGAGGAAAACTTTCTGGCAAAGAATCACAGGGACAGAGAGAAGATGAGAAAGAGAAAGACAAAAGTGTCAGGGAAACAAGCGTATTGGACCCTCTAGAATTTAGCATCAAGACAAAATATGTTTGTTTCAGGAAGGAAACTATACAAGCAAGCTTTATCCAACCTGAACCTCTCAAAATTCTGGTATCCTGCAGGGTGCTAAAAAAATTTTCATGAAATAATGGGCTGTGAACAATTAAATTCTGGAATTTCTGGGTAAAAAGAGTTCAATTTTGCTGCAAGATATCTCAGAGCCTCCAATATTCAATGCCATTAGAAATCTTGAAGTGTGATGTGGGGTATACTATGTGATGTGTCTCAGATTTCTTTAACAAAAGGACTGCTCATTCAAGACACAGTTACCAACATCTTGTGAGGCATGATGGATTTCATCAGAGGCAATGCTGAGATACCTGTTACGATTCTTCCAGGAAGCTTGGTGCTAATCTGGAATTTGCAGTTGTAGAGAGCATGTGGCTTAGGTCTGAGACATACCTATCTCTCCCAGTCGTATTTTAGGACTTTTGGACAAGACATAATTGTTTTCCCATAGTAATATAGAACAGATGTTGCTATAGACAGGGAGATATTTCTTCCCAGCCCAATCACTCCTAGGTTGCAGACCAGGGTTGTTAAGGTGAGCCCCTGAATCTTACACCTGGTGACTCCTAGTCCTGCAAGCTGCACAGCCTGAGGCTGGGATGTCAGCTTCCCCTGACTTTCAGAAGCCCAGTGATAGGAGCCGAGGACTGGGTTGCCCAGTAGGAATTGTCTGTCTGAGGGTTCACAAGTCATCTGCTACCAAATATGTAGAAGATAGACACTAACCTTATAATCCCTTAGGAGTCAGAGCTGTCTGGTCACTCCTTGGGCCTGTGGAAAAATCTTAGCCCATCCCTCAAATTGCCTCAATTGCTAAGGGCAGTCCTAGCATAGCAGCCCCTATGGTGGCCCTAACAGTCTGTGAATCTGTAGTGTATTACAGTTTCCAAGGACAGCTGGTAGGGCCCCAAAATAATAAGATGAGCCTCAGTATCTTGTGAGGTGACGACTAGAACTTCCTGAGGTGACCCAGAACCAATCACTTTGGTGTTCAAACCTCTCCCAGGAAAGACAGACCATGAGGCACCCTCCTAAGCTCCCTAGATATTGAAGAAGTCATCCTGGTTTTCCTCCAGTACATTCACTCATTCATTCACTGGAGAGCCAGTAAAGAATAGTGATTAAGAGAAAAGTATCAGTAATTAGAGCTGAATTCAAATCCAAGCTCTTCCTCTATCTAGCTATGTGGGCTTTGGTTAATTGCTTAAACTCTTAGAGTCTCAGTTTTTTCATTTATAAAGTGGTAACTGTACCCAATTTATTGTTGTAAGTATTCAAGTATTTATGTAAAATAAATAGAATAATGTTTAATAAATGGTTATTATTATTACCTTCACATTCACTGTATGGCAAGAACTAATGATTACCACGTATCTGGACACAAATAAATCTATGTCCTCAAAGAATTCTCAGTCTAGTGAAGGAGACTGATAAATAATCAGACAGCAGCAATTCAGTATTATCAGAGCCATAATTCAGGGATGTACCGGGACTGAGAGCACAAAAAGAAACTTCAACCTACTAAGTGAAAAAGCCATTCTAGGAAAGAGTGAAATAGAGCTGTCATTCTGTACAAATAACATTATTGTCTACCTAACGTGAAACAAAAACCCACAGAAAAATTATTAGGAATTATAGCAAGGCAATTAGATAGTATAGCAAGGCCACTGCATTTCCAGACACCAGCAACAACAACAACATAAAAAAAAAACCTTAGAAAACATAATATTTAAAAGATGTGCTTTACCATGGGAATAAAACTATACAGTACCTAGGCAAAAATGTAACAAAAAGTTGTGCAAGACCTATATGCAAATAATTTTAAAACTTTACTAAAGGAAATATGCTTACCTCCTCGACCAGATTATCAAATCTAACATCACTGTTTTGGTCAGCTAGGGCTGCTCTAACAGAAATACCACAGAGTAGATGGCTTTAACAAAATAACATTTATTCTTACATAGTCTGGTAGGCTGCAAGTCCATATTCAGGGTGCCCACTCCAGGAGAAGGCTTTCCCCCTTGTCAGCTCTGGAGGAAAGTCCAGTATTGCATCAGTCTTTGTCCAGGGAGCGTCTTGGCACAGGAACCTCAGGTCTGAAGGGTGTGCTCTTCTCCCAGTGCCTCTTGCTTGATGGTACGAGGTTCCCAAATCTCTGCCTGCTTCTGGATTAAGGGTGGGGCAAGCCATACTCCAGGGAAACTCCCTTTACAGTGGAGCAGGGAGGTGATCCTATGAAGGGATTTACAGCCCCACCCTAATCCTTTAACATACAGCATAGGAAAACCACCAAATGGAGGACAGTCACAAGATACTGGGAATCATGGTCCAGACATGGCGACATGTATTTTTGGGAGGACACAATTCAGTCCATGACAATCACCAATAATGAGATAAGTGACACTGTGTGACACAGAGATGAACATCTCACGGATACAATATTCCTGCCAAAAATGTTTAACACAAATCAAATAATGTTGAAACAAGCACAGTGTAATTGCTTGTAGGTATGTAAATTGGCAGAATCATTTTTAATCCAAATTAAAAGATATTTTACAAAACAAATGGTCTATGCTTTCAAAAATGTTGTGAAGGACAAAAACACATCATGAAGGACAAAATTCACAAAGGCCAGAGAACCACTCTAGAATAAAGAGGAAGAAAGGGACAGGCAACTAAATACAGTGTGAGATCTTTGATTGATCCTGATCCAGAAAAAGAAACCACATAAGACATTACTGGAACAAAAATTTAATACGGACTATCAGTTAGAGAGTAATAATGACTCAAATTCCCTAAGTTGTGCCTATATAGAAGAATGTCTTTGTTCTTATAGTTGGAAGCAAATACTTTACTGAAAGATAGTAAGGAAGATCTAAATAAATGAATATAATATCTATTTCATGTTCATAAATAAAAATACTAATAAGGCCAAAAGATTAATTCTCCACTGACTTGTAAATACAATTTTAATCAAAATCCCCACAGAGATTTTTGAATGAAATTTGACAAGCTGATTGTAAATTAATATGGCAAAGAAAAAGCCAGGAATATTCTAGGTATTTCTGAAGGACTCTTGTTGTACTTCTTCCAAGACAGATCTGTACATTCCTTTAGCTGTCTGTGGTATATTCAATATTCCTTTTCAACACCACAATTTAAAGCTACCAATTCTTCTCTGTCTTCCTTATTCACTGTCCAGCTTTTATATCCACAAGATACAACTGAAAATACCATGGCTTGGTTCAGGAACTCCTTAGTCTTCAAGGTAACATCTTTGATTTTTAACACTTTAAAGAGAAATTTTGCAGCCTAGTGCAATATGCCTTTTGATTTCTTAACTGCTGCTTACATGGTGTTGACTGTGGATCCAAGTAAAATGAAATCTTTGACAACTTCAGTCTTTTCTCCAATCATTAGGATGCTGCTTATTGATCCAGTTATCAGGATTTTTGTTTTCTTGATGTTAAGGTGTAATCCAGACTGAAGGCTGTGGTCTTTGATCTTCATAAGTAAGTGTTTCAAGTCCTCTTAACTTTCAGAAAGCAAACTTGTGTTATCTACACAATGCAAGTTGTTAGTGAGTCTTCCTCCAGACTTGATACCTCATTCTTCTTCACATCGTTCAGCTTTTCAGATCACTTGCTGGGCACAGAGACTGAACAGTTATGGTGAAATGATAGAACCCTGATGCCCATCTTTCCTGACTTTAAGCCATGCAGTATCCCCTAGTTCTATTCAAACAACTGCCTCTTGATCCATGTACAGATTCTTCACGAGCGCAGTTAAGTGTTCTGGAATTTCCATTCTCCACAATGTTATCCATAATTTGTTATGATCCACACAGTAGAATACTTTCTCATAGTCAATAAAAGACAAGTAAACATCATTGTAGTGTTCCTTGTAGGTCTATGGAAATCATCCTATCAGTGACAGTGTTGCACTCAGGTCTTGAAATGTACTGTTTGATTATGACTGTAACATCATTCCTCTTGAGGTTGTCATTGCCAGTAGACCACATGGTTCCCCGATACAGAATGGCCAATGCCTGTTCATTTCAGGTGCTAATATCTAGAATAGCAGTGTTTATGCATTCCATTTCATTTTTGTAGATTTCCAGTTTTCCTAGATTCATACTTCATACATTCTACTATATGTCTGTCAGTTTGCCTCGCTTTGGGGGCTTGCATATTGCTGTTATGTGGGAAACTATGTCAGCAGTATTCAGATACCAGCAGGGTCCACCCACAGTGGGCAGGTTTCAGCTGAGTTCCAGACTGAGACGGACTAGGAAGAAGGATCCAGCAGTCTATATCTGAAAAGGATTAGCCAGTGAAAATCTTATGAATAGCAGCAGAACCTTGTCAGACAGAGTGCCAGGAAATGAGTCCCCCCACCCCACCCCAGCTGGAAGGCACTCAAAAGGTGACTAGGGAAGAGCTGCCTCCTCAGAGTAGAGTAAACCTTAATGAGATGAATGAAGTCAAGCTACTGGGACCTTCATTTGCTGATGTGGCATGACTCAAAATGAGAAGAAATAGCTGCACAAGTGGATGTAACAATGGGCTCAAGTCTAACAACAGTGGTGAAGACGGCTCAGGAGCAGGCAGTGTTTAGGTCGATTGCACATAGCATGACTATGAGTTGGATCAACTTGACAGCACCTAAAAGCAACAAGTATTTGTATGTGTGTAAGTGTGTGTACATATATATATTAAAAAATATATGTATACTTATGTATGTATACAATCATGGATCACTTAATGTCCACAATGTGTTCTACAAAACAGGACATTATTTGATATGTATGTTGTGCGAACACCATACTATATACAAGCAGTCCCTGGATTATGATGAGTTCCACTCCTAAGTCTGTCTTTAAGTCAGATTTGCATGTAAGTTGAAACGGTTAGGTACAGTTCACATCTAAGTTCAGTTAGTCAAATGTTTGTCTTAGTATATAAAAAAAATTAAAGAAACACTTCCAGAGAGACTAAGGCATCTTTGATATAATAATGAGTAATAATAATAATGTTTTGATGTACTTCACAAAGTAGCACCTGCTTGTAATTATGAACAACTGAATTTTTAATTTTTAATACAGTAGGTTTTATGGGGATTGGTTCGTTATGCCCTGTACTTAAGTTGAACATTCATATATGAACTGGACCATTACATGCCTAGAAACCCAATTGCCTTGTAAACAAGAGACATGAGATAGATGTGTTGCATAAGGGAAGCTGTTGCATTTTCGACATCCAGTTACATCCTCTATATCCCATTCTTTGATAGAGATCACAGGACTCTTACAACCTTATGGAAACACAGGCATGTTAGAGGTTGAACACTGCCAAATGGATGTTATAAGGCACATGACTGTATGTATATTTTTTAAGCAAAAAATTACACATACAAATTTCAGAATTGTGCCTACCTAGGGACATGGGAAATATGGACACTTAGATGTAAATTATTGTTGATGTCACTACTTGGGTTGGATTGGAAATGCCTAAGAGTATTGCCTCAATAGGTAACAAGTTTGGTTTGGTTAGAGACATAGCTATAGAGATAGACATAGATGTAGATACAAAGAAAAGAGCTCTGTCAAAGGACTAATGATGACCATGACTTCAGCCAAAATTAGGGATAAGCCAATTTTGTGCAACTGGTGTTCATTAAGACGAAGAGTGGAGAGAGAAAGTGAACTAAGAGAAGGAGATGGTGGTAGTAAAAGCAGGAGATACCTAAGCAACTTGGGAGGGTCAAGGAAGGCTTTCTGGAAACTGGTATAGCCAGGTGTACCTGGTATACACAATCCTCAGCAATTCCTTTCTTTTCAGGGTTCAGGCCAAGAATGGGAAGCATCAAAGAGCAAATAGGTCTTATCCGAATGAAGGAAGCATAAAAAGATGCTTCAGGAAAAGTTAAGATGTATGAGAGACAAAAGGCCAGAAAGTATGAGCCTACACGTTGCTCAGGATGACTACTGAGGTGAATAGGAGCTAGGTTACTATAAGAAACTAGAACAAGGAGCCAGTGAGGTCCTGGGCCAACTCTAACAACCTGAACCATTGGGATGGGTGGCACCCAGGAAAGCTGCTGGGCCAGGGCCCTCATATTCCCTAGGTAGGAAGCCTTACTAAATCTGTCTGGCCAGCCAACCTCTATCAAAGAAGCAACTATAACCTGAGGAATCTAAACATAAATAGAGCCAGACACACACTCCAAAACAATCTCTTACCAGAACCCAAAGCCTCTAAGCCTCTGAGCCTCTGAGCCTCTGGCCATGTGTGGAGTGATTCTTGGCTTGTTGATTCTGTAGCAGTCCTGGGTGCAGAGACAGGAATACAGATATGCCTTCAAGAAGTGATGAAGCTAGGGATTTACCAATTAGTACCATTAACAGAGCCCTTAGCAATTCCTTTCTTTGGGTTCAGGCCAAGTAAGTAAGGAGGACCTAGGTAGAAACTTACTGCAGAGTAATCTCTAGAGATTTTAATGCTCTAGGTTCAAGGAGCTCTGGGATAAGACAGTCGCAGATCAGGAAGGCACTGGCGATTGCATAAATGGATATCACAGCCTCATGATTGCTTTTGCCTTCTTCCTAGTCTTTCAGACCAGACTCAACTCATACCACCTTCCATTTCATCCTCTCACTGCTACCAGAGCAATCTTTCTAAACTGTGAATCAGATAACTACTCTGTTCTTTTAGAAGCCCTTCAGTGATGTCTCTAGCCTGACATTCAAGACCCTTCATGACCTCTTTTGTCCAAATTTCTGATATTGACTGCTTCTGTCCCAACATATACTTGCTCTCAGCACAAGTTTTCCCTCCTGGTTCTCAACAAGTGTTCCCTATCTTCTTGATACATAAAAAAAGCAAAAGTTTCTCTAAAATGCAGTAAAAGAAAATACAAAAAAAAAAAAGATGTCAGAGGAGACTGAAATTTGCTCTTGAACAGAGTACTGAAAGTAATTAGAAAAATGAAGAAGTAAATAAAAGAGCTGAACAGGAGATTTCAAGAGCAACTTGAGAAGGCAGTGTTATACCTAAATGTGTTAAGAGCTGGAGTTTGAAAACTAAGAGGAAAGAACACATTGCATTTCTTAAACTGAAAGACCTAAAGAAAAAATTGCAGCCTTGAGTAGCCATACTGAAGGATTCTTGTGATGCAGTTGTTAAGAGCTGTGGCTGCTAAACAAAAGATGAGCAGCTTGAATCTACCAGGTTTGTGTTGGAACCCTATGAGGAAGTTCTATTCTGTCCTATACAGTTGCTACGAGTTGGAATTGACTTGATGGCAATGGGTTGGCAATGGGCAGGAGGAAAATATTGAATGATGCAGGAAGCATCAAAAGAAGACAGAAGGAATACACAGAGTTACTACACCAAAAAGAACTGGTCAACACTCAACCATTTCAGGAGATAGTGTGATGGTTAGGGTTGTGCATCAACTTGTCTGGACCATGGTTCTCAGTGTTTCTATATGACCATTCCCATGATTGAATCCATTGTGAGTAAGCAATCAGTTTAAAGGGATTTTCCTTGGAAGTGTGGCCTGCCTCTGTACATAAGCAGACATTCTGGCTTTTTGCTTGCTCTGGATTCTGTGGCTGCCTCCTGTTCTTCTGACCTATGGATTCTGGGACATGAGCTATTAGCTTATCTGCAGATCAGGAGTACATTCCCTGGAAAAGAACATCATGCTTGGTAAAGTAGAGGATTGGAGAAAAAGAGGAAGACTCTCAATGAGATGGACTGACACAGTGGCCACAGCAACATGATTGTGAGGATGGTGCAGGGACAGGCAGTGTTTCATTGTTGTGCACAGGGTTGACAGGTCTCTGAACTGACTCTACAAGACAACGTCTCCCCAAGCTCTCTTGAAAAATCCTCAGATCTCAGTCCTTGGAACTCTTTTCCTTCTGTATCTTCTCCTTTCATTAGTGATCTTACCTAGTCCCATGGATTTAAACATATCTCTAAACTAAACCTCTGCCCTGAAATTCAGATTCGTAACTATAATTACTTCATAGGTCTATTTGGCTATCCAACAGGAGTCTCAAACTGAACAGGTCTACAACAAAATGCTTGGTCTACTCCTCTCAGACTGGTTCCTGCCTTCATCTTCCCCATCTCAGGAATTAGCAACTCTGTCTTCTAGTTGCTCAGACCGTAACTCCTCTCTTTTTCTCATTTCTTATATCCAACCCATCAGTCTGTCCCATCAGCTCAGTCTTCAAAATATGCCCCGGAAACTATTTCTCACGACCTCCACTCTGGCCCAAATCACCACCACTTCTGTATTACTGCAGCAATTTCTAAACTTACCTCTCTGCTTCTGCCTTTGGTGTTTGTCACTCTGCTGTGAATATGACAGCCACGATGACATTGTTAAAACACTGAGATCATACAACTTCTCTTCTCAGAACTCTTTAAGCACTCTCTAACTCACTTAGGGAAACCCTGGGGGCATAGTGCTTAAGTGCTATGTTTGCCAACCAAAAGGTCAGCAGTTCAAATCCACCAGGAGCTCCTTGGAGACTATGGAGCAGTTCTACTCTGTTCTGTAAGGTCACTACAAGTCATAATTGACTCAGCAGAACTGAGTTTGGTTTGGTTTTTTTAACTCACTTAGAATAAAGATTATAATCTTTACAATAGTCTACAAGACCCTAAGTTGTCTGGCTTTCTATCACCTGTCTGATTGAATCTCCTGCTACTCTCCCCTCGATCATTCTGTTATAGTCACACTAGCATACTCGTTGTTCCTCATATTTGCCATATGTGCTCCTACCTTGGGGCTTTTGCAGTTTCTCTTCTCTCTGCTGAAATACATCCCTCCTAGATTTCCACATAGCCTTGTCCCTCACTTACTTCCCTCAGATCTTGATCACTGCTACATTCTAGCAAGTCTTAGAATAAAATGGTATAAAAGTTCCAACTTTGTTCATTTTCTAAATCATTTCACCTATTCTAGATTCTTTGCATTTCCTTATGTGTTTTAGAATCAGCTCATAAATTTCTTCCAAAAAAAAAAGCCCACCGGCATTTTGCTTGAGATTCCATTGACTCCATAGATCAGTTTGAAAAAAATTGACAACTTAATAATATTAAGTCTTCCAATCCATAAACATTGTGCATGTCTTCAGTTATTTTGGTCTTGTTTAGGTCTCTCGGTAACATTTTGCACTTTTAGTGTACATATTTATGCATAATTTGTTACCCTTATCTATAAGTATTTCATGTTTTTATGCTTTTCTTTTCTCAAGGATCGTAGTCCTGTGTTAGCTGGTGTCCAGCATCTGACTGTCATTTCACAGCAATTCATGCAGAAGAGAAAGTCTAGTACCAGTCACTCAGTCATGGCCAGAAGCTAAAATTCTCCCTTGAATCATTATGTAAATGTCACCGTCTGAGAAGATACAATCTCCCCAAAAATATTACATGTCCTCCTTTCCTGCTTCATTTTTCTCCTTAGGCACTCATCCTCCAGCTCCCTCTATTTTTCTTATCTCATTTATGAATTATTCCCCTCCAATTAGAATGTACACTCCATGCAGGGATGAATTTTTTCTATTTTGTTCATTGTTGTAGCTTCAGCACAAAGATTAGGGCTTAGAACACATTAAGCATTCAATAAAAGATGAATGAGTAGATGGATGAGTAAAAGATGATTTCCTTATGAATACCTTCCCTGAATCCATACCAGTCCTTTCTAAGCCTTTTATCACGGTACTACCATTGTGGTATGTTTTTCTGTGTGTTGATGTTTTCTTCGTTGTTCTTTTTAACCTGTTCTGGGACATTCTTCTTTGTGAGTTGATTTTTCACCTTTTTCAGGATTGGTTTTGTGGTTGTTGAGACTCCTGTAGTACGTTTCTTGATTTGATATGTTCCATCTTTATTGTGCTTTATGGCTGCCCCATGATCCCCCTTAATAAACTTTAGAAACCCAATTTCAGTTACTACAAGTCTTATCAACTTCCTCTCCATCTGGAAGGACTGTAATGACTATAGTACATCCCTCTTTTTAATATGATGACATCACAGTTTTCACAATATGATTGTTGGGTCATTTCTTTCACTATTATAGCTTTGATTGAGTTGGAGCCTACCCTAACGGAGTAGGACTCTGGGTGATGTGTCCTGTAATTGCTTCTAAAATATAAAGTTAGCAGTTTTGCTCTTCTAAGCCAAGAGATTCTTTCAGTATTTCTTGTAGCTTTGGTTTCGTTTTTACAAAGTCTCTGAGTTTCTGTTTATCTGCAAATGTCCTGATTTCATTTTCATAGTTGAAAAATAGTTTTGTAGGATATATAATTCTTGGTTGGAAGTTCTTCTCCTTCAGGCTGTGACTGTGTTATTCCACTGTCTCTGTGCCAGCATCATTTCTGCTGAGAAATCCAACAAAAGCCTACAGGGTTTCCCTCTGAATGTTAGCTTTGCTTTGAGCGTTGCTGCCTTTAAGAGTTTCTGTTTATGTTTCACTTTGTTAAGCTTGATTATAATATGTCTTGAAGTCTTTCTTTTGAGATCTATATTGAGTGGCATTCGATATGCTTCTTGGATATCTATATTCTCTTCCTTCATGATTTCTGGGAAGTTTTCTGTCAGCAGCTCAGCAACAACACTCTCTGTGTTCTCAGGTGTCTCGCCCTATTTAGGGACTCCAATTAATCATAGATTGTTCCTCTTAACAGAGTCCCACATGCTTCTTAATGCTTCTTCATTTTTCTTGTTTCTTTTTTCTGATTTCTCCTCACAGACGCTGGCACCAGTAGCTATGTCTTCCAAGTCTGCTTTCCATTTGTTCCATTCTGCTTTCTTGGCTTTGAATTGAAGTTTCTATGTGTTTGATTTTGTTCTTGATCTGTTGGACTTCAGAGTGCTGGTGTTCCATCAGATCAAACAGCTTGCTTGAGGTTTCATTTTGTATTTTGTATAAGGTCTAGGAGGGCTCTCTATATAATCCTTTTGTGTTCACCTTCTTATAGTTTCAGAAAAGCTTCTTTGTCTGGGAAGTTCTGAGGTGATTTCTTTTAGGGGCCTTCTGAAACCATGGGTGATTTCTCGGTTACAGTTTTCTTCAGAGATTGCTGCTTTGGGGGCTTCAAGTGAGTCGATAGAGGCTGGGAGAGATGCTGTGAGGATGGACTGCAGTTGTTTCTCTAGGCCATCTTAAAATGAGAGGTAAAAAGTAACTGACAACTTCCAGCATCACTCAGGTTTTCAGGTGTATATATTCCCTCTTCCCAGCTGGCAAAGTAAGCACCTGTATGTCGAGCCCAGATGTTATAAACTAGTTCAAAATACAGAAAGGCTACTGCCCTGCTGGCCTCTGCTGTCAGCCCCAGCTATAGGTGACACTGTGCAGAATTCTGTTTTTCTACCAGAAAAGTGCTCTGTTCTGAGCGGGCGCTGCCTTCCAGCCCAGGAATTAGGTCCAGCTGAGGCTTCTGTATGGGTATATACACCTCCCAGTGGAACTAGATGGTGTCCCACACAAGCTCACCACCTAGCTGGGACCAGACTACTGGCAGAAAGTGAGGCCAAAGGTGCCGAGATGCGCAGAGTCCACAGCCTCTGTTGCTGGGCCCCAGCCTTAGGCAATACTGTGCAAAACACTGCCTCTCTGCCAGAAAAGCACTCTCCCTTGGGCAGGTGCTGCCTCCCAGCCTAGGAACTAAGTCCAGCTGGGGCC
This sequence comes from Heterohyrax brucei, assembly GCA_028571685.1. Lineage (NCBI taxonomy): Eukaryota > Metazoa > Chordata > Mammalia > Hyracoidea > Procaviidae > Heterohyrax > Heterohyrax brucei. The sequence continues at coordinate 79,298,015 of CM053140.1, read as the reverse complement.
TCCATATGGGTGTTTCCATCACCCAATGGATAGAGATGGCATCCTGTACAAGCTTGCCACCGCCTCCGTATGGCTACCATATGGAGGAGGTAGAAAGATAGACCAAAGGTGCCAAGATGCACAGAGTCCAAAGCTGGGGTCTCAGAATATGGCAATTGTGCTTGCCAATCCCACCAGCAGTGTGTCTGAGATTAGCAGCTAGTCAAGTCCCAGCTCTGCCTACCAGCTAAGACAGAGGAAAAAAAAATTAAAATGGTGAGTTACCTTCAGTCTGTGCAAGCCCACACTTGCTGGGAGTGGAGTCAGCCAAAGAGAGGAGGTTTTGCATTCATTGGTATGAAGTCCAAATTAACAGCCCTATACTGTGTCCTAGGGCTCAATAGGTGTCCAGAAGACTCAGTTTAATTATCAGTTCAGGTCGTGGTTTCCAGAGGGATTTAGGGAGACATGTGTTTAATCCACCATCTTGACTCTGCCTATCATGGTACTAATTAATCATATTTTATTCTCCTCTCTCTCTCTGTCTCTCTCTCTCTCTCTCATACACACACACACACACACACACACACACACACAATAAGAAGCTCTTAAATAGTAGGGTTATGATCTAGTCTATTTGTATATTTCCATCATCCAATATAGGGCTGGACAGCATAGAGATGTTATTGTGTTATGAATCTCTCCTCTTCCATCTAAAACATGCAGTTGTCCAGAAAACCAGCAGAGGACAGCACAAGGCCATGCATGACTTGATTGACTACTCATTTCCAGCCTTCCCAGGTAAGAAGGGGCTGGCTGATACTGTTTCGGGTTGGCACTGCAGTCCTAGGCTGACATAGACACACTGAGACAGTGTATTGGTCCCTCAGAGAAGGACTCAGGAGGGCCCTGGCAGCTTCTTCTAGGGAGACACACACACACACACACACACACACACACACACACACACACACACACACACACACACTTGCTGACTCAGCATCTTCTGTTATCTTTCACCTTTATTCATAAACACCCAGGCTTGATGAAGGGAGCAGAGGGAACCCCCCACACACACACATATACACACACATGCCAGGCTCTCAGGCAGCCCTTCCTCAGAAAAGCTCTTTATCATTCTGTCATCTTCTCTCCCAGGTTCCTGGTTCTAACGGGATTTCTCAGAGTTCCATTTCCTCACCTCTGTCCACTCATGCATTAGCAACTCCCTTGAAACCTTTTACCAAAAAAAACAAAAAAAGCCTCAAGCCCATTTCTATCAAGTCAATTCTGACTCACAGTAACCATATGGGACAAAGTAGAACTGCCCCATAGAATTTTGAAAGAGCTCCACATGGATTCAAACATATCAACCTTTTGGTTACCAGCCATAGCTCTTAACCACTACAACCCTGGCATTTCCTAAAGCCCATTCACTGTCACCATTTCAATTTAGTCCTTTCCAGAGGCAGGCTAGGAAGTGAATATTTTTAACTTCAGCTTACAGATTTGGAAACTGACTCAAAGAGGAAAAGAAACTTCCCCAAGATCACACAGCTACTGAGTGAAGAAGCTGAGATTTAAACCCAGATGTGCTGCCTCAAGGCTCTTTCACGGCCAGTCACAGCCTCCTTAACTAATAAGCTCAAGTCCCAGGAGAAGATGGCAGGAGTGGGGGCAAGAACAGGATTATTACTATATAATAATAATATATAATATACTATAGTCCAAGGATCATTATTCTCATCCTACTAAACTCTGTCACTCCAGACTTCTTTTTGTTTTGTTTTCCAGTATAAACATCTGTGATATTTACCTCAGGGACCATTGCCTACTCCCCTGGGAGCTCTTGCAAGGCAGAGTCTGTGTGTTGTTCGTGTACCCCAGTACCCTTTACAAGACCTTGCACACAGCAGAGGCTCGCTCACAGCAGGTCTGTTGGGTGGAGGGGTGGATGAACGGACAGGTGGATAGATGAATACAGTGAGTCACCAAGGGGAAGGACAATGCCTGGAAACTCTTCAGGGACTCATCTATTCCTCCAATCACTTAATTCAGCAAATAGCCACTGAGGTCCTCTCAGCACTGGGCCCTGTTCTGAGAACTGGAGACACGGTTTACAAATGGGGAAACTGAAGCTGCTACATAGCAGAGGCATAAAAACTTGCAACAACTCAGAGAAGAAAGTGCCTGGAATAGAAGGAGAATTCCAGCAGGGGCAGCCCCCACCACTACTCACAATAATACTGGGAACCAGTTGCTGTTTCTGGCTAGCTGGGGTCCACTGGGAGAGACCATTGTCCAGCTTGGTGCCTGCCCTTTCCTACCACTGATCTGTCCCCTTCCCGTTGTCCAGAGGCCTTTTGTCAGCACACAGGATGCAGCTGCCAGCTGCAGAAAGAGTATGGATGGGGCAGTGGGAAGTAGACGAGGGCATCCAAGGGGAGGTGAGACGCTTCAAGTGGATGTCCCTTCCCAGATGACCTGCAGACAAAGGCCCTGGGTAGCAGGCTGTAGCAGCAGGACACCAGGTACAGAGCTCAGGCTCCAGAGGCACAGAGACCTAAATTCCAGGGCAGCATCTGCCACGGACTTGCTGTATGTCCCTAGGCAAGATTTCTCACTCTCGGAATATCAACTTCTTTTGCAGTTGGAACAGGAATAAGCTGTTTACCTGTGAGGATTAACACAAAAATCTCTGCTACCTAGTTGTTTAAATCTATTAATTTCCATTCCCTCATACCCACCCCCCCAACTACAGCTAAGCACTAAGAGAGGTGGCACAGTGGTTAAGTACCTGGCCATTAACTGAAAGATTGGCAGTTTGAGCCTACCAGCTGCTCCATGGGAGAAAATGTGGCAGTCTGCTCCATAAAGATTACAGCCTGGGAAACCCTATGGGACAGTGCTATGAGTCAGATTCGACTTAACAGCAATGGGTTTGGTTATGATACTCAACAGGATTCAGCAGAACTTTCAGGCTAAGATAGAATAGGAAGAAAGACCTGGTGACCTATTTCCTAAAATTAGCCAAGAAGAATCCTATGGGTCATAATGGTCCAAACTGCTTCCCATTTGGAGATAGAACAGGACAGGGTAGCGTTTTGTTCCCCAGCCCCTGGAGGTCACCATGAGTCAGTCCCAACTTGAAGGCAGTTAACAACAAGGGGTGCCAAGAAAATGATGGCAAAAAAAGGCTTCTGTAGCAAATGGAAGTAAAGTTTTCTCAGAGGTAAATGAAGATTGTTTTAGTCAGCTAAGGCTGCTCTAACAGAAATACCACAGAGTGGATAGCTTTAACTAAGGAAGGTTTATTCTTACATAGTCTGGTAGGGTACCAGTCCAAATTCAGGATGTCCCCTCCAGGGGAAGGGTCTCCCCCTTGTCAGCTCTGGAAGAAAGTCTGGCAACAGTCTTTGTCCAGGGAGTGTCTTGGCACAGGAACCTGAGGTCTGAAGGACAGGCTCTTCTCCCGGGGTGCTGCTTGATTGATGGTACCAGGTTCCCAATTCTCTGCCTGCTTCTCTTTCCTTTTATCTCTTGTAGGACGAAAGGATTAAGGGTAGGGCAAGCCATACTTCAGGGAAACTCCCTTTATAGTGGAGCAGGCAGGTGATCTTATAAAGGGATTTATAGCCTTACCCTAATCCTTTAGCATACAGCACAGGAAAACCACCAAATGGAGGACAGTCACAAGATACTGGGAATCATGGCCCAGCCACATGGCTACACATATTTTGGGGGGTACACAATTCAATCCATGACAAAGATCTACTCCCACAACTATTGGTTCATCATCAAAGTCACATTTATTACACTCGTAATGAGTTCTGTTGAATCACTAACGAGCACATTAACAGAACAGCTAACACTTCATCAGCACTTACTATGGAACAGCTGACGTTTATTGAGTATTTACTGTGTATGCATTATTTCTTCACAGCCACTCTGTAAGGCAGGTGTTACCAGGACCAGCTCATGGGCATGCAACCAGTACAGTCACACAGGGCTCCCCATTCAGATGGGGACAATATCACCATCCATTTATAATAAAAACTCTAAGCAAATTAAGAGTAGAAGGGAATTTCCGTGGTGTGACTTGGCATGCACTCGGTATGTAATGAGGAGACTCATACTTGGGATCTGTGTTCCCCATCTTAAGTTCTTAATAATTTTATATTTGAATCTGTGTTTAGTAAGTGAAGTTCAGAACAATGGAGCATGAATAACAGACTTGGACTCACACAAGGTCCTGCCTCTTGTCACTTCCCACTGTCCCTGGGATGGGTTCTTGGCTGCCTGTTCCCCAGCCCCTGCCCAGGGACTGCTGCTACGCTCTGTACCAAATGAGGATGTGGGGTCACAGGGAGGACTGGAGTCAGGTGTGCATGCCAAGTCACACCAAGGAAGTTCCCTTCTCTTAATTTATTTAGAGTTTTTATTATAAATGGGTTGTGATATTGTCAAATGCCGTGATGATCATAATCATTTTTCTCTCTATTCTGTACTGTGATAAGCTATATGCATTTTCAAATGTTAAACCAATTTTGCTTTTCTAGAGTGAATAGCACTCCAGGTGCCTACAAAGGTCGGTACTCGCCTATGAACCTCACCAGGTTCAAAGGAGTGCAACATTAAATAGTACATTTAAAAAAAAATGACATGTTGAAAGAGAAAGTGGGAAAGAAAGGGAGAAGAAAAGTTTTATGCTTGTTTTTGAACAAGAGGCTCTGCATTTTCCTTTGTACTGGGCTCCACAAATTATGTAGCTTACTCTGGGCACTGTCATTAAAATCATCTCACAAAGTGGAAACAGAAGTTCAGAGAGGTTCAGTAATCTGCCCAAAATCACACAGCTACCAGATGTCAGGGTTCAGACATGAACCTGGATCGCAAATGAGAGAGGATTCCATGATCTTAAAGAAAGAGTTTCAGCCAGGAATTTGGAGACCTGTGTCCAATTTCTGACCAGGACCTTGGAAAAGTTTGCTCCCACTCTGTGCCTTGGTTCCCCAAACAAATGTGCTCTATGGTATCTTCCAAGGCAGCACACAGTTTCAAGATTTGGCTTTGCCACTTAGACAGGCTGTGACTGAGCACAGGGAAATAAGCTTCCCCGCTGAGCTGCTAGGAAGATTTAGCAGGAGACAACACCCACTCTGTATAATGCTTTACAACAGACAAAGCACTTCCATGCCCCTCCTGAGCAACGTTGAGCAAAGGGCTGGGCACAAATATTATTATCCCCATTTTACCAACAGGAAAGCCGAAGCAACAGAATTGGGAAGTGACTTGCCCAAGCTCACACAGACCCTTTCTTCCCCCTCTGTCCCATTACATTTCAGGCAAGTTTTGGGCAGGTTAACAGGGCTCCATCAGCACAAGGTCATCTTCAGAACAGCCCCATATGACCACAATATGAATACATAAGAAGACGAATCACATCCCTGGGGAGTCTAGGGACAGAGAGGGGGCTGGGCAAATATGGTCCCCCCAGTGCAGGAGCCCCAGCTGTGAGAAGCTTAGCTCAGTTCTTGGCCCTGAGGGTTCCAGGTCTAAGGGAGGAGGCCAGAGAAACAACCAAGAGCTCCTAACAACAACAAAAAAAAAAACCAAACACCTGCCTAGCAGCTTTCACAGGGTGACTCAGCATCCTGTGAGCCATCTACCCAAGACAGGAGGGATGGCACGTATATACTGACACGCAAACAGGCAGATGGAGGGACTGAGAAAACCAGCAGAAGCACCCTCTGAGCTCTCACCTCCATTCCTCCAGCCTCCCCACCCATGAGCAGCCCACTGGCCAGTCTTGGGAGAGGTCTCTAGAGGTGGAGACTCCAGGGTCTGGCTAACTAGAAGTTAGTTCCTGCAGCTAGCTAGCGTATCCTGGGACCTGCCCCGCTGACCGGGGCTCCTCAGACTTTGGTTCCATCGGTGAAGATGTAGCATCTACACATAAGAGGACTGTGTACCCAGCCCAATGCCGGGGTTTCTTCAGCAGTGGGAGTGGCTGCCCTGGTCAGTCACCTCTTTTGCCTGGGGCTTCTGGGTGACCACAAGATGTGTTTATATGATGTTTCCTGAAGTCAGCAGAACAGGGCAGAACAATCAAACTCAAAGGTTCTAAGTCCTCAATCTCATGAGTCTTTGTACAGTTCACTTCCTCAATTCCATTAGATCTATGGTCCAGTATAACCTTAACACAGAGACTCCACCCCTTCTCTTTAGCCATCTTAACAGATAAACCTCTCACCTGACACCACCCTCTCCTGTGTTATCTCCAGTCCCTCCTAGAAGCTCTAGGACACAGCTACCCAATCAGGCTTTCTGCGAGGATAGAAATGTTCTATTCTGTGTAGTCCGTATGGTAGCCACTGGCCACATATGCTTTAGAACACGTGAAATGTCGCCACTGAGGACCTAAATTAAAATATATTATTTAATTTTAGTTGAGTTAAACATAAATTACCTTGTGTGGCTAGTGGCTACTGTATTAGACAGTGTTTCTCTGCAGACAAAAGGAGACAACCAAAAGGGAATAATTATACCAGAACTGGAGGCTTCTAAAGCACTTACACAAGTATCTTCTTCTTTTTCTGTTCTGTGAAACAGGTGTGTTTACCCCCACTTTACAGATAGAAAAACTGAGGTCTGGAGAAGTGAAATGGCTCCCAAATTAGCAGAGGCAGAACTTAAGCTCAGAATTCTTGATTCCAAAACTCTAAGCTAATACCGCGACACTATTTGGCCCACTTATGTATTATTGTGTGCCTGTGAGTGGGTTCTGACTCATAACGACCCCATAGGATACAGCAGTATTACCCTACAGGTTTCTGAGACTGCATTCTTTATAGGAGCTGATTACCAGGCCTTTCCTCTTGCAGAGCCACTGAGCAGGTTGTAAGGACTCACCTTGCCATGAGCAATGAAGCATTTAACTATTGCATCACCAAGGCTCCTACCCACTTATGTAGTCATCACATATTTATTGGGTCACTGATACCAGGTTTCTGCTCTAGGCTAGACATGTGAATAAAGGCAAAAAAGATACCTTGTCTGTCCTGCCAGAAGTCCTTGTGCTTGGCCTTGCCCCATGCCCTGGGTTTCTAACTATACAAGTAAAAATTGTTGAATTGGCAAATGTTTTCTTATATATATACTTACTATACTCTGAGGGTCAGCTCTACTTTGGCCCCTAGGGTCACCATGATTCAGATCTGACTCAACGGCTCTTGGCTTGGCTGATTATAAGAAAAAAAAAAATCAGACAAATATGCAGGTCCAGGCTTTGAGTAGAAATTTTTATGACAAAGCTACTGTAGTTGCTCTGATAAAAATTTTAAAGAAACCAAACCCATTGCTGTCGATTCAATTTTGACTTATAGTGACCCTATAGGACAGAGTAGAACTGCCCCCATAGGGTTTCCAAGGAGTGCCTGGTGGATTTGAACTACCAACCTTTTGGTTAGCACCCATAGCACTTAACTACTACACCACTAGTGTTTCCATCCAAGAATACGAGTATAAAAATCACTGTAAGTAGCTGAACACATGTTGCTTTAAATGCCATCAACATTTGATTGCTCCTAAATTTATATTTTAAGTCCCAACTTCTGCCCAAATCTCCCAGTGTACATACGCAACACTTAACATCTGCACTTGATTATCAAATTGGTTTCTCAAGCTTAACTAATTTACAGCTGAACTTTAATTCCTCCTCATCCATATAAAACCAAAAACTCATTGCCACTGAGTTTATTCTGACTCACAAGATAAAGACAAGACAAAGGAAAACTGCCCCAAAGGATCCCCAAGGCTGTAATCTTTCATGGAGACCGTTTCCACCCAGAAACCCTGGTGGCATAGTAGGTTACATGCTACTCTGCTAACAAAGAGGTCAGCAGTTCAAATCTACTAGGTGCTCCTTGGGAACTCTATGGGCAGTTCCACTCTGACCTCTAGGGTCACTATGACCGGGAGTGGGTTTTATCTTTTATGGGAGCAGACTGCTGCATCTTTCTCTGGATGAGAAACTGGTACGCTCAAAGTGCCTACCTTTCGGTTAGCAGAGCGGTGCTTAACCTCTGTACTTACCTCACACCTACTCACCCCTATCTCAGCAAAGAGCGATTCCATTGTTCTAGTTACTCCACCACAAAATGCAGGCGTCATCCTTGACGACTCTGGTTTTCATATCTTTTATCTTGTCAGCAAGTATTGTTGCTCTGCCTTCAAAGAGCATCCAGATTGGTCACCATTTATTCCACCACAGCGACACAGTCTACCATCCTGTCTACCTGGACTGTTGATACAGTCTGCAGAGGAATCTCCTTTGTCGCCCTCCCCTCCTCATTCAGTTTTTCATACAATAGTCACAGTGAGCCTTTTAAAAACAGAACTGAAACATGTCTACTCTCAGTTTAAGCCCTTAGTGGGTTCTCAAAGTCCTTGCAGTAATTTATAACACCCTAACAAGAGCTGAGCCCTGATACTTCTCTGGCCTTGTTTCCTAACATCCTCCACTCTTTCGGGTCCAGCCACACCAGGTCTTTCTAGTCACTCGTTCATCAAGGTCATGGCATGGTTCACTCTCTCACTTTCTTCGGATTTTTGATCAAATGTTCCCTTATCACAGAGCACTCCCCAGCCACTTAAATTATGTTCCAGTTTTCTCCATAACATAGCTCACCTTCTGCCATTTAATAGGAAATCCTGGCGGCGTAGCAGCTAAGTGCTATAGCTGCTAATCAAAAAGCCCAGCCACTCCTTGGAAATCCTATGGGGCAATTCTGCTGCGTCCTATAGGATCTCTGTGAGTTGGAATCCATGGCAACCAAGCCTGGTTTGGGTGTTTTTCTTTTTACATTTAATATGTTTGTAACTCTCCTCCCACTACAGTGTAAGCTACAAGCATAGATTTGGCAGGGAAAATACAGGATGCCCATTTAACTTAAATTTCAGATAAACAACAAAATGTTTTTTAGTATGTGTCCCAAATGTTGCATGAGCCACGAGTATCCTTAAAAGAAAAAAAAAAAAAGTTCGTTGTTTATCTGAAATTCAAACTTTCTTGATGTGCTATATTTTTATTTGCTTAATCTGGTAACCCTATGCAGAAAGGCAGGGACAGTGGTTGTTTCGTTCATTGCTCTATTTCCAGCGCTAAAATAGCTTCCTGGAATCTAGTAAGCTCTCAGTATACATTTATGGGATGAATGAATGTGTACAGTATTTGACTAATCGGAAGCATGTCTAAACTTTTAATAAACAGCGAGTCAGAAGGGCAGAGCCTCTAGCCTGGGACAGTCCTGTTCGTGAATGAAGCAATCGGGGAACTTTCAAAGCCAGCCTAGTAGCAGGTTGTTCCACCTACTTCGCCCCAGCTCCCAAGCGAGCAAACTCCGCCTAGGCGCTCAGAAGTCGAAGGGCCAGGTGGCCCTCCCGTGGGCGGGGCCTCCACTGACCTGAGAGGGGCCCGGACGTCAGGAGAGCCAGGGTCCCTTTAACACCCCGCCCCCACAAGTGACGTCATCCAGGCGGAAGACCAATGGAAGCGTGGCTTATTGACAGGCGGTGCCAGCGACCGCTGCCAAGGGGGAAGTAAGCTGGGGCTGAAGCGATGGCCCCGGTCTGGAGCCCGCGGCTGCCGCTGCCGCTAGCAGCGCCTCGGGAGCAGCCGCGGCCTGAGCCGGGGCAGGGGCCGGAGTCGCGGCTGGAGTGGGGGCGGTGCGCGTGAGTTTCCGAAAGTCGCCCGTGCCAGAACACCGTAACCTCTGGGCAGGAAGGCTTCAGGAGAGCTGAGCTGGGGTCACCCCCTCAGCATTGCGCCCCACCCCCAGGCCCAAGCAACAGAACTGGGTCACCTCAGGCACCGGACAGGCCCCCCTCTCGGGCCGAGTACCGGAGTTGGGCTGTGGATTTCTTGTCGCGGGCTCCTTTCAAACTCAGGACGGCAGCCAGGGAACAGTGAACAGCCCAGACCCAGGATTCCTGGCCTGGCATTTTCCTGGAGCCCAGGACTTGTGTCAGGGTGGCACCGGCTGGGAGCCCACCTCCTGCTTCCTCTTGTCCAGCCTGGGAGGGACTACGCGCTTCCACTGTCTCCCTCCGCACTGCCCCTTCTCTTTCTCTGTTAAAAAAGAAGTTTCTTTTCTCTCTCCGTTGGAAATCCTGCCGTGGAGTTCCAAAACACGTATCTGTGTGTTCTTCCCCAGTTCTTGGAGCACCCTTAGAAATATTACTTTCTTATCAGGGCTAAGAGTCGTTACTCATTGAGCTTTTTGTTCTCTCTGGGAGATAAAAAGTTGCCCTATTTCCAGCCTGTTAACTGACTGATCCAGGCCTTATCCATTTGGATCACCAGTTTCCTGGCTACCTCTATGTGACTTCCCCCACCTATCTGAGTTCCAGTTTCCTCTGGGCTCAAATCTCTAGCCCCAGCAGATCTGGTCAGTCCCACCTCTGGGTGGGAGTGGCTAGGGGGGGCTCCAGCCCAGAATTCCCCACCCTGGAAGGCAACTCGAAGGCAACCAGGGAGTTGGGCGTCGGGTACGAACCTGGCAGCTCAGGAGTGGGTGCTCCACTCACCCCGCACAAGAAGATGAAAAAACGCAAAGAACTTAATGCATTGATTGGCCTGGCCGGGGACAGCCGGAGAAAGAAGCCCAAGAAAGGCTCAGGCCACCGCCTGCTTCGCACTGAGCCACCTGACTCAGACTCCGAGTCCAGCTCGGAGGAAGAAGAGGAATTCGGTGTGGTTGGAAATCGCTCTCGCTTTGTCAAGTGAGTGAGGGGTGGAATGAGAAAAAGACGTTCTTGCATTACTGAGGAGCAGATTTAAGGATGGACCTTGGAAGGCACAGAGGCAGACAGGGTGTTTAGGGAGAAGACAGGTACAGATTCTGAATAAAGGATTGACTAGGGATCTGTCTGTAAATGTGAAAAAAAGAGCTCAGACTCTAGGGTGGAAATGTGGACTTGGGAGATGTGCTGAGAGCACAGAGTCCAAGCTAGAAGGAGTTGACATCCTAAGAAAAGGGGCATAGGGGCAGAGAAGCTTTAGGGATATGGCCTCTAAGAAAGAATGTAAGAGAGACAGAAACCTTTAGACTGCAAATTACGTATTTTTAGTCTTAGTGAATCTGCACCTTGGTGATGGCAAGATAGAGTATAAGACAAGTGTAAGAAGTATGAGCCTTGAGAATAGATGAAGGGTGGGAATAGAAAGAAGAGTCAGCTCTTCAAAACACTTTTAGATGGAGGCCACTGGACATGTCAAGTAGTGATGAGCTTTAAGGACGTTGGGAATCAGGGCTCAGGGTAAGAAAGGGCTGAAGAGAACCTTGAAAGTGCCCTTTGATCCTTTCGGGGAAGACACTAAAAGAAAAAAAGGATTCTGCTGAAAACATGAAAACAGGACTAGGCAGAAGCTTGAGGCGCTAAATCGTTTGTTTGAAGTATTTTTTTGTTTGTTTAGAGTGTCTGTGTCCTTTTATTTTGTTAAATAGCTTGTTTTCTAAAGAGTTCTGTCAAATTAGGTAGTTAAAGACCATCCTTGGTGTGGAGTGTGAAAGTGTGATAAAGCTTAATCCTGAAAGTCACCCTGCTAGGTTCGTGCAGACCTTGAGTGCTGATCAGAGTTTCGTGTGAAATCTATTCCCTTCTATGTTTCCTTCCTTCTGAGCCAAAATGCTGAAAGTATACCAGCTGTCCACTTAAACCAACAGATCTTTTTTCTTTGATTCTATTTGCAGTGAAAGATGCTCAAAAGTTCGTGAAGTTTCAATAAACTGAAACAGGTTTCCCTAGAGTAAAGGAATGTGTTTGAGAAAGTGAAATGCATGGAGGTAAATTACAGTACAGAAAAGCACTGGTCTTTACCCTTTTCTGACTTAAGCATGTTCCAAAGACCTCCCTCCTGAGTTGATGATGTGGCCTGAGCTGCAGTGCCCGCAGGAACTCCTGCTGTTTCCATGTGAAGTTGGAAACCTTTGTACCCAATAGATGAATTCTTCCTGGGTCGTATTATTTAGTCATTTTCAACCTGCAGTTCATACTTACGCCCATTACCTTATGTCACCCAGTAATATTTGAGAACATAATTGCCAGCAACACAGATATGCTATTTCTAATAAAACTACACATAATCACTTTTGTACTCATAGTTGGATTTGCTCTTGTAACCAGGGGAGACTATTTACGATGCTGCAAGATCTGTTATCCCCTCTGTGCTTTTGTCATCCTGGCGGCCTGTGTCGTGGCCTGTGTTGGCTTGGTATGGATGCAAGTTGCTCTCAAGGAAGATCTGGATGCCCTCAAGGAAAAACTTAGAACGAGTAAGTGGTCACTCTTGTCACAGTGTAATCTTGCAGTCTCTTCCAGGTTCTACAGTAAAGTAGGCCATGCTGAATTAAGTAAGCATTTTGCCCAGTCTAATGAAGCAATTATACATTGCTTCTGTGTTTTCATACACGTCCTTAGCTGCCAGTTTGAATGCTGTAATAGTTACTTGTTTTTAAACCCACAAACAAAAAAACTGTTTATGCTCCACCAGAACAAATCACATCTGAAATCATAGCATTGCCGGAAGTTCTTTGAGCACAGAAGGGAAAACTCCAGTCCAGGAGTCCTGAGCCCTGGTTGATCTCCATCTGTGGCCTGAACTTCTGTCCATATAAAGTGGCAGTGGCAACACTGGGCTGTTTACTTCCCCTGCTCAGGGCCACTTGGGAAAGAATGGGCATGTCTGTCAGATGGTTTCCTCAAGAAAAACAGTGTAGGCACACAGGAATGGTTAATGGTAATAAGTAGCCATCATTTGTGGAGTATTTACTGTGTGCCAAGTCGCAAGAAAGTCATTTTATCCCTAAAACAATCCTCTGAGATGGACATTATTTTAATTAATAAGAAAACAGGCTTAGCGTGATTAACTTATATAGTGTTTTAGTAAGTCAGAGCTGAGACTTGTACCTTGTCCTCTAATCTCTCCTTCAAATTCATGTTTATATTCCTAACTACAACTGTATTTTTATTCTCAATAGCTTTGTAAGCTGGCAAACTTTCTGCCAAGGGCCCACAGATGCATTTGATAGCAACTTGGGTTAGTAATCTAAAGTCTGATAGTGGTGAAGGAATACATTTTTTAAGTGTTTATCAGTTTTTAAGTTTAGAGCAAGAATTTTAATTTTATTGGAGCAAGAATTAATAGATTTCTGTCCTATCCTTAGCTATACTTGTATTTGTGACAGTATATGTTTTCAGGGGGAGTAAATCTTCAAATAACCATTAATGAGAATTTCATTTTAAAGTTTTAGCCTATCTTTGTTGATTCTTTGAACTAAATTACTTATTCATGAATTAATTACAGTAGCCCTAATAGTGCACAAAACTGGCAGAAACATTTGTCTCATGAGAGTGCTAAAGTTTAAGGGGCTTTTTTTTAAGTTACAGAGCTTTATGTATTCTAAATTGTAAAGTTGTATTTTCCCATGTAATCTACTTTTTTCTGAAGGATCTGCTTGCTTAGTAGCTTCAAGCAGGTTTAATCTAAGTAATCTTCTTTCGGCAGCACTGACATCTTTGATTCTAGGTTTCAGGGGTTAATTTTCTAAGCTAAGAAACTGTTTTCAACTTGATTACAAGTACCCTAACTTGAACAGCATGAAAATGCCAAGAAACTGACCAAGAGGCTTTCTCAAGGTCATGCAGAAATCTGGCCGCAGAGTTAAAATTAGAATTGTTTCCTTACTTCCCTCTTACAGCCTAAGGGATGGCAGCATCCTGACTTCCCTTCACCCCAGCTTCTGTTTGCTGCCTACAGTTATTCAAGTTCTGATCCTGAGCTAGGGGACAGCTAATCCTTAGTTAATATGTTAAAGACATTCTCCGTGGTGTTGCTTGAAAAAAAATGGTGAAACACTAACTTTAGTTTTCTTTTCTGAGCTTCTTGATTCAGTGGATGAGAGTCAGAATAATTATCAGCCAGAATAACCCTGACCTGTTATGTTCTATCAACAGCTTAAATCAGAGTACAGAAAAAGAAAGAATGTTATTTGTACTCTAGTTATTTTTCCTCCCTGATGGTTGTCCTTAGCAGTATTGCAAAGTGTGTTTAAGGCCAGTGTTTTCTCTGTAACATAAGTAGTGATTATAAGTTGGAAATGAGATTCTCAGAGACAGTGTTTAAGTTGTAAGTAATCACTGAAAACACCTGTCCTGCCATCATCTGTTTGTGATTAGTTGGGTCTGTTGAACCTGTGCTGTAGCTTGTTTTGATCACATGTAGCAATTATTTATTTATAAATTTCAAACATTGCTCAGTTCTGCCCTCCAGGGGTTCCTTTTTCTAGTTGCTCTGTGCTTGTGTTTACAGGACGCTCATGTAATTTGTACCTTAGCTGAGCTTTAAAGAGAATTTCTATATTTAAAATGTGGTACATGGAGTAGACCTGGCAGTCAAGCAGTCAACAGGTATTTGTCAGGCACCCTAGAAGCACTGTATTTCAAAGATGCCAGGTATTACACCCTGGACTATGAAACCTGCTCTTTACCACCAAGCAGCATTCCCCTGGGAGTCTGACTGCATCTGTCAGCCAGCTGCATGAATCAAACTGGGAAATGTCAGTCTGACTGCTTTGTTGGCTTTGGTTTGCTACAATAGAAATGCCACCTGTAATGTCTGTAAGCCGGACTTCCTGACAGAGAGAGATGGATAGCCAGCCCACAGCCCAAACCATTGTGGGCCAGTTTCCCAAGAGTATTTGGTGCTAAATGGGTTCAGTCTTTTAAGCTTAAACGCTCTTTCTTTGAATTTTGTGTCTATTTTAAATATATTTCAGTAAATTGATTTTCATTTGTTGTTTTTCAGGCAGACAGTAGAAGTCACAGACTCAAATAAGACAACCTGTTTGTCTGACTTTAATAGCTTTTTGAGAAGCTCAGAACTCCTTTTCATTCATTTCAGTAAATTTTCCAGGATATTTTTGAGGAAAGAAAAGGAGATGGTTTAAACCTGTGGCATAAAAGGCAAAGTAGATAGGCTTGTATTTTTCTCAGCAGTGAGGTGGTTACTTGATCCTTAATTACTGACTGGTCTTGAGACTCTTAGCTAAGTATTCTTCCAAAACTGGGTGTTTCAAAAGAACTCAAATACTGGTATTGGAAGGAAGATACCTGGTATTGGAAGGAACTTCTGCCTCCCTGTCATTCAATATGAAATGCTAGAGTGAAGGAAAGAATTTGGAAGAAAAGACTTAATAAATCAGCATGTCCGTGGTCATACAGACAATAGCTTAGTGAAAAACAACAGTTTAAAGGAAAAATAAAAGGAGCAATTTGGTCATTTAGTACAGAACTTGAAAATGGTCCTTTGTTAATGACAGCACTAAGATGTAAGTATCTGTGACAGCTGGAATATACTAGAAAGAGTACGGGTCCTACAAGCAAAAGGCTTTATCCTGGGTTGTTCATTATTAGGTATAAAATTTGGAAGAAGTCACCTACTTTTTCTAAGGATCCATTTTTGTAT
This sequence comes from Heterohyrax brucei, assembly GCA_028571685.1. NCBI lineage: Eukaryota > Metazoa > Chordata > Mammalia > Hyracoidea > Procaviidae > Heterohyrax > Heterohyrax brucei. Next base: position 79,282,510 of record CM053140.1, on the reverse strand, counting down.
CCTAAAACTATAAATACGTGTTTGTGATACTAGAAAATTTGGGCATTGTTATAATACCACCTGTCACACTGTATAGAAATTCTGTGACTGCACATCACTCCCCCTCTGAACCAAGAACATCAGGGTCTTTTTTATATACAAGTGCCTAGAGTGCAGGGCTGGCACAGGATAGGGGCTCGGTAACAAGATGGTGAATAATAATTACATAAAAATTCATAGCAAACTGTGAAATCATTGTGTAAATATAAAATACTGCTGCTGGCATTTTATATGTTCTGTCAAAAATGGTGTATCCCAAAATCTCCATTTCCTGATCTCAGTGATCAAGAGCAAAGTAAGCTATTTTGAGTATTAACATACTAAATTTTAAATGAGTTGCTTTCCATGTTGAAATAACATGAATTAGTAATCAGAAGTTGTTTCCTCACTTCCTCCCATTTATGTAATAAAACTGCCTGTAATTGGCTTGTCTCTTAAGAAGCCCACAGTTTTGACCCCCTCTCAGTTCACACAATCCTAAAGATCCAGAGTGCCTTTGGGGCTTGTCAGCTTTTTGTATCTATTAGGTAATCACTATATCCAGGTTATTCATGTGTTTGTATTACTTCAAAAGTCTCTAGTGGTACAGTGGTTAAAGTGACTTGACTGCTAACTGAAAGATCGGCAGTTCAGAACCACCACCAGCCACTGTGTGGGAGAAAGATGTGGCAGAGATTTACAGCCTTGGAAACCTTGTGGAGTCTCTGTGAGTCAAAATCCACTTGATGGCAATGGGTGTTGAGTATCTTACTTCCTCTTCCACTTATCTCTCTACTTAATTGTTATGGACTGCAGAAAGACAAGAGATCTCCATCTCCCTGTGGGATATTTGACCATTTGAGAACAGCTAATGTGGGATGCCTTTTTCTTTGTAACAAGCTGAAAATGTCTGAGAAACTCAGGAAATGTTGAGTATTGCACTAATTTAGGATGATTAGTAAAACATTCTTAGTAAACATTAGTAAATCATTGGTAAACATTCTTAGTAAAACTGTATAATATATGTGTTCCTGCATTTGTAAATCAAATGCCAAAAAACACTTAGGGAAATCTGTTGCTTATTAAAAAAAAAAATTCTTTGGCAAATATGTTTGAAAAATGAATAAAAATTTTAACTTCGTTTGGTAAATCTGAATTTTTTTGTAGTGAACTGGAATAGAAATTATTACCACCTCCAGTTTTAAGAGATTTTGACTGTATAGTGGGTAGGGGGGTCTCCTTTAGCATGATGAAAATAATTTGGACTAGACAGAGGTAGTGGTTGCACAACATTGGAAAGGGACTAAGTACCACTGAATTTAAACTTATGGTTGATTTTATGATGTATGAATTTTTTGCAATTAAAAAGTAAAGATGCCCCCCACCACACGTTTTCTGTTATTGTTTGTTTAACTTAATAAGGCAACATTAATTCTGCTTCATACTCTGTGGTTATTTCACTGGACATGTATTTGAGTGCTTCTGTGTACCTGGCATTGTACTAGACACTGGGAATGCATAACCAAGACCTGGTCCCTGTCCTCGAGCAGTTCGCTGTCAGACTGGTGGAAGAGACAGATAAGAGTTGAAGCACAGTGCCTTAAGTGCTTGCTAAAGTTTGGAGGCCTGGTGGTGCAGTGGTTATGAGCTCAGCTGCTAGCTAAAAAGTTAGTGGTTCAAACCCACCAGTTGCTGCACTGGAGAAAGATGTGGCAGTCTGCTTCCATAAAGATCATAGCCTTGGTGAAATCGAGGCCAATTGGCACAGCTAGCGTTTTGCTAATGAGGACTCTCTGCACCCCACATCAGTGAGTGGCGTCTGGGGTCTTGAAAGCCACCAGGCTGCCATCTGAGGATACAGCAAATGGTCCCAAGTCAACAGGAATGGATGATCACCAAGGACAAGAATGACATAGGGAAAAGAGAACCCAGAAGACAGAGAGACCCATGTGAGTAGGTCTCCACATTGACTCGTGACCAGGAGAACCATATGGTACCCGGCCACCACCAGAGATAGCCATGATGGAGCTCACAAAGTTGAGTCTCACTGGCAACAACAGAATAAGTAGGGGTGCACCCTGAGATCTCCAATAAAAGACCACAATTGATGGTCTGGGGGCTTTGGGGTTCCACTGGGAGCGTGGCCCCTGGTGCTGCCTCTGTCCATAAATTATAATGAAGGTCAGCTTTTTGGACAGCAATAGATTGGACTTGGAGACACAGAGTGACCCTATTTTGTGGAATTTTATGGTTCTTTGTGTCTATAGGATGTCATCCTGCTGACCTCTTGCTGGAGGAAGGGGAATGGGTGGAGAGGAGGGGATAGGAGACTGTTGGGAGGATAGGACATGTACGGAGCAGAGAGGAGGGGTGTGCTGTCACCGAGCAGGGAGAGCAGTGGGAGCTGCATATAGGTGAGCATGCAAATTTAAATGGGAATATACATTTTCAGAGTATTCTGTGCTGGGTCACTGGCATAAAGAGCCTGGTGTGCTCAAGAGATTAGCTTAGCATGAAAGGAGATTGAAGAGATAGGTGGCATGATGAGTAACATGGTTGAAAGGTAAACAAAGGTCACATTTATATTTAATATAATAAGTATTTATTGAGTGCCTAAAGATATATTCTAAGTGCTGAGTATACAGTAGTGAACAAAACAGTCTGGGAGCTTATATTTTAGTAAATCATTTTGTACTGGTCCTTTCTGACAGATTTTATTTTTAAAGAAAGTGAATAATAACTACTCAGTCTTGTTTTTTTGTTTTTTTTTACTTCTAGTGGAATCAAATCAGAAAAACTCATTCCAAGAAATTCCCAAACTTAATGAAGAACTACTCAGCAAACAAAAACAACTTGAGAAGATTGAATCTGGAGAGCTGGGCTTGAAGAAAGTCTGGATAAACATCACCGAAATGAACAAGCAGGTAGCAAAAGTGTGGTATCTTTTCGTAGACTGTGAATATTTAGCTTTTTTATATATTTTTTAAAATTTATTTATGGTGATGAATATTTAGTTTTTTGTTTTGGTGTAATTTGGGTATAGGGAACTCATTTCAGTTTTTTTTAATATTGTGCTTTAAGTGAAAGTCTACAGAAACTTGCATGCACACGCATGCACATGCATACACACGCACACACACGCACACACACACGCTGCTATGGAACTTTAGCTGTTCCACTCACACTGTTGACAGCACACTCCTCCTTTCCACCTTGTACTTCTCATGTGTATTTAGCCAGTTCCTGTCCCTCTCCACCCTCCCATCTCACTTCTGGACAGGAGCTGCCCAGTTAGCATCTTGTATCTACTTAAGCTAAGAAATGTAGTCTTCACCAGTATTGTTTTATGTCTTATAGTCTTTGTCTGAATTTTGGCCCAGAATATAGGGTCATGTCTTCAGGGACTCTAGTCTGTTAGACCATCAAGTCTGGTCGTTTTAATAGAGTTCTAGTTCTGCACACCCGTTTTTCTCCCACTATATCAGAGACCATATGTTATATTCCCTGTCAGGGGAATCATTGGTGGTGGCTGAGCAGCATCTAGTTCTTTAGTCTCATGCTGATGTGGTCTCTGGATTACATGGCCTTTCTGTCTCTTGGGCTCATAGTTTCCTTATGTCTTTGATGTCTTTCCTTTTCTGCTGCTCCAGGTGTTTGGGACCAATTGACGCTACTTGGATGGAGACGATTTTATTTTTAAAGTAGTATCTTGCATACTGTAATCTCAATACATTAGAGTCAGCTAAAATAAGTAGTAAACCCGTTTCCACTGAGTCAGTTCCAATTCACAGCAACCCTATGGGGCAGAGTAAAACTCCTATAGAGTTTCTGAGGAACATCTGCTGAATTTGAACTCTCAACCTTTTGGTTAGCAGCCATAGCATTTAACCACTATGCTACCAGGGTTTCCAAAATAGGTAATAGTGTGTATTTACCAAATATTTAAAACGGTTATCCTTTTTGCAGAGTTTAGCAAGTAGATGGAGTTGGAAATTCTTAAGTCATCTTCTCCTAAGGAACCATTTAGGAATCAAATTTGAAAAACAGCATAATCTAACCCTCAAGAAACATAGATACCAGAAAACCAAATCTAATGACGCTGAGTCAATTCCAACTCACAGCAATCCTATAGGACCATAAGCACTGTGTCACCAGAGCTCCTTAGAAAACTGAGTAACCTGTTTTTAGTAGCTAATAAGCTTCTGTTTGTTTAATGGCATTAACAAGCTTACAGAAGCAGCCTTGGAGTATAGTTTTATACACTATCATTATCAGTTAATACTAGTTGTTCTAGACTACTGTGTGAGCAGGTGGCAGAACTGGTTAAATATGTTGGCCAGACAGACAACTTTAAAGCAAAACCTTTTTCAATCCCTAGATTGACCAGAGCTCAAGTAGACATTGAGTCCAAAAGAGGAACTATGTCACAAGAAGGAGGCTATTCAAAGGTTATTGACTGAGCATATCCTGTGTATATAATGCTGTAATTGCCACAGAGTCATTTAAACCCATCTTCAGTTTTTAACTATTACTTAGAACATATACACTGGGAAGAGAAAAATTGAGTTAAAGAGATAACCAAGTGCCAAATTAATAATACAGCTGTGCAGAATACTTTAAAAATAGCTACATCATCCTTTTGGGGGCTAAGAGAGTATTACACGGTTTAGAATCAACCAGTGGCAGAGAACACTATGCTAGTTGAAAGTGCTTGCAAATATTTCTGAAGTCCAGCCCAACCTTGTAACAGCGGTGTGGGAATAGGAGGCAGTTTAGCACTGAAGACCAAAAGTCATTGACTGGTTTGGGGCAGTAGCTGTTGGACTTTTACTTGGAACCCACAGTAAGCAAGGTTTTACATCTTTAGCTACTAAGTAGATACACATATATAACTGAAACGAAAGTTTCTATAAACAAGGGGTTACCCTTAGTATGTAATCATGTCTTATAATATTTTCCACTCAGTTCTATCTCATTTTTAAAAATTACTCATTAAGTAATTGTGAACTGCAGCACTTAGTATTTGCTAGATGTTGTATGTCCTTGGACTCGAAGTAGATGAAAACTAGCATTCACCTTTTTTTTTTTTCAAAAATAATGTGGCCTTGCTTACATTGACAAAGCATGAGACCAGTTTGGCCAGAGATTACATCCAGGTGAAAGTGATCACACTGAAGCACTGAGAAATAATTAACATCACTCACTGGGGCAAAACATGGATTCCGTATGTCCAACCAGTCATAGAGTTAACATTCTGAGAAGAACATGAGCTCGTTCAGGGTTAGGAGGCAAAGTCAGCTGTTACCTATCTCCTTGTAAAGGGACATATTAAAAAAAAAAAAAGCAAAAACCAAACCCCTTGCTATTGAGTCGATTCTGACTCATAGTGACCCTATAGAACAGAATAGAACTGCCCCATAGGGTTCTTAAGAAGCCCCTGGTGACTTCTAACTGTCCACCTTTGGGTAGCAGCAGTAGCTCCTAACCACTACACCACCAGGGTTTCCAGATGGACACATAGGAAGAGTCAAATGGGAAACTGGTACCTAGGGTGAGAGGACACACAGATTTTGAAATATTTCGTACGTATTTTGGATTCTGAGTTCTTTTAACCAGAAATCTGGAAACAAATGACTCTTTCTTCTTCAGCTGACTATTATCTTGAATGCAAGAAGTACCTGGAAAAGCAGGCCTAACAGGAACGTTTCCCTCACTGCTAACCTAACCTAACCCATTGTCATCCAGTTGGCTGTGTTTCATAGTGCCCCTATAGGATGGAGTAGAACTGCCACATAGAGTTTCCAAGGAGGGTCTGGTGCATTCCAACTGCCAACCCTTTGGTTAGCAGCCGTAGCACTTAGCCACTACACCACCAGTGTTCCCACTTAAGGACCATTTGAAACTTGGAGAGGATGCACTGAAAATGTCTTCCCTTCACTTCAGTAGACATTCAAAGATGGGGGGAACCCACTGTTGAAACCAACCTGATGCAGAGAAATTCTCTACAGCTGCCTAGGATATGGGTGGGGGTGAAGTAGAGCTTTAATGTTGTTTCCAAAGTAAACTCATCACTCTCTGAGTGGTTTTCTAAAATTAATGTTGCGTATCTCTGATGGTCTTTTGAAGTAAGTGGCATTGGCCCTAAACCAAAATAGGTATGAAAATAAAATTAATATTTAACCATGACTGTATATCCAAGTGCAGCTGTGTCAGTTAAGATGCTTTTAGTGGCAAATTAAAAAAAAAAAAAAAACTCCTCAACATAGCTTAAACAAGAAAATGTATCTCTTAACAAGAACTGTCCTTATCACAGTGAGAGTTAAGCAGCCTGCAGGGAGAGAAGCCATTAGTTTAAAGAGTTAGAATCAAATTTTGCCTTAAAAATCTTTGTTACTGTATATTTAGACAAATAACACATACCTTCTATATTTGCCATCTGTGCCCTTCCCACATGAAGTATTTTCATAAGCACAGCTATGCCAGGTACCTACTAGGACTGAAAACATTTACCGTTGATGATTGTCGTGGTAACTTTTCCCTTACTCTTTAAAGAACACTTAATTACAACCCCAAAGCAAAAAGCAGCATTTCAGACTTTATAGTATAAAATGATCTAGTAAGCAAATGGCCTACAGCAGCTATTTTTAATTTTGCTAGTAGGAAGTCATAAGTATGCATAAAAATTATGACTCATCTTCTGGCTGGAATGTGGGTTTTTTGTGTTTTTTTTTTCCTTAATGGCTTCTGTTTAATTCAACACTTTTTAGACTTTGAATTGCAAAGTGACTCAGAGATAAATTTTGTAATGTTTTGATCCTATCTGGCATTCTGGAATGTGTCAAAGGCCGGAGCAGTCACCAGTAATGAGAAGATTCCCTTGTTTTGCCATTCTGGTTGTAGCTTTGCTGTAGTTTTCCAAAGATTTTGGTATTACTCCACTGAAAAGAGGAGGCTTACATATCCAGCTTTGCAGTCTGTGAGATATAGCTGAAGTCTAGTGACCAGTGTGTGATCCCAGTCTTACGAGTAATAAGTCGTAAGTGATGTTTGGTGATTGGAAAGCTAGTGATCAACTCTCCAGAGCGTACTCTTCAGTGAGGCAGCTGATACCCTAGGCTTAAGAGTGGGGCATGGGAGGAGGGATTAGGGGATGGTGCCTCGCCCATCTTGCACTGGCTTTCAGCTGCTTCTCTGGTTTGGGTGAAGTGGAAACTGCCAACCAGACACACTGGCCTCTTAGTGACTCATTTAGCCATTTTGAGATATTTATGATTAGCAATGTGTTCTCTCATAGCCTCAGGATATTGCAGTACCTGGAAGAGTAATTTCTAACCAGAGCAAAGCATGTTAAGATCTCAACCATTAATGCAAGGAGTTTGTTGTTCCTTCAGGTAGCCAAAAGGTAATCATATGTTTAACAGAACATTTGAAATAACTATATTCTTGCCCAACAAGTTGGTCTTGAGTTAACTGTGTGCATACTTTTGGCACTAAGTACCACATTCTTAGAGAAGGGGCCTCTACCTAGCATCTTATGATTGGGCCCATTAAGGTGGTCTTAGAAGGCCCAGTGGAGCGTATGGAGGAAAGGGCAGTCGAAAGCAGCTCATCCAACCCATTCCAAAGTTACATGAAGTGTATCCTTAAAAATCATAATGACTTTTAATATGAATTTATAAGTATGTGTGTGTATAAATGTATGGAACTATTCAATATGTGTTCTGCAGCTTGCTGTGTTCACAGACTGTGTATATCTACTCCGTTAATGATGTTGCTAGTATATTTCTGTTACAAATAAGGGAGCAACATGTGCCTACATCTTGGTGCACATGAACAAGTAATCTTCAGGATAACTTTCTAGAAGTGAAATTGCTGAGTTATAGGATATGAACATTTCAGATTTTGAGACATTGCACAGTAACCTTCTAACAAGGCTTCTCCAGTTTACACTGCTGGAAGCAGTACATGAAAATGCTTGTCTTCTTATGTACCTTCCCACTGTCTGTATTACTCATGATAACTTTTTTGTGTGTGTGTGACTGAGTCAAAGTGTACAGTCCAGTTTAAACTTGCATGCCCACTTATGTGCAGCTCCTACTGCTCTCCTTGCCCAGTGACAGCACACTCCTCCTTTCAGTTCCATACATGTCATATCGCTGTTCCCTCCTCTCTACCCTCTCCACAATGGACAGAATTGCAATGTTGATGATCATTAATCTGAGTATGCTGGAACACTTAAAGAGAACTGCACGTTTAGGTGCTTATTAAATTTCACTGTTAAAGCATTACCACTTATTTGTATTGCATTTGTGCCAGTTACAATGCTTTAGTTACATATCTCATTTAAGCCTTAAAGCCTGCGTTAGTCATCTGATGTGGAAGTATGTATTATCCTAAAACTTAGGAGCTTAAAACAACAAACACTTATTATCTTACAGTTTCTAGGGGGTCAAGAACTTAAAAGCAACCTAGCTAGGTAGTTCCAGCTGAGGATCTCCCTCAAGTTGCAGTCATGATGTTCACCAGGGCTGCACCATCTGAAGCCTGATTGGGGCTTAAAGGATCTTGACTCACATGACTACTGGCAGGAGGCCTCAGTTCCTCCCAGCATGGCTTCCACATGGGACTTCTTGAGTGTCACTACAACGTGGCAGTCTTCTCCAGAGTAAATGATGGAAGAGAGCAGAGAGGAAGCCACAGTGCCTTTTATGACCCAGTCTCCAAAGTTGCATGTTGTCACTTCTACTTTATTTTCTTCACTAGAAGGAAGTTACTAATTCTAGCTCTTACTCAAGGAGAAGAGAATTAGGCTCCACTTTTCAAAAGGAGGGGTGTCAAAGAATTTGTGGATATATTTTAAAACCATCACACATCGCTATGAGAGAAGTGGTAGTGGTTGTTCTTGGTGTACTCATTTTATTGGTCAGAAAAATGAAACTACTGCTTGTCTAGCCTTGCTTTTTACATCGTGGCCCCTACCCTCTACGTGGACTGGCCTTCTCAGGGCTCATACCTGATGCAGAGTGTTGGCAGCAGTTCATTCATTCTGTAGATACTTGCTGAGTTCTGTCTTTGTACCAGGCATATTATGAAAATAAAGCAGACATGGCCCTTGATCATGTGAAGATGATAGTCTTGTAGAGGAGACAAACCTTAATCACACAAGTAAATGAATCACTGTCACTCTGAGAGGTGCTCTGTATGCTATTTGTCCTAGCCATTCCCCAGTGCTACTCTCACCTTCTAACCTAGAAAGACCACCTGCCTTGTGTAGAAATTTCTGCTTCTCCATCAGAGTCTGATTTGAATCCTACTTAAATGAAGTCTACCACTTTCAGCTTATACTAGTATCCTTTGTCTGAACTTTTTGCAGTATCCCACATAATACGTGTTTTTTCCAGATTAGTCCTCTCAGCATTATTGAAAATGCCTTGAAGCTAGATACCAAGAAATTTTCTTTAATTCTTGTCTGTTCCTTATGCTTCACATCCATTTCCTCAGGAAGTCATTTTAGGTATACTTTTACACCAACTTCTTCTACCACTAAGTCTAAACCTCCAGTGTGTGTTGTCAGGACTACCCAAGTGGCCTAAGACTTACTGGACTCCCTGTATCCACAGATAGCCATGGTAGTCTTCCCGAAGGTACCTTCAGCCATGTGATTATCCTACTAACACCCCTTTCAGTTACTCACTTTTGCCGCTCGCTCTCTCTCGCTCTCTCTCTCTCTCTGTACCATACTAGCCTTTTTTCTGTTCTTTAGATACACTAAGTTCTTTACACTAAGTTCTTTTCTTCATTAGGGCCTTTGCTCTGGCAGTTCCCTCTGCACTGGAATGTACTTCATCCAGTCTTTGTATGATTATTCCTTTGTGTTATTTGGATCTCAGTTTAAATTTCATGACATTATGGAAACCTTCTCAGACTATGTGATTAAAATAACTACCCAGTCACTCTTATCAAGTCATTTTATTTTAATTTTCTTCCTGATGCTTCCCACTAATATTTTTCTTATATAATATAAAATTGTCTACCCACACTAAAATATGAACTCTGCAAGATCAGTGACATCTGTGTCATTAGCCAATGAAGTATAATGGGGCCCAATACATATTTGTTGCATTAATGAATGAATGAAAAATGGTCTTAAGCCATTGAACTAAAAGGAAAGAGTTCCCAGGCTCCTCAGTGGTCGTCCTGGATCAGACAAGCAACTTTTCACTCCAGGAACCCTGTTTTAATTCTCTGTGTACTGTTTATTACTGTCTGACACATTCCTTCTTTGATTTTCTGTCACCTCTACTAGGATATAAGCTCTGTGGGAGCAGGACCCTATGGTCTTGTTTGCCACTACCTCCACAGTTCCAGAAACAGAAAATGCCAAACATTAGTTGAAGGAATGAACAGAGGCTTAGGTTATGCTTTGCCTCATCTCTACCCTCCCGCCCCCCGCACACACCATGCCTACCACAGGGCTAGGCTTGTAGCAAGTGCCTGGAAACTGTGGTGGTTACTCCAATCTATGAGGCCACTCTAAATGTAAATGCTACTGGTAGATCCTCTGTCCTCATCCTAGAATTTGGAATAGAAAAGCTGTTTAGAACCAAGAATTTGCAAGGATGTTTTTCAGCTGTACAGCAAATCTTATTAAAATCTGATCTCTATAGAGCTATAGCTTAGAATTAGGCATTATGTAAGTCCCCTCTAATTCAATGCAAATTAGAAATTAAGAGAACCAAAAACACATCATGATTTCTGCCCAGTCACATAATTATATTGCATAATTGTGAGATTTCCATATATTTGAATTGCAAAACATTTTTGGGGTTTTTGTTTGTCTGTGTGTTTTATTATGATTATGTGAGAGTGTATAATCCAAATCAATTTTGCATGCCCATGTCTCTGCAACTCTGTCTGCTCTCCTCACCCGGTAACAGCACACTCTGCCTTTCAACTCTTCTAGTATCCTATTAATGAACACCAGTCCCCTCCTCTCCACCCTATCCTATTTCAGCTAGAAAGAAACCAGTAGGACAACCTCCTATAAATATATAAAACTATGAAGTACATACACCACATGTTCAACCATGTGCCTGAGTCCAGTCCATTCTTGTCTGAAGACTTGATCTCAGTACTGGTTTCAGATCAGAGACAGCATCACGTCTAGGGGCCATGTTCCCAGGGGACCTTCCAGGCTGTTGGACCATCAATTTAAGTAGAATTCTTGAATTGCATACCTCTTTTTCTCATGTTGTATCAGGGACACTACACTGTGTCCCCCATCACAGCTGCCTTTGGTGGTGGCCGGGCACCATCTGGTTCTTCTGCTGTCATGCTGATGCAGTCTCCCATTCATGCAGGTCGTTCTGTCTCCTGGGCTCATTTTTCCTCATGACTTTGATGTTTTTGGTTGTCATCTGTTCCAGATGGGTTGGGACCATTTGGTGTTGCACAGATGGCAGCTTGCTGGGCTTTTAAGACCCCAGACACCTCTCACCAATATGGGATGCAGAAGACTGTCTTAGCTAAAGACGAGTTACACCAGTTGCCCTCCGTGTCCGCTAAAAACATGGTCCCCAGGCTCCTTGTCCCTTCTACTCTATTCTTTGAATTACTGGGTTGAGTTTAGAACACCTTTCAGTTTATGGTGTAGTCCAGTTATGCTGATCTGCCCTCTGCTGTTGCTGTGTGCTGTCACTTCCTTTACCTGACCAAATTTTTGTCTACTATCTAATCTGACCAATATACTCCCTTCATCAAAGAGTCTTTTCTTCTGTACATAAGTCCATTTTTAAGTCATTATAGCAAAGATCTCATATAGTACTTGTCCTTCTGCATCTGACTGATGTCACTCCTCATAATGTCTCCTATGAATTAGGGAAGCTTTTTAGGTTTTTTTTTCTGTTTTGTTTTGCAGATATATTGCAACCTCCCTTTCCCTGTTCACATACCAAATATATAGTCTACATTGTCTAACATTTTTCAGTGCTGCAAGTCCAGCTGTTTAGAATTCTATCCCTAAATAGCAGAAGAGAAGCCACATTTTATTTTGATTCAGTTCCTATTTTAATACATTTATTGCATCAGTCAGTGGTATTTATTGAGCACCTTCAGGGTACAAAGTAGTGCTTTGGTTGAGCTATTGAGTTTGAAATATTAATCACATTGTTAAACCAAAACTAAATCCCCAAGTAATTGAAAGTGCTGTTCAGGTTGTCAGGATATAGTTCTTTTAGACTGTATTTTGCAATGATGGGCTTTTACTTTATAACATATGTTCCCACTTGGGCAGGAACAAAAGTTCAGTAAATATCTGAAGTATTATTTTTTACCAAAATGAAATCTTTGAGTGGTCCTCGATCATTAATTTCCTCCTGTCTGGTTGTTGAAGGATTGTAGTATGATCACTGCATCTTTGGAGTAATTTTAAATTTGGGGATCTTGTAGCTGCCAGGGCTTGCAGAAGAATAATACTTACCTTTCCCTCTCTGGTACTAGTGTTTAAATTGAGCAGGGAAAGAAGGAATATTATTGTTGCCTCCCAGATTTCAAGTCTGTCCAAGGTACCATAGTTCCTCTCCTCTGAGCTGACAAAGTGTAACATCTGGTTCACAGAAAGACATAAAAGCAAAGTTCCTTGACATCATCTTCAACCGTGCAGTTTATGAAAGGAAGCATGCACTCTGCAGATTCTCCTTCCATTGTCTATTACTCTTCTCCCTTCAGGTTACTCTCTTGACTTCTGCAGTAAACCACCTCAAAGCCAATGTTAAGTCAGCTTCTGACTTAATTAGCCTGCCTGCCACTGTAGAGGGACTTCAGAAGGTAAGTACTGTATATGGGCACTGAAATTAACTTACTGCTATAATTCTGGCTTCTTACAAGTTTTCATGGAAAATTTGGCACTTGAAATCAGCTGTTCCAAGAGTAGTAATAGATAGAATGTATCACTGTGTTCTAGAGATTTCAGGACAGCTTTCTTTTGGTCTGGTTAGTTGGAGGCTTTAATCTGCAGCTTTAGCCATGGTTTATATGGTGTCAGATCTTTTTGTTTGGTTCTGTGAATCCCAGAATTGCTCTGATGGGACTGTTACGTTAGCAGATGATAGGTTTACTTTTCATCACGTGCCTGTTCAGTTTATCATTCATTGTGTCTTCAGGAAAGCAGACCAGCTGCACTTGAGGGTTGCTGTAAAACTCTTATTATTTTCCATGATTGAAAAAGAGTTTTCTTTTAAGAAAGAAAAAAAAAGATCTGGAGAAATACAAAACCTTAAAAATTCAGGAAGTGATTAGTAAGGATGTAGGACAAAGGAAACTTAAACACCGTCATGGTAGGAATATAAATTGATAAAATCACTTTGGAAAGCAATTTTGATATTATTTTGTGAAGTTAAACATGCACATCCCCTTAGAAACTTGCTCTTAGTGATATACCCTAGACTCTTTGACCTAGGCAAATAATAGTTCAGCATTTCTGTATACTTACTCTTCAGGATTCAGACCTAGAACAAGAGGCAGACCAACCAGAAGAAGACTACTCAGGGATTCTTAGAGCTAGATGAGGAGAATAGATGGGGATAAAACGGAAGAAGGAGGTATGTAACTGAAGTAGAAAATAGAAAAAAGGACTCAGGAGCAAGGGAATTCCAAACATAAGAGTATCAAATGTAGGCTCTTTTGACTTTTAAAAGTCAGTGTGTGATATGTTTGATTTGGTTGTACTCCAGGTACTGTAAAACACGTAAGTTGTTTTTACAAAAAAAAAAAGAAAAGTGAGAAATTCAGTGAAAACAAAAACAAAACGTGGTGCTTTATAGCTATGTCACCTGTGTGTGCCATTCTCCATGGTCTGTCACTTGTCCGGTATGATCGTTTGCTTTCACCTTTTATGGGGGGAAGAAAACCTTGATAAGGCCAAGTTCTTCTTGCCATTGTTCCCAAGGGCCAAGCGGGTAAAAGGTAACTTTTAGTAAAGCTAGCAGTCTTGCATTAGAAAAGGAAATTTGTTTATCCTTATGTTTATTAATTCCATAAATATCTGTGGAGCTCTCTCCAGTATGTGCTAGGCACTTTGCAGTTGATGAGAATACTAGATTTGGAGTCCTGTCAGCTGCTGCTTAAAAAAAATTCTGAACAACAGTTCACTATCTCCTTGCACCCTGCTGGGCTCATATACCCAGCCCATGAGGATTCTGTAACAGTAGGTGTCTTTGAGTGCCTGTGGCTTTTATAACGATAGCACTTACATAGATAGCATCCTAGCTTAGAGATCTTTACCCAGTATGTTGTCTCTTTGCAAATCTGTGTGTTTATGATGCCAGATACTGCTTTTATTACAAGTGGCTCAGTTTCAAAGTGGTAGGCCATCCCATATACCTGATTTCAGTGTATCTTGTGCATTTTTTATTTTTAATTTTGAAAAATGTTATTGCTTAGAGTCTCAGATAATCAGTATAATAAAAATGACCTTGCTTAAAAATACTAATATGACACTGTAAGGATCATATCCCAAAGTCCCCAGCCCACTTGGGCTTCTTAAACCTAATGTAAACAAAGTAAGCTACTGGATGTTTCTGATTCTACCCTGTAGTTTCCAACAGAATTCCCCAGGAGGAGAACAACAAACACTGCCAAATGAGACTTTTTTCTTTATCTTTGCAGTGCTGGATTTTACAGAGCCAAAAATGATTCCCACCCATTTTGGCTCATAAGTTGTCGTTTGCCCCTGACACAAGTAGTAATCTACAATGTTAGCTCTGGCCATCTGCCTGTCTACAGCAGGGCTTGACAAAGGCATTTTCTGAGAGCACCTTTTCTATGGATCCCCTATACATAAACTCACATTATTCCCTTAGAAAAAGAGATTTCATTACATTGAAAAAATACCTGGTTGTTTAGGTAGATCGATTGATTCCTACTAATCGGTGTTAGTATAAGCTACATGGAATTCATAGTTTGAAGCTATTTAAAATAATTAAAAACACTGACCTGATAAAGCTTAATGCAAATTAAAGCCACAGCAATATACCACTGCAGTCCCACAAAAATGATGAAAGTTAAAAAGACTGGCCAAGCAGTGTTGTTGAGGGTATGGAGCAACTGGGACTTTCTCATACACTGCTAGTGGGAACATAAAATGGTACAACCATTGTGGAACACAGTTGGACAGGTTTTTTAAAAGCTAAGAATTATCATGATGATGAGAAAGCTCACAGTGAAGAGAAATGAAAACGTATATCTACATAAATACTTGTACATGAATGTTTATAGCAGCTCTATTTGTATTACTCAAATACTGAAAATAATCCAAAATGTCCATCAATTCTCATATAGCTTTACAGTGGAATGCTATTCAGCAACATGCTAAGTAGATACAACATAGATGAGTCTCAGAATAATTATACTGAGTGAAAGAAGTCACACTGAAAAAGGAATTGTAATCACAATTTAAAGAAATGGTACATACTAGTTCTATTTATATAAAATTCTAGATAATACATGCTTTGGTAAGTAGTGACAGCAAGCAGATCACTAGCTGATAGCGGTAGGGAGGGCAAAATTGCTAAAAGGGACATGAGATTTTTAGGGGTGATAGATGTTTATTTTGATTGTATAATAGTTTCACATAGATGTACGCATATGTCAAACTTATCAAGCTATATATTTTAAATATGTGGTTTATCACATGTTAGTTATATCTCAGTGAAGCTATTTAAAAATTTTAAAGGAAAAAATTGCTGACCTTATTCATGTTTGTGTTCAGAGTGTAGCATCAATTGGCAACACTTTAAACAGTGTCCATCTTGCTGTGGAAGGAATACAGAAAACTCTGGATGAACACAAGAAAACCATAGAAATACTGCAGAGTGATATGGTAAGCAAATCTACAAATGCTACATAAAGTCTTAGTATACTAATGTGCACCCTTTGCTCTAGAATGTTGATGAAACCAATTTTCTAGTTACCTCAACAGACCCTATTATGAGCCATTTTAGAAGATATAATTTATTGATTTTTCTACAACCTATAAATTTAGCAATTAAGGTAGATTGACTCAAAAGTTGAGTTTTTCTGCCAACGTGACACTGGAGGAGATACAGCATTAGAACACAAATCCTGAGAGTGAAGTGATAGGAAGGAAAATGGAAAGGGATAAGTGAAGTGGGAAATTATCTATTGCTACATAATAAATCTCCACGTCAAACAAAAGTCCTCACAACTGGACCAGTAAACATCATGATAAATGGAGAAAAAACTGACGTTGTCAAGGATTTCATTTTAGTTGGATCCACAGTGAATCCCCGTGGAAGCAGCAGTCAAGAAATCAAAAAGTATTTTGCATTGGGCAAGTCTGCTGCAAAAGATCTCTTTAAAGAGTAAAAAACAAAGAAGTCACTTAAAGGACTAAGGTGCATGTGAACCACACCATCGTGTTTTCAGTCATCTCGTGTGTGTGTGGAGGCTGGACAGTGAATGAGAAGACGGAAGAATCGACACCTTGAATCATTGTGCTGGCAGAGAACACTGAATATACAGTGGACTACCAGAAGAATGAGCAAATATGACTTAAAAGATTTACAACCAGAATGCTTATTAGAAACGAGAATGGTGAGACTTTATCCTGCATATTTGGACGTGTAATCAGGAGAGACCTGTCCCTGAAGAAGGACATCATACTTGGTAAAGTAGAAGGTCAGCAAAAAGAAAACCCTCAATGAGACAGATTAACAAAGTGATTGCAGCAGTGGGCTGAAACATAGCCAAAATTGTGAAGATGGCTGGGACCAGACGGTGTTTTGTTCTGTTAATACATAGAGTCACTGTGAGTCAAAATCAGCTTGACAGCACCTAAAGGTAACAGCATAACAAACCATCCCAAAGCTCAGTGGTTTGAAAATGACAACTTATTATTTCTCTCTGGGGGTCGGGAGCTTGGGCCAGGCCATGAGGAGAGGAGTCCTAGTGGGTGATAGGCCATTTTGAATGTTCCAGGTCCAGCCAAGCTCCCAGATACATGCAGCCGTATGTTGTGACCTGATAATGTGACCTTAGCCTAAAACAAGTAGAGCAAAAGGACCACCCAGATGAGCCCAGTCAACTCACAGAATCATGAGAAATAAGTTATTTTAAACTACAAAGTTGGGGGATGATTTGTTCTGCAACAGGAGATAATTGAGACCAAACCTCTGCAGTGCCCAGCATTTGTTTTCATGTGTCTCTGGGTCTCATAATGCTGTTGCAGGTGTCAGCATCTACAGTCATTCAGAAGCCTTAATTAATCCCTAAGTGGGTACTCAGCCCACGGAGGGTAAAAAAGGGATGATACTGCTCTCAACTGTCTGGGAGACAAGTTTTGATATACACGAAATTAGAATATTTAAGGCACATGAGAGTCCCCTGGCCTTTCCACTAATTCCTAGATCTGCCTCTCATGCTGTTTTCAAGCTTTGGACTTCCCAGTTTGAGCTGGGCAGTTTTTACAGAAGAGACCTGGGCTATATCAGAGAGCTATAGCAGGCAGAGGTTTTCCTTTCTTCAGAGCCAGTTGTCTTCACTGTTGCCTAATAAAGCTTGTACAGAAAAAAAGCAGCATTGCTCTAGATGTCCAGAAACGTAGATTCCAGTTCTAGCTCTGCCTCTGAGTAACTGTATGACCCTGGGAAAAGCTGAACTTAGGTAGTAATAAAGACCTCAGCAATACTTTTATTACTAATATTTTAATAACTTGCACATTTTCTGTCAAGTAATATTTGCTGATTTTCCCTAACTCAAATATTTCTCATCTGCTTAGAACGGTGGTTTTTTCCCTCCTACCTGCCTTTCCTCTTTATTGTTGACTTTTGTGTTCTATAAAAGCAAAGTTTCGTGTTTCAAGGAAAACAGTTTCTTCCCACCAATTCCATTCTATCTTAAGGAGATCTGTCTGTTTTTCATTTCCATGGCTACTAGTAGTAATATCCCTGCTGGCCCACTTTATACTGAATAAGTCATGGTAACAGTCTCTAAAGGATTTCTGTAAGCCATGCAGAGTTTTTCACACCAAAGAGAAAAGGTGTGTGTATGCATGTTTTACTTTGGTCTCTGCAAAGAGAGACTTGAACAGTAGGGGCTGGGGAGAATGGAGAAGAAAGGTAATTGTCATCCATACATCTTGATATATGCTGTTGGGGAAAAAGCTAATAATGTACATAACTGATTGTTGTGCTCAATGCCCAAAGCTGGTGCTTACATAACTGGCTGCACTATAAATGCCCAAACCTCTTTAGTCCTGGGGAAATGCTGATACTCACTCGGGCTTAGACTCAGTGATCCCTGAAAAGCTACAGTGATTCTGTAGTTTTTCTTGTGGTATGGGTGATAAGAGAGGAAAAAATTGTTCTCTAAGAATTCCTTCCAGCAAGAGCCTGAGAAACAGACTAGGAGGATCTTGGTTCTCTGAGGCAGTCTGCCAGCTACTGGTCCAGCCCTTGCTTCTGACTGGGCATCCCCAAAAATACGTCTCATTATGGCCTAGCACAGGGCTGTTCACACTGTAGATTACTGGGAAATACTTATTAGTTAATTTATGGGTGGCCCTTGGGGTAACCAGAATGTTCCAGGACCTTTCCAAATGATTAAGTAGACCTGATAATTGTTGCCTATGTTAACCTCCATTCCCATTTCAGAATCAATACCTCTTGAAGGATACCAGTGGAAGCAACCAGATCATTCCATCACCTTCAGTTACATCAGAACTTGACAGTAAAACCCACAGGGAGAATTTGAAACAGGTGCTTTTTGTCTCTGGCTTAACTCTCTGTAGGCTATGGAGGCAGCCTGAGTAGTTGGGGTTCGGTATTTGGTGGCCCAGCAGGCACCAGATGCATTGTTTGCCTGTCTGAGATCTGAGCAGAGAGAGATGTGTCGCTATTTTAGGGATCCAAAATGCTAGCCTGTCTCTTCTTTGGCACTCTACCTTTTTCCTCTTTTTTTTTTTCACCTTGCATGTCAATCAGTGGAGTAAATTCCTTTTCACATTTTGAAAAACATAGAATAACCAGATTATCCTAAAAGTGTGAAAAAATCACAATCTGGACAAGTTAACGATGAATGGGTAGCAGATTAACTCAGAATGGTGGCTGTTTTGAGCCATAGTAAGTGCTTAGAGTGTTAGAAAGCATATCCTTGAAACTCAGGATGACTGAAGGCAAGAGGTGGGAAGGGAGTCTCAGGTTCAGAATCACATTAACTAAAGGGAATAAAGGAAATCTTCACTAAGAAGAATTCTTGCCCTGAGTTTAATGACTTTTAAAACCTATAGTCATAATTCCTTTTTAAGTAGCAATCACTACTACAGTATGTCAATAAAAATAATTGAATCTTGTACTAAATAATGCACTACTTGTTATGGTTTTTTTTACATGCGCCAATTCACTAATTGGTGTTGTTCCTAAGGTAGTTTTGTTCTGACAAATTAGGTTAATGGCATTTTCAGTTAATAACCCAGTAGGCTTTCCTGCTAGCAGGTAAGGTAAACATTGGCAAATCAATTTGCAAGCTCTCAGCTTCCTGGGACCAGAAAGTGAATCATGTAGGTAGTTCTCTTCCATCTCTCCCATTCTTGTCTGGCTGAGGTTAAACAGTTCCAAAGGGAGTAAACTAGGAACAGTTTAGAACAGAAGCAGAAACAGAACAATTGATGGTCAACCCAGAAGAGGAGTTTACTTCATTAACTTCAGATAATAATGGTTGTTAGGTGCTACTGGCCTGCTTACCTAGTATAACATCTTTAGCTGGATTCCACAACTTGATTTATTTCCACTCCAGGATATCCTGTACCTTCACAACTCTTTAGAGGAGGTAAACAGTGCCCTAGTGGGGTACCAGAAACAGAATGACCTTAAACTCAAGGGGATGAATGAGACAGTCAGTAGTCTTACCCAGAGAGTCAACCTGATAGAAAGCGATCTGGTTGCTATGAGCCAGGTAGAAAAGAAAGCGAACCTGTCCTTCAGCATGGTAAGCCTTTTCAGATCTTCTCTGACGTATTCTGTATTGCACTATGCTTTGTCTATACCTGACTAACATTCCACAGCCTTTTGAAAAGGCATAATTGAGAGATTGTACATTTGTATGGTACTTAGTTCTTGTCTTCTTTAATCGTTACACTAAATCTTTGACGTGAATGGCATAGACAGTGCTAGTCCTAATGTGGAGAGATGTGGAGACGCTAAGTCACCTACCAAGGCCTCACCACAAGTCATTGCTGGAGATGACAAGCCTCTTACTGTGTTACCAATGACCTGTCTGATAAGAAAGTTGTATCGTGTATTTCCAAGTGCTGTCTTCTTGATCTTTTCATATTAAGTTATGAGGGGCACCAGCAGTGGCAATTGACAATAACTGAAGAATCTTTTGTTATTTCTCTAAGCCTGAACTTTGCTTTCATATCCTGCTTCTGTCTGCAAATTAGGGAAATCATTTTGCATGTAATGTCAGGAAAACCACTTAAAATGTGTCAGGTCATGCCAGCTCCTTCCTGCCAATGAGAACTTAAGAGGTCATTGAGTCCAATCCCTCATCTACAGATGAGAAACTGAATGGCCTACTAAGTCACTGATGCTGGCAGGCCATGTGGTTCACTGGTTTTCATGTTACTGTGAATAAAATATGGGATCACTTGTTTTCCACTTTTCCTTGTATGTTGTGCTGGAATTAGTTTGTAATAGCTGCAGGCTCCACCCTTCAACACACAGCGAGGACGCAGGCATATAAAGAAACAGAAACCAAATACAGGAAATTGTACTATAAATTCAAATAATCACCAAAACTGGAAGCAATCCCACAAATAAAGTTGAACTCACGCACATAGAAAGCAGCCTCTGAACTGGCTCTGCCACAGTGGAGCCTTGGCAAGTCGCCTTGACTTCCTTAGCTTTGAAGGGTGGATAGGAAGACCTGTTCCTGCTCTTGCTTTACAGGGGTGTGTGATTTACTACAAAGCTATGGAGATTGAAGGCACCTGGTTTCAAAAAGACCTTTTGAACTCACAGAAGCTAAGTAGGTGCTAGGAGTTTAGGATGACTTGATGACTGTTATGCCTTAAAAGTTTTTAAGGCTTTATTGTGAAAACTTACCACCCCTCACTGCCCTGCCTCCTTTATTTTTCTCCAGCAAAGAAAATTAGTCATAGTATCCAGCTGTCCCATTTCTTCCAACAGCATACCCAGTGTGGCTGTGGGTGAAAGGTCTCTCACCTGTTATGCTTCTCCCCTCTGGCGTTCTGTTGGAAGTATTTTGAGACCCTTTTAACTAAGTTGAATCAATTTGTTTAAAAAATACTGGATGTTAAAGTTTTCATGTTTGTCTTTAATCTTCTTATTCTGCTTTACCTTTAAGGTGAGTGATAGAGCTGCCAGTCTGAAGAGAGAGTCTCTGGATCAAGTGACCAACAGAACAGATTCACTAAAACCCCAAAGCATAAAGGTAAATAGGAGGCCTAACCCCTAAAACCAAACCCATTGCCACTGAGTTAATTCCAATTCATGGCAACCCTTTAAGACAGAGTAGAACTTACGCATAGGATTTCCTAGCCCATAATCTTTACAGGAGCAGACTGCTATTTCTTTTCTCCCACAGAGTAAAGGCTCGAGAATTTGAACCACCAGTTTTTTCTTTAGCAGCCAAGTGGCTTAACCATTGTACCAACAGGGCTCCTTATAGAAGGCTTACTCTGAAAAAAAGTAAATAAATACATGCGTATCTCTGTATTCCACTGCTTTTTTCTCAAAGAAGCTCATTGGTCTTATTTTTAAAATGTCAAGACAGAGTAATTGAAAAATTAGCTTTTTGTGTGCTGTGTTCATTCCGAGTCATAATGACAGACAGGTACCCTATAGGGTTTCCCAGGCTGAAATCTTTATGGAAGCAGATCACCGGGTCTGGTATTACTCTGTGCCAAGCACTTTGCTAGGAACTGGGGTGACCACTGTGAGCAGGACAGACATGTGACCCCTAGTCTGATAGTGCTCAAAGTCTGTAAGTCAGAAAATTATTAACACACAGTTAAACAGATAATTACTCTCAAGTATGGTAAGTGTGCAAAGGAAAAGTAGAGGTGACAGTGAGGACAGTAAGCGATCAGGCAGGCTTTCCTAACTGTACTAATGATGGGGAACAGAGGCATAGATAATCTAAAAATGGTGGCTAACCCAGAATTATTTCTTATTTTTAGATTGCAATCTCAATATGTATGTTGTCCATTAAAACCTCAGCCGGCTCTCCTCCCAACCTTGTACTTTCCCCTTTTTTATTCTTCCGTAGATAAGCCAAGCTATCTATAATGTGCTCTGATAAGCCAAGAAAGTTAGTAACGTTCTTTGTGATTATAGTGTTGTTTAATGCTATAAGCCCTGTGCTCAATAAAGAAAAAGCCAGAAAGATTGTGGCTAAGTAGCTAAAATATCTTCACAGGTGTACATTGTGTTTGAGAAGTTTAGAGGATGTGAAATTCAGAGGAAATGAACTTGGACTGGAACCATTTAAGTGCAGACCACTTCTCATATAACATCTTCCATCTTTGTTATTTGTTCCTTACAGTTTTATATTATCTAGATAAAAATCATGTGTGTTACACTTTTAACTCTTCATAAGCTAGGCTTTGTTGACTCTTTTGGCTGCTGCTGCCAATACTTTATTAAAAAAATAAATCACATAGAAAATAGCAATAAAAATTAAGAAGCATATATAAACGTTACACAAAAGTAATAGGTGATTACTGTTGGAAAGTAGTAGTGATTTCAGCAGCAGTTCAGAGTTTAACAATAAATATCAAAACAAAAAACACCCAATACACATTTTTGCCTGAATTTATTGGTTTACTTTCAGAACCTTTATGTTTTTAATTATCATCTTTATGTATTAGCCTCTTGTCCTTCCTCATCCAAGCATCCTAATCAGCTGCATTTTCTCCTTACCACTATTTCTTCAAGTATTTAATATCTGAGTCACCTACATGATGGTTGTCATGCCCTGTCTTGTTTTAGTGACTTAAATTTGTCCATATTTTAGCTCGTTAAGTAAACTAAAAGCAATCCATTGGTGATTTTGAGCTGCTGACATTTCAGTTCATGGGAAAGTGCCCTAACCACTGTGACATTAGGGCTCCTCACAGGAGCTATTAAGGGTAGAAGTGAAGTAAATACATACTGAATAAGAGAAATGGGTAATGAGTTGTGTTCTAATTAAAGATAGGATCGGGAACTTTCCTGTTACTCTAAGCAGTTATAGTGGCCCCATAGAAGCCAGACTTGTTTGTGTATATATACCACTCTAAAGGTACCTGGGAATGAAACAGAGTGTGTAGGGGGGAAATTAAAAAAATTTCTTAAAGTATAAGCAAGCAAGACTTTGAATTAGAGAGACTGCAGCATCTTCTTTATGTTCTTTACAGTTCCTGCCTCTCTTTGAATCACTACCACCTTGCAGGGAGAGAGACAACTGGGATAATACTTGTGGTTTTTGTTGAGTCACTTTTTTTTCCTTAAGGTTTATCATCTTAAAGTGATAGACTAGTGGTCTAGTCACAAGATGAAGATATTTAGTTAGTATGAAATAGCACCTAGAAAATGGTATCCTACTAATTTAGGATATAAGTGTCACATAGCCACCTGAGCAAGGGTACATTTCCTTTACTGCTGACATATGCGTACCTTCCCCCATCAAATGTGCACTCATAGTGAATCAGATCGTCTGTGGCATAATGTTCCCTCAATGGTCTACTCTTAAATCCAGTGAGGCCCCCTGTTATCAAAATTTAATGTGTTTGTCAGTTGTTTCTGGCATTGCCCTTAGAGAGAACTTACCTACTTGGACTTGGGTACTACATACTAAATAGGCCCTTGGAAAATAGTAAAATCAGATGAGTTCTTCCACCTTAAATCTTCTGTGATCTTTGTTTTGGGCAGAAAGAAGATATTTCAGATTCTCAAGTGTCAAAGCTAAAAGAAAAACTGCAGTTGATCAGTTCTCTCACAAACAAACCTGAGAGCAACAAGCCTCCAGAGACTGCTGATAAAGGTGAGAGCAGGGGCTGACTTCTGAATATTTCATGCAGGCTTGGGCAGCTTTCCTCCCGCACAAGGAGTGGGCAGAGGTGTTCCAGCAGTACTGATGGAGTCCTGTGAATGTTGCCTGAGCGCACTGAGATGAAGCTGATATAGTTTGCTTTCATTTAGAAAAAGCCCATTTTGTACATGATTTGTACTCCAGTCTATTAAGGGAAAAATGGGTAATATTTAGCTGGAAATAGACTTCTCCATGCTGTCTGCATCCAATTATAGGCAAAAATGTTACTGTCATGGCGTGTATCAAACCAGCCCTAAATGTTGTTTATGGACGTCTTTTCATTTCTGTAAGTGCATAACAATTACTTAAAAATAAATGTTAGTCCTTCAGAAAAATCACTAACAATAATAATGGGATCACTGAGGTGGAAGGGCCCTTGGCTTTAGTCAGGGGTGTACCCAGTCCCTACTAGCAGATGTCTCAGCCTCCACTCACTTAGGCCCAATGGGGATATAACCAAGATGCTGGACTGTATTAGCTCTGACAGCCCTCACTACCACCACATATTATTCGTTTGGGGAAAAACAATACAACAGCCCTTGAATTCTCTTTTGGTTGGGAGACAGAACTGCAGTGGGAGGCCTTGCGCTAATGTTGTGGTACGTAAACTTATGGAAACCTTACTTCAGCCCCAGCTTGGCTGGTAATGCCTACTTGTGACCCAGCTTATAACAAGGCTCCTAGGATGTTAGAAAAATCTTTCACATCCAGCCACTATATTGTTCTCACCACTTAAATCCTTAAATATACTATAAGATCATCCAATGGGACTGCTGCTTCAAACCTATTATAGTATTGATGGAACTTCACCCTTCACAAAATGTGTCTCAATCAGGGCCCTTAATTTCGCGTAGTCCACTATGCTATTTAGTTCACAGCTGTCTGTCTTTAAAGTGCCTATGCAATTGCCATAAAAGATGATCCTCGAAGCTAGCTTAATTTGGTATCACGTTCTGTAATACTAAAACCATGTGTTTTTGTTATAGAACAGGTACAGAGTTTTACATCAGAGCCATCAGCATTGCCAAAATTTTCACGATCTCTTGGAGACCAAATTGAAAAGGCTGTCCAGCTGACACGTCTCTCCTTACCAGGAATTTCAAGCACTGAAGGTAAGTTTTAACCTACAGGGTACTAGGAGAAGTATTCAAAATAATAACTTTTTTTTTCTTTCTTTCTTTTTTTTTATTATTATGATGGAATGAAAATGTACATTCCCGTATAAATTTGCATGCCCACCTATATGCAGCTCCCACTGCTGTCCCTGCCCGGTGAGAGCACACTCTTCCTCTCTGCTCCATACATGTCTTATCCTTGCAACAATCTCCTATCCCCTCCTCTCCACCCACTCCCCCGCCTCCAGTAAGAGGTCAGCAGGATGACATCGTATAGATACACAGAACCATAAAGTACACACATGATATGGTCACTCTGTGTCACCAAGACCAGTCCATTCCTGTCCCAAGAGTTGACCTCCATTATGATTTATGAACAGGGGCAGCATCAGGGCCAGGGGCCATACTCCCAGGGGAACTCTGAGGCCTCTGGACCATCAATTGCAGTCTTGTAGTGGAGATCTCAGGGTGCATCCCATTTTATTCTTGTGTTGCCAGTGACACTCAACTTTGGGAGCTCCCTCATGGCTATCACTGGTGGTGGCCAGGCACTATCGTTCTTCCAGTCACAAGCTGATGTAGTTACCCACTCACATGGGCCTCTCTGTCTTCTGGGTTCTCTTTCCCCCGTGTCGTTCAAAGTAATAACTTTTTAATGTTTTTTAACTTATAAAAAATATATATACCTAACATTTATTGAGTTCTTTGTGTGCAGTAATCTGTATAATCCTTATAACAGTCCTGTGAACATAAATATCCTCATCCATTTTCCCGATTGGCAAGCTGCCTAAGTTCATGAAGCAAGTAACTGGTCAATGTAGAATTCATACCAAGGCAGCCTGACACCAAAGCATGTAGTCATAACTAATACATTGTATTTCCTCTCTGTTAATGTTTTTGGAGTCTTATTGATTCACTGAGCGTATAATTAGACCCACTGCTGTTTAAAAAAAAAAAAAAAAATTTAAGCAATAAAAACAGAGTATGAGATATGGTCTCACTGTCCTCAAGGGTATTAACAGTCTAGTGGAAAAGGCATACAAGCAGATACAATACTGTGAGATTAGCTAGATAAACATTGGCCGTGTTGTCCGAGCTGTCCAAAAATGAGGGAGCCCTTTTGCTGAGAAATCAGCAAGATGGACATTAGTGTGAGGGTGTGGTTCACAGAAGATGGGTTGGCCTCGTTTCCCAGAATATGTGTCCTTTTCTCTCAGAGCCACCAGATTTTTATACCTCCTAACTACCTGGACAATCATCCCGTTCTTACACATCCATTGTTGCCTTGCTCTTCACTTCAGCTTAGATACCATTCCTCTAGGAAACATCTTTACCTTCCAGAGCTGGATTCTTTGTGCTCTTGTAGTGTTTTCTGTTTGTCCCTGTTTAGTACATATCTGTTCCCAGTGTGAATTAATCCTCAACATAGAGAAAACTGAAATCCTCAAAACTGGACCAATAAGCAACGTGATAAACACAGAAAAGATTTTAGTTATAAAGGATTTCATTTTACTTGGATCCACAGTCAACACCCGTGGAAGCAGCAGTCAAGAAATCCAAAGACACATTGCATTGGGAAAATCAGCTGCAAAAGACCTCTTTCAGGTGTTGAAAAGCAAGGACATCACCTTGAGGACTAAGATGCACCTAACCCAAGCTGTGGTTTTTTCAGTTGCTTTATATGCGTGGAAAAACTGGGTGATGAATAAAGAAGACTGACGAATGGATGCCTTTGGATTATGGTATTGGCAAAGAATGTTGACTATACCATGGACTGCTGAAAGAAGGAACATATTTGTCTTGGAAGAAGTACAACCAGAATGCTCCTCAGAAGCAAGGACGGTGAGACTGCATCTCACATACTTTGGATATGTTACCAGGAGGGCTCAGTCCCTGCAGAAGGACATCATGCTGGGTAAAGTAGAGGGTCACTGACACAGTGCTGTCACACTGGGCTCAAGCATAACAATTGTGAGGATGGCCTAGGACTGGACAGTGTTTGCTTCTGTTGTACATAAGGTCATTGTGAGTCTGAACTGAACTCAGTGGCACCTGACAGCAACATTATCTTAAATAGCATCTTAGAGAAAAAACAAAGAAGGCACAGCTCAGCTGGTGATACTTGTCTTAATCGTAACAGAAATGTCACAAGTGGATCGCTTTAAAAAGAGAAATTTATTTCCTCACAATAAAGTACTCTGTGAGTCCAAATTCAGGGCATCAGCTTCAAGAGAAGGCTTTCTCTGTTGGCTCTGAAGGAAGGTCGTTGTCATCAGTCTTCCCTTGGACTGGGAGCTTTTGGGGTACAGGGACCCTGGATACTTTCCAGAGGACATGCTCTGCTCTGACTACTGCTTTCCAGGTGGTATGAGGCCCCCAACTCTCTGCTTGCTCCCTTTCCTTTATATACCAAGAGATTGTCTCAAGGTATAATACACTCTTAATAGATTGAGTCCTGCCCCACCAACTCAACTGCCACCATCCTCCCTCATTAACATCACAGAAGCTTACAACATACAGGAACGTCACACAGTACTAGGAATCATGGCCCAGCCAAATGATGCACACTTTTTGGAGAGGACACAGTTCAACCCATGACAGTACTTCTCTGTCTCTTAAAAAAAAAAAAAACTCTGGTTCTTTTTTTCCTTTTTTTAAATTGATATATAATTCACATAAAGTAACATTTACCCTTTTAAAGTGTATAATTTAGTGGTGTTAGTATGTTCACAGGATTACACAACCATTATCATTATCTAATTCCAGAATATTTTTATTTCTTCCAAAAGAAACCTAGACCTGCTAGATCATTATCCCTGTAAGTGGATTTCCCTCTCCCAGCAGCCCCTGGCATCCACTAGCCTACTATTTGTCTCTATGAGTTTGCCTGCTCTGGGTGGAATCATACAATATGTGGTCATCTCTGTCTGGCTTCCTCCACTGAACATATGTTTTCAGGGTCCATGTTGTGGCATATATCAGCACTTCATTCCTTTTTATGGCTGAATAATACTTCACTGTATGAATATACAGTTTGTTTATCCCTTCACGTTGACGGACATTTGGATTGTTTTCACTTTTTTGCTATTAGAATAATACTGCTATGAACTTTCATCTGCAAGTTTTTGTGTGGACATATATTTTCATTTTTCTAGGGAAAAGATTGTTGGATCTTATGTAACTTCATGTTTAACTTTTTAAGGAACTGCCAAACTGTCTTCCAAAGTGGCTGTACTGTTTTACAGTCTTATCAGTAATGTCGTGGGGTTTCAGTTTCTCCACATCCTAGCCAACACTTGCTATTTTCCCTTTTTCATCCTAGGGGATGTAAAGTGGTATCACATTGTGGTCTTGAGTCCCTGGTTCTTGACTTACTTGATTTCTGGATTTAGGGAGACAACATCATGTAGTAAACAGAACACCAAAATAAGTAATAAGAAAAGTTGTATTCTGGTCCTTATTTAGCCACTTAAAAATATGTGACTTTGAGCAAATTACTTTCCTATTTGGTTTTCCTATCCAAACTGAGAAAACGATTTGCATGTTTGGGATTATCATTGCTTAAGGACTTCCCGGTCATCCCCCCAGTCCTCAGTGAGCCACCCAACAAGAAATTGGACGGTATGCCACAGTCTCTTCTACATGCTCAGCTCCTTTCAGGCAGCTCTTTCAGTCTCAGTTGCTGTTCAGTGGGTTCTTATGCCCCATGTGTGCATAGTAGAACTGCACTTTATAGGGTTTTCAATGCTCTGACCTGGAAGCAGATTACTGGGTCTTACTTCTGAGGAACCTCAGGGTGAGTTTGATCTACCAACCTTTTGGTTAATCATCCAGCGCTTAACCATTTGCACCATTCAGGGGCTCCTAAGTACCTCTTTATGTGTTGCTGTGGAGGTGATTCTGACTCATAGTGACCCCATAGTGCAGAGTAGAACTGCCCCATAGAGTTCTCTAGGAGCAGGTGGTGGATATGAACTGGCGACCTTTTGGTTAGCAGCTGAATGCCTAACCCTTGGCCCCACCAGGACTCCATAGTAGCATGTTAGCCTCTGCAAGGCTTTTCTCCCTCTTTAACATAAGAAAAAAGTCTGGAAAATCTGAAGAGAAGTACCTGGACAGAGGGAAAGCCAGTCCTTGCGTTTCTCCTGCAGTTGTCTGTCACTGCTTGTATTTTAGGCAGATAGTACCATACAGTATCCCTGACATTTTTAAAGCATCAGCAATTAATTAGTCTTTGTGATTTAGTGAAATCTGAAACCTTACCTTTGAAAATAAAACCTGTGTAGTAACTTTTCTTTTACTGTTTTAAATTCAGCTAAGGCTGCTTTTCAACTGTTAACTGAATTTAGCTATATGTGTAAACATGCTCATTTTTTGTAATTCTTTTTTGACAGATCTTCAGGATTTTTTCCAAAAGATTGACCAGGACATGGATGGGAAGCTGACCTACCAGGAAATCCAGAACTCCTTAGGTTCTGCTGTGCCAGAACCAAAGAGCTTTAGGGTGTTTGATTCTGATGGAGATGAAAGATACTCACTGCTGGAGTTAAGAGTTGCTTTAGGTGTCTAGCCTTATTAAGCATATTTTAAAAATGGGCATATGTGCTGGACTACTTAATATCTACTCAACAAAAACAACCCTTTCACATGTCCCATCAGTCCTCCAGTCCTCCAAACTACTGTAGCAGACACATTGCCACGTTTTAACTTGTTTGAAGAAGTTATATAAAAGTTATTTTTGTAAAAAAAACAAAGATCATTTTACTTACAGTATTCAGGAAAACTTAAATGATTTCCTGAAACCAGTAAGATCTTACCTTTTCAAGTTGCTAGAGAAAAATTAAAGTCCTCTTTTTTTCTCTTTCCTTTTTTGAAGGGAGGAGGCCTTATCTTTTGAAACTGGAAAGCATACACAGAGAGAGAACAAGCCAGTTTTTATATTTCACATAAACATGCCTTAAATTAGCTGCACTTTATAGACCCAGAAAATGTCTTTCCTGTAAAAGATAGACCTTTTCTGTTTGTAAATAGTTCAAATGAAAATAAGAATTGTGCATATTTTGTAAGAAGAATGGTTTTAAACAGAATCTGAACAAACGACGATTAAAACTCACTAATCTGACCCTGTTAGCGGCTAAAACTGTCCACATCTTCCTAAACATCCTTTGAAGGCCCAGGTGCTGCTGTGGGGTTTAGCCTGGTGACTGGGGGAATAATTTAGGGAGTGGACACTGGGAACAGTGCTGACTCCAGGCCCTAGAGAGTAAGATTCTGGTTCTTCATTCCCATTCCCTCAACTAGTCACAATCTCTGAATCAGAGATGTCTCGTTGGGATTTTTTTTTTCCCCCTTTTCATTTTTAGTCCAACTTCAGGGTTTATAAGCATAAAAAGTTACCTAGCAAGGAGCTACATTTCCCCCCAGGTGATCTAGATTATCTGCCTCCACCCATCTACCCAAGTGTGATCTCCGCTGCCATCTCCATTTCGAATGGCAGGGCTGAAATCCCTCAGTCACTGCCTTGAGCTTGGCCAGCAGGAGCTTCAGAGGAGAACTAT
The DNA here is from genome assembly GCA_028571685.1 of Heterohyrax brucei. Classification (NCBI taxonomy): domain Eukaryota; kingdom Metazoa; phylum Chordata; class Mammalia; order Hyracoidea; family Procaviidae; genus Heterohyrax; species Heterohyrax brucei. Next base: position 79,251,711 of record CM053140.1, on the reverse strand, counting down.
GCCTCTGATTTTGACCCAGGAAAAGTCTACGCCTTGAGATTTTACTTAGGAGTTAACCAAGAAGCCAGTATATTTCTCTGTGGGCTAAGGCCAAAACAGTTGTGAGATGAAACAAAGCTAACCACACATGAAATCACATTTTTACCATTTTCTACTCTTAATTAGCTAAAGACTGTCCAAAGCAGGCAACTTGGAGCAGGGGGCTTCATGTGATGGTAGCAAGTATCCTCAAACCTATACAAATAAATGCGATACTTTTCCTCCTCATAAATACTTCAGTGAGCCTGAAACTGAAGGTCTGTGGACTGGAAGGAACAGTGCTGTCATGTCTTCGGTATATCAAGTCTGGATTTGTTTGTTGTTCCTAGAACCAGTCTTTGGGCATGAAAGAGAAAACTTTGCAAAACTTTTACTTTGCTGCAAGCCAAGTCAGGGAGAAAAGAGAAGCTTCGTGACACGGCCTTGTTTAGTAGAGTTCATTTCCATTTAATTTTCTGTCCAAGGTACCCTGTCAGCCATGGATGCAGTTGAAAACCCGCTACAATCAAGTCGATTCCTACTCATAACGATTCTGTAGGACAGAGCAGAACTGCCCCATAGGGTTTCCAGAGACAGCTGGTGGATTCTAACTGCCAACATTTTGGTTAGCAACCATACTCTTAACTACTGCATCACTGGGGCAGCCCCATTAAAAGTTTAATAAGAGCTGTTTTTTGTTTTTTACTAGAAGTATTAAAAGTTAGTTTAAGCAACATGAAGTCTTTTCCCATGAAGGTTTCAGCTTGCCGCCTCATGGCTTATGCTTCTCAGGTTTTTTAAGAAATGTTTTCCTTGTCCATCTGTGCTAGTTCACTTTCTAGGAAAGATTAAAATATAAAATTAACTTGGCACTTTAGGTAACTTGAAGACAACTCTTTCTGGTTGGCTTCCATGCCCCCGCCCTTTTTTTAATATATGCATCCTTACAGATTTTGTAACAACCAAATAAAATTGTAGCAATAAATTGGATTATATTTGTATGTACTGTACTATATTTGTATGTACTGTACCATAAACAGTATGTCTTATCCAGAAGGGTTTTTTTTTTTGAGAACTGATTTATGTGAAATATACTTGAGGGTAATGTAGCTTGACCTTTTTAGTTTCAGATTCCTGTGCATAGGCAGATACTTGGAGGACACCTTAACTCTTTGTTGTATGTACTTTTTTACCAGATACTGTAAGTGGAGAGGTCTTATTTGAAACAGCATTTTAGTTTATCTCACTTTCTTCCCACCGTCAGCTTGTCTGGCCAGCATCATCCCTGAGCCAGCTATGTACTACCGTCACCTCTCCCCACCAAGTCAGGTCAGAGTGTTCACGCTACACTCCCAGACCTGGGAGGCCCTTGTCATACTGCGTGTTGAGCAGGCTGATTGCCTTAAGAGCCCCATAAGCCTATTATCCAGTGTTTAATTTGGGGTTTTTATTTGTATGTTGTTTTAGCTTCACCTGCCACGTGACCCAGCTCTCAGAGGAAGTTTGAGTAGTGGCAGTAAGTGTGGCTTGTGTTTACATCTTTTAACTTAAAGCCTGGTTTCTGGGTACTTTTAGTCTTTGCCTTCCCCTGTCTGGTATAGAGTCAGTGTGAGTTGGAATTGACTCGACAGCAGTGTGTTTCAGTTTGTTTTTTTTTTTCTATCTGATATTTACTTCAAGAGCCTTCTCATAAAATAGAAGTTTAAAAAGAAAAAGTGGTATAGGAAGAGAAGACCTGGCTTAGGGATGATGGCAGTGTACTCTTAAGAGCAGAGAGGTAACTGGCAGAGAGGAATGTGTCTGATACAACAGAGCTGGAGAGTGGGCACCCTTCACCTGCTGCTGGCATTTTCCCTTCCATTGGAGTTTCCTTACTTGGCAGTGGCTGGACATGATCTCCTTAAGCCCACTTGCTGGTTTTGTCACGGGTGAGGATTTTGACTCTTTTCGGCTCATACTCGTGATGGCTTGCTGGTGAATTGTTGTTGGTGACAGATTTTGTTTGCTACTCACCCCACTGTTACCAACACTGGCTAGATGCAGTCCCTTCTTGCATATCAAAACCAGAACACATTTGGGTATTCTTGAGACTTTAAGAGTACGTGTTGTTTGTTACGTGAACCTAGAGTACCTTGTTTTCTCATATTAAGAAATACAAATCTACTCTGTTTTAGTGGAGCTCTTTTGGTAATGTATAAGCAACTTCGGTTTTGTTTAGGGAGTGACTTCCATGACTTGATTTGATCTTTATTTCATATCAGTAACAGCCGTTTTAATTTATCTAAATAAAACATTTCCCTTTTCTCTCTCACTGTTTCTATGGCTAAAGCCCCCCACATTACTAAGGAAAAAGGAACATCCACTATTTTTATGCATTTCTTCCTTCTCATGGAAGCCAAGACTAACAAATGGTAGAATGGTGGGTACAAAGCAGTGTTCGTGAATCTGCCTTAAGAATAGTAGTATTTGAAAAAAAAAAGAATAATTTGTTTGGCCTGAAGAAGCAAAGGTTACAGGGCTCAGATGTAGGCATCAACAGGGCCATGGGAGCTGTGGTATGTGAGGGAAAAGGGAGCCCCTGGCTTCATATAAAGCAGAGCAGCCCCGCGCTCATGTCTATTTTATATGAGATCCAACAAGTCCACAAACAATTGTTTTAGGTGCTACATACCTCATTGTTGAATATCACTACGGTCACCTTCAAGGTACTCCCCTTAGGAAGCTATGCACTGATGCTGCTGCCTAGTCCACCCTTCAAAGCAATTTTTGGAACTCTTTCTGGAATGGCCATTGCACATAGTGGGATGGTGGCAAGTTGCAAACTTTAACTGTATAGTTGCCGTGAGGGAGTTTTTAGCCAGGAAATAACTACTGGAACACCCTCCTAATCACCTGATCTGGCCCCCGGTGACTTTTTTGTTTACTCAAAGATAAAATATTAAAGGAAGACATTTGGATGACATTCAGGACATCAAGGGTAATACGAGGACAGCTCTGATGGCCATTCCAGAAAAAGAATTCCATAATTGCTTTGAAGGGAGGACTAGGTGCTGGCATTGGTGCATAGCTTCCCAAGGGGAGTACTTCGAAGGCGACCATAGTGATATTCATCAATGAGGTATGCACTACCTTTTCTAAGATGAGTTCACAAACTTAATTGGTAGTCCTCGTAGGAGCATAGTTGAAAAAAAATATATTCTTTCTTTTAAAAGGAAAACAGCTTCAAATCCAGTGCCAAAGAAGGATTTTTCAAGGGCTGGGGCTTTTTCACACACATTTGCTAGATTACAGGACTCCTCCTCCCCTTAATTCTGGCCCTCCTCCCTCTAAGAAGACTAGTTTTAGCTCATTTACAAATAGGATGAGTGGGAAGCACTTACTCATTTTCAAAGTGAAAGAAATATGTATCCTGGAGCAGATACAGATTTCCTTATCATTAAATGGGGAACAAATAGCTGTGGTATTATCTCTGTCTCTCCTTTTAGGATTGGTTCTAGAAGATGCATGTTATTAATACTTCCATGTAGTGAATGTTAACTTTTGGGAGGCCACGAGTCCCCCTTGAAAAGATGAATACTATGGATACATTTCTGTGTATAATTTAGAAGAACCACTGACCAGCCCTTTCCCCAAGTCAGTCTATAGACACTGAGTCAATTGCAGCCTAAACACAAACTAAAGCATTTGCTGGGAGTTTTCTAACAAGACATTAGGGAAGAGACACCATGGAGTGTGGTAGGAAGATCAGACAGATCTAAGTTTGAGTCTTGGCTATGAAATACAAAAAAGGCTTTCAGCAGATGCCCTTTGAGCCTTGGTTTCTTCATCTGTATGTAAAAGGGAGATTATGATACCCATGTGGCAGTGTTCTTGTATTAGAAAGAATGTGTACAGACAACCACATGAAAATCCAATATAACTAGAATACAATTTGCTCAGTAGTTTCATGATGACTTGTGTGCAACATAGCCACTGTGAATTGCCATGGATCGTGTGACCTCAGCAGCTTGCACTCTTGTGGCAGATGTGCTTGAAGTCCGCAAAAGAGCACCTCCTTTAGGGACCTAGCCCTGGGCTTGGCTCTTATTACTGATCTTTAAGAAATACTGGCTGGATGGTGGAGCCCACCCACCCACAGTGCCGGTTTAGTTCCCATCTGTGTTGGTGAGACTCAGTGACCTTTACCTTGGTTTACAGAGTGTCCCTATCAAACAAGGAAGGTCGCCCTCCTCATAAACAGCAAATGAGACACAAGTGAGCCTTGCACTTTTTTTCTTTTAATGTTTCATTAACATGACATCCATATGAGCACTGACCTCAGTGATAATACTACCTCCTTGAGGTTAGCCCCACTTCCTACTCTGTCCCTGATGCCTGCAGCTTCCACTCTCAATAAAGAGGAGTCTATATTTCTGAAGCACAAGTCTTGCCACTGGTGCAGTGGTCACCAGGGGCCAGTGTTGGGAGGGAATGGAAGTGGACGTTCCTCTCAGGACAAATGGCGAAAGGGTAGGAGACAGAATGGTTCAGCATGGGGGGTAGGTTGCAGAGAGACAGAGCAAATGGCACCTCCTCGAAGATGGGAATTGCGAGTGGGGAGCTGGCCTGAGGCTGCAGCATTGAGGTCAGTAGGGGCTGTTTTGGCACCTGCAGCAGTGCAGGTTGTAGAGCGACAGGGTCCTCCACTTTGGGGCTATTGTCTTGGACAGCCTGGATCCTGTCCTTGGGGACATCTAGCTCCCACAGAGGATCTGGATTTTGGGTCTCAGTCTTGGTGACAGAAGGAGGAGGGCCCGTGTTGATGGCCGCATTCATGCCATACTGCCGTCGTTTGTTAATCCAGTACAACAGTGGGCTGTAGGTGAACGTGGCAGCTCTCATCACATTCACCCACTCTTGGGCATGTGCTTCTCGCCGCAAGTTCTTCCTCCGGTGCAGAAACAGAATGCAGCAGGCAGTTACCACAGAACACAGCCCCAGGAAGCCAAAGTACAGTGAGACCCACACTAAGAAAGAAACAGAGACAGTCCAGCTGATAGCTCTGGCGTGGATCCTGAGCTGTTTCACATTCCTCCTGACTTAACCTATTCATCAAGTCATTCCATCCTCTCCCACCCTATCCACCCTTCCTTCCCTTACTGACTTAATCTCATCATTCTTTATTTAATCAAAGCTAGATTTCCAGGGAGCTTAGAAGCCACATTTATCTCTTTATAGATAAGGAAAGCTAGGCCTAGAGGGGACATGACCTACCTAGGTTTAGACAAGCAAACCTCTGGTTCCTTACTCCAGACCCATCCGATCCATCAGGGAAGACTCACCTTAAGGGTGGGACCCATCAAGGAGGTAAAAGTTCACCAGTTAGCAGGGGCACTGATCTCATCCTATTCCATCACACCCCATTACCATTCTGCTGTGATGGGCCTCAGCTACTCATATTACCCACTGTGATTAGGAAGAGAAACATGGTCTCTGCCCTCAAGAAATCCTTAGTTTTCTAGAGGAAACAGTATCTTAACTGCCCATCACTCCTCCGTGCAGGCAGCCACCACCCCATCCATGCAAAACGTCATCCCTGATTGCTCCCAAGCACAAGGGCACAATGCAAGGGCAGGGACTAGAGGGGCACTTACCATCAGGGAGGCTGGGGCCCTCCTGTGGGGAATCCATAAGGTAGAGTCTTGATACCCAGCTGGTGACTCTGAGAGCTTTCTCTCACCTGCCTTTGTCCAACCAATGGGACCACCTTAGAATGTCCAGGCCCCATTGTTCCCTAAAGGAGAGGTCACTGGATTCTGAGCATTGAGCATTCCAGGGAGCAGTGCTTGCAGAATAGTCCTGGGTTGCTGCAAAGAAGGTGTTTCATCCAGTAGGGTGGAGCTGTAAATACTGCTCCCTCTACCCCGTGTGCTCTCCCCGCTGAATAGCTTCTTATCCTTCAAGGCTCAGCTCAACCTCTGCTCTGTGACAGTGGCATCAGTTGGCTTCCCAGAATCACATCATCTTCCAATTTGAAGGGATTTTGAGAATTAGTTGTCTAATCCAACTCCCATCAGATACTTGAGTCCTCAAGGTAGATCTACACTACCCAGCAACTAATCCCTTCAAGACTTAAATCAGAGACTTAACCAACTTCCTGAGGCAGTTTGAGCCATTCAGGAACAGCTCAGTTAGACAGCTCTTCACTACTTAAGACCTAATCAGCCTACTTACACGCTTCTTGTTGCCATTTAATTACTTCCTCTTACAGTTTTCCAGCATGTGACTTGGAGCAATGTTTAGAACAGATTTCTCTCTAGGTTCTGCTTACCCTTGGCTAGCCTCCTACCTTCAGTAGCTCTTCTTCTCAGTCTCGTTTACTGGTTTCTCCTTTTTTTTCCCCCTGATCTGTAAATATAAGAATGGAAACCCTGATGGTGTCGTTGTTAAGTGCTACAGCTGCTAAACAAAAGGTCAGCCAGACACTCCTTGGAAACTCTTGGAGCAGTTCTACTCTGTCCTATAACATCGCTATAAGTCAGAATCTGGGTTTCTAAATGCTGGAGTGCCCTAGAGGTCAACCTTCCATGTACATTCATTCCCTCAGCATCTCAACTGGCCTCACTGCTTCATGTATCCACTGGCATCTCCCAACTTTGTATCTCCAGCCTGTTCAGGACCAAGCTGAACTCTAGGCTCGTGTACCCAACAGCCTGTGTAACATCTCTATTTGCCAGTCTATTAAATATCAGGAACTGACATGTCCGACTTCTTTGTTGTAAACAAAGAGATACTTTGTTGTAAACAAAGAAGAAAGATCAGTAGTTGGAAAATACAGCCTCGGTGATAGAAATAATGCTGGCAATTGTATGACAGAATTTTGCAAGACTAATGACTTCTTCATTGCAAATAACTTTTTTTAACCAATACAAACGGTGACTGTATGCATGGACCTCACCAGATGGAATACACAGGAACCAAATCAACTACATCTTTGGAAAAAAATGATGAAAAAGTTCCATATCAGCAGTCAGAACAAGACCATGTGCTGAATGTGGCACAGATCATGAATTGCTCACATGCAAATGCAAATAGAAACTGAAAAAAATTAGAACAAGTTCACAAGATCCTAAGTATGACCTTGAATGTATCCCTCCTGACTTTAAAGACCATCTCAAAAACAGATTTGATGTGTTGACCACTAATGACTGAAAACCAGATGAACTGCAGAATGACATCAAAGACATCATCCATGAAGAGAGCAAGAGGTCATTAAAAAGACAGGAAAGAAAGAAAAGACCAAACTGGATGTCACAAGAAACTCTGAAACATGCTCTCAAATGTCGAGCAAATAAAGCAAAAGGAAGGAATGGCAAAGTAACACCTAAACAGAACATTTCAAAGGGCAGCTCTAGAAGACAAAAGAAAGTATTACAATGACATGTACAAAGAGTTGGAAATGGAAAACTAGAAGGGAAGAACACATTCTGCATTTCTCAAGCTGAAAGAACAAGGAAAAATTCAACCCTTGAGTTGAAATAGTAAAGGATTCCACAGAGAAAATATTAAACAACTGAGGGAATATCAAAAGAAGATAGAAGGAATACAGAGAGTCACTATACTATAAAAAACTGGTTGACACTCAGTCATCTGAAGAGGTAGCATATGGTCAGGAGCCAACAATACTGAGAGATGAAGTCAAAGCTGCACTGAAGGCACTGGCTAAAGACAAGGCTCCAGAATCTGACAGACTATCAGTTGAGATACTTTGACAAACAGATGCAGCACTGAATGCATGCTTATCTATGTCAAGAAATTCAGATGACAGCTACCTGGCAAGCTGATTGGAAGAGATCCATTTTTATGTCCATTTCAAAGAAAGGTGATCCAACCGAATGCTGAAATTACTGAACAATATCATTAATATCACACACAAGTAAAATTTTGCTCAAGATCATTCAAAAGCAACTGCAACAGTACATGAAAGGAACTGCCATAAATTCAAGCTGGATTCCGAAGAGGATGTGGAACCAGGGATATCATTGCTGATGTCAGATGGATCTTGACTGAAAACAGACAATACCAGGAAGATGTTTACCTGTGTTTCATTGACTGCAAAGGCATTCAACTGTGTGGAACATAACAAATTACGGCTAACACTGCATAAAATGGAAATTCCAGAACACTTAATTGTTCTCTTTAAGGAATCTATATGTATCAAGAGACAGTCGTGCAAACAGAACAAGGGGACACTGCATGGTTTAAAGTGAGGAAAGGCATGCATCAGTGTTGTATCCTTTCACCATATCTTTTCAATCTGTGTGCCAAGCAAACAATCCAAGAAGCTGTATTATAAGAAGAAGAACGAGGCATCAGGCTTGAAGGACGACTCATTAACAACTTGCATTACCCAGACGGCACCACCTTACTTGCTGAAAATGAAGATTTGAAACACTCACTGATGAAGATCATTGCTTATTGTCTGGAGAAAGGATTGAGGTTGTCAAGGATTTCATCCTACTTGGGTCCACAATCAATGCCCATGGAAGCAGCAGTCAAAAAATCAAAGATGCATTGCATTGGGAAAATCTGCCGCAAAAGATCTCTTCAAAGTACTGAAAAGTAAAGATGTCACCTTGAAGACTAAAGTGCCCCTGACCCAAGCCATGGTATTCTCAATTGCATCAGACGCATGCAAAAGCTGCAAAATGAACAAAGATGACACAAGAAGAATTGATGCTTTTGAATAGAGATGTTGGAGAAGAATGCTGAATGTACCATGGACCACCAAAACAACAAACTGATCTGTTCTGGAAAAAGTACAACCAGTGTGCTTCTTGGAAGCAAAGATGGCAAGACTGCATCTTACATACTTTCGACACGTTGTCTGAAAGGATCAGTCCATGGAGAAGGACGTCATACTTGGTAGAGTGATGAGTCAAAAAGAGGAGGACTCTCGACAAGATGGGTTGACACAGTGGCTGCAACAATGGGCTTAAGCATGAAAACGATTGTGGGCGTGACACAAGACCAGGCAGTGTTTTGTTGTGTTGTGCAGAGGGTCACTGGGAGTCAGAACCGACTCGACAGCACCTAACAACAGCATGTCCAAAACCCAACTCCTGATCATCCTCCAAAACTTACTGCAGCTTCAGCCTTCCTCCTCACCATAAATAGCAACTCTGTCCTTCCAGTTGTTCATGCCAAAATCTCTCAAGTTATCTTTGACTCCTGTTCATTCTCTCATATCCACAGTCACTCCATTAGCAAAATCTCTAGGCTCAGCTTTAAAAACATATCCAGAAATTGACCACTTGTCCATTGCTACCACTTGAGTCCAAATACTACCATCTCTCATGTGGATTACTAGTCTTCCTTTAGGGTGACTAATCATCCCAGTTTGCCCAGCACTGAGGGGAGCTTCTAGACATAGGATTTTCCAGGCTAAAACCAAAGACATCCCAAGTATACTGGGACAAGTTGATCACTCTAGGGAGAGCTTCCATCCTTGTCCTCTGTACCCTGTATTCCATCACAGGCCAGGGAGATGTGATCCTTTTTAAAAGTAGACCATGTTACTCCTGCTCAACACCTGCAGAGACTTTTCATCCCCCTCCAATTACCAGGCCCTGAATGATCTAACAGTGTCCTCCCCATTCCGTCTTCAGCTCATCTCTGTCCTCCCTATTCATTCCAGCAACCATAAACTCCTTGATGGTCCTCAAGCAGGGCAAGCAAGCTCCTGCACTGGGAATTTTGTACTTACTATTCTTTTGGAAATCCTGGTAGCGTAGTGGTTAAGTATTACATCTGCTAACCAAATGGTCAGCAGTTTGAATCTGCCAGGTGCTCCTTGGAAACTCTATGAAGCAGTTCTACTCTGCCCTGTAGGATCCCTATGAGTCAAAATCAACTCAAGGGCACTCAATTTGTTTTTTGGTATTCTTTCTTTTGGAAGCCCTGGTGGTGTAGTATTAAGTGCAATGACTGCTAACCAGAAGGATGGCAGTTTGAATCCACCAGGTGCACCTTGGAAACTCTATGGAGCTGTTCTGCTCTGTCCTGTAGGGTTTCTATGAGTCAGAATCAACTTGACGGCAGTGAATTTGGTTTTATTCTTTCTTTCGGGAAGGCTCTTCCTCCAGATACCCATACAGATTATTCCTCATTTCTTTCACATCTCTGCTTAAGTCTCTCTCTCTCTCTCTCCTTCGCTCCTCCCTCTCCCTCTCAGCCTAATTTTTTTCTGCATAGCATGTATTCATTAACATTATATATATGTTTACTGTCTGTCTTACCCCACTAGAATGTAAGTTCCATAAGTTAATGTAAATAAGGAAACATCTAAGAATTTCAAATAATGATAATTGATTTGAAGAGAATGAAACAGTAATGGAATAAGGAGTTTAGAAGAATGAGGACTGCAGGAAAAAAGATCTCACCGAGGGGCTAATATGTGAACTGAACTCTGAATGGTGAGGGGCAACCTTGTGCAATCCAAGTGGAATAAGCAGCAAGTGCAAAGACCCTGAGACAGGTACACACTAGCACACTTGAACGATTTATTAATCTCAGAGTCCACTACACTTTTCCCAGCACAAGGCAAATCCCAGGTCTGATCTCCTTGAGTTTGTAGGTTTGCTTGAACAGAGATGAAGCATCTGCCCACATCTCTTGCAAAATCTACAATTCCAGAGGGTTTCCACTAGGTAAGCCCCAGACGGGGCTTCCATGGAAGGCAAATTGGTCAGTGCCACTACAGAAGGCCAGCTCCACGCCTAACCCTGTCTTGGGAGAAGGCAAGACCCAGAGATAGGGTGTCATTGGCTCTGACCCCAGGAGCTCACAGTGCCAGGAATTCATGCCTCATTCAAGGGGTGAAGATAGTAGTGCTTGGGTTGAGGGAGAGAAAGGAGACAGCTTTCTACAGATCAGAAACAGCCTAAATGACTTATCAAAGACAAATTGTGTCTGCTTATGAGAGGAGAAGAGCAGCAGAGGTTCGGGTGGGAGACCCAAGTTCAATTCCCTGCCAATGCAGGTACAGCTGCCACCTGTCTGTCAGCAGAGGCTTGCATGTTGCCATGATGCTGAACATGTTTTAGCAGAGCTTCCAGGCTCTACTTTCAAAAATCAGCAAATGAAAACCAAAGGGATCACAAGGGTCCTGTCCAGTTGGGCACAGGTTCATGGATAGTCCACTCACCAGGAGCTAACAACAGTTAAGAGAGTAGTTCAGTTTGGCTTAAGCTCAAAGATTTTAGAGAGCTGAGAGAGACAAGCCTCGGGAAGCAGCTGGCGTTCTGAGAGTTCAGGCTTGATTAGAACTCAGACTAGTCATCTCAGTGGCTCTCAGCCTCAGTTTCCTTCTCCGTAAAATGAGGATAACACCTGCCTCACAAGATACAGCGTCCTTTCCATAGAAATGCTCAGTAGAGAGAAGTTATATTGCTGTGATGACAGTTGATGAAAGAGCCGTGCTGCTGATGGACAGCTTCTATAGCAAGAGTCAAAAAAAAAAGAAAACCCGTTGCCATCGAGTCTATTTCCACTCACAGTGGTCCTATACGACAAAGCAGAACTGTCCCCATAAAGTGTCCAAGAAGCACTCGGTGCATTCAAACTGCTGACCTTGTGGGTAGCGGCCATAGCATTTAACCACTAGCCCCCAGGCTTTCCAGTCACCCTTCCTATAGGTCAGAATAGTACTGTCCCATAAAGTGTTCAAGAAGTGACCGGTGGATCTGAAATATCAACATTTTGGCTACCAGTTATAGCTGTTACCCACTATTGGCAGCTGAGAAGTAAGGCAATTTACAAGGGAGCAAGTTTCCTAAGGATCTGGAGGTACGCGCAGACTTTCAGGAGAATAACTGGTGCGCAGAGGCTGCTGGTCCCCAGCGGGAGGACGTGAATCCAGGCAGTCTCCCCAGAGGGGGCGGGCCGTGGGACACAGAGGGTGTCGCGAGCGAGCGGGCCGGCGCCAAAGCGACGAATCCCCTCCTCCCGTACGAACATCGCCTCGCCCTTCTCCCCCGGAACGTTGGGCGCGCGGAACCTCGGCACTAGAGAACAGGAGCAGCGGACCGGGAGGGCGATGGAGCGAGCACGCGGGCTGCCGGGTGACACCAGCGAGCCTGAGAGGGAGGAGGAGGAGGGGGCGGCAATGGCGGCTCTGCCGGCGGCGGCGAGGGGCGCAGGGCCAGCTGTCCTGCAAGTGGCGGGCCTGTACCGGGGTCTGTGCACCGTCCGAAGCCGCTCCTTGGGCCTTGGGCTCGTTTCACCCACGCAGTTGCGCGTGTTCTCTGTGCGTCGCGGCTCAGGCCGGCCTGCTGGGGGCGCCGACGGCAGTGGGGTCGAGTCCGAGCTGGAAGCCAACCCCTTCTACGACCGCTACCGCGACAAGATCCAGCAGCTGCGCAGGTGCGGAACGGGGTTGGCTTGCGGGGGTTGGGTCGGGAGCAGCGCCCCGCGCGGGCCTTACAGTAGCGCTGCAAGACGGGCCCTGTTCAAGTCCCCACTCTTCAGATGCTGTATGTGAGGCTCAGAGAGGCGAAGTCACTTGCTTAAGATCACACAGCTAGTTAGTGTCAGAGCTAGCAATCCTCTCTCTGCCAATCCCTGGCTCTTCCCCCAGTTTCTGTCTTATGCTTTAGTTCTCGCAATGCTGAGACAGACTCTTAGGACAGCCCCGAGATGCAGACAGCTCAGGAAGACCTGTCCCCACTATGGAAGTGGGAAATGGAGTCTTCTGGGATTAGAACTAGACATCTCAAGGTCACATATTTAGTCAACTGTGGTCTGCCCAGAACTAGGAGTCCTAGACTCCTAGCTGAGGGCCGTGAATGCAAGGAGCAGGAGTTGAGGGGCTAAGATGGATAGTGTCAGGGCTGTTAGCATCATCTGAACCCTGTCTTTCAGATGAAGAAACTAAAGTTGAGAAAGTAGATTTGCCAAAGGTCACACATCTGATTGAGGTGGAAAAGTTACACTTCCCACTCAGATTCCAGAGGGAAGAACCTGGAGAGTGGAGGGGGTTAAAGTGGGTGTGAGGGGGCCCTGGGAGGATCTGAAGAGGCCAGGTGGGAAGAGCTGACAGAGAGAGAACAAGGGTGAAATCAAAGGGGCTTGGGAGACAGTTTGGCGGACTAGGCAGTAAACTAATCTTCCAGTTCTGTATCCTTTCTGCTTCCACTGCCTTAATTCACTCCTGTATCCTCTTCAGCCTAGACTGTTGGCAGTCATCCTCTAACTAGTCTTCCCAACTTTTCAGTCTTTGACCTCTTCGTCCCAATCCATCTCAGTGTCACTGTAATGATCTCACTTTTTGGAAGAGTGATGAAATGAATGAATAAATGAATGTGTAATTTTCCTCTCCTTCCAGTAGCATTCAGATATGCTCAAGTATCATTTTAAAAACCTTACCTTAACCTGCAGTCTCTTCCAGCCTTCTTTTTGATCCCTTTCATAAGCATCTCAGAATTGTCCACTCATGCCAAAGCCAGCCAAGTGCCGTCGAGTCAGATCCAAATATTTTACCAATTCCCATTCATTCATATTCATGAACAAATGAACGGCTGGTTTTATTCTCCTTCCCTGCTGGGTCACTTCCATCAGCATTTTAGATGTATCCTTTATCTCCTGAAGCATGAACTTTCCAGGGCACCCCTTTGGCTTCTGGATTAATAGTCACATCCTTTGGTGCTCCACACAAGGTCTTCATACCCTATGGCTAGCCTTCTTACTACCGAAATATCTTTAGGGCTAAGGCCGTAACACAGAGGAATGAGAGTAGGGGGAGCAGGAGTGTAAGCAAAAGTACAGAGAGATGAAACCTCAACCATCTGGGGGAAGTTTCAACAAATTTTCATCATCTTACCTGTAGCAGTCGACTTATTTTACATGTCTGACTCTCTCAAGAGACAGTAAACTCTTATAGTAAGGACTCCATCTTACTCACTTCTGCATCCCTAAAGCCCAGCAAGATAACCAAAAGGCAGTAGGCACCAAGTGAACTTTATCGTATGACTGAAAAGGAAGGAAAGAGTAAGTCATAAAAGATGCTGAATGAGATAAGAATGGGAGAGATGGGAGGGAGTGCTACCTGGATTCAGAAAGTGGAAGAAAAGCAGGGCCAAAGAAGAGTCACCAGAACCTGGGCCAGGTTGAGGGAAGGAAGGGTCTGGCCTTAGGACCTAGGCCAAATGGGTAAGATATCAAGAAATGTTTAAAAGGGAGTCACGGTCCTAATTGGTTACATATACTTGGCACTGGGGCATTCTCACTGAAGCTGGACTCTTGGAGGACCCTCTATAAGCTCGGTGTAACCCACTGACAGGACCACACTGTGTGCCCTCCCGCTGCATTCCAACCCAGCAGTCTGGGTTTTTGCATCACACTCTGCTTTGGAGAGCTGCGAAATTTGCATCCAGCTCCAGGCACCCAACTGTATTTAAGGTGTCAACAAATTGGAGGGTATCCAGAAAGCAGGTCCACAGTGAGGAAAGATTGATAAATCATATAACAGGAGGGACTGGTAAAAGGGAGGAAATGTAATCTAGAGAAGAGGTCACATAATAGGAATGTTCAAGACTTCACATAGAAGGCATGAAACATTTTCTCTTGCTCCTGAGGGCGAGGGTTACAGAGAGATAGATTTTCATTCCAAATGTTTTCCTAATAAAAGATGTGCCCGAACTGGATGGGCTCAAGTGAAAGACTGACACCTATTAGGGGTGCTGTGTGATTCCTACCTGAGGAGGTGACCCAGCAATATTGCTCAGAGTACCCTTTCCCATCCTGAGGACTCTTAAGTACCTCTGAGAGAGCGAGCCGGGTGTCACCCTAGGGGATGATCTGTAGGGAAGAAAATGCTGAACAGGCCTTTTAAAGATTGGCAGCAGTTCAGTAACTGGGTTCTTTTTGTTTGTTTGTTTGTTTTTCCACTTCTTGGATTTCTCTGCTCCCTCTGGAGGCTTAGCCCTAAGTAACAGAAACCAAGTCCTCCAGCTGTGAATGCCTCTGTATTCTCTCTGTGGAGTTAGAATGTCATGCTTCATTATTTAAAAATCAGGTAAGGCCTAGGTGGTTTAACCTTTGGCTTATCTTCGGTCAGGTCTGACCCTGCTGCTTTTGAGTCTCGCCTGGAAAAGCGCGGTGAGTTTCGGAAGCAGCCAGTGGGGCACTCCAGGCAAGGCGACTTTATCAAATGTGTGGAGCAAAAGGTAAGGCCTGCTCCTTCTGTTACTGTAGGTGGCTCCGCAGAAGGCTACCTTACCCTCCCCACCCCTGCCACACCTTGTCCTGGCAGTGGGCTCGCTGTAGGCTAGCAGGATGAATTAAACATAGCTTTCTACTGGGCTCAGTTGCCATCTACCAGTGTGTATTCTACTCTTTCTGGGCAGGATGCTATGGCCATGGTGGAGATACAGAGCTGTGAAAAGGGTAGTTCCTGCTCCCCAGGGGTGCATTCTAGTAGACTGAAGCAAGGCACATGTGCAGTGGCTGTTTGGGATAAAGGGAATTTCCCGGGGGAGGTGGGATCTTACCTAGGCTAGGAAGGTTGGGTGAGACTTTGATGTAGAGCAGTGGCCGACAGACTTTGTGAAGAGCCAGCTAGTGTGTTTAGGTTTTGTGGACTGTTTGAGCTTTGTTGTGACTACTGAGCTTTACTGTTGTAGTGTGAAAGCAGCCACAGATAATGGTAAGTAAGTGGTTGGATGTGGCTGTGTTTCAGTAAAACTAGTAACAAAAACAAGTGGAGGTTTAAACTGACTAATGAGTGGAAGGCTGGATTTAGTGTACCAACTCCTGATTTAGAGGAATTGGCTTAAACAGAGGAATAGCTTTGAAGATAAAGGAGGGATCAGGAGACAGCGGGACAGCTTGCCCAGTTAAAATGCCCAGTTAAAAGGAAAGTATCGGAGTTAAAGAAATTGGTTAGCTATTCACTTCCAAGCACTGGAGCTTAAGGAGTAGAGGCAGGATAGCTTACCTGTTAAGAGGATCCTCTCCAGGGTCAGATGCCAGGCACTGAATCGTAGCTCTTCCACATACTAGCTGGGTGACTGTGAGCCTATTATATAACCCTCATTGTGCCTCAGTTTGCTTATCTGTAAAGCAGGAACAGTGGCAGCAATCTAGTTATTAGATTAGATCTAGATTAGAATCATGCTAAAGATTAAATGAGATAATTACATGTGAAGTCACTGGCACATGGTAAGTACTTAATATATGTTAATCATCATTATCCTTAAACAAGAGTCAGAGCTGGAGAAGAGCCTATTGAAAGCTGTATATAGGAAGATTAAGGCAGTGTTTTTCAAATTTTCTGACCATGACTGTAATAAATTTACTGCACAACTCACTACACATATGTGTGTTGTATTGTTTACAAAGCAGTGCTTACTTTCACTGTATGTAATGCCCTCTTTATTTCCTATTCTTTTTCATCTTTTTAAAAATTCCGACCTCAGTCTACTAAATCAATTTCACAGCCTGTGATTTGAAACACTTAACCTAGGACAGTACACGGAGCAGCTGGACTGGGAGAGGTCAGAACCAGAGAGCAGGTGCAATAAGCCAGATGTGGGCTGCTGAGAGCCTGAAACACAGTAGTAAGAGTGAAAACCAGTGTTCTGCGTTAAAATCAACTGAAATATGTTTATTTTACTTCAATTATTATTATTATTATTTTTGCCCTGGGCATCCTATTTTTCAGTGAATTCACTCACTCTTTTAGTAACTGGTTGAGTTTATTAGAACAAGATCAGTAGTCAGTCATCATAAAATAGGTGAGCAAATTAAACCTCCTGTGATAAACATCTTTTATAACTTTGTGTAAACAACTCTCTACTAGATATTTAACAAATGTAATTTCATATAATAAGCTTTCATTGTACCCAAGTTTCAAGTCAATAGCTCTTGGAGATATTGCTATAGTATAAACTTTCCATATTATATAGGAAAGCTCTTTTCCCGACTCTGTAAACAGACTTAGAAACTCAAGTTAATGAATAAGTAAAGATGTAATAATGGCAATTCTTAGGTAAGTATTTGCTTACTGTCTTTCTTATCTAAATAGAGGAAGGCTAATGCCTGGCCCTGTGCTGTTCATTCCCAAAGCTGCTTCTTTACTGGAGTCGTTGGTTCCCTACCACATTAGACTCAACATCCCTCCTTGAAATGAAATCTAGACAATATAACCTACTCATAATTTGAATGGTGCAAAGAATCGTTGTAATACGTTAACCATAGTATTTCCTTTATAAAAGAAAAGTATTATAATACATTAGCCATAATGTTTCCTTTAAAAAGTATGTTTAGGTAAAATAAATACTTCAATGTGTAAATTCTTATTCTTGGGCACAGCGTTGCTGTGAGAACTAATGTAGTCACCTGCATGCCCCTCTGCTGGCTGGTCCAGGAGTGCGGTGTTAGGGAATTCAAAACCATGAGCAGTGTTGTCAGTGACCTGGGGTTCCACAATATTCAGTCTTTTCTCACTCACACAGTACTTGTGTTTCTGGAAAATTCAGTGTTTATTAAATCTATGTTTAAGAAAATGCAAAGTGAAGTTAGGTTCTAGGCTCAGATAATTATAAAAGTTTTTTTCTGCATTAGAATGTTTTGCTAGAGATTAAAAAGTTGTATAGGGTGAGGGAAATATTCTTGGTTGTATAGACTCGTCTGCAAACTGCAGCTCTATCTAGCATCTGGGGTTACCCTGCCCGTCCTATAAATACAGTCAGTACCATCCAACCAGTTATTGTGACATACGAAATAAGTACCCCCACAGATTTCCATGGCATCCGTAGGGGGCAGTAATAGACCTATTTAAGTGTGGTATTAAGTGCCCTGGACCCTTCTGACACAGTTTCAACTCTAATTTTAATTATCTTAGTCGATTCTGAAGCCTGTATTTTTAGTGTTTTTTGTTTGTTTGTTTGTTTTACATTTTAATGTCTGAAATTATCTTAAAATTGATACAAAAGTGTACAGTTTGACATTTTCTGATACGTAAAAGAATGGTGCATCTTAAGTCAGCAATGTCTTAGCTTTGATAAAATATATAATACACTTATACTTAAGGGCTTACATTTCTTATTTCTACAAGTTAAAATGAAACAAAGAATAGATTAGAGGGACATTGTAGGGAAAGAATACGTAGAGTTGGATGCTTGGTGAGTAAAAGGTGAAGGCATCTGAGCACATGGAGGGTTTGTTTCGTTTACCTGATATACCTGAGGGTCAGTGGTGTGAGAGGAAAGGAAAATGATTCTCCTGTGGATATCACATGGGATGCTGAGGCTGCACTAGGATGCTACCTGTGTATGGGGTATAACCAGAAAGGCCAAAGTGTACCCAGCAGACTTTACCGCACCTATTTGTTCTTGCAGTTTCTATAGGCATCAGTTCTGAAAGGTTTGAATTCATCAAAGCACAGAACAACAAGAGGCAGTGTTTTATGCTGAAAGGATTTTTCAGCCTCCGAATCCCCGGTATAGACTGTACTGCTTCCATGTGAAAGGCTTGATCTTGAACTGAATGACCAAGTGGAAGATTTAGGACAACTTATCCCTACAATTAGAGACAGTTGAAAACAGGACTTCGTGGCAGTAACCTTTATCAGAGGTAGTGGACAAGGAAGAAATAATCACTTTCAGTTGTTTTTGCCTTTTTTTAGGGGGAGTCTAGTTTGAGGAGAGAATGTTACAACTGAGTAGTAGAAAAACACTCTGTGTGGTCAGCTGAGGACAGCTGCTGTCAGAGGTGCTGTCAGGTAAAAAGCAGCTGCTTGAAATATAGCCCGGTTTCTCGTCTGTGCTGTTACTCGGCCAGGAGCTGATTGCAGAGCAGAGCATAGGAAGCCCAAGCAGGCCTTGTTCTGGGATGGAGTCCCTCACAGCCTCAGTGGCCAAGTGTACAACGAACTGTCAGTGCTAGTAGATGGTAGTTACTGACTGAGAGAAATCTTTCTCTTCTTAGAGTCTCAGTCACTGAGGGGAAAGACTGCAGAGGAAAGTTATCTCACAAACAGTAATTCTTTGAGTAGTATGCATAGGATATTACATAGAGTGGAGAGAACTGAGTTGTCAAGTATAAAATTAATGAGAAGTTGGGTACCTCGTCTAGTATGGTAGTCTTTTTCTTATGAATGAAATGGACATAAATACCCTTGTCTCATTGTGTATTTTAGGAAAACACTTTGGGAAAACAGCCTACAAGCAGAGGATTCACCAAGGACAAGGTAAAGAGTTCAATTCTGAAGTCATACACAGCATCTCTAAAAGGAGGCTGCAGATCTGAACTGGTTTAGTACTTACTCTGGTTCAGTAATTTCATGTCAGGTGATTTTCCAGCCACAGAGATGAGGAATCTCTTGTAGATTCTTTGGTGTGTCCTTGGCATGGCCCCTAGCATAGTGTTGGTCTTGGGGGTGCTACAAGAAATAAGAAGATGTAGTGATGCCCTTCTTTTCTGTGGGGAGTAGCTTTAAAGACAAGACCAATAAAAACATGTTACTCTGTTAATAATTTGCAAATAAGGAGCCACTCCTGATAGAATAGTAGTGATATTAAAAGTAACATCCAAGCTTTCTCCTCTACAAAGTGCTGCAGGGCTTATTGGTGAGCGTAAGACATTTGAGAAGTCGTGTATGTAATGTACCATTGTGTTGTATTAGTTGACGTGGAGTTAGCTCCGGCTCACAGAGACCCCAAGCACAACAGAGCGAGTGTTGCCATTCCTGTGCCATCTTCACAACCATTGATCGGCTCGAGTCCATTGTTGTGGCCGCTGTGGATTTTGATTGCCTTCCAGCGTAGGAGACTCATCTTCCAGAACTGTATTGGACAGTATTCTGTTGTGATTCATAGGGTTCTCATTAGCTACATTTTCAGAAGGAGAGCTCCAGGCCTTTCTTCATAAAGTCTGGAAGCTCTGCTGAAAGCTGTCCACCTTGGTGACCCTGATATTTGAAATACAGGTGTCATAGCTTCTGGCATCACAGCAGCATGAAAGCCACCGCAGTACAACACACTGCCAGACAAGTGGTGGTAGGAAGTGCATTGTGACCAATAAATACTCCTCAGGAATACAAACGTGCAAGTCTGCCTGGGCCTGAGGGCTTCTTCCTCTGAGCACACGGGTTTTGTCTTCGTACTCTCCTCACTGCAGATCACCTTCAGTCTTCTGACACACTGCTTCCCAAAAGCTGAGAGACAGAATTAAACTGTTTTGTTTTTTTTTTAATTGTATATGTTAATTGCCTTTTCTTTTCTTTTAGACTCTGAGTTCAATCTTTAACATCGAGATGGTGAAAGATAAGACTGCAGAAGAAATAAAGCAGGTAATGAATGAAAATTGAGTTGGCATACTTTAGGACAGTATGTTCTCTGTGAACCAAATCGGACTGTAGAAAGGAGCATGCACTTCCTGACACCTCCTTCTGGCCCCGGAGTCATAAAAGGCCAAGGTGAATTGCACAAAGAATGGTGGCATAGGAAGACTTGTCTTTCTTTCCCCATCTTCCCCGGTATGGCTCAGCAGCTCCCATTCACCTTTGCTTTTTCATTCCTGATGCCCACAGCATTGCTGTACTACCTCCAGCTAGGCTTCTTTCCTGCTCCCATTTCTCACATTCCCCCTCCACCTACTGGATCCTTATCAGTTGAGTCTTCTTAAAGTTGTGCTTTCAGGGCAGTGAAGCATAGTGTGCTGGGTAAGAAGGTTGTGAGTTTAAATCATCACCCTGCCATTTACTAGCTGACTAGCTGAATGACCTGGAAAAGTTTTTCTGTCTGTAAAGTTTAGGTAGTGATAATGCTTTCTTCATAGAGTTATTGGAGACATTAAACAAGTTAGTACTGGTCAAGCATTCATACAGAGCCTGGCACAGAGTAAATGCTGTATTTGTGTTTTTAAATATATGAATGAAAAATAAAAATTATGTTAGTACCATGCTCACAGATGTTCAGTGACTTCTCAGGCTCTTGATCTTGGCATTCAGATCCTTCTTTATTACTGGACCTTCTGCAGGATGCTTCCTCAATTCCTTCCTTCAGAGCACTCAGTGTATCCTGCCTGTTTGGTGATTCCATTCACTTAGTTTTGCATTGTTTTTTACATTTTCATGTCTGTGATTTTTTCTCTGTAACTGAGACAGCAATAAACTGTTTATTGGAATTCCTTATAGCTCCGTGAAATATATTTTAGGCATATTAAGAAGATCAAAATAATAATAAAAACAGTTTATTATGTGTCAGGTACTATGCCTAGTGTTTCGCATGCATTATTTTGCTCATTTCTCATAACCACCTGGTAGAGTAGGTGCTATTATTCCCAAATTACAGTTGACACTGTGACTGACAGGTATTAACTAGCTCGGTTAATGGCAGAGTTGAGACTGAAACCTGTCTGTGTTTGACTGTGCATCATAGACCCCTATAGAAGGTTGTATAATTGCCATCAGTTTCCTCTGGATTCTGTGGCATTCATTTCAGCAAACACTGAATGTCTATTAAATGTCAGGCTCTGTACTAACACAGAGACAAATGAAAGGATCCCCTGCCCTCAAGGAGATTTGCCCAATGGAACAACAAACACAAAAACAAATAAAAATAGCACAGAGTTCTAACTTCTGTTAATAGAAACTTACAAAGTCTCAAGAACTCAGACTGTGCCTTTGCAAAGAAGTGCCAGTGGAAGGTGGACACTTATAATTTAT
The DNA here is from genome assembly GCA_028571685.1 of Heterohyrax brucei. Taxonomy (NCBI): domain Eukaryota; kingdom Metazoa; phylum Chordata; class Mammalia; order Hyracoidea; family Procaviidae; genus Heterohyrax; species Heterohyrax brucei. Next base: position 79,229,987 of record CM053140.1, on the reverse strand, counting down.
AGGAGAGAGAGAGCAGGCCAAAGAGTAGCCCAGGTTCAGACGATAAGCATCATATGAAGGCTTATAAATTTAAATACAAATTTGTATTCATTGAAATACTTTTTGAGTAACTAAGGTCAACCACATCAGGAATTATATACTAGTCTCATCTATTTCCATGCTGATTCATAAACTTACCTGCTGATGCTACATGTTAAATCAAAATAGCCAGACTATGCTATCCTTAGCCTACACCATGATTGGTGTCTTTACTAGGAGCTCTACATTTTAAACTGATTGTTGAAAAAGTAGAGCAACTCTAAAGGACGGTAAGCCACTCTTCAGCACCAGCTCACCCAAGTGTCACCTTGATTATGATGCCTTCCGTGACCTTGGCCTTTGCTAATACTATCACACCTTTCTTAGAATGTGTCTCTTATCTGTTACCCTACCTGTTCATCTTCCCAGCCTCATGTTCACCTGGCTAGTGTCTGATGATCTGGGGGGATAGAACTCAAGTATCCTCTCCTTTGTGGCACTCCTTCTCTAAACCTAGGTTACATAAATGCCTCTTCTGTGCCCTCAGAGCATCCTAAGCTCTAGGTATGTTGCATTATAAGTCTCTGTTGACTAACCATGAACTAGACCATGGGTTTTCAGGAGGAGAGATGGTCTCTTTTATGTCTTTGTACACTGTGCCTGGTATATAAGGCAGTATATGTTCAGTAAATAATCTTTCAAATTAATAAATGACTTCTGGAGTCCTTGACAAGTAGATGGTAGTTGGAGTCATGGGAGAGAATGCGAAAATAATAATAGGCTACTGAGGATGGAACCCAGGAAACATGAACAATTAAGACTTGCGAAAAGAAAAGAAGCTGATGAAGATACCTGAGAAGGAATACTCAAAAAGAGAACAGAAGCAGTAAACCACTTGTTGTCACGTCATTTTCAATTCCTGGAAATCCCTTGTGTGTCAAATAAAACTGTGCTCTGCGGGGTTTTCAGTGACTGATTTTTCTGAAGGAGACAACACACACTACTTCTTAGGCATCTGTGGGTTGACTCGAACTTCCAGCTTTTCAGTTAGCAGTCAAGTGCATTAACCAAAATAGAGTCCTGGAAATCAAGGAAGTGGTTTGATGCTATGAGATGTTTGCAGTGGCTAAGCAGGGTAAGGTCTAATAAATGACCACTGGGTATATTACAGGGCACAGTGTAAGGTCTGACAATTAAGTTCACAAAGTTATCCTAGGAAAAGTGCTACATACATCATTGATGAATATCACTACAGTCACCTTCCAAGTACTCCCCTTGGGAAGCTATGCACTGATGCCAGTGCCTAGTCAACCCTTCAAACCAATTTTGGAAATCTTTTTCTGGAATTACTGTCAGAGCTTTCATTACATTAACCTTGAAGTTCTGAATGTCATCCAAATGTCTTCCTTTCAAAATTTCCTTTGTCTCTGGGTAAACAAAAAAGCCTTTGGGGGCCAGATCAGGTGAGTAGATGAAGTATTCTGTTTTAGTCAGCTGGTACTGCTGTAACAGAAATACCACAGTGTGGATGGCTTTAACAAAGGAAAGTTTATTCTTACACAGTCCAGTAGGCTGCAAGTCCAAATTCAGGATGTCCACTCCAGGGGAAGGCTTTCCCCCTTGTTGGCTCTGGAGGAAAGTCCGGTATTGTATCAGTCTTTGTCCAGAGAGCATCTTGGCACAGGAACCTCAAGTCTGAAGGACACTCTCTTCTCCCAGTGCTGCTTGCTTGATGGTGTGAGGTCCCCAATTCTCTGCTAGCTTCTCTTTCCTTTTGTCTCTTGTAGAATGAAACAATTAAGGGTAGGACAAGCCATACGCCAGGGAAACTCCCTTTATAGTGGAGCGGGGAGGTAATCCTATGAAGGGATTTACAGTCTCACCCTAATCCTTTAACATACAGCACAGCAAAATCACAAAATGGAGGACAATCACAAAATGTTGGGAATCATGGCCCAGCCACACGGCTACACGTATTTTTGGGGGGGCATAATTCCATCCATGACATGTTCCTATACCGTTATTTGTTTACTGACTAATTAAGTTCATGAACTTGCCACCTTGGCACCATGAGCAATGGCCATTCCAGAAAGAGTTCTAAAAGTGCTTTGAAGGGTAGACTAGATGCTGGTGTTGGTGCCTAACTTCCCAAGGAGAGTACTTCAAAGATGACTCTAGTGATAAATTCAGCAATGAGGTATGTAACACTTAGAACAATTATGTTCACAGACTTAATTGTCAGACCTCATATATAGCCTTTCTAACCATGCTCTTGTAACTCCCTCCAAATGATTGGATAGGACTATGCAAATAAGGTGCTATGGCTTACCAGGGGGATTGAACAGCTTGCTAATAATGCAAATAAGGTGGGTGGGACCATGCAAATAAGTTATATGGAACCCTAACAAGAGGATTGGTCAGTTTTGCAATCTTCCTAGACTTAAAATGAGCCATCTCAGAGGCAGAAAGGGGGACCTCACTACTCCCTAGAAGAAGAAAAGATGGGAGCAGAGTTCATCCTTTGGACCTGAGGTACCAATGCTGAGAACCTCCTGGAGCCAGGAAACACAGAGAGAAAGAGAGACAGCTATAACACTGGATACAGCACAAGATGACAAGATGTAGCAGCAGAGAAATGGCAGCAGAACTAGGGGACCAGCACCAGACTGCACAGTGAGCCTCCGGGACCACAGAGTAAGGTGGTTGTAGTGGTGGGCTGATCCGTGGAGTGAGGGAGCTGAGCACCTTTGAACAAGAGGCTTCCTGCTGGAGTAGGGGTGCCTTTAGGCACTTGTCAGCTGAGGTAGGCTTGCTGACCAGTGGAATGAGAGAGCTAAACACCTTTGTTAGGAGGATTGCTGACAAGTGGGGTAGCCCTGGGCACTTACTGCTGGAGCTGAAGACTTTGTAACACAAGCCGGCCAGAGGTGGGGCCAAGGACTGGAAGAGAGAGGTCTGTCCACTGGCAAGGCTGCAAAGATGTCCTAATTGAAGAACTGTATCCTGAGAGATTTCTCATCCTCAGTTGTAACTTGTTACTTCCCTAATAAAACCCATAATGTGAGTATTGTCTGTGACTTCTGAGTACTCACTGAAATAAATTATGAAACCCAGCAGAGAAATAGTGCCATGGGAAAGACAGCTGGTGTCAGAATTCGTAAAATGATTGGAGAGAGGAGGTATGTCTGACCTCGGCCTCACAGGACTCAAGGATGACGCGGGACCAGGCATCGTTTTGTTCTTCTGTACATAAGGTTCTCATAAGTCAGAGTTGACTCAACAGCAGCCACCTGTCTAGTGTTTTGGGAGGTACAAGGGGGGGGTAAAGGTGAGGTTTTTGTGGGTTGCTTAAATGAGTGTAAACTTTTTGTCTTTTTTTCACGTTATGTATTAGATGAAGTTTACAGTTCAAGTTAATTTCTCCTACAAAAATGTATACATAGAGTCTTATGTGACACTAGCTGCAATCCCTATAGTCTGACAGCACACTCCCTCTTCCCACCTTGGGTTTCCCATGTCCATCCAACCAGCTTCTGTCCCTTCCTCTGTTTTCATCCTGCCTTCATACAGGACCCACCCATTTAGTCTCATGTATCTGCTTGAACTAAGAGGCACACTCTTCACAAGTGTTATTTTGTGTTTTATAGTATAGTGTAATGTTTGTCTGAAGAGTGAACTTCAGGGGTGGTTTTAGAGCATCAGGGGCCATGGCTATGAGGGTCCCCCCGTCTCACTCAGACCATTAAATCTGGTTTGTGAGGGTAAACCACTTTTTAAAAGTACAGTATTTGCTGGACAGGAGGAAGAAGGGAAATAAAATTTAAGAAGGGGTATAGCTGAGAGAAGGATTTTTAAGTTGTAGAGAAATTTGGATATCTGGGGAAAACACTGATGAAGGAGGAGAGATTATAAGAATAGAAAGGAGTAATAACTGATGGTACAAAATCCATGAAGAAATGAAAGGGCGGGATGGATGGCCCAAGATGGAAAAGTTAGGCTTTGGAGTATATGGGGATTAGCTCGCTTCTCAGTCTGGAGGTTTTCAAGCACTGTATAATACCATTTTTTGTGGCACTGTCTGTCCAACCAAATGACTTCTAAGGTCCTTTTTGATTCAATCTTATGACTGGGACAGATGCTTTCACTTGTTTTCCCAGTAATGAGGTATGTATTACAAGCTGATTAGAGGGTCAGTTCGTAGTTAGGGTCTGATTTATGTCTACTACTAGGATGAAGGGTAAAGAAGCGCATAAAATAAAGTAATGGTAAAAACACTTTGGAGTTAGATGGCTAAGAGTTCGAGTCCTGGCATCATTCCTTACTACTTGTATATCCTTAGGCAAGTCAGTTTCCTTGTCTAGCATGGAGAGATATTAATACCAAGTTTATAGGTAGTAGAAGATGAGATTTGATAATCCACACAAATTGATTAACATAATACCTCAAACCTTGTTGTTGTTAGATGCTGTAGAGCCAGTTGTGACTCCTAGTGGCTCTTGTGCACAACAGAACAAAACATTGCCCTGTCCTGAGCCTCCACAATTGAAAAGCTTAAGCCCACTGTTGAAGCCACTGTGTCGGTCAATCTCATGGAGGATCTTCCTTTTATTCACTGACCTTTTATTGTCTCAAGCATGATGTCTATCATGAATTGAATTGTGTGTTCCCTAAAATGCATGTACCCATTTGGGTAGGTCATAATTACTGTTACAGTGTGATGTTCGTATGTGCTGTAAACACTGCCCTGTGAAGGAGAGTGGGCAGCAGTTGGGTCAGTGGGGCAAGACTCACTGTGAAATATTGTGTTGTGCCTTGAGGCAGTCTCTTGAGATATAAAAGAAAGAAGCTAATGGAGAGATTTGGGGGCTTCATACCACCAAGAAAACAATGCTGAGAGCAAAGCACATTCTTTGGATCCCAGGTCCCTGCACCTCAGAAGCTCCCAGTCCAGGGGAAGACTGATGACAAGGACCTTCCTCCAGAGTCAACAGAGAAAGCCTTCCTCTGGAGCTGATTCCCTGAATTTGAACTTATGGCGTACTGGACTGTGACAGAATAAAATTTTTCTATTAAGTACCACTTGTGACATTTCTGTTGTAGCAGTACTAAATGACTAATACAATGTCATTCTCCAGGGACTGGACTCTCTTGACAACATGTCCAAAGTATGTGAGACAAAATCTTGCCAGCAACCATCTCAAAAGCATTAATTGGTCCCAACCCACCTAGAGCAGAGGAGAATGAAGGACATCAAAGATAGAAGGAGAAAATGAGCCCAAGAGGCAGAAAAGGCCTGTAATCCAGAGACTTTGTCAGCATAAGACTGGAAGAAATAGATAGTGTCTAGCCACCACCAATGGCTGCCCTGAAAGGGAACACAACAAAGAGTCCTGACATACCGGGAGAAAAATGGGATGCAGAACTCAAACTCTAGTAAAAAGACCAAAATTGGTGGTTTTTGAAGACCCAGATACCACTCGCCAAAGTGGGATGCAGAATGTTTTCTTAAGAAACTTCGTTATGCCTGATTGACCTAGATGACCTAGATGTTCCCTGATACCGTGGTCCCCAGACTTCTGCCCCTGCTACTCTGTCCTTTGAAATGTTTGCTTATACTTAGGAAACTTAGCTTTTGGATTAGTCCAGGTGTTCTGAGTTTTCCTCTCCTGTGGCTAACAGCACAATTTAAAGGCATCAGTTCTTTTTCAGCTCTCTTTATTCATCATCTAACTTTCACTTATGAGACAACTGAAAACACCATGGCTTAGGTCAGGTGCACCTTAGTCCTTAAAATGGTATCTTTGATTTTTAACATTTTCAAGAAATCTTTTGCAGACGATTTGCCTGATGCAGTGTATCATTTGATTTCTTGACTGCTGCTTCCGTGGGTTTTGATTGTGGGTCCGAGTAAAATGAAATCCATGACAAATTCAGTCTTTTCTCCATTTCTCATGATGTTGCTTATCGGTCCAGTTGTGAGAATTTTCGTTTTCTTCATGTTGAAGTATAATCCATACTAAATGCTGATCTTCATCAGTAAGTGTTTCAAGTCCTTTTCAAGGTTGTATCATCTGCATATCACAGGTTGTTAATGAGTTTTTCTCCAATCCTGATGCTGTATAGGCCAGATTCTCAGAATGTAGTAAGTGTTTAATAAATATTGACTGTTGTTTTAAAGACCTCTTTAGAGTATTGAAAAGTGAAGATGTTACGTTGAAGACTAAGATGCACCTGACCCAAGCCATGGTGTTTTCAGTTGTCTCATGTGCACATGAAAGCTGAATGGTAAATGAAGAAGACCAAAGAAAAATTGATGCCCTTGAATTGTTTTGGTGAAGAATATTGAATATGCCTTCTTTTGGACTGCCAAAAGAAGGAACAGATTTGTCTTGGAAGAAGTACAACCAGAATGCTCCCAGGAAACAAGGAGCATACTTTTGTCTCACATACTTTGGATATATTATCAGGAGGGTTCAATCCCTGGAGAAGGACATCATGCTTGGTAAAGTAGAGGGTCAGGGAAAGACAGGAAGATCCTCAGTGAGCTGGACTGACACAGTGGCTGCAACAGTGGGCTGAGGCCCAACACTGTAAGGATGGCTTAGGACTGGACAGTGTTTCTGTTGTACCTGGAGTCACTATGGGTGGGAACCCACTCAATGGCAGCTAACAACAGTAATAACAACAACATTGTCATAATCATTAATGGTGGGGATGCTAGTTGCCATCACTGTAGTGATTCTACAGAAATATCTCAACTGGTATCCTTCGCTGTAGTCTCTTACTTCTTAGTCTGTTATGTAGAAAGCCACCAGATAACTGTTACCATGCTACACACTGTTCAAAACTTCCATGGCTCTAAACAAGTCAAAACTCCTTAAAAGTGGTTCTCAAGGCCTCCAAAATGCAGCCTTGGTGTACATTTCTAGCCTCATCCTACTGTTTTCCAATGCACAGTCTAGTCTCTGATTAAATCCAATGACTCATGATTTCCTTTTAATATTTTACACGTTTCTGCTTCTTTGCCTTTGTTATTTAATGAGTTTTTATCATAAAAGTTATATGATAAAATTATTTTTAAATTAGAAAATAGGGAAAGATAAGAAAACATCCATAGTCCTACCACCCTAACAAAATCAGTTACTATTTTTGTATAATTATTCGTAGTCTATCTTCTTCAGAATACTTTTGTTTCATAATGTATGTAGCATGTGTATGAAATGTTGTCTTGCTTTTTATCACTTAGCATTGCATCATATGCACACTCTGTGTTCATGTTTTTTACTACCATTACTTTTATGGCCCTCCATGCCTTTGCTTATGTTACTGTCTTTGACTGGAAAGTTTTTTCTCTCTCTCTGTGTAATTCCCAAAATGCTTGTCCTTTAAGGCTAGGCCTACATTCCTCTTCCTCTATGTAGTCTCCTTTGATTGTATCAGTCGGAAGTTATCCTATGAACTGCTTTTGTATTTTATACCTCTTGTAAGATGCCTAGGATATGGTGCTTCATAATGCCACTTACATATGGCTTTATCTTCCTCACTGGTTAGCAAGCCCTCTCTGTAAGTAGAGTCTTTGTTGGTGTTGTATACATTGTAACCCAAAAGGTACTCAGAAAAGTGCTTGCTGAATGGTGAATGTTTGGGAGTACACCTACTCCTCACTTAGTGATTATCTCATTATCCAACATTTCACATTTATGATAGTAGTAAAAACAAACCTACTAGCCAACTATCTTGTGCATTAACAATGTATATCAAGCACTAACTAAAGCAGAGCTGTGAGGCAAGAATGATGTTTATGGGCTGTGATGGTTACAGTTATGTGTCACCTTGCCTGGGCCATGATTTTCAGTAGTTTGGCAGTCATGTAGTGATGTACTTTAGCAGTTATATAATGATGTAACTGTCCTCACTTTGTGATCTGATGTAATTATCCTCCATTTTCACATAAAGCTGATTTTTGCATAGTACCTAGTCTTTGGAACCTAACTGTGGTGATAATTGAGGAGGGGGTGTAGCCCCTACCTTTTGTTATTTGCATGATGAAGGTCAGGTGTGCCCCCCCCCATTCTTTAATGCCATCCTATAGTAAGACTTTTGATCCAACAGAGCCTATTTTTCCTCACGTGGATTTCGGAAGCTATTTATAAGGCAGCAGTGCTAGCTAATAAACACTGTCATTTATAGTATTTACTCTGTGCCTAGCACTGTGCTAAGCACAAATCTATATAATTTTAGTTAGTCTTCACAATAATTCTGTAAGGTTATTATTGCCACTTTTCTGGTGTTATTTGGAGATTTTTGTTGATTTGCCCAAGGTAGCATAATCAGTAAGTAAATCACTGGAGCTGGGATTCACGCCCACAGCCATCTGACTCCAGACCCTGGACTCTGTATGTCTGCTGTCCTGGTCTCTGGAAAGATCACAAATGGCTGAGGAATTAGGAGTTTGGGGAAGGAAGAGACAAGATATTACGAAAAAAAGGAAGTAGATCATCATACACAAAGCACATCTTGAGTGGAATGATTAACAAGGTATTAGAATCAGATTCACTGACAGGAATTTGTCATTAAGAGTCACAGTTTAATCGTGTAGAAAAGTGGATGGTGTTAAATCGTTTTTGTAGTCATGCACTGGTAATGGAAGCATTACATTGGATTTTTCCTCCCCATTGTCAAATAGCATATTACTCTGAGAAATAAAAGCTGTTGTCATTTCTTGGTGCAGGTTGAAAAGATTAACCACGTATCACCAACACTCTTCTTTTTTTGTACAGATTTGGCAGCAGTATTTTGCAGCAAAAGATACAGTCTACGCAGTTATTCCTGTAAGTAGTTTGGAGAGAAAAAGGAAAGTGTTATAATAGGAAGGTCAATGCTGTAACCTCAGCAGGCAATTGCCTTTACTTTTCCTATGTTTATTGCCTCTTGAGAACTTGTATATTACAGCTCTGAGGGTTTTTATTATGCCCTGAGCACCAAAGATTGGAAGCTCCATATGGTATATTTATGGCCCTTGTTTTCCCTCTTTCTGATTTAGAAAAGTCTCTTTGAGTCAAGCCTCTGACAAGGAGCATGGTGTAAGTTTATGTTGCCAAGCAGTTTCCAAATGCGTTTTATTTCTTTCTGGTTTTTTTTTTTTTTTACAAAAGACAAGTCCTCTAGCATAGCTTTCTTGCCTTCTAATATGTAAGTTACCTATGCTTCAGATGACTGAGAGCCTCCTAGGTTTCTTCTGGCATTTCCCTGAGCAGATGGTATTTCCTGGATGTTTCTCTTCCTGACATTACTTTCTTAGAGATAGTGACTGGCCTGGCCACTGCTTGACTATTGAGATCTGTGACTGGGAGGGAATACTGCTGGCTTTCTCTGGTTTGATACCCCTTTGCTGACTTCGACCATTAAAAAGCATTTGAAGTACTAGCTTGTCAGCTAGATCATCTTCTTTCCTGAAGAACTAGTTTAAGTTATATTTATATCAGGCACACAAATATATACTAGGCTTACCTGTGGAAGCGTAAGATTAAGGAGGAAACATTACAGGTGGAAGACTAAAGCCAGGCCTTTGGTTGACAGAGGATATTGTTATCTCCTTTTCTTCTTCTTACACATATATACCATTGCTGTTTGTGGGTTCAACAGCCAAAAGGGGGTGCTTATCAGAATCCCTTGGAGAAGTTGCAGGGTATGGAGCATTCACTCTTCACACAGGATTCTGACACTGAATAGCAAAGCATATATCTGGTTTTTCACTTCTCTTGTAAACGTAATTAATAAATTGTGGCACTTAAGAGATTGTTTTAGGTATATTTTAGTTCTGAAGTTCAGTTTTGATGAATTTAGATGTGGTTGTGACTGTGAGTTAATTTTATTCTTTTCCATCTTACAGGAAGAGAAGTTTGATTTAATCTGGAACCGGGCTCAATCTTGTCCAACAGTAAGTGTCCAGTGACCATATGAGGGTTGCTTATCAATGCTATTGAACAAGCCTCTTTCCTAATTGTCTCAGTCATCTAGTGCTACTATAACAGAAATACCACAAGTGTATGGCTTTAACAAACAGAAGTTTATTCTATCACAGTCTGGTAGGCTGGAAGTCCAGATTCAGGGTGTGAGCTCCAGGGGAAGGCTTTTTCTGTTGGTTCTGGGTGGAGGTCCTTGTCATCAGTCTTTCCTTGGACTAGGAGCTTCTCTGCTCAGGAACTTTGGGTCCAAAGGCTGCACTGTGCTCCTGGCACTACTTTCTTGGTGGAATAAAGTCCCCCTGACTCTTTTCTATTTCAAAAAAGATCAGCTCAAGACACAGTCCAGACTTGCAGCTTGAGTTCTGCCTCATTCACGTAACTACCATCCACTCCACATCATCAGCATCATAGAGGCAGAACTTACGACATATGGGAAAATCGCATCAGGTGACAAAACAGTGGATAATCACACAATACTGGGAATCATGGCCTAACCAAACTGATACACATATTTTTGCAGAACATGATTCAGTGTATGCACTAACCAATCTCATTATGTTCCGTGCCATCTTACATGTTACAGTGCTCTGTTGATTTGACAAAGATGTTCCCATGTTGATTATACTGATCAGTGAGATTTTTAGTGTTATGGAATCATTCAGGTTTGGCCCAGTATGTCTCCTGCTAGTTAACTTTCTGCCACATCTCAGCCCTTTCTGATCTAAATTTATCATTGTAAGTGTGTGTTAGAATGCACCTAAGACCTTAATCGTTCCATCCTCCTTCAAGTTCCTTTATATTGACAGTTTTACTTGTAGTTTTGACCATGCTATTCTGGTAATGTATGCCTAAAAACACTTAGCAGTTTGTTGCTAGGATAATAAGCTACCGGAAGGCTCGAAGGAAAGGGAATAGGTGGACCAACTGACATGGCGCCAGTGTGGCTTCTCGGGTTCTCAAAAAAAAAAAATCCAAATATGGCTAAAAGATAATAAACCTAAACAAGTGGACAGATGTACCATGTTCATTAATTGGAAGATTCAGTATTGTTAAGATGCTAGTAGTCCTCCCAAAATGAATCTCTCAGTTAAATATAATCCAAATCAAAATCCTAGTAGACTTTGTTGTATTTGATTTTTAGAAAATAACATGCTGATTCTAGAAATTTATTTGGAAACCTGAAGGTTCCAAAATAGCCCAGACAGTTTTGAAACAGAACACATCTAGAGAACTTACAGTACCTGACTTCAAGACTTATTATAAAGCCACAATGATGATGACTTGTGGTATTGGCGTAAAAATAGAGACATAAGTCAGTAGAATGGAATAGAGAATCCTGATAGAAATCAATGTATATGTGGTAGTTGTTTTTTGATAGAAGTCCCAAGGTAATTAAATGAGGAAAAGAAAATCATTTCAACAATGGGGCCAAGAAAATTGAATATGTATATACCAAAACAACAGTGAGGCTCTGCGCTTAGCTCAGAGTCCCTGGGTATTATAAAAGATTAATGCACTCTGCTGCTAACCAAGAGGTTGGCATTTCAAGTCTATCCTGAGTTATCGCCAGAGAAAAGCATGGTGATCTACTCTGAAAAAGCCAGCCATTGAAAATCCTATGGAGCACTTCTGATCTGACACACAGGAGTCACTGTGAGTCAAAATCAACTCGACAGCAACTGGTGGATTTTGTTTCACTCTTACCCACTCTGCACAGAGTTAGTGCGCAGCAGGTTTCCATTCCTCCTGTTTTCTCTTAAGCTAGTTTTGATGTAAGTTGAATACTGCTTTTTTTTTAGTTTTTGTTAGTATTGCCTTTTATTATGGGTATCTTTGTATACCCAAAATCGTTTTTTGTCTTTGGGGGTTGGAAACATTACATATAAACTTAAAACAAAATTTTAATAGCATGCATATCTGAAAAAAATACATAAAACACAAAAATTTATTCCAATGATGAAGAAGAGTTGGGCAAGTTGGCATTTTGTGAGTTGTGGTAATAACTCCACTTGTGGAAGGTTCTGGATAATCTGGATTATCCCTGGGAATAGGGATGGCATTTCTAGTCAGAAAATTAAAATTTCCTATGTAGTCCTTTTCTTTTTTCTTCATATATTTGTGGTACCATCTCACTGCTTCCCTAGTCTCCCTCTCTGCATTAGCAAAGCCATCAGCATTTGGGTCCATGTTTTCAAGCTACTAGAGCCCCTGATTTAGTTTAGAAAAAACTTGAACTAACCCTTTCACTATAATTTCTTGACAATTTCTCTCCTTCCTCTTCCTTATTATTTTTTCACTATATCTTTGCTCTAAAACCTCATTTTATGTGATTTGTTGAATGAGAAACTAGTTTGCTATGTGAACTTTCACTTAAAGCACAATGAAGTGTAAAAAATAGAAAATGGAGTCTGTGTTTGTCAACAAGAAGACAGTTTCATGACTAATAAATTGATGATGTTTTGTTGTCTTTTGGCACGACTTTCTTCACCACTCATCCCCAATTCTAAACATCTCAGTTCTAAAACTAATCGTTGATCAATGTTTCATCTGGAGCCATGCTCCAATTTTAGCCTCAGCTGATAGAATATGAAGTGTTAAAATAATTGGACCAGTACTAGACAGTTCTACTCTGGCCCCTAGGGTTGCCATGAGTCAGATCCAACTTGACGGCACTTGGCATTAGACAGTTGAGAAACTGGAAAAGATGCAGATGTTACTCAAGAAATGGTGAACATCAGTAGACAAATAAATTGTGATATATTTTGTACAATAGAATTTGAGACAGCAGTGAGAATGAATGAATTAGAATTAAATTTATCAACATGGATAAATCTCAGAAGCATAATGTGAAGTGAAAAACTTTTAAGGTGCAAAAGGATGCATACATTTTGATAATGTTTAGTTTTTATGCATTCAGACAGAACCATTTCTTGTGTATGGGCATACACTTATAAAGTACAAAAACACGAATGAGAATGGCACATCAGAAGCTTCCGCTGTATCTCTAATGATTCCTTTGGCGGGTTATGAGAAGTATATAAGTGTTATGTTATCACTTATGAATCTCACAATTTAAAAAAATATTTTTATAACCAAACATTGACAAAATGGAGGGAATGGTACAGGTGACTGGGCATAGAGAAATGACTTCAGTTATTCATCTCTCTCGTTGTGTATCTCTTTCCCACAGTTTCTGTGTGCACTACCGAGAAGGGAAGGTTATGAGTTCTTTGTGGGACAGTGGACAGGCACTGAACTGCACTTTACTGCACTTATAAATATTCAGGTAGGTAATTGTGCTCTCCCCAGAGGAAGCCCTTGGTAAGATTTTGGGGTACAGAGTATCAGCTCCAGAAGAACTTGCTGTGTGTTGGGCTAGTTTTTTAGGTTTCTCGTTTCCTGCCTACTACCTAGAAATTGGAAAAAGACCCAAAATAACCTTCTGTGAGTATTTCTGGCCCTTTTTTGAAACTTCCTCCAGACATCTATGGCACTTTCTACATCTAACAGACATGGGAGAGTTGCAGTGGTCATCCTCCCTAACCCAGGATTTAAGCCTCATAAAGAGAGCTACGTGTCTTACATGTTTTATTAACAAGTCAACACCATCCGAGGTGCTGATGCATAGTTTCTGTTTAATTAAAAAAAAGCCAAACCCATTGCTATCACCTCAATTCCAAGTGACTATTCAGTAAGTAGTGGTATATTTGTGTCCTTTTCTTTCTTTTTTTAGTCCAAATATTAGTTTAAGGAGTTAGATCTTTTCACCAAACAATGTGATAAATATTTTTTTAAAAGAAGTTAGGTTCAAAATAAACTTTTAAAATAAACGTCATTCAAAATCAGATTACAAAGAGAATTGGCATTCTGTATTGGGGACCCAAATATGACAAAAACACTCACATACAATGATACTAAAGATAGAAAAAGAGTACAGAATGAGGAGTCAGCTTTTCACGTCATTATTTTATAATTTATTTAACTATCGTTTGTTGAACACATACTATCATAACGAATATCTGACATTGCCTGCGAAGTATTTTATATATCTTATGTCATTTGATTCTCACAAGTGTCCTATGGAATCATTAATGTCACGTTTATTTACAGAGAAGAAAGTGAACTTAGATACGTTAGTTCATGCTGCTAATAAGTGCTAGTGCTTGGTTTGAGCCCAGGTAATCTGACTTCAAATTCTGTGGGCTTACTAATTATGCTGTTGTGTTAGGAACTCTGCTAGGACCTGGAGATCAGGGAGGCAAGGTCCCTACCCTCATAAAACTCATATATGAATATAGGAGAAAGTTCCAGAAACATAATTATGATCAAAATGATTAGTATAATTTTAGAAGTATGCTTGGGAGAACTGAAGACCCCAGAAAAATGAAGATCTGAGAGTACCCTAGCTATAGTTTGGTACTGGTAATTAAAGGAATTCTTGCTGAAATTTTAGAGATGAAGCCCAGGATTTTCTTTGTTTGTTTGAACCTGTAGTTGTTTCTGCCTGTGTGGTGTGAGGACTTTAGTTTAGAGTCGAGGGCTAGTAACCAAGCCATTCTTTATGAAATTATTATTTCTTATTCTCCACTTCCCCTCTCCTTAGATTGTATTTTAAAACTACGTATCACAAATCTGGTGCATGTGCAAACTTTTCAGCTACACGTTACAGCTTCGAAGAGCTCCGTCTTCAGAGCCAGCCAAGGGGAGTAGATTTCAGTTATGAAATGCACTAGTCCATAAAAGTGGCAATTACACAGGCACAGTGCTTTCTTTAGAACTTGATTGGATAGCTGCTTGTGCCGTTTTGTGTTTAAAAATGTATGGCCATGATGAAGGATTCACTGCCTACTTAAACATTTTCTGGGAAGAAAGCCAAACCAATTGAAGACACAAATAACACCGTGCAAACTGTCAGTTTCACCAGACCTTGGCAGGCTTGACCTTCCTTCCACATACCAGTCCTTTGACTCACTGGCCACCCAAGGGGCTGTTAAGAGCCAGACTTTTCTCTGGACTCTCTGTTGCTCTGAATTACAGTTTGTTGTGGTGAACCTTGATGTGTGTTCCTCTTTGCAGACCCGAGGGGAAGCTGCAGCCAGCCAGCTGGTTTTATACCACTACCCTGAACTTAAGGAAGAAAAGGGAATAGTGTTGATGACAGCAGAAATGGACTCCACATTTCTAGTAAGAATCAACTTTTACCTCTTTGGATTTACCTGATGGCTCTGAAGGTATTTTTCTAGCAAAACTCATGAGAGGTAAAATTCCAAAGGCATACATGTACCTTGTTTCTTATTTTAAAGCTGACCATAATTCTGTCTTGCTTAAGTTCTTCTACACTGATGTTAGTACAAATTCTCAGCCACCTTTTCACAACTGTGAAACTAGAGAGGCCCGAAAACAAAGGTTTTTTTTACCCCAAAACTTCATCTGACTTGAGCCCATTTAATAACTAAACCTTCACTTAAACTCATGTGAAGCTGTTTTGTAAACAAAAAAACCAAAACCACTGCCATCATCAAAGCCATTTATAGTCTTTATTAATTCCACTTGATCTGGAATATTCGTGCATTTTATTGTTGTTCTGGTGAGGTGTCAACAGATTGGTTCTGATTCTCAGCAGCGCTATATACAACAGAAGGAAACACTGCATGGTGCTGTGCCATCCCCACAATCCTTGCTGTGTCAGAGCCCGTCGTTGGAACCACACTGTCAGTCCATCTCATTGAGAGTTTTTTTTGGCTGACCTTTTACTCTGCCAAGTGTGATGTCTTTCTCTAGGGACTGGTCCCTCCTCATAACATGTCCAGAGCATGTGAGATGAAGTCTCACCATCCTCACTTCCAAGGAACTTTCTGACTGTACTTCTTGCCAGACAGATTTGTTCATTCTTCTCTCAGACCGTATACTCCAAGAACACATTCAGTACTTTTCACTAGCATACAATTGAAATGCATCCATTCTTCCCTGATCTTCTTTATTCATTGTCCAGCTTTCACATGCACATGAGGCAATGAAAATACCATGATTTGGGTCGTGCTCACCTCAGTCCTTAAGGTGATATCTTTGCTTTTAACACTTTAAAGAGGTCTTTTACAGCAGATTTGTCCCATACAGTACACCACTTGATTTCTTGAATGCTTTTTATGTTAATACGGATTCGGAATCTAAGTAAAATGAAATCCTTAACAGCATCAGTCTTTTCTCCATTTATCTTGATGTTGCTTATTGGTCCAGTTGTGAGGATTTTTGTTTCTTTGCGTTGAGGTGTAATCCATACTGAGGGCTGTAGTCTTTGATCATCGTCAGTAAGTGCTTCAAGTCCTCTTCCTTTTCAGCAAGCAAGGTTGTGTCATCTGCATGACACAGGTTAATAACTCTTTCCTGAAACCTATTGTTGCATTCCTCTTCATATAGTCCAGCTTCTTTTATTAGTTGCTCAGTGTACACATTGAATACATACGGTGAAAGGATACAGCCATGACACTCACCTTTCCTAGTTTTAAGCCTGCATTATCCCTTGTTCAGTTTGAACAGCTGCCTCTTGATCTATATGCAGGTTACCTATGGGCACAGTTAGGTGTTCTGGGATTCTAGTTCCTCACAATGTTATCCATAATTTTTTCACACTGAAAAAATACCAGTATTTTTCAGATTTATGCACCAATTACTAAGGTCAAAGATGAAGAAAGTGAAGACTTTTTAAAACTAACTTCTGCAGTCTGAAATTGGTAAAACATGCAATCAAGACGCATTGATAATTAGTGGCAATTGGAATGCAAAAGTTGGAAACACAGAATAAGGATCAGTAGTTAGAAAATATGGCCTTGGTGACAGAAACAATACCAGAGGTCACTTGATGTAATTCTGCAAGACCAACAACCTATTCACTGGAAATACATTTTTTCAACAATATAATGGCAAATTATGGATAACAACATGACTAAAGACTATGCACTGACTAAAGACTAATGACTAATGACTTCCCTTGTAAGACTATGAATGTTATCTTGCTGGTGACAGCACTATATTTCAGGATAGATCTTGAAACTTACACACCGATTACTAAGGCCAAAGATGAAGACACTGAAGATTTTTACCGACTTCTGCATCTGGAATTGATAAAACATGCAACAAGAATGCACTGACAATTAGTAGTGATTGGAATGCAAAAGTTGGAAAGAAAGAATTGTTACTTGGAAAATATAGCCTTGCTAACAGAAATAATGCTGGAGATTGCAATGACAGAATTTTGCGAGACCGATGGATTCTGCATTGCAGATACCTTTTTTCACCAACATAAACTGCAACTATGTATTAGTCTTTAGTCAGTGCATAGTCAAAAGACACAGGTAGATATCTTTTGGTATTCTCAGCTCTGAGCCAGAATCCTTCTGACATCAGCAATGATATACTTCGTTCAACCTCCTCTTCTGAATCTGGCTTAAATTTCTGACAGTTCCCTGTTGATATACTGCTGCAAGCTACTTTTGAATTACCTTCAGAAAAATTTTACTTGCATGTGATATTAATTATGTTATTCGGTAATTTCCTCATTCTGTTGTATCACCTTTATTTGGAACGGGCACAACTATGAGTCTTCTCAAGTCAGTTGGCCAGGTAGCTGTCTTCCAAATTTCTTAGTGTAGATGAATAAGCACTTCCAGCATTGTGTCTGTTCGCTGAAACATCTTAATTGGTATTCCTTCAGTTCCTGAAGCATGTTTTTCGCAATGTCTGTGGTGCAGCTTAGACCTTCTTCCTTCAGTACCATCGGTTCTTGGTCATACGCTACCTCTTGAAATGGCTAAACATTGTCAAGTTCACAGTGACTGTGTCCCTTCTAATATTTTTTGATGCTTCCTGTGTAGTTCAACATTTTGCTCATAGAATCCTTCAGTATTGTAAATCAGGGCTTGAATTTTTTTCTTTAGTTCCTTCAGCTTGAGAAATGTGAAGCATGTTCTTCGTGTTTAGTTTTCTAACTCCAGGTCTTTGCACATTTCATTATAATACTTCGTCTTCATGAGCTGCTGCTTGAAAAGTTTTAAAGTATCTTCTGGCACCTATTTTGGTCATTTCTTTCTTTTCTGTCTTTTTAATGACCTTTTGCTGTCTTTGTATGATATCCTAAATGTCTTCCCACAACTTATCTAATCTTTAGTCATTAGTCTTTAGTCAAATCAATTCTTGAGAAAGTCTCTAAATTCAGGCGGGATGTACTCTGGGCTCTACTTTGGCTCTCATGGAGTTGTTTCAATTTTCCTCAGCTTAATCCTGAGCTTGCATTTGTGCAGTTGATGGTCTGTTGTGCATTTGGCTCCTAGCCTTGTGCTTACTGAAGATAGTGAGCTTTTCCATTGTCTGTCTCCACAGATGTAGTTGAAATGATCATGTGTGTTCCATCTAGTGAGGTCCATGTATATAGTCATCATTTATATTGTTGAAAAAATGTATTTCCAGTGAATAGGTTGTTGGTCTTGCAGAATTGCATCATGTGACCTCTGGTATTGTTTCTGTCACCAAGACCATATTTTCTAACTACTGATCCTTATTCTGTGTTTCCAACTTTTGCACTCCAATTGCCACTAATTATCAGTGTGTCTTGATTGCATGTTTTACCAATTTGAGACTACAGAAGTTAGTTTTAAAAAATCTTCACTTTCTTCATCTTTGACCTTAGTAATTGGTGCATAAATTTGAAAAATATTGGTATTAACTAGTCTTCCTTGTAAGAATATGAATGTTATCTTGCTGGTGACAGCACTGTGTTTCAGGATAGATCTTGAAACTTACACACCAATTACTAAGGCCAAAGATGAAGAAACTGAGGATTTTTACTGACTTCTGCAGTCTGGAATTAATAAAACACGCAACAAGAATGCATTGATAATTACTAGTGATTGGAATGCAAAAGCTGGAAAGAGAGAATTGTTACTTGGAAAATATAGCCTTGCTAACAGAAATAATGCTGGAGATTGCAATGACAGAATTTTGCGAAACCGATGGATTCTGCATTGCAGATACCTTTTTTCACCAACATAAACTGCAACTATATAAGTGGACCTTACCAAATAGAATACACAGGAATCAAATTGACTACATCAGTGGAAGACAACAATGGAGAAGCTCAGTGTCATTAGTCAGAACAAAGCCAGGAGCCAATATGAAACAGACCATCGGTCATGCAAATGCAATTCAAATTGAAACTTAAGAAAATTAGAACAAGGCCATGAGAACCAAGATATGACCTTGAGTGTATCCCACCTGAGTTTAGAGACCATCTCAGAAATAGATTTGATGTGTTGAACACTCAAGACTGCAAACCAGATGGGCTGTGAAATGACATCAAGGACATCATACATGAAGAAAGCAAGGGGTCATTAAAAAGATAAGCAAAAAAGAAAAGTCAAAATCAGTTGTTAGAAGGCATTCTGAAATTCTCACTTGAATGTTGAATAACTAAAGCAGAAAGGAAGAAATGAAGTGAAAAAGCTGAACAAAAGATTTCAAACGATAGCTGAGAAGACATAGTAAAGTGTTATTAACAACATGGCAAAGACCTGGAGATGGAAAACCAAGAGAGAAGATGATGTTTGGCATTTCTCAAACTGCAAGAACTAATGGAAAAAATCAAACCTCAAGTTGTAATATAGAAGGACTCTACAGGGAAGATATTAAACAGTGCAGGAAGCATCAGAAGAAGATGGAAAGAATACACAGTCACTATACCCAAAAGAATTGCTCAACACTCAGCCATTTTGGGACATAGCATATGATCAAGAACCAGTGGTACTGAAAAAAGAAATCCAGGCTGCAACAAAGGCATTGGTAAAAACAAGGCTCCAGAAATTGACGAAATACCAGCTGAGATGGTTCAGCAAACAGATGCAGCACTAGAGGTGCTCACTTGTCTACACCGAGAAATTTAGAAGACAGCTACCTGGCCAGCCAACTGGAAGAGACTCATATTTGTGCACATTCCAAAGAAAGGTGATCCAACATTAATATCATTAATATCACACACAAGTAAAATTTTGTTGAAGATAATTTAAAATAGTTGCAGCAGTACATCGATAGGGAACTAACAGAAATCCAAGACAATTCAGGATGTGGAATGATGAATTTTACTGCTGATATCAGATGGATCTTGACCAAAAGCAGAGAATACCAGAAAGATGTTTAACTGCTTTATTGACTATGTGAAGGCACTCATCTCTGTGGAGCATAACAAATCATGGATAACATTGTGAAGAATTAAAATTTCAGAACACTTAATTATGCTCATGTGGAGCCTGTACATACTGTACATAGACTGAGAGGCAGTCATTGAAACCTAACAAGGGGGATGGTGCAGGTTCAAAACCAGGAAAGGTGTATGTCAGGGTTGTATCATTTCGCCATATTTATTCAGTCTATGTGCTGAGCAAATAATCCAAGAGGCTGGACTATATGAAGGGAAATGCAGAGTTGGCATTGAAGGAAGACTCATTAGCAACCTGTGTTATGCCAGTGACACAGCCTTGCTTAGAGGAAAGAGGACTAAAGCTCTTACTGATAAAGCTCAAAGACTGTAGCCTTCAGTATGGATTGTACCTCAACATGAAGAATCAAAATTGTTCACATCTGGGCCAATAAGCAACATTGTGATACACAGAAAAAAAGAGTGGAGTTGTCAAGAATTTCGTTTAACTTGGATCCTCAATCAGTACCCATGGAAGCAGCAGTCAAGAAATCAAACAACATACTGCACTGTGCATAGCTGCTGCAAAAAATCTCTTTAAAGTGTGAAAAAAATGTCACCTTGATAACAAGGCGCCCATGACCCAAGTCACGGTATTTTCAGTTGCTTTATATGTATGTGAAAGATGGACATTGAAAGAGGAAGACCAAAGAAGAGTTAATGCAATTCAGTGATAGTGTTGTAGAAGAATGTTGAATACACTATGGACTGCCAGAAGAATGAACAAATCTGCCTTAAACAAGTGCAGTCAGAATGTGCCTTGGAAGGGGGGATGGCAAGACTACGTCTGATGTACTTTGGACATGTTATCCGGAGGGACTAGTCCCTAGAGAAGGACATCGTGCTTGCTAAGGTGAGGGTCTTAATAAGAAGACCCTTAACAACATGGATTGACACTGCAACAGTGGACTTAAACATGGCAATGATTGTGAAGATGGTACAGGACCAGGCCACGTTTTAGTCTGTTGTACATACGGTTGCGGTGGGTCAGAACTGCCTAGATGACACTACTCCGTAACTACAAAGCTTGATCACAAGGGTGAGTGACATAGAGACTATACTTTGTTTTCTGCGCATCATTGAACAATAATAAAAGTGGACCCTAGAGTTTGGAAGAGTTCTTTTTTCTTTTTATCATTTTTACCATTTTGTTACAGTGGTACCAAACTGCCACACAGTAATGATCATCATTAAAATTTGCTCCCTGACCTCCAGACGTTCTACAGCACAACAGACAACATATGTGTGCTCAGCATGATCATGAGATTTCAGTATAGCACACAACTAAACGCATGAGCACTTACTGTAGAAGTCCATGATATATGCTCTCAAGGGACATTGAGGCCAACTGGATGGAGTGTGCTGTCACCAGGCAGGGAGAGCAGTGGGAGCTGCACACAGGTGGGCACGTAAATTTACATTAGATTGTACACTTGCACTCAGTCACAGTAAATTAAAAAAAAAAAGAAGACGCCCATGATATAGAAATGGACAAACTGGAAATGTAGTCTGAACATACGACCCTCTGATACTCAAGCAGAAGCAAATACTGTAGGAGCAGTGTTCTCCAGATGTACAGAGATAACTGGACACTAGTGGTTTCTCCTGAAGTAATTGACTTGAACGCTGAAGATTTAGTAGAATATTCAAAACCCTAGCTTTGAGTCAACAGATGATTACATTGGAAGGCAGTAAGTGCTAGGACAGTGACAGTGCTGGCACAGTATGCTGGAAGAGCATTGAAGAAGGTCCTCTCCAAGAAGAGAGAAGAAGACTTCCTGGAGATGACACCTGACTAAACTTTCCAAGGTGAGCAGGAGTTTAGCCAGATAAAGGAAGAGGGGAAGAATGTCCCAGACACAGGAAATCGCTGAAGTAAATGCTTTTTGTTGTTGTCACTGGGTGCTGTTGAATTGGTTTTTGACCCGTAGTGACCTCACATGGTAGAGTAGAGCTGTCCCACGGGGTCTCTTGGCTGAAATTCCCCCAACCTCCACTACCCCAAGCCTCAAACACAGTCTTCATGGAAGCAGATTGTCAGATCCTTCTCCCATGGAGCCACTGGGTGAGTTTGAACCTCAAACCGTTGTAGCCAAGCACTTAACGGTTGCACCAACAGGTCTCCTTACGTAAATAGTAGAGGGTGTACGGTGACTTAAACATTGCAGACCACTGGTGTATTAAAAAAGAGGTCTGATGGGTTGTGTTTAGAGGCTCAACTTTGTTTACCCTGAGGGCACTATTAAAGAGTTTTGAACAGAGAGCAGCCCAGTCAGATTTGGATTTCAAGACCATTAACCTTAGTTTTGTTTCAACTACATTCTGCAGTTCTAGTCAGGTCAGTGTGATGATTTAGAAGACAGTTGCAATACTCTAAGCAAGAGGTAGTCAAGACCTGAATGAGAGCAGCAGTTGGATGGATAAAGGAGAGAAAATGACCCCAGAAATATGTAAGGGATAAAATGGACAGGACTTGGTAAGTTGATTGTAGATTGAAAGAGGAACGTGTCAGGTTTGCTAATACATCTCTTCATTGAGTAACAGAGGGAGTTAGTATGTTATCTTCTTAGGTCTTGGAAAAGGAAGAAACTGCTCTCTGTGTTGAATCAAGAGAACAAGAGGCAGAAGATGAGTAAGGAGAGGGGACGTTCTGTACTTTTCATAGTCCTCCGTGAGAGACAGACCCAAACTAAACTAAACCCATGGCCATTGAGTCAGTTACAACTTATGGCCACCCTGTAGGACAGTAGAACCACACCATGGGGTTTCCACAGCTGTAATCTTTATGGAAGCAGATTGCCACATCTTTTTCCCATAGAGAATGTAGTGGATTGAAACTGCTGACCTTTCAGTTAGAAATGGAGTACTTAATGACTTTTGCTATTAGGGCATCTTAAGAGACAGACAGGTGCACGTATCTCCCAGTGTCTTGGCTCCCTATCCACCGTACCAGCAGTCTTCAGACTTCTTTTTAAAGTAGTAAGAGTAACCCTTCATACAAATAAAATCTGATTATGTAGAACCCAAGGATAAGACAGCTGCACAGAGGTGGAAGGACCAAAGACCCCAGCACAGAGCCGCTAGGACTCTGCAGAATGAACACAGCTGAAATTCCCCCTACCTCTACCACCCCAAGCCTCAGATGCTGGTTGCTGTTAGAGGCTCTATCGCTCAGGTGCTCAGAGAGTGGTAGAGTCTGCCACAGGCTATGACAGTTTATCTACTTCAAAAATGGTTTGCTCTTGAAGCATGTCTCAGTTTAAGAAAGGTCCAGTTGATGAGGTAGAGTTATCTACTCAGTGATGGTGACCCTGTAGGACAGAGTAGAACTGCCCCATGGGGTTTCCAAGGCTGTAATAGAAGCAGATTGCCACATCTTTTTCCCACAGGGTGGCTGGTGGGTTAGAACCACTATCCTTCCAATTAAAAGCTGAGTGCTTAACTGCTGCACCATAGAGTTCTTCCCAGTAGCAAGGTGAAGTGGAAGGAGTATTGCCTGAGGTCTGGCCCTTGCTAGTCTGCCACTTGCTAGCCACATGACCTTGGGCACGTCCCTGAACCTCATCTGCCTTGGTTTCCTTGCCTGTTCAATGAGGACTGGGTGATCTCAGAGGCGCTATCCAGCTCTAAAATTCTATTAATGTCAAATAGCCAGTCTTTTGGAAAAAGACTTTTGATTAAAGATCGAGTCTCAGATTAATGCCTGCTTATGAGAAATGACCTGAAAGCCCCGTAGGAGAGAGTAGAGGTGAAGCAGCCTATGGTATTTATAAACTCATCTTCATCATTCTGTAGCTAAAAAGTTCTGACAGTTTTTAGTGGGAATTTTCCATTCTCTTTTGGGGTTTGATTTTGCTCATGTGAACACAGTAATAATGGATAAATGACTGTGACTAGCTACAACTGCAGAACTTATACCGGAAACAAAAGTAAGAGTTGTTTGAGGTAACTCTTTTGTAAGCTTTCAAGAGTGCAGCCTGTGTCCCGACCCCTGCCTATGTTACCTAGACTGCTCTGGTTGCCATTTCCCTGAAACTTGACTTTAGAGCTATGAGGTAGCCCCTTTTCTTCTCTGGGGCTTTGCTCAAGTGTTAATTATCAATTGCTGCATTAAAATTACTCTAAAAACTTACTGGCTTAAAACAACAAACACATATTAGCTCAAAGTTTCTCTGGGTCAGGCACTCAGGAACAACTTAGCTGGGTTGCAGGGAGGATGGTGGCTGAGGCTGCACTCATCCGAGGGTTGATTGGGGCTTAGGGATCCTTTTCTGACCCCCCTTCTGTGCTTTTGGCGGGAGACCTCAGCTCCTTGCCATAGGTTTCTCCATAGGGCTGCTTGAGTGTCCTCAAGATATGACAAGTGGCTTTCCCCAGAGCGAGTGTTTGAAGAAGGATGACAAGACTGAAGCTTTTATGACCTCCTAGTGGAAGTCGTTCTCCATCACTCTGCCAGTCTGTTTTTCAGAAGCAGATCACTAAGTACAGTCCACACTCAGAGAAAGACGAATTAGGCTCCCCCAAAGAAAAGAGTATCACATAATTTGTTGGCAATTCTTACAACCACCACAGCTGGCTTTGGCACTAGTTTCTAACCAAGGTAATGTTAAGAACAGCTTTTATTCAAATATATGTCTGACTAGTCAGGAATTTAGTACTTGCAAATTCATTGTTGGAGCTGAGTGACTATTACCCTTTTTCCCCCATGAGGCTTAGTTAACAGTTACTAAAGAACTGAACAAAGATAAATTGCAAATATATGCATTAAACAGTCAGCAAACATTCACCAGATATTACTGTATACAAAGAAACAAAATAAGCCATGCTCTGTATCTCTGATGAATCACTACTAGGGAAGACAGAGTAAAAGAAAGAAAGGGGAAAAAATGGACAAACACAGTGCAGTAAGGTAAATGCAGTGACAGTTACAAGCATGGAGTGATTTGGATGACACAGAATGAGCGCCAAACCCAGACATAGGAGGCTAGGGAGTCAGGAAAGCTCTCGAGAAGCAGTAATTCCCAGGTGAGCACCCCCGCTTGCCACAGGACCCAGAAAAAAACTCCACAGCCCTGACCAGAGAAAGACATTATTGCTCTCTTTCACCTTTCAGAATGTTGCTGAGGCACAGTGCATTGCCAACCAAGTTCAGCTCTTCTATGCCACTGATCGCAAAGAGACCTATGGGTTAGTGGAGACCTTCAACCTCAGACCAAATGAGTTCAAATATATGTCTGTCATCGCAGAACTGGAGCAAAGTGGACTTGGAGCAGAACTGAAATGTGCCCAGAACCGGGATAAGACTTAGAGCTCTAAGCATTGGCTCCACTCACAGTCTGCTCAGCCCCGGGTAGTGTGGAGCACATCCACTTGAACTGCAGAGAACTCAGCTTGTAACCCTGAGCAGTCTGTAAAGAGCTGTCCTGCGTGCATTTTGCAAGAAACGATCATAGAGGTGAGCCCTACCACTTGATATTCAAATACACAGGTACCCAAATGTTCTGATAATTATTCCCCAGCATACCTGAGGTTCCTTTTTAAGACTGAGGTCATAACAGGAGACAGCCAAGGACCCAGAAGATGGCTGACCTGATTTTACAGAGTATAACATTACAGTTGTATTCTGGCCGTTTTTGATCCTTCAGCTCCCACATGATTAGTTCTTCCTCTTCATAAACTTGTGACAACGTAATAATGAGCTTAGAGTCCTGCTATATTTAGATGCAGACTTTACATACTAGTTGGCCGGCCCAAAGACACAATCTAGATGACCTTGTTTAGATTCTAGAATAACCAGATACTTCCATCGGAACAAAGATTTCATCCATATGCCCCCCAAAGTTGCCTTTATTATAGCTGGTGTTGGGGTATCAGCAGATTTCAGGTGTCATTAAGTACACAGATACAGTGCCTGCATATTATACTAAGCCAGGTCAAGTGGCACTGGCTCCTCTTTCTCTGTCTGGTAGGACTGTGCATTGGAAGGGGATGTATCAGCGCAGTATAAGTGAATCCACACTGTGGTAAGGGAAAGATCAACCCAGAATTGCAGGATTTTTTAAAACAATTCTAAGCAATGCCATTATTATATGAAAAAGTGGGTGGAAGCAAATGTTCCCAGATAGGGTGTGGGGAAAATGTAGCAATAAAATAAAGTTTGGCTTATGATAGTGTTACAGAAAATAGTGAAATCTAAACTGTGTACTGTCCGTGCTGTCAGTCTTATGAGAAATGTTATTGGCACCTTGGATACCATCTCAATTTCTCTTGGTAACCAGTGGGTCAGTATAAACCCCCAACTAGGACCTTACCCCAGTGACTGAGGCAGGCTCCTTATCCCTTGTGAAGTCACCAATAGGTTATCACCGGTGTTTTTACCCAACGAATGCTTGTAAAATCTAACCTGAATTCAGTTAGTGAGAAGGAGGCTTTACTGATCAATTTTGCAAAATCAGACACCCATGCCCACAAGAAAAAGAAGCAGGCCAGAGGCCCACAGTTTTCACAAGCATTTTATCCCCCGGTTCCTTACTGGCTGAATACTGTGGGGTAAACACTTTATCAGAGGTCATGTAAGTCTTATCGTTCACTTCTATGGTTACATATTTTACTTTTGAAAAGGTTCCCTGCCCCACCTAATTTATTCTGTTTGCACACACATACCTCAGGTACATGGGTTCTGAGGTTCTCATGTCACCTAATGGTTTGTGCCTTGGGTCAGCTAATAACTTTTTACCCTAGCCTTTGTTTCTCTTATTCTGAAGATGGATGATTTTGAAATTTATTTCTCACAAATTCTTCCAGTTTTCTTTTTGCATTTGTTGGTCTCATCTTCACTGATGTCTTTTAAACTTTTCTAGTGTCTGTTGACTTTTCTCCTCATTAGAGGGTGTCGTCTGTACGTGTCTCTAATAGCAGCAAGTCAGCTTGTTGGTACGTCTTGTGTCTCTGTTTATTAATGGCAGTCTCAATTAGTTTTGGGGCTAGACTTTGACACAAGGTATAATACAACATCTAACAGCTGTCAAAATTTCTGTTACTACTCGATGGCAGTAGGTTATTATGAGAGAGGTCAGGATTGCGGCAGCCATCTTTTTACACTTGCCAGATCACCCTTTTAACTAATCAGTGAGAGGGTCGCCGATTGCAACATTTTTTTGTTAGTTCATTAGCTAGGGTGTTGAATCCCTGTGAGGCCTCTGTGATGGCTGCATCAGGAGCTGTGTTGTTAGGAACGAAGGTACGACACCTGTCCCCCAACATCACACATACCCCTCCCTTCTCTGTCGGCATCATGTGTAATGTTATTTTATTTTCCCAGGCCATCTGGCTAGTGGCATCTAACTAGCTAGCTACCCCTAGTATAGTTTATGAACCTTTGTTGGTTATAGTTGATGTAGTTAATCTAGTCTATATTTGTATTTATGGTAGACCACCAGAAGAGTGTGTTTTTAAATCCTGTGGCTGATTAACCTCAAACTTGTTAGGAACCCCTCTAGGGACCCCAGTGGAGTCTATGTAAATATGTGGATCAGAGGATCCAGGGATTGATTTTTGGGCCTGGG
Organism: Heterohyrax brucei; assembly: GCA_028571685.1. NCBI lineage: Eukaryota > Metazoa > Chordata > Mammalia > Hyracoidea > Procaviidae > Heterohyrax > Heterohyrax brucei. Next base: position 79,202,193 of record CM053140.1, on the reverse strand, counting down.
ATTTTTCACCGTGTTCGGGCCTCTCATGGAATGCTAGAGTGAAGGGAATTGTCAGCTGTACCAAAGCACACATTCCAGTCCAACTGGGTGGCAACAGATCTCAGAGGTTCCCCTTTCCACAATATCACCAGACATCCCCCCGGGGTATTTTGAGGGCTGAATTAGACTCGCTGGTGACGTCTTGGATGTGGGTGTACAGTGTCAGTTTTTCTACAGGCACTGTGAAATCTGCTCCTTGGTGGTTCATCTTCTCCTTTGGTGGAGAATGAGGGAACCACTCTCAGGTCTGACTTCTGCAGCTCAGGAAAAAGCAATAACAAGTTCTTACAGGGATTGTTTCCCCAAGTGTCTTTGTCACAGTACAGAGCCAACATGTAGTATGTTTTCATCAGAGTCCCAGCCAAGGGAAAGGGGAACCACCTGTGCAGTGGTGGACCAGCTTTGTAGGCATAGTAATCGCTTCTGTTGAGAGCTTGCACTGAATAGTTGACCCATTCCACCTAAGTGTTGACACTTCCGTGTCTTGTCTCTGTTTCTAAAGTTTGTCGTAAGTCTTTTACTTTAATTACTTCTACTCTTTTGGGGTCATTTTAAAGTGACTGGAAATCAGTACTGGTGGTAATGAGTGGCTGGGGGAACAGGTGTTAGAGCAGTTGTTAATTTGAGCATCAACCTGCCAAGGAGGCCTGTGTCTGTTGTGTCTGCCCGCAATCTGTATACTTGACTAGCAACTGGTGGCCATTGATCTAAGGTGGCCGGGGCATTGATGGACAGTAGTAAAGGGTTGTAATCTGATTTTTTATAGTTGGGGGAGGTTTCACCCTTATAAAAGTGTATTTTTTCCTTTAATCCCTTCTAGGAGTTGGAGGATGATGGTATGTGTTCATCTTCTAGACCTGGTCATCTACCATATATTGGACCAACTGAGGCACAGGAATGCAGATCCTCTTTTGTTCCAATTTTTGGGGCTGCCTTTGGGGCATAAGTATTTCTTTGAATTCAGTAGCTGTCTTTGATAGTTTAAGTCTCTACATGACCAGACCTGACAAGTATCAAATTTGAGGACTGGGGGTGATATAGTTTTGGTTATCTTAATCACCAATTTGACCAGGGCACATAATCACAGGACACTTTATATTATTCCTAGTGTAATAATCTATTTCATCCTGTTCATTTCTCGGGAGGAAAGTCTTTTCATTGTGGAGGGATAGTTGTGTAATATCCTTGCAGGCTCTCCTCAGAGTCACCTTGAGGGGTTTCCTGGGCGAGGGATGTGCCTCCCACTGATTACCACTTCTGTCTCGGGGAGAGCTTTTCTGAACCAGACCCCTTACTCAGTACAGTGAGTCCGCCCCTTCCCCGCTGTCCGGACGGCCATCTTGGTGGTCAGGAGCACTCTTAGTTCGGCTGAAGTTTGTCTTCTTTCCAGGTCTTGATCAACACCAAATTTCCTGGCTGGAAGTGATGAACGGTGAACTCGAGGGGGTGATTTGGGCCAGCAGTCCTTTTAACCTGAGGGTTTGCAAAACAGAGGAAAGAGCCAGCACCTAGTTCTTCAGAAATTGATGTTTTGTTTCTATGGTGGACAGGTCTGTGGCCCTACCCAGGTAGGGGAGCCCACACAATAGTTCATAAGGGGATAACCCTAGATCTTACCTTGGGGCCATCCTGATTTTGAGGAGGGCTGTGGGAAGGCACTTGGTCCATGGAAATTTTTTTTCTTTTTTTTTTTTTTATTATGATTGAGTGAGAATATACAATCCCATATAAATCTGCATATCCACCAATGAGCGGCTCCCACTGCACTCCCTGCCCGGTGACAGCACACTCCTCTGTTCTGTGTATGTCATATCCTAACAATCTCCTATCCTCTCCTCTCTACCCTCTCCTTCTCGTCCAGTGGTCCATGGTAATTTAGTCTCTAAAACTAGTATTGTAATTTGTTGTTTAAGAGTTTGATTTATTCTTTTCACCTTCCCAGAGGAGGGAGAGTGTCAGGGAATGTGGTAATCCCAATTGATATTTAAACTTTCTATTATTTCTGTCAGTATTTTAGAAGAGACTTCTGTTGTCTGAGTCAACGTTTTTTACTAGACTTACGTAGGTATAACCTGTTCTAGGATGACTTTGATAACACTGCTAGTAGTAGCAGAGGTCAAAGGGAAGGCCTCGGCCCAGCCAGAAAGGTGATCTACTGTTATCGGTAGACATTTTAGCCTTTTTACTTTGGGCAGTTCCGTGAAATCTACTTGAGTGTTCTGGAACAGCCTCAGCCCCAGTAGCCTTCCTCCTGTAGGGTATCTTTTGAGTATCTTCCTATTGATTTTCTGACAGCAGTTTAGATGTGCACACACCTGTAATTCCTTAGCACAGTATCACACATAGCTTGTAGACTCCAGTGACTCCCTGTATGCAGTATGGACGACAGTTCTCTCATCATAGGTCAGCTTATCATTTTTCTCCCATCCAGGAGAACCCACAGCTCATCTGTAGTCTGGGCAGCCCCACTTTTTAATTTTTCTTGTTTCTCCAGAGTGAGTCACCTCTGGGACACTGACTATTGGAGTAAGAAGTCGGATCTCTTTCTCTAGGGAGGCCTGTTTGGCCATGTTATCTGCAAGTTGGTTGCCAGCAGCCTCCATGCTACTTTCTTTGTGGTGACCACTCATGTGGACCACTGCTGTTTCTGTGGGGAGCAAGAGGCTGTCTAGGACTTGCCTAACCGAGTTTCCATAGGCCAGTTTTTTTTCCTTGTTCATGAGTCCCCGTTCTCTCCGAATTTTCCCAAAGGTATATACAACCCCCAGGTATTTTCAGTCCATGTAAGTGGTACCTTCTTGACCCTCAAGAGGTTTTATGGCTCTGTTGAGGGCATAGAGCTCACGAGTCTGTGTTGACGATTAGGCAGTCTCCTCTTTTTGCAGTGGGACTGATTTATCCCATCTACTATTGCATAGCCATTATGTCTCTTTCCCTCAGTTACTCAGGAGGACCCATCCACAAACAGCCTGTCTCCTGCATGTAAAGGAATCTCCCTTACATTTTGACTAACTTTAGTTTGGTATTTTATAATGTCTAGGCAGCTATGTTCTGGGTTGTCTGGGCTTTCCTCCCCTTTCCACAGAAAGCTAGCAGTGTTTAGGCACGCCTCGGTGGTCAAGACCAGGTGATCTTTTTTTGGTAGTGTTGCCTCATATTTTAAAATTCGAGAGTCTGTCAACCATCTCTCCAACCTGTGATTTAAGATATTTCTGACTTGGTGTGGGGTGCTCAGGATTAGGCCCCCAAAGGGCTCTTCTGGCTTTCCTCTACCAACAGAGTAGTAGCAGCTACTGCCTGGACACATTTTGTCCACCCTCTTGAGACAGGATTCAACAGTTTGGACACAAAGGCAACAGGCTGCTTCTTCCCCTGCTGCCTCCCACATCTCAGTGAGGAACCCAAGAGCCACACCTTGGTCAACTGTAGCAAATAGGTGAAAGGGCTTCTCTAAGAATGGTAGTGTCAGAACTGGGGTTGTAATAAGGGCATGTTTTAGGTCTTTCACTGTCTGAATTTTGGGGGAGGACCAAGCCAGGGCATCAGGCTCTTCTAAAAACTTGAGGCACAAGACTTTTGTTCTTTGGGCATAGGAATCAATCCACAGCCAAGAATAACCAGTTATTTCTAACAGCTTCCTGAGTTTTCTCTTTGTCTTAGGTAGGAGTGAGTTCACAAACCCTGAAATTTGCTCTGGATTTATCTTCTACTTCCCTTCACTGATCAGGTGCCCTAAGTGCTTCACCTCCTTTTTTACAAACTGTAGTTTAATTTTAGAGACCCGTAGCCTCTTTCCAGCCAGGAAATTGAGTAGACTAATAGTGTCTTGTACCTGGCCCTTTCTTTTTGCTGAGACTAATCAGTCATCCCTATGCTGCAATAACTGGATTTCTGTATGTGGTTGAAACTCTTCTAAAACTCTTTCTAGGACCTGGCTGAATAAATTTGGAGCCTCAGTAAAGCCCTGTGGTAGCACTGTCCTGTGGTACTGTTGCCTCCTTCCAGTCAGGGAGTTTTTTCACTCAAAAACAAAGAGATTTCTACTTTGGGGGCCAAGAGGGCATGCCCAGAATGCATCATTTAAATCTCGACTTGCACTCATATGGGATCCTACTGAGGAGGGTGTAAGGGTTAGGAGCCACTGATTGGCAGGTGCAGACATTCGATTTCTGGCCCAGAGGTCCTGTATTAGCCTGTATGTACCATCAGATTTTTTAAGTGGGAGGATCAGGATGTTGTAGGGTGACATACAGCGTTCTAGGAGGCTATCTCTTACTAAATCCTCTATTATTGGCTGCAGGCCCTTCGCTCAGTGGAGATAGGGTATTCTACAGACCAACTCCCCTTGTTTTTTCAGTTTTACTTGTAAGGGTGGGATCTCCAATCTTCCCCTGTTGCCTTCTGTTTTAGTCAGCTAGTGCTGCTCTAGCAGAAATACCAGAGTAGATGGCCTTAACAAAGGAAAGTTTATTCCTACACAGTCTGGTAGGTTACAAGTCCAAATTCAGGATGTCCGCTTTCAGGGGAAGGCTGTCCCCCTTGCCGTCTCTGGAGGAAAGTCCTTGTGTTGCATCATTCTTTGTTCAGGGAGCATCTTGGCATAGGAACCTCAGGTCTGAAGGACATATTCTTGGTGCTGCTTTCTTGATGGTGTGAGGTTCCCAGTTCTCTGCTTGCTTCCCTTTCCTTTCATCTCTTGCAGGATGAAAGGATAAAGGGTGGTGCAAGCCGCACTCCAGGGAAACTCCCTTTACAGTGGAGCAGGAAGCTGATCCTATGAAGGGTTTACAGTCCCACCCTAATCCTTTAACATACAGCATAGGAAAATCACAAAATGGAGGGAAAAAAATCACAAAATGTTGGGAATCATGGCCCAGCCATGTGGCTAAATGTATTTTGGGGGGATACCATTCAATCCATAACACCTTCTTTAACCCATATTCGGGGATCGATTTTTTCTTCTTCCTCCTCAGGCAGAAGTCTCATCATTATCTTTACTAGTCCGTTTTCTATCCCCAGCCCTAAGCCAATCTTACAATTAGGTCTTGTCTTAAAAGATTTATGCCTGCGTCCGGAACGTAGAGAAGTCTCTCTTCTACTTGATGTAGTGCTTTCCTGAGTAACATGTTTTGAAATCCGGGAACCTGGAAGCCGTCACCCATAACTCTGCACTGCGCTGTCAGCTTGTCTGATGACAACCTGGTATCTTTGGTTGGCAGGTCAAAGGAGGCTTGGGTAGCTCCAGTGTCAACTGGAAAAGTCACTTCCTCCCCTTGAGGCCCCAACCTCAGGATTATCAAGGGTTTCTGGTGGGGCTTAGTCATAAGGAACTTCTGACCACCTAGTCCTCATCAAAGGTCGTGAGAGGAATCACCTTGTCTTCCTCTTTTAATTCTGGGCACTCCCTTTTAAAATTACTGTCTTCCCACACTTGTAGCGTCCACTGCAGTCATGGAAACTTGGTCTAGGACTCCCTTCCCTGTTTTCTGAGGAGGTGCGTTCTGTTCTAGTCTCCTATTTAGTACCTTCTCCATAGTGGATATCATGATTTTGGCTTTCTGCTTTTGCTTCCCCTCTTCTTTCCTCACAAAGACTTTCTGAGCTTCTCTTAATTGTTTGTCATTGGGTTTGTCACTCCATCCCTCAATCTTTAGTAATTTCTTGGTGATGTCGGGCCAGTTTTTGGTCACAAAACTAATTTTTAAGAGTCTTTGTCCTACCTGGTCTTCTGATTCAACCCAGAATACTTCTTTATTTGATCCTTAAGTCTCTGTAGGAAAGCCGATGGGTTCTCCTCCTTTTCTTGTCGGACCTCAAAGGCCTTGGCCACATTCTGGGATCTGGGGACTGATTTCCTTATTCTTTTGATTATTATTTCCATAAGGTTTTGCATTGGGCATCCATCTTTGGGGTCATTATTCTCCCATTCCAGGTCAACACTGGGGAATTTTTGTTTGGGAGGAGGGGCGTCTTGCCACTCCCTCTCCCCCTGTGAGAGTGTTCCCTCTCCTAGACCGATAGGGCCACTCTTCTAATCATTCCCCTCTCTTCCTCTGTAAGCAGGATAGTCATAAAGGACATCATTTTCACCCAGGTATAGTAATTGGGCCCTAGGAACTGATCTAAGTGTTCCACCAGGCCAAGGGAGTCTTTCAGGAGGAATTTCATCCTCTTCTTTAAGTTTCTGACTGCAGTACTGGTGAAGGGAGCATTAGCATATACAGTCTCCCCCTGGCTGACCAGGACCTCCTGAAGGGGAAACATCTGTTGTTTAGTGGGCAGGGGAAACTGCTGGAGGTACCTTTTGCATTGCTCTAATTTATTTTTTAGACCAAGGTAAGAGGGAGTAGCCAGTTTAGTTTCCTCACTGTTCTCAGTTCCTGTTTCTCTCTGTCCCTTAGCTGATGTGGCATAACGGGGTGGCAGACAAGACAGGGGGTCCCAAGATTTTGATTTAGGACCCTCCTAGCCTTCTTTAAGGGGGAACATATCCTGGGTTGATTTTGATCCCCTTACCAAACAGCAGAGAGCATAGTCCCCTTCCTCTTCAGAAAACAGTGTCTTTTCGTTCACATAGAGGACTAGAGTCTGGCAGACCCAGCCTTCCTGGGAACCAAGTTGCAGCTGGAACACAGATGGTCTACGAATTGGTTCCTTTGGCCAAATGCAGCAGCAGTATTTAATCATCTTTCCTTTGTCTTTATCTTGGGTTTGAGGACTGCTTCCCCAAACCCTCAACACCCTCCCCAAAGGACTATCAAGAAGAATGTCCTTGGGAGCTTCTCCTGTTCCCTTCCCTGGGCCTAGAACTTTTGTTTCACACTTTCTATTGGTCTCGGTGTTTGGTGTCTGAGTTTCCCCGTGTACTCAACCACCGTTTTCCCTGGGTTTCTTGCACACCCCAACATTTGTCCATCTCCAGCCACTTCCCTCGTGGGAAGACGGAACTGCGGATCGGGACTCTACGCTCGCTGTGTATCCAGGATACGTCTCAGTCACACACACTCAACCTCCACAAATGCCCGACCACCAGGGTAGTGTCTGCGGTCCAGGTTTTCTACTCCGGCTCGGGCATGAGGTTGTTTGGTGGTTGTGGCGGTTTGTTTTCACTCCTTCACGTCACTCTTGCTGACTTCTGGACGATGGTCTCGGATTTGTTCTGGCTCTCGTGAAAAGGGTACCTGGGCAGAACAGGCCACCAAAACCGGAGCAGGGCGTGTCTTCTCCTCCACCAAGGCTGCCAACCCAAGTGGGCGGAAAATCCAAGACGAGCCCCCACAATTTGTGAGAAATGTTGTTGACACGTGGCGTACCATCTATGTTTCTTGGTAACTGGTGGGTCAGTCTAAATCCCCGACTAGGACCTTATCCCAGTGGCTGAGGCAGACTGCACTATCCCTTATGAGGTCACTGATATGTCATCGCCAGTGTTTTTACCTGACAAATGCTCAAAAAATCTAATCTGAAGTCAGTCAGTGAGAGGGAGGCTTTATTGATCAATTTTGCAAAATTGAGCACCCGAGCCCACAAGGAAAAGAAGTAGGCCGGGGCACACAGTTCTCACAAGCATTTTATCCCGACTCGCAGGTCCCTCCCCCGATTCCTCGTTGGCTGAGTACTATGGGGTAAACAGTGTTTTTCAGAGGTCACTGAAGTCTTATCATTCACTTTCATGGTTACATATTTTACTTTCCAAAAGTTTCCCTGTCCCCCCTAATTTACTGTTCGCACACGCATACCTCAGATACATGAGCTCTGTGGTTGTTACGTCACCTAATAGTTTGTGCCCTGAGCCAAGTAGTGACTTTTTACCCCAGCCTTTGTTTCTCTTATTCTGAAGATGGGCCATTTTGAAATTTTTCTCACAGTCTGCAGCTGGTTGCATCAGAATCCGTCTTGGCATGCAGAGCAGTTGCTTGAAATGCTGGATATGAGAACGGTGCTCCCCAGGGTTGAAAATCCATGTTTGGTTTGTAGTGTCACCACTGTGGCTTCAAGTTCAGTGATAGAAAAGGATGATGGTTACACTTCAGCCTTCTGAACCCAAAAGCTAGGTCCCACCAGGATTGGTGTCTCCCTTTCCTGCCCACTCTGCCTTTCCTGTCCTCGAGTTATCACACCCCTCTTTATCTGCATCTCCTGCCTAAGGTCTGGTTGGATGTCACTGAATATAGAATTTATCCAGCATTTGGTGTGTGTGTGAGAGAGAGAGTGTGTGTGTTCTCTTTGTTAACAGGAGTTTTTATAGGTTGGGCCTGTCTCCAAGTTCCTTAGTGGGACTGCATTTACCATTATTATTTTGAGCTGTGTCTGTTTTGTTGTACCTCTGAGTCTGTGGGAGAAGCTGCTAGCCTGTCTCAGTTTCTCTAAAGGTTGAGCTGTGTCCTGATGAAAATTCTGAACCTCTGATCCTGGCAGATCACCTTTTGAGAAACTTTGGTCGGATCAAACCTGGCTTAAAAAAAAAATAAAACCACTACCATCAAGTCGATTCTGACTCATAGTGAACCCTCTTCCTTAAATGCCCTCTGACTTTCCTGATATTAGGAAGCCCATGACTCTTTAATAGCGGGTAGGGTTGTTTCCTTGGGTCTCCGGTACTGTTTGCTTCTCGCTTCAGATGCACCCAGTTCTTAGTCCTCGTGTGTTTTTATACCACCTCCACCAGAAGGTGAGAAAATGGTGGAAAAAGAAGAAATGGCTATTTGTTTTATTATTCGTCCTAGCTTTGTCTTAAATCCCCACTTGCCAAAGCAGGATATATCTATTGATAGTTACAGTGTGTGTGATCAGAGTACCCTCTGACCTTCATATTTGCCTCAAGAGATCTGGCAAAGAACTAAAACTTGTAACATTTAATCAGTAAAATTTTCCCTGGTGCCAGCATAATTTTATGGAAAGTGGACAGTCCTTAAAGTTAAGTAAATCTGGGTTGAAATGTCAGCATTGCTTTTCATTAGCTGTATAATATACAACATCAAACAAGTTACTTAAACTTCCTTCATCTCTAAGACAGGAATAATAGTGTCTACCTCATAGGGATTGGTAAGAATTAAATTAACTCATAGACCACAGTAGTGCTTAATAAATGTTAACTCCTTCCTCTTCTCTCCTTCCCCTTGTACCTTCTCCCATTAAAGGCCAACACAGATTAGCGTCTGAAATATGCAGATCAGTCTGCATTCCAGTTTAAAGGGCAAATCTTGTCTCACTGCTCCTCAATGAATCACCTGGAGCACTTTAAAATGCAGATTCTCAGGACCCACACCTAACCAAATGAGGCAGAATAAACGAAGAAGGTGCTGGGAATTTTCATTTTCACATGCCCTCCAGATGGCTCTGGTAGAGGCAGTCAGCCAGCCACACTTTGGGAACCATTGCCTTACCTGGTTTTCTTAAAAATACTCAGTAGCCAGGTCTTTCTTTCCTATAGGCATTTAACTAGACTTTCAGTTTCTCTGCTCTAGCTCCCCGATGGTTCCTGGTGCATAATCCAGTTCCATGATATTTATTTATGTATCTTCCTGTCCCACTAGATTGTGAGCTCCCTGAGAGCCAGGACTTATTTCCACCCTCAGTGCCAGGGTCGTGGCCTGAAACAGAAAATGCTCAATTGTTTGTTGAATAAATAAATGACATGGGTTTTAGCCAAAACATTATCTTGTTGTTGTCTGTGTACCTATATTGAAATACTTTAGTTTTAAAAGAATCCCTTAATTCACATAAACTCAGAACTTGCTTTGCAAATATTCCTACTTAACAGGATACCAATTTGTACACAGTCACTGTATCTCACCTAACCCACTGGCAGTACTTTGATGGGCTGTAGAAGTCAGTGCAATTCTACGGTCACTCAAAAGCAGCTACTCCACACTCGCTGTGTTGGTGCTGGGCAGAAGTGAGTAGCTCTGTCTTGGCCACCACCTGTCTCTCTCTGGCCTCTGACTCTCTGCCTCATATCTAGCATGTAGTCATAATTTGCCTTTTCTTGTTCTCAGGGTGTTCTTGTGATAAGTTCATTCTTCAACAAGTTATGGAGGCAGAAGCTAGATATTCTAGATTTTTTGCATTCTGCACATGACTGACCTTTTGTTTAGTCTTAAGAGGTAAAAGTACCTATTCCCCTAAGCCAATTCCCCTAAACGTTTGATTATAATTTCAACATTCTTCCATTCATACTTAGTAAACACCTGTTATATGCCAAGCATTGTTGCAGGCAAATGAGGAATGCAGCAATGAACAGGAGAGACAAGACCCCTGCTCTTATGGAGATTATATTCTTGTGGATAAGACAAATAAATAAATCAATAGTATTATTTCAAATACTGGTGGGTTTTTTAAAAAGAGAACATAGCATTATGTGATAGAATGTGGAACAGAGGCAGTAAGTTTATGGCCAGAAATGTCATCCCTGAAGAGGTGACAGCTGAAGCATGAGTTGGGGGAAGTGCCAGGTCAAGGGGTGGTTAGCAAGTACACAAGCTGTGAAGCATGGCCAAGCTAAGCATTTTGTTTCTGGGCACAGATTTAAAGCTCCAGCCTTTGCAGTTGAAAAACTCACAGATTGGAAAGGCAAGGTACTGACAGGAGTAATTACAACAGAAGGCAAACTGACCAGTGCTATCTCAGAAGAGGGGACAAAGAGGTTAAGGAACCTTACTAGGTGCTATCGGTAATGTGAAGCTTGTGAGGCCATAGTACCTGACCATGAAGAACCTAGGGCTTACTAGGGAATAACAGGCCATGCTAATGTCTCAAAAAGTATATGTTACATGCAAGAGGCAGGAGCCCCTGAAAGTTCAGAGCTGGCTGCACAACATATGAATGTTAATAATGCAAAGCAACCCAAACTAAGCCTGTTGTCATTGAGTCTGACCCACAGTGACCCTAAGGGACACAGTAGGACTGCCCCCATAGAACTTCCAAGGAGTACCTGGCGGATTTGAACTGCTAGCCTTTTGATTAGCAGTCACAGCACTTAGCCACTACACCACCAGGGATTCCGTATTAACAGTAATCACTAACATTTACTAAGGGCTTACTGTGTGCCAGGCGCTATGCAAAGCCCCCTACATGAATTCTCTCCCGTAATCCTTCCAGCACCCCCGTAAGGTAGACAGAAACATGCTGATAGGTGAGATATGCTGCTCTCCTCATACACCCTGCTCTGCTTCAGCTCTCAGAGAAGAGGGCACCCTTCCAGTCATCCCCAAGCCCAGCTCCAGCAGCCAACCCAGGTCTTAAAAAGCTATAGACAACTTTCAAACTAGCCCTTGCTCTGAGAAACGCCTGCCCATTTTCCTTATGGCAGCTAAAGAACAAAATGCATGCATTATACATTTCTGAGTCCTCCAAACTTTATTTCAAAAGGCATCACATTCTAACTAGGGAAGGTTTTTGTGCAGTGTTTTATGCCACATGGAGCACTTTGTTCTTGGCAGTTCTGATGTGGCACGTTGGTGGGTTGGTGACATGTTTTCATCACTGTTCTGTGAAAGGAGAGACTTTGTGGTACAGACAGAGGAGAGATGGCTTTATGAAGGTTGCTATGTGCTTCTGGAGCCACACCAGGAATGGAGGGCAACTGTCCAAGCTCCAAAATTCACGTAATCATTTGTAATGTCCACTAAGCAGGCTCATCTCTAACATTCCCTCAAACAGAGCTACTCCTGAGCTCTTCAGGCCCAGACACTGCAGTATCTACAAGGAAAAATGGTTTTAAAACACTTACAAATCCTCCCAGGATCCCCAGAGCACTCAACCTGAACCAAGTCCAAACCTCTTAGATCAGCTCACAAGTGCTTCAGGATCTGTCGCCTGGTAACATTTCTCAGTAGGCCCCCACCCACTCACTGAGCTCCAGCTATTCTGGATGACTGGCAATTCCCTGAATTTGCTGTGCTCTTCCTATCTCTCTTCCTGCCTTTTTAAATGCCTTTGCCTGTCTCAAATGCCCATCCCCCTTCATTAAGTTAACTCTTATTTTTGCCTTCAAAACTCCTGCAACATCTCCTCTACTGAAAGCTTTCTTGTACCCACACCCTCTCCCCAGTACCCTTGCTTGGGCCATGTGCCCCTCTAGCTTCCCCAGCATCTTCTGCTAAGTCTCAGTGCAGCATCAAGGCTGTCTCCTCCACAGAACTGGATGCTCCTTGGAGACAAGAATTGTATCTTACTTGACATTGTATCCCCAGGGTCCAGCAAGAAGTCCAGCAGACAAATGAGATACCCAGTGATGCTGAATAACTTTTGGATGACTATTAAATTCAGACTGCCTTTGTTTACAAGCATCCATTGCACAAGATCCAGCCCTGGCCAACACATTAGGATTATGTATCTGCCTTAGGCAGTGGCTTTTTTTTTCACTCGTAATAATTATTGCTGCTTTCCCATGATCTGTTTTCAAATGTGATTTTTTTGACCTGGAGTTTTAAAATTTGGAGACTTTACATGTATTCCCTATTTTCTTTCGTTGGGCTGATTTTAACCCAGTGTTCTTGTCACAGTTTGTCTTGAATCTTGATTCTGTTGCGTAGAAACTGTGTCATTCGCACTTTGCTTTGCCCTCTTCTACATCTGCCATGACAGTAATCAGGCATAAATGGTATCCCCTCGAGTTCTTAGCTCCCTTGCCCTTCAAAAAGAAATTCTGTGTTGTAGAATGGTGAAACACCACTACTGGTTCACGTTTGACTGTGGTCTACTGTGATTCCCAGATCATTTTTTGTTGTTACTACGTTCATGATTGGGCATGAATCCACACTTCACATTCACATTTCTACAACCCACATTTATTTTGATCTTGTCTCTGGTCAAGAGTGAAGTAGGCAACAGACCTTATATTTAGATACTGGTTTTGCAAGGGAAGGGAAGGAGGAGAGATGGTTTACTGAGTCTCTTTTGGTACACAACTCCCAGCAGACTCTGAGATGTTTGCATTTACTTAAGTCTCGTCCATTTGATCTTTATAATAATACTAGAAGGGTACTATTTCCATTCTACAGATGAGGGCACTGGAGAGACAGAGTGTTAGTGGTAGCAGCTGTTGAGTTGGTTGTAGCTCATGACAACCTCACATACAACCAAATGAAACACTGCCTGGTTCTGTTCCATCTTTATGATTGTTAGTATACTGTAATCCATTGTTGTAGCCACCACGTATTTTGAATGCCTTCCAGCCTGGGGGCTTATATTCCAGCACTGTGTCAGACAATATTCTCTTGTGTTCTGTAAAAATAACAAGACCCAACCCACTGCCACCAAGTAAATTCCAACTCACAGCAGCCCTCTAGGACAGAACTGCCCAATGGGATTTCAAAAGCAGGCTGCCCCATCTTTGTCCCATGCAGCAGCTAGTAGGTTCAAACCACTGATCTTTCAGTTAGCAGCCAAGTGCTTAAACCACTGCATCACCAGTGGTTTAACCTTCCCTGAGCAGAGCAGAGGACAAGGGTCCAGAGAGAACTGTGCTTGTGGACACAGCTGAGAAGAGGCTGTCTTGGTGGAAGAACTGTTCTGAATGTTCCTGAACCTGAATTATAACCTCTTACTTACCTAGTAGGCACCATAAATATTGTCTGTGAGTTTTGTGTGGCCATTGTGATAAATTATCAAAATGCAGCAAAGAAGTAAGAGATAGCTGTGTGACGGACCGTGGTGTCAAAATTGGTAAAGATGGTAGATAGAGAAGGCTTGTCTGACCTTCATCTCCCAAGAGTCAGCCTTGGAGTGTTGATTTGATTCTCCTTCCCCTTGTGAAGTTAGAGGCAGTTAGATGCCATCCCCAGCAGTCTGAAAGCTCTGCTGAAACCTGGCCACCATGGTGACCCTGCAGGAGTTTGAAATACCAGTAGCATGGCTTCCAGCGTTATAGCAATATGTGCAAGCCACCACAGTATGACACATTAACAGACAGTGGTAGGGAGACAGCAAGGTAGGGAGACAGTAGATTTTAAAAATCTAAAGTGGAATCCCAGCTCTCCCTTTTATTAGCTGTTTGACCTTGCACAAGTCAACTGAGTATTTCAGCCTGTGTTCTCATCTATAAATAAAATATTAATAGTCCTATCTCCTAAATTAAAGATTAAGTGATATAGCTTAGCACTATGCTTCACGTTTAATAAAAGAACAAAATAGTAGTTATAAAATTAAGTACTTTACCTTTTCAAGGCACACGTCTAGTATACTGAAGGTGGGACTCATCTAAGGGGCTTTTTCTAGAACACATGTTTTCATGGTGCTGTTTTCCTGCACCACGTTGCCCTTTTCAGAAATTTGAGGAACTCAGAGAGGCTTGAGCAGTAGTAGTATACCAGACCACGAGGTAGGTGTTAGGAGTTTGGGAGTCTCAAGACTAGAGTCACAAGCCAGAGGTGCGAGCAAGGTGGGGAAGCTAAGTTCAGCCCAGGCTAGATCATGTAGTTGGTTGAGCACAATCTCTCCCCTCAATCACCAGTGCCCACACCTAGGAGAGGACCCTAGGCAGACACATAGCCTAGGAGCTGACGTCTGAATCTGAAGCCAGGTGACATCTGGAGTTCTAGACCACAGTGCAGTACACACCTGATTATCTGTGAGTTACTTAGCAAAGACAGGAAACACTGGTGGTGTAGTGGTTAAGTGTACAGCTGCTAACTAAAAGGTTGGCAGTTTGAATCCACTAGGTGCTCCTTGGAAACTCTATGGGGTAGTTCTGCTCTGTCCTATAGGGTCGCTATGAGTTGGAATTGACTCAACGGCAGTGGGTTTGGTTTTTGGCTTTATCCAGGACAACATTATTGCCAGTTACAGACCTCTATTTAGTCCCTTATCAACTCATTACAGACAACAATTTTCAGCTTAAAGAGACCAAAACCAACTAGGATAGTCCTGTAATTTTCTCACCTGAATAAGCATCAGAAACACCTGAGATTGTCAAAAATGTTATTGCTTGTGCCCTACCACTTAGATAAGGTGCCCTGGAGGCACAATGGTTAAGAATTTGGCTGCTAAACGAAAGGTTGGCATTTTGAATGCATCAGCCACTCCTTAGAAACGCTAGAGAACAGTTCTGCCCTGTCCTACCGGGTCACTCCGAGTCAGAATGAACTCCACAGCAACACATCTGGTTTGGCTTTGGACACTGAGATATGGGTCCTACTGGACTGGCATGAAGCTTAAAAAACTATTTTAAAAATTTCTCTAGGTAATTCTGAGGCTTCTTCAGGTTTGTGAATCCCTGTAGTAAAGTTAGTAAGTTTATTTTTATTTCGCCACTGAGGAAAAGGCCCCAAACCAAGTAAAGTGACTTCCCCAAGGTCACAGAGTATTGGTAGCAACACTCCTTCACTTTAGTCTAAATTTTCTTTGCATTTTGATCCCAGGCAATCACACTGGAAGATACCTGAAAAACAAAAATTTAATTATTGCCTAGGTTGGTGCCTGGGTAACACAAACAGTTTGAGCTCAGCTACGAACCCGAAGGAAATCCTGGTGACATAGTGGTTAAGTACTATGGCTGCTAATCAAAAGGTCAGCAGTTCAAATCCACCAGGCACTCCTTGGAAACTATGGGGCAGTTCTACTCTGTCCTATAGGGTTGCTATGAGTCAGCATCAACTCTACAGCACTGGATTTGTATTTTTTTTTTTTTTTCCGAAACTGCAAGTTGGCAATTCAAAGCACCCAATGGCACCACGGAAGAAAGGCCTGCCAGTCTGCTTCCATAAAGAGTACAGCCAAGAAACCCCAATAAGGCGTAGTTCTACTCCGTAACACTTGCAGTTGCCATGAGTCAGAATCGATGGCAACGAGTTTGGTTTTGCTTATTGGATTTTGTTTTGTTTTTTTGCTTTTCTTTAATTATGGCCTGCCTCCAGGGAATATTTATGGGATGAGACCAGCTAGCTGTTCCCTACATGAAGACTTCTAGGGGCCAAGAGAAGAAAGCAGAAGCCCTCTCAGGCTCTTGGAATTCAAATAGTTTCCTTGCATGACTTTGAGAGCTGAACATTCCCCAGACTCTGGGTCCCTGGAGCCAGATGCTGGATTATCTGTTATACCGGATTATCTGTGCCTGGCCCCTTCAGCTACGTGGAGAATTGTTCTGGCGGAAGCTCACCATCTATGCTGTGTGCTTTTGCCGTGGCTGTGGTGAGCACACAGTAGGGAACAATGTATGGACAGCAGGCAGACAGCTGGAGAGTTGGGAAGATGGGGGTGGATGGGAACTCAGCCTCAGAGCTGGGCTGGGAGACTCACCCCATTGGGGCTGGACTGATAGGCTATAACTTGCTTGCCCTTCTCAGTTTGTCTCAGACCTAGCAGCCAGCGCTATACCTCTGAGCAGCTCCTGCAGGGAGAGAATTGCTGTCAAGGTCAGGGAAGCTCTGGGTTTCTCAGTGGTGGTGGTCTACCAGGTGTCTTCTTCCTAGAGGCCACTGACCCTCCAGACTAAACTCACCCTGAAACAGCCTTCTGTTCCCTGAAGCCCTATCTTCTCTGTACTTGGCCTCTTTTCTCTGCCTCTCTCTCTTTTCCTAGATTTTGCTCACACTGAATGACTTTCTCTCATGAGTACAACTGTAGAATGTGCAGGATATAACCTACACCAGTTTGGGTGGCCTAAACAGTTTGTAATCAGTTGCCAACTGAAAGGTTGGCAGTTCAAACCAACCCAGCAGCTCCTGGTAAACTGTTTCTGTAAAGATTACAGCCAAGAAAACCCAGGGGTAGTTCTGCTCTGTAACACACGGGGTCACCATGAGTTGAGACTGACTCGTTGGCAGCTAACAACAGTCAGAAGAGTGAATGAGAAATTCTAAATGTTACCAAGGTCATTGAGTAACCTTGAATATGGTCGACATGTTTAATACTGTTGATCACTTGAAATGTGAATCTAGGTACACATGTTTGCATTATCTACCTCCCGGGAGACCACTTTTAGAAAAGTGTCTAGTCCCTTTTCAAACTGATTTTTTCTCCTTCCCTAACTTACTGGGTTGGTCATATGAGATGGATCTTAACAGTCCATCTGCTCCAGGCTCTGGCAGTGGGCAGGGGGATGAAGCCTGTGATTAAGAGTTAGGCCTGCAACCATATATTGGAAGCACTGTATGGTTCTATACATCTATAGGATATCGTCTTGCTAACCTCTGGCTGGAGGAAGGGGAGTGGACGGAGAGGAGGGGAAAGGAGGCTGTTGGGAGGATGAGACAGGTATGGAGCAGAGAGGAATAGTGTGCAGTCACCGGACAGGGAGAGCAGTGGAAGCTGCATATAGGTGGGCATGTAAATTTATATGTGAATGTACATTTTCACTCAGTCATGTTAAATAAAAATTAAAAAAGAGTTAAGCCTGGATTTGAGTCTCGGCTCTGCCATTATCAGGTAGTGCCTGTTGGCCAAGTTATTTCACTTATAGGAGCCCAATACCCTTTATCCAGGATGTAACAGGGCTCAAAAATGACCAGAGTGGTAAGAGTACTTTGAAATCCAGAAAGTTCCTTACTAACCTATGGGGTCCCATGGGAGAAAGTATAACAAATAAAAGCCCACTTTTCAGGCCTTAGTGTCCAAAGGGGAAGACAAAATTTCCGTGGGCTTAAGGAGCAGTAGCCCCTGGGTAGCACAAACGTGAAATGCTAGCCAAAAGACAGGCTGTTCGAAGTGGCCCAGAGATACCACTAAAGACAGCCCTCACAATTTGTTTCCAAAAGGTCACAGCTTCAAAAACCCTATGAAGCAGTTCTGCTCAGCACACCCAAGGTTGCCATGAGTGGGCATCCACGCGACAGCAACTAACAACAAGAAGGAGCACATCTGCAAGCACAAAGTACTGTTAAAACAAAAACTGCATTAAATCAATAATAGAAATAGACTAAATGTATTTAATATATGATTTGCAAATTAGGGTAGCATTTCAACTAGAGTCCAAAATGTTCTTAGATGAGAGATCCTCCGAAGACTCATACCTCATCTTAGTGACATTACTATGGAAATGGGGCTAGAATAGTGTTTATGTAACAGTTTACCCTAAAACACAGCTTCTAGTCTAACTGCAGAGTTTCAGTTCCTCTGAGACTCATAATGTTTCAAAAGAGCCTAATGCCTAAAGCAGGCTGAATTTTACTGGTTTACCTAGACCATTGTGTGATTCAAAGGTGATGGTTAGAAGACCATTTTCTTCAAGACTCGCAGTTCACAAGGATTCCTAAGGGCACTGGCCTAGTGGGTTTCCCAACTCCATGAATCCTGGAAATCTGGATTCCAAGAGAATGAAAGCTACTTCTCAGTACTTTCCATGCCAAGGGCTTCCCCTCCCCCCAGGAGGAGGATTGGTTCTGGGAGAGCAGGGCCTTAGGTCACTTACTCAGCCCTGGGCAAAGCTGAGCTCCTGCAGCTGCTTCTTGAAAAGAACAAGTACGTCCTGATGTGGATTCTAAGATAAGCTAGAAGACAGCTATGGGAAAATCACAGCCCGTACTGGCTGAGTGCTTCAGACTCCATAGGGGCCTACCTACTGCCTAGACTGCTGCTTCTTTACTGCAGGGATACAATTTTTCATCTCTCAGAGATGAGGCCAAGAAGGTACACAGGGTATCACCTTTCCAAAGGAAGAGTTTGAAGCAGCATCCTAACATTTCCAACCCAATCTCCCCTTGGTGGAACCATCTTTCTCTCTTCCCCTTCCCTCCCTTCCTCCCTCCAGAGGGAAGGACAGCCTAACTCTAGAAAGACAAACCTCTGTCTCTTGCAGGGCTGATAAAAGGAAGAAATGAGAAAACGCGTCTCAAGCACAGGCACATAAGAGATTCACTGAACAGTTATCATCATTATTTGTCATTGGGCCAATCCCTTTCTCTTCTTGTGCCTCAGTTTTTCTATGTGCTTCCAGGAGGTTAGCCTGAGTGGTATCCAAAGTGTCTTTGCCTATGAACGCCTCCTCTCAATGGCCCATTGCTGGCTAATGACCCTCTGTGGCCTCAAGTCTTCTGAGCTATGAAGTCAGACAATTCAAATTTGCCCAGTGAACTCATAATTTGTTCAAATTAGGATCCAAACAAGTTCCATACCTTGCAGTTGGTTGATTTATCTTTTAAATCAGTTTTTAAAGAATTTCTTGAAATATTACTCACACAGGAGTTGCAAAAATAATCAAGTTTCCGTGTATTCTTCACGCCGCTTCCCCCAGTGATAACATCTTACATAACCCTAGTAAAATTATCAAACTAGAAAATTGACATTGGTACAATACCATTAATTAAAACTGCAGACTTTATTCATCTTTCTCCTGCTTTTATATCCACTCAATTTTCTTTCTTTTTTTCCTTTTATAGATAGTTCTATAAAATTTTATATGTAAAACATATAGAAAAGCAACCAGAATGCTCCTTAGAAGTGAGGATGGAAAGACTTCATCTTGCTTACTTTGAACACATCATTAGGAAAGACCAGTTGCTAGAAAAAGACATCATATTTGGTAGACAATCAGTGAAAATGAAGGAAACCCTCAATGAGATGCACTGACACATCAGCTGCAACAATGGACTCAGACATACCAATGATTGTGAGGATGGAGCAGAACCAGACATTGTGTTATACCTAAGGTTGCCCTGAGTTGAAGCTGACTTGATGGCAACTGTCTTAATTATATAGAGTTGCTACGAGAAAAATACCACAAATAAGTGGTTTTAACAAAGAGAAATTTATTCTCTCAGAGTTTAGCAGACAAGAAGTCAAAATTTAGGACACCAACTCGAGTGGAAGACATTTTTCTATCAGCTGTAGGAGAAGGTCCTTGTCATCAGTCTTCCTCTGGTCTAGAAGCTTCTCAGTGCAGGAATGCAGGGCAAACAACATGCTGTGCTCCCAGCTATTCTTTCTTAGTAGTAGAAGATCCCTCTCTTCTACGCTGCGTTCTCTTTATATCTGAAAATAGATCGTTTCAGAATACAACCTAATCCTGTAGATTGTGTCCTACCTTATTAACATAATCCTGCCTCATTACCATCATAACCCAAAACCAAACCCATTGCCACTGAGTCAATTCCAACTCATAGCAGTCCTATTGGACAGAGTAGAACTGCCTCCTAAGATTTCCAAGGAGCAACTGGTAGATTCAAACTGCTGACCAACTGGTCAGCAACTGAACCACTGTACCACCGGGACTCCTTTTGGAGGTTAGGATTTCCAACACATCGCATAGGATTATCAGATTGCAAAAGGAAGACAACCATACAATACTGAGAATCATGGCCTAACTAAGTTGACACACATATCTGGGGGACACAATTCAGTCCATAACAGCAACTAACAACAATAGCATAAATTTGTATAACCACAGTCAGGGTACAGAACAGTTACCCAAAGAAACTCCCTCATGTTGTTTTGTAGTCACGTCTTCCACAACCGCGAACCCTAACTCATGGAAACCGTTGATCTACTTTACATTACTGCAATTTTTCATTTTGATATTGTGATATAAATGGAATCATATAGTATGTAACATTTTACAACTGGATTTCTTTTAATTTTTATTTTTATTTAACATAACTGAGTGAAAATGTACATTCACATATAAATTTACATGCCCACCTATATGCAGCTTCCACTGCTCTCCCTGTCCGGTGACTGCACACTATTCCTCTCTGCTCCATACATGTCTCATCCTCCCAACAACCTCCTTTCCCCTCCTCTCCATCCACTCCCCTTCCTCCAGCCAGAGGTCAGCAAGATGATATCCTATAGATGTACAGAACCATAAAGTGCTTCCAATATATGGTCACTCTGCATTGCCAAGTCCAATCCATTCCTGTCCAAAGAGTGGACCTTTGTTATAATTTATGGGAAAGGGCAGCATCAGGGCCGGGGGCCATGCTGTCAGAGGAACCCCAAAACCGCTGGACCATCAATTGAGGTCTTTTAGTTGAGATCTCATGATGCACCTCTTTTTATTCTTGTGTTGCCAGTGAGACTCCTCTCTGTGAGCTCCATCGTAGCTATCGCTGGTGTGGATTTTTATTTTATTAAAAACTCAGCAAAATAGGAATAGAAGGGAAATTCTCAGCATGATAAGTGGGCACTGGTTTTTTTTTTTTTTAATACACAGCCAACATCGTTCTGAATAGAGAGAGACTGAAAGAATTTCCCCTGAAATGAGAACGTAACAACAATGTGCATCGTCACCACTTTTGTCCTACATTGTTCTGGAAGTTCTAGCCAGAGCAATCAGACATGATAAGGAAATAAAGGGGATCTGCATTGAAGAAATAAAAGTATCTCTATTTGTAGATGATATGTTCTTACACAGAAGACCCTAGAGAATCAATTTAAAAAAAAAAAGAACCTAGTGGAACTAATAGAAGTGTTCTGCAAAGTATCAGGATATAAGATAAACGATAGGATTCCTTTACACCAACAGAGAGACCATCAAAGATGAAATCACTAAATTAACACCATTTACAATAGCCCACAAGAAGAAAAAATACCTAGGAATAAATCTAACCAAAGATATAAGAGAAACCGCTGGACCATCAATTGAGGTCTTTTAGTTGAGATCTCATGATGCACCTCTCTATACAAAGAAACTTACAAGACCCTCTGCAAGAAATCAAAAGAGATGTACATAAGTGGAGAAACCTACCTTGCTCACAGACAGGAAGACTTAACATTGTGAAAATGTCTATTCTACCCATTCTATACGTACAATGCAATCCCAATACAAATTTCAATGTCATTTTTTAATGAGATGGAGAGACAAATCACCAACTTCATTTGGAAAGGAGAGACACCCTGGACAACTAAAGCACTCCTGAAGAAGATGAACACAGCAGGGTGCCTCATACTATCCAACCTTAGAACCTACTATGCTGCCAACAGTAGTCAAAAGATTGAATTTTCACCCAGCGTAATACCCTATTCAAGTTGTTATGAGCATCAATAGTTTGCTCATTTTTTAAGTGGTATTCCATTTTAAATCACTTTTAACCTATACGTTTCCCCTTCTCATATTTTCTTGCCATTTATTGTTGAACATTATAGAATTTGTCTCATCCTTGACTTTGCTGATTTCACCCCTGTAGCATTTCACTTGTTCTACTCTATTCCCAGTACTTCCTTTAGCTGCTAGTTAGAACTCAAGGCTTGGTCGGAATCAGACTGACAGGATCTCTGAAAGGACCCTCCAACCCTACTTGTGCCTCTGAGGGAAGTGAACTGAGCACACTTGGGGAAACTATTACTGTAGAGGAAGGAAGGGAATGCCATGTATGTAGACTAGGGCTATCTGAGGATTAGTGCTCCAGACAGGATTAGTGCTCCAGAACTGGATTAGTGCTCCAGACAGGCAGCCCCACAGACTGAACTTGAGGCACTTCAGCTGCAGAGGCAGGACAGGGTTAGAAGACTTTCTGTCCAGTCTTCTTAGAGGATTCCTTGGAAGGCTGAGCCTGGGATACTGGTGAACTGCCCTCCTCCCCTCTCTGCTCATGGGGTGCCCCTGAGCTGGTAGCTAACCCAAATGGCCAGAGAGCATTATCCTGGGAGACAAGGTACACCTACCAAGGTGAGTGTCAGGTTAGGGGGCTACTCAATTGTCTTAAGATGTTTTTATATATCAGACTTCCACACAGACTTCAGAGATCTCTTTTCCAAGATGCAAGACCGTAAACCTGGAGAGGTAAGGGAATGCCTCCATTCAGGGGATAGGCAAGGAACTGGGGGCTAGGGGAGGACAGGACTTTGGAACAGAGAACACTGGACTCTGGGGCTCTTAGAGTCTAGAAGGGGCCACATCTGCTTGCACACATTCCCAGAAGTGAGAATACCCACTCTAGGCTACGTCCAGGCCCTTGGTTGGACAGCTCCAGTGGACCAAGTGTCTCCTGATATTGTCCTGGGTCTCTGCCCAGTGCTGTCCAGGAGCATGGAGAACACATTCAATCTCTCTTCTACACAAAAGCCTTTTGGGTGCCTGAAGACAGCACCTCTGAAATAGACTGGCTACAGTTTTTTGCTGTTTACAAAGACTTTTGCATTTGATCATCACCGCAATTCTGTGGTGCAGATTTCTTTCCCTTGTTTTAGAGAAGGGAAAATAAGCTCAGAAAGAGTTAAGCATTGTGTCCAAGACTGCACAGAATTTGAATGCAGCTCCTGTTCAACCTTTCAACTTTGTCTTCCCATGTCACATTGCCTTGAACTTTGTCTTCTTCAAGCTAAAGGAAGTCTAACCTCCGTTTCTCTTACTGCCATGAGGGTGTCCATGGTCTTCTCCATGTTTTAGTCAGAGTTTTGTAGAGATACAGAAACAGTTAGATACACACACATGCAGAGTAGCCATGAGCCAGAATCAACTTGATGACAACTGTCTTGGGTTGGATTCTCTAGAGGAGCAAAACCAGTGAAGTATATATGTAAAAATATGTCAAGTCAAACCAAACCCATTGCCGTCAAGTCAATTCTGATTCATAGCGACCCTATAGGACAGAGTAGAACAGCCCTATACAGTTTCCAAGGAAAACCTGGTGGATTTGAACAGCCATCTATTTGGTTAGCAGCCATAGCACTTAACCACCATGCCACCAGAGTTTCCACAAACATATTTGGAAAGATTTATTTCAATGAAATAACTCATACAATTGTGGAGGCTGGTAAGTCCCAAATCCATGGGGCAGGCAGCAGGCTAGAGGCTTCTTAAGACTCATGTACTTTCAGGGGCTGATGAATCCAAAAATCTGTAGCTCAGGTGGCAGACTTCTAGTTCACACCGAGAGGCAGATGCTGGTGAATCCAAAATCTACAGATCACCCGAAAAGTCAGAGGATGATGAGACAAAATCAGGATCAAGAGAAGACAGCTTTGCCAGAACATTTGTTTTGTTATCATGAATGTAGGCTACTCCCCTCCTTCCCCAGGGAAACTCTTCTTCTAACTCACTGGCTGCTCACATTGAATCACAAAATGCGCAGTGATACACAGTGTCTGCCAAACCACTGAGAATTATAGCCTAGCCATGTTCACACATAACATTAACCACAGCCACCAACAGCCTAATAATATAAGAGGAAAAGATTGAAATTTGTTTTTAAAGATTGACTCACACAATTACTGGGGTCTTACAAGTCCAAAATCTATAGGTCAGGCAACAGGCTGGAAATTCCTGCAGTCTTATGTCCCCAGATCAGTAAGTCAGATGAAGGGAAGAGTGAAGACCACAGGAATTGTGTCAAGATGTCTATTTACAGCCTGGAGGCAGAATACACACTAGGCACATTCCCATTTTGCTCTTAAGGCCTTGAACTGATTACATGAGGCCCATCACATTGTGGGAGATAATCTGCTTTATTTAAAGCCAACTCATTTAATCACTGGACCTACTTCATAATAGCATCAAGACTTGCGTTTGGAGGCAGGGCTAAGATGGCAGAGTATACAGACACATCCTTTGATCCCTCTTATAACAACAAAGACCCAGTAAAACAAATGACTCCATTGTATATGACATTCTAGGAGCTCTGAAAATGAAAAGGAAAATTGAGAAATCAGGCTGAATGACAGGGAAGGGACAGTAGGTCCAGAAGTACCTGGGACTGGCCAGACTGACTCAGGAGGAATTTACACCTACAGAAGAATCCTCCATGGCCAGCATGGTAAGCAAAGCAGTGGCATTTGGAGAGTGTCTTCCTCAACAGGAGAGACTGAGCTGCAGCCACCCATGCCTCCACAATCAGTGGAAAGCAGCATCTGATTATCAAAAGTTAGGTGGCTTGGGTCTAACCTGCCACAAGCAGATCTAAAACTTTTCTTCCAGCTAAACTTCTCCCCCTTCTCTACACTGCACTGCGCTCTGTATTCTGATGCACTAGCTGGGCAGGAAGTAGGATGCCTTATGCACACCCTGAGCTAGTCTCTCAAATTTGAAGAGGGAACAAATTAACAAACAGGGAAAAAAAAAAAAAAAAACCTGTCATCTCCCTAAGACGGGAACTCAGGGCAGAAATAGGCCATTGGCCTAGGCGCAGGCATAAGGGGTCCATGGACCTTGAAAGCCTATCAGCAGTGCATACCGCAACCAGCATGCCTATTGTCCCACAGCAAAAGTTATCTTCCAACTTGTATTAAGGAATAGGAACAAGCCTTCCTCACAGATGCTTAGGGATAGCTGTCAGCTCCATACCTTTCTCTTTGGGTGCAGCCAGTTACCTGTGCCTACACAAATCACCCCTTACCCATCTAGGACTGTGGGAAAGAGCCTGCACCATATACTTGGTGAACAACTACCTGGCCACCTGAGATGAATATATACAAAAAAAGTAAATAGGCATCTGGGCACACAGGCCTAATAACAGCTCTAATCACCTGGTGACAGGACATTAGAACCTATAAGGTGCTAATGGTCAAACTAATTCACATGACCAGTCTCTATGGGCATTTCAAAACAAAACAACAAAAAAAGTTAGAACACAGTCAGCCAGCCAAGTGCCAGTAGGCAAACATAAATAAATATACAGCAACATACTGATGACTTGGAGACAGTACTCATTATCAAATCACTAAAAGAGGCAGACCACAGTGGCTTCAGAAAGTTCCCAAAACAGAGAATTGAGAAACTTTCCAGATGAAGAGAACTTTTTGGAATTATCAGATGTAGAATACAGAAGTTTAGTATTTAGAACTTTCCAGGAGATCAGGCAAAATGCAGCAGAGCATAAAGATGACTTCAACATGCTACAAGAAATCCTTGAGTGACAACAATCTGAAATTCAGTAGATTAACAACAGAATTACAGAATTATACACCTCAGTAGAAAGTCAAAGAAGCAAAATTGAGTCAATGGAATGCAGAATTAGTGAGACTGAAAAGAAAGCAATTAACACCAACATATCTGAGGAAAAATCAGATAAAAGAATTTTAAAAATGAAGAAATACTAAGAGTTACGTGGAACTATAAAAAGGAATAATTTATGAATGATTGGAGTACAGAACAGGGGGGATAACAAAAAATACAGAGAGAATTGAAGATCTGTTGACAGAAAACTCCCCTGATATTATGAGAAATGAGAAGATATCTATCCAACATGCTTATCTAACTCCACACAAGGTAGGTCCTGAAAGAAAGACACCAATACATGTTATAATCAAACTTGCCAAAACTAAAGAAAAGGAGATGATTTTAAAGGCAACAAAGATAAACAAAAAATAATCTACAAAGAATCAATAAGACTAAGCTCGGACTACTCAACAAAGAGCATACAAGCAAGAAAGCAATGGGATGCCATGCAAAGCTTTGCAGGAAAAGAACTGTGAGCCAAGAGTTATACATCTAGCAAAATTGTCTTTCAAATACGACAGTGAAATTAGAACATTTCCAGATAAACAGAAGTTTAGGGAATTTGCAAAAACAGATCAAAATTACAAGAAATATTAAAGGGAGTCCTTCAGTCAGAAAATCAGTAACATCAGACAAAACTTCAAGGCTAGAACACAGGACAGAACAACTACTTATCAACACAGATGGGGAAACCACAGAAATATATCAAAGCTAAAACACTGAAAAAAGGGAAACAGTGATGCCATAATATAAAAGATAACACTGTAACAAAAAGGACTAAAAAAATGTAGCCGTAGATTTTTCATATGGAAAAGAAGCCAAGGAGATACAAAGCAATTAAAGACTGCTTTAAATTTACAAAAAATAAGGGTAAAATTAAGGTAACTACAGAAGAAGACTTGTGTTTGCCCAAACTGGGTACTATAGCCTAGCCAAGCAGACATATAAAATTAACTATCACACTCCTCCATGTGCCCAGACAGAGCTAAGAGAGATACTTGTTCAGGGAGGTAGGAGAAAGGTGGGCCATCAGACTGTAGGAGCTGCTAGGTGTCTGATGGGCTGAGCTGGAGGTGTGGCAGCTTACTGTGGGAGGAGTGTGGGACCTTTTCTGGCATTGGATGGGCTGGGCAATCCCCAGGGAGAGGATACAGTGTCATTGGGTATAGGCCCAACAGAGACAGGAGACTGGCTCTGATAGGACACTTAGAGTGGTATTATGGCTAGAAGATGCTTTTGTAGTACAGATAAGAGATTGAGGCCCAGATACGGGCAGAGGCTTTTCCACAGGCACACAACAGGACACTGACAGTCAGGATAGGAGCCCAGGTCCCATGGCCCTAACACCACCCCAATGCCACTTGACGCCCCCACAGGAGGTCCTGTGCCTGATCTTTGTAGAGGCAGAGAGTACGCACTCTTTTAGGTCCTCACTGGCTCCTGGCTGGATATATCCTTGCTCCTAGTACCCCTTCTTTTTCTAGGCTGCAGAGATAGGGCCTTTGTTCGAGGCCCCCCCCCCCCCCCCACCCAGACTAAATTGTTATTCTCACAACACAGTAGTGGGCAGGGAACAGGGCCTTTCCTGTGTAGGTATGCAGTGCTCTGGGGTTATAGGGTGCTGTCGGAGAGGCCAAGACTAACCCAAGGTCACACAGCTAACATATAGAAAAGCTAGGCCTTTGTAAACCCTGGTGGCACTGTGGTTAAGTGCTGCAGCTGCTAACCAAAATGTTGGCAGTTCAACTCTTCCAGGTGCTCCTTGGAAACTCTACGGGGCAGTTCTAGTCCATCCTGTAGAGTTGCTATGAATTGGAATCAACTCAGCAGCAATAGGTTGTTTTCCAAGGCCTGTGTTTCTTCTTAACCCTGGTAGAGCCTCCTGGAAAAACATGGTCTCTGTAGCCCAGAAAGAGAGTGGCAGGAAGAGCATTACAAGTATTTGGGCTATCTCTGGCCCTGTCCAACCTTTCCCCCTGCCTTCCATCCCACCCGCCAGCCTGTCGATTTGTACTGAGCAGTCACCCAGGAACTCTGCAGGTGAGCTAAAACCTCAAGTTCCTTCAATATGGATCACCTATATTTCCCACAATGCAAGCTTCTGTTTTTTCCCTCTTCACCAGACTCCTGCCCATCCTATACAGTCCAGCTCAGATGTGCAGAAACTGACCATGTCCAAAGCCACAGAGGAAATCACATCAATTTCTAAAGAATTTTTACCACAATGCCACAAATTTATGCTTTCGAAAGAAAAACTTGAATCTCTCCTAGGTTGAGAAATATTTAAAACTGATTGATAGGTAAGCATCCACAGTTTCTACGTTGTTTCCTTTAAGTCATCCCGACCTCTACTAAACCAACGATCTTCCAGTGTCTCTCCAGATGCTTTCTCACCCTTCTCCCTACTCTAAGCCCAGGCGGCCAACCTCTATGGGCTGTGACAACAAGATCCTTTGTCCTTGGTTAGTGGTAGGATTCAGTCACTGGAAAAACCTGGCCAGATAAGAAAGAAGGGGAGGAGAGTGAGGCCCTGTACTTACCTCCCATATGACTGCTGTGGGCTGCATGTGCCCGGTAACCTTCAGCCACAGTTTTTGGAAGGTAGCCCTCTCCTCATAGCTGCCACTCCCACCACTCCCTCCCCATACTCCTTCAGATTAGAAGTGACAGTTACACACTGCAACTGTTAGATCCGTGGGGCTTCCCGACATGCCGACTGCACCATTATTTTTCCATTTGGAACAAGTCAATTCCAAATCACTGCAATCCCATGTATTACAGTCAAACCACTTCATAGGTTTTCTTGGCTATAATCTTTATGGAAGCAGATCACCAGGCCTTTCTTCCACAGCTCCACTGGGTAGGTTCAAACCACCAACCTTTAGTTTAGTAGTTGTGCACCAACTGTTTGTGCCACCCAGGAACATTTAAAGACTGCCTTCATTAAACTCTCCTAAAATTACCCAGTTAAGGTGTTCCACATGTTTCCTGCAGATAACTGCATTCTCACAAAGTTCTCAGCCATCAGTCGACAACCTTGCTCTCACTTCCAGATGACTAAGCTCTGACCTTGTGTTATATGTAGGTACAGTTATCTGCGCTTACCTGAGGTCAGCAACTGGGTCGATGTCATCACCTGATCCCTGCTCTCAGCATAGAGTCATGCTTATAAAGGGAACTGATTCCAAAACCAAATTCATTGCTGTGGAGTCGATCCTACCTCATAGCAAACCCTATGTGACAAAGTAGGACTGTCCTATAGGGTTTCCAAGGCTATACTCTTTCTTTTCTTTCTTTGAATTTTATTATGTTTTAAGTTCAAGTTTCCAGCACAAATTAGTTTCTCATTCAAAAACAGATACACAAATTGTTTTTGTGACATTGGTTGCGGTTCCTACAATGTGTCAGCATTCTGTTTCATTGCCTATACATTCTGGGTGCCCCCGTCCATTTGTCTGGGTTTCCTGTCCTTTCCTGCCTTCTCATATTTGCTTATGGATAGGTGTTGCCTGTGGTCCAGTATACTTGATTGGAGCACATTCCTTATGTGTGTTATTGTTTATTTCATAGTCCTGTATAATCTTTGGCTGGAAGATGGACTTTGGAAGTGGCTTCAGTTCTGAGTTAACAGGGTGTCCAAAGGCTGTATTTTCAAGGGTTCCTCTAACTCTCTCAGAACTTTTTTCTACATTTGTCACACACTCTGTGCAGAATCCTTTATTTTGATCCCTGTCACAGTAGTAGGTGGTAGTATTTGAACACCATCTAGTTCTTCTGTCACTGGTAGTTCTCCTACTACTCACCAAAGTAGCATGTAGAATATTTTCTTTATGAACTGTGTTATGCCACTGTTTTAGTCAGCTAGGGCTGCTCTAACAGAAATACCACAGAGTGGATGGCTTTAACAAAGGAAAGTTTATTCTTACACAGTCCAGTAGGCTGCAAGTCAATATTCAGGGTGTCCGCTCCCGGGGAAGGCTTGTCAGCTCAGGAGGAAAGTCCGGTATTGCATCAGTCTTTGCCCCGGGAGCGTCTTGGCGCAGGAACCTCGGGTCTGAAGGATGCGCTCTTCTCCCGGTGCTGCTTGCTTGATGGTACGAGGTTCCCAGTTCTCTGCCTGCTTCTCTGTCCTTTTATCTCTCATAGGAAGAAAGGATTAAGGGTGGGGCAAGCCATGCTCCAGGGAAAGTCCCTTTACAGTGGAGCAGGGAGGTAATCCTATGAAGGAATTTACAGTCCCACCCTGATCCTTTACATACAGCATAGGAAAACCACGAAATGGAGGACAGCCACAAGATACTGGGAATCATGGCTAAGCCACATGGCTACACATATTTTGGGGGGGGACACAATTCAATCCATGACATCCCACCCTTTGGCAACCCAAAAATCACATCACAGAAACATGTAACACATTCATCTCACCATAGCAAAATCATGTCCATCCCATACGAGAGAAGTCTTAAATCAGTTCCAAGTCCACAATACAAAAACTCTTCTACATCTGTGACACCTAGAAGGTAAGCTATCTGCTTCTAAAGGTACAATGGCAGAATAGGCACAAGTTGGACATTCCATTACAAATGGGAGAAATTTCAGGGAAAGAAGACATTAACAGGAACAGGCAAGTCAGCAGAACACAGTGCATTAGCCTTCAAAGCTTTGGAAATACTCTTACATTTTCTGAGACATTCTACACAATGGCCCTGCTCTCCAGACTCTAGGTATTGGCCACACTCTGTGGATATTGAGTGGAGACCTCCAGCCCCATGCTATAACTCTGCCTTCAAGGCCCACTTGGACAGAAACTCTGCCCCATCAGCTTTAGGAGCACCCTAAGCCCAAATGAGTGGCAATTCCACCCTTACGAACATAGGACTCTGTGGTTCCACCCTTTCAAATCTCTGAGGTCATGGCCATACCTTTTGAGACTGAGGCAGCTCAGCTTCTCATGCTGTTTGTCTCTTCATCTTCAGCTTCTTATGGCCACATGGCCCAGCCCTCAGGCCCACATCTGCCCTGCTGGGGCAAGTGTTCCAAAGCTCTGTAGCTCCACTGATTTAAGTGCCTGGAGACACCCCACTCTTGCTAGAAAGCATCCTGCCCAAAGGCACTCAGCTGTCTCATTCTGTGGGTCAACAAGGCCAGCTCCACTGATTTAAATGCCCAGAGGCACCCTGTTCCACAAGGAAAACTCTGCACAGGTACTCAGCTCTCTCGCTCTACAGGTCAGCTCCAGCGCTGCCTCTGGTTCTGCTACTGCTGCTGCTACCGCCGCCAGCCCTCTGTTGTTTCTCACCATCTGCGCCTTCTTCGTTCCTTCTGAATTTTCTATCCATTCACAGTTTCAAAATGGCTCCCACATTTTAGGTGTTTGCTAGAGCAGCACCCCACTCCTGGTACCAAATTGTCTTAGGCTGGGTTTTCTAGGGAAGCAAAACCAGTAACATGTGTAGGTACAAGGAAAGATTTGTAATATATATAGATGCTTGGCTATAGATAGATAGATATAGATACAGGAAACAGCTCACACAATCACAGAAGCTGAATGTCCCAAGTTATGGCACAAGCCTCACGTGGCCACGGAAGCTGAGGAACCCAAAGTCAGCAGGTCAGGGACCAGAGTTCTAGATTACCAGTTGTGTAGGTCAGTGGATCCCAAGCTGCTGGTGAGACGGAGCAGCAGAGGCTGGCAAACCCAGGATCGGCAAGTCAGGGAGCAGGACTCTCAAGTGCCGACTGTAAGGATTGATGAATCCAACAGCTGCTAGTTCAAGTCCAGGAACCAGATGCCGGAAGAAGAGAGCAGGAGCTCCTGGCTACATGAGCAGACCAGCAGTAGTAGTGGAAGGTCGAGAGATGAGAGCTGAGGGGCAGGAAGCCACCACAAATCCTACCCTGCCACCTAATACAGCAGCCATATATGGAGTAGCCAAGTTGACATAATCCTGACCACCACAGCCACTGACCTAGATGTCCCACCCTAGACCATGATCTCCAGCCCTCAAGCCCAGTAACTGGATCCCTCATGATGTAAAGGTCAGCAATTCAAATCCACCAGATGCTCCTTGGAAACTCTACAGGGTAGTTCTACTCTGTCCTGTAGGATCACTTTGAGTCAGAATCAACTTGACAACAATGGATTTTATTATTATCACTATTATCCAGTTAGTGATTCCCCTCTCCGAACCTCCCCTCTTCCAAAACCATCAAAGATTGTTTCTTTGTTTTGTTTTGTGTTTTCCTGTGTGTAAACCTTTCCTTGGGTTTTTATAAAATGATCTCATACAATATTTGTCCTTTTGTGATTAATTTCTCTCACTCAGCATAATGCCCTCCAGATCTATCCACATTGTGAGATTTTTAACAGATTCATCATTTGTTCTTTATTGTTTCAAGACATTCCATTGTCTGCATGTACCATAACTTGTTTATCTACTCTTCTGGTGATGGGCACTTAGGTTGTTTCCATCTTTTTGCTATTGTGAATAATGATGTAATGAACATAGGTGTGCATATGTCTATTTGCATGACAGCTCTTATTTCTCTAGGAGTGGAATTGCTGGATCATACGGTATTTCTGTTTATAGCTTTTTAAGAAGGCACCATATCATTTTTCATAGTGGTTGTACCCTTTTATGTTCCCACCAGCAATGTATAAGAGTGCCAATCTCTCCAAAACCTCTCTAATATTTGTCATTTTCTGTTTTTGTTTTTTTTTTAAAAATTAGTACCAGTAATGTCAAGGTGAGATGGTATGTCATTACAGTCTTGATTTCTTCACATTTCCCTAATTACTAATGATTATGAGCATTTCCTCATGTATGTGTTAGCTGCCTGAATGTTTTCTTTGGTGAAATATCTCTTCATATTCTTTGCTCATTTTTAAACTGGGTTGTTATTTGTCTTTTTGTTGTTGGGGGGTTATTCTACAAATCATAGATATTAGACCGTTGTCAAATATGTTGCTGCCAATTTTTTTTTCCCAGTCTGTAGATTCTCTTTTTACTCTTCTGGTGAAGACTTTTGATGAGTATTAAGCATTTAATTTTTAGGAGCTCCTGGTTATCTAGTTTATCTCTGATACTTGTGCATTGTTAGTTATGGGTTTGTATTGTGTGTTTGTCATATATTAGGGCCCCTAGCATTGCTCCTACCTTTTCTTTCATGATCATTATCATTTTAGGTTTTATATTTAGGCCTTTGATCCATTTGAGTTAGTTTTTGTGTATGGTATGCTGTACGGATCCTGTTTCATTGTTTCACACATGTACACAGTTTTGCCAGCACTAATTGTTAAAAAAAAACAAAAAACCAAAACAAAACTACCTTTTCCCCATTTAATGGATTTTGGTCCTCTGTCAAAGATCAACTGACCACAGGCGGATGGGTTTACCTCTGTGTTCTCAGTTCTGTTCCACTGGTCTATAGTCTGTTACTGTGACATCACCAGGCTGTTTTGACCGCTGTGCTATATCTATCTATCTATGTACAGTACAGGTTCTCAGGTCAGGTAGTGTGAGTCCTATTTTGTTCTTTATTCTTATCCAGAACCTCTTTCCTTTCCTTATAAAGGTGGTGGTTAGTTTTTCCTTCTCATTAAAAAAAAAATGCTGTTTGTATTTGAGTGGAGATTACGTTATCGAGTACTATTGACATTTTCACAATGTTTAGTCTCCCTATCCATAAGCATGGTATTTTTTCCATTTATGTAGGTCTCTTGATTTCTTACAGTAGTATTTTGTAGTTTTGTTTGTATAGGTCTTTTATTTCCCTGTAGGGTAGCTATGGAAACCCTGCTAACATAGGGGTTAAGTGCTACATCTGCTAACCCAAAGGTTGGCCGTTCGAATCTGCCAAGTGCACCTTGGAAACTCTGTGGGGCAGGTCTCCTCTGTACTCTGTCCTATGAGTTGGAATCGACACAACAGCAGTGTTTTTTGTTTGTTTTTGTTTTTTTTTTAGGGTAGGTATGAGGCACAATCAACTTGACAGCAGCAGGTTTTGCATCCCTGGTTGGATTTATTACTAAGTATTTTATCTTATTAGGGGCTATTATAAACTGTATTGTTTTCCTGATTTCCTTTTCAAAGTTCTTGTTGTTAGTGTGTAGGAATCCAACTGATTTTTGTATGTTCGTCCTGTATCCTGCTACTCTGCTGAATCTATCAGTTCCAGTTGTTTTCTTGTATATTCTTTGAGGTTCTCTATCCATAATATCCTATCATCTGTGAATAGGGATAGTTTGTCTTCCTTTCCAATTTGTCTAGGCTGTAATCTTTAAGAGAGGAGATCATTAGATCTTTCTTCCAATGGAGTTGCTGGTGGGTTCAAAACACTGGCCTTCCAGTTAGCAGCCAAACACTGGACAGTTATGCCACAGGAATTTTTGTCAAAGATCAGCTGACCACAGGTGGATGGTCATGCCACTGAGCAAATAAAAGGTCCGAGATACAAGGGAAGCACAGTAGGGAATCTGTGCCATGGCGGTGACTCCCCCCACCCCCTGCTAGCTCCCAGACCTCTCATCTGCCCACCTCCTCCCCTTCAGGATGTTTTCTGTAGCCCAGTTGTCTTCCCTTAACCCTCCAGCCTAGAAAGCCCCCAATCTTCCCTTTCATTCCAGAACAAAGCCAGCCAAGCAGTACCTGAGCCTGGGGTCCACAGTGTGCACTGAGTGCAGGGGTGGGATATTTGTCTGCCCACAGGGGACAAACCCAGGTAGAAACGTAGAAAAGATAGATTAAGTCTTGAAGGTTTTGGATTTGTTTGGAAAGAAAGAAAGAAGACATTCCAAAATAGGGATAGCCAGGACAAAGGCCTGGATGTGGGAAATGGTATATCTTTGGATGAAAAGTGAACAAGGGCCCTGGGGAGAAGAGAGAAGAAAGAAAGTCCTGGCAATCTGCTTCCCAAAAGATCAGAATCAAGAAAACCTTATGTGCAATTCTTTAAAGTCTGTAATGTGACCAGTCTTAGGGGCCAGTTGTCTCAGTGCCGTAGATGAAACAGTCAGCTCATGAAATCCAAGACACTCAGCCACTCACTCGTTCTGTAAATGGGTATTGAGTACCTGCTATGTGCCCGGCACTATGCCACTAGCTGAGGGTATAGGAACGGACAGAACAGTTCCAATCCCTCATTCAGTTCAGGGAAGGGAAACACGTGACTCTAGGAGGTCAAGGAAACCACCATTTATCTGGTAACTCTTTTGTTTCTACTCCAGGTGTCTAGTCACTTCAAGTCTCCAGTGCTCCAAGAAGCTGGGCTTGTTCCCATTTCACTGTCCAGGAAGCTGAGGTTGACTCCGTGGTAGTGTATGTACCTAAGGAGATAGAAGAAATTCCGCTGGTCAGGTAGCCCTTTGCCCAGAGAGAAGCTGAGAGGCCAATATAAAAACCAAAACCCAACCCGCTGTCGCAGCGTCAGCGCCACTTCTTCGCTACGGGGGTAGACTCGCAGAAGAGGTTGGAGTGGGAGTGTCGCAGTTCTGGGAGACGAGGGGGCCGTTCCTCCGCCCCCTCTCCGCCCCCTGGCCTCAGAGAGCTGGGCCTGGGATGAGCCGAGGCGGAGTCAGCGTCGCCTAAGGGGCAGGAAGGGGACCACTGG
The DNA here is from genome assembly GCA_028571685.1 of Heterohyrax brucei. Classification (NCBI taxonomy): domain Eukaryota; kingdom Metazoa; phylum Chordata; class Mammalia; order Hyracoidea; family Procaviidae; genus Heterohyrax; species Heterohyrax brucei. The sequence continues at coordinate 79,166,735 of CM053140.1, read as the reverse complement.
CCCGCCAGTGCGAGCAGGATCGCAGTCAGAGGGCGACCCAACACGCTGGGGATGTGACCTCAGGGCCAGAGAAGGACTCGAGCTGTGGACCCTGTGAGTGAGCTACCGCAATCCCTGCGTCCCCTAGCCCCTGCCCCCGCCTTGCTTCCACTTTCATTTCCCCGGGCTGCCTCAGTGTGACACTATCTCGAGGTGACCTCGCCCAAAGGCAGTCTGGCCAGAGTCCTCCGTCTGGGGTCTGTGACTGAGTGCTCCGAAAGTAGTCCGAAAGTCGGGGTTGGGGGGTGGCGGTGGCGGGGGGTGTGTCATCAGGAGCGGAAACGTCCCTCGGCCTCCTATGGGTCCTAGGACCCGTCGGATCCGGACAGCTGGGCGAGGAGGGAGGAGGTGGTGAGAGGATCCCAAGGCCCAGGAGAAGCCGAATGGGCATGTGTGGCGGAACTCCGGGGAAGCTATGGAGTCTCTGCCTCTACTTCCTCTTGGATGTTGGCCGGCGTGGTGCCCCCACATCTCACGGCCTAGGTTGAATGCTAGGTTCAGACTGGGGCTATCCGTGGGTCAAGATCCTGGGCGTTGCAGGTGTGGCCTTGAAGGGGGTTAGTGTCAGAACCATGGAGGGTCACCCTGTGGTCTTCCTTAGAGAAGCACAGTGCCCATCTGGGAAGTGATTAAATCAGTGGTGACTCTAGGAATAAAAGAACACCCAGAAATAGGAACTAGGCTCAGAGGGAGCCCAATACAGTTCAGGGAGAGGAAGAGAGATTTAGTGAGGGACAAAAACTCACTGACAGCATGGGGAGGGGGCTAGGGGAGTGAGAGAAAACCGGTTACAGGGATTGAGGAACACCAGCCCTGTATCCACCCTTCCACGACCCACTCCAAATGTTCCGTTCCCCTGGGAATAAAACTGGACCTCAACATTTCACAGTAAGAAGGTGGGACTGTAACTTACTGGTCAGGGCACCCAAGCTGCTGTGGGAGTGGAGTGAGGAGTGGTGAGGCCCAGTGTGTTGCAGGAACTGGAGGCGTTTGGTCTGAGTAATGGAGAAAATGCTTCCCCTCCCCCGCTACCTTTCTCTCCCCTTCTCCCCACTAGACCAGCCCATGCAGGAAAATGGTCCTGTACTCTTGAAACTGTGCCTTGTCCAACCTTCTCCCAGCTCTGTGTGTAATTTCGGCCTCTGCAAATTCCCTCTCTGGACCTCAGTTTCCCCTTCTGTACAAGAAGTGGGTTGGGCCAGCTGATTTCTCAGCGCTGTCCCAGTCTGAAGATTCTAAGTGTAGAGTTTTCTTTGGAACCTGAACACTGACTCTGTGCCAAGCGCTGACCTAAGTTTTAGGGGAGATGCAGTGATGGCCAAAGAGCAGCCTCCCCGCAAAGAAATGGAGATCTAAGTTCAGTGGAGGCACAGCCAGGGGGGCTGTGGAAGGAGGTAACATTCCCCCTGAAGAGTGTGTAGTCCAGTCAAGGAGTCAGAGGAAGAAAACACAGACAGGGGAGTGTGCAGTGTGTTTAGGGATCAGAAAAAATACTACGATGATTAAAGTAAGGAGGTGGGAAACAGGGCAGCAAAGGTAGGGTGAGGGTCTGTTTGCAACTGTCAGTAAAGGGAACTGTTCAAAACGGGGGAAGCCCAGGAACCCCACTCAACAGCAGTGTGAGTGATTTTGGAAGTCACCTGCCACATGCAGAATTTAGAATGGAGGCTGTAAGTGAAACATGGAAATCCCCTTGTTGATCAGAAAGCTCAGATCTCACCCTGGGTACTTCTTTGGGTAAGAAATTGAGGAGCAAGGGGACGAATAAAAGGACCTTTGGCATTTGCAGTTTTTGTCAAGGGGGCAAGATACTGCTGGGAGTCTCCCCAGATTACCTTCATTTTGCTTGTCTCAATCCTAGCCTGACTGTAATGATTGCAAGAAGGTACCTTGTTCCCAAACATCTGCATCTGTTTGACTGGTGCCTGGAGTGATCCCCTCTATTTCTGTGCCTTCAGTTAGCCCCAACTGCAGGTTCCACCTCCCTCTCATCTGAAAAGCAGAGTTTCTGTGAAACCTTTTGTAAGCTGAAATGTCATAAAGTGGAGAAAGCAATTACCATTACATGACTTATATGGGAAAACATTTTTAGCATTCCCAGATCCAAATAATAACCTACCAAATCATTCTAAATAACACATAAAACCTAAAATAACATTAATATACAGTAAAAGCAGGAATGCTAAGCGTAGGTCCTGGGGAAGGAGTTTAGTGATACCACTCTCGTTGCTCTACTCAGGGTGCAGGCAGCCTCTGTACCAACTTGCTGTAAAACAAAAGATGAACACTGTTTCCTTCTCACTTTTTGTGGTAAATGCAAACAGGTATTAATGTAGCAAAGTGATGCAAAGTGAACATCCAAAAAGTGCGGGAATACCTGTATTGCCTTGTGCCCACCCTCTCTTCTTCAGCTCTTTCCCAGCATTACCAGAGATGTAAGAAAGAAGGATGTTCCAGTGTCAGCCAGTCAGTATCAAGTCAAGGTCAGACTTTGTGGCAGTATTCAAGCTAACTCTGAGGTTAAGGTCAGGGCTCAAAGTGAACAGAGTTGGGGCCAGGTCAGAATTCAGACTGGGACCAGAACCCAGCACTATATAGACCCAGAACCTATACTCAGGGTTAGTGCTCAGTGTGGGGTGAGGTTCAGTGAACTCATTTGTGGTTAAATGGCAGTCTCGACCAGTGGATCTGCATTTCCCATGAGCTCACAGGGGACCTGAAGTGACTATAGCAAGAGTCCCAGAAAGATGGCTTCTGTTCGCATGACCCAAGATATTGCATGGACTATGTCCACGTCTGCTACAGAAGTCACTCAGCCAGACAGTGGTGGAGCTGGGGCCGGGACCCAGGACTCCTGATTCCAAGCCTGGGACTCTGACCACTGCTCCCAAAGTTTCTTCTGAATTTGGGATCTTTCAATGCTAAGAGGCAAAGGACATATGTCTGAGCTCCAGTGCTTGGCACGTAGTAGATACTCTAGTGTCTAGTAGCTGTTGGGTGTAAGGGGAGGGGCTGGTGGCTTGTTGAGGTTTGGGACTGGAAGAGATTGGCCTGGAGTGGGGAGGAGGGTGAAGAATATCCAGCCACTGTCAGAGAAAGCAGAGCCCCACTACCCTCCTCCTCTGCTCCAGCACCTGCAGCCATGCTCTGAGACTACCCTGCTGGCCACATGAGGGCCCTTTCATCTTTCAGGGTTAAAAAAAGGAAAGGACTTTTTTGGTAGAAAAGTCCCAATTGTTCCTTGGGAATTCCCGGTGGCTGGATGAACTACGGGATATCCCAGAGGAAGCTGAAGGCAGAGGTACTACCCCTCCCCCCAGCACAATGCCGTCCAGCTCTGCCAGACAGCACCAGCTGGCTTATGGGGACCCTGCTCCTAGCAGGCTTCCAGGGAGCCTCTCTGCAGCCTCAGCAGTCTGATGAGCACCATTTTGGAATCCAGGGCCAGCCTTTTCTGAGATGGGATGAAAGCCCGAGGAAACAAAACAAGCTTGGAGGCACAGGACACAGAAAAGTTGACCAGACTCAGGCAAGGGGGAAGTGACATGTTGGGAGATCCAAGCCCCTTTGGTTTTGCTTATCATGCCCTTGCCTCCGGCAGATCAGTGCCTGGACACCGAGCCTCAGTCCGGCCATGGCTCTGTGCCTGAAACAGGTGTTCTCTAAGGATAAGACATTCCGGCCCCGGAAGCGCTTCGAGCCCGGCACGCAGCGCTTTGAGCTGTACAAGAAGGCCCAGGCTTCGCTCAAGTCCGGCCTGGACCTGCGCAGTGTTGTGAGGCTGCCACCTGGTGAGAGCATCGACGACTGGATCGCGGTGCATGTTGTGGACTTCTTCAACCGCATCAACCTCATCTACGGCACCATGGCCGAGCGCTGCAGCGAGAGCAGCTGCCCAGTCATGGCAGGCGGGCCGCGCTACGAGTACCGCTGGCAGGACGAGCGCCAGTACCGGCGGCCAGCCAAGCTGTCGGCGCCGCGCTATATGGCGCAGCTCATGGACTGGATCGAGGGCCTCATCAACGATGAGGAAGTCTTTCCCACGCGAGTTGGTGAGTGTCACCTGGAGAGCCCACTTAACAGATGTGGCAGTTAATCTGATAGGGACTCAGTGAAGGGGGTATGATTTTGTGGAAGAAACTGAGCTTGTACAGATTAAGTGCCTTGCTTGAGCTAGGACTGCCAGACTCCCAGTTTGGGGGTTCTTCTTGCCCAAAGTTTGAGTGCCACCCTGCTCCAGGCAGCACAGACACTGAGTCGCAGAATTTTCTGGGCCCAAGGTGTTGGACTTGGGCCAATAGGACCTCCAGCCTCCTGGGAGTTCCCTTTGACTCCTAGTCCCAGGAGGAGCAGGAGTTGAATGGGCTGGGATGATGTTTCCACCTCACAATGAAGCTCTGAGGCAGAATTTTTCTTTGTCAGGCCTAGGCCAGGTGCCTTAAATCTCAGCTGAGCAGCCGAGACCAGTGAGGAAAAGCAAGAAGAGTGATGTCACCTGGCTCTGCTCTTCCACCCCAGGGATCCTTAGCCAGTGTCAGCCAAGAACTGAGCAGGCATGACCCTGTGTCTGTCCCAGCTGCCCCAACCTGTGCCAGGGTCCCCACCCCTTCCAGACCTCATGCTGATCCGTAGTAAGGCTGTGAAAGGGCCTAGAATCAGAGATGGGTGGGGCAGGGTGGGCAAGCCCAGAGGAGAGAAGTCTAAATGCTCGGGGAGGCTGGGCAGTGAGTCACAAGTCAGTGCCCACAGCTCCTCCCCAGCCGGCAGCCTGCCATTTCCTGTACTGTCATGGCCAGCAGTGGGTACCTTTTATTTCACATGGGAGGCAGTAAAGGTGGAGAGAAAGTGGATTCAGAACTAGAGCTCAAGTGTCTTGTTTAACATGAGGACAAGTCTGAAGGACCTGGGCTGGTCCTGGTGGGACTCTCAGGAAGACAGGGCTGAGCCCCAACCCAAGAGCAGTGGAGCAGGGTGGGCTAGGTATGGGCCTGAAGTGAGCTTTCCTTCTTCTAGCCTTATCTCTCTCGGCCTGGGAGATCCCAAGTATCTGTGCTTTCACCCTGCAACAGCTTTGCCACAGCATAGAAGAAAGCATAGCCACCAAGATTGCAACCCTGATATTGGGAGCTGTGTAGAAACCACTTTTTTCATGAGTCCTGGAGCTTCTGTGGGCAGGGAAGTTCTAAGATCTGTAACATTCGTATCTGTTGTTTGGTGCTGTCCAGTCGGTTCCAACTCACAGTGACCCTGTGTATAAGAGAACGAGGTTCTGCCTGTCCCTGGGCCATCCTCACAGTTGTTATGTTTGAGCCCATTGTTGCAGCTACTGTGTCAGTTCATCTCAGTGAGGGTCTTCCTGTCTTTCGCTGACCCTCTACTTTATCAAGCATGATGTCCTTCTCTAAAGATTGATCCTTCCTGATAACATGTCCAAAGTATATGAGATGAAATCTTGTCATCCTTTCCTCTAAGGATGTACAGCATTGTGGCTGTACTTCTTCCAAAACAAATTTGATCACTCTTTTGGCAGTCTATGTTATATTCATTATTCTTTGCCAACACCGTAATTCAGAGGTGTCAGTTCTTCTTTGGTCTTCCTTATTCATTGTCCAGCTTTCACAGGCATGTGAGGTGATTGAAAATATGGGCACCTTAGTCCTCAAAACATTCATATCTGAGGGGCTGAAATATGGTGCAAAGAGTTTGAGCCCTGTCTCCAGTCTTTACTGATTAACAGTTGTATGACTTTGGGCGAGTGATTACATGCCTTGGTTTTATCTAGAACGGCTGTGATGAGACCCATTGGCAGGCTTGTTATAAGAATTAGAGTAAAACATGTGGAAGACCCAGCATGGGGCCTGACTCATATGAAAAGCTCTTCAGAAGTGTTATTGAATATTTGAAGGAATAAGGGGTGTGTAAACTCTTTCTTGAAGAATGAATAATCTCAGGACTGGAGGTCTGAGGCCTACTGTGTGAATGTTGAGAAAAGAAGAGACCCTGGATGGGGCTGGAGAGTGAGGTCAGGGTCAGATCATGAAAGAACTGGAGCAGGTACCATGCAGTGGAATTAGGACTTAAGTTTGGAAGCCTTTGTTTTTTAATTGGCCCCATATGTTAATGAACTGCCCTTGGTATCATACAGAAGGGTGTGATGTGAGCATACTTGCAGATGTGCCTGGAGAGAGTATCGACCATTATTTTGATCATAGGTTAAGAAGGATGTATCAGTGACCCCCTCCTCCCTGCAAGGTTGCAAAGCCCTGCTTTGTGATGGGGAAATGTAGAAGATGGTTTCAGCAGGGAAGAAGTACAATCACAAATGGTTCATTGAAAAAAAAAGTATGGGAGAAAGCAAACCATTTCTGACTATCTCCTGAAGGGAAGTATGTTGAGAATTGGGGGAAGAGGCCATGCTGGGTGAAGCTTGTGTGTGAGTGGGCAGGATTGGACAGCATTTCATCACCAGGATGCCAACTGCCCCCTTTTACCCCACAATCTCCCCAGGTGTTCCCTTCCCGAAGAACTTCCAGCAGGTCTGCACCAAGATCCTGACCCGCCTCTTCCGTGTCTTTGTCCATGTCTACATCCACCACTTTGACAGCATTCTCAGCATGGGAGCAGAGGCGCATGTCAACACCTGCTACAAGCACTTCTACTACTTCATCCGGGAGTTCAGCCTGGTGGACCAGCGGGAACTGGAGCCACTGGTGAGGCCAGGCCCACAATGACCCTGCCCATCTCCTCCACCTAGGCCAGCCTCTGTATGTTTCCAAGTCCAAACCCTACCTGCTTTAAGAAAGACCAGTATATAACTTTCTGGCTCATATATTAAGAAACATGGATAAACTAGGGAAGGGCAATTTGTTTAACTATAGATCCTCTACTTTCCTAAAGAACATGAGTAATCTGATTAGCGAAAACTATTTAACAGTAGATTCTCTACTTCCCTTGAGAATTTATTCAAGTTTTGCTTTACTAACCTAGTTCTGCGGGCTGGAGTTGTGTGTGTGTTGAGGTGAGGGGAGGATTCTTGAGGGAGTGGTGTTAGAGGAGGGCAGAGTCAGGCAGAACAGCCAGGCCCTGCAGTTGGGGAAGAGGCTGCCTGGAAGGTTGAGCTCTGATAGACCCCAACCCACCTTGTATCTCTGCAGAGGGAGATGACAGAGCGGATCTGCCACTGAGCTCAGGCCTGGACATTGTTGCTTGTCAGATGGACCATCTGAAGACAGTGTGGCAGGGGACCCTCAGGAGTCTGGTGCTAGAGGGACCTGAAGGCCCTGGGACTGCTTTTACATACTCAAAGCCCCTGGACTTCTGGTTCTCAGCAGTCTGTCCGCGTGTCCCTCCCACTGCTTGTGAGTGGACAAAGATGAAAGGCTTCAAGGAAGGCAAAGAAGAGGAAAGGTGGAATTAAACCTCTGGCAGTAAAGCCTAGGAGTGGGGTAGGCCAGAGAGTTTCTTCCCTAGTACTTGACCCTTCCATGCTGGTTCCCAGGCCCATCTGGGGTATGTGGATGTGACTGTGGTAATGACAAGAAAGGTACAAGAGGGTGAGTGACCTGTGTGAATGAGCGCAGGTGGCAGGGAATGGTGTGGGGGTGTGTGCACGTGTGTATGTGTGCGGGGGTGTGATTCTGACTATTGGGTATGTCTGCCTTAAACCCTACCTAGCACATAATACACCTCCCATGAGTGTTAGATAAGTGAATGGATGAATGAATTAATGAAGAGACTAGGATCGTCAAACCATGACCACTGTAGGAGGGACAGAAGGTCAGTATCCCTGCTTGGTGTGATTCATCATGTGTACAGATGTGGTTGTAGAAGTGTCTCTATGCTGGAACTTTCCAGGCTACTGTCATCTATCATCCTGAGTGCTGGATTGCTGGGGGGGAGGGAAAGCCTTGCCCTGGGTACTAACCCCCTGGCCCACTATGGATACAAGGTCTGAATTTTTCAGCTAGCGGTGTTTGTGAGCTTTCATTTCACTTCTCCCTCTGCCTCCAGGAAGGCCTGATTATAAATAGCCTCCTGGGGGTTGGGAACGATCCCTCAGGCTCACAAAGGTCTGTTAGTCCTTAAACTGGAAATCATACATTCCAGTATAGTTCTCATAATCTACAAATCTGGATTCCAGGATCTGAAGCCCAACACAAAATAATCCTCCAGCCAAAGTTGCCGGTGGATCTTGGATTTGGAAGCTCCAGAGTCTTGTCTCCCATCCTTGGGCACTGAGGAATCCATAGCTGGTAAATGGATTCTTCTAGGCCTGGGGAACTTGTGCTGCAAGTACCTGCCGGGAAGGCAGCCAGCCCTGAGATATTCCAGTTGATTGGAGGTTAGACACAGCCATCCTCAAAGGGACTGGAATGTTCATTCAGCACTCTATTACTCTCACCCCCATGCTCAGAGCCCTTGGTGGAGAAACCAAAGTGGGAACATGGCCTCGCCATCCTAGAGCCTCTATGCCGGGAGGCCAGGATAGAGAGCCAGAAGGGGCCTGAGAGCCATCCAGGCTCACTCTCTCAATGTACATGGGAAAAAACTATTGAAGCCAGAAGGAGAGGAGGGAAAACAGTGTCTAAGGCCTCGCAGTGAGGCTTTCATGCAACTGAGCTAGAAACCAGGGAGTCCTGACTCACAGCCAGGGCCTGTTGATTGCTGAATAGGAACATTACATGCATGTGGAAGACGGTTTGCTAGCCATTCTCCAGAACACAACTGTTCCTGCTTTGAGCAAGGATTTCTAGCCTAATGCCAGAGTGCCCCACTACTCCTCAGGTCGGCTGGGGAGGTCTAGGGAGCCAAATTCCAAAATCATGTGCCCAGAAGCTGCTTGTCCTCTAGGGAAACAACGTGGGACTGACTCTTGAGGCCAGCCAGCTGCTACCTCCTGAAAAGTTCCCAAGGGAACTGTGCTGGCCCAGCAGCTTTGCCAGCGGCTCTGGAGCATGGGGGTCAGAATTTCCCCCAGACTAGACTGTGGCTTGGAAGATGGGTTCTAGGCCACAGCCAGAGATGATTGTGGTGGAGACAGGGGCAAGGGAGGGCAGGGAGATCTATTTTTGTGAAATAGAGGGAAGACTTTACTGTTGTCATTTTTGGTAAAATAAAGGAGACAAATTAAAGTGGCTGCTGGTGAGAATCTGATCTGGGTGCCACATGGGCAGCATGGGGCAGGGAGGACTCTGGGTCCTGAGATCTGGGCCATGTGGAGAGCTGCTGGTGTGGTTGTGTCTGACCCAGCTCTACGGGGGGTGGGAGGAACGCAGAGGTTTTCCCAAGGCTCTGGGGCATCTGGGCCAGGCTGAGCTAAGACTCTTGGGGTAGGGACAGTGGACCCTTGCCTTCCTGGTGCTGTCTGATGGGGAGATTTTTCCTTGTTTCAGCTCAGGTCACCAGGCACCAGCGACTCCTGCCCTACCACTGTTGGTCTGGGTGGTTTATTGGAGCTAACGGGTTAAGAGACAGGGAAGAAAAACAGTCCCAATTCTAATCATAGCAGAGGAAGCCCTCCTCAAAAAACTGTTTGTTGGCTGCTGGCTGGAGCTCAAAGTGGTAGTGGTAGGACATGGACTGCCTCCTGAGCTTACTCCCCAGGGGGCAGCTGAGTCTTGTCTTGGCTCTGTTCTGTCTGTGATTCCACTTCCTCTCGTATATAAGCTGCTTGGACAGGAGTTGAAACACAGCTTGGTTCTGAAGAGTCAGCAAAGGCCCACCTGCAGCCCTTCCCCGCACCTGCAAATGAGTGGCCTAACTTTGTGCAAGACTTCTCCTGGGAGGGAGAAACCTGAGTTCTAGTCACATTCCAGCCCCTGAGGTACCATGGCAACCCCCTTCTCCCTCTAGACCTCAGTCACTCCATTTATTTTATGTTCAGGATTGGTAGCAAAGGACTAATTGATCTCTAAGCTCTTTGAGTACTCCAGTCTATGAATCAGTCACAATAAAAATAATAATGATGGCTAATGCTCACTGGGAAACCCTGGTGGTGTAGTGGGTTAACTGCTATGGCTACTAACCAGGAGGCTTTTGAGTCAGACTCAACTCGATGGCAGTAGGTTTTCTTTGTTTTAATGCACACTGTGTTCCAATTAAGTTCCAACTATGTTCTGAGTCCTTGATACAGAATAGCTTGTTTGAGTCAAGTTTGTCTGGGGCCAGCTGCCTGGTTCCTCTCGTGATCTCCAGAACTCTCCTCACTGCTCCAGGATCTGGAAGGTCTTCTCAACTGCCCTTTTTTCTGGCTTACCAACATCCTAGAAGATGGCTTTGCTTGCACGCCTCCCATGACAAGTCACTAACTACCTGCTCAGTTGCTGGACAGCTCAGACTGTTAGAAAGTTAAGCCTCATGGTTATTTTGAAACAGTATGGCAATAAGGGTCGCTTTATCTCAGAGCTGTGTGGTCCAAGGCCTGCACCTTACATAAGAATGTCTGTGAATACATTAAACAGCCTTCACAAAATTGTTTCTTTCAAAGATTCAGAGAGGCATACTTTAAAAAGAATAGAGGCAGAGAGAAAGGAAGAGAAGCGAGAGCTGGGGCCTCAGAGATGCAGAGAAACGAGCTTCCTGCAGGTCAGAACCTGGCGGGAGTCTTGGGAAAGGCAGTGTATTGAGGGTGGAGGGGCAGCACGGTTGGACAGCCAGGCTGGGGAAGGCATTGTTTTCCTATTGGTTAAGATTTGCAGAAATCTTTGGAGCAGGAACCAGGGTTCCCTTCTCCCAACCCCAGGACAGAGCCTCACCACCCTTGGTCCCCAAGAACACTGTGGCTGTCTCATGGAGGTTTTCTGCTGTATTATTTTCACACCCCACTCTACCCTCACACCAAGGGAGCAGTGGAACGTGGTGAAAGGAGCCCCAAGCATGGCTGGAGTACCACCTGCTGTAGAAAAGCACTCCTTAACCTTTTCTACCTTTGAGAATCACGGCCAGCCCTCTTAGCCAATGTTAGCTGAACTTGGTTGCTATCTAAGAAATACAGCAACTTTATGAAGCTGGATTGGAATATAGGCCTGGGTGACCTAAGACCTGTTGTCTACTGAGACAGGGAAGAACAGGGAGGGCAACGAGCCATTGAAGCCTCTGATGACTTCAAGTTTTGATGGTCCTGGAAAATGATGGGTGGGAGAAGTCAGGATATACAGGGGTCTTCAGGCCAGACAGGGGGATTCTGCAGTGGACTGGACTAAACACTGTAGAGAAAATCTCCTGTCTCCAGCCTTCACTCACATTGGAAAATTTAGCAAATCGTCCAGGCCTCCTTTCATCATACTGAAGACTGAGACAAGAAGGGAAAGGGAACAAATTTTTGTCACGTGGAGAATTTCTCACCAGGCCCTCACAACAATCCTTAAACAGGCAGGGAGGGAATGCTTACTTCCATTTCACAGGGAAGAAACTGACAAAATGTGAGGGCCTGAATTAAAAGCTAAGTTAATCTCTCATCCTCTCCTTGCAACTGCAGCACTGGAGAGAGGAGAGGGCTGGTTAAGGTATCAATTTATTTGTAGTTCTTTCTCTCCAAGAAATAAGCCTTTAAATTTTATTATTTTGAACTACTGTGAGTAATGCTTTGGCTCAAGGTGGAACTCTTGGGAAATTATAGGCACTTGGACTTTAAAGAAACTTCAGATAATTTTAGCCCCCGTTTTAGAAGAGACAAGCAGCGTTTCCCCATATGTAAACCAAAACCAAACCCCTGCCACTGAGTCGACTGGGACTCACAGCAACCCAATAAACAGAGGAGACCTGCCCCACAGTTTCCAAGGAGCGCCTGGTGAATTGGGACTCCTGATCTTTAGGTTAGCACTTTAGTACACCACAAGGATTTCCCCACATGTAAAAGGCATGCCATATTCCTGGCGTGCAGACGCGCTCTGTAAATACTGTTTACACCTGTAGCTACCCGACCTACTCCCTTCCAGCGGCTCCCTTCCGGCCCCGGGACTCCGCGAAGACAGCTTCGAAAGCAGCTAAGCCCAACCCCTACCCCAGCAATTTCCCCGCCTACTTCATTGTACGCCTGCGCAGTTTACTCAGTTCCCTGCCGGCTCGCCCCAGAGGCGACAGGGCACAGGCGCAGCCCCGCCCCCTCACGCCCCTTTGTGGTCAGGTCCTCCCCTTGGGTCTAGTACCGCCTCTTCCGCGTTCTCGGCGGAGCTGACCGTGGGGGTGCGCGCAACCGATCCGTCGGGGAGTCAGCTGTGGTAAAGGAGGGACGGCAAGGTACACCTCGGAGGAAAGTGGGCAGGGGGGTTGCGAGTGAGTGTGTGTGCCCGGGAGGGGCAATCAGGGCCTTCAGAGCGGTGGAGGGGCACTTCTTCCGGGCTCTCTTTAGGACTCTGTCTGTGAGGAGGTCAGGGTGCAGCGTGTGACCTTGCTCAGGGCTCCTCAGCCTGTGCCAAGGGTCGGAGTTTGGGTTGTGACAGATCAGGGCTCCGTGTCCGAGGTTGAAGCTCAGTCTGTGGCCAGTTTGAGACTCAGCCCCCACCAAGGACCAGGACTCCGTGTTCAGGCAGCAGCAGGATCATAGTTTTTCTTTTGAGGAATTTTTAATGATTTTATATTTTGTTTTAAAGTTATTTGCTTTCACTTATTTTGCAGTATTTAAAATTTACCATATGCTGAAGCAGCACTGGTGGCAGCACCAGTTTAGCATTTGGCTGCTAACAGGAAGGTTGGTGTGGAAACCCACCAGCCACTCTGTGGGAGAAAAATGGGGCAGTCTGCTTCTGTCAAGATGTATGCCATGGAACCTCTATGGACAGTTCTTCTCTGTCTTATAGGGTCGCTATGAGTTGGACCACGTGCAGGTGGCTCTACCATGGGGAGAGAAATAGTGCTTCTTGCAGTCTCTGTCCACAGAGGGCTTCCAGGCCTATGGTAATATGGTCACTGGCAGATCAGAGGCCAGCACAGGTGACAGGAAGAAAGTGTTGCTGAAGGTGATTTGTATCGCATCAGACCACTCTGAGTTGCTGTCTCGTTTCTGCCACTTCCTAGCAGTGTGTCAAGTCATTTTCCTTCTCAGAGCTTCAGGTTTTCCTCTGAAAAGTGAGCGTATATAATAGGATCGTTATGAATTTGAGTAGGATTACCTGTAAGTCAACCAGTGTGGCACCTGTCACGAAACAGATGCTCAATATGTTGTAGCTATGTTTCTAGGATCTAATAGGTTAGAGAGGCTTTGGAGGGAGTTGTTGAGGTGGCCCGGGCCTTAAGGCCTGAGTGGACTTATAGGTGAAACTAAGCCTGCGGGATGAAAAGGGAACTGATAATGGTATCTACCAGGGCTTCAAACCAGTTCTGTTTGAACCTCTGCTGAGAATTTGTATTTCCACCCCAGATATACTGAATCGGAATCTACATTTTAACAGGATCCGCAGGTGATTGTTACATATAACTTCCTGGGAACTTGTTAGAAATGATTTTCTGTGTGTCAAGTACCCATGCTGGACATTTGGTGACTACTGTCTCAGCTGTCAACCCAGTACTTTTAGCCTCACTACTCTTAACTTCAGCCCTTCTAAAGATGTGAAGAGCCGGGGCTAGGTTTTTATATGGAATTATGTCAGTTAGACACTTGGTGCACCATCCTTTTCTGCTTTTCACACCTCAGCTCTTCTCTTTCTGTGACCCAGAGAGTTAGATGGCTTCTTGATTTTCTCTGGAAGGCCAGTTAACTCTCGTACTGGACCCTGTTTGGTCAGGTGGGCCTGGCAGGTGAGTGAGTACCTGTTAGGCTCAGACTGCATGAGCTGAACTGTAAGAGAGAGAGGCTTTGTGAACAGGGGCTGTTGGATTCTAGCACTGCTTAGGAAGACCATGTGATCTCCTGTTATGTGGTCCCATAGTAATTGAGTTACTGCATCCTTTTCCATTCTCTTCATGGGTGCCCATGTGATCATCTTGAAATACTGTCCTGATTGAGTTATGCCATGATCAGTTCAGAAACCTCAGGGACTCCATTGCCCACTCCACAGAGTTTGGCTTCATGGCCTCATAGACAAGTCTCTCTGTGATCCGACCACAAACCTCTCTCCTGCCCTGTTTCCCATTTTTTTCCCAAAATTGTACCCTGTGTCCCATTCCAAAAAAAAGTGTTTCTGAAACACACCCTGCATGTTCCTGCTTCAGCCTTTGCTTGTATTCTTTTTTTTTGTTTTTTTGGAGTTCCATCCTCCTGCTTATTTTTTCAAGGCCTATGCGTTGAGAGACCTCCTTGGTGAAGCTTCTCTGAGTCCTATGCTGGATTAGTTGCTCCCTTTCCCATCTTCTGTCACAGAAGATGCATCTTAAATATAGCTCTGATCACAGAGCTTGGGGTCTGTCACCCCGTATGTGCTCTGCACTGATAAGTTGACAGGGACCGTGTCTGTTTTATCCTTCCCTTTTCTGGCACATTGTTTAGGACTCTGCAGTGTTTATTGAGTAGGTTAGTGACATTTTTTACTCGCTTTAATCCTTGTTTTATGAGTTGGCAAGGTTCAGAGTGGGGCTATGTGTTTTTACTTCTTTCTGCCTAAGGCAGGCCCTAGTTTAGATTAATTACAGGCAAAAGAATGGGGAAATTCTGCAGAAGACAGGATTACTCTTTGGTGATAATATATTCGGGTTTCTACGTGGCCTTTCTGTGAGTTTTATTGGTGTGGGTGAGAGAGATAGCCCTCTGTCCAGAGACGTGCACTGGTGTGATACAGTTCACCCAGCAGGAAGCTCACAGGTGGTTTATTACTCGATTGCTTTGTCTTTGGCCTTGGGAGACCAGCAGATAGGTGTTCACATTTTTCCTTACTGACAGCCTCAGCACATGCCGCACAAGGCTGTTGGTTGATCATGAACATACACATTTCTTGAAGGTGAAACCATCTAGCCTTAACACTTTCGTTTTACAGATGGGGAAGAGCTTCCAGAGGGAAAAGGACTTGATGGAGATTGGGTAAGTGGTAAACATAGCACTATAGGTGACTTGTCTTGACTGTTTTTTCCAGTGTGTTACATTGTTACTGTCGTATCTAACATGTATTGAGTGATTACTATGTGCTAGACAGTTTTTTGTGTGTAACGAAACATATACCAGGTCAATTTCTTCACATGTAATTCAGTGACACTGATTACATGCTTCAAGTTTTGCAGCATTCTCACTGCCTTTCCTCAAATTATTGTACCACC
The DNA here is from genome assembly GCA_028571685.1 of Heterohyrax brucei. Taxonomy (NCBI): domain Eukaryota; kingdom Metazoa; phylum Chordata; class Mammalia; order Hyracoidea; family Procaviidae; genus Heterohyrax; species Heterohyrax brucei. The sequence goes on along the minus strand of CM053140.1, from coordinate 79,151,513 downwards.
ATTAATATAAAGTTGCTACCTCCTGAGCAGAAAATTCTCCCTTCCTGTCATTCCTGGTAACCACTAAAAATTTTTTGTTGTTGTTTCTATATCTTTGTAGAGGGTCAGTTTCTATATGTTTGTAGAGGTCAGGAAGACAGAGGAAGACTCTCAACAAAATGCACTGACACAGAGGCTGCAACAGTGGGCTCAGTCATAGCAACAAATTATGTGGATGTCCGGGGCCAGACAGGGTTCATTCTGTTGTGCACGGGGTTGCTATGAGTTGGAACTGACTTCGATGACACCTAACAACAACATGTTTGCACGTCTAATGGAAATGAGATCACATAGTATCTGTCCTTTTACACTGACTTATTTTGCTCAGCATAATGTTTTTAAGGTTCATCCATGTTGTAGCATATATTAAAACTTCATTTCTCACTATGGCTGAGTGGTACTCCATTGTAAATGCCACATTTTGTCTGTCTCTGTTGATGGACATTTTAGTTATTTCCACCTTTTGGCTGTTGTGAAAAGTGCTACAGTGAAAACGGATATAGATTTCTGTTTGCATTGCTGCTTTCACTTCTGAGTATACGAGGACTGACAATTAAGTTTGCAGGCTCATCCTAGAAAAAGTGCTACATATGAGGATTACTGGGCCAGATGATCACATGGTATGAGGAACTGCCCAGTTGTTTTCCACCAGACACTGTGTTAAATGCTTTATATGTGTCATCTCAAAACTTTTATTTTGTAGACAATACTCTATTTTATGGAAACTGAGGCAGAGAGAAACCTTTTAGATCTATTTTCTGATTTCACACAAAGGTTTTTAGTATGACTTTAATGACATTCATCTCCTAAACAGTGGTGGAACAGTTCTCCAAAAAGCTTGCTCCTAGAGCACTCTAACTATGAGCAAGAGATCCTCCTGGCAGTGTCTCACTGTATGCTGGAGAGGTATCCCAGCAGGAGTCCAGGTTATTGAAAATGGGTGAAGGAATGAAGAGGCTAACATGAGTACTAGTAGGCCTTAGTTCAGGAGCCTTAATAGACCTGAGAAATTGCAGTGTGTATGCGGTTATCAAGTCAGGCAGTAAGTGCCTGGTTTTAGAATAACCTTAGGACAGAATCTTTCTGTAAAGATTCTCAGTCAAGAGTGGAAAGATTCAGGGGCAGAGTCAAGATGGCAGACTAAGCACACATCTCCCTAAATCCCTCTGGAAACCAAGACCTGAATTGATAATTAAATGGAGCCTTCCAGTCACCTAGTGAGCCCTAGGACACGGTACAAGGCTGTTAATTTGGACTTCATAACCACTGAACGGAAAACCTCCTCTCTTTAGCTGACTCCCACTCCTGGCCAGTCCTCGCTTTCACGGACCAAAGGTGACTCACCATTTTGACTTCTTTCTCTCTGTCTTGGCTAGCTGGCAGAGTTGGGTCTTGACTAGCAGCTAGCCTCAGACACCCTGCTGGTGGGATTGGCAGGTGAAATTGCCATATTTTGAGAGGCCAGCTTAGGACTCTGTGCATTTTGCCACGTTTGGCCTCTCTTTCCACCTCTCCCATAGTGTAGTTTGTACAGAGGCGGCAGGTGGCGAACTTGTGTGGGATGGCATCTTGGATAGAAAGGCCTCAGCTGGATGTAATTCTTAGCCTGGGAGACAGTGCCTGCCCACAGGAGAGCACTTTTCTGGCAGAAAAGCAATAGTTTACACAGTGTTGCCTATGGCTGGGACCTGGCAACAGAGTCTGTGGACTCTGCATCTCAGCACCTTTGGCCTCTCTTTCTGCCTCTGCCACAGTGTAGTTTGTACGGAGGTGGCAGGTGGCGAGCTTGTGCAGGACGCCATCTTGGATACAGAGGCCTCAGCGAGACCTAATTCCTAGGCTCGGAGGCAGTGCCTGCCTGCAGGAGAGTGCTTTGCTGGCAGAAAAGCAGTATTTTACACAGTGTTGCCTACGACTGGAGCCTGTCAACAGAGGCCAACAGGGAAGTAGCCTTTCTGCATTTTGAACTAGTTCATAACATACAGAGGTGCTTACTTTGCAAGTTGGGAAGAGAGCCCTGTACACCTGAAAACCTGACTGATCTGGGAAGTGGTCAGACACCTTTTACCTTTCGTTTTAAGATGGCTTAGAGAAACTGCAGTCCATTCTCACAGCATCTCTCCCAGCCTTTACTGACTCACATGAAGCCCCCAAAGCAACAGATTCTAGAGAAAGTCATAGCCAGGAAATCACCCATGGCTTCAGAAGGCCCTCAAATGAAGCAACCAAAGAGCTTTCTGGACAAAGAAACTTTTCTGAAATTATTGGAAGGTGAATACAAAGGATTATATATAGAGTCCTCCTAAACCTTATACAAAATGCAGCAGAACAAAATGAAAAATTAAGCAAGCTGTTCGATCTGATGGAACACCAGTACTGTGAAATCCAACAGATCAAGAACAAAATCAAAAACATAGAAACTTCAATTCAAAGCCAAGAAAACAGAATGGAACAAATGGAAAAGAGACTTTCTGACTTGGAAGCCAGAGCTACCGACTCTAGCATCTATGAGGAGAGATCAGAAAAAACAAACCAGAAAAAGTAAGAAGCATTAAGAAGCATTTGGGACTCTATTAAGGGGAACAGCCCACAATTAATTGGAGTCCCTGAACAGAGCGAGACAGCTGAGAACACAGAGTATTATTGCTGAGCTGCTGACAGAGAACTTTCCAGAAATCGTGAAGGAAGAGAATATAGATATCCAAGAGGCATAGCGAATGCCACTCAATATAGATCTCAAAAGAAAGACTCCAAGACATATTATAATCAAGCTTAACAAAATTAAACATAAGCAGAAACTCTTAAAGGCAGCAAGACTCAAAGCGAAGCTAACATTCAGGGGGAAACCCTGTAGGCTTTCATCAGATTTCTCAGCAAAAACAATGCTGACATGGAGACAGTGGCATGACATGTTCAAAACCTTGAAAGAGAAGAACTTTCAGCTAAGAATCATATATCCTGCAAAACTATCTTTCAAATATGAAGACATTCCCAGGTAAACAGAAACTCAGAGACTTTGTAAAAACCAAACCAAAGCTACAAGAAATACTGAAAGAATCTCTTGGCTTTGGCTTAGAAGAACAAAACCACTAACTTTATATTTTAGAAGCAATTACAGGACACATCATCCAGAATTCTGCTCAGTTAGGGAAGGCTCCAAACTCAATCAAAGCTACAATAGTGAAAGAAATAATCCAGTGATCATATCATGAAAACTGTGTTGTCATCATATTAAAAAGAGGGATGTACTACAGTCATTATAGTCCTTCCAGATGGAGAGGAAGCTGGCAAGACTGGTAGTAATTAAAATTGAGTTTATACATAGTGTATTAAGCAGGATCATAGGAGGAGATGTAAAGCACAATAAAGATGCAACATACTGTATCAACAAATGTAATACAGGAGTCTCAACAACCACAAAACCAACCCTGAAAAAGGTAAAAAATCAACTCACAAAAAGGAATGTCCCAGAACAGATTAATAAGAATGACAGAGAAAGCATCAACACAAAAATAAACATATCACAATGGCAGCACTGAACACATACCTATCAATAATTATATTGAAGGTGAATGGATTGAATGCTCCGGTAGAGAGACATTGAGTGACATCTCGGATCAAAAGACATGGCCCATCCATATGTTGCCTACAAGAAACTTACCTTAGACTTAAAGATATGAACAAACTGAAAAGTAAAGGATGGAAGAATATATATCAAGCTAACAATACAAAAAGAGCAGGTGCGGCAATTCTAATCTCAGATAAAATCGATTTTAATGTAAAATCCACCATCATGGACAAGGATGGACTCTGTTTATTGCTGAAAAGTTCAGTACACAAGCAGGACTTAACAATATTAAATATTTATGCATGTAAATACGTCAAAGAAACACTGACTGCACTCAAAAAGGAGATAGATCACTCCACAATAATAGTAGGAGACTTCAACACTCCACACTCAATATTAGACAGATCGTCTAGGAAAAAGCTCGGTAAAGACACAGAAGACCGCATTGCCACAATTGACCAACCAGACCTCGTCGACATATACAGAACTTTCTGTCCCATCAGCAGACAACTACACCTTCTTCAGTGCACATGGAACATTCTCCAGAATAGACTGTGTGTTAGGATATAAAGCAATTCTCAACAAAATCTGTACCATTGAATTAATGCAAAGCATCTCAGATCATAAAGCCATAAAAGTCGAAATCAATAGCAGAAAAAGCATAGAAAGTGGAACTCATGGAAGCTGAACAACGTCTTGCTCAAAAAACCATGATTTATAGAAGAAATCAAGGATGAAATAAATGAATTTATGAAAGAGTGGAAAGATTCAGTTCAGTAACCCTTTTCTGAGCTTTTGCTGTGTAGTGGTATTGAGGAATGTACACCGGGGAAAACAATCCGCTTCCTACCCTTCTGTAAGTAATTGTCTTCTTGGAGCTTCTCCCTTCAGTATAGTTGGGAAGACAGATTAGTACATAAGTAACTGAAATCACACTGACTGTGGTAAATGTAATGAGGAATATAAACAAAGTGGGAGTTTTGGAGAAGGAGAAATCAATCCCAATGTGACAAAAGGGGATCTAGAGGATCCGTGAAGGTACAGGATTTATGCTGGGCCTTGGAAGAAGTTCATTTCCTGGGAGAAGGAACAGCTGGAGCAGCAGTGGAAATGCACAAGGGTGTATGGGGGTGGGATGGGGTGGAGTTGGTGAGGGGGAAAGGTACATTGGAATGGTGAATTGTGATAAAAAAGAAGAGAGGAATGAGAACACCAGTGTTTATCAAGTGTCTACTTTGGTTTATGACTTTCAGTATACTAGATACTTTACACCCTATAATGGCTAAGTGTTATGGCTGCTAATCAAGAGGTCGGCTATTTGAATCCACCAGATGCTCCTTAAAAACTCACAGGGGCAACCCTCAGTGGCTCCATGGAAGAAAAGGCCTGGCAGTCTGTACCTGTGAAGATTACCACCTGGGAAATCCTATAGGACAGTTCTAGTTCTCTGCCTTGGAGGGTTGGTATGAGTTGAAATCAACTCAGTGGCACATAACAACAATCCCTTAGGGTAAAGATGAAGAAACTAGACCTCAGAAAGATTACGGTGACTTGCCCACAGTCATACAGCTAATGACAAAGCATGGTTTAAACCTAGTAGCATCTAATTCAAAGGCCCATATTTGTTCCTTTATGTAGCAGGGTACCAGATTCCATGATGACAGGTATACTGACTGTGGCTGCAAGATAAGAAGCTAGACTAGAGCAGAGATTAAGATTTTCATTGAGGAGGCTGTTGAAATAGTTCACTTCGGGCTTAAACTATGAACCACTGGTCTAATGTGGAAGCTGCCTGGCCTCAGTCTGCTGGATTGGTTTCATTTGTGAGCATTTTGGCAACTCCTGCCATACCATAGGAAACCCTGGTAGCGTTACTGGTTAAGAACTCTGGCTACTACCGAAAGGTCAGCAACTGGAATCCACCAGGTGTCCTTGGAGACTACAGGAGTAGTTCTACCCTGTGCTGTCGGGTTGCTGTGTATCAGAATTGGCTCATTGGCAGTGGGTTTGGTTTTTTCAGCTTTGGCAGTCCACTGCTATCCTTAGCCAGTAGAACCTTAGTGTCAGCTTACAGTTACAAGGCACCCTTGTGTTTCAGGCACACGTTTGGGTGGGAGGTTGGCAGTGCATTGTTGAGTATGCCTGGGAAAGCAGCTCATTTGGCACATAATCTTCCTTTGTTTTCTCACTCCAAATTCAGGAAGACACTAATGGAGAAAGCAACACTGCACTAGGAGTGAATAGACTAGGATTTGAGTCCAGTTCTGTTTACTATCATCTGTGAGTCCTCAACTGTAGCTGCTTGTCCTGTAACATAGGGGGTTTTTTGGTTCACTTCTGAGGTCTTTTCTCTTGCTAATGTTGTATATTGTTCATCTGACTTGGGACAGTGTAGGGAAGTGGCTAAGAAGGTGAAACTAGATTCAGGGAAACTAGGGTTTGATTTCTATCCTTGTCATCCTTCTTAGAGAGAAACAGCAGGAAATTTGTAGACTCTAGAGTTGGGTGGCCTGGGTTTGGGTCCTAGTACAAATTTGCTAGCTACGTGACTTGGGCAAGTTACAGAACTTCCCCAAGTCTCAGTTTCCTCATTTGTAAATGGGATGTGAGTATTACCTAACTTTTAGGGCTGTTATTGTGCCTGGGTGGTGGAAGTGGTTAAATGCTCAATCACCAACCCAAAAGCTGGTAGTGTGAATCTGCCCAGAGGCCCCATGGAAGAAGGTTCTGGTAGTCTACCTCCAAAAGATCGCAGCCGTTGAAAGCCCTGCAAAATGCAGTTCTACACTGAAAAGAATGGGATTGACATGAGTGAGAATGATTTGGTGACCACTGGGTTTGTTTTGGGTTTAGGGTTGCTATCAGGACTGAGATAACATGTTTTAAATAGTACAGTGCCTGGCACATAGTAGGTACTCAGTGAATATTAGCTTTAATAATAGTAATATTATCAGTTATTATCAATGCCCAGGTGGATATCATTTCTATAGAAAGTACGTTTATCAGGGTTGTTTCCCCCTTTTCTGGCACCCTTGCCTCTCTCTCTAGCACTCTCCCAGGCAACTTTGAAATAACCAGGTTCTTCCTCCACGGGATTGTGAAGCCTGATGTGACAGAAAGTGCCTCTAGGAAAAGGGCCAAGAAGAAGTTAATGACTCATTAGAAAACCTTATCCAACTTGTGATTTCACCTACCTCTGTCAGCAATGAACAAGAACAGAGCAGTGTGTTTTATTCCCCTTTGCACAGCCCGTGGCAAGAGTGCTGAGCAGGACCCTCCAGTTCACTTGCCATGAAGTCCGGTCGCAGGATCTCCAGAAAAATGGTGCCTGATCTCGTTCTTCTGTCTCTCCAGCTTAAGGCCCTCTAGCCTTAACTTAAAGCATTTTTTCTTCTGTTTTCCATGAATGTGGACAAGTTTCTCCTGGTTGTAAAAGGAGGGTATGATCAAGATTTTCTCAGGAAAATCTTTGTGGACTTACAGCCAGAATTGAAATCGGCGTCATCTTCTCTTGCTCAGGCTAAACAGCCTTAGTGTCTGTTACCTCACTGTTAAGAACTTATTTTTCATTGCTTAAATCACATTGATCATACTTGTCTTCTTTTTCTTCAGTTTTGGAACCAAACCCGCTACTGTTGAGTTCATTTCAACTCATAGCAACCCTGTAGGATAGAGTAGAACTGCCCCATAAAGTTTCCCTGGCTGTGAATCCTTACAGAAGCAGACTACCATATCTTTATCCTGTAGAGCAGGAGCAGGTGGTGGGTTTGAACTGCCAGCCTTTTGGTTACCAAGTGTCATGGATTGAATATTTCATAACATGAAAATTACATTAAACTCAGTTTGTATGTGTAGCCACATGGCTGGGCCATGATTTCCAGTATTTTGTGACTGTCCTCCATTTTGTGATTTTTCCTATGCTGTATGTTAAAGGATTAGGGTGGGACTGTAAATCCCTTTATAAGATCACCTTCCTGCTCCACTGTAAACGGAATTACCCTTGAGAGTGGCTTGCCCCACTCTCAGTCGTTTCATCCTGCAAGAGATAAAAGGAAGACGAAGCAGGCTGAGAATTGGGAACCTTGTACCATCAAGCAAGCAGCACTGGGAGAAGAGCGCGTCCTTCAGACCTGAGGTTCCTGCGCCAGGATGCTCCCTGAACAAAGACTAATGCAATGCCAGACTTTCCTGAAGAGCCGACAAGGGGAAGGCTTTGCCCTGGAGCGGACACCCTGAATATGGAGTTGTAGCCTACTGGACTGTGTAAGAATAAACCTTCCTTTGTTTAAGCCGTCCACTTTGTGGTAATTCTGTTAGAGCAGCCCTAGCTGACTAAAACGCCAAGAGAGTACTTCAACCATTGTGTTACCAGGGCTCCTTAGACTGTGCTCAGTCATCTTTTCAGAGTGCAGCTAAAACGGCTTAAGGAGGACTTCAGCTGTTTTCACTCATCCGGTGAGGATTTACTGCATGTTTATCTTGTTCCAGGCCCTTGCCAGGTGTTGGGGATGTGGAGGTGATTCAGCCTTAGCCTCTGCCCTGTCCCTAGCTTGCAGTCTAGGGTGAGACATACAATAAAACGTTACCTGTGCTGTGACAGAATTGCACACAAGTGTGGGAAGCTAGAAATTGTGCTGGAAGATCCCGAGAAGCAGTCCTTTTTAACCTGACTGCAGGTTAAGGCATCTGTACCGGAGTGGTTAAGACATAATGCAGAAGGAGATTCCAGAGTTAGTGGACACCATTAGAGGTCTGCCAGCAAGGACAGGGCAGGCTGTATTGGGCTTTTTGGACCCAGGGTAGAGATGCCACGAACCTTAGCCTAATCTGTCTAACAGATGCTTTTCTGTCTTGAAAGTAAAGTGGTGGATCCCTTGTTTGGATACTTAGTTTTTCTGCTGTAAGACTTCTGTAGACAGTCTAGTTATAGAGCTCCAGAGAAATTTCATTCTTCATGCATCAACAGTTGAGAGAATTGAGAGAGAAGTAGAGGGCCTGGCAGGGCCAGCCTGTAGGAGACCCCAGAGCAGGCCAGTCAGTAGGTTTGGTCTGGCACATTCATGCTCTCTGAGTGTGTCTCAGAGAGTCCAGACTCATTTGGGTGTTTAGTAAGGAACACTGAGTGGGGTCAGGCGGTATCAAAGTCAGGAGTGCGTGCCGAGCAGGAGAAGTGGCACAGTAAATTTGGGGTGGTGCTGGAAGTGGTCAGTGCTGCCAGGCACTTAAAATTCCGGGCCTCCAGGTACATTTCTCTGTACTTCACTATCACCCTCCTCCCTCCTGCTGCTGTTTGTCCTCTACAGAGTGCCTGGATTTCTTTCAGAGCCACAGCTGATCTGCAAGCTGACTCACAAGCTAAGATAATAGCTACCATTTATTAAGTGCCTACCATAGGGCAGGCATTATGCCATGAACTTCATGTATATTAGTTTGTTGAATTCTAACAACCCCAGAATAGGTGTACTGCTCCCTTTTTATAGATGACACTGAAACTCAAGTGGGTTCAATATGATGTCCTAGGTTACCTCACTAGTAGATGATAGGGCCAGTATTTGAATCCAAGCCTTACTAGCTTGAGGAGCCATGTGCACCCAGCTTCTGCAGCACTAGAATGACTCCAAACAGCAGAATAATACTCTATAAAAGGTACAAAGTCCATAAAAGATTTCCAGGGTTTTTTATATAGACCAGGGGTTGGTAAGCTATGGCCCATGGCCCATACGCAGATCGCCGTGTGTGTTTTTGTATGGCCTATAAGCTTTTACACATTTTTAAATGATTAAGGGGGAAATGAAATATTAGTATTTTGTAACATGAAAATTATGTTAAACTCAGTTCATATCCATAAATAAAGTTTTACTGGAACATGCCAGAATCATTTGTTTATTTCTTATCTGTGGCTGCTTTCTTGCTACAAAGAGAGAATTGAGTAGTTGTGACAGAGATTATATGACTTGCAAAGCCTAAAATATTTACTGGCGGGCTCTTTACACACGAAAAACTAGCTCACCTCTGCTATAGGAAACAATAAGGGACCAAATGAAATTTAAACCTATTACTAGACTAAAGGTCAAGAGTTCAAAGGGTCTGAGCTCTCTGTGGGCGTGGTGGCAGGAAGGAGAGGGATGTGCCCAGAGCTTTCACAGGCCCTACCCAGAGGTGGTTTCATTAGGCCAGAGATTTGTTTGGGAATAAAAATCACATGTCCTGACATCTCAGTTGGACAATAAAAGGGACATTTTGTGGATAAAGTCATACATTCACATACTTACTGGAAGCATTTTCTCTGACAGTGCTGAATTAGATGTTGTAAATAGAGATATGAAAAACACACAGTCCTGCTTTTGAGGAACTTATGGCCTAATAGGAGAACCACATATGCATGTGGGTAGCAAACTCCATGTATTTGTAAAAATGGTATTGAGGCATCAGGTCTCCTAGTCTAACTTCATGACGGGGAGGAGAGAGAATCACAATCAGCAATCACAATCACACCCCATAGCTGATTTCTGTGTGGTGGAACTCAGACATACTTCCACCCTCCAACCTTTTTACCAGTTCTAATACCAGCTGTCTCTACACCAAACCAACATGCCTGCACCTTCCACCCCTTTTACCAGTTCTGATACCAGCTATCTCAGTGCCGCACCAACATACTTCCACCCTCCAACCTTTTTACCAGTTCTGATACCAGCTATCCCTACACCGCACCCTCTTCTTCTTTGCTGGGTTTGGTAATTCGTTGCAGTGGCCACACAGAACTCACAGACAGTGCTGACAGTTGTGGAGGGGTGTAACAGGTTACATACAGTTCAGGATTGGGAATGACTCAGGATACAGTGCTTCAGTCAGGACAGCTTCTTCGTGACCGTGCTAATGGACAAGCTTTTCTTTGGTCCTTGGTACCTCAGCCCTCAGCCTGTCCTTCGCCCTGCTGGCAAATGTTACAAAACCCGTTACCTATGTCAGTAAGTGCCCAAAGGCAGCACTATCCTTCAAGAAGCCTCCTGATGAGACATGTGTGGAGCAGAGAGGAATAGTGTGCTGTCACCGGACAGGGAGAGCAGTGGAAGCTGCATATAGGGGGGCATGTAAATTTATATGTGAATGTACATTTTCACTCAGTTATGTTAAATAAAAATTTTTTTAAAAAAAGCCTCCTGCCCAAAGGCACTGAGCTTCTGGCTGTGTGGGTCGGTTAGCTCATGTACTGTGGCCACCGAGTTCTGTGGGCTGGAAAGCTCACCACACCATCTTGCGTTGATCTTCTGGATCACTTCTCTGCTGATGCTTCTCACCATGTCTTGCCGTATACAAGGTTACAGCTCTCGGTCTGCTGGGTATAAGAGATTCTCAGCACAGGGACCCCAGGTCCGAAGGGCATGCTTCGCTACCATCTCTTCTCAGTGGTAGTGAGGTCTCCTATTTCTGCCTCTGGGATGGCTCATTTTAAGCCTAGTAGTAATGGAAAAACTGACCAATCCCCCATTATGGTCCCATTTACCTTATTTGCATGGTTCTACCCCCACAAGGGTACCATGCACCTTATTTGTGGAGTTCCACCCAAACATTTGGTAGAAGTTACAAGACCGTGGAAGGAAGGCCATATAAAAGTGATCTGTTACACCACAGTGTTATAAATAGTGATATACTGTTGGGTGGAATAAATGCTGGATGAAATAGAAAAAACAGTTGGGAGCTACTTCATGTAAGAAGTATTTTGTGATAGGCCTTGAAAGATAAATTGAAGTCATTTTCCAAGGAGCCATACCCCAGACTGAGGGAGCAATGTGGTAATACCTAGCAGTGTGAACATGTAGAGTTTATGAGGATGGCAGATAAAGGGACTTCAGAGATGATACAGAGATTTTGTGACTGGGCGAGTGGCAGGATGACGATCTGATAGAGAAGAGGAGAAATCAGAAGGAAAGAAGCAGTTTTTGAACATCTGGTAATGGTAAAGCACATCTGGCCTCCAGTTTAGAAAGCCTTTTTATAAATTTTGGCACAGGGGTCCAGAATTCAGATTTAAGTTGCCTATTCAGGGCTTCCCCTGGAAAGTCTCCTTCATTTTTCCTCTGGGAGGAAGGGAAGTGTGTAGTTATTTCATAGAGGAAAAAGCAACTTTGACGTGATAGCTGGAGCTAAGGGTTTAAAACAGCATATGGAAAATGAAGTCACCACATTGAAAATCAGCAATTGTTCTACATTTGGTGTAAAACCATATTCCTATTCATTCACTTGCTACTTTCAGCATCCACTTTATCTTTCTGTTGCCTCTTGAGTATAAAACTTGGACCTGGCCACTAGGAGGTGGGGCCAGAGCTCATTCGCCTGTAAGAGAAGTGGGCAGCAGAGAGGTTTCAGTTTTTGCCTTTTGCACAAGAGTCCTCAAAGCCAACAGAGGTGGTCATCTCTGGTCTGGTTTTGTCCTTTTAGGATCTGGAATCCCACAATGGGAGCAGAACCTTAAAACTTTTTACTTAGACACTTGTAAAGTCATCTGAGACTTTAAAAATGCTTAAATGTATGATTTGAAAGACTAGGGAAATCTGTGTTTGCTTTGTCTATATGCCCTTACTGGTGGTGTGACTCACAGGTATGGGGATCACTGAAGTGGATGTTTATTTTCATTGGTCCTCTAAGAGAAATCAGCATTTTTATATCCTTTCTATTTTTTGAAGAATTTCCTGCCATATGTGTTGAAGCAGAGGCAGATGGAAAACAGAAGAATATCTGCTACATACAGAAACCACTGAAATACTTCCTGTAGCGGAAGGACACCAAGCCCCCCCGGCAGGAGCATTGTGTCATTTGGAATTTCAAGTTTGTAGAACGTTCACGTCTCAAAAGTTCAACAAACCTGTAGGTAAGACTGGATGTACATTTTACTTTTCCTTTTAGACTGTTTCAAGTAGAAATTGATATTTCCAGAGGAGTGGAGGAGGCAGAGATTGTTTAAGCAGACCATGGTTTTCAGGCTTCATTTGGGCAGTTAGGATTAGCTGGGCTGCTTAGTATGCCTAAAACAGTTACTTTGAAGGGTACACTTCTATCAGAATAAAATTGCAGAGAATGTTCTAAGAAAAAGAGTAAAACATTGAATTACTTTTAATTACAAAAGTAAAGCAACCGTATTATAACAAAATATGACAAAAGTATAAAAAGTAAAATTCTCACACCCACCCAGTCTTGTTCTTTAGTGTAACCATTGTTAATAATTTGCAGTATATCTCTTCGAGGTTTTTGTGTTTTGTTTTTAACACATATTAACATTTTGAAGGGTTCTGTGTTCTGTGTTACACCTGGAAACCCTGGTGGCATAATGGCTAAGTGCTACAGCTGCTAATGAAAAGGCTGGTTGTTTGAATCTACCAGGTGCTCCGTGGAAACCCTATGGGACAGTTCAACTTTGTCCTATAGGATTGTTATAGTTGGAATCTACTCGATGGCGGTGGGTATTTTGGCGTTACACATAAGCTAAGATTTAGTTATGTCTGGCATGTTATAAATAATGTGTCGTTTGTAGATTTGAGTCAGATGAGGGCTGGGTGCAAGTGATTTTAGCCTAATCTGTGAGTCTTCACACTCCTTCTGTTTATCACTCTTCATCAGTGGCTTCCCAGCGGCACCGCTATATTCTCCTGCTCCCCATCTCCAGATCAGCTTCCCATCCTTAATCCTCCTCTTCTTTGATGGCACTGCTATTCTTACAGTTACCTGATTTTCATTAATAAGCACATACTTCATAGTGAGGTCTCCTGTGCCTGGCTACATCCTAGGCAGTGGAATTTGAGAAGAGTTAGACATTGTCCCTTGTTCTGAGGAGGTAGTTCACAATCTCTCATTATTTGTCAAGACTAGGACCAGTTCTACCTCTGTGGCTGCATTCCCTTACTCTGTGACACTGCTCTCTCTTTTCCTCTCTATCCTTGCTTTCTTGCATTAGTTTCAAGCCTTCCTCCAGACTCTTAAGACAGCTTCACTCAACCTTCAGTCTCTCTCCAGCCTCCAGCTTGTTCTGCACATCACAGCCAGTGTATTGGCCCTAAAGCACAACTCGAGTCATCATTGTGCTCCCTACTGCTTATAGCAGTGGTTCACAGTGTGGTCTACAGACTTGAGGGGTTCTCTGAAGCCCTTTTAGGAGATTGGCAAGGTCAAAACTATTCTTATAATCATACTAAGATGTTGTTTGTTGTTGCAAAGCAACCATGGGTAAGTCAAGCAGTGTCACTGAGCTCGACTAGCAGTTACTGTGTTGTTTTCTACTATATACTCACCATTTTTTTAAAATGCCTTTTTCACTTAACAGTGTCCTTGATGAAGCTATAAAAATTATTCGATTAAATCTCAGCCCTTCAGTGCATATCTTCTTTCTATTCTGTGTGGAAAAATGGAAGTGCTCATAAAATACTTCAAATACTATATCCAAAGTACAGTGGTTGTCTCAGAAAAAGTACTTGTGCCATGGTTTGAATTGTGAGCTGAACTAGCTGCTATTTTCTTTTTTAAATAAAGAGTGACTGATGGACAAACCATGAGTCTACCCTTGAATATTTGGCAGACATTTTCTCGAAAATGAAGGAAGTTAGCCTGTTTGTTAGCCTGTTGCCTCAGGGACGAAACTGACAGCTGTTGTTGCCAATGATGAAATCTGAGCCTTCAAGCAGATATTAGAATTTTGGAAAACTTGTGTCTGCCACTGTGAGTTTTACAGCTTCCCAGTACCTAAGAGATTTTTCTGGTGAGATAGATGGTTACATTAATGAATGTGATTTTTCGGTATTTTTAACCATTTGTGCCAACATTTAGAAGATATCTAGAATTAATTGTTCAATGTTTTCCATATATCAGTGCAGGATATTATAAAATCATGTACAGGAAAAGATCTGTTCAAAGTACCAGACAGACCAATGGATTTTAATGTAACAGAGTATGCAAAGTTCACTGATGAAGTTCCAGATTCATTGCTGCAGACTTTTAAGATATTACCACTTGCTGAGTTTTGGTAAAATATCAAAGAAGAATACCCACAGTTGTCTGAAAAGGCTGTGAAAATATTCCTCCCTTTGCTTACTACAGATCTAGTTGTCCAGATTCTTCATATACTTCAACCAAAATAACTGTTGTAACAAATTAAATTCAGAAACAGATATGAGAATCTAACTATCATCTATTAAGCCAGATAATTAGAAACTTAGAATAATATAAAATGATGCTACTTTTTTGTTTCATTTTGGAAAATAATTATTTTTGCATAAAAATGTTTATGTTAACGTGTAATGAGTTTATTGTCATTTTAAAGTAAACTAATAAATTTAGGAGTTTCCGTTTTGATTTTTAACAGTAAATATTGACAGCTGTAACCCACACTGAAAAATAAACCCATTCACCTATGTTTAGCTGATCTTTGACAAAAGACAAACATTTATTAAATGGGGAAAAGTCTTTTTAACAAGTAGTACTGACAAAACTGAATGCCCATTTGTAACAAAATGAAACAAGATCCATACTTCACACTATACACAAAAACTCAAAATGGATCAAAGACCTTAATATAAAACCTAAAATAATAAAGATCATGGAATAAAAAAAGTAGGGACAATGCTAAGAGCCCTAATAAACATGGTATAAATATAATATAAACCATAACTAATCATGAACAAACACCAGTAGAGAAACAAGATAAATGAGAAGTTCTAAAAATTAAAAACTTACACTCATCAAAAGACTTCATAGAAAGAGTGAAAAGAGAATCTGCAGACTGGGAAAAATATTTTGGCTATGACATATCCATTGACAGTTTAGTCTCTAAAATCTGTAGAATATGTCAGCACCTCAACAACAAAAAGACAAATAACCCAGTTAAAAAATGGGCAAAGGATAATAACAGACACTTCACCAAAGAAGACATTCAGGTGACTAACAGGCACAGGAAGAAATACAATCATTAGCATAAGAAAAATGAAAATCATGACTACAGTGAGATATCATCTCACTTCAACATTATTAGCAGTAATCAAACCAAATGACAAATGTTACAGAGGTTGCTGGAATACTGGTACTCCTGTGCACAGCTGGTGGAAATGTAAAATGATACACCCACTATAGGAAATGACATAACACCTCCTTAAAAAGTTAGAAATGCCATATGATCCAGCAGTCCTACTCCTAGGGATATGTCCTAGAGAAATAAGAACTGTCCCACGAATAAACACATGAACACATATGTTCCTTGGAATGTTATTCACAATAGCAAAAAGATATAAACAACCAAAGTGCCCATCAACAGATGGATAAACAAATTATGATATATATACACACATTAGAATACTACACAATAATAAAGAACAAGGGTGGATCTGCAAAACATCTCACAACATGGATGAGTCTGGAAGGCATTATGCTGAGTAATCACAAATATGAGACCACTGTTATAAAAACCCAAGAAAAGGTGTACATACAGGAAAAAAACTTGGATGGTTAGAGGGAAGGGGAGTGAGGAGGAGAAATCTCTAGCTAGATAATTAACTTTGGTAAAGGAAAGACAACATGCAGCATGGGAGAAGTCATCATAGCTTGGCCAAGGTAAAGCCATAGAAGCTTCCTAGACACATCCAGACACCTTGAGGGCCCAAGTTACTGGAGCTGAGGACTGGAGACCATAGTCTCGGGAGACATGTAGGTCAGTTGGCATAGAATGTCATAAAGAAAAAGTTGTACATCCTACTTTGGTGAGTAGTATCTGGGGTCTTAAAAGCTTATGAGTAGCCATCTAAAATGCATTTATTGGTTCCATCATGTTCAGAGCAAAAGCAAATGGAGAAAACCAAAGACACAAAGAAGATATAAGTCCAGGCAACCAATGGACCATGTGAACCACAGCCTGTACCAGCCTGAGCCCAGAAGAACTAGATGGTGCCCAGCAGCTACTACCAATTGCAAACAGGGATTACAACAGAGGATCCCAAACAGAGCAGAAGATACGTGAAGAACAAAATTCAGATTCACAAAAAAAGACCAGACTCACTGGTCTGACAGTGACTAGAGAAACCCCTGAGACTGTGGCCCCTGGACACCTTGCTAATTCAGAACTGAAGCACTCCTGAGGTCAACCTTTCTGCCAAAAATTAGATTTATAAAATAGAGTGTTGACACATTGCAAGTATTACAACTAATATCACAAAACAATTTGTGTATACATTTTTTGAATGAAAAACTGTGCTATAAAACTTCCACCTGAAACAACAAAAGTTAAAAAAAAATTGCTGCTGGTGGAGTCAAGATTGCAGACTAAACACATGTCTCTGTAATTCCCTCTGGAAACCAAGGCCTGAATTGATAACTAAATGGAGACTCTGGACACCTAGTGAGCCCTAGGATATGGCATACGGCTGTCAATTTGGACTACATACCACTGAATGGGAAACTTCTTGTCTTTCACTGGTCCCCACCTTTGTTGAGTGCCAGCTCTCGTGGTCTGAAGATAACACGCCTGTTTAACCTTTTTTCTGTGTCTTAACCAGTGGGAAGGGGTAGGACTTAAAGGGCAGCAAAGCTCAGATGTGTTGCTGATGGAATCGGTGGGCAGAATGGCCACATTTTGAGAGTCTGGCTCTGAATTCTGAGAACATAGCCCCTCCACCCCCGCTTTCTGAACCTCCACCATTAAATCACCTATTCCACAGTGGGTGAGAGAGCTTGTGCAGGACACCATCTTGTGCAACTGGGAGGCAGAGTTACCCAAATGGAGGGCCCAGCAGGACCTAATTCCCAAGTTGGGTGGCAGTGCCTGCCTGGGGAGTGCTTTTCTGGCAGAAAAGCAGTGTTTTTCACAGTGTGGCCTTACAGGTGGGGCCCAGCAGCAGATGACAGCAGAGCAGTAACCTTTCCACATTTTGAACTAGTTTATGGCATCTGGGGTTGAATACAGAGGTGCTTACTTTGCCACCTGGGACAAGGGACGTACGCACCTGAAACCCTAACTTATCCTGGAAGCTGTCAGATACCTTTTACCTTTCAATATAAGACCGCCTAGAGAAATAACTGCAGTGTATCCTGACAACATCTCTTCCACCTTTTACTGACTCACATCATAGGGTCAGCTGACGGCCCCCCAGTGACTCTAAAAGTAGAGCTGTGTCTTTGCCAATCAGAAGATGGTGCCTGCTACCCCAGATATTCCACTGGACCCAGTCACTGGAGTACATAGAGGTGGCCAGTGATCACTCTGCTTTTCAGACTGAGCTTTAGATCCCGTTAAGGTAACACTGGAGAAACAAAACAACCTCCAGATGCCCCCAAAGCAAAAATATCTGGACAGAAATGTAAATAAAAAGGTCATCTATGGCTCCAGAAGGCCCCCAAAAGAAAGAACCAAAGAAATTTGCAGACGAAAAAGCCTTTCTGAAACTATCAGAGGGCAAGTACAAAAGGATTGTATGTAGAACCCTCCTAGACATTATACAAAATGCAGCAGAGTAAAATGAAAAATTAAGCAAGCTGTTTGATCTGATGGAACACCAGTAATCTGAAATCTAACAGATCAATAACAAAGTCAAAGAGAGAGAAAATTCAGTTCAAAGCCAAGAAAACAGAATAGAACAAATGGAAAGTAGACTTTCTCACTTGGAAGCCAGAGCTACTGACTCCAAAATCTATGAGGGGAAATCAGAAAAAAGAAACAAGAAAAATGAAGAAACATTAAGAAGCATGTGTGACTCTATTAAGAGGAACATCTACAATTAATTGGAGTTCCTGAACGGGGAGAGACACCTGAAAACACAGAGAGTATTGTTGCCAAGCTGGTGACAGAAAACTTCCCTGAAATTATGAGAGAATATAGATACGCAAGATGCATATTGCATGCCACTCAATATAGGTCCCAAAAGAAAGACTCCAAGACATATTGTAATCAAGCTTAACAAACTGAAACATAAGCAGAAACTCTTAAAGGCAGTGACACTCAAAGCAAAGCTAACATTCATAGGGAAGCCCTGTAGATCTTCATCTGACTTCTCAGCACAAACAATGCTGGCACGGACACAATGGGATGACACATTTAAAGCATTGAAGGAGAAAAACTTCCAGCCAAGAATTATGTAACCTACAAAACTATCTTTCAAATATGAAAATGAAATTAAGACATTTGCAGATAAACAGAAACTCAGAGACTTTGTAAAAACCAAACCAAAACTACAAGAAATACTGAAAGAAGGGCTTGGCTTAGAAAAACAAAACCATTAACTCTGTATTTTAGGAAGAAATACAAATCACATCATCCAGAAACCGACTCAGTTAGGGAAGACTCCAGAGTAATTCAAAGCTATAATATTAAAAGAAGTGATCCAGTTATCCTATCATGAAAACTATTATATAATCGTATTAAAAAGAGTGATGTACTACACTAGTTATAGTCCTTCCAGATGGAGAGGAAGTTACTAAGACTTGCAGTTGTAATTGTGTTTAAACAGAGACTGTTAAAGGGGGTCACAGGGGTAGCCGCAAAGCACAATAAAGATGCAGCGTGTTAAATCAAGAAACATAATACAGGAATCTCAACAACTACAAAACCAACACTGAAAAAGCTGAAAAATCAACTCATAAAGAAGAATGTCCCAGAACAGAATAGTAACAACAGAGAAGACATCAACGCAAAAATAAACACCTCGCAATGACTGCACTAAACACATACTTATTAATAATTACGTTAAATATAAATGGACTAAACGCTCCAGTAAAGAGATGAGTGACATCTTGGATCAAAAGACTGGACTTGTCTATATGTTGCTTACAACAAACTCACCTCAGACTTAAAGATATGAACAAACTGAAAAAGGATGGAAGAATATATACCAAGCTAACAATACACAAAGAAGAGCAGGTGTGGCAATACTAATCTCAGATAAAAGAGATTTTAGTGTAAAATCCACCATCGTGGACAAGGATGGACACTATTGCTGAAAGGCTCAGTACATAAGCAGGACTTAACACTATTCAATATTTATGGACCCAATACTAGAGCATGTAAATACATTGAAGAAACACTGACTACACAAAAAAATGAGATCGATCACTCCACAGTAATAGTAGGAGACTTCAACACTCCACTCTCAATATTCGACAGATCTTCTAAAAAAAAGCTCAGTAAAGACACAGAAGATCTTATTGCCACAATTAACCAACTAGACCTCATCAACATATACAGAACTTTCTATCCATCAGCAGGCAATGACACCTTCTTTTCCAGTGCACATGGAACATTTTCCAGAATAGACCATGTGTTAGGACATGAAGCAAATCTCAACAAAATCAATACCATTGAAATATTACAAGGCGTCTTCTCAGACCATAAAGCCATAAAAGTAAAAATCAATAGCAGAAAAAACATAGAAATTGGAACTCAGGGAAACTGAATAACATCTCACTCAAAAAGCCATGGGTTATAGAAGAAATCAAGGATGAAATAAAGAAATTTATGGATTCAAATGGGGTATAGCCAAAGCAGTGCTCGGGGTTCAGTTTACCTCTATAAGTGCACGCATCCAGAAGGAAGAAAGAACCCAAACGAAAGAACTAACCCTACAGCTCAAACAAGTGGAGAGACAACAACAGAGGAACCCATTAGGGCCTAGAAGAAAACAGATCATAAACATTAGAGCAGAACTAAATGAATTAGAGAATAGAAGAACAATTGAAAAGACCAAAAGCTGGTTTTTTGAAAAGATCAACCAAATTGACAAACCGTTGGATAAACCTAATAAAGAAAAACAGGAAAAAAAACAACCCAAATAAGAAATGAGATGGGAGATGTCACAACAGATCCAACAGAAATCAAAAATAGAATACTACAAAAGACTGTACTCCAACAAATTTGAAAACCTAGAGGAAATGAACAAATTCCTAGATTCATATCACCTACCAAATTATCACAAGGTGAAGCAGAACAACTGAATAAACCCATCACAAAGGAAGAGATTGAAAAAGTCAAAAAACTAGTATCATGGATTGAATTGTGTCCCCCCAAAAATATGTGTAGCCATGTGGCTGGGCCATGACTCAATATTTTGGGATTGTCCTCCATTTTTGTGATTTTCCTGTGCTATATGTTAAAGGATTAGTGTGGGACTGTAAATCCCTTCATAGGTTTACCTCCCTGCTCCACTGTAAAGGGAGTTTCCCTGGAGTA
Organism: Heterohyrax brucei; assembly: GCA_028571685.1. Classification (NCBI taxonomy): domain Eukaryota; kingdom Metazoa; phylum Chordata; class Mammalia; order Hyracoidea; family Procaviidae; genus Heterohyrax; species Heterohyrax brucei. The sequence continues at coordinate 79,130,715 of CM053140.1, read as the reverse complement.
TGGCTTGCCCCACCCTTAATCCTTTCATCCTACTAGAGATAAAGGAAGGAGAAGCAAGCAGAGAATTGGGAACTTCACACCATCAAGCAAGCAGTGCTGGTAGAAGAGCGTGTCCATCAGACCTGAGGTTCCTGCTTCAAGATGTTTCCTGGACAAAGACTGATGCAATACTGGACTTTCCTCTAGAGCTGACAAGGGGGAAAGCCGTCCCCTGGAGCAGACATCGTGAATTTGGACTTGTAGCCTACTGGACTGTGTAAGAATAAACCTTTGTTTGTTAAGGCCATCCACTCTGTGATATTTCTGTTATGGCAGCACTAGCTGACTAAAACAACTACTAACCAGAAAAAGCCCTGGCCCAGATGACTTCACCGCAGAATTCTACCGAGCTTTCAGAGAAGAGTTAACTCCAGTACTACTGAGACTGTTTCACAGCATAGAAAGGGATGGAATACTCCCAAATTCATTCTGTGAAGCCAGCATAACCCTGATACCAAAGCCAGGAAAAGACCCAACAAGAAAGGAAAACTACAGACCAATATCACTCATGAACCTAGATGCAAAAATCTTCAACAAAATACTCGCTGATAGACTACAACAACACATCAAAAAAGTAATTCATCACTACCAAGTTGGATTCATACCAGGAATGCAAGGCTGGTTCAACATCAGAAAAACGAGTAATGTGATCAACCACATAAATAACATAAAAGACAAGAATCACCTGATTTTGTCTATTGATGCAAAAAAGATGTTTGATAGAGTCCAGCACACATTCGTGCTAAAAACTCTCAGCAAAAGAGGAATAGATGGCAAATTCCTCAGTGCAGTATGGGCCATTTATACAAAGCCATCTGCCCTTGAGAATGGGAACTAGACAATGATGCCCACTCACCTCTCCTATTCAACATTGTACTAGAAGTTCTAGCCAGAACAATTAGACAAGACAAAGAAGTAAAGGGCATCTGCATTGGCAAAGAAGAAGTAAAAATCTCCCTATTTGTAGATGGTACGATTGTATACACAGAGAATCCTAGAGAATCCATAAGTAAACTACTCAAACTGATAGAAGAGTTCAGCAGAGTCTCAGGATACAAGATAAACATAGTAAATTAGTAGGATTCCTTTACACCAATGATGAGATTATTAAAGAAGAAATCACCAAATCAATACCATATACTGTAGCCCTCAAGAAGGTAAAATATCTAGGAATAAATCTAACCAGAGAAATATCAGACCTTTACAAAGAGAACTACAAGACCTTACTACAAGAAACTAAGACATACATAAATGGAGAAACCTATCCTGCTCATAGACAGGAAGACTTAACATTGTAAAAATGTCTATTTTACTCAAAGCAATCTACTTATATAATGCAATCCCAATACAAATTCCTGTGACATTTCTTAGTGAAATGGAGAAACAAATTACCAACTTTGTTTGGAAAGAGAAGAAACCCTGGATAAGTAAAGTACTACTGAAGAAGAAGAACACACTGGGAGACCTATAACTACTTGACTTTAGAACCTATTACACTGTCACAGTTGTCAAAACAGCCTGGTACTGATACAAAAAGAGACAGATCAATGGAACAGAGTTCAGACCCCAGAGATGCCACCATCCTCCTGTGAACAGTTGGTATTTGAAAAAGGCCCTAAGACATTAAACTGGGGTGAAAGCAATCTCTTCAACAAATGGTGCTGGCAAAATTGGATAGCCATCTGCAATAAATTGAAACAAGACCCATATCTCACACCTTATACAAAACCCAACTCAGACTGGATAAAAGATGTACATATCAAAACTAAATTGATAAAGCTCACTCAAGGAAAAATAGAATCAACAATGGAGTTTTTAATACACAGTGTAGACAGACTTCAAAATCTGACAAAGCACAACCAACAGAAGAGAAAATAGACAAATGGGAACATCGAACACTTTTGCTCATCCAAAGACTTTGTTAAAGGAATTAAAAGACCACCTACAGAATGGGAAAAAATATTCAGCATCTGTATGTCAGACTGACGTCTGATCTCCACAATTTATGTGGTACCACAAAATATCAATAAGAAAAAGATAAATAATCTAATCAAGTGATGGGCAAAGGACATGGACAGACACTTCTCTAAAGAGGAGATCCAGGCAGCCAAAAAACACATATGGAAATGCTCACGATCACTAGCTATTAAAGAAATTCAAATCAAAACTAAGATGAGATACCATCTCACCTCAACAAAGTTGGCCATGATCCAGAAAACACAAAACAACAAATGCTAGAGAGGCTGTGGAGAAATCAGAACTCTCCTACACTGTTAGTGGGATTGCAAAATGGTGCATCCTTTCTGGAAAGCAATCTGGCACTTCTTTAAAAAGCTTTAAATAGATACACCATTTGATCCAGTAATTCCACTGCTTGGACTATATCCTGCAGAATCGGGGGCATTCACCCCAACAGATTCATGCACATGAATGTTTATTGCAGCACAGTCCACAATAACAAAAAGATGAAATCAACCAAGCTGCCCAACAACAGAGGAATGGATAGGTAAACTATGCTATATATACTCAATGGAACACTATACAATGATAAAGAACAATGATGATTTTAGGAAGCATCTCATAACCCTTTTTCAATTGGAAAACATTATGTTGAGTGAAAGTAGTCAGTGGCAAAAGGACAAATATTGTATGAGACCCCTACTATAAGGACTTAAAAACAGACTCATGCATAGAAGAAAAGACTCTTTGATGGCTGCAAGGGGAGGGAGGGAGGGAAAGAGAGGGTGGAGTATAGATTACATAGTTGATAGAAATTTAGTTGGGTGAAATCAGTGACAGCACATATTAGAAAGAAGATCAGTTTTAACTGAACTTCTACATAACATGATTACTCCTATCTTAGCCCAATATTGTAAGGACAGAGTAGCTGGGGTGGGGGGCTCCAGGGCCCATGCTGTCAGGGGACATCGAGGCCAATTGGCATAACTAGCATTTTGCTAAGAGAGTCTTCTGCACCCCACATTGGTGAGTGGCTTCTGGGGTCTTAAAAGCTGCCAAGCTGCCGTCTGAGGTATACCAAATGGTCCCAACTCAGCAGGAAGGGATGATCACCAAGGACCAAAACGACATGCGGGAAAGAGAACCCATAAGACAGACCCACGTTTGAGTGGATGACTACATCGACGTGTGACCAGAAGAACCAGATGGTGTCTGGCCATCACTAGTGATAGCCGTGATGGGGCTCACAAAGTTCAGCCTTACTGGCAACACAAGAATAAAAAGGGGTACTCCCTGAGATCTCCACTAAAAGACCGAAATTGATGGTCCAGGGGCTAGGGGTTCCCCTGGGAGCATGGCCCCTGACTCTGATGCTGCCCCTGTCCATAAATCATAATGGAGGTCAACTCTTTGGGCAGGAATGGATTAGACTCAGTGACACAGAGTGACATATCATGTGTGCACTTTATGGTTTCATGCAGAAGTCATCCTGCTCACCTCTTACTGGGGGCAGGGGAGAGGTTGGAGAAGAGGGGATAGGCAATTATTAGGAGTATATAACATGTATAGAATGAGAGGAGGAGTGTGCTGTCACTGGGCAGGGAGAGCAGTGAGAGCTGCACATAGGCAGGCATGTAAATTTATACAGGATTGTACATTTTCATTCAATCATAATTTAAAAAAAATTCAAAGGTTAAAAAAATTTGCCACACATACAGTAACATAAAGGGGCCATAGTAGCTCATTGCTTAAGTGCTCATCTGGGAACCAAAGGATCAGCAGTTCAAACGCACCAACTGCTCCTCAGGAAAAAGATATGGCAGTCTGCTGCTATAAATAGGGTGGCTTTGGAAACCCCGTGGAGCAGTTCTCCTCTGTCACACGGGCCTGTTACAAGCTGAAAGTGACTCAGAGGCAGTGGGTCAACATGGTTCCAACAATATCATCAAATTCTGGTACAAAACTTTTAGGAATTGAGGGTGTAATATGACAGTCCTTTTTTGTTTGACAAAATATATTTTAAAATAAATCTTTTTGTTTCAGATAAGGTTCATGAAAATTAAAAAAAAGAAAAAAGCATTCTTTGGGTTCTTGGTAATTTTTGAGAGTATAAGTATCCTGGAACCAAGAAATTGAGAACCATTGGTATATAGGAAAAGTCCAAGTTTCTTAAGTTGGCGTTTAAGCCCCTCCCTCCCGGATGTTAATTCATTCCTTTACAGGCATACAGTGAGTGCCTGCTTTGTGTCAGGCTCTATGCCAGCTATGTGCTGGGGATTTGAAGATGGAGGTGATGTAATTTCCTTCCTTTATGAATCAAATGAGGGAAATGAACACATAATCAGATAATCCTAAGTGTTAGTAATAGACTTTGTACATGATATGGGAGCACAGTGGTGGGAAAACAAACTCAATTGGACCTGAGGGGATGGTAGTCAAAGAAGACTTCCCAAGAGGGATGAGGACTAATCTGAAAATTAGAGGTAAATCAGAGGTGATAATGTGGTATTTGAAGAGACCGATAAAAAGTGCCGAGTCTCAGAAGTATTATGCAATAGGCAAAGGAGTGTTGGTTTGGGATGGCTTGTAAGTCATATTAAGAAGTGTGAGTGATCTGAGCACAGCCAGGTTTTTCAGGTTTATATATTCCTCGTGCAAATCTAATCCGTTACTCTTGCTTGCTATTTCTGTAGCATACACATACACTTCCTTCCCCTCCCCCATATCCTTTCTTTTCTCATTCTTCTCATTTGAAATTCCTTCACATTTGTGCCTGGGGAGATCTTGTCCAGCTTAGGGCTACCTCTTTTAAGACATTTTCCAAGATTTTTGAACTAAAAAGGATCTCTCCTTTCTCTGAACTTCCGAAAACTTTATGCCCTTTATGACACTTATCACCTACTTTGTATGTGCTTACATTAGCCTCCTCGCTAGACTGTAAACTTCTTGAAGGCGGGTTGTGTCCCATTCATCTTCCATGAATTCCTCCAGGATTTTATGACCCCACTAAGCAATTATATTGCATATATGTTCCCAGGATATTTCGTAAAAAGTTAACTCCTGGATAATGAATTGAGTTTCTTGCCTGTTCACCAGTTATCTCAGTCAAAATATCTCTCCCTAATTAGGAGCATGTTTGCAGAAGGAATGAACCTGTATTCTTATGCATGGTGTATTGCTAATCAAACTGGAGTCCATGTAAGTGAAAAGTGTCATACCACACTAACCTGTCGTTAATGGGACAGGGAGGGTTTCCAAAGACTTGATGATTTTGCTTTGTGATTCACGGTAGGCTAAAGCTAGGATCTTAACTGGCTGGGCCCAGTGATACCCTGAGAATCTCAGCATGGATTCTGACTCCCTCCTCACTTGGTTAGTTTTCTGTCCTCTGGGTACATCCCCACTTGACAGTGGCATTCTCCAAGGAGTCTGGGAACAGAACCATGTTCCTGGCCCATCCTGTTGCTGCCCCCAAATCATCAGAATCTTGAAGTTTTGTCACAAGTCTCCTCTTGGCCAGTTAGGTGGGGTTTTGGTCCCTTCTAGAGGATTCTCCCTCAGGTCTGCCTGTGCAGCTATCCATATCACCAAGATGACACAAGAAGTGGGGCCCCAAATCAGTACTGTTGTTGGTCTCTTGATTCCCAAGTGCATTTCTTCAAGTTGGGCCAGGACCCTCGGAGTCAAAGGTCCATTCCACAATACTCTAGAACAGGCATAAGAGCAGAAAGCTTCTTTCCCCTGGCTACTTGCTTTAAAGTATGTCCTAGAGCCTGCTGAGCTGTGGCAGCAGGATCCAGTCATGTGGCCTCGTTGTACCTTCTCACTTTGACTTCAGTATTTAAGGACATTTTCTTTGCATTTTATATTGCTATTTTGAATGTTTGAGCATCTAGGGTATACCCTCCAGAAAGTTAAGAGGTGATGGCCTTTTCTTCGTTTGCAGACAGGTTTCCCCTACATGAAGAAAATATGGTTTTAGCTAAAAGGGCTTTTCAAGAAACTCACTTAGGGCATGGTTTTAGTGGCAGCTCCTTAGACTATAATGTGATTCTAAACTGGACTGGACTGGAAACTTGATTTGAGTAGTGTCCTTCAGGGATACTGACCAGTATGAAACCCAGGTGTAGTCATCTGGTACTACTACAACAGAAATATCATGAGTGGATGGTTTTAACAAGGAAAAGTTTATCCTTATGCCATCCAGTAGGCTACAAATCCAAATTCAGGGGCCGGCTCCAGGGGAAACTTTCCTTCTCTTTTGGTTCTGGAGAAAAGTCCTTGTGTTGCATCAGTCTTTCTGTGGTTTAAGAGCATCTTGGCACAGAAACCTTAGGTTCAAACAGTGCTCTGTGCTCCTGGTGCTGCTTTCTTGATGGTATGAGGTCCCCAACTCTGCTTGTTTCCCTTCCCTTTTATTTCTTGTAGGATAAAAGATGGTGCAGGCCACACTGCGGGGAGGTTCCATTTACAATGGAGCAGGGAGGTGACCCTAGGAAGGGTGTTAGAATCCCACCCTAATCCTCTTTAACATAATCCAGTCTATTAACCACCAGCAGAGATTAGGATTTACAGCATAAGAAAATCATAAAATGGAGGACAGTCACACAATACTGGGAATCATGGCCCAGCCAGATTGCTATATGGATTTGGGGGGGGGTACTATTCAATCCGTGTCAAACCCCAATGTCAGTTTATTGGCTTATGATAAAAGTGGATTGGCTTAAATACAAGCAGTATTTTTTTCCCTTCATTTAAAAAAAAAATGGTAAAACTTTTATGTATGTTTGAAATTTTCATAATGTAGAGAACAATATGTTGAGTTCCCATGTATCTGTTACCCAAATTGAACACATCAGTTTTATAAGGACTAATCTATATGGACATTCTGTCCTAAGTGTAGGATAGGGGACATGGTAGAGACTCCCAGGGGTGACAGTTCTGAAGGCTGCTTGTGAGACCAGAATCGAAATAGAGGAAGATGAGAGTGAAGTCTAGACCGTTTGCTTCTGTGAAACTTACTGTCCCAGCCTGTTCTTTTGGGTTTGTTGTGGACCACCACCTGCTGGCACACTATCCAGCCTCAGGCTACCGGCAGTTGCCACAGTTAGGGGCACACTGCAGTCTTCCTAATGCTGCCCAGCCTCACCACACAAGGATGCACAGGAAAAACATATGAAACACCTCAGTCCCGTGGCATCACATGTACAGTAGATTGCCCTTTGAGTGCGCTGATTGCACAGGTGTCTCGTGTCACCCATTATGTGTTAAATTTGGCTACCTTCCCTTTGAGAGTACCCTTTACCTGACCTTGTCCACTTGCCATCTACATAGCAGTGACCACATCAGCCAACAACTAAGTCGGGCAGAAGAACGTAGCCCTATACTTTGATACCACAACTGCCGTGAAATAATGTGGTTAGATTTTGGTTTGTAGCTCATCTTTCATAAGCAGAGCAAGAAGAGAAGACTTCTGTTAAATCAGATTTTAGATTAATATGATAATGACAAGGTGATAACATGTCCTTGTATTTATATAAGCTAGAGCAGTATTACCCCACCTTTTTGACATCCTAGCGCATACAGGAGGTGATGTTGTTCAGCACACTTGAGTAAACAGTGAGCCCAGGGACTGGAGGGCTGATGGGGGAAAACCGATATCTCATTCATGGCACATCAGCAGGGAAGCTGTGTGCTAAGGTTTCTAAATAAAAACATTCTCAGTGGTACCTGGCAGATTTTTTACTGCCTGTCCCTTTCTGCCTTTCAGCATCAATGTTTAAATATAGTGGAATGGTTAAATTCTAAGTCCAACTGTCTGGATTTAAATCCCAGCTTTGCCATTTACTAGCCATGTCACTGTAGACAGATCACTTAATCTCTTGGTGTCTCAGTTTCTTCACTTGTGAAATGTGGACAATAATGCCTGCCTCGTAGAGCTGTGAAGCTTAAAGAACTTCATGTATGTAACATGTGGTATTTTTGAAGTGCTTAGAACATTGCCTGGCATATGGCAAGCGCCATAAAAGTTGTGTATACTCTGACTGCTAGTGTGGTAGTGTGTACTGTAACTACAGTTTCTGAGAAATAAGTGTTCTGGAGTCATTCTCCTCAGGCTTCTCTTCTTTCCACCTCTGCATTTCTTTGACCTGGTCTTCTCCCTAAGAAGTATAGCCCCCACTTCTCTCACTTTCTCAGTTTTCTTTCTTTTACTCAGCTCTCCATTTGTTTGGGGGCCCTTAAGTAGCCAATGGCTGAGGAGTCACTGAATTGGTAATTATAAACATCAGTTTGCTCTTATTGACATTCCTTCCTTACGAAAGCTCTTATGGCTGAGGGAAATCACATACAGGGTAGGAAGAAGAGAGATGTCAGTCATAGACTTTGAAAAGAACTCAAGTGCTGAGAGGAGTGTGAGCTGAGCTTGCAGAGCAGCGTTAGCCAGTAGAGTCATATTCTTATCAGAAAGTCTGTGTCATCACTTACAAGAAAACCAAAAACCAAACCTACCGCTATCAAGTCAATTCCAACTCATAGCGATCCTATAAAACCAAGTAGAACTGGTCCTTAGAGCTTCCAAGGAGTGCCTGGCAAGTTCAAACTGCGGACGTTTTGGTTAGCAGCTGTAGCACTCAACCACTATGCCACCAGGATGTCCTCATTTACAGGAAGTCTCTGTGTAACTTTGGGGACAGCGTGTTTCATAATACTTTATGGAGAAAGGACATAGTTCCTTCAGAAGGCAGCCTTGGCATCACCTTGGTGAAAGAACAGTAGATGGGTACTTGGTGTTCACGAGTGTCTGTTAGGGTTACAGTCCCGTTGAGTGAGACCCCTCTGCCCCGCTTGTCTGCTCTGTAGCTGTCTGGGGCCTCTCTCCGTGCAGGAGCCAGGCTGATTCCTGGATCCCTGTCCTTAACACCTGCTGCACTTCTAGTACCATCAATACTCGGTAACTAGCAGGTTTTACAAAGAAAGAGGATGCATCCCTCCTCTTAGGAATAGAAACATTGGTAATTCCTGAGGATAATAATGAAAATATGATGGTGAGACTCGACTTGTGGTCTGCTCTCGGCTTCCCCTTCAGCAGATTTGTTACCACTGCCCTCTGGAGGCTCTGCTTCAGCCACCGCAGGTGATGTGCAGTGTTACTAACTGGGCGTGCTGCCTCTCCTTCAGGCCTCAGCACGTGCTCTTCCTCTGTCTGGGGCACCTCTCACCAGCTCCCACCCTGGTCAGCTCCTAGTCCTCCTTCAGATGGCAGTGCAACTGTCCCTTTTTCTAGTTAACCAGCTGGGTTAGATGCTTCTCTTCTGCCCCACGGCAGCTGGTACTTCCCTGTCACAACACTTGTCCTGCGGTGTTGAAGTTGACTTACGTGTCAATAGACCTAAATTCCGCAGTGACACATGCTGTTATCTTCTTTTAAATCTTTGCAGTCTTGCACTGATCGGTTAGTAGGTACCCAGTAAATACAGTATCTGTTGAATGACTGTATCAGCGGTGCTTTTACCTCTAGTTTCTTATTTGCTTCTCACAGTAGGAGCAAATGTGACATTGGAGTTCTGGCCTTACTCCTTTTTTTTAATTCTGATGAGTTGATTTGCCATTAATTATGTTTATCATGTTGTTCAGCTATCACTATGAACTGTTTCAGAATTTTTCCATCACCCTTAACAGAAGCTCAGTGCTCCCTAAGCACTGTATCTTCTTCTCCCTCCCTCTCCCCCACCCTGGTAACCACTAATAAACTGTGGTCTCTGTTCACTTGTTAGGTCTTACTCGTATCCTCATTTTATCTTTAAAGAAACTGATATTCAGAGAAGCTAAGCAGTTTGCCAGAGTTCATACAGTCTGGAGAGCCAGAATTTAAACTTGGATTTAGCAGGCTCAGATGTTCAGTACATTTTACTTTTGTTTTGACAAAGTATTGCCCTTTGAAGAGCCCTGGTAGCACAGTGGTTAAGCACACAGCTGCTGATCAAAAGGCTGGTGGTTTGAGCCCACCCAGCCACTCTGCAGGGGAAAGATGTGACAGATGCTTCCATAAAGACTGCTGCCTTGGAAACTCTGTGAGACCATTCTGCTGTGCCCTCTAGGGTTACTATGAGTCAAATCAACTGACTGGCTATGAGTTTGTTGCCCTTTAAAAAGAGTATTTAAAAAAAAGATAAAAATTAAAACAGTACTTATTGTTTTTCATGATAATAAAAAATAATAAATTTCATTGTATACCATTTGGAGAATATTGAAAAATAGAAAGAAACTGAAATCACCCAATACACACAGGAAACTACTGCAGGTTAGAAACAGCCTGGACTTGAAGAGGCAGCATTGAGTTTGAATCCCAGTTAAACCACTAACTAGGCAGTTGACATCTGGTAAGCTATGTCACCTCTAGTCTCAGTTTCCTCACATGAAATATGGCAAAAGTATTCACCTGATTGGATTATTGCAAGAATTGGAGATGTTTGTAAAATACCTGCCTAAAAATGTTGTAGACACTTGAAAATTATATTGTGTATGTCCTTCCAGTCTTCCTACTGTATATCACATACTTGTGCACACATGTAAGTTGCTTTTAATCCTGTTCATGTGAAGTACAGTAAACCTATGAGTGGGCAGGAAACTGAGACTGTGAGAGGCAAAGTAGCTTGGCCGTGGTGCTGTGCTGGTAATATCTGGACAAGACTTTGACCTTAGTCTCCAGGTTCCAAGCCCAGCGTGCACCGTCAGCAGTGTACATCCTCCACAGCTCCGCCCCCACCCACATACACAGTCATGGGCCACTGAGTCCTGCCCAAGACGGAGGCAAGGATTAGAGGCAGCAGGAGTGCTTGGTGCCTCCAGACAAGTTGGGGCCTGTCTGAAGACTTAGAAGTTGTGCTTACCTCCTCCTCTGAAATAATAGACATATGGCTCAGTCCTGTAACCAGAGCCAGACTTTTGGGTGGAAATTTAGGGGCCTTTTAGGTCCTAGGGCTTATTTTGAGAGGAACTTTGCTGCTTCATAGAAAAACAGTCTCTGCGTTGTCTGCTTTACACTGAAATATACGCTCATTTCTTTAAGTGTGTCCACTTGTCACTTAAAGGGCTGATGTGACATGCACTGTATTTAACAGTCTGTTTCATTTCATGTAATTTTCATTTCAGCACACATCTTCTGGTGTCTGGTATGTGTCTGACATATCTATCTCTGTGGAAGAGACAGAGATAGACAGGGAACAGCTTGGCCCTTTAGGAACACTGGGAAAAGCTCAAAGCCAAATAAAATCAGGGTTTCTAATAGGTCTTGAGAGGAGAGGATGGAGCACTAGCCTTGGTTCTGCACAGAAATACCATGTATTTGCTTAATGCCTAACTGATTTCCAAAGTGTTTGTAAAAACCTTAATTCATTTAGAGTCATCAGATAGTTTCAAATGGGAGAGGATGTTTGAATTGGGTTTTGGTGGGTGAGAGGAGTTCCTAGGCCCAGGGAAGTGGGTGAGCCAAGGTCTAGCTTGATTATAAGGCCTTGCACCCTAAGGAAGCATTTATCAAGTGATTGCATGCATAAATAACCCTGCAGGTGGGCTCTCTGATAGAATAGTATATGTGGACATGTTTCAAATGGGAAACTGTCTACCACTTGGTAGGATTTTGACACCTCTCCTGCATTCCTCCCTGCCGCCTGTTGTAAGCAGGGAAGTCAAAGCATGTTTCCTTCATGTCACTGTTTTCCTGCATTTTTTCCTTCCTAGTTTCCAAAACAACTCTTCTTCAGCAGTTCTGTTTCCAAGGAAAGCCTTAACCATTTGTCCCTTCTGGCGCACCCTCTTGCACTGAAATCCATGCAGAATAAACCAGGTACTCCATCTTTGTGTGTGTGAAGCTATAAAATCTAATATCGAGAGTGCAGCAGTGCCTGGAGGTATGCTTCTTCCACAAGAGGCTCCCCCAGCCCCGCTGTGGTAAAAACCAAGTATAAATTGCCGTTAACAAGGCTTTCTAGCTAGAGCCATAAGTATGTCTGTGCGTCTCCTGTGAATTATAATGCCACCAGCTCTCCTGCTGTTCCTCTGCTTTGCCTGCCTTGTGGCTATTTAACTTGTCCTCAGGCCCTCCATCAGAGTGTGGACAGGGGAAGGAGAAAGAGAGGTGAAACCAAAATCTGTCCACTGTGCCCAGCTTGCAGTGCCGATGGGAAACTAGATGGGACAAGGGTTGGCACCACACAGCGTACAAAGACAGGGCAAATAAAGTGGTACTGCTGGAGGGAGTTTTGAGCCACCTTCTCTCAGCCTGCTGCCCTAGTGGCTAATGTCCCCTCCCAGAGCTCCTGAAGATGAGTGATCCTGTATTTTATCTCTGTAGGATTTCTCCTATGTTCAGTATCCGGGCAACCTCTTTCATTTTAATTTAACTTGGTGAGGCGATGTTTGGGAGCTGATGTTTAGATGTGATTCTTGTGATTCACAGGGTGTTGCAGTCTCCAGATATATCATGTTCTTGAAACTGTTACAGTAATATTTTGAGATCCTCTGTGGATTCCTTTTATCCATTTGTTTATCTGCTTGCCATTCTAAAATGTATTTGAAAATCTACCATCACCGTATTCCAAAGATGGAAAGAAGAGTGTACCCAGTTTGAGCTGTCAGACACTTGGCTGCTTAAGTCTGCCTTCCAGGTTGGGGTGCTGAGGAGTGCCATTCTTGGTGCTTTCTCTTAATGGCTGTTGTGTACTTGCTTCTGAGAGCAGTGTGTGGACGTGCATGCGTGTCGGTCAGTCTTTCTGAGCAGACCTGCCACTTCTCTGACTGTGCTCAGCCAGGGTCCGCGGAGAAGAGAGTGGGCCTTCCCCGCAGTCTGCAGAAAGCCAGCTTCCATTTAAAAATCTCTCTCAAAAAAAAAAAACTCCACCAACCCAGAGCCTGTGTTTATTGAAGACTGGTCGAAGAGTCTCTCACATCGTATGGCCCATCAGCTCTCGAGTGCCTCTGTTTTAGAGGATGTAAAGGTTTAATCACCCTGGTGGGGATTTAGGCCCAAAGACTTCAGAGAAATCTTATTATTTCTAACTGCAGGCAAAGAGTATTAAGGCTCCACTCTGGATCAGGGGCATGACATGTTCTGTAAGTAATTTATCTTTAACAAGGGAAGGCCCGTACTCAAGTGTCTTAGAAATAGCTCTGTGATTGGGCACTGGCTCATTATTCTCCTTTTCTCTTTTCTCAGCTCAGCCTCTTGCTTATTCTTTCTGTTTATACCCTTTCCTGCCCAATCTGTCCAATGTCTGAATGTCTGCCTCACAGATACAGCCTTTAAGATGGGGGGCCATGCACTTGCCAGTGAGGGGTAATAATGCTTTTGCAGTAAGCGACTTCATCCAGCAGCCTGGCCTAGACCTGTCACCTGTAGACTTGTGGGTGAGCCCAAACCTACATCCTCTCATGTGAAGGCATTGAGAGGGGAGAGGATTCTATGGGCTCCAGGGGCACTCAAGTCTGTGCTGTTGGATGTGATGTAATTTGAGTCCGTTCTCAACCCATCCCCCAGCCCTATTGTTAGTTTAACAGAGACAGTCTCCACTGAGGGCCTTCTGTGTCCCTGTGCACATCCAGCACGTATTACTGAGCATATGATTCCATCTGCATGGACCTCCCTACCCTACCCCTGCTTGCTCAGCTCCATAAACTCTACCTTTCTGGTACAGAGGCTGGAGGACGTCACTTGGTGATTCTGCTTATGGATTTATTGTTCTATTTAGGAAATACAGTTTGGTGGCAAAGTCCAAATCCATGTGCTAATGAGCTTGGTTAAAGCAGGCTTCTGCTATCTTCTTTTAATCTAGCCCACCTGTCTGAGTTCCTTTTCACAGTTAATGATCTCCTATAATGGTTTTGCCTTTAGTTGTACCTCCTGGGTTAAAACAAATCAATAGTCCTCACAGATATTTAAGAACCATCAGTGTAAAGCTCCTGATTTCCTTTTTTCCCTCTCCCTTTCTGGGTAAGTTTATAGCTTGACCAGTACAGTAATGTTTCCCTTACATCTTCTTTTATCTCCCAGAGATGGGCAGCAGTGAGCCCCTTCCCATTGCAGAAAGTGACAAGAGGAAGAAGAAAAAGCGGAAGGGCCGGGCCATCGACTCCTTGCCAGGAAAGTTTGAAGGTTGGTCACACAACTCTCCAGGTTCTGGGCTGTGGCTTCCTAAATATGGCAGGAACATACTAGTAGCCTGTGGGCTGGAGTAGGTGAGAGCCAGCTCATGGTTATCTGTGTGATTCGCGTTTGAAGGATCAGGGTTGAAAAAATTTATACACAAGAGTGACACAGAGAGAGATTGAGAGCAAAGTCTCAGATGATGCGCAGGCCTCCCTTGAATGACTTGAGCACCTCATAGTGGGCAGAAAGACCAGTCTGTCAGATGTGTACATGCTGTGAGACTGCCTGGTGTACTTCACTTGATTTTTATACGTGATCTTCCCCTCAGCCATTCTGGAGGGTCTACCTGGTGTAGAACAGCCATCTAAGAGAGGGAAAACCACAAATGGCCATGGCTGCAAAGGAAACTTAATTTTCTACAAGCAAAAAATTTAACTCCTGAAGGCTGCACCTATTTGTGCTATATATGCTTGACTTAATTTTAAAGGATGTGTGTTGTTCTCAGGTGACACGATGTTGGATCACTAAATGTTTTTTGATTACCATGTATGAGGTTCCAGGCTCATTGCTAGTCCTCTCATCACTGGGCATGTGACAGGGTGAAATTAATTGTACATTTCAGCGAAGGACTGAAAGGAGCGGCAGCTACTCCTGGGAGTAACATGTCCCCCTTCATTTGTTTTTTTATTGCAAGATCTGAAATAGCTTGTTCTTACAGCTCCTCTTTCCATCATTGCAGAAATATTAATAAATTGTTTTGTAGAGTGGTTCTAACAACAAGCCCTTTATCAATCGGCAGTATTGGACCTCCAACTACCTGTGTATCCTGACATGGGTGAAAGTCCGAAGTGTCCATCGTGAGAGAAGTGCATTATTTAAAATACTTAAAAACAGTCATGTGCCATCTGATCTTACAGTTAGCTGCAAGGCCGAACCATGATGAAGCCAGGAAAGTAACTAGTACAGGGTTTGTTTTTTGGTTTGTTTGTTTTTTAATTTTGTTATTGTTTGCTTTGTTTTTGCCTTTGACTCAAACAGATGGAGGTGTGGAGGGACACAAAAGTCTCAAGGTTTTTAGAATGGTTTCCAAGTCAATAGATCTTGGCTCTTTCGATGAACAATAGAGAGCATTTCCTACTATTCTGGGATAGCTTGTACAGTTATTGGGCTTCTTATGACTAAGAGTTATAAAATCTAATTTCATAGATTTGCTCAGTCTGTGGGTTTAAATGCCAGGTTGCTCAAGAGAAAAAAAGCCAGGGGAGAAGGAACTCAGCTCAACAGAGGCCACACTGGATGTGTGACTTGCTTTGGAAGGGGCTCAGAGAGCTTGTCCTTATTTGTGAGCTTGGGCAGTTCACTCATTGTTGCTTTCAACCCCCACGCATGTTACTCAGAATCACTCTGACTCAGTACCCTGAAAACCCCAAGGCTTCTGTTCACATCCTACTTCTGTTTCATATTTCCTGTGGATGACTTCTGGAAACGTCTCAGAGAGCTCTAATGATTTGCATTGTATATGGCAGAAAATAAGAGAGTGATCTATTCCTCTTTGTATCATCAGTGTCCAGCAAGAGCTGGGCACATAGCAGGTGTCTGATCAAGAGTAAATGAATGAATGATGCCCACTGAAATCATACCCCTTCTGTTAGAAACCCTCAGATTCTTTGAACAGATTTAATCCCTCCCTTTCCCTCTTTGCTTACACACACACACACACGCACTCTATATCTTGTCCCTCTATGATAGTACTTACCACTGCCTGGTTTAGTCTTGAGTCACTTGTGTCTCCCTGTCTTCCTTCCCCATTGGACTGTGATTTTTAGAGGGTGGAGACTTGTATTAGTTTCTTAGGGCTGCTATAACAAAGTACCAGAAACTTAAAACAACAGAAATTTATTGTCGTAGTTCTGGAGGCTAGAAGTCTGAATTCAGCATGTTGGCAAAGCCATCCATGTTCTCTCTAGAGGAAGCTCTCTGCCTCTGCCAGCTTCTGGTAGTCCCAAGCATTCCTTGACTTGTGGCAGCATGACTGTAGTCTCCGCTGTGTCTTCACATAACCGTATTCCTTCTGCGTCTGTCTCTGGCTCTGTACTCTTTTTATAAGGACACCAGTCTTACTAGATTAAGGTCTACTCTAAATGAGTATAACCTCACTTTAACTAATTACTTTGCAAAGACCATATTTCCAAATAAGGTCACATTCAAAGGTCATCAAGGTTAGGACCTGAACATATCTTTGTGGGGGCACAGTTCAACCCATAACAGAACTAGTTCATTCTCCACTCTATCCCTATTAGGAGTTGGTGTGTTGTCTGGCACATAGTAGGTGCACATGAAGTGTTTGCTGAATTGAAACTCTTTCATCTAATCTCTAAAATGAGAAGTAGGATGCCTTCTGTGTGGTCTTGTCGTTGGTAAACTGAGACCTGAGATGACTGGTGTTTTAGTCAGCTGGGGCTGCTCTAACAGCAATACCACAGAGTGGACGGCTTTAACAAAGGAAGGTTTATTCTTACACGGTCCGGTAGGCTACAAGTCCATATTCAGGGTGTCTGCTCCAGGGGAAGGCTCTCCCCCTTGTCGGCTCTGGAGGAAAATACAGTATTGCATCAGTCTTTGTCCAGGGAGCATCTTGGCGCAGGAACCTCAGGTCTGAAGGACGCGCTCTTCTCCTGGAGCTGCTTTCTTGATGGTACGAGGTTCCCAATTCTCTGCCTGCTTCTCTGTCCTTTCAGTTTCAAGGATTACGGGTGGGGCAAGCCATACTCCAGGGAAATTCTCTTTACAATGGAGCAGGGAGGTGATCCTCTGAATGGATTTACAGCCCCACCCTAATCCTTTAACATACAGTATAGGAAAACCACCAAATGGAGGACAGTCACAAGATACTGGGAATCATGGCCCAGCCACGTGGCTACACGTATTTTTGGGGGGACACAGTTCAATCCATGGCAACTGACAAAGCTATAGGTCTCGTTTTCACTGAGTGCCAGAGTCACTTTGTGCCTGTTCTGCTGTGTTGTTGTCAGACCAGGGAAGCTGAGTGACAGTGCTCTTCTTTCCATCCTAGCTTACAGAGGAGTGACTCATCTCATCTGTTCCTCTCATCTGTTTCGCCTCTAGATGTGTACAAGCTGACCTCCGAGTTGCTGGGAGAGGGAGCCTATGCCAAAGTCCAAGGTGCCGTCAGCC
The DNA here is from genome assembly GCA_028571685.1 of Heterohyrax brucei. Taxonomy (NCBI): domain Eukaryota; kingdom Metazoa; phylum Chordata; class Mammalia; order Hyracoidea; family Procaviidae; genus Heterohyrax; species Heterohyrax brucei. The sequence continues at coordinate 79,113,377 of CM053140.1, read as the reverse complement.
TGCAGAATGGCAGAGAGTATGCTGTCAAAGTGAGTGTTTCCCTGGGGCCAGGCTTACCTTGCAAATAGCCATTCCTAGCTTGTCTGAAACCAAGTAAATTTTATTTCTGCAATACAGTGGCTGAATGTGAATGGGAACTCCAGACCTGTATTAACTGGATCCAAACCTTGATTTCTATACTTGCTGTGTTAACGGGCAGGTTATTTAATCTTTCTTCCTTAGTTTTCTCATCTGTAAAATAGATGTAGTAACAGAACTTATGTAGAATTACTGTGAGAGAGAGGGTTAAATAAATTAACATGTGCCCTGGTGGCACAGTGATTAAGCATTCAGCTGCTAACTAAAAGGTTGGCAGTTCGAATCCACCAGCCAATCCATAGAAACCCTGTAGGGCAGTTCTACTCTGTCCTTTAGGATCAGTATGAGTTGGAATTGACTTGAGAGCAATGGCTGTTATGGGTTAAAGTACTTAGGCAATGCCTGATTCGTACTGAGTTGCTGTTTCTTGTTCTGATAAATAAAGTCAGTTTCAGAGAGTAGCCAACTTGATTTGGAATTCTGTTTGGAATAGCCACAGTTTGAACTCAGACATACCAGTGGTCATGAAGATGGTGTGGGAAGGACCAGGCAGGCAGTGTTTCATTGTGTTAGACATAAGATTGACATGAGTCTGAGGTGACTTAATGGCAGCTAACAACAACCACCTGAATCTGTTTTGAGAAACTACTACCATGAGGCATTATGCAAGTCACTGACTTTCCATGTGCCTCAGTTCCTGCATATCTAAAATGAAGACAATAACACCTGCCCTTCCTCTCCTGGGGGTGGTAATGAAAATCAAAATAGAGCTGACAGAGGTAGAAACTTTTTACAAATTATGAAATTATTTTACAAGTGGTAAATATGATCACGATGATGGGGATAAAGACTAAAGTGACTGAACATTCAGCTTAGGGTAGGACATGTGGGTTCTGACTTCATTCCTGCCCTTAGTTACTGGTAGGGCCTTGGAATAGCTCACTTAACCCTTCTGTGTTTCCATTTGCCTACTCCACATGAAAGAAGGGCTGTGCTTCTCAAAGTGTGGTCCCTAGATCAGCAGCATCAACATCACCTGGGAACGTGTAGAAATGCTAACTAGGTGTCTCTCCACCTGACATACTGAATCAGAAACTAGGGATGGGACCCAGCAATATGAGCTTTAACAAGCTGTCCAGGTGATTTTAATACTCAGCTGAAGTTTGAGAGCCACTGCTGTGAGGCTGTTTTTAACATTAGTGTGTGTCAGAACCACCTGGAGAGCTAGTAGAGCACACAAGAGACCTACATTTCATGATATAGGAGAAGGCCTGCATCTTCATGTTTTCTTCAGGTTCCCTAGGTGATGGTGATACCCACCAAAGTTGGAGAACCACTGGATCTAGAGCACAGGTCTCACTTAAATCCAAAGGAGCAGTTTAAACATACTACAAATCATCTTCTGGAGTCACCAGTTATGAGGGCTGCCTCATTCTGACAAGTTCAGCCAGAATGGCTCATGAAAGAAGCATTTTCTTGCCTTTTAACCTACTGTCCCAGGTCCCTCTATGGGTTATAAAGGAGAATACTTTTGATGAATCATGTTCCTTTTTGCTGGAGTGTTGCTTCACAGGGTAACAAAAGAGCTACCTTACTCCTTTTTAAAAAAAGATGAGTATTAATTAAAAGTAATTTTTAAAAATATGGCTAAGTGATAAAAAACATAAATATAAATTGGTTTTCAAGAGTTCAAATACATTTATAGATGGCAAACCTATTCCTTTCAAAGTCAGTTCACCAGAGGAAGACCTAGCCCATCCTCCATGCTCCTTGGCATCTTTGGGCAAACACTGGACCCGGGCTTGGCAATTCTTTCTGGAATTCTGCCCATGTCTCTTGTCTGCCCTACTTGTTGAAAGCCCTGTAGAGATGGGCTGCTTCTCCAAGCATAGCTCCACAGTGCTTTCTTTTATTAGGGTGTTTCCCACAAACATCCAATTGATGAATCTCAGAATCTCAGAGATGGAACTGAATTTCAAGATAATCTAGTCTTGAATTTTCTCTGTAGTTTCCTCAGGTAATTGTACAGGTTCTTTTTTTTTTTTAATGATTGAATGAAAATATACGTTCCCATATAAATTTGTATGCTCACCTATATGCAGCTTCCACTGCTCTCCCTGCACGGTGACAGCACACTCTTCCTCTCTGCTCCATACATGTCCTATCCTCCCAACAGACTCCTATCTCCTCCTCTCCACCCACTCCCCTTCCTCCAGTATGAGGTCAGCAGGATGACATCCTATAGATGCCTAGAACCATAAAGTGCCCACAAAATGTGGTCACTCTGCATCACCAAGTCCAATCCCTTGCTGTCCAAAGAGTTGACCTTCATTATGATTTATGGACAGGGGCAGCATCAGGGCCAGGGGCCATGTTCCCAGGGGAACCCTAGAGCCCCTGGACCATCACTTGTGGTCTTTTAGTGGAGATATCAGGTATTTATTCTTGTGTTTCCAGTGAGACTCAACTTAGTGAGCTCCGTCGTGGCTATCACTGGTGGTGGCAGGGCACCATCTGGTTCTTACGGTCACAAGTCAATGTAGACACCCACTGACATGAGTCTCTCTGTCTTTTGGGTTCTCTTCCCCCGTGTCGTTATGGACCTCGGTGATCATCCGTTCCTGCTGAGTTGGGACCATTTGCTGTACCCTCAGATGGCAACTTGGCAGCTTCTAAGACCCCAGATGCCACTCACCAATGTGGAGTGCGGAAAGTCCTCATTAACAAAACGCTAGTTATGCCAATTGGCCTCAATTTCCCTTAAGAGCATGATCTCTGACCCCCTGCCCCAGCTACTCTGTCCTTGCAATATTGGGTTAAGATGGGAGGAGTACTCAAGTTGTGTTGAAGTCCAGTTAATATTGATCTTCTTTCTAATGTGTGCTGTCACTGATTTCACCCAACCAAATTTCTAAGAGCTATCTAAACTCTCTCCCCCCTCACCCTCCCGCCCTCCCCACCCTTGCAGCCATCAAAGAGTCTTTTCTTCTATACATAAGTCTGTTTTTGACTTCTTATCTTAGGGGTCTCATACAATATTTGTCCTTCTGTCACTGACTACTTTCACTCAACGTAATGTCTTCCAGTTGAAACCAGGTTATGAGATGTTTCCTGAAATCATCGTTGTTCTTTATCATTGCATAGCGTTCCACTGAGTATATATACCATAGTTTACCTATCCATTCCTCTGTTGTTGGGCATCTGGTTTGATTCCATCTTTTAGCTATTGTGGACTGTGCTGTGATGAACATTCGTGTGCATGTTTCAATTGGTGTGAATGGCCTTGATTCTGTAGGATATATTCCAAGCAGTGGAATTACTGGGTCAAGTGGTATACCAATATCCAGTTTTTTAAGGGAGCACCAGATTGCTTTCCAAAGAGGTTGCACCATTTTGCAGTCCCACCAACAGTGTAGGAGAGTTCCAATTTCTCCATAGCCTCTCCAGCAGTTGTTGTTTTGGGTTTTTTGGATCATGGCCAGCCTTGTTGGGGTGAGGTGGTATCTCACTGTAGTTTTGATTTGAGTTTCTTTAATAGCTAATAATCGTGAACATGTCCACATGTGTTTTTTGGCTGTCTGAATTTCCTCTTTAGAGAACTGTCTGTCCATCTCCTTTGCCTATCACTTAATTGGATGATTTACCTTTTTCTTATTGATATTTTGTATTACCTTATATATTGTGGAGATCAAGAGTCAGTCTGTCATGTAGTTGCCAAATATTTTTTCCCATTCTGTAGGTGACTGTGCAGGTTCTGCTGTCATCTCTAGTAGCCAGCTTGAGCTACCTTCTGAGAGAAGCTATACCATTGCTAACTAGTTTGCCTGCTAAAAAGTTCCTTCTGACTTTGATCTAGAATGCCTGGTGAACGAATGAGTTGAATAGCTTCTGTTCCTCACACTGCGTTTCCCTGACTGTTCAGAAAGTGGGTCCATGGCAGTTTACTAACAGACATGGATTTATTTATACCCACTCCTCACTTACCCACTATCTTGTTATCCAACATTTCACATTTACTACAATAGTGTAAAAACAAAAAAATCTATTCTCCAACTGTTTTGCACATCAGTGAGGCAATAGGCATGGCTGCAACCCCTTTGGACTCTAGGTATGGGCCACATACTCCAGATTCTAAGTGAAGGCCTTCTGGCCCTATGCTACAGCTCTGCCTTCCAGGCTAACCGGGACAGCAACTTGGCTCCCTCAGCTTTAAGTGAACCATTTTCCTAGTCTGACCAAGTGGCAGATCCACCCTTAGAAATACCAGGGGCCCTGGCTATACCCTTAGAAACCTCTCAGGTCATGGCCAAACCTTCAGAGACTGAGGCAGCTCAGTGTCTCATACTCCTTGTCTCTTTAGCTTCTGCTTCCAGGGACCTCATGACCAGGGCCTCACACCTGTGTCTGCCTTGCTGAGGCAAGTGTTCCAAAGCTCTGTAGTTCCACTGATTTAAGTGCCCAGAGGCTCACCGTTTACACTTCCTGCACACAGGCACTCAGCTCACTTGCTTAGTGGGTCAGCAAGCTTAGCTCCACAAATTTCAGTGCCCAAAGGCACCCCACTCTGCCAGGAAGCATCCTGTACACAGGCACTCAGCTCTCTCGCCCCGTGGATCAGCTCCAGTGCTGATGTCTGGCTCTACTGCTGCTGCTGCTGCTGGTCCTCTGCTGCTTGTTTCTCACCATCTGTGCTTTCTTCCGTATTAACAGTTCTCAGTTCCTTCTGAGTCTTCTCTCCATTCACCTTTTCAAAACTACTTCTACATTTTAAGTGTCTGTTAGAGCAACACCCCACTCTCTCAATACCAGATTCTGTGGAGCATCCCCACCTCCTTGATGGGGTTTCCTGGTGGCGTCTGGGAAGTTGGGCAGCACTAACTACACCCTCCACCAACTGTACCTTACACTTTTTCCTGCAAGTGTGGGTAGTGTCCAGCTGCTACACAAGGCTGTGCTCTGTGGCCGTGGCCTCTGGGCAGTACCAAGCCAGCAGGCACCTGCCAGTTCTGGGTTCCCAACTATGTGGCCAGAGACCTGCAGTTCGAAATTGCTGTGGGCTGGAAAGGGAGGGAAGAAAGAGACATCAAAGCGGGTATTTGAAAGAAGTGCATGCGAGTGTAATGACATCCTGAAGTTAGCTGCACTGGGCCTGTAGCTAGCGTCTGCCTCAGTGAGGTGGGTGTGTGGTCAGTTCCCGGGGGCGGGGGGGAACTGTGTGGCAGGAAACCCTGAGCCTCAGTGACTTTCCAAGCTGGGGGGGAAAACGCACTCTGGAATCTTGAATGCAGGCCTTGCAGGGGTGGGACTGGAGCCCTAGAAGCAGCTCCAGGAGGGGAGCTCAGACCCAGCACAGGAGGCAAGTGAAGTGGTTAAGCCGTGGGCCCTCCAGTCACACAGGGAGACTTTATCCAGCTTTATCTCCTCCAAGCCTCCTTTTCTGCAGAGGAAAAATCCATAACTGGACTTGTCACAGTGATGAGCACATCAGTAATCCTTAGCTGTTATTATTTCTAAGATCGTATTTTCTAAGTAAAAAATATATGGGACAAATGGATGGTCTGAAAACGGGGGGATAAGTCTTCCATTTTCACATAATACCAATTTCTGTGTAATGACCTGGTTTTGGGAAACCAAACCATGTCAGTTAGTGAGGAGTACCAAACCAAAAGCCCAGCCTGTTACTGTCAAGTCGATTGCAACTCATAGTGACCATATAGGACAGAGTAGAACCACTCTATCCTAAGGAGAGGCGAGTAGACTCAAACTGTTGACTGTCTGGTTAGCAGCTGAGCTGTTAATCACTTGTCACCACAGTTCCCGGTGAGGAGTACATGTAGAAAATTACTGTTGGTCATGGATGTTTCTGTTACAGCACGTCAGAGCAGTTTGCAGTGTTGTCTGCAGCAGTCTTTGAATGTAAGAGCAGCATGAACCATCTGTGCAGCCCACTTGGCATTTGGCAGCTATCAGACAGAGCCAGGCTGTGCAGAAGACTTGCCCACAGGCTCCACTTGAAATGGTCTTAGGTTCTCAGTGGGTCCATAGATCCTTCCAAAGACAACCAGTACCCACATGAAACACCTGCTCATCTATTGGCTCATCCCTTCATTCCTTCAGTCAGTATTTGCCAAGGACTTCCAGGTACAGGGCAGAGCAGGGTATCAGCCCACAATAGGGTAGGAGGGGCAAAGCCTCGAAGTGCTCCTAAGAGACACTATAGAGGGTATAAGCAGATATAGAGCAGCAAAATCTTAGGTGTCAGCTCTGGACCGGAATGCCAGTCATGTCACTTATCAGAGCTGTGAGCAAAAATATGTAACCTCTTCCTATGTCTTGGGATGGTTGTAAGGGTTAACTGAGATTATATATATAATAGAGTGTCCAGAGTGTCTTTAACAGTGTCTGACCAAGAGTACATTCCAAGAAGAGCTTACTTCTGCCTGGGGAAATTGTGGAGGTGGCATTTGACCTGGACCTTGAAGCTTTAGTGCTCCTCCAGCTGTGTCCTTCATCTCCTTTCCTGTTCCTCCAGCACTAGACTGTCTTTCTGGAAAGGTTTTTAATTCTTCCTCTTAAGGCAGAAAGAGATGCCCTTCGGGGAAAGGATCTGAATAAACACAGCTCTTTGTTGCTGCTGGCTCCTCAGTCTCCCCTGGGCAGCGCAGGGCAGCAGCCTCTCGGGCTTCCTCGATGTTGTGTTTGGCCAGAGTCAGACAGGCTCAGCCGGGCCGGAGAGTCCGCGGGCCAGTCTCTTGGGTTGTTGACAGCCGCAGTCTGTGAGTCCGGGAGGCCTACTCCAGACTTCTGCTTGAAACTGGACTGGAACGGAATTGGGCCTTGCATTTTCCCAGATGTCTCCTGCTGAGAGGGTGGCTTGAGGTCATGTGGGTGTACATGACAGATTTTCTTCTTCCGCAGATCATTGAAAAACAAGCAGGACACAGTCGGAGTAGAGTATTTCGAGAGGTGGAGACACTGTACCAGTGTCAAGGAAACAAGTGAGTATAGTGTTGGGTCCTTCCTGCTTCTCTAGGAGGATGCTTGGGCACAGAAAAAGCAGTTCTTTCTTACCATCCCCTGACCCAGCACTTAGCTCTTACTCCTTCCCCACAACCACAGATAGCTCCTTTTGTCTCTCAGTGTTAAAAAGAAGGGGGCTGGGAGAGCAGTGCCATGGCAAAAAAGCTTATTCTCTATTTAGGCTAAAGTAGTATAAATATCAGCAGTTCAGGCAAGTTGAAAGAATGAATGATCTGAATCAGTGTCTGAGGAAAAATGGAGTTTCCTTTTTTTCAAGTGCCTATGGTAGTAGACTGAGTGTTACCTGGCAGACATATTTAGGGACCTGCTCTAGGAAGCAGAGGAGGATAATGAAAACTGTTAAGAATATCTGCTGCTGTATTTTTCAGTCCCTAGCATGTTCCCATACACACAGCTGCAGTAAGAGTCCTGAAGCCTTGTTTTACACTCTTTGCTTAATAACTGGGCCAGGGTAATATCTAACCTGTCTTAGTCCTTTTGCCACCAGCTCCAAATGAGTGGCTCTCCCACTGTGGCTTTAAATCAGGGTCACCTCTAAGACTCTGCTTCCCCCGCTCTCTCCCTGCATGGCCAGGTCAGCAGGGAGCCAGTGGCCTGGTATTGATGGTTTTGTCATTAAGCTTGGAGGTTGGGGGCTGCTGTTGATTTAACTCCAGGCGCTGCCTCTCCAGTCTTCTTTCAAATGAGGCCATTTTGGCCATCTTATTTGGACGCCTTCACACTAGTAAGGGCCTGGTGTCTCCCAAAGTGGTCAGCATTTTTTTATGAGGGACAGATTTTTATTTTCAGCCCTGCAGCCTCTTAGTTCAGCATTAGAGACTCTACTTGGTTTATTTCATTTTTTAACAGAAAAAGAGCCCCCAACACCTGCAATATCCAAGCTGGTGGCTTCCCTACTGAGTTACAAGACGACCTTGTTGGCAGAGCACTGTAATACTCGGGCAGACGAGAGTGCTCACCGGGGAAGGCCACAAGTGCCACAGCGGCCAGGAACGCGGCCGTTTCATTAAGCAGCGCTTAGCAGTTAGGGTCTAGCGGTGCCCACGTTAGGCCCCAAGTCTATTTGACAGATGTTTCCATTTTCTCCAGGCAATGTAAATACTGCCCCATGATTTATGGGCAAGAGGGAGGGCAAGTAATTATTTGCTGCTTGCCTCCAGGACACACACCTACTATTCAGTGTTATTAGCCGCAATTGCTTCCAGTCGGCTGCAGATTTTATTCAGTTTAATGTGACCGGGACTTTTTTATAACTCTACCTAGTGGGTTTTAGGGTTGGGGTTTGACAGCCCAGACTTGGTGAAAACACCAGAGACTAAACATTATGGAAAGATAAGGTGACCTGAATCTCGCTAACACCACTGGCTGCTTCTCAAGCATAGGTCTTTAATAAGCATTCTGATTTCAGGTTGATTTCTGCCCTACTACAGGCCATTGTATATATTTTTTGGTGTTTATTTGTAAGTGGATGTTAATATATAATGCCATTTCCCCCTTTTTCTCCTCTCTCCTGTTTTTTCCTATTTAAGGAACATTTTGGAGCTGATTGAGTTCTTTGAAGATGATGCAAGGTTTTACTTGGTCTTTGAGAAATTGCAAGGAGGTACTTACTGTGGAGTATGTGTTTGGACTTCTGATTAAGACCCAGGGTGGTAATCATCCATCATAAATCCCAGAGACTTCTAAAACGAGTCAAGCTAATAAAAAGGATGAAGGACTTAAAAACTGCCCTTGATTTGGGAGAAGGGAGGCCGGAGGGGAGGATGATAATTAGCATTTTGCAGAGCTTAGAATGTCACCTGTGTGGGCACTCTATAAATGCCTTTTCATTATAATAGAAGTCCTATATAGATACATTTAGTCACCAATTCATCAGTCCCCTATTTTGACATGTTAACTATTTAACTAAATTAATTATAGAGTGAAAGTTCCTGCATACATTGTGAAAGCTAGAGAGACTCACTGGAGGGACAAGGGTCCCACTGTTGGGAATACAGACCTAGGATGTAGAGGAGACCTGAGAATGTGCCACCCTTCAGATGGAAAGATTCTTCTTTTGACCACCACCAGCACTGCCATCATCCCACATGTCATCACTGGGATGACATATGTTTTCAGCTGTTCCTGTACCATAGAGAAGGGGTTGGAGAACTGTTTTTCCTCTCCATCACTCATCCTGCCCTAGAACACATTTGTAAGGCAGAGATTGGGAGGGGTGTCTGGTGGTTAGGGTTTGTTCTTTAGAAACCAACAAAGCTAGGTTTAAGTCTAATGCCATCATTTTTTAGCCTTGCAACCTTGGGAAAATCACTTAACCTTTCCAGTTTTCGAGTGTGTAAAATAGAGATAAATAATAGCACCTATCTCACTGGGTCCCTGAAAGTGTTCAGTGAGATAATGCATGTGACATGCTTAGCACAGTGCCAGCGGGCAGTACCAGTACCAGCACCAGTTGCTGTCGAGTCGATTCCAACTCACACAGCCCCACATGTGTCAGAGTAGAACTCAGCTCCATGAGCTTCTCTGTGGCTGCTTTTTTGGAAGTAGCTCTGTGGGCCTCTCTTCTGAGGTACCTCCGGGTGGACTCGAACTGCCAGTCTTTTCATTAGCAGACAACAGCATTAAGTGTTTCAGTAAATGTTAGTTGCTGTTATTGAAATGGAAACCCTGGTGGCATAGTGGTTGAGTGCTATGACTGCTAACCAGAAGGTCGGTGGTTCAAATTTGCCAGGTGCTCCTTGGAAACTCTGTGGGGCACTTCTACTCAGTAGGGTCACTATCAGTTGGAATCGACTCAACAGCCTTGGGTTGGGTTTGGGTTTTATTATTAAAATAATTGGATGTGCTGGGGTAGCTATGAGTCCAAATCAACTTGAGAGCAGCAGGGTTTTTTTGTTTTGGGAGGCTATCTTAAATGTTTATGGAGTATTACTCCTCACCTTCTCTTTCAGTCCGTTTGGAAACAGTCTCACTACAGTAGCATAGGCTTAGTAACTTGGCCAAGAGCCAGTTTGATGGAAATGTAGCTTAGCATGTTGAGATCCTTTAATTGTTTAAGCTAGTTAGTAACGTATCTGTGGCTCTTCTTCCCTTTCTTCTCTCATCCTCTCCCCATGCTAGAAAAAGAAAAAACAGAGATAAGTAAGCATGTGCCGTTTTTAGGACAGAGAGATGACACCTTCGGCCTAGAAGCGCTGACTTCCAGTAGTGAGTGCAGACCCCATGGAGCCAAGCCATGTGTTCCTGCCTGTGTCTTCCCATGAATTACATGTGTAGAATGGAAGATGCAGTGGGGATCCTCTGCAGCCTATTGCTTAGAGTGTAGCTTTCTCAAGGTTAGCTTCAGTGGCTTAAGAGAGTGTACACCCAAGCGGCAATCAGACTGCAAGTCCTACGACTGGGATGTATGCTGGGACTCAGGCTCACTGAGCTTCAGTCCTGCTTCCTCCACAGACTGGTGCATGATCTTGGGTAAATTTAAACCTTCTTGGCTGCTAGTTCCTCATTTATAAAATGGTGGTAACAGTATTTTTACAATTTTGTACCATTTTGTACAATTGCAATACATAGAAGACAGTTTATTTAGAGGGTATCACGTAGTGCTGGGCACGTTGTAACTACTCAATAAATGTTAGCCACTTTTGGTAAAATAATAATAATAAATGGGAAAATTTGCGGGGGGAGGGAAATAGGTCTTTTCCCTTTTTTCCAGACTTTACCTATCTGGAGAAGGTGTGGTGTTTCCATTTCCTGGCCTGTGCCTTGTTTAGATCCGAGATCAGGTGCAGAGGAGGCCCCCTCAGCTCCATGTGGACTCACTTTAAGTTCCTTTTGATTTCAGAAGGCAAATTAGCACCAATGGCATTAGTGCTTTGGGGGCATTTAAACAGTTGGTCTCTCTCCCTTTTCTACTCATCATATATATGTCCAGGAGATAGGAGCCCAGTGTTATTCAACAGACATTTCCAAGTATTTCCTCTTTGCCAGGCATTATGCTTGGGGCTGGACGGCTGTTATTGTTGTTAGATGCCCTTAAGTCAATTCCAACTCATATGGACCTGACGCGACAGAGCAGAAGTGCCCCAGAGAGTTTTCTTGGCTGTAATCTTTATGGAAGCAGATCACCAGGTCTTTCTCCCATGGAGTCACTGGGTGGGTTCAAACCATCCACCTTTCAGTCAGTAGTTGAGCGCTTAACTGTTTGTGCTGCCAGGGCTCCTTGCTGAACAGTTATTGGTAAGTAAGCCTGTGTCCCCACTCTTAGGAAGTTCCCAAACTTACGTAAACTTAGCCTCTAAGACAGTAGACTTACTAGAGCCTGAAAAGTCTCTCTTGTGTCCCTTTTGCTCCCCAGGCTCCATCCTGGCCCACATTCAGAGGCAGAAGCACTTCAATGAGCGAGAAGCCAGCCGAGTAGTGCATGATGTTGCTGCTGCCCTTGATTTTCTGCATACCAAAGGCGAGCCCCACCTTTGTCTTAGGGGTGGATTGGGGTAGCCAGCCTCTGGGTCCCAAGGCATAGGGGGAAAGCCAGGCAGAGAGGGCTTCGTCCAGGAAATGGTGCAGCTGGCGGGTAGCTGGAGATTCGAACATGTCCACACTTGAAGGGGAGGGAACAGTCCAGGAGTCCCAGGCGTCTGGCTTGAATGGTAAGTACATGGTAGAGCTGTTAACCAGGATAGGGAGACAGGAGGGGAAACAGTAAGTTTCACATTAAACGTAATGTGTGGGGGTATGTATGTGTGTGAATGTATATGTGGGTGATACCTCTTTTCTTTTTTATAATGAAGAATGTAAAGCCTGTGCATAATGTTAACCATTCTGCTATAAATATTTTGGTGTTATTCTTTCTAGTCTTTTTCAATACATCAGTTGTGTCTCTTTTCAAAGTTGGCATGATAATATATGTGTAGTTTTAGATCTTGCTGTCAATAAATGAAAACTGCATTTTTCTTTTACTGTGGTAATAGAAAACTGAGGTATCAGTTGGACATCCCAGTGGTGAATGTTGTCCGGTGTTGTCAAGTCAGTTCTGACTCATATGACCCTGTGCACAACAAAACGAAACACTGACTGGTTGTATGCCGTCCTCATAATTGTTGGTGTGTTAGAGCGTATTGTTGCAGCTGATCAATGGGAAAATTTCATGTTCGATCTCACTGAGGGTCTTCTGATAACCCTCTGCTTTATCAAATGTGGTGTCCTTCTCCAGAGGCTGATTCTTCCTAATAGATGTCCAAAATGTGCAAGACATAGTCTCACCGTCCTTGGTGTGAAGGAGCACTATGATTATACTTCTTCCAAGACAGCTTTGTTCGTTCTCTCGGCAGTCCACAGTATATTCCAGATTCTTCACCAACACCAAAATTTCAAGGCATCTTCAGTGTCCCTTACTTACTGTCCAGCTTTTGCACGCGTGTAACGTGACCGGAGACACAGTGCCTTGGGTCTGGCTGCACCTTACTCCTCTAGGTGACGTGTTTGCTTTTCAACACTTGCAAAGAGATCTTTTGCAGCAGGTTTGCCACGGTGGGAGAGAGTAGCCTGCTGTTGTTTGAATTATGCTTCAGTTTACAGTCCTGTTCCAAGGACTGATAATTTAAGAATTTTTGTTGTGAGTTAAATCTCTTTGCAAATTATTTTTCTATTTTCATAAATATGCTTGAATGTTATGTACATTTTTTAGAAATTTGCTTAAGCTAACTGCAGTACAGTGCCATGGAAGAAATGAAATCTGGCTTCACCTTTTTTCTGGCTATGTGCTGTCTCAGTAATAATGCCTATCCCCATAGAGTCATTGCGAGAGGTAAGAGAGATAATAATCAAAAGTTACAAACACTACATTGCACTTATCATGGGCTAGGCACTATTCTGGAGCCCTGGTGGCATGTTTGTGAAGAGCTCAGCAGCTAGCCAAAAGGCCAGCCAATCGAATCCACTGGATGCTCCTTGGAAACCCCATGAAGGGTCATTATGGGTCAGAATCAGCTCCACATCAGTGGATGTGGTTTTGGGTTTATATATATTAACTCATTTACATCACTGTGTCCGTGTGTTTGCATGTAAAGTGTAGATGGAGTGTAAGGAGCCCCAGTGGCCCAGTGGTTAAGTACTCAGCTGCTGACTGAAAGAGTTGGCAGTTTGAAGCCACCCAGCAGCTCTATGGGAGGAAGACCTAGCAATCCACTTCTGTAAAGATCACAACCCAGGAAACCCTTCAGGGAAGTTCTGCTCCGTCACGTGAGGTCACTATGAGTTGGAATCAACTTGACGACACCCAACAACAACGACATAGATGGAGCGTAGTACCGAGCACATGGTAGTAGTTTCTGCAAAAATATTATTTCTTCCACTGTCTTCTCCTACTAGACAGAAGACATTTTTATTCCCATTATTAATTCCCTTGAAGAAAACCATTCTGCTAGTAGGGCGTTGGGGTAGGGGAAACAACAATTGGTGACTTGGCTCCGTCCGCTCTACGGTGACGGCTGTCAACCAGCCACAGTGGTGGTAAGTGCTCAGGACTGTTTGTAGGCCTGCAGTCATCCATCCCCCGGTAACAGTGGCACAGTGTGGCAGAGCACACCCTGGTGTTCCTGTGTGGGGAGGCTCAGGTTTAGTGATGCCTCCAGTGGCTGAAAAGAGATCTCCTTGCTGACAGTGCCCATGTTAGGGGCCTGACTTGCACCTGGGGTGGAAATTCCTAGAAGGGGGTGTCTGTGCTTTCTGCAGCATGATAAATAGCAGCAGTTCTGTTTCTGAAAGCTGGGATGCATGTAGGTAACACCTGCCTGACAGAGATTTACAACTGCTCCCCAAGCTGCCTCTGCAGATTGCAAAACTGGGTCACTCTCTTTACAAGATCCATACCTTGGAGGGAGTAAAGGCAATTTTATTTATTTATTTAACAAGAATGCACTAAAAGAAGTGGAGGCTGGGTGGTGTCTTAGGAGTTCTGAAGTGCTTGTTAACATCTAGCTGGCCAGCTGCCCATGTGACTGGAAGTTGGAGGGAATGAAAAACGATTTCCAGCTGAACTTCACTGCTTTGTAAATAACTTCATGCTGGGAAGATGAATTGGGCAAGAACGGGTCAGCCCTGAAACAAGTTCCACACTTTTAAATACTGGACACACTGCCATCCAGCCTCTGGGAAATGAACCGGAGCAGCTTGGTGCTGGTATGCTCACACAGGCAGGCCCGTTATTACATCATGGCTGTCGGAGTTTTCAGGCTCGGGGACAGCTGGGCCATTGCCACTGCTTTCAAGAGTAAGTCTCCATGTGTGGCTCATGATCCTTCTGTGGGAGCACTTGCTGTAATGGAAAATATCTTTCACTTTTAGTGCAGCGAGCTGCAGCCTGACTCAATTTGTGCAGCCTGGGCTGAGTTGCTCTGGGTTCTCATTCAATTAGGTGACTGATGAAGTTACTTAGCCTGCTAGAGCTCAGGTTTTTCCTCCCTAGTAAAGTCCCTCAAGTAGACTGGGCCCTCATCACCCAGTACAAAATTGGAGGCTGCCAAAGGTGATTATCAAGAGAGTTTCAGTAAAGCCAACTCTGCTTTTCCCACCTACACACATTACCCTGAAAATCCTCTGTGGACTTCCAAGCAGTAGCTGTCTGGCTCTTGTTTGACCCTTCAGCCCTTCTGCCCGTGCATTGTGCTTTCTGCTGGAGGAAAGACAAATGAGAGATTTCAGACTCCTCCTCCAGAATGCTGTGGCCCTGCGAGCTGGCTCTTTGTCCCAGTCTTCGATTAGAAGGTTGTTTTCCCCAGGAGCCCTCTTGGCCAAGTGAGCAGCCTTTAACCCCTAGTGTAGAACAATGTTATTTGCAGTCTTCTTCAGGAAGAAGGTTCTGGCCAAAAAGCAAGGGAGGCCTCTCTTGAGAAGAGCAGCCTGGACCGTAGCTACCCTTACTTCCCTTCTGGTAAGGCTATCTTGGCCACTTGGTCATCCAGAGCAGGCAAGAAGGGAATCGGATAAGCTTTGGGAGATTTGTTAACTAGCACTTGATCCCTGGAACATTCAGGGAGTCCTACTGAAGGGACCTTTTCTTTTTCAATTGGCCACACAAGAAGAAGTAGACCAGTCCAAGCCCCCTGAGAGGCTCTTAAACAAGGCACTAATTATTTCTGCATTACTGTTCCCCACACTGACTTTGCAGAGGTCTTTGCTCTGCTTTGCATTAGGCTTTCTTCCTCTGTTGTCACTGCAGTGCTGAAAGGTAGGCTGACTGGGACTCATTTAGCCCTTCTTATCCCTGCCAGACTTCTAAAGCTCCCACTTCAAAAGAACTTGCAGAATCAACTCTGCTTTGGGTTTGTGTCTCTGGTTGCTTCTGCCTCCTGCAGCTCGTTGATTTTTTAATGTACCATAATTGGGAATTAATCTGCAAACAACAGCATTTGGAAAAAATTAATTGTGTGTGGAATGTTTGATGATTATATGCATGTGTTAACCATTTCCTTGCTCTTTGCTATTTCAGGCATTGCTCACCGTGATCTGAAGCCAGAAAATATATTGTGCGAATCTACAGAAAAGGTATTTGGGATCAGGTTTGGGACCTTACAGTTTATACTGATTTGGGGCAGCCTCCTTTGCTTTCAGTGTAGATTGCTGACAATCCTCTCAGCTTCAGATACCACCTTGAACCGTGTGATACCTGCTGTGCATGCCCCTGTGTTCTAAGTTGAGTAATCCTCGTCCCTTGCCCTTTATCATCGGTATTATTAACTTAAGCCTGAGAGTTTGTAAATTACACGAGACTTGCACAAAATTAATGTTTTCCAATCCAGTACACCCATCTTCAAAGCAGTTGATGTGAGCCATAAACAACTCAATTTCATATGAAGCATATCTCTACCTAAGTGATTTTTATGTTATAGTATATATTCCAGATGGAATAACTAGCAAGTTCTTGAAAAGTATTTGTTCCCATTTTTACTTCCAGAGGTGGCCATTAAAAAGAAAACATTCATGCTCCATGTAGAGCAAATGTAACCTATTTTAAACTTGTCTCTAGCTCAGCCTACTAGTAGCTGGAAATAATTTGTATTTCCATAGTGTGTATGAGTTTGACAAATTCTGTATTTCTTAGGAGGAATTTAGGACCTAGTCATCTGGGTGACCCATGTTCACACGTCAGTGTGTGCAGACACATGCATGTGTGTGAGCACAGGTGACTTGGACTGGATTAAACCAAGGAATGGCTATTAGCAGGTGTGTGTCAGCCTGCTACTTCCTGCTCCTCTGTGGTGAATAACAGTGCACTAGCTCAAATAAGATCTTAGGTTTTCTTGTCAATGATTCTGGCACAGAAATTTATACCTTATTGTTATTAATAATAATTATAGTTAGCATCTATGAAGTGCTTGCATTGTGCCAGGCATTGTGCTAAGTGCCTTGCTTGTTGTTACTAGGGGCTGTTGAGTTCAGTCACAACTCACAGTGACCCTGTGTACAAAACACTGAATGAAAGACTGCCCAGTCCTGGGGCAGCCTGACGGTCACTGCTGCATTTGAGTCCATTGTTTCAGCCATTGTGTAAATCCGTCATCTTGTTAAGGGTCATCTTCTCTCTCAGTGATCCTCTACTTTACCCAGCATGATGTCCTTCTCCAGGGACTCATCCCTCCTGACAACATGTTCAAAGTATGTGACACAAAGTATCACCATCCTCACTTCTAAGGAGCATTCTGGCTGTACTTCTTCCAAGACAGATTTGCTCATTCTTCTGACTGTCCGTGGTATATTCAATATTCTTTCCCAGCACTGTAATTAAAAGACATCAATAATTCTTCAGTCTTCCTTATTTTTTATTTCATGTAGCACTTACAAGATTTTGTAAGGTAGACACTGTTACTATCCTCATTTTATGGGTGAGGAAACCAAAGCTTAGGGAGCTTAAGAAGTTTGCTCAAAGGCACTCAGCTAGTCAGGAGGAGAGCCTAGATTAAAACCAAGGGAGCCTGACCTGGCCGCTCCGTGGCTACTCTGAACAACTGCCCTGTTGCAATGCATCTGGTTTACAGTATACTTCGTGTCCTTTGTTTAATTTGATCTTAATGGTACAGGCTTGTTGCCCCTCTTCATGACTGAAAAGACTAAAATTAAGAAAAGTGATAAGAACAGGAAGAGCATTTGAGAGTCAACTCTCCTGGGCTGCCCTAGGCAGGTGAAAGGCTGACTGACCTAAGACCCATGGAATTAGCCTTTACATCCCGTTAAGGACACTCGCTGTGCTGCTTCCACCACGTGGGATGCCACCACACACACCACAGATGGCCTGTGTGGTCAGCACCAGGTGCAAATCACCCTGGCGGTGGTTCAGACACAGCATCCAGTTGGGGGGGCTTGCCAGCTGTGTTGACTCCACCTCAGGTGATCAGCAAAGTCCTGTGCAAGCAAAGCAGGGGCAAGTCAGTCACCTCGCACCCGGAGATGACGGGAGGTTTGACTCCAGGTTCTGTTGCTGTTCCACCGAGTGTGCTGCACGGAGTCTGTCTTGCAGGAATACATATTAACTTCTGTAGCTTCCCTGCGGCAGCCTACATACTTGTTTGCCGGCAAGTGTTCTGTAGCTTTACTACTTATATTAAGCTGTCAACAATCTAGCATAATATAGTAGGCAAATAAGTAAAAGGCCAATTCCCTGGGCGACACAAAACAGTTTAAGCACACTACCACTCTGTGAGAGGTTAGCATTTCAGCCCCTCTTGGAGACACCTAGGAAGACAGGCCTGGCAATCTGTGTCCAAAAGGCCACGGCCTTGAAAATACTCTGGAGCAGTTCTACCCTGCACACATGGAGTCACCGTGAGTCTCATCGACTCGAGGACAGCTAACAAGAACTCGAGGACAGCTCTCTCAAAGAGAGTGAACACTGCCTGATGGAAAAAACTGGGCTTCAGTGCAACACAAAGGCAGCCATGCCCCCTCTTAGTCCTGGGATCTTCTCATGCCCATTAGTACTTTATAATCTTTGCTTTCTGTTTTCAGGTGTCGCCAGTGAAAATCTGTGACTTTGACTTGGGCAGCGGGGTGAAGCTGAACAACTCCTGCTCCCCCATATCCACACCAGAGCTGACCACTCCAGTATGTATGACTGGGCATTGCTGTGGCCCACCCTCCTTGGTGCCTGTACCTCTAGAGTGTTCTCTGACCCAGAGCTGTGAGGTCCAAAAAGTAGAGCTAGGAAAGAGAACCCTAAGTGTATCTGTACCGTTTCCTGCTGCCTGTGCTGTCATTTGGCTCAATGCTCTATATTAGCAGGCCCGCCCACTACAGCTTGTGCTTAGTTGCTAATGAAACTGACGTTAGAGCTTTTAGTTTGGGGTGGGTCTTCTCTGCTATGAGGAGACAGGCTCTTGTATCTTTAGCACAGACTGGACTCTGACTCATGACCAAGGTACAGACAGATGCTACTGCCGCTCAGATAAGGGCTGCAGGGGTAGCCCTGTGAGTCCCCTGCCCAGTGCTGACGTCATAGCGTATCCACCTCTGCTGGTGGAAGATGGGAGCTGTCATCCTACAGTGGAGAGTGGAGGGTCTCTCTGTAGCAACTGTAGCAACAACTGTGACGTTTCAGGCTGTGTGCACTAGGATTGCTTAGCTTACATTATCTGTTGCTTTCTGGCTTCACATATCACATCCAGATGGTGCTGCTGGGAGCTGCTTCCTAACACAACTCTTATATAGACGTGATATACTATAATTATTATGATTCTTTTGAGATTTACATGCTCCATAAGTGAATTGTTCTAATAACCCTCTTCTAAAATATTCATTTACATATGCCTCTCTTGTGCCTTATTCTAAGCAACATTGTTAGGAATGTTTCTGTATTAGCTTCTAATACACTGGGCTACCTTGTTCTCAAAGTCATTAACTCTAATTGCCAATAACAAAGAAAATATCCTTTCTTCAATTACCATCTTCCCATGAAATCAGTTTTGTTTATCTGTGTGTGCTGATGAACCTGAAATAATGTGGAGGGGAGCACAAAAGAATTTGTTTTTTTCTTATCAGCAGTTTTCTGTGCAAGGGTGGAAGGGAAGAGTCCTAGATTCTGTCCTGCAGCTGTCACTGATGAGCTTGGACAAACCTATGTCCCACCTAGGCCTGGGTTTTCCCATCTGTAAATGATAGGTGAGACTGGATTTGTTCTAAGAGCTCTTCTAACTTGCTGGTCTCCAGATCCTGAATTCTTACAGTTCCTTGCACTGAGCTGGCGAGGCAGTTTGGTGGGATTTTAAGAAATCCCTGTTTTCTGACACTGGATCTCCACAGACATCCCTCCCCAAGTACTTGTAACTGTTTGTGCACTAAGTGTCAGTTTATGAAGAGTTAACGTGGGGAGAGATTCTTGGAGCTTACTGACCACAGTTATCTGCCTGTCGGAGAAGCACTTGAAAGATAAGGTGATGTGGAGCTGATCATGCAGGTTCCGGAGGATTCTAGGATGCAGTTTACAGCCATTCATGCGGTCTGTCTTTGCTCAGTCCCTTGGTGGGATCAGGTGAGGGCTGCCGCTGGCTTTCACAGTCCTCCACGCTCTCCCTCAATTCCCGTTACATGCTGCCCTTTGCCATCCCTTCTCCCTGCGACTAAGCCTCTCTCTTCTGCCTTTCCCCCTCCCCAACTCTGGCCCCCACAGTGTGGCTCTGCAGAATACATGGCCCCAGAGGTGGTGGAGGTCTTCACAGACGAGGCTACTTTTTATGACAAGCGCTGTGACCTGTGGAGCCTGGGCGTGGTCCTCTACATCATGCTGAGTGGCTACCCCCCCTTCGTAGGTCACTGCGGGGCCGACTGTGGCTGGGACCGGGGAGAGGTCTGCAGAGTGTGCCAGGTGAGCCCAAACCTAGTGACCTGCTCCCTGGCCTTGCTGAGGAGTCAGGGTGTTTGTGGGGACACCAAGCAGGACTAAGCCTGGGGGTTGTTCCTGTCCTGGGAGGAGTTTTATAATGTCCTTGTCCTCTTCTGTCCAAGGGCAGTGATTCCAAGAGCTGGTGGGAAAAGAGGGGAATAAGAACAAGAGCTTAAAGGCCAAAACTAAGGGCCCTAAAGTAGAAGAAGAATTCTGCCTAGCCCACTTCCCCATTCTGCTGATGAGAACACCAAGGCCAGCCTCACCCCTGTGACTGCTGGTATAGAGGACAGAGGACTGGGCCGTGAATGAGAAGATAGGGGCTCAGCCCCTGGTCTGCCAACTGGCACCTATGGGAGTTCACATTTCTGGGCATCAGTTCCCTCATCTGCCATACGGGTAATGACAGCTGTCCTGTCATCCTTTGAGAGCTGTTGGGAAGTTCAGTTGGAACACAGAGCCCTGCAGAGGCAAGCGAGTGAGGAGCCGGTAGGGGCAGCCATCCCAGCCAGGGGTCTGGTGGGCATTAGCCTGAGACCATTTCTCTGCTGGAAAACATTCCGTTGTCCACTTGACAGGGCCAGACATGTCACCTACATGGACAAACTCCCTTTTCTGTTTTCTGAAGGTACAAATTGAAAAAGGAAACACACTCAAAGCAGCTGGGTAGTTGGTGTGAGAGGGCACCAGGCTGGAGTGAGACCCAGACTCTGGGCCCTGCACCATCCGCCAGCTACTTCTTGTGTCACTCCCAGCAAGTCCCACTCTTTTCCTTTTGTAGGAAGTGGACAGAGTGAGCTAAAAGGAGCCAGGGTTTTGTTTATTTCAACAAGCATTCACTGAGTACAGGTTCTGGGCCAGACCCACAGTCGGTCAGGCTGCTGGGGTGCTCTGCCCTCAAGGAGCTCGTGGCTCATGCAGGGACTGCTGACATTGGAGGCTGGGTGGTGGTTGTGGGAGCTGGCTCTCCTGTGCATGAGAGGATGTTTAACAGCATCCCTGGCCTCTACTTACTGGATGCTGGCAGCACCCCCACCCGTTGTGACAACTGCAAGTATTTCTAGACATTTCCATATGTCGTCAGAGTCACCCCAACTGAGAACCACTGGTCTAGCAGGTGAAAAATAGAAGTAAACTGATAATTCCAACAGAACAAAGTAAGACAAATAAGTGATCCTCGGCCCACCTAGACATCAGGGGAGGATTGTTGGAGAAGATCCCTAAGCTGAGTCTTATAAAGGATGAGAAAATGTCCCCAGGGAGTCCCTGGGCAGTACAGATGGTTAAGCGCTAGACTGCTAACTGCAAGTTTGGTGGTTCAGCCCACTCAGCGACTCTTTGGGGGACACGGCTGGCAATCAGTTTCCAAACGGTCAAAACCTTGAAAAGCCTGTGGGGCACTTCTGCCTCACACATGGGGTCACCATGAGTTAGAACCCACTTGACAGCAACCAGCAACCACAAAAGAAGTTCCTTAGAGGACAGGAGGCAAAAAACTAAAAGTGGAAGGAACAGCACAAGCAAAGACAGTGAGGTAGGAAGCCGCTGAGCATGTGTGTGCGAGGGAGAGGAGTGGAATTGTGAGGCTGAGGGTGGTGGGAGGTGAGAGTGGAGGGCCCACCAGCAGCCAGCTCTTGGGGAATCTGGGCTTAGTCCCAAGTGGTGTTTCTCACCCATCATCTGTTTAGCCCTCTGGGTAGCATAGCCACCCTGGCCAGCCAAGGCGTAGTAATGATTTGACCCTCAGCTGCACCTGCAGATGACCTCTGTTGGATCTAGGGTGATCAGACTGATAATAGGCACATCTTGTCCATTTCCTGGCCACTGAGATCTCAGAGGAATCTTTTTTCATAGAACAAGCTGTTTGAGAGCATCCAGGAAGGCAAGTATGAGTTTCCTGACAAGGACTGGGCACATATCTCCAGTGAGGCTAAAGACCTCATCTCCAAGCTCCTGGTTCGAGACGCGAAGCAGAGACTCAGCGCTGCTCAGGTTCTGCAGCACCCATGGGTGCAGGGGGTGAGTGACTCCAGGGAGGGGGTGGCATTCCACCTCTACAGGGCTGCAGCATGGCTATGAGGAAGCTCGCGTAGCAACAGGTACTGAACACCAGTTCCAGTGGCCGCCAGTGGCGTAGCTGCTTCAGTCTCGATACACGCAGAGTAACATGCAGAGTAAATGGGCTCCTAACTTAGTCCCAGACTGAGCCCCTTTCACAGGTCAGAGACCAAGCCCCTAACTGACTCGTGCCTCTCTCGAGTGGACAGACTTCTTGGGGGTTGACATATACATCCCACTATTAACAGAGACCCACAGCCCAGGAAGCAGTGTGGCACTGTCACCGGGGCCTGTAGTACTATTCTTTTATAAAAATGTCACCCAGAATCAAGGCCTGGCTCCCTGCTTGCTGTGTGGCTGCACTGGGGGCAAATAAGTTTTCCTGGTAGTCCATGGTTGAAGTCCATTGGATGAAGCTGGCCTGAAAGGCAAATGGTGGTGCTTTCCCTCAGGCTAAAGATTCAGCCTTAACTAGAATCATTTTTGCAGTCTTTCTTACTTAGTCACGATATCTAACCTCTGCCCCTGCATGAGATCTGCCCGGCTCCCCTGTGCGTGACAGTATGTCCTTGGACTTCCAGGCTCTAGCCAACCACAGTGACCCAGCCAGTGGAAGGAGACAAGAGGTTGCCAGCCCAGTGTTACAGACAGGGACCCAACCTAGAGACCCTGCACAGAGTCTCTAAGTGACTGATTCCCAGCCACCCCAGAGTTACTGTCTTCTCTGTGCACATGGCACATGCCAGATACTGGCAGCACAGGGATAAGTGAAACCCAGTCTTTGTCTTCATGTTTTAGTGGGGAGAAATAGAAGTAAGTGACAGTATGATGTAATGACCACTTACAAAAAGTGCTGGAGGCAGAAAGGGTCAAAGATCTGCCGCTGCTTGGAACTGGGGAAGGGAGGTGACAGAGAAGGGGATGCTTCACTGGGGAAGTGACCTTGAACTCGCTCTTGGAGGGTGAGGAGTTTGTCAGGCCGAGGAGAGGGTGGTTGTCCGTGCAGGGGCGCTGCGTGGAGGGCTGTGACTTCAGATCGTACCTTTCTTGCTCTCTCCTCGGAAGGTCTGACCCTGCAGGCAAGCACCACCAAGTCCCTGTGCTGGGCTGCGAGGCTGTAGCAACCCCCCCACTCTGTGCTGGCTTGGGTAGGGGCAGCTCTTGGAAGGCGGGAGCGGCGTTTACCCACACATCTGTCCTTCCCATTCTAGCAAGCTCCAGAAAGGGGACTCCCCACGCCGCAAGTCCTCCAGAGGTAAACATTGCAACCACAACCAGCAGCCTGCTTTCTTGGCTTTGACTTTCCTGCAAGCTCTCAGACATGGTGCCCGTTGGGGTTGGGGAGCCCGTCGCAAGGCTCAGATGTCATCCTCCAATGGGGGCTCTTGGGCACCCATCTCCTTCCCCTGCTTCCTCTCTGCTGTGTATCTACCTCCTTGTGCTCTCTCCCTCTAACAGCTTTCAAACCCATATCTGCACTGCCTCTAAGAGAAATACCTGTTTGCATATCCACTTGAATCCACAGAACTAGGCTTACCTGTAACTAGAAGTCACCATTTACAGCCCAAAGACAGACCTTACTTTGGTCATCTTATGCTGTCATGGGTTGGTAAAGTAGCATTTGTCAAGAGCTCTGTAAGGCTGTGGGACCAAATGTCATGCGTAGTAACAGATGTACAGTAGTAACCATACTAGCTACCAGATATCTACCCCATGCCAGACATGATGCTAAGGGCTTCACATGTATTAATGCATAGTCTTCATGATAAATTTAAAACAGAGGTACTACCCCTGTCCCTGTTTTATAGGTGAGAAAACAGGGATAAAGTTAATTTGCCCAAAGCCACACAGTAGCCTTGGGAGTAGGACTGAACCTGGATCTGTTTGACTCTAGAACTTTTTTCACAACTAAGTTGTGTTCCTAATGAGTGTTGCTTTATTCCCAAAGTGGCCAGGGCCAAAGGATTGTGGAAACTCCTTTAAGAACCAACATGGTGGCCAGTTTAGGAGTTATATGGGGAAGTCTGTCTTACACCTTTATAGTCTCAATTGATTTTGACCCAAGATGCCTTTGCCTAGCTTGGGTTCCTACCTTAGTTTCTAGAAGTCTTATAGATGTCTGTGACTAGTTTCAGACCTCGGATCTACCTTAGAAGATTTATTTAGCAAACTCATAATACCTATTACGTGCTAGCCATAGGCTGGGTTCTAAGGACACAGGCCTAAGTGGCACAGCCCCTGCTCTTGGCCCTCCGCCCTGACAGGGAGGGAGATCTTCCCAGTGAGTCCAGTGTGCTGTGGCCCTTCCTCCAGGAGGGACGTATACAGAGTAGTGGGAGCTCAGAGGAGGGGCTTCTGAATTAAAGATGGCATTCCCCCAGCTGTGAAGGCCAAGACTGTTCTTGAGGCTGAGAAGCCATTCCCAGAGAAGCCAAGGCAGCGCTGGTGATGTCAGATTACGGAGTCAAGCAAGAACTGCTTTAGTGAGAGTAGCTCACACTGTCTCAGAAAAATCTGGTTGGAGTCCAGACCTGCAGCAGCTAATGGGAGCGCCCTGGAGCTGGCCTGGCCAGCCCCAGGTGAGTCCTGCCAGCCTCTCCTCTGTGCCTTTGTCCTGCCCCCACAGGAACAGCAGCACCATGGACCTGACTCTCTTTGCCGCTGAGGCCATCGCCCTGAACCGCCAGCTGTCTCAGCATGAGGAGAATGAGAACCAGCTGGCTGAAGAATCTGAGGCCCTGGCTGAGGGCATTTGCTTGATGAAGCTGTCCCCTCCCTCCAAGTCACGCCTGGCCCGCCGGCGAGCCATGGCCCAGGCAGGCCGCAGTGCAGACGCCTGACTGTGCCCAACACTGACAGCTCTCTGACCCACGCCGTCACCCTTTCTAGGCCCCCCGGTCTATGCAGGTATGACCCTCAGGAAGCTGTGTGGTCAGAGTCTGCAGAGCAAGTGGAAGGGCCTGTTCTGCAGCCCATTTGGGCCTTCTCCTCCACGAAGGCCTGGAGGCTCCCACCCAGCCCCCCAGGTCCCCAGGGCCCTTGTGGAAAAAGCGTTTTCCAAAGGGGTTGTCATTGAAAAGGAAAGCAATCACTTGTCACTTTGCATAAACGCCAGTGGCCATGGGGACGTCTCTTTGCTGGGCTGCCCACCTGCTTACCGCCTGCAGATCCAGCGTGAGCAGCCAGCGGCTGGGGCTGCAGCCTTCAGGGAGCCAGCTTTGAGAAGCGTCAGCTGACAGAGGCTGCTGACATGTGCCTCTTCCATCTCTGCAGAATCGCCCTCCTCTGGCACTCCTTCCCACCTTCCTCTGTCCTCTGGCTGGACGTCCTGCTTGCCCGTCCTCTCCTTCGACTGAGCAGAGCCTTCCTCCCAAATCAGGGGAGGACCAGCGCCTTCTGTATTTGGCAAGCCAGAGCAGTCTTCCAGTCTGTAGCACAGAGAAGCACATAATCTTTCTTTGCCATGACCGAGATGTATCCCTCATTTATCATCCTCTTTCTTATTTGTGATTGCTGCTAAAGTCAATATTATTTCATTTTAAAGGGGGCGGGGTAGTATTTTTTAAACTGTGCTTTTCCAGTGAAGATGGGACTTTAAGTTCCCACCACAAGCCCATGAACTTTCTACAGTATGTACTGGCTTACTTTTCTTCCTGGAATGTCCATGCATTTGGGTTTTAATCTGCTTTTTCTTATTATTCTAACTGGTTTTAAGCTGTTACTATCATAGGCCACTGAGTGACAGTCCAGTGTCAGCGGCAACTGCAGTGTCTCTCCGGTATGGTATGAAGGTGGCCCAGGTCTGGGCCATTGTATGGGGCTGGGTCCCTGATACGAAGCCAGATGGGAGGCCTGTCGGCCTGTGTCAGGAGGCTGCTGCCCTAGTCTGAGCACCATGGTGCATAGTGCCAGAGAATATGAAGGGTCACCGATTGTCACATGAGCCAAGCTGTTGAATTATATAAAGAAAATAGATTTGCACATGTCAAAGAGACATTTATAATTATACTACAAAGTGATGCTTTTATCTATTATGTGTGTTTTAATAAAACTTTCCATTTTAGCCATGGTACTCTTTTCTTCACTTGTAGCCCAGAGGAGATGGCCTTCTGGACTGGGGCTGGGTCCAGGCAGGTGGAGAAGGCACCGCTTGTCGGAACCACGAAAGATAGCATCTCATTTAATCCACAAACAGGACAAAGGCAATAACATTGCCTTGCTTTTTCAGATGAGGAAATTAAATTAGTCAAACACCGATCAATTACCTACTCTGTTCACCACCCAAAAATGAGTCGAAAACAGCCTCTGCTTTTCAGGATCTCCCCATCAGGCAGAGCAACCATTGCACCAGAATCAAAAAGTGCTGTGGTTGGTGGGCCCTCAACCCTGCCTGACCTGTCCACCCCAAACAGGGACAAAACATGGTCTTTGAAAGCTCTGCTAAGCCGCTGAAGACCTGTTACGTGCCGAGGACTGTGTTTGTCTGCCAGAGTTGACAACAGAAGGAAACAAGACTGTACCCACAGGCTTCATGTGCATCGTGCCTGGAGTGTTTGTGTGTGTTGTTGTGTGGAACCCTCAGAAGCAGTGTGGAACCCTCAGAAGCAGTGTGGAACCCTCAGAAGCAGTGTGGAGAGGGGCAGGTGGGGCTGGGTTAGGAAGAACCTTTATAAATTCCCGGAGTGTCAGGAGTGGATTAGGTGCTCCTGGTAGCCTTTCTACCTGGAGAGAGCAGAGAGTGGAATCTGGAAGCAGAGGTGGGCTGGGCCACCAACTGTCTTACACCGGAATGCCTCCCTGTCGAAGAGAGCATACCGTTTGTTGACAGTCTTGCTTTACAGTGGCCCTCACATCCCTCTCATCTTCCTGGTGCGAGATTAGCTGGAAAAGCTGTTCTTTTGTCCTTGCCTTCCAGTCCCTACAGGGGACATAAATAAGCTCCCGATGCCAGTCCCAGTCTGCAGTAGTTCTTGTCCAGACTGGCCCCACAGGGATGTGACTTCACGGGGCTTCCTGGACCAGCCCCCTCCCGTCCGGCCCACGCCCTGTCCAGCCTGCAGCTCTAGCCCCGTCTCGTGCTTTTGTGCCTTCACGCACGCTGCACCCTCATCTCTCTCTTCCTCCTCAGTCTGCCCGACAAAGCCCTCAGTCTTCATGCCTCTGATTGGGTACCACTCTGCTGCCTTAATTTTGTTTTTAAATAGCTTTGTAGTGCATTTACTAAGTAACAGGTAATTTCTAAGAAGGTCACAGGCATTGTCTCATTTAATTCTCACAGCAATCCCATGGGGTAGGTCCCAAACCAATCCGCTGCCATCGAGTCAGGTCTGACTCAGCAATCCTGGAGGTAGTTAGGTACTGTTATTTTATTACCACTGAACATGTCAACCAGAGAAGGGAAAAGCAGCCTGCCCAAGGCAGTACAGCTAGAAGCAGTGGAAGAGGAATTCTGTCTAAGCCGGGAGGACCCCAGACTCGTGCTACCAGAGTTCAAATCCCAGCTCCAACCCTCACTTGGTTACCAAGGCTGTGTGCTTTAGACATGACTCTGCCTCTCTGAGGGTCTGTTTTCTCCTTTATAAATTGGAGAAGGTAGTGCTCATGCTGCTGTCACATCAATAAATGTCAACTGTTTAGAGCAGTTCTAGATGTGGTAAGTGCTCAGCAGGTGGGAGCTGCTATAATTGGACTTTTAGGGTTTTTTGGTCTGCTGGGAAAGAACCATCCACGTCATGGTCTCATTGATGGAGACGAGCTTTCTCCCTTTCTTAGCCTCAGAGAACCCACTACCGAAGGGCTTGTGTGGTGTGGAGATGGGTCTGGAGCTTTCTCAAGATAGGCCTGGCCATGGGCCCTCTGTGGGATCCCCCTGCTGACCGGCTGCTCTAGCCTTCTGGGCTGGAGTTCCTTTCCCTGAGGGGCAGGTGTGGTGCCAGGGGAAGAGCCTGAGGTTGGGGACCAGGGGCCCTGGGTTCTAGCCCTGCCTCTGCCACCATTTGCTAGGTGACCTTCGAACTTGGAAGTCTCTTGCCCTCCCCAAGCACCAGCGTGTGTGCCGGGCTCTGCAGGCAGATTTGGCAGACTGGGACCTCAGAGCCCTTTCCAGACATGAGACCTGGAACTGTGGGCATCAGTTCCCCACCTCTAGGGCTGATGCTTGAGTGGTCCTTGGAGAAGCTGTTCCCAAGCAGCAGAGTGACTCAGACCTCTCTTTTCAGAGTCCAGTTAGCTTGCTGTGGCCCTAACCCCAGTCCTGGTTCAGCGAGACTCCTAAGTACCGGGATCACCTAGTCTTGCTTCCTCTACCTCTGTCAGCTCTGGGCCCTCCTGCATCCTAGCTGACTGCTCCTCTGCAGCCCAGCTCCATGACCATCACATCCCTGATCCCATGCCAACCGTTCCAGCTGCATCAGGTCTGGAAGGGGCTGAAAAGCAAGTCCCCCCAAAGCTGGCCCTCTTGTTACTATGGTAGCAGTTGCCTTGGAAGCTGCTTCCCTGACTTCAGTTTCCAAACGGTCCAGGAAAGCTGCTCATTCCCCCGGGGGATCGGTGCATTAATCATGCTCTCTTCCAGAGTTCTCATCCCTTGAGGAAAATAAACAGAACTAAACCAAGCTGGGGCTTTTTCTCACACTCTTACTTCCGACTCCCATGCTGCATTTTGAACTGGTGTCTCTGAGGGGGGAGCATGAGCAGACACACTCTAGCCCTTGCCTTGCAAGGAGACAAAGAAAAGGTGACCTTGTGGTAGGACTCGGAAGACGCCGGCCACAGCTAACCTGAGCCACACCCTGAGTCCCGTGGCCTGCCGGAACTCCCAGGCTGCAGAAAAGGAGACCTGGTGCTTCTGAGGGGCGGGGATTGAAGGATGGTGTCCAGGCTCTAGTGCCTTGGGCTTCTGTCTCAGAGAGAGAGTCCTTGAACTCACTTAGCCGTTAGAGTAAGCACATCACCCAAGGACAAACACTTATTTTCTTTTTCGTAGCTGATAGAGCACAAATCCCTGTTGAGGAAAGAATTGGTGAATTTCCACTCTACCTTTGTAATCCACAGAGGAGTAGCCCTCCCCAAAAAGTTTCATAGCTGTTAAGGACGCTCTTGAAGCCCAGGTGGCACAGTGGATAAGAGCGAGGGCAAGTTATGGCTGCTAACCAAAACATCAGCTGTTCAAATCCAGCAGCCACTTCTTGGAAACCCTATGGGCCAGTTCTACTCTGTCCTATAGGGTTGCTGTGAGTCACAGTCGACTTGATGGCAACAGCATTTTGGGTTTTGTTTCAGTGATGCTCTTGGCTGTCGTGGGCTTGCTTAGCTGAATCTTGAATATAATGTCTCCCCTGATGGTGGGGTTGCCAGTTCATAGCTGTTAAGCAAGATAAGGTAGAAGGGCAGGGGCAGATGTGCTAGAGTACTTCCTCCAAATCCAAATCCACTGCCACTGAGTCGATTCCAACTCATAGTGACCCCATAGACAGAGTAGAACTGCCCCCAAAGAGTTTCCAAGGCGCACCTGGCGGATTTGAAATGCCAACCTTCTAGTTAGCAGACATATCACTTAACCAGAATACTTCCTAGCTGAGGAGAAAATCTGGACACTCAAGGACTCTGGGGCAATCTCTTCACCTCACTGTGTCTCGGTTTCCCCGTCTGTTCAGTAAAGGAGATGGGATGGCCTATGGTTCTGATTTTGTAACTCTTAATGGCCTATGTGGAAACCTTGGTGGTGTAGTGGTTAAGTGCTACGTCTGCTAACCCAGAGGTCAGCGGTTTCAGTCTGCCAGGCACTCCTTGGAAACTCTGTGGGGCAGCTCTACTCTGTCCTACAGGGTCGCTGTGAGTCAGAATCAACCCAACGGCAGTGGGTTTGGTTTTTTGGTTAATGGCCTGTGTGGAAACTAGTGGCATAGTGGTTAAGTGCTAGGTCTGCTAACCAGGAGGTCAGCATTTCAAATCCATCAGGGACTCTTTGGAAACTATGGAACAGTTCTACTCTGCTCTGTAGGGTCATTCTGAATCAGAATTGACTGGATGGCAGTGTTTGTGTTTTTGTTTCAGTGACCTCTGTGTCTTTCCTCCAGATTTTCTCCCCTGGCTCTGTGCCCTGAGAAATTGGCAGTGTCAGAGAAAAACTGTAATTCAGAATTTGGTCTCCATTTTTTGGAGGTCATTATGTTCTTCCAGAATCTGTGTGGCATCCCCAAATTCAGCTTCTGCAACCCCATTCCCATTCAGTAGGTGAGGAAAGTAGGGTACAGTGCAGTAGAGTTGGCTCGCCCAAATTCTACGGTGTGTAGGTAGTGGGACAGGGGTTGGAATTGCTTGAGATCACAGCTGGGAGGAGCTTCTGTCTTGCTGCTGGTGGTGACCAAAGGAGCTCGCAGGAGCCCTGCCCTCCGGCACAGTTATAGAAACAGTTAATGGAGCTGAGGAGCACTAGGGAGGGCGCTCAGGTGCCCAAAGTCCAACGTCGCAGGAACACATTTTCATGGACAATTATTTTGGAGGCTCCTTCTAAAACTAGTCAGCAGGGGATCAATTACGTGTGACGAGACGTAGGCTGTCATTTGATGCCTAATTAGAGGAATAATCAGACCTCATTCTGGCAGGAAGCACGGAGGGGTGATGGCAGCAGACAGCTGTGACTAGGGAATGCCCTACTCCAGGGGCTTCCTTATAGGGACAGGAACATGGCCCAAGGGCCCAGACATGCTCTACAGTCACCCCTCTCTCTACACACCTTCTGAGTTCACTCCTGTCCTCACCCAGACCTGTCTCTCCAGCTTCCTGGCAATGCTGTCTGTCCTGCAGCTGAAGCCTAGTCACCACACCCAAGGGAAGCCTCTTGTTGGAGACAGAGGCTCCTTGGTGCCCGCAGCCCGTTGCTTTTCTGACCTGAGGGGGCTGTGCAAGTCTCAGCCTTTCCCCTGAGCACTGTCCTTGTGTCAAGAGGCCCAACTATGTTGCCTCTGGTCCTCTGCAGCTGTGACATCTGTGGAACTCAGAGGCCTTCTCAAACACTCCCTGAACCTGCCACTGAGCGGCTCACAGCCTCCAGGAGGAAATAAAGAAACAAGGACAGAATGGGAGCACTTCAGTGTGGGATAACTGGGAGCAGTAGCGGCAGCCCCACCGCCAGGATCTCAGCACTATCAGGGAAGGCTTCACAGAGCTGGGGCTGGCCAACCAGGGTCCTGGGATGTGGAGGTCGTCTCCAGACTGCCAGGGCCAGACAGCCCCTCACAGCAGGGGGAGCAGCACGGAAAGGGGCGGGGCTGGGGGAGGAGCAGCTCGGAGCGACTGGGAGGAGGAGGCAGAAGGCGCTGAGGCTGGCTCTGCCGGTACACAGTCATGGTGGGAACCAAGCAGGCGCCAGGGGGAGGCCAGTCAGTGCGACCAGTGAGAGGACTCTGGGCAGAAGTCCGTGGGAATTATGCCCAGGCACAGGGCTAAAGCCAAGCCATATCCTGGGACTGGGGGACCCCATTCCACAAGGGCTAGAGAAGCAAGCAATGATCAGTGCTGGAACTCGGAGCAGACAGGGCTCAAGGGCTGGCTGGCCTGGGTTACCACGGCCGGATCCTGCAAGCAGGTCAGATAGGCTGGAGTAGAGGTGCTGTACCCAGGAAGCCAGACGCTTCCCGCTCCCAGCCTCCTGACATCCACCCTGCCAGGTGCCCTTCTCAGCCTCTCCCAGTATGCATTTTCCTCCTGCCTCCGCACACCGTCACCACTGCAGTTCCTTGTCAGCCCCTAGCCAGGAATCAGGGTGGGATGCAGACAGCTAAAAGGGGAGCAGTTACCAAGCCCACCTGAGGAGGAGCAGGTCCTCTGCAAGAGTCAAACTAGAACCCTCTGCCCTTCCTGGGAGCCCAGAGGTTGACAGGATGGTGGAATGTGGGAGGGGGACAGGGAAAGGTATGAGCAGTGACCCAGAGTGGACTGTCTCCTCATTCTGCCCCAGTCTCTGTTCTGTTCCTTGAGCACTGTCAGTGTTTCCTTCCGTGTCTCAGTCTCTGTGCCAGCAAGCACAGGCTCCTGGTGTACCTCCAGGCCAGGTATCAGAACGCCGTAGGGGGCGTCCTGAGCATGTGACCAGAGAGTCTCCTCACATCCCTGGTCTCGGGACCCACTATCAAGCCACGAGCACAGCCTGCCCTTCAGGAACCAGGAGTGGAACCTGGGCTAGCTGCCTCAGAGAGCCTCCAGGACCCAAGCTGCAGCTCACATTGCAACCTCATGAATAACTCAGCACCTCCCTGCTGCTGCCTACAGCTCTGAGGAACCTTGTCCCCTAGACCAACATCACACACACACACATACACACACACACAAACACACACCCACCTCAACACTTTAAACTTTAATCGGCCAATGCTCTGTAGCAACTGAGCCGGCTCTAGGGAGCAGAGACAGGATGTTCTGAACAGAGGGAGCCTGATCTGTGCTCTCCTGGGAGGAGGCTGGCAGGCAGGGACCCTGTGGGGCAGGCCCGGTCCCCAGAATTCTGGAGGCCAAAGTAGAAATGTGTCCAGGCAGGAGTCCCAACAGTGAACGCCAACTCCAGAGGCCTTTAGGAGAAGAAGAGTAGGCTGAGGGTGACCTGGTAGAGAGAGGCCCAGGCCAAGGTACGGGCCTCTAGGAGAGTTACAGGATAGGGTTACAGATAAATCCAAGGGTTACTAGCCCAGACTCTTACTGCCCAGAAACTCCCACCTTGAAGGTGAAGCCCCAGCAAAAGGATACCCAAGAAGACAGAGACCTCCAGGACTTGTCTGAGGACAGACGCCGCTGGCAGGTGGCAGTGCCCTGTGCAAGCCTGCATGGACATCCCCATCAGCAGCAGAGACTTCCACTGCCTGCAGCTGGCCTGTGTAGCCCTCGGCCTGGTGGCTGGCAGCATCATCATCGGTGTCTCTGTGTCCAAAGCTGCAGCTGCCATGGGTGGTGTCTTCATTGGCGCAGCTGGTCTGGGTGAGCAAGTGCTGGGCCAGGCTAGGAAGGAGAAGGTGCTGGAAAGAGACAGGGGCATGGGTGGGTAAACAAGAAAGGGGGGAAGGGCTGGGTCAGCAGGCTTTGAGTTGAGGGGAATGGAGGCTAGAGGTGTAACTGAGGCAGCCACAGGGGGAAGGAGAAGAAGGTTGGGGTGGGGTGCACCGCTGGACGAGGGGCCATGGAGCATGGAGCCGGATTTTTTCTCTGGATCCTCCTCCTCTGGCGTCTCAGCCCCCAAGCCCCAGGCTGTTGGGTTTGTGGTGAGACTCACAAGCCTCTTTGGGACAGAGGTCATGGCAGTCAGATAAAAGAGGACAGAGTCCCCAGTGGGACTGTCTGCGCCAAGATGGAATTCAACTCAAAGAGTATTCTTTTCTGTTTGTTTCAGCTGTAAATTCGTCTAGCAGCCATCTGTCCATCTGTGCAGACCAGTCGCACTGTACCCTCACAGTGATACTAAGTTTCATCCCTCATCCTGTCACCCCAGGCCAAAAACAAAACCAGAGGCTCCAGGCTGAGTGGGCTCTGGGCATAAGGTCTCTGCGGAATCCAGTCAAGGGCCACAGACACTTGGTTCTTGAGCAGGAGTGGATAGTACAATACCCGCTCTCCAGCCACCCTCTCCCCAGATTTGGGTGGGGAGGAGCATGCTGAGGAGCCCCCAGCCTAACTGCACTCTTGCCCTAGGGGCCCCAGAAGGGGGTGGCATAGAAAAGAGAGTTGGTGGTGGTGGTTGTGTCAGCTGTGGCTGACAAGGAAGGGAAACCAATCTGCTTTTCACCTGCGCAGGGTGGACCAGGAGCCTGGGACCCCCTGCCCAGGTCAGCACTGACTGGGGTGTTGAGACCAGGGGCAGAAGGCCCTGGGCAGCCCTCAGTGGGGCCTGGGGAGCTGAACCACAGACCCGGCACTCCTCTTCCCCCAGATCACCCTCAGGCTGTCATCCCATCCACAGCCTTCTGCAGTTCACACTGACCAGGGCCCCTGTCACAGAAGCCCTGTCTGTCCCTCTTCTCAGGCCTCCTCCTCTTTGCCTATCCCTTCCTGAAGGCTCGACTCAACCTGAACCACATCCTGCCTGCCATAGGTGAGTCTTCTCCCTGCCCCCAGCAGACTCTTTGCCAAGGACTGGGCAAGACCTTTTGTGTGTATTCTGCGACCCACTGTGCAGCCAAACCAAGCCTACGTGTGTGGTTTCCTTTGGTTGTATGTGCTGGAGTCTCTGTGTGTGTGTTCTGCAGGTGTTTCCATGACTACAGAGCAGCAGACTCTAGCCTGCTTCCTACCACAGAGGTCCCTGAAGTAGCTCAGAGCACTAAGGGCTCTCCTCTCCCTTAAGAGACTCTCCATCTCCCTAAAAGCCCCAAGATTATAGATAACCCTCTTCATCCTTGAGCCCCCGTACAGACCCTAAGGCTACAAGATTCTTGTGTAGCTCCCCACTTCATCTCAGTTCTCCACATACACTCCCATCTCCATCAATCTGTGGTGTTTTCATGGCCAACAGGACCATTACCTCCTTTAAAGTCCTACCATCTTCTCCCTCAGGAGACTATTTCCTTCCCCTGCCCCCAAAATAATCAGTCCAGATCACATGAGGGACCCTAAGGGAATTCTGTGGAGCAAAGGCAGCAGGAGTGATGGAGAATAGATAGCAGGAAGGACTTTTCTTGGGCTTGATTTGGGAATAACTTGCTAACCAGGGGACTCGGGGTGGGCTTATCCTACAGGAAGCCTGAGAATCCATCCCCATCCAGGGCCAGATCATGAGGAGGGAGGATCTAATGCCAATGGCAAAAAGAAAGGTAAGCTCTAGAAATTCCAGAGTCCATGTTATCCGTCTGGCTGAGCAGCACCGTAGTACCCAGGGAGAAGACTTAGGGATGTGGAAAGGGTTTCCCCAGTCTCAGGGAGTCAACACAGTTGGTTAGTTCTTCCATGTGTTTGATCAAAATCCTTCTTCCTCCAAGCCAAGCTAATTGTCTCTCGTTGGTCGTCAAGGCTTCTCTTGTGCCAGGCACAGACGCTGGGGCACAGGGCACCTTACCGCCTCTTCTCCCCTAGCTTCCATGTCCCACTTTATTTTCCCGTTAACCTCTTCCACTGTGGAATTTGAGTCTCCAAGCAGGTACTTGAGACTGAGTATCTTCTTGATCCTTCATCTCATATACTGGAAAATTCCAGGACAGGAGTTTCTCAAAGGTGACCTCAGCCCACGATCTCTGCCACCAGTGGCAGAACGCCTAATACTCAATAAGAGGTCCCATTCCAGACATTCTTTTAAGCACTTTACCAGATATCAACTCATTTAAATCTCATAACAACCATATGACAAGATACTAGAATAAGCCCCATTTTATAGGTGGAGCAACTGAGGCACAGGGTGATTAAGGAAAATGTCCACAACCACACAGCTAGGAAGTGGTGGAGCCAGAACTGAAAGCCAGGCAGTCAGCTCCAGGTTCCTGCCACTAAGGCCCACACTAGGCTGCTTCCCCTTTGAAGGGCCGTTATGACTATCTGAGTCTTTTGATACTAGAATGGCCCTGTCTCCCCTATGGTACCCCAGCTCTGCCCTGGGGCTGCCACACACGCCTACTCCATCTGACCTCAACAACTTTAAGGGTATCTGTCTGCTCTGCCGGCCCCTGTCCCTGCTCTCTCTCCCAGGAACCCGCAGCAGCCTATCCACCGTGAGCAGGACCCTGGAGAAGCTGAAGCCAGGTGACCGGGGTGCTGAGGAGGGCTGAAGAAAGCTGAGGGGCTGCACCCTTAGCCCCGGCCAGCCCTCCCACCCCACCTGCCATCCTACTTCAGAGCCTTCCAGTTAGAACATCCAAACCAGAGGTGAACTGG
This sequence comes from Heterohyrax brucei, assembly GCA_028571685.1. Lineage (NCBI taxonomy): Eukaryota > Metazoa > Chordata > Mammalia > Hyracoidea > Procaviidae > Heterohyrax > Heterohyrax brucei. Next base: position 79,077,481 of record CM053140.1, on the reverse strand, counting down.
GCCCTGGAGAGGCCAGATGCAACCAAGACGCTTCTGAATGGTTTCCATGTGTACTGGGCAGGGCCTGACCTGGGTGTCCCAGGGGGCCCCAAAGGGATCCTTGTTTCAGGCTCTTTACTTCCTTCCCTTTTTGATGTTTTGATGTACTCAATGGTTTCTCTGGCACTGGAGCAGGGTCTTGATGACAACCAGGGATACCCCAGTCCTTTGCTTCATCTTAACAACAGATGTGGACCACCAACCTACAAAGGCCACAGACAGGGGCCCTGGCTGAGATCTTAGGTCCCTCTTGGTCCTTGGTTTCTATAATTCACCAGATAGAGAGCCAGACCAGATATTCTCTCTAGGATATCAAAAACTCTGTGGCCATTCCTCAAGGACAGACCCTGAGCAGCACTGAACAGGATGAAGCACATACTTGACAGGCTCCTGGTCCCCAGAGGAGAGAAACTCACAGAGGCAGCCACAAACAAAATGGCCACTGCTGTGACAGGGGACAGACAACACAGAAGCCCTAACGAGGCACTTGTCTGGCCAAGGGTTAGGCAGGCTTCCAGGAGAAGGTAACTCCTCCCTGCCCTGAGACTCTGGTGTTTAACGCCACCATGCAAGGCTTTCTGTGAACGGCTCTCCCAAGGCCACCAGCTCTACTTTTGTACCCTATCCTCTAACTGCTCCTTGAACAAGCTAAACATGTTCCTGCCCCCAAGCCTTTGCTGCGTTCTCCTGGACAGCTCATCTAGCTGCTCTCTACTGATCAAAACTCCCCCTTTTTAAGGGTCTAGTTCCAAGAATCCCCTAACTAAAACACTCCCCTCTTCTGCTGTGGCAGCCTGTGTCTCCTGTTCTCTTGATACTTTCCAGGCCTAGAGGTATCGGTCTACTTTTTCATGTAACAGTTCTAAAGCACCTACTGTGTGTCTGCTGTTTCCCAGCCCCCAGCACAGGGCACAGCACATGGTGCATACTCAATAAATATTAGTGGCTTGGAAAAGCACTTCCCTCGGCTTTCTGTGGAGAAGCACTTCAAGGTCTCGTCAGGAGGTGGGGACCTGGCCCAGGTGTGCGGGGGTGTGGGTAAACACTGTTCATCTCCCCACCCTGCTCCTCAGACACAGCACCTCATGGTGCAGCTGAGTTGATTGACCTCTGCAAACAGATCTGCTCCATGTGGCCTCTGCCATGGTTTCATAAACAGAAGACAAGCTAGGAATAGTCTCATTCTTCAAGGATCAGTGTACGTGGCAGCTCCTCTTGTATGCCTCCCCTGACTGCTCTGCTCCCACAGCCACAGGGCCTCCCTCCATCACAGTACAAATCACTCTGAGTAGCTGTCATCTACGTCCCCCTTTCCAATGTGGCAGGCATAGGGCTAGGGACCCAGAAGGCACTCAGGTGAATGTAGGAAAACCAAACTATAGTGGAAAAGACCATCTCATTATTGAGACGAAAAAGCAAAGCTCCTGCTGTGGGACTCACCCAAATCCCACAGTGAAAGGTCGGGTTCAGGAGAAATGTTCCCTCACTTGTGAGCAACTCCAGAACCTTCTGATATTTCTACAGGGTGGGTGATCCCAGCAGGAACAGTTCCTAGGACCCAGCTCATCCAGTGGCCTGTTCCATGAATAAAATCAGTCAACAGCCCTGCTGTTACAGCTGGACTTTGGCTGTGCCTGGCCCTCAGCTGGGTGCTGAGAACCCAGCAGCAAATCAAAAGTGGAAAGAGCCTCCTCAAAGTCACGTCCCTACGAGGCCAGCCAGGAGGAGGATGAAGAAGAGGCTGGAACTGAAGACTCAGTGCTGGTTTTGCCCCCCAGTCTCACTCCACCTCCACCCCCCCCCACACCCAGGGGTTTAGGCAAGAAGCTTCAGGGCCCTGAACCTCAGTTTCCTCATCTGCAAATCGTAGATGATTGTAGCTCCTCCCTCACAAGGCCACTGTCAGGATACAGGCCCTAGCACATGGCTCAGATCAGAGGTTTATGAATGAATCTGTGAATGAATGGGGAGATTGGAGATGCTCTTCCAAATGAACTCCTCCAGGGTCAGGAGAGTCCCCACTTCGAAATCCCATCCCAGTCCTGTCTCTCACATAGCCCAGCTGCCTGCCCACCACTCCTTCCCCATCCCTCACCCCAATAGGCTTTTAAAATCCCGCAAAGAGACAGAACCTCTTCTCTACAAGGGCCTTCCGGCCACATCCACTTCTTGGGTGACGACTGGGTGCTGAAAACAAACCCGTCCCTGGGAAAACCTCCTTGGCCTCTCATTGCCTGCTCTCCATCTCCAGGGAAGTGAGGAATCCCTTGAAGCTGAAAGCAGAGCTAGCCCGGTCTATACACCTCACAAGGAGTTTAAACGAATCTACCCGGAGTCATCAATTCCAGGATGGAGACTGTGTGGGTGGGCCAGGAGTTATATGCAAGGGTGTGTGAAAGCTGGGAAACCTACAGAAGATGAGAGGGCTGTGCGGATCTGGAGCCAGGAGGATACCTACTGAGAACGACTCTCCTCCTGGTTAAAGGGGAGCCGAGGGGGTGGCCACGGACACCCGGAGGCAGGCTGGGACGGCGGTGGGGGCGGCTGGAACAGGCTCCCCCCAGGTCCCGGCCGTCTCCCCGCCCGCAGCAGCCGCGAGGGGCGGGAGCCGCCGTGGGAGCCGCTCAGAAGCCAAAGCGGGGTCTGCGCGTCCACCTCCTTCGCCCATTGAGGGTACCGCCCCCCTCCGTGCCCCGGGCGGAAGGGGAGACAGCCCCGCACGGCGGCCTGAGCCCCTCAGCCTGATCTGGGATCTCCAAGCTGCTCAGGCCACCGAGCCCGCCCAGGAGCCAGGCCGGGGTGCCAGGACGACTATTCAGCCCGCCGCAGCCCACCTCCCCACCCCCCTGCGTCCTCAAAGTTGCCGGACAGCTGAGGGGGTCTGGCCTTGGGCGCTCCCCTGGCTGCTCTGCTCTCACCGAATCTTTCTCTCTGGCTAGCCCAGGGTGCTCAGAGGTGCCAGCCCGGTCAAGACCATCAGGGAAGAGTTCGCCTGACCGACTCAGGCAAGTGTAAGCTGCAGGAGTCTGGGGTTGGGGGCAGGTTAGAGGGAAGGGAAGGGGAAGAAAGGATCAGAAGGTGGATGAGAAGCTGATGCTTTAAGGAATAGAGCAGAGAGCGCTTAGCGCAGCTCTGAACCCAGTGGGGAAGAGGGGAATGCCAAGGTGTCAGGGACCTGTAGCCCTGAGACAGAGCTCTTAGCAACCAAAGAGGACAGAGAGGAAACAGAGGAAGAGGAAACAGCTGGAGTGGCTGCCTCAGGAGCCTTCCTCTCTCCTTTAATCCCTGCCCCTCTTTTATTCAGGAAGAACCTGCCTTAGAATCCACCTGCAGTCATCACCTAGCTGGTCTTCTGCCAGACCCTCTCCGTGGTCCAGTGGGGGACAGAGCAGCCAAGAGACAGAAGGAAAGCCAGGAGGGCAGGAGACAGACATGGACCCCTCTGATTATCTCTCCACTCACACCAAAAACTACCCTGCATCCAGTCGAGTTTGGCTCACAGGGACCCTACAGGGCAGAATAGAACTGTCCCATAGGGTTTCCAGGGAGCAGCTGGTGGAGTCGAACTGCTGATCTTTTGGTTGCAGCAGCCGAACTCTTAACCACTGTACCTCCAAGCCCCACCACCACCACCACTCCCCACGTATTTAATGTTATTTAGAGAGCACTTGGGGAGTCAGGCATTCCATTGGGATACAGCTGTAAATAAGGTAGACATCATCCAGGTCCTCAAGGAAGACTACAGGGGGTGCTGTTAGGGACTCAGGCAGTTGGGAACCCTGATTTAGGAAATTAAGGAAGGGCTTCCTGAAGGAAACTGCCTCAGCTACAACCTGAAAATAGAGCGAGAGTTTGCCAGGTGAAGATGAAGTGTGGTTCAGACACTGAGTAACCAATTGCCACTGAGTCAGTTCTGACTCACGGCAGCTCTACTTGTGCCAGAGAAGAACAGTGTGCCATAGAGCTGTCAGTGGCTGATTTTTGAAAAATAGGTCACCAGGCCTTTCTTCTGAGGCTCCTCTGAGTGAACTTGAACCTCCAACCTTTCAGTTAGCAGCTAAGTGCATGAGCTGTGTGCAGTACCCGGCGACTCCAGTTCAGGCACAGAGAGCAGTATGGTCCCTGGACCACCCCTGCTGAGTTCAGCTCAGCTAGAACAAAACACAAGAGGGCCACCTGGAGGAAGCCAGGGTGGGATGGCAACAGTGAGGAACCAAAAGGGAAGAAATGGCCTGGAGCACCGGGCAGGGAAGTAAGGGCAGGTAGCAGCAGGACTAGAGAGCAAAGGATGGAGTCTAGAGATACTTGGAGGGAAGAATCTTGAGGACTTGATGATGGACTAGACGTGCACAGGGAGGCCCTAGGGAGAGAGAAGAGGGAAGGATGAATCCCAGGTTTCTGACTTGGGAGTGTGGACTTTGTGGGGGAAGCTGACAATTAAGATGAGTGTTTCCAGTAGGGGGGTTCCCCTGGGGCAAGGCTGTGAGGAGGTCCAGTGAGCTAAGGACTGAGCAGTGTTCCATGAACTCAGTGACAGGAGGCAGCTGGTGGCCTTAATGAGAAAAGAACCAGTAGCATGATGGGGCAGACACCGGATGGGAGTGGAAATGAAGTGGAGAGTGTAAACGGCTCTTTCAAGAAGGGAATAGAGTATTAGCTGGGGCAGCTGTGGAGTTGAAGGAAGGTTTTAAGTTGAGAGGGGTGTGAGTGTGGACACGAGGTGCTGTTCCTGTGAGGAATGGTGAGCACTGTCTAGGATGAGGGAGGTCTCTGGGGGACCTTGAGGGCCCCAGTGACGCTGGCTCCGGGGGTGCACAGGGCCTCACTGCCCAGGTGGCTTTGCCTACTAGGCTTAACAATTTGGGCATAGAGTTAGAGGAGGCAGAAAGATGAATGGTGCGAGGTGGAAGCTTTGCTGGGCAGCTCTGGCAGAAAGGCAAAAGGACAGGTGAAGAGTGTTACAAGAGAGTGAAGTGAAACAGCGTGAGTTCTCTGGTGGATGCAGAAAGAAGATGTAAGGAGTTCCAGGAATTTCATGAGGTCAGAGAACAGTTACAGCCAGAGACCCCATAGAGTTGTGATACAGAGCACAGATTTAGGATACACAACATAATTTGAATCCCACCCCTGCCCTGGGCAAGTAATTTTACCCTTCTTGGCCTCTGTTTCCTCATCTGTAAAATGGGGATGGTTAATGACATCTCTCTGATAGGATCCTTGGGGGATTTAAAAGAGTTAATATATATATATATAAAAGGCTTAGAACAGTGTTGGGCACGTAGTAGGTGCTATACAAGAGTTTGAACAGTGGTGTGAGGGGCTGTAGTCAAGAATGGGAGAGCTGGGTTTCAAGAGGGGAATGAGTGAGTGATCACTGCCATCGAGTTGATTCTGACTCATGGCAAGTGGTTGAGGATAATGACAAGAATGATGAGTTCCCAGGTTGGTGGGGAGGGACGGCTGAGGTGGAATGGAGGAACTGGACAGGGAAGATGAGGAGTCAAGGAAGCCAGAGGGCGGAGAGGGCTGGGCATTTGCACAGAGATGCTGAGGTCTCTCAAAGGGGAAGCAGGACTTAGGCTCCAGAGGAAAGCAGTGCTCCTATCAAAGCTTTGGAAAGAGGAGGGACAAGGGGGGCAGTTCCCACTCCAACCAATCTAAAGTCTACTGCCTTTGCCCCTCCTGCTGGCTCCAGGTGGTGGAGTTACTTAGGGTGGGAGCAGAGGCCCAGACTGAAGCTAGAGATCCAGGTCTAGCTATAGATATCACCTTGGCTGGGAGCTGTGGTCTGAGGAGGCTGGTGGGCAGCTCTGAGAGCACCAGAGAAGACTAGAAGGGAGCACCTATGCTGGATGGATGCAGAGGAAAGTCTAATGAGCACAATGTGATCCCTTTAGAGATTGCTGCCAAGCCCTGTGTCATTGGGCCCCCGCAACCAGAGTCTTCAAGGCCTACAGAGAACAGCTAGATCAAGCTCCCACTTTATAGATGGTGAAACTGAGTCTCCAGTGTGGCAAACTGAGTGCTTGCCTGTTACAGGCATGAGAAGCCATCATCAGGACATCAGGCAGTGGGACACGGCATGGGGGCTGAATTCATATTCACTTGTTACCTCATTGAGGTTTCCTGCTCATCTCACCAGCAAAGTGCATGCTTGCCACCCCTCAGGCAATGAGAAGTCTCCAGAGGTACCTCAGCTGGGTAGCAACTCATCTCCAGCAGATAGACAGGCATCTGAGAGTGTCTGTGTGTATCTGTCTGTCCATGTGTTAGCCTGTGTCTGCAACATTCAATGCCTAATGTGCCAGTATTTGCATTTCCGGGTGTGTCTGGTGTGTGTGTACATTCAGGGATGAAGATGATGGAGCTCAGGAGTCAGACAGAGGAGCTGAGCAGCCATCATTGGGCTTTATCTTCAAGCCTTGTTTCTAGCTTGGGGATTAAATGTCTGTCTGTCTGTAACACAACCACCAGCTTGTCCGTGCTTCACAACTGGGGTACATAAGGGCTGTGAGACTTGCTGGGGTGGGGTAGTGGCAGCTATTTGGGCTCTGGAGAAGCAGGATCAGTTGGCAGAAACCGAGAGCTCCAGGGTAGTGAATAAGCCCCAGCAGGCAGTGAGTAATGGTGACGTGGGAGGTTCCCTGAGGAAGGGGGTCTAGTGGAGAGAGGCGTGTGTGCTGGGGATAGACAGAGCACTGGGGTTGGTGGAGGATTTGGGGGGCAGAAGGGTTCACAGTGGGGGAGTGGGAGCTCGGAGTCAGTAAATGAAGTCCTGGCTCACAGATGGAGAACAGTGGACTGGGACCGGGGACTGATATCTGGACCAGTAGCTGCAGCCCCCTCCTACTCAGGCCCTTCAGGCCAGGAGGCATGCCAGCTCGGCTGTCCCATCAAGCAAGTGCCTTTATGTACCTTAAACACCTTGAAACCATGGATTGGGCAGGGTAGGGTAGGCTGACTTGGAGGGGTTTGAGAAGAAGGCCTCCCTGCCCTGGAGCTCCTGCCTTCGCTACAGAGGACTGCCTCCACTCAGCCCCAAGCTTGATGGTGATTAGCTGGATAATAATCAATTGTTAGATTTTCCAAACATCCAACATCTGTATACCTTCAAGCAAGCAGAATTCTTGTGTAAGCAGAAACATCATGGGCTTTTCAATCTGACAGAACAGGGTTCAGATCCCAGCTTTACCTATTTTTACAACTGAGTAAACCAAAGCAAGTCCCTTCACCTCTCTGAGCCTCAGTTTCCCTACTGTGAACTGGGGACAGGATTACTTGGCAACACAGAACTATAGTGAAGATTAAATGTGCTAATGTAGGGAAGTGCTTAGCACGGGGTCCGTGTTCATTGTGGCTGTCCATTCCCTAGAACCCTGTGTAGCAGGCAGCTTCTATGGAAATGGCGTAATCCGAGCCCAAAGCAAAGAATTTGGGCATCTCAGTGAGCAGGTATAGCAATTATTACATATAAATATACTAGTTTTATGAGGCCATTTGATATATTGACAGTAGTACTTGAATAAGTTCCCATTTCCATCATCACAAACCTCAGGTAATTGAGGATGGACAAGGGACCTCGAGTTGAACAACAGACCTCAGTCTGGGGACAATAACCTGGTTAAACTCCTCTCTTCACACTCAGGCAGCTGAGGCTTAAGGAAGGTGCCCTAGCCTTCCCTAGTTGCCCAACCAGACCCAAGTCAAGAATCCTGATCATCTGACACTCAAATTCTTCTGACCTTAACTCACAAATGGAGATCTCAGGTGCTTCCCGGCCAGAGGCAAAGCAGCAGGGAGGGTGAACTGTGTGACCAGGGTTATGGGCAGCTGAATGGCAGTGGTCAGAGCCATGGCTGGGTGGGGGAAGTCATGGTTTTGGTCTGGGTCAGCCACGGACTTCCTCCGTGACCTTCCTCACTCCAAACCTCAGTTGTCTCCATCTATAAATGGAGGGATTGGCCTATGAATTCAGCAGCTTGGAGTTCTCCTTAGAGCCCAGGTCTCTTCCAATGCTGAGAACTCAAGATGCAGAGCAGTGACTCTCCCTCCTGCTGAAGCAGTGATGTTGAGGGCTGAAGTGGGAAGGGCTTGGAAGACTTGAATTAATAATAGCTCCATTTGGAGAGTCTTGCCTCAGTAATTAAATATTCCAGCCGGAATGTGACACATGCCATAATTCATTGGCCAGAACTAGTCACATGGTCCCACCTAATCACAAAGTGTCCAAACCCAAACCAAACCCACTCCCTTAGAGTCGATGCTGACTCCTAGCAACCTTATAGGACAGAGTAGAAATGTCCCACAGAGTTTCCAAGGAGCACCTGGTAAATTCGAACTGCCAACCTTTTGGTTAGCAGACATAGCACTTAACCACTATGTCACCAGTGTTTCCGCAAACTATCCAAGAAGTGCAAATTTACTGAGTGTCTAGAAGAGCAGAGAACCAAAACTATTTGGTGACTAGCACTAATGACACGCCACAACAGAGCTAGCCAGAACACTCACAACGAAAAGAGGACAGACCACTGCAACAGCAGTATCTGGAGGCCCACAACTGCCCAGGTAAAAATGCAGGTTGATTTGCAACAACCAGACCACCTCAACACATCACCCCTGTATACACCCCAGATCCCAGTTAACAGAGGAATAAGCCTACCTTTAGTCTTTCTCCGCTGGGGTAGCGACTCTGGGAACTGTATTTCCTACAGATTCAGCAACGACTCCCAGAAGCAGATAAAAATCATTCACTGGCAATAAGTACTTGGGTAGATCAGCTCTGAGCTGGAAGGAATTTGCTTTCCTTGGACTGAGTGTGGTGAGCCAAGCAAAGTGCAAGTGAGTTTACCTTCTTGGAAAGATACTGAAAACACACCCAGATCTCCTGTGCTGTGTAACATTTCAACAATGTAAATGCTAATTACAGAAGGCTACCCACAGGGCCTCTGAGGACAGCCCTGTGATCTAGTCTTTCAGGAAGAGGTTCATAGTGTAAGAAGCAGGCTTTGGCATCAGGACACCAGGATCCAAATTCTGACACCTCCCCTGCCATTGAGTGGTCTTGGACAAGTTTATTTAACTTTTTTGTACCTTCATTTTGTCATCCAGGAAACAAAGATATAATAAAAACAAGACCAAACCTATTGCCAATCTAGCCAGTTCTGGCTCAGGACGGCCCTGTCTGTGCAGAGTTGAAGCCCTTCATTTGGCTTAAGGCATTCGATTCTCATTATGCCCTGCGGCGTGGGTTCTGTTACTAGCTCTGCTTGGCAGGGGATAACACTGAAGCTTAAGGAGTTGGACTATTGACTCCCAGTTCCTCATCCTGCCTGTTCTGCCCACTTCTGGTACCATCTGACTACTTCCGCCCCTCGAGGCCCTTTCTGATGGGTTTCCACAATTCCAGCACTGTCTGATAGCTATGAGCTCATCTGTTTAGGGCCTTTATACTTTTGATTTCAGGCCACAGAACAGAATTCTCAACAGAAGCCATAAATACCTAGACTCTAATTACATTACCCTTGCATCTGCATACATTCCCCAAATTCTAGAATCCAGGTCCCAGAACCAAATACAACTACAGAATCCTAGAAAGAAATAAGCATCTAGGTTCAGCAGTAGAGTCCTGGGAGTTGGGAGTGGGACTGGAATCTAAAAGAAGAGAATGCCCAGTCTAGAAAAGGCCCAGGGACCTTGGGTGTACTTCAGCTCATCCATTCATGTGAGGACTGCCCTGCTCCCTGGCCACTTGCAGCATCAGGAGCTCCCCACCCCATGGAGTCATTCATTCTAGGACATCATTAGATGTTTAGGAAAATGAATATCACCGCTATGGCAACTGGAATCTAGTGTGAGGATGCGCAGGCCAGGGGACAGGTCACTTGGGTCCTGGTCACATTACTAGAGCCTCTGGAGCTTGTTTTCTCCTCTAAAACAAGGAGGGCTGGACCAGATGATCCCTATGTCCTCTTCCAGTTGGGGAGAAAACCAAACCAAACCCACTGCCATCAAGTCCACTCTGATTCATAGTGACTCACTAGGACAGAATACAACTGACCGTCATAGGGTTTCCAAGGATTTCAACTACGAGCTGGCAGATTCCAACTGCTGACCTTTTGGTTAGCAGCCAAGTTCTTAACCACTGTGCCTCCAGGGCTCCGAAATGAGGGAGAGGGTTGAATAAATCCTAAAAGCTGTCTCCTCCCCTCTTGATAGTTAGGATGACTGCTACCACTAATGATGAGCACCTAGAATGAGTTAGGCACTGTGTTCAGCAGTTTACAATTGTTCACCAGGTTAACCAGGTTAAAAAGAGAGGAGGCTGAGGTGCTCTGTCTCACAGGAGGACCAGAGGAGCCAGAAGGGATGGAAGATAGGAGGATTTAGCCAAGAAGGACTCCAGAGGCTGGCTGCATGGACAAACAACGGGCAGACTTTTCCCATCTGGAGTGGGCTGTTGCTTCCTAGAGGCAGGGGACAAGCTAAGATGACCTCTGCACTCACAAGCACTAACATAACCTGGCCCTGCTGACCCCTCCCTCTTGCTGTGTGCCCGCAGGAGAACGGTGAGCCCGGCCCCTGGCGTGCAGGCTGGTTCCTGCCAGCAGCGGAGGAGAGCTTGATGCGCGCCGGGCGTCCCCAGGCTGATGCCGGCCCCAGAGAAGAGCCCGGGGCCCTCGGCACCCGCCCCCGCGGGCCGCCACCTGGGCCGGCCGCGAGGGCTGCCGTCGCCGGCGCTGTGCTGCGCCTGCGGTCTGTGCGTGCTGCTGGCGGGCGTGAATGTGACGCTGGTGGGCGCCTTTGCCTCCTTCCTGCCTGGGCACAACGTGCCACTTGTCGTGGGGCCGGCGATGCTGGTGCTGGCGCTCGTCTTCTTCGCTACCTGCTGTGTGTGTAGCCGCCGGAGACCCGCGCTTGGTGCGCGCTCGGCGGCGGCTGCAGGCCCGGGTCAAGGTGGCGGCCGCGCCGGGCCTGTGGCTCTGGAGATGGAGAGTAGCGAGCGCACGGCGCAGGACACTACGGCCGTGCAGCTGAGCCCGGCCGTCTCCGCCGCGTCCTCGGGCCGCTCCAGCCCTGGCCCCGGCCCCTTCGCCGTGGACGCGCCCACTCCCGCTGCTGTCTATGCGCCGCATTTTGAAGGGGTCCGTCTCAACCTGCCCAGGGAGCGGACCACCCCGTAGAGGACCAGAACCCAGGACCTGACTTTTCTGGGTTCCCTCCCTCGGTTCAGTGCCATTCAAACCAACAAAAAGGAAAGAAAGAAAAAAAATTCTTCTTTCTCCAAAACTTTTGGAGGGAAGAATGTAGTGATGGTGTGGGGGCACACACCTAGAGGAGGGAGGAGAAGCCTGGCCCCTCAGACAGGGCCTGCTGGGTCCTACTTCACCTCTACCCTCAGATTTGAGAAAACTAGGTCCCAGGACCTTTGAGCCCTAAGAAGGTGGTGCCCCACTCCAGTGACGTCTGGGTAATGTGAACCCAGAAGCATCCACTTGGAGAGGGGCTAACTATCAGCAAAGCTTGGGCCCCCGTGAGAGGTGGAAAGCATAAGGAATGGGGCTGTCTCCCCTCCTCGCACACTGTGAAAGACACTCAGCGCCCCCTCCTTACCATGGCCACTCTCCTTGTCTGTACTCTGTGAACTTGGGGGACTTATTTGGAGGAGGATCTGCCTGGAACCAGGTATCCTCTAGAGTAGAGCTGGATAGAGTGCATCTCACGATTTCTGCCTGACTGATGGCAGCAGGAGCTGAGACTGAGCTCAGGCGTCTCACTCAGATCCTGAAGATCTCGGTGCGATCGTCACTGCCAACAGCACTGCCCCTTCCCACCCGTGCCTGTGCTGCACTGTGCATTCCTGCTGTGCCTCCATCCTCAATAAAGCACCTTGGAGTCAGTCCTCTGCAGTGGTGCAGGCTGGAAGAATGGGCTCCCTGAGGTCTCTGGCTGAGCACCTTGGACTCTGGGGTCCTCCCAGCCTATGGCCAAGTGCCTCCTTATCCTAGTAGCAGCCCCTCTTAGAAACAGAGAAGGGATCCTAGGGGACAAGAGAGTGTGACTGTGCACAAAAGACAGTATCTGAGCCTGTGAATGTAGGGACAGATGTGTCACACAGTGCATGAATGTGACTGGGTGATTGCCTGGGAATGAGTGGGGAGTATTTGAGTGACACTGTCTGAGATCACCTATGCATTGAGGGACTGTAGGGCTGTGGGGGGATTGAGAGTGGGTCACCCAGTGGGAGCATGAGTGAAAGAAAAACTCCCCAGGGCTGTGCAGAGCCCAGATCTCTCTTCCGGCTAGCTGGGCTTGCAAAGCATAGGCCAAGCTTGTGTCCTTCCAGGTGGATGGAGTGTCTGGTAGAGCGATAAGGGTACCTTACAGGAAGAAACCTAGAGACAGGGGCCCAGCCCCTTCTTCCCCTGCAGAGATCCAGGCAAACAATGCCCAGGAACGGTCACAGGCCTCAGCTCCCTGCCCATCAGCCCCTGGCTCCATCAGCTTCCCTTTGTCTTTCCAAGGTAAACTCTCCTGCTCCTGTGCCCCAGCCCAGACACTTCCTGCTGGCCTTAGGGCTCTGTCTCCCTCTTTTGCCCCCATCTCTGCCTCTCTTAATGTCTCCCCTCACAGCTTCAACCTAGAAAGGAGCAAATTCATCTCAGTAAGTGCTGAGCAAATCATCTCCATTAATTCCTGTGGCTTGATGGGCCCTAACCATTGAAACATCCAGCCACTGAAGCCAGTGATCACTTCTCAGAGCATGTCTCCAGTGTGTGTGTGAGAGAGAGACAGAGAGAGAGAGGAATGCTGCTTCCTCAGGCTCCAGTCCCATCTCCCTGGCTTTGCGGGTCTGCAGCCTCAGACGCCACCTGCTGCCCTGGTGGAGTAGGAGACAAGAGGGGCCACAGCTGATGCTGTCTTGGGGCGTGGTCTGAGCACCACTTCTCCCACCACCTCCTTGGGAGAAGACACCCCAGATACTAGTTCTGAAAAAGTAGGCCCGCTCCAAGTCCCTCTTCCACCTGCTGGTAGATTCCCGAAATTACACCATCACAACTCTTGATCCTTTACATAACCTGGAAGACCTCCAGGTCCTGTTCTGGCGCAGAAGAGTAACATGTGAGAAAGGCTTGAGGTAGTGTCCCACCAGAGCAAGGGTGTCCAGTGAGTACACTCTGGGGAGGGGGACTTGGCTCCACGAAATCTGCCACCAGCCCGCACCTCCACCATGTCTCTGGCACACAGAGTTCCTCCCCTCACACCCCTGCCTGGACAGATCCCTCAAGGGCAGGGTGGCCACCTAGGAGCAGCAGGCCTGAGAGCAGCCCCGCTGTGCTACACTGAGGCTGGAGGACAGGCTTGTGTCCTCATGTCTTAGTGGGTCCCTCTCAGACAGGCTCCAGGCCCCGGGGACAGATCTGGAGCTGAGGGATCCCAGTGGGGAGGCAGGTCTTTGTTGAAGGTGAGGGCCCAATTCAGAAAGCCAGAGTGGCCACAGGGCTACCAAGCTTCCTAACCTTGAGGAATCTGAGCAGAGACTGGTGACTCCTGCAGACACACTGCAGAGGGACTCTAGGATGAGAGGCAAATCACCTGCTTCCACCTCGACCCTGAGACCTTGAGGACGGAGGTACTAGGGCCTGTCATTATAGGTCCAGGACTGCAATGGAGGACACACAGCTGTGGTGCTGTGAAAGGAGGGATGGTGCCCCCCAGTGTCTGGGGGAGCTCTAGGGTGGCACTGCAACCCTACCTCCTAGAGGGAGCTACTGCTGGGCCTTTGCAGGGGACCCACTAAAATGCTGGGAACTCGGGTCTCCTCTCCCTCTTCCCATTAGCAGGAATGAAGGCAGTTGCTTAGAACCATGTTTTGCTAATTATTTCAGTAAATAATTTCTGAACTCTCCTATGTATACCAGATACTGGGAACATAGCAGGAAAGAAGCCCTCATATAATTTGCCTTCTACTTAGGGCAGAGGGCTGCTAAAGAAAGAAGTGAGCAAACAAGACCAAAACCCAGCTCTGGTGGACAGAGCTTTGTAGAAAATGACCACAGGAAGGTGTGACAGAGGACCTGACTGAGTGGCTAGAGAACTCAACTTTGGGGAAGTGACAAGCTGAGCTCTGAACCATGAGAGTCAGCAAGGCACAGGTCTAGAGCAAGAAGGTTTTCTTCGCTTTGTTGATAATATACAGAGCAAAACATACATCAAGTTTCTATATGTGCAATTCAGGGACATTGATTATATTCTCTGAGTTGTGCAGTCATCCTCGCTCTCCTCCTTTTCTGCGTTGTTCCTAGCATAAACTCTCTGCCTCCAAGGTTCCTGCCTAATCTTTCAAGTTGCTATTGTGAGTTTGATTCCATATAGATAGTTCTTAGAAGAGCACAGTGCTCAAGGCTTGTTGTTGTTGTTGTTACTTGTTAAGCTAAACTGTTGTTTGGCTTTAAGAAGACTTCAGGATTATTTTTGGTTTAAAGCTTTAAAGATTATCTCAGGGAATAATTTCAACAGTTCATCCGCCTTCCGTGGCTCCAGAAAGTTTGGGAAGTCCAAGAAAATCTGAAATTTTTTTCATCATTTTTCCCTTCTGACCAGGACTCTTCTATAGAATGTTTGATCAGAATATTCACAGGGCAAAAATATTTCAAACTCAGGAAATGGCCAAGTGAGAATGCACTTGGCTTGTCTGGGGAGCAGAAATAAGGACCCCAGAGACAGGGATGAGAGACGAAGTTGCAGGGCGAGTAGGAAGGTCCTGAGATGGTGTTATTTGTTAGGCCAGGGTGAGGAGCTGGGATTTTATTCTCAGTGACATGGGAGCCACTGGAGGGCTTTAAGCAGGGAAGTGACATGGTCTGATTGATGGCATTAAAGATTGCTTTGCCTGCAGTGTGGAAAATAGACTGTTGGGGATCAGGAAGGAAAATAAGGGGGGAGGTTAGGAGATCACCACTGTGAGATGTGGCTGGACTGGGATTAGGGTGGTGGCTATTGGGGGGACACATTCTGTGCTTGTTGGGTGAAATTCAGAGGGAATGAAAGAAGAATCCTGGAGGAAGTTCTAGAATTCTGGTTTGGGCACTTGAGTTTAGGGTGGAAGAATGGGTTTTGGAGGAAAAGCACAGGCCCTGGCAGGGTAGAGCTGTCCGGATGGAGGTGGAACCACAGCCTGAGATCTGGAGGGAGAGAGCACTGGGGATGCAGACAGAGGAGCCACTGGCAAATGAGTGATAGTTAAGCTATGGGCTCAAGTGAAGCATTTGAGAAGAGATGTGCACAGAGTACCCAGAATGTAGCATCATCTAACTCTACATCTAGTGATGAGAAGGGAGCTCAAGTTGCCCAATTCTGAATCTCACCTGACCTTCTGCTGATGCCAAGGTCTTTCTGATGAGAGATGTGGACTAAGAGTTGAGGATTGGGAGAAGTAAGTGGGATATGAGTTCTAAGAGAATGTGACTTCTATCTTGTTTGCTGTTATACTGTTCCTAGCACAGTATCTTGTTCACTGTGCCTGGCACAAGGTATCCGGACACATTCCTGTTGAATTGATTCCAACTCATAGTGGCCCGATAAGACAGAGTAGAACTGCCCCATAGCGTTTCCAAGGAGGACTTGGTGGATTTGAACTGCCAACTTTTTGGTTAGCAACTGTAGCACTTAACCAATACGTGACCAGTTTCCAGCACAAGATAGGTACTCAGCAAATACCTGGTGAACAAATGAATGAATGAGTGACGTGAATCTCATCACACAACTGAGACTCCAAGTCCCCAGTAACAAGGATGTCTGACTCTGGGCAAGAATAGAGAGAAACTCATTCTGTGTACGGAAGAACTTTCGCCTTTGAATGCATGGGTGTCTTCCTAGAGTCCCCCTGGCCAATTCCTTGGTTTTCTACTTCTTTAGGGGTGGAGGAGTCGTGGGAGAGTGGAAGGGTCTCAGAGGAGCAAGAATGTAGAGCTGTCGAGATGGGTGTCAGTGGCTGGTCTGACAGCCAAGCTCCGGGAACAGGGATGGCTAGCTGGGCTCTTTGTGGAGTCACCGCTGCCATGGAGTACCACCAGAGGGCACCCTGGGCACATGACAGGGCACAGAGGCCACTCAGCCCAGCCAGATTTCACATTTTGATTTGCCTCTTCTCTGAGGCAGGGCTTCACAGCAGTTGTCATTCCACTTCTACCCCATATACTGAATCAGAATCTACGTTTGTACAAGATCCCCGGGTGATTCTTACATCTAACTTCCTGGAAGCTTGTCAGAAATGCAAACTCTCAGCAGGTGGTTGAAGCCCAACTCTGAGGGCCCAGGCTCCTGGGGAGATGCGTGGGTTAGGAATCACTCAGACTTACTAACACGCTTTCCCCTCCCCTCCAGAACTGACTTTATATTGTATCAGTTTTGGACATAGACCCTGGGCACAGACTGAGACTTTATCAAGCTAACGGCTAAGTCCCGAGTCTGGTCATAGATTGAACCCTGGCCTTGATCATAGACTAAACTTAAACATGGTTAGTCTCTGAGTCCTGGCCCTACCTGGTCCATATGCTAAAGCCTGAACTTTATAACAGACTGAGCCCCAGCCCTGCTCTATATACTGACCCTGATCCCCATCTTAGACTGAGACTTGATCCTGGTTCATACTCAGATCCTAGACTTAGACTCAACCCTGACTCCAGTCCATAAACTGAATCCTGACCTGTATCACGTATTGAACCCCAGCTTGAACACAGACTGAACCCTGACCCTGATCATAAACTGAGTGCCAAGGCCAGGAACAGCCAGCCTGACCCTGGTCATTGTATCTTACTGATCACAGACAGAGCCTTGAATCTGGCCCCAGACTGAACTCTGACCCTGATCTGTACACCGAACCCTGATCCCAGGGAAAGACCAAGCCTTTATCTTGGTCACAGACTGAGCCTTGATCCCTAAGACCTGCTCCCCCACCGCCATCCTTTGACATAAGAACTTTCTAAACAAAGCTCCTATGTCACAAGTCTCAGCCCCAGAAGAAAGTAACTCCTGAAGCAAATGTTGTGGGAGAGAGAGAGAATACTGGGTCTCTGAATGACCGGGAGACTCCTAGCCATCAGCCTCCTAAGAGGCCAGGCAGAGAAAGGGCAGTTACAGGCTGTGTAGGACCTGAGGGAAGAAGGGTAGCTGACCTTCTCCAGGTGTCCCTGAAGCTCCAGGAGTGGGGCCTTTCTGCCGCCTGTCTATGTGGGAGACCTTCACCCTGGAGCGTCTTCAGTCTATACTTCTCCCACGGGACCTTGGGCAAATCGCTTCTGCTGACGGGACAGTGCTCCACCTCTTACTACCTTTCAGGGAAAGGGAGGGGGAGGTGGCACCCCATGTGAAGAGGGCCCAGGCCATGCGTAAGGCCCCATGTACCCACCCTGTGCAGTGACAGGAAGAGAAGACCCTTCACACTGGAAGCTCACTTTGGCCGTTCACTCCAAGCAGGCAGGAAAATGAACCTTGCTTAAGTGTGTCACTGACCAGGCCTCACACTGGCAGCAGACCCTAAGACAAGAGGACCAAGGAACTGTGGCTCAGGACATAGGAAGCCAGATCCCGGGGGGCTCTGTATTCCTGAGATCTTGCATATGAGAGTGGTGGAAGGTCCCCAAAGGACCACAGGGTCCTTTCCAGGAAGCACTGACCAATTCCGTTTCTGCCTCACCTGGGGTTCAGTCCTGGTGCCTTACCCCGGGGGGCCCAGCCGACCTCTGCCAAGCATAAGGGCCGCCAGCTCACCTTGGGAGGCACTGAGGGCGAGGAGTGGGGGCCGAACCAGGCCGGAGCTGGGGCGGGGGAGGGGGTAGCTCGAGTCAAAAACGCTGACGTGGGAGACAATGAGCTCTCCGAGACTGAGGCAACTCATTTGGTCCCGGCCACGCTTTATTAAATTCTCATAAACCTGTCAGGGGGGACAGGGCTCGCTTCAGTTTACCTCATTAGCCTGACACAATGACAATGGGGGGGAGGGAGGGAGGGGATGGCAAGGGGAGGCGTGCGCTCAGCGCTGAGAACCGAGCCAGCCAGGAAGATAATTGAATTAAGTGGCTTTTGTTAATGGTTTTTAAGACTTCGAAGTGTAAATAACATTTAGGGGCTTTCTTTTAATGGGGCTGGGGTTTCAGAGACCCCAGGAGCTTAAAGGAGGCCCAGCTCTGTCTGACCTTTCTCCTCAACCTCAGGGGAGTTTGGGAGGGGAGAGCTCTGAAGTTAGACTGGGGAGAACTGAGGGAACTTCCCAAGGGTAAGATGAGGGCACGGTAGAGCCAAAGACGGTAAGATAATTCCCCTGCGGGCCTTTGAACAAAGAACTAGAGCGAGCACAGAGGCCGGGAGCTGACTACAGTGACCTGTCAGTACTGGGCTGTTACCACTGCACTGAATGGTCAGGGATGTCTCTGGTAAGTGTTCCAGGTACCTGGCCTGCTGGGGTGACCAGTGCCCATCATTCCCCATTGACAGGCCAGTGGTGAAGGGGAAACCTCTATGTTTCTGACTTTATTGCTGGGTCACTACCCTGGGAGGTAGTGTGCTCCCCATCACAAGACATGTGGGAAGGCTGTGAGCTGGGGTTTTCAGCCTGCCGGCAGTGTGGTGTGAACTAGACCCCAGGCTTCCCAAAGGAGACTGGACGTGAGCTATAAGAGGAGCCTGCAGGTGGGTGTGGGGAGCTCACCTCTCTGGAGGCACAAGGGCCTGAGGTTGCTGTGTGCAAAGGCACTGGGCCTGGACAGAGGTTGTCTCAGAATCCCTGCCCTACTTCCCTCCTTAACTGCTCCCCTCTCCCTGCAAAGGTGACCAAAGACCTAGAGTTGTTCAGGTAGGAGGCCCATGGGATCTGGGCTGGGTCCCAAGGGGCTAGAAGTGGAACGGGGTGGGGCTTGGCCCAGGGCCAGCCCATGAAGAGTTAAGGCACTAATCACCCTGCATGTGACAAAGGGAAGTGGGTTTTCTGATCCAGAAAGGATCAGTCCCCAGGATGCCCCATCAGGCCCTTCAGCGTGAAATTACACCCCAGCAGGGGTGCTTCCCCTCCCCCAACACACACACAACCCGCCTGGGCCTAGCACGGGATTAGGGCCCCGCATCATCAGTTTAATAGATCCTACCCTCCCTCAACTCCCCCCTTCTCCCAACCGCTGCCCAACCATCCCCCTCACTCCCTGAAAAATCTTCTGTCCTGCCTTGAGGCCTGGGCTGTCTCTTGCTTCACTGTCTGTCCTCCTGCTGCCTGTCTGTCCACTTGGCTGTTGACCTGTCTGGTCATCTCTGGCCTCACTCTTGGTCTAGTCATACCATGTGTCTCCTCCACTGAACTCCGATCCTTGCCATGCACTGAGTTCTGACCTCACTCCTCAGTTTCTTCATAATCTCTCATTCACCCCCTGACTGTTTCTCTGTTTAACTGTTTATTGTCTGTCTCCCCACTAGCGTATAAGCTTCTTGGGAGCAGGGAGTCTTTCTTGTTCAGCACTGTATCCCCATTGCCTGGGATGTATCTGCTACACAGAAGGTGCTCAATGAACATTAGTTGTCTCAGCTCCCTCCCATCACCTCACAGAGACCCACTGTGGTCCCTAAACGGCACACATTGGTGCTCAGGCCAGTGCGAGGATGGGGCTGTGCCCTCAGGAAAGGACAAGGAGTTGTGGTCGGGTCTCCACTTCAGGCTCCACTTCAGCCCTTAAGGATGCCATGAGTCAGATAAGCCAGGGAAATGAGAGGCCCTTCATGGTCAGAGAGTGTTCACTTGCCCATTGCTGACATCCTGGGAGACCCCTGCACCCTACTTTCTCAGGTCTCTGCTGGGGTTTTTCCAAACAAGTATCTATGAACTCCATCTGCACCCACAGCCTGGGGCAAGTCCCAAGTGGAACAGCTGAGGAGATTGGAGGCTGGGTATCACATGGAAGAGAAAACCCAGAAACCATGTCTGTCCAAGGCAGGCAGCCTGTGTAGAGTACCCTCTCCAACATCTACATAGAAAACAGAGGCCACAAGATAACTGATAGATGTTAGAAATTTTATTCTTTTACTGTAACTAATAAAAAATTAAAAAGTTAAAAAAAAGAAAGAAAGAAAAGAAAACAGAGGCCAAGAGCCAGGCTTACCCAAGGCCATACTGCACAACTATGGCAAGGCAGACGGGAACCAGGTTCCTGTAGGCTCCCCACATGGCAAAGCTTGCCCCTCACACTGTACTCCTCCAATCCAATTCTGCTAGTACTGGCTGAATGCTGACTTCAAGCTAGGTTCTGTGTCGTGCTGGGAGAGTTCACAACCTGGTAGTAGATAAGACCTGCACCAGGTAGCCAAGGAGATGTTCAGAGAGGGAGGGGACATCCTCTTTTTCTGGAGTAATCAGGAAGGCTTCCTGGAGGGGGTGGCATGTGGATGGATTCTAAAGAGTGAATAGACTTTCCCTAGGAGTGGGGATCTGTAAGAGCAAAGACAAACGAAACAGTGTGTGGTGAGTGTGTAGGGTGCTACACAATCCACTTTGGTTGGACCTCCCAGAACAGTGGGAATAGATACATGGCCCCCAGGCCAGGTTTAACTGATAGGCTGGCAGGTTTCAGCTCAACACAAGGAAGACCAGCTCAACACTCAGAACTGAAATTGGCTGTCCTGAAATGCAGTGAATTCCCTGTCCCTGCAAGTCTGTGGGCAGAGGCTGCATATTAGTGACTTGGGCTCTGGATTGAGGTTGAACGAGAGACCCCTAGCGAGAACAGTAGCAGGAATCCTCAGGCCATCGGCAGACCACACTCTCCACTCTGCAGCCTCCTGCCTCCATCCGTCTACTCCCCTGGGCTGGATCCCAAGGACTCCACGGGGGAGGAGGGAGCTAAGGGGGCAGGCGGAACTGCTTTTGCAGTTCCAGCTACACAGTTCTTGCTGGTCTATGAGGAGTGCCAATTAAGTTTGCAAACTCATCCTAGAAAAAAGTGCTACATACCTCATTGTTGAATATCTCTATGCTGACCTTCAAAGTACTCCCTTTGGGAAGCTGTACACCAACACCAGCACCTAGTCCACCTTTGAACACAATTTGGGAACTCTTTTCTGGGATGGTCATCAGAGCTGTCATTGTTATTACCCTTGATGTCCTGAATGCCATTAAAGTGTCTTCCTTTCAATATTTCTTTTATCTTCAGGTAAAGAAAAAGGTCACTGAGGGCCAGATCAGGTGAGTAGGGAGGGTGTTCCAGTACAGTCATTTGTTTACTGGCTCAAAACTCACTCACGGGCAACTATACAATTAAATTCAGCAACTTGCCACCATGCCACTGTGTGCAACGGTCATTCTAGAAAGAGTTCCAAAATTGCTTTGAAGGGTGGACTGGGTGTTGGCGTCAGTGCATAGCTTCCCAAGGGGAGTACTTAGAAGGTGACTGTAGTGATATTCAGCAGTGAGGTATGCAGCACTTAGAACCATTGAGTTCATGGACTTAGTTGTCATACCTCATATCTGCAGCTCCTACCCTGTTCAGTCTAGGAGAATTAACTCAGGGTCAGAAGTCTGCCTTTAGGCCCAAGTCCAAGTTCCAATCTGGCAGCAGGGATTGAGGCGCAGGGAGGGCCTTTTTCAATATCACACAGCCAGGAGGCAAGGAGGCGGCTTTCTCTAGGAGGCTTCTCAGGAGCAGACTGAAAGTAAGCTTGAAGAAGATCAGTGTTTCAGGCCATCTTGCTGGCCCTGCTTCCAGAGGGACTGTGTGTTCTGGGGAAAGTGGGCGGGGGGGGGGAACGGGGTGGAAGGACGCCTATCCCTTCTGAGATTACTCTCGTCTCCCTTTCATCTCTCCTCACATTAAGCTTTCGTCTCAGCCTAATCTGGATTCTCCCTGAGGCACTGGAGCACCTGTTTCCTGGAATTCTTGCCTCCAGCATATTGTTAAGGGGAAAAAACGGGTCCCTCCTTCCTGCTGCCCAGCACAGGCAGTGCAGGGGCTAGCGGGGTAGCCAGGTGACCTGTGAGGGACCCAGGCTTGCAGATCTGTCAGCCAGACTCAGGTGGGGCAGGCCACAAAGAGCGGCTTTGTGCACTCACACTCACACACACCTCACACGCCCCACACAAGCTCTTTCCAAGAACAGCTCCTGGAGCCTGATTGCCAAGACAGAGGAGCCACTGGTCGGTCAGCCTCCAGCAGGAAACAGTGCTCCGTGGCCTTTGTTGATCAAAGGGCTTTGCGAAATCTCCAAACTCCTCTTGGAAGGGATCCCGGACTTAGGTGGTGTTTCCCTGCAGCTGGAGACACGGTGAAGGCTAGCCCAGTCTCCCCGGCCTGGAGGAGGTGAAGGTAGGGTGGTAGGAGGGGAAGAGAGCCCCCAGGGGGTTGGCTTGGAGTCTTCAGCAGCTGGCTTAATCCCTCACTTTCATTATTCATTCTCATCCCACAAACCTGGGGGCGGGGAGAAATCACCCCATTCTGCAGATGGAAAAACTGAGGTTTACAGAAGGCTAGCCGTCTATTGAAAAGTCTGCAATGAGTCGGTGCTAGAAATGAAACTGATTTGGCACGAGTCACAGGTTTGGCCCAGTCCTGCTTCAGAATGAGCCCTTCCCTGGCCCTGTTCTGAGCCCCAGCTCTGACCTCTGATTGAGCTATGACTTGCCCTACTATGAGCCTTGTACCTGCCCCCAACTGTTCTCTGATCCCAGCCTTAGACACTTTAATCCTGGCCCTGTTTGGGCCCCACTCTGGTCTCTGATCCCTGACCCTAACCCCAGATTGCCTCTCCTGGCAGCTGTTGACATTTGTGTGTGTGTAATTTTTTGACTAACCTCTATTTTACACAATAAACTTTATTTTTTTGTGAGGGCCAGAGACCTGAGTCTATATACATTCTCCAGCACTTGTAACAGTGTAATAACAGTAGTACTTTTAATAACAAACATTCATTCAGCACTTACTAAGTCCAGACTTTGTGCTAAGTGTTTTACAGGTGTTATGTAATCCTCACAGAGTATTCTGAAGTGCTATCATTAGCCCCACTTTACAGATGAGAACGCTGAGCCCCAAGGTCACGTTAGGAAGAAGTAAGTAGAGACACAGCATGCTTCTAGCAGTCTCCTTCACCCACCACACTTAGCTGTCAGGTTGGAGGATTGGGGGTGGATAGAAAAGCTTCAGTTGAAAGAGGAAGTATTTGAGCAGGTGGAAGAAGAAGACTCTTTGGAGACCCCGGGTTTCTGAAGCTTCAGAAGGGAAAGTTGAGTCAGGATGGGGGCCATGAAGGAGTATCTGGAGACTGAGGGAGACAATGACGAGGGAATGAGACCAGCTACACCGTGCAAAATGAAAAGTCTGGGCCCTGTGTTAAAACATTAAGGATTTCAAGGTGGTGACAGTGTGGCATTATGGGGCCTTTCTGAGCCGAGGGCCCTGCAGATTGCATAGGTTGTGTGCCCATGAAGCTGGCCCTTGGAGGGAGTACCGTGCGGGAGGAGCTGGGCTCAGGACACCCCTTGGGTGGAGATGCTGGTCAGTGAATGTGGGCATTACAGCGGCAGCTAAGGCTGGTGCCTGACTCACCTGGGCTGTATCTCCAGGAGGCTCAGGGCAGCAAGCTGCTGAGTATGTACACAACATTGAACTGGTAGTGTGAGTATGGAGGCCTGTACATAGAAAGGTCCCCTATGAAGCAGCTCTACTCTGTCACATGGGGTTGCAATGAGTGAGAATCAATTCAACAAAATCTGTGACTCAAATGGCCAAGCTCTTGAATATTAACCATAAGGTTAGCGGTTCAAACCTACTCACAGCTACCTCAGCGGGAAGGCCCGGTCATCTGTTTTCAGAAGGTCACTGCTTTGAAAATCCTACAGAACAGCTCTACTCTACACCCATGAGGTCACCGTGAGTTGGAAATGACTCAGTGGAAACCAGTTTTTTGTTTGTTTAGTATAGAGAGGAGTTGTTGACAAGCAGAAAATATGGTTGTCTAGGGGCTGATGGATGTCTGATAGGCCTGGGGAGGGATGAGTGGGGGCTGTGTGTGTCTGAGGGTTACTACGAGGTGTGTATGTGCACACGTGTGAAAGACAGACACCTGGGATTGTGAGGTCTAGGGCAGAAGCAGCAAGTCCTGTGTGTATAAGAGAGAGACAGAGAATATACACGTGCGCATACGTGATCGGGAAAGTGTGGGGAATACATGTACGTAATTATGAACGTGTGACCATGTATGCCTCCCCAACCTGCCCTACTGGGTGCTGGCCCATGCTACGTTCCCTGTTTGAGGGGCTCCAAGGTGAAGATGCCCCCAGCCTGCCCCAGTCTGGCCCCCAAGCCTTTGTGGGGACACATTCCTGCTTGACACAGGGTGAGAAGAGCTACAGAACCGCCTCCTAGGCTGCTGGGGTGATCCTGGGCCAGTGGTATCAGGTTCCCAGTGCTGGCCCTCCCTCTGCAGCCCTTCCAGGGCCTTTGTTGGCAGTTCAGACAAACTTGTCAGGGGGGTGGGCAGAAGGCTGCCTCCTAATCGGCTTTCCCAGAAGAGAGGAGAAAGAGAGATTCCAGGGGGTGGAGGGGCTCCATCCCCGGGGCCGCTCTGTGGAAAACAGTTAGTAGGGGGTAGACTATGCCTGCCCTTAAAGGGGTCCATCCCCCAGGACCTTCTCAACAGGTGCCCCTTCTTCCTAGGGCTCCTATGAAACTAGGACTCTTGGTCCAAGGCACAAGAAAAGGGATTTGGGGAAAAGCTCCAGGCAGCCCCATGCTGTTCCCCTCTCACCCATCAAGGGCTGCCTAAGCACTGAAGGCAGGCCAGGAATACAGCTGCCCAGCCCCTCGAACTCCCCTTAAGTCTCCTCAGTTTTTCACATCTGAGTCTTTCAGGAAGCAGGCTCAACATAGTCAATGACTCCCATTCAACAGAAGAGGAAACTGAGAGACAGTGATTTGCCCACAGTGAACAGGAAGGCAGCAAAAGCTTGTTCCCATCTCCTCAGTAGGATCTCTTTGCTTCTTAGTCAAGTTTTCTGAGGTCCATCCTTAGCTTCTTCCCCTGTGACTTCATTCACCATCTCAGTTGGCAACTGCCAAGGTTAGAAGCATGGATTATCCCTCAGTACCTCCATTACTAGATATGTGGTCCTGGGCAAGTAATTTTAACTTCTCTGTGCCTCAGTTTCTTCATCTGTAAAACGGGGAAAATAATAGTACTCACCTCATAGGGCTGTGAGGATTCAGTGGGTTATTATTTGTAAAGTGCCTGGCATAAAGTGCTATGTAAGTGTGCAAACAGATTAAAATCAAAGTCATCCTCACAGACAGATCCCTCTCTGGCACTCTGATCCAATGCACCCCAACATCTCCCCTTGAGTATATTGTAGGCTCCTCAAAAGAAACAAGTGTCCAATCTGAGTTCAGGGTCATTTCTCCATGCTTACCCACCCCAAGGGTCCTGGTCTGCCCTGGCTAAGCCAGATCTGGGGGCACCCTGACCCTCCGATACCTGTGGTCACCATGGTAACTATACCTCCTGCATCTCTCATGAAGCTACCCTCCTTTTCTCCTCCCCCTATTACTGCCGCCCCCCAATGCCCAGGTCACTGCCACCCTCTTCTCACCAGGACATGACAGTGGCTTTCTCTGCTCTCCCCTCTCTCTGCCTCTCTAGCTCCTTCCCCTGAAACCATCAGGTGGCAAAGGGGTGTATATGGGGTGCATGTGTGTGTGTGTGTGTGTGTGTGTGTGTGTGTGTGTGTGTGCGCGCGCATGCATGCGTATGTGGGGGCAGTGGAGGGATTTTCTAAAATTAAGCCTGATCCCCTCAAGCCCCTGCTGGAAATAGCTCTCAGTGCCCCCCATAGCCCTTGGGCTTGAGTCCAAGCCCTGGGCTTCCCTTTCCATTCTCAGCCCTGCTCTTTCAGAGGCCTCCAGCCAGCATAGTCTTGCAGCTCCGTGTGTGCTGTGCCCTCTCCTGATGCCCTTCTCTCTTGCCCTCTCGGTGAGCACTGAATCTATGAGACTCACCTCAAAAGTTCCCCTCCCAAAGGGCATTCCTAAATCCTCTGGCTGAGTTACAGCATCTTCCGTGGCTCCAAACTTCTCTGTCTTTTGAACCCCAAGTTAACCTCTGTGTTCTAATTGTCTTGAGAGCAGGATCCTGTTTTCCCTTCTTATTTCTACTTACACAGCCCAGGCATACAGCAGCTGCTCAGTAAGTGCTGAATCCAAAGTACCAGGGCACCCCCATACCAGGGAAGGTGCGTACCTCAGGGCTGAGGTGTGTGCAGGCATGTGGCAGCTGAGGGCAGGGAGGGAGCGGCAGGAGATCTGGCAGACATTTGATCTGTCAGCCCTTCCCCAAGCTGCAGGGTGTGGGGCATGCTCCTTGCCCTAATCCTTAGCCACACTGGGCAGAGAAGAATGTGTTTCCTGGGGTCAGCAGAGACCTGGGAAGTAGAGCAGTCAGGGATCTCCCAGAGCCACCTGTCCTGAGGTCCCTGTCCCCAGGAAGCCCCGCACACAACCCGCCTTACACTGCTCCAGCCTCCTGACTTCTCCTAGCAAAAACTCCCAGAGGACTCTTGCCTCCTGCCAGCCCCCGGCCCTGTGAGCACCCCTCCTCCTGCTTTGGAACCCTGTGCGGACATTCTGAAACTCCAGCTAACAGGGCAGGGGCACAGCCAGCAGAATGGGGACGTCTTGTCACCTTTCACTTAAAATGTAGCAGGAAGGACCGAGGTTTCACAGCAAGAACTCCCTAGTGGTGCCCTTTTCCTGCAGTTATTGCTTACACCGTCTCAGTCTCTCTCACTGCCCCCCGCCAACAAATGTCAAGCAGAAGTTGTAGATTCACAGCACAGGTTTCCACGCAGACAACCTTGTAATAACCTACACACATACACCAGACTCCAGAGCTAGGACCAAAATAAGTCACGCAGAGTCAATTTTAACTCACAGTGACCCTGTAGGGCAGAGTAAAATTTCCCCGTAGGTTTTCCAAGGCTGTAAATCTTTATGGAAGGAGACCGCCACACCTTTCTCCCGCAGAGCAGCGGGAGATCAAATGACTGATCTTCTGGTTAGCAGCCAAGTGCTAACCACTGCACCACTAAGTCTTAAGTCCCAGAGCCAGAAAAATCTTCAAAAGCCTGTAACCCAACCTGCCACCCATGGCAGAAATCCCTTCTTTATCCTTTGTTTCCATACCTCCGCTGACAAGGAGCTCACTTCCTTCTAAGGCCATGCATTCTACCAGACAGCAGCTCTGGCTTTACAGCCAAACGTGCCCTCCCCTGGTGGTTCCCTCTGGCCCCAGCTCACTTACCATTTCTTCCAGAATGCCCTGCCCTTCTCTGTCCTGCAGGCCCATACTCCTGAGGCTAACATTTTGCTGGGCTAACCACCACCCCAGGTGTCCCCCACTGAGGCTGCCCCAGGCAAGGTCCAATCAGCCCAGAGAAGATGGAACTACCCCCTCATCCTGGTCACTTTGCTCCCCTCACAGTGACCTCAGAGTAGCACACCAGCCACTGATAGGCAAGGGCCACAGAAGGAGCTACCAGGCCAGTTCACTGTCTGGTCACAAGACAGGCCTGCCTCCCTCTTGCCTCCCACTGGGCTGCAGAGGCAGTACGCAGACCAAGAGACACTGCCCATGCAGGCCATGGCAAGTACCTCCTCTTGGAATGAACATGGGTAGAGGTCTGTGCTGCCAGAATCTCTTTTATTAGCCAAGTAGGACAAAGAACAGGTCACAACATCACAGGAAGACAGACAGACAGATGGATAGGTACTCAGGTCAGAGAGTCATGCTGTACTACAGTGGGAGCAGGGCAGAGGAGAGGGGTAGTCTGAGTCTTGTTTTTCCAGCTAACAGAATAAATAAATACAGTACACAGTGTTTTTGCCACAGGTTGGCACAACCTCTAAGCACAAATGGTCACGTAACAGCTGGATTGGAAAGCAGCCAGCCAGCTGCAGAGTTGGGGTGAGGGCCCAGGCCCCTGGACCATGCTCTGGGGAAGTGAGGAAGTGGGGAAAGGGAGACCTCAAATAGAAGGGAGAGGTGAAGAATGAAATTTTCCCAGAAGGGACATTCAGAGCTGGACCTTCAGGGAGCAGCAGGTCTGGGAGAGAATTCAGCTTCTTGTCTTAGGTGCTGCAGGCCACCCCATGGCCTTGCCCCTTTGGAGGCTCATGGTACCATCCAGGAGTACCCCTTCTTCTCACCCTCTAGCTGCTTCAATACCTGAGGCCAGTTCCCTAAACTAGGTGAGATCAGCTCAGGGTCAGGGAACACATACAGCCCCATCTCTGTCCTCCCTGGACAATAGACTTGGGGAATGGGGTCAGTGGGATGACAGAAGTATTGACAAAGGTCTGAGGAAAGCTGGGATGAGTCCCAGTGGGTCTGGATCCAGCCATGACAAAACAGAGAGCCAGGTAGACTGGACCCTTAGAAGGTCAGGGAGGTTTCCCAATGGTGTGGGGTTCCGAGGCCCAGTGACAGTCACTTACATGCAGGGATGGGCAAAAAATAAAAAGAAATAAAAAAATTCAGCCCCCATGCCTGGTCCAGATGAGACTTTTTTGTTTCAGAAAAACACCCCAAGTCAAAAACCCCTTTTGTGTTTCCTGGAGTCTCCACCAATCTTCCAGTCCCAGGAGAACCTTTCCTCCTCTGAGGGTCCCATGACTGCTAGAGTCATCTTCCAGTCCCCAGATTCCAGCAAACACTCCCTGTTCAGAAACCCTCAGCTGCCTGTCTTGGTGCTTGCCACATCAGGATGAGGTCTTTAGCCTGCATACAAGGCCTATAAACCCCACCTCTCGTGAACCCAGCCCTCCACCCCATGATCTACACAGTCTCCCTTCCATTCCTCTGCTCAATTTTCCGGGCCCATGCTACCACCCTCTCACTTATTTCCTTTATAAAGCCTTCCTCATCTTCCCTAGCCCAGTCCAGGCCTCCAGAGACAACAGACACTGATTGCTCTGCAAACCAGTCCTACTGAGGCACCATAGGCCCCTCTCTCCCTACTGAGAAAAGTTTTCAGATGCAACTTCTCTGAGCAGAGGGTAAAATGTTCAGTGGTGAGCCACAGAGGGTTGATGGACATGGCCAGGATTTTGTCCAAGGCATCCCCTGCCTCTGCCCAGAGCTCCTGAGGCCATCCCAGGGCATGGAAAAAGAATGACCACAGAGGCTGGACTGAACGCAAGAAAATAAAGCAGGATCAAATCCAGACTACCTTAAGTAGAAAGAGCCCATTATATTTACTGGGAAACTGAGGCCCAGAGATTGGCAGCACCCACAGAGAGGCTTGTGTGTGCAGCACCAATTGCCCCATGGCAAAAAGGGAAAAAAAACAAACAAACTCATTGCTATTGAGTCAATTCCAACTCATAGCAACCCTATAGAACAGGGTAGAACTGCCTCATGGTTTCCAAGGAGCACCTGGCAGCTTCAAACTGCTCACCGCTGATTAGTAGCTATAGCTCTTAACTGCTATACCACCAGGGTTTCCGCCCCAAGACAAGGGAACAGTAATTTTCTAATTCATGTATTGTGCCTCTGAGAGCCTTCTGTCCGGAAGGGCTGTGAGCACAGACATGCAAAATGTTGGAGCCAAACAAGACATCTATCCAGACGGCAAGCCGGTCCCATGAGGCCACCAGCTTGTCCAAGGTCACAGTGCTCTGAAAGGGAGTTTGCTGAACTGGGCTTCCAGGCCATAAGGGGGAGCACACTTCTCTATGCCAGCGACTAGCAGGACAGAAGCCCTGACTTCTGTCTCAGAGACAGAAGCCTAAGAGTGCATGTTGATGGTTATTTTGCATTTGCTGTGACGGGAGCCAGAATTCCACCTGACTCTTGGTTCAGACACACTGCTAGGATGCACAATACAAGTTAGACCTGGAGGCTGGGGTACTGAGGAAGACTGCCAGCCCTCTCCCCTGGAGACCCCTGCCCAGCGGTGCCCCTTACCCCTCTGCCTCCTACCAAGCAGTGAAGTCTCACTCACCAAAGTGCAGTCTACAGCCCTGTGGTCAGGGTGGAAGGGCACACTGCTGGGTTAATCTGTGTCCTGGACAAACGCTAGCCCCAGACGCCTGTCCTCGGAGGATTTACAGACAGACACTCTACTGGCCATCCTACTGCCACCCAAGCCTGACTCTGCCTCTGTTCCCCTCCTCTGTATCTTGGGGACTGGGACCTTGAAGCTGAAGAGAAAGACCAGAAAGTGACTCACCTCCCCTTCTAGATGTCAGGCCTGGGGAAGGACAGTGCAGGGGCTAGTGCCACCTCCTGCCTGCAGCTCCAGGGGCTCCAGCTAGGGCTTTGCTCCCTCTACCAGAGAATAGCTGCCTGGAGGGGCAAGAGGAGATGGGCAGGCAGGGGACAAGCGCCTAGGGCAGAAGAGTAGGAAAAGGACAAGGAGAAGCAAAAGTACTGAAACCAAAAACTCACAGCCCCAAACAAAACACAGCTTGGGAACTGACAACACCAAGAGACCCAGCACCAGAGGAGGAGTGCAGGGGCTCGGGGGTCAGAGATGGGAGAGCGAGCAAGAGTCTGGAAGGCTGGGTGGGGGGAGCGAGGGCAGGGGGACAGGGCAGAGACAGGGAGAAGAGACCGGGGGAGAAGGAAAGGAGAGAAAGAGAGAGGTCGGGGGGAGGGCAGAAGACAAAGGTGGAGGCAAGGGTGGCGGTCGGGAAAGAAAGGATCAGGATGGGAGTGGGCAGGGAGCCTGGGGCAGGCAGGTGCCTGAAAATATAGCTTTATATATTTATATTTATATCTCACATTCCACACATCAACTTACTAGGGGGCAGGAGGGCAGGGAGGAAAGAAGGAGGAGACACTGGGGTGGCTATCTGGCTGCTGAGAGCCCCTCACTCCCCCAGGAAAAGCTGGAGACATCTCAGCCTCTGGCCTCCACCCCAGTTGCCTCCACGGGGTCCAAGCAGGGCCATGCAGAGGGTGTAGTAGGTGTGGGCATCACCTCAGGCTGGGGCTCTTGGGAAAGGGAAATGAGAGCAGGACTCCAGGCCCCAGGATCCCTGGGCTTTTAGAGTTAACTCCTTGTGAGCCATCTGGGGATATCATGGGGCCAGGGAACCCAAGAACTCTGACTGGGTTGGGGTCAGGCAGTCAGTTGGGCAATGTATCGAGTCCCAGAGAGGCGGCATGCTGCTTGGCCCGAAGCCGCAGGTTCTCGATGCTAGTGGTTTTACTGTTCAGGGTGGCCGACGCGGGTGCCAGGCCTGCCGGGGGCGCAGGCAGCAATGGGGAACCCCACATCCCCTGGTGGGCAGCAGCAGCTGCAGACAGGGACTGGTAGTAGGACTGGCAGTGCAGTGAGCCCAGTGGGGCCATGTTGACGCCCAGGTAGGGCACAGCAGCAGCAGCAGCGGCGGCAGCAGCAGGGGCTGGACCCCCAACCTCGAAGGACGAGTAGTGCACCAGGTTGTTGGTGGCTGCCATGTGCTGGCGGAATTGCTCCTGCAGGCGGAAGAGGCTCAGCGGGGATGAGGAGTAGGAGTGGGAGGGTCCCAGCAGGCTGCCTCCCGGGGCTGCAGGAGCTACGGCCAGGCTGCCTGGGGAGTCTGCAAGCAGAGAACCGAGAACCAAGCGCTCAGGACCAGGGGACTGGTCTGCCAGGAAGGGCTCCATCTGCTGTCCCACTTCACTGGCACTGCAGATGAGGCCATGGCTGGGCCAGGGCACCCTGTGAAGGAGGGACCCTACCAAAGCTCTGACCTCTTTGGGAGCCCCTTTTTCTTTTCAAGGGCTGTCACCTTCCCTTTGACATCTCCTGTCCACGGTTCTCATTTCTGCCCTCCAGCTCTCTGTTCACAGCTTTGTCCCTGCCCTGCCTGGGCTTGGATCTTGGGGCTTGTGTCAGAGATTCGCCTCCTGCCAGACCTCTGTGCCTTCAGAAACACCGTTGTGTGTCTTCACTGAGTGTGCTCTGGTTTATCTGTCCTGGTCACCAAAATCCTGACTTTCACAAAACAAACAAGAACCTGTTGCTGTCAGTTCCATTTCTTAGTGACCCCGTGTGTTACAGCGTAAAACTGTTCCCTAGGGTTACCTCTGCTGGAGTCTTCATGGAAGCAGATTGCCAAGAATGATGATTCCAGCCAAGGTAAGTAACCCTATGGAACAGTCTTACTCCGCAACACATGAGGTCACTATGAATTAGAGTTGACTTGATGGCAACAGGTTTTGTTTGTTTTGTGAAAGTATGTCAGGATTTTGGCGACCAGGAAACATATACCAGAGCACACAGGGTGAAGAGACACGGAACTGTGTTTCCGAAGGGACACAGGTCTGGCAGGAGGCGAATCTCAGACACAAACCCCAAGCTCAGGCAGGGCAGGGACAAGGCTGTGAACAGAGAGCTGGAGGGAGGGACTGAGAACTATGGACAGGAGACATCAAAGGGAAGGTGACAGCCCTTGAAAAGAAAAAGGGGCTCCCAGAGGTCAGACCTGGGGGCTTGGCTTTGGTTGGTAGTTGAGTACAAACTGTTGGCACCACCCAAGACGATAGATACATCGCTTTTGCCTTGAGCAACCAAGTGCTCCTCCCCTGCCACTCAGCTCCCCCTGCAGAACTTCCTAAACCTTCCTGTGATTCAGCAGCTCAAGGGTGAATCCCTAGCACAGGCCCCCAGGACTCTGCTTTGGCCAAATACTCGGATAGGTCAAGTCATTGAGTGCTAGTTGTTAAAGGTTTTGTCTCTCCCCTTTGCTCTGATCCACTTCAGAAACCCAGGCCGCTGTTGGGACTAGACCCCGGCCACTTTTCCCCAGTCCACCCTGAGACCCCAGGCCTCACCTGCCTTGGGGCTGCCCCGCTTGCAGCCCAGCCCCTTGCTCTCAGCCCCAGGGCTCTTAGTTTTGGGATCCTCGACTGCTGCCCGGGGCTCTTCCTCTCGGTCCGGCAGGTCCTCGGGCGCTGACTCACTGGCCGACTGTTCTGACAGGCTCAGGTGAAGCTCAGCAGGGGGGTTGCTGCTGGGCAGGCTGGGGGGCTGGTCGGTTTCCAGCTGGGTGTCCGGGGTTGGGGCCTCAGTCTTGCCTTCTCCTTGGGAGCCCTCAGTGTCCTTCTGCTTCTGCAGCTGCTCTTTCTGCAGGCTGCGCTGCTTCTTCCGGAACTTGGCCCTGCGGTTCTTGAACCACACCTGAGGGTAGTGGGGTAGGAATGGGGGTTAAGGGGGAAAAAGGGCGAAGAAATGGAGCCGTGCAGTAGGGTGCTCTGGGGGACTGTGTATGATAATATTGTCCCCCACCTCTAGGAAACGTACACCTGAAATCTCTTTCAAAACTCCCCTTCTAATACTTAGGGCATTCACAGTGACACCAGGCACACCTTGCACTGAGGGCTGAAATGTCAGTCCCTGGGCAATGGGAAGCCAGATGAGATGGGAGTCGTGGGGGCGGTGCTTGTCTGCAAGGTCTAGTTAGGAAGCTGAGGCCTACCTGCACCCGGGCCTCAGGCAGGTTGGTGCACATGGCCAGCCTCTCACGCATCACCACGTCCGGGTAGTGAGTCTTCTGGAAGGTTTTCTCCAGGGCCTCGAGCTGCTGGGCAGTGAAGGCCGTGCGGCTGCGACGCTGTTTACGGTGCTGGGAGCCATAGCGGGCCTCCAAGATGATGTCTTGAAATGTACAGCCGTTGGAGGGCAAGGAGAGGAGGCCCATTTAATTATGGGAAATAGGTTCTGAATATTATCCTGCTCTGGCCCACTGCAGACACCCAGGCTTCTGACAGAACTAGGCCTTGGAAATCACACATCCCCTCTCCATATGACTGGGTTTTCAGTATCTCTCTACTCCATTAGAAACCCTAATGGTGCAGTAATTAAGAACCACAGCTACTTACCAAAGGATCCAAAAAACAAAAAAACCAAACCCACTGCCATCAAGCCAATTCCAACTTACAGCAACCCTATAGGATAGAAAAGGACTGCCTCACAGGTTTTCAAGGAGCACCTAGTGGATTCAAACTGCCAACCTTTTGGTTAGCAGCCATAGTTCTTAACCACCATGCCACCAGGATTTCCAACCAAAGAGTCAGTGGTTGGAATCTACCAGGCGCTCCTTGCAAACCCTACGGAGCAGCTCTACCCTGTCCTATAGGGTTGCTATGAGTCAGAATCAACTTGGTGGCAACAGGTTTGTTTTTTAGTTTTTCTTTTGTTTCTTGTCTACCCTGTTACCCACTGTCAGGACCACAGGGGTCTAACTCATCACCATGAATGGCCATCAGGAACATGGTTGAGGGAATCTTCTGTATTTGTCATTCAATGGGGTAGTAGGTTTGACCCAAGAGACTTAAAGTCCCAGGATACTGTGAATATAATATTCTGAGATTATACAATGTTGTTAAACTGTAAAGCATGTTACAAAATTATAATACCCTGGAGCCCTTAGATTCTGGGCACTGAGACCTCTTTATCTTCAGACTATAAACACCTGACCAGTGAAAGCCAGGCTACGGGCTAGTACTTATCTTCAACGTCTAGTTACAGAAAGTCTGATTGGATAGACAGAATTCACTGCATTGCAAGAGCTGGCACTTGAGTCTATGTCTTCTGGCTGTAAATCTCATCACCCCAGTTGTCCGATGAAAGTCTGGTGACAGGACCTGACACTCCTGAACTTGTATCTCCTGAACAGAAAGCTCTGACAGGACCTCAAAGCTTAAGAAAGGTTTGTTGCACTTAGTCTTGACCTTCTGGCTATCTCTTCAAGGAAGAAAGGACAGAGAGACCAGGTTCCAGCTATCAAGGCTTGGAGGGGGCACAGGGCATAGACTACTGATTCCACATTCTGGCAGAATAAACATCTGCCTAGGATTGGTTTCTGTACATCAAATTCCTGGAGTAGATAGTAAACCTGTCACTCTATTTCCTGACACCACCACACAAGTAGATTCTAGACTGTCTGTACTTAGGGCTATGTCTCAGCCCCTACAGAGATATGCCAGAGTCCAGGCATCACAGAATATCCCACAGAGAGAGGCATGTGGGTACTGAAGAAGTCTCAGACTTTGAATCTCCTTGGCTCCTTCTTCATTTTAAGGAGAGAGCCCTGAATCCCTCACACACTGGCTCTAACTCTGGCGTGGACTGAGTCCTGATCTGGGCCATCCACAAAGCTCTTGCTGGGTACTGGGGGACAGAGTGTGAAATGCTCAGTTGGCATAGTGGACACTGGCTGAGAGATCAAGCTGTCTACACCATTAGCAAAAGCCTCCAGTGGAAGGCGAGATCTCCATACAAATGCCCTCCTAGAGAGCATGTCCCTCCTTCCTAAGAATTAGAGGGGTGAGCTGAATACCCAAGTCCCGTGGTCCCTGCCACCAGAGGTGAGTCTTCCTCTCCAACTTCTTCCTTTTGAGGCCTAATGCCCATGCTGATCCGGTGGCCAGGGCCTCAGTTTCATCCACCAAGTCTCACCCAGAGGCTTGGCAGAGGCTAGGGGGCTAGCAGAGATGGCAGGGACCTCTATCCCATCCCATTCCTGTGTCTTTGCTCAGGCTGGTCTACCCTTCTTGCCCTGCTTGTGAGATGGGGTAAATGAATAAATGCTTTCTTCACAGGGTTCTTAAGAGAATTTGCAGGCACAGAGCTGCTCCAGTGTCCAGTACAGTGCTGGCATACCCATTCATGGGTTTGAACCAGCATCTCTCTGCCTTGCTAAGTTACGTGGGTCTTTCTGAATCTTCCAGTGTAAATCTTCCCAGTACTCAATGCTCCCTCCTCCCGTGTCCTCTTCTAGAGCCTCCTTCCCCAGACCTCTCCCCCAGCCCCTAGGGATTGTCCCCAGGGCCCTTACCAGCCAAGCGCTCAGCCAGTGTAAGCGCATGCACTGACGGCCGATAGTCAGGGGCATGCTGGGCCTGCTGGGCCGCCTGCTGGTGCAGGTTGTACATGGCACTAAGCGAGTTCATGGCATGTAGAGAGTAGCCATTCACCCCGTAGTGCTGCATCGTGGCATCCGCCTGCGGACAGATGGGGAGAGGGCATGAGGCAGGGTAGCCAGGCTCCTCCCTGGCGGGAGACTCCAGCCTTATCTGCTCCACCCCAGCAGCTTCTGTCTCCCTATCAGAAAGTAGCCTGGCTTAGAGTATAAAGGCTCCTGCATTTATTCATTTATTCACTCACTCATTCATGATTCACTCAGCAGAACCAGTGCAGGGTTTAACACCTTAAGCTCTGGAATCAGACTGCCTGAGTCGGAAATCTCAACCTTGCTACTAAAGAGCTGTGTTGGGTTGGACAAGTCACTTAACCTCTCTGACCCTCAAGTCTCCCACTGCAAAATGAGGATAGTTCATACAGTCTCTATGAGTTGGAACTGACTCAACAGCAGAGGGTTTTGTTCTTAGTTCATGGGATTGTTGCCAGGATTAAAAGAAGCTTTTAGCACAGTGCTTGGCACACAGCTCACAAAAAACCAAACCCAGTGCCATCTAGTTGATTCCAACTCACAGCAACCCTATAGATGGAGTACAACTGCCCATAGAGTTTCCAAGGAGCATCTGGTGGATTTGAACTGCCGACCTTTCGGTCTGCAGCTGTAGCATTTAATCACTACATCACCAGGGTTTCCTAAAACATTAGTCATTGTGAGTTACCAGCTCATAGGCTGTTTTATGCATCTCTTTATTTGGCCACCCAAGCTCTTATTCATACATTCGTTGGTTCACTCTTACACTTGATTCATTCAGGGAATTCATTCCACACCAAGGAAGCAGCTGCAACCCATTGAGAGTAACTCAGAGCCAAGCCCAGGCCTGTACTCAGGACACTGAGTCATTCATCCTAAAGATCAGGTGAGAAGTAGTGGATTAAAGCAAAACCTGATGCGCCTGCACAGGCATAACAACACTACTGTTAGGACTGTTACTGTACATTCAGCACCAAGACCTCAGTCTGTTCTCACCATATTCCCTAGAACCATACAGGCCAAGAGCAACAAGCCTCATCTACAGACGTGTCTACTGAGGCCAAGAGAAAGTGCAGTGACATGTTACTGCCACACAGTTAACCCCAGGCCTACCTCACATTTCTGCAGCCTCACTGTTTGATGGCATATTGCTTCAAGGAAACCATCCACTCATTGGAGCATTCCAGTGGCCTCAGCCCTGTGGACTGCACCTGCTTCCTACTGAGATGGCTCAGACCAGCACAAGGCCACCAAGCTCCCATCAGGTCCAGGTCCCCTCCATATCCTGACAGTCCTTGTCTGGCCTCTCTGCAGTATCATCATTGGTGCCAGTTCTGGAACATGGTCCAGCATCTGCAGGGTCCTAACGGCGCACAGGTGTTCCTTGTTTCCTGGGTCAGGAAGGTGGGAGAGGCCACATGAGGGGCCCACTTGCTAAGACAAACAACATTTATCTCTTCCTCTTATCAGGTGCCCCAGATCCCCACTCTGCATGAAATAGACATAAGTACACATACCCAATTATGTATGTATTATGGTGTACTGTGTATTACTTGTATCATGGTATATAAGTGTGTGTGTGTTGCGTCCATGGTACGGTATGTGTATCTGTGTTGTGTGTGTGGTGTGTGGGTATGTGGTGTGTGTGGTTTGGAAATGTGTGTTTGTCTGTGATGGTCTCTATATACCCATGTTTGTGCATGATGGTTTGTGCGCTGTGTATATGTATGCACGTATGGTGTAGTATGTGTGTGATACGTGTGGTTGAGAAGAGAGTGTAGTGGGAGCTGTGCGGGTATGGTGTGAGTGTGTGTGGTGTGTGTGTGATGTGTGGTGTGGTGTAGTGTATGGGTCATAGATGGTGTGGTGTGGTGTATGTGTGACATGTGGCATGGTATGTTTACGATGTGTGGTGTATATGTATGTGATGTGTGCTGTGGTGTATGTGTGTTGTGTTATGGTATATGTGTGTGTGTGGTATGTGATATATGATGTATGTATGTGCGTGACGTGGTGTGTGTGATGTGTGGGGTATGGTGTGGTCTGTGTGTGTGATGTATGGGGTATGGTGTGGTGCAGTCTGATGTGGTATGTGTGACGTGTGGGGTGTGGTGTGTGGTGTGGTGTGTGTGCAATGTGTGTGTGTAGAGTACCTTGAGGGAGGGAGCAAGTGGAGGAGATGAGGCTGGAGAGACAGAAGAGGTCCAGATGCTGGAGGGCTTCAGGGCCCCTTATAAAGAGTCTGGATTTTACTCCGAGCATAATGGGAGGCCCCTAGAGGGTCTTGAACAGGGGAGTAATGTGACACAGTTTGCTCTGCAGAGTTCAGTTTGGCTGTTACCTGGAAAAAAGACTGCAGAGGGGATGCCAGGTTAATAGCTAGAGTGGCTTCACTAGTGAGGGAGGCATGAGGTAGGAAGAAGCCATCGGGTTCAGGGCATATCTGGAAGACAGAATCAACACTATTGCTGATAGCTTACTTATAAGGCATGAGGGAAAGAGATTCTTAAGATTTTTTTTTTTTTTTTTTATCTGAGTAACTAAGTAAAGATGGATCTTTTCCTGAATCAAGTGCGCTGAAGGAAGACTGGCTTTGGGGGTGAATAGGAAAGATAGAATTTTGGGGGACCAGGTTAAGTGTGAGATGCGGATCTAACTTCTAAGTCAGGATGTGGAACTGGCAGTTGAATACATAAGCCTGGTGGTGAGGGCTGGATTTACAAGTTCCTGAGGTAACACTCACACATTAACACCTACCAACAGCACTTGCTTAACAGAAATAGTCTGTTCTGTGCACTGTAAGACAGCCCCAACGGCAGAACTCTAAGAGAAGAGGCTGCCAGACATGACAACACAAAGCATTTAAACATTCGTATAATTGAATATACTATAATCAAAGACAGAAGGCAAACAACAAACCTGGAAAAGTATTGACAAAATTGATAAAATAGCACAAATAAATAAAAACAGAAAATATCTATAATATGTAAAGAGCTCTTACAACAGCAAGAAACAGATCATCACCTTAAATAAAGATGCTCTAAGTAAATGAAGACACAACTCATTAATAAACACAAAAAGCTCAGCCTTGCTTGAAATCAAGGAAATACAAATAGAAACAGGAAAATAACATTTTTCACCAATCACATTGGCAAACATGAAGAAAAGTTATTACCCAGGGTTATCTAGGGGAATGGAAAATGGCCATTCTACTGCCCTGCTGATGAAAGCCCTCGTTTCTTCCTGCATCGAAAGCCTTTGGAGAGTGCATCGTCTTTGACTCAACAATTCCATTTCCAGAAATTTATCCAGAGATAGGTGTACAGGAATATTTATCACAGCACTGCTTATGATGGCAAACAATTGGAAACCTAACTGCCCATCTCGAGAGGATTAGTTCCTAAATGAGGGTAGAGTCGTTCCTACAATGGAATGTGGTGCCACCGTTCAAAACAATGATGTGTATATATACACTGATGTTCACAGTATGTTGTTGAGCAGAAGAAATAGGTAACAAAACATGCATGATGCGATCTCATTTTTGTAATGTATGTATAAATATGCATAGAAAAAAGTCTGGAAGTTTATACCCTGAAATGTTAACAGAGGTCAACTCTGGGAGATAGCAGATGAGATTACAAGTAATTTTCACATTTATATTCTTTCTCTCCTTTTTCAGGGGGTGGAGAGAAGAGGTGTCCACGTGCTGCAAAGGTTGTGGGGATGGAGCGAGGTGCTAGCTTGCCTCCAAAATGTGTCACAAGCTTTCCAGGTCGGGAAGGGGAAACAGAGTTTAGAAGTAATTTTATCCACTCCCCTGTCCCCACCCCTGCTGTGCTGGAATGCCCCTCCAAATCCAGGGGCTTTGTTGCTTTAAATCTCTCTGCTGTTAATGTGGTGACATTTTAATTGACTTAATTATTACTGATCTCACAGTTTCTGAAGCACTAAGACATGTTTATTAACTGAAGCCAGGAGCGGTACCTCTCTGGGCAGATCTTACAACTGTCCAGCCCACTGGCCTCTGAAAACCCTCAAGACCTTCCTAGTCTGCCCTCACCCATCTCTCTGGCCTGATACACCCTTCCTCAATACCCAATAATACAGACAACCTGCCACTCCCTCCTCACCCACATAGCTTTACTCCTGCTGAGCTCTGTACCCGAAATACCCTTCTTCCTCCCTCTTCACCTAACAAACTCTTCCTTCTTTAATCAAAGCCTTAAAAGAAAAAGAGTTGTGAGTAGACTCTGACTCATGGCGACCCCATATGTTTCAGAGTACAGCTATGCCCCCCTGGATTTTTATGGCTTTGACCTTTAGGAAGCCAATCACCAGGGCTTTCTTCTGTCACACTCCCGATGCATTTGAATCGCCAAACTTTTGGTTAGTAGCAAGCATTTAACCTTTTGGGCCACCCCATGGACATTCATCAAAGCCTAGCTCCTCCTTAACAGAGTCTCCCCCAACTCACCCCTGAGAAAGCCTCTCTCCCTTCTCCAGGCTCCTGAAAGAAATGATGGTGGTGACAATGACAATGACAAAGATGACGATGACAACCATCATAACAGTTAAAAATTACTCTCAGTGAAACTTACATGGACTTTCTCAATTATAGCACCTGGATCACAGAACTCTAGAGATGACAATTCTGTCTCCCCAACTAGACCGAGCTCCTTGGGGGCAGGAAGTGTATCACATGTATTTCTGGACGCTCACCTCCACTCCAGCCCTGATCACAGAATCTAGCACAAAGACCAACCTCAGGAAATGAGAATTAGGTGAACGAATCACTATAAACAACTATTAATTAAGTTCCTCTGATACATAAGATATTTCTATCAACCCTCCCAGTGTCCTAGGAAGCACAAACTGCTATTATCCCCATCTTACAGATGCAAAAATGAAGTTGAGAAAGACTGGATAATGTGCTAAAGGCCACACAGCTAGAAAGTGGTGGAACAGGTTCCCACAGGTGAAGTTCTTACCACCAGCTAGTGTTGCCCAACTGCATTCATGCAGGCTCTTGCTCATTGTCATTGAGTCAATTCCAATTCATCAATGCTGGGACAAAGTAGAACCATTCCACAGACTTTTCAAGGCACACCTGGTGGATTTGAACTGCCAGTCTTTCGGTTAGCACCCATAGGATAGCTCTTAACCACTATGCCACCAGGGTTTCCATGCAGGCAGCCAACCCTAGCATATTCCATTCTCTGCCCTATGTCATCTCAGATTTGATCCAAGGCAATAGGAGGACAGCAAACAAAAAGCACACTCCACGTGGCCTGCACACTCATGAGTGTGTATGTGAGAGAGAGACAGAGAGATAAGGCTGCATTCCTCTCTCCCCAGCCTCAAACATCTCTTCCTCACTCCAGCTGGACATCAGGACCTAGATGTCCTCTGTGGCCACAGAGAGGTCTCTGTGTGTGAATGCTACACAACATAAAGTTGCACACATGTTGCTTCACGTAGCCACATGCCTGTAGCTCACCACAATGTCCATGTTTAGTCACAAATGTGTATGTAGCCTGAATGGGATCACTCTCATGACTTAATGTGCCTCGGTCTCTATGCATACCTGTATCTGCAGCTATTTAGATGTCTCTGTAAGTGTGCATGTCTGTGGGCACACATGTGTGTCAATGGATGTGTGCATGTGTGAATGCGTGTGACCAAAAGAACCCAAAGCTAAACGGGGCTCCCAGAAGTCACTGCTGCTAGATCTGTGTATTATCACTTAGGGTCTCAGAGGGAAAACGAGAAAAACATGAAAAGCAAGACAGAAAAAGACAGAAAGACGTAACTGATACAGAAAGATAGAAAGATCAACAGAGAGAGAATAAATAAACCAAACCCAAAATCACTACCATCAAGTCAGGTCCGACTCATAATGACCCTAGAAGTCAGAGTAGAACTGCCCCCATAGAGTTTCCAAGTAGTGCCTGGCGGATTTGAACTGCTGACCTTTTCATTAGTAGATGTAGCCCTTAACCCACTATGCCACCAGGGTTTCCAAGTTTATTTTATTCATTTTTGTTTCTGTAATGTTTAGCATAGGACCTAGTGAGCGCACATACACACACACACACACACACACACACACACACACACACACACACACACACACACACACCCCACACAGCTCTTGAGACTCATAGTGATCCTACAGGATAGGACAAAAGAGAATTGCCCCACAGGGTTCCAAGGAGCAGTTGGTGGATTTGAACTGCTGACCTTTTAGTTAGCAGCCAAGCTCTTAACCACTTGTGCCAGCAATAAATAATAGATATTGAATGAATGAAAAAGAACCAAAAATGGATAGGGAGGGTCCCCACAGCTCAGCAGGGAATGTGGAGTCCCAGCACCTCCACCTCATCTGTGGCAGGACTATCAGCCTGCGTTTGGAGGAACGTTAGCCCTGTGGGCCCTAACCCGGACCTGTCTCTGAGCCCTCAGCTAGGCCCAGGCTTAGAGAGACTCATCCGTATCCAGTGCTGAGCATTGGTGGGACCAAGTGCTGCCCAGGCCAGAGCACTGCGGGGCCTGCAGGAGCCTCTAAATGGGGCCCTGCACTCCTGGCCCAGGCTGGCCCTGCGTGGGCTCAGCCCACTGCACACTCCAAACAGAATCAATTACATATTTAAAAGGTGCCGCCCCGCAATTCCTGGCGAG
This sequence comes from Heterohyrax brucei, assembly GCA_028571685.1. Taxonomy (NCBI): domain Eukaryota; kingdom Metazoa; phylum Chordata; class Mammalia; order Hyracoidea; family Procaviidae; genus Heterohyrax; species Heterohyrax brucei. Next base: position 79,034,804 of record CM053140.1, on the reverse strand, counting down.
CCAGGAGAGCCATCCATCATGGCGCAGCCGCGTTTCACAAGCTGTCGAATTGTGCTTACATTGGTTAAAAGAATCTTTATATTTCATTAAGCAAGCAGATCGGCGGATCTCCCGCCACAGGCGCCATATAGATGGCTTTAATTTTCCAAATCTGCAAATGCATCCGTTATGTCCCCACGTCGCTGCCGGCTGCGGCCTAATGCCCAGCCAATCGAAGAATCAAGCAGAATTTTATTAGGGGGCATTTTTTTTATAAATTAACAGCAGCACTCACAAAACCACACGCAAGGCGTCTTTGATTAAAAGGAAACTGGATCATTCCTTTGGTCACACCACATTCAGACCACCCCCTCCATGAACCTATGCCATCTCTCTTCACCTTTTCTTTTCTTCCCTGAACTTTTCATTCTCCCCCAGCTTCCTCCGTTCCAGGCATAGTGAGACCCATCCTCTCATCAGCAATGACAGCTACCTTTCATTGAACTTTCACCCTCAGCCAAACCCTATTAGACTCAAGTACAGCATCTAACAAGTTTCAACACAACCCTGTTGGGTAGGTGTTATTATCCCCCATTTCAAGAATGAGAAATTGAGACTCAAGGAGGTAAAGTCACCAACTGAAGATCCCACAGTTAGACAGTGGTAGAAGCAGGGTGGCAGCCTGGGTCTTCAAGGATCTGACTGGTATCTACTCTCAGAGTGTGGCCAGGAGGTGGGCCCTGAGGAGGACTAGCCCTGGTATCACTGGTAGCAGCTGCAACTGTTACCATGGTCTTCCTTCCCTGAGAAATGCTGCTGTCCTTTCAGCCCCGGAGGTTCCCTGGTGACTTGCTGGGGGAAGAGGTTCCTGTAGCTATCTCTCCTATTTAGCAGTTTGGAGAGCAAAAGGACTTTCACTCACGCAGGTGGTGCACAAATAGGCAAACCCAGGAGCAACAGGACAGGGCTTCTGCCCCAGCTCCAGGCTGTTACGTGGCCTTGAGCAGCATTCTGCCATTTCTAAGCTCCTCTGATATGACATTGACCCAAAGGGTTGCTCCAAGAAAGAGTGAGATTTCAATCATGAAAGGGGTATAACCCAGAGCTGGTCAGCCACCTCTGAGGCAGGCTGCTCAGGAAGGATTCCTCTGTGTGTGCATGTGTGTGTGTACATGTGCGTGCACTTTGGGACTAGATGACCAAGAAGGCAGCCAACTCTGAGCCAGTAAGTCCAAGATTTTAAGAGAGCTCTAAGCTTGGCATATGCCACATACTCAACTCAGGCTACCTCATCCATTTCTTACTCCACCTCCAGGAAGGGGGCATTATTATTACCCCCACTTTATAGATGAGGAATGAGGCTCAAAGAAGGTGGGTCACCTTGGCTGATCTGTCTAGGAATTGGGAAAACTAAGTGCCCCCATTTCCACATCTGACCTTAGTTGTGAGTGGCCAGATTTCTGCACTGAGAACATACGACAATATGAGGGATATTGAGGCTCCTTTCCTGCCCTGACCAAGGTTGCTGAAGGCACAAGGTGTCTGACTTGAGATTTAGACATCTTCAGAGGCTATTTGTTTTACAGAGGCTCCAATAACCCTGACCCATTCTCAGTCACTGTTGAACCCTCCAAGCTCCCCGAATGTCCACTATCAGTATCAGGTGCTCAAGTGGTACAGAAAGCCCTGGAATCAGCCTCCTACTACTCTTGCCAGATCTCCCCATATCGACACACCTCCACTACCAAGGGGGCAGAGCAGCAACAACTCAGTGATTCACTGCACCAGCAAGGACGCAGGGAATGGCCAAACATACATTTCTAGAGAGAGGCACATACATATGAGGGCTAAAAGCAGTAAATGTGGCATCATTTGCCAGGGAATGTGGGTCCATCAGTCACCCTCAGATCCTCAGCCCTCTGAATTGCCAACCTCTGCCCCACATCTCCTTTCAATGCACAGTTAAACCTGTTTCCACCTCCTCTGTTTAAAACAGGTGAACTCATCTCTCAGTCAGTTATATCTGATCTCAGAACCAAATTTCTTGATGCTTCTAAACTTGTCATCTCTGCTTCCTCACCACCACCCACGCACCCACTACACCATCAGCTTTCCGAGACTGAGACACTGATCATGAAAGTCAGCATGTTGCCACCTCTGGGAATACTGTCCGTCCATCATCATCACCCAGAAAACTCTAATCCCTCACAGCAGGTTTAGGCATTCCCTTCTCCCAGAAGCCCTCCCTGATATCCAAGTCCGGGTCAGGTGACTTCTTTGAACTCTTATCATACCTTTACTTCCCTGAATTGTTGTTGCCCAGTTCCCTGCCTGTCACCTTCAATATACTGATAACTACATTTACCAAGCATCCTGATAGGCAGCATCTCATTGAAGCCTCACATCACCACTACCACCACTGCCGCTAAGTTAATTCCTATTCACAGCAAACCTATAGAACAACTTCATAATACCCATTGGATTGGTAAGGAAGCAGAGACCCGGAGAGTTAAAGTTACTTGCCTAAAGCCACACAATTAAGTGGCTTAGCCAGGATGGAATCCAGAGAGTCTAACTTCAATTCTGCCATTCTAATGCCCACCAGAGCCCCTAACCTCACCAGGCCAGGGCACGATCTGGCAACTCTCTGGGTCCCTAGTACCACTAGAGTGTGCAATAGGTATTTATTCCAGAAATAAAGATGGAGCACCTGTTTGTTGAGAGATGGCCTTTGGGATAGTACAATGCATTCCAGCTCAAGGGGCTCAGTTTCTAGGGGAACCCAGGAGGTCAGATGCCCTGGGGGGGGACCAACTCTGGGTGATGTAATAAGGGCAGCACTGGGGCGTTTAGAGCTCCAAACTAAGGACCAGTCAGTGTCTTCTCCCCACTCTGCTCACCCTTCCCTACCAGTGGCAGGAAAGACTTAGGATCCCTACCAGAAGCTGGTATCAACCTCCCGACCTTGCCACAGACCTTGTCCCCAGTCTCCAGCCCCACATGAGTTCACCATTGCTCTCACCTTGATCATGAATCACTCCTCTATGGGGCACTTGACAAATGCACCATAACCAGTATTACGCCACTAGAAACCCCACATTGCCTCATCCATCTATGGAAGAAATGAGTTGTTGAGGTTGTGGAGTCTTCCAAGACCCCTCCAACTCAGCTAAGGGTCCTGAAAGTGTTCCTGGAGTTGAAGCTAAGAAGGACAGGCAAGTGGGCTTCCGCGTGTGACTTCACAAGGGCTTGAGGGGATAGGGGGCCAGGCACCAGCCATTCAGTCCCCATCAGTTCCTCAAAGGAGATGCTCAGCTCAGCCAACGGGTTGGGGCAGAGGGACTGTGGCTAAGACGCCAAAGAAGAGGGTGGGTGTGTTTCAGGACAAACTCTGGCCGCCAACGCCCTGAGGAACCCCAGTACACAGAGTTCCCTACACAAACTGTTATCCATTAACATCCAATTATCCCTCGGTCCGAGCCATTAATTATAAATCAGCCGCTAATTGGGGTAATTAGCCCCCTGCAGGCTAATGGGCCGAGACTGAGGGAGGCCTCTCCGCCTACCATCCTCAGTTTTCCGTCTCCTGTTTTCCAAGGTGCGAAGAAATCAGGTGACAGGCATTCATAAAAAAAAAAAAAAAAGAACGAAATCCAACTGGAGAAGAGAGGAAATGGGAAATGTGAGAGTCTAGTCTGTTGTTTGCTTTTCCTTTTCTTAATTCGGTCCAGCATCGACCCTGAGTGCAGGTAAGCCTCGGTACAGGCCAAGGGGTGCCACCGCAGGCCCTGGGAGGCAAACTGTCCGGGTATTTGCTTGATTCTGCACTTCCTTTACCTGTACCAACGCTGCCTGCAGTGTCAGAGACAAAGACTGAGAAGTCTTGGGAGGTGATAGGACGGATCAAGGGATCGGGCTGGGCATCAGGATGTCACGGCCTCTCCTGGATGCTCAGGAGGTGACCCCGCCGGCCTGGTTGTCCCCAGCCGCGAGCCCGGCAGGAATAAACTGGGCCGCTCCAAGCTCGCCCAGGCCTCTGCTGGGGCCTGGCACAGGGACTGTGGAGTCCCCCGGAAAGCTGCCCCGATGACAGCTAGGGGACATAGGGGGTTGGTCTGTCCTGCTGGCGCAGATAGCCGGGTGTCTGCACTACGTCAGTACAGATACAAGAATAGCTGAAGGGACTGCGGCCGTGGGGAAGCCGGCAAACCCTAGCGGGTAGAGCTGTGGAGGCTAGAAGGGCCCGAGAGACCCCGTAGGCATCAGGGTCCTTGGGACATATTGAGGCAGGCCCTCAGGGGCGGTAGGGCAACCATGAAGCGTCACTCTGTTCGGAAACGCACTCTGGCAGTTCAGTCTGGGACAGCAGATCCACGGGGGCTCCCCTTTGCCACTACAAACGTGGGTAAAGTCGGAAAAGCAGTCAGGGCCTTAGACGACGGAGTTGGGAACCGGGATCTGTGCGAGCTGGGCCTTCTGCTGATCCGGGAGCAAGGAGGCCTCAGTCAAACCAGTTGTTCAAAGAACGAACGAGTAACTCCACGGAGAGACCGCTGGATGGCGGGGTGGCCTAACGGGCTAACACACTGCCCAGCTTGCTACCCTTCTTGTAGAAGGGGAAAATGAAGTGCGGGGAGGCTCGGTGACGCGCTGCAGCTGAGAGTCGAGGGGTGCTTAGGACAGGACGACAGTCCAGAGGAGACCACAAGACCCGTCAGAAGCTTCCGCGTCCCCCCTCCAGCATCTCTCCCTACCCCGCCCGCCCGCTCGGTAATGGACTTTGGCGGGCGGCGGCGGCGTCGCCCGGGGCCCTGATTAGATATTTATTGCTGTCATTTACATGGGCACCGCGGGGCGGCCGAGCGGGACAGGGGAGTAGGGGAAGCGCGGGCGGGGATGGCTCCGCGCCGATCAGCTAGGCCCGGCGAGACCCGCGGAAACGGCCAAACGCGAGCGTAGACGCGTCTTCTGGTGGGTCTTTCCAGGCAAGGGCGCGAAGAGGACTGCCTTGCTCCGAGCGTTGCCTTGCAGGGTGGTAGCTTGTGATGCGCTTGCGTGTCCACGTGAGTTTAACCTGTGTGTATGTGACTGTGTCTGTCTGAGGTGGTTTGTGATCTGCCAGTGTGGCTGCCTACCTGTGTGATTTTCTCACCTGTGTGTGTCTGAGTGTGCTACTCCTAGCCCTTGTGACTCTGTAACCCAAATCTACGGTTCTGTGTGGCCATCAGCCAGTCTGGGCTGGCGGCAAATGTGTGGACATGTGTGTGCCACACACAGAATTAGCTCAGCGACCAAGGGCTGTCGCCCCTGAATCTGATTCCCCTCTTCTTGCCTCACAACCCATGGGAGGGGTCCGAACACTCCAGGTACCAAACCCAACCTGTGGCTCCCAGAACTCCAACCTTGAGAAGGCAGGCCTGATGACAGCATTGCCGGAAGTCTGAGTCCACTGGAAACTTCGTTTCCTACTCAAGATGCACCGGCAGTGTGTACTTGTGCGCCAGCTGGGTGTCCAGTGTAAGGCATGTTTGCATCATAACAGAAGGATGGTTACAATTCTGCGATGGCACGAGATCGCGTGTGTGAAAGTGCCTAGAACTGGGGTGCAGGAATCCCCTCTGACACTCACTCGTCGTCCAGGACACTCACTCGTCGCCCGGGACGCTCACTCGATAGCCCACCGTCGGGAGGCGCCCAGCCCCGCGCCGGCAGTGCTCGCCTTCGCCGGGGACGGGTTTCCTTTCCTCTTCACCTTTTCCCTTAGGCTCGGCGTTCGATGCGAGGTCTCTTATCACCGCAGGCGGTTCCCGCATCCCTGCCAAAGTCCTGGCCCCAGAGGTCTGCGGGAATGGGGGAAGGCGTTACCCCCCTCCTGAGTAGCGATTTCCCATTTCTAGTCCGAAAATCGTGTCTGCCTCAGACACAGAAGAAAGAAATTTGAACCAATTATCCAGATATTTTGCTCTCACTAGGCGGCAATTCGATTTTTTTCTGACCGCCTACACACACATACGAGCACAGCTTGTTCGCGGAAATGAGAGGTAAAGACTAAACTCACCGATTTGGGGGCCAAAGCTCTCTCCCTTTCTTTGGGTCCTGCTACTCCCGCTGGGGCAAACGTAGGGCAAGTGAAAAGCGAATCCCCGCAAAATTGAAAACAATCCACCCATACCGCCTGATATTAACGGGCGACAAGACTTCCTAGGAAGACGCCGGGGCAGGGCCGACCAGTCTACAGCTCAACGAATCCCGAGTGCCAGCAAGAGGAAAGCACACGGTACCCCCAAGAGTACGTACACAATTTCCGCGTCTGCAGCGTGTACAACCTCTGCGCAGCGAACAGCCTCTGTTCCCTAAGGCCCATCCGGTCAGAAAAGCCCCTCTCTCACTCTCTGTCTCTCTCTCTCTCTCTGACGTTCCTAAACCAGAGCCTCCTTAGAAAACCAGACCCAGCTCCGCCGGCCCGGGGCCTCTGAGCACTTTTCGAAAACGAAAATCACACCTGGGCCCTGTTGGGAACCTACGCCGAGGCAGCGCTCGAGGCTCCACGGCTTTGCCAACTTCAGAGAATTCTAAACCCTGAAAGGGAGCAAAAGGGCGGCGGGTTCTGACTCCTCCCCAGTTCGGTACTCCCTCATCAGACAAAAAAAGCAGAACTAAAGAGCCCTCTCCCACTCCGTTTGGCAGGGAATCCAGGAGATTTGGGGCCCCAGATTCGGCGTGAATTTGGAAGGAGAGGCGGTTCCACTCAGGCGCCCCTTTATGCATCCCCAAGGCCTCCACCGCCCAGCCTGTGCTCCCTGCGCAGGGTACGGGAAGTTGTGACCTGCAAGAAAGTTCAGCTGGCTGCGCCCAGGACTCCGCATGACCCACTGCGGCCTGTCCTCTCCCGGGACCGGGCCAGAGAAAAGAGACATTCGTAGCCCCTATTCCCTTCACCGCTGCCCTAAGACCGCTAGACATACTCTGGGTAGCCCCAGCCCGTCGTTCCCTGCGGTAACTTACTCGACCCAAGCCAGTCGAAGCCGCGGCAGGCAAAGCGAATTCCAGAGGACTATGGCTGCTGCGCGCCAAACACCCACCTGGGGGACCTTCGTCCGAGGTCGCGTCTAAGAGGACAGAAGCTGGCGGTGGGCTGCACACTCCCTCCCCAAAATGAAAAATTCGTGCACAATACCAATCCCGAGAAAGAAGGGCCGCGCGGCAGCCGCGGGGTTTGAGCCCGAGCTGCGCGGTTGTCACCAGAGCCAGATCTCAGGCAAAGCCCCGGGCGCCTCTGCCGCCTGCGGGATTTGGGGGGCCGCGGGCGCTGGGGAGGCGTAGGCGGCTCCTGGTCCCCCGGGGCGGAGAGCTGAGCCGCGGGCCGCGCCCCCTCCACAGCCTCAGCCCCGGGCTGCGCGAAGCCCCGGGCTGCATCTGCTCCGCATTACCCCCGCTACCCCCCCATCCTCGCCCCCTTCCAAACTGAGAAGGATTTGTCTCCGTTTAGTATCCAAACCTTTTTTGTATTTATTTTTTTTTCAGGGGCGCAGTAATATCTTCCAAATGAGGCAAAACCGTGACGGATCCGAAGCGTTCTCTGCGGGTGCCTGTGTCTCCGCGGGCAAAGCTCCCGTCTCCGCCTCTGCGCGTTTCTTCCCGCGGCTTGCTCTGCGTCTCTACCTCGGAATTTCGAGTTCTGTGCGCCTGCTGTCGCCCTGGGTTCCCAGCTCTCTGAATGTTTCAGCCCCGGGTCGCTCTCCCTTGGTCTCACCCTACGCGTCTCCCTGCCTGTCTTGCCCTCGGCTTCCACAGTCCCCGCTCATTCTGTCTATCTGTCTCCGATTTCCCGTTCCCAACAAACTTTCCGATTCTCCCAGCCGACGTGGGACTTTCGGTTTGCAAGAGGGGAGGCGACCCCCGGAGCCTCCGCGGCTCTCATCCTCCCCACCTGGCCGCCCCAGACCCGCCGCGCGTCCCTCCCGGCCTGCCCTGCCAGCCTTGCCCGCTCGCACCTGGTCTGCCCGGCTAGCGCCGCCGCCGCTGCTGCCATCTACGCGTGCCGTGGCCGGGGCTTGAGTTTTAAACAGCGTTTCCCGGGCGCCCAGCGCGGGCCCGAGCGCTCCCCAATGGCCCCGGAGGCTGCCAATCAGGCGCCGCTCCCGCCCCCACCCCGCCCCGCCCCCCGAGCTGAGTCGCCACTGTCTGTCCAGGCTGCCCTGGATGGTCGGCCGGCGGATGTGGGAGCTCAGCCGGCGTCCGTCACTTCTGAATCTCCATCTCTTGGTCTCTGGTTCCCAGACCCGGATTTTCTGCCCCTAGGATTGCAGAAACTACAGGCCAATTCCTGGAGAGAGGTGGGCTGTTCAGAAACCTCCCCCTTCTCTGTCTCATCCACCTTTAGGGGCTTGACACCCGGAGTCAGGAAGGTAGAGTTGAGGTGCCCCACCTCACCCCCACGCCCACCATTCCCTAGGGTTTATCCTAAGCTGTGCACACACACACACACGCATATCCTCTTCATTTCAGTCCACACCGCGTGTAGCCAAGCCATCCCCGCCATCTGCACTCAGACCTCACAATGCAGACTACTCACGCCCACACAGTCCTGGCAGCCGCTCACCTGTCTAGACTCGGAAGATGCCTCTGGGAGACGGCAGGAGGCTGTGGCCGTGGGGCGCACAGTTTCACACGCAGCACGCGCACCTGTGGCAGAGCGAGATCGGGTAAACATATAGATACACAGGGTCCCTAGCCCACGCTGGGGGGTCTCCAGTCTGGGACCCACCGTTTCCTGCCAATTCTCCTCTCCCTGGGGCAGGGACCGGTTCAGATTAAGGTTCAGAGGAAGACGACCTTCTGGTGCCAGTTTACAGGTCAAGGTGGTGAGTGAGGCCCAGGCCTCCAGAAAGGAATGTTTTAGATGTGCACCACTGTCCAGACTAATGTCCCCACTGCTGGGGGGTGCATGGGTGGCAGGTGATCGTACAGAGGCTCTGCATGTGACTGTGGAAGTGACAGCAGAGGTGCTTGGACAACTGTGTTTAGAGTGTATATGGTGTGTGTCCCTGTATGGCTGGGACTCTGTGCTACCTGACTTTGGCCTCAGTGGCTGTGAGTTGTATGTGGTGTGTGACCTTGTGATTGGACCTTCTGTTACCACAAGCCTATGTATAACTATGCGGATGTGTATAGCTGTGAGTCTTTTGGACAGCCTGGTGGTATAGTAGTTAAGTGTTGTCGTTGCTAGCAAAAAGTCAGCAGTTCAAATCAGCCAGGCGCTCCTTGGAAACTCTTTGGGGCAATTCTACTCTGTCCTATAGGATTGCTATGAGTCAGAATCGACTTGATGGCAGTGGGTTTGGTTTTTGGTTTTGATGAATTCTTTTGTGATGAATTCTTTTGGTGTGTGTATAATGAATCCTTGTACAATTGTTAGTTCAGATATGGTTTTGAGTCCAGAAAACTGGGCACTAGGTGAACATAGGGTTGGCACAGGGTCTTATACTTGGACCAGGGCAGCTGGAGCCTGGTTCTGGCTCCCCTGGCCTGTAGGTCAAGCCTCAATATCTAGCTTTTGGGCTGGGCTGCTTGCTTAGCAGCTGAGCAGGGTAGAGGCTGGCCACGCCACTATTGCCAGTGGATTTTAGCATCCAGGGCTGGGGTCAAGAGGGTCAGAAATTTTGAACTGGGCAGGGCAGAAAAAGCCATGGAGAGATTTGAGAGACAGGGTCACCCTCTAGCCAAAGTTAGGAGTTGGGCGCCTCAGAGGGAGCAAGGAGTGGTGGGCCTCAAAAGGGAGGAGTGAGGAGGGGGCCTAAGAGGATTAGGCCATTTAGACCTTTTTTCCCCTACTGGGATTCCCCCACCCCCACCTCAAAGCTTTAGAAAAGATTTTTTCTGCTGAAGCAAAACCGTTTAGGTTGGATTTAAAGGGAAAAGAAAGGTGGAGGCGGGGGCTTTAAATAACCTTTTAATTTCTCTTCAGGGATCCCTAGACCTGTGAGGAGGGGGGAAGGTAAAAAAGGGGAGGGAAGGAAGAGGAGGAAGAGAAGGGCACCAAAGGATGGCTGTTTAGCTTGGACAGTCAGGACTGCTGCCAGGCAGTCCACACTGCACCCCACTGGCTGCCCCCTCACACGGTCACAACAAACACATGCACAAAGATCATCCTGGAGAAAATTGTGGCTCCCTGCATACACATAAGTCAGTCGTACACACAGACATGGATAGAGGCATGCAAATGGGAGAGAGGTGTCACCAAAGGCTCTTCCACATTGACACAGATACAAAGTCGCCACCCCCACTCCTAGCAACTCCTACTTTATAGTTCTAAGAAGGTCCCCACCCAATTACTCCTAACCCACTCTAGGGCTCTCCTTGCAAGAAGAGGGAACAACCCAATTTCTTTGTCCGGGGACCCAAATCCAACCGATCTTACCCGAGCCCAACCTCACAGGACAGGGTGGGAGGCGGGGGGGGGGGGGGATGTTGCTGGGCAGGCTGGAAGAGTGAAGACCCCACCCCAGGCAGGATGTGAATGGACCAGACCCAGACTTGGGGGTTAGCAGTGTTGAGAACAGTGCAGGTTCTGCTGGTCTGTGGAGAGCTACTGAGATCTCCAGACTATGTGGAGCAAGTCTAGTTCACCGCTTTTGGAAGAAACCTGTCTCCTGCCCAGACTCTGAGCCCAGCCAGAGAAACTCCTGCTTGCCTCTTATCCCAGGCTGCCAAGGCCACTGGCAGTGCCAGCTGCCCAGCATAGGAGGCCTGAATGTGGTGGTTGGGTGGCCATTATGCCCTGAGTCTTAATGGCATGCAATGGGCTCCCAAAGATTTAGATTCTCAGACACCAGCACCTGAAAAAGCCCGCACTACTGGGCCAGTCCCAACTTTCACAGGGATGTCCAGACCCCTACAGGGGAGGAGAACATCAGGGACAGAGAGAGATGCAGAGAGTGGCCATCACTAGGTCACATCCATCCCCACCAGCTTCCACAAACACTGCAGTGCAGGGCCTGGGCTTGGGTTTCATTGTGGATTACCGGTTGGGGTGGAGGGGACACAAAATCTCTGATGTTAACTGGGACCAAAAGCCCTGGAGGAAAATGGGGAGGGAGGGGGAGAAAAGTGTCAGTTTGGGAGGCCTAGGGCAGTGGGAAGCTTGGTGCACCAAGATGTGTGTGGGTTTTACCGATTTAACAAAACGATTCCGAAGGTGCCACCGTCTAGACAGAAGCTAAGCAGTGGAAATAGCTCAGGGCCTCCCTCCTGAGCCTGCTCCCTGAGCCTCCGCCCCTCGTCCCCGGCTGTGGTTGACACCTTCAAAGAGTTTAAGAGGAAGGCCTCCTCAAACTGGCTGGAAGCCCTCCCCCAATAGACTTTCCTGGGCGGCTGGGGCTGGGGGTGGAGACGGGGGTGCATTCCAGGAAGTGCTTGTGTGAGGTGCCTTCATTATCCAACGAGTTACGTGTATGTTTTGGAACATATGTGTGTACATGGTTAAACACGTACATGTATGAATGTAAACTGTGCTTCTGTGGACTGCGTGTATACATGTGCCTTTCCAAACTCCCAGGTGTCATCCATACGTGTGTGTTGGTGAGGGGAGGAAGGATGTTGTTTCTAAATTGGACCAAGGGGGTGGTGGGCAAAGGATGGACTGAACTGGGAATTTGGTAAAACAGATCGGTACAGGGTTTCCTTTCTGCAGGTTCTGGGGGTCCTAGCCATCTGTGCTAAGAAATCTACGAAGTGAGGGGCCTCAGTCCCTCTAAAAGCTCGGGGTAGCCCCAACCTTGCCATCCCTGTGTTCCAGACTCGGTTTGTAAGCCATCCAAACCCAAACCACTACCTCCTAGACGTATATCCAAATACACCGGACCGGAACTCAGAATCTGCGGGCCAGCTCCTCGCGCCCGGGCCCCAGGTGGTCCCACCCCCTTGGGAGCAGAGACTCCTGGTCCACTTTCTCCTCCCCGCTCCCAGGTTAACCTGGCGACCGCTCCAACGCGCCTTCCCGCGGGCATCTCTCCTTGGCACACGGCGTCTGGAGCCGGGCAGCATGTGCCAGTTCGGGTCGGGGGCTTTGGTCCCACCGCCACCCGAAGCCCGCTCCAACGACTGGCGCTCCCCGGGGCAGTAGCTGGGTGGTGGGCGGCTTAGAACTAATTCGGAAGTTAATGGCGGCAGCCGGCCCCCCGCGGCCCCTCCGCCCCCACCCCCGGGCCGGGCCGCGGGCCGCCGGCATCTGCGCGGTCCGCGGCGATTCATCATCTTGATCCATGGCGCACGCTGACGGCGGCCCGGGCCGCGCTGACAAGACTAACAAAGCAATTTGCCACGAGCCATCTCCTGGACAGGTTATTAGCGCAGCCGCCGCTTAAAGAACCCCCCCACCCCCACCCCCACCCCCGCACCCCTTCCCAGCGCAGGGCAGCTATCTGCTTTGCTCGCCTCCTCGGATGGACTAGCCCCTCACCGCCAGCAGACCCCCTGGCCCTCTGCCATCTCCAAACTCCCTCCCGTGCCCCCACCCCGTAAACTACGGCCTCTCCGGTTCCTTCCTCTCCCAGCTCAATAAGCTACCTGCTCCACTTCCCAAGCCCCACCCCCCATCCCCTACATGCACCTGTCCCATACCCACCATAACTCCCAGGTTTTTTCCCCCAGTACTGCCAGACTTGTCCCTTTACCCTCCCTGGAACTCCCCTTCCTCCCTGGGATCCCCCCAGTTCTGCCCTCCATCCCCACCCTGACCATGGCAATCAGCAGGGATTGGAACCCTGTTCTTTGCTTTGAGTGTGTGGGGGTTGTTGTAGTACCTTTGAACTCACTGAGTTCCCTCTGACCACTTTTGTCTCCTGGTAGCCTACAGCTAACCCCCTCCACTGTCACTATGGCATCAACTCTGCTGAGTAGAGGCTTCCAGCACGCTACCGATAGGAAGGTGCAAAGGTGGCAGAGAAAGTGAGAGGACCCTCAGCTCCTCCAAGAGGGCCCTGGCCAGGACTTGTCTTCGGTGAGGACAAAGCCAGGCACTGGGACATGGTGAGTTGGGTAGACTTTCTCTGAGGGGAATCCATGAAGGCCAGAGGAAATATAGGATCCCTTCCACACAGGGCAAAAAGGAGCTCAGAGAAAAGCAAAGACTTGCTCAGGACCATGGTCAGGTCAGGTCAGGTCAGAGGAACACTGGAATCAAGTGTGTTGACCTCCAGGCCCAGGCTTCATCCCTGGCTGCACTCCTCTGGGCAGTAAATGAAGCCAAGAGACGAGCGTCCTCATTAAGCAATTCCCCGCTCACCTGCAGTAAGAGGGGGGGCATATTTATGTATGTGAAAGGGGATATGAAAACACTGCTGTAGAGTCAATTCTGACTCACAGTGACCCTACAGGACAGAGTAGAACTGCTCCATAGAGTTTCCAAGGAGCACCTGGCAGATACAAACTGCCAACCTATTGATTAGCAGATGTAATAACCACTACACCACCAGGGTTTCCGAAAGGGGGTATACATTTGGCCAGATCTATATATCTATCTAATATGTGGGAGAAGAGCATGGTACCCATTCAAATTCCCAAAAGCAGAGTCATTTCAGACAGAAGTCTATTTCTTGAAAGAATTCTCTGGGAATTCTTTCTGGCAGATGTGGTCTGGTTCTTTAGATGTATAGCAGGCCTGTGTAAAGGACTGGGTGGACATTAGATGTGCTCTTGGGTGTTGTCTGGGTGTACACTTGAAGCCCGGTGCTATACATGTGTGTGGGTATATGCACACGTGTGAGGGTGTATCAAGTGTGTCCATCTGAATGTGTGTGAGGGCTCCTGACAGTTCCTCTCTGTATATGGGTGCATGGCGGGGGAACCAAATGTGTCCTTTGTGTGTCTATGGAAGGCTGGGGGGCAGGGAGTTGCCAGAGTGTGGCACATGTGTGAACGTGTCTCTGCACATCCAGGGTAACTGAGCTTCCAACTATGAAGGCCTCTCTGCCCTATTGTTCACCTTTTTCTTAGATTTCGCCTCAACACTCCCAAATTGTCAGCCTCTGAAGCTGGGTGGTGGGTAGGCTTGGTTCTGAGAGCCTGGGGGGAAAGCCCTCTTGCGGGGAGAAGGGGGCACTTTATTTTCAGGGTGGCCTTAAGGCTCCCCCATGACCTGGGTTAGAGCTGAAGGCCCAGAATTGGGAAGGGAGGGGCCCTGTGCCAGGAACCTGGCCTTTCTCTTTCCCTCTGGCCAGCCAGGCTGCCCTCACCCACCAGGAGGCCCAGCCCCCTCGCTGCCTGCACCACCACCGCCGCTTCCCTGACATGAGATATGGGGGCACAGGCCACACTGGGGAGATTTGTCATCTGTGCTCAGCGGGTGACTCTATCTGCAGACTATTAGAGTATAAAATATATTTTACAAGAGTTTTAGCTACAGGTGACTTGCTCTTTATTACTAGATGTGGGCAAAATCAATACTTCTGTAACTAAAAGATCATTTATTTTGCTTTTTGAAACATTTTTCAACAGGGGCACTGGCTAAGCTTGCAAAGCTATGATTAAGAGTTATGGCGGCGCCTGTTTCCCTTAACCCTTTAAGAACCACAGACCACACACACCCAGCGCTTGTACCTGGAAACCCAGACACATAGAATAATGCACAGTCCCCCACCCTCAGACATAATGCCCTTGTGCAGACACACACGTTCTTAGAGTGTATACTTTCCCAGGTACATATACAAGTATAGCTACGCACAGACTCCTTCTCACCCAGAAATTCCCACATCAATCCACAGGCACACAGATGCATGCTATGTGAAGGCCACCAGCACACACTCCTGTACACAGACATCTCCAATACCATGCCCTCATACACTCTCCGACACATGCTGTGACACTGAAATGTTCAGTCACGTCGTACTAACTTCTGACTGTGAGTCAATATGCAGCCAAGGGTGAGGACTCTAGAGTGGGGTCCTATGAATGTGGCATGAGCCCTACTATGATCTGAGCGCAGCTCTCCTGAAGCCCTCAGCTCCAGGACAGCCATGCCCTTGCTGTCAACTAAAACAGAGAGTAGCTTCTCTAGAAGAGAGAAGCAGCTCTATAGGAAAGCTGTCAAGTCATCTGGCTACATCAAAGTTGCCTGTTGGTGACCACCCTGGCCTGGCCCCCGCGGGTTCAGAATGATTTTAAGTGATCACATTACCATTCCCAGAATGGTACCCATCTGGATTGGAGACATCCTTTAGGCCCAGCCATTCTCCAGCAATCATTATGAAAGAATGTGGCTTAACCCATAGGGTGAAATTCTAATGGTGAGATTCCAGACCAGACTGGCTAAGTGTATTAGTTATCTGTTTGCCTTATAACAAACTACTCCTAAATTTAGTGGCTTAAAACAACATTTATTATATCACAGTTTCTGAGGGCCAGAAGTCCAGGAGCAGCTTAGCTGGGTGGTTCTGGCTAAGGGTCTCTTATGAGATTCTATTTAAATTGGTGGCCAGTCTCCCAAAGCCATGGTTGGGCCTGGAGTATCCATTTCCAAGAGGGCTGACTCACAAGACTGGCTGTCAACTGGGATGCCTCAGTTCTCCTGCGCATGGCCTCTCCAACAAGACTTCCTTATTTGGTAGCTAGTATCCAAGAAAGAGAGACAGAGGGAGAGAGAGGGAAGGAGACCCCCAAATGAAAGGGGCAGTCTTTTTATAAGCTAGTCTCAAAACCAACATTCTATTATTTGTATTTCTATTCATTATAAGCAAGTCACTAAGTCCAGTCTAGATTCAAGGGGAGGAGGGTTTAGCTGCATCTCAGCAAAAGAGGAAACACACATTTGTAAAGCCACCACAGCTAGGTAGGGACTAGTACTCCCTGACGGTTGTGAACTATCCTGAACTGTGAAGCCACCTTGAAGTAGGAAGGGTATGGCCAAGTGACAGTGGGAACTCTGAGCCAACCCCTGCCTAGGACCACAGTATAGTCCAGTAGTTAAATACGTGACCTCTGGAACCAGAATGCCTGGTTCAAACCCAGGCTCTTCCATTTACTGGCTGTGTAAATCTGGGCAAGTCATTTAATCTCTATACCTCAATGTCGTTATTTGAAAATTTGCACAAAATAGTACCCCTACACTTGTTATAACTTGTAGCACAGTATGTGGTATATAGGAAGTGCAATGTAAGTGTCCACAAAGAGGGGGCTGCCAGTGAAGCTATCACCACCGGGTCCTGCCTTCCATTCTCAACCCCCTCTGTTGACATTCTCACAAGGGTTTGTTGAGCACCTTTGATGTCCCTCAAAACCCAACCAAACCCTTTGCCATCAAGTCAATTCCGACTCATAGTTGCCCTATAGGACAGAGAAGAACTGCCCCAAAGAGTTCCCAAGGAGTGCCTGGTAGATTCAGACTGCTGGCCTTTTGGCTCACAGACACAGCACTTAACCACTATGGCACCAGGGTTTCCCTCAGGCTAGCCCTATGTACTCCAGTTGCTCTGCGCTCCTCCCTGTCACCAGTCCCGCAGACTGGCCTAACCTGAGACTGAGCCTCTGTGACTTCCATTTGACCCCACAGGCCCAGCACTGCCTTTTGTGGCCTCTTTGGGAATGTCATGCAATATGCTGGCCACAAACATATTATGGGCCAGAGGGCAGGAAGAAATTTTTCTCTATCGACTGCTGCCAGGCCTGCTCCCTCCCTTCTTCTCAGTTAGTCTCCTTGTCTATAAAGGGAGGCTGGGCCAAGACTGTCCTCTTAGCAAAAGGCCTGAAGTGGTCCAGTCTTAGGGGCTCCCCTCTCCAGCCTTCCCAGTGGCAAACCTGTAACAGCCACCCCCACCCTTCCCTCAACACGGGGGAATAGACAGAACTCCACTGTAGGAGATCTGGGTGCACAGGACCTAGGGTGCACAGAACCTCAACTCATCAGCTCCTGGGAGCAAGTAGGATCTCCAAGGTCACCTCGTTTGAGGGTCCCAAGACATTTCTACCAAAACATCCAGAAATAATAAAATAAGGCTTTTGGAGGAATTTTTTCATAAAGCTACCTCTATTCAATTTGAAGCTCTATCCTCTCTATGCTAAGATTATGTCTTTGCTACTTTTTTGATGCTAAAATATCCTTTCTTTTATGAAATGATGCTGACAGCAGTTGGTTGTTTTCTCCCAGTTATCCTTATATGGCAAAATTACAAGCTGGTAACTTTATGCTGGAGTCACCTTTTTGAAAAAACATTTTGCCAGCCCATGAAATCCAAACGTATGAAATAACACCCTGAGGTGTCTGCAAAGAAAGTCCTGGTGATTGGCTTCCAAAAAATCAGCCACTGAAAACTCTGGAGCACAGTTCTATTCTGACACACATGGAGTTGCCATGAGTTGGAATTGAATTGACTGGCAACTGGCTACTTGGTCACTCCATGAAGGAAGCACAAAACTGTCTATCCCATTAGGAACTGCTGCTGACCTTCAGCCTGGGCTTGGACACCTGGTGAAAAGAAAGGTGCACTCACCATAGAGCATTTGGACTATTCCTGCCTCAGCTCTGCAAGCAACTCAGTGTGACTGGCAACAAAACCCTTCTTCCCAAGCCTCAGTTGGTCTCCCCATCTGCTTAATGGGCAGGTTGGACAGATGCTCTTTCCCAGTTTATGACCCAGACCTGCTCTGACCTCTACCCCAGACACCCCCAGCCCTCTCCACCCTAGTTTCCTATGCACCTCTAACCTGAGATGACCACAGGTGGATGCTGATTTGCTGGGAGGGTGCCTCTGGGTCACCCTCAACTGGCCTGAGATGCCCCTTGCCCGGCTCTGTTGGGGACATGGCCTCTAAATTGGGGGGGGCAGGAGAAATATCTAGTCCTTGGCCAAGGAGACCCTTTGGGATGTGCCAGAGAGGGAGAGAGGGATTGGTCTCAGGGGATTGGCCTGGGCTGAATTCTTGGGACCCCCTCCCCTCCCCAGGGCTTGGCTGGAACACAAGGGGCCCCTTTGTGGGGCCTAATCTCAAAGCACTGCGGCTTTAGCGACCTTCAGGGATGAAAGCGCCAGGAGCTGGCAGCCGGGAGGTGGTGTGGGGGCAGCCCCACTAATCCCTGCGCTTTCTCCAAACAAAGCTGCCGGGAGGGGCTGGCTCCTGGGAGATGATCCAGAGAACCAATTCCCGAGCCTAACCCGCTCTGACAGCCCGAAAAGGAGAGGCCTGCTGCCCGCCCCGGCAGGCCCCAGCATGGCCACAGGGGCTAAGGGAGGCCTGGCCTGTGTCCCTCTTGTCCACCCATCTAATCTGAGGATGTTTTCCTCCACTTCCTTCACTCTATATGTCTGGCTCCACTAGCCCTAAACACTTCAACCTCTTCTCCCAAGGCTGTGACCCTCTAGTCCTCCCATATCCCCTGTTTCAAACACTCGGTTCTCAGCTCTCACTTCCACAATATCCCAAACCCTCAGCCTCCCCTCAATTTCCAAATTCTCAGCCCCCAACCCTGAACAATCTAATCTCCCAACTCCCCACCTCTAGCTTCCATAAAACACCAATCCCTATTTCCCTAGCCTACCCCTTCCTGGTCGGACCTGCTGTCCTGTGTGGATATGTCTGGTTCACTCTGACCCACTTCTTTTTGTCTGACCAGGATTCCTGGGTGCTCAGACCTGTGTCCAGCTTGATGATGGAAAGATCAAGGGAAGAAGTGGTTCTAACACAACCCTGATGAAGCCTGGGTCTCCCCTGAGGCACTCCCTCTACTCATGATCACCCTGGGACTCCAGACCCACAGGTAAGCACATCGTTGTGGCCACAGGAAGGGGTGGAGGTTTCTTCCAGGCTCAGCAGTCTGAGAAAAGCAGCCCAGAAGCTTAGTTTCCTGGAGACCTAGAGCTGTCCACTTCCTGCTGCCCCATCTCTCCCCTGGGCTGAAGAGGCTGGGGATGTGGAAACTCGCCAGCCTCAGAAAGGGCCAGGTGCCAGGTAGGGTAACCAGGCCAGCAGAGGCCACTGAGGAGCTAGGATGTCTTTGGAGCCAGTGGAGGAGGGGTTAGACGGGCCAAGAGGGTTGGATTCCCAGGAGGGGGTGTGGGCAAGGCCAGCCAGAGCATTTTCCCACCGTAGCCTTTGCAGTCTCCACTCCTCTAATCTGATTACGATATTTACCAACCTCCCATGGCCTGTTGCGGGGGCTGAGGGGAGGTTGTGCTTAGGGTCTCAATTCCAGTTCCCAGCATAATAGGAGGCCTAGAAAGGTGTTTATGGGCCCTATGACTGCATCAGGCCATCCCTCCTGCCCCAGGTCACAGGGCTCTCTGAAGGGCTCTATCCCATCCATCCTGGCCTTCTCCAGGCAGTCTCCCCCATGCCCTGTGCGTCCAGACACCTGGGTCCTCTCTGAGCCATTCCTGGTGTCCTCGTGCACTCCCATTCCTGAGCCATACCTGCTATATTATTCACATCTGGAACTGTGCCTTCTTTCCTGAGAATCAGATGTTTAATGGAGAGCTCTCAGTTACTGAGGACAAAGAGAGATATGTTTGGCACCCAAGGGGCTGCTCTTTGTCGTTGAATTCAATGTCACACAGTGGCTTAACTTCACACCCAGACCTCAGCCCTCCCTAAAGCATATGTGTCCTTTGGGGCGCCACAGCACGCTCACTGTTTCCACTGACAGGAGAGCAAAGCAAACTTTATTTTTTCATGCATGCGTACACACACACACACACACACACACACCTGTGCACACACTTATACACACTACTGTGTTTCCGCAGTTACAGATACAGTCATGGTGCCACATAGGGCTGGCCCACCCAGTCCCTGTCCCCTCCCTCTCTTTTGTGCTACTGAGCGCAGGACAGGAGCTTCGTAGCAGTTGCTCTGGGTCTTGGCTTGGCTTCAGTTTGCTCCCTCCTCAAGTTGGTATAGGTATGAGAACCCTGCAGAGGGAAACACTGCTTACAGGTGAGAGGATACCACTCTTAGGAAATTGAGGGGACCGTTTAAAAAGTATGGATGGTTGAGGACAGCGGAGCCAGAGTTCCTCAGGGAACTATCACAGCACCTCCCTCCGCTCTAAAGCCCCAAGCTCATTCATCCTTGCAGGGTTGTAATTAGGTTATTCTGGGGAACTGGGGAACAGGTAAGAGCCACCTTCAGACTGGGACAAAACTTGTCCTCTGTGGAGGTCCCTCTATCGGGTCTCCACAAACAGTGAACTCACCACTAACCCCTCCTTTTTATTCAGCTACAAGTTCAGAGACTAAAGACTAACCTACGTCACCAAGGATTGGGCGCCCCCTGCGGCCTGACGTGCACAACTGCGCCCTCCTCCCAGGGCGCTCAGCCAGGATTCCCCTATACAAATGGGCGAAATCACCTGGGCTTCCACCTCTCAGCTCTGACTCCCAGACGCCCTTGGTTAGGTTCGAGTTCTCATCCTGCTTTGGGATCCCAATTCCTCACTAGCAGCTGACTGGAAACAGGGAGGGCAAGCTGAGGTAGGGCAGTTGCAGTGGAGATAGAGTTTCACAGACTGAATCTCAGCTTTTCAGACCCCAAAGAGCTGAGGGAATGGAGAAGCTCAGTCAAGAAACTAGATAACAGGGAGAAAGTAAGGCTGACTGACACCACCCACAGACTGGGGAGGCTGGGCAGGGAGAGGGTTCTGATGAGGAAGGAGAGATGTGCAGATGAGAGGGGTACAAGTGACAAAGACATAGTGAACAGAACAGGTGAGGTGGACCCAGGTGACAGGAGAGAAGTAAGATGGGCACAGGTTAGGACACTGGAAAAGCAGGAAAGAAGGGGGCAGGGCAGGTAAACTGAGGTTCCCAAGGGGGTCCATGGACAGGAGTCAGTGCCCCCTGCCACCTAACACTGCCACCAGTCCATACCCAGTCCTGATGGCTGCCAGTCCTGTGACAGATGGCCAGATCCCTGGTGGGGACACTGAGGGCAGCCACTCAGCAGAGGAAACAGCTTGGACTTCTGTGGCCTCCAGACCATGGGGCATGGTAAGGGCAGTGGGCAGAACAGATTGGGATGAAAGTTATGGTCAGAGGCCGAGACCTAGGGGAGGGTTTGGGAAGTAGGGCACACAGTGCTGCCAGGCCAGGCCTTGGTTGCCCTCCCTCGCACCCCGCCGGGCCTGCACTCAAGCAGGCATAGCCCTTCTCTCCCCTTCTACAGCTGGCTCCCGCGCTCAGGCATGTGCCCTGCCAGGTGCCCCTACAGGAAGACAGAGCCTGCCTTCCCACTCCTCATGGTGTGCACACAGCCAGGCCTAAGAGAGGAAAAGGGACAAGGTCATTTTGCACACTCAGCCTCAGTTTCCTCATTCCTCTTGGTGCTCTGTGTGTGTGAATGGAGATGTTGATTAGACCATATTTACAGATTGTTGGCCCCAGACTCATGACTTCTCCCTCCCAAAGCCAAGGTCTTGTCTGGACCAGTGCCCGGGGCTGCATTATCTGCTTGTCTAAGTCAGAAACGGGGCTAAGAGAGGGAAAGTTAGACTAGACCAACATGACCTGGAGCCTGGGAGAATGGGCAAGGAGAGGGATCTGATCAGGGAGCACAGAGGGCCAGATCACAGGGAAGAGGACAAGGTGAGGTGGACCCAGGTGATAGGGGAAAAGAGAGAAAAGCATCCTGAGGCCTGAAGGGCAGGCCTATGGGGTAGGGTACACAGTGTGTGACTCATCCTTCGTCATCCAGTAGCTCAGTTTGGGCTGGGACCCAAGTGTCCTGCTGTCACCCAAGGCTCTGCCCAGTATCTTTCCAGTCTCTTCACATCCCTGAAGTGGCCTATGTGCCCTGCCCCCAGCCTCTTAAACCCTTTCCACTCACACGTTACACACATGCCAGCGGTCTGTGGCCCTGAGGAAGGATGAAAGTTTAGAGAAGTGGACTTGAGAACTACCCTCTGTCTTCAAACCTAATGAAGTTGTCTTGATTCAGGGAGGAGTGATCTAAGGAGTGTCAGGGCCCAAGAAAGGCCAATCAAAACTCTAAGTGCACTTAGCAATGAAGCAGGTATGAACTGTAAGAAAGTTGCCCTTAGCAATGAGACAGGTAACCGGATAGGTGCTAAGCTGCCTTTGCCTGAGAGGCTTCAAGAAGAGACTGGAGGAGGGAGGCTAAAGGGGATACTCCTCCAGACTCTTTACAGATTTGGAGCCCCAGGATGCTCAGATATGGGAATGGGAAAGGTCTTCCACCCTTGCTCCCTGAGGCCAAGAACTTGACTTAACTTTCCCTTCCTCCCCAAACACACGATCACAAGAAAGCCTCTGAGTCAGTGCTTTTCTCCATCTTCTCTGCCTCTCCCCTCATGTGTCCCCTGAAGAAGCCTGGTGTCCTGGCTCAGAGATGGCACAACTCAATACCCTCAGCTGCCCTGCCCTCTGAGCACCCCCTCCTTCCCCCTGCCTTGTGCTGTGCCTGGCTGGATGGGGGATGAAGAAGCCAAGGGGCCAAGAAGGGGCTCATCAGCAGTGGCAGTGGCTGCTAATAGACCATCCTAGGCCCCATCCTATTACTACGCATCCCCTTCCCAGCCACCCCCGCCCCCCAACCAGCCTGGCTGGTCTACTCCTCTCCACAGCCCCAGGGACCAGGCATCAGATTGGAGTCAAGATTCGGAGAGTGTCATTTGCCGCTGTTGATGGTGCTGATAATAGGGACGGGCTGGCTGGCGGGCAGGGAGCGGAGGCGCAGAGGCGGATTCTCTATTAAGACTTCCTCTCAGCTAGCAGCAGGCGAGAGGCAGGTCAGAGTCAGCATCGGGCCCTGGGCAGGTGTGGGGCTGAGAGTTCCACGGGGGAATGTGGCAACTTGCTTCTGCCTCAGCCTGCTCTGCAGGCCAAGCACTGACAGGGAGCTGGAAGACGGGATAGTTATGGGGTCAGAGGATACCAAACCCAGGAAGGCCATGTAGGGCAAACAGGGGCCTCAGCCCACATTTCTATCACAGTCTGTTTGTTTACATTTCACTAGACTGCCTGGGACCCAAAGCCTCCTGTTGCTGAACAGTGTCCTCCCTGCTCCCAGAGCAGAACATCTCCAAAGGCCAGTGGCCCATACCCCCTGCCCAGAGAAGACAGGGCAGAGCCTCCCCTCGGCAGCCACAAGCCCTACTGACAGCCCAGCTGAGGGAATTGAATTGGGCCATCTCTGAGCCCGGACACCAGGCTCCTTCAGGGGACACATGAGGGAAGAGGCAGAGAAGACAGAGAAAAGCATTGACTCAGAGGCTTTCTTGTGACTGTGTGTTTGGGGAGGAAGGGAAAGTTAAGTCAAGTTTTTGGCCTCAGGGAGCAAGGGTAGAAGACCTTTTCCATTCCCATATCTGAGCATCCTGGGGCTCTAGATCAGTGGGTGTCCTTCTAGCAGAAACTTACTGTCCCTGACTGCCTCATCACCTTCACCTCCCATTACCCCCACGGCTGCCATCCCTCACCTCTGTCACCACCACGGCCGCCATCCCCTTGTCATTCCCACCACACCGCAGCCCAGCTTCCACACCAACACAGCACTTACCATCACCACCCCAGCTCCACCGTCAGCCTCACTTAGCACAGGCCCTGGGCTCCTCCAGTTCCTAGCTATGCTACCTTTGGGTACATATTGTAACCTCTTTGTGCTTAAGTTCTGCAATTTCAGAAGGAAGATAACATTAGGATGTCATAGGGTTATGATGATTCAACAAGTTACTACATCTGAAGTGCTTAGAATGCTGGCATATAAAATAAAAAACCAAACCCACTGCTGTTGATTCAATTCCAATTCATAGACACCTTGTAGGACAAAGTAGACCTGTTCCATAGAGTTTCTAAGGAACACCTGACAGATCTGAACTGCCGATCTTAACCACTATGCCACCAGGGTTTCCACTGGGCACACAGTACTTAGTAAAACTTGTTACCATTATCTCTCTTCTCACCATCATCATCTTCGTTACCACCACCTGCACCTTCCATATCACCATCACCACTGCCTTCCCTAATAGTCATCACCAAAACAACTCAGACCAAGAGAGCTGCCACCAAGTTGATTCCAACTCATGGTGACCCTCTGTGATTCAAAGTATGATGTGCTCTGTAGGATCTTCATGGCTATCACCTTACGAAAACAGATCATCAGTCCTGTCTTTCTCTGAGTGGATGGCAACTGTCAACCTTTAGGTTACTAGCCCAGCACTTAACCATTCAGGCCACTAGCAGCTATCACTTACACAGTATTTATTACGTGCCAGGCACTGTGCTAAGTATTTTTTAGTGTATTAACTCATTGTATCCTTGTGACAATCCTATCTTACCAATGAGGAAACTGAGGCACAGAAAACTTAAGTAATTTGCCTAAGATCACACAGCTAGCAAATGTCAGAACCCAGAAATTAAACCCCGGTGGACTGCTCCTGAAACCAAGCTATTTCCAACTAGGGCTTACTTCTTTGCCTGCAACATTACCACCTTTCCGCTACTGCCTTCAATTCCCCATCACCTCCAGCATGACTAACATCGCAGCTCAGTTTCCACCACCCCCTCCACAGCTGTATCTCCATCTCCATGACCATCACCCCATCCCAGCCTCAACCACCATCAGATCCTCGGCACCATTCACAGACTATCCTGCACATATTCTTGCTTCTGTCTCCCTAGGCCCTGAGGTCTGAGAAGAGTGAGTATTCCCTGTGGTACAGACTTGTTAATGTGGCCAGACCTGGAAAAGACAGGCAGAGAAATTCAGATTGCTGCAAAGCGATTCATACGCCAGATAGAATTTAAGGTCGGCTGGAGCCTGCAAGATGTGCTTTGCAAGCTGACTTCTCAGTTCCCCCAGGAGGCCCAGTGCAGTTTAAACACGCTTTTAGCATTCTGAGAGCCTCTGATGTCGAAAGATACCTTCTACCTCACAAACAGGTAGGCTGAGAACAACAGATTTGTCAACACAGACACAATCTCCTCATGTGGCTACTTAGAAGTCTGTCTTTTTAACAGACTGAGGACCTTTAGTAGGGGGACATAGCCTCGTCTCTCTCCTTGTCCCACATCTCCATTACATCCTCCACCCCTACCAGCAACACATACCTAACACCCATGAATAAGCGGACAGGAGAGCCTTGGTTGGGCCTGGAAGGGGAGGAAGGAGGTCTTGCTGTCCATGGTACTGAGATGGAGCCCTACTCTTTAAGGGCCTGCAGGTCCCCTCTTGTCCCTAACAAGAAAGAAAACAATTCCTTGGTTGTTCCAGAGTCCCATCACAATTTTCACTCCCATCACTGTTTGCAGATCTTGTCAAGTTTGCAGAACCTTAAATCATACGCAGAGTTCATCAGTGTTTACAGAGCCCATTACTGTTTTCAGAGCACTTCCCATTAGTGATTTCTAAGCCTGTCACTGCTACAGATCTCATTATCATTTACAGAAGATGTTACCATTTTCAGACCCCCAAGACTATGTGCAAAGACTATTCCTATTGGAGGAGCCAGACTCCATATTTAGACCCCATTATAGTTTACAGAGTCTGTCACTGTTTGTAGAGTCAGGTTCAGGACTGGGCACATAGAGGATGCTCAGGGGACTCTGTGACTCATACCATCCAAGTCATAAGTGTAGGAAAAAAACAAAAAGAAATGAACAACAGAGAAGTCTGCCTCCAATCAATAACACTCCTTTGGGTCTAGGCCTGTGTGTCGCTCTGTAAACAGAGGAATGGGAAATGCAATAAAAACGACTCATTTTGTGAGTCAAGCTCCATGGTAAGTGCTTTACAGACACACCATCTCATTCTATTGTCTCTATAATCCAGAGAGGTAGGAACTCTTGATAACCCCATTTTACAGTTAAGGAAGCCAAGGC
The DNA here is from genome assembly GCA_028571685.1 of Heterohyrax brucei. Classification (NCBI taxonomy): domain Eukaryota; kingdom Metazoa; phylum Chordata; class Mammalia; order Hyracoidea; family Procaviidae; genus Heterohyrax; species Heterohyrax brucei. The sequence goes on along the minus strand of CM053140.1, from coordinate 79,009,002 downwards.
TGGGAGAGATCAAATAACTTACTCAATATTATGTAGCTTGTTAATGACAAGTCCAGAACTTGAACCTGGGTCTGTTTGGAACAACAACAAAAAAAAACTTCCTGCTACTTCTGAATACAGACAGGTCCTTACCCTTGAGACACAGTCTGAAAGAGGAAGCCAAGGCTTTGGAAGGCTTCAGAGTATCTCTGACCTGACCCAGACAGAGTGCACACGTGTAGAATGGAGGGTAAAGCCCCTCCATTGGGACACAGTATCCAGGACAGCCTGTCTCCCAGCTTTGGTAACAGGCCAGCTTTCCCTCTCCATTGAGCTCCTGAGCTTCAGAGGTCTTTGAACTTGAGCTTTAAAGACCACAGAGTGCACAGAGGTTTCCTAACGGTGAAAGACAAGTCTGGAGACATAAAGAGGGATACAGACTAGGAGGCACCAAGATGTAGAGACAAGAATCAGAGACAAAGAGACAGGCAAGAGTCAGAGACAGACAGTTATAAAGACTCAAAGACAGCTATAGAGGGATAGTCAGTGAAAAACATTGGAAAAAAGACAGAGACACTAAGAGACCCATGGCAGCAGAACCTCGGGGTTTGGAGCTGGGATGCCATGAGAGGAAGACGTCTCAGTGGCATCTGTTGGGAGTAGCCACTGTTCAGTCTCTGCTTTGAGGGTCCACAGAAGCAAGCAGAGATGGGGGAGGCTCCTTCTGAAGAGACAGAAGTCCTTCCCAGGGTGCCCTGGATGTGGGTTGTATAAAAGCCTGCTGGACACAAGCCCATTCCTGAGTAAGAATGTTCACTTTACCAACAACGAGACTGTTAAGGAAGAAATTATCAAATCAATACCATTTACGATAGCCCCTAAGAAGATAAGGTACCTAGGAATTAATCTAACAAGAGAAACAACAAACCTTTACAAAGAGAACTACAAGCCCTTACTACAAGAAACTAAGAGAGACTTAGATAAATGGAAAAACCTACCCTGCTCATGGATAGGAAGACTTAACATTGTGAAAATGTCTATTTTACCCAAAGCAATTTATTTATATAATGCAATCCCAAACAAGTTCCAGCATCATTTTTTAATGAGATGGAGAAACAAATCACCAATTTTGTTTGGAAAGGGAAGAAGCCCCGGATAAGTAAGGTACTACTAAAGAAGAAGAACACACTGGGAGGTCTTAGAACATACTACACTGCCACAGTGGTCAAAACAGCCTGGTACTGGTACAAGAACAGACAGATGGATCAATGGAACAGAATTGAGACCCCAGAGATGACACCATCTGCCTATGAACAGTTGATATTCGACAAAGGCCCTAAGACATAAAACTGGGGTAAAAACAGTCTCTTAAACAAATGGTGCTGGCAAAATCGGTTATCCATCTGCAATAAACTGAATCAAGATCTGTGTCTTACACCTTACACAAAAACCAACTCCAACTGGATAAAAGACCTAAATATCAAACCTAAAACGATAAAGCTCATCCAAGAAAATGTAGGAACAACAATGGAAGTTTTAATACACAATGAGGACAGACTCCAAAATCTGTCAAAGAAACCTCAATCAACAGAGGAGAAAATAGATAAATGGGATCTATTAAGAATCAAACACTTTTGCTCATCCAAAGACTTTATTAATAGAATTAAAAGAACACCCACAGAATGGGAAAAAATATTTGGCAACTCTATGTCAGACTGACGCCTGATCTCCATAATCTATAAGATACTACAAAATATCAATAACAAGAAGATAAACCATCCAATTAAGCGATGGGCAAAGGAGATGGACAGACATTTCACTAAAGAGGAGATCCAGGCAGCCAAAAAACACATGTGGACATGTTCACAATCTTTAGTTATTAAAGAAATTCAAATCAAGACGACAATGAGATACCATCTCACCCCAACAAGATTGGCCATGATCCAGAGAACACAAAACAACAAATGCTAGAGAGGCTGTGGAGAAAGTGGAACCCTCCTACACTGTTGGTGAGGTTGCAAAATGGTCCAGCCTCTTTGGAAAGCAATCTGGCACTTCCTTAAAAAAATGGATATCGATATACCATTTGACGCAGTAATTCCACTACTTGGAATATATCCTACAGAATCAAGGCCTTTCACACCAACGGACACATGCCCAAGAATGTTTATTGCAGCACAGTCCAGATAGCAAAAAGATGGAATCAACCCAGATGCCCAACAACAGAAGAATGGATAGGTAAACTATGGTACATATACTCAATGGAGCACTACGCAATGATAAAGAATAACGATGATTCCAGGAAACATCTCCTAACCTGGTTTCAAATGGAAGACATTATGCTGAGTGAAAGTAGTCAGCGACAAAGGGACAAATACTGTATGAGACCTCTATGATAAGATCTCAAAAACAGACTTGTGTATAGAAGAAAAGACTCTTGGACAGCTGCAAGGGAGGGGAGGGAGGGAGGGTGAGGGGGGAGGGTTTAGTTTAGATAGTTACTAGAAATCTAGTTGGGAGAAAGTGGTGATAGCATACATTAGAAACAAGAACGACAGTAAGTGGACTTCAGCATAACTCGAGTACTCCTTCCATCTTAACCTAATATTGCAAGGATAGAGTAGCTGGGGCAGGGGGCAGGGGACCATGCTCTTAGGCGAAATCAAGGCCAATTGGCATAACTAGCGTTTTGCTAAGAGATCTGTCTGCACCCCACATTGGTGAGTGGCGTCTGGGGTCTTAAAAGCTGCCAAGCTGCCATCCAAGGACACAGCAAATGGTCCCAACCCAGCAGGAACGGATGCTCACCGAGGACCAAAATGACATGCAGTAAAGACAACCTAGAAGACAGAGAGACCTGCAAGAGTGGGTGCCTTCATCGACTTGGGACCGGAAGAACCTGATGGTGCCTGGCCACCACCAGTGATAGCCACGATGGAGCTCACTAGGTTGAGTCTCACTGGCAACACAAGAATAAAAGGGGTGCATCCTGAGATCTCCACTAAAAGACCTCAATTGATGGTCCAGCGGTTTTGGGGTTCCCCTGAGAGCATGGCTCCTGGCCCTGATGCTGCCCTTACCCATAAATTATAACAAAGGTCCACTCTTTGGACAGGAATGGATTGGACTTGGCAATACAGAGTGACCATATATTGGCTGCACTTTATGGTTCTATACATCTATAGGATATCCTGCTGATCTCTGGCTGGAGGAAGGAGAGGGTAGAGAGGAGCAGAAAGGAGGCTGTTGGGAGGATGAAACTTGTATGGAGCAGAGAGGAATAGTGTGCTGTCACCGGACAGGTAGAGCAGTGGAAGCTGCATATAGGTGGGCATGTAAATTTATACAGGAATGTACATTTTCATTCAGTCATGTTAAATAAAAAAGAAAAAGAAAGAAAAAAAAATGTTCACTTAACCTAAACCAGGATTGGAGCTAATCTCGGTCCCCCTTTACCTACTTTCTGGAGTGACTCAAGAGGCTGCTACCTCAAACTTGAGTGGTTTCTGGGCCCTAAATTTGGTAGGTAAGTGCTTTCCCTAAAGTTGGCCCAGTGGTTGGGCCAGGAGGTAGTTTTCTGTCTCCCTCAGTGACCAGCAGTCCCAAACCATCCAAACAGGCAGGCAGTCTACAAAAACAGTAAGCTTGCTGTGCAAACCCCTGCAGAGCAGACAGGGTCTTGCTTCCCCCCTCCCTTCAGTCCATCACTCCTGCACCTCCCTCTGCGGAAATCCTCTCTTTCCCACTGCCAAGTCAGACACTACCGCCCAGCCACTCCCCCACCCCCCAACCCCGTAGATAATTAGATGACTTTCTCAAAAAGCCCCCTGCTGGCTTCCAGCTGTGTCAAGGGTACAAAGCAAACAGGAAATGCTTGGGACCCAGCACACAGTGGGCACTGAGTCACGCAGGCACTGTGGGCAGGGACCCCTCTCTCTTTCTTGGTCCCCCTACTCACTGAGACTGTGTGCAGAATGCCCAAACTGAAGAAGAGCGGGCTGGACTTTGCCTCTTCACCTGAGCAGAAGAGAAATCGGGAGGCAGAGAGCCCCCAGGGCCGACCTAGAGTTGCACTCCAGTCTGTACCCTTCCCCCCACTCCCAGGTCCCCCTGCCTTAGCCTCAGATGGGCCACAGCTCCTCTCTCCAGGAAGGTGATGGCTTCTGGCTTGAAACAACTGAGGCACCAAGCCACATCACAGGGCTTTTTATGTCCCTGCCCTGCCCATGCACTTGGGTCTCCAGGGAAAGGGAGTTCAGGCTCATCCCTGCTCCCCTACCCCCCTGTTGTCCAGGGCAGGCAGTCCCAGACTTGACTTCTATTCCCTCTGTGATCTCCTAGGTGATAAGTCTTAGTGGGGAGGAGAAATTGTAATGGATCCCAACATCTCCCTTCTCCCCAGCTCTGTGTGTGTGTGTGTGTGTGTGTGTGTGTAGAAGCTGTTGGCTTCTTTCTGCAGTACGACTGTCCTGAACTCATAATAATAGTACCACTAGCAGTAGTTCCTACAGCTTGAGCACCTACTATGTGCTCACCACTCTGCTACAGTCTTTAGAGCTCATTTCTCTGCTTGTGTAGATCCTATAGGGAAGGTTATTATGTTATTCCCCATTCTGAGGTTAAGTACCTTGCCCGAGGATACGGACTTAGTAACTCCTGCGGCCACATTTGGGCTGGCAGGAGGGGTCACAGCCCAGCTGAAACCTCTGAGATTTTGCTGAGCTTCCCCCTGGAGGCTCCCAGATGGTTATGGGGGTACTTTTTCTCAGCCTCATCCCCTCCCCAGGTTGCAGAGAATCCTTACTCCTGTGCTCCCCGGGGCGGGACTTCTCTTGGGCTCTTCCTTACCGTCAGGTCACGGATTAATTGTGACCGCAGCCTTCCCTGCAGCCGCTAATCAGATCTGCCCCATTGGCGGCAGAGGAATCCTTCCTGAGCGTGAAATCAGGGCTGATTGCCCCGTGGGGGGCCAAGTTCTGCGATAGAGGTGGGCGGGGCCGCCTTCTCAAGAATGTCCAAGAGAAGGGAGTTTAGCGTGGTTTCTTCTTGCCAGTCTGACTCCTCCAGACCCTCCTTCTAGGAACCCAACATTAAAAAGGATGGAAGAGGAAAGGTCAAGCAAATCTAGACCATATGAGGCAGTGAGGGGAATTCCTCACTACCACCAACTTCGGCATCATGAAATACTCAGAGCACATCTTCATCCTGCTGTAAATGTGCACCCCTCACTGACCAGGGTCCGTGGGTCAGCTTGGGCCACCTGAAAGTGGATCTCAGATACCGAGGTTAACACCTTCTCCCATAAACACACCCCCTTCCTAGTGAAAACCACCATGGGTGTGATGGGCACACAGTCACACACCCACACACAGTGGAAGGGCTGAGGCAACAGTCAGTGCCCTACTTATTGAAGACTCCTTGACCCTACCCTTCCTCCGTATTGATCAGTCAGCGGCAGAATCAGTCCATCAGTGCCTGGGGCATGGTATGGAGTGCCCTCTATGCAATGGTAATTGCCCTCTGCCATTCTGGTGGTGGTTGCAAGAACTAAGGAGGTAGATCTGTATTCCATGTCCACTGTCTGTCCATACAAAGGACTGGCCTCTCTCAAGGATATAGGTCGTATCCACAGTCACTGTGTGGCTGTGATCAGTTTATGTGAAGGCTGTGAGTCAAGAGTTATACATACTACTGACCACACACAGGAAATCTTGGTGGTGGAAACTGTGGGGCAGTTGTGCTCTGTGTTACAGAGTCACTGTGAGTTGGAATCCAAAAAACAATGGGTTTTTTAACCACAAGTACACACTGTCCAAACACATACAGATTACTGTGGACATACACAGAAACTGGATATCCACTGAACATGAATTCGTATAGGAACCGTAGACACCACACTGATCATCTTTCAGACCCAAAGAGGCTCAGCCTCTCCTGATTCTGCTTTGCGCTGGCTCTGGAGTAGAGTTCTGTGCCCTCTCTTCCCAGTCCTCTCCTTGACTACCAGAGCCACCAAGAGGCCTCAGTTTATTCCCTAACTCAAGCCTCCAGTCCCTCCCACAGATCCCGAGAAGGTCCCTAACCCAGCTGGGACTCCAGAAACAGGAGCCATCCTGGCAGACTAACTCTTGAAAACACACACAAGACTCTTGTAGAGGAGAGGTGTGAGAGGTCTGTGTGAGAATGCCCAGTACAAGGCTGTGCACAGGTCCACAGGTCTGCAGAGGCCATCATGTGGCTACCACACCTCTCTGTGTCCCCGGAGCTGTCACTGCTGGATCACAGGGGTCACCACATGTGAACGCTGAATTTTGTTTCCATGAGTGGTCGGGGGCCTGCTTGTGTCCTTGTAGGTGTGTATGTGCACACTGGTAGGTCCACCAGTGCTGTGTGAGTGTGAGAGATTGTGGACCCTGACTTGTGTGTAACAGGAATCTGTGCGTGGTGTATGAAGTCATTGTGGGTTGGGAGAGTGTTGGGGGGGGTTGGTGTGTGCACGTGTGTTACTGTGGGCTGGTGTGTCACTTTTCCTAGGTGTGTGTATATGATCCTGTGCTGGAGAGGTGTTGCTGTGACTGTTCTGTGTACCTGGAAAGGTGTGACTGTAACTGTGACTGCGCCCCTCAGCAGACACGCCTGTCCCACCCCTTCCTCGCCGGCTCGGCCTGATCGGCCTCCATTCACCAAGCAGGGACAAGTCCGGCCGCCCGCCCTGGGGAGTCTCCGCCCCCTCCGCCGGGGTAAACTTTTCCCAAATCCCCTAGCCGCTTAGGGCGAAGCCGCCCCCGAGGCCTAATCCGCGCCCCCCGCGGATCTGCATAATCGGGTTAGCGACCGCGCTCCCTCCCGCTCTTGCCGCCGCCGCCGCCGCCGCGCGCGATTCTCTCGCTGTCACTTAGGGAGGCTCAGTGCGATTTGCGGCCTAATCCCCCGGGATCGCTCGGCCGCCGCTCCCCGAGGGGCCGCCAGATTGTTCCCTTCATAATTGATTGACTCTATTTGCCGGATTGGGACTTCAAAGTGCCGCGGCGCTGGGGGGGCGGGCGCGCCTGGGAAGGAGCCAGGCCGGCGGGAGGATGGGGGTTCGGGCCCTCAACCATGGGCGCTCTGTACCCCTCACCAGTGCCTGCTGGGCTTTGGGGGTCTGAGCATGCCATGAGCTAGTCATGATGCTGGTGATGATGATGATGATACTGATCGCGTAATGGCCATTAGTGAGGTGAAGTCTGGGCTAAGCCCGGGGCCCAGTGCTTCTTAAATCCGCTCATTAAATCCTCTCAGCAACGCTATGGCGTGCAGAATTTTATTATCCCCATTTTACAGATGAGGACACGGGTTCAGAAAAGTGGTTTTTATTCACTGTGCACCTTCTCTATGCCAAGTCTATTTCAGGTTCTGGAAATAGAGCTGTGAGCCAGGCTGACCTGATCTATGGCCTCACGGGACTTTATTCTACCGAAGAAGGTAGGGGACACTCAAGAGAAAGTAAAGAAAGAAATAAGCAGAAAGTAACGCCAGGTGAGTGATGTGATAGTGACTGGTAGAATGAAAGGGGGGCTTGTAAATTAGCCCGAAGGCCTCTAGAGGAGGCGGTGTTTTAACTGGCTCCTGACTGATGTGAAGAAATCAGCTCTGTGATGCTCTGGGGGACATGGACTCGTGGGAGGGCAGGGGAGGAGGCATATGGGAAGGCCTCCTTCCTAGGGCATCCTTCATTATTGTGTTGTGGTTGAGTGGACTCCAACTCATAGCAGCCATATAGGACGCAAGACAGCTGCCCTAAAGGGTTTCTTAGGCTGAAATCTCCATGGGAACAGATCCCTAGGTCTTTTCTCCTGCAGAGAGACTGGTGGGTTTGAACTGCTGATCTTTTAGTTAGCAGCCAAGCACATAACCACTGTGCAGCCAGGGATCCTACAATGGCATCCATTAGCAAGTAGTAAAGCTGAGACTGAAGATCAGGGGTGCACTGCTCCAAAGCTTAAAAGCGGAAGCCCCAAATTTCTTTTTCTGCCTTCCCGGCCTAGCCTGAGCCCCAGTCTCAACACGCACTGAGCCCTAACAGTAATGTCCAGACCCACTAGCACAGGCACCTACCCACCTCCACACAGCCCACCCACTGCTGGCTCCTCGGTTGGGCTATCTTTGTGGGCCTCTGCATGGTTTCATATCCCACTGATCAGAGATGGCCTTAGAGGACAACCCTGAACCCCAAGTTTTTCTGGACCTTGGTTCTGTTGCCTCCCCCGCTCCTGAAGAGGCAGCGGTAGGGGCAGGGCGGGGGAGCTGTAGGGACCTCTGAGCCCCAACCGGGCATAGCTTGGCTTCCAGGAATCCCTGGCCCGGACTTGGGAATCCCCAGAAACGCTTAATTAATTCTTGATTACCCGCTGTCTCTGCGGCTGCCATTAACCACCTCCTCAGCCTGGGCCCAGTTAGGCCATGTAATTAAATTAGTGCGGGGAGCGCACTTCCAGGCAGCAGCAGTGTATTCCTGATGGGCCTCCTAGGAGTTCTGGAGGGCTGAAGAGGAAACTAAGGCTCAGAGACTCCATGGGGATCATCCAGGCCACAGAGTGGGGTTAGGAGTGGGGCTCAAGTGTACTTGCCTGAAATTAGCTCTGGCCTCTTCATCCCACTTCTCTTGAGACCTTTAATCTCAACATATGTTGTAAACCTTAAATGTCTTAAAAACGACAAGAGATTTGCTGCTGTTCTTAATTAAATTTATGCCAATTCACTGAGCTTTTGGAAGGATGGATTTGGGAGAGGAAAAGGGAGACCCGGATTTCCACGGGGTAGAAATCAGAAGGCATGAGGTTTGCAGCAGCAGGGAGGTTTTTCCCACCTCTAGGATCAAGTGTAGAATTGGGGAGGTGAGGTGGGCAGGGGAGGAACATTAGAGGGCTGAGGGTCTGTCCACAGAAGCTCCCTTAAGGGTTGTGTGAGTCACTTCGTTTTTACGGGAGGGGGAAGCACAGAAAATAGAATCCAGCATAGAAGGATGTTCCAGTGGTAGAAGCTTGTGCACTGTAAGCCCAAGCAAAGGTGCTGGATCATTTGGGTTAGCTGGCCAGAGTAAGAAGGGCCTGGCTGGGGCCTGTACTATGGCATCCCACCAGCCAGGCCCCCTTCTCTGTAGCCTTCCCTCCCTCAATCCGAAGGAGATGCTGGCTGACAGCTCTCCCTCCCCCCAAACCCAGCTCCTTGTCACTTCAGAAAATCAGAAATAAGCCTTAGTGATTAGAGGGAGACGGCGAGTGAGATGGGGCTTAGAGGCCCGGGCTCAGGGAGGTGTTAAGAGGCAAAGTGGGACTCAGAGTATTAGGGGGGCAGAGCTAATAGGCTCTGAATGCCCCTCCCCCAGGACTGCAGTAGCCCAAGGAGGGGGGAGAAGAAGAAGGCAGGGAGAAAGAGGAGAAGATGTGGGGAAGAGGACCTGGAAGAAGGGGTAAAAAGGGAAGAAGGAGGCCAGGAGACAAATGAGGTGAAGAAGAAAGGCGAAAGAGAGAGGAGGCAGGAGGGCTGGAATTGAGAAAGGGGAGTGAGACATGGAAATAGATGAGCAATGAAGAAGGAAAGGAGACAAGGAAAAAGGGAGGTGCAAATTAAATAACAAGACATTATCTCCCCTTATTTGATTGGCAAATAAAAAAAAAGGATAATACTTAGTGTTAATGAAGATAGTAAGAAGACTCTTAGGAGTCTAGGTTGGCACAGCCTTGGAGGCTATGGAGATGGAAGGCATTTGGGCAGTAATTATCAAATGGTTAAATATGTCTGTCCTGGGGCCAAACAACTCTACCTTTAGACACCTGTCCAGAGTAACTCAGGGTCTCTGTGCACAGTGATGTAAGTACAGAGTGGATCTCTGCAAGGATGTCTGTGACTGCCAAACACTGAAAATAATAAGACGTCCACTAAACAGGGGCTTCAGCCATCCCATGGAATACTGTACATCCAAGAAGGAAGAGACACAGCCATGTGCACTGACTGACAAGAAAAGAGGTAGCCAAGATATTGTTCTGTGAATACAGTAGGCCATTAAACAATATGAATAACGTGGTTCCAGCTTAAAAATGTTTAAAAACAAAACCCTTAAAACTATGTATAGTGTGTGTATGTATATAAATGTACAGAGTGTACCTTCTGTATTATGTTTTCCAAGTCATGCTTTAATTGTATACATATAAGTACAAGCTTTTTCTTTTCTTTTTTTTACAGACAAGGAAGGAAGAAAGAGTCCGGGAGAGAATAAGAAGGACAAAATGTGTCATAGGCCAGGTGGGAAGGCAGGGAGAAGCCTAGTGGCTGGGACAGGAACAGTGCCCTGGGCTGAGTGGTGGTATATGGTGGGGGCTGAGGGCTGGCCCAAAGCGGGTGGTTAAGGACTCCCACCCATGTAGTGCCCCAAAGTGCCCAAGCATATTCCTTACCTCCACGCCCACCACAGAAAATCTGGCTGAAGCCTGAGTAATTGAAGCCTAATTGGGTTTTAGGAGAGTTCACAGTGCTGTGAATATTTACACTGAGGAAAGCCAGTCAAGCCGCATAAAGACTCCCCGTAGGACATCAAGGTGGGGAGTTCCGGAGGAGGAAGGACCTTATGGACGAGGAACAATAAAGCCGAAGTTTGTAGCTTACCCTAGAGGCAGGGGCAGGGGGTGGTAGTGCATAGAGAGCCGAGGAGCCCCCAGACTTCTGAGGGTGGGGAAATGGAAGAAAGAGGCTAGTCCGAAATGTTTTGCAGCCAAGTCCTAATGAGGGCAAGAGTCTGGCTAGGGATGGAAGAAGCCCAGGAGGGAGATCAGGACTGGGGATCTCAGCCAAAATCCTCAAGACGGAGGAAAGCGGAGAGCCTAGGGGGATCTGAGGGTACACTTCAAAGGGAGTGAGGGGTACAAGTCTAGCTACCCATGATAGGCAATGAGGGGCCACCAAGACCTCTGCCTGCACCCAAAGGACAGATTATTTGATTCATAAAAGAGTAAGATCTCTTTTTTAGAAATATTTCCAGTGCTGGGCTGAAGTAGACCTATGACCCGGACCATCTATACCCAGTCAGGGCAGCCTGCACCTCTGCATCCAGACCCCAGCCTTCGCTCCCACACTCCCACCATTGAGTCCTGGCTCAGAGGCATCCAGGTCCAGCAAGGAGGCAACCAACCCACGGGGCGGGAGGGACTCTGAGGCTCCTTGACTTCCGACTAGCAGGTGCTGCGGGCTTCTGATCATTGAACCTTGCTGGCAGTTCCCAGTCTGTGGTGCAAACACACTGACATCAGGGAAGGGGTCTGAGGAGTGGTGGCCTCTCTAGTTCCCTCTGAAGAGACCAGATGATTCCAGAAAAAGATTCCGACAAGGGGATCAGGCCCAGGCAGCTAATGAAGAGAGAGGGAGACCCTTCAAGAAAATTAAACAGGGTTTTCTTGAAGAATTGTTGCATGGAGGAACTCAGTATGCCACAGGGGCTGGAAATCCCAAGTCCTGAGCAACTCAGGGTAAGGGCCTTTCTTGGGTAATCTCCACCCTCCGTAATCCCCTCGCCTCTTCTCCAGGGGTCAGGAATACAGGATGAGCTTTTGCGGGATCAGCTGCACACTTGCTTCCTTCTCCTCCTCCTCTTCCTTCGCCTCCTCAGGCCTGACTTGGGGACTCAGGCCCCTGTGACATGGCAGGGAAACGTTTAATGAGTTTGTATTCCCTGAGAGCAAGTTGACTGACAGCCGCCCCGGGGGTCACCACACTCCTTGTCCTGGAAGACGATGCAGCAGCTGCTGGGCTGCCTCTGTGCCTGTGTGTATGTGTTCATGCGTGCGCACGCGTGCGCGTGCATGCCTCTGCCCCATGTCTGTGCACCTGAGGCTGGCCCAGAGAGGGGCTTGCCAGGAACGTCCTTTCTGTGAACAGAAGCTGCTTTGAGTGTTTGGAAAAAGGAGAAGAACTTGGCGACTGTTGCCTATTCTGGTAGCATCTCTGGCTAGAGCCAGAAGGCCCAACCCTCCATCAGGTCACTTTCCCCACACTCAACTCAAGCCAGGGGGGTGGGCAGGAGGCCTGAGGCTACCCACAGTAGGGTTTGAAGGAATCAGGGTCCAGGGTCGATGTGCAGGCCTGAGTCTGCATGGGTAATGAGGCCAGGGACTGGCTTGTCAATAGCATTTAAGTACTTTTCTCCCATTTTCAGGCCAGACTGAATTATTTATTTGTTTCTGGTCAATCGTCGGTAATGTCATTAGCATTTGTCCATCAAAGGTTGGGAACAGAGTAGGAGTGATCCCCCTTGACTGACCCCAAATCCGAAACTGACTTTCAAAGATCAATCCAGTCCTCTGCTGTCAACTTACTCAAGGAGGTGAATTTCCCAGAGGCCCCTGTATCTAGGAAATTCTTTCCTCCCATAGGTTAGGGCTTCAAGCCTAGTGAAGCTAAGGAGCTTGGTAGTGGCTGTCCTCCCCACACACACACCCATCGTTAATTTAGGAACCCAGTTCTCCCTCGTATAGGGCACCCCATTGGCTGGCCAAACGTCATCCTTGGAGAATGAACCAAGTCTGACATGGATTTAGACAAAGCACGTGGAGAGTGGGGCTCCTGGTAGAGATTAGACAGGGAACGTGCAAGAGGTTCATTGGGTAGTACTCTGAGAGACAATGCCTGTGAGGCATGAGGACCCGGGACTGGGCCCAAGTGGAGACTGAGCTGTGACGCAGTTGCAACAGTGGCCTCAGACAATCCCACAGGAAGCCCTGGTGCTTGGATAGCCTTTCTGACTTGTCCAGTAGAGGGTCGTTCAAAAAGAGGAAGACCCTCCGTAAGATGGGTTGATACAGTATCTGCAACAGCGGGCTCAAGCACAGCAATGATGGTGAGGATGGTGCGGGACCAGGCGGCATTTCCTCATGGAGTACGTAGGGTCCCTATGAGTCGGAACCGACCCAACAGCACCTAGCAACAGCAACAACAACCAGCTGAAGTAAGAGGGCCAGACCCTTGCGTTCTAGAATTGACCCAGGAAGGGGACATAACCTTGGGTGAGGCAGCTGATGGCAATTCCCCAGGAAGGAGCCCAACCTTGAGCCAGCAACAGTCATGAGCCATTTTCAGGAGCTGCAGGAAGGAGTGTCTCAGCCCTCCAGGGGATCTGGGCAGCACCGATGGATGGGACAGCAGATGGTTGTGGTGGGATGGGTCAGTTCATGGGTAGGGGTAGGGTGTGAAAGTCAGGGATACGTCTGGACAGGGCAGGCTGGCTGAGCACAGCACAATGAGAAGGTGTGGGGTCATGCGGAGGGCTGGGGCAATGGGTCAGACAAGGCAGAACAGGGTGGTCTGGGTGGATACCAGAAGACCCAAGTTTGGAGGACAAAGGAAGTGGGTGGGACTTCTTCACACTGTACTGGCCTGGGCCTAGGCCTGGTGGGCCAGGCGGGCCTGGGCAGCTCCAGAAGATGAGGAGGACTCCCCCCACCTCCCTACCCCCACCACCCTGCAGCACTGCCGTCTTCTCAGTCACTAAGCTGGATTAGCCTCCTCTTCCTCAGGAGGAGGGGCCCCACTCCTGCATCAGCCACCAGCTCTGGCCCTAATCCCCCTCGCTTTCTAATCCACCCACGACTTTCTTAGGCATTAGCGTTGGGCTCTCAGCTCCCTAAGTACCACCCTGAAGATGGGAGCCGGGCTTGGAAAGGAATTAGGCCAGCCTCAGAGGATGGCTCAGCAGGCATCTGGAGGGAGGCAGAGAACAGCAGCCACCCCCCCCCCCGCCCCGACTGCCGCCACCAGCCTCTGTTCCTCTGAAACTCACCCCCTTCTCCAGACAAGGTCCAGAGTCTCACAGGGGTCCCTCTGAGCTCATTGATGTGGCCTAGTGAAGATGAGGGGGCAGGAAAGGGCTGAAAAAGAAGAGGATATTCCATAGGGTGGATGCTAAGTCCAGAGGAGGCACCAGACAAAGATATGGGGTGACTCAGATGATGGCAAAGATAGGAAGGCAGGAGAGTTCAGAAGGCACTGTGCCACAACGGAGAGCTCAGGAAGGTAAACTGAGGCCTGACTGTGTTGGACCTTGAATGCTAGCTAAGGAGTTTGGATTTTACCCTGGGGGCAGTAAGAAGTTGTGGTGGGGGAATGGTGGGATTCAGAACAACTGCTCTGGTGCCTGTAGAAGACTGAGGGGTGAGGGTGGGGAACCAGGAAGACAGAAACTGGAGGAGAGGAAGCGTTTGCCTGAATGAGACTCAAGGTCAACAAGCGTGGGCAGCCAAGGCCTGCAGTGCCCTGTGTGGTGGCAGGGACAGGTGCAGCCTGGTGTTGCAGCACCACATGGAGAGCTGGGGGCACCCTGAGGAGGTGAGGTGGGGCGACAGCCCATTAGTTCCCGGCAGCCGCCCTCCTGGGCTTCACCAGCCTCTTCACTGTCATTCCTTCTGTTAGAATTGGGCATCAGTGGCCCAGCCACAGCCCAAGTCAGGAGGGAGAGGCCAGGTTAGCGGGTCTTCTTCCACTCATCCCGGGAAACCCGCCAGGAGGTGAGAGACCCCGTCAGCCCCCTGGTGGCCTGTGATAGCGATCACAGACTTACTTCCTCTGAGAGGGGCCTAGGTGGGGAGCCAGGACAACAGGAGGAGACGTGTGTCCACAAAGCCAGGGCAGGGCTGTGGTGTGCTCACGAGCTTCTTCTGGGAAAGATCTGGCTTCTCCCTCTCCCTGTCTGTGCTCCCCACCCCACCCCACCCCAGGCTAAGTTGTCTGCAGGTAATGCTAGAGTGGTTATTGGTGTTCAGTCAACTGAAGGCTTACTAAAACTCTCCTTACCCCAACTCTTGAGATGGGCAGCTGTGGGGTATTTTTTGACCGTTTTTAGATTCCCATCTTTACAGATGAGAAATTGAGGCTCAAAGGAAAGTCACTTCTCCTAGATCCACACAGCTAGTGACAGTGCTGAAACCGGGGAAGTAGAGGGAGAAGGACAACCATTTCCAAGTCAGGAAGGCCAAGGTGTGCAGTGGTTACAAGCAGGATTTGTGACTTAGAGCGTGATGGATTGGGATTGATCTGGGATTTCAGCCTCTTTCTAGCTGGGCAGCCTCCCTGAGCCCCAAGTCTTTCACGTGTGAAATGAGTTAATAATGCCAACTCACCGGACTCCCTACAGTGCGGGCCCTGTCGGAGAGTGTGTGCACAGTGGCCCAGAGGGAAGTATGGGGGGAATGGTTGCCGACAGTCACTGAGTGTCTTTCCAGCTCTTTCTGCTTCCAAAGTTCTCCAGATAGGCCTTTCCAAACATAAAGTCAGGCAGCTGGGGCCCCAGACTCCATAGGCAGGGGGCAGTAGGCAAGCAAGTCAAGATATTGAGCGAAATGGGGGGATGTTAAGAGGCTGGGAGGTTCATCATGGCAGGTTCGTTAGGCCGACCCAGCCAGCCTCTCTCATTGGGCCCCGCTAATGAGCTTCCACTGGATTATCCGTTCCCACCTCCGCTCAGTTTACTCTGTCAAATCGAGTTTGCATTTTAAATGGGAATTTGACAAGACGTGCAATTTGTCTGCTGACGAGGTTAATGGGTGTTAGCCCTGCAGACTGGGGAGGGGGAACTTATGCCCTCCAAAGCCCTGGCCTCTGCCCAGATCAATGACCCTGGCTGCTGCTTTTCCCTTCACTGCAACCACTCTGGGCTTCCTGTGTCCAGAGGCTGTCCCCAGCTCTGGCTCACCACCTCCAGGCAGTCTTCCTGGAAGCCCTCTGCCATGGGTCACAATCTACTGCTCAGTCTGAGTAACATCCTGCTCCACCTGGACTCCTGGGGCAGAGCTTGTCTACCTCTCAGATCCTGAGGGCTGGGCAGTGTCAACCCCTCTCAGACTACCAGCCCCCTTTCTCAGACCTGGGTTTCTAAAGACAGGGCCAAGTTTTCTCCAAAACTGGGATCCCAAGGATTGAGCAGTATCATCTCTGTTCTGCCTCCCTCCCACCTCCTACTTCCATGTAGGACTTAAAGTAGAACCAGGAGGGCTGGAGTGAACACATTTCAGTTGCCAAGAAAAAGGGTAAAAGCTATCACCTCCAAACCCAAAGCCCCATCTAGACCAAGCCACAATCTTGGAGCTCCCCGGGGAGCTTAAGAACCCTTCTGAGACTTCCTGATGGGGCCATACTTGACCTCACACTAGGGTCCTTCCCTGCCCGAGCCCACATACATACACTAAAGCTGAGCAAGAAGCCAGGTTCTGGGACCTCAGCCAGAGCCTAGAAGCTGGGCCGGGCCAGGATGAATTTAAGCTGAGAGAAGATGCCTCAGCCTGCCCCTCCTCCTGGGGCCCCCGGCGCCCTTCCCCACCCTAGCTAATGTACCACAATTACCTCCTAAGTGCCCAAACAAATGTGGCTGCTGGGGAAAGTGACACGGGCTCCAGGTGATGGATTCGTGCCATCGGGGAGCCGGGCAGAGCGGGCCCCGAGAGGGGGGGCAACACTAATATTGTATCAGCGTCGGCGCTGGCGCCACGAGCCGGTGATGAATATGTGTCACTTTACACGGCGCACACTCGGGGGCCTGGCTGCGCAGGCATGGAAAATAGAGTGTCTGGGATTAATGATATTGAAAATGATAGAGAGCAGATTGGAAATGGCTTCGCCCGCCCGACCCGCAGAGATGGAAACGTACCTCACAGCTATCTGCCTGGGCCTGGCCCTCTACCTGCCCCCCCTACCTTCCGCCAGTCGCAGAGGCCCTCAGTGAAGACCCTAAGTGCCAGCTCCACCACCAGCTTCTTGGGATGGCACCTGTGGGGATGTGTACAACTGTGAGCAGACAAAGGATATGAAGCTAATCTCAAGCCCCTGAATGACCTTTGATCTTGGTCCCAGATGAGACTGAGTCCAGTCACCCACTGAACCTTGACCATGGCCAAAGACCAAGCCCTGACCCTAGCTGCGACTGAGCTATGCCTCTGGTCAAAGATTGAGTCTGAGGAAGGCTGAGTCTCCTTCAGGACCACGAGGGCTGGGTGGACGTACAGGGAGGGCTGGGTAGATGTGTAGGGGAGGTGCCGAGATGAGAGAGGAGATGGAATCTCTCCATGTGGTGGCACTCAGTGTGCTCCTGCATAGTATTAGCTCATGAGGAGGTAAGCAAGCGAACAGGTGTCTCTGCTATTGGTTTCATGTTGTTTGAGTACACTGGTTTTTATGCCTATGTTTTTACACATAAGGATGAGTGTGTGTGCATGTATGTGTGTGTGTACACATCTGCTCACAAATATACCTGTGGGGTGGCGGGTTAGTGTGGTATGTGCAGGAATGTATGTAACTGGCCTTGTCTGTTTGTATGCTTTGGTGTTTATAGGTATCTATGGGAATTCTATGAATCAGAATTGGCGTCAGGACAATGGGTTTGGGGTTTTATTTACTTATTTATTTTGGTATGGAGGATTCAGGAGCCCCTGGGTGGTGCAAACAGTTAATGTGCTTAGCTGCTAACCAAAAGGTTGGAGGTTCCAGCCCACTCAGAGGCTTCTTGGAAGAAAAGCCTTGTGATCCATCTGCTTCCAAAAAGTCAGCCATTGATTGGAGCACATTTCTCTGATACACATAAGGTTTCTGTAAGTTGGCGTCAACACCATGGCGACATTTGTTTTCTTTTTTAAGGAAAGATTCTGTGTATGTATGTGATTATGGCTTACCTTGGGCCACTGTGCATGGGTATGAGTACGCCTGTGGTGAGCACGCACGTGTCTGTGGCAAGTTGACTGTGTGTGTGTGACTGTGAGGGCGAATGTGCATGTTCACCATGGATGGAGGGACTCCACTGTGTGGGTTTTGATCAAAGAAAATGCTCTTCTATGAGCCTGGCCCTGAATATAAGCTAAATTCCTGACATTAGAGTAAGATGTCTTTTCCTTTTAGAACACAGTTTGTCTGTTACACTGTGATTTCAACAAGTCTGCCAGATGGACAGCACCCTAAGGCCATCAGTCTTGTCTCAATGACCATTTAAACATCAATTTCCATGTAAACCAAGGTCAGAAGGGTGCACCTACACAAACATCATTCATTCATTCAACAAACACTTCTTGAGGGTTCACGACGGGGCAGGTACTATCTCTGGGCGGTGACCAGGATAGACTTCATAGAAGACACAACCTGTCAGAGGAGACAGACAGTAAACAAGTAAACAGACCAGTAAACAAATAATGGAAGAGTGTAAAAAATGCCACAACACAAATATTCAGAAGGCTGTGATTGTTTACAAACCCACTGCTGTTGGGTTAATGCCCACTCATAGCAACAGTATAGGACAGAGTAGAACTGCCCCATAGAGTTTCTGCAGAGCACTTGGTGGATTTGAACTGCTGCGTTTTTGGTGAGCAGACGTAGCACTTAACCACGGTGCCACCTATAGGGTCACTATGAGTTAGAATCAACTTGACGGCAGTGGGTTTGGTTTTGGTTTAGTGGCAGTTTAGTGGGGTGACCTTGCATTACATAGTGTGGTCAGGGTCAGTTCTTCTGTGCAGGTGACATTTGCGCCAAGGAAGGAGGAGCCAACAATACAGAAAGGAGTGAACATGAAAAGCAATAGACGTGGGTGTATTCTAGGGCCTTTCAGGAGACCAGCGTTGCTGAACCCCAGGCAAGTCAGGAGAGAGGGAAGGGGAGAAAACAGGGCCAGAATGGTGAGGCCTCAGAAATCCAGATGTGGGCCTTATGTTTTGCTCTAAGCAGGATGTGGAGCCATTGGAGGGTTTTAAGCAAGAAAATGACATGATGTATACGCATTTTTTAAAAGATACTCTGTTGGGTGGAGGAATAATGGGAGATGTCAAGAATGGAAATGAGGAGACCTCTCAGGAGGTTCCAGAATCAACACTAGGCCCAGGATCCACACTCTCCCAGCACCACTGACACAGCACAGCCATCAGCGAGACTGCCAGCCGCTTCCAACCAGCTGGTGCTTCACTGAGTTCCTCCCAGACGCATCTCTGGGGCTGTGGGCTCCCTGTCCACGTTCTCCCCAGGCCTGCCACTCTACCCCTCTGACTCCCTCTGCCTCCCATGGGGACTTTCTCCCCGTGGCCATCAGAGTCTTCCCAGCTCTGGTCTCATCTGAAGTGCCAGTCTGAAGAAAACTGAGGGTCCCTGTGAAGACAGAAGCAAAGCAGGCACCTCAGACAGGTGGGTCAAAAGTCACCAGTCTGAGAGGGAAGCACCAGCCACAGAGCTCCAGTTTTGATGGGAGAAGCATAGCCCCCTCAGGGCAGCCTCGAACTAACTGGTCAAGTCCAGTGTCCCTGGAGGGTCCTGGCTGTCACCTCCCTGTATCTGCCCCGTATGTTGTGAGCCACTGTTGGGAGTGAATATCAAGCGTCTGGTTCACCACTAGCACAGGGCCAGCAGTAGACAAGCCCCCAGGAAATTTGAATGAAGAGGAGGCACTTGCAGGAGGCCCCATATTAGAAGGGGCAGAGCCTGGGTGACCTGACTCCACCCCCAGGCTCCTTCTGTCTCACCCGCTCCTGTCCTGGCACCAGGAGCCACTGACTGCTCCCTGTGGGCATTGATGACCTTTGTGTCAGGAGAAGGAGGGAGGAGAGGGATGGCTTCTCGGTTTCAGTCTCTGTCTCTGCTCACTGGCTCGCTCTCAGTTTCTCTTGCTCTCACTGCCCCGTTCTCTCCCTCCTTCTCTGCCTCTCTCTCCCCGAGTCATTTGCAGAGCAGAGATGGCCTAGCCCATCTGGGAGCGAGAGCGCGGCCGGTGACGGAGACGCAGGTAATAGCTGAGTGGAGGAGAGAGACGTGGAAATTTATGACATTGAAAATGAGAGAGAACGTCTGTGAGTGTGGGAGAAGGAGAGGGCAGGAGGGGGCGGAACAAGGGGAGGGAGGGAACTCTCTGGCTCTCTGGCTCTCTTACACACACACACACACACACACACACACACACACACACACACCCCACTGCCACCACCACCACCATCACTGTCACCACCCAGAGCCCTACCTCTCCCTCCAGGGAAGACCACTCTTGTAGTGAGGAAAGGAAGGGCATGTGGGAGGGGAAAGGTGGTTGCCAGCCCAGACAGAAAGACAGACAGACGGTAGACAGACAAAGAGAACAAACTGAAGGGTAGAGACGAGCAGGGGAGATCAGCAGACAGAGCGGGGTTGAGAAGTACTGTGAGAGAAACGCCGGGGGGGCTGACTGGCCCAGTACCTGGCTGTCTCTGCCTCGCCCCTGTCCCTTTCAGGGGTCTGATTTAAGAAGAGGAGTATCTCCCTTACATAAAGTACCATGGAGTCTGAGCTAGAAGAGCCCTCAAAGGCTACCTTGGGGATGAGGCCCAGAAAGGACCAGAACATTCTCCAGGTTGCACAGCAGGTCAATGGCTGAGCTGACCGGAACTCAGGACTCCCTCTCAGCAAGTGCTCTCTTTCCCAAAGGTGCTGAGAGATCTGAAGCCAAGAAGTAGATGGACTAGACTTTGTAGCCACTCCCAACAGCCCTTACCCCTGGGCCATGGGAGACAGGGGAATGGCCAAGGTGACTTCCTCACATCCCCTTATAGTCAGAGGAGAATCTTTTCCCTGGGGTTTTAAGCCCATAATCCCCTCTGTCTCAGCCACCACTACCCCCTAGACCACCCAGGATGTTGTTGCTAGGGACAGGAGTGATTAGACATCCTTCAGAGAGCAGAGGCCACCCCCCAGACACCCTAGGCACACCAGACTGCCCTCCACCCCCACCTCAGCCTTGCTCCACTCCCTCTTGGTTCTAACAGTACCCAGTCCCCTCCCAGTCCTAGGGCCTTAACCCAGGGCTTGGCTCTTTGCTCAATTTCCTTGTCTCCCTTGGCCTTAGTTTCCTTGTCTATAAAATGGGGATAGTAATATTGACCTAGGCACACCTCTGGAAACTCTGGTGCTATCATGGTTAAGAGCTTTAGCTGCTAACCAAAGCATCAGCAGTTCAGACGCTCCTTAGCAACCCAATGGGTCAGTTCTACTCTGTTCCTATAAGGTCAGTTTGACTCAAAATCAACTTGACAGCAACAGGTTTATGCCCTCTTCTAGAGACCCTGGGTGGTGCAAACAGCTAAGTACTCCACTACTGACCAAAAGGTATGCTGTTCAACCCATCCAGAGGCACTATGGAAGAAAAGCCTGACCATCTGCTTCCAAAACCTCAGCCACTGAAAACTCCCTGGAGCAGAGTATGACTCTGCAACACGGGGGGTCACCTGGAGTGAGAATCAGCCCAACAGCAGCTAGAACAGGATGCCCATCCCATGGGCTGGAGAAGCAATGCCAGGGCTCAGTGATAGATGCTTGGTCTACCCAAGCCTTCAGAGTCTTCTCGTTGAGGGAATTTGGGTCCTCTTAACCCCAGAGGAATTCTCAGCACATCTGGCTCATTTCGTGGGGAAGGCAGAGCAGGCCGGACACCCAGCCATTCCCACCCTCCCAACCCACCGCCCACCCCTAACACACACACAGACACATGTATACACAGCCATTTCCCGTGGAAGCTGATGTATCAGGAACTAAAAGGGCAGAACCCTCCAAGCCCAGGTGGAGGCAGAGTTTGAAGTCTAGACAGAGGTGAGGCTTTGCCCCAGGCGCACAGCTGAAAAAGTCTGAGTCAGGACCTGTCCTGTGCCAGGCCCCCTTGCCCTGCCCACTGAGGGTGGGACAGATACCCTAGAACACTTTGAGGACCCTGGCCACCCTCAGTCCCACCCTGCCCATCCCACAAATTCTAACTCTCAACACTTGTCTAAGTTTCTCCAGTTGTAAAGAAGAGGTTACACCCTCCCGCTCCACAACCACTGCCCTCTTCTCCCCTCCAGCCTTCTGCATGGGCTGACTCTTCTCCCCTCTTTTTTCTTCCCTTCATGCTCTACAGACCTGTCAGCTGGAAAACTTTCTCGTCTTAATTCCTCCCATTTTAGCACATTTGAAGAAGCCTTACAGCACAGTGGTTGAAAGTATAAGCTTTGGGCCAGAAAGGCCCCAAATCACAGCTCTGGCCTTTGGCTCTGTGATCTTGGGCTCCTCACTGAAGTTCTCTGGGCCTTATTCCCTCATGGGGCTATAAATAGCTTACAGGATGGTGGTGAGGATTACATGAAGTCATGGAGAGATAGTGCCTGGCACAGAGGAGGTATTGGCAGATGACAGCCAGCAGCTGTTCCTCTGGTACCACAGCTGCATGAGGGTGAGAGCTGAGGATATGGAGAGAATTAGCACCAGCACCTTTAAGAGGCTCCTGCTCACTCAGAACAGATAAACCCACTGCTACAGTGGGAAAGACTCAGGTTAGCCCTCAGAGGGACTTCTGAGGTCTGAGATCTGGAGGAAGACAAGTTTCAAATGCCCTGTCTGGTCCAGGCTGTATCATCATCCTAGAGGCAGCTTTGAGGAAGCGGTGGCAGCCCTGCCTGGGAACAGTGGGGGAGGTGAAGAGTTCACTGGGCCCAGGGGCTACCAGCCGAGGGTCTCTCACCCAGCCCCCATGCCCAGGCCCGACCCATCGCGGCCGCATAAAAGGTGACGGGTAGTTAATAGGGGAGATAACGGGATTCATAAGGGAAATTTATCGGTCACTCCGGTGGTATAAATATGTTTATAGCAGACCAAGGGGAAATGAAGAAGCCCCAATAAATCACCTCGAAGCCACCAGCCGCTAATAGGCGAACGGCCGCAGGAACCCCAGCATTGGTGCTTGCAGACACCCCCTCTGGCTGCCTGCTAATGGCATGTCGGGGTTGCAGACTTGTCAGGTCGGGATGTCTAGCCCACACCAGAGCAGGACCTGCCAAGGAGCCACCCGCTCAGTGGTTCTGGGCTAGGCCAGGCTAGAAGGGCCAGGGACACAGGACAAAGCGTGCACCCAGGCCAGGTGTGGGAGGCCTTGCGGTGCTGGGACTGACTTGGCTTCAAAACTTGGCCCTGCCACTTCCCAGCTCCTGGGCCACTTTGAGTTTCCTCTCTGCAAAATGCCTCCAGCCTCAAAAAGCTGTTACCAGGAGTAGAGACAGAATCCACTATCCTAGTGCTTGGCACCTTGAAAGCCTCAATAAGTGGTAGCTATTTCCTGGAATTCCCTAGGGGGACAAACAGTTAACATGTTTGGCTGCTAACTGAAAGCTCAGAAGTCTGAGTCAACCCAGAAGCTCCTCAGAAAAAAAGCCTAGTGATCTACCTTCCAAAAAAAATCAAGCATTGGAAACCCTGTGAGCACAGTTGTTTTCTGACACACATGCACTAGCCATGAGTTGGAACTGACTCAACAGCAACTGGTTTGGTACATTGGTTTTATTCTTATTCTCACCTTAGGCAGTGCCTTCTCTTAGGATAAGAAATGTGCAGATGTGAAAACATTCGTATAAATGTGGATGGCACTGTCCTCGTTTTATAGATAAGGAACCTGAGGCTCCGAAGCTAAGAGGCTTGCCTGGGATGACAAAACTCTGAAGAGAAAAGCTCAGCTTGATTTGAAAGTCCAGATTTTTTTTCCTCCACCCCAGCTAAAGTCCTGCTTCTTCTTCAAAGCTTTTGGGGATTCCCTGCCCACCCCCAAGGGACCTAGGATTCCAAGGGACATCAAGCTCTCAAGGTAGGGACTCTGGGCCTCAGACCTCCTGCATATTAAGGCTCTGGACTCTCCCCCGAGCTCTGCAGTTGCTTGAAGCCTTCTGTCTGACCTGTACAGAGTGTCTCTCCCATCTCCTATGCAGAATACAGCCTAGGAAACCCTATGGGACAAGTCCTACTCTGTCATATAGGGTGGCTATGAGTCAGCATTGACTCAGTTGGCACCTAACAAAAACAGCTCTCATCCAAACTCCAGGCCCCTCATCCCTCCTACCGTTTGGGCTACCAGTCTTCGTCCCTATAGTCCCTCTTGCCCAGCTCTCTCCTCCATTCATTTGCTCAGCAAACGCTTATGAAGCTCCCTCAGCATGACACAGCACTGACCACGAAGGGCAAGGCCCTGCCCCTCACTGCTCCCAGTCTGGTGGAGAAGTTAGACCCGAACCAGGGGAGGAGAATGTGCACTCAGGCTGAGTAGGCCCAGGGCGAGGGCCCAGAGACAGGCCTTGGGAGTGGTCCATGCCAAGCCAAGTCCATGCAGCGAAGCCATAACAAGCAGGAGCCGGGTGTAAGGTTAGTTCTCAAAGGAGGTAAGAGCTTGGGTTCCAGGAGGGGCACAGGGACAGACAGGACTCTCGGGGGCAGACAGGACTCTCAGGGACAGACCACAGGACCCTTGGGCCCTCTGGAGCTAGTGTCACTATTTCTCTCACAAAGCTTCTGATTTCTGCCTCTGCAGTGCAGAGGGGCCACGCAGACAGCCCACACCGGTCTCCAACTTGACTTTGCCACTGTTCCTCACCACCTCCTCCTTCTTCCCAGCCAGTCAATTCTGCTTCTGGACACTGGACACGGGCTGCTCCCTGTTTTCCAGATTTCTGCCAGGACAGGGTCCGGCACCTCTGCAAACTGGCCCCCCTCACTCTCTGAGACCCCAAATTTATCCCCAAACCTGAGTCTAGGTTTCTGAGTCTAGTTCCCAATCTAGCGCGCCCAAAGGTCAGTCTTTCTGGGCTGTGGGGGGCTACAGCACCTACACTGACGTTCGAGGCAAGGGCAGGGGACCTTTAAAGCCCTGGGGGCTCCACCTCCTTCGGTCCTGGGCACGGGTGTCGGAGGTGGGGGCGGAAGGAAAGAGGTTCCCTTTGCGCACCTCTCGTTCTCTGCGTGTACTCCTAGACCTCGGTTTCTTTCTCTGTCTCCCCTTCCTGTCCCAGTTTTTTTCTCCCGGTGTCTCTGCCTGTCGCTCTCCCTCCCGGTCTCCGGCTCGGTTTCTCCCTGGCTTTCTCCCTCCCGAGGCCCTCCTCCCCAGCCGGGCGGGGGAAATCACTCCGTAAATAGGCGGATGGCCTCGGGCGCTCCGGGCGCAGACACTCGTTTTTAGAGCCGGTAATTGACTCCTTTCAGTTGATAATTCATGGCTTGCATATGCGCTTTAATGCGGGCGCCCGGGGAGGCGCGGAGGGCGGGGCGGCCTGTGCGCAGAGCGAGCGGCGAGTGGCCCGGGAGCCTACCGGCCGCGGGCCTGATTCCGTCTGGGGCTGACAGCCCGTCAGGGTTCGGGACACGAGGGGGCGCCTCCGGGGTTCTGTCTGTCCAACCCACCGGACACCAGGTCAAGGTGGCGGAATTGGGAGTGCGGTGGGTGGGATCTAGCAGCCTGGACTGTCTCTGCGTCCGCCGGGGCGACACGGGGCTGACTGGCGACACCTTCGGACTCAATGGGGACGGGAGAAGAGGACGCGGTCACCATTTCTGTCCCTTCCCCATGGAGCCAATAGGGAAAATTAAGGCCCAAGAAGGAGCTGTCTCCCCAGCATCCGACGGTGCACCGCCAAAACCAGAACTCAAGGCAGTCTGTGCCCAAAGGGTCGTAGCCAAGGGGCTGGGTTCTAACCTTTCTAGAACCTCCCTTCATACAGGGAATTGCTTCCCGTTTCTGAACTAAATTCTAATTGACAGACCCAGTTACCCTCTGCAGGCCTCTCACCGACAGCAACTCTGAAATTGAGATGTTGAGGGGTGGACTCCTAGTCTCCTCCCCGCCTGCGCCTTCGCCTTCTGTGGTTGTATTTCAGGCTAGGATTGTGGCAGATGTTATCATTATTCCCATATTACAGATGAAGAAACTGAGGCTTAGGGAAGTTGACAAATTTACCCAAGGTCGCAGAGGGGTCAGAGCCAGAACCTGAGTGTGCGTGTGTGTCTGCGACAGGAGTGGGAAGAGCAGGTGGTGCTGTGTCGAGCAGGTGGTGCTGTGTCGAGCAGGTGTCCCGTCCGCACCCACACACGCACCTCAGACAGACCCCCATGGTGAGGGGTTCTGAGAGACAGAAGGTCACAGAGTGAATTTAGCTGAAGATGATGCCGGTCAGGAGTTAGAGATTAGGGGTGAGCACAGGAGCTAGAGGTGGAGAAGGGGGCTGTTGACTCCAAGCACTAGCTCAAGAGAAATCAGCCGAGAGGGGCATCTGGCCCCAGGATGGGACTTCTGATTTATTCAGCCTCTCAGCTGATATCTGCCACACCCTTTCCCCAGGCTAATTCCAGCCAAAACTGGAATTCTGTCCCCTTCTCTTAAAATATGCAAATGTTCAGCTCAAAGCCAGACTGCTTGGCTTATGCTTGGTCCCCCACCTCTGTCTCCCTCTCTGCTAGTTTAGAGGACCATCTGACTGTGGAAACCTGGTGACTGTGGCTCTGAGGGTGGTGGTTGCAGGAGGGCTGGGCGGTGAGAAGCTCAATGCTGCCCTCTGGTGTCCACTCTGTTGCAGCTGGTGGGCTGCAAAGAGAGAAGGTAGAAAGTACTTGAGAAAATCTCTGTACTCCCACCTTCCTCAACCCCCTTAGGCCTCCAACTTATGAGGGAGGGAGGGCCTGGCAAGGGCTCTGCTAAGCCTGTCTCAGGGAAAACCGTGGGACCCCTTCGGTAGGAGAGAATTCAGACTCTATTGTAGAACCGAGAGAGTGAATTAAATGAAATTAGCAATCAGCCCTGTCCAAACCTCTCCTGAATACCCCCAAATTGTTCTTTTCAGTGTAGGGTGAGTCTGATCTGCCCCACTGATGTGGTTTCTGCAGTCTTTATCTTAGTTAAACTCAAGTATTTTTCTGCCTGAAAACAATCCATCATTTGTATTCAGAGAGACCTGGGGGCGGGGGTCACCCCAAACCCTTTGATGTCAAGCTGATTCCAGCTCACAGCACCCATATAAGATGGACTAGAACTGCCCCAATAGAGTTTCCAAGAAGCAGCTGGTAGAGTCAAATTGCTGATCTTTTGGTTGTCATCTGGGAGGTATTCAACAAATATAGGAAGGATGGATGGGATGAGTGAATTTATTTCTTTGGACTGAGATATCTCCAAAAATTCTGTGTTATCAAGCACAAGAAGGACTTAAGTTCATTAGTTTGCCTAGTTGGTTGGAAGTAGGGTTACAATTGAATAGGATAGGGGAAGGGGAAATTTAATGGGGAAGGAGCTTGTGAGTTCAGATGAAGGGAAGATGTTTGAGGAGTGGAGGGTTCAAGGAAAACTTCTTTGAGGAAGTGGCATTTGACACAGGGCTTGAGAGGTGGATAAAATAGCGAAGCATTCAGATGGAGGAGATAGCATAAACAAAAGCTCAGAGGTAGATACACAATCTGGGCTTGCATGGGTAAGAAGGCTCCAGTTTGAGGCAATGGAGGCAAGTGGTACCTTGGGGTAGAAGAGGATCTTGGGAACATGTTGAATCCAAGCTGAGAAATTAATACTTCATGGAAAAAGCACTAGAATGGTTTGGCAGTTACAGTATAGCTTGGCAGTCATATAATGATATAATTGTTTCCATGATGAGATGTAGTATAGTGTGATCACCTCCATGATGACTTCTGCTGTGAGTAGCCAATCAGCTGAAAGGAAGTTTCCTTGAGGGTGTGGCCTGTGTCCAGTATATATGGACTTTCTGGCAAAGCCTGCTGGCTTTTGCTTAACTGTGGATCCTGCCTTCAGCTCACTAGCATCTGATCTCCATTTCTTGGATTTTTACCAGCAGCCTGTCATCTTACCTGCTGATTCTGAATTCATTAGCCTTCACAGCAGCTGTGAGCCAGCGACCTGCCATTTGACCTCTGGATCATGGATACCTCAGCCCGTGTACCACATAAGTGAAGAGAGACCCCAGCCTGATGCCTGATGCTTAACTGAAAGACTTAGGGCTTGCCAGCCTCTATAACCTCATAAACCGTTTCCTTGAGGTAAATCTCTCATAATACATGTATATGGGAACTTGGTGGCATAGTGGTCAAGAACTCGGCTGCTAACCAAAAAGGTTGGCAGTTTGAATCCACCCGTCATCCTTGGAAACCCAGTGGGTCAGTTCTACTCTGTCCTATAGGGTCACTGTGAGTCAGAATCAACTCAACAGCAATGGGTTTGGTTTTTAGGGTCTCTCTCTTTATACATATGTACATGTATATTTATGTATGTGTGTGTGTATATATCCCCGTTTGTCTACCAGTTTGTCGTACTGTGGGAGTTTGCATGTTGCTGTAATGCTGGGAGCTATGCTATCAGTATTCAGGCACCAGCAGGGTCACCCACAGCAGACAGGTGTCAACTGAGCTTCTAGACTAAGGCAGAAAAGGAAGAAAGACCCAGCAATCTCCTTCTGAAAATAATTAACCAGGGAAAACCTTAGGAATAGCAGCAGAACATTGTCAGATATAGTGCAAGAAAATAAGCCCAGATTGGAAGACACTCAAAAGATAACTGGGTAAGAGCTGCCTCCTCAAAGCAGAGTCAGTCTTAACAATGAGGATGGAGTAAAGCCTTTGGGACCTTCACTTGCTGATGTGTCATGACTTAAAATTAGAATAAATAGCTGCAAACATCCATTGATAGTTGGAAGATGGAATGTACAAATTACACGTGTAAGTCTAGGAAAATCGGAAATCATCAAAAATGAAATGGAGTGCATAAACATCAATATCTTAGATATTAGTGAGTTGACATGGACTGGTATTAACCATTTGATATTGGACAATCATGTGGTCTACCATACTGGAAATGAAAACTTAAAGAGGAATGGTGTTGCATTCATCATCAGAAAGAACATTTCAAGATCTGTCCTTAAGTACCATGCTATCAGTGATAAGAAAACAGCCATACACCTACTAGGAAGGTCAGTGTCATGGATTGAATTGTTTCCCCCCAAAAATACATGTAGCCAAGTGGCTGGGCCATGATTCCCAGTATCTTGTGATTGTCCTCCATTTGGTGATTTTGCTGTGCTGTAAGTTAAAGGATTAGGGCCATAAATCCCCTCATAGGAGTACCTCCTGGGTCCACTGTAAAGGGAGTTTTCCTGGAGTATGGCTTGTTCCACCATTAATCTTTTCATCCTACAAGAGATAAAAGGAAAGGGAAGCAAGCAGAGAATTGGGAACCTCACACCATCAAGAAAGCAGCACCAGAAGAAAAGTGTGTCCTTCAGACCTGAGGTTCCTGCGCCAAGACTCTCCTTGGACAAAGACTGATGTAATACCAGACTTTCCTCCTGAGCTGACAAAGGGGAAAGCCTTGCCCTGGAGTGGACAAATTTGGACTTGTAGCCTACTGGACTATGTAAGAATAAACCTTCCTTGCTAAAGCCATCTACTTTATGGTATTTCTGTTAGAGCAGTGCTAGCTGACTAAAACAGAAGTCTACCATATTGGAAATGAAAACTTAAAGAGGAATGATGTTGCATTCATCATCAAAAAGAATACTTCAAGATCTGTCCTGAAGTACAATGCTGTCAGTGATAGGAAAATATCCATACGCCTACAAGGAAGGTCAGTTAATACGATTAATATTCAAATTTACACACCAACCACTAAAGCCAAAGATGAAGAAATTGAAGATTTACCAGCTTCTGCAGTCTGAAATTAAGCAAACATGCAATCGGGAGGCAATGATAATTACTGGTGACTGGAATGCAAAAGCTGAAAATAAGAAAGAAGGATTGGTAGTTGGAAAATATGACCTTGGTGACAGAAATGATGCCAGAGATCACAGAATAAAATTTTGCAAGACCAAGGATTTCTTCATTGGAAATACCTTTTTACACCAACATAAATGGTGACTATACACATGGACCTCACTAGACAAAATATACAGGAATCAAATGGACTACATCTGTGGAAAGAGACAATGGAAATGCTTGCTATTGGCAGTCAGAACAGGACCAGGTGCTGACTGCAGCACAGACCATCAATTGCTCATCTGCAAGGTCAAACTGAAACTGAAGAAAATTAGAACAAGTCTACAAGAGCCAAAGCAGGACGTTAAGTATATCCTACCTGAGTTTAGAGACCATCTCAAGAATAGATTTGATGTGTTGAACACTAATGACCGAAGAGCAGACAAGTTGTGGAATGACATCAAAGATATTATATGTGAAGAAAGCAAGAAGTCATTAAAAAGACAGGAAAGAGAGAAAAGACCAAATTGAATGTCAGTATACACTCTGAATCTTGCTCTTGAATGTTGAGTAGCTAAAACAAAAGGAAGGAATGATGAAGGAAAAGAACTAACAGAAAATTTCAAAGGGCAGCTCGAGAAGACAAAGTATTATAATGACATGTGCAAAGAGCTGGAAATAGAAAGCCAAAAGGAAAGAACATGTTCTGCATTTCTCAAATTGAAAGAACTGAAGAAAAAAATCAAGCCTCGAGTTGCAACAGTGAAGGATTCTACAAGGAAAATGTTAAATGACTCAGGAAGCATAAAAGAAGATGGAACGAATGCACAGAGTCATTATACCAGAAAGAACTGCTCAACAGTCAACCATTTCAAGAGGTAGCATGCGATCAGGAACCGATGGTACTGAAGGAAGAAGTGAAAGGTGCCTTGAAAGCAGTAGTGACAAACAGTGCTTTAGGTATTGGTGGAATATCAATTAAGTGTTTCAACAAACAGATGCAGCACTATGCCAAGAAATTTAGAGACAGCTACCTGGCCGACTGGCTGGAAGAGATTCATATTTATGCCTATTCCCAAGAAAGGTGATCCAACAAAATGCAGAAATTATCAAGCAATATCATTAATGTCACATGCAAGTAAAATTTTGCTTGAGATTATTCAAAAGTCACTGGAACAGTATACTGACAGGGAACTTCCAGAAATTCAGGCTGGATTTAGAAAAGGATGTGGAACCAAGGATGTCATTGCTGATGTCAGATGGGTCTTTGCTGAAATCAGGGAGTACCAGAGAGATGTTTACCTGTGTATCACTGACAATGCAAAGGCATTTGACTGTGTGGATCATAACAAATTATGGGTAACATTGCAGAGAATGAGAATTTCAGAACACTTAATTGTGTTCATGTGCAATCTGTATATGAATCAAGAGGCAATTGTGCAAACAGAACAAGGGGACACTGCATGATTTAAAGTCAGGAAAAGAGTGTGTCAGCGTTGTGTATCTTTTCACCATACCTTGTCAATCTGTATGCCAAACAAATAATCCAAGAAACTGGACAAAATGAAGAAAAAGGCATCAGGATTGGAGGAAGACTCATTAACCATCTGCATTATTCAGATGACACAACCCTGCACACCAGAAGTAAAGAGGATTTGAAACACTGATGAAGATCAAGGACCACAGCCTTCAGTACAGATTGTACCTCAACTTCAAGATAACCAAAATTCTCACAACTGCACCAGTAAGCAACATCTTGATAAATGGAGACAGGATTGAGGTTGTCAGGGATTTCATTTTATTTGATTCCATAATCAATCGCCATGGAAACAGCAGTCAAGAAATCAAAAGACACATTGCATTGGGAAAATCTGCTACAAAGGATCTCTTTGAAGTATTGAAAAGTAAAGATGTCACCTTGAAGACTAAGGTGTGCCTCATCCAAGCCATGGTGTTTTCAATCACATCATATGCATGCGAAAGCTGGACAGCCAATAGGAAAGACAGAATTGATGTCTTTGAATTGTGGTGTTGGAGAAAAATATTGAATGTACCATGGACTGATGAAAGAACAAACAGATCTGTTCTGGAAGAAGTACAACCAGAGTGTTCCTTGGAAGCAAAGATAGCTAGACTGCATCTCACATACTTTGGACATGTTATCCAGAGGGATCAGTCCCTGGAGAAGGACATCATGCTTGGTAGAGTGAATGGTCAGCAAAAAAGAGGAAGACCCTCGACAAAGTGGGTTGGATTGACACAGTGGCTGCAAGAGTGGGCATAAGCACAAGAACAATTGTGGGCAAGGCGTGGGATCAGGCAGTGTTTTGTTCTTTTGTGCATAGGGTCACTATGAGTTGGAACCAACTCAAAGGCACATTAACAACTCTACACATGCGCGTGCGAAGTCTGACAGTGAAGTTCATGAACTCATTGTAGAAAAAATGCTGCGTACCTCATTGCTGAATATCACTATAGTCACCTTCAAAGTACTCCCCTTGGAAGTACTCCTAGAAAAACTGCTTTGAAGGGTGTGTACTAGGCATCAGTGCATGGCTTCCCAAAGAGAGTACTTCAGAGGTGACCCTAGTGATAGTCAGCAGTGAAGTATGTAGCACTTTTTCTAGGATAAGTTCACTAACTTAATTGTCAGATCTTGTCCTACAACAGCTCTGATGGACATTCCAGAAAGAGTTCTAAACTGCTTTGAAGGGTAGGCTAGGTGTTGGCATTGGTGCACAGCTTCCCGGGGGGCATACTTCAAAGGTGACTGTAGTGATATTCAACAATGAGGTATGTAGCACTTGGAACAATTAAGTTCGCAGACTTAGTTGTCAGACCTCACATATAGATACACACTTCACTGCTTTTGCTTCTCTAGAGAACCTAACCTAAGACACCCCTCAACTTGAAGATGAGAGGACTGAAGCTCAGACAGGAGAAGTCATATAGCAAGGCAGCAGCAGAGCCAAGACTTGGACCCAAGTCTTTGGTGTTTCTATTTGGGGTCCTTTCCCCACTCGTGCAGTCTAGCCGGAGAACTGAGCTGGAGGAGAGCAGCTGGAGACAGAAGACCACCATGAAGCCAGAGCCCTACCCAGGCTACACATCAGAAGACTGGCCAATCAGAAAGTGTTGGTTGAACACCCCTCACCCTACTTTCCTTTTGGGGCCAATCTGGAGAGTCCATGTATTGAATGCCCGTGCAAAGGGAACACAACACAGAATCTGGTGGGCTTTTGGGAAGAAGAGATATGAGAAGGAAGAAACATCAGGAGTAGACTTGAGTGAGGATCCAGGAAGGCCTCCTGGAGAAGGAAAGTCCTATCACTTAGTTCCCTGCTAGCTCTTGATCAACGTCTCCACCTCCTTCATGAAACAGAGACATAGCTCCTCTTCCCGTGGCAATGCTATGCACTGCAAAGCCACCAGAAATCCCATGGATTCTGCCACTGCCTGCTGAGAGGGTCAGAACATACCTTCTGCTCATAGGCCTCTTACCTGGCTCTCCTCACCACCCATGATGCTCTGGGCTCTGTACCAAGGACTGGCCTAGATTATGCATCAGCCAAACACCTCATCTTTAATCTGCTTTAAAGTAGAAACTTCCTGGACCTCAGAGTTCCAGTCTTCCTCAGCCCTCAGGAAACTCTGGAAAGGCTGTTCTGACTTTGTCTACAGTTCTTCAGGATTAAGATGTAAAACTGGAGAAGAGCTGGCTCTATAATGACGAAATATAAAACCGAACATCCACCCAGTCGGTGCTCTCAGCAAGGGAAAGGATGTACAGATCTGGAGCCTGGGTCCAGTGTCCTGATGTCCTGATCCAGAGCCTGGTTGCACCTCTGCAGTGGAACGTAATACAATCATTATATAATTTAATGATTATACCCTGTACCTTGACCCCAAATACACGTCCGGAACATATGGGTAAAGCCTGAGTCCCTGTCATTAAGTCCAAACATACTTATAGGAATTCAATTATATTTTTACTGCATTGTGATGGTATCATATGAGCTCTTATTTTGCCTTTGTCTCTGAACCAGACCACCTGCCTTCAAGTCCTAGTTCTCCACTTCAGCTGGCTATGTGGCTTTGGTGAAGTCCCTTAACCTTTCTGAGACTCTGTTCCCTAAGTTATAAAACAAGGATAACCTACCTCACAAACAGTTAATGGAATTTAATGATTACAGATACATATAAAAATAGATATATAGCACTTTTAAACAGCTCCTGGAACACAATCAGAGCTCAAGACATATTAGGTAATATCATTATTGTTATTTTCTGAGAATTCAGGTCAGTAGTTCCACTTGGTAAATATAGAGCTAAAATCAATTTCCAGAAAAGTAACATTCTTACTGTCTGACCCAGACATGTGTACTTCTCAGAGTCAGGTTCTCCCTACCCCCCTCCCTTGTACCCTCACCAAAATCAGAACTATTATTTTAGACTGCGATTAAATGAGGCCCAGGGTGATATTTTCTTTTATGAATCCTCCCCCCCAACTAGTAATAAGGTAAAACTTGTGAAATCAGGAAACTGGGTAAGGTAGGAATCTGTCAGAAAAGGGAAACTCAAGCATTTTCCACTAAAAGCAAGTAATAGAAAAGTGGTAAGACTGCACCTGGCAGAAGGCAGAAAACTTGCACGCAATACCCAGAAAAAGAAGGCAGTCTCGCCACGTTCTGGCTCTTACTGGTTTCACTGTACTACCAACTGTTAAAACACTTTCCATGTGCAAGGCCTTGTGCTAATTGCTTCTGGTTTAACCTTTAGTGCAACCCTGCAATTATTCTCATTTTCCTGCCAAAGAAACTGAGGCCTGAGGAGGAGCAGTGTCCTGTCAAGTCTCCTAGTAAACTAGTAGATAATATCCAGGGACCTCTGCCCTGCTTCACCCTCTTTGCCTCTAGGAAAGATTTTGTCTACAAAAGTGTCAGATGTCACTGGTTTTGCAAAGTACTTTTTCTGCCAAGGATGGGGACTGACTTGGACATTAAACGGTGTGCCCTCAGGGACAGGGTAAAACTGTAGCAGAAGTGATAGGTTAAACATTGAAAATAACCACCCCCTATCCCAACTTGTCCCAACTGGTGCTGAAGCAAGAAAACCAGTCCTGGTTTGTGCCGCTGGGAAGAGGGAAGCCCAGAAAGAAACTGATCTTCTGGAAAATTTTATCACTTCTGTCTTCAAAGTATCTCATGTAGCCTTCCAGTCCCTCTTTATCCTCTGACGTCATGGTGGTGACAAGCACTGTGCCCACGGCGAGGTTCAGGTCGTCCTGCAGGTACGGGTAGGAGGTGCTGTCAGCAGGGAAGAATCGGTTAAACCCCGGAAACAGGCCGCTACCGAGTCTCAGGCTGGGGCCGAATTGTGCGCGCACCCCCTCTCGGTCCTTCTTAGAACTGCATGACTGCGCTTCAAATGGCCCACTCAGCGCCGAAGAGCTGACAGCTGCCTCGTGGTCAAGCGCTTCGCCTCCCTGTCTCATGCTTTCCCGAAGGTAGAGAGGAGAAAATAGGCATTATTGAAACCTTATTCAGTTCCAGGCACCGTGCTGGACTCTGCATTGCCATTCTTGAATCCTCTCTGCCCCTGTGAGGTAGGGCTTACTATTTCCAGTGTGTAAGTGGGAAAACTGAGGCTCGCATATGTTAGATGACTTTTCCAAAACTGCGCAGTGAGTGGCAAAGCATTCAGCCCGTGCCCTTCGGTATACAGGACTGCAAGATGGGAAGTGTAGGGGCTGAAAAGACAGCCCTTCTGTGCGGCCATCTGTGTGCAGGGAGTGAGTATCAAAGAAGAGGTGGTGATGCCTACAGAGGACATCAGCGTAGAGCCAGATGTGGGATGTGCTTTTGGCCAGCCACCGTGAGGGGACCCTCGGGGGCTATTTTCTTAAGGTCAGGGGAGACGAGTTGAGGCTTAGAGTTAGGGCTGGGTCTCCTACATTGAGTATTCCCCCTGAGACCAACATCTGTGCTAGTCATCAGACCCCAAAACCCATTGCCACTGAGTCAGTTCCAACTCACAGTGACCCTACTGAATAGGGTACAACTGCTCCATAAGTTTTCCAAGAAGCAGCTGATGGGTTTGAACTATTGGCCTTTTGTTTAGCAGCTACATGGGAGGCAAAGACACCTCAGATACTGGCCCTGTCTTCGGGCCTACATTACAGTTTGGCTGAGCTGAAGACACCTTTAAAGTGGGGGCAACAGGTAGTGTGTTAAGAGCAAATGCAGGCGTAAAAAAGGTGAAGTTCTAATACATGTTGTGATGTGAATGAACCCTGCAAACACTATGCTAAAAAACTGACAGATGAGTGGTGGTAAATGAAATAAACTAGACATGAAAGAACAAACTATGTGTAATCCCATTTACATGTGATATCTAGAATAGACAACTTCATAGAGACAGAAAGTGGATTAGTGGTTATCATGGGCTGAAGGAGGGGAAAGTGGGGAGTTATTGCTTAATTGGTACAAAACTTCTGTTTGGGATGATGCAAAAGTTTTAGAAACAGTTTGATGATAACACAACATTGTGAGTATATTAATGCCAGGGGGTTGTACGTTTTGAAATAGCTAAAATGACAAAATTTATGTTGTGTGTATGTTACTAGAATTAAATGAAGTCCTGATACATCTGTGTGACAACTGCTACAGCATGTGTGAACCTTGAAAGCATTACGCTGACAAAGTCAGTCAGTCACAAAAGGACAAGTACTGTATCGTTTCGCTTATATGAAATATCTAGAATTGGCAATTGTGTAGAGAGCAAAGTTTATAAGTTTATAAGTGATTATAAGGAGCTGGTAGGAGGGAGGTGGAAAAGAAGATACAATACTTTTAGGTGATACTAAGCTTAATTTCTTAATTGTACCCATGAGCAATCTGTGCCTAGATCAAGAGGCAGTTGTTGAACAGAATAAGGAAATACAACATGGTTTAAAGCTAGGAAAGGTGTGTCGGGGTTGTATCCTTTCAGCATACTTAGTCAATCAGTTTTCAAGCTGAGCAAATCTGAGAAGCTGGACTCTATGAAGACCAGGGCATTAGGATTAGAGCAAGACTCTTGAGCAGCCTGCAATGTGCAAATAACACAACCTTGCTTGCTGGAAGTGAAAAGGACTTGAAGCATGTATTGATGAAGACCAAAGACTACAGCCTCCAGTATGGATTACACTTCAGCATAAAGAAAAGAAAAATCCTCACAACTGGACCAATAGGCAACATCATGATAAATGGAGAACAGATTGATGATGTCAAGGATTTCATTTTAATTGGACCCACAATCAAAATCTATGGAAATAGCAGTCAAGAAATCACACTATGTATTGTGTTAGGTGAATCTGCTGTAAAAGATCTTTTTAGAGTATTAAAAAATGAAGGCATCACTTTAAGGACAAAGGTCCTCCTGACTGAAGCCATGCTGAGTGCATGCCAAGGCTGGACAATGAATAAGGAAGATCGAAGAATTGATGCCTTTGAACTATGGTGTTAGTGAAGGATATTGAATATACCATGGACTGCCAAAAGAATGAAAAAATCGGTCTTGGAAGAAACATGGCCTGAATGCTTCTTAGAAGTGAGGATAGTGACAGACTTCTAATGTAAATTTTGTGTAAAATTTATCTCAGTTTTCACATACTTTGGACATGTTATCAGGTGGGAATAGTTTCTGGAGAAGGAATCATGCTTTAGTAAATTAGAGGGTCTGCGAAAAAGAAGGAGACCCTCAGTGAGGTAGACAGACACAGTGGGCTCCGTCATAAAAACAGTCACTAGGACGACACAGGACCGGGCAGTGTTTCATTATGCTGTCCGTTGGTCACTGTGAGTCAGAAACAACTCAGGAGTACCTGTCAACAACAAGCTGCTGTTACGGTTGATGGAAAAATTCAGGAATGGCAAAGGGTGATGAGGGAACGTGATGAACATAATTAATGTTCCTGTGAAGGTTGTAGAAATGGCAAATGTTTTCTTACCTGTATTGTTTACTGAAAATTTCTTTAAAAGGGGAAAAAGAAGTGAATATATGTGCTGAGTGAAAGAAGTCAGAGACAAAAGCATCATACCTTATGATTCCATTTATGTAAAATTCCAGAAAAGGCGAAAGTACCCCGACAGAAGTCAGATCGCTGGTTGCCAGGGGCAAGGTGGGCTGGGGTGAATCGCAAAGAGATACAAGAGAAGTCTGGACGGTGATGGAAATATTCTGTGCTTCGACTGTGGTGGGGTTAGACAACTATGTACATTTGTCAAAACTCATCAAAGTACACACTCAAAATTGGTGAATTTCAGCATGTAAATTATACTTTACTAGAGTTTAC
The DNA here is from genome assembly GCA_028571685.1 of Heterohyrax brucei. Taxonomy (NCBI): domain Eukaryota; kingdom Metazoa; phylum Chordata; class Mammalia; order Hyracoidea; family Procaviidae; genus Heterohyrax; species Heterohyrax brucei. The sequence goes on along the minus strand of CM053140.1, from coordinate 78,971,147 downwards.
TAGAGGAAGACCCTTGACAGGATGGGTTGACACAGTGGCTACATCAATGGGCTTACATATAACAATTGTGGGCATGGCGCAGGACTGGGCAGTGTTTCGTTCTGCTGTACACAGTGTCACTCTGAGTCAGCACTGACAACGACACCTAACAACAGAGTTTATTTTTAAAGTGAATGAAATTGGGAGTGAATGTTAAAAGGTAAGGAGTTTCTTTTTAGGGTGATGGAATGTTCTGGAATTAGTAGTAATTGTTGCACAATATTGTAACTATACTAAAGCCCACTGAATTTTGCACTTAAAAATGATGTTATGTAAAATTTATCTGTTTCAAAAATTGGAAGAACAGATGCAGGTCAGGGCCGTTGAGGCTGTAACAGGACCCAGAAGTCCTTGATCCTTAGTCTTGACCCCAGCAGAATCTAGTGCTGTCTCCCTCAGTGCTTTGGCAGGGGGGCCCATATAGAAGGCAGGGTCCAGAGCTGGCATCAACAGCACATTCGAGTCTGGGGACCTCCAGTTGGCTGTGAACTCTTGCCGATATTCCTGCAGGGCGGTGGAGAGAAGGGCAGGACCACAAGAGACTCACAGTTGGGAGACAACGTCAGGTTCTATCAGGCAGAGCTGAGTTACATACTATAAAAATCTCCCAGGCTATGAGATTTGGACTGAGCTATCTCAGGAGAGGGGGAGAGTCTTTCCACGGGCCAAGGTGACAGGATGGGAAGGTCAGTCTCAGCCTGCAATGATTTGGAGACAATATATCCTGGCTTCAGGTGAATAGACCAGCTTCTCAGGTCACCAAGCCTCCACAATCAGGTCCTGCAGGGCCTCTCCTGAAGGCCATGCATCGCATTGTTCTGACTCCTGTCTGGTTACCCTTCGCCACCAGGTGTCCACTGCTCCTGCTCCTGCGCCCCTTAAGGCTTCCCCAGGCACGTCACCTCTACTGCTCCTTCCACAGTTTCATGGTGTTCCTAAGGGAATGAAGAAGAATCTGAGAAGTCCAAAGATCAGCACAGGAGGGCCCCCTTTTACACAAATGGGGAGTTGGCACCCAAGAGGCAGGGCCTGGCTTCAGTGCAGGCTACAGGTCAGCTACACTACTGTGTGGTTGTTCTTCATTTTGTCATTGTGATTTTATGTTAAAGAACATTAGGGTAGGATTAAGACACCCTTACACTTTCCTGATCCAGCATTAGGGAGTTTCCCTGAGGTGTGGCCACCACTTTTTTATCTCTCATGAGAAGAAAGGAAAGGGAGCAGGGCTAGGGGACCTCATGCCACCAAGAAAGCAGTGCTGGAGGAGATTCCATCCTTTGGACCCAGGGCCCCTGCACCTGAGAAGCTCCATGTCCACAGGAAGATTGAAGTCAAGGACCTTCCTCCAGAGCTGACAGAGGAGAAAGTATTCCCCCAGAGATGACACCCTGAATTGAGACTTTTAGCCTACTTTATTTTGAGGAAATAAATTTCTCTTTGTCAAAACCATCTTGTAATATTGTCTGTTACAGGAGCACTAGATGACTCAGATACTTCCCTAACAGAGTAGCATCACCTACCCTTCCTCTACCTCCACCCTGCTCAATTATCCCCGTTAAGCTTAGTGGGAACACAGTTATCTCAGCAGCCCAAAGTCAGACATACCCTCCTTTCTCTTCAAAGAGGGCTCAGCCCAGCATTTTCTCACCAGTTTGACCTCCCTCCCATGCCCACTCTCCTGCCCAGTGGTGGATGAGCCTACTTGGTGTCCTACCTTGTAAAGAAGCTTGGAGGTGAGCTACATGGTCCTGGCCATGCTGGAGGATGGCTGAGTGAAGCCATCTATCTGATAGTAGCCGATTCTCAAGGGCCTAGCACTAGAATATACCTGGGAGGCTCAAGAGGCAGGGTAGTACTCTGAGGGGGATACTAGGTTAGGGGTTGGGTGGCCTCACTCTATGTAGGAGCCTGACTTCTAGGTCAGGGTCTTGGGCTATGGCTGCCCTCACCCTGGAAGGAACACACAAGGGCTCCTAAAGAATTTTCTGGGGCCTCCCTATATACTCTCCAGGCCTGAGGTCCTCTGGGGAAACTGGAAGGAGAATGAATGGATATGGGAATGGGTAATTGGGTAGATGGAATGGAGAGGTAGGTAGATGTTTGTTAGATTTGTGAATAGGTGAGTAGATGTATGTATGAGGTAGTAGATGTATGGTAGGTGAGCAGAGGATTGAATGTACAGGTGAGTGGATGAATGGGAGGTGAGCGGGAGAGTGAGAAGACAAATAGATATAATTATCTCTGAGCTAAAGAGCTGTCAAGAGAGGATAAGGCTGGAGAGATCAATAGAGGCAAATAATGGATGAGAAACAATGATCACAGGTTGATGATGCTAGGATGGGTGTAGGGAATCAGATGAACAAACATTGACTGAATGATAGACAGATACACTTCCCTGTGGCTCTGAAGCCATATAGGGCCAGGTTCAAAGCACAGTTCTGCCACTTATTAGCTATATGGTTATAGACAAGTCATTTTACTTCTCGTTTTCCTCATCTATAAAATAGGAAGAGCAATTCTCATTCTACATAGTCTTCAGATGAAGTACAAAGTTCCTAACAATAAAAAATGAAAACTCAACCCACTGCCATGGAGATGAGCTGCATGGTCCTGGCCATGTTGGGGATGGCTGATTCTGACTCATAGCAATCCTGTAAGACAGAATAGAACTGCTCCATAGGGTTTCCAAGGAGCACCTGGTGGATTTGAACTGCTGACCTTTTTGTGAGCAGCCAAACTCTTAACCACCATGGTACGATCAAGTAAGGTCTGACTCATAGTGACCCTATACCACAGAGTAGAATTGCCCCATAGAGTTTTCAAGGAGTGCCTGGTGGATTTGAACTGCTGACCTCTTGGTTAGCAGACATAGTAATTAACCACTATGCCACCAGTGTTTCCTAGCACATAATAGGTACCAATAAATATTTGTTGAATGGGTGAATGAATGAAGATTGCTGAAGCTGGAAAGGTATGGAGAGATCTTCTAGTCTAATCTCTTCATTGTACTGATGACCTCTTTATTGATGGAGACCTAGAGAAGGGATGTTGCTTGGTCAGGGTCATCCAGAGGGTTAAAAGCCAGCTTAACTAAATATTACGCTATCTGAACCACATCAGCTGGTTATTCTGCCTGTGTGTGTTGAGTATGTGATGCTAGAGTCCCGTTGGGGGGCAATTACAGTTATGGTTCCAGGTGACGTACTCAGGTACAAAGCAGATGGCACCTGGCAGAAGTGAGAGATAAAGATGATTAGCACATGGGCTTCTCAATCACTACACCTAGGGGTGAGCAAGTTCTTTACAGGGGAAAGGGTCATAGCAGACAAGCAAATAGAGAATAATAGGAGGGGAGGGAGAGGTGCCGCCCAGCTCTGCTCTCCCACCTGGCTCACCTCTTCCCTGAAGGGCATGTGAGGCACAGTGGAGACCGGCCAGTGCATGTCCCCAGTGAGAAGGGCTCTCAAGCACAGTGCCAGGCTCTCCACATCTCAGGCCAGGGAACCAGCCCACTGTGGTCACTGAACAGAGATGAGAGGAGGAAAGTGGACTTCTCATTCTTTCCTCCCTGGAGACACCCATTACCTGGCCTGCAAAGGTGGGATCCAGAACCATGATCAGAGTCAAACAAAGAAGCTCTGGTTCCCTCCTAGGTCAGAGGTTGATGACAGGTAGCTTAATAGACTGGCCGCAGCAGCTGTGGTATCTGATGAGAAAAATCTCATCTGGTACAGAGCATCAACAGACCAGTGAGAGACATTAAATCTAGAGAGCAGGAAGCACTTCTTAGTGAGGCAAGAGTCACTGAACTAGGGGAGTCGGGAGGTCATCCAGTCCCCTCTTCCAGATTCCGTCATCACTAGGAGGGCTGAGTAGTCTGGAGTTAGGAGCTAGGTGAAATATCTTGGGCAGGAAGCCTGGCAGGCCTGTTTTTGAATAGGTGTGGCCACAGGCCCAGACAAACTTACCTGATGTCTTGCCCTTGATAGCAGAAGCAGCTACGGTGTAGCTGTAAAACCCCACCCATCCAGAACCCAGTTCAGTGCCTAAGAGTGTTTGAGCACACAACAATATGCCCCCCCAGGGCCCAGCACACCACAACCTGCTGCTTCAAACCTTCTATGACTCTCTACTATTTTGACCTCTTTGACTGCTGTTCAGACTCTAAATAAGGGTTAGTTTCTGTTCCTTGCCCAGCCTCTGAGAGTCTAAATTCTAGGCTTGTTAATAAATCTCTTTTGAAGGAAATGCTAGCTTTGTCCCGTGAATTTCTGCAAAAGTTGACTGTCTTGTAGAGCCGCAATCAAATTCTGCTTAGCTGTTTGAGTGTCTAAGAATGCAATAGGAGCAGTGACTGGTTCTGAGGGTCCCTTATGTCTCCAGTACAGTAGCCGCCACAGTGTGAGTACTTGGGGTATGTTTGAAAGATAAATGGATGAATAGATAGGATAGAAAGATAGACATGTGCATGAAGGAAGGGAAGGACGGATGTATAGCTTTTCAAGGGCTTGGATATTTGTCCATTTTGTTCACTGACATATCCCTAGTCCAGTGCCTGGCACAGAGTAAACACTCAATAAATACTTCCTAAATAAATGATGCATGAATGGTGAAATTGATGCTGGGTAGAGATTGGGTTGATGACCACATGGGTAGATGAATGAATGAAGGGTTGGATAGATGATAATTAGGACTGATGAATGGATAAGAGAGAGAGTAGGTAGATGGATAAATGAATGGGAGATCTATTCCACTCCCACCTGGACCAGACGTGGTATGCTTAGCTATGACGGAAACAGGAGCCAGTCTGAAACCGTCCTACATCCAACCATTTCCCTTAGTACCAGACTAGGTAGATGGGAGTTGATGCATAGAGCAGACCCTCTACTTTCCCCCAGACCCCTGTTTCCTCTAGAATGGCTGAACCCACCCCACCACCAGCACCACTGTGTACCGAAGGTGGTATCCTGTGGTCCAAAGGCCACTGATGCCACAGAAGCCAGCTGGTTTGTGGATGCTGCCAGCTGTATCAGTACCCATGCCTAGGATGGAACCCCTTCCTGCCAGCAGAGCTCTCTCAGCCCCTGAAAAACCCCCTAGTGTCTTTAAGTTCAAGGAGTTCAGAGTCTGGCCATAGATGGGGTTAGAACAATCAAAGCTGAAGGAGGAAGAAGGGGGCTGGGAGGCACAGGGCTTTACTGGGGCAAACCACTCCCTCCCCTTGTAGAGTCCTACGCTCCTCAGGAGTCAGCCCCAGGGATTCTTTGACTCTAGTGATTCCATGAGCTTCTCCCTGATCTTCCTTCCTGCTGGAGTGAGGAGCAGCTGCCTCAGGATCGACCAAGCCTAGACACCAACCACAGCTCTTAAAATCAGGACCAAAGAGCCCACAGACCTGTTATCAGAACTGAGAACATATTCCTCAGAAAAATAATTACACTGAAGACTGAAAGGAGAGGATGAGGTTGGAGAGAGAAGCAGGAGAGAAAGGTAACCAGAACATCAGAGGCTAAAGGGACCTTAGAGACTATGGAGCCTAGCTACACATTATAAGGCAGGGAGAGCAAAGCCCAGAGGGCAGAAGCTCATGAATTTGAGGTCTGTAGGACAGGCTCCTACCTCACCCTCCACCCTAAGTCTGGGACTTTTAGGAGGAGTTTCCACCCTTTCAAGTCTTGAAAATAATCCTCTGTTTTCAGAAACCACTTAGGCAATGGCCCTGCCCTCCAGAGTCTGGATATTGGCCACGGTTTCCAGATTGGGGGTGGAGGTCCCTCGACCCTGGGCTTCAGCTCAGCCTTCCAGTCTCACTGCAATGGAAACTGTGGTCCATTGCATTTGACTGGTCCCATTTTCCTAGCCCATCCAACTGCTTAACCCTATCTCCTCGACACTGGCAGTTTAGGGGGCTAGAAGTCCAAATTCAGGGTGTCAGCTCTAGTGGAAAGCTTCCTCGGCATCACCTCTGGGAAAAGGTCCTTGTCATCAGTCTTCCCCTGATCTAGGAGCTTCTCAGCACAGGGATCCCAGGCTTGAAAGAGCTTGGTAGCATGAGGTCCCCCTATCTCAGCTTGCTTCTCTCGCCTTTTCTCTCTTTCAAGATAAAACATGATACAGGCCACACCATGGGGAAATTCCCTTTACCTCAGATCAGGGCTGTGGCCTGAGGAGGGGTGTTGCATCCACCCTGATCCTCTTTAACGTTACCTGATCTGTCTAGTTAACCACAGGCAGAGACTAAGGTTTACAGCATGTAGGATAATTACATCGGGTCACACAATGGAATCACAGCATAGCCAAGTGGATGTACATTTTGGGTGGATGAAGCTCAGTCCGTAATAACCCCTGACACTTCCGGCTTCCACCTGCACTTGGGGGGCTCCTCCTCAGTCTCCTCTGTCCCCCCCTCAGTGTCAGGATTCCCCAGGACTAGGCCTGTGTTCTCCTCTCCCTTTACTTACCCACCCTTTCCTGAAGACTCCCAGGTCGTCCTGTTTCTCTTGCCTAGCCTTCTCCCCTGAGCTCAGAACAGCTTACTCATCCATATCTCTACTGACTCCTCAGGACTCATGGTTTTTTTCTGCCAAACTTGTTCTTAAAATTCCCAATTGGTGATACTCCTGTCACTATATTTTCAAAGAAACCTTAGAATCCTCCTAAACCCCTCCCTCACATCTGACTTCTAACAATGAATGTAATAGATCATATGTAAAATACATGACAACTACTGCAACCTTACTATGTACCAGGTCCTATCTCAAGCACTTCACATGTAATAATTCATATTACTCTTTACAACAACCCTATGAAGTAGATCATATTATTTCCCCCATTTTACAGCAGAAGAAAACACTGAGGCACAGACAGGAATTTGCCCAGAGACACATTGCTAATAAGCAGCAAAGCCTAGGCTCCAACCCAGGCAGCCTGGCTCCTAACATGTGTTCTTTATTGTGGACTGAATTGTGTCCACTCAAAATATGAGTTAGAATCCTGACTCCTACACCTGCAGGCCCTGGAAGTGCAGTGGTTGAGCATTTATCTGCTAACCACAAGGTCAGCAGTTTAAATCCACCAGCTGTACCTTGGCAACCCTGTGGGGCAGTCCTACTCTGTCCTACAGGGTCACTATGAGCTGGAATCAACTCAACCGGAATCAGGTGGGTTTTGTTTTGTTTTTTTAATACACGTAGAAAAAGGAGGCCTGATGCCACAGTGGTTGAGTGATCAGTCGCTTAACTGAAAGGTTGGTAGTCTGAACCCCCAGCTTCTCCGGGGAGGAAGATGCAACTGCCTGCTTCCACAAAAATTCATGGTCTGAACACAAGAATAAAAAGGGGTGCATCCTGAGAGCTCCACTAAAAGACCTCAATTGATGGTCCAGCGGTTTCAGGGTTCCCCTGAGAGCATGGCCCCTGGCCCTGATGCTGCCCTTACCCATAAATTATAACGAAGGTCCACTCTTTGGACAGGAATGGATTGGACTTGGTGATGCAGAGTGACCATATATTGGATGCACTTTATGGTTCTATACATCTATAGGATATCATCCTGCTGACCTCTGGCTGGAGGAAGGGGAGTGGGTGGAGAGGAGGGGAAAGGAGGCTGTTGGGAGGATGAGACATGTATGGAGCAGAGAGGAATAGTGTGCTGTCACCGGACAGGGAGAGCAGTGGAAGCTGCATATAGGTGGGCATGTAAATTTATATGGGAATGTACATTTTCACTCAGTCATGTTAAATAAAAATTTTTTTTAAAAATTCATGGTCTGAGAAACTCAAAGTGCCAGGTCTAGTCTGGGTCACTATGAGCTGCAGTTGCCTTGAAGGCAGTGTGTTTGATTTAGATTTTTAGTATACCTGCATCTGTAATCCCATTTGGAAATAGGGCTTTCTTCGTTATGTTAATGAGGCTATATCGGTGTAGGGTATGTCTTAAACCTAGTCTCTTTTAAGTTTATAAAAACAGCAGATTCAGACACAGAGATACACCAAGTGGAGTTCACTGAGGGACTGAGCTAAAGAGGCAAAGATTTTCTCCCAGTGCTAACACAGAGACTTCTACTAGAGCTGCTACCCTGAATTCAAGCTCCTAGCTCCCAAACTGAAAAAATAAATTTCTGCTCTTTAAAACTACCTACTTTGGGTATTTCTGTTACAGCAGCACTAGTTAAAACACTGCCTATAAATGGTTCTGCTCCCTTAATATCTGCCACATCTGACTCAGACCTCTGTTTGCCTAGAATCTTCTCTGTCTCTCAGCTGTCTCAATGGCCTTCTTACTGACCTCCCTGCCTTTAGCCTCTATACCTCCAGTTCACCTTCTTCACTGCAGCTGGGGTGATCCTTCTGACACCATATAAAAAAACCAGATATGATCACAGTTCTCATCTGTCTTCAGAATAAAATTGCAAGACCCTTCCCCTCCTTGTATGGTTTATAAGGCTTTCTCAGGTAAGTGTTCATGCATAGAGAGCTGCACATATATTCACATTTACTGAGTATTTACTGTGTGGCAAAGAACTATCCCAAGTATGTTACTTGTGCTATTGCATTAAATGCTCACAAAAATTCTCATATAGGTGCTATTATTATTTCCATTTTACCAGTGAAAGCAACTGATGCACACAGAGGTAAACCCTCTCGTCCAATGTCGTAAATGTGGGGACACTGGGTTTAAAACCAACTCATCTAATCTGTACTTCAAGAGTCCCTGGGTGCTCCTGCCGAGGCCCATCACCCACAGCAGCCTCTGTAAGCAAAGTCTCATGCCTATGTGTTGGTGGGCGGACACATCCCACTCTTGACATATTTTTTGGCCGTGCTCTCCCTGATGATATTTTGCAACCTAATTAAACCTTCCTCAGAAATACCCCCTTATCTCCTGGCACAAGGATCAAAGAAGATGCCTTCTAAGAAGGGTTTTACAACCCCCTCGGCTTAATGAATTCTGACACAGCACTCCCAGCCCGGGAATACTGAGGACGGCCTGGCTCCGCTGGCTTCCCCCAACTGCACTTGCCCCTCCACATGTGAAATACAAGACTGCAGGAAGGCCCTGGGAAGCTCCCCAGGGACGACCCCCTACACAGCTCTTAGATATAGACATTCTACTCCCTACATCAGGAAGACAGATAGGCTTCCAAGTTTATTATATTTGGTATGGCAAATAGACAAATACTAAAGAAATACTCTTCTTAGAACAGCTTAAGAGAGGCTCAGAGTGGGGGACGGTGGGCACTTACTGTCCCCACAGGAAGAGATAAAAAAGAGCAAAGAAGGAACAAATAGAGACAGCCAGATTAACTTTTAAGATGAGTCTATCCCCTCTTCCTGCACCTTTGACCTCGAGGTATAGATAGAGCTGATTGAGCTCAAGGTATAGCTTTATTTTCACTGTTGATTATAGTCACAATATATTTGTTTCAGGCCATTACCTAAAAGGCCCTAATGATTAACATGAAAAAAGACCACAATGTATCGATTCTTTGCAAGCCAACAGAGAGGACCCTAATGATTAACATGAAATGAGACCATGAGGTATCAATTCCTTACTAACCAACGGCTTACGTGGTCAAAAGGGCAGAGTGAAATCATGTCACTGATTATATAAAAAAGAAAGAAAGGCAGACCCTGACAGGCTGCTGATCTCCAGATTCCTGGTTGTCTCAGTCTCATCATTTCTTCTTCGCTGATGCCACCCATCTCTTTGTGATCCCAGACCTTGCCGAGGCTGGCTCCCGGCATGGTACAAATGGTAAGTGCCCTTACTGCCAACCAAAAGGTTGGAGGTTTGAGTTTCCCCAAAGGCACCTTGGAAGAAAGCCCAGGTGATCTACTTCTGAAAAATCAGCACTGAAAATCTATGGAGCACAGTTCTACTCTGACATACACAGAGTTACCATAAGTCAGAACTGACTTGATGCCAACTTGTTTTGTTTTTAATCTACACCTTAACGACTGCCCTCTTGGGAAAGAGAGCTTTTGGGTTTTGTTTCATTGTGATTAAATGAAAATTTACAATCCTGGTCAATTTGCCACATAAAATCTTGAGCATTCACCTCTATGCAACTCTACCTGCTCTCCTCACTCTGTGACAGCGCACTCTTCCTTTCCATCCTGTACTTCCAATGTCCATTCAACCAATACTTGTCCCCTCCTCTCCACCTTTCCCTCTCCCCTCTAGAGAGGAACCAGCTTCACAGCCTCATATATGTATTAAACCATAAAGTACACATACCACCTGCATCACTCTGTGCCATAGTCCAGCCCAATCTTTGTCTGAAGTGTTGGCTTCAGTACTGGTTTCAGCTCTGGGCTAGCACCAAGTCCAGGGGCCATGTTCTCAGGTACCCTCAAGGATGTGGGACCATCAAGTCTGGTATTTTAGTACAGTTCTAGATCTGCACTTTCCCTTTTCTTGTGCTTTGACAGGGACTCCACATTGTGATCCCTGTCAGGGCTGTCTTTGGTGGTGGCTGGGCACCATCTAGTTCTTCTGGTCTCATGCTAATGTAGTCTCCACATCATGTAGACCCTTCATGTAGACATAGCATTTCCTGGGTGTCAGGGACCATTCCAAGCCCTTTACCTGCATGGGTCCCACCAGGCCCACCTCACCAGCCTCCTCTTTCTTTGGCCCCCTCCCTGCAGCTCTAGCCACACTGACCAATCCTTCTGTTTGCTACACTGTCTCATTACTCACTGCCCAGCCTGCAGGTCACAGTGGCTTTTGAAGGGCCCAGACATTGACCCCTTTGACAGAGTGACAGAGCTGGCATTCAGCTAGGATGTACCTCTACGGCTACACCAATGATTAAAATATTGAAATGCTTCTGAGCAACTTAGTAAAAAGCCATTCCCTTAGTGCCCCATCACCACTCTGCCCTAGCCCCTCCTGAAACACCACCCTCTTCTCACACTCCGGCAAGTAAATGCCCGACACAGAAGGGAGCTTCAGAGACTACCCCCTCCCATGTCCAGGCTATGCTCCTCACACACCCTGCTCTCCCCAACCCTAAGGCGCCCCAGTAGGCACTGCCAGTGACCACACTAGTACATACCCATCCACAGGCATATCACCAAGCCTGCTGTGGCTGCCACATGCCAGCCCTCACTCCTACTTATCTACCCAGCCAGAGTAAATCTCAACAGCAGAAATGGTACCCCTGGTGACAACCTTGCAGGCAAAAATACTAGGGCTCCACTACAGAGTCCTTGCACAGTCACCATGAGAATCAACACTTGTGAGAACAGCCACAAGGGGGTTTGGCTCTCGGGGGCTGGGGGAGAGAAAGAGAGCAGATCATGGGGCAGTATGGGAGCCATTGCAGGTATCTGCTGGGATTACCCCTTGGGCAGCCTTGTGGGTATTCCAGTGACAGAAGGATGGGCCTTTCAAGGGTCCAGCAAGGCCCTTCCATCAACCCTGTTGATGTCTGTTCCATTTAGTTTAACAAACTTGTAACTAACCAAATGCCTGGTCATCATGGACAACATTTGCTATATTAATACAAGAAGGATAGTCTTATACAGTGATACATAATACTTGCTGTATGCTTGGCACCACTGTAAGCATTTGTTAACTTACATGAGTACTGTAATTATAATCATCACACCATCATAGAAACAAGGAAGTGAAGGCGCAGAGAGGTTATTTAAAACCTAAGTGCCAGAGTCAGGATTCAAACCCAGGTAGCTCAGCCACAGAGGCCACATTTTACCTGCTGTGTCACCCCACACAGCCTGATGGATTAGAGTAAGCACGACCCAGCCTGACAGTCCAATAATTATTATGACTTTGTTGATAACAGAGATGCTTGACTATATAAAACAGACAGTACCATAGAAGAGCTGGGGAATTTTTAGTATAATTGCTACTGGTTGAACAGCAGCTGAAAAGAGGCTCAGCACAAGAAACAGTATCACTAACATTAAGAGAAAAATTATATTTAATGAGACGGCGAGTCACCTACCTAAGGACTTTTAATTTACTTGGAGAGCTTTGAAAGACAGGGACATCCTCCCAAAGATGATAGCCATAGCAAAAGATTCCCATAGGTTCTAAAAATCAGCAAATTATTAGGAAATTACTAGAGTAATTTGGTGAAAGAACTGCACTTCAACTTAGATCACTTTTAAGTAGTTTTAGTGTTTAGTTTAGAACAAATCACCATCTCTTGCCAAGTCCCATAGCTCCATGCGCATCTGTCTTCTCCCTGTTCAGCTGATGCTGCCTCTCATCATGGTTAGAGAGTTAAAGAAAATACATTTGAAAGATTTTGTTTGTTTGTTTTTTTATTATGATTGAGTGAAAATATACAATCCCATATAAATTTGCATATCTGCCAATAAACGGCTCCCACTGCTCCCCCTGCCCGGTGATAGCACACTCCTCCTCTCCATTCTGTGCATGTCATATCCTCCTAGCAATCCCTATCCCCTCCTCTCCACCCTCTCCCCTGCATCCAGTAAGAGGTCAGTCGGACGACATCTTATAGATGCATAGAGCCACAAAGTGTGCACAGGATATGGTCACTCTGTGTCACCAAGTCCAATCCATTTCTGTCCAAAGAGTTGACCCCTATACGGATTTACGGACAGGGGCAGCATCAGGGCCAGGGACCATGCTCCCAGGAGAACCCCAAGGCCCCTGGACCATCAATTGCAGTCTTCTAGTGCAGATTTCAGGAGGCACCCCTTTTTTATTTTCATGTTGCCAGTGAGACTCAACTTTGTGAGCCCCAACACAACTATCACTGGTGTTGGCTGGGCGCCATCCAGTTCTTCCAGTCACATGTCAATGTAGTCACCTGCTCACGTGGGTCTCTTTGCCTTCTGGGTTCTCTTTGCCCCATGTAGTTTTGGTCCTTGGAGATCATCCATTCCTGCTGGGTTGGGACCATTTGGTGTACCTCAGATGGCAGCTTGGCAGCTTTTAAGACCCCAGACACCACTCACCAATTTGGGGTATGTAAGACTCTCTTAGCAAAACACTAGTTTGCCAATTGGCCTCGATGTCCCCTGAAAGCATGGTTCCCAGACCTCCAACCCAGCTACTCCATCTTTGCAACATTGGGTTAAGATGGGAGGAGTAATCATGTTATGTTGAAGTCCAGTTAAAATTGATCTTCTTTCTAATGTGCGCTGTCACTGATTTCACCCAACCAAATTTTTATCAACTATCTAATCAATACTTCACCCTCTCTCTCTCTTCCTCCCCACCCTTGCAGCTATCAAAGGGTCTTTTCTTCTATACATGAGTCTCTTTTTAAGTTCTTATAGTCGAGGTCTCATACAATATTTGTCCTTTTGCCACTGGCTACTTTCACTCAACATAATGTCCTCCAGTTGAAACTAGGTTATGAGATGCTTCCTAAAATCATTGTTCTTTATCGTTACATAGTGTTCCATTGAGTACATATACCATAGTTTACCTATCCATTCCCATGTCGTTGGGAATCTGGGTGGATTCCATCTTTTTGCTATTGTGGGCTGTGCTGCAATAAACATGACTGTGCATGTATCAGTTGGTGTAAATGGCCTTGATTCTATAGGGTATATTCCAAGCAGTGGAATTACTGGGTCAAATGGCATATCTAGATCCAGCTTTTTAAGGAAGCTCAAGATTGCTTTCCAAAGAGGTTGCACCATTTTACAATACCACCAACAGTGTAGGAGAGTTCCAATTTCTCCACAGCCTCTCCAGCATTTCTTGTTTTGCATTTTTTGGATCATGGCCAACCCTGCTGGGGTGAGATGGTATCTCATTGTCGATTTGATTTGAATTTCTCTAATAGCTAATGATCATGAGCATGTCTGCATGTGTTTTTGGCTGCCTGGATCTCCTCTTTAGAGAAGTGTCTGTCCATCTCCTTGATCCATCGCTTAATTGGGTTATTTATCTTTTTCTTATTGATATTTTGTAGTACCTTATAGATTATGGAGATCAGATGTTGTTCTGACATATAGTTGCCAAACATTTTTCCCATTCTGTAAGTGGTCTTTTAATTCTATTAATAAAGTCTTTGGATGAGCAAAAGTGTTTGATTCTTGGTAGTTCCCATTTATCTATTTTCTCTTCTGTTGATTGTGGTTTGTCTGTCAGATTTTGAAGTATGTCTACATTGTGTATTAACACTTCCATTGTTGTTCCTACTTTTTCTTGGATGAGCTTTATCATTTTAGAATTGATATTTAGGTCTTTTATCCAGTTTGAGCTGGTTTTTGTATAAGGTGTGAGATATGGGTCTTGTTTCAATTTATTGCAGATGGACATCCAATGATGCCAGCACCATTTGCTGAAGAATTGCTTTTACCCCAGTTTAATGTCTTAGGGCCTTTGTCAAATGTCAACTGTTCATAGGAAGATGGTGTCATCTCTGGGGTCTCAATTCTGTTCCATTGATCTATCTGTCTCTTTTTGTACCAGGACCAGGCTGTTTTAACTACTGTGGCAGCGTAATAGGTTCTTAAGTCAGGTAGTGAAAGGCCCCCAGTGTGTTCTTCTTCAGTAGTGCTTTGCTTATTTGGGGCTTCTTCCCTTTCCAAACGAAGTCGGTTACTTGTTTCTCCATCTCATTAAAAAAGTCATGGGAATTTGTATTGGGATTGAATTATATAAGTAGATTGCTTTGGGTAAAATTAACATTTTCACAATGTTAATTCTTCCTATCCATGAGCAGGGTAGGTTTCTCTGATTATTTAAGTCTCTCTTAGTTTCTTGTAGTAAGGTCTTGTAGTTCTCTTTGTAAAGCCTGTTATTTCTCTGGTTAGATTTATTCCTATGTATTTTATCTTCTTGGGGGCTATAGCAAATGGTATTGATTTGGTGATTTCTTCTTTAATAATATCATTGTTGGTATAAAGGAATCCCTCTGATTTACTTATGTTTATCTTGTATCCTGACACTTTGGTGAACTCTTCCACCAATTTAAGTGTTTACTTATGGATTCTTTAGGATTCTCAGCGTAATCATATCATCTGCACATAAGGAAATTTTTACTTCCTCTTTCCCAGTGCAGATGCCCTTTATTTCTTGGTCTTGTCTAATTGCTCTGGCTAGAACTTCTAGTACAATGTTGAATAGGATAGGTGAGAGTGGGTATCCTTGTCTACTTCCTGTTCTCAAGGGAAACTGTTTCAGTCTCTCTCCATTCAGGATGATGTAGGCAGTTGACTTTGTATAAATGGCCCTTACTGCATTAAAGAATTTGCCATCTGTTCCTATTTTGCTGAGAGTTTTTTAGCATGAATGGGTGCTGGACTTTATCAAATGCCTTTTCTGAATCAATAGACAAAATCAGGTGATTCTTGTCTTTTGTGTTGTTTATGTCGTTGATCACATTAATTGTTTTTCCGATGTTGAACCAGCCTTGCATCGCTGGTATAAATCCAACTTGGTCATTATGAATTATTTTTTTGATATGTTGTTGTATTCTATTGGTAAGAATTTTGTTGAAGATTTCTGCATCTAGGTTCATGAGCGATATTGGTCTGTAGTTCTCCTTTTTTTCTAGGGTCTTTCTCTGGCTTTGGTATCAGGATTATGCTGACTTCATAGAATGAATTGGGGAGTATTCCATCCCCTTCTATGCTGTGAAATAGTCTCAGTCATATTGGAGATAACGCTTCTCTAAAAGCTTGGTAGAATTCTGTGGTGAAGCCATCTGGGCCAGGGGTTTTTTTGGTTGGTAGTTTTTGGATGACTTTTTCAATCTCTTCCTTTGTGATGGGTTTATTCAGTGGTTTTGCTTCACCTTGTGATATTTTTTTTAGGTGATATGAATCTAGGAATTTGTCCATTTCCTCTAGGTTTTCAAATTCATTAGAGTACAGTCTTTTGTAGTATTCTGTTAGGATGTTTTTGACATCTATTGGATCTGTTGTGACATCTCATTTCTTATTTGGGTTATTTGTTTCCTTTTCTGTTTTTCTTTAGTAAGTTTAGCCAATGGTCTGTCAATTTGGTTGACCTTTTCAAAAAACCAGCTTTTGGTCTTTTCAATTTTTTCAATTGTTCTTCTATTCCCTAATTCATTCAGTTCTGCTCTAATCTTTATGATCTGTTTTCTTCTGTTGCCTGAGGGGTTCATCTGTTGTTCTCTCTCTACTTGTTCAAACTGTAGGGTTAGATCTTTAGTTTGAGTTCTTTCTTGCATCCGGATGTGTGCATTTATAGGGATAAACTGACCTCTGAACACTGCTTTGACTGTATCCCATAGGTTCTGGTAAGAAGTATTTTCAATCTAGCTGGAATCCATAAATTTCTTTATTTTATCTTTGATTTCTTTTATAACCCATGGCTTTTTGAGCAAGAAGTTGTTCAGTTTCTATGAGTTCCACTTTCTATCTATGTTTTTTCTGCTATTGATTTCGATTTTAATGGCTTTGTGGTCTGAGAAGGTGCTTTTCAGTAATTCAATGGTATGGATTTTGTTGAGATTTGCTTTATGTCCTAATACATGGTCTATTCTGGAAAATGTTCTGTGTGCATTAGAGAATAAGGTGTAGTTGTCTGTTGATGGGTAGAAAGTTCTGTATATGTCAGTCAGGTCTAGTTGGTTTATTGTGGCAATAAGATCTTCTGTGTCTTTACTGAGCTTTTTTCTAGACAATCTGTCCAATGTTGAAAGTGGAGTGTTGAAGACTCCCACTATTGTGGAGTGATCTATCTCCTTTTTGAGTGTAGTTAGTGTTTCCTCGATGTATCTAGATGCTCTAGTATTGGGTGCATAAATATTTAATATTATTAAGTCCTGCTTGTATATTGAACCTTTCAGTAATAAATAATGTCCATCCTTGTCCACGATGATGGATTTTACATTAAAATCTTTTTTATCTGACATTAGTATTGCCACACCTGCTCTTCTTTGTGTATGTTAGCTTGATATATATTCTTCTATTTTTTAATTTTCAGTTGGTTCATATCTTTAAGTCTAAGGTGAGTTTCTTGTAAGCAACATATGGACGGGTCATGTCTTTTGATCCAAGACGCCACCCGTTGTCTCTTTACTGGAGCATTCAGTCCATTCACATTCAATGTAATTATTGATAGGTGTGTGCTTACTACTGTCACTGTGACATGTTTATTTTTGTGTTGATGTTTTCTCTGTTGTTCTTACTATTCTGTTCTGGGACATTCTTCTTCATGAGTTGATTTTTCAACTTTTTCAGTGTTGGTTTTGTGGTTGTTGAGATTCCTGTATTATGTTTCTTGATTTGATATGTTCTATCTTTATTGTGCTTTGTAGCTGCCCCTGTGATCCCCCTTAATAGTCTATGTTTAAATCCAGTTTTAACTACTACAAGTCTTATTAACTTCTTCTCCATCTGGAAGGACTATAACGACTGTAGCACAGCCCTCTTTTTAATATGATGACATCATAGTTTTCATGGTATAATCACTGGATCACTTCTTTTAATATTACAGCTTTGATTGAGTTTGGAGCCTTCCCTAACTGAGTAGGTTTCTGGATGATGTGTCCTGAATTTCCTCCTAAAATATAAAATTAATGGTTTTGTTCTTCTAAGCCAAGAGCTTCTTTCAGTTTTTCTTCTTGTAACTTTGGTTTGGTTCTGACAAAGTCTCTGAGTTTCTGTTTATCTGTGAATGTCTTGATTTCATTTTCATATTTGAAAAATAGTTTTGCAGGATATATAATTTTTGGTTGGAAGTTCTTCTCCTTCAAGGATTTGAATGTATCATCCCATTGTCTCCATAACAGCATTGTTTCTGCTGGGAAATCAGATGAAAGCCTACAGGATTTCCCTCTGAATGCTATCTTTGCTTTGAGTCTTGCTGCCTTTAAGAGTTTCTGCTTGTGAGTCATTTTATTAAGATTGATTATAATATGTCTTGGAGTCTTTCTTTTGGGATCTATATTGAGTGGCATTCAATATGCATCTTGGATATCTATATTCTCTTCTTTCATAATTTCTGGGAAGTTTTCTGTCAGCACCTCAGTCACAACACTCTCTGTGTTCTCAGGTGTCCCACCCTGTTCAGGAACTCCAATTAATCATAACTTTTTCCTGTTTGTAGAGTCCCACATGCTCCTTAATGCTTCCTCATTTTTCTTGTTTCTTTTTTTCTTATTTCCCTTCATAGATGCTGGAGTCAGTAGCTATGTCTCCCATGTCAGAAAATCTGTTTTCCATTTGTTGAATTCTGTTTTCTCGGCTTTGAACTGAATTTTCTATCTCTTTGATCAAACAGCTTGCTTCATTTTTTTGTTTTGCTCTGCTGCATTTTGTATAAGGCCTAGGAAGGCTCTCTATATAATCCTTTTGTACTCGCCATCCAATAGTTTCAAAAAGGCTTCTTCATCTGGAAGGTTCTTTGGATGTTTCTTTTGTGGGCCTTCTGAAGTCATGGGCAAATTCTTCCTAATATTCTGGTCCAAAGTTTGTTGCTTTTTGGGCATCTGGAAGTTGTTTTGTTTCTCCACTATTACCTTAGTGGGATCTAAAGCTCAGTCTCAAAAAGAAGTTCATCACCAGACACTTCTATGTACTCCAGTGACTGGGCTCACTGGAATCTCTGGGGTAGCAGGCTCCACCTGCTGATTGGCAAAGACACAGCCCCACATATAGAGTCACTGGGGAGCCATCAGCTGACCCTATAATGTGAGACAGTAAAGGCTTGAAGAGATGCCATCCGGATGCACTGCAGTTATTTCTCTATTGAAAGGTCAAAGGTATCTGACAGCTTCCATAATCAGTCAGGCTTTCAGGTGTGCAAGTCTCTCTTCCCAGATAGCAAAGTAAGCACCTATATATCAAAGACTGCTTTACTGCCAAAAAAGCGCTCTCTGGGCAGGCACTGCCTTCCAGCCTGGGAATTAGGTCCAGCTGAGGACTCTGTATAGGAAACTCCACCTCCCAGTGAATCAAGATAGCAGCCCCGCCTACCCAGAAAAGGCTATTCAATGGCGGATTTTCAGAGATTCCAAGAGAGGTCAGAGGCACCGAGTTACACAGATTCCAAGGCTACGCTCTCAAAATGTGGCAACTCTGCTTGCAGATCTCATCAGCAGTGCGCCTGAGCCTTGCTGCCAGCCAAATTTCAGCCCCTCCCACTGCTAGGTGTCCAGAAGGCTCCATTTAATTATCAATTCATGCCTTGGTTTCCAGAGGGATTTAGGGAGATGTGTGTTAGTTCACCATCTTGACTCTGCCCCCCTATTTGAAAGTTTTTAACAAATTTACTTATTATTTGTAATATTTCCAAAGTGGGTGTAAATATTTTTAATATCTGCCCTGACCTGAGGTGACCAGAGCCTCCTAGTCAGCAGCCTCCAGCCATGAGCAGCTTCTCCATTGATTCCACAAGCCCTGCCAATATTATCTTCTGTGTTCTTAGAAACACTGCCCTATCTCAGGCTTGTCTCTCCCAGCCCTGACCTTCTCATTCCCTCCTCCTTCTGGAGAACTCCTACAGATCCTGTAAAGCCCAGCTCAAATACTACCTCTTAAGTCTTTCCCACACCCCTCTTTACCAGGCAGAACAAATCATCCCTTCCTGCAGCTCCATGGGCATCTGGCCTTCCCCACACTCAGCTCAGCTGCCTCCCATCATGGTTTGCAGAGATCTTTTTCCAAAGACCTGCCCAAATGGTGAACATCTTTAAGGCAAATCTGGATCAGATGTTAGATTCATCTTTATTTCCCCGGGGTCCAGCATAAAGCAAGACACAGAGGAACTCTTTGAAATTTTGATAAGCAGAATTGTTTGTTTGACTGAATTTTGTAAGAGTGTAACCTGTGTCTCAGCCTTCTACCTTCCCTGGGAACACTGAGGTCTGGAGGGTGTTTCTGGAAGAGGAGTGGTCTGGCTGGCAAGATGCCCAGGACAGACCTCTACAGCTTTGTCAGGAAGGAAGAAAATGTGAAGAGATAAGAAGCCTGCAGCCAGGGGACAGGCTGGTGACCCATGGGTGATGTCATCCCAAGCCCCTTACTGTTCTCCATCCAACCAGACACACTCACCTCCATCAGATACCCAGCCAGATAGCAACATACCTCAGAAGATATTCACACATGTGCCATACCAGATCCCAGACACACAGAGGACCAGATGTCTTCACACATCAGACAACACACAGAGAGAGAGAGAGATGCTCCAACCAAACACTCAGACACAAACCAGCCACACTTATGTAGATGTACACATTCAAGGCAGTAATAAAACACATATACTCCCAGCAGAAACCAGCCATATAGACACACACCACAGGCACATAACCAAACACAAGCAACACACAGCCAGACACACACCCAACCAACCAGAGCCCAATAAAACATCAGCAGGAGGCTGCAAGGTCCCCATGCTTGCAGTAAAGGAAGTTAAACCTACTAGTGCCCACAGATGGGGCCTTCAGACGCACACAGGAATCCTTTCCATCATGCTGAGCTGCTGCAACAACCCCATTAGCCCAGACTTCCTTCTTATCAACCAGGGAGGGGCAGCTGCTCTCTGAGGAAGGATTGATTTATCCAACTAATTAGCCCCAATTAATATTAATACACACTCTCAGCAACTGCAGCAACTAGGGCAGCGAAGCCGCCCATTGGGGCCATCAATCACCATCCAAGGGACGACAGAGGACACTCAGGAACTCCAGAGCTAGGGGACAGCCCCTCAGGCATATCTCCACCCCCACCCCTGAGGTTCCATCATGTGCACCCCTCCAAAGGGCTCTCAGAGGAAGTCAGCCACCACTGACCAAAACTGGGGACCCTAAGATACTGTGAGCCCACAACTTCTCAGGCAGTTGAGGAACACATGGGCCAGAGAGGAGCTGTCACATCCTTCAGGCCCCACAGCAAACCCCAGGCCCAACCTCCATGCCCCTCCTTCCTAAGCTTCTCTCTGCCACCCTAGGCAATTTTTGCTGCCCATCATGGCTTAGCCACTTCCCCTAAGCCCAACACGGCCCATGGTCTCAATGCCTCAAAATCCAAGCTGTCAAAGCCCCCCTTTAAGACAGCTTCACAGGGAGACCTGATCTCCAGTGACCCTCATGTCCTGCACCTATCAGGTGCTCCACAAATATCCACAGTACTGAATAGGGTGGGGATAGAAAGGCCAGTGTGTAGACCACATTTCCTGTCCCAGTGGAGCTGGCATGCTCAAAGGCTTAAAGAGAGGCAAGGCCTGGCCTCCTGCCTCCAACTGCCTCCATCAGCTTATTCTATGTCAGCAAACACCCTATGTGAGCACCCATCCCATTACTGAGCCGTGTGCTGGGTGCAGAGTGAACAGAGACAAAACAGTGCCTCTGACCTCAAGAGTTCAAAGGGGGTAGCTAGGGAAGAAACTGACAGGGACATACAGAGAAGTGCAGGGAGAGCTGGGGGTAGGGGACTGCCGACTGGGCTCCCTGTCTTTTTCTAAAGTGGGATAGGAAATGAGAGATTCCTTTTCTAAACTGGAGTTGCCCTATTAGGATGAACAGTCAAGATGCCCTGGAGCTGGAGGCATCAGGGACCTATCCCCGTTCACCTTCTGCTGGAGATGCCATGCCAGGGCCACCATCTTTTGCAGGGCCATGTTCCTATGCTTTTGTGCCTTGAGGATCTTCCTCTTTGTTGAAGGATGCTGCCTAAGGAGCAGGGCAGCTCCCAACAGGACCAGGAGCAGCAGCACCACTAGGGAGCAGGGCAAGCAAGACAGCCAGTCCACTGCGGGCACTGAAGAGCCTGTGTGGACGATCAGCTGCATCCTCAAGAGCACCATCTGCTTAATTGATAGTGCACCCACCCACATCTGAGGCCCTGAAGTGATGGGAGCTGTGGCCCTGGCGTGACAAGAGTCCAAGCTCCTCCCAGTTAGCTCTTACCTCTACCCGTACTTGCTGGAGACAAAGACCTGTGTCACACAGGCTGTGCAGTTAGAAAGGGCTTTGGCAGGGATGAGTCTGAAGGGTAGTGCAGGACTGAGGCACTGGCCACACTGCCTTCATATCGCACCCCTCAGAGCTTCCTTCATAACCCTAGTCTGACCCATGATAGTTCCTGATGGGGTTGCTTCTGTATTTTGGGACAATGGTCAACTCTCTTAACATGGTTCCAAGGCCCGTTGTTCCACATAAGCAGATGGACTGAACAAGCCATGTTTGCCCAGAATGCCAGTTCTGAAAGACTGTTTGGTTATCAGGAGGGGACTCGTTGGGAGAGTAGGCAGGTCACTCGTGTTTCATCCCTCATTAGTATTCAGAAGGCATCTGCTCCAGTAAAGATGACCACAGGAAGGCAGACAGGCAACAGCAGTCACCCTGCCCCTCTTCCGTGTGGACTTTAGTCCTCTGACATCCAAAGCAAGGCTTACTCCTGATCCTGGGATTCCAGTCTCCTTCCAGATTCATCTCTGATCTTCTCATCAGACTAGAAGTTCTTGCAGGCAGACCATGGTTTATTTGTCTCTGAAATGAACTGAAGCCAAGGAAGGAGACGAACAAGCTAGGCAGCGAAGAGCAGTGAAGAGTCTGGGTGGGGTTGGGATTGGAGGGGGTAAAAAGACATCTTGGAGGAGGGGCAAGAAAAGTAAGGGAAGATTTGAAGTGGTAGAGCAGGGAAAAATTGATTCGGGAAAATTTTCACTCTTTGGATGTTTTTCATCCAGTTTTCCATCTCAGAGTGGTGAGGAACTGTTGGTAATAACTGAGGCTGCCAGTTACTATGACCTTGAGAATGATGACTCCTTATCTTGAGACTAGGAAGTCAGGAGAAGCAGCGGATTTGAGCGGGTAAAGTGCTGAGGTAGTGACCAGGAATATTGAGTCTGGGCACTCGGGGGTAGATGTGGAGTTGGTAGTTGGACCCATTGGCAGGACCTAACGGTAACCCTGAGGTCATCTGTGACCTAACATTCATACTCGTATCTCCAACGGGCTTGTGGACCTAGCCCTCCTCTAGGAGGGCTGGCAAATTTTCCATGGCTCTCTGCCTGTACTCTGACCATTATCACCACCCTCACTGAATCCTGACTGATGTCCTGAGCTCTCCCAAGTCACTTCAGCAAGTATGCCCCACCCATAGTGCCCTAGGGTCTGCTGTACCACCTCTCCTCAAGTTGTATCCCTTCACTGAATCACCCCACTTAACTTGTACATCACTCTTACCATTAACGTAAATTATCTTAGTTCCATAAAAGGACCTGCCTGCCTTTTTCAGTGTCTGGCATATGGTAGGTGCTCAATAGATACCTTTTGATGAGGAATTACACTCACATATTCCTATCTCGGCTTACCCCCTCTTCATGTATCTCTGCTGGATCTTTCCTAGTAGCACTTAGCATGCTTGTCTACCCCATAGGTAGGCCTCCTGTAACTGTCCTTTCCCTCAGTCAAGCTTTAGGAGTTACCTCAACTTACTTCCTCATTTTTCACTCACTCCTCAACCCAATCCAGCCTGGGCCCCAATCCAGCCTGGTTTATGCCCAGATCACTCCAATGATGTCTTCACAGCTAAATAAACACGAGGCTGTCAACCGCACTCTTCAACTTTTTCAACTTCCGTGATGTCAGTTCTTGGCTTAAGGCACTTCCTCCTGGCAGCATTCCCTTACATATCTGCATAAATATTCAAGGCTGCATCAGCTCAGGCTTGCTTGACTGTCAACTCTTGCCTCGGTGTTTCTCTTGATTGCATTTCTAACAGGTGCTGTTGTGTAATTGTTTCATGCCTATCTTTACTAGTAGGATAAAAGCTCCATTTAGGCAAGGACTATTTCTTTCCCAAGGTCATATGCCAGTAGTACAGTGGTCAAGTTACAGCTGCTAACTGAAATGTTGGCAGTTGCAAGCCACCAGCTACTCCTTGGAAATCCTATGGGGCAGTTCTCTTCTGTCCTATAGTGTCACTTTAAGTTGGAATCGACTCAACAGCAATGGGTTTATTTTTTATTTTTATGGGAGACTGTATGGCCCACTGGATGGGTGGATAGATAGCTGGATGCAATAAGCAGGTGGGGAGGTCTCAATGGAAATTCCCTGCTGGGAAGAATCTAAATGGATTCACCAGTAACAAGTCACCTATTCCTCAACTCAGCAAGCTTTAGCTGGAGACTCACTGAATGCCAGTCACTTTGCTTGGTGCTGGGCATATCAAGGCAAGTCATACAGGGGACTGAATCTAAGTGCCCCAGGGTGACCACTCCTAATTCATGGACAGGAAACTAAGTAGAGCCCATCCAAGGCTTACTGGTCAGAAGAATGTGAGCTGAAGACAGATCTGTTTGAGAGGTTCATAATTGATTACATGACTGTCTCTTAAGGATGCAACAGATCAGGTTGCCCTGGGAAGTGGTCTGAAATGATACACCCAGGGCTCTTTCCTTGGCCTTGTTCTGCTCAGTATATTTATTGGTGACTTGGGAGAAGCTGGAGAGATCCAGTACTGACTTGTAGACACACAAGCTGGCAGAGAGAGCAGAAATAGCAGATAACAGAGCCATGATCCCAAAGGCTCTCAACAGGCTGGAGCCCTTGGACGACCATGAGAGTGTGGCTAGCAGACACATATAGCAGGTCCCCTGGCTGTACCCTCAACTCCTGTATCACAAGCCCTAGGGTGATAAAGGGAAGATGGACAGGGACATGAGACATCTTCTGTAAATACATATCAGCTGAGGAATACAAATACATGGCTGTTTCTTTGTTCTACAAAGTGTGTGTGGTCCCCCAGCTGGCACAAAACCTCGTATCCCGAAGATATTTAATGCACATGGGTTTCAAGTCTTCTCTGTACCACTGACTGACTGGTATTAAAGTCATCAACCCTCTCCGAACTTGTTTTCCCATCTGCAAAATGGTAGGAACAATGTCCACTTTTCAAACGAGCTCATAGATTAGCAATTCCACAGACTATCACAAGTCAGCTGTTATCATGCACCATCTGCCTTCATGTAATGCTGCAATGCATGGGAACATAAACAGCATTTTTAACACAGCTAATAGTTTCAAGGTCATTATCTCACTCCAGATAGGTAGATGGTCTTTAGGCAGGTGAGTGGAACTTGACAGAGCAAGAACAGTGAACCAAGGACATGTAGGTAGGAAGTGTGCATGGTATCCAAAGAACTGTCCACAGGCCAAGTGGCCAGGATGTGGGCACCTTGGAAGGGAAGGAGATGAGATCAGAGTGGTCAGGAGTCAAGTCAAGTCCAACAGGGCCTTGTGGGTCATAACAGGGAGTCTGAACTCTGCACAGAGTCAAAGACACTCAAAATTTTAATCCTGATCAGATTTGCTTTAAAAAGGTCATCCAGCTGCCACACTGGATAATTAGAGAAACCAATCTATGACAGGGGACCCAGTGTAGTAGTCATGTGACTTAGAGGGTACTGAGGACAGCGGTTTCAGGGTTGGAAAGGGAGGAGGAACCTGACTTCCACTGTCACTCCTTAGTGCCCTGGCATCATGTGTCACTAGAAAGCGCTTATCCAGACTCTGCCAAAGACTGATCTAGGTTTCAATTCCCCAACTTGTAGCTGTGCAACCCTGGGCAAGGTATGTAAACTTTCTGCACCTGTTACTTTATCTGTAAAATAGGGACAAAAATATTTACAACAGGGTTAACAGGAGAATTAAACCGCTTAACTACAAAATACCCGGAAGGTAGATGGCTCACGGTAGGTACTCAGTAAATATAAATTTAGAAAGTCACCTTATTACTTCATGAATTAACCATTTAGGGGCCTTCACTAGGTGCCTGCCCTCTCCCTCTCTCCTTTCATTCATGTAACAAATGTCATCCAGACTGCAAGTTCCAAGAGGACAGGAACTTAACCCCATACATCACAGTGTCCAGCACAGCTGGTGAGCTCTAGTGGGAGCTCACTTAGTTGACGGAACAGCTGCTGAGTGTCATGCTACATGCCAAGAACAGGGGGTGAACAAGTAAATCATGACTCCAGGCAGCTTCAGTTTAGTGAGGGAAGAGAGAAAGAAAAATTTCATATAGTGATAATGCTTTAAGTACAGAGGGTGACATGTTAGAAAGGGATAGGAGAATCTATTTTACAGGTCGATGATCAGAAAAGGTGCCATAGGAGCTGTTTCAAGCAGAAGGGGCAGCCGGTACAAAAGCTGTGAAGCAAGAACCAGCTTGCAATGATCAAGACACCAAATGATGCCTGCATGGCTGAAACACAGAGACTGAGAGGAACAGACACCCAAGATGAGGCTGGAGAGGCAGACCAGAATGTCATCACACGAGACCTTGGGGCACAAACAGGAGACTGTGTTTCATTCTAAGCAAGCAGGAAGTGAAGCCACTGGAAGGATTTAAGCAGAGATGCAATTCAATCTGACTTACTATTTTAAAGGATCACTCTGCTATGACATGGAGAAGGGACTGGGGGAAGGCTGAGGGAAGTAGGGAAACCAGTTACAAAGTTATACAAGATCCAGATGAGAGGCCCTGCCTCAGGGATCACCTCCCTTTGCCCCCTGTCTCTTCTCTCCCATTTCCGTCCTCTCCCCAAGCCCTGACTACTCAGGGGCAGAAGTTGCTGTCCGTGTCCATTCTCAGGAACGGGAACAGGCCTGCTCAGGTCTGCCTCCAGCACCACTCAGCACAGGGCTGGCCATAGCCCTGCTGGGGTCCAAGGGCTCAATCAGCGAGCCGGGGTAGGAAATGCAGGAGTGCCCCTGCTCTAACGAGCTTACATCCCTCCTGTGGCTTATGGGCACCACAGGTTTGGGAACAAGAGAATGACGTGGCTGGAGCTGCACTTTACAGATCACACCAGCCACATTCTCAGCAGATTACAACCCCTGTGCCCCAGCGACGACACCCAGACAGTACACCCAGAAACTAAGAACCTTTTCTCGGTTGTTTGCGGATTTTGCCCATGTCAAATCTACTGGCTGCCACATGAGGATGTCAAGGCAGACAGAAGAATGAGAGGTGGGAGCAAGGTCCAGACTCAGAGGGTCTGGGTTTCTTCCGGGGGCTTGGGGTGCAGGGGAACACGGAAGCCTCTGCCCCATGTTGGACATGTCCTCTCAGGGTGGCAGCAGCTGTGCCAGTTAGGCTGGGCCTCAGATGGAGTAGGTCTCAGGTCCTCTGGTGCCACCAAACAGGTGAGCCGCAGTCAGGACGGCAGCTTTTTACAGGACATCAGCTGCTCCACCTCCCGCATGAACCGCAGACACAGCTCCTCTTGCCAGGGTAGAGCCACACACTGCACGGCCACAGGCAGCCCCACGCTCTTCTTCATGGCCTGCAGGGAGCACAGGCATCAGGATGGGGGAATGAAGCAGGAGCCCACCCCAGGCACTGCCCCGGCTAGACAGGAAGTGCAGGCTGGCTTTCAGCAGGACTGGTGAGACTGCAAGCCCTGACAGTCTCTCCCCTGTGGCTACAGCTGCCAGTAGGGGAAGACACGTGCAGGGGAAGGTGGCGCCAGGTCTCTGGGTCTCACCTTCCGAAGCATCCAGTCCCAGATATCCCCAAAGTAGCCCCTGTAATGTTCCATCTGGGCCTCATCCTCGGCAGTCACTGTAGTGACAGGCACCACCCCTGCAGGGAAGTCCAGGCAGTTGTAGAGCACGGTGTAGCTGATGGCCCCTGGAACACACCACAAGTAGCTGGAGCAGGCTGTGTGGCCTTTGGTGCTGACTGTTCTCCGTGGGCTTCAGTCTTCTGCCCTGTGAAATGGCATCCTGCCTCCAGAGACAGAAACAGCCTCTCTGCCAGGGCTGGGATCTGAGTGGCAAAGCCCAAGAATCCAGATTTCAAGGCAAGACTGGTTAGCCTGCTGGTGCTTGCCCTGCGCCTCTGCCCATGTCATTTCCCCTACTTGTAGAGCTGCTACTATTTATTTCAAACATCACCTCCCAAAACGATAGACTTGGAAACTTGAAATCCTTAACAGCTTCTCTGACTAGGGACACCAGTCTCCACTTGAATAGTGCTGACGACAGGGAACTCATTCCCTCCAACAACATCCCTCTCTCTAGTCAGCAAGCTGGTAAGCCTCCCGTGCCTGAGGCCCTTTTTCTTCTGCTTCCCAGCACCATGCACCCACAACCTCCAGCACAGGGCTGGACCCACAGACTATGAGAAGGGAGAGGTGGGGCGCCAGGCACATGCGTGGAGCAGCAGCCGTTACCTGTGGCCCTGCCTGGAGCATTCAAGTCCAGGGCAGGGCTCAGCATGGGAGTCAGCAGCACGTCCAGGTCCAGTGTCCTCCACTGAGCAATCACGGTGTTGCGGTACACCTGGGGAGGACATACAGCCTCTTCTGTGCAGGTACAGGAGCTGGGCAGTTGTGGGCCTAGCACCTTCCCCTAGGTCTGCACTGAGCCACAGCAGGAGGAAGTCCTCCAGGCAAGCCAGCAGTTGCTCCTCTTTCGGGGTATTAGATGCTCGAACTCCGGCATGAACCACTGACAACTCTTCCTGCCAGGGAGGGCAATGCACTGCACAGCCACAGGCGGCCCCTGAGTGATGAGAAGACATCTAGGACGGGACCCTCTAGACTGACCCAACCTCGGTACTGGGCATCCAGGTAGCAAGTGAGGGTCAAAGAGCAGAGCCCAAAGGTCCAGTCCAGTGCATGGAGCAGACAGTGACAGACTTTTCCAAAAGATCTGTGGCCAAGAGACCTTGCTGGTGGCCCTGTCCAGCTTCCCTCCCCCAACCCCTTTACTCTAGTCTAAGGGCTCTGGCCTCACCTCAATCTCATGCTGCAGTTCCCAGAGTGTTCCAGCCGACCTGGGCAGAGGGAGTGAGGTCACCAGACAGGAATGTCACAGCCACATAGAGATTAGCCACACCAGAACCCCTACTCTTAACATCTTCCAGACCTCACACCTCCAGAGACCCTTTCCAGCACTATGGGAGCTTGGGAAGGAAGGAGAGCAGGCAGAAATTCAAATTCCTGCTGTCCAGTTGAGAAAATAAGGTCACAAGAGGAAATTAACAAGGGTCACTTAGTGACTCCATAGGACAACCAGGATTAGGGCAGCCTGATTCCAGAGCTTCCTAATGTCTTGAGTGTCTAAGGATCTGAGAAGGAACACCAGTGCAAGATTGAAGGCCTGAAAGTTGGATGGTTCATGCCCTGCTTTTCCAGCCTGGGCCTCTACCAGGCAGAGAGGACCTGCTGCTGCTCAGGTGAGTTCAGATCTCAAGAACAACATGTCACACAGGTTTCCAGTATCTAGCACCCCCTCCCCACCCCAGCCACCTATACCCCCTTCCATTCCACCTATGCCCCAGCCATGCCAGTGTTGTGCTCTCCGCTCCTTGCCCTATATTGTCCTCTCTCCCATCCCCTCACCTCCCTCAGGCCCTTGGTCCCCAGCCAGACCTGGGCCCTGCAGGTCATGCCTGCTACAAGAGAACATCAAGGTCCTACTTGAAGGCCACAATGGTTGCTAGCCTGCCTGGGTTGCTTCTAGCCTCAGAAATTACTTCCCTTCAGCCTTTTCCTATTAGAAGCCACTTGGACCCAGGTCAGGGGAAAGCCAGGGGTCGGCGTCTGGGCACAAGACGTATTCTTACCGAGACTTCAAACTGGTAAGAAAAGCTGCCAACCTTGGGAGCTACAGAAGGGGAGACTCAGAGTCAGTGATTCTGCTTTGGGCTGATTCCCGGCCACAGTCTCTTCATTCCAAGCATCCATTTCTCCTCCCTCTGTCTCGCCTCCCCCCTACCCATGTCCCAAGCTGGTACCCCCTTCTGCATGCAGGATGGCTGAAGATGGCAGAGGATGGGGAGGAGGAGAGGAGTCTGGGGAGGGACTAGAGAGACAGAAAAGATAAGCCTGCCCCAAACAACAGAGGCTGAGGAAAGGGGGAGCAGCCAGTGGTCATGAGGCAACCTTGCACCAGACAGCTCCCAGAGGCTCGCCAACCCCAGCCCCTCCCATTCCTTATGTCCTCACCAGTGGCTTCAGCAGGAAGGCCAACAGTCCTTTAAGCCATCTGGGAAGCTTCAGTATTAAGACCAGGTCCCCTAAGCAGGGGTCCACGAAGTCACCTTTGCTGGGAGACAAAAAAACCA
This sequence comes from Heterohyrax brucei, assembly GCA_028571685.1. Lineage (NCBI taxonomy): Eukaryota > Metazoa > Chordata > Mammalia > Hyracoidea > Procaviidae > Heterohyrax > Heterohyrax brucei. The sequence continues at coordinate 78,941,091 of CM053140.1, read as the reverse complement.
GCATTCCCATCCCAGGCATCCCTCCTGGCTTACCACCACCCACTGCATCACCCCTGTTGCCTACTCAGTGACCCTGTTCCCCTCCCTCCTCACCAGACTCCAGCAAGCACTATTCTCCAACCCCTCCATTTGCCTCCTGTCAAGCATGTGATTCGTTCTGCGGACCTATCAGGTGCCTGGGCTCTACTCCACACCCACCAGAGCACCCTAAGTCAGGACTCCAGATCTTCCTCCCCAGAAAATCCAGCTCAGAGCAGTAAGGGCTGAGGGTGGCATCTGTCAGGGCTTGATACTGAGGGTACCCCCTTCTTGATAATAATGCTAGTTTGGAAACACGAGTGGGGTGATCCAGAGAGAGTTATCCATGAACCTTGCCACTCAGGCTGTCTTTTGGTCAAGGTCTTGGGGAGTAATTGTGGGACCTCACTCCCAGGCCACAGAGAGAGGGCAGCCCTTTCCACTAAAGCCTAGACCATCCCCAGCTGCTGAGGGAAGAGAAAGAACACTAATGGCTGGGCCCTTGCCTGAGCAGGATGCTGGCCAAAGATTTCTCACAGGTGAGGCAGAGGACACAGTTTGACGGTCTGAGGGACACCAGTCACACAGCCCATAGACATCTTCAAGAAGACATCTACAAGAGACATCTTCACAGGCCTAGCCTCTCTACTTTTGTCAACCCTTAAGGACTAAAAACAGCCAAGAATAGTCAGCTTCTCTAAACACTAGCTCTCCAAAATCTCTGTTATGGATTATGTCCCTGTAAAATGTATGTCCCCTTGGCTAGGCCATGATTTCCAGTATTGTGTGGCTGTCTTCCATTCTTTGATCTGAATTAACAAAACTGTATGACGTAGGATTAAAAGCAATTATGTTCATGAGGCAAGACACAAGCTACAGGATTAGGTTGTATCTTGGGTCAGTCTCTTGGGGTATAAAAGAGAGGAGGAGCAGAGAAGAGGGGAACCACATATAATCAAGAAATAAGCACCAGAGGCAGAGCCTACCCTTTGGACCTGGGGTCTCTGCATTGAGAAGCTCATATACCAGGGGAAGATTTATGATAAGGACCCATCCCCAGAAATGATACAGAGAGAATGCCTTCCCCAGGAACTACCATCCTGAATTCAGACTTCCAGCCTCCTACCCTATGAGAGAATAAAGTCCTATTTATTTAAAGCCATTCATTTGTGGTATTTCTTTTACAGTAGCACTAGATAACTAAGACAGAATTGGGTACTAAGAGACTGAGCTGCTGTTCTAACAGATACCTAAAATATGGAAGCGGTTTTAAAATTCTGAATGAGTAGAGGTTGGAAGAGTTTTAAGGTACCTAACAGTAAAAGCCTAAATTGCCTTTAGAGACTGCTGGTGGAATTGTGGGCATCAAAGACAACCTGGTGAAGGCTGAGAAGGAAGCACAGAGAGCTATAACTACACTTGAGACAGCACAGATGGTGAGAACCAGTAGCACAGAAACAACAGCAGCAGAACTAGGAGACCAGCATGGGAGTCAACCCACGGAGCAAGAGGGCTGAGTGCCTTCTGACAGGAGGCTCCCTGGCAGAATGCACTACCTCCAGGCACTCAGTGGTGAAGCTAGCCTTGCTGACCAATGTAACAAGAGAACTGTGTGCCACCCAGCTGAGGCTTACTGACAGAATGGGGTACTACCTCCAAGCACTTAGCAGTGGAGCTTAAGAGCTGTGAAACACTTGCCTGAGCAGGGCAGGTGTCAGGCTGGCCTGAGGGGTTAAGTGGATGCGAGGTCAAGGAATCTGGAAGCAGATGCTGAAGAGACAAGAAGCACAGAAAGCAGGCCTGTCTTGGTCTCAAAGGGTATAGTCATGACCCAAAATGTGGAACCATGCCCACCGGGTCTCAAAGCGTAGGGTCATGGCCTTGTAGGTTTCCAAGTGTCAGATCTTCATTATCTTGGTTCCAGAGCACAGGACTACCTTCCACAAGTGCCAATGCGATGGAGCAAATTCACTGCCCAAAGCTGAGGGGGCAGGGCTGCCACCACCAAGGGACAGAAGAACGGGGCCTGCCAGCACCAAGGGGACAGGGTTGTCACTTGGATGGACTAGGAGAATGGACCCAACCCAAATCCAAAGAAGCAAAGTTGCCATTCCAGTGGGCCTGAAACGCAGAGCTGAAGATTAGTTCCAAGGGACCTCCACCCAGAATCTACAGAGTGTGGCCAACATCCAGGGTCTGGAGGGAACAGCTAAAACCTAAATGGTCTCAGAGAATATAGAACTATTTTCAAGCCTTCAGAGCTAATGTAATATGTTCTGTTGACTTGCTACATGCCTGTTACACTTTCTTTCCCTCCAATTTCTCCCATTAGTAATGGAAATGTCTACCTTATGCCTGTTCCACCATTATACTTTACAAGCACATAACACATATTCTAGGTTTCACAGATAAAGTGGAATTTTACTCCAGCATCGAATTTGCACTTGGAGTTGATTTAAGATTTTTGCTACAATATGATGACAGGAATGTGTTTTATATGCAGCAAAAACATGAATTTTGGGATGCCAAATACCAGAATCCCTCATGTGTCTATCATACTGTGAGGGGCTTGCATGTTGCTGTGCTACTGGAAGCTATGCCACCAGTATTCAGATACTGGCAGCATCACCCATGACAGACAGGTTTCAGCTGAGCTTCCAAACTAAGGCAGATTAGGAAGAAGGCCCCAGCAGTCTACTTCTAAAAAGACTTAACCAGTGAAAACCTTATGAATAACAGTGGAACACTGTCTGACAGTGTCACAAGTTGAGTCCTCCCAGATTGGAAGGCACTCAAAAGATGACTGGGCAAGAGTTGCCTCCTTAAAGTGGAGTTGACCTGAATCATGTGAATGGAGTCAAGCTTTCTGGACTTTCATTTGCTGGTGTGGTATGTGAGAAGAAACAGCTGCAAACATCCATTAATAATTGGAACATGTAATGTATGAAGTATGAATCTAGGAAAATTGAAAATCATAAAAAATGAAATGGAACACATAAACATCAACATGCTAGGCATTTGTGAACTGAACTGGACTGGTAGTGGCCATTCTGAATCGGGTAGTCATATTGTCCACGGTGTCAGGAAGGACCACGGAAAGAGGAATGGCATTGCATTAATCACCAAGAACATTTCAAGATCAATCCTCAGTTACAATGCTGATGGTGATAATATCCACATGTCAACAAGGAACAGCAGTTAACACCACTATTATTCAAACTTACAAACCAACCAACATGGCCAAAGATGAAGAAATTGAAGATTTTTATTAGCTTCTGCAGTCTGAAATTGATGAAATGGGCAGTCAGGATACACTGATAATTACTGGTGACTGGAATGTGAAAGTTGGAACGAAAGAAGAATCGGCAGTTGGAAAACATGGCCTTGGTGACAGGAACAATGTTGGAGACTGCATGACAGAATTTTGCAAGATCAGCAACTTCCTCATTGCAAATACTTTTTTTCACCAATATTAACAGCGACTATACATACTGACCAAAGCATGACCTTGAGTATATCCTACCTGAATTTAAAAAACAAGAATAGATTTGATGTGCTGAACACTAATGACTGAAGACCAGACAAACTGTGGAAAGACATCTTACACAAAGAAAACAAGAGGTCATTAAAAAGACAGGAAAGAAATCAAAGATCGAAATGGATTTCAGAAGAGGCTCTAAAACTTGCTCTGAAACATGGATTTTGAATAGTTACAGCAAAAGGAAGAAATAATGAAGTACAAGAACCCAAAGAGAAGACTTCAAAGAGTGGCTTGAGAAGATGAAACAAAGTACTATAATGACACATGCACAGAGCTGGAGACAGAAAATCAAAAGGAAAGAACATGCTCTGCATGTCTTGAGCTGAAAGAACTGTTAAAAAAAATCCAAGCCTCAAGCTGCAGTAGTGAAGGATTCTTCACGCAAAATATGAAATGATGTGGGAAGCATCAAATGAAGACGAATACAGAGTCATTATACCAAAAAGAACTGGTTGATGTTCAGTCATTTCAAGAGGTGGTATATGATCAGGAACAGATGGTACTGAAGGAGAAGTCAAGTTGCATTCAAGGCAATGGTAAAAAACAAGGCTCCAGGAATTGATGGAATATCTATTGAGATGTTTCAATAAACAGATATAGCCCTGGAAGTGCTCACTTGTCTATGCCAAGAAATTTGGAAGATAGCTAGTTGTCAAGAGATACATATTTATGCCTATTCCCAAGAAAGGTGATCCAACTAAATGCAGAAATTACCAAACAATTATCATTAACATTACAGACAAGTAAAAATTTGCTCATGTTCACTCAAAAGAGGCTACACCAGTATAGTGACAGGAATTGCTAGAAATTCAGTCCAGAATCAGAAGAGTATGTGGAAACAGGAATATCACTGTGATGTCAGATGGATCTTCACTGGAAGCAGAGAATACAGAAAGATGTTTACCTGTGTTTTATTGATTATGCAAAGGCATTCAACTCTGTGAATCATAACAAATTATGGATAACATTGTAGATAATGGGAATTCCAGAACATTTAATTGTGCTCCTGAGGAATCTGTACATGGGATCAAGAGGCAGTCATTCAAACAGAACAAGGGGACACTACATTTAAAGTCAGGAAAGGTATGTGTCAGAGTTGTATTCTTTCACCATAACTTTTCAGTCTGTATGCTGAGCAGATAATCCAAGAAGCTGGATGATATGAAGAAGAGCAGAGCATCAGGATTGGAGGAAGACTCATTAAGAACCTGCGTTACACAGATGACACAACTGTGCTTTCTCAAAGTGAAGAGGATTTGAAACACTGATAATCAAAGACCACAGCCTTCAGTATGGATTGCACCTCAGTATCACGAAAACAAAATCTCCACAACTGGACCAATAAGCAACATCACGATTGTCATGGTTTGAATTGTGTCCCCCCAAAAATGTGTGCAGCCATGTGGCTGGGATATGGTTCCCAGTATCTTGGAAATGCCCTCCACTGTGTGGTTTTGCTAACCTGTATGTTAAAGGATTAGGGTGGGGCTGTGAATTCCTGCTATGGGGGAAGTTTCCCTGGAGTATGGCTTGCCCCACCCTTAATGCTTTTAGCTTGCAAGGAATAAAAGGAAAAAGAACCAAGGACAATTTGAGAACCTCGCTACCATCAAGCAAGCAGCACCGGGAGCAGAGCGCGTCGTTCAGACCAGAGGTTCTTGCGTTAGGACACTCCCTGGACAATGACTGATGCAATACCGGACTTTCCTCCAGAGCCGACAAGGGGAAAGTCTTTCCCTGGAGCGGACACCCTGAATATGGACTTGCAACCTACCGGACTGTGTAAGAATAAATCTTTCTTTGTTAAAGCCATCCACTCTGTGGTATTTCTGTTAGAGCAGCCCTAGCTGACTAAAACAGAATTGGTACCGTGGGAGTGGGGTGCTGCTCCACCAAATACCTAAAAGGTGGAAGCCACTTTGAAACTGCGAATGGATAGAAGATTCAGAAGGAACGAAGAAGGCGCAGATGGTGAGAAACAACAGAGGACCGGCAGCAGCGGCAGTGGCAGCAGCAGCAGCAGAACCAGAGGCAGTGCTGGAGCCGACCCGTGGAGTGAGAGAGGTCAGTGCCTGCGCAGAGTTTTCCTCGCGGAACGGGGTGCCTCTGGGCACTTGAATCGGTGAGCTGGCCTTGCTGACCCACAGAGTGAGAGAGTTGAGTGCCTTTGGGCAGGACGCTTTCCAGCAAGAGTGGGGTGCCTCCGGGCACTTAAACCAGTGGAGCTACAGAGCTTTGGAACACTTGCCCGGCAGGGCAGATGTGGGCCTGAGGCCCAGGCCATGCGGCCATAGGAAGCTGAAGCTGAAGAGGCAGATAGCGTGAGAAGCTGAGCTGCCTCAGTCTCAAGAGGTATGGCCATGACCTCAGGGGTTTGAAAGGGTGGAACCATGGCGTGCTGTGTTCATAAGGGTGGAATTGCCACTCAGTTGGGCTTAGGGTGCTCCTAAAGCCGATGGGACAGAGTTTCTGTCCAAGTGGGCCTTGAAGGCAAAGTTGTAGCACGGGGCTGGAGGTCTCCACTCAGAAACCTGAGAGTGTGGCCGATACCTAGAGTCTGGAGAGCATTGCTGTTGTGTAGAATGTCTCAGAAAATGTAAGAGTATTTCCAAAGCTTTGAGGGCTAATGTAATGTGTTCTGTTGACTTGCCTGTTGCCTGTTAATGCCTTCTAAGTTTCACAGATGTAGAAGAGTTTTTGTATTTTGGACTTGGAGCTGATTTAAGACTTTTGTTATATGGATGGACATAATTTTGTTATGGTGAGATGAATGTGTTAAATGTTTTGTGATGTGATTTTTGGGTTGTCAAAGGGTGGGATGTCATGGTTTGAATTGTGTCCTCCCAAAACTGTGTGCAGCCATGTGGCTGGGATATGGTTCCCAGTATCTTGGAAATGTCCTCCACTGTGTGGTTTTGCTAACCTGTATGTTAAAGGATTAGGATGGGGCTGTGAATTCCTGCTATGGGGGAAGTTTCCCTGGAGTATGGCTTGCCCCACCCTTAATGCTTTTAGCTTGCAAGGAATAAAAGGAAAAAGAACCAAGGACAATTTGAGAACCTCGCTACCATCAAGCAAGCAGCACCGGGAGCAGAGCACGTCGTTCAGACCAGAGGTTCTTGCGTTAGGACACTCCCTGGACAATGACTGATGCAATACCGGACTTTCCTCCAGAGCCGACAAGGGGAAAGTCTTTCCCTGGAGCGGACACCCTGAATATGGACTTGCAACCTACCGGACTGTGTAAGTATAAATCTTTCTTTGTTAAAGCCATCCACTCTGTGGTATTTCTGTTAGAGCAGCCCTAGCTGACTAAAACAACGATAAATGGAGAAAGATTGAGGCTGTCAAGGATTTCATTTTACTGGGACCTGCAATCAATGCACATGGCAACCAAAAGAAGCATTGGGCAAATGTGCTGCAAAAGATCTCTTTAAACTGCTAAAAAGCAAAGATACCACCTTGAAGACTAAGGTACGCCTGATCCAAACCATGACAGTTTCAATTGCACCATACGCAGGCGAAGGCTGGACAATGAGGAAGGAAGACCAAAGAACTGACGCCTTTGAACTGTGGTGCTGGAGAAGAATACTGAGTACACTATGGACTGCCAAAGACCGAACAAATTTGTCTTGCAAGAAGCACAACCAGAGTGCTCCCTATAAGCCAGAATGGTGAGACTATGTGACATACTTTGGACATGTTGTCAGAAGGCATCAGTCCCTGGAGGAGAAAATTATGCTTGGTAGAGTACAGGGTCAGCAAAGAAGAGGAAGACTCTCAGCGAGATGGACTCACACAGTGGCTGCAACAATGGGCTCTAGCATAGCAATGACTGTGGGCATGACACAGGACCAAGTAGTGCCTCGTTCTGTTATGCACAGGGTCACTACGAATCATAAACAACTCAACAGTGCCTAAAAACAACAACAAAAGGTGGAATATTATGGATTGAATTGTGTTCCCCCAAAATGCATGTCAACCTGCCTAGGTCGTGATTTCAGTATTGTGGCTGTCTTTCTACTTTGTGATCTGATATATATACTGCATTTTAAATCCTAACCTCCATGATGTTAATGAGGCAGAACTCAACCTACACAATTAGGTTATATCTTCAGTCTATCTCTTTTGGGATATAAAAGAGAGAAGGCAACAGAAAGGGAAACCTCATATGAGGACTGCCAATTAAGTTGGCAAACTCATCCTGAAAAAGTGCTACATACCTCATTGCTGAATATCCCCATTCTCACCCTTTAAGTACTCCCCTTGGGAAGCTAGGCACCAACGTCAGTGCCTAGTTCACACCTCAAAGCAATTTTGTAACACTTTTGCTGGAATGACCATCAGACCTGTCATGGTATTATCCTCGATGTCCTGAATGTCATCCAAATGTCCTCCTTTCCATATTGCCTTTACCTTCAGGTACACAAAAAAGTCATTGGGGGATAAATTAGGTGAGTAGGAATTAAGTTTGCAAACTTGCCACCATGTGCAATGGCCATTCCATAAAGAGTTCCAAAATTGCTTTCAAGGGTGGATTAGGTGCTGATGCCAGTGCATAGATTCCCAACGGGAGTACTTCGAAGGTGACTATAGTGATACTCAGCAAAGAGGTATGTGGCACTTAGAACAATTAAGTTCATGGACTCAATTGTCAGACCTTATACCACCAAGAAATAAACACCACAAGCAGAGCCTACCCTTTGGACTTGGGATGCACTGAGAAGATTTCAGACTAGCTGAAGATTTATGACAAGGATCTTTCCTCAGAGCCAACAAAGAGAGAAAGCCTTCCCCTGGAGCTAACACCAGAATTTGGACTTCCAGCCTCCTACAGCTTGAGAGAGTAAATTTCTATTTGTTAAGCCATCTACTTGTGGTAGTTAGGTTAAAGCAGCACTAGACAATTAATGCAGTCCCTCAAGTTGATCTGGTCTAACCCAACCACTTTACAGAAGAGAAAAATGATGTCCTGTTCAAAATGAAAAGACTTGTCTCAAGTCAGAGACTGAAATCAAAGAATGATGTCCAGGAACCCCTCCTCTTCTGCCTTGATCCTACCCCTTGTCCCTCAATCTTTCCCAATCAGACAGGCTGCTCTCCTGCCCACCTTACAACAAGCTCAGCTCAGGACTGGGCCATGGATGCTCAGTCTGGCCTCACCTGGCCTGGCAATTCTTCAAAGCCTCCCCCCAGCAAGGTGTCCTCAGGTTCAGCAATGACAGTCTCAATGACAGCAAGGCCCCTGTCCAGAATGCTCAGATCTTCATGCTTCCCATAGACTGGTCCATCCTGGGGTCAGAGTTCCCAGCTGCTCTCCCTCCCCAGGACATACAACAGATCCCCAGGCCTGCCCATCTCCTGATCCCACCACAGCTTCAAAGCCCCAGGTCACTCACAAGTTCTGTAAGAAGCAGTGGCCGCCGTCACTGAACAGCCCACTTGCTGACAAGGTCTCCAAGGCGTAGGGTATGTCACTTGGCAGGAAGTGAATCAGCTACAGGGATTAAGGGGTGTAAGGTCTCCAAAAGTAGTAACTTTGGCACCCATGAACTCCATGCTGCCCCTGTGGCCCTGAAGATGGACTGAACCAACTCTACCCACAAGGGATCCTCAATAGAGCCAAAAAAGTAGTTTTATTGACCCATGAAAACTCCCTGTAAAATGCACACCATGAGAGATGTCTGGAGCCACATAGAAAGTTGACTTAGATGAACAGACCAAAATCTACTATCCTAGAGCCTCAGAAACCTCTAGACAAGTGTGCACCATTGTTTGTGGCAAACAAGGCCCTCCAAATACAGCACTCAACCATCATCCAGCCTTGTCTCAAGCTTGCCATCCATCACTCACTATCCCTAATACTCCTGGGTAGCCCTCTGTATACTGGCCCCATGGGGACCCACTTCCCACCCTCAACCACAAAACAATTAGGATGGGAGGACGTCAGGACTTCCCAGCTCCCATAGCTATACCGTGTGGCCAGCCGCCTCAAGGCGCTCCTTGGTCTCCAACACAGCCCGCTTCATGGCGGGGGTGGGCATAGTATAGTTGTCAGTCTCATAGTATCCCACGCGCAGGGGCTGAGAGCTTCTGTAGACCTGAGGGAAAAACATAGCAGTCAGGGTCAGGTGAGGAGAGGGCAGCCCCAGACAGGGCTCCTTGAGATCAGAGAGATACCTCTTTACCCCAGGCACAGCCGTGAGGCTACAACCTGATGGCTCTGATGCTGTCTGCCCTAAAAACTCTGATCCCCAGCAAAGCCACACCTTCTGTGTTTGACTCTTTCACAAAATACCTTGACAATGAATGAGCAAGTAGGCATGGCAAACATGAGGTTTCCCATGAGTCACATGAGGAAACTGAGGCTTGAGGTCTAGGTAGGGAGACTGAGGCCCCTGGTTAAACTAGGACTTGCCCTAGGCACCTCACTGCAGAATGACAATGCTAGCTCTGGAACCCAAACATCCCGGCTCCTGAGCCAGAGCTCCCCACGGCCTGTTTCAAGAACATAAGCCCCAACTCCCATGAGAAACTGTCCCAGACTCCTGTGCAGGGACCTGCTCTCCCCTCCTTCCTTGCAGGAAAGGGGTCCTGCAAGGTCTACTTACCCACCCAGCCCAGGTTTGCCCTTCTGCCCCCTCCCAAGGAATGCCAGCCAAGGCCCACTCTCCTGTCCAGAGACATGTGGCTTTCATGACAACTTCAGCTGGGGTGAGGGCAAGAGGTCTGTACTCACGAGAGAAATGCCAGACTGCTAAGAAATGGAAGCAACATACAGCTGATTGTCTGTGCTAACATGACTTTACTATTCCACTATCTTCATCAACCTTGCCTCCCTCCTAGATACTCTTACTCAATACATAATTTTACTGTTCACTCCTGCAAGACTCATCTACTCCTCTACAGAAGCATCAAGTGAGAGTTTTTACCTAAGACTCTTTGAACCTCTCTCTTTAAAATCTTCCCCCAACAGTGTCCAATAATCCTAAATTATTATATTTGATTTCTGCCTGATCCAAACCACGTCCTCACATTAAAAAGACCCACCTTACACTAGATGTCATAATCTCAATAAGCATCCCAAGCTGGGCTGGCCCTTGACTCTGGCAAGGAGCAAAGCAGCAATGCAAAAGCCTAAAGGTTCCCAAATGTAGGCAAAAGGCTCCGTCTAGTGGCCATCTGCAGAGCAGCAGCTGAGCCTGGCTTCAGGACTGCCCACAGGGCCTGGGGCTGTGTTCTGGTTTCAAAGCTGAATCCACCTTGGTGCCCACCACCCATCACTGCTTACCTCCTCCCTGAAGGGTATAGGGGGCACGGTGGGGTCCAAACGGAACATGTCCTCATTCAGCAAGGCTTGCAAACACAACGCCAGACTCTCCACGTCCCGGGCCATGGGGCCAATTGAGACAGGTACTGGGAGGCAGGAGGGGAAGGGAGAAGGGAGGAATGGAGGGTCACCTGGCCCCAGTGGGTTTTAGGGCTGGGTCCAAGCAAGGATATGAGTATATACAAGGAGGCAGGGACTAAGACCTAGAGTAGACCCTCCACCTCTCCCCCTTCAAGTCACAGAGGGAACCACAGACCTCACCTGCCACCTGTCCATTGACACAGCCCTTCAGGCCATCCTTGCTGGATAAGAAACACAGTATGAGGGAGCAAAAAAAGCCATCCTCTGCCCATCCCCACACCCAAACAGTGGCTCAGAACATGCACCATTTTTGAAACTAGGAACCAGGGCCTGTGGTGCTGTGACACTCCCTCCCAGCAAAGCCCTGAGTGAATCTCCGCCTCGCACAGAGAGAGGTTGGAAGCTAGGCCAGGGTTACACAGCTAGGCACCCAGAAGCTCCCTCCCACCATCTACACCATACCTTAGGCGTTTCCCTGTGGGCTTGAGGCCACAGATGCCACAGAAGGCAGAGGGAAAGCGGATGCTACCACCGATGTCAGTGCCTAACCCCAGGAGGGAGCCCCCAGCTCCAATGAGGGCCCCCTCGCCCCCCGAAGAGCCACCTGGGCTCTTGGAGGACTTCCAGGGGTTGATGGTCTGCCCGAAGAGAGGGTTGCTACAGTCATAACTGAGGGGGCAAATGAACAGGTCAGCTGCATCTCATGCTGGCACTGGTACCTCCCACATCCCACACCCCACACCCCTGACAGCCAACCTGAACATGGCCTGGGGGACGTTGGTGTGCACAAAGGGTACAGCACCTTGCAGCTTCAGCACCTGTACCACCACACAGTCGGACTCTGCTGGAAGCCCCTGGTTCAGGCTCAAACCCAGTGTTGAGTCCCTGCCCTGGCAAGAGGGATGGCCACCAAGAGGGCCATGGCCAGAGTCAGGAAGGAGTCTGTCAGCAGCCCAGGCTTACCCCTAGCCACCACCATAAGGGTCAAGGTCTGGACCTAATACTTCCTTGATGGCTGAGGGTGACCCATGACACAGAGCTGGTAAGCAGTGATGGCATGGGGAGTGGGGGAGAAAGTGGGAGCATGATACCAAGGCTCTCCAGGGAGCAGGACACACCTTGTAGCTTAAACACTCCTTGAGGCTCACGGGGACGCCATAGAGCAAGCCCCGCTTTGGGTCTCCCGAAGTCAGCTGAGTCTCGCAGTCAGCCAGATAGGCGGTCACACAGTTGGTCTCTTTGTTCACTTCCCAGGCCTGGACAGAGGAGGGGTAGAGACAAAAGGCAGGGTAAGGCTGGCCCTTGGTTATAACCAGGAAAAGGTAACCAGCAAGACGGTCCAGACCCAGGGACACAGAGGATGACCTGGGAACCAGCATCCACCTCACTGAGAGCATCTAGTGCTAGCCTCACCCTGGCTAAATCCAGCCTTCTACTCCAAGATAGGGAGAATGTGACCAGAACACTCAAGGGTGCAAGACTCTGGCCTCAGCTGTTCCCTAGCAAGGGAGGAGCTGGGAGGAGAGAGGTCCTTGGCCATGCCTCCTCCTCCTCGAAGTGACATCTCTGCCCTTGCGGAGCTGGCGGGATCCAGCCAGAGGCAGACCCACTTTCCAGGCCACACTGAATGTCAGTACAAAGCAAGGCTAGAACCCAGACGCAAGCTCCTGGATCCCAGAACTCTCCCCTCACCCTACACCTGTCCTACACCTGCTCCAGCTAAGCCTCCCCTCTTCCAGGAATTCTGGAGTCTGATAACCAAACCACACAAGGACAGACACCAGCAGTGGTAAAGGGGAAGAGCTTGACTACCAGGAAGAGTGCAATAATAGTGGGGTGTCCGGCATGCGGCCTTTCCAGAGCCCTCAGCCCACCTCCGACAGAGCCCTAAGAGAGGGAAGATCAACATGGAGAGCAATTCAGCTCTTAGCAAATTCTATCCAGTGAAACATCAGAAGGAAACGGCTGTGGGCCTGCTCCTATCCTCAGGCCTGTGGGGAGATGCTCCTGAAGTCCGCCCTCGGCCACCCAAGGCAGAAAGACAATGCTAATCTGTAACCAAGCGCCCTGTTGTCCATGACTAGGAAGGCCAGGGAACCTTTCAGGGACACTGTTCAGGAAGACAACATCCAGTGAGACTATGTCCTGCCTTTCAGTTTCCCCCTGCCCAGGGTTTCCCAATCTTTCTCCACAGTCAGTTGGCCCCTTCCTCCTTCTCACCCACTCTCAGCTGCAGTCACTTATACCACTTTCATACACACACACTCAGTCATCCTGGCACAATAACACACTCATGGTCACCTGCTCAGTGGTCACGCTCACCATCGCACACTGCCTTTCAAGAAATGCAAAGTTCATCCTCATGAAGCACAATTCACTCACATTCATTTACTTGCTCTTGCATTCATTTCAAGGGCACTTACTTTGTGAAAAACATGTGTTCAGGACTGAGGTACAAGGATGACTAGGACAAGCTTTGTCCACAGACAGTACACACTTGATACGGGAAAGAAATGATTTTATATTGTAATGAAAAACATGCTGTTAGAAAGCAAGCCTGAAAGGGCTGCCCTAACTCAGGCTGAGAGGGGAAGAGGGTCAGGGAAGACTTCCTGGAAGAGGCAACTCCTGTTCTGAGCCCTAAAGACTCAGCCAGGAGCCTGTGTCCCCGAGCGGGGTTAAAAAAGAGGGAGAAGAATCTTCCCGGCAGAGGGAACTCCAGCAGAGCCAGCATGGAACACAGCAAGCCCTGAGCATCAGTGAGCCACTGGCAGCTGAGATGCTCTGCCCCTAGTTCCGGGAGGCATGGCCAGAGGTGATGCCTGAGAGACAGGAGGGGCAGCAGAGGCAGGCCTGCTGGTGGGCTCCCAGCTGGAAGAGCTGGGGACCGAGAAGCTATCTGCCCAGGGGGCTGGTGCTTGGTCATGAAGACAGCTGGTGACGGAAGACCTAGTGGCTGAAGGGGAGCGGAGAGAAGGGGACTGAAGGGAGAAAGATTTAAGATGAAAACAGATGGACTTGGCGAGGGATGGAGTGAGGACCAGAAGAAGAGGGAAGTCTGGGCTAAAAGCCAGCTTTCTGGCTAAGAGAACATGCTCTGTGTCACACAGATCATCAGTCCCTATCTCTGTCTCTGTCTCTCTCTCTCTCACCACACAAACACAGAGAGAGAGAGAGACAGAGGCAGGCTTCTCACTTCTCCCTCCCTCCCTCCCTGACAGCCCCTGGCACTGCGGTTTCCACCACAGTCCTCAGCAGGATGGAATCCTGGCCAGGTTTTCCCCCCAGCTTGTGCGGTGAGCAGAAGGAGGCGGGTGCAGCCAAGGACTGACAGTTGGCTTGGGACTTACCTTTCCTACATAGGTAAAAAGGGCTGCTTCTGGGGACAGCTCCCCACTGCGTAACTTCTGCACCAGTTGTGGCAGTGGCAGGGCCAGTAGCGCCTCTGAGTCCACGTCAGGGTTCTGGGGGGAACACACTTAGATCAGTCCCCCACTCGACACGGACCCCACGTGACCAAGCAGACACGTGTGACCCACAGCCCTAAGTCCTACACGTGCCCAAGCACATGTTCACTGTCATATGCCAACCAACCCGTGACAGACACAGCCACCCACAGCTCTGCCACCCACAGCTCTTCTGAACATGGCCCAGCCTAGAGTGGCTTTGTCATCCATGGACAGTGCAGAGTTACCACCTCTGGAAGCCTCCTAGAGAGGCTGTCCAGCACAGACCAGCGGATTATTAAATAATTACAAATAAGCACCATTCATGGCTACCTGCTATATGCCTGGCACCTTGTTCTGAATAAGTTTTATTACCATTCCCACCATGCAGATAAAGACAGTGAAGCTCAGAGAGGAAAGTGCTTTGCCTATGGTACTTTGACCACCCAGCACAGGCCAGTGGGCTGTCCACCTGCCTCTGACCACTCAGCTCTAGGGGAGGGCAAAAACTTAAAGATAACTCTGTCCCTGGGAAGCTGGAGTTACAGCTGGAGGCCATGTGGGAAAGGGAGAATTCTTTCATTCTCTCCATAGATCAGTATTAGGTGCCTACTCTGTACTAAGCATCATATTAGACACGAGGGTATGACCACGAACAAAAAGCCATGTTCATGTTTTGGGGGTGACTATACGGGGTGTATGGGGTAACAAACAAGAATTTTAGACAGTGAGAATAACTTAAAATAAAACACGAGTTGTAGAGACTAGATAGTCTTGGACCTAGGGTGGTCAGACAGAGTTCTGAGGGAAGCAGGGAATTTGAGCAGAGACCTGAGTAGCCCCAGGGGCTTCCAGAGTCTCTGGGGTCAGCCCCATCTGCAGAACCCAAGCTGCAGGTACCCACCTGCTTCCAACTCTGGGATGCTGGATCTATGACAGCTGAAGGAAGAGGTCTGAGTCACTCTCCCTTCTCTGTGCTCTTGCTCAGGTTGTGCCAGGGACCTCCTTGCTGCCGAATTCAACTGACACTTGACTCTCCTGGAGGCCTTCAAAGGTACTGACAGCACACATGGGCCATCTTCAATCTCCTCCTGATACTGTGCTTTCTTGGTATTCTTCCTGCCTCTCTGACTGCTACTTCTGTCATTCACTTAGTCAGTTAACAAACGTTCTGAGCACCTACTATGTGCTAAGTACTATGCTAGTGTTACTGGGTGCTCATGAGGTCTGGTTCTGGGCACTGTTTTACTCACAAGAGAACTTAATGGAATTCCAAAGAGGCCTCCCAGACTTTGTCTCCTGTCTCACAAGGGGCTATGGAGTTAGCTGTAACCAAGACAAGGTCCCTGCTTTCAAGGACATAAAAAAGTTAACAATGACAGGTCGTGGTTAAGTGTGAGAAAGCAAAAACCAGAGTAGTCTCATGGAAGAAAGAGGGCTAACTAGATGGGTAGGTGACATTCCTGCTTCAGTTTGAAGGACAAGAAGGAGTCAGATGTGCCGACAGCCTGAGGCTCCTCTTCTTCCCTTTCTGAGGCTTGAGAAGTCGTGTGTCCTGTCCCCCACCCCCACTGCCCCCCCCCACCGTCACCCTCCATCTATGCCTGAGCCCACGTCCCCCACCTCCTGGGCTCATCACCTCCCTGACTTCCAACCAGCTCCTCCCCCGCCTCCTCTTCTTCCTTTATGCTCCCTCAACCAGGGGTCACAGTGAGGAAGAGGAGAAACATCTTGGACTCCTCCTGCCCCTCCCACCCCCCAACCTGTCACCAAGCCCTCTACATATCCTCGCCTAAGACCCTCACTGGGGCTCACTGTTCCTCCCCTGGGTCACCCAGGCAGGCATCTACCAGGCAGCCCTGTTCCCAGCCTTGTCCCTCCGATTCCTGCTAGGGTCAAAGAGCACAAAGCTCAAGCAGGACTTGCCTCACCTGTTAAAAGCCCCCTCACACCATGAGCTCTGGATTATGTGCTGGAAGGCTCTGCCAGGCAATGACCCAGCCAAACTTCTCTGCACCCCCCAGCACCCACTCACACCACTCTCCCGGAACCATGAACTCTTCCCCACACACACCCACCTTGTATTTCATGCCCCAGATATTGGGAACACTCTATCCTTTCCCTTAACTTTTAAAAACTAATGTAACACTCACAGAGATTTTTTTCTTTTTTTTAGTAATATAGGAAGATACAAAGAAGACAAAAATGGAACCATGATCCCTCCCTTCATACATCAGATAATCCCTGTTGACACTTTTTCAAAAGGTGTACAGGACAAAAAGTGAACAACTTCCCTACCCCATCCACCCTGTCTAGCCCTTCTTCTGAAAAGGAAAACACTGTTAACTATTTCTGATAAAACTGGAGAAAAAAAAGTTTATGAAAAATCCACAATATATATTACTACTTTTTCCCACAAAGTTCTGTACCTTGCCTTTCCTACCCTTCAGTGAAAACAGTAAAATTGCCTTTTATTTCTGATTATGTAAATATGCACTCATTGTAAAGAAAACAAACCAAAAAAAAGCCTAAAAGTATAAGGAAGAAAGTAAAAATTGCCAGCGAGCCTATCACCCTGGGAAAATTACCACAGATTGTGTGGGCACCATCTCTTCCCATCTTGCCACCTCAGGCCTACAATGTCACTGTGCACATGAGCTAGAAGGAATCAACAAGCTCCCCTGCATTCTCAGCACAAATTTTAAGTTTCTCCCATGTTGACAGTTGCTGACACAGTTGCTGACAGCTATTATTAGCTAGTATCAGGCAACTGAGACATTTTTTTCTCTTTCACAAGTCTGGGCCTCTTAGAAAAAACAAACTGTTGCCACTGATTCAATTTTGACTTATAATGGCCCTGAAGGACACAGCAGAACTGCCCATAGGGTTTCCAAGAAGCAGCTAGGAGATTCAAACTGCTGATCTTCTGGCTAGCAGCTGCAGCTCTTAACCACTGTACCAGCCAGCCGGCCTCTGGGAGACCTCACCATGTCACAGATAACTTCTAACTAACAGAGAAACTGTGTGGCCACTCTGTATCCATATATACATAATTTTTCAAGAAAGGAATGCTATACCTATCATTTTACTGTTGTCTCTCTTCTATTTTTTTCTCTTTTTAAGCCACTTACTGTTTGAATTTCAAGTCAAACAATAATTGTGAGATTATCGTCCATATCTTGTCTCTTTTCCCTCCTGGTTTTCCAATCACTTTTGCTCTGTTTCAGGCATTATCCATTTGCTAATACGGGCCACTAACACTGGTCTCAACAATAAACTCGAAAAACAAGTTGCTGTCACATTGGTTCCAACTCTAGCAGCCCTGCAGGACAGAACAGAACTGCTCCATAAGATTTCCAAGGCTGTAATTAGTTACAAAAGCAGATTGCCACATCTTTCTCCCATGGAGCCATCGGCAGGTATGACCTACCAATCTTTTGGTTAGCAGTGCAGCACTTAGCCACTGGACTACCAGGTTTCCTGGTCTTCCTGACAACCAAGAATCAAATGATGCAATTGAATGATTTAATTTTAAAATCATTAAATTTTAGATTTT
This sequence comes from Heterohyrax brucei, assembly GCA_028571685.1. NCBI lineage: Eukaryota > Metazoa > Chordata > Mammalia > Hyracoidea > Procaviidae > Heterohyrax > Heterohyrax brucei. The sequence continues at coordinate 78,923,119 of CM053140.1, read as the reverse complement.
AAATAATAATTAAATGAATCTACAGAATTGTTCAGTTTTAAAGTTCAAAGTCGGTTTGCAGAAGGCCAGAAGACAGACCACAGGTCAGATCCAGTTGACAAAAGTGGAATTTATAAAACCAGTGGAGTTTTGACAAATGGGTTTTTTTTCTTTTTTATTTAACATGACTGAGTGAAAAATGTACATTCCCGTATAAATTTACATGCCCACCTATATGCAGCTTCCACTGCTCTCCTTGTCCAGTCACAGCACACTATTCCTCTCTGCTCCATACATGTCTCATTCTCCCAACAGCCTCCTTTCCGCTCCTCTCCACCCACTCTCCTTCCTCCAGCCAGAGGTCAGCAGGACGATATCCTATAGATGTATAGAACCATAAAGTGCAACCAATATATGGTCACTCTGCATTGCCAAGTCCAATCCATTCCTATCCAAAGAGTGCACCTTTGTTATAATTTATGGACAAATGGGTTTTTAAGAAACATAGAATAAAGACAGCCACAGGGTAAAACCACAAGAGCAAAGGCCCAGAGGCATGGGCTAGTGTTCTGTGACACCTCCTCAGCCAGAACATTCTATTAACAGTGTTTTTCTCTTCAATCTATAAAGGATATAAACACTCATTCAGATACTCACTAGGTATCTGATGGCTGTAGTTTAAAAAAAAGAAAAGAACAAGTGTTAGCAGGAATGTGGAGAAACTGGAACTCTTGAACATTGCTGACAGGAATGAAATATAGTTCAGCTGCTGAGGCAAACTGTGTAGCAGTTCCTCAGAAAGTTAAACAAAGAATAACCACACAACAGTACAACCCAGTGACTCCACTCCTAGGTACACATCCAGAGGAACTGAAAGCAGTAACCATCAATGTTCATTACCACACTATTTACAGGAGTTGGAAGGTAAACACAAACCAATGTCCAACAATGGATCAATGCATAAACACACTGTGGTGTATCCACATTATAATGGGATATTATTCAGCTATGAAAAAGGAATAAAGTACTGAGACACACTACAACATAGATGAACCTCAAAAACAGTAAGCAAAAAAAGCTATACACAAAAGGTTACACACTGTATGAATCTATCTACATGAAAAAGCCAGAAAAGGTAAATAAATCCATAGAAGCAGAAAGCAGACTGGTGGTTGGTTGCCTGGAGGGAGAAACAGAGCATCACTGCTTAACAGATACTGGTTTCCCCTTGGGGTGGTAGAGATGTTTTGGAACTAAACCAAGGTAGCAATTGCATAGCCTTATGAATGTACTAAACATCATTTCGAAATTTTTCTTTTTTTAGTATCAATTAAATTTATGTATACCTCTCTAGCCCTTGAGCCAATTAAACATTATTTAATATTACTGACACACCACAAATGAGTCCCTTCCTTTATCCCTAGTCCCTGGTAGCCATTCACCTGATTTCTGTACTGCAGTTTTGCTTTTTCCTAAACTGTCATGTAAATGGGATTATACACTATGTAGCCTTCTTTCATTGAAAAACCAGTTGCTGCTGAGTCATTCCAACTCATGGTGACTCCATGTTGTCCGAGTAAAACTGTGCTCCCTTGGGAGGCCTGTGGCTAATTTTTTGCAAGAAGTAGACCTCCAGGACTTTCTTCTGAGGCACCTCTGGGCAGACCCGAACCACAAAATGGTTATTTTTATGCCATGTGAATTTTACCCACCACCAAAGACAGCCCTGATAGGGGACACAGTGTAGTGTCCCTGACACAGTAGGAGAAAAAGGGGTGTGCCGATCTAGAACTCTATTAATAAAGATCGGAATTGATGGTCTCACAACCTCCGGCGTCCCCCGAGAACATGGCTCCTGGACTTGCTGCTAGCCCAGGGCTTAAACCAGTACTGAAGCCAACACTCAAAGACTGGACTGGAGTTGGGGACACAGAGTGATACAGGTGGTGTGTATACTTTATAGTTTAATATATCTATGAGGTTGTCCTAATGGTTCTTCTTTAGAGAGGAGAAGGGAGGGTGGACAGGAGGGAACAAGTACTGGCTGAGTGGATACTAGAGTACACAGTGGAAAAGACAAGCGTGCTGTCACAGGGTGAGGAGAGCAGACAGAGTTGCAGAGAGACAGGTGTTTAGGGTTTTATATGGCAAATTGACTTGGATTGTAAACTTTCACCTAATCACAATAAATATTTTTTTAAATAATAAATAAACTTTATTTGTTTAAATAAGAGTGTTGTTTAAATTAGAGTGTTGGTCCAGTGTCCTCATGAGGGCAGCAGCAATGGGTTTGTTTGGTTTTACTGCTGTTGCGGGGTTTGTTTGTTTTGTATATGCTTCTCCAACGGAATGAGGCTAGGTTATGGAAAGTCTGAGTACCCTGGCTCTAGTTCTGGCTCTGTTCCAACTCAAAAACCACTTGTTAAAATTGAGCAGCTGCAAAATGCAATTTTCTGTGATCCCCACCCTACCCTGCTTCCCACCTAGGCACAGACTCCTGACTCCCCCTGTTCCCACGACCAGAAATGCCTTCTCACATGTCAAATCCAAATCTTATTTAACACATTCCCTTAGGAATAGTCACACGAGCCTTTCCTTCCTCAGCATATAAGAACACCTCCCCAAATTCAGCATTTGCGCTTCTAAATGGGTCTGGTGATTCCTACACCTGTGCAGAAACACCCCTCCACTCTGCACGCCCCAATCCTCCGCCTCGCTAAACACTCCGAGAAGCAGCAGCACACGGAAAAGAAAAGCTTGTAGACAGATTACCCAGAGACTGACAGAACTAAACCTGCTCATGGAAGGGGCTGGCCAGGGGTCATGACAGCCTGGGCAGCAGCAACCAGGTAGGGCTAGTCCCTTTCCCCTTCCCGCTTCCTCTTAGGAAGCTCATGCACAAATCACTGAATCTGAACTCCAAGCTCTCTGAATTCAGTGCCACCACTCCGGAATTCCAAAGTCCAAAACCCTAGCATTCTATTAGTTATCAGGCTTGCGTTTTAGCTTTCCAGGAGTCACCTGAGATTCTGGGGCACTAAAGGAGGCTCTCAGACCCAGTGCGGCGACGCCCTTTGATGCCCTGCCCTGCCCTGCCCTGGCTCAGAATAAGAGGGGAATGCACCAGGAGCAGCAGGGGGGCCGGAACGTTACACACCTGCGCTGCCCGCCCACCAGCCCTCGGCACGTCTGCGTGGCTGCAAGCGCTGCTGGGGGTCCCTCCATCCCGTGGCCCCCACCCCAGACGTCACCTGGAGCCGGAAGCGCTGCACCGCCTTGTCCATAGTCTCCAGGTCCGCTTGCTGCCGCTGTCGCGCCCGGGTCGCTGCGCCCCGAGCTGTCCGGTGTCCCGACCAGTGAAAGACCATGCCGGCGGCCATCAAACAGCAGGCCAGAGCCGCCCCGGAGGCGCCAGACAGCGCGGCCCACAGTTCGTCCAGCACCATGATGGTCTCCTGCAGCCGACTGCCTTCGCTGTCGAAAACTACGGATGAAACACCAGCACCCGCCGGACCGTGCCGCAGCAAAACCCGGCCTGGATCCACCTGGATCGTGTGTCTGCCTCCGCCGAGGGGCAGGAGCAGCGCGGCACCGCCTCCGGCCCGCTAGGGAGCGCGCCGTCCCCTGACAGCAGGCGCCGAGGATCAAGGCGAGCGAAGGTCAGGGTCCTGCCCGGCCGCCAGGCAGGGCGCTCTGTCCGCTTCCTGCCGGCACTAGGCTAGGCAAGCGGAGGGGTGGAGAAGGGTATCCACACGGAAGCGTGAACATAGCCTCGGCTCCGCGCCTCGGCCCTCAGCCCGGCCGCCACCCTGTACACCCCAGAAAGCAACTCCAGGAGGATGAGACCCAGCTGGAGCTGTCCGAGGGACAGGCCGGCCAAGAGAAGGGAGCGCAATGACGGACTGGACCCGCAGACCTTATTATTACTCCCTCCCCCAAAACAGTTTGGCAACATCTTTCCTGGAGAGCCCAGCGCTGAGGCCGCACCGCAGGATGGCCACCTCTCCCCAGGGTAAGACCTCTGTGGCACCTGTCTAGGGGGCGGGAACAGTAAGTTCCTTTTGGGAAGCCCACCTGCTGCCTCACCCTCAAAATCCCTTGTCTTTTGCCCTGGGACCTTTTTCCAGGTCCAAACTATCCAGGACTTGTCCTTTCCCTCTCTTACCACCCACACAAAGGCCTCCTCAAGGTCACCTTTGCCATCCAGTCCTGAGCCCGCCTGGATTTCACGTATAGGAAGCAAAAAGAACCCCCCAGTCAGGTTTTGGGGACTTCCTGCCCTCCATTGGGGAGCACACACACACTCTTGTACTGCTGCTCTAATAAAAACACCACTAAGTTAAGTTTATTTTCTCATAGAAAAGAAGGCTAAAAGTCCAAATTCAGAGCATCCTCTCCAGGGTGACAAAGGACATCACCAGGTCTGCAGTCTCAGCATTTCTTCCTTCTCATAGTCCCAGCTACCACCAGCCTTCCCCAGGGAAGGGAAACTCAGGAAACAAATACAGAAGCAAAACACAAGTATCAAAGCCTCAAGGCTGTACACCAGCTAGAGCTTCACCTTGATGGACCTGAATCACAGGCGTCTAGCTGTCTGGAGAGAAGTGGGGAAGACGGACTGAAAGTCAGAGACTAGCACTGTATATAAGACACACACAGAGCATGAGGCCAGACTTCAAGGTAAAGATACAGCTCAAGATAAAAAATAAAGCTCTAACCACGGCACTGCTTTGAGGCTTTCATACTTGTATTTTGCTCTTGTACCTGCTTCCTGAGTTTCCCATCCCTGGGGAAGGCTGGTGGTAGCTGGGACTACTGAAGGAAGAAATGCTGAGACTGCAGACCTGGTGATGTCCTCTGTGACCCTGGCTTTCAGTTTCTTCCTGCTGGAGGATCCTTCAAGTCCAAGCTCCTCAAATGTATTTTGACTCCTGTGTCCTGGTTGTCTCCTATGAGAAATCTTACCTCCAGATATGTCTAATTTTTCCGTGTCCCTCATCACCCCCCACCATCCAAGCATCCCCACAAACCAAATCCAAACCCAAACCCACTGCCATCAAGTTGATTCCAAATCATGGTAACACCATATGAATTCCAAGGCTGCAAATCTCCTCTGAAAGTAGACTGCCACATCTTTCTCCCACAGAGCCACTGATGGTTTCAAATTGCCAACCTTTTTCATTAGTAGTCTATAGTTTAACCATGGCTTTCTCTCTCCTAAGGGCAGGGTTGTGTCGGTCTCGCCATGTCCACCCACACTGAAACCGGAGGCTAAAATAGCCTTCATGTCAGGGGTGCTCAAAACTAGGGGACCTGGGTGACATTGTTTCAGATCACCTCTGACACACAGGGAAAGACATGGCCTCCACACTGCACAAGCCCCAGGCCGTGACACTGGGGTGGGGCCCTCTGTAGGCTTCACTGTAGATTCAGTGAACTATAGAAAATAAATGACTCCTTTAGTCTTGATAAAACCAATAATAAAAGAACCAAGCAGGAGGCCGGGAGGATGGAGAAGTAACTTGTGTTTGAGCATTATTCTTCTAGGTTACTGGCCAGACTAGTCTAACATCGCTGTTTTCCTTTATGGCCAAGAGACTGTGAAGCAGACCTCCACCCAGTGATCACCTCCACCTAGTAGGCCTCCACCCAGTAGGCCTCCACCCAATCGACCTCCACACAGTTGACCCCCACATGCCCCAACTTGCCCACATTGTTCCCTGTGCCTATATGTGGTCTCTCGCTTTAAATACTCAGACTTTGCCGGACCAATTTGGAGAGGATCTGAGAATGAGAGTGTATCCCTGTCCCTTTGCAGTGTCAGCTTGCAAATAAAACCTTTGATCTCACACCAAAACCTCTTGTCACAGTGAATCAGCTTTTTATGGCAGGTAGCCCAACTTCCTGGTTTTTCTGGTAACAGCACCTCTTAGCTTCCCTTGCCTTTATCCAAGCCCCTAGATTCTTGCACTAGCCTTGGTCTTTCTGCCTCTAGCCTCTCCTGTTCTGGTATTCTCCACAAGGCTATTGCTTCCCAAATCCCAGCCCCAACTAAGTCAAGCCTTTGCTCAAACAGCTGTGATAGTAACTCCCACATCAAATGCAAATGTTTTAGCTAGGTTTTCAGATACCTCTCCAATCTGGTCCCATTCTTCTCTTAGTCTCATACCCATTGTCCCCTACCACACACCCTCAATGAAGTTGTGTGAGTCTCCGGCCACCACCCCCACCCCCACCCCCATGCCCTATTTTTTCCCAGTATATAAGGAAGATAGAAGAAGAACTGATGCCCTAGAGTTATGCTATTGGTGAAGAATGCTGCACATACCACAGACTGTCAGAAAAACAGCCAGAATGGTCCTCAGAAGTGAGGATGACAATACTTGACTCATGTGCTTTGGACATGTTAGTAAGAGGGACCAGCCCTTGGAGAGGGGCACAAGACTTAGTAAAGTAGAGGGTCAGCAAAAAAGAGGAAGACACTCAAAGAGATGGATTGACGTAGTGGCTGTGACAATGATCTCAACTGTAGCCAAGATTGTGAGGCTGGCCCAGGATCAGGTGGTATTTCATTCTGTTATACATAACGCTGCTATGAGATGGAACCCACTTGATGGCATCTAACAACAAACAACAAGGAAAGAGGTAGGAGCTATGATCATGCAATGGTGTAAGCACTTGACTGCTAACTGAAAGGTCAGCAGTTTGCACCCATCAGCTTCTCCATAGGAGAAAGATGTAGCATTTGCTTCCATAGTGATTTACAGTGTTGGAAACTCAATGGGGCAGTTCTACTCTGTCCTATAGGGTTCCTATAAATTGCAATCCACTGCCTGAGCTCAGGAACAGTATTAACCAAAACGCAAAATGAAACCCATTGCCGTCAAGTCTCTGACTCATACTGACCCTATAGAACAGGGTAGAACTGCCCCATACGGTTTCCAAGGAGTGGCTGATGGATTTCAGTTGCTGCCCTATTTGTTAACAACTGAGCTTTTTAACCACGGTGCCACCGGAGCTTCAAGAACCAGATTGTGAGTTCAAGCCCTAACCTTGCTATTTACTTAACTGTGCAACCTTAAACAGGAGTTCCTAGATAGTGCAAATGGTTACCATGTTTAGCTGCATGGAGGGTCAAGTCCATCAGATGCACTTTGGAAGAAAGGCCAGGTGATCTACTTTTGAAAAATAAGTCATCGAAAATGCTATGGAGCACAAGTCTACTGCAATACACATGGAATTGCCATGAGTCAGAATCTACTCACAGCAATTGATTTTTAGCTCTGAGTAAGCTGCTTTAACTTCTCTGTGCCTCAGCTTCCTTATCTGCAAAATGGGGAGAATAGTAGTGTCTACTGTAATCCTAATACCTTATAACATGTTTTCTCCTTTTCAAAATGGGTAACTGAGAGCTTGATATAACTTATACCATAATGGTACTCTAAATAATCTGTAAGTTTTTTATTACACTAGCTACACTTGGTCTCTTTCCAAAGAGATGCAAAGCCCCCTCAGTTCTGGTGACCTTGTTCTCCCTCCTCTACTTTACTCTCCTGAGAAATGGCCTTCAGCTTGGGAGACAGCAGCTAGGAAATCTGCCTGGCATTTTTTGTATCTACAACTTTCTTTCTTCGTATCTCAGTCAGAGTGGACTTGACTGTATGTATATGTATATGTGTACATATATGTAATGATAAAGTGAAAGTATACAATCCAGATCAATTCCACATGTCCACCTATCTGCAGCTCCATCTACTCTCCTCACCCTATGACAGTACATTCCTCCTTTTCACACTATACTTCTAATATCCTCTTAATTAGCACCTGTCCCCTTTCCTCTCCACTCTCTTCCACTTAGAAAGAGAGCAGTAGGACAACCTCCTGTAAATGTATAAACCCATAAAGCACACACTGTATGCTCACACTGTGTCCCTGAGTCCAGTTCATTCTTGTCTGAAGAATTGACCTCAGTACTGGTTTCAAGTCAGGGACAGCAGCAAGTCTAGGGGCCATATTCCTATGGGACCTTCCTGGCTGTCAGACAATCAGTTCTGGTCTTTTAGAAGAATTCTTGAACTGCAAACCTCTTTTTCTTATGTTGCCTCAGGGCTGTGTCCCCCATCACAGCTGCCTTTGGTGGTGGCCGGGTACCATCTGGTTCTTCTGGTCTCGTGCTGATGCAGTCTCCCATTCATACGGGTCCTTCTGCCTCCTGGGCTCATTTTTCCTCGTGTCTTTGATATGCTCAGCCATCAGCTATTCCAGATGCATTGGGATCATTTGGTGTACCTTAGATTAGCTGAGGAATTTTTATATAACTTCTATCTTTGCCTGTTACAAACATTCAGATTAGGATCCAGGTGTCTGACATACATATCTGTAGTTTAATAAAAAATATCTTGTGGTTACTTTGTGATATATACAATTATCTGTGAGCTACACAAACATATCAAGAAATCCTTGCCAAAAATGATGTATAAACTCTGACATAAAAATTGTCTTTTGAGACTCCATGGAAAACAGCCTGCATTGCTGTTGAGTCTCCAGTGATGTCATACCTCCTAATGAAGCTCCTCCCTCTTCCTAACATGGAGTATGTTTCATTGGCTCAGCTGCTCCAGGGCACGGACCTAAATCAGGTAACAAGTTTTGGCCTCCAACACGGTGCCAAACAGGCTCTGTTCTGTCTTCCTGAAGACTGGACCCCTGGGATAGACCCAGGAAGAGAGAAGATGCACCCCTTCTGAAGTTGTGGAGGTCTCTCAACCTGTGGTAGCTCAGAGGTCAAGTGACGTGGGGAGGACTCCATGGTAGCAAGCTCCAGAAAGAGGGGAAAGTTTCTGGTAGCAATGAGAAGAAATTGTGTATCACATGGTAAGTCCTCTGTAAAAGCCTTAGAGGGTGTCGGTTCTTGTAGACTCCCACCAAGAACCGGTGACTAGCTCCTGTGAGGTGAGGTAAGAGATGGGTGAGTTTCCCCAATTGCAAACACGTAACCAGGAAGGTAAGATTCTGGCTGAGAGTCCACTAGGATCTTGACCTATTTAGGAAGGGATCCCCAGAGTAAGAGATGTCTTTAAATTTTGTGTAATCAAGTGTGATCTGTAAATGACTCTAGAGATCTTGGTGCTATTGTGAAGCTTAATCTGTTGATTACTTGAATTAATAAGTGAACTCTGAATTAGGTTGCATGAAAGTGTGTATGCATGTGTGTGTGGTGCCAATGAGAAAAAAGCTTTCAGTGAGGTTAAACTGCTGTGTATGTATGTGAATTGTTATGACTTTATGGCATGGAAAAGGATAAAGCCTTTGTTTTAGCCCTTTTTGTGCAGGTGAATGATGATGACCAGGTGAGAAATGAAGAACTGGATGATCAACTTGTCATGCCCCTACCTTGGAAAAAAGGAAAAAAACATCTGTGGCACCCAGTCATCATCCATCCCTGGTAGCAGAAGATGAGGATGGGAAGGCAGAAAAGGGGCTAGAGCAGGTAGGTCAGATATGGTCTCTGCACCCCACGCTAGGGTGGGATACAATTTGGCCTGGCTCCCTGGGAGGGCTTTACCCACTCCAGGAGGTACCAATGTTGAAATGAGGAAGGGTGCGGTAAAAATTGGAGGTATTAAAGAAAGCCCCAGGAAACAACTTAATAGCAGAAAATACCATAGAATAATCTCACCTTTGTCACAAAACACTGTCACAAGACAAGCCTGGGGGCAACCTTGCAAGTGACAGCCTGCAAGTGACCCCTAGACCTTGACCACATTCTACAACTAATAGGAGTTAACCAGTCAATGTAAAGGTCAGTTCACCCTCCCTGCTTTGCAATCTCACAAATACTGGGCGCTGAGGAAACTCATCGTTGCCCCCTGCTCTGTGTAGCTTGGGGTGCGTCCCTGGTGCACCAGTATTTTTCCTATTGGGCATATTTTTAAATAAAATTTAACCTTTAAAGTAACAGTGTCACATCTTGAAAATCACGGACCCTAACACCAGTGCCTGATGCAGAAGGGCCACCTCAGATGATATGGGTCTATGATCCACCCCTGGCATCTGATTCGTACAGTTGATAGCGAGACCTCCCTGAATATCAGATGGACCCTCATGCTATGACTATTTTTCCCACATTTTTGCTACCCATCATCCTACATGGGCTGATTGACAGACTTCATTAGATGTACTCCTCACTGCTGAAGAAGGACAGATTGTCTTAGTGGAAGCCAAAGAGAAAAGCAGAAGAAAAATATAATGAGGACGGAACATAATGACTAGCTGAAATACTGGCAGATGAAGCAGTACCAGCTAAGGAGCCAGTGCGGGACCTTGAATGCAGCAAATGTAGAGAAAGAATAAGAAATTGAAAGAAGGTGAAGAGGAAGTAGAAAGAGAGAGAAGACAGGAGGCTAGATAGCTGGAGAAAAATGGGGGTGGAAAAAAAAGGCAGAGAAGAAAAAAAAGGTTGGAATGGCAAGACAAGGAAAAAAACAGAAGAGTCAGGAATCTGAAGAAACAGGCTAATCCACTGGCTGTTGTTCTGGGATCATCTGGAGGAAAACAACAAGACAGAGATAAGATGGGCCCCCACTATAGGAAAAACAATGTACATTTTGCAAAGAGAAGGGGGACAATGGAAAAATGAGTGCTCCCAAAGGAAAACTGGGAAAGGGCCAGACAAGATTGAAAGGGGGGAGAAGCCTTGTCAAGGAACTATGGAAGAGCAGGAGGAGGACTCTAAATGATGGGGGTGGGGGTCAGTTTTAATTTCCTTTCTACTGAACCCCACCCCAACCCGGGTAAGTTACAATAGGAAGACAACAAGTGGACTTTTTGACTGATACTGGGGCAGCCTTCTCGGTGCTCACTCAGCCTAATGGGACTGTCTTGATTAGCAGTACTCAAGTTGTTGGGGTGACTGGAAAAGAGGTGACTAGACCTTTCTTGAAACCAGTGAACTGTGGAACAGGAGAAACTAAGCTATCTCACCAGCTTCTATACAAAGCCAGAGTGTCCAGTCCATCTTTGGGACCAGATTTCCTAAGTAAAGTGCATGCTGAAATCTCATTTGATGAAAAAGCGTTGTCTCTAATAGCACTGCCAGCAAACACCAGAGGCAGAGACAGATTCTATCAAATGGACTCCTGCGAATCAACAAGTCAGTTATAATTTAACATTCTTGTTGATGAAAGCCACAGCTTAGGATTTTCTTTATATAATTTTTAATTGTGATTAAGTATAAGTTTACAATCTAAGTGAATTTTCCATATAAAATCCTGACTACTATGCAACTCTGTCTGCTCTCCTAACCCTGTGACAGCACACTCACCTTTTTCACTCTTTATTTCCAGTATCCACTCAGCCAACACTGTCCCCTCCTTTCCACCCTCTCATCTCCCCTCCAGAAAGAAACCAGTAGGACAGCCTCATATATATATTAAACCATAAAGTAGACACACCACATGCATCACTCTGTGTCCCATAGTCTGGTCCGTTCTTTGTCTGAGGTGTTGGCTTCAGTACTGGTTTCAACTCTAGACTAGCAGCAAGTCTAGGGGCCATGGTGTCAGGGGGCCCTCCAGGTTGTCAAGTCATCAATGCTGTTCTGTTAATAGAGTTCTTGATCTGCACAGTTCTTCTCATACTATGTCAGGGACACTACATTGTGTCCCCTTTCTGAGCTGTCTTTGGTGACGGCCAGGCATCATCTAGTTCTTCTGGTGTACTGCTGACATAGTCTCCCAGTCACATGATCCTTCTGTCTCTTGGGCTCATGTCTTTGATGTTCCCAGTTGTCATCTGTTCCAGATGGGTTGGGACCAACTGATGTTCCTCAGATGGCAGCTTGCTGGCTTTTAAGACCAGCTCGGGTTTTTTTTTCTCAATCAAAAACCTGGCATTTGGTAAAATCATTTGACTTTTGTGAAGTATTCAAGGCTGAACATCAGATAAGATATATACCAGTGTGTGTAGATTGTTTTTCAAGATGGTTGAAGATTTTTCCCTGCCAGACTGAGCTGGCAGTAGTACAGCAGGTTTGAGCTGCCGTATGAATAAAGTGAAACTCCACAACACATGGAGATCTCAACCTAGCGAAAAGGGTGAAGGAATGAATCAGACTATAAAACATCATCTTAGTAAATTGTGCCAGGAGACTAGGCTCCCCTGGATGAATGGATGTTCTGCACTGGCCCTCCTCTGATTCTATATTGCAACTCTTGAGACAAAATTAGATCTTTTGAAATACTTTATGGTAGAACATATTGTCTTAACCAACTCTCCTCACCTTCCTCTGCCCAGCCTTCTACTGTGGTGATGTCTAAATATTTTCTCTAACTAAAATTCTCTCCCAGTTGCATCCAGCAGTGTGGATTTGACACGAGTATCCTCTTGAGACAGCTGCACATTCTTTTGTAAGGTCCTGAGTGCGAACTCCACCCCGCATTCACTCACAAGAGACGGTTCTTGATGCAAACAGCAAGAGGTTTTTATTCCAGCGCACTGGGGCTCAGTCCATACTCTTGTCAGAGTAGAGGGAATGAGCCCCGAACAAGAGAATTACAGAGTATATGAAGGCGGGGTCTTACATTCCTGGGGGAGGTGGGGTTGGGGAAAGGTTCTGCGTTGGGGAGGTTGATTTTGGCAATAAGCTCAGGGCTCGGGGCTAGGGTGGTTATTTCGGGTACATTTTCTTCCTGTTATTCCCGAAACTAGCCTTTTGTGGTTAGGATTCTCGAAACTAGCCTTTTGTGGTTAGGTAAGTTCCTGGAACGCTGAGGGGGTTGTTCCTATATTGTCCTGTTCTTTGGTATGGAGGATCTCACACTTTGAAGTTGGAAGACCAAGTACTTCTCTGGACATGGAAGGACCTCCTTTTGCAGCTCAGCTGGCCTGGACCCTTCACAGTACTGAAATTCAGGGAGGTCATCTTATCCAAGAACATCTTATCTGAGGTCATCTTATCTGAGAACAGCCTGGTAGGCCCCAGGTGGTATAACCATAAATTACTTTATGCCTGTCTTCCCCACCCTCCTAATTGAAAGCTCTTCCATTATCAAAATCTTGACAATAAACAAACCTTAGCCCTTTCCCTCCTGATCAACACTTCCTCCTTATTCAAACCATAATAAGTCTCCTAACCAGAATTTCTTGCTACCCCTCTTTCCTTATCAAATCATAAACCCTCCAACCCCATACTACTTCAGTGAAACTTTAAAACTATAAAAAACCTGCCCTACAAGGGAGAGGGAGCTGAGCCACTCAGCTCAGACCCCACTCCATTTCTCTTCCAATAAACTTCGCTAGACCCTTGGACTGGTGTGTCTCTGCCTCTGTTTCAGCTTACCCTCTCCCCAACATGTACTACTGAGCACTCACATGGCTGTGAAACTTACAGGAGTTAAACTGGAAATCCATCTTGCCCGGCCTACAGTGGCAAGGAGGGGAAAGCTCAACCCACTGACGGCTTGCAGTTCCAATTTTCTGGGGTTAAAAAGTAAAAATGTTTGTGCAGATTAGAGTCTGGTGTCTGACGTACATTATCTGTAGTTTAATAATTTCTTATGGTTACTGTTAGAGGTTTTAGATGTAAAAGGTTTTGTTTAGTTTAAATTATGCAATAAAAGAAAAACCAGGGAAAGAGAGAAAGAGAAAGAAAAAGTTTATTTGCGTCCCACGCAGCTTTACAGAGTTCCCAGTCTGGGGGTTAGGGGTTTATAAAAGGGTGGTGGCGAACCTTGTTGAGGACAGCACTGAAGACAGTGCCTGTGGCAAGTAGCCAATGGGGTTGTGGACAATTAGAGTCACTTAATTAACATGGGGGGTGTTGTTTTCAGTGGAGTGAGGTGAGGAGAGGTCTAGGTGAGCCTATGGGGAAGAAGCGGTAGCTAGTCTTTATTTGAATGGAATTTCCGGAATAGCTGGCGGATGAGACGTTTTGACTTGGGCTGTTCAGGAAATAGTTGGGGGAGAGGGGCTTGGGTTTCAGCCTAACAGTTATTTTGTGATGTATACAATTATCTGTGGTCTGCACGCTTAAACACATGAAGTAATCCTTGGCAAAAATGGTGTATAAATTCTGATGTAAAAATTGTCTTTTGAGACTCCATGGCGAACCACCTGCATTGCTGTTGAGTCTCTGGTGGGATCATATGTCCTAATAAGCCTTCTTCCTCTTTTTAATTTGCAGAAGGTTTCATTGACTTAACTGCTCCAGGCATGGACCCAAATCCTTTCTGTAACACCTACCTCAAAGAATTGTTGTGGAAATAAAAGAGTTAATGCAAGGGAACAGAACAGCACCTCACTCATAGTAAGGGCTCAGTAAATGTCAACTCATTATTTTAAGCAGAGGTGTGATCCTATCATTGTTTTGGGAAGGTAGAATGGAGAAAGACTGTGAGAGGCAAGCTGGAGGCTCAGACTTTGTAATGGAAGAGCAAGCAGAAATAAAGATCCAGTGGGGGAGGCTTTCCACTGCTCCTCCCTGTGTTATCAGGAAGGCCACGGTTACACCATTCGGTGGAACTGTAGTGTTACCACCACAGTGTTACCTGCCGCAGAGCCAATCTCTGAAACAGTTAGATAAAGTGATCAAAGGTTTTTATTTCTGTGTGCCGGCAAAACAGGGGATGGGGGGCATTCTCATCCTCAGAACCTGTCTGAATTTGTAAAGCAAGGTCAGGGTTTTTAAAGGGAGAGGTTACATGTAGGTGCGGGAGCAAGTGTCAGGGAACAATGTGGGCAACTAGGGGGGTAGACATCCATCAGGGGCAGGCCAGGTGAAATAGGCATCAGAACTGAGGTCCAAGAGGCTCCCAGTTGTCACCTAAGCAGGATGTCATTGAACTGGCACCTCCACTTGTTTTGTTGGGGTTTAGATTTCAAGACGCAACCCAGAATTTCTTTAAAGGTAAAATTTTATTAAAAATATGCCCAACAGGAAAAAGACTGGTGCACCAGGGATGCACTCCAAACTATGCAGAGTAAGGAGGCGACCCCGAGCTTCCTCAGCACCCAGTATTTAAGTCGTGAGATTACAAAGCAGGGAGGGGGAACTGACCTTTACATTGATTGGTTAAGGCCACCTGGAATTCCTGTTAGTTGTAAAATGTGCTCAAGGTCTAGGGGTCACTTGCAAGGCTGTCCCCAAGCTTTGTCTTGTGACAGATGTTTTGTAAGACAAAGGTGAGATTACTCTATGGTATTTTCTGCTATTAAGTTGTTTCCCAGGGCTTTCTTTAATACCTTGAATTTTTGCTGCACCCTTCCTCAAAATGGAATCACTTATGCCTCATTTCAACAGTTTGATGTTCTTAATAAGAGGCTGCAAAGGTTTTATCTCAGTGGTTCCTGTAAGTTAATGTGTGTTTTCTTGCCTGATCCAGTTAATGCTAGGAAGCCAGGAATTTTAAGAAAAACAGGTAAAGAATTAGTCCTGACTGCCTACTTCAATCCCTCGTTTGAAAACGAGGCCGTTCAGGCCTCCAGTTTCAATAGCAAGATACACCTATGTTCAGGTGTTCAGATTTGTACAACAGTTACTTTTACCTGAAGCTCCTCAAGTTGGCCCTAGTTCCCTGAGAGGATTCAGAATCCTCCTCAGTTAGCTGGTGACTTTGAGTAATTCATTCATCCGCATCCTCGGTTGTCAAGTGGGCAAACAGGTAATCCCTCCCCAGCTCTCTTAGAGGTGGGGAATGGGAGCAGTGCTGCAAGGAACCAGAGGAGAGCTGCTAAAGGGAAGAGAGCTCTCCAGCTACAGAGGGTTTGAGGTCTATGTTCTGAGAGTCAGAGCAGAGGGCATGTCCTGATGTAAATCACCCTTCTCAGTTACAGCTATGGATCTCCTTTAACTTCTGGGAACCTTTCCTGGGAGCCTACTTAAAGTGGTGTGGGGGAGTGCTGGCAAGAAGAAGAAACTCAGTCCTGTTCCAAGAAGGAAACCCTGGTGGCATAATGGTTAAGTGATATGACTGCTAATCAGTTCAAGCCCACCAGGTGTTCCTTGAAAACTAGATGGGCAGTTCTACTCTATCAGGTCCAACTGTGAATTGGAATTGACTTGATGGCAACAGGTCTGTTTGTTTGTCTCCAAGGAAGTCACAGCCCCATGTGTGAGATAAGATACCACGCTAAGAAGTGCTTCCATCTGTGGGACACTTTATAATTTACTTTTACAAATGTTTACAAAGCACCTTCTGAATCCCCATACCACCCTCTGGGCTTGAGGGGAGTTTGTCTTTTGTGGTGGACTAATTGCATAAATGACCCCAATACTCCACTGCTCCTTTCATATGTGCTGTTTGCAAAGTCACTTTGCAGCTTCTGCCCACCAGCAGGTGGAATCTTCTATTTCCCTACCCTGTGAATCTGGGCTGACCTGTTGTTGTTAGGTGCCATCAAGTCAGTTGCAACTCATCTTGACACTATGCACAACATAATGAAACACTACCTAGTCCTGTGCTGTGCCCACAATCGTTTTTACACTTAAGCCCATTGTTGCAGCCACTGTGTCAGTCTATCTCGTTGAGGTCTTCCTCTCCTTGACTCCTCTCCTCCTCCAGGGATTAATCCCTCCTGACAACATGTCCAAAGTAATTTATATGAGACATGGTCTTGCTGTCTTTGCTTCCAAGGAGGACTCTGTACCTCTTCCAGAATAGATCTCTTTGTTCTTTTGGAAGGCCATGGTACTTTCAATATTCTTCTCTAACACCGCAATTCAAAGACATCAGTTCTTCTGTTTTCCTTATTCAGTGTCCAGCTTTCACATGCATTTTGCCCAAGTGAAAATACCACAACTTTGGTCAGGTGCATCTTAATCTTCAAGGTGACATCTTTACTTTTTAACACTAAAAAGGTCCTTTGCAGCAGATTTCTCAATGCAGTGTGTCTTGATTTCTTGACTGCTGCTTCCATGGATGTTGATTGTAGAACCATGTAAAGTGAAATCTTTGACAACCTCAATCCTTTCTCCATTTATCATGATGTTGTTTACTGGTCCAGCTGTGGGGAGTTTTGTTTTCTTGATGTTGAGGTTCAATCTATACTGAAGGCTGTGGTTTTTGATCTTCATCAGTAAGTGTTTCAAATCCTGTTCACTTCTAGCAAGGAGGCCTGTATCATCTGTGTAATGCAGGTTGTTAATGAGTCTTTTTCATACTGTCCAGCTTCTCAGATTTTTTGCTTGGCATACAGAATGAAAGAGTATGGTGAAAGAATACAACCCTGACACACACCTTTCTTGACTTTAAACCATGCAGTGTCCCCTTGTTCTGTTTGCACGATTGTCCTTTGATCCATATACAGATTGCACATGAGTACAATTAAGTGTTCTGGAATTCTCATTGTCTGCAGTGTTATCTATAATTTGTTATGATCCACACAGTCGTAAGCCTTTGCATAGCCAATGAAACACAGGTAAACATGCTTCTGGTAGTCCTTGCTTTTGGCCAAGATCCATCTGACACCAGCAGTCATATCCCTGGTTCCACATCCTCTTCTGAATCTGGCTTGAATTTCTAGCTGTTCCTTGTCAGTGTTCTGTTGCAGCCAATTCTGAATGATCTTTAGCAAAATTTTACTTGTCTGTGACCTAGTGATGCTTTTACCAACAGAATGTAGTGGAAGCATGTTAGTTCTGAGCCTAGGCTGCCCCCCAACTCCACCTGTTTTAGTCAGCTAGGGCTGCTCTAACAGAAATACCACAGAGTGGATGGCTTTAACAAAGAAAGATTTATTCTTACACGGTCCGGTAGGTTGCAAGTCCATATTCAGGGTGTCCGCTCCAGGGAAAGACTTTCCCCTTGACGGCTCTGGAGGAAAGTCCGGTATTGCATCAGTCATTGTCCAGGGAGTGTCCTAACGCAAGAACCTCTGGTCTGAACGACGCGCTCTGCTCCCGGTGCTGCTTGCTTGATGGTAGCGAGGTTCTCAAATTGTCCTTGGTTCTTTTTCCTTTTATTCCTTGCAAGCTAAAAGCATTAAGGGTGGGGCAAGCCATACTCCAGGGAAACTTCCCCCATAGCAGGAATTCACAGCCCCACCCTAATCCTTTAACATACAGGTTAGCAAAACCACACAATGGAGGACAGTCCCAAGATACTGGGAACCATATCCCAGCCACGTGGCTGCACACATTTTTGGGGGGACACAATTCAAACCATGACACCACCCTTTCAGACCTTGTACTTAGAACCCTGTTACGGCCATTGAATATAAGCTGACAGAGGATGAGAGATCATGTGTAGTATAGTTACCGCAAAATTAAATGGAATTCATGCCGCCTGCTGCAAACAGGCAATCTTTGAAACAGGGTGAGATAAGACGCAAGACTTTTATTGTGTACTGGTAGGCAAGGACACAGAGGGGGGACATTCCTCCAAAATCTGCCTCCCTGAAATGGAGCGACCTGGAACTTTTATAAAAGGGGATAAGGGCTTATGAGTCCTAGGAATTTTTTTAGAAAGTTAATCTTCTTTAAGTGGGCAGAATGGTCACATCTCAGATGTGTTGACATCTTAATTGGTGTTTTGGGCCTGGAGTGGTGTGGCTATCATATAATCTCCCTACAGATTCCTTTGTTTTTCTGTTATGATCTTTAGATTATCACTTGTTTTTTCACAGTCCTAAAGAGAGCATAGATTAGTTATTAACCTTGAAAAAAACTAAGGTAAACAATGGACTTGGAGACACAATCAGGAAACAAAATGATGCAGGTTATACTCAAGATGTGGCCACTTACTTTACTCTTTCTGTTCCAGTAGCACCTAATCAGCCCATTTGTCCTTCCTTAGGTTCCTGTACTTG
Organism: Heterohyrax brucei; assembly: GCA_028571685.1. Lineage (NCBI taxonomy): Eukaryota > Metazoa > Chordata > Mammalia > Hyracoidea > Procaviidae > Heterohyrax > Heterohyrax brucei. The sequence continues at coordinate 78,904,336 of CM053140.1, read as the reverse complement.
TGACAGCACCCAGCTAAGACGAATAAAGCTACCTGAGTAGGATGCCTTAGTCAACCCAGCCTAGCCCAACAGAACCACTACAGACTCAGAAGAACAAGAAACTGTTATTTTAAAGCAGACATTTTCAGGCTGGTTTGCTAGAAAGCAACAGCTAACTGATATACCTCTTGATACCCATTTCCTAGATAGAACTGAGGAAACCCTGGTGGTGTAGTGGTTAAGTGCTACATCTGCTAACCAAAAGGTCAGCAGGTCAGATCCACCCGGAGCTTCTTGGCAACTTTGTGGAGCATTTCTACTCTGACCTGTAGGGTCACTATGACTCAACGGCAGTGGGTCTCCAAGTCCATTTGGTTTTTCTTTTTTGGTTTAACTGGCTTACAGACAACTAGTGGGACTCAATGTTACAAAGCCATTGAAAAGCCCAAAGAGAAGTCAAACCTTAATCTTTAAAACTGCCAGCAAGTGTTCCTGATCACTAGTTCAGAAAGCCACTAGACACGTCACAGCTTAACTCTGTTTGCCTCTATCTGCTTTAACCCAAGTTCTCTGGATATATGTGAAATGTTAGGCTTGCGCCCTCCTGTGATTTATTTGAAACTATGGTTAAGTTTCTTTACTGCTCTACAATTCAGTTTCTTTGTCTGTAAAATGGGGATAATAATTGTATCCCTATGACAATTAAATGAGTTAATATTAATTGGTAAAGTGCTTAGAACAGTGCCCAACATACAGAAACAAGTATATCATCAAGTAAAAGAGTACAACTAAAAATGAGCCATAGAAATGACTATTTTGAGGGGGAATGTCTTTTTATTTTGATGCCAAGAGCTATATATTTTTCGCTTTGATCTGGTGACATTAGTGTGAGTGTTGAGTCTGTGTGTATGAAATAAGACTTGCTATCTAAGATGGTGCTAGTGGGTGACAAACCTGTTTTTGGGAACCAGACTGCAGAAAAGCATAGCCCTCCCTTCTTGAGAGGCACTGGTGAGACTCTGTTATTACAGGTTGGCCTCATCTTTTGCAGGGAATACGTTTGTGGTAGGTTGTGTGCAAGCTGAATAGTAAAATCTATGCTGAGGTCTTATTATTTACAGAACCCATCTAGGGAACAATTCTGAAAGAAAAGACTGTCAAGCAAATCAAAATCCCATGAGGAACATTCAAAATTGTGGCTGGATTCAATTTCTTTGGGTCTAAAATAAATCAGCCCAGCCAGCAGTCCCTCTAGGTCCTCTCTCCCTTTCAGGATCCTTCCACAGTCCCCAGGGCTACTTGCCAGTGATCACAGTACAACTCAAAGTCCCCTGCTAGGCCTCTTGCCTCCTCTTATTTGGCCTCTTTCCGTTAGCTCTTTAGGGCTAGACTTGTGTAGTTCCTGGGGCTACCAAGGGGGTCCCTTTGAAACTTGATGGTGTGGAGTTATCCCCAATGACTCTGCTGTCACTTACTGTGAAAGTCTATGCTGCCAAATTTAATCCACATGGCCCCAGCCTGTCACTGTAGCTGAAAATTCAGAGACAGCAGGGGCTTCAAGGAATAATTTATTAGCAGGTCTGCAGCAGCTTGGGGGACGACAGCCAAAAGCTGTCCTGCTTGGGTTATGTTTCTAGTGGTTTTTATAGCCAGAATTCAAAGGGGAGGGATTTGAACAACAGTCAGGAGTCACAAGATTTCATTACACATGGGGCTTTATTACATCTGACAAACAGTGTGAATTGCCCAGAGTTTGTCAAGGATAATCAAACAGAGTAAACCTCAAAGTTTGTCACAGGATAATCAAACAGAGTAAACTACCTAAAAAATTTTTACCTCTCTCTGAGGTCTTAATCAACTCTATATCCTCAGAGATAGGGAGAGGAATGCAGACCTGTTAGTCCGGTTATTAAGGCAGAAAATAGAATGTAGCTGAATAACCTAAGTGACCTTTCTTAGGCCTTTACATTTACCATCATCTAGATATTCAACTACCAGGCCTCCAAGTTCCCTGGCTTCTGCCCTCAACAGGAACAACCTGTTTGCAACTTCCTTCACACACAGGGGCATCTAAGAGAGACTTAGCTTGCAGTTGTAACAGGTGCCCACATCTGGATCTGTGAGTTGTGTGAATGTAAGTCTAGGGTTAAAAGTTCAGTATCTAATGGCTGTAGCAGACTGTTGGAGTGAGCATGAATATTAAGGAAGACTGGAGTAACTTCCCAGGCTTACCAGATACTTTAGGCCCCAGTAGTATTTCATGCCTTTCAACATGTTGTTTCCTTAGTCTCTAATGCCTGGTGTTCTTTACATTCTGGCTCCAGCCACACCTACTGTGCAACACACAAGGCTTGCTAAAATCCTACCCATCCTCCAAGACCTGCTTCAGAGGGCTCAGGTTCTAGGTGGTAGATAATTACCTTCTGCATTGGAAATAACAGAAAAACTTTTTTTTTTTAACTTAAAAATCATAGACATGGATAAAAATTTAACAAAATTTAAAGAAAAACCCAATTCAAATTCTTCCCCACCATAAAAATGGACATGGAATAAGTCAGTCTCTGAATTATATTTTTCCTTCTTTTAGTAATAAGCAGGTATAACTGAGGTAGGTGGTGAGAGGACACTGGCATTAATAATTTAATCTTCAGTGTTGTCTCATTTTAAAGTGATTTGAGTACAAAGATTTCCATAAGTATCAGATCCTTGGTTTTGACGTGGTACTGGAAATCCCAGGTACTTGCTTAGCGTGACTCATACTGGCCAACAAATGAGAGACAAGGTGAGAGAACAAGAAAGTTGCCTTTATCTTGTTGTACTGTTGAAATGAAACATAAGTAACTCCATTTTGAACCTCAGACTCCATTTTGAGGAAGGACACAGTAAAAATTCAAGGTATTAAAGTAGAAATGCCATAGAGTAATCTCACCTTTGTCTTGCAAAACATCTGTCTGTCACAAGACAAAGCCTAGAGACAGTCTTGCAAATGACCCCTAGACCTTGACCACAGTCCACTAAAACATTTGCTGATGACCACATTTTACAACTAACAGAAATTCCAGGTGGCCTCAACCAATCAATGTAAAGGTCAGCTCCCCCTCCCTACTTTGCGGTTTCATAGCTTAAATACTACATGCTAGAGAAGCCTGGGGTCACTGCCGCTCTGCGTAGTTTGCAGTGCATCCCTGGTGCACCAGTCTTTTTCCTATTGGGCACATTTTTCAATAAAACGTAACTTTTAAAAGGAAACTGCATTGCATCTTGAAATCCAGACCCTAACAGTACAAGTAAAAGGATTCAGTGAGAGCTGTCGCTTCCAAGATCCAAGTCACCACATGTCAACGACATTCTTAATTATACTACACAGGCACAATGGAGTTTACATTAAATTAGGATTCATATGCAAAGCTTGGAGGAAGAGGAAGCCAAGCAGAGAAAATAGGATTTTTAATAAAGCACTGTGGGAGCCGGCAGAAACTCTGGTTGTGTAGTGGTTAAGAGCTACAGCTGCTAACCAAAAGGTCAGCAGTTCAAATCCACCACACAGTCCTTGGAAACTCGGTGGGGCAATTCTACCCTGTCCTATAGGGTTGTTATGGGTCAGGAGTTGACTCAACAGCAGCAGGTTTGGTTTTGGTTTTCAATACTATCAGGATGCAGACTAAGAATATTATCATTTCTTGCTATAGTGATCCAGCCCCTGTACTTATTCCTGATGGTTACTGTCTTAGTTTTCTAGTGTTGCTATAACAGAAATACAGAAATTTATTTCCTCACTGCAAAGCAGACTAAAAGTCCAAATTCAGGTCATCTGCTCCAGGTGATGTCTTTTTCTCTTAGCTCTGGATTTAGGTCCTTGTCATCAATCTTCCCCTAGACTCAAAGATTCTGAGGTACAGGGACCCCCAGGTCCAAAGGATGCACTCTTCTCTCAGCACTGCTTTCTTGGTGGCATCAGATCCCCAACTCTCTGCTTGCTTTCCTTTCCTTTATAGTCTACGAGATTGCCTCAAGGCAAAGTACAGTCTTAGAAATTGAGTCTTAGCTCACTAACACAACCACCACCCATTCTCCCTCATTAACATCATAGAGGCAGGATTTATAGCATATAGAAACATCACACAGTATCAGAAATCACAACCTAGTCAAATTCCTACACACATTTTTAAGGGGACACAATTCAACCCATGATAGCAACCAACCAAACAAATCTGGTGTTTGTAAGGGTGTTTCCACAAAGGAAATTAACAACCTACATACCAAAATAAGAAACAAAATCAAGAAGTCTCAACAAATATAAAACCAACAACAATGAAAACCCATAAAGAAGAACAACTCACCATATAAATTTAAATGGAATAAAGAAACTGTCAACAACAGACAAAAAAGACACCAAATAACAGCACTAAATTCATAGCTATCAATAATTGAATGTAAATAGGTTAAATGCACCGATAAAGAGATAAACAGTAGTAGAATGGATAAAAAAAATATGATTTGTCCATGTGCTCCCTACAAGAGAAACACCTTAGACTTAAATATACAAACAAACCAAAACTGAAATGATGGAAAAATATAAACCAAGCAAATAACATTCAAAAAAACAATATTAATTTTCAATAAAATAGACTTTAAAGTAAAAGCTACCACAGCAGACAAGGAAGGTCACTATATACTCATTAAAAGTTCAATGCATCAGAAGGATATAACCATAGGAAATATTTATGCACCCAATGAGAGCTCTTCTAAATGCATCAAATGAACTCTAACAGCAATGAAAACAGAAATAGATAACTCCACAATAATAGTAGGTGACTTCAACACACCACTTTTGGCAGTGGACAGAACATCCAGAAATAAGCACAATAAAGACAGAAGATCTAACACCACAACCAACCAATGTGACCTCATAGACATAAAACGTTCCGTCCAACAGTAGACAAGTATACCTTGTTTTCCGTGCACATAGAACATTTTCCAGAATTGATCACGTATCATGCCATATAGCAAGCCTTAACAAAACCAAAGCATTGAAGTAATGCAAAGCATCTTTTCAGACCATAAAGTCATAAAAGTTTAAATCAATAGCAGAAAAGGCAAGGTAAAACAACCAAACACATGGAAACTGAAAAACACCTTGCTGAAAAACTTCTGGGCTATAGAGTAAATCAAGGATGGAATAAAAAAAAGTTACAGAGGAAAATGAAAACACATCCTACCAGAATTTGCGGGACATGGCAAAAGTAGTGCTCAGAGGCCAGTTTATGTAATAAATACACACATCCACAAAGAAGAAAGGGCCCAAATCAAAGAATTAACCCTATAACTCAAATGAGTAGAAACAGAGCAGCAAAAGAATTCCTCAGGCCAAAGAACAAAGCAAATAATAAAAATTAGAGTAGAACTAAATGAATTAGAGAATAGAAAAAAAATCAAAAGAGTTAACAAGACCGAAAGTAGTTTTCTTATAAAAAGATCAACAAAATTGCTAAACCACTGGCCAAACTGACAAAATAAAAACAGGAAAGCAAACAAATAACTTGAATAAGAAATGAAATGGGTGATGTCACAACAGACCCAACTGAAATTAAAACAATCATAACAGAATCTTATGAAAAAAATGTACTCTTAATAAATTTTGAAAACCTAAAGCAAACGGACAATTTTCTAGAAACACACTACTTACTAAAGCTAACACAAAGAGAAGTAGAACAACTTAGTATACCCATCAAAAAAGAGAAAGAGAGATTGAAAAGGTAGTTAAAAAACACCCCCCAAAAAAGGTCTTGTCCTGACAGCTTCACTGGAGAATTCAACCAAACTTTTAGAATGGATTTAACACCACTATTACCAAAAATATTCAGAGCCTAGAAAAGGATGGAAAACTCCCAAACTCATTCTACAATGCCAGCATAACCCTGATATCAAACCAAGTAAAGACAGCCCAAAAAAGGAAAATTACAAACCAATATCTCTTGCACTTAGATGCAAAAGCCCTCAATAAAATTCTAGCCAATAATTCACCACGATCAAATAACATTCATACCAGCAATGCAGAGATGGTTCAACATCAGAAAAACAATGAATGTAGGCAACAACATAAATAAAACAAAAGACACCAATCACATGATCTTATCAATTGATGCAGAAGAGGCATTTGACAAAGTTCAACACCCAATCATGTTAAAAACTCTCACTAAAAAAAGAAGTTCTTCAACACAGTAAAGGGTATCTGTGTAAAGCCAACAGCCAACGTCATTCTAAATGGAAAGAGTATAAAAGAATTCACCTTAAGAACACTAACCAGACAAGGATGCCCATTGTCACCACTCTTACTCAGCATCGTACCTGAGGTTATAGCCAGAGCAATTAGATAACACAAAGAAATAAACAACATCCAAACTGGTAAGGAAGGAGTAAAGGTATCTCTATTTGTAGGTGATATGTACTCATACACAGGAAATCCTAAAGAATCCACATATACATACACAAAGAAAATGAGACTACTGGAACTAATAGAAGAGTGCAGAAAACATCAGGATATAAGATAAATATACATGAATCACTTGGATTCCTTTACACGAACAAAGAGATCATCAAAGAGGCAACCACCAAATCAATACCATTTATAATAGCCCCGCAAAAGTTAAAATACCTAGGAATAAATCTAACCAGAAGTGTTAAAGATCTATACAAAGACAATTACAAGACTGTACTACAAAAAAAACAAAACAAAACAAAAGAGACTTAAGTAGATAAATCTATCTTGCTCATGGATAGCAAGACTTATCATGAAAATATGTTTTTCCCAAAGTGAGCTACAGATACAATGCAATTCTAATATAAATTCTAATGGCATTTTTTAACGAGATGGAGAAAGATATCACTAACTCCATATGGAAAGGGAAGATGCCCTGGATAAAGAAAGCCTTACCAAAGAAGAACAAAATGGGAGTCCTCACATGTTTTTTTAGAACCAAGGAAACCCTGATGGTGTAGTGGTTAAGTCCTACATCTGCAAACCAAACTCCAGCAGTTCAAATCCACCAGGTGCTCCTTGAAAACTCTCTGGGGCAGCTCTACTCTGTTCTGTAGGGTTGCTATGAGTTGGAATTGACTCAATGGCTATGACTTTTGGTATTACAATGCCCTCGTAGTCAAAGCAGCCTGGTACTGGTATTGAAATAGATAGACTAATGGAAGGGAATTCAGAATCCAGATACAACACAATCCACCTATGAGTAGCTGATATCTGAAAAAGTCCCCAAGTCTATGAATCCATGAACTGGGAGAAAGACAGTCTCTTTAACAAACAGTGTTGGCAAAACTGGATAGCCACCTACAAAAAAAAAAGGAAAAAAGATCCATATCTCACGCCATGCACAAAAACTAACTCGAAATGGCTCAAAGACCTAAATACAAAATCTAAAACAATAAAGATAATGGAAGAAAAAGTAGAGACAATGCTGGGAGCACTAATGCAAGGCATAAACAGACTAAAAAATGTTAACAACACCCAAAACCCAGAAGAGAAAATTGACAACTGGGAACTGCTAAAAGCCAAACGGTTATGCTCATCCAAAGACCTCACCAAAACAGTTAAAAAAAAAACTACCTACAGACTGGGGAAAAAAATTTGGCTACCACGAATCTAATCAGAGTCTAACCACCATAGTCTACTAAGTGCTGGAAAACCTCAACAAGTAGAAGACAAATAACCCAATTAAAAAATGGGCAAAGGATATGAACAGCACTTCACCAAAGAAGACATCCAGGCAGCTAACAAATACGTGATGAAATGCTCATGATCATTAGCCATTAGAGAAATCCAAATCAGACCTACAACCAGATACCATCTAATGTCAACAAGACTGGCATTAATCCAGAAAACACAAAATCATACATATTGGAGAGGTTGTAGAAAAACTGGAACACTTCTGCACAGCTGGTGGGAATGTAAAATGGTACAACCACTTTGGAACTCCATTTGGTACTTTCCCTGAGAAAACTAAAAATAGAAATACCACATGATCCAGCAATCCCACTTTTTGGAATATATCCTAGAGAAATAAAGGATGTCACAAATAGATACATGTGCACTAATGTTTATTACAGCACTGTCCACAACAGAAAAAGAGGGAACCAACCTAGGTGCCCATCAACAGATGACTGGATAAACAAACTATGCTATATCCACACAATGGAATTCCATGCAATGATAAACAACAATGATCTTGGGAAACATCTGATAACGTGAAGTCCTCTGGAAGATATTATGCTGAGTGAAATGAGTCTATTGCAAAAATACAAGACCACTGTTATAAGGATCCAAGAAAAGGAGAAACACAGAAGAAAATAACTTCAATGGTTATGACGGTGGAGACGGAGGGAGGAGGGTATTCATAGATTAGATAGTAGACAGAAGTTGTGTTGGGAGAACAGAATGGCAGTTTATGGTAGAAGGGAGATTAACACTGCTCAACTATACCAAAAGCTAAAGGATTTCCTAAATACAACCCAACTTTTCAGAGGACAGAGTACCAGGGGTAGGGGTCTGGTATTTCTATTTTTAGTTTTTTAAGGAAGCATAAATTGCTTTCCAAAGAGGTTGTACCATTTTGCATTCCCACCAGCAGTGTAGGAGAGTTCCAATCTCTCTACAGCCTCTTCAGCATTTGTTGTTTTGTGTTTTCTGGATTGTGGCCAACCTTGTTGGGGTGAGATGGTATCTCACGGTAGTTTTGATTTGGAGTTCTCTAAAAGCTGTTGATTGTGAGCATTTTTCCTCATGTGTCTTTTAGCTATCTGGATGTCTTCTTTGGTGAAGTGTCTGTTCATCTCTTGCCCATTGCTTAATTGGATTATTTCTGTTTTTCTTGTTGATATTTTGCAGTATCTTCTAGATTATGGAAATCAGAAACCGATCTGGCATATAGCTGCCAAATATTTCTTCCCACTCTGTAGGTAGTCTTTCAACTGTCTTGATAAAGTGTTTGGATGAGCATAAGTGTTTGATTCATAGTAGTTGCCTTTTGTCTATTTTCTTTTCTGTTTCTCATGTGCTGGTCAGATTTTGTAGTTTGTCTAAGCCATGTATTAGAACATCCTTTGTTGACCCTATTTTTTCTTGCATGATCTTTATCATTTTATGTTTGATATTTAGGTCTTTGATCTATTTTGAGTTAGTTTTTGTATAAGGTATGAAGATATGTTTTGTTTCAGTTTTTTGCAGATGGATACCCAATTCTGCCAACACCATTTGTTACAGACTGTTTTTACCACCTTTAGGCCTTTGTTGAATATCAACTGTTCATAAGAGGATGGTGATATTTCAGGGGTCTCTATCCTGTTCCATTGGTCTGTATGTCTCCTTTTTACAAGCACCAGGCAGTGTAGTAGGTTCTAAAGTGGAGTAGTGTGAGGCCTCCCACTGTGTTCCTCTTTTTCAGCAATGCTTTAGTTATCCAGGGTTTCTTCTCTTTCCAAAGTTGGTGATTTGTTTCTCTATCTCATTACAAAATGACATTGGAATTTGTATGTGGATTGCATTGTACATGTAGATTGCTTGGGTAAAATAGACATTTTCACGATGTGAAGTCTCCCTATCCATGAGCAAGGTAAATTTCTCCACTTAGGTAAGTTTCTTTTGGTTTCTTGCATTTAGGGTCTTGTACTTTTCTCTATGTAGTTCTCTTATTTCTCTGGTTAAATTTATTCCTAGTTATTTTATCTTCTTGCAGGCTATAGTAAATGAGATTGAGTTGGTGATTTCCTCTTTGATGATCTCTTTATTGGTGTAAAGGAATCCTACTGATTTACTTATGTTTATCTTCTATCATGATACTCTGCTGAACTCTTCTATTAGTTCCAGTAGTTTATTTATGGATTCTTTAAGGTTCTCTGTGTATACAATCATATCATTTGCAAATAGGGATAGTTTTACTTCTTCTTTGCCAGTGAGGACGCCCTTTATTTCTTTATCTTGTCTGATTGCTCTGCCAGAACCTCTAGCACATGTTGAATAGAAATGGTGACAGAGGGCATTCTTGTCTAGTTGCTATTCTCAGGAGGAATCCTTTCAGTCTCTCTTTATTCAGGATGATGTATATGGTTGGCTTTTCATAGTTGCTCCTTATTGCATTGAGAAGTTTCCCTCAGTTGATGTTGGACTTTGTCAAATGCCTTTTCTGCATCAACTGACAAAATCAGGTGATTCTTATCCTTTGTGTTACTTATGTGGCTGATCACATTAATTGTTTTTCCAATGTTGAACCAGCCCTGCAGCCCTGGTAGGAATCCAACTTGGTCACGATGAATAATTTTGTTGATGTATTGCTGAATTCTATTGGCTAGGATTTTGTTGAAGATTTTTGCATCTAGGTTCATGAATGGTATTGGCCTGTACTTTTCTTTTTTTGTGGGATCTTTCTCTGGCTTTGGTGTCAGGGTTATGCTGGCTTCATAGAATAAATCTGGGAATATTACATACTTTTCAATGCTGTGAAATAGCCTCAGTAGTATTGGAATTAACTCCTCTCTAAAAGCTGAGTAGAATTCTCCAGTGAAGCTGTCTGGGTCAGGACTTTTTTTGACTGGTAGTTTTAGTTATTTTTTTCAATCTTTTCCTTTGTGATGGGTTTATTAAGTTGTTCTGTGTCTCCTTGTGATAATTTTGGTAGGTGATGTGAATCTAGAAATTTGTCCATTTCCTCTAGGTTTTCAAATCTGTTAGAGTACAGTTTTTTGTAGTAGTCTGTTATATTACTTTTGATCTCAGCTGGGTCTGTTGTGATATCTCTGGTCTCATTTTTTAGTTATGGTTATTTGTTTTCTCTCCTGTTTTTCTTTTGTAAGTTTAGCCAATGGTTTAGAAATTTTGTTGTTCTTTTCAAAAACCCAGCTTTTGGTTTTGTTAATTCTTTCAATTGTTTTTATATTCTCTAATTTTTTTAGTTCTGCTCTAAGTTTTATTATCTGTTTTCTTCTTGTGCCTGAGGGGTCCTTTTGTTGTTCTGTTTCTACTTGTTCAAGTTGTAGGGTTAATTCTTTGGTGTGGGCCTTTCTTCATTCTGGATGTGTGTATTTACAGAGATAAACTGACCTCTGAGCACTGTTTTTGCTGTACCCCAAAAATTTGGGTAGGATGTGTTTTCATTCTAATTTGATTCCATGAATTTCTTAAAGTGTCTCTGATTTGTTCTATAACCCATGAATTTTTGAGCAAGGTGTTGTACAGTTTCCATGAGTTCAACTTTCTACCCATGTTTTTTCTGTTATTGATTTCAACTTTTATGGCTTTATGGTCCAAGAAGATGCATTACAATAATTCAATGGATTGGATTTTGTTAAGACTTGCTTTATGACATAATATGCAGTCTATTCAGGAGAATGTTCACTATGCATTGGAAAAGAAGGTGTACTTATCTGTTGTTGGGTAAAAAGTTCTGTATATGTCACACAGAGTGTAACACTATGCGATGATAAAGAACAATGATGATTTTAGGAAGCATCTTGTAACGTGGTTTCAACTGGAAGACATGTGCTGAAAGAAATCAGTCAGCAGCAAAAGGACAAATACTGTATGAGACCCCCTACTATAAGGACTTAAACACAGACTTATGTACAGAAGAAAAGACTCTGATGGCCACAAGGTGGGAGGGAGGGAGAGGTTTGGTCACAGATTAGATAGTTGAAAGAAATTTGGTTAGGTGAAAGTAGTGACAGCACACAATAGGAAGATCAGCTTAACTAGACTTCACCATAAACTGAAAACTCTTAATCTCAACTCCATATTGCAAGAATAGAGTCGCAGGGCAGGGTCTGTGGACCACAGTCTCAGGGGAGATCAAGGCAAATAGGCATAACTAGCCAATTGCTAAGACAGTCTTCTGCACCCCATACTATGAGTGGCGTCTGGGGTCTTAAAAGCTAGCAAGATGCCATCTGAGGTGCATCAAATGGTCCCAACTCATGCAGTAGAGATTATCACCAAGAACAATAAAACACATGGGGAAAAAAGAGCTCAGGAGACAGAAGGACCCTTGTGAATGGCAGGCTATCAACATGTGACCAGAAGAACCAGATGTTGCCCAGCCACCACTAAAGACAGCTGTGATGGAGCACACAATGTTGAGTCCCTGTGGCAACATGAGACAAAAGAGGGGTGCAGCTCAAGAACTCTACTAAAAGACCACAATTGATGATCCAATGGCCTGGGGGGACCCGTGGGAGCATAGCCCCTAGACCTGCTGCTACTCCTGTCCAGAAAACACTACTGAGGTCAACTCTTTGGACAAAAATGGACTGGAGTTGGAGACACAATGTGACCCTGTAGTGTGTGTACCTTGTGGATCTATGTATTTACAGGATGCTGTCCTACTGGTTTCCTTCTAGATGGGAGAGAAGAGGGTGGAGAGGGGGGGACAGGAGCTTGTTAAGAATATACAACAAGTATAAAATGAAAAAGAGCAGTGTGCCATCACCAGGCAAGGAGAGAAGAAGGAGCTACAAAATGAAACAGTGAGCATGTAAAATGAATTTGGATTGTATACTTTCACTTAACCACAATAGTAGTAATAAAAAACCTTATACACCATACACACAAGAAAAGTTCTCTATATGTTGATGAGATCTAGCCAGTTAATTGTCACAATAAGAACTTCTGTATCTTTATGGAACCTTTTTCTGTATGATCTGTCCATTACTGAAAGTGGAGGGTTGAAGTCTCCTACTGTTACTGTGGAGTGATCTATCTTGTTTTTCAGTGTTGTCAGTGTTTGTTCAATGTATTTAGATACTCTGGTATTTGATGCATAAATATTTAATATGGTTATATATTACTTATGTATTGAAACTTTAAGCAATAAACAGTGACCACCCTTGTCCATGACGGTGAATTTTACATTAAGTCTATTTCATCTGAGATCAGTATTGCCACTCCTGCTCTTCTTTGTATATTGTTAGTTTGGTAAATATCTTCCCATCCTTTGATTTTCAGTTTGTTCATATCTTTGAGGCTAAGGTGTATTTCTTTTAAGCAGCATACAGACAGATCATGGTTTTTGATCCAAGCTGTTACTCTCTCCCTCTTAATTGGAGCATTTAATCTATTTACATTCAATGTAATTATTGATAGATATGTGTTTAGTGCTGTCATTTTGGTGACTTTATTTTTGTGTTGTTGACATTTTCTTTTTTCCACTTAATATTCTCTTTGGGGTCATTTTTCTTTATGGGTTTTGTTTTTATCTTTTTCAAAGTTGGTTTTCTGTCTGCTTAGATTCCTGTATTATGTTTCTTGTTTTGTTATGCAGCATTGTTGGTTTGCTTTGCAGCTATCCCTTTGTTCCACCTTAATGTTCTAAGTTTAAACCAATCTAACTGCTATACATCTCCTTAACTTCCTCTTTCCATCTGAAAGGGCTATAACTACTGTAATATATCCTTCTTTATAGTGTGATCATGTCATAGTTTACATGCTAATATGTCTGGTTCCCTACTTTTAATATTTTAGCTTTGATTGAGCTTGGTGACTTCCCTAACTGAATAAGACTCTGGATGCTATATGCTGCATTGCATTGTTGAGTATACATCAGATGTTATTAATTTTCTCAATGAAGAGTTTCTTCTGACATTTCTTGTAGATTTGGTTTGTATTTTGCAAAGTTTCTAAGTTTCTGTTTATCCAAGAATGTTTTGATTTCACCATCATATCTGAGAGACACTTTTGCAGGATATACAATTCTTAGTTGGAAGCTTTTCTCCTTCGGGGCTTTGTATGTGAAATCCCACAGGCTTCTTAGCAACATGCTTTCTGCTGAGAAGTCAGAGGAAGACGACAGGGTTGTATCCTTTTATTATGACTGAGCGAAAATGTACAATCCCATATAAATTTGCATGCCCAACTATGTGCAATTACCCCTACTCTCCCTGCCTGGTGACAGCACACCCCTCCTCTCCATTCTGTGCATGTCATATCCTCCTAATAATCTCCTATCCTCTCCTCTCGACCCTCTCTCCTGCCTCCAGTAAGATGACATCCTGTATATGCATGAAACCATAAAGTTCACACATGACATGGTCACTCTGTGTTACCAAGTCCAATCCATTCCTATCCAAAAAGTTGACCTCCATTATGATTTATAGACAGGGGCATCAGGACCAGGGGCCATGCTCCCAGGGGAATACTGAGGCCCCTGGACCATCAATTATAGTCTTTTAGTGAAGATCTCAGGATGCATCCCTCTTTATTCTCGTGTTGCCAGTGAGACTCAACTTTGTGAGCCCCATCACAGCTATGAATGGTAGTGGCCAGGCGCCATCCTGTTCTTCTGGTCACATGTTTATGTAGTCACCCACTCACATGGGTTTCTTTGTCTTTCATGTTCTCTTTCCCCTAGGTCAATTTTGTCTTTGGTGATCCATCTGTTCCCACTGAGGTGGAACCATTTGGTGTACCTCAGATGGCAGCTTGGCAGCTTTTAAGACCCCAGACACCACTTATCAATGTGAGGTGCAGAAGACTCTCTTAGCAAAACACTAGTTGTGCCAGTTGGCCTTGATATCCCCTGAGAACATGTTCCCTGGACCCCCACCCCAGCTACTCTGTCCTTGTAATATTGGGTTAAGATGGGAAGAGTAATCATGTTATGTTGAAGTCCATTTAAAGTTGATCTTCTTTCTAATGTGTGCTGTCACAGATTTCACCCAGTCAAATTTCTATCACCTATCTAATCTGTACCCCACCCTTTCGCTCCCTCCCTCCCCACCCTTGCAGCCGTCAGAGTCTTTTCTTCTATGCGTAAGTCTGTTTTTAAGTTTTTATTGTAGGGGTCTCATACAATATTTGTCCTTTTGTCCCTGACTACTTTCACTCAACATAGTGTCCTCCAACTGAAACCAGGTTATGAGATGTTTCCTGAAATCATCATTGTTCTTTATCATTCCATAGTGTTCCATTGAGTATACATACCATAGTTTACCAATCCATTCCTCTGTTGTTGGGCATCTCGGTTGATTCCATCTTTTTGCTATTGTGGACGGTGCTGCAATAAACATTCATGTGCATGTATCTGTTGGTGTGAATGCCCTTGATTCTGTAGGACATATTCCAAGCAGTGGAATTACTAAGTCAAATGGTATATCTATTTCCAGCTTTTTAAGGAAGCGCCAGATTGCTTTCCAGAGAGGTTACAATCCCACCAACAGTGTAGGAGAGTTCCGATTTCTCCACAGTCTCTCTAGAATTTGTTTTGTATTTTCTGGATCATGGCCAACCTTGTTGGGGAGAGATGGTATCTCATTGTAGTTTTTTTTTTTTCTTTAATATGACTGAGTGAAAATGTACATTCCCATGTAAATTTACATGCCCACCTATATGTAGCTTCCACTGCTCTCCCTGTCCAGTGACAGCACACTATTCGTCTCTGCTCCATACATGTCTCATCCTACCAACAGTCTCCTTTCCCCTCCTCTTCACCCACTCTCCTTCCTCCAGCCAGAGGTCAGCAGGAGTTTTAATTTGAATTTCTTTAATAGCTAGTGATCATGAACATTTCCAAATGTGTTTTTTGGCTGTCTCTTTATCCTCTTTAGAGAAGTGTCTGTCCATCTTCTTCACCAATCGCTTAATTGGGTTATTTATCTTTTTCTTATTGATATTTTGTAGTACCTTATAGATTATGGAAATCAGATGTCAGTCTGACATATAGTTGCCAAATATTTTTCCCATTCTGTAGGTGGTCTTTTAATTCTTTTGATAAAGTCTTTGGATGAGCAAAAGTGCTTGATTCTTAGTAGTTCCCATTTGTCTATTTTCTCTTCTGTTGGTTGTGCTTTGTTTGACAGATTTTGAAGTCTGTCTGCATTGTGTATTAAAACTTCTATTGTTGATCCTATTTTTTCTTGGATGAGCTTTATCATTTTAGATTTGATATTTAGGTTTTTTATCTGTTTTGAGTTGGTTTTTGTATAAGGTGTGAGATATGGGTCTTGTTTCAATTCATTGCAGATGGATATCCAATTTTGCCAGCACCATTTGTTGAAGAGATTGCTTTTACTCCAGTTTAATGTCTTAGGGCCTTTGTCGAAAATCAACTGTTCATAGGAGGATGGTGGTGTCTCTGGGGTCTCAGTTCTGTTCCATTGATCTATCTGTCTCTTTTTGCACCAGTACCACGCTGTTTTGACAACTGTGGCAGTGTAACAGGTTCTAAAGTCAGGTAGTGAGAGGCCTCCCAGAGTGTTCTTCTTCAGTAGTGAAGAAGTACATATCAGAGCTTCTTCCTTTTCCAGACAAAGTTTGTGATTTCTTTCTCCATCTCATTAAAAAATGTCACAGGAATTTGTATTGGGTTTGCATTATATAAGTAGATTGCTTTGGGTAAAACAGACATTTTCACTATGTTAAGTCTTCTTATGTATGAGCAGGGTAGGTTTCTTCATTTATTTAAGTCTTTCTTAGTTTCTTGTAGTAAGATCTTGTAGTTGTCTTTGTAAAGGTCTGATATTTCCCTGGTTGGATTTGTTCCTAGATATTTTATCTTCTTCGGGGCTATAGTAAATGATATTGATTTGGTGATTTCTTCTTTAATAATCTCATCATTGCTGTAAAAGACTCCTACTGATTTACTTATGTTTATCTTGTACGCTGAGACTTTGCTGAACTCTTTTATCAGTTTGAGTAGTTTACTTATGGACTTTTTAGGATTCTCTGCATATTCAATCATATCATCTGCATATAGAGAGACTTTTAGTTTCTCTTTGCTGATGCAGATGCCCTTTATATCTTGGTGTTGTCTAATTGGTCTGGCTAGAACTTCTAGTGCAACGTTGAATAGGTGAGGTGAGAGTGGGCATCCTTGTCTACTTCCTGTTCTCAAGGGAAACTGTTTCAGTCTCTCTCCATTCAGAATGACGTAGGTAGTTGGCTTTGTATAAATGGTCCATATTGCATTGAGGAATTTGCCATCTATTCCTATTTTGCTGAGAGTTTTTAGCATGAATGGGTATTGGACTTCATGAAATGCCTTTCCTGCAACATTAGATAAAATCAGGTGATTCTTGTCTTTTGTGTTATTTATGCAGTTGATGACTAATTTTTTTTTCTGATGTTGAACAAGTCTTGTATCCCTGGTATGAATCCAACTTGGTCATCATAAATTATTTTTTTGATATGTTGTTGTATTCTATTGGCAAGTATTTTGTTGAAGATTTTTGCATCTAGGTTCATGAGTGATATTGGTCTGTAGTTCTCCTTTTTTTCTAGGGTCCTTCTCTGGCTTTGGTATCAGGATTATGCTGGCTTCATAGAATGAATTGGGGAGTATTCCATCCCTTTCTATGCTGTGAAATAGTCTCAGTCATATTGGAGGTAACTCTTCTCTAAAAGCTTGGTAGAATTCTGTGGTGAAGCCATCTGGGCCAGGGGTTTTTTTTGGTTGGTAGTTTTTGGATGACTTTTTGAATCTCTTTCTTTGTGATGGGTTTATTAGGTTGTTCTGCTTCACCTCGTCATAATTTTGGCAGGTGATATGAATCTAGGAATTTGTCCATTTCCTCTAGGTTTTTAAATTTGTTAGAGTACAGTCTTTCGTAGTATTCTGTTAGGATATTTTTTATTTCTATTGGACCTGTTGTGACATCTCCCATCTCATGTCTTATTTGGGTTCTTTGTTTCCTTTCTTGTTTTTCTTTGGTAAGTTTAGCCAGTGGTTTGTCAATCTGGTTGATCGTTTCAAAAAACCAGCTTTTGGTGTTTTCAGTTTTTTCAGTTGTTCTTCTATTGTCTAATTCATTTAGTTCTGCTCTAATCTTTATGATGTTTTTTTCTAGGGCCTGAGGGGTTCCTCTGTTGCTGTCTCTCTACTTGTTCAAGCTGTAGAGTTAGTTCTTTCGTTTGGGTTCTTTCTTCCCTCTCAATGTGTGCATTTATAGAGATAAACTGACCCCTGAGCACTACTTTAGCTGTATCCCATAGATTCTGGTAAGAAGTATTTTCATTGTCATTTGAATCCATAAATTTCATTATTTCATTCTTGATTTCTTCTACAACCCATGGCTTTTCGAGCAAGATGTTATTCAGTTTCCCTGAGTTCCAATTTCTATTTTTATGGCTTTATGGTTTGAGAAGATGCTTTGTAATAATTCAATGGTATGGATTTTGCTGAGATTTACTTTACGTCCTAACACATGGCCTATTCTAGAAAATATTCCATGTGCACTGGAGAAGAAGGTATAGTCGTCTGCTGATGGACAGAAAGTTCTTTATATGTCGATGACGTCCAGTTGGTTAATTGTGGCAATAAGATCTTCTGTGTCTTTATTGAGCTTTTTCCTAGATGATCTGTCCAATATTGAGAGTGGAGTGTTGAAGTTTCCCACTATTACTGTGGAGTGATCTATCCCATTTTTTAGTAGTCAATATTTCTTTGATGTATTTAAAAGCTCTAGTATTGGGTGCATAAATATTTAATGTTGTTAGGTCCTGCTTGTGTCTTGAACCCTGCCTCCTGGCTGATAAAAAGGGCAACCTATTTGTGCTGACCCTCTGGCATTACATCAGTTGATACTGTGGTGTAGTTCAGGGAAGAGAGGAGAGAAGGATCCCTCCACACTCAGCCATCAGGGACCTCTGCATTCTCTAGATGTACTTGTCTTAAAAACTATTTTCTTCTGAGGGAGGTGCTGTCCAGTGGCTGCCAAAACCAGCTGGGCCCTTAGGGGTCGCATGCTTTGCCTCCTAGCTGGCAAAGATGGCGCCCTATTCGTGGAGTCTCTTGGGGGCTGTCAGCAGATGCTATGACGTGGCTCAGTGATGGGAGGTAGAAATGGCACTGCCATACTCAGCCATGCATGTTCTAGATGCGCTTATCTTAAAAATTGCTTTTCTGCTGACAGAGGCATTGACCAGTGGCAGCTGATAGCCTTCAGGGGTAGTAGGCCCTACCTACTGGTTGACAAAGATGGCACCCTACTTACGGAGCTTCTCAGGGGCTGTCAGCAGATGCTATGATGTGGCTCAAATAAGGAAGGGGCTAAGGCACCATCACACCTGGCCAGCAGCCACCTCTACATTCTGTAGGTAAGATTGTCTTAAAAACAGCATTTCTGCTGGGAGAAGTACTGTCCAGACAGGCACTGTTGCTTAGCATGGGAGTTAGCCCCAGAAGAGCCCTCAGGTTTGGCTGACTCATATATATATATTCAAGGTTGTACTTTGGCTCTCATGGACTTTTTCTAATTTTCTTCAGTTTCAATTCAAACTTGCATATTAGCAATTTGTGATCTCTGCAACAGTTGCTACCTGGCCTTGTTCTGACTGATGATACTGAGCTTTCTGTTGTCTCTTTCCACAGATGTAGTTGATTTGATTCCTGTGTATTCCATATTGTGAGGTCCATGTGTGTAGTTGCTGTTTACACTGGTGAAAAAAGTATTTGCAATGAAGAAGTTATTGCTCTGCAAAATTCTATCATGTAATCTCCAGCATCATTTCTATCACCAAGGCCATACTTTCCAACTACTGATCCTTTCTCTTTGCTTCTAACTTTTGCATTCCAATCACCAGTAACTGTCAATGCAAACTGACTGTAGGTTCAATCAATTTTAGACTGCAGAAGCTGGCAAAAATTGTCAATTTCTTCAACTTTGGCTTTAGTGTTGGGTATGTAAATTTGATGACAGTCATTGTAGGCATATAAATATTATCTTATTCCATAACTGACAGCATAGATCTTGAAATGCTCCTTTTGATGATAAATACAATGCCATCACTCTTCACGATGTCATTCCCAACATAGTAGATACTATGATTGTCTGATTCAAAGTGGCCAGTGCCAGTCCTTTTCAGGTCACTAATGCCTAGGATGTCTACGTTTATGTGTTCCATTTCATTTCTGATTATCTCCAATTTTCCTAGATTCATGACTCCTACATTCCACGTTCTAATTTTCAATAGATACTTGCTGTTGTTTCTTTTCATTTTGCGTCATGTCATATCAGCAAATAAAGGTTCTGAAAGCTTGACTCCATTCACATCATTACGGTCAACCAAACTTTGAGGAGGCAGCTCAGCCTTTTGAGTGCCTTCCAACATAGGGAGCTTGTATTCCAGAACCATGTTAGACTGCTGGGTCCTTCTTCCCAGTCTGTCTCAGCCTAAAACCTCAGCTGAAACCTGGCCACCATAGATGACTCTGGTGGTATCTGAATACTTGTGACATAGTTTCCAGCACCACAGCAATTTGCAGGCCCTCACAAGACAAACTGATAGACATTTAATCTTGGTAGAAGACAAGATTAAGTCATTCCAAATCATTTACATATGTTTAAGTTCATCTAGGCATTTTGAAAGATAACTAATTTCTTTCCTCTTACTACTCTGTAACTGCTACTTTTACTTCAAGACAAAACCAGCCTTTTTCTTTAAAAAAAAACACATTTTGTGCAATATGTAGCTTAAGTTAGAAAGATTTTGCTTCTGAGATTGACATACAGAACATAAAGATCTTCGTGTACTTTTTAAATAGACCAATTCATATCAAAATTTCTCCAAGTACCTGTTAAGTTCTAAATCATAAGAAAGACACAGGATGCAGTTTTTCTTACCTGAGGAAATAAATAAGGTTCCAGGACAGACTTACAAAAAATGGCAATTCTCAGCCATAGCTACCAACCTAACAGAAGACATAAATTTCCACACCATGCTCTAGGCTAGAGGCAAGCTCTTAAAGCAAAAGGAGACAGAAAGATCACCAAAACTCACTGAACAATACCACATAAAAACAAGGACATGGGGATTCTAAGAGTGTATACAGCAATTTTCAGTAAGATTGACTCCATTCAACAGCAAAAAACTGGTTCTACCACATGATGCCCAGCCACCACCAAAGACAGCCGTGATAGGACATACAACTCTGAATTCCTGTGGTAACATGAGAAAAAGAGGGGTATAGCTCAAGAACTCTACTAAAAGACCACAATTGGTGGTCCAATGGCCTGGAGGATCCCCTGGGAGCATGGTCCCTAGACCTGCTGCTGCCCCTGTCCAGAAAACACTACTGAGGTCAACTCTTTGGATAAAATTGGACTGGACTCAAGGGATGTAATGTGACCATATGGTGTGTGTGCTTTATGGCTCTATGCATTTAGAAGACACTGTTCTATTGGCCTGTTTCTAGATGGGAGAGAAGAAGGTGTAGAGGAAGGGGCAGGAACTTGTTAAGGGGACACCACAAGTATAGAATGAAGGAGAGCAGAGGCACTGCAGATAGATGGGCATGCAAAATTGATTTCAATTGTATACTTTCACTCAATCACAATGAAAAAAAAAGGAAAAAACTGGTTCTAGGAAAAATATATTAACTTGTCAGAGCCTCAGACGGAGGAATACTAGATTTTTTGACAAAACCTGAGTATCAAGCCAAATTTCCCTAAAGAGGAAAGAAAAAACAACACAAATGAAAGCTCATTTTCCCAAAATGGCTACTGACATTCCAAATTACTCCTGGTGTACTCAGTTTATAGCATTTTTAAATACGAACTCCCAACCAGCATGTCAGTAGTAGGGAGATATCCAGGCTCATTTATCAAAGATATTAAGCTCCAAGTTTCAAGTTTTTGGTTTGCCTCGTTTTGAACTTAACTCATTCTGTTGACTAGAGACCTAATCTCTTGTTTTATACCTTAAAAATACTATCTCATCCCATCGGAAAATATTTTAAAGCTACTGATTATTTTAACAATGTGATTCTTCATTGAAGAACCGTATCGCAAGAAAGGTATGGAACTCCCACTTCTCCTTTAAATTTCATAACACAGGTCAGGAGTTGCTATCTCCCCCTGAGTAGTCAACAAAACAGAGCACTATTTTGCAAGTTTTCTGTGAGTCTCCAAAAGGGTCATGGTGACCCAGAGCTCTTTGAAAACAGTTCACCAAAAGAATTACTAAGCATCTCGCTTAACCAAATGATCAAGCAAAAATCTAAGATTCTTCTTAATCAAACAACCAGTTTTTCAAATACACCAAAAAAAAAAACCTTGAGAAAACATGAAAAACCAAACAAAAAAGAATAAGCAAAGGCTCATTTTCTGAGAGCAATCACCCTGTTGGTGTTGAAGGGACATGAAGTGGGAACATGTGGGTCCACAAGATGGGACCTCTCTTTTGCCAGTTTTTGTTTCACAGTCTAAGTCTCCTTGAATTCAACTGGATTTCTAGAATCAGAAATCCTTGATGACTATGCCATTAACTGTTGTAGGGAAAAAACATCATAAGGCTTAGTAAGGCAAAAAGAGTGTTTTATTTGGCAAAATGGAAACATGCTGCTAGAACCACGTCTCTCCAAATCCAAGGAAATCACAGAATAGACAAAAGTGGGAAAACAGACAAGCATGTGGCCACAGCCGCATATGCTGAAGTCCAAGGAACATTACAGAACCATCAGTATGTATTAACATTATAAAACGAGCAAAATCACTGAAGGCTTCAACTTTTTCACAGATTGGCTAGAAACTGTGATCCTACATTTTGAATTGCCTTTCTTAGCAATCATTCGTGCAGGTCTCAGTAATAACAGTGAGGAGGGTCTTCACTGGTCCAAAAAATTTCTATTCACTAAATGCTAGTTGGAAACCCTGGTAGTGTAGTGGTTAAGTGCCACGTCTGCGTTAGCAGTTCAAATCCACCAGATGCTCTTAGAAACCATGGGGCAGTTCTGCTCTGACCTATAGAATCTCCTACTGTGAGTCAGAATTGACTCCATGGCAGTGGGTTTTTTAATTTCATTTATTTTTTAATACTAATAGAAAAAAAGTAAGAGCAGAATGTCTTCAGTGTTTTGATTGATTGGTTTTACTTTAAAGACTCCCTAAAAGATATTTTCCAAGATTATCCTATCCCTTAGTGGCTATAGTGGTTAAGTATTATGACTAGCAGTTTGAATCCAGCAAGTGCTCCTTGGAAATTCTGTGGGGCAGTCCTACTCTGCCCCATAGGGTTCCTATGAGTCAAAATCGACTTGCTGCTAATGAGTTTGAGTTTTTTGATATTGTCTTTGTACCTCAAGGCCTAGTTGATATGTTCCTGTAAGCCTAGTTGGGTCACTTTCACTATGCTTAAAGACATGGAATAATGATCCCAACATTTTTTTATAAACCAGCTACGAATAAAAAAGAAAAAAAAAACAACATTTGGAGTAATCATGAGTTTTCCAAACACGTGTTAGAAACTTGTGAAACATGTTATAGTACGTAATAGCTATTTGTTGGAATGTCTCAACTTTGATAGTTAATCTGTTAAACACAGTATTTTTTTTATGGTCTGTAATATCTTATTATATGGAACTAAATATCTACTAAAATTCTCATAAATGAGCCAGGGCCTGATGTAAAATTATACATATATATGTGTATATATATGTATGTATATATGTACATGCATAGATACATGTACACACACACACACACATTATTGAAAGAAAACCAGAGAAGGTATTACTGGCAAACCACAATTTTTTTTAAAATCCCCAGAAGACAGAAAGCAGGCAGTATCAAACTGGAGGAGCAGGAGAAAGAGACATGGCAATCTAAGACACCAGAGGGAATCAGAGGAGCTTCTGTCTCTGGGTAGCCCTGGAAAAGGTATAAGCAAGGATGGGCCATTAGTGTAGGAACTTCTGTAACTTAGATGTCTTTCCTTGCTCCCTTTGAGAAGTAAAGTATCAGTCTGGGCCCAAGTCTGAAGAAATATTCTATCAATAAAGTGCCTTGTCTAGGGAGGGCAACCACTGAGGGCTTAGGGACTTGAGACGAACTGGGTGACTCTGGCCCTCAGGGGTAAAAAGGGAGAAGCAAAGTGATGTTGTAGGAGAGTTGTTGTAGAGTGCTAGCGTACCTGCCTACTTCTTAGCCATACTCCATCTCTTGACAGTCAGCCTTCTGGGTCAGAGGAAAGACTTCCTGAGAAGCAGCCCCACTCAGCTGAGAAGTAAATGCCAAGAATTTGAACCCATTTGTTCTGGTTCAAACCCCTGCTTGTAATTTGCATTTCCACCCCAGCTATACTGAATCAGAATTTATGTTTTAACAGAACCCAGGTGATTCTTATGTACCTCCAGGTGGTTCTTATGTATACCTTAAACCATCTAGGTCTTGTTAAAATGTAGGTTCTGATCCAGCATATCTGGAGTGGAAATGCAAATTCTCAGCAGAGGTTCAAACCAGACCAAACTGGCTTGAAGTCCTGGTAAATGAACATCACCAGCTGCCCTTCCCAAACAATGGTTCAGTCATGCATCCTTTATTCATTATCACAGATACAATGGATTGAGGTCATTATACTCATCAGTTCATAGCACAATATCATCACTGATGCATCCAAGCCTCTCTTATTTTGTCTATTTATTCCTTTTATCCTTCTCCTCAGTCTTAGACCCCTCCACCCACAGGCATCTCTTAGAATTTGTTTGATGCCTATCTTTTTGTTTGCCATGTGTTCTTGTAAAATTATGTTGTTGGTTTTTATGCATGCATTTTACAGCTTTATTGAGGTATAATTGGCATACATTTTATACAATAAAACTTAATTTGATGGGCTTTTGACATAAGTATATACCCAGGAAATCTTCACTACCATCAAGATAGGCAACATATCCATTATCCTAAAAAGTTCTCTTGTGATCCTGTGCAACCCATCCCTCCTTCACTATTCCTCTCCTTAAGTAGCCATTGATCTGCTGTCCATCCTTATAGATTGGTTTGGATTTTCTAGAACTTTAAGAAAGTGGAATCATACGCCTTTGGGGGTTGGGTGGGGATCTGGTTTCTTTTACTCAGCATAACTGAGATTCATTCATGTTATTGCTGAGTAATATTCTACTGTATTCCATCACATATAACAAAGCAAAAGCAAAAAAAAAAACCTCACTGCCATCGAGTCGATTCTGACTCCTAGTGACCCTGTAGGACAGAGTAGAACTGCCCCATAGAGTTTCCAAAGAGCACCTGGTGGATTTGAACTGCCAACCTTTTGGTTAACAGCCATAGCACTTAACCACTAAGCCACCAGGATTTCCTCATATATATATATAGTGTACCACAATTTCCTTATCTATTTGCCCAAAATTCCACAGCTCGGGTCAGATCCCTTCCTCTATACTCCCAAAGCTACTCCTACTTTCTATTGGGAGGATTTATCACACAGTATTGAAATCATTTGTTTACATGTGCACCTGGATGCTGTTCAGGGCAGACACTGTGCCCTGCATCCTACATCACTGCATTCCTAGTGCCACGCACTAGTGAACACCTGTTGAATAAATGGGATGCATGATTGAACAATGAAGGAACAAGAAATGTAACTGCCTGTGTTGATAACACACCTCTATTTACACCCCAGTGGTTACTGTAATTAATTGGTGGCTACTGTCCTTCCTTAACACATCTAAACTACTTGCATTCTCTGATCAGATCCCAGGGTTGGTAAATTTCTCCAAACTTTCTCTGTGAAGTGTCAGCAGCCCACAGGCCACTAGACCAAGTGTAAAGTTCCTCAAAGCAAGTATGACTTTCTTTCTCCTCTGAAGGGCAGGGAGAATAGTCAACTCTTCAAACTTCCCTGTCCTCACTTTGTCACTGCAGAAGCCCTAGGGTACTTGTTAACTGCAAATATATCTGTTCATGTATACCCAGACACATGCACTGAGGGGTTACAGAGTGAATAAAGTTAGCTGAGGTTCACCAGAGAAGCGTTTCTGGCTTGACTATCCATTTCCATGGAGTCAATTCTAACTCATGGCAACCCTATGGGACAGAGTAGAACTGCTATCATAGAGTTTCCAAGAAGTGGGTATTGGATTCAAACTGCCAACCTTTCAGTAGCAGTTGAGCTCTTAACCACTGTGCTACCAGGGCTCCTCTGGTTCCACTGGAGGAAGAGAAAGGAAGGGCAGATGCACGAAGATCCCAGTGCAGGACCAAACAGGTGAACATTTCTGGCTCCTTCCCACTGCCTGCCACCTGAAGATTCCGACATCTCACATGTTTCTCAACAACGTCTCATACCCAAAACTCAGAATGTGGCAATAACCCCAAGGTCACTGGGCCATCCTAGCACTACAGGCAACCAACGTACCTCCTGTCTGCCCAGTGAAGTTCCCAGGACCCTGTAGAAGATCACAGCCAAGCACATTAGATGGTTTCTACTCTGTTTATTATCCTCTTCCTTTCCTTTATCCTCTCTCCCCCAATATGCCCAGACCCAAGCCTAGGCTCCAGCAGTCACCAATGACTTCTATATTCCACCATACACTTGAGTTACAAGATAATATCAACTATAAAACCAGACCCATTGCCATCTAGCCAATTCCAACTTACGAGGGCTGGCAATTAAGTCCAAGAATGTAGTTTTTCTAAGTTGCTACATACCTCATTGCTGACTATCACTATGGTCACCTTAAAAGTACTCCCCTTGGAAAGCTGTGCACCGATGCCAGATCCTAGTCTATCCTTCAAGGCAACTTTGGAACTCTTTCTGGAATGGCCATTGCACACAATGGCATAGTACCAAGTTTGAGAAATTAATTGTATTGTTGTCTGTGGGAACTTTTAGCCAGTAAACAAATGTCTTGAAACACCTTCTGTACTCATCTGACTGGCTGCTAACAACTTTTCTTTACCAAAAGATAAAGGAAATTTTGAAAGCAAGACATTTTGATGACATTCAGGACATCAAGGGTAACATAACAGCTCTAATGGCCATTCCAGAAAAAGAGTTCCACAATTGCTTTGAAGCATGGACTAGGTGCTGGCATCATTGCATAGCTTCCCAAGGGGAACACTTCAAAGCTGACTGTAGAGATATTCAGCAACGAGATATGTAGCACATTTTCTAGGATGAGTTCGTGCACTTACTTGTCATATTCCATACTCTATGGCTTAATATACATATATATATGTGTGTATATATATATATAATTTATATGAGGCTGTCCAAATGGATTCTTTTTAGAGGGGAGAGGAGAGGGGGCAGAAGAGGGGACAAATGTTAGTTGAGTGGATACCAGAAGAGTGAGGGAAGAGTGTGCTGTCACAGGGTAAGGACAGCAAATGCCAAGCCAGGTGCATACAGTTGCATATATTCAGGTGCTCGAGGTTTTATATGGCAAATGGACTTGGACTACAAACTTTCACTTAATCAGTATAAAAACAAATTTTACAGCAGTCATCTAAGAAGCATAGTTTTAATCACTATAAAACTATAAAAACAAAGTTTACAGCTAAAGTTAACTTCTCACACAAAAATTTATATATACATTGTTATGTGACTCTAGCTGCTATCCCCATAATGTGACCACACATTCTTCCTTTCCACCCCGCATTTCCTGTGTCCATTCAACCAGTTCCTATCCCTTTCTGCTTCTCATCTTGTTCTGGACAGAAGCTACCCATGTAGTCTCATGTATCTACTTGAACTAAGAAAGAAGCACACTCTTCACAAGTATCATTTTATACTGTACAATCCAGTCTATTCTTTGTCTGAAAACTGGGCTTTGGTAATGGTTTTAGTTCTGTGCTAATAGAGTCTGGAGGCAATATCTTCTGTGTTCCTCCAGTCTCAGACCATTAAGTGTGATCTTTTTTTCTAGAATTTGAGTTCTGCACCCAGTTTTGTTCTGCTTCATCAGGGACTCTCTGTTATGAGACTCGTATGTTCCTGTCAGCGCAGTCATTAGTGGTAGCTGGGCACCCTCTAGTTCTTCCAGTCTCATACTGATACAGTCTCTGGTTTATGTGGCCCCTATTGTCTCTTGAGCTAATACATTCCTGGTATCTTTGGTGTTCTTCATTCTCCTTTGCTCCAGGTAGTTTGGGATTAAATTATGCTTCTTAGATGACTGCTATCTCTTAAGACCCCAGACAGCACTCACCAAAGTGAGATGCAGAACTTTCTTAATAAACTTAGTTATGCCAACTAACCTGTTACATGTCCCCTGAAACCATGATTACCAGACCCCCACCCCTGTTACACTGTCCCCTGAAGTGTTTGGTTGTGCTCCGTAAACTTCTCAGCTTTTGGTTGAGTGCAGTTGTGCTGACTTCTCCTGTGTAATGTGTTGTCCTTCCCTTCACCTAAGATAATTCTTGTTTACTATCTAGTTAGTAAATTCCTCTCTCCTTCCTCCTCCATCCTTGTATGTTTTCTTCTGTGTTTAAACCTTTCCTTGAGTTCTTATAATAGTGGTCTCACGTATTTGTCCTTTTCACTCAGCATAATGCCTTCCAGATTCCTCCATATTATGTTTCATGGATTCACTGTTTTTCTCGATTATTGCATAGCATTCCATTGTGTGACTATACCATAATTTATCCATTCATCTGTTTGGGGCATTTGGGTGTTTGTGGACCGTGCTGCAATGAACACGTATGTGCATACAGCTACTCGTATGACAGCTCTTATTTCACTAAGATACATTCTAAGACGTGAAATTGCTGGATCATATGATACTTTGATTTCTAGCTTTTGAAGGAAGCACCAAATTGATTTCCAAAGTGGTTATATCATTTTACATCCCCACCAGCAGTGTGTAAGTGTTCCAACCTCTCCACAACCTCTTTAACACTTATTATTTTGTGGGTTTTGGGGACTGATGCTGGCCTTGTTGGGGTGGAATGATATCTCATTGTAGTTTTGATTTACCTTTCTCTAATGACTAATGAGTGTGAGCATTTCTTCATTTATCCATTAGCTTCCTGAATGTTTACTTTGGTGAAGTCCCTGTCCATATCATTTGCCCATTTTTTTTGGTAGCAAATTTTTGTTTTTCTCATTGTTTCAAGTTTACAGTTACATTGGTTCTCATATAAAAACTTACACACACTCTGCCATGTGACCCTAGTACTATGACAGCACACTTCTCCCCTCCAACCCCTACTTCCCACGTCCATTTAACCAGTTCCATATCCCTCTCTTGTTCCCTCTCGCCTCTGAACAAGTTGCCCAGTTAGTCTCCTTTATCTGCCCGAGCCAAGAAGCACACTCTCCACCAGTATAATTTTATGTCTTATATACCAATTCAATCTTTAAAGAGTTGGCTTCCAGAATGGTTTCAGTTCTCTGTGAACAGAGAGTCCAGGAGCCATGTCTTCCGGGGACCTCCAATCCATCAGACCATCAAGTCTGGTCCTTTTACTAGAATTTGAGTTCTGCATCCCACATTTCTCCTGCTCCATCAGGGATTCTTGGTTGACTTTTCTATAATGGCAGTCTTTGCTGGTGGCTGAGCACCATCTAGTTATTCTAGTCTCATGCTGATGTAGTCTCTGGTATATGTGACCCTTTTTGTCTCCTGGGCTTGCACTTTCTACCTGTCATTGATGCTCTTCTATATCCTCTGCTCCAGATAGGTTGAGACCAATTAATGTTTCTTAGATGGACACTTGCTAGCTTTTAAGAACCCAGGCACCACTCACCAAAGTGGGTTGTAGAACACTTGCTTAAAAAACTTTGTTGTGCCAATTGACTTAGATGTCCCCTGAAGCCATGGTCCCCAGATCTGGTCCTCAGATCTCTGACCCTAGTACTCTGCCTCTGGAAGTGTTTGGTTTTATTTAGACTGTTTCTAAGCTTTGAGTTTAGTCCATTTATGTGGACTTCTCCTCTGCTGTGTTGTCTCTCCTTTCCCCTAAAATTATCCTTGTCAATTACCTAATTAGTGAACCCCCTCTCCTTCCCACCACTCACATAACCATCAAAGAATATTTTCTAGTGAGTTTAAACCAATTCTTGAATCCTTATAATAGTGGTCTCATTTGTCCTATTGCAATTGACTGATTTCGCTCAATTTGAAGATCATCAATTGCTCATATGCAAATTCAAAATGACACTGAAGAAAATTAGAACAAGTCCACAAGAGCTGAAGTATGACCTTGGGTATATCCCTCCTCAGTTTAAAACCATCTCAAGAACAGACTTGATATGTTGACCACTAATGACTGAATACCAGAGGAATTGTGGAATGACACCATCCATCAAGAGAGCAAGAGGTCATTAAAAAGACAGGAAAGAAAGAAAAGACCAAATTGGATGTCAGAAGAGACTCTGAAACTTGCTCTCAAACATTGAGCAGCTAAAGCAAAACAAAGGAATGGCAAAGTAAAAGACATAAACAGAAGATTTCAAAGGGCAGCTCGAGAAGACAAAATAAAGTATTATAATAACATGTGTAAATAACTGGAAATAGAAAATCAGAACGGAAGGGCATATTCTGCATTTCTCAAGAAAGAACTGAAGAAAAAAATTGAAGCCTTGAGTTGCAACAATGAAGGATTCTACAGGAAAATATTAAATGACTCAGAGAGCATCAAAAGAAGATGGAAGGAATACATAGAGTGATTATACCAGAAAAGAACTGGTTGATGTTCAGCCATTTGAAAAGGTAGCATATGATCAGGAGCCGATGGTACTGAAGGAAGAAGTCAAAGCTGCATTGAAGGCACTGGCAAAAAACAAGGCTCCAGCAACTGATGGAATATCAACTGAGATATTTCAACAAACAGATGCAGCACTGGAAGTGCTCACTCATCTATGCCAAGAAATTTGGAGGACAGCTACCTGGCCAGCTGACTGGAAGAGATCCATGTTTATGCCCATTCCAAAGAAAGATGATCCAACCAAACATGGAAATTACCGAATAATATCATTAACATCACATGAAAGTAAAATTTTGCTCAAGGTCATTCAAAAGCGACTGCAACAGCATATTGACAAGAAACTGCCAGAAATTCAAGCTGGATTCAGAAGACGTGGAAACAGGGATGTCATTGCTGATGTTATAATGATCTTGGCTGAATGCAGAGAATACCAGAGAGATGCCTACCTGTGTTTCAGTGACTATGCAAATGCATTCAACTGTGTGGGTCATAACAAATTATGGCAAACATTGCATAAAATAGGAATTCTGGAACACTTAACTATGCTCTTAAGGAATCTGTATATGGATTAAGAGGCAGCTGTGCAAACAGAACATGGGGACACTGCATGGTTTAAAGTCAGGAAAGGTGTGCTTCAGGGTTGTATCCTTTCACCACATCTTTTCAATCCATCTGCCAAGCAAATAATCTGAGAAGATGGATTATATGAAGAAGAACGAGGCATCAGGATTGGAGGATGACTCATTAACCTGTGCTACACAGGCAACACCACTGTTTTAGTCAACTAGTGCTGCTCTAACAGATATTGATGGCTTTAACAAGAAAACTTTATTCTTAGGCTGCAAGTCCAAAATCAGGATGTCTGCTTCAACGGAAGGCTTTCCCCCTTTTTGGCTCTGGAGTAAAGTCCTTATGTTGCATCAGTCTTTGTTCAGGGAGCATCCTGGCACAGAAACTTCAGGTCTGAAGGATGCACTCTTCTCCCAGTGTTGCTTACTTGATGGTGTAAGGTTCCCAAAATCTCTCTGCCAGACTTTTCCCTTTATAGCTCAAGAGACCATCTCAAGGCACAGAACAAATTTACACACTGAATCTTGCTGTACCAACACAACCACTATCCACCCACACTCATTAACATCATACAGGCAGGCAGGAATTCTAACATGGAGGAATATCATGCAATACCAGGAATTATGGCATGGCTAAATTGTTACAGATTTTTTAGGGAACATATTCAGTCCATGACAACCATCTTACTTACTTGTTGAAAGTGACGAAGATTTGAAACACTTATTGAGGATCAAGGACCACAGCCTTCAGTACAGATTGAACCTCAACATCAAGAAAACAAAAATCCTCACAACCGGATCAGTAAGCAACATTGTCATAAATGGAGAATGGATTGAGGTTGTCAAAGATTTCCTTTTACTTGGTTCCACAATCAATGCCCATGGAAGCAGCAGTCAAGAAATCAAAAGATGCATTGATTTGGAAAATCTGCTGCCAAGGATCTCTTTTAAAGTGTTTAAAAGTAAAGATGTCATCTCGAAGACTAAAGTGCACCTGATCCAAGCCATGGTATTTTCAACTGTATCATATACATGCAAAAGCTGGGCGATGAGCAAAAAAGACAGAAGAATTGATGCCCTTGAATTGTGGTGTTGGAGAAGAATGTTAAATGTACCACAGACTGCCAAAAGAACAAACAGATCTGTTCTAGAAAAAGTACAACCAGAGTACTCCTTGGAAGTAAAAATGGCAAGACTGCATCTTACATACTTTGGATATGCTGTCAAAAGGGATCAGTCCTTGGAGAAGGACATCATGCTAGGTAGAGTGTCAGTGAAAAAAAGGAAGACCTTCAATGAGATAGACTGACACAGTGGTTGCAACAATGGGCTTCAGCATAAAAATGATTTTGGACATGGCACAAGACTGGGCAGTGTATTGTTCTGCTGTTCATAGTGTCACTGTGAGTCAGAATCAACTTGACAGCACTTAACATCATTGTTCTTTATCATCGCATAATATTGCATGATGAGGAGTGACCATATATTGGATGCACTTTATGGTTCTGTGCATCTATAGGATATTATCCTGCTGACCTCTGGCTGGAGGAAGGCGAGTGGGTGGAGAGGAGGGGAAAGGAGACTGTTGGGAGGATGAGACATGTATGGAGCAGAGAGGAATACCGTGCTGTCACCGGGCAGGGAGAGCAGTGGAAGCTGCATGTAGGTGGGCATGTAAATTTATATGGGAATGTACATTTTCACTCAGTCATAATAAATCAAATCAAATCAAATCAATCATACAGTGATACTGTAAAAAAAATATTCCAAGGTGTGTACACACCATTGTTTGTTTATCCATTCTTCCATTGATGGGCACCTAAGTTGATTCCATCTTTTTGCTATTGTGAACAGCGCTGCGATGAACATTGGTGTGCATGTATCTATTTGTGTGGCAGTTCTTCTTTCTCTAGAATATATTCAAAGATGTGGGATTGCTGGATCATGTGGTATTTCTATTTCTAGCTTTTTAAGGAAGCACCAAAGCAATTTCCAAAGTGGTTTGTACCACTTTACGTCTCCATCAGCAGTGGGTGTTTCAGTCACTCCACAGTCTTTCCAACATTTATCAATTTGTGTGTTTTGGATTAATGTTAGCCTTGTTGGGGTAAGGTAGTATCTCCTTGTAGTTTTAATTTGCATTGCTCTAATGGCTAACGATCATGAGCATTTTCTCATGTATCTGTTAGCCACCTGAATGTCTTCTTTGGTGAAGTGTTTGTTCATATCCTCTGCTCATGTTTTAATTGGATCGTCTTTCTGTCGTTGAGATTTTTTTAGCACCTTGTAGATTGTAGAGATTAGATACTGATCAGATTTGTCATAGCTAAAAAATTTTCCCAGCCTGTTGGTTGTCTTCTTACTCTTTTGGTGAAGTCTTTGGATTAACATAATTGTTGGATTTTCAGAAGTTTCCAGTTATGCATTTTCTCTTCCGGTGTCTGTGCATTGTCATTAATGTTTTGTAATCTCCCAGTGTTGTCTCTGTTTTTAATTTCATGGTCTTTATTATTTTAGATTTCCTTTGCCTACTTTTTTCCAGTTTTTTTTACTGTAATTAAGTGAAAGTTTACAATCCAATTTTCCAAATAAAATCCCAAGTACCTGCCTCTCTGCAACTCTATTTGCTCTCCTTACCCTGTGACAGCACTCTTCTTTTTCACTCTTTACTTTCAGTATCCACTCAGTCAACACTTGTCCCCTCCTCTCCACCTGCTCCTCTCCCCTCTAAAAAGAAACCAGTACAACAGCCCCACATATACATATATATAAAACCATAAAGTACACACAGCACATGTATCACTCTGTGTCCCCAAGTCCAATCCATTCTTTGTCTGAAGTGTTGGCTTCAGTACTGGTTTCAGCTCTGGGCTAGCAGTAAGTCTAGGGGCCATGTTCTCTGGATTGTTGGATCATCAATTCTGTTCTTTTAATAGAGTTCTTGATTTGCACCCCTCTTTATCTCATGCTACATCAGGGACTTTACATTTTGTCCACTATCAGGGCTGTCTTCGGTATTTACCAGGCACCACCTAGTTCTTCTGGTCTCATGCTGATGTAGTCTCCCAATCATATGGGTCCTTCTGTCTGCTGGGCTCATTTTTCTTCTTGTCTTTGAAGTTCTTGGTTGTCATTTGTTCCAGGTAGGGTGGGGCCAACTGATGTTCCTCAAATAGCAGCTTGCTGGCTTTTAAGACCTCACACACCACTCACCAATACGGGGTGCCAAAGACTCTCTTAGAAAGATTAGTTATTCCAGTTGACCTTGATGTCTCCCGAAAACATGGTCCCCAGACCCTTGTCCCTGCTACTCTGTCCTTTGAAATGTTCGGTTGAATTTAGAAAATTTTTAGCTTATAGTGTAGTCCAGTTACGCTGACCTAACTTCTACTGTGTGCTGTTACTCCTTTCACTTAACCGAATTCCTATCAACTATATAATCTATGAAGAACTCTCTTCCTCCCTCCCCACCTTTGTAGTCATTAAAGAGTAGTTTCTTCTGTTCCTTTGCCCATTTAAAAAAAAAAAACTGTATTGCAATTTAAGTATACATTCCATTATCAATTTGCGATATAACATTTGGAACTCACAACACTATTCTATTCTACCTACTTTGTCCTCCCTTCCCCACCTCCTGTGAAGCACACTGCCCTTTACTAGCCAGAAATTCTCTTGCCCATTTGATCCAGACCTGTCCCCCCATTACCCTATTATCTCACCCCCAGCAATGAGCTTCTCAGACAGCCCCCATGTATTAAGTCCAAAAGATTGTTCAGCACCAGCATCACTGCATGTCTTATATAGTTCAGGTCAGTCTTTATCTGGAGAGGTGCAGTCAGTGCTGGAGGTGGTTTGGGGTTAGAGTCCAGGGGCCATGCTCCCAGCCTTTGCCCATTTTTTAATGGTGTTGTCTTTTTGTGACTGAAGTTTTGCAGTATCTTGTAGGTTTTACAGATTAGACCCTGGTTGTAGCTAAAATTATTTTCTCAGTCTGTAGGTTGTCTTTTTACTCTTTTGATGAAGTCTTTTCATGAGCTTAAGTGTTTGATTTTGGGCACCTCCTGGTTATCTACTGTCTCTTCCGCTGTTTGTGTAATGTTAGTTACATTTTATATTCTGCTTATACCTTGAATTAGGGCTTCTAGTGTTGTCCCTATTTTTTCTTCCACGATCTTTGTTATACATTTTGTATTTAGGTCTTTGATCCATTTTGTGTTCGATTTTGTGCATGGTGTGAGGTAAGGGTCTTGTTTCATTTTTTTTTTTGCAGACTGATACCCACTTATGCCAGTTCCATTGTTAAAGAGATTGTCTTTTCCCCCTTTAACAGACTTTGGGCCTTTGTCAGAGACCCTGGTGGCATAAAGGTTAAATGCTACAGTTGCACTCCTTGGAAACTCTATGGAGAAGTTCTACTGTCCTTTAGGGTCACTGTGAGTCAGAATCTACTTGATGGCAATGGATTTGGGTGTTTTTTCCCTTGTGTATATATGTGTATATATATTTTTTCTTTATTGTGATTAAAAGTATACAATTCAATTTGTATGCCTGCCTATGTGCAGTTCCTTCTGCTCTCCTTGTCCAGTGACAGCGCACTCCTCCTTTTCATTCTATATATGTCATATCCTCTTAACAATTTCCTGTCCCCTCATCTCCACCCTATGCTCTCTCTTTTAGTAAGAGGCCAGTAGGACAGCACCCGATAGATGCATAGAACCATCAAGTACACACATCATATGATTACTTTGTGTCCCCGAGTTGGATTTGGGGTTTTTGTTTGTTTGGGGCCTTTGTTAAACATCAGCTACTTATAACTGGATTAATTTATGTGTTGGTTCTCATTTCTGTTCCAACAGTGTATGTATCTGTTGTTGCATTACTAAACATTTTGACAAAACATTCTATAGTAAAATCCTGATCAAAAGGGGAAATGCAGAACAAAATTTCAAATTCTCTTGGATTCCAGACCTTCTGGAGCTATAGAGGCTAGATGAATGCCCATTGCTATTGCCCTGAGCTAATCTTCAAACCTTAAACCCCAAACATCGCTGCCTTCATAACCCACTTGGAACTAAAGAGAACACCAAAGACATAAGGAAAATATTAGCCCTCAAGAGACAAAAGGGCCACATAAAGCAGAGGATCCATCAGCCTGAGACTAAGAGAACAAGATGCTGCCCAGCTACTACTAATGACCACCATGTCAAGGAATACAACGGAGTCCCTGTTTTAGTCAGCTACGGCTGCTCTAACAGAAATGCTACAGAGTGGATGGCTTTAACAAAGGAAGGTTTATTCTTAAACAGTTCAGTAGGCTACAAGTCCATATTTAGGGTGTTCACTCCAGGGGAAGGCTTTCCCCCTTGTCGGCTCTGGAGCAAAGTCTGGTATTGCATCAGTCTTTGTTCAGGGAGCATCTTGACGCAGGAACCTCAGGTCTGAAGGACACGCTCTTCTCCCAGTGCTGCCTTCTTGATGGTACGAGGTTCCCAAATCTCTGCTTGCTTCTCTTTCCTTTTATCTCTTGCAGGATGAAAGGATTAAGGGCAGGGCAAGCCATACTCCAGGGAAACTCCCTTTACAGTGGAGCAGGGAGGTGATCATATGAAGGGATTTACAGTCCCACCCTAATCCTTTAACATACAGCATAGGAAAACCACAAAATGGAGGACAGTCACAAGATACCGGGAGTTATGGCCCAGCCACATGGCTACATGTATTTTGGGGAGGACATCATAAGTCAATCCACGACAGTCCCTGATGGAGAGGGACAAAAGTGTGGAGCAGAACTCAAATTCATGTAAAAAGACCACACTTAACGGTCTGACTGAAACTGGAAGCCTCCCTGAAGCCATGGCCCCTGGATGCTTTGTTAACCTAAAACTAACACCATTCCCAAACGTACTTTTCAGACAAAGATTAGACTGGACTATAAACCATCAAATAATACCCGTGAAGCGTATGAGTCTTAGTTCAAGCAGATATATGAGGTCAACTGGGCAGCTCTGGTCCAGAGGCAGGATGAGAAGGTAGGAAGGGACAGGAGCTGGCTGGAAGGACACAGGAAACCCAGGGTGGAAATGGTGAGTGTGCTGTCATATTTTAGGGATTGCAACTATTGTCACGTAACAATATGTGCATAAACTTTTATGTACGTTAACTTGACCTATAAACTTTTACCTAAAGCACAATAGAATTTTAAAAAATCTTAAAACTATAGTTTAACTAGTAAAAGATGTCTACCTTGAGCATTATGCTTTTTTAAGATTTATTATGGATTGAAATTAACATCAGCATCTAGAAAGATAAGAACCTCAGGGGCAGTGAGTTTGTGTAAATGGAGGAGGAACAACTCAGAGGAGGAGGGTGGGTGAGGATGGTCGCACAACTCAAAGAATATAATCGGTGTCACGAAATTGTACATGTAGAAACTGTTGGTGTAGGTTCTACTGTGTATATTCTCAATAACAATAAAAACCAATAAAATTTTAAAATAAATACTTGCTAAAACAAGACACATCATGTATTACCTCACAGTTTCTGTGTACTACAAATTTGCGAATGGTTTAGCCGGGCTTGTCTCTTTGACGGTCTTTTACAAGGCTGCAGTCATGATGTTGATTGAGGTCACCATCATTTTAAGGCTCAGCTAGGGAGCTCTTCTAAGCTCACTCATGTGGCTGCTGGCAGGACTCACTTCCTTGAGAGTTGATGGACTGAGGGCCTTAGTTCCTCACTGGCTGTTGGCTAGAGGCAGCCCTAAGTCCTTGCCTAACAGCTCTTTCCATAGGGCAAGCAATGAACAGAGCCAGAAAGAAAATACTAGTAAGATAGAAGCCAATCTTTTACAACCTAGTCATGAAGTGGCATCCCATCATCTTTGCCAAATTCTGTTTTCTGTTCATTAGAAGCAAGTCACTAGGTCCAAACCACACTCAAGATGGGGGGCTTACACAAGGGCATGAACACCTTCTGACAGAAATCTCTGGAAGTCATATTGATTAGTAGCTGCCTACACACAAAGCAGCATTTTGACCATGACAAGAACGTATTTTAAATTAAGACCAAGTACGTATGTGTGTGTGTGTGTGTGTCTATATACATACTGAAGCAAAATGCTTCACTAAATAATACTTAGCCTTACTATGTGTGATACACTCTGATATTTTCTATTCTATTCTCTTTCATTAAAAGAAGGAGTTGCTCAAGGCCTGCTGTATCAGTGAAGATAGGCTAAGTTATGCTCAATAACAACACAAACTCTTAGTGGCTCAATACAAGTTATTTTTTACTTACTGAATTATCCATATAGAAACTTGGTGTGTGTTTTATTGCATATATTTTCATCACAACTTT
The DNA here is from genome assembly GCA_028571685.1 of Heterohyrax brucei. Lineage (NCBI taxonomy): Eukaryota > Metazoa > Chordata > Mammalia > Hyracoidea > Procaviidae > Heterohyrax > Heterohyrax brucei. The sequence goes on along the minus strand of CM053140.1, from coordinate 78,866,003 downwards.
TTAAAAGTTTTTCATTCTCACAGCACATCTAATGCAGATCCCTAGGGTGCTCTGTTTATCGTAGTCACTTAGACACTCAGGGTGATTAATGTAGGCTCCATCTCAATACGTTCCCATGATCGCTGTGGCAGGAATGACATAGCAAATTTGACAATAACTTTTAAAGCTTTCATGATAGAATAGGCATGGCTCTCATTAACATTTCCTTGGCTAAAGCCCACAAAGTTCATGCCCACTACAGAAGAGCAGTAACTAGGTATTTTGAAAAGTCCTAATACTTACTGTTTTAGTCATTTAGTTGCTACTCTAACAGAAATACTACAAAGTGGATGGCTTTAACAAAGAAAACTTCATTCTTACACAGTCCTGTAAGCTACAAGTCCAGATTCAGGGTGTCCACTCTAGGGGGAGGCTTTCTCTCTGTCCGCTTTGGAGGAAAGTCTGTGTGTGGTAACAGTCTTTGATCATGGAGTTGGCACAGGAACCTCAGGTCTGAAGGACCCTTGTCCTGATGCTACTTTCTTGACAGTGTGAGGTTCCCAACTCTCTGCTTCCTTCCCTTCCCTTTCATCTCTCATAGAATGAAAGGATAAAAGGTGGTACCAGCCACACTCCAGGGAAACACCCTTTACAATGGAGTGTGGAGGTGACCTTAAGAGGGGATTTACAGTCCAACCCTAATCCTTTAACACACAGCACAGGAAAATCACAAAACGGAGGACAATCATAAAATATTGGGAATCATGGCTCAGCCAAATGGCCACACACCTTTCTGGGGGAACAGAGCTCAATCCATGACACCTACTATACCCACAAAGTTGATTTCTTGACCACTGATGAATCCCAGTTGTGATCTGTAGTTCTGAAAACACTCAAGGTTTCTTACATTGATCTGCAATCTGGCTTACAACTTCCTTTCACTACTCCCAGCTCTGCTCCTGGAGAGACTGAAAACAAGTGACCTCCATCCTTCCCCCAATCTCAGGACAAGCCTTTAAATATTTGGAGACAGCCTCTTTCTTCCCCATGTTTCCTCTTCTCCAGCATAGTACTTCCAACCTCCCCAGTTCTTCCTAGGATGGAACTTTGAGTTTCCTCTCCAGCCTGGTCACTCCTCTCAGGCTGCAAGCTGTTTGCTGATGTAGCTCTTAATATGTAGCCTCAGAATGCGGACTTCGCAGTTTGGAGTTCTGAAGTTGCCACTCACTCAGAGCAATCAGGGCAAACTGAATCTTAGTGCTAGGAGAGTACTAACGTTCAGGTCATTTTCTGTTGAGCCAGTTATTTCATTTCCTCAAACAGCAAATACTGATAAGTATATCCTCAGTGGGAGGTCCCTGGAAATTTGATTAGGTTATTTTTACCCTGAAAAATTCCAGCAGTGGTTTCCCATTACTCTTGGGATAAAATACCCACTCCTTCACAGGGCCTGTAAGCCCTCAGCACTTGACTCCCACCTGCTTCTCACCTCTAAACCCTTCATTTATCCCTACCAGGTTCAGGTTACACCAGACTCTGAAATGCCTTGGGGCTTCACACGACCTGTTCACCCTGTCAGAACAGGACCCCTCACCACTACACTTCTCAGCTTCAGGAATCTAGCTGCTCCTCCAGTCCCTTTAAATAGCTCTCCCTCTTGACTAGGTTACTGCCTCCCTCCCCCAGGTATATGCACTTTATACTTCTCTTTTGTAGTATCCTGCTCACTTTTATTTGTCTATCTTTCCCATTAGATTGTATGTCCCATGAAAACAAGGACCTTGTCTGTTCTGCTTATCACTTTTATCCAGGATTGAGTCTAGCATATAAAAAGTACTTCAGTGTGTGTTGACTACCTATTATGTATCAAGTAAAGTGCTGGGCTCAGGGAGAACCTGAATAATTCTGGCTCTGAATAATTCCCAGCCTAGGGGTGGGGAGAGAAAGCAAGCATGGAAAGAGCTACATTTGAAGTACATGCAGAGGGCTGCGACAGCAGAGAAGAGGGAATAATTCCATTTGCTTTACAAAGATCACAGAAAGCTTCCTAAAAGGAGCAGAAATTTGGGTTAGCAAGAGGAGCTAAGGGAAAACAGCATTTAGACAGAGAAGACAACAGCAGCATCAGGGGTGCAGGCTATACTTGGAAAGGATAAAGACTCTGTGAGAAAAGGCAGCAGTGCCAGGCAGCAGAAGAGGAAAGAGGACTGAGAATCAGGAGCCAGGGAAGAATCTGCACTTGATCCTGCAGGCAATGCAGAGAACTGGGGACCATAAGAGGTGAGAAAATGTGTTACCTGTGAGTTTTTAACATATGTTAGCATAACCAATTACCCTAGAGCATGTCAGTAGCTAGAACTTCATCAAGGTTGACTAGGCTGCTAAACCACATTCCATTCCCTGCCCCACACCAGATCAACCTTCTCTCACCTGTCTCTGGGGTAGTAAATCAATTATTTCAAATGTTAAGGGAGGTCATGACATTGCTCTATAAGATGTAACGGAATCTTGTGACTCCCTATTCTATCCTGTGACAACGTTTGAAACCGTTCAGATGCAAATCCCTTTGTAATCTGGCTATAAAAGCCAGAATTGTAAGCCAAGCAGGACAGTCTTGGAGAAATTATTGTCTCCCAGAGGCACATGTTTATTTGTTAATAAAGCACTGCTTAATCTTTTTCCTCCATCTCTGAATTTAGCTGCAGTGACAGGCAGAACCAATTCGCTTTTGGTTTGACAACAAACATAGTGGCTTAAAAACAAAAAACAGTTTATTTGCTCATCATTCTGGGATCAGCAATTTGGGCTGGTCTTGCCTAGGGTCACACTCATGCAGCTTGAGTCATTTGACTGTTTAACTGAGATTAGAACATCTAAAATAGCATCCTTCACCTGTCTCCAGCAGGCTTACCTGGGTTCTCCCACATAGTGGTACAAAAACAGAATTATAGAATTATTCTATTTCTTGATGGTGATCATGGTTACACTATGATTATCAACATTCATCAAACTGTACATTCAAAACTGGTGAATTTTATTACACTCTCTCCTCATTTATTACTAGCTTATCTTTTTGCCTTTATGACAATAAAAAATTTACTAACTATCTTGCACATTTACAACTTACGTCTGACAGTAAGTAATGAACACTGGCATGTGAGGTAAGAATGATGCTGGCTGATGGTTAAGGTTATATGTCAACTTGACTGGGCCAGGATTCTCAGTGGTTTAGCAATTATATAATCATATAATTTGGCAGCAGTGTAATAATTCAGTCATTTTCATTTTTGCATACTACCGATTTTCACATAACGGCCTGGTCTTTGGAAGCTAACCATGGTGGTATGATGAGAGGGTGTATATGTGAATAATAATAGAAAGAGGGAAAAATATCTTAAGAAAGAACATTGTCTTAGTTTCTTAGAAACACCACAAGTAGGTGGCTTCACCAAACAAATTTATTTTCTCCCAGTTAGAAAGCTAGAAGTCCAAATTTAGGGCACTAGTTGCAGGGGAAGGCTTTCTCTTTCTGTCAACTCTAGGGGATGGCCCTTGTCTCTTTTTAGCTTACATGCCTTGGTGATCTTCATATGTTTGACATATCATCTACATCCCCTCACTGGTGCTTCTTTGCTTTTGTGCCTAATCTACTGTCATTAGATCTCAAAAGTGATTGAGTCAGTTTAAGACACATCATACACTGATATGGCCCTATTTACACAATGAAGAAAACTCTATTCCCAAGTAAGATTACATCCACCAATATATGGATTAGGATTTCAACAATATATTTTAGGGGCAATTTCATCCATAATAGGCATTGTGCTGCATTTAATCTTCTGAGGCTAACTTTCTTCACTTAATATTTGATCGCTGTAACCCACCCACAGAAACCCTGGTGGCATAGTGGGTTAAGTGTTACATCTGCTAACCAAAAGGTCATCAGTACAAACCCACCAGGTGCTCCCTGGAAACTCTATGGGGCAGTTCTATTCTGACCGCTAGGGTTGTTATGAGTCAGACCTGACTCGACGGTAGTATTTTTTTTTAATTCATCCACACTGCTATACATTAGTATAGTTAATTTATTTTGATAGCTGCATAATATTTCATTTTGAGAATCTTCCAGTGTATTTATCTACTCTCTTCCTGATTGTCATCTGGGTTGTTTCCAGGTTTTTGCTCTTGTGAATAGGGCTACTTCAAACATTCTTGTATATGTATGAATTTCTCTTGGATTTACCCCTAGTGTTAGAATGACTGGAATGCAGGCTAGTTTTCCTAAGTAGTTTTAATCTAGGTTTGTCTGTCCCTAGTTAGACTGACAGCCCCAGAGCAAGAGACTCCTCCTGTATTAGCAGTATTTAGCCTTCTACTAGCACAGACTGGACACCCAGAAGGCCAAGGGTAAAAGCACACGCATCTCAGGCCTCCCAGCCCATCAGATACTAAACACAGAGTAAACAGTAGACAGGAATCACCTGTCATATACGAGGCTGGTTAGGGTCCTATTCAGAGCACCAACCAAGCTCCCTGGGGCTCCTAGAGTCATTTGACTGGAGACTGGAAGGTCTTCCAGAGCCCTTAGTTAAAATGCAAATCCCAAGAAACAAGAAAGCTTAACCTCATCTAAAGCACTTCTCAGCTGACATCTCTAATACCCAAACAAGGATTAGCACAAAAAGCATAAAGGACAAAGGGAGAGGTAAAAAGAGGAAGAAGAGGGATAACAGAATTAGAATAAGCCAGGAAACCTTTAAGTATTCTAAAATTATGCACAACAGCCAGTTTGCGGGGTGAAAAAAAGAAAATATTTTTTAAAAAATAAAAACAGCAGTATCTGCAAGTGACCACAGTATTTTTTAATACCCCTGCCAGTCTAGGATTTCCCTTTTCTTGGCTAAAATTACGAGAACAGCATAACTAGCATACAGTTGGTAACTTGGTGAATCATGTCATGTTGTCCCTGAACACACAATGTGTGAGGCGAGGCCCCACCAAGCTGAGGCAAATCGCAGGGATTCGTGAGGGGCCAGAGAACTAACATCAGAGTTTAGCCACAGACCAGGAACCAAAAAAAAAAAAAGAAAAGATGCACATACATGTGTATGTATATATTAAAACAACACCAAAGACACGAGGAGATTCCAAGGTGTTCACAAAGGAGGAGGACGGGACCTGCTATTTGAAGAATGAGGAAAGCTGATTCTCTCTCACTCAGCTGCTCCGTCTCCAGCAGCATCCTGGCTGCTGTACAGCAGGAGCTCCAGGAATATCTGCTAGGTGAACGATCACAGGACGACACTCACACAAGAGTGTGGCAGCCCTGTGGCAGGAGCAGCTTTCCCAGTCACATTTGGACAGCACAGCCAGTGCTAGCAGGAAGACTTACTAGAATTATTCAGTTTAGAGGAGCTTTCTCAGTGTGTGTAAGTAAGCAGATTATTATACACTGGCTTACCATTTCTAGTTACTTGTACCTTAAATTAGATCATGGGCCATATGGAGAAATGAGGTAGGCTTGTTTGGGCCCACAGGCAACTCCAGACTGGTCAGGTGGAACATATCAAGTGTGAGAGAAGTTCGGTAACCAGAGGCCTACGAGGAGGCTGAGGTTCTGGGATGTAGACAGTTAAATCTAGCAGCCAGTGCTCAGCCGCCACTGCTGGCCCAAATGGAATCAACAGCACTTGGACTGACATGAGACCTCAGACTACAGTACCAGCTCTGTGGAGCTTCGACAATTTTATTGACTAAATGCTTCTTCCCACGTTTCCAGCTTCATGTGTGACCAGGCTAACAGGGTCTTCCTCCTGAGCCCCCAGTGGGGCAGGAACCTTTATCACAGGCTTGGTATAGGCAGGGGCTGGAGCATGAACAGATCAGAAATCTGCTGATGGTCCATAACCAGAAAGTATGACAGAAAACCTCCTACCTCCTCCATGAAAACTGTCTGCAGAAAGACTTGGACAAGATGCAGACAGGACCCACAGTGCATCCCTGCCACTGGTTTCAGCTCTCCAATGGAGTACACCCTTTGTCTTCCTAAACCAGGGCCTTAGGGACAGGGTGATGCTATGTCAGCCTATGCAATTTACAAAAGTACATAGGCCCAAAATTGGCCATGAGGTTTGGGATTACCAGCTCTCCCACTTGGCATGACGGGAAGAAAAAGAAGGTGTTCACGAAGAGCTTTCGGAAGTGACTTAGGTCTTCAACCTGAACCTCAATGCTGTATTGATTGGCTAGGAGCTCGATGGCGCCTTGCACCACATACTCATTCTGTAAGTGTGAGAGCGAACAGGTGGAATACACAGCGTAGCCTCCTGGTTTGGTGGCAAGGAGTCCAGCCCTGAAACCAGAGAGAGAGAGGCAGTGACTAAGTGAGCTTTCTAGCAGCAGAAAGATAACAGAGGGAACTGGAGGCATGGAGAGGGAAGTCTACCATGGGTGGCTAGCTAGGTCAGATGTCCCTTCCATAAAAACACACTCTCCAAAGTCATTCTCAAGGCAGAGAGCAAGCCAACATTACTTCATAGGCTCTCCTCCAGAAGACTTCTTGAAATGATTCCCTGGGCTTTAATTCCAGTTAGGGACCAAACTCCAATGCTGGCTATGGAGTGTGTGCTTACCGCAGCCATACAGAGCCTTGCCCTCAGTAGCTATTTTTCAAACCTGTGCTGCTCACTACACTGAGAGCAGCCCAAGGTAATAAAGTACAAGTGAACTCATGCAGCCCTCCCTGCTGTGTATCCTAGCAGACAGGATTTTTAAATTCCAGAGAACCATCCCACAGTAGATCCCTAGCCAGAACAAGACCTCTGGGTGATGGTCTTAGCAGGAGCTTCCAGTTCCCCAGTGCCTCACTGACCAGACCCCTAGCACACTATGGCATAAAGTTCTGAGTTTCTGTAAATCTATCACTCACGCAAGAAGCTGTACTTGCAGCAGAGGTAACATCTGACGCTCCTTCTTCCTCGACCGTTGAAAGATGTTGTTCTCTTCCTCATGGAGGGAATGGCGGTCTGTGGTACAGGGCACATCTACCAGCACCTGCCCAGAGGGGTTAAACAGAAAGCATCAGAACTCCCTACAGTCTTATCCTCTTCAGACTCTGACTGCTTTTGGCCCCTGGCCTTGGAGGTTTGGTCGAGTGCTGCCTTTGCCTATTCCTCCACTGAAGAGTACCTGACAAGGCTCCTAATTTTAACCTAGTAGACAACTGAGAAATAATGAGCATGGCTGACCAAAAACTAAAAACTTCAATTAAATAATTGATACATATCTACAAAGAAGTCTTCAGTGTTTTAGGGCTCCATCTTAGCTGTTTGGAATGAAGATATCCAATTTACAGATGAAAAAGTGACAGTAAGGTAACTAATATATTGAATAAAAGGATCAGGATTCAAAATTATGTTAAGTTGAAACAAAAAGTCAGATTTAATATGAAAAAGTTTTAAAAGGAGAAATGTCATTCATTCATTTACTAAGAGCATACTCTGTGCCAGGTATTAGGGAAAAACAGACAAAACATTAAAACACAGTCCTAAATTTACATTTCAAAAAAATTAAAAATCATCTATAGAAAAGATAGGTTACCATAAACTCCATGTAAATAAAGAGTGACCCAGTGTTTCAATACCCTAATGTATTCCTAGGCTGCATGAGTTTACAGAGTGCAGAGAGAATAAGAGAATTAATGATCACCTTGTACTCTAGGCCGGTCAGGTCATATCTCAAGAAGTGTAATGGGGCTGGCCTCACAGAGAAGAGACATTAACTAAATGGAGATACCAAAGAAGAGCCACTGGGATGTTCTAGAAACCACACTATAGAAGAAATGGGTACCTTCTGCTTCCAGCAATGTAGTGAACTAGATATCCTAAAAACCCTTCAACACAAAGTACTTAAAAAGGCTGGATAAAATTATTTTTAAAATACTTTTAAATGCACAGCTCACAGAAAAGTCTTCAGAAATCAAAGAAAAGGCAAAAGCACAAACCTTGAGAAGGATGCAGAAGTTGAAGGCTCTCCCTAGTTACCTAAAGCATTAGAGGATAGGAAACAGGATCCCCGGCCCACTCAAGGTTAGGAAATAAAAAGAAAACTCATAAGAAAGCCAAAATCCTCAAAGGGCTGCATGCTCAAGGAATGAACTAGGAAAAAAAATTTTCAGCCCACAAAAGAAGACACCAAGGGAACTTTTCTGTTTGGGCTTTAATTTGGGGCTAAAGAGAAAAAGGAAGAAAGTTTCCCCGGAGAATTTGTAGACATTTATGAATGGAGTTCAGAATCACACATCACCTGCAAGATCTAGACTACACCATGTGGAGTAATTAATGGTCCTGTCCTGACAGATCCTCCAAGCACTGGCCGAAGCAAATGAACATCAGTCCTCAAACTGGAGATATTTAACTGATTAATTAAACCAAAAAAACCAAACTTCTTGCAGTCAAATCAACTCACAGTGACCCTACAGGAAAGAGTAGAATTGCCCCACAGTTTCCAAGGAGTCACCGGTGGATGTGAACTGCTGATCTTTCGGTAGCAGCTACAGCACTTAAGCTGGCAAAAAACAAAATTGGGTTTTTCTATTTCTAATACAGGCAGAATAGCTTATTGCAGACCAACCCTCCTTCTGAGAACTAGAAATGCCTGACAATATTTTCTTAAAAGTCTATCTGACATCATCAACAATCTTCCAAGACAGGAAGAACTTGAAGAACTAAGGTCCCAGTGAGGAAAAGCACAGGGAGGTCAGACAGAGAAATCCAGCTCTACTGTGATAGCTGAGGATCCCTGGTGACGTAGTAGTTAAGAGCTCAACTGCTAACCAAAAGGTCAGCAGTTCAAATCCACCAGCCTCTCCCTGGATACTCTATGGGACAGTTCTACTCTGTCCTATAGAGTCACCATGAGTCAGAATGGACTTGATGGCAACACGTGATAGCCGAGAAGCTGAGAAACTGAATGGGATTTCCTGTAGTCTTATGGGGTTAGGGAACAAAACTGGAGTTCAGAGTCTACACCAAGGAGCAAGAAGTCTTAGTAATACACAAACACCTTATGCTTTGAGTTAGATTCCAGAATTTAATACCCTAGATGTAAAAGTAAGCTAGAAATAGAACAGCCCTCACAAAATTCAAATTTGAATCAGTCTAAATTCTGACTGAATTAAGGAGACATGGCCTGATGATAACTATTTGTCAGATCCATTGCCATCGAGCTGCCTTAAAGAACAGAACAGAACTACCCTCCAGGGCTTCCAAGGATGGCCTGGTGGATTTGAACTGCTGACATTTTGGTTAGCAGCCATAGCTCTTAACCACTGTGCCATCAGAGTTTCCAGAAACAAAATAAAATCCTTTCTAGTAAAAGATAAGACCATTCAGAGCCTTATATTACCTTTATAACCTTCATATAAGATGTCTAGTATTCAATAAAAATATTATTTTGTCTCCTGAGACAAAACCAAATGACCAAAAACTAAGAGGAAAAAAAACAGGCAATAGAAACAGATATTGGAGATTCATAGGAGATCCAGATACTGGAATTATCACAATCTTTAAAATAATCATGGTTAACATGTTCAAGAAATTGGATAAGATGACAAAATGATTAAAAATCAGATGAAATCCTGAAACTGGAAAATACAATAACTGAAACTAAGAACACAAGAGATGTATTTAATAGCATATTAGACACAGCTGAAGAGGATTGGTGAATCAGGTCAAAAGAATTTATACTGAATATGAAAGAAAAAGTGTAAAATGCAGAACAGGATATAAAATTTATACACAACATAGTGTAAAACCCTAACACCCATGTAACTATTGTTAGGTGGTGCCATCCTACTCACAGCAACCCTGTGCATGACGGGACAAAACACTGCCCAGGCCTGCAGCATCCTCGAAATTGTTGCTGGTTGAGCCCATGGTTGCTGCCACTGTGTCAATCCATCCTGGTGAGGGTCTTCTCTTTTGCTGACCCTTTGTTTTACCAAGTATGATGCTCTTGTCCCAGGACCAATCCCTCTTAGTAACATGTCTAAAGTATTAAGATGAAGTCTTGCCAGTCTTGTTTCTAAAGAGCATTGTTGCTATTCTTCTTCTAAGACAGATTTGTTCATTCTTCTGGCAGTCCAGGGTATCTTCAATATTCTTCACCAGTGCCATAACTCAGATGCTCCAACTCTTCTTTGGTCTTCCTTATTCATCATCCTACTTTCACATGCATATGAAACAACTCAAAATATCATGGCTTAGGTTAGGCACACCTCAGTTTTTAAAGTGACATCTTTGCTTTTTTAACATTTTACGGAGGTTTTTTGCAGCAGATGTACCCAGAGCAATCAGTCATTTGATCCCTTGACTGCTGCCTTCCATGGACACTGATTGTAGATCCAAGTAAAACAAAATCTTTTACAACTTCAATCTGTTCTCCATTTATCATGATGTTGCTCACTGCTCCAGCTATAAGGCTTTCTATTTTCTTTATACATGCAATTGGAAACCCAGAATTATGAGATAACAAATGATAGGAAAAAATATTCAAAGAGATAATAGCTGTAGATTGGACAGGAACACAGAAGAAAATGAGATTAAAACAGCATGCCAGCCCAGGGGCAAGGAGTAGAAGGCAGGAGGTGACAGGAAAGCTGGTAACAGGGAACTCAAGGTTGAAAAGGGAGGGTGTTGACTGGCTGCAGGGTTGTTAAACAATGTCACATAAGACAGTATTTGTATTAACTGTTTAATGAGAAACTAGTTTGTTCTGTAAACATTCATCTAAAGTACAAAAAGAAAAAAGAGATAATGGCTGGAAAATTTTCAGAAAATGATGAAAATAATCAAGCCACATTAAGTCCTATGAACACTAAAACCAAAACCAAACTCACTGCTGTTGAGTTGATTCTGACTCATAGTGATCCAATGAGAGAGAGCAGAACTGCCCTGTAGAGTTTCCAAGGAAAGCCTGGTGGATTCAAACTGCTGATCTTTTGGTTAGCAGCCATAGCACTTAACCACTCCGCCACCAGGGTTTCCATGAACACCAAACAGAATATATACATATTACCTTTATAGGAGCTTTAATCTCACAACAGCAACAACAGGTGCCATAAGAAATGAGATCTTTAAAATGCTGAAAGAAAACACCTGATAACTCAGAATTCTATGTCCAGTGAGAAAATATCTTTCAAATTTTTCTTTAGATTCAGTGTAATCCCTGGCAAAAAGATCTACAGATTTTTAAAAATAAATTAAGAAGCTGATTCTAAAATTTACAAAAATGCAAAGAACCAAAATTAGCCAAAAGGAACCTGAAGAAAAACAAAATTGGAAGATTTATTGTACCAGACATCAAAACATATTATAATACTACAATAATTAAGACAGTATGATATCTACAGAAAGACAAATAGACCAATAAAACAGAAGAGAGTTTAGAAACTCTTTAAAATGCTGAAACAAAACACATGATGACATAAAATTCTACAGCCAGTAAAAAAATATCTTTCAAATTTTTCTTTAGATCCAATGTAATCTCTGGCAAAAATCCACATACGTATGGATACTTGGTTTATTCAAAGATGACACTAAAGAGTAGTGGGAAACAATCCTTTCAATAAATGGTGCTGGGTCAACTAAATACCATTTTTGGTATCCTTATTCACTCACTATTATTCACTCACTATACACAAAAACCAATTAAAATGGATTATAGTTTTCATTTTTTGATCAGCCATACTCATTATTAAGCTCATTTTCATTGTCAACAATCAAGTGAATTTTTAAGAGTTATCACTTAACCACTAGGCAACCAGGGTTTCCTAAGGGCAGGCAAAGGAAGCATTGGCTTTGGTACTGGCTCCAGCTCAAGGGTAACTAACAGAGTCCAGGGACCATGTCCTCAGGGTACCCTCCAGTCTGACAGACCATCACGTGTGGTCTTTTAATAGAGTTCTAATTCTGCACACCCAGTATTTTTTCCTGCTATGTCAGGGACTTTACGTTGTGTTCCCTATCAGGTGTGTATAAATTCTTTATTGAACACAGTGTATATGTATCACATGTATCTTCTTCCACTCTGTCACTCATTGTAAAGGTATCTTAAACAAGACCCAGTACCACTAACCACAGTGATAATTGGACTACATTAAGAATTTGTTTACCATTAACAGAATGCAAAGATGAGTGATGGAATGGAAGAAGGTACATGTGATACATATACACTGCGTTCAATACAGAATTCATATGCACCTGACAGGGAATACAATGTAAAGTCCCTGATATAGCAGGAAAAAAAACAAATGGGTGTACAGAACTAGAACTCTATTGCCAGGCCAAGTCTGTCAGATTGGAGGGTTCCCCTAAGGATATGGCCCCTGGACTCTGTTAGCCCAGAGCTGAACCAGTACCAAAGCCAACTCTTCAGACAAAGACTGGACAGGACTATAAGACACAGAATGATGCTGGCAAACAATGTGCTTCATGGCTTAAATATATACATGAGGCTATCTGAGCAGCTCTTGTCCCGGGGGGAAATGAGAGGGTGGAGGGGAGTGGGGGCTGGTTAAATGGTTACAAAAGTAGAGAATGGAAAGTAGAAGTGTGCTGTCACAGGGTGGAGAGAGTAGCTACAGCCACATAGCAGTATGAGTTTTATATGGTAAACTGACTTGAGTTGTAAACTGTCATTTAAAGCACTGTATTTAAAAACACACACACACACACACACACACACACACAAAGTACTTTCCTGGTAAAACAGTATTAAACAAAATGACCCTGTAACGCTAAGCCAAGCCAAGTGCCATCGAGTCGGCTGTAACGCTGAAAGTTAAAAAAAAAATCATATCCAGAACACATAAAGAACTCTTCTACATCATTTAGAAAAGAATAAATAACTCAACAGAAAAAATGGTCAAAAGACTTGAATTCCCCCTTCACAAAAGAATGGCCAGTTAACATGTAAAAAGATGTACAAGCTTATTAGTCATCAATGAAAATACCACAATACAGTACCATTACACAGCCACCAGAATGGCTAAAATGAAAAAAAGAAAAACAATAAAATATGTTGGTGAGGCTTAGTACAACTGGAAGTCTCATATACTGTAGGTGAGAATATATACTGGCTCAGTCACCCTGGGAAACTGTTGGCCAGTACTGACTGCGGTACAGTGGATCACTTTTACAGGGCCTTTCTCTCCACAGCACAGTGGTTAAATGTCACAGCTATTAGCCAAAAGACTGGGAGTTTGAATCCACCAAGAACTCCTTGGAAACTCTATGAGACAGTTCTACTCTGTCCTATAGGGTCACTATGAGTTGGAATCAACTCAAAGGCAATGGGTCATTTCTTTTTTTTTTAGTGTTTCTCTCCAAGGTCTTACAACTCCCACCAAAGTGACTAGGTTGGACTATACAAATAAGGTAACTGTAGCCCACTAAGGGGACTGGATAGATTGTTAATGTAAATAAATTTCATGGCACCTGTGTGGGGTAGGACTAGGCAAATAAGGTCTACAGAGCCCTAAAGAAAAAGATTAGTCAGTTTTATCATCCAACAAGGCTTAAGATGAGCCAGCCCACAGGCAAGAGGAGCGAAGAAAAGCCAGGAGAAGGCACATCGTCTGGACCTGGGATCCCTGTGCTGAGACCCTCCTAGACCCAGGAAACAGAGAGTTATAACACTGGAGAAGACAGGGACATGCAACAGCAGAGGCAAAAGAACCAGGAGGCTGGCAGAAGATGGCATTGTGTGCTTCCTGCTTCAGAGTAAGAAAGCTGAGTTCAGGCAAGAAGATGAAGGAGTAGGGTGCCCGTGGGCACTTGGTGGAGCTAGGTTTGCCAACCCACAGAATTACAGTACTTACTGGTGGAGAGGGATGCTTCTGGGGGCCTACTGCAGAGATAAAAGAGTTCAAACACTTACTCAACTAGTCAAAGGCCTAGTGACCAGACAGGTGTGCCTGACAGTGCTGAGAAGAGGCTGATGGCAGGACTGAATCCTGAGTGTTCCTGAACCTGAATTGTAACATGTTACTTACCTAATAAACCCTATAACTATGAGTATGGTCTCTGAGTTTTGGGTGGCCACTGCAACAAACTATCAGGCTCAGCAAGGAAGTAAAGATTGCCATGGGAGGGATGATTTGTATCAAAACTAGCAGAGATAGTAGAGGGGAGACATATCTTAACTCTGCCTCCCAGCAATCAGCTTTGGGCTGTGGATCTTCATTCTCCTACCTCTTTGTGAAGTTAGAGGTCAGACAACGCCCCTACCAGTCATTTTTATACTGACTAAAGCTCAAAATATATACATACCCTATGACTCAGCAACTACATACATGTATGTACATGAAAGCACCAAAAACACATTTACAAGGTTTGTAGCTATGTTGTAATAGCCCCAAACTGGAAACAATCCAATTGCCTATCCCCAGTAGCACACATAAATTGCTATATATACATACAGTGGGATACAATAAACACAACAGTGAACAAGTCACTGCTACAGGCAACTTCAAGGACAAGTCTTATGATACAACCTTGAGAGATAAAAGTGAGACACAAAAAAGTACATACTGTAAAACTGCATTCATGCAAACTTTGTAATTAATCCACAGTTTTAAATGTCAGAACAGTGATTAGGAAGATGAGGGTTTGTGGGGTGCTGGTAGTGCTATATTTCTTAAAATGGTGGTAATAACACACAAGTACTCACTTTAAGTTATTACAAAATTAGAACAGGTAACAAAAATCACCACAAAATTTAACAGGAAATAAGCCTCCCTGGGCAAGAGTCATCAGAAACAACCAACAATAGAATTAAACACCCCGAAAGTTTAGATTTTAAATTATCCAGTATAAAATTAAAAAGTAAACCCTCCTAAATACAAAAGAAGCCCCTGAGTGGCTCAAACAGTGAAGTACTTGGCTACTAACTGAAAAGGTAAAAAGTTCAAGCCCACCCAGAGGTATCTTGAAAAAAGGACCTGGTGGGCAGAGCCAAGATGGTGGTCTAAGCACATGTCTCCCTATATCCCTCTGGAAACCAAGACCTGAACTGATAATCAAATGGAGCCTTCTGATCACCTAATCAGCCCCAGGATACAGCACAGGGCTGTTAATTTGGACTTCATACCACTGAGCAAAAAACCTCCTTTCGCTGACTCCCGCTCCTGGCTAGTCCTGGCTCTCACGGACTGAAGGTAAATGCATCATTTTGACTTTTTTCTTCTCTGTCTTGGCCAGCAGGCGGAGCTGGGTCTTGCCTAGTGGCTAGACTGAGATGCACTGCTTGGGGGATACGCAGGTAAAAAGCAGTAATTTACACAGTCTTGCCTATGGTGGGGGGCCTGCAACAGAAGCAGAGGAATCACTACCTCTCAGCACCTCTATCTGCCACCTATGTGGAGGGCACCATCTTGGATACGGTGGCCGCAGTTGGACCTAATTCTTAGCTTGGGAGCCACAGTCTGCCCACAGGAGAGCACTTTTCTACCAGAAAAGTGATACTTTATACAGTGTAACCTAAAGCTGGGCCCTGTCAGCAGAGGCCAATAGGGCAGTAGCATTGCTGTATTCTGAATTAGTTTGTGTCACCTGGGGTTGGATATAGAGGTGTTTACTTTGCCAGTTGGGAAGAGGGACCCCTACACCTGAAAACCTGTCTGACTTGGGAAGTGGTCAGATACTTTTTACTTTACATTTTAAGACAGCCTAGAGAAACATCTGCAGTCTATCTTCACAGTATCTCTTCCAGCCTCTACTTACTCACATGGGACCCAAAAAGCAACACACACTTGTGACACACAAGAAATCACCCATGGCTTCAGAAGGCTCCGAAACAAAACAACCAAGGAGTTTTCCAGATGAAGAAACTTTTATGAAAGCATCAGAAAGTGAATACAAAATGATTATATACAGAGCCCTTCTAGACCTTATACAAGATTCAGGAGAACAAAATGAAAAATTAAGCAAGATGTTTGATCTGATGGAACACCAGTACTCTGAAATCCAACAGATCAAGAACAAAATCAAAGACATAGAAACTTCAATACAAAGACAAGAAAACAGAATGGAACAAATGGAAAAAAGAATTTCTGACTTGGAAGACAGAGCGACTGATGCCAGCATCTGTGAGCAGAAATCAGAAAAAAGAAAAATGAAGAAGCATTAAGAAGCATGTTGGACTCCATTAAGAGGAACAACCTTCGAATAATTGGAGTCCCTGAACAAGGTGAGACACCTGAGAACACAGCGAGTATTGCTGCTGAGCTGCTGACAGAAAACTTCCCAGAAATCATGAAGGAAGAAAACACAGACCTCTCAGATGCATATCATACGCCACCCAATATAGATCTCAAAAGAAAGACTTCAAGACATATTATAATCAAGCTTAACAAAATGAAACATAAGCAGCAACTATTAAAGGCAGCAAGACTCAAAGCAAAGCTACCATTCAGAGGGAAACCCTGTAGGCTCTTGTCAGATTTCTCAGCAGAAACCATGCTGGCACGGAGACAGTGGCATGACACATTCAAAGCCTTGAAGGAGAAGAACTTCCAATCAAGAATTATGTATCCAGCAAAACTATCTTTCAAATACAAAAATGAAATTAAGACATTCGCAGATAAACAGAAACTCAGAGACTTTGTAAAAACCAAACCAAAACTACAAGCAATATTGAAAGAAGTTCTTGGCTTTGGCTTAGAAGAAACTAACTTTATATTTTAGAATGACACATTACTCAAAACTCTACTCATTTAGGGAAGACTCCAGAGTCAATCACAGCTTTAATACTGAAAGAAGCAATCCAGTGATTATCATGAAAACCATGGTGCCATCATATTAAAAACAGGGATGTACTACAGTCATTATAGTGCTTCCAGATGGAGAGGAAGATGACAAGACTGGTAGTAACTGAAATTGGGTTTATATATAGTTTATTAAGGGGGATCATGGGGCAGCTGTAAAACACAACAAAGATGTATCATACCATTTCAAGAAATCTAACACAGGAGTCTCAACAACTACAATAACAGCTCTGAAAAAGGTGAAAAACCAACTCACAAAAAAGAATGCCCCAGAACAGACCAATAAGAACAACAGAGAAAATATCAACATAAAAATAAACATATCACAATGCCAGCAGTGAACACATACCTATCAATAATTACATTGAATGTGAATGGACTGAATGCTCCAGTAAACAGACATCAAGTGACATCTTGGATCAAAAGACATGACCCATCCATATGCTGTCTACAAGAAACTCACTTGAGACCTAAAGATAGGAACAAACTGAAAATTAAAGGATGGAAGAATATATATCAAGCTAACAATGAACAAAGAAGAGCAGGGGTGGCAATTCTAATCTCAGACAAAATCAATTTTAATGTCAAATCCACCATCGTGGACAAAGATGGACACTATTTATTGCTGAAAGGTTCAGTACACAGGCAAGACTTAACTATATTAAATATTTATGCACCTAATATCAGAGCACCTAAGTACATCAAAGAAACACTGACTACACTCAAAAAAGAGTTAGATGACTACACAATAACAGTGGGAGACTTCAACACTCCACTCTCAATACTGGACAGATCATCTAGAAAAAAGCTCAGTAAAGATACAGAAGACCTCACTGTCACAATTAACCAACTAAACCTCATTGATATATACAGAACTTTACACCCATAAGCAGACAATTACACCTTCTTCTCCAGTGCACATGGAATATTCTCCAGAATTGACCATGTGTTAGGACATAATGCAATTCTCAACAAAATCTATACCACTGTATTACTGCAAAGCATCTTCTAAGATCATAAAGTCATAAAAGTCAAAATCAGTAGCAGAAAAAATATAGATAGAAAGTGGAACTCTTGGAAACTGAACAACATCTTACTCAAAACAACATGGGTTATAGAAGAAATCAAGGATGAAATAGAGAAATTCATGGATTCCAATGAGAATGAAAACATTTCCCATCAGAACCTATGGAATACAGCCAAAGCAGTGCTCAGAGGTCTGTTTATCTCCATAAATGCACACATCTGGAAGGAAGAAAGAAACCAGATCAAGGAACTAACCCTACAGCTTGAACAAGTAGAGAGAGAACAACAGAGGAACCCCTGAGGCACCAGAGGAAACCAGATCATAAAGATTAGAGCAGAGCTAAATGAATTAGAGAATAGAAAAACAACTGAAAAACATTGAAAAGACCAAAAGCTGTTTTTTTGAAAAGATGAACACAATTGACAAACCACTGGCTAAACTTACTAAAGAAAAGCAGGAAAGGAAACAAATAACACAAATTAGAAATGAGAGGGGAGTGGTTACAACAGATCCAACAGAAATCAAAAATATCATAACAGAATACTATGAAAGACTGTACTCTAACAAATTTGAAAACCTAGAAGAAATGGACAAATTCCTCGACTCATACCACCTACCCAAATTATCACAACGTGAAGCAGAACAACTAAATAAACCCATCACAAAGGAAGAGATTGAAAAGGTCATCAAAACACTGCCAACCAAAAAAAGCCCGGGCTCAGATGGCTTCACTGCAGAATTCTACCAAGCTTTTAGAGAAGAGTTATCTCCAATACTAATGAGACTATTTCACAGTATAGAAAGGGATGGAGTACTCCCAAACGCATTCTATGAAGCCAGCAGAACCCTGATACCAAAGCCAGGGAAAGACCCAACAAAGAAGGAGAACTACAGACCGATATCACTCATGAAGCTAGATGCAAAAATCTTCAACAAAATTCTTGCCAATCAAATACAACAACATATCCAAAAAATAATCCATCCTGACCACGTTGGATTCATACCAGGGATGCAAGGCTGGTTCAACATCAGAAAAACAATTAATGTGATTAACCACATAAATAACACAAAAGACAAGAATCACCTGATTTTGTCCATTGATGCAGAAAAAGCATTTGATAAAGTCCAACACCCATTCATGCTAAAAACACTGAGCAAAAATAGTCATAGATGGAAAATTCGTCAACGCAATAAGGGCTGTTTATACAAAGCCAACTACCTACGTCATCCTGAATGGAGACAGACAAAAAGACTTGAGAACAGGAACTAGACAAGGATGCCCACTCTCACCTCTCCTATTCAACATTGTACTAGATGTTCTAGCCAGAGCAGTTAGACAAGACCAAGAAATCAAGGGCCTCTGCATTGGCAAAGAAGAAGTCAAAATCTCCCTGTTTGCTGATGATATGATTGTATATGCAGAGAATCCCAAAGAATCTATAAGTAAAGTACTCAGACTGATAGAAGAGTTCAGCAAAGTCTCAGGATACAAGCTAAACATAAGTAAATCAGTAGGATTCCTTTATACCAACAACGAGACTGTTAATGAAGAAATCATCAAATCAATACCATTTACTATAGCCCCTAAGAAGACAAAGTACTTAGGAATTAATCTAACCAGAGAAATAACAGACCTTGACAAAGAGAACTACAAGCCCTTACTACAAGAAACTAAGAGAGACTTAGATAAATGGAAAAACCTACCCTGCTCATGGATAGGAAGACTTAACATTGTGAAAATGTCTCTTTTACCCAAAGCAATCTACTTATATAATGCAATCCCAATACAAGTTCCAGCATCATTTTTTAACAAGATGTAGAAACAAATCACCCATTTTGTTTGGAAAGGGAAGAAGCCCCGGATAAGTAAGGTACTACTGAAGAAGAACACACTGGGAAGCCTCTCATTACCCGACCTTAGAACATACTATACTGCCACAGTGGTCAAAAAAGCTGGTACTGGTACAAGAACAGACAGACGGATCAATGGAACAGAATTGAGACCCCAGAGATGACACCATCTGTCTATGAACAGCTGATATTCGACAAAGGCCCTAAGACATTAAACTGGGGTAAAAACAGTATCTTCAACAAATGGTCCTGGCAAAATTGGATATCCAACTGAAATAAACTGAAACAAGATCTATATCTTACACCTTATACAAAAACCAACTCCAACTGGATAAAAGACCTAAATATTAAACCTAAAACGATAAAGCTCATCCAGGAAAAAGTAGGAACAACAATGGAGGTTTTAATACACAATGTGGACAGACTCCAAAATCTGTCAAAGAAACCACAATCAACAGAAGAGAAAATAGATAAATGGGAACTATTAAGAATCAAACACTTTTGCTCATCCAAAGACTTTATTAATAGAATTAAAAGGACACCTACAGAATGGGAAAAAATATTTGGCAACTCTATGTAGACTGACGCCTGATCTCCATAATCTATAAGATACTACAAAATATCACTAAGAAGAAGATAAATCATCCAATTAAGTGATGGGCAATGGAGATGGACAGACATTTCCCTAAAGACGAGATCCAGACAGCCGAAAACACATGTGGACATGTTCACGATCTTTAGTTATTAAAGAAATTAAAACAAGCCTACAATCAGATACCATCTCACCCCAACAAGGTTGGCCATGATCCAAAAAACACAAAACAATAAATGGTGGAGAGGCTGTGGAGAAAGTGGAACTCTGCTACACTGTTGGTGGCCTTGTAAAATGGTCCAGACTCTTTGGAAAGCAATTTGATGCTTCCTCAAAAACATGGATATCGATAAAACATATGACCAAGTAGTAATTCCACTACTTGGAATATACCCTACAGAATCAAGGCCTTTCACACCAATGGACACATGCTCAAGAATGTTTATTGCAGCACAGTCGACAATAGCAAAAAGATGGAATCAACCCAGATGCCCAACAACAGAAGAATGGATACGTAAACTATGGTATATATACTCAATGGAGCACTACCCAATGGTAAAGAATAATGATGATTCCTGGAAACATCTCATAACCTGGTTTCAACTGGAAGACATTATGTTGAATGAAAGTAGTCAGCGACAAAAGGACAAATACTGTATGAGATCTCTACAATAAGATCTCAAAAACAGACTTGTGTATAGAAGAAAAGACTCTTTGACAGCTGCAAGGGAGGGGAGGGAGGAAGGGTATGGGGGAGGATTTAGAGTAGATAGTTGCTAGAAATCTGGTTGGGTGAAATCAGTGACAGCACACATTAGAAACAAGAACAATATGAAGTGGACTTCAGCATAACTTGAATACTCCTTCCATCTTACCCAATATTGCAAGGACAGAGTAGCTGGGGTGGGGGCGGGGGACCATGCTCTTAGGTGAATTCCAGGCCAACTGGCACAACTAGCATTTTGCTCTCTGCACCCCACATTGGTGAGTGGTGTCTGGGGTCTTAAAAGCTGCCAAGCTGCCATCCGAGGACACAGCAAATGATCCCAACTCAGCAGGAACGGATGCTCACCGAGGACCAAAATGACATGGGGGAAAGACAATCCAGAAGATAGACAGACCCACATGAGTGGGTGCCTACATCGACTTGGGACCAGAAGAAACAGATGGTGCCCAGTCACCACCACTGATAGCCGCGATGGAGCTCACTAGGTTGAGTCTCACTGGCAACACAAGAATAAAAAGGGGTGCATCCTGAGATCTCCACTAAAAGACCTCAACTGATGGTCCAGTGGTGTCGGGGTTCCCCTGGGAGCATGGCCTCTGGCCTTGATGCTGCCCTTGCCCATAAATCATAACAAAGGTTCACTCTTCGGACACGAATGGATTGGACTTGGCGATGCAGACTGACCATAGACTGGATGCACTTTATGGTTCTATACATCTATAGGATATCATCCTGCAGACTTCTGGCCAGAGGAAAGAGAGTGGGTAGAGAGGAGGGGAAAGGAGACTGTTGGGAGGATGAGACATGCATGGAACAGAGAGGAACAGTGTGCTGTCACCGGACAGGGAGAGCAGTGGAAGCTGCATATAGGTGGGCATGTAAATTTATACGTGAATGTACATTTTCACTCAGTCATATTAAATAAAAAAGAAAAGAAAAAAAAAAGAAAAAAGGACCTGGTGATCAACTTCCCAAAACTTTGCCATTGAAAACTCCAGGGATTCCAGTTCTACTCTGACACACATGAGGTCACCATGAGTTGGAGTTGACTCATCATGAGCTACAGTCAATCCAATATGAAAAAAAAAGCTTTTTTCTTCAAAAGAGAACAACAAAAAGAAAAACTAAAGAACAAAGAGGCTACACAGTGAAGGAAACAAACGTAAATAAAATACATATACAGTACAATAGATTGACAGAGCTAAGACCAAATGTATCAGTGACAACAATGGCTTAAGAAAGCAATACAAACAATAACATTTACAGATTGGCTTATAAAACAAAAAACAATTCAATACAGTATACATGAGAAATATCTAAAAGGAAGTGGTTCAACAAGGCTAAATGTAAAGGGATAGGCAAAGGCATAAAAAAGGGTGAGGCGGGAAGGGAGAAACGGTGGTTGTCATCTTACCAAAAACACAAAGAGCTCTGGGGTTATGTTCTTATATCCTTGAGCTGATAGCCAGCTGGAAGCTGAGGCAGGGATGGAGAGTGCATGGAGCCCTAACGTAGCATTCTGCTCTGCATCTAAAGTATTCAATGCTTGTTTAAAACATAGCAGGCTGAACACAACTATTTGTTGAACAAATAAATTCAGGAAGACATCAAAACTAATTAAAAAAAAAACCTAATTTCAAATGTCTGAAGACAGCTCATTCCATATTGTTCCAGAGTACACTGCTAAGATCAATAAGGATAAATAATAATGATAAGGAGTGTCATGATGATGGTAATATTGAACGCTTTCTACATCCCATATACAAGTTACATGCAGTCTTATTTAATCTTCACTTAAGAGATAGACACTTCTATTACCCGTATTTCACAGATGAAGAATCAGAAGCTTAAGCAAAAGGAGTAAGTAACTTCCCAACCTTCTCTAGACTGAGGCGCAGGGACAAGATGTCGTGGTAGTCAGACACCTTCTGTAGTCCCTCTTAAAACAAAGACAGGAAAAAACAACTGAATTGTTTATACATGACAAACTAGGAGTCCTGCACATCAAAGGCTAAGTTAAGAAACTGAACTGAGTGGCAGAGGGAGAGAGAGACACTTCAGAAGCAGCAAGAAGTCGCCAGACCTGATCTGATAGGAACTGGCACACAGGAGACATCTTCCACAACAGGAGAGATTATGCAGCAGAAAGTCTACTCACGCCTCCAGAACAGTGAAAACTGGCATGCAATCGGCAAAAGGTAAGTACTTACATCTAACCTATCATGTGGACCAAAAGTCTTTCCTTTGGCAAAAACCTCTCTCCCACTTATCTGTCCCCTTCCGGCTCTGCACGGGGTCCAAGCTGGCTTCAGAGACCAATGTATCCCCTGGGCCAGAAGCAGAACCCCTTACATGCCCTGAGCCATTTTTCTGGCTTTGGAAAGGGAACAAATTAACAAACAAGAAAAGTAATCCACCAACTCCCTCAAACCAGGAGCTCAAAGCAGTAACAGTTCTTCCCTTGCCTAAGCACAGGCATAAGGAGTCCATGGACACTGAATGCCTTTAACCCCTGCACAGACCTGTGTGAGACTATTACAGCAATGTAGGCCCTCAGCAGCACATTACAGCACAATATATACCTGATCTATCAGCTATATAGTGGAGAGGCAGGTTGTGACATTTGACACTGCTCTGCCTATTAAGCAAGGTCCTCATCTACCCACACAAGGGGCCTGAGGAGAGGTAGCTCCACCCATGCCACCTTGCCATCTGTGATAGGGGTCCAACAATATGTGGTATCTCTCTGTTCTTAGAGCCAACAGCACTGGATGCCACAGTCCAGCTGCAAATTCCATCTACCTACAAGCTTTAGAGAACAGGGACACACTTTCCTCACAGATACTCAGGAGCAGCTGTCAGTTCCTGTACACTGCTCAGCACATGACCTTCTACTAAAGCCAGAAACCTTTGCCTACACCAATCACCTATGCCTATCTAGGGCTATAGCTGAATGCTTGCACCACACACATGGTGACCAACTACCTGGATACCTGAGCTAAATCTACAGCAGAAAAGCAAATGGACTCCAGGCTCACGTACCTAGTAACAGCTCAACATCTGGTGATATGACAGCTTCAAAGTTGCCAATAATCCAACTAGCTAACATGAGCAGCCTATTGGGAAATACCAAAACAAAACAAGAAGTTAGGATACAATAAGCAAACATAAAATAAATACAACAACTTATCGATCGCTCAGAGACAACAGTCAATATCAGATCATATAAAGAGGCAGAGCATGATGGCTTCAGCAAGTTTCCAAAACAAAGAATCAAAAAAATCTTCAGTAATTCCACTACTTGGAATATATCCTACAGAATCAAGGCCCTTCACACCAATGGACACCTGCACCAGAATGTTTACCGCAGCACAGTCCATGATAGCAAAAAGATGGAATCAACCCAGATGCCCAACAATAGAAGAATGGATAGGTAAACTATGGTACATATACTCAATGGAGCACTATGCAATGATAAAGAATAACGATGATTCCAGGAAACATCTCCTAACCTGGTTTCAACTGGAAGACGTTATGTTGAGTGAAAGTAGTCAGCGACAAAGGGACAAATACCGTATGAGACCTCTACGATGAGATCTCAAAAACAGACTTGTGTATAGAAGAAAAGACTCTTTGACAGCTGGAAGGGAGGGAGGGAGGGAGGGGGAGTGGGGGAGGGTTTAGTTTAGATAGTTACTAGAAATCTAGTTGGGAGAAAGCGGTGATAGCATACATTAGAAACAAGAACAACATTAAGCGGACTTTAGCATAACTTGAGTACTCCTTCCATCTTAACTCAATACTGCAAGGATAGAGTAGCTGGGGCGGGGGGCAGGGGACCATGCTCTTAGGCGAATTCCAGGCCAGTTGGCACAACTAGCGTTTTGCTGAGAGAGCTCTCTGCACCCCACATTGGTGAGTGGTGTCTGGGGTCTTAAAAGCTGCCAAGCTGCCATCTGAGGACACAGCAAATGGTCCCAACTCAGCAGGAATGGATGCTCACCGAGGACCAAAATGACATGCAGTAAAGACAACCGAGAAGACAGAGAGACTCACAAGAGTGGGTGCCTACATCGACTTGGGACCGGAAGAACCGGAAGGTGCCCGGCCACCACCAGTGATAGTCACGATGGAGCTCACAGACAGGAGTCTCACTGGCAACACAAGAATAAAAAGGGGTGCATCATGAGATCTCCACTAAAAGACCTCAATTGATGGTCCAGCGGTTTTGGGGTTCCTCTGAGAGCATGGCCCCTGGCCCTGATGCTGCCCTTTCCCATAAATTATAACAAAGGTCCACTCTTTGGACAGGAATGGATTGGACTTGGCAATGCAGAGTGACCATATACTGGAAGCACTTTATGGTTCTGTACATCAATAGGATATCATCTTGCTGACCTCTGGCTGGAGGAAGGGGAGTGGACGGAGAGGAGAGGAAAGGAGGCTGTAGGGAGGATGAGACATGTATGGAGCAGAGAGGAATAGTGTGCAGTCACCAGACAGGGAGAGCAGTGGAAGCTGCATATAGGTGGGCATGTAAATTTATACGTGAATGTACATTTTCACTGTTAAATAAAAATAAAAAAAAAAAATCTTCAGAATATGAGCCCAAAGAGACAAAAAGGGCTACGTAAACCAGGGACTACATTAGCATGACAGCAAAAGAACTAGATGGTTCCCGGCTACTACCAATACCTCCGTTTAGAGACTCAACAAAGAGTCCCTGATGGAACAGAAGAAATGAAGGCTGCAGAGCTCAAACTCTAGTAAAAAGATCTGACTTGATGGTCTGACAGACTGGAAGGTCCCCTGAATACACGGCCCCTAGACTCTTTCTGAGCCCAGAACTAAAGCCAGCTCCTCAGACAAAGATTAAACTGATCTATAAGACATAAAATGATACTGGTAAAGAGTATGCTTCTTGAGTTAAGTAAATACAGAAGACAAACTGGGAAGCTCTTGTCCAGAAGCAAGATGAGAAGACAGAGGGGGACAGGAGCTGGTTGAATGGACATGGGAATCATGGGGCTGAGAGGAGGAATGTGCTAACAGTATGGAGACAGTAACTAAGGTCACATAACAAGCTATGTGTAAGTTTTTGTATGAGAAACTGACTTGAATTATAAACTTTTACTTAAAACACAATAAAAAATATTTTTAAAAAAGAAATCTTCCAGATGAAGAGAACTTCCTGGCATTACTGGAGGTAGAATACAAAAGATTAATATACAGAACACTTCAAGAGATCTTAGAAGAAATCAGGCAAAACACAAAACAAGCCAAGCAGCACACAGAGGAAGCAACTGAGGAACTTTCGAAGATTAGAGAAGACCATAATGACAAATTTAACAGGCTACAAGAATCCAGACAGGGACAGCAAACAGAAATCCAGAATTAAATAAGTCATCAGAAAGCCACAGGAGCAGAATTAGGCACGGAAGTCAGAATTAGCGAGACTGAAGATAAAGCACTTGACACCAACATACTTGAGAAAAATCAGACAACATTATTTTATTTTTTTATTGTGATTGAGTGGAAGTGTACAATCTGGTTTAAATTTGCATGCCCGCCTATGTGCAGCTCCTACTGCTGTCCTTGCCCAGTGACAGCACACCCCTTTCTGTTTCATACAAGTCATATCCTTCTAACAATCTCCTGTTCCCTCTTTTCCACCCTCTCCACTCCCCTCTTGTAAGAGGTCAGTAGGACAACATCCTATAGGTGCATAGAACCATGAACTGCACACACAATATGGTCACTCTGTGTCACGAAGTCCAATCCATTCCTGTCTTGGACTGGACTGAGGAGTTGACCTCAGTAATCATTTATGATCAGGGCAGCTTCAGGTCTAGAGGCCATGCTCCCAGGGGAACCCCCTGGCCTTTGGACCATGAGTTGTGGTCTTTTAATGGAGTTCTCAGGGTGCACCCCTTCTTATTCTCGTGCTGCCACTGAGACTCAACTTTGTGAGCCCCATCACAGCTGTCACTGGAGGTGGCCAGGCACCATCTGGTTCTTCTGGTCCCATGTTGATGTAATCACTCATTCACATGGGTCTGTCTTCTGGGTTCTCTTTCCCCCAGGTCGATTTTGTCCTTGGTGATCATCTGTTCCAGATGAGTCGGGACTATTTGGTGTACCTCAGATGGCAGCTTGCTAGCTTTTAAGATCCCAGACGCCACTCACCAATATGCAGTGGAGGAGACTCCCTTAGCAATAGGCTAGTTGTGCCAATTGGCCATGATGTCCCCTGATAGCATGGTCCCCAGACCCTCGCCCCTGCTACTCTGACCTTGCCATATTAGGTTAAGACGGGAAGAGTTTCCAGGTTATGCTGAAGTCCAGTTAAACTGATCTTTCTAATGGGTGCTGTCACTGATTTCACCCAACCAAAGTTCTATCAACTATCTAACCTATAATCAACCGTCTCTCCCTCCATGCCCTCCCCTGCAGCTATCAAAGAGTCTTTTCTTCTGTGCATGAGTCTGTTTTCAAGTCCTTAAAGTAGGGATTTCATACAATATTTGTCCTTGTACTGCTGACTAATTTCACTCAACATAATGTCTTCCAATTGAAATCAGGTTATGAGATGCTTCCTGAAATCATCATTGTTCTTTATCACTGCATAGTGTTCCACTGAGCATATATACCATAGTTTATTCATTCATCTGTTGCTGGGCATCTGAGTTGATTCCATCTTTTTGCTATTGTGGACTGTGCTGCAATAAACATTTGTGTGCATGTATCTGTTGGTGTGAATGCCCTTGATTTGTAGGATACATTCCAAGCAGTAGAATTACTGGGTCAAATGGTATATCTATTTCCATCTTTTTAAGGAAGCGCCAGATTGCTTTCCAAAGAGGCTGTACCATTTTGCAATCTCAACTACAGTGCAGAAGAGTTCCAGTTTCTCTGCAGCCTCCCTAGCATTCATATTTTGTGTTTTCTGGATCATGGCCAGCCCTGTTGGGGTGAGATGATATCTCATCGTAGTTTTGATTTGAACTTCTTTAACAGCTAATGATCGTGATCATTTTTGCATGTGTCTTTGGGCTGCCTGAACCTCCTCTTTAGAGAAGTGTGGGACTCCATCTCCTTTGACCATTGCTTAATTGGATTAATTTATCCTTTTCTCATTGATATTTTGTGGTACCTTGTAGATTACGGAGGTTAGATAGCAGTCTGACACATAGTTGCCAAATATTTCTTTTCATTCTGTAGAGGGTCTTTTAATTCTTTTGACAAAGTCTCTGGATGAGCAAAAGTGCTTGATTCTTAGTAGTTTCCATTTATCTATTTCTCTTCTGTTGATCATGCTTTGTTTGACAGATTTTGAAGTCTGTCTGTGTTGTGTATTAACACTTCCATTGCTGATCCTATTTTTCCTTGGATGACCTTTATCATTTTAGTTTTGATATTTAGGTATTTTATCCAGTTTGAGTTGGTTTTTCTATAAGGTGTAAGATACGGGTCTTGTTTCAATTTTTTGCATATGGATATCCAATTTTACCAGCACCATTTGTTAAAGAGACTGCTTTTACCCCAGTTTAAAGTCCTAGGGCCTAACAAAAAAAATTTTTTTTAAATAAAAAAACCCTAAAAATTATGTGGGACTCTATCAAGAGGAGTAATCTACAAAGGACTGGAGTACAAGAACAGGGGGGATAACAAAAACACAGAAACAAGATTTGCTGGCAGAAAATTTCCCTGATATCATTACAGGTAATATTTTATCCGAGATGCTCATCAAACTCTATAAAAGGTAGATTCCCAAAGAAAGTCACTAACATCTATTATAATCAACCTTACCAAAACCAAAGACAAACAGAGAATTTTAAGAACGACTAGGGATAGAAGAAAAGATACCTACAAAACAAAGTCACTAAGACTAATCCCAGCTATCCAGCAGAAACCATGCAAGCAACAAGGCAACAGGATGACACACATAAAGACTTGAAGGAAAAAACTGCCAGCCAAGAGCTATATATCCAGCAAAACTGTTTCTCAAATATGATGGCGAAATTAGGGCACTTACAGAAAGACAGAAGTTTAGAGAATTTGCAAAAACCAAACTTCTCCAGATATTAAGTGACAGAGTCAGGACTCCAATCCAAGGAGGCTGACTCTAAAATCCTTGTACTCAACCATACACTATACAATCTACAGATTTTAGTTCAAAAATAGGAATAACTTTTTAACATCAAAGGGGTTCAAAAACAGAACTTCAGTGAGACCCCATCAATGGAAGTGTGCAAGAACAGGCTGAATAATGATAATGGCCATCACTGGCCTAATCCTCATTACCAGGTACTGTGTTAAGCACTTTTCCTGAATTTCTTACTAAATCTTCCTAACAATTCTACCTGATACATGTTCTGTTTCATGTATAAAGAGATGGAAGTTCAACGAGATCAATTAGCTTGCTTGAGGTCAGTGTTATGGACTGAACTGTATACCCCAAAAACATGTGCTGTAAATCCAAACCTACACCTGTGGTTATAATCCCATTTGGAAATGGATTTTATTATGTAAATGGGGTAATATTAGTGTAGGGTATATCTTAAATCAATATCTTTTGAGATATAAAAGCAGATTAAGAAAGCAGAAATGGGAAAGACAAATGCCACTGTGGAGGAACCAAAGTTAGAAAGAGACAAGAACATTTCTCCAGAGCTGACAGAGAAAACTTTCCCCTAGTGCTGGAACTCTGAATTTGGACTTCTAACTTCCTAACTGCGAGGAAAAAAAAATTCTGTTTGTGAAAGCCACACAGTTGTGGTATTTCTGCTACAGCAGCATTGGGTAACTAAGACAGAATTTGATACCAGGAATGGGGTGCTGCTCTAACAAATACCTAAAATGTGTAAGTGGTTTTAGAAATGGGTAACGAATGGAAGCTAGGAGAGTTTTAAAGTACCCAAAAGCCAACGATACCTTAAAGAGACTGATGGTAAAATTATCTACATCAAAGGCAATTCTGGTGAGGGCTCAGAGAAAGTGAGGAAAGCGGGGTAGAGCCAAGATGGTGGACTAGACACCCATATCCTTAACTCACTCTGAAAACTAAGGCCAGGACTGATAATTTAATGGAGCCTCCTGAACACCCAGTAAGCCCTAGGACATGGCATAGGGCTGTCATTTTGGACTACATGCCACTGAAGGGGAAACTTCTCTTTTGCTGACCCCCACCCTTGTTGAATGGCCAACTCTCACAGTCTATAGGTAACTACCGGCTTTAACTTTTTTCCTTTTTGCTTGCCTGTGGCAGTGATTGGGCTTAACTGGCAGCAAAGTTGTGCCACAACGCTGACATGACCAGTGGCTGGAATAGTCACACTTTGAGAGCCTGGCTCTGGATTCTGAGAACCACGGACCCTCCACCCCTCTTTCTGAACCTCTGTCATTGATTCGGCTATTTCATAGTGGGCGGGAGAGCCTCTGTGGGATGCCATCTAGTCTGACTGGGAGGTGGATCTACCCAAACAGAGGCCTCAGCAGGGGCAATTCCCAGGCCAGGAGGCTGTGCCAGCCTGGGGAGCACTTCCCCAGAAGAAAAGCTGTGTTTAGCACAGTTTATCCTTTGGGTAGGGTCCAGTAACTGATGACAGCATGACAGTAGCCTGTCTATACTTTGAGCTGGATCACAGCGTCTAGGGACGGATACAGAGGCGCCTCCATTGCCAGTTGGAAAGAGGGGCTTATACACCTGACAGCCTGACTGTTTTTGGAGGCTGTCAGATAGCTTTTACCTTTCAAAATAAGACTCCTTAGGGAGATAACTGTGGTGCAGCCTGATCGCACCTCTTCCAATCTTGACTGAATCACTACATAGGGCCAGATGATGGCCTCCCGGTGACTCCCTAAGTAGGGCTGTGTCTTTGCCAGCTAGGAGGTGGAGCCTGCTATCACAGAGATTCCACTGGGCCCAGTTGCTGGAGTACATAGAGGTAACTGGTGACCAACTACTTTAGATCCTATTAAGGCAACACCAGAGAAACTAAACAACCTCTAGATGCCCAAAAAGCAACAGACCTTGGCCCGACACTTAAGGAAAAATCCAACCATGGCTCCAGAAGGCTCCAAAAAGAAAGAACCAAAGAACTTCCCTGATGAAGAAGCCTTTCTGAAACATTTGGAGGTTGAATACAAAAGAACCATATACAGAGCCCTCCTAGACGTTATGCAAAATTTAGCAGACCAAAATGAAAAATTAAGCAAGTTGTTCGAACTGATGGAACTCTAGCATCCTGAAATCCAACAGATCAATAACAAAATTAAAGAATCAGAAAGCTCAATTCAAAGCCAAGAGAACAGAACTGGACAAATGGAAAACAGACTTTCTGACTTAGGAGACAGAACTACTGACACCAGCATTTATGAGCAGAAATCAGAGAAAAGACACAAGAAAAATGAATAAGCATTAAGAAACATGTGGGACTCTATCAAGAGGAACAATCTATGATTAATTGGAGTTCTTGAACAGGAAGGGACACCTGAAAACACAGAGAGGATTATTGTTGACTTGCTGACAGAAAACTTCCCAGAAATTATGAAAGAAGAGAACACAGATATCCAAGATGCGTATCAACTGCCATGTAATACAGACCCCAAAAGAAAGATTCCAAAACATATTATAGTCAAACTTAATAAAATGAAACATAAGCAGAAACTTTCAAAGGCAGTGAGACTCAAAGCAAAACTAACATTCACAGAGAAGCCCTG
Source organism: Heterohyrax brucei (assembly GCA_028571685.1). Lineage (NCBI taxonomy): Eukaryota > Metazoa > Chordata > Mammalia > Hyracoidea > Procaviidae > Heterohyrax > Heterohyrax brucei. The sequence goes on along the minus strand of CM053140.1, from coordinate 78,834,280 downwards.
CAGGCTTTCATCTGACTTCTCGGCAGATACCATGTTGGCACAGAGGCAGTGGAGTGGCATATCCAAAGCCTTAAAGGAGAAAAACTTCCAACCAAGAATTATATATCCTGCAAAAATGTCTTTCAAATACAAAAATGAAATTAAGACCTTCGCAGATAAACAGAAACTCAGAGACTTTGTAAAAACAAAACCAAAGCTACAAGAAATGCTGAAAGAAGCTCTTGGCTTAAAAAAACAAAATCATTAACTCTATATTGTAGGAGACAATACAGGACACATCATCCAGAAACCTACTCAGTTACGGAAGGCACAAAACCCAACCAAAGCTATAATACTACAAGAAGTGATCCAGTGACCATATGATGAAAACTATGATACCATCACATTAAAAAGAGAGATATATTATAGTAGTTATAGTCTGTCCAGATGGAGAGGAAGTTAATAAGATATTTAGAAGTTAAAATCAGGTTTAAACATACACTATTAAGGAGCACCATAGGGGTAGCCACAAAGCACAACAGAGAAGCGACATATCAAAACAAGAAACGCAATACAAGAGTTTCAACAAACACAAAACCAATACTGAAAAGGGTGAAAAATCAACCCATAAAGAAGAATGTCCCAGAACAAAATAGTAAGAGCAACAGAGAAAACATCAACAGAAAAATAAATACAGCAAAACAACAGCACTAAACACCTATCAATAATTACATTGAAGTTAAATGGACTGAATGCTCCAGTAATGAGATAAGTGACATCCTGGATCAAAACACATGACCCGTCTATACGCTGCTTACACGAAACTCACCTTAGACTTAAAGATGTGAACGAACTGAAAATTAAAAGATGAAATAATACAAACCAGGCTAACAATATACAAAGAAGAGCAGGTGTGGCAATACTAATCTCAGATAAAATAGATTATACTGTAGAAAAAAAAAGTTCAATAAAGACACAGAAGACCTGTACAGGCACTTAACCAACTAGACCTCATCAACATATACAGAACTTTCTATCCATCATGTTGATTTAAATTAGTCAGCAGCACAAGGACAAATATGGTATGAGACCCCTATTTCAAGGACATGAAAACTAACTCACGTACAGAAGAAAACACTCTTTGAAAGCTGCAAGGGAAAGGAGGTAGGGAGGGAGAGGACTGGTTATAGATTAGATAGTGGATAGAAATTTGGTTGGGTGAAATCACTAACAGCACACATTAGAAAGAAGATCAATTTAACTGGACTTCAACATAACCTGAAAACTCTTCCAATCTTAACCCAATAGGTAAAGACAGAGCAGCAGGGGCGGGGGTCCAGGGACCATGCTCTCTGAGGACATCGAGGCCAATTCGTATAACTAACCTATTACTAAGAGAGTCCTCTCTACCCTATACTGGTGAGTGGTGTTGGGATCTTAAAAGCTAGCCAGCTGCCATCCGAGGTACACCAAATGGTCCCAACTCATCCAGAACAGATGATCACCAAGGACAAAAATGACATGGGAGAAAGAGAACCCAGAAGACAGAAAGACCCATGTGAATGGGTGACTACATCAACATGTGACCAGAAGAACCACACAGAGCCTGGCCACCTCCAGTAACAGCTGTGACGGGGCTCACGAAGTTGAGTCCCAGTGGCAACACGAGAATAAGAAGGGGTGCACCCTGAGAACTCCACTAAAAGACCACAGCTGATGGTCCAACAGCCTAGGGGTTTCTCTCGGAGGATGGTCCCTAGACCTGAAGCTGCCCCAATCATAAATCATTACTGAGGTCAATTCCTCAGACAGGAATGGATTGGACTCAGCAACACAGAGTGACCATGTTGTGTGTGCACTTTATGGTTCTATGCATCTACAGGATCCACTGGCCTCTTACTAGTGGTGGAGAAGAGGAAACATGGGTTTATTAAGAGGCTATGACTTGCATAGAACAGAAAGGAGGAATGCACTGTTACCAGACAAAGAGAGCAGTAGGAGCAGCATATAGGCAGGATGAGAATTTAAGCTGGACTGTACACTTTCACTCAATCACAATAAATAAAAAATTTAAAAAAAAGAAAGAAAGAAAGTGAGGAAAGCTATAGACAGAGCCCCTATCATGTTACAGAATACATATATGTACAATGCCAGGAACAGAGTGCTGCCAGACATGTAGATGTTAAATGTGCTCCTGGTACGGTTTTTCAAAGAAAATGACAAACATGACTGGACAGTGGAGGAAGGGTGATGTCTTTTATGCAATCGCAAAGAATTTGTCTGAATTATGTTCAAATGTTTGATGGAACGGAGAACTTGTAAGAGATGACTTGGATATCTGGCTGAGATTTCTAAAAAAGATCTTACAGGGGTGGCATGGCTTCTCCTTGCCACTTATAGAAAAATGTAAGAGGAAAGGATGGACTTAAGATAGAATTGTACAAAATAAAGACTCGGACAATTCTGTGATACAGACTCAGGACACATGTTCTAGAAATTCACCAAGAATGTGGTTACATAACTTTCATTAAAGAAACTGAGCCTGTGACTGATAAATCTAAACCATCACAGCAGATAACCCATCAGCTTAGACTGAAGGGGACACAGACAAGATGAAAGGTAGGAAAGCTGTTTGGCTCTTGGAATTCTACAGGCAGGAAACAGGTCAAAGGAGTTACACCTATGGCCCCCCAAGGAAATAAAAGGACCATCCACAGAGCAGCTTGGGATCAAAAACCAGAGCTATAGCCTCCTAGGTTCACCAACTAGACCAATTTGGTTGTTTTACTAAAAAAATTTTAAAATCCTCACAACTGGACCAATGAAAACATGGATAAAAACCAATAAAAACCATGATAAACAGAGAAAAGACTGAAGTTGTCAAGGATTTCATTTTACTAATTTTACTTTACAATTAATGCCTATGGAAGCAGCAGTCAAGAAACAAACGATATACTACACTGTGCAAATCGGCTTCAAACAGAACTCCTTAAAGTGTTGAAAGGCAAAGGTATCACTTAGAAGACTAAAGTGTGCCTGACTCAATCCACTGCAAAATTGGACAATGAATAAGAAAGAACTGAAGAAGAACTGACACTCTGAATTACATTGGTAAACAACACTGAATATACCATGGACTGCCAGAGGAACAAACAGATCTGTCTTACAAGTAGTACAGCCAGAGTGCGCCTTGGAAGTAAGGATTGTGAGACTTCATCTCACATACTTGGGACATGTTATCAGGAAGAACTAGTCTCTGGAGACGGACATCAAGCTTGGTAAGTTATATGGCCTGTGAAAAAGTGGGAGTCCCTGGACAAGATAGGTTCACACAATGGCTGTAATAACGACGGACTGAAACATATTAACAGTTGTGAGGATGGCACAGGACCAGGAAGAGTTTCATTCTGTTGCGCACAAGGTCACTATGAGTCAGAATCAGCTTGACCGCACCCAACAACAACAACTTTATGCCTGTTACAGCACTGTACTTTGGAAGCAGGTAACTTGTATTCTAAATCCCATCCCCAGGATGGAAATCCACCTTAAGACTCACCCATATTTGATTTAGATGATTCAGAAGATGAGATCCTGGACTTGCAGTTGACTTAAGACTTCTGGAATGCTAAATGTGTTTTGTATGTGCAAAGGCATGAATTGGGGCGGGCCGCCAGGTAGAATGTTATAGATTGAAATGCGGTGTTTCTGTTATAGCAGCACTAGATAATTAAGACAGGCAGTAAGTGGCAGGCCTGTGACATAGAAACAGGTTAAGCTGACAGCAAAGGTCATGCTCTCTCCACTCTGTTCTGTTGCCTCTATGTCAAGAAAGAGGGTATACCTACACAGACAGGACATGTGTCTCTCAGGTCTGTTCAAGATTCTATGAACCGTGGTCTTTCTTTCAGTTCCTTCAAGTGGCTGGGAAAGAACTAGATAGAGTAGATAAGTAAGTCAAATGATAAGACAGAGATAACAGCTACGTTAATTTTAGAAGTCTATATTTTAACTATGTATTTTTAGAATATGCCAATTAAAAGAACACGTAAATGAGTTAGACATATGAGAAGACTTCTAACATAATTCATTGTAAGAAAATACAAATTAAATCCTATGAGACTGACAAAAAACAGAAAGTTACATAATACTTGTAGTGTCAGGATATAAGAAAATGATACTCTGTCTGATTCATTACCAGTAGGAATGCAACTGACTTAGCCTTCAAAGAAAATTAGTCAGCAATCTTTAACAAAACCTTAAATGCACATAAATCATTATCCAGAAATTATACTTCAAGGACTCTGTTCTGAAAACATATTTGCACTTGTGGGAAATTATGTGAGTTCCAGGAAAACCACTCAGTCAGTACATAGATCAATTATATAACGGAATACTCTGGAGCTATTCAACAGAATAAAGCAGCTCTAAAGGTATTAAAAGGACTGAATCCCAATATACATTATGAGATTAGAAAAATATAAAATTTGGAAGCATATGTAGAATACACTACCATTCCTATTTAAAAATAAATATATACACATTTATATTTGTATACACAAAGAATATTACCTCAAAGGATACAGAACTGTTGTCTGTAAAGAATACAATGGCTAGCTGCAAAGAGGGGAAGTAGATGGTTGGGGGACAGCAGTCAGAGGGGAAACTTACTTTTGTACGATACTCTTGTGGCTTTTGATTTTTATACCTTGTGCTCCATTAATATTCAAAAGTAAGCAAACTGAGCTTATTCATATGTATATTCATGAGGGTCTCTGAGCAACTAAGTAACATGGAAAACACAACAAACCTACTAACCTTTATTTTCCACTGGATCAAGTTCAAACACTTTTTGTTGCCTGTCTCTAAGACACCTGAACTGACAAACCATCAGATGGCTGTTTGCTCCCTATCAGCCACAGAGAGCGGACCATGTGCAGAAACAGCTGTACATGCTCAAAAACAGAGGTGGGCCTGGGGTCAGGATTCAGAGGCCATATTTGGCCAGCTAATGTTCTAGGTCAGAAATCACTTACCCGATCATAGGTATCTCCTTCCAGTTCTCCCCATTTCCTGCCGTCCCATGAGGTAATTCGAACTCGATTCCCATCCCTGACATCTTGAGGCACATAGCTGTGAAGGACCTTCTGCAGTCTGCCTGTTCGGGAAGTGGAGAGATCATTGGCAGCAAGATGGCCTGTAGTAATAAAGAAACTTCAGTGGCCATGGTCCCAAAACAATATGCCAACAATAGCACTGATGGAGCGTCTGACCAATCTCTAGGCACACCAGTGAATGCCACCACAGGGGCACGGGAGATGGGAGACATTTATTATGATCATGGCATAGTACCACACACCCGAGAGCAGGGGTTACAAAGGCAAACACCTACAGGAGCCAGAAAAATTATGTAAATACATAAAGCAGACCAGGCAAGAATATTTATTTCTAAAAAAAAATATGCTCTCTCCCACTTTTCTTGAAACGTGAGTCTCTTCATCTTTAGTAGACATCTTTGGTTACTTGTCCAAAATTGATTCTCCTCTGACTCTTTGATTTTATAGGGAAAGGGCAATGTGCCCCTAAAAAATTATTACTCCCCATTCTCCTTTTACATTTGCATATGACTAAATGACTAAGTTCTGATCAGTGAGTTATATTCTTTGGGACTACTGGGAAGATATTTAAAGAGAGTTAACACAATTGGGAGACACGGAGCTTTTGCCCAGTCTTTTTCTCCAGCCTAGAATTTGAAAGTGATAGCTGGAGTTCCAGGAGCCATCTTAGACTACAATTCTGAGGATGTGAGCCAGAAACAACACGAGTTGCAAAAAGACAAGTCCCTGAGCCTCTGTGCCCTCCCAAGACACCTACATCCCAGCTTCTCTTATGTGAGAGAAATAAGCTTTTCCATAAAACTTAAGCCCTTATTATTTGGCTTTTCTATCATATGCAACTAAACCTATTCCTAACCTATTCACCATCTACCATTCATTTTCCCTTTTCTGACAGACATGAGTTTAAGAAGTACCTCACTTTGTTCTTAGCTTTACAACAAGGAAAATATTACTGCAAGCTTGGTGATAAACGGCAACCAACATCTGGCCTCAGAGTCAAGGCAAGGAGGGAAGGGATGGGAACTGTTGCGAACAACTGGGAAGCACATACCTAAATTTAATAGGAATATTCACTAAGATCCAGCATAGGGGTGCCCTATTAATAAACAGGGGTCATATTTCAAGGGCACTCAAGGAAGTAAAGACAATATTCTCTGCTCTAGAGGAATTTTTAGCAAAATACAGACTGAAAACAGAAAAGATAGGTTGGGGTCCAGTTCTTGTACAACCTCCAACACATGTTAAGATTTAAGTTACTTAATCTCTTCAAAGCCCAGTTTCCCCTGTCTATAAAATATGAGGGTTACACTAGGTAAATCCCAAGTTTCCTTTCTGCACTAATATTCTGTGATTCTGTCTTTCTGAGATAAAGGAGTCACTTGGGGGGGAGCTGGGATGAAGGAAGTATAATTCAATGCTCCTTAGAAGAGCAACTCTCAGTCACTTCTTCACCCTTCTCTCTCCCCTTAGTACAAGTTTCTCCTCTTTCAAGTAACCCTACCCTCATTCCTACCTTTTCTAATGGATTCCCACAGCAATGTTACGTCAGGACAGCTCAGCACACAGGCTGGTCTCTCTTACATTGGACTCCTTAAGCTATGTTAACATCTTTTCTCCTCTGGAATTTCAGAAGGCTGAGACCAAGTGTGGCCCTTCTCTGAAGCCCCCATGGAGCCTACTATGAAGGGAGGCTAATTCAAACTGAAAACTGGAGAAGGCAGGCTCAGGCCCATGGCAAGAGAAGTCTGGCAGAGCTCCTCAGTGGGTGTGAAAACCACAGCCTCCTTGTGGGTATTTCTCAGGTTCTCAAAGAAAGAATATTACCTATTTTAAGGTAAGTTGTTGGCCAGTGAATGACGGAAGTGAGTACTCACAGTACATACAGCCTATGCTAGGTGACCCTACAGAGATGAATGAGACTTGACCCTGTCCCCAAGGAATTCAAAATATCCAGAAGGGATGAAATGCAATCCCAATAAAGTTATGATGCAAGTGCTAACCTATACAAGAATGCTGTCTACAACGTGGGAGCCCATGAGAGGCAGGCATCTGGTCGGAAGCAGCCAGCAGAAGTCATGAGGAATGAGTTCCAGAAGATGGCGCACTTGAGCTAAGACTTGAAAGCTAAAAGGATTTGGACAGCACAGCTGGGGTGGGGACATTCTAGAGGTGACAGTCACAGAGCAAACACAATATGAGCAAAGGTACAGACTACTTCAGGCAACAAAGAGTAGCAGGGTGTGGTGAAAGCAAACAAATCCTGGGAAAGGGTGACAAAGCTATAAAAGGTAGCAGCAGCCTTTTCAGTTCAGTTGGCACTAAACCCAGGAAATATACTTTCAGAGACGTAGCAAGTAAAGGCAGAGGGGTGAAGGTTTCATGAGATTAATCAGGGCCCTGCTTTCATCTGCCTTCAGAGACCTTGCCTAACAATCTTCCCTGGTCAACTGACAGAAAGGGGAGGGGTAATTACAAGCTCAAAAAAGCACCCAGCTTAGCAAGCAAGCACTGTCGCCCTCTCTGATGGAAACTAGAGAACCCATTTGGTGTGTCCCAGACTAGGTGAGCTGGGGAGTCCTCCTTGTCCAAGACACAAAGCACCCCAACTTACGGCAACAGCCAGTCTGAAGCAATGCCAATGTCTTTCCCCCAGGGGCTGCACACAGGTCAAGCACAGTGTCCCCGGGCTGTAGGCCAAGGGCCAGGACAGGAAGCAAGGAGGCAGCATCCATCAGGTAGTAGTCCAAGACACCGAGGCTGCCAAGCCTGGAAGAGAGAGCACCTTAGTGTCAAATTTCAGGAAAAGATACCTATTGGAAGTCAAAACAACCGAATCTAAGGGTTATTAAACTCTTCTTAGCAAAAACTCTTGTTTCTCAATCCACACTACTTATTCACTCACTCACTCACTCATCCACATAGCAGCAGACAACATTTTAAAACACTGATCAATTTACTCCAATCCTGCCCAACCAGCGTTCTTCCTATGCCTCAATACAGGTGCTCTGGTCTTAGGCATTGGCAGTTGATATACCTTGTGCCTACAATGCTCTTTCCCCAAGTATCTGTGACTTGTTCCCTCACTCATTTCAGGTCTCTTCTCAAAAGTCATCTGCCATGTATTCAATTAGTCCCCCACAAATACGTACAGAAATTTGGCTGGGCTGTGATTATCAGTACAGAGTGACTGCCCTCCATTTTGTAATTTTCCCGTGCTATAAATCCTAATCTCTGCTTTTGGGTAATAGACAAACCAAAAAACACAAAACCAATGGCCATCTAGTCAATTCTGACTCACAGCGATCCTGTATGACAGAGTAGAACTGTTCCATAGAGTTTCCAAGGAGCACCTGTCAGATTTGAACTGTCGACCTTTTGGTTGGCAAATGTAGCACTTAACCACTATGCCACCAGGATTTCCATGGGTAGTAGAAGTACATTAAAGAGAATTAGGGACTGTAAAACCCTTCCTAAAGTCACCTCTCTGATGCAGTGTAATATGAGTTTTCCTGGAGTGTGGCTTGCACCACCTTTAATTCTTTTATCCTACCAGGGATGAAAAAAAAAGAGAGAGGGAAACGAGCAGTTGGGAACCTCACACCATCAAGGAAGCAGCACTGGGAATACAGCATGCCCTTCAGACCTGAGGTTCCTGTGCCAAGATGCTCCCTGACCAAAGACTGACGCCAACACAAGGACTTTCCTCCAGAGCCAACAAGGAGGGAAAGCCTTTTGCCTGAAGCAGACACCCTGAATTCAGCCTTGTAGCCTATTGGACTGTGTTTTCCTTGGCAACATCATCCACTTGTGGTACTGTTGTTACTGCGATGCCAGATGACTAAGACATCATCTCATTAGAGTCTCTCACATTCCCCGACTATCAAAAATCACAGCCTGTACTCCCATCACCTTCTATCCCCCTACCCTGCATTATTTTTCTTTAAAACACTTATTATTCACTTTATATATATATGTACATATAGAGAGAGAGAGAGAGATGCATGTGTGTATAAATACATTTTTTTTTTACTGTCTCCCCAGTTAGAATGCGAGCTTCAAGAGGGCAGGAGTTTTGCCTGTTTTGTTCATGGTAACATCCCAGTACCTGAAAGGGTGCCTGGACATAGGGTCACATACTGAGATCGAAATTGTTTCACAGCTCAGAGAGGAGTACCATCAGTTGGGTTTGTCAGAGTTATCTGAGTTTGAATCCAATAATGGAATATGCCTTTACTAGGTAAACAAAGAAGAGGGAAATCTCAAGCAGGGAAAAAAAATGAGCAAAAACAAAGAATCATCCAAATATGTAGCTTCTTTCAGTTACAGTGAGTAATCTGGTGGGGTGAAAATAGAGGGTGCATGAAACTGAGGCTGGAAAGCAAATTGGGGCCAAGGTGTAGAAAGTCTTAAAACCCTACGCTAAGGAGTTTGTACTATAATCTATAGGCAGTTACCAAGGTTTTCAAGGAAAACAATATATCTGAGGTTTTGAAAGTGAGTTGGGCTGGAAAAAACAAAATTAAAGCTAAGACACTGGTGAGAAGGCTGCTGTAAGACCTCAAATAAGAGCCACTGAGGCATGAAGAGAGGCAACAACGGTGGGGGCAGAAGAGAGGGACAACTGACAATACCCTAACCAGGCAGAGGAGGACTCCCCATTCCCAGGTCAGTTGTCAAATGAGCACCTGGGAGTAAACGGCGATTCCCCTGTCTGAGATACAGCTCAGTACGGGCAGCCACAGGAAACAGACTCAAGACCCCAGAAATCCAGTCCTTATTGCCCTGCCAGGTAGCTGGGAGAAGGATTTGACAAAAATATAAGACACAACAGCACTAGGGGTCAGTTGTAAGAGCTACAATCACTAGTCCTAAGGTGACAACTCCAGCATTCACAGATGGGCTCAGGCAGTGACAGGAGACACCACAATTGGACTGTACAGGAAAACTGATGCCTTACACCTAACAGAGGAGAATGGCAAGGAGACATCTGAGGGATTAAGACAGTTCCTATCACACCAGCACTAGCCCACAAAACCCATCCTCATCCAATCAAGTCCCCTCCTTCTGTTCTCAGCTGCCAGGCAGTTTTGAGAACCTGCTAAAAGCTATACTCCCTCTTCCCAGGGGTGGGGGGGAACCCACACACAATTTTGCGGGCCATCTGAAGGGATTTCTGGACTTCCTGAATATACCCTTGAACATCTGAGAGGTTAAGATCCCCTAGGTTTACAGGGAGCTTATCAAGGCAAGAAGGAAAAAATACATACATAGAGGTTTTGGTGAACTGACAACCTCCAGAAATCTACTACAGTTGCTGCTCTCTCCTCCCGTCCTGATCAGAGCCCCCCTAACAGGTGCCAAGTGACTCAGTTCTGCTGAAAACAACTGCCTCTGAATTGGTCTCTAACCCTGCCCTAATCCATCTCCCACAGAAAGTGACTAAAATTATCTTCCTGAAGCATAACTTGGGTGAGAATTACATCAACAGTAAAAGTAGTATTGCAGGAACTACGATGGATGGTGTCTACTTCATCACATCATTTAATCCTCACTACGACCCCATGAAGGAGCCCTTGTGGTACAGTGGTGAAGTGCTAGGCTGCTAACCAGAAGGTCAACGGTTCAAATCCACCAGTCATTCCATGAGAGAAAGATGTGGTGGTCTGCTTCTGTAAAGATACAGCTCTGGAAACTCAGGTGGCAGTTCTACTCTGTCGTACAGAGTTGCTATGATTCAGAATTGACACAGTGGCAGTGGGTTTGAGTTTTCTTGTTTTCTGACAACCCCACAGAAGTCCCTGGATGGTGCAAATGGGTGTTTACTATGGCATCATTTAATTTAATCCCACTGTAGTGCTATAGAAGCTTGTGGGCAGTACAAACGGTTAAGGCACTCACTTACCAAAAGCTTGGAGGTTTAAGTGCCTCCCGATGTGCCCCAGAAAATGGTCTGGCAACCTGCTTCTGAAAAATCAGCCACTGAAAACCTAGGAACCACAGTTTTATTCTGACACCCTCAGGGTGGTTATGAGTTGGAATTAACAGCAACTGGTTGGTTGGTTTACAACCCTACGAGGCAGGAAATTGCAGGGTCTCAAACCCAGCTCAGCTTTTCATTAGCTGTGTGATCTCCACCAAATTACTTGACTTCTCTGTTTCTCAACTTCTTAGTAAGAGTGCCTACCAGTTAATGTTATTGTGAAGACTGAATGAATTAATGCAAGTCCTGTGCTTAGAGCAGCAGGTAGCGTCATAGCGAGCTATGGTGTTAGCTATTACTACTATTATCTTCTACATAAGGAAACCAAGGCTCTGTTACACGACACAGGCGCAGGTCTAATAAGTGGTGAAGGCAAGATTCAAACACAGGTTTGTCTGACTCCAAAGGCCATGCTTACAACCTCTGTGTATTACTGCTTTGCCCTTGCTCAGAAATGCTTTGTGGTGTTTCTCTAGAGCAGATTCTAGCAAAGTATAGCAATATGCACATGGCCTGAAGACAAGCAGCCTGGCAATCCCAGACTGCAAACAACACGGGGCCACCAGGAAAAGAACCCTTACCCCAACCTGCAAGTTCCTGCATTCAAGGTCCCCCAAATATCTTTCCAGCCTCATTTCTTATTCCTCTGAAGTATACAGTATTCCCTCAAGCCAGCAGCTAAGGCTGCTACAAAATCCTCCTTTTTTATCTCCCCATTTTCAGCCTAGCTCCTTTCCAATCTGTTTTCTCTGTAGCAGCCACAGCAGTATTTCAAAAATCCAAATCTGATGCTATCCTTCTGCAGCTTAAAACCTTCCATGGCTTCCTCTTTAAGTAAAAGTCCAAAACTCCACATAGCCTATAAGAACTTCACATAGTCTGGCTCCTGCCTTTTTCTGTGGCCTCATAGTTTAGCTTTCCCTCTCCATTTCCAACCCTTAAGCCACCAGTTTTATTAATTTCTACTTTGTTTTCAGGTCTTAGTGTAAATTTCACGTCCTTGGAAAAGACTGGGTTACATCTTCTTATTATAAGCCCTCAGGGCACCTTATACTTCTCCTCTGTAGCGCTTAGCACAATTACAGTTTTTAACTGACTTACTCACTGCACTGTAAACTCCATGGGGGCTTATAAGCCAGTAACACAGGCACTTAAAACCCTGGCACTTTGTAGACAATAAATATTTATTTAACCAACCAATTAACCCTTCAAGGGTAATTTCCACATCCTACACCTAACACTGAGCTCCCTTTTTCTCAGTCTCTAAAGCACTATTTAGCATCTGGTCCTAGAGTCTTTTTTCAATCAGTTTCATGTACATCTGAGCACTGGATCAGAGTCCAGAAGTCCTCCTTTCTTTGTAATAGTCTGCTACTAACTAGGTTTATGCTCAATTACTAACTTAAAGGATGGTGATTTGAACCTATGCAGTAGTACTGCTGAAAAAAGGCCTGGCAACCTGTTTCTGTATGATTTCAGCCAAGAAAATCCTATGGAGCAGTTACTCTGTAACATATTGGTATCACTGTACGTCAAAATCTAGTCAACAGCAAAAGTTTTAGTTTTGGGTACTAACTTTGTGCTCTAGGCAAGCCCCACTTCCTTTTCAGTACCACAAGGTACTTGTCCTAGTTACTTTGAAGGGTAGCTGTAAGGACAACATAAGAATTCAGTCGCTCACACCAACAGACACATGCACAAGAATGTTTATCGCAGCACAGTTCACAATAGCAAAAAGATGGAATCAACCCAGATGCCCAACAACAGAAGAATGGATAGGTAAACTATGGTACATATACTTAGTGGAGCACTACGCAATGATAAAGAATAACGATGATTCCAGGAAACATCTCCTAACCTGGTTTCAACTGGAAGACATTATGTTGAGTGAAAGTAGTCAGCGACAAAGGGACAAATACTGTATGAGACCTCTACGATAAGATCTCAAAAACAGACTTATGCATAGAAGAAAAGACTCTTGGACAGCTGCGAGGGAGGGGAGAGAGGGATGGTGAGGGGAGGAGGGTTTTGTTTAGATAGTTGCTAGAAATCTGGTTGGGAGAAAGCGGTGATAGCACACATTAGAAACAAGAACAACAGTAAGTGGACTTCAGCATAACTTGAATACTCCTTCCATCTTAAACCAATATTGCAAGGATAGAGTAGCTGAGGCAGGGGGCAGGGGACTATGCTCTTAGGCGAAATCGAGGCCAACTGGCACAATAGCATTTTGCTAAGAGAGCTCTCTGCACCTCACATTGGTGAGTGGCATCTGGGGTCTTAAAAGCTGCCAAGCTGCCATCCGAGGACACAGCAAATGGTCCCAACTCAGCAGGAACGGATGCTCACCGGGACCAAAATGACATGCGGTAAAGACAACCCAGAAGACAGAGAGACCCGCAAGAGTGGGTGCCTTCATCGACTTGGGACCAGAAGAACCAGATGGCGCCCAGCCACCACCAGTGACAGCCACGATGGAGCTCACTAGGTTGAGTCTCACTGGCAACACAAGAATAAAAAGAGGTGCATCATGAGATCTCCACTAAAAGACCTCAATTGATGGTCCAGCGGTTTCAGGGTTCCCCTGAGAGCATGGCCCCCAGCCCTGATGCTGCTCTTTCCCACAAATTATAACAAAGGTCCACTCTTTGGACAGGAATGGATTGGACTTGGCAATGCACAGTGACCATATATTGGTTGCACTTTATGGGTCTATGATCCGACTCGACGGCACTTGGCTTGGCTTATGGTTCTATGCATCTATAGGATATCATCCTGCTGACCTCTGGCTGGAGGAAGGAGAGTGGGTGGAGATGAGCAGAAAGGAGACTGTTGGGAGGATGAGATATGTATGGAGCAGAGAGGAATAGTTTTCTGTCACTGGACAGGGAGAGCAGTGGAAGCTGCATGTAGGTGGGCATGTAAATTTATACGAGAATGTACATTGTCACTCAGTCATGTTAAAGAAAAAAGAAAAAAAAAGAATTCAGTCATGACTGACACACATTTTAACTTGAGAGGGCACAGTGAGTTTTCCACAAGAGGAAGAATAGCAAAGCATATTCAAAGTGAAAGTTTTCAGGTCAGGCCACCTGGGTCTAAATACTAGCTTCACCACTTATTACCTGAGGGACCTAACTCAGGTTAGTGCCTTGCGTTTTGTATATGTCAATTTACTTACATGTAAAAGAACAAGATTGCGGAGGTCCGCCATCAGCCTTGTAGACAAAGTCACGAGCTCCTGCAAATGACGGGCTGAAGCATCTCACCTGTGACATGTTTTTTAGCCTACTGTCCTTGATATTATTTGGCTTCCTAATCAAATTTTCTTCAAAAAGATACCCCCTCCTCTCCTGGCACAAGGATCAGGGGAGATGCCTTCTGAGAGGGGCCCTTTACTACCCCCTTGGTCTGTGAGATAATATTGGGAAAACCTGTACAGGAATCTCTGGAGAAAGAGCTCAGAGGAATGATTTCTAACACAGCCAGCTTTGAGAGCAACGAGGCCGGCCCAACCCCTGCTGACTTCCCCCAACTGCACATCCCCACCCATGTGAAAGGAATTGTCCTCTTTAGAACAGCTTGAGAAGGACATAGGGTGGGGGACGGTAGATGTTTACTATCCCCGCAGGAGGAGATAAAGAGCAAAGTAGGAACAAATAGAGATCATAAACTTTAGACCCTTCCTCGTGAACCTTTTAACCTTGAGGTATAAGTAGGGCTGATTGAGCTCGAGGCATCCATAGGCCATTATCTAAAAAGCTTTGACAGTTAAAAGGATCACCAGGTTTCAGTTAACTAATAGCTCATGTGGCAGAGTAAAAAATTACATCATCTCAAGACCACGAGGTTTTTGGTTTCAAATTTGCCAACCACGAGGTTTTGGTTTTGAACTAGCCAATAGATTGTGTGGTCAGTGGGCAGGGTAAAATTCACGTCACTCTTACTATAAAAACAATAAAGACAGACAGCCTTCTCTCTTGCTCTCTGGGTCGGGCTGCCTTAAACCAGAAAAGTCTTTTCTGTCTCCTTGATTCATTTCCCGCCGCGCCTCTCCCTCCCTCCGTGCGTGACCCTGTAAAGTGTCGGGGCTGGCCCCCGGCATCTGGCGCCCGAACGTGGGGCACGGAGGGTAATCTCGCCGACGCCACACCTCTGTTAAGGGGGTAGTGGATAGGATTCCGTCTTGTAACTGATGGGACGGATAATCATTCGGGAAGGCGCGGACCCTACTCCAAAGTGACGGGGTAGGAAGCACAGAACCGTCGACGCTACTCATCTCTCGGCAGGAACGAGGGTAAGCAAAAGGATTCGGGTAGCTAGACTCTTGTCCTGGGGATCTGCAGGCCCCCTCATTCGTTATAATGAGTAAGTGACGGGACAAGTAATCAGAACTTGAGACGTTTGTGCCATAAAGAATTCCAAAAGGGGAGGATTCTTTATAGTTATGAGGAGCGAAGCTTACGTGCCATAAAGAGTTCAAAGGAATTCTTTATAGTTATTTAAGAGCGAAGAATTGTGCCGTAGAGAGCCTAAAGAATAAAGCAGACTCTTTACAGTTAAGCTTAGGAGCCATAAGGAATTCCAACGGGGAGAATTCCTTATAGTTATTTGAGAGCGAAGAACTGTGCCATAAGGAGTTCTAAAAAAAAGGATTCTTTATAGATTTTTGTAACAAGTGAAGCTTATTTGCCATAAAGAACTCTAAAAAAGAATTCTTTATAGTTATTGAAGTATGAAGATTGTGCCGTGGGGAGTCTAAAGCAAGAGAAGACTCCTTACAGAGACCTCTCTGTAAATATCTTTCTTACTGGAATCTAATCTGTTATTCTCTGACTGCTCTCTTCTCCTCTTCCTAAATAGCTGTGGCTCCTTTAAGAATCAGGGAAGACACAGGGTCGATACCTGAAAAAACCTGTTGAGATAACCGCCAGCAGTAGCAGTAGCCGTGTTGCCGCAGCCACGGGGATTTAAAAGAACAAACTGCTCGGTTTTTTTTTCTCTGCTCACAGGCGCCCCTAAAGGCTTTTACATCAGCAGCAGCCGCTGCCGCGGCCACTAGAGGATTTAAAGGAACTGGCTATCTGTTTTCTTTCCGCTATCAGCCTCGTTGGGCTCTCGCTTGCCTCTGCCAGGCGTTTCTCCAGGAGGATACCTCTTTTTTGTACTGTTTGGTATTAAGGGACGATTCTAATCCAGAGTCAATACCTGAAACCGTTTGGGAACCTCTTCTTTTCTAGTTTCTTAGCAGAAAGAGTTGTGTGCCTTAAAGAGTTCTAAAACCAGGATTCTTTATAGATTGTTAACAAACAAAAGATTATGGGCTGTAAAGAGTTAAAGCAAAGAAAACTCTTTGTAAAGGTGATTAAGAACCTCTTATGTCAACAAAGGATTAAGATTTCCACTAAAGATTTAACAGTTTTCATGGATTTTGTTCAAAAGTCTTGTCCTTGGTTCCCGGTTGGAGGTGCACTGAATAAGGAAGCCTGGGAACGTATTGGTCATAGCATACAAAAAATTTACCACAACCAGGGGTCTAATAGCGTTCCTATAAGCGCCTTTTCTTATTGGAACTTAATATACTGCTCCCTACCTAGTACAGGAAATTCCTCTTCTGAGCCTCCTCTCCTAATATCTAAGATCCTTTTAAAAGAGGCGGCTCCTTCTGAGGTCCCTCAACAAGCTTATGCAGTACAGCAAACTTCTGACTCAGAGCTGGAGCTTAAAAAACCTGTCAAGCCGTTGCTGCCGGCAAGCGTGGAAAATCAAAAGGAGCAGACTATTCACTTGCCGGCAAGCACAGAGAATTTAAAGGGACAGGCAGCTCATTTTCTCTCTGCATTCAGCCTCACCCCTGAGGCTCCTGTGCCAGGTGCATTTGTTACCTAAGGGCAATCAATACAACGATAGAATCACGGGAGCCTTACAACTTGAGCTCCCTCCTCTAAAGTATTATCCCAATGAACCATGCTGTTACTAAATTGATTTATTTCATTGTTTATAAGATTCAAATTACCAAATTACAAGAAGGAGATTAAATCATGCCCTTTTTGTTATCAATCACTGGAACTAACCAGCAGCAGAAGCTTTGTTTGTGTTTTTTCCCCAGGACACTGATTTCCCTATCTGGATTCCTGATAGGTTAATTCAACCCACTGTCATACCACAGACGCAGCCTGACACCACTCCCTCTGAGAAATCTCCATAGCAACAATGAAGTCATTGCCGAAACTTCGTGTGATTGGTGCCCACCGGCTCCTTCATCTCTTTTTCCCCTTCTCAACCCTTTTTCAGATACTAACTCCTCTCTCCTAAGATTTTTCTAGGTTATTTACAGTTGCTGGTCCATTTGTCCTCCTATGCTACCACAAGTCAACCCCTGAGATGTTCAGCGTCCGTGCCTGTGTTCCCTCTCCTTACCTATAATATCCACGGGTCCTAATGGCCTTCTCTCTTTTGTACCCGAAAAAGATACTGTATTTGTAACCTGCAAGAATTGTATATTAAGCAATTGTTTAAATTCTTCCATGTCACCCCTTACCTTTATTATTGTAAGACAACCCCCTTATGCTTTACTGCCTGTAGATCTCACAGGAGAATGGTATGAAGATTCAGGTTTGCATGCTTTACAAATAGTAACAGATTACCTCAGTCGTCCTTGACGCTTTGTTGCAGCTTTAATATTAGGGATAACTGCTTTAATTGGAGTTATAACCTCAGTGACTGCCTCCTCCATAGCTCTTTCAAAAGAAATCCATACAGCTCATTATGTTAATAATCTGGCTAGAAATGTCTCACTAACATTAGCCACACAAGAAATTATAGATAGAAAGTTAGAAAATAAGGTTAATGCACTAGAAGAGACTGTTATGTACATTGGCAATCAGCTACACAATTTAAAAACACGCCTGTCTGTTTCCTGTCATACCAAATACAAGTGGGTCTGTGTAACTCCATTATCTTACAACAAGACAGACCTTACATGGCCACAGGTACAGGCCCATCTACAAGGAGTCTGGAGTGACTCACCAGTTGCATTTAACATAACGCAGTTACATGCCCAAATACAAGCCATCAGTCATTCAACCTTGCAAATAACATCAGCTGAAGAGGTTGCATCTAACTTCATAAGTATGTTTAAAAAGGCCTTGTCCACAGAATCTTGGAGCTCTCTTTTGATAAATCTGGGCATCTGTGCTGGCATAATTCTAATACTGCTTTTTCTCTTCCCAGTCATCCTCCGACAGCTCGGACAGACCATAAGGACCATACAAGTGGAATTACATGCGCTGAAGCTAAAAAACAGAAAAGGGGGAGATGCGGAGGTCCGCCATCAGCCTTGTAGACAAAGTCACGAGCTCCTGCAAATGACGGGCTGAAGCATCTCACCTGTGACATGTTTTTTAGCCTACTGTCCTTGATATTATTTGGCTTCCTAATCAAATTTTCTTCAAAAAGATACCCCCTCCTCTCCTGGCACAAGGATCAGGGGAGATGCCTTCTGAGAGGGGCCCTTTACTACCCCCTTGGTCTGTGAGATAATATTGGGAAAACCTGTACAGGAATCTCTGGAGAAAGAGCTCAGAGGAATGATTTCTAACACAGCCAGCTTTGAGAGCAACGAGGCCGGCCCAACCCCTGCTGACTTCCCCCAACTGCACATCCCCACCCATGTGAAAGGAATTGTCCTCTTTAGAACAGCTTGAGAAGGACATAGGGTGGGGGACGGTAGATGTTTACTATCCCCGCAGGAGGAGATAAAGAGCAAAGTAGGAACAAATAGAGATCATAAACTTTAGACCCTTCCTCGTGAACCTTTTAACCTTGAGGTATAAGTAGGGCTGATTGAGCTCGAGGCATCCATAGGCCATTATCTAAAAAGCTTTGACAGTTAAAAGGATCACCAGGTTTCAGTTAACTAATAGCTCATGTGGCAGAGTAAAAAATTACATCATCTCAAGACCACGAGGTTTTTGGTTTCAAATTTGCCAACCACGAGGTTTTGGTTTTGAACTAGCCAATAG
Organism: Heterohyrax brucei; assembly: GCA_028571685.1. Taxonomy (NCBI): domain Eukaryota; kingdom Metazoa; phylum Chordata; class Mammalia; order Hyracoidea; family Procaviidae; genus Heterohyrax; species Heterohyrax brucei. The sequence goes on along the minus strand of CM053140.1, from coordinate 78,815,183 downwards.
ATTGTGTGGTCAGTGGGCAGGGTAAAATTCACGTCACTCTTACTATAAAAACAATAAAGACAGACAGCCTTCTCTCTTGCTCTCTGGGTCGGGCTGCCTTAAACCAGAAAAGTCTTTTCTGTCTCCTTGATTCATTTCCCGCCGCGCCTCTCCCTCCCTCCGTGCGTGACCCTGTAAAGTGTTGGGGCTGGCCCCCGGCACAAGATCACTTGGATTTTAAGGCTGCTGACAGAACAAAAGGAAATAACGCATGTACAGCACTCAGGAAAACGCATAGCACATATAAGCCATCAATAAATATTAGGAATACCGTGATCATTATTTCCATTGGAGGGCAAGCACTCAGGACAGCACCACCATAACTCTAGACTCTACCTGGCACGAGGGAAGCAGCTGACATTCCCTTTGGCAAAAGTGAAGCATCGAAGGTTCGGGCTGCAAGCCCAGGAGACTGTGGCTGTGGCTGGGGTTGGCGCTGCAGGTTGGCTACTCTCAGGTTCCAGTTCCCAGTGAGAGAAGGCTTCATTCACAAAGTCCCTGGCACTCAGGTGCTCCAGCTCAGCAATCACATTATCCCAAGCAGCAAAGTTATTGACCAGTGCACCATATTTCTGCTCTGAGAGGAGACTGACCCGGATTGATGGCCAAAGATTCCCAAATTGCACACCATAGGTCATGTCAAAATTCTGGAGAGCCAGTCGAGTGGCAGGGAATTTAGACTCTGTGGCAGCCTAAGGGAGAAAGAACAGGCTTAGTGGTCTTCTGTCTTCTCAGCCTTCCCTCTATCCACCATTGCCTGACTCTACCAATATCTGGGAGGCCTGCGGCAGACTCCTGCCTTTGCATGTTGCTTCTGCCTGCCAGAAGAGTAGAGGAGAGAACTGTAGTGAAGAATTGGCCTTCCCATTTCAGGGTTGTGAGAGAAAGGAAGCTGTAGCTCTCCTAATAGCATCTGGGGGTCATCGAGAAGGTAGCTACCCCTTGAGGCCTGCAGTAAGAGGAAGTTAGAGAACAGGAGCTCAGAAGACTCTCAAGAAGAGGCTGGAGAAGGATGACAGAAACTGTGGAGGTCCTAGAGAACCTTCCAGCTTAAAGACAGAAGATTCTTTCTGAACAGTTCTCCTATTTTCTAAAGCTTTTTCATATCTGTTACTTTAATGTGAATATCACAACAGATTCTCAGCGAGATTAAAAAACCCCACAAACTTCCACATTTGGTGAGAAACCAGGGTACGTACCTAAAGTTATGCAGTGAATGAAGCTGTAAGGTTCAGAACCATAGAGCTGAAGGTCATTCTGGAAGAGTGCCCAGACCCCATGAAGGTAGGATGAAGAGAGCTCACAGAACCGTGAGGTGTAAGCTGAAATGAGGATTTCTAGGAAAACTGCTATGGGGGGTAGCAAGGAGGAACATCAGTCAGGCCTGAAGAGTGTAAAGATAGATTAAAAGGGAAAAGAAGACCTCAGGTAAAGAATCTACGGTTAGGTCCTTGTTGCCCGTGGCTGTGATCCTTTCTATGGCTGGCAGTCTTGTTACTGTCTACGACTTTTGATCTGGTCTAGATTTTTGGTCTTGTCGTAACTCTTGCTCTCGCCCTCATTTCTTCTTACAATGGGGACTCTTGCTCCGACCTCGACTTTTCCTATGGTGCAGACTTTCATCCTGGTGAGGACTCTTGCTCCGGTGAGGACTCTTGCTCCGGTGAGGACTCTTGCTCCGGCTCCTGTCAACAGGGTGACTCTTTCTCTGGCCCTGAGTTTTACTCTCACTGGGACTCTTGCTTCGGCTCCGACTTCTGTTATGGTAAGCACCCTTCATACTCTGGTCCGGATTTATGCTCTGGTTGGAACCCTTGCTCTGGCTTTCACTTCTGCTACAGTGAAGACTCTCACTCCAGGCCTCATTTCTGCTATAGTGGGGACTGTTGCTCTGGTCCACATTTCTGCTAAGGTGGAAACTCTCAATCTGGCCCTGATTTGTGCTCTGGTGGGGACTCTTGCTCCGGCTCCGACTTCTGCTATGACGGGGACTATTACTCTGGTTCCGGCTTCTGCTTCGGTTGGTACTCTTGCTCTGGATTTTACTAGTGTGACTTCCACTAACAACAACAGTATTACTACAGCTGATATTAGTGTTACTGCTGGAACTTTTGGATGAAGGCAAAGGGCAGCTGTATGGGATCTGGGGGCGATCTTTACGGGAGTCTTGAGGGGTCACAGAACAGATATGGATACCACAGGGGATGTCAGGGCGACCCTGGGTTTGGGAGGCATTGGGTAAACTTTGGGGGTCAAAAGGGATTCTCAAAGGGATAAAAGAATAGACATGGGCAGCACAAGGGGGTGCCACAGACTCACGAGGGAGGAGGGTAGGCCCCCTGGGAGTGCTGTAAGTGCCACAGGGAGGTACCACTGGTTGGTTACAACACTGAAGAGGACCTTTGGAGTGACTGGGGGAACCCAGAGAGCAAGGATCGGGGGAGGGAGGAACAACAGAGCACATATGGATACTGCAGGGAGATTCTATGGGGGGCCCACAAGGTATGCTCTGAGTGTAACTATTCAGTGAGGCAGCAGCACAAGGAAAGCCACAGGGAAGAGACACAGGGATGACAGTTTTGAGGGTCCTAGGAACAACAGTGGGTAAGGTAGTCCCTATGGGAAGTTCTTTAGGAGAGGAGTTTGATGGAGTTGTGATGGATGGCTCCCTACAAGAAGGACTGGGAAGGCTGGAGTGGTCAGAGAGAGGTGTAGGAGAGGTACAGGTCTTGGGGACCCTAGGCTGACCAGGAGCAGTACACTGGGGAGAGACAACCACAGAATGACACCTGTGGGGAGGACATGATTGCTTTAACTCTGAGGATTTGGGTGACCTCACTTGGGAGGAAAATAGAGTGGTAGGAGGGGATTCATTATAGTTTCTGCAAGGGGGTGGCTGGAGTGGAGCTATGAACTTGTTCCTTGGGGGTGAAGAGATAGAGAGGGCAGTTGAAGGATAGTGGGAAGACAGGGGAAAAGGGGGTTCTTGAGGACAAGAGGGACCAGAAATTGTGGGGCCTGCAGGTAGGAAGAGGTAAGAGCTCCCACCAGCCTCCCAAGAAAGAATGGACTCAAGGCAAGGATTCCTGGGAGTCTGCAACTGGGGTGGGCAGGGAGAACTAGTATTCCCAAGAGGCATGCGGATGGCACCGTAAGGACTCCTAGGGGTGTGTACATGGCGCCCTGGAGGAAGATGTGGATACTGATAAGAACTCTTCTGAGGAGGACTGGGAGAGTCAGAGAGATCTGCCTTAAAATAAGGTGGGAAACCACAATTTTTCCCAAGAGGTACATCAAGCTGTGGTTTAGGTTCACAAGAGTCTGGTGGCTTACGGCTGTCATGGTAAAAGCGAACAGTTGGTGGAGGAGGTATTATGGGAAGAGGAGGGTCCTTGTAACTTCTCCCTGAAGAGCAGTGAGAGAAAATCATGGGCCTAGTTTCCAAATGCCTTTGAGAAAGGGGTGGGGAGATTTTAGGTCTAGTTTCCAGGGACTGGTGAGCAAGAGCAGGCGAAGTGATGACATTAATTCCTTGAGGCCTATGAGTATGAGGAGGTGACATACTGGGGCAAGGTCCCTGAGGCCCACGAAGGTGGGGAGGTGAAATCATGGGAGCGGTTCTACGGGTCCCATGAGTAAGAAGAGGTGAAACTGTGGGGTCAGTTCCCTGGGCCCCATGAGTAAGGGAAGTGGAAGTCAAGTGGCCAGTTCCTGGGGTCCCCTGAGCAGAGGAAAGTGAGGCCAATGGGCCAGTTTCTGGGGGCTGACCAGTGAGGGGAGAGGAAGTCAGTGGGCCAGTTTCAGGGGGCCGACGAACAAGGACAGGCGAGGTCACCGGGCTGATGTCCAGGGCTAACGGGTGTCCATCACAGTAACGGAAGGAAGTGTGCAGGTCAAAGAAGGCGCTTCCAGGACAGGGACGCGGTGTTGCAGGGGGCCTGGTCCAGTTGCAACATGGGCTTGGCAGACGCAGAGGAGGTGCCCCTATAGTGCTAATCTGATCAAGATAAGGGCTCACAGGGCGTGAACTCGTGAAGCAGTAGGGCCTTCCAAAGAGTAAGGGAGAACTAGCTTCAAAAGAACCTCTCTCTGGATGCTGGGAAGGCGGTGGGGGTGGGGAGGAGCATGGTCGGGATGGGGAGGGAAGTGGAGCGGTTATGAAAGGAATTTCAGAACGACAGTTGAGTCCGGAGGAAGGATCCTTGGAGAACTGGGGAGAGACCAGAGGATTTGGGGAGTCACTGCACCTTCTGCCCGAGTTTGGGGAAAGCCTGGAGGTATGAGTTGGGTGGTCACTGTAATCTTTCTTGGGCGCCCCTGAAGGCAGCTTGAGGGGGAGGACGGGACCGCATCTTTTCCCGGAGGGTGCTGGCGACCCAGAACAAAGAAAGGGGGGATCCCTAAGACATTCTGCCAGGGGTGAGGGCGGCCGGGCTTTACATTCAAGGAGGAAAGGAGAAGAGTTCATAGAGGAAGGGGTGAGCGGGGGTGGGAAAGAAAGACAGGGAGGGAGGGAAGAAGAAGGGAGGTGGAACGGGTAGTTGGGGCCGAAGGGAAGGTAACCTCGAGCTGGGGAACCAAAGACAGTGAAGTAACCGGAAGAATGGGGAGGTGATGACGTAACTTAGAGGGGCGGAGTCCAAAGACCACGGAACTAATGAGGGGAGCGCCGAAGATTTCCGACAGAGACCGAAATTGTACAGATGTAAGAGGGAGGAGCCTAGGGACACGCACAAGGCGGGGGAAGAGAAACCCAAGGCGTCCCCCAAGTAAAAAACTGTAAGACATAACTGAATAACAGGGCTGGAGAAGTTTCCATAGGGCTGAAAAGCATGGGAATGCCCCTTGGCCTCCGGCTGGACCTTACCCATTTCTTCTTATGTCGGTGTCTCCGCGGGGCCGTAGCGAAAACAGCACGCTTCAGCAGCTTCCGGACACCTCTCAGCACCACTGCGGCCATGCTAAGAGTGCTCTTCCGGGTAATTCCGGCCGGAACCGCAGTAGCCGACCCGCGAGTTCCGCGAAGCCTTGCGTGGAAAAGGGGAGGGAGTTAAGTGTGACTCTCTCCCAGGGCTCTGCCTACTTCTGTATCCCAGAGGCAGCCCCCGCGCTAGAAAAAGAGCGACCTGTCGTAAGGTCTGGTGACCCCCCCGCTTCTTGGGTGCTTGGAGCTGTGCCAAGTACTCAGAGGCCTTCCAACTCGTCTGGTGGGTCAGGGAGCACTGGGAGCTAGCACTGGAGAATTGAGTTAGGTAGGCAAAAAAGGGCTAGAATGGCCTAAGTAGAGGAAGGTGCACGGAAGAAGATCTTCAGGTGGAGGAAGATCTTCAGGTAGAGAAAAAGGAGACCAGACTGTGGAAAGCTTTGTAGGCAAAGGTGGGTTTTCAGTGAAGGTAATAAAAATTAAGTTTCAAGACTTGTCGTTTACATGAGTACCTTTCAAGGCCCTGTACCTAATTTCGTATTATTTTAGGGGACCTCCTAAATTACAGCAGCCCTAAGACCCACAATACTTGGCTCCACCTTTAGAGAATCAGTGGAGGACAGGGATATGACTGGAAATGTGTCTTATAAAATTGTCGTCTAAGGCGATGATCAGAATAAGTAGAAGTAGAGGCAGAGAGATCAGATGAAGGGAGATGATGGTCCGAATCAGGAGGTGGCAGTGAGGATGGACAGCAGAGGATGCATTCCATTTATAATAAGAGATAGAATTACAGGATTTGTTGACTGATTGAGGGACAGATCTCTGATGACTCCTAGTTGTCTGGCTTAGAGGTTTCATTTTATTGACTTGGACGACACAAAAGGAATATCGAGATTTGCAGGAGATGATAAAAAGACAGCTATTAACTAGTAATGTAATACATACTGTTTTAGATAGGGTCAAGGAAAGTCTCTGATAATATGGGGCAGCCATATGAAGGTGGGGGGTAGTATTCCAGGCAAAATAAACAGCAAATATGAAAGCCCTGAGGCAGGATTGTACTTTGATTTTTGAGGAACACCAAGGCAGATACTGTAACCGGAATAAAGTTAGGAAGGAGGATGATCAGGAAAAAAAAAAGGAAGCCCATCATGAAGGGCTTGTCGGCCAAGTAAACGGCTTTGAATTTTAAGTGAAATGAGAAACTGTTAGAAAGTGTGAGAAGACAATCACTATCCAACTTACATTCGCAAGTATTATTCTGGACTTTTTGTGGAGAATAGACTAAGAGCTAGAATGAATGCAGGGAGACCTTTTAGGAGGTTACAACAGTCCAGCTAACAGCAAAATATAATGGTGGCTGAATTAGATTGGGGGAAAGTAGGGCCAAGATAATTAATTGATGGGTTGGAATATAAGGATGAGCGAGAGGTATCAAGGATAATCCCAAGATTTGGCCTGAACAACTGGAAAAGCGGATCATTCTACCAGATGGCTCTTATCAGGGTCACTTATCACTAAATCCAATGGCCACTATTTAGTGTTTTTCTTTTATGGCATATGACAAGTGGATTACTCCTCCTTAGTAGCAGTTTCCAATTATCTTCTCAATGTTCATCCTCAGTTTCCTCCCTAAGCTTCTCTTTGTCTGCCCTTACATGTTAGTGTTCTTCCAGGTTTTCTCTATAAGTCTTCTCTAGCTTCATACTGTGAGGGGACTGTGACCATAACACCTTACAGCATGTTTTCTCCTTTTCAAAATGGGCAATAGAGATTTTTGACACAACTAATGCAATAATGGTAGTCTACAGCATATAAAAGTTTTTTTGTTTTTTTGCTAATTGTACCACCTGCACTGATCTCTTTCCAAAGGGATGTTGGGTCTTCCCAGCTCTTGGTCTCCTTCCTATTCTTTGTTATCTTGGGAAATGGCCTCCAGCTTGCAAGACAGCAGCTAGGAATGCTGCTTGGTGCTTTTGGTCTGGAACTTGAAGTCTGTGCTCCATATCTCTATCAGAATAAACTTGCTGGGTCAGTGCCATTAGCTGAGAGATTTTTATATACTTTTTTTTTTGCATGTTACAAAGGTAGACAAGAGTCTGAATATCTGGCATACTTTAGTTTAATAATATAGTTGTTTTATGATGTATAGAACCATCTGTGGGCTGGGTCCTTGAAAAACATAATCCTTACCAACATGATACAGAAGCTCTGATGTATCATTTAAGAACTCCATAAGGCAGCCTGTTTTGCTGCCGGACTCTTTGTTGGTGTTACCTCCTTTATGGTTCTATGCGTCTATAAGATGTCGTCCTACTGGCCTCTTACTAGAGGGAAGTGGAGAGGGTGAAGAGGGAGCAGGAGATTGTTAAGAGGATAGGACATGTATAGAACAGAAAGAAGGAGTGTGCTGTCACCAGGCAAGGAGAGCAGCAGGAGCTGCACATGGGCGGGCATGCAAATTTAAACTGGATTGTACACTTCCACTCAATCAAAATAAATAAATAAAATAATAATAATTTAAAAAAAAACTTTCTTTCTGACTTGGAGTATGTTTCATTGGCTCAACTACTCCAGTGCAAGGACCCCAATCAAGCAACAGAATGAATTGTGTCTTATTCTGTCTTGTAGTCCCAGTATCCAGAACAGTGACTGACACATAGTAGGCACTCACTGGCAAGTAAATGAATGACTACACACTCTTGTCTGTCATCTCAGCTTACAGTTCAGTCACTATATTTCTTTTATTATTATGGTTGAATGAAAATGTACATTCCCTTATAAATAGCATGCCCACCTATATGCAGCTCCCACTGCTCTCCCTGCTGGGCGACAGCATACTCTTCTCCTCTACTCCATACATGTCTTATCCTCCCAACAATCTCCTATCCCCTTCTCTCCACCCACTCCCCTTCCTCCAGTAAGAGGTTGGCAGGACAACGTCCCACAGATGCATAGAACCATAAAGTGCACACATGATATGGTCACTCTGTGTTGTCAGTTACTGTATTTCTTAGTTATCTAGTGCTGCTCTATCAGAAATACTGTAAATGGATGGCTTTAACAAATTTATTCTCACACTTTAGGAGGCTAGAAGTCTGAGTTCAGGGTGTGAGCTCCAGGTGAAGCCTCTGTCTACTGGCTTTGGGGAAGGTCCTTGTTATCAGTCTTCCCTTGGTCTAGAAGTTTCTCAGGACAGGGACCCTGGGTCCAAAGGACACACTCAGCTTCTGGCTCTTCTTGCCTGGTAGTAATGAGGTCCCCTTCTCCTCTCTGCTTCATTGGATCTTTTGTATCTCAAAAGAATTGACTGAAGATAGAACCTAATCCTTATAGATAGAGTGCTGTCTCATTAACATAACTGCTTATCCTGCCTCATCAATATCGTAGATGTTAGGATTTATAACACATAAGATAATCACATTGGCTTAGACAGTGGTAATCAACTACACAATACTAGAAATCATGGCCTAGTTGACTCATTTTTGAAGCATACAGTTCAACCCATAAAACCATCTATATGCTGATAATCCTAAATTTCTGTTTTCCAGACCACACCTCTCTCCTGCGACCTCCATCTGAATGTTTTACAGGCATCTCAAACCCACCATCCTTATTTAGGAAAAAAAAAAAGCCCATTGCCATCAAGTTGATTCCGACTTGGAGTGATCCTATAGGACAGAGTAGAACTGCCCGATAGAGTTTCCAAGGAGTACCCGGCAGATTTGAACTGCTGACCTTTTAGTTACCAACTGTAGCACTTAACCACAACACCATCCTTATACGATATAGAAAAAGTTACATTTGTTAATATCACTACTGATTTCATCAGAAAAGTCTTTAGCTATTGGGAAGATTTGTAGTCCAAATCTGTTGATGAATTTTCTCAGTTTTGTTTACATATTTCTTTTCCTTCTTCTTTCTTTCTCTCCCATTGTCCTTTTCTTCATTTTTCTTTTCCCTCTTGCCTTTTTATGTCACTCTTTGCTCTCACCCCCTTTTTTTGCTTTTCATTCTCTCATCCCCCAGAAGCAACTTTATTCAGCCAAAATAAAATCTCACTACTCCTGGATTGTTCATATGTTCCTCATTGGGAGAACCTACTTCATCCTATCCCATTGCCTTGCACACAGTAGAATATGATCTCCCTCTATGACACAGTAGCGAGGAATCCTACCTTGTTACGTTTATCAAATTTGCTTGACCAGTTGTTTTAATGCCATGTTAACATCTTCATATTGTTTATACCTTTTATCCAACATAAATAAACATTCAGAAATCAAAGAATGTAGTACATACCTTTTTTTATTCAGCATTTTATTCAGCATTACTACTTTACAGTTGCTACATCAGTATTTCTATTTACACTTCTTCTTGCATCTGTTAAGTATTTCAACATACGACTTTACCTAAGGGTTTACTGTTTTCCATAACCTCCCATTCTGTTCCACCCAGTCCCTGGTAATGACTAATCTGCTTTTGTCTTGTTGGATTTGCCTATTCATATTAAGTGGGATCCTACAATATTTGTTCTTTTGTGTCTGGTTTATTTCACTTGGCATAATGTACTATTTCCAAGTTCATCCCTATGGTGGCGTGTATCAGAACTTCATTTCTCTTTATACTGTAGTTGAATGATAACTCTCTTGCATGTCTAGACAACATTTTCTTTCTCTGTTCATCTGTTGACGGGCACTTGGGTTGTTTTCACCTTTTGGCTATTGTGAATAAAGCAGCAATGAATATATCATTCGTGTACCTGTTTGAATCACTGCTTTTGGTTCTTTTTATTGGTTTCGGTGAAAGTTTACACAGCAGTTTCTCATTCAAAACTTTATACATAAATTGTTTAGTGACATGAGGTGCAATCCCTGCAGTGGGTCAGCACTCTCCCCTTTTCCCTTTACACCCCAGGTTCCCTGTGTCCATTCATCTAGGTTTCCTGTCTCTTCCTGCCTTTGCCTCTTTGCTTATGGACAGGTGTTGCCCATTTGGTCTCCTATACTGAATCGAACTAGCAGCCTGTTCTTTACTGTGTTATTGGTTTTTTTTTTTTTTTTTCTTTATGGCCTAATCTGATCTTTGGTTGCAAGAGGATTTCAGGAATGGCTTCATTTCTGAATTAGCAGCGTTCTTGGGGGCTATACTCTTGGGGATTCCTCCAGTCTCTGTTAGATCAGTGATTCTGATCTTTTGTGAATTTGAATTTTGTTCTGTATTTTTCTCATGCTCTGTCACAAACCCTCTGTTGTGATCCCTGTCAGAGCAGTTGGTGGTAACAACTTGCTGCCATGTAGTTCTGGGCTCAGGCTAGTGGAGGCTGTGGTTCGTGTGGCCCATTAGTCCTTTGGGCTATTATTTTCCTTATGTCTTTGTTTTTCTTCATTCTTGCTTGCAGTTCTTTTGGATGTATACCTAGGAGTGGAATCGCTGGGTCATATGGTAATTCTGTGGTTAACTTTTTCAGCAACTACTAAATTGTTTTCCACAAGAGCTGCACTATTTTACATTCCCACCAGCAACATGCAAGTGTTCAGTTTCTCCACATCCTCATAAATGCTTATGGTTTTTTTGTCGTTGTTGTTGTTTTTCTTTTTTATAATAACCATCTTACTGGGTGTCAGGAGTCCTATGGTACAGTGGTTAAGAAGTATGGTGAACTGCTGCTGCTAACCAAAAGGCCAGTAGTTTGAATTCACCAGCCACTCCCTGGAAACCTATGGGCAATTCTACTCTGTCCTGAAAGGTCACAGTAAGTTGAACTTGACTCTGCAAGCTTATTGGCTATGAAGTGTATCATTGTGTTTTTGAATTGCATTTCCCTAATGACTGATGGGAAACCCTGGTGGCTTAGTTAGTGTAAGTGCTGTCTGCTAACCAAAAGGTTGGTAATTTGAGTCCACCCAGGCATTCCTTGGAAACTCTATGGAGCAGTTCTACTCTGTCCTATGAGGTTGCTATGAGTCAGAATCAACTTGATGGCAGTGGATTTTGAGTTTTAATGACTAATAATGTTGAGCATCTTTTCCTATGCTTTTTAACAATTTGTACATCTCCTTTGGAAAAATGTCTATTCAAGTCCTTTCTTAATTGTGTCATTAGTCATTTTGTTTAAGAGTTCCTTATGTATTCTGGATATTAAACCTTTACTTGACATATGGTTTCCAAATACTTTCTCCCTTTCTGTAGGCTGTCTTTTCACTTTTTTGGTAATGTAACTCCATGGGCAAAGTTTTCAATTTTGATAAAGTCCAGGTTAATAATTGTTTTCTATTATTGCTTAAGAGAATCCATTATCTAAAAGAAGATTCTGAAGCTTTATTCCTATATTTTAAGTTTTATGATTTTTTTATACTTACATTTACGTTATTGATCCATTTTGAATTAATTTTTGTTTATGTTATGAGGTGTGGATCTAACTTCATTCTTTTGCATGTAGAGACCCAGTTGTCCCAGCACCATTTATTAAAGAGACTTTTCTTCACTGAATGAATTTGACACCTTATCAAAAATCAATTGACCATAGATGTATGGGTTTATTTTTGGATTCTCAATTGTATTCTATTGGCCTGTAAGTCTATCTTGATATTAGTACTGTTTTAGTTACTGTAGTTTTACAGCACATTTTGAAATCAGGAAGTATGAGCCCCCCTTTTTTCTTTTTTAAATGAAGGTTGTTTTAGCTATTTGAGGAACCTTGAAATTCCATATAAATTTGAGGATTGGCTTCATCATTTCTGAAAAAAAAAAAAAAAAAAAACTTGTTGGGGTTTTAATAGGAATTGTGCTGTATTTGGAGATCACTTTCAGTAGAACCGACATTCTAACAACATTAAGTCTTCCAATCCATGAACACACGATGTCTTTCTATTATATCGCCAAGTGCCGTCGAGTCGGATATAGATCTCCTTTAATTTCTTTTATCAGTGTTTTACAGTTTTCAGTGTAAGTCTTTTGCCTCCTTGGTTAAATTTATTCCTACATATTTTTTTAGATGCTACTGTAAAGGGAATGGTTTTCTTAATTTCCTTTTCAGATTATCCATTGCAGATATATAAACATACAATTGATTTCTGTGAAAGTCTGGCAAATTCTTTAGCCCTAATAGTTCCTGTGGATTCTTTGGAATTTTCTGTATACACTATCGTGTCATCTGTGAAGTTTTACTACTTCTTTTCCAATTTGGATATCTTTTCTTTTTCTTGCCCAATTTCTCTGGCTAGGACACCCAGGACAATGTTGAATAAATAATAAAAACCAAAGCTGTTGCCATCGAGTCAATTCTGACTTATAGCGACCCTGTAAGGCGGAGTAGAACTGCTCCATAGAGTTGCCAAGGAGGGTCTGGCAGATTCGAGCTGCCAACTTTTGGTTAGTAAATGGCACTTAACCACTGCTCCACCAGGGTTTCCAAATAGTGGTAATGAAAGCAGGCATTCCTGCCTTACCCCTAACTTAAGGAGGAAGGAAAGTTTCCAGTCTATGCCTGTGGGTTTTTCATAATGCAGTTTATCATGTTGAAGTTTCTATCCCTGTTTACGGAGTATTTTTATCATGAAAGGGTATTGGATTTTGTCAAATGCCTTTTGTCAATTGAGATGATCATATGGATTTTTTTCTTCCTCTTTCATTCTTTTAATGTCATGTATTAACATTGATGTTCTTTTTTTTTTTAATAATCCCTTTAATATGCTATGGCATTCAGATAATATTTTATTGAATATTTTTGCATCGGTGTTCAAAATGGATATTGGACTATGGTTTTCTTTTCTTGTGACTTTGGCAGAATAATTCTGGCCTCAGAATCTTACAACAGTTTGAAAAGAATCAGTGCTAGTTCTCCTTTAAGTGCTTGGTACAATTCACCAGTGAAGTATCTGGTCCTGGACTTGACTTTGTTGGACAGTGTTTTAGTTTTCTAATGCTGCTCTAACAGATACCACCAGTTGATGCCTTTAAAAGAGGAATTTTATTTGTCACAGTCCAATAAGCTAAAAGTCCAAATTCAGGGGGTCAACTCCAGTGGAAGGCTTTCTCTGCTGGTACTGGAAGGTCCCTGCCAATCTTCCCCTGGCCTGGAGCTTTCGAGGTGCAGGAACCCTTGTCCTTTTCAAAAGACACACTTAGCCCCTGGCACTGCTTTTTGGTGGGTCTGAGGTTCCCAACAGTCTCTGCCAGCATCTCTTCTTTATATCTCAGAGATTGCATTAAGGCACAAAACACACACTTTCCATCTTGCCCTACCAACAACACAACTGCCGCCCATCCACCCTCATGAACATCATGGAGGTGGGTATTCCAACATGGAGGAATGTCACACAACCCCAGGAATTTGGCCTAGCCAAGCAGCTACAGATTTTTTAGGGAACACGATCCAATCCATAACAGATGGTGTTTGATTATTGTTTCGGTCTCATTCTTTGATATAGGTCTGTTTAGGTTTTCCATTTTTTTCTTGAAGTCAATTTAGGTAGCTTGTATATTTTTTTAGGAATTTATCCATCTCACCTAGTCTATCTAATTTGTTGATATAGAATTACTCTTAGTATTCTTTTATAATATTATTTCTTTATGGTCAGTAGTAGTATCACCCCTTTCATTTCTGACTTTAATTACTTGTGTCTTCTATTTTTGTTAAAAAAAAAAAAAAAAAAAACCCACAGCCATGAAATGGATTCTGACTCTTAGCAACCCAACAGGGCAGAGAAGGGTTTCCAAAGAGTGGCTGGTAGATTCAAACTGCCAACCTTTGTCTGAACAGCAGTAGCTCACCTAGTTCTCAACCACTGTGCAACCAGGGCTCCTTGTATAGCTAGAATTTTGTCAATTTTTTTTATCTTTTCAAAGAATTAACTTTTGGTTTTGCTATCTCCATTGCTTTTCTATGCTCTGTTTGATTGATCTCTAATCTAACCTTTAATTTTCTAACTTCTGGTTGCCATGGGCTTCATTTACTCCTCCTTTTCTAGTTTCTCGAGCTATAAAAGTGATTTGGGCTTGTTCTTTTTATTTTACTGTGCTGTAAGTGGAAGTTTACAATTCAATTTGTCATACAAAATCTTGTGCCCATACTGCTGTGTAACTCAAGCTGCTCTCCCCACACTGACGCACACACCTCTTTACCACCCTATACTTCCCCGTGTCCATTCCACCAGCTCCTGTTCCCTTCCACCCTCTCATCTCGCGTCTAGACAGGAGCTGCCTGGTGAGCCAAGAAGCACAATCTTTGCCAGTATCATTTTATGTACAAAAGTTCTTTTTAAAGGGTTAAAAAGCAAAGATACCACCTTGAAGACTAAGGTGAGCCTGACTCAAGCACTATTTTCAGTTACCTCATATGCATGTGAAAGCTGGACAATGAATAAGGAAGACTGAAGAACTGATGTCTTTGAATTGTGGTATTCATGAAAAATACTGAATATACTATGGACTGACAGGAAAACAAACAAATCTGTCTTACAAGTACAGCCACAGTGCTCTTTAGAAGCAAGGGTGGTAAGACTTTTCCTCATGGATTTTCAACATGTCCTTAGGAGGGACCAGTCCCTGGAGGACATCATGCTTGGTGAAATAGAGGGTCAGCGGAAGACAGAAGATCCTCAAAGAGAAGGACTGACATAGTGGATGCCAACAGTGGGCTCAAACATAGCAATGATTGTGAGGACGGCACAGGATCCATGGTTTCCTTCTGTTGTATACAGTGTTAGTGTAAGTCAGAACCAACTTAACAGCACCTAACTTTGTAAGTGTTTGAAAACTTCTAATTAAAAAAAGACGCATCATGGGGTTGGCAATCAATGTCACACAACAGTATGTGTATTTGTTTAATAAAACACAGAGAAGACAGGATAGGTCTGCATATCACTGAACTTTACTGAGATGGAGTTACTGCTAGTTACACAGAAGCCACTTGCCTATGCCAAAATCCATGAGCTTCACAAGAACTTACACGAACTAGAAACAACATGTTCAAAACCATAAGAAAATATCCTGATGCCCAGGTGATAAAGGCTGGTATGAATGAGTCTGCACATTTATTTCAAGCCATTGAAGAGTTTGTGGGCCACCTACATAGGAGAGAAAAAGGATACCATTAACTGACAGCTTTAATGTCCTATTTTCACTAGGTCCTTCATAAACTGGAAAAGCAAGGCGTCTTCTTACCAACTCCATTGTCACATACTCACACTGCCTTTGAGCCCTTTCAGCCCTTACCTGAATATTACCTCCTTTCTACCTAGAACTATCTTTCTCACTTTTTTTCATCTAACTTTCATTCTTCCTTTAGAATTTAGTTTACATGTAGTTTCCCACAAATCTTCTCTTAAATAAGCACCCCCCAAAATCTGTCCTCTCAAAAAACCTTGTACTTTCCATATCATAAATAGTATCCGTCTCTCATGCACTGAGGAAAATTACGTAAAAAAAATGTAACTTCTGATGTTACGAGGAAAAGAACCCTAGAAAGGTTATACCCAAGACTTACCACAGTTTAGTAATAGTTTGTTGTACTTCCATCTATGTCAACTCATAAACTCAGTGACATAGAGACCATACTTGTCTCATTTGGAAACCCTGGTAGCACACTGCTAAGAGCTGCATCTGGTAATCAAAAGGTCAGCACTTTGAATACACCAGGCACTCACTGGAAACCCTATAAGGCAGTTCTACTCTGTCCTATAGGGTTGCTGTGAGTCAGTGGTGGTGGGTTTGTTTTTTCCTTTCTGTCTCATCTATAAATACCTACATTCTCAAGTTTTAATCCAACGCCTGGCTTTTAAAAGTATTCAAATATTTGTTAAATGAATAAAAAGTGGGAGTGGAGAAAATCACTGGGAGCACATTTTAAATAAATGGAATCATATGATATGGTACTTTGTGACAGGCTTTGTTTTTATTTAGCATGTTTTCAAGCTTCTTCCATTTTGAAATGGTACCTCATCTTTTCACTGCCAAAGGGTATTCCTTTGTACCAGGTTCAATTCCCAGTCCATGCACCTCAAGCGCAGCCACCATCCATCTGTCTGTGGAGGCTTTGTGTTGTGATGATGCTTAATAGGCTTTAATGCAGCTTCCAGACTAAGACACATAGACCACAAAGAAAGACCTGCCGATCCACTTCAAAAAAATCAGTCACTGAAAATCTATGAGTCATTAACGGTCCAATCTTGTGCATGGGGCCGCCATGGGTTAGGGGCCAATGTGACATCATCTAACAACACCAAATGGATATAATCCACATTAATTATCCGGGAGTCCCTGGGTGACAAAAATGGTTAAGGACTTCATGACTAACTGAAAGGCTGGCAGTTTTAACCCATCCATAGGTATCTTGGACGAAAAGCCTGGAGACCTGCTTCTGAAAGATCTCAGGTACTGAAAAGACTATGGAGCACAATTATACTCTGAAACACTGAAAATCCCCAAAAGTCCCAAGAAACTTGATAGCAACAGGTTTGGTTTGGGGTTTACATATCAATTCATCAAGTTGACAGACACTTATATTATTTCCACTTCTTTCCTATAATAAATCAGGCTACTATAAAATTTTATGTACAAGTTTCAGTGTGGACATATGTTTTCATCTTTCTTGGGTACATACCTAGGAATGAAACTACTGGATTATAACACTAAGTCTGTTTAATCTTTTGAGGTACTGCCAGATTGTTTTCTACAGCAACCGTACTAATTTATATTCCTCTCACCTGTATATGGTTCCCTTTCTCTACATCTTTGATAACACTTGTTATTACCAGAATGCCTACTTGATTATAGCTATCCCAGTCTGAGAGGTATAAATACTTAATACATTCAACTGTTAACTGAAAAGCTGAAATTCAAGTCCACCCAGAGGTGCCACAAAAGGAAGACCCAACAAATGACTTCCAAAAAAAAACCAGTCACTGAAAGCCTTATGGAACACAGTTCTACTCTGACACACAGAGGGACACTATTAGTTGGAATAAACTAAGTGGCAAAGGAAAAAAAAGTGGGTGTGAAGTGGTATCTTGTTGTGCTCACATTTCCCTGTTGGCTAATGATACTGAGAATCTTCGCATGACCTTATTGATCACCTAATCAGTTTTAACATAAACGACCGTAACAAACTTTGCCTATGCATAACGGTATGAAACTATTTTACCTTTATATGTGTAAGAGTCAACACAAGTTTACATCAAAAACAAAACACAAACTTTTGGTAACTACAATGTACAACATATGCTGAAGGATAGAAATTATTTTAAAAAACAGTTTAGAATGGAGATAATGATACCTATCTCCAGTAGAAGTGGTATAGATTAGTAAGATTATTTATGTAACCTGTTCAACAGCACTGTTTCTGGCATATGTTGGTCCCAGACTACATGCTCATTGATGGGAATCTCAGTAGCAAGTCTTCTCTGATCACTGTAAGCCTTACCCTGCCCGCCCCTCTTCCGATGCCCCCATCTTTAGGATGACTTACGCAGTGGTCCCTTGCATGCAAAAAGTCAAAGAGCTCCTCTGTGCAATCCTCCTCTGTCTGCGACCGAGAGGATACACGCTCTTCACAGAGCTCTAGCCGCTCCCGGGCCTTTACACATTTCTCCAGCTGTTCGCACTGCTCTCTCACTGCTGTTAGGGGGTCCTGAAGGATAAACACAGAAAAAGAACAAAATGGGAGCTTTAGGAGGAGACCTACGAAACCACATCCTTTGATTAACACAACCACCAAACCAGGGTCCTGCCTCTGAATTACCGTGCAGAAGGCCAGCTGGCAGGGCCACACTGCCGCCAGAAATGGCAGAATGGGGTCTCCCATTCAATTCTGATGCTAAGTAGTAGGGGAAAGTTTCACATTCCTGCCTTCCAAGGTTGCCAGTTTGCACTGAAAGCCTCAGTCCTATCTGAAAAACAAGGTTGGTAAAGGAAACCTGGCCAAACTTGAAGTAAATCTATAGGAGGCCTTACTTGTTAATGCATTTTGTGATATGTCATGTCTGAAATTTTAAAATCCCTCATCTAAGAACCAAGTCTATACAACCCACCTAAAAGGCAACATTACTATGAAGAGGGACCACCTAAGAAAGGTTCCTCCCAAAGTTCTTTATTAAACCACACACAGTAGATGACTGAGTGGCAGATCATCCCAGCTTTGTTCCCAGCACCATGACTGGAGAACGGAGAAGCCTCAAACCCAGGAAAAATACAATTTCTCAAGCCCATACTCCCAAATACTCCAGTGCACAGAAAGCCAGTACTGAAGACTTGTTCCACCCACATTCTATTCAAGGTGTCAAGTAAAGACTCCTCAATATTCCTTTAAAGTTTCATGCACCTCAAACTTCCTATTCTTACTGAGATGGTCCCAAACCTGAGGCAGTTCTTACCACTAGTTCCTCCTCCTCCTCTTCCTCCTACAAAAGGAAAACAAAATTAGTTATCAGTGGCAATTTTATGACATATATATCCCTATCACCTTGGTGACGTAATTACTGAGTATAGACGCACCATCTCACTCTAATTAACAAGAACTCTACACTTTATAAAAGCACCTTCCTATCTGTTATGATTTGATTACTCACAACAGCCCCTTAAAGACCCTTAAGAAAGTAATCTCTGCTTAGCAATTACAAATAGTAATTAGACATTTTCTGATACAGATTCAAGCTGTCAGCTGTTCACGTGGTAACTATGTAATGTATCTTGATAAACAGCTAAATGTAATCCTTATATCCCAAGCCAAGCAATGCCAGAGAAGAAAAGTTAACTTTTTGAACCTGAATTTGGAATATGCAAACAGCCAAACTGAAACTTTTTTTTCAGCCACAGCTTGACTAAAAATGGTTTTGGGTACTGTTTTGTAGCTTGCTGAGCTTCCAGACTCCAAGTAGGCTATCAATTTAACTACATTAACAGTCTACTTGACTCCACCCACATCTCATGACTATCAGGCCTTATCCATTACTGCTTGTGTGTGAAGATATACACAGCATAACAGACATCAATTCAACAATTTCTACATGCTTAATTCAGTGACATTGGTTACACATTTCAAGTTGTGCCATTTTTCCCAATATTCTTTTCCAAATTGTTTCACCATCAACACAAACTGGATGCCCCCTAAGCTTCTCACCTAACCTTTCAAGCTGCTGTTGTCAATCTGATCTTACATAGATAATTCTTTAAAAGAACACAATGCTCACAGCAGATATTCTTAATTAAGTTGAACTACTATTTGATATAAGGTGATTTCAGGATAGTTTCAGTTTATAAAGATTTCCTCAGGCAGTAGTTTCAAGGTTCATTTAATTTCAGTGGTCCTATAAAGCATGGATTCTTCAAAAATTTGAAGTTCTGTCCCACATTTTCACCCACTTTCTAAGGACCAACCCATTTACTTCTGATTCAAGCACTCAGCTTCAAATTTAATTTCCTTTCTTCGGGGGAGAGCAGTACAAAAAAATTCCCCATGGGACCATCAGCATAATCCCGAATATGGGGTAGAATAGGGTTTTAACAAGTTGTTAAGGATAACACGTTTAGCCACAGTCTCATAAGACAACTCAATCAACTGGCATAATAAAGTTCATAAAGTTATATTCTCTATCCCACGATGGCACATAGTTTCTGGGGACTTAAAAGCCTGTGAGCCATTGTCTAAGATATTAGTCTCTACTTCTCTGGAACAAAAGAAAAAGAAGGTAATCCAAGACTCTGAGAAGAAACTAGTCTACACAAACCATGGCCTATTCTACCCTGAAATCAGAACTAGATGGTGTCCTGCTACTACTACTCATTGTTCTGATCAAGGCCACAAAAGAATGATCCTGACAGAAAAGGAGTAAAATCTGGAACAAATCTCAAATTATTAAAAAGTCCAGACCTACTGGATCAGTTGCAACTAGACGACTCCCCAAGACTATGGTCTCAAGACGTACTTTGAAACTTAAATTGAAACAATCCCCAGGTCACCTTTTAACTAAGCGACAGATTGGCTCACAAAATCAAGATAAAATCTTCCATTAGTACTGTGCTCCTTTAAAAAATTACGTATGAGACCAAATTGTCAGCCAATTATTTTAAATCAAAGACGTGAAGGTAACACCAGATTTCTAGGATTGGAACAATGAGAACAGAAATGATGAGAAGGCGGACACATTGTGAAGAATGCACCAATATCACTAAACAATCTGTAGAAACTGTTGAATGCGAACTTAATGAGTACACTCTCACAGAAAACACACTACAATAATATTTTTTAAAAATTAACACCTCCACACTCAGGTCTCTTTTAAATGCTATATAGGATGCAAATCTTAGTTTTTCATCAAAGGTTTCTTAACGTCTTTTCGAAAAATGCACACTGAAAAGCTTCCCCCCAACCAAAATCACATTGTACTTGAATCGGAAACCTAGAAACAAGACCTTTTAAACCACTTCCCTGCTAGTAATGTTACTACACTGAAAATTTTTGCCAAAAATATTATCACCTGTTATGGAGAAAAAAAAAGTCAAGCAGATATAAACTACTTCATATAAAACTTCCAGTCACTAAGAAAAATCAAAGTCATGCTAACAGAAAAAATTCAGAAGTTATAAACTGCTCACAAAATACCCAGTTTCCTTCATTTTGAAATTGATTAATATACTTTTTCTCATCTATTGTGCGTGGTGCTCTTTGAGCTTTCTCATGTACTTTCTTCTGAAAATAAGACTATCACTGTTGTTAGCTGCTTTCCAGACAGCCCCTTCTCATGGCAACCCCAAGCAGAACAGAAAGACACATCAACTGGTCCTAAGCCATTCTCACAAATCATTTTTATGCTTCAGCCCACTGTTGTTGCCATCACTGTTAATACACTTCAGCTAAAAATAAGACGAGGAAAAAATCATTATGGGATAAACAAGTTTCGAGCTATTATGACTCTAGAAGCCCAGAATGGCTGCTCTGAAATGACTGTAGAGCAAAGGAATACAAAGAAAATAAGACTGGAAACAAAAAGCTAACTGACTTCTGTAAAGCTCTATATCACTGCAGGGAAGAGTCCTGGTTCTGGAACCATGATACCTGTGTTTAATTTCTGGTTTCACCATATGTTAACTGCATGTTCTTAGATATCTAACATGTTTAACCTCTTTGTTTTCTCATCTGTGAAAAAGCAATAATAACAGTGCCTAACACCTACTTTGGGAAACCCTGGTGGCACAGTGGTTAAGAGTTGGGCTGCTAAGCAAATGGTCACCAGTCCGAATCCACTGAGCACTCCTTAAAAGCCCTATGAGGCAGTTCCACTCTGTCCTATAGGGTGGCTGAATCAGAACTGATTTGCCAGCAACGGCTTTTTGTTTTTTAATTCCTATCTCACAGGAATATTGTGTTAAGAGGCTTAGTACACATACAGTGCTTGGTAGTAACCAGCCAATAAACACTGGTAGTTATTATATCTGGATTCTTACTCTGGGAAAGACCTCCCACTTTTATCATAGAACCATAGTGCCTACTCCTTGAAGTCCTCAAGACACCTCCCTCCTAAATAAAAGAAGCAACTTGTTTACAGAAACTACTAAGGGCAGATCTCCTTCACCTCTATAGAAAAACATGTTGGGGATTCATGCTTTAAGATGGGGTGAGGGCTAGAAGTGCCCCCAAACCTGTGACTTAAGAAATAACACTAGAGCCCTTAGCTCTTGTCCAAGAATGTGACCTAGCTGAAGCTGGCCTCACAAGCACTCAGGAGGACAACCAACTGGGCCCTCAGGTATAAAAACAACTGCCAGGACAATCTTAAAAAAATATCTTCTAGGAAACCTTCCAAATAAACCAATCCAAACAGAATACAAATGACTTCCCACTTTTCTTCTATAAGCACTTAGTGAATACTAAGATTTGTTGGACCAACGAAGACTCTCCTGAATGTCATTACTAAAACCTGTACCAATGATTATTAAGAAAAACAATTCAAAATGTAGAATCACGGAGATCTAGCAGTTTCTAACCAACTTGAGAAAAAAAGAAGCTTTCAATGGTTTTGGTTATTCATGTTAATATGTACTGGTGGTGAAGATTCTCATGCTTGTCCGTTTACTACTTTTGCCTCCGAATGTACGCTGAATAAAACCTTTGTATTTGCTTTGCTAAACTTTGCGACGTTTTTACCCTAGAACACCTGTCAAACCAGGCCTCGCAACACCTAACTAAAAACACAACCTATAAGAAGTATATTTTTACACAATCTAGTCGACACAGCATTTTTGATCACATTAAATCTTCATCACGTTCACACGATAGAGCTTAGAGAGAACTAGTCATCCATTTGCCCAAGACCATTCGATGAGATTTTAAGGGTTAAGAGAATCAGCTGTCTCCTGGCCTTTGCAAGAAAGAAGCCCCACGAGGGCCCCGGCCGTGTTTTGGCGGGTTAGGTCCAGGCTCAGGCCAGTGAAGGGGGTCCAGTCGATAGCCTTGTCTTACCTCGTTAGGATCTCCGGACTCAGTCAGCATCTTTCGCTCGTCCTCCAACCCCATGTCTGGCTCCGGTTCTGGGTTCAAGAACACCAACAACAGTGGCCGCCACTCCACTTCAGGATCAAGAAGGACTTGTAAGGGTCACTAAGCGGATATCCGGCGATTTGCCCGGAAGTGCGGCATACTCACCGTAGTTGCTAACATAAGCTCCGATTGGCATGTACTACAAGCTAAAGACAGAAGGCAGGGGTGGCTGATATTTGCACCCGAGGAGGCTTTGACAAGAAATATCCCCTTAGCTACGAAAGACCTAAATATGTTGATCTATGATTTTATTTAAAATAGTAGTTCCCAACAGACTTCAGAAGTATGTTGATTTCTTCAATGTTCCTTTAGCGTAATTGCCATTCTTACCCACACCGCTGATGAAGTCGTCCTAACTGTTGACCTTCTCAAGATGGCGGTTCGCGTATGCCACCCTCGGGCTCGCGCACCTCCCCAAGATGGCGGCGCCCGAGGCCTGGCGCGCCCGGAGTTGCTGGTTCTGTGAGGTAGCGGCGGCAACGACCATGGAGGCCACGTCCCGGGAGGCGGCGCCAGCGAAGAGCTCGGCCTCGGGCCCCAGCGCTCCCCCCGCCCTGTTCGAGCTGTGCGGGCGGGCAGTGAGCGCCCATATGGGGGTTCTGGAGAGCGGGGTGTGGGGTAAGTCGCGGAGTGAGGGGCTGCCTCTTGTAATGAGCGGGGGCGGCCCAGCGGCCGGGGGACGCGGGGGGCGAGGCCGGGAGGCCTGGGGCGAGGCCCAGCCCCAGGCAGTGGAAACCAGACCGTCGGCCCGGAGCATAAATTTTGTGACTAGCTGGACAGTAAAAAGTAATGCCGGAGTCTAAACAAGCGAGTGGACGTGTACCGCGGCCTGGCTGGAGGGCGCGGAGGGTGAGGCCGGGAAGTCCAGAGGCCCGGGCTGGAGCGAAGCAGCCTGGGCCTGGACGACAGAGGCTGGAATGACGGGCCGCGGCCGCGGGCACCGAACTGACATTCCGGCTGTGCCGGGCAGGGGAGTCAGACGTCGAACCTACCGGCCAGGATGGTCCGACGGCCTGGGGGCGGAGGCCGAGGCTGGGAGGCTTGGCCTAAGGCTAAAAGGCCGGTCCAGGGGGCCACCGAACTTGACGGACGGCCTGGGGCCTCGGGGATCTACCTGACGCATCACGGCTGCTGAGATTCCGGAGTCTAGGCAGATAGGCTGGGGCAGCCCGTGAATTGCAGAACTCGGGAAGGGGGCTGGGGAAGCAGCCGAAAGGCTCGGGGTGCCGGGCCTGCGCGACGGCCCAGGCTGAAGTGACTGAACTGATGACCTGGGCCTCTGGTGCCAGACAGTTGGAACGACCGACGAGCGGGCCGGACAGGGAGCGCCAGAGGCCACTCCGATTGGCCCGAGCCGGCAAGGAAGGGCCCGAGAGTGAGTGAAGGGCGGCCCGGAGCGGTCTGTGAAGGAGGGAGGCCGAAATGATGGGCAGGCGGGAAGAGTCAAGGAGGCCCTAGGCTTGGCGACTACCTGGGAATCCGGGAGTGAGGGTCCGGAATGGGACGGGGGGTTCATTGCCTCTCGGAGGCCTTGGTCCGAATAGGAGTGAAAGGAGGCCCCAGGCCTGAGCGCGGCCGGGTCCAAAGGGCCCCGCCTGGGCTGAGAACGTCCAGACTGAGCAGCAGCAAAGGCGGGTGGCCCGGGGGGCTCGGGGATAAGAGGCCAGGCAGGCCGGACCAACTAGCAAGGCTGCTGGGGCTGGGAGGCGGGCGGGCCGGGTAATAGAAAAGCGGAGGCCTCCAGTCAGATGGAGCGCGAGGAGGCCGGGCTGTGGGTGCGAACCGCCAGTCCTAATCTAGCAGCTGGTGAGGGAAAGAAACTCAGGTCTGCGACTTGAGCACTAGATAGGCAAAAGTGGAGAAGTGAGGATAATGAAATGTAGGCCTGGTCGCACAGGAGACAAGGGAGGCCTTGGGCCTGACAGACCAGTGGCGTGAGGGGGTGGGGTCCGGAGGCCCGGGGCTGAAGTTGGATGAGGAGATCTGAAGAGATCGCAGGCCAGGCTGAGGCCTGGGTTAGGGGAGGGGGTGACAGGCGATCAGGCCGTCCCTGGGCCTTGTGGTGATGGTGCTGGGGGCATTGCACGAGGAGGCCTCAGGGGTAGTGACTGTGCCTTTACCTGGAGGAAGGTCCTTATCAGGACAGAAGTGAGGGCCTTAAGGGCCCTGGAGGGAGGATTTTGGTTAAACCTTAAGGAAGTGGGTGTGGAGAACGTACCCTGGAATTTAGGGTTGGGGGGCTCTAAGATAAGATCCAAGGCTGTGGAGAGTAGTCCAGGGAGCCTCAAGGAGTGTGGAGGCCCTTGGTGACGTAGCAATCCTGAAGAGGCCTAAGTGCCTTTTGTAGTGGGGGAAACTGCTAGAAGTCCTTGGGCCTGTAAGGGAAGTGGATTGTGGAAGCCGGTGTTTGCAGCTAAGCAAAAGAATCCTGTTGACCTGAGGGGGATAGGAGAATATTTCCAGTGGATCTGGGCAAAGGGCTCAGAAAATTACTGGGGAATGTGGAAAAAGGCTATGTCAGCCCAGAGCTTTTGGGATGCTGACCAGGGGGCAGGGGGCAGGGGGAGTGGACTGGGTATTGAGGGCCCATGTTGGAAAGGGGGGAAGCATTAAAGATATAAGCTGAAAGGAAGCACACAGGGTCTGTCTTAAGAGGAATGAAGAAAGGAGAGGAGTTGGTGGATAATCCAAAAAAACCAAACTCATAGCCATTGAGTCCATTCCAACTCATTAACAACGTTATAGGACAGAGTAGAACTGCTCCAAAAAGTTTCCAAGGAACACCTGGTGGATTCCAGCTGTCAACCTGGTTAGCAGCTGTAGCTCTTAACCACTATGCTACCAGAGTTTCGTTGTGGGTAATACCAAAACTGAACCAAAACCATTGCTGTCAACTTGATTCTGACTCATAGACCCCATAGCAGCCATAGCTCTTAACCACTACACCACCAGGGTTTCCTTGTAGCTAATGTCAAGCCAAGTGCCGTCGAGTCGGATCCGACTCATGTAGCTAATAGGGCATGAGAATTCCTGTGAAGGTCAGAAGGGATGTCTAAAGAGACTGGATGGGAGGGGGAAGGGAACACAACTCCAGAGAAACCTCTTTGATGTTTCTTACCCCCCAACAGTCAATTGAGAATTCACTAAATATCCCTTTCTCCTGCCCACTGTTATACCAAAAACCAAAACCATGGCTATCAAGTCAATTCATACTCATAGTGACACCAGTGTTATTACTGGGTGAGCCCTTAGCCAGGCTGAGAGGAAACAGGGAAGGAGGAGATTTCTTGGGCATATAGCAGGTAAATAGTCACACAGAAAAAGCTGAATCAAGTCAAGTCTCTTAGGAGGCCTGCTAACAACAGCCAAAAAACAAAACAAAACAAACACCCAAACCCATTGCCATCAAGTCACTTCTAACTCATAGTGACCCTATAGGCTAGAGTAGAACTGCCACATGGAGTTTCCTAGGAAAAGCTGGTAGATTTGAACGCCAGCTTTTTGGTTAGTCGTCAGGCTCTTAACCACTGTGCCACAAGGGCTCCAGAGACCTGCTAAGCAGTACTATTTTGGAGGCAGGTCTCAGTGTGGCCTAATATCCAGGAAACGTTTTCTGGAAGTAGTGGAATGGCATTGTTTTGTGTAGGGACAGAGAGAAGGAATGGAGAGAGGCATCAGGAAAGGGTACAATAAAGAAGAAGGGCCTTGAATGCCAGGCAGTGGAGTTGGCATTTGTCTTGAAGGCAGTAGAAAGCCTTTGGAGGCTTTTGAAGA
Source organism: Heterohyrax brucei (assembly GCA_028571685.1). Classification (NCBI taxonomy): domain Eukaryota; kingdom Metazoa; phylum Chordata; class Mammalia; order Hyracoidea; family Procaviidae; genus Heterohyrax; species Heterohyrax brucei. Next base: position 78,788,910 of record CM053140.1, on the reverse strand, counting down.
GGGGATGGCATCACCAAGAACAGGATGAGGAGAGACTGAGGTCAAGCAGAGCAGTTACACTGTTGGAATAATTCACTGGAAAGTTGATGTGGCCTATATTAAAGCTTTAATTCTGCAGGAAGATGAGTACCTACTATGTACAGAGAATTGTTCTAGGCTGTCAAGATGTCAAGATTCAGTTGTTCCACAAAAAAGAGAATGGAAGTTTTGACAGACTTGCCTTAGTATGGTATACTTCAAGGTCTTGACCTATTATTGGTGGGACAGAAGTGCTATTGACATTTAGTGAGTTTTATTTTGATTAGGCAATGCCTTAAACAGATTGCAAGCATGATCTTTAATTTTCACAACAGTCTGATTAGGTAGTTGTTATTATTCACATTTTAAACTTGAGGAAAGTAAGGCTTAAAGAGGTTAAATAATTTGCCCAGGGATTCACAGTTAACTTACAGTCAACTGTAGAGACCGCTATTAGCAGCTTTCCTATTATGCCTCTCAGAATGAGGAAAGTTGTCAGGAGCCGGTTTTGTTTTTAAATATGTTAAGTTTAGAGAGTGTAGAGCCCAATTATCTCTCTTCTTCATATAGGAAGGTACTAGTTCAGGGGATAGTGGGGACCCAAAGCATGGAAGTCATCAACCTGGAAGAGTAGAAAGGGAAGTCAGGAAAGGCATGTGATACTTGAAAGATGAGTACTTGATATGCTGTAAGTAGCAAGGACATTCCTGGCAGAGAAAACAGCATGAGCAAAGGCACAGAGGCACAAAGCAGCATAACATGCCAGCTAAAGGAAAAAAGTAGTCTAATGTTAATGAAGAGTAGGAGGCAGAGCAGGGAGCTGGAGAGGTTAGTAGGTCCCAGATTATGAAGGACATTTTACTACACATCTGCACCCATAATGCAAACTGGTTCGTTCTGATCTGGTAGCAGTGAACTGGTCAGCTCCTCAACTGGCCAGCTTGCTTTGTGGAATTATCTCAGTCTCAAAGAAGTGTGTGCTCCTGAAATTCTAGCTGCCAACTAAATGGCTGGAGATAAGTCTATCTGAATTTAGAGTAGACTTAGGTTAGCTTCTGCAGGCTCTGTTTGGCAAATGAAAAATATGCCCTTCTGTTTTCCTTTCCAATGGGTAAATAATATTTGGAACACTGCGGGGGAAAAATAAAATTTCTGTTTCGGTTTTTGTAGCCCTCCCAGGCCCAATACTTCAAAGCATCTTACCTCTGCTCAATATATATTACTTGGAGAGGATTGAGGAAACTGCCCTCAAGAAAGGTAAGTACTTTTCTGTCTCTTTCTCCATCATTGATTATGAACAAGGCACCATGGTGTTCTTAGATAACTATCATACCTGATATCTGTACAGAATTTCATGTGTTTTAAAAAATACCCTTTTAATTCATTATCTTGGTTTTGAGGTTTAGGGTCATGCTTCCAAGGGACATCCTCATCAATTGGCCTAATATTGTTTTCTTAGTACTCCTGTTCTACCTTCTGGTTCACTGTGTAATGTCTGGGGCCTTAAAAGCTAGCAAGCAAGGGTATAAGAGGCAACAGCTGGTTTCAGTTTACCTGGAATAGCAGGGGAAGAGGGAAAGTCAGGAATCAGAGGAAGAAGTTGAATGAGGAAATAGAATGTATATCTGGTTGCCTCCATGAACAGCTGCGTCTTTGGCCGTGTACCAGAACTGGACAGTATTTGGCTACCATTACTAAAAGTTTTGCTCAAGGATCCTAAAAGAATCCTAATCAAAAGGGGAGAAATGTAAAATAGAATTTTAAATTCTCAGAGAAATTCACACTTTCTGCAGTTGTTGAAGCTACTGAATTCCTGAAACTGTTTGCCCCAAGAAAAGCTTTAAACTTTAAATCTTAAGCCAAAACTATCTCCTGAAGTTTTCATTGAACCAAAAATAGTTTAATTAGTAAAGTGTGTCTGCCTTGAGCATTATTTTAAAGAACTATGAGGTCAGATTCACAGCAACTCAAAAGGTAAGATGAGACACTTACAGGGTAATGAATTTAAGATAATAGAAATAGAATAATTTGGAAAAGGATAGCAGAAATGGTAGTATAGCTTGAAGAATGTAATCCATGTTACTGAATCATGTGTGTAGACTGTGTTAAAATGGTGTACCATTGGCTGTGTATATTTTTACCAAAGTAAAACAATTAAAAAAAAATACCCTTATACCTTTCTTATCTAATTCCTCAGTGTCCTGTGAAGTACAGGGCAAGTATCTGAACCCTATTATACTGACCACAATTAGTAGCAAACCAAGAACTAGAACCCAAATGTTCTGAATGTATATATTTTTTTAACTAAGCTATGTCCCAAACTCTCCACGTACGTGCATTTATCTAATCTTGGGTGCCATGTACTGTCCTAAGCACTTTTTTCAGAGAAATAACGTACTCATTTAATCCTTTCATCAATATTGTGAAATAGCTGTTGTTAACTACATTTTACAGGTGAGGAAACAGATGTATAAAGAAATTAAGTAATTTGTCCAAAGTCACACACCTAGAAAGTGGTACTGCTGACATTGTAGCCCAGGCAGTGTGACTTTAGAGTGAGTGCTCTTGAACCATTCTGCCATTCTTGCTCCTGTGAACCTAGAGAAAGACAACATGAAAAGTTGACTCACTCGACTCATGGTAGCCAGGGAACAGTCAAGTAAGTGTGATATTTCTCCCTACAGGCCTCTCTACTCAGGCCATATGGCGCCGGCTCTGGGATGAGCTGATGAAGACAAGGCCTTCCAGTTTGGAGGTAAGTAACCAGGTGGAACTCTAGCCTGACTTTACACAGACATGATGTGGGCACTGCTAAAATATAAGAGCAGGTATGGAATAGATTTAGGTGGCTGGTTCTAATGGATTGTCAACAGGGTTCTGACCCACTTGGCATTTGTCACTGACTTACTTGCTTGGCATGTCTGCGGGTGACACAAAACTGGAAAATACCGTGATCACAGTGGATGACAGAACCTGAATTCATAGAGGTCTTGACAGGGCTATAGTCATGGCCAATCAAATAAGATGAAATTTAACTGAATTTGGTAAAATCTTCACTTCAAAAATTTGGAATTGTGTGGCCTCAGTATAGATGGTGAAGGTCTCAGCTTAGCAGCGATTTTATGAAGAAGACTTGGGGGGTTAGTCAGCAATGTTCTGAAGCCACTCTTAATGACTCTATTTTATGTGAAATGATGTAAATATGATAAGGCCAAATGGCAAGGGAGACGGTAGTCCTGACTAGTTCTGTAGTGGTCAGGCTACCCCTGGAGTGTGGAGAAAGAAGTCAAAGCCACAGCATATGGGCCACATTTGGAAGACTGAAGAAGAGAAGACTTGAGAAACATAAACTGTCTTGAAATACCTGAGTATTGTCATATGAAAGAGGGACTGATAGGCTTGTTCTGGGTGGAAGCTAAAGGAGGTTAAAATTTTGATAAACTGAAGGTAGAACTCTTAAACTTTTGAGTTCATCAGTGATGAAAAAAGCTAATTCTAGAGATAATAAGCTTTCCATCACTAAGTATTCAAACAGAGTCTAGGTAACTACTTGACACAAGAGTGTTGTTGAGGAAATCAAAGCATTTTGAAGAGGGGTTAAACAAGATGAACTTTCGGGCTCTTTTCATCCCTGAGATTGTATTATTCATTTATCAAACATAACTCACTGGAACTCTTGTCTAAGTAGAATTTTACTGCTCCACAAACTTAGTTCAAGAAACATTTACTAAAACATACAATGTACAGGATCTTATGTTAGTTCATAATCTTGAGGAATTACAGTTCAGTGGGGAAGTCTGCAAACAAATCCATCATAGTCCAGTAAGATAGTGGTATGATAGAGGGTAGCAAGGAGACTCAAAAAGAAGGAAGTGAGAAAGAATTTCCAAGGAAATAGTATATGAACTGGGCTTTATATGCTGAGTGAGGCCAAATGATAAGAAAATAGCTAGTATTAGGAATTGGAGATACAATTTCTGGGGATACAGTGGGTTCAGTAATATTCAGCCCTATATCCTTCAGCTTTTCTACTTCTATGTCTGGACTATAACCCATTATGTTCAAGATGATGACACTGAAGCCTAGCAAAATCCTCAGGCACTGTATAAAGAAGTTAGGCCTTATGAGGAAGAGAAGTGGGCTCCAGAATATTAGAAAATAGTAGTCTTTCTGCCACCTTCAAAGAAACATTCACTTTGTCCCAATGTTTCCCAAATGCTATGCTTGACCAACAGGTGATGGAAACTAAAATCTTTCTCTTAAAGAAAATTTTATTTTTCCAGTGGTACCGCAGGTTCCTACAAAAGAATGTATGTTACCCAGTTTCCTGCCTCAGAGCATTTCAGAATATCTAAGAGGCTATTGGTCAACCAGAAGCCACCTAGGCAGAGATCCTTAGAGCATATTCAAAGGATGTCTTCTGCTTTCCAGTTTTTCACAACAGTAACCCTTACCTTATTCATAATTAAACTAAAATATTTATTAGGTACCTTCTCAGCTCAGCACTATGCTAGGCTCCAGGATTTACTGGTGAGCAAGATAGGCATAGCCCCTGACTGCTTACAAAGCAGTAGTATCTCAAAAATGTGTAGTACTAGTGTGTGACAACAGATCTGTAGAATAGATACTTGAGACAAAAACAAAAAGCCATAACCATTGCAGTTGAGTCAATTCCAATTCATATTGACCCTACAGACAAAGTAGAACTGCTCCACAGGGTTTCCAAGGAGTGGCTGGTGAGTTTGAACTGCTGACCTTTTGGTCAGATCAATAAATGGATCTCTAGCAATTGGTTAGCCATTTGCAAAAACTCAAGTTGGAGCCTTTACAATATACCTTAATATTTTACTGTGGTTTAGATGGTTTGCAGAGCAAGTTAGTTTCTCATTAAATAATTTATAGATACATTGCCTGATGATGTGTCACCACTCTCCCAATCTTGGCCTCCCTGTTTTTATTCATTGAGGTTTCCTGTCCGCTCCTTTCTCACCTTGCCTCTAGATTGGTATGTCCATTTGGTCTCATATACATGGTTGAGGTATTGTGTATTATAGTTTGCTTTGTGGGCCTGTAAAATCTTTAGCTGAAGGGTCAACCTCAGGAGTGACTTCAGTACTGAGTTAAAAGGGTATCTGGGGACCATACTCTTGGAGTTTCTCCTTTCTTTGTCATACCATTGAGTCTGGTCGTGTGTGTGTGTGTTGGAATTTTGTTCTCCATTTTTCTCCAGCTCTCTCTGAGACCCTCTATTATGATTCCTGTCCAAAATACTTTTAATGTTTCTAAGGAGTGGCTCGTGGATTCAAACTGCCAACCTTTTGGTGAACAGTGAGGCTCTTAACCACTGCACCACCAGGGCTCCAAAGATTAAGCTACAGAAAGTAAAAGCACAAAAGAACAAATAAAGGTGACTAGTTGTCTAATCTCAGGATGGAGAAAGAATGCATAATCAAAAAAGAAAATGTGGACACACTTGACCACATAAAATGTCAACCCTATATAAAAAGTTGTAAAGACAAATAAACTGGAATGTTTGCAAAAATAGTTGCAAAACAAAAGGATTCACAGATAAGACAAAGATGAACATCCTAGTAGAATAAAGCAAGTAAAGATTTCAACAAGTCACAAAATATATAAAGACCCAGTAAAGTGAAAAATGTTCAATCTCCTTAATAATAAAAAAATTGCAAAAATGTAAGATTTTACTGTTTAGTTTTTTTGGGGGTGGGTATTAAAAGAATTCCTAGGATTGGCCAGGAGTAGGTAAAACTTGCATTTAAGTGGTGAGAGCAGAAATTGTTATAATTTTTTTGGTAGATAATTTGGTGATATTTGTTGAGACTTTAAAATGTTCAGATTTACTTCTTAGAATTTGCAGTATACAGAGATACTCATCAAGGTTTATTTCCAGGTGTTCATTATAATAAAGTTTAATATTAAAAAGCCAGAAGCAGCTAATCCATACTACAGGAATTACTAAATTATGGCACATTTATATTAAAAAAAAAAATAATAAAATGATCATCCTAGAACCATGTAAAGCTATGGTTGTATTTTTTTTTTAAGAAAAAAGCTCAGCATTTCAAACTGTTCAGAGTTGTCTCACTTGTTCTAAAAACAAGTGTATATGGCTATTCACATATACATAAATGCTCCAAAGAGTTGGCGGTAGGTTTACACATGACTTTTGGTTTCTTATATTTCTACAACTAGTATTTCTGCTACCAGAAAAATAACAATGATAAATAGTTAAGGAACATTTGCTGGCTGTAGTTTAGTACAAGAAAATATTTAGCCCTCTGTAGTTTAAATGTTTATATTCCCACTCCATGACCAGTGCCTGAATTGCTAGCCCATTGAGGATGGCCACATATTTTGTTGGTAGGCAAATGGCACTTTACCTCATTGGTGTGGGTCTCATTTCCCTTACCCTCATGTATTCAAATCACTTTGCATTGTCTGTGTTGTAGTGTTCAAGTCTAAGCATTAATTTGTGAGATAGAAGCCATTGAGAGTTATAACTGTTTTATGTATTCAGTTAACCTTCACAGCTCTAATGTAGGTATAGTGATCTTCTTCAATTCACAATGATACTGAATCTGAAAGACGTGAAGTGACTTGCTTAGTCAGTGAGTGGCAAACACAGGATTCAAACTGAGGCTGTCTAGCTCTGGAATAGATGCTTTTAATATATGTACCATGCAGTGTCTCACTATCACAGGTATAGGATATTCCAATTGTGAATGTTATTTCCCATTATCTTCATAATCCTTAAGATGTCTGAAAAAAATCCAGTATTTATGTAAACTATATTTCTTACACGCTCTTTTGGCTAGAAGCAGCCACAGAATCTTGGTTCACTTGTCCAGATGTCAGGCCAGGTCTTATAATGACTACCTGTCCAGCTCACTTAGGAGCTTGAAGCCTTGCTGGTGTTACCTGCAAGTGTTTTTCAAGACTGTGGATGTGGGCCAGCAAACATGTAAGCAAAGTACTAGAGTGAGAGAATACCTGAAAGACTCAGGCAGTCTCTTCCTCTCTATTCAAGGCTGGATTTGTTCACCAGGTAGTTTTTTCAGTTCCTCTGCACTGCTGGTATTGTGAGGCACGTCTGTTGCTGCCACACAGCTCAGTCATGAAGTCTTTCACAGATATTACCCTAGCCATCAGGGTCTGGGAATAACTAGGGCAAAAGAAATGACATTGGCAGAATCTGGGCCAGTGGGACCCAGCCTTCACCTTCCTGCTGGGGCAGGTTCTGCTGAGAATCTCAGACATAAATTGAGGGTTATTCTAGTATGAGAAAATACATGGAGGTAGGTAAGGACCAAGTAGAAACATTTTTTAGTCTCAGGAAATTTCAGTCCCCCACTACCTTTGCTTTAAGCTGAAGAAGCATCCTTCCTAACAAGCCCATTTCACATTGTCCATCTGGGCTAATTATGATTAGCAGTAGGAACAGGTGACATTTACTTTATATTTTAAAATTTACCAAGTGCTTGCATTTGTACTGTTTCAGTCTTCATAAAAGTCCTGTCAAACAGGTGATGTTATGCACATTTTAAGGATGAGGGAAGAGATTCCAAGAGGTCTAGAGTTTAGGGGCAGAGCTAGGACCTACACTGAAGTTAGCGGACTTTCTGTTAAACCTTAGGAGGGGCTGACAACCTATGAAGGTATTGAATTAAAAACTCTGGAGCCTGGCATCTTTGTCTCACTGTGTCTTTTTAGGGTAGACAGTAGTCATTTTTCACTTTTACTGTAGATCTGAAGAGGTTTTTAGTGTTTTTGTTTTGTTTTGGCCCTGCTAAGAATTTTCATTTCCACTCCCAGATATAGGAATCAGAATGTACATTTTAACAAGATTCCCATTAAGGATGTACATAAAAATCACCTGGTCAAGAATCACTTGCATTCACATAATAGTCTTATGTCCCATATTCATCAAAGCAAATAACTATTACCTTGGAGAAAACAGGTTTGGTCTCTGCTTCCCAAGAACTTCTAATTTGGGTGGGATAATAATATGTACACAGGAAGAGGTTGAACTGCATGCTAGTGTCTACTAATGACTTAGACCTGAATAGTCAGAGTAGCAAGGAAGGGTAATGAACAAAACTAGGGCTTTGAACTGGTTAATTTTGGTTTAGCCCCTGATGAGAATTTGAATCTCCACCCCAAATACAACAAAAACCAAAAACCTGTTACAGTCAGCTCTATAAGGACAGAGTAGAACTGCCCCACAGGGTTTAGGAGCCGCTATTGGATTCAGACTGTGGACCTTTTGGTTAGCAGCTCCACCCCAAATATCTACATTTTAACAGAAGAATCAGCCATCAGTATGGGTTACATCTCCAAGAAAACAAAAATCCTCCCAACTGGACCAGTAAGCAACATCATGGTAAATGCAGAAAAGACAGAAGCTTTCAAGAATTTAATTTTACTTGGATCCACAAACACTCATGGAAGCAGCAGTCAAGAAATCAAATGACATTATATTGGACAAGTCTGCTACAAAAAACTCTGTAAAGTACTTTGAGGACTGTGCACCTGACCCAAGCCGTATTTTCAGTTGCCGCACATGCATGTGAAAGCTGGACAATGAATTAAGACTGAAGAATTGATGCCTTTGAATTATGGTGTTGGTGAAGCATGTTGAATATACCCTGGACAACCAGAAGAACAAACAAGTCTGTCTTTGCAAAGTACAGCTAGAGTGCTTCTTGGAAGCAAGGATGATGAGGCTTCATCTCAGGTACTTTGGACTTGTTAACAGGAGGTTCTAGTACCTAGAGAAGGACGGCATGTTTGGTAAAGGGCCAGTGAAAAAGTGAAGACCCTGGACAAGATAGATTGACACAGTGGCTGCAACAGTGGGCTCAGACATGGCAATGATTATGAGGATGGCCCAGAACTGAGCAGTGTTTCCTTCTGTTGTACGTAGGGTCAGTGTGAATCAGAGCCAACTCTATAGCACCTAACAGCAGCAGCAGGTTCTGATTCAGTATATCTGGGGTGGAAATGCAAATTATCAGCAGATCAAAGTAAATTGGTTCCTTCATGCCATAAGCAAAACTAACACTGGCCAGCTAGTAGAGAGCATTCTAGCAGATGTAGGTTTGGGTCAGTGAGGTAACCTATTTTCCAGAGCAAAGCATTCTCATGAGCAAGATACGAGAGATGAGAAAGCACATGGAGGCAGAGACTGTATTGTGTAGGGCTTTTCCTGCCAGGCTAAAGAACTTCAGATTAGCTTAGTGGTGAGACCTGGGAGTTTTTAAGGCAGAACAATGTGATCCAAGTGGTGTTTTACATAACTGAATCCAGTGGGCTTATGCAAAATCATTTGGGGAAGAGCAAATGAGGATGGTAAGTCAGGAAAGCTAAGGAAATGGTCAGGTGTGAAATGATAAGGGCTGAACAGAGGTGGTTCAAAGTTGGGATAAGGTTCTACAAACAGAAGAATTTATGCGATTAAGTGACTGACTTGACACCACAGCGAAATAATGTGAGGCTGGAACTGGATTTCCAGTCTGGATTCTACCAGTTACACATATAACCATAGGTGATATCTTTGTGCCTCATTTTCTTACATGTCAGGTGGGGCTGATCATTATACATACCTCCAAGTTACGAGGATTAAGTGAATTTATGTAAATTTAGAATACTGCCTGGCTCATACATGTTCAGTACATAGCTAGTGAAAGGAGGAGAAACTCAGAGGAAACTAGGATGACATCTCCATGGACAGTGTTTAGTATCACAGCTGTCTGGTGTGTCTTCTACTTTCAGAGCGTCACCTGTTGGCGAGCCAAGTTTATGGAGGCCTTTTTTTCCCATGTTCTACGTGGGACCATCGATGTGTCCTCTGACAGGCGTCTTTGTGACCAGCGCTTTTCACCTCTTCTGCACAGCTCACGCCATGTTCGGCAACTCACCATCTGTAACATGCTGCAAGGGGCAGCTGAGCTGGTGGCTGAGCCCAACAGAAGGGTTCTGGAGACCTTAGCCAGTTCCCTGCATACCCTCAAGTTCCGCCACCTGCTCTTTTCTGATTCAGCTGCTCAACAGTCACTTCAGCAGCTGTTGCACCAGCTCATTCACCATGGGGCTGTCAACCAGGTGTCACTGTACTCCTGGCCTGTGCCTGAGTCAGCCCTTTTCATCCTTATTCTCACTATGAGTGCTGGCTTCTGGCAGCCAGGCCCTGGTGGCCCACCCTGCCGTCTCTGTGGAGAGGTCTCCCGAGGCCGGGCCCCATCCCGAGATGAAGGGTCCCTCTTGCTGGGCTCACGCCGGCCTCGCCGGGATGCTGCTGAACGATGTGCTGCAGCCCTGATGGCCACTCGGCGGAAGAACGAAGCCAAGCAGGTGCCCAGAGCTGCACCTGCCACTCGGGTAACACGCCGGAGCACACAGGAGAGCCTGATAGCAGGTGGGACAGACCCTAAGAGGGAGCTGCTCCCTCCAGTCACCTCCCAGGAGGCTCCTGGCACCAGGCGGCCACCCTCTGCTCCAGCTGCCACCTCCTCTGCCTCCACCTCCTCCTCTTCCACATCCTCATCCAAACGGGCTCCAGCTAGCTCAGCCACACAGCCCAAGCCCCTAAAGCGTTTTAAGCGAGCTGTAGGGAAGAAGGGTGCTCGTACCCGCCAGGGTTCAGGTGCAGAGTCTGAAGACCTGTATGACTTTGTTTTCATCGTGGCTGGCGAGAAGGAAGATGGTGAGGAGATGGAAATTGGGGAAGTCGCTTGCGGAGCTTTGGATGGGTCAGATCCCAGCTGCCTGGGGCTTCCAGCACTGGATGCCTCCCAGCGATTCCGCAGCATCTCCACCTTGGAGCTATTCACAGTTCCACTCTCCACAGAGGCAGCCCTGACACTGTGTCACCTGCTGAGCTCCTGGGTATCTCTGGAGAGCCTCACACTCTCTTATAATGGTGAGTGCCCTAGAGGGGCAGGGATCGGGGCTAGGTCTCCCAGCAGCACCAGCTATGTGCCCAATCCTGTGAGGGGGAATTGTTTAAGTAAGACCAAGAAACTGGACATGTGGCCCTGTCCCATAGGCTTGAATTATGGTTGGAAGCAGGAGTTCCTGAGAGGCAGTGACATGGTCTGCTTGCATATGAACGGGTGCATTATAGATAAGGGAAAGTGGGAGTACAATATATGCAGGTGTAGCCAAGGCTGGGAAGGATCCATCAGTCATATCAAAGCCACTGTCTAGATAAGGTGGACTGAACAGATTTTTTTTTATCTGACCACTAACTTGCAAGGCAAGCCTCAGTCCTCCCACCTGAGCTCTGGCTAATTCCTGCAACCTGCTGACGTTGCCACACACTGCTAAAGAAAGATTACACAACTGTGGACATTGGTGCTAGTAAACATGATCATCAACCTGTACGAACCCTCACTGCTCATAACATTAGATTCCATTTCTACTGTACCATTTCCAAACTCTTCTCTCCCTTTCTCAACAGGTGACCTCATCTTCTGCTTGCCAGGGAAAATAGAAGCTACCACATAAACTCCTTAAACTTAACTATTTAGAAACCTATAAACTCTCCTAATTTATACTCATGCTTGCTTCTTTTACAATGCCATCTGAACTAAGACTAATTCTTATGTGCTCTGGATCAAATCACTCCTACCTTCTTAAAGCTTGTTTCTCAAATTTCTTAATCCCTAATGTTTGTATACTGCTTAGTATGTGTGCGGTGTAAGTACTCTATGTTACCAACTCTATAAAGTAATGTGACTTGCCCAGGATAACCTAGCCATAAAATTAAGAGTCAGGAATGAAACCCAGTAAGCCTGCCTCCAGAATCCATGCTTTTAAACTATTTATGCTGCCTCGCTTCTCCACTGTCTCTTGACCATCATCAACATATATACATGTTCAGGTCTCCACCAGAAACAGTTGACACAACCACCTCCCTAGTGTAAGAACTCCCGTTCTCCGTTACTGCTCTATTCTCTCCTGCCCTTACAAACCTGAGTCATCTATATTGTGCCGATTGTACCTCACTTGTAGCCCACTTCAGTCTCACAGCCGCCCTCACCATTGCACTGAAAAGGACGTGGTTGTCTCCTTGTTGCTAAGTCCAGTCAATACAGGCAGTCTCCAGGTTGCAAACATCCAGCTTACAGACTTCATCTTACCCTTAGTATGTGAGTTGGCCCTCACTTTGATATGATGCAGCAAATGATTCACAGTCACCTTCACTTACAGCTTTTAAATCAGTGAAAAGCCTTTGAGCCTTTTCTTGCACTATAGTCTGAATTTCCTGTATGTACAGGAATGGAATCACATTTGTAACCCAAGGACTGCTGTATGTACTTTTCAGTCTTCTTTTTACGTTAACTCTCAGCAACATTTGCTATTATTAGAAGCATTCTCTTCTTCCTGAAATACTCCTTTCTCTGGACATTTCTTAGGTGATAATCACTTCTCTGCTCAGTTTTCAGGTGCTGACCATGACCTTTAGATTAAACCACCTCTTTATCTTAGCTTTTAGCACCTTCCACAACATACGCACTGCCTTCCTGCCTTCTAGTTTTTCTTGAGCCGTCACCTAGCCAAACAGCACCCCCCCCCATGCTTACATTCTCAGCTGTGACCCCTCTTTTCAAATTTATTCCTTTAGGAACCTCCTTAGAACCCAGAAATCCAGAGACCTCTGCTGATGCCTAGTTTTGTCATTTGGCCAGTAGCCATGTGCTGCCCTACCATAGCCTGTCTTTTATTTTGTGACACTGCCCTGCTGATGCTTCTTGAGGGAATGGCCCAGTACAGTGGGCACCAGAATTTGCTGCTTGCCTGAGGAAAAAGCAAGACAGTGGTTGAGTAGCTGAAATAACCAGTTTTAAACAAACATATTTAGAGCTGAAACAAGGCAATAATCAATAGAAATACTTGGAATTGTCTCTGAATGTTATCCCTGCACATGTCCCCACGTGACTGAGCTAATCTCTTCTGCTGTAGGTCTGGGCTCTAACATTTTCCGCCTACTGGACAGCCTAAGGGCCCTGTCAGGCCAGCCTGGATGCCGTCTCCGTGCCCTTCATCTCAGTGACTTGTTCTCACCACTGCCCATACTGGAGCTAACACGTGCCATTGTGCGAGCCCTGCCCCTGCTGAGGGTCCTCTCTATTCGTGTTGACCACCCCAGCCAGCGAGACAACCCTGCTGTGCCAGGGAACACAGGGCCCCCTTGCCACATAATCGGAGATGAAGAAATACCAGGTGAAGCATGGTGCATGCATGTGTTTCTTTCTCTGTACACAAATGTGCATTCGTCTAGAAGGAGGAACTTCTGATCTAGGACTGCCACCATTCATTCCAGGAATAAGTGGAGTATCCAGAATATGTTTCCCCTTTAGAACCTGCCATTTTAAAAGATAATGTTGTGCTGGACAGGGCCTAGAACACCATAAGCTACTAGGGAGTGAACATGGCAACTCAGAGTAGGGGTCTGAAATGGCTCGATCAGGTTCCCCCACTCCAGGCAAGCTTAGTTCCAGTATGTCTGTCCTACCACTTGGGATATTCTATTTGCTGTGTCTTCTTGAACTAAAAACTCTGTGAGGGTAAGGACCAGATCTTATATCTAGTGTTGTATGCCCAAAGCCTAGCACAGTGCCTAACAGGCACTGAAGGCCAGATACTTAAATGATTTGTCAGTGAATCCTAAGGAGTGAAGTAGAGCTAGCTAGCTGGAATCATCTTTCTCTTTCATACCCAGAAAACTGCCTGGAGCAGTTGGAGATGGGGTTTCCACGTGGAGCCCAGCCAGCCCCACTGCTGTGCTCTGTACTGAAGGCCTCAGGGTCCCTGCAGCAGCTGTCCCTGGATAGTGCCACCTTTGCTTCTCCCCAGGATTTTGGGCTTGTGTTACAGACACTGAAAGGTAGGACTCATCCAGAATGGTGAAAGCAGGGTAGGTGGGTATCTTGTGTTGTTCTCTGGGAAAGCTAAAGCCCATGGCTTCTGCATTCTATTCAGAGTACAATGTAGCCCTGAAGAGACTGAGCTTCCACGACATGAATCTGGCTGACTGTCAGAGTGAAGTGCTCTTCTTACTACAGAATCTGACTCTTCAAGGTGAGTTTCCCACTCCAGACCTGGAAAGCCCTTGGGTTCTCATTGTGGCTGTGCCCCGATCCGAGTGAGCAAAACACTGCAGCTTGCTTAGCCGTGTGTCCTGAACTATAATAGAATCTGTGCATGACTTTCCTTCTAAAAGGCCCCAAATTCAACTTCTCTGCCAAACATAAAAAATTACTGTTAGTGTTTCATCCAGAAGTTTTTCTTAGAAATGTGAGGAGAGAAAAGTGCTGCATAGGCTCCCCTCATAGACTTACATAGAGGGTGGTCAGTGGATGGACAGGGGAAGAAGGAAGCAAATGGAGAATTGACCATGCAGAGATTTTTCAATACAGTCAACACCAAGGCTCATTTTCTAGTTTGAATCCTGCTTTAGTTCCAGTTCCTACTTGGGGTCTTGGACAAACTTTCACTTTCTGGGTCCCCATAAAATGTTCACACCTCCTGTTAGGGCAAACTGGAACAGGAAGGAGAGCCATTGCCAGTCCTAATGCAGCCATCAGAATATATTCTAATTTCTCTTGACAGAGATTACCTTCTCCTTCTGCCGTCTGTTTGAGAAGCGCCCAGCCCAGTTTCTGCCTGAGATGGTTGCTGCTATGAAGGGCAACTCCACATTGAAGGGCCTTCGGCTGCCAGGGAACCGCTTGGGTGGGGACTGGGCCCTAGGGAGGGGAGAGGGGGCCAGGCCTTTGAGCTGGAGACTTGCTGGTGAGGGCATGGACCTCTCCACCCTGAGAGGGTGGTAGCAGCATAAATGTTTGTGTGCCAGGGCTTTGGAACAGGTAGAGCTTAGCTTCTCTGCAGTCATTGCTGGGCTGGGATTCTTTGATCCTTGTTTTTGGGTAAAGGTGACAGGTACTTCTCCCCTACCCAGGAAATGCTGGCCTCCTCGCCCTGGCGGATGTTTTCTCAGAAGATTCATCTTCTTCTCTTTGTCAGCTAGACATCAGGTATACAGGGAGAGACCAAGGGATAGGGCTGCAGGGGCACAGATCAGGGATTAGTTGCTTCCTGGGCATCTAATCCATCTCACACCCACCAGCTCCAACTGCATCAAGCCAGATGGGCTTCTGGAGTTCGCCAAGCGGCTGGAACGCTGGGGCCGTGGAGCCTTTGGTCATCTGCGCCTCTTCCAGAACTGGCTGGACCAAGATGCAGTCACAGCCAGAGAAGCCATCCGGCGGCTCCGGGCCACCTGCCATGTGGTTAGCGATTCATGGGACTCATCCCAAGCCTTCGCAGATTATGTCAGCACCATGTGATGGGGCCCATACCTTGCAGGCCCATGCTCAGTACCATCAGCTTGCATGGGCTGAGGTATGGGCTGCCCAGAACCCCTAACCACCAACTGTTTTTCTCTTCTTGCCACCTTTTCCTCTTCTTTCCTTCTTTCCCTGCACTGAGGTCCTGGAGGCTTTGATAAAGCCCAGCAAAGGCATTCCAGAGTTGAGTTCAGAGCCTCTGGGCTGCACTCAGTACCCTGAGTCTGAAGGTTACACTTGTCATCACAGTTGCTGAGAACAGGCCCCCTTTCCCTGCCCCAGGGTTCCTGCCTTCCCTCCTCAAGCAGGTACCCAGCCTTTAGAGAAGTACAGGAGTGCCCACCACCAGATCTTTTCTCTACTGGGCTCATTATGTTGCTCCCAGGCCTCAGTCCCTTTCATACCTTTATTCCTTTCTTTTTTTTAACCAAAAAAGTTTTTCTTATAAAATAAATTTTGGGCAAACATCATGTAGCCCTTCTTGATAATTTTTTCCCAGAGAACAAAATGCAGTAGGACACCTGTGGGGCAGGGAACCCCTTTTCCTGTCTCTTCCCTCTACAGCTATACGCAGAACAGCTGTTCCTCAGTGGAGCCCCCGCTGCTCCTCATGAGAGTGCTGATGGAAGACAAAGGTGATGGCAGTGGAGGCAGCATCCCAAGCAGCCTGGAGTACCTCATCTTGGAGCCCTCGCTTATCAGTACTGTGGTTCCACTGAGCCAGGTCTGAAGTGCAGTCAGAACCTTCAGGGGGTGGCCACACCTGACGGTTGTTGACACAGCGGTGACAGCGCAGCCTAGGGGCAGAGGACAGAGCTGTGGTCACTGCAGATCCCCTCTCCATGCTCTGCAAGGAGCTCAGAGAAAAGCCAACAAAAATACTCTCCACCCACCTGTCGTGTGTGTCACTGAGGGTAGCCTCATCCAGTGTAAACAACTCCTTCAATTCGCCCAGGGAGAAGTGGCGCTCCACATCTTGTTCCTCATCTACCACACAGCTGCTGAGTGCTTTCTTGTGGCTCTGCCGCTGGAAGATCTTCTCCTCAATGGTTCCTGCCTTGGGGGTGGAGGGGAGACGGACTTAAGTTATCCCCATTGAAGAAGATGCAGGGGAACCCAGGGATTGAAGCTACAGCCACTCAGTAGGGAGAATGCAATGAAAGCTAAGAGTCTTGTAGGAGTACCTCTGCTCAGCTAAGCCCCATTGTCCTAGTCTCTTGGCAGGGAATATGGCTTGTACATGTCTGCCCACCTGGCTTATTTCCTGTATCAGTGGAGATTGTCAGGACCTAGCTAAATTCCCTTTTGGGGTGAGCTGAGGTATGTCTCTAGCAGCTTTACCAGACTTTCACAGTAAGCCCATGTCTCTCTCATTCATTTAACAAATATCATTTCCGTACTAATAGCAGGCCCTGTGCTTACACTAGGATACAAAGAAGAATCCAGTATGATTCCTGTCCCTGAGCTCCTAAGACTAGTAGGAGAGACAGACATGAAAACCAATTGGTACAATGATGGAAATCTATACAGTATACCTAGGGGCCCACAGGAGGGATGGTAGAGTGGAGTAATGTTATAAAGTTTGAAAGTAAAGACTATCTTTTAGCTCAATTTTGAAAAATGAACAGGGGGTTTGGACGGGAAGGTACTCCCAGCATGGGAACAAAGGAACAAGTCTGGCCTGTTGGACAACTGTGAGGAGTTCAGCTAGACAGAAGAATGGTGGGAGTTTAACACCAAGAACTGAGAAAAGTCACCAAGGGCCACACTATGGAGAACTCTGGATGCCAGGTTGAAGAGCTTGGCCTTAAAAAGTAACAAGTATAAAGCAAAACCAGAAATTTTGGAAAGCTCACTCTAGAAATGGTATGTGAAGAATGGGTTATAAAGGGTAAGACCAAAGGTAAAGAAGTAGGAAGCTGCTACAGTGTCCAGTTGAAAGATGATGTTTAGCCTTACCAGGGAATGCAGTGATAGAGAAGGTTAAAGAGTTTACACCAAGGTCAAATCACAGGTGACTGGTAGGAGCCTGGTTGTTAAGAGGCAGAGAACAGTCTAGTGAGATGATTCCTAAGTTTGGGTGGATAAAATGGAGCCATTAAATGACAGAATTCAGGAGATGGAGTTTAGTCATGACACCTAAAGTAGTCATAAGATGTCCAAGTGGAAATTTGTATTAGGTGATGAAAATATGAGTAGAGCTCAGGTAAGAGTTCGAGGCTAAAACTTAAACATTCGTCAACGTGATAGATGTAATCACCAAAACACTGCCATTCAGCTGATTCTGACTCATAGCGAACCTAGAGGACGGAGTGGAAATGCCCCACAGTTTCCAAGGAACACCTGGTGGATTTGAAGTGCCAACCTTCTGGTTAGCAGCCTTAGCAGCTAACCACTATACCACCAGGGTTTCCATATGTAATCACAGAGGTAGGAAAAACAAAATGGAGTTTCTAAAGACAACAGAATTTTAAGAAAGGTGTAGTAAAGTCAACAGTTACAAGTATACAAGAAACCCCAATCTGCTGGCAATTCAGAAACCAGCTGTGCACTCTAAAGCTGTCTCAATGGCATAAGGGAGCAGAAGTCACAATGACAGGGTCTCAAGAGTGTACAGAAAACAAACAAGGTAATCTTTAGGCTTTGGAAAACCTTAACAGTGAATGGAAAATAACCCCAAGTAGTAGCAAGAATATGAGAGAATTTAAAAATTGTTTTGGTCTTAAAAGTGGGAGTTAGTTAAACTCATTTATAGAATTTGGGGAAATAAAAAAAATAAAAGGAACCAATGGAATGGGGTCAGCAGCAGAGCTGAAACAGACAAGCCTTGGACAACATTTATGGAAGAGAGGTGAGCGTATTCATGTGTAATAGCTTATATTTTCTCTATGAAGTAAAAGACAAGACCTGCAGAAAGAATGAGGGGCAGAGTTAGCTGGGTGGGAAACTTTCAGTAGTGAAGGCTTGAAGTGGCTGTTGAAGAAGATCAAATAGGGCCCAGCCCAAAATGGAGAACATGAATTTGTGGTGGTGGAAGTCTGCAATTGCGAAATGTGTAAAGCTAAGAACTGCAGGAATGCTCCAAGTGGAGTGGCTAAAAGTATGCAGACTGAGGACCAAGCTGGATATAAAACAAAGTCTAAGCCAGATGGGAGGTGGTAGATTGAGTGATGGAGTTTCTGGGGACGTTAAGTGGAAGATGTAGTGGGTATAAAAACATGAGAAAGCTGGAAGGACAGGAGATGAGAGAAGAATGATACCCATTAAAGTTTTACGTTTCAGAGTGTGGTCATGAGAGTAATTAGATGAGGAGTAGTTGAGGAAGCCATTAGAAGAGGTCAAGGAAACAAGAAGGCTGGAGAACTGGGTAACTGCATGGTCCTTAAAGTCACCCAGGACGGTGGAAGGATCTGGGGAAGTTATAAAGGTTAAGCTGTTACCCCAAGTCACTGATGAATTAGGAAAATGCCAGGGAGATGATGGCAACAAAGTAGAAAAGAGGATCATTAAGTGAGACAACAGGAGCTTCAAAGGAGGAACTTGGGGATGAGTGGTCTAAAAGTGCAACTGATGACTTGGAGAATGCCAGTGTCACTTCTTAGCCTTGTGGAACATGGGATGTTAGCAAGTGGCACAATAGAAGTCAGGTATGAAGGAAAGCAGCTGCCCTGTGAAAAGGATAAGGCCACAGTGGAGTTCATTTACTTCTGAAAAGATACCCAGGAGGCAGAGTAAAAGGTTTAGAGAAGTAGGGTGAGGGAAAAAAATCAAGGGCTCCAGGCCAAGCCATGGTTTGGCCACTGCTAGAGACAGAAGGGCCAGAGAGGCACAGAAAAACCACCCAAGATGGTCCTGAAGATCTTGTTCCATGACCCACCCCTATTCTCACCACTAGGTTCTTACAGACAGTAGGCGGTAGATAAAGCAAGACTTCTTTTGACCGTCGCGCCACACACGGGCCATAGCTTGTTCATCATTGGCTGGGTTCCAGTCAGGATCAAACATGACTAGCCGGTTAGCCCCAATAAGATTGAGGCCACAGCCCCCAGCTTTGCTGCTCAGCATGAAGATGAAGTCAGGGCTCTGGGAGGAGAGGAAAAAGAATTTCTAGAACCACCAGTTGGCTTACCGGCCAGTTTGTTTCCCACCCCAGCCATCACCAACCTGGCTAAGTCAACCACACCTACCAGGAAAAAAAAAAATCAGGGAGACTCTGAAGCAGAGCCCCCTTAGACCTTCTCTATTGACCCTTAATCCTGTGGTTACAGCATTGGGAGAGGAGCTGTGCACTTACCGATGGACTGTTGAAGCGGTCCACAACCTTGGCTCTTTTCTTGATAGACATTGTGCCATCCAGGCGGACATATAAGTACCTAAAAAGGAATCCAAAGATCAAGACCCAAGAAGGAAGCAGAATCCCTTGGAGCCAGAGCTAATGAAGAGACTGAACTAACTATGCCTCAGGCTGCTCATGCATAGGCTGAGATCCTAAACTCCCAAAGGAAGGAGTAGACAGCTGGAGTCCATGATTCTGCCCTACGGGAGCATCTGAAAGACCAGGGATTCTTCTGCTTAGAGATGGAGCTAGAGTCATCAAGCAAAAGGGAACAGGCATCTTCTTGACAGTCCCTCCTTTACCACCAATGAGAACACCTAATCTTCCTAGAGGGGCCAGTAGAGAAGGCACCCCTTTGGCAGCCTGGTTCGGCTCTCCCTACCTTCGGGCTCGGCAGAGTTTCTCAAAGAGGTCCAATGTCTGGGTGTAATTGGACACGAGCACTACTTTGTCATTGCTTCGGCTGCGGGTTAGTGCCAGAATGTAATCAAGGACCAGCATCTTACCTGGGGAGAAGAGTAACCATCAGCTCCCAGTGGGCCCTCTCTGTGGCCCAGGATTCTTATTCTAGATATCTTGCCTTGAGACAGGATAGTTCTAGCACAATGAGAGAACTCCCCACCCCACTCCCACCCTCTTCTCAGAAGATCCCAAAGACTGATGGGAAGTGGTTCACCTGACAGCTGGGGCTCTAGAGCTTTGGAGCTGTAAGCAGGAGGGAATATGTCCAAAGCACCCTCAAAGCCATCCTCCTCTTCCACACACTTGTCATATATCAGAGCAGGATCTAGAAAAAAAAACAAGTTTCTACTTCAGTACTCACTAGAACGCTCTCTAGAAGCCTAACCTAAAGAGCCTTCCTTAGCACCAGACTTGATTGGTTTCCACCATCTCAAATCCCAATAGTGTGTAGTTTGTGCTACCCTGGACCATTAACAGGCAATCCTGCTCACTTGTATGTTTGTCCAACAATAAGGGGAGCTATACCAGAGAGAGCAAGGTCTTCTTGTATTTTTCCTCCTGCCCAATAGTTTATATGTGTGTCTGCGCACCTGTGCATGCACATGCACTCTCTCTCACACACTTAAACACATACACACGTGCAGCATCAAGGTGAGGGGCAGAGAATAAGCTAAATTTTATAAAACAAAGGGTCTGGTTTACAGAGTACACAATGCAGGAATTGTGTTGGTGAAGGCTGGGATGAAGACTGAAAAACTTTTAGCAAAAATGAGTAGGCCATCTATAAGAGCCTTCCCTCCTTAGCCTCAACTCACAGAGGACCTCAGAGTATGGGCATAACTCACGATTACATAGCTTCTTTAGCGAGGTGATGGAAGAAAGGGAAGAAACACTCATCTTGCCCTCACACAACTCTTCTGCTGGTTTGGCCTGTTTTAGAAACCTCTTGTACAATTCCATCTGAAGGGGCGTCAGCCTGGTTAGGACAGTAGGAAAGACTGAAGCATAATTCTACTCTCTGAGGACACCTTGAGAGCGCAGCATGCCTCAGGCTGAACCTCTACTCACATACTCCACACCCTGTAATTGAGTTCAGTACCTACAACAAACCACCTGCTCAATCTTCACAGGCAAATATTTAGAAAGGATATCAGATGTCCTCCGGATCAGGCACCTGGGGAAAAGAAGATAAAAATTAAGAGGCTTATAAAACTGCCATGCTAAATTCTGGAATAAACAGGTGCCATTCAAAGGACCAAGACTGACTGCCTTTTGAGACTGACTCCCTTTTGTTGTATCAAATGTCAGCTGTGTGGCAAAGACCCATGGGGTCCTATGGCAAAGATATCTACATCAGAGTCTCAGTCAGAGGAGTAGACCCTTCCAAAGAGTCTAGCCTAGACGGCAATGTTTTCTCCTCCAAAAGGTTGGCCTGTCTTTAAGACCTAGGTCTCGCATTGAACACAGTGCTCTTAACAGGCAACCCACCCACCAAACCCACTGTTACCAAATCAATTTCAACTCATAGTGACCCTATAGGACAGAGCAGAACTGCCCATAGCTTCCAAGGAGTGCCAGGTGAATTAGAACTGCCAACATTTTGGTTAGCAGCCATAGCACTTAATCACTGCACCACCAGGGTTTCCCTTACAGGCAAGCTAGCTGCAAATCACTAAGTCTTTAGGGAATTTTCTGCTTGCATTAGCCCAGATGCCTGCCACATGGCCTAAGGCTCAATGAAATTAAGCCGATACCTCCTAGAACACCAGGAAAGACAGGGATCAAGCATATCTAAAATTGGAAGGGGAGAAATTAACATAGATGCCCATCAACAGATGAAAGGATAAACAAACTATGGTACATATATTCAATGGAACACTATGCAACGACAAAGAACAATGATGATTTTAGGGAGCATCTCAGAACCTGGTTTCAGTTAAAAGACATTATGCTGAGTGAAATCAGTCAGTGGCAAAAGGACAAATACTGTATGAGACCCCTTAAAAACAGACTTATAAACAGAAGACGAGACTCTTTGATGGCTATAAGGGTGGGCAGGGAGGGAGATGGTCGGTTATAGATTAGTTGATAGAAATTTGGTTAGGTGAAGAATGCAGTAACAGCACACAATAGAAAGTAGATCAACTTAACTGGACTTCACCATAAACTGAAAGCTCTTCTAATCTCAATCCAATATTGCAAGGATAGAGTAGCAGGGGCATGGTCTGGGGACCATGCTTTCAAGGGATATTGAGGTCAACTGGCATAACTAGCCTATTGCTAAGAGTCTCTGCACCCCATGTTGGTGAATGGCATCTAGGGTCTTAAAAGCTTGCAAACTGCCATCTGAGGTACACCAAATGGTTCCAACTCATCCAGAACAGATGATCACTGAGAACAACAAAGACACAAGGGAAAAAGAGCTTAGGAGACAGAAGGACCCATGTGAATGGGAAACCATTATCAACATGTTACTGGAAGAACCAGATGGTACCCAGCCACCACCAAAGACAGCCGTGCTGGGGCACATAATGTTGAGTCCCTGTGGCAACATGAGAAAAAGTGGGGTGCAGCTCAACAACTCTACTAAAAGACCACAACTGATGGTTTGACAGCCTTGAGGGGGCCCCTAGACCTACTGTTGCCCCTGTCCAGAAAACCCTATTGAGGTCCACTCTGGACAAAAAAGGACTGGTTTTGGAGACACAATGTGATCATATGGTGTGTGTACTTCATGGTTCTATGTGTTTAGAGGATGCTGTTCTACTGGTCTCTTTCTAGATAGGAGAAAAGAGGGTGGAAAGGAAGGGACAGGAGCTTGTTAAGAGGATACGACACGTATAGCATGAAAAGGAGGAGTGTGCTGTCACTGGGCAAAGAGAGCAGAAGGAGCTGCAGATAGGTGGGTATGCAAAATGAATTTGGATTGTATACTTTCACTTAATCACAATAAAAAGAAAAAAAGTTGGAAGGGGAAAGGTGGACAGACAGCTGGGAAGAGCAGGAGGAGTCTTCAGGATGTTAACCATCAGGTGTGCATACCTGTAACAGAAGTCCAGGATGTACCCCACCCTCCTAACCCCCACTCTAACCCCCCACCCTCCCGGGCTACGTAGAAGAAGGAGTGCTCTTAGCCCAGAAACCACACCCTCCTCAGATTTACTGGATCCTGAAAAGGGAAGTCTAATCTGAGATAGGAAACGCTGGTGGCATAGTGGTTAAGTGCTATGGCTACTAGCAAAAAGACTGGCAGTTCAAATCAGCCAAGCGCTCCTTGGAAACTCCATGGGGCAGTTCTACTCTGATCTATAGGGTCACTATAAGTTGAAAGCAACTTGATGGCAGTGGGTTTGGTTTTCCTTTTTGGTCTGAGATAGACAGGAAGCTTCTAAAGCTCCAAAGGATATTTTGCTCAGAAGCTCCACCAGTATCAGAGGAAACACGTTTTTTCAGAAGCCCAGTAAACAGCTCCAAACCAGAGAATGGGGCCCAGGCTCGGAGGAGAATGGGGAGCTAGGCACAGCAAGGGGTAGCAGATCCTACTCCTTTCCTAAAATCCCAGCCCACAGGCTGAGGACCCAAATGGCTTGGGAGGCAGTTCTGATGACTTGAGTTGGGGTTATCAGAGGAGGAGCTCAGTCCAGCCTACCATCCATCCTACCATTACCTGTTCACAATGCTGATGAGTTCCCGAAGTCGCTCCTCTCCTAGATGCCTGTCTGCCTCACTGGCAGCTGCATCTCGACCCTTTAAAATTGGCAGCTCAAAATGCTTCTTGAATTCCTGGGCAGTCCCTGAGTCCAACAGAAATGGGGAGAAATGAAAACATTAAGAAATGGAGGGAAGGATATTTTCCCACTGGCAGACCAACTGTTTCAGACCAACCTTCCTGCCATCAACAACAAAGCTGAACAAAATATAGGCAATTTCTGCTTGAAGGGGTCAGAGAACTACCAAAAACTTGGAAGACTCAAAGGGCCAAAAGTGAGATGATAGATTAAAATTCAACTAAATCACTGGTGGCATAGTGGGTTAAGTGCTACATCTACATACCAAAAGATCAGCAGTTCAAATCTGCCAGGCGCTCCTTGGAAACTTTATAAGACTGTTCTACTCTGACCTCTAGGGTCACTATGAGTTGGACTCAATGGCAGTGGGTTTGGGTTTTTTTTAAATCTTTAATTATAGTAAATTAAGTAGACTAAATTGTCCAATTAAGAAACAAAGATTTTTAGACAAGTCTTTTTTAAAAGCCCGTATGCCATTTGTAAGACATCTATGTCAAACAAAAGCATAAAGGTTAAATATAAAAATACATACCACTGAAATACAAAAGAGAAGATGGTATAGCTATACAAATATCAAATGAAGTAGAATAAGAGGCAAGAAACATTACTGCAGATAAAGAGGCGCATTTCATAAAGAAAAAAGGGTCAATCTACTAAATAATCCTAAATCTTTTCTAACAACACAGTCTCAAAATAACAACTACCAAAAAAACCAAACTCCAGCCTAAGAGAACCACCCATAGGGTTTCTAAGGCTGTAATCTTTACCAAAGCAGACTGCCACATCTCTCTCCCACAGAGAATCTGGTGGGTTTGAACCACTGATCTTGCAGTTAGCAGCTGAGCGCTTAACCACTGCACCAACAGGTAAAGCAAAACTCAGGAAAAGTTTAAAAAAAAAAAAAAATCCGCAAGCACTGGGAGAGATTTCAGCACACATATCAAACTTTATGAAATGGAGCTAAAGGTATGCTTAGAAGCCCTATGTTGAAAAAAAATAAGTTGAAAAATCACCTCAAATGTTAAATAGACTCAACAGAACTAAAAGCTGTTCCTTTGAAAATACTAATAAAATTGACAAACCCCCTGTATCAAGACAGGGTAGGGGGAGAGATAAGGTCCAGATAACCAATATCATAAATGAAAAAAAAAGCCATACTATAAATTCTAAGACAATTAAAAGATACTCTGAGAAATTCTCAAATGAAGATGAATTGGACAAATTATTAGAAAAACAACTCCAAAACAGGAATAAACAGTAAATCTGAATAATCTACTAAATAAAGAAACTGAACCCATAATTAGAAACTGTCTCACAAAGTAAACTCCAAGCTCTGACTTCTTCATTGGTGAATTCACCCAAGCATTTAAGAAATAGCACAATACCACACAAACTCTTCTAAGGAAAAGATAAAGCAAGAACATTGCCTGGCCCTTTTCTGAAGCTAGCATAACCTGGATACCAAAACCTGACAAAGATTCACAAAGAAGGAAAATTTCAGGCCACATCTCTCTTTCAAACATTAGTTCTAAAAATCCTAAATAAAAATCCTAAAATATCAGCAAACTAAATTCAATAGTATCTAAAAATGATTTTGAGGAAAGCAAATTAACTCAATGTTTAAAAATCAATTAATACAATCCCCATATTAATACAAAAAAAGGAAAAAAAACATACGCTCATATGCTTCCAAAAATAATTTAATGAAATTCAACACATTTATCATAAGAAAAAAAAAATGAACTCTTAAGAAACTAGTAGTGAAATAGATGGAAACATCCTTAATCTGCTATGTATCTAAGGGGAAAAAGAGCAAGCATTTTAGTTAGTAAATACTGAAAGTCTTATTCACTGGAGATTATGAATGAGATGTCCATTGTCACTACTTCTATTCAGCACTGTAATATAAATTCTAACCATGTATAAAGTGAGAAAAAAAGAATCAAAAAAATGTTAAGAATTAGAATGGAATATCAAAAACTGTCATTATTTGCAGATGACATGATTATATATGTAGAAAATGCCAGAAAAATCTATAGAAACTATTGGAATGAAACTGAATTTAGCAAGGTCACCAGATACAGAGAGTATCAGCCCCGGTCCAGTATACAAAAATGCACTGAATTTCTATCTATTTTAACAACAGACAGTTATAAACAATAAAACTTTAGAAAGGTATCACGTGATTACTTTGAAAAACTGTGAAAAACAATAAAACTTTAGAAAGATATCATGTGATTAATTCGAAAAACATAATCAAAGGTGTATGACATTTCTTTACAGAAAACCATACAAGATTATCAAATGAAATTAAAAAGGCACAGGGCCAAGAAGAGCCAGGACAATACAAAAGACGAATATGAAATATAAAGGCTTACTAACCTACCATCATTAAGGCAGAAAAGAACCAGTGGATGGATGCATTTTATGGTTCTATACATCTATAGGATATCATCCTGCTGACCTCTGGCGGGAGGAAGGAGAGTGGGTGGAGAGGAGGGGAAAGGAGACTGTTGGGAGGATGAGACATGTATGGAGCAGAGAGGAATAGTGTGCTGTCACCAGACAGGGAGAGCAGTGGAAGCTGCATATAGGTGGACATGTAAATTCATATGGGAATGTACATTTTCACTCAGTCATATTAAATAAAAAATAAAAAGAATAAAAAAAAGAAAAGAAACAGTGGACAGACCAACAGGGCAGAATAGAACCTAGAAATTAAGCTACCCATATATAGGTATTTGATTTATGAAAAAAATGGCAATACAAAGTGCTGGGGAAAAGACAGCCTTCAGAATTGCACTGAGTAACTGGATATACATATGAAAGAAGACAAATCTTGGCTCCGTTGAGCAACTCAGCAAGGCCCACTCTGATCACATGCCTGATGCAGAAACACTGGAATTTTCATACATTGCCAGTACAGTCACTTTAGAAAACTGTCCAACACTGTGGCATAGAACTGAACACACATATAACATATGACCCAGCAATTCTGCTGCTGGACATATATGCAACAGAAAGCATACCATGTTCACATAAAGATATGTAAGAAAATGTTTATATCAGCATCATTTAAAAGAATAAAAATCTAGAAACAACTCAATTATCTATTAATGGTAGAATAGATAAATTCTGGCATATTCATAAAATTAAACAGCATTCAGCAAGGAAAATGAACAAACTACTGCTACACACAATAACATGTATTAATTTCATAAACAAGTCAAACTAAAGAAACAAGATGCAAAGGAATATATGCTCTATGATTCATTTATATAAAGCTCAAAAATAGGCAAAACTAATAAATCTATCTATAGTGTCAGGAGAGAGGTTCATTCTGGGGAGAAAGGAGATAATAGTGATTAGGAGGGGACTTTTGAGATGGTGGCCATAACTGATCTGGTGCTGGCTACCTAAATGTGTTCACCTGGTGGTAATTCTGCCACTCAGTAAATTGGCTGTCTCAGATGACTGCCTTTGCAAGTTAGGATGCCACCAGCAACCTCTTTCACAGACATCTACGTGTAAGAACTTCCCAAGACAGTCTTCACTGAGGTTGAAACTCTTAATGTGACAGGCAGAATATGAGGCCCCAAAATGTCAATGTCATATTTCCAACAACTGCTCATAGTTGATACCAGGGCATGCATTGCATCTAACATCTGTACAGTAGAAAAATGGCCAGAGTGGGCCTTGGTGAGTTACTCAACAGAGCCAAGGCTCCCAATGGCATTGCTGCCACACATCAAGAAAACCTTTCTTTTAAGAGCACCTAGTGAGCCACACATAACTAGGCTTCTTTCTCTCCTCAGCTGGAGCTACACTCTCAAGGCTAAGTAAGGTAGGCTCTTCTCCAATATGGCAGACATTGCTGGATTCTTACCCAGGATGCCTGAATTAACAAAATGTACCAAGCTGAAATACTCAAGCAGATCATTCTGGATGGGGGTCCCAGAGATAAGCACTCGTCGGCTGGTGTTCAAGCTGTTCAAGGCCTGGTAAGTCTGATTCTCAGAGTTCTTGAGCCTGTGTCCCTGCAAGGGAATCAATTTTCACTTAGATGTTAGCAACGTCTTGAGTAGACAGTAGACAGGAGTCAAACACTGTAGGTCCCGGAGCTTTGACACCTAGGCAGGGAGCAGTAAGATGAAGAGTTGCTTAGGGACAAATATTATACTTAGGGAGAAATATCTCTTCCCTCTACCCCTGAACTCCAGAGCCTTAGCAGCCTGCCTATCCTCTTCAGAAATCATGAGGCCATGTTACAGATTCTTGCTTTCAGGGAGTCCTTCCCATTGGCACAACCGATCCAGAACCTTTTGAACTGGATGCCTTCTGTATTAGCTTCCAGGCCTTCTCTGGGCTGTCAGTGCAAAAGGGACTCGGCCGAGGCTTCTTTCAACAAGAACCCATGCAACATGCACACCTAAAGAGCCTCCTTCTTCCTCCCTTTCCTTTCTTCCCCAATCTCAATTCTCCCTGCCCAACCTCCATACACAACTTTCTTTCTTTAGCCTTCCTTCATACACAACTTTCTCTCTTTAGCCTTTTCCAAGAAAATTTACAAAGACTTTACTACCTTCCCTCTTTCCCCACGACCACACAACAAAATCAAACATGTGCCTTCTCTATACCCAGCCTACACTGGGCCGGACACCCAAAACTCAAAGCACAAGTGAACGAATGAACAAATGAATTCAGCCATTGTCCCTCTGGTCAGCCTCTTATAGTGCAATTAAACACAGGCCTCCCACTGAGTCTTCTGCTTATAGGACCAAGTCCAAGTTCCTTAGCCTGGCATTCAAAATCCCACTAACTTCTCTTAACATTCTTCACAGCTTGTCATACTCTGATGCTCCAGAAAGACTTAACTCTTCACACTTCTAACACAGGATTTCCTTACGTCGCTTTGCCTAGGCTACTTATCTGCCTAGAATGCCCTTCCAGAGACAAACTCCTCAAACTGTCACTTCCTATCCTTCCTCAAAGACTTCAGGCTGCTGGTCACTCACCTCTGTGCTCCTATGGCAGTCTGAACATAAAAATTGTTGCCACTGCTTATTGAACCCTTTTAATGTACCAGGTACTGTATTAAGTACTTTATCCATAATTTCTTCCATAATCCAAACAATTAAATGAGTTCAAATTGTAATACCAATTTTACAGATGAAGAAACTGAGGCTCACAGACATCAACAGTTACGCAAGATCACACTAATAGACCTGCTCAAATTCATGCTCATAAGTGGCAAAGCCAAGGCTGACCCAAAGCCGCCTGACTTTCCCTGCCTACCTCAGATTATTCTGAGGATCAAAGATTTTGTGCGTGACAGTTATTATGGAGAGTGTGTCCAAGAGAAAAGGGTCAGCTGGGAGAAAGTCACTATGAGTGCTGGGAACATGAAAGCCTTGGGTGGCGCCTTCCTTTTCCAGGGTCTGAACAGAACAAACTCCCTTCTCCTCAACCAGGCTGACTATCTTTCAGGACTTCAACTTCCCCAGGTCTCCAACAACTGACAGAAAGCTGAAAGATGAGGTAAACAATGACATTATGCTGAATGAAATCAGTCAGCGGCCAAAGGATAAATACTGTATGAGACCACTATTTTAAGGACTTAAGGCTTATACACAGAAGAAAATATTCTTTGACAGCTACAAGGGTGGAGTGGGTGGGAGAGGGTTATCCATAGATTAGATAGTTGACAGGAATTCAGTTAAGTGAAGGGAGTGACAGTATGCAGTAGTAGGAGGTCAGCACAACTGGACTACACCATAAGCTAAAAGGTTTTCTAAACACAATCCAACATTTTAAAGGACAGAGTAGCAGGGACAGAGTCTGGGGACCATGGTTTCAGGACACATCAAGGTCAACTGGCAAAACTAGCTTTTTTCTAAGGGACTGTTCTGCATCCCATATTGATGTGTGGCACATGGGGTCTAAAAAGCCAGCAAGCTACTATCTAAGGAACATCAATCAGTCCCAACTCATCTGAAACAGATGAAAATAAAAAGCATCAAAGACACGAGGAAAATAACAGTCCAGGAAACAGAAGGCCCATATCATGGGGAGACTACATCAGTATGAGAACAGAAGAACTAGATGGTCCCCAGCCATCACCAAAGACAGCCCTGACAGGGAACACAACGTAGAGTGCCTGATGTAGCACAAAAAAAGGGGTGTGCAGATCTAGAACTCTATTAAAAGACCAGACTTGTTGCTCTGACATCCCGCAGGGTCCCCTGAGAACATGTCCCCTGGATTTGTGGCTGGCCCAGAGCTGAAACCAGTCCTGAAGCCAACACTTCAAACAAAAATTCGACTGGACTAAGGGACATAGAATGTTACAGGTCATCTGTGTACTTTATTGTTTAATATACACTGGTATGAGGCTGTGCGACTTCTTTTCAAAGGGGAGTAGAAAGGGTAGAGAGGACAGGACGGTGTTGCTTGAGTGGATACTGGAAGTAAAGAGTGGAAAGGAGGAGTGTGCTGTCACAGGGTGAGGAGAGCAGACAGAGCTGCAGAGAGAGACAGGTATTCAGGGTTTTACATGGAAAACTGACTTGGATTGTAAACTTTCAATCACAATTGAAGGAAAAAAAAGACATAAACAAGAAGAAAGCAGGGCCAGGGAGCTGCAATGTGACAAGAGGCACCTTGGTTCCTTGTACCCTGTGGAGTCAGATCATAAAACAGGACAGAGTGAGAAAAGGAACACACAAAAGAGACAACCTAGATGCTTCCCCGTCCTCAAGGACTCAAGAAGTATAGCCTGTCTTTCTCTTGCACAATGGCCTGGCCTCTGGACCAGACTCCTGGCACAGCATCCCTCCACTGAGATGAAGCAGATGCCAGGACCCTGAGCTGCATATACATCCCACCTCGTCCCATTGAATTCCTTACTTTTTCCTGGAGGAACAGCCACTGGGGTACCAGGAGCATGGAGACACACCACATAATGACTAACTCTTCACAAGGACAAAAGCCCAATTGGGAAATACTCAAAACTAGCAAGCATGGAGCACAAAAGTAAGCCTTTCTCCTCTGCCCTTCCCTGGAGACCCAGGCTAACCTACAGTCCCCAGAACAGTCACGGTAGCCAATCTTTTGACAGACGGGGCCAAGCATTCTGCCACCTCCACACTAGAACCCCAGGAGTGTGTAAACTGACCTGACCTTATCCTCAGAGGACCCAAGCACCCTGGAGTCCTCGAGTATTTTCTACACTAAGAAGTTCCCAGCTACTCTTACTTCTTCTCAAGAATTCCTTCCTACTACATTTGCACACAGTACTGGAAAAGGCCAGGAAGTGACTACTGCCATGTTTCCAATAGTCCACAAGGAAGGGAATATGACATTAACACAGACTACCTCAAGGTATACGGACTGCCCACACCGGGCTTTCTGATCTCTGCTTCTGTTCACATAAGAACTTGTTACTTTAGCCTATAATCAATACCAGAGCTGACATTCACCAAGCTCCTGGAACATACCAGGCACTGTGATAAGAGCTTTCCCTAAATCACCTCATTTAATCCTTACAACAGTCCTCCATAAGACAGGTACTATTATTCTATTTTCCTAATGCAGAAATAGAGGCTCAGATGATTGAGTAATTTGTCCAGGTCACGTAGCTGAGAGCAGCAGAGCCAGGATATGAGTATAGGTCTCTCTAGATCTAGAACCTCCTCCCCTAAACACTGTATTATGTCCCATCCTTCAAGGTCCTTCTTTGGTCTAGGAACACTGTCTGGAAGCAGCAAAACCAATCAGCCCATAGCACTTCATCCTTCTCAGAGTTCTGAGCTCCCTCTCAGCTGTATCCTCCGAAGAACCATCCCCTGTCCCAAGTGCTTGCCATTGACCAGCATAGCCCTTGGATAGCAGTGCTCAATAAGGACACTTAGACAGGTTTTCTCCTACCACCCAAACTGCTGACAGTTAAGCACCTCATCACAGATGACCAGTCCAACACTCCCTTTCTGGAGGACTCCAACATGAAGGCGGAATGTCTCATAGGAAATGATGAGGATGGGAGAAGGCACTCTGGCTCCACGCTGGTTCATGAAACTTTCTACAAGAAGGGTGTCAAGGCAACATGAAAGTGATTATTTCCAAGGAATTAATCAAAAGCCCAGTGTTCAACTGTTAGAATATGTTAAAGAAGAAAAGAGCTTAACAGTTCTTTAATTTAATCTGGAAATAACCAAGTATTTTACCTATTTTTGATAATTCTCTTGCAGCCCTGCACCACCCTCAATTCTGTCCTCGGTGAGCACACACATAAGAAAGGAAGCAGCAGGCTAGCTAGAAGAGTTCAGCCTTATTTCTTAAGGCTCCATACCCAGCTTTTGGTCTATCTCGTCCTTAGAGCCGCCATCGATGGCCAGAGGTTGGATCCTCCCTCCAAGCCATTTCCCAACCTCATTGTACCAGTTCTTCACCAGACTGGAGGGTGACACCACCACCGCCTTGTCAATTTCTGGCTTGCACTCTGGACTCTGGCGCAGAAGCGTCCACATCAACGTGATGCACTGCAGTGTCTTGCCCAGACCCATCTCGTCAGCCATGATACAGCCATAGCTGCCAGGGATGCGCCGGCTGGTGACACACTCCCACAGAAACTTCACTCCCTGGGGAAGAACAGTATTTAGCCCACCTTGTCACCCACACTGCCACAATTCCAGGACTGAAGGCTCCCAGGCCCAGCTCCCATCCCCATTTACCTCTCTCTGATGAGGCCGTAACACCTTACTAAGAATAGGATCAACAACCACATGGACAGGAACTTTTTCCCTGGAAAATTACAGCAAAGAAAATATGGACCTCAGTATGGGCAAGGGCACATCCTCAGGAAGTTGTGTCCTGCTGATCCAGCTAACAGAGGCAGTTACCTGATACAGAGAACCTTCTTGGTCTCATAGACAAACCACAGAAAATTTGTGCTCCAGGAGTTAGAAAGCTAGGGGGTACGGTTTGCCTATGCGATTACCTCAGCCTCAGTGAGCTTGGTAAGAAGGCAGCAATAGAAGTGATGAGAATCCCCTATTAACTGCGCATGACCACATGATTTTCTATGGGAACTCTCTTTCCCCTCTCTGAACGGTCCAGTAGTCCTGAGAGCACTCTGAAAACATGCCAATCTCATGGAAAAATCACACCAAAATATCCTCCTCCCTCCCAGCTACATGCACATATAAAGGACTAGAACGGCTCAAGAAATATCAACACACATACTTGTCAAGCTTCAGCTGGTCATGGGCGCTGAGAAGGGGAGGCTCATACAGAACCAAGGCACCTTCTTCCAAAGGGTCATGGAGGGCCCGGCGGATGCCAGCCCTTTTGAGGCCCAATGCCCGAGAGCCCAGAGGACCTAGAAACCAAAAATCTGTCACCTGCGTCTTTATATTGAGGAAGGACTAGCAGGCCCAGCTCTAAGTCTCTCCTTCACTCATTTCCTGAGCTCCCACATGACCTCTCTCCGAGATCCTCTCCAAACCCAGTCTGCGCACCTCTGCTTGACCATTATCCCAGTATGCCTCAGACCAGAGCTTAGCCCCATTTTATTTTTCCCATTCAACTGCAAACTTCTGGAGTATCAGGTCTTGTTCATCTCAGTTCATGTCAATCCTGGGAAAGTCTGAAACACTAAAGGGACTTTCCAAGTCTGGGAGATCTTGAGACCTGGCCTCCTTCCCCTCGGCCTCAATTTCAGCAAAATGTTATACAGAGAAAACTTTTGTAGAATGCAGGCCTCCCACCTAGTCTACCTCATAAAGGAGAAGATACTGGACTCACTTAGACTGAATGAAGTCCAGGCCCATCGGCCACCTTGGCATCTGAGGAATTTTTCCCCAAGATGAGGGGCAGCCCCTGCTGAGGCTGTCAAAGACAGCCTCTATACAGGTCTCAGGAGAGAAACTCCTTTACAAAACCAGCTGGACTGGTTATCTTCAACTTTAAGCTAAGTACATTCACACACGATTGGCCCAAAAAACAGAAAAGTCACAGCTTTACCTTGATAATTTGGAATGGGGACTTTGAAAGGTTTTGACAAAATGCTTCGAATAAATGCTTCCTAAAAAGAAAGAGGAGAAACAGGGATTCAGGACTGACCAGAAATGTTATGGGACAATATTTTTTATAAATGCAGTCTAAAATGGTTACATAAGGATTAAAATACATTCAGAGCAATATATTCTCACTGTGTATTACGTAGATGCATCTAGAACATTTGGTTTTGTTCAACAGCTTTCATCTCTGAGTTTGATGTAAGATTCTTCAAACACCCAGAGATAGCACAGGGTCACTGGTGAGTACTTAACCTCAGTCAACCATAAGATTCAAAACTCATTTGCTCATGAAAGACCAGACCAGTGGGAATACCTAGCTTTTTCCTAGAGTGCCACATCTTGAAAAGCAAGCATCACAAAACTTATCCAACCCCAATTATTAACAGGGAGCTCTAATGTCAGGGTTCAACCACTGTCGTATACGGTTACATCTACCCAAGCACATCCCACAATCTTTCGTCATATCAATTCCACCTGCTGTATCTGAAAATTACCCCTATCTCCTTGGGAACTAAATAGCCCTTCAAAGGGTAGTGGCAGTAGGAATAACGGTGCAGGGCTAACAGTAAAATAATAATGAGTAACAACAGTAACAACAGACACCAGATATGGTGCCAAGCCCCTTGCATGTGTATCACCATTTGTCCTAGTCACCTGGTACTGCTCAACAGAAATGCAAGTAGATGGCTTCAATAAAGAGAAATCTGTTTTGTCACAGTCCAACCAAAAAAAAAAAACTAAACCAAATCCATTGCCACTGAGTCACTGCCGACTCATAGTGACCCTATAGGACAGAGTAGAACTGCCCCATAGAGTTTCCAAGAGCTCCTGGTGGATGTGAACTGCCAAGCTTTCGTTAGCAGGTGTAGCACCTAACCACTGCACCACCAGGATTTCTTGTCACAGTCTAGTAGGCTACAAGTCCAAATTCAGGGCCTCAGCTCTATGGGGAGGCTTTCTCTGTTGGAAACAGGGAGGAACACATAGGGCTTTGATAATGTTCTGATCCTGAAGGATGGGTTCACAGGTATTTGTTTTATTTTGTGTTTTATAACTTACATGTTACATATATTCTTTTGAATTTATCAAGTATTGTCTAAAAAATGTTCTTAAATGACTGCTGAATGCACACATGACTAACCTCTACTATACAGTCCCATTTTTTCTTCAAAATGTCCCTCATAAATGTTATGAAGAAAGCTTTAGAGTTAGGCAGGTCTGCTCCAGCCACTGACTACTCTAACTTGAGGCAAATTACTTAACCTTTCTGAGACTCAGTTTCCTTATTTTGAAAAAATCAGAATTGAGATAATGTACAGAACCAATAATATACAGATAATGACAATTAATGCCATGAAGATGGTTCACTTTGACTTGACTAGAGGAAACACATGAAAGCTACAGACCTCCTTAAAGCCATACACAGAGTTAGAGACTGAGCTGGCACAACAATCCCATTCTAATATTCCATCAAGGTCTTCTCTTTACTCTACCCTTCCTATCCTAGCCAAATCCTGAGCCATCTGGAATCTCCTGCCCATGTAGCTATAAGCAACTGGAGACTCCAAGACATGCAAATACTTTCAGGGAAGAAAGTCTCTCTCAAGCCACCACAGCTGTGAGCAAACCCAAAGCCTCCACCAAGGTCTGCCTGTTGGCTACACCGCAGAACAGCGAGGAAGCCCAAAGTGGCAGGAGCCTAACTAGGTGAAACACCTGGGCACACACACACCCAGGTGGGTTGCTGTTCTGACTTACATGTTGACTGCTGTCCAGACAGGGTCGTCCATTGATTAGCTGAGTCAAAGATTTCCGAAAAGGCGATAAGAAACACTCCCGGTTCTGGGTCTCACTGCTAGACTTCTGTTTCTTTGGAGTCTAGGAGAAAGTATTGAGAAAGTTTAAATCTGGAAGATTACAGGGATCATCATAATGGCCAGTAACATTAAATGCTCACTAAGTGCCAGATACTATGATAAGCTCTTCACATGCATGATCTTGTATCATCCCTGCAACTCTACAATATAGGCTTACTTTTAATCATCCTCGGTTAACAGGTGAGGAAAGTGAAGCTTAATGAAGTTAAGTAACTTGTCTAAACTAAGGAACTGACATTGGAGAAGTAAATGAAATGGGCCTGTAAACAATAAGTCTGCCAGTAGCATGGAGTCATGCTGCCCTCAAGTCTTCACCCTAAAAGCTTCAAGGACTGAGTATATAATGGCTTGCCTCCCTCCTTCAGGTTCCCAAGGAAGGGACAAAAGTACAGCTGCCTCCAACTCCCACACCACTGAGGCCACTTCCCAGTCAGTCAACAACATGGCAGTACATTAACACCAAAAGCATTTTCTCAGGAGCAACCAGCGGCAAACAGCACCATTCATGACCAAGGTGCACAGAATGCTACTCCAAGTTCAAGACTGTGACCCATGTACCTGGACAAGAGGTAGTCAGTGTGCCTCCCTCAAAAAAAAGCAGCACCTTCACAACAGCAGTGCAAATACAGACCAAACCCCACCAAACCATCGGGCAACAACCCATATGCATCAGCTTGCCAAGGTATATGAAATGCTAATGGTTCTATAAGGTACACCTGAAACAGGCCCCTTCCCCTCACTCTATATGCCTTTACTCACACTGCCTCTGTCTAAAAGTCCCTTCCAGCTCTTTCCTCTGGAAAAGCTCCAGTGGCCAAGCCCTGGCTCAGTGAACTGCTCTTTCTGAAAGCCACACTGTACTGTCCAATTTATTTTGGTTTACATAGGTCCTACTCATAACCAGCCCCAGCAAGCTTCCAAGGCACAGGGTCCAGTCCAAAGTAAAATATACTGTGCTCGATGTGGGCGTCACTCAAGTGAGCTCAGGACCCTAAGGTAGGCCCAGAATATACTACTGTTCTGTGACACTAAGTAGGGGGCAAAGAGCAAGAGAGAAGCCCGCTAGCAGCTGTGGGAGCCTTTTTTCTTAGGGTAGTTAACGGACCCAACCTAATCTGCTATTTTGCTTTGAGATACCCCTCCCAACAGAACGGCTAAAACAATATTAGCTTCTAGAGAGCATCTTGAGAATGAAGATGTTACTATCTTGTTCAATGCGTGGCACATGGTAAAAAAAACAAAACAAAAAAACAGTAAGTGCCAAATCTGTAACCGTTGAGTGTACTTGACTCATAGCAACTCTAAAAGACAGAGTAGAACTGCCCTGTAAGGTTCCCAAGGATCACCTGGTAGGTTCAAACTGCCAGCCTTTTAGTTAGCAGCCATAATCCTTAACCACTCCATCACCAGGGTTTCCAGCACATAGTAAGCACTCATTAAAAGTTTAATGAGTATATGAAAAAGGCCCCAAGAGATGAGCAGGTTCATCCCATGTTACCTGACAAATCAAGTCTGGCTTCCTTTCTGACCAAACATCCCGGCACCACCACCTTCTCCAAAGGCAGAGCACTCACCACTGCCCCAGGATGCCAGTCTTCATCATCAGAGGATTTGCCTCCAGGTTTTCTCTTAGCCAGCTGGCTGGGAGCTAAGCTCCTTCTCTTTAAGGAAAGAAAAGGAACTGAGCAGCTAATGGGATCCTGCAGCCTGGGCCCATTAGAGGCAGGTGCACCATTACTCCCAGTCCCACGGATCCACACTTACCATCCTGGGCCCGAGTGCATGAAATGTCAAGTACCCATCAGCGAACGATCAAAGGCTGCCGGCAGCTGAGAATATGCAGCACTAGGGCCTGGTAAAGCAGCGGCTGCTATTTTACCAAGACAACAGACTCATTCAAACCATGGGATGGGAAGGGGGCGCAAATCCAGCCAAGGGCTGGGGTTTGGGCCGAACCTGAGTGATTATCAATAGTTAGTTAGCCGAGGCGAGAGACCAGGCAAAGAAGAAGGGTCCCAAGCAGAGACGAGTAACGATCCGGATGCGGGGAAGGAGGCAAGTGGAATCCTAGAGTAAGCAGAGGGGAGTCGGGATAGCTGTCCCAGGTCAGAAGGAAGACAGGGTAGTAGAAAGGGTAAGATCATCCCAGGCCAGGAGAGACAGGTGGGGCTGAAAGTCTGAGGCCTGGGGAGGACTCGGCGCCGAGTCCGAAGTGGGAGTTCCCAGATCCGCAGTGCGAATCCCAGGCCTGGACTGACGGAGGTCGAGCCGGAGTCCAGGCGATGCAGGCAAAAAGTCCAGGAGACAGAAATGCTGAAAAGAGAGGCAGGGATGGCTTCAAGCAGAAGCGACCCCCGCCGGGGTAACCCTCCCCCGCAAAGCGCGCGTTAACAGCCGCCAGGACTGCTCGGCCCGTCAGGCCCAGTCAATCGAACCTCCCGCGGTGCTGCCCCTGCACCACCCATTGGCTGCGTTCGATGCGTTCGACGCTCTCCACCCAGGTAAGGAGGCGGGGCTAGTGTTGAGGCTACAGGCGGGTCAAGGCTCCGGCGCGGAGGGACTGAACTGACCTACCAGGACATGGGACGTAGGTGGAAAGGCAGGGCCTGCGGGAGCGGCAGCGGCAGGGCGGGGCTAGCGACGTGGGGCGAAACTTGGTGCAGGCCTGTAGACTCTGGATGTGGTACCGTGAAGTTTGTAAGGTGGATGGATTGGCCCGACTGCATCGGAAATGACCATATGCGCCAGACCAGGCCCCGGAGTTGACACCTCTCTGCAGGACGCTGGGGATTATGACAGGCAGCGCACTTCTGCAGTTTTAGCCCATGCTTTGAAGTTGATCGTCCCTCCCCAATGCCTGGTCTGGAGCAGGAGTCTGGGGTCTGAATTAGGAGTCGGAATTAAACTTCGCTCATCTAAACCGGGCAGTGGGAGCCCTCAAGCATTCTCTTCCAAGACTTTTTCAGTCTGGGGTGTTTTGAAGGAAGCTACCTTCCTTTCCTGCCTCAATTTGTGTTCCTGAAAGCGTGGTTTTTGGATCTAGGCCTTGATCCCAGAGATTTAATCACCTAGTCTCTCAGAAGTTCACTTTCCTTGCACTTTGTGGTTTTATGCATCTATAGGATGTTGTGGGACGAGCCTCTTACTAGAGGGGAGTGGAGAGGGTGGAGAAGAGGGGACAGGAGATTGTTAAGAGGATATGGCATGTATAGAACAGAAAGGAGGAGTGAGGAGTGTGCTGTCACCAGGCAAGGACAGCAGTAGGAGCTGCACATAGGCAGGCATGTGAATTTAAACTGTATTGTACACTGTCACTCAATCACAATTAATAAAATATTTTTTTTTAAAAAAAAGTTCACTTTCTGCATCCCCAAAATGGGCACTCCATCTCTACAGGGTTATCCTGAGAATCAAGTAAATGAATATATTTAAAGTACTCAGCACAGTGCCAGATACAACCTGGGTGCTTACTAATAGTAAGGGTGCACACATAGCACTTACTACCAATTTACTACCAGGTTCTGCTACTCCTACACTTCTCAGATATAACCCCCCTCCCCATAAGACCTGCTATTGAGTCAATCCTAACCTGGTGACCCTAAGAGACAGTAGAGCGGCCCCATAGGATTTCCGTGGCTGTAAATCTTTACAGAAGCAGACTGCCATTTTTCTACCTTTTTCCAGGTTGCTAGTGAGTTGCTAGTGAGCTCAAGTAGCAGTTAGCAGCATTGACTGCTTTAAAACCTGCACCACCACAGAGGCTTCTTTCTAAACTGTAACTCATTTGTGTCTACAACAACGAGGTAAGCTTATTACTGTCCCCACTTCATAGGTGAGGAAACCTGCTCAGAAAAGGTAAGTAGCTTGTCAATGGTCATGTGCATAGTGATTGCCAGGATTTGAAATTGGGTAATCTGTCTAGCTCTGCAATACTTGTTCTTAGCCACCGTGCTATGATAAGGAAGGGCACAGACTGGTTTTTGTGGAGGCCTGAAGCTTTTGAAGTGTTAAAACCAAAAAACCAAACCCATTGCCATGGAGTTGGGTCTGACTCATAGCGACCCTAGAAGTCAGAGTAGGACTGCCCCATAGAGTTTCCAGGGAGTGCTTGGCAGATTTGAACTGCCAACCTTTTTGTTCACAGACATAACACTTAACCCACTACAGCAACAGGGTTTCCTTGTAAGTGTTGGGGCTCTCTAAAATTAGAACAAAAGTAAGTACAAATAGTAATATTTATTTAAAACCAGAAAAAAAAAAGAATCACACCTAATTACAGAATCATAGAGATTTAGGTCCATTTCTTCTGAAGCCTCTTGAGGCAATTTGTCAGAAATATACCTGACTCTACTTCTTCCAAGACAGATTTGTTTGTTCTTCTCCATGGTACACACATTTGATATTCTTTGCCAACACCATGATTCAAAGGCACCAGTTCTTCTGTCTTATTTATTCATTGCCCAACTTTCATATGTATATGTAACAATTGAAAATAGAATACTCCTTAGAAACTAGGATGGCTAGACTTTGTCTCACACACTTTGGACATGTTATCAGGAGGGATCAGTCCTTGGAAAAAGACATCATGCTTGTTGGAAGACTCTCCAGTAGATAGGCTGACGCAGTGGCTGCTATAGTGGGCTCAAGCAGTGAAAGGATTGTGAGGAGGACACAACGCCTGTCAGTGTTAGGAGCCTGAACTGAGAGGAGGGCACTTAATAACTACTTCATCAACCATGAAGTCCTCTTCTGCCTTTTAAGTTAAATCAAAACGGAGTCCCATGTTTGATAAAATGGCATCAGCTGCAGAGTGGTAACACCCAGAAGACTTGTCATTACTGAAACTTAAGCCTAACAGAATTTCTTGTAACAGCCTAGCTTTCCTACAAATCAAGCCACCCTCTTTGGCCAAGGAGATGCTGACAGCACTTTAGTAGTAAGTCGTATACGCCAATCAGAAATAAGCTTCTTTTACTTACTTGTTTCTCTGTGAAAGCTAGTCACTGCAGATACTCAGTGGAGTATCTTTCTGCTTTGTTTTGGTACTGCCTGATTTGTAATTCTTTTGCCCAAATAAACCTCACCTAATACACTAATTTTGTTATGACTCAGTTTCTTTTTCCATAGCCGTTGGTCTTGCCCAATGACATGACTAACGTAAGCAAACCAAAGTCTCACCATCCTCGCTTCTTTTTTTTTAAATGATGTATTTTTCATAGTATTAATAATAACAGCAAACATTAATTTGCCATGTACCAAAACCTCTTTTAGGCACTTTTTTTTTTTAATTTTTATTTAACATGACTGAGTGAAAATGTACATTCACGTATAAATTTACATGCCCACCTATATGCAGCTTCCACTGCTCTCCCTGTCCGGTGACTGTACACTATTCCTCTCTGCTCCATACATGTCTCATCCTCCCAACAGCCTCCTTTCCCCTCCTCTCCGTCCACTCCCCTTCCTCCAGCCAGAGGTCAGCAAGATGATATCCTATAGATGTATAGAACCATAAAGTGCTTCCAATATATGGTCACTCTGCATTGCCAAGTCCAATCCATTCCTGTCCAAAGAGTGGACCTTTGTTATAATTTATGGGAAAGGGCAGCATCAGGGCCGGGTGCCATGCTCTCAGAGGAACCCCAGAACCGCTGGACGATCAATTGAGGTCTTTTAGTGGAGATCTCATGATGCACTCCTTTTTATTCTTGTGTTGCCCGTGAGACTCCTCTCTGTGAGCTCCATCGTGGCTATCACTGGTGGTGGCCGGGTACCATCTGGTTCTTCCAGTCCCAAGTCGATGTAGGCACCCACTCTTGTGGGTCTCTCTGTCTTCTCGGTTGTCTTTACTGCATGTCATTTTGGTCCTCGGTGAGCATCCGTTCCTGCTGAGTTGGGACCATTTGCTGTGTCCTCGGATGGCAGCTTGGCAGCTTTTAAGACCCCAGACGCCACTCACCAATGTGGGGTGCAGAGAGCTCTCTTAGCAAAACACTAGTTGTGCCAATTGGCCTGGAATTCACCTAAGAGCATGGTCCCCCGCCCCCCGCCCCAGCTACTCTATCCTTGCAGTATTGAGTTAAGATGGAAGGAGTACTCAAGTTATGCTGAAGTCCACTTAATGTTGTTCTTGTTTCTAATGTGTGCTATCACTGCTTTCTCCCAACTAGATTTCTAGTAACTATCTAAACTAACCCCTCCCCGCCTCACCCTCCCTCCCTCCCCTCCCTTGCAGCTGTCAAAGAGTCTTTTCTTCTGTACACAAGTCTGTTTTAGAGATCTTATCGTAGAGGTCTCATACAGTATTTGTCCTTTTGGCGCTGACTACTTTCACTCAACATAATGTCTTCCAGTTGAAACCAGGTTAGGAGATGTTTCCTGGAATCATTGTTATTCTTTATCATTGCGTAGTGCTCCATTGAGTATATGTACCATAGTTTACCTATCCGTTCTTCTATTGTTGGGCATCTGAGTTGATTCCATCTTTTTGCTATCGTGGACTGTGCTGCGATAAACATTCTGGTGCATGTGTCCATTGGTGTGAAAGGCCTTGATTCTGTAGGATATATTCCAAGTAGTGGAATGACTGGATCAAATGGTATATCGATATCCATTTTTTTAAGGAAGCGCCAGATTGCCTTCCAAAGAGGCTAGACCATTTTGCAACCCCACCAACAGTGTAGGAGGGTTCCACTTTCTCCACAGCCTCTCCAGCATTTGTTGTTTTGTGTTTTCTGGATCATGGGGTGTTTTGTGTTTTCTGGATCTTGTTGGGGTGAGATGGTATCTCATTGTTGTCTTGATTTGAATTTCTTTAATAACTAAAGATCGTGAACATGTCCGCATGTGTTTTTTGGCTGCCTGGATCTCCTCTTTAGTGAAGTGTCTGTTCATGTCCTTTGCCCATCGCTTAATTGGATGGTTTATCTTCTTATTGATATTTTGTAGTATCTTATAGATTATGGAGATCAGGCGTCGATCTGACACAGAGTTGCCAAATATTTTTTCCCATTCTGTGGGTGTTCTTTTAATTCTATTAGTAAAGTCTTTGGATGAGCAAAAGTGTTTGATTCTTAATAGTTCCCATTTATCTATTTTCTCTTCTGTTGATTGAGGTTTCTTTGACAGATTTTGGAGTCTGTCCTCATTGTGTATTAAAACTTCCATTGTTGTTCCTACCTTTTCTTGGATGAGCTTTATCGTTTTAGGTTTGATATTTAGGTCTTTTATCCAGTTGGAGTTGGTTTTTGTATAAGGTGTAAGATATCGATCTTGTTTCAGTTTATTGC
Organism: Heterohyrax brucei; assembly: GCA_028571685.1. Taxonomy (NCBI): domain Eukaryota; kingdom Metazoa; phylum Chordata; class Mammalia; order Hyracoidea; family Procaviidae; genus Heterohyrax; species Heterohyrax brucei. Next base: position 78,745,693 of record CM053140.1, on the reverse strand, counting down.
GGATGGATATCCAATTTTGCCAGCACCATTTGTTGAAGATACTGTTTTTACCCCAGTTTAATGTCTTAGGGCCTTTGTCGAATATCAACTGATCATAGGCAGATGGTGTCATCTCTGGGGTCTCAATTCTGTTCCATTGATCTATCTGTCTCTTTTTGTACCAGTACCAGACTGTTTTGACCACTGTGGCAGTATAGTATGTTCTAAGGTTGGGTAATGAGAGGCCTCCCAGTATGTTCTTCTTCTTTAGTAGTACCTTACTTATCCGGGGCTTCTTCGCTTTCCAAACAAAATTGGTGATTTGTTTCTCCATCTCATTAAAAAATGATGCTGATTCCAGGCCAATTGGCACAACTAGCATTTTTCTCTCTGCACCCCACATTGGTGAGTGGCGTCTGGAGTCTTAAAAGCTGCCAAGCTGCCATCCGAGGACACAGCAAATGGTCCCAACTCAGCAGGAACGGATGCTCACCGAGGACCAAAATGACATGCAGTAAAGACAACCGAGAAGACAGAGAGACCCACAAGAGTGGGTGCCTACATCGACTTGGGACTGGAAGAACCAGATGGTGCCCGGCCACCACCAGTGATAGCCACGGTGGAGCTCACAGAGAGGAGTCTCACGGGCAACACAAGAATAAAAAGGAGTGCATCATGAGATCTCCACTAAAAGACCTCAATTGATCGTCCAGCGGTTCTGGGGTTCCTCTGAGAGCATGGCACCCGGCCCTGATGCTGCCCTTTCCCATAAATTATAACAAAGGTCCACTCTTTGGACAGGAATGGATTGGACTTGGCAATGCAGAGTGACCATATATTGGAAGCACTTTATAGTTCTATACATCTATAGGATATAATCTTGCTGACCTCTGGCTGGAGGAAAGGGAGTGGATGGAGAGGAGGGGAAAGGAGGCTGTTGGGAGGACGAGACATGTATGGAACAGAGAGGAATAGTGTACAGTCACCGGACAGGGAGAGCAGTGGAAGCTGCATATAGGTGGGCATGTAAATTTATACATGAATGTACATTTTCACTCAGTCATGTTAAACAAAAATTTTTTTAAAAATGATGCTGGAACTTGTATTGGGATTGCGTTATATAAATAAATTGCTTTGGGTAAAGTAGACATTTTCACAATGTTAAGTCTTCCTATCCATGGTCAGGATAGGTTTTTCCATTTATCTAAGTCTCTCTTAGTTTCTTGTAGTAAGGGCTTGTAGTTCTCTCTGTAAAGGTGTTTTAGGCACTTTTTATGGCTATTATTTCTGATTTATTTTGTTTTGTTATTGTTGTACTTTAGATGAAAGTATACACAACAAACTAGCTTCTCATTCAACAATTAGTACACACTGTGTTGTGACATCGGTTACCAAGCCCAGGACCTCTCAAGACTCTCCTCTTCTCAACCTTGGATTCTCAATTAGCAGTTTTCTTGTCCCCTCCTGCCTTCTAGTCCTTGCTCCTGGACCAGTATGCTTTTTTAGTCTCATTTTGTTTTAGGGGCCCTCAGCCCAGTAGTTCCATCCCTCAGGTTGCTTGGAAGTGTCTATGGGACTTCCATGACCTTGCTGCCTTGGACAAGTTGTAGTGCCTTTCTCAGTATTTTGTGCTGTCATTATCCTCACTTCTAAGGAGCACTCTAGTTGTATCTCTTTTAAGACTGATTTGTTTGTCTTTCTGACAGTCCATGATATATTGAGTATTCAGTAAGCAATGAATGAGTGATCTCCCCACCCTCACCAGCATTTGGTGATGGTACTATTTTTCACTTTAGTCATTCTGATAGGTGAGAAGTAATACTGTGGGTTTTTTGTGTTTGAGGACATACACAGCAAAACATGTACCAATTCAACAGTTCTATATGTACACTTCAGTGACACTGATTATATTCTCCCAGTTCTACAACTATTCTCCCCTTCCTTCTCTGAATTGTTCCTCCTCCATTAACATAAACTTGCTGCCCTCTAAGGTCCCTACCTAATCTCTCTAGTTACTATTAATTTGATCTATATGGATAACTCTTAAGAGAGCATAATGCATAACTCAGACATTTTTTACTAGTTAGGTTTTAAAAAGAACTCAGGGAAATCTAATCAAGTCTGTCTTAGAAGAAGTACAACCAGAATACTCCTTAGAAGCAAGGCTAGTGAGGCTATGTCTTACACACTTTGAACGTGTTATCAGGAGGAATCAGTCTTTGGAGAAAGACATCATACCTGATAGAGGGTCACCAAAAAAAGGAGGACCCTCAATAAGATGGATTGACACAGTGGCTACAAAATGGGCTCAAGGATAACAATGATTCTAGGTCCTTTGCAGTTCCATATAAATTTCAGTGTTAATTTATCAAATTCTATTTATAAACCTTCTGACATTGTATCTATAGATAAATTTAAGGAGAACTGATACTCTCACAATATTGAGTCTTTCAATCTATGAACATGGTACATCTCTATTTAGGTCTTCTTTATTTTTTTCTCATCAGTTTTGTAGTTTTCAGAGTTGAGGGTTTTTTTCACATCTTTTGTTTTATTTATTCCTAAGTATTATATGTTATTGTAAATGGAAGTGCATTTCATAAAAAATTTTATCTTCCAGCTAGATGATGCCCAGCCACCACCAGTGACTGCCCTAACAGGAAACAGAAAAGGAGTCCCTGACATAGCAGAAGAAAAATGGTGCATTAGAAAGACCAGACTTGATTGTCTGACAGACGGGAGGGTCCCCTGAGGACATGGCCCTGGACTCGCTGTTAGCGCAGAACTGAAACCATTCCTGAAGCCAACTCTTCAAAGATTAGACTGGACTATGAAACACAAAATGATACTGGCAAAGAGAGTGTTTTTTTGGCTTAAGTATATACATAAGACTAACTAGGCAGCTCCTGTCCAGAGGCAAGATGAGAGGGTGGAGGAGGACAAGAGCTGGATGAATGCCCACAGGAAAGATGGGGTAGACAGCAGGAGTATGTTGTTCTCCCCACAAGGAGAGAACAAGGAGAGTTACATAGCAATGTGTGTGTGTGAGTTTTTGTATGACAAATTGACTTGGACTGTAAACTTTCACTTAAAGCACAACTTAATTTTTTTTAAAAAAGAAAAAATTTATCTTCCAAATGTTTGATGGTAGTATATAGAAATATAATAGATTTTTAAAATAGACTCACACTCATACACTCAGTTGACTTTTGACAAAGGCACCAATGCAATTCAATATGAGTGCAGGACAGGTCTTTCCAACAAATGATGCTGGAACTACTAAATATTTATGGGGAAAAATAATGAACCTTGACCTCTACCTCATACCATACACAAAAATTAGTTCAAGATAAAACCACAGATCTAAATATATAAGCCTAAGCTATCAAGCAGACACAGGAGATCATCTTTGTCACTTTGGGGTAGGCAAGGATTTCTTAGACAAATCATGGAAAGCAATAACCAAAAAGAGTAAAACTGATGAACCAGATTGCATCAAAATCTAAAACTTCTGCCCATCAGGAGACACAATTAAGAAAATGAGTAGGCAGGCCACAGACTGGGACAAAATGTCCACAAAACATCTATCTGACAAAAAATTTGAATCTAGAGTATCTAAATTCTTACTATTTAATACTAAAAAGACAAACAGCGTAAGTTTAAAAACAATCAAGCCTAGTATTACAAACTAGGCAAACAGTTGAACAGGTATTCACAAAAGAGTATGTACAAATGGTCAATTATCACAGGAAAAAGTACTTAACATCAGATCTTCTTGGGGAAAAATTGAAACACAGCGAATTACTACTTAGTAAAATGGCTAACATTAAAAATGACTGATACCATCAAATGCTGGGAAGACTATCGTTTATTTCTAGCAATTCCACTCCCAAATAAATTCCCCAAATCTGCTGCCATCAAGTCAGTTCTGACTTAGCTACCCCATAGGACGGAGTATAACTGACCCAGAGGATTTCCAAGGCTGTAATCTTTAAGGAAGCTGACTGTCACATCATTCTCGCATGGAGTGGCTGGTGGGTTGGAAGCAGCCAGGGGCTTAACCACTGTGCCACTAGCACTCTTTCACTCCTATATACTCATCCAAAAAAACTGGTACATGAATGTTCATAGCAGCTTTATTCACAATAGCGCTAAACTAAATAACCCAAATGTTTATTTCTGGGAGAATGGATATTTAAAAAAAAATTCTGTTTTCATGCAATATTACTTGGCAATAAACTGAACTATTTATACAGGTAGTAACAAAAATCAACAACAAAAAGATGCAAAAATGAATTTGAGCAAAGGTCATTTTTTATCAAAACCAGCAAGAACAATTATGGACTGGTGGTTGCTTATATCAAAAAAGAGACAACTAGACATTATGTTGAGTGAAAGTAGTCAGCAGCAAAAGGACAAATATTGTATGAGACCCCTACAATAAGAACTTAAAAACAGATTCACACATAGAAGACTCTTTGAGGGCTGCAAGGGTTGGGAGGGAAGGAGGGAGAAGGTGGGGTATAGATGAGATAGATGTTAGAAATTTGGTTGGATGAAATCAGTGACAGCATACATTAGAAAGAAGATCAATTTTAACTGGACTTCAACATAACATGATTACTCCTCCCATCTTAACCCAATATTGCAAGGACACAGTAGCTGGGGTGGGAGTCCGAAGACCATGCTCTCAGGGGACATCAAGGCCAATTGGCATAACTAGCATTTCACTAAGAGAGTCTTCTGCACCCTGCATTGGTGAGTTGTGTCTGGAGTCTTAAAAGCTGCCATCTGAAGTACAGCAAATGGTCCCAACTCAGCAGGAATGGATGATCACCAAGGACCAAAATGACATGGGGAAATAGAACACAGAAGACAGAGAGACCCACGTGAGTGGGTGACTACATCGACATGTGACTGGAAGAACTGGATGGTGCCCAGCCACCACCAGTGATAGCTGTGATGGGGCTCACAAAGTTGAGTCTAACCGGCAACATAAGAATAAAAAGAGCTGTACCCTGAGATCTCCACTAAAAGACCGCAACTGATGGTCCAGGAACCTCAGGGTTCCCCTGGGAGCATGGCCCCTAGCCCTGATGCTGCCCCTGTCCATAAATCATAATGTAGGTCAATTCTTTGGACACAAATGGATTAGACTTGGTGACACAGAGTGACCATATATGTGTGCACTTCATGGTTTCATGCAACTACAGATGTCATCCTGCTGATCTCTTATTGGAGGCAGGGGAGAGGGTGGAGAGGAGGAGAAAGGAGATAGGAAGATATGCCATGTATAGAATGGAGAGGAGGAGTGTGCTGTCACCTGGCAGGGAAAGCAGTGGGCGCTACACATAGGCAGGTATGCAAATTTATATGGGATTGTATGTTTTCACTCGATCATACAAAAAAAAAAAAGAAGATTCCCAAACTGGGCTCTCTAAACCCATAAGACCCTGAACTGTGTTCAGTATTTCCAAAAGCTAGATAAATCCTGCTCATGGATCTGCAAGGAAGATGTATACAAGCATCGGATGCCCTTGTTTGGGGCTAGAATTATATCAGCTCTGTGTAATGTCTGTATTTTTCTCATGCTGATCAAAAGCTCGATAGCTACTTATGTTTCTGGTTAGTTAAGAGAGCTTCAGTAAATCCTTTATTATTAAAAAAGAGAGAGAGAGAGACTAGACAATGGAGTGCTTCCTCACGGAAGTATACAAAACCACATTTGACATTTTCTTGCTAAAATAAATTGTACTTGAATCTACCCAGACTTCTACAGTTAACTACCAACTTACAAGAAAAACAGAGGAAGAAGTTAAATATCACTGTGAAGAAGAAACAATCAAAATCTAGACTGTGGGAATTTCCCTAGGTCAGATAATTTTTTTTTAACCAAAAAAAATGTCAAAAAAAGGTGAGATTTGGAAGGAACCTACAGATTAAAAAACCAAAACCAAACTTGTTACTGTCAAGTCAATTGACTCATAGTAACCCTCTAGGACAGAGTAGAATTGCCCCTTGGGTGATTTCATAGCACTTAACCACTCTGCCACCATGGTTTCCAAGGAGAGTTGAAAGATCTACCTATCAGCCATTCCTAGACTTATATGGATCCTAATTCTCATAGCTTTTGAAAAAGCTTATGAGAAAATTGAGACCATTTGAACACCATCTATATTTGATTATCTTGGGGTATTATTATTAATTTTTTGATGTAATAATGGTAACAAAAATTCCTTATTTAGAAATCCATACTGAAATATTTGTAAATGAATTGGTATGATAGTTGGTTTTGCTTCAAAATAATCTTGGTGGGGGAAAGTAGCCAAGGAAAATAAATAAGCCAAAATCAGTCATAAATTGATAATGCTGAAACTGGATGATGAGAATAAATTTATTATATTATCTATTTTTGTATATATTAAATTTTTATGTAATAGAGAACAAACATCACTGTAAGTGATTGAAAGGTATTGCATATATATAAACTTCAAGTTCATAACACTAATTTAAAAAGAGAATAAAACAAAACCATTAATCACCATTAGAAATTGCTAGAACATGAACTCAATACTGTGGAAGTCATAAATAAGGGAAGAGAATTAAGTATTTGTCCGGTGATTCTTTATTTCAGGTAGTTAAAATGATCCCACAAGATGTGCATTTTACATATATATATAATAAATTTAAAATAATAAAATTAAAATTAAAATTAAATTATATATATATTTTTGTATATATAAAAACCCACCACTGCCATCCAGTTGGGTCCCGACTCATGGCAACCCTAGAAGTCAAAGTAGAACTGCCCAAAGAGTTTCCAAGGAGCGCCTGGTGGATTTGAACTGCCAATCTTTTGGTTATCAGACATAGCACTTAACCCACTATGTCACCAGGGTTTCCAATATTAAATATATAATACATATAATTTATATATACATACAAGTACAATAATAAATGAAGAAGAAATGATAGCAAATCACCATTTTTCATTCCCTAATGAAATAACCAGTTCAGAAAATGGTGACAGGTTGACAGGGAACTTTATGATGCAAGAATCAGGCTGTCAGCACCAGAAAATGGAAGGAACCTGAGGTCCATAGTGGGCAGTACAGGAGAGGTGGTAAACCAGAACACACACGCTGGATTACTAAGTGAAAAATAAATCTTTATTGTGTTAAAACACTGACATATGGGAGCAACTCATTACAGAAGTTAGCTTACTGTAAAAGTATACTATTATATATATTAAAACATGTAAGCACATAAATATTATAATTTTTTCAAAGATATATACATACCCAAAAATATACACCAAACACATTAGAGTCTATACCTATGTCAGGGAGACGGATGAGAAGAGGGATCAGAGATCAAGTGGAGAAAATAAAAAAAGATTTAGTAGCAACTGATGACCAGCGTTTACCATGCTCTGAGGAAAATGGTTTAACTGCTAACAGTTTAAAAATAATCATTTCTAAGAAAGCCCAGGATAGTTCTCTGAGACTGCACTTATCTTCTGCTTTCAGGAGGAGGAGCACACAATGGTTCTAGAGAGGAGGCCCCATTGAGGACAGAGGCTGCTGGAATCTCCTATCATGGTCACAGAAAGGGCCTAGATTTGAAGGGGTCCTAGCAGTAACTAAGAATTTCTCCCCACGTCTGACCTTTACCCTCTGCTCTCCCTGGTGGTGACAGTACAGGAAGCACTTACCACGCTCCAGACATGGGGCTTGAACCTAGTTACCTCCCTGTTGACACCACCTCTCACTCCAGGCTGAAAGAGGCTAGGCAAGTATAAAGCATAAAAATCCCAGTGCCATCGAGTTGATTCTGACTCAGAGATCCTGTAGGACAGAGTAGAACTGCCCCACAGAGTTTCCGAGGAGTGCCTGGCAGATTTAAACTGCCAATTTTTTGATTAGCAGCCGTAGCACTTTAACTGCTACACCGTCGGAGTTTTCCCAGACAAGCATAGAGGGGCTCGTTCTGGGCCTGAGTGCATCCTTCATCCCTGCCAGTAGTAGACTGAATGATGTTGCCCCTTCCCCAAGATGTCCATGTTTATAACCTGTGAATACATTACCTTTTTGGCAAAAGAGACTGGAGATATGATTAAGGATCTCCAGATTGAGGGAAAGGATATCCTGGATTATCCCAGAGGGCCCAATGTAATCACAAAGGTCCTCATAATAGAGAGGCTATAGAGTTAAAGAGATGTGAGGATGGAAGCAGCATTCAGAATGGAGAGAACTGTGGAACTGACAAATGTTTTGTTGTATATGCTTTCACATCAGTGAAAACAAGGAGACAAGATGCGACACTGCTAGGTTTGAAGATAGAGGAAAGGGTTAGGAACTCAGGAGTGCAAGTGGCTTCTACAAGCTTGAAAAGGCTGTGGAATGGATTCTTACCTAAAGCCTTCAGAAGGGCAAGCCTGCATTTGATTTCAGCCAGGAAACTGAATTTGGACTTTTGACCACCAGAACTGTAAGATAATAAATTTGTGTTGTTTTAAGTCACTAAGTTTGTGTTAATTTGTTTTAGCAGCAACAGGAGACTAATACACTGCGTTCAGTGCACGAGCAGAGGTTAAAAACAAAACACTGCCATCGAGTCCAACTCATAGAAACCCTATAGTACAGAGTAGAACTGCCCCATAGGGTTTCCAAGGAGCAACTAGCGAATTAGAACTGCTGACCTCTTGGTTAGCAGCCGTAGCACTTAAGTCACTATACCACCACGGTTTCTTGAGTAGGACTGTGGCTGGGGATAAGAAATCAGAAAAGATTTCTGCAAGCCTGGGCAGTGAGACAAACCTACATTCATATTCTTGATCACTTATTACCAATGTGACCTTGAGCAAATTATTTAATCTTTCTGAAACTCAGCAACAACCCACTGTTAATAATTAACATTGTTCATACACTGTCCACAGGGTTTAAGAATTAAATATGACACTGTTTTAATTCATAAATGACCCACTTTTCTTTAATGTCACATCTCTTTGTGGGTTTACACACATTCATTCATCCATCCATCCATCCATCCAACAGGTATCACTGAACACCCAGTACATGCCAGGTATACATGCCTGGCACCATGCATAGAGTGAGTTTGTAGTGCCCTGCAATCAGCAGACATTTCTAACCTAAACTGCTACTGAGCTCCCAGCTGGTCCAGTGCTCAACCTCACCAGCCTGTCCCAAATGCAGGCTCTTACACCTGGCCATTCACAGGATCTTCTGTTTTCCTGATGGACCCAGGCTGGCCAGGATCACCCCTGACTCTTCCAAGAACAGTTTCTGCAGCTGCCTTCACCCTGAGCCCTGACCAAATCTTCTCCTTAGGAGGACAAGATGCTACCTCTGGACATACTTTCAACGCTCCCTTTTCATTTTGTTTTCTTGGCATCTTTCTCCTTTTTCCTACCTTCTCCTCCTTTTAGCTCCCCAACAGTCCCTCTCTCTCTCTTAACTCAAAAAAGGCTAAGCTAACAGGAAAGCTTAGCCCTTGCCAGTCAGTTCAAAAACAGGTAGGAAGAACCAAGGATGCATGTTCACTGGGCTTCTCTGATACCGAAATGGAGTCCAAGGGATTAAGATATGATACTCAGAGCTACCTGGAGTTCCCAGACTGTCCCAGTCACCCCATCTCTCTAGCTCAACACCCTCCAGTGCCTATCCAATTTAATTACCCAATTAGGAAGCAGAGCTTCCTAATGCCAGTGGACCCATCTGGATTTCCTAATCAATCCCATATCTCCCAGCTTCACCTCCAGGTCTCCTTGGAAATGGAAGTGCTGAGCTCTACCCCCACCAGGTCCAGGTCTACTAGCCCACCTGTCTCTTTCCAGAGAAAGTGGTTGGTACAGGGTTGATTTTCCTTATCTCTGTCTGCTGTCCAGAACAGTGTATCATTTATCCAATCCAAGCCCAGGGTCCTTTTTTTCTCAGAGCCTAAAGACTGAACTACTTCTCTAGGATGGGATGACAACCTGAAAAGCCAAGACAAGTGCCGTCGAGTCGGATCCGACTGACGGCGACAACCTGAAAAATTAAGTGAAAAAATTGGTTTGAGTCCCTTTGCAGTCTTTTGGGGGAAGTCTGGCTTGGCTGAGTGGATACAGCCATGGGTGGGAAGACATATCTGGGTTCTCTAATCTGGGCATTACTAGATTTATAACAGATAACCCTGAGCAAGCTTCTCCCCTGTCTGGGCACTACAACACGCTCCTGTAAAGATTGCAGCTTTGGAAGCCCTACGCGGCAGTTCTACTCTATCCTACAGGGTCTCCATGGGTCAGAATCAACTTCACGGCACACAATATCCCTAGCAATGGTGTATAATGGCCACAAGAGGGCGGGCATCTTCTTCAGTTTAAAGGTTTGTAGGCTAAAGAAACAAACAACCCAGTCCATTGCCCATGAGTCAATTCCTGGGCTCCCATAAACAAGTGGACCTGAAAAAGGAGTACTGAGTCTTCCAAGATGAAGGGCACACTGCGAATTGACAACAGGATAGGGCTTGGGATAGAAAGCCAAGCCAAGTGCCGGGATAGGGTATTCAAATTCTCAGCCCAAAAGGAGTTCAGGAGCCCCAGGACCAGGAGGGGTGGTAAGGAGAGAACTGGTGAGCATCAGAGAAGAGCCTGAGAATACACTTTGGAAATTTTGAACCCTTTGAGGAGAGGGGTAGGGTCTTTACAGAGGGCAACAATTGACAGTATCACCCTAGAGGTCCTGGGGCAGGGCTGGTAATCAATCAGGGCTGCCTTCCCTTTCCCAGCACAGAATGAAAAGCAGAGAAAGCGCAGGAGTTACAATTTGGGGGAGATTCCTCCATCTCAGAGCCCCAAAGGCACAACGAATAACTAAGGACTGTCTGGCATCCTTTTCTCTCCTTTTTGCCTTCCAGTCAGTGAGGTTCAGAGCCAAGGGAAAACAAGACCACCAAATGGGGCCATTAACTAGGGTCTGAAGGGTTAATTTTCAAGAATTCATTCTGACATCAGCCACAGTCCTTGTCCCCCCTACCCCTATCTCCTTGTCCCTTCACTCAGCCCCAGGTTGGCAGCTTCCCTGAATTTCTTCTTTGGTGTAATTCACTAGGGGCCTGGGACCCATGCCCAGACCCAGTCCCCGGCTGCCTTCCTCAGGTCCCAGGAGTCTAGGGCTTACTCTGAGGGAGGAAAAAGGGCTTATCCTCACTCCCTCCCTCTCCCAGGATGTGGGCCCTGGGACTAAAGAACTTTTGTCTTTCCCTGCCACGCCCCCATTGTTGCCCAGACAAGGGGATTCCTTGTGTCTCAGCCTCCAGCAGGCATCCTTGTGACCAAATGGTGGAAGGCAAGGGACAGGGTAGGGGAAAGAGAATCACAGGGTTCTAGAAGAAAACACCTCCTCCCATCCAAAATTCTGACATACTCCCCCAGACCAGAGAGCTCGAGCCTTTTCTTCCCTCTGGCTCTCACCAGCAACTGGGAGAGAAGGCTGGGGGCTCATCTGTGTATAAAAGACCTGAGATCAGAAGAGGAAACTGAGATGTGGCAACACAGAGACTGAACCTCAGGCAGGCAGATTTGGAGCTAGAATACAAGAGAAAGGGCAACCCAGGGCCTGGGTAAGACTGGGAACTGTGGCAGGGGCACAGACTATTGATAGGCATAGGTAGAGGCCCCTCTCCCTAAAAGTGCAGGGGTAGATGAACTGGCACCACAGACAGGGAGGCAGCCACAGAGGGAAGGAGATCATCTAGGATAAAATGAGAACACTCTATTCAAGAAGTAACAACCTTTCTGAAAACAACCACAAACATCTGACAGAAAGTGAGGAAATTTCCTGCCCAAAGGGGTCACGTGTTCCCACTCACAAAAAGTAATGGTACGGACAGTCAGTGATATAACGTCACCCAGGAGCAGGAGTCCAGACCACTGACCTATTGTCAAACAAGGACTGGTACAAAGGAAATGTTAATCCCTTCTGGCAGGAAATGACATCACTCAACAGACAGGAAGGGTGGTTCCACTCACTCCAAAGGCTTTTGGGTGGGCCAGTCCCTAGAGGGGGATCCTGAGTATCCGGGCCTTTTCTGTGTCCTCCCCCTTGGCCAGGAATGGGACCAATGGTTCTATACTTTGGGTGAGGTAATCTCACTTGCTTACCAGTGATCTCCTAGGGGTCCTAAATCCCGCAAGTCCTCACTTAATGAGTGGGTGGGGATACTACCACACAAGAAGCCACAGGCCAAGTCTCTAGAGTCTATGTCTGTACAAAAATAGTTGCAGGGACTCAGTAACTGAGGGGTAAAGGCCAGAGATTCCTCTGGGACCAAAGGATGGTGAGGCCAGGTTTCCATGGTAACCATGGAGTGCTGATTTCAATGAAGCCTCTTACTAATCCCAGACTAAGAGACAGTTTTAAGGGAAACAAGGGCCTAGAGATAACAGAAGCCACAGGAAACATTTACAAGAAGGTCACATCATCCTGGCACTGTCCCCAGTACCAGTGGGCCTCAAAGCCCAGCTTAGCACTCTCATCCTCCGGTGGCTCAGGCAAGCCATCTTGGAGCCCTTCCCTTGGGGACTTCCACCCAGCCCTCAGTCCCCCTAGTTTGGTGGCTGTCAGTTCCACCTCAGTCCTGACCCTCTCCCCAGCGGGTAAAACCCTTGCCCAGTCCATCTCTGTCCGGGAAGCCCCAGCAGGGCCCTGTTCATCCAGCTCGTTGCGGGCCACCGTGTCCAGGAAGCTGCCGATGGAGACACTATCCAGACGGTCAGTGGAGCCGGTGTCTGGCAGGCTGTCCCAGCTGCCCCGTCTCGAGCGGCCTGGACTCCCACCTGTCAGGCTGTATTGGCTGCTGGTGAGGCTGCTGCAGTGGCTGGTCGACGTCCCCCGCTCCTCCAGCAGCCAGCGCACTGCCTCAATGCCTTCATTTAAGGCCACCAGCTGCTGCAGGATCTTTACATCGATAGCTCGCAGGTAAGCCTGGGGAAAGGGAGGCAGGGTTAGCCTTGGTTCTGTGCCGTGGGTTTCCCCAGTGTTTCCAGAGGCCACCACCCTGTGGCCTATCCAGCTACGCTTCACTTTGAAGAAGCATGGAAACAGAATGCTTTAGAGTGTGGGCTTTAGGAGCAGAGACCACTATTTCAAATCCCAGCTCTACACACTGTTGGCAACTTGCTTGACTTCTTTGTACTTCAGTTTACTAAATCACTCATCTCACAGGGTGGTTATGAGGTTTTGACACCCTGTCTATTCAGTGTAGTGCCTGCCAGTGTAAGGTCTCAGTAAATGTTGACTATCAAAATCTGGTCCCATTGGGCTTTGAACTTCATATTTAGGGTACTATTACACCAAGTTTCCAGATTCACCAGTAAGACAGCTGAAGCCTAGTCTGGTATGAGGGCCAGTTGTTAATTGGGAAGAGTTGCTGCAGTTAGGTGCCACCGAGTTGCTTCTGACTTATAGTGACCCCAAGCACAAGAGAATGAAACACTGCCCAGTCTTGTGCCATGCCCACAATCATATTTATGATTGAGCGCACTGTTGTAGCCACTGTGTCAATCCACCCTCTTGAAGGTCTTTCTCATTTGGGAAGTAGACTTGGCCAAAGCAGGCAGGAGCTGGGGAACCAAGAGGGAGCTGATGTGGGCCCCCAGACATTTCAGGGTACTGGTCTCAGGTATTAAGGGAAAATGGTCTGTCTAGCACTCAAAACCAAAACCACTGCTGTCAAATCAGTTCTGACTCATAGTGACCCTATGGGACCAAGAAGAACTCCCCCATCAGGTTTCTAAGGAGCACCTGGTGGATTCAAACTGCTGATCTTTTGGTCAGCAGGTATAGCACTTAACCACTACATCATCTGGGTTTTAAGCCAGAACCCAGGAAGGTCAAAATCCCACCAGTGGACTCAGGGTTTTCTCCACTATATTTGACAGACAGTCTCCCGGTCTGTACTGGGAGTAAGTTTGATTTACTGGTAATCTCTAGGGTTCTGCACAACTACAACTCACTGAGTTGCATTTCTCATGCACAAGTCTGAACCTGTCCCTTCCCTGCCCAAGAGGCTTTATGTGCTTTGCACTGCTCTCAGAGAACAAAATCTAAACATTTTAGTAGCTGGCATTTAAAAGCCTCACAATTCACCTCTTGCCCATCTCTCTAGCTTCACCTCTAGCTTAGTTCCCAGCGAACCCAAGGTTCTGCCACATATCACCTTTTTTTAAAATTGTTTTAATTGTAATAAAAGTAACAGATGCACCTAGATTAAAGAGGCAAACACGTCTACAAGATTTATTATGAAAATAACAGTTCCAGCATCCTGGTCCTAAATCTCACTTCCCAGAGACAACAAATTTTTTAGCTGTTTCTTTTGTTATTTACTTCCTAATTTCTAAATAACATGTTTATATTGCTTCTTTTTTCAGTTTTGGGGATTTTCTATTACCTTTCCACACTACAGAAGGTTAAGGATTTAACTCTTTTATCCCACACTCAACTCTCTTGCCACACAGACTGTCTCCTTTTTCCATCCTTTCCAATATATGCAATTTTTCAGTGTTCACCTTATTAGTATTTGGGAATGTTATTCACAGCTAAACCATGATTACTTTTCTTACTTACAAGTTTTTGTTTTCTTTAGGGTTTCTATTTTGTTTTGCTTGTTCAGGTTGCTATATACTTATCAGTATCTAACCCCCGTGCTGTCTCCCTCTATTATCTAAATTCCTCTCTCAGTGCTTTAGAAGTTATCCATCCAAAGGCATCTATTCCATCTTCTTAGAGCCTTCTCTTTGGTAGCCTCTGATACACTCCCATCTGTCCCTCCGCACAGCTGCCCTCTGGGATCTCCCTTAACCATAATCTTGGGGATTCTTTTTTGCCTCTCTCCAGAGCCAGCTTCCTTGATCTCACGTCTTCTTTCTTAATCTACTTCTCTAGCAGCTTCTGAGAAATCCTAGTGGTATAGTGGTTAAGTGCTATAACTGCTAACCAAAAGGCTGGCAGTTCAACTGCACGAGGTACTCCTTGGAAATTCTATGGGGACAATTCTGCTCTGTCCTGTAGGGTCACTATGAGTCAGAATCGATTCTAAGGCAATGGGTAGTAGCTTCTGGAGAAAGTAAATTTGTTAAGGCCTTGAATGTTTTAAAATGTTATTCTGTCCTCACACAGTTGATAATTTTGGCTGGTTTCAGAATTCTAGGTTGAAATTATTTTTCTTCTCAGAATTTAAAATATTATTCTACTGTCTTTTACTTTCCAGTGTTACACTTTTTAAAGTTTGATACCATTCTCATTCCTGATCCTTTATATGTGACCATATTTCCTCTCTTTCTGGAAATTTTTAGGTTTTTCTCTTTGCTCCCACTGTTCTAAAATTTTGCAGTGATTTGCCATAGTGTGGGTCTGTTTCCATCCATGCAGTAGGCTACATGATAGGCTCTTTTAATCTGGTAACTCATTCCCGTCAGTTCTAGAAGATTTTTGATATTTCTTTCATGGTTATTTCCCTCCAATGTTTTCCTTTTCTTTCTGGAAATCCTATTATTTGAATCAAGGACTTCCTAGACTGATCTTTGTTTTCCCTCTCTTTCTATATCTGCTCTAGATTCTATTCTGAAAAATTTCTTCAACACGATCAATTCTTTTATGGAGCTTTTATTTCTTGTTTTAAGAGTTGTTTCTAGTTCTCTGAATGTTTCCTTTTTTTAATAGCTTCTCATTTTTGTTCATGGCTACAGTATCATCTCTTATCTCTTTAAGCATATGACTGATGATTTTGTAAGTTCTCATCTCCCTATATAATCTTCGTGTCATTCAAGTCGCTTTATTCTGTTTGTTCAGGTCTGTATTTTTCATGTCAGGGGCTCTCATCAGATGTCGTACAATCTTCAGCTGTCTGCCAACACTTCAGAGCAGGGTTCTAAAAAGCTGACTGGAAACTGTAATCTTTACTACAGGTGACCTAGTTGGGTTGTTTGATTCAGGCCTGAAGTCAGAATATTTTGTTTTTTCTCTTGAGCTCATCATATTGCCCAGAGAAGAATTTTGCACCCTTCACTATGGTGGGTATACTAGAAGCAAGGCTGCCAATATTCTGAGAGCCAAGTAAGGGAGAAAGCGGGGAGGGGTGTTTTCTATATTTAGTACATTTTTACTTAATCCTCCTTACTCTCAGCTGCACTTGGTATCTCTCAGTCTAGGAGCTCCTGACACCTGGTTGCACAGTAAGGGAAGGGATCTGAAGGTATGATTCTTAAACAACTTTCAACCAGCTGCTTTATTTCAGCCCCACTTTTGCCCCCAGTTCCAGAAGTAGCAAGTACTTCCAATTCCTAAAACCTCTGAGGGTTTATGTAATACAAAATGGGTTGCTTTTCAACTTTCCACACTGCTGGTTTGTGGATTCAGGTTTTTTTTTGGATCTGCTAAGTTAGTCATCACTCTTCCTTCTGCTTTTTAGCTTCCAAAATTTGGTTCCTATCATCTTTCTCTCCTAGTCTCATTGTTATCATGGCATCATATCTTTTAAAATAGTCATCTACTTGCTTTCTGGTGAAGTTTTAGAAAAGAATGAAAGTAAATGCATGTGTTCAGTCTGATGTCCTGAAATGGAATTCCCATTGACTTTATTCATTCTTCAAAGCCCAGTCCAAATGCCACCTCCTCTAGGAAGTCTTCCCTGCCCTTCCTCAAGACAGAATTAATCCAGTCAGTCATAAAACTAGTAATTATTAAGAATTTCCTATAGTCCTGGCATTGTGTTAAGTGAAGGAAGAAAAGACACTATTTCTCCCCTTCTGAGCTCACAGTCAAGTGGGTAAGATAACAAAGAAAGCACTCAGAATTCCGTGTCACAACCACTACTGGAGACAACTGCCACACAGAGGGCTAGCCCAACCAGACAAAATCAGAAAAGGCTTCCTAGGATAAGGGACATGAGCTGAGACTCGGAGCTTAAATAGGACTTAGGTAAAGAGGTAGCAAGAGGCATTTCAACTAAAGGATACACCATGTGCCCCCCTCCAATTTAAAGTGGGTTTTCTAGAGCACAAACTCAACTGTGTCACTCTTTCAGGAGACCCTCTTTGGGTTCCAACAGCACTTATCATATTAGAGTTGTGCGTCTGTCTTTCTGCTTCTCTAACTCAGTCTGTGCAAGCTTCATTTTTGGCAATAAGTCTAGATTTGTTCCCTGTGTCAGACACCGGGATTCCCCAGTTTTGATAGCATTACTCCTTAGAATAGAAGAAAACAAGGCCTTCTTAGCAGAAGAAGAGACACTCATTCACACTATCTTTTTGGAAAAAGAGAAGGGGATAAACAGCTCAAAAGAGTCTACAGCCTCAGAGGTCGCCCCAACTTGATTCTTTTCCCAGGGGGATTCAGGTTTCTTTTCTGTATCACCCTACCCCTCCCCTCAACCTGTACAGATCAGACTCTTTGTCTTGCCCTGGGATAACGGGGTATAGCTACCTCATTGCCCCATCCTTATCAGACTCGAGGGTAGAAGCCTGGAGATCCCACTCCCAGCACCCTGGTTGTGGACTGAGATTCTCAGGTTGTTGTTACTAGAAGAGCCCTTAGAGATCATCTAGTTCCAAAACCCCATTCCCATTCCCAAAGGCAGAAAAACTGAGGCTGAAAGAAGAGATAGGGTCCTGCTCAAGATCACAAAGTCATTCTGGGACACAGCCAGGTATCACACCCAGGTCTTCCCCATCCTGGCCTAAAGCTTCTTCTCAAGCTGTTCTGTCAGGGTGGGTTGTTGTAGAAACTGTTCTTTGGATGGGCGGAATCTAGGGAAGGTTGCTATTGTTTCTCCTTCCTATATAACCAGACTTTGGCTGGTTCTCTCAACCCTTGAGTAGAGAAGGGAGGCAGACGGGGAAAGGCAGAGCTGACCTTGGCCTCAAAGGCAGCCCTGATTTTCCCTGAAAGGACACTTGGGAAGGGTACAGTTGAAGAACAGTCCTTACAGGACTTGGACCAGTCCTGCACCAGTAGCTAGAAAGGAAAACCACCTTGTACCAATCCTTGTTCTCCTTGGGTCCAAGCCAGTGGTCATGACAAACTGCATGTAGGGATCAATGACATCCTGGCCTGAAAAGGGAGAAAGGAATGGGGTAGGGATTCGTGAGTGTCTCTATGGAGCTTCTCCCAGTTTTGGCTCTCAGAAGGCTCCATCCCTATAGCCTCAGGACAGGCAAAGTCAAGAAACAAACAAAAAACCAAACCCAGTGCCACTGGGTAGATTCCAACCCTATAGTGACCCCACAGGACAGAGCAGAACTGCTCCATGGAGTTTCCAAGCAGCATCTAGTAGATTAGAACTGCCAACCTTTTGGTTAGCAGATGTAGCACTTAACCACTATGCCACCAGTGTTTCCAAAATCAAGAATACAGAAGCCAATCAGAAGCTAAATGTACCCCCTTTAAAGTTCAGGAACAGTAGTGTCCAACAAAGACAGAAAAAAGTGAAACCAGAGAAAAGACTCTTCTGCTGACTTCCTGCCCAAGCAAAGGCAAGCGCCTTAACACAATGACTGTGTGATAGGGAAAAGGATGACTATTTTTCTCATTTCAATGGCATAATGTGTTTCAAGTGTCTGACACAAAGCAGGTCTCAACATTAAGATGTAAAACATAGTCAGACTACCTGGGTTCAAATCCTGACTTTGCTGTTGACTTTTGTATGACCTCAGGCCGACACTTAACCTCTCTGTGCTTCTGTTTCATCTATAAAACATCACTTATGTAACAGGGTTGCTAGAGGGATTAAGAGACTATCTGGTAAAGTCCTGCCTGATTCCTGACACATATACTCAGTGAAAGTTAGCTTTTATTTGTACAATAAGGGAAAACTAGCCCTCTCCAACCCCCTAGCTCAGGTGAGCACAATCAACCTTCAAGGCCAAGTGCACACTTGGCATTCAAGTTCTTTCCCCAGGAAGCCTTCCGTGAATGTTCCGCCCACAAGTGCTCTTGAGGTAAAAATCCTAACTGGCCTGGGAGCCCTGTCATCTCCTCCCCTATCCCTCACAGCACAGCCTGGCACACAGTGGGGCTCCTGGAAGACTTATTAGCTGACATACTCACTGTGGGCTCCTGATTCTGGGCCAGGGAGTGGCTGGCAATTCTTCATGTCCCTAAAACTAGCTGCAAAGTGGTGGCAGGTGTATGTAAATCATCCCTTTTTCTGGAACCAGGGCCCTGGGGAGCCTATGGAGGGGGAGAGTGGGGAGCTGCCCTTTTGGCTCTAAATCTAGACCAGCAGCATCAAGAAGAAGAGAGGGTGCCTGTTTCCTCCTCTTTTCCCCAAGGAGGCACAGATGAGATCCAAATATCCAGGGCACTTAGAGGGAGGACACTGCCTTGGAGGTGGGGGGATACTGATGGTGCTCTTATTCTGTGTCTGTCATGGTTCTAGAAACTTTCAAATATTTTAAGTGGGAGTAGAGGAATGTGAGGACATTGGGGAAAGGGAGGGAGAGTGGTTTAGTTGCCCCTGTTCCAGACAGTCTTCAGCAGATAATGCCCCTCACCCAAATTTTTCCTGTGCTGAACGCTGAGCATCGTATGAACCAGTCCCATTCCCAGTCCTCAAGACGCTCCCAGTTTGGAGAACGAAAAAAAACGAATGTCCTATCAAGTGGGGTGGGGTGGAAACAGGTGGTCCCTGTATGGATTTGTGCTCTCCTAGGTTCTCAGTAACTTCCCAGACCTCATCTCCCCGCTCCCATTTATTTTGGCAGGATAACTTCCTAGAGCCTGTGTCTCTCACCCCAAGTCCTCAGGATCCACCAATAGGTCACTTACCCTTGGGGGGCAATTAGTGGCGATCACTCTACCTCCATCCCAGGGTTTGTGGCTAGACTTGGGAGGGATGCTAAGGGGTAGGTGAGGAGTTTTAACTCCTTCCTCTCCAGCAGAACTCTGGCGGCACCTGTCCATTCTTTCCAGCCCTACACTGGGGACTCCGACCCCGGCCCTTGGAGCCGGACACTCACCAGCTCCATCCTCAGCGCCACGATCTTGTCCCCCAGGCCACGGCCCGTGCTAGCTGTCCCTGGGAGTAGCAGGGCGCCAGAGGTCCCTGGTTCCCACTCTCCTCGCAGCCCGCGCAGCAGCCCTTCAGGGGTCTTCCTGCCCACCTTGCCCTCCACGTCTCGAAGGTCGGGAGTCTGGGACTCGGCGGTCCCCTCCATGCGACCCCAAGCCTGAGCAGTGCTGGGGACCTGACTCTGGGGTCTCATTCCCGGGGGACCTCCTATCTCCGAGGCCAATGCGAAGCGGAACGGGTGGGTCCCCGCCCGCGCGGCGCGAGGGGTGGGGAGGGAGGAGGATGCCGTAGCACTCAGAAAAGCAGCGCAAAACCATATATATACAAAAATTCGAACACTGCGCAGAAAAGCTCTAGTCCTGGAATGCGTGGGGCTGGGCGATACTGGATTTGGACCTGAAAGGGCACCAAGGAGAACTCAACGTTGTCTCCCCACTCTGGTACTAAATACAGTCAGGCACATGGCAGGCGCCCAATAAATGTATGCTGAAAGAAGGCTAAGCATCCTCAGCTAGGGATGTGCAAAGTTAAAGAACGATGCACAGGATTTTGGAAGGCTTCCTGGAAATCTTGGTGGCTTAGTGGTTAAATTCTATGGTTGTTAACCAAAACGTCAGCAGTTCAAACCTACTAGGAGCTCCTTGGAAACTCTATGGGGCTGTTTTACTCTGTCTTATAGGGTCATTTGGTGTTGGAACTGACTCAAGGGCAATGGATTTGATTTCCGTTTCCTGAAGTAGAGGAGTTGAGTCTAAAACTCTAGATTTAGCTAGTCATTGGCACACATACTCCAACACTAGCCCCCAGTGGCTAGAATTTAGACATAAAAAAACCAAATCAATCTCTTTTCTGTCCAGTCGATTCCAACTCACAGTGGCCCTACAGGACAGAGTAAAATTGCCACATAGAGTTTCCAAGGAGCACCTGGTGCATTCAAACTGCTGACCTTCAGTTAGCAGCTGTAGAACTTGACTACTCTGCTATGGTTTCCCTCCTGGCTAGTGAGGAGACAAATCGTACTGAAGATGTAAAGGTACACATGCGTCAAATTATGCTGAATCTTGTAGACTGGTGCTTTCTTAAGCCTGAAGGTGCATATGAATCATCTCTGAATCCAGCCAATAAGTGGTGAGGCCTGATATTCTGCATTTCTGATAAGCTCCGAAGTGTTAGCCATGCCACTGGTACACAGACAACACTTTAAGTAGCCAGATTATATTTTATTCTACAGGTAATGATGAGTTGCTGAAAACTGGTTTTTGTTGTTGCTTAGTGTTTTGGCTTGGTTTTCATTTTTAAACCAGGAAATTCCAGTCTGTGGTTATCAAACAATTTAAAATGAAAATATTACTCCTGCTTTCCTTTCCCACATCTAGTCCCATTCCCCATAAGGAACCTAAGAAATCTGGGAGTTGGAGGTGATTCCAGTGGGAATCATGAACTGGAGGAGGTCTGTGAAAACATCTGGAGTCCCTGGGTGGTGCAATTGGCTAAGTGCTCAACTCTGAAAGATTGGAAGTTTGAACACACCCAGAGGTGGTTGGTCTGCTTCTGCAAAGTTACAGCCATGAGCACCCTATGGAGCAGTTCTCTGCACACATGGGGTTGCTATGTGTCAGAATCAACTCAACTAATTTTGTTTTGTTTTGTCCAAGATGTTGGACACGTGGGTCAGCCTGCAGCTCAGGAGAGAGACTGGGGCTGCAGATATGAGTTTAAAAATCTAGATATAGTGGAGATCGTGACAGTGGATGAGATCTTCCATGCAGAATTAGTCTGAGAAGAGAAAGGTTAGGTAGGAGCCCAGAGACAACTTTTTAAAATGTTGATATGTTGAGTTTCCTTCTGAGAAAAGACTGAAGCTGTCAAGGATTTCATTTTACTTGGATCCACAATCAACACCCATCGAAGCAGCAGTTGAAAAACCAAAGACATCTCCAAATGGGTAAATATGCTGTAAAAGATGTCTTTAAAGTGTTAAAAAGCAAAGATACCACTTTGAGGATTAAGATGGTCTGACCCAAGCCACAGTGTTTTCAATTGCCTTATATGCATGTAAAAGCTGGACAATAAATAAGGAAGAATGAAGAATTGACTCCTTTGAGTGGGGGCTTTGGGGATTACCTTGTTAACTGCCAAAAGAAGCAACAAGTTTGTCTTGCAAAAAGTATAGCCAGAATGCTCCTTAGAAGTAAGGACGGTGAGATTGCCTCTCACATAGCTTGGACATTGTCTACTGATAACTGTTATCTAGTGCTGCCATAACAGAAATATCACAAGTGGATGGCTTTAACAAAGAGAAATTTATTCTCTCACAGTCTAGAAGACTAGAAGTCTGAATTCAGGGCACTAGAAGACTTTATCTGTAGGCTCTTGGGAAAGGTCCTTAACATCAATCATTCCTATGCTGAGATTCTCAGCATAGGGACCCTGGGTCAGAAGGATAAGCTATGCTCCTGGTGCTTCTTTTTTGGTAGTATGAGGGCCCCCTGACTCTCTGCTCACTTCTCTCTTTTATATCTTAAGAGACTGGTTTAGGATACAACCTAGTCCTGCAGATTGAGTCCTGCTTTACTAACGTAACCGCCACTAATACCATCTTATTAACATCATAGAGGACTTACAACATAGGCAAATCACATGAGATGACAGAATAGCAGACTAACAATACTGGGAATCATGAACTAGCCAAATTGATAGATATTTTTTGGAGACACAATTCAATCCTAACAGACATATTATCAGAAGGCACCAGTCCCTGGAGAAGGACATCATGCTTGGCAAAGTGAAGGGTCATTGAAAAAGAAGAAGACCCTCAAAGAGATGGACTGACACAGTGGTTACAAAAAACAGGCTCAAGCATAACAGTGATCACGGGATGATGCAAGACCAGGTGGTATTTTGTTCTGTTGTACACAGGGTTGCTATGAGTCAGAACCAACTCGACAGCACCTAACAAAGACAACAATGTATACTTAATAAGGAAAATTATCATTGCCTCAACTCCTAACATAAGCACTGTTAACAGTACTGGTGTATTACACCACCACTACACACCAGTACTGGATGCTATAGTGACTAAGTGTTATGGCTGCTAATCAAAGAGTTAGCAGTTCAGATCCACCAGGTGCTCCTTGGAAACTCTGTGTGGCAGTTGTACCCCATCCTATGAGTTGGAATCAACTTGATGGCGACAGTTTTTTTTTATGTTTATCCCACCACTTAAGAAGCAGATATAACATGAAGAGCTCAAAAACTTCTAACTGGTCTTCTGTCTTCCTCAAATGTATCTTTTCAATCCACTCTCCACACAAAAAAATGAAGATTCTCTTAAAACACCAATCAAATTATATCACTCCCCTGCTTAACACTGTTCTATGGTTACCCATTAACTTGAAATAGAAACTTGGAAGAGATGCAAAATCTCACCCTCTTTCTGCATCAAAACCTCTAGGGATGAGGCCTAGGAATCTGTTTTAACAAGCCCCCAGTTGATTCTGCCTCGGGCTGAAGTTTTTTAGAACCATTGTGTTAGTTTCAGTGCTTTATATGTAATATCTCACTTGGCCTTCACTACAGCTCTGTAAGTATTACTCTTGCCAGTATCATGCTATAGCTAAGGGTGGAATCTGGAGCCAGGATGCCTAGGTTTGAGTCCCAGCTCTTTTAAGTTTGTGAGATTGGGCGTAACTTCTTTTTTTAAATCTAAAATATTGGGATGTGTTGAAAAGTAAAGATAACACCTTGAAGACCAAAGTGAGGTATGCCCAACCCAAGCCATGCTATTTTCAATAGCATCATGTGCATGCAAAGCTGGACAGTAAACAAGGAAGACAGAGAATTGATGACTTCAAATTGTGGTGCTGGAAAAGAAGATTGAACGTATTATGGACTGTCAGAAGAACAAACAGATCTGTTCTGGAAGAAGTAGTGCTGTTCCAGAGTGCTCCTTGCAAGCAAAGTGCTCACGAGAGTGCTCCTTGGAAGCAAAGATGAAGAGATTGTGTCTTACATACTTCGGACATGTTGTCAGGAGGGATCAGTCCCTAGAGAAGGACATCATGCTGGGCAAAATAGATGGTCAGTGAAAAAGAGGAAGACCCTCAACAAGATGGACGGACGCAGTGGCTGCAACAACGGACTTAACAGTGATTGAGGGCATAGCACAGGACCAGGCAGTGTTTCATTGTGTTGCACATAGGGTTGCTATGAGTTGGAACCGACTAGATGGCACCTAACAACAAGATTCAGATAATAACAAAAAACCCCAAATCTGTTGCTGCCAAGTGGAAACCCCACAGAGTTTCCAAGCAGTGGCTGATGGATTCCAAATGCCAGCTTTTTGGTTAGCACCTGTAGGTCTTCACCACTGTGGCACCTGGCCTCCAATAGTTTATTGAGAGATTAAACGAGTTAACATAAATAAAGTGCTTATAATAGTGATTGGCATATACTAAGCATCAAACAGATCTGTTTTGGAAGAAGTACAACCAGAATGCTCCTTAGAACCACGGATGGCAAGACTGCATCTTACCTACTTTGGACATGTTGTCAGGTAAGATCAATCCCTGGAGAAGGATATCATGCTTGCTAAAGCAGAGGGTCAGAGAAAAAGAGGAAGACCCTCAACAAGATGGATTAACACAGTGTCTGCAACAATGGGCTTAAGTGTAACAACGAACGTGGGCAAGGCGCAGGACCAGGCGTGCAGAGGGTCGCTATGAGTCAGAACGAACTCGACAGCACCTAACAACAACAAGCATTGTGTGTGTGTGCGTGTGTGTGTGTCACCATTTCACGGAAAAGAGAACCTAGGCTGAGAGGTGAAGGGACTTGCCCAAGGTCAAGGTGTCGTGGAACCAGGTTTTTAAACCAGGCACATTTACCTCCAAAGGCTAAGCTTACCCCAGGCTAGAGAGCAGAAGTGTGTAGGGCAGGCCTAGGGGTGGCACAGTGTCGGGGTGAAGGGCTAGATCCGAGACCTGGAGCCCCTCTGACTCCAGTGTGGCCCACCATGAGGTCCGGTGCGAGGTGCTAGGGCTGACTTGAACTGGATTTGCCATCCGGCGGGTCTAGGTAAGCAGGCTGCTCTCCTCCAGAAACTCACCAAGCCAAGGAGGGCCGAGCAGCTGCCGAGTGTTCGCGTAAGGCCCGCAGATCTGACACCCTACCACCGCCTCCGGCTCCCTAAGCACCGCCCACCGCCCTTTCACCCCGCGGCGGCGGCGGCGGCGGCGGAAGCCGAGGGGCGGGCCGAGCCGGGGCGAGCCGGGGCGGGTCGGGCCGGGCCGGGCCGGGGCGGGGCCGCGAGCGGCATGGAGGAGGCGGAGGCCGCGGCGCGCCGGGCCGGGCAGTGCGGGCCCCAGCGGGTCCCGAGCGGGGCCCGGGCCCCCTGAGCCGTGAGTGCCTCCGGGCGGGGCTCAGGGAGGGGCGGCGCGAACGGAGCAGGTCTGGAATCCTGGGCAGAGAAGAGGAGGCGAGAGAGGAGGCGGCGGAGAGCGAGAGGGGGTGAAGAATTGGGATAGTCGCAGCCCTTTGCCCACCTCAGGACTGGAGAGGCACGGGGGCTTGCACCTTGAGAACTTATTACCTGGCCTCCACCCTTAACACCCGGGGCAACCCTGGGCTCAGTTCCCCCAGTCCTAGGGGAATTTCCATGTTTTCTGGCCTTAGGTTTTCTTGCCAGGCCCGGAGAAGTTAGCCACTTTCCCTCGGTCAGACAGCACGGATGCCTGCTGGGAAGAGTTCCTGGGAGGCCTGCCCTCATCTGCCCAGAAGGCTTTAGACTTTGGGAGGAGCACCTTACCCCATGTCACATTCTGGTCCCCTCAGATTCCTGAAGGCATGGGCTGGCCAGGACAGTGGTGACCCCCCGAGCCCGGCATGGACGACTGGAAGTCCAATCCCCTCATCAAGCCCTTTGGGGCTCGGAAGAAGCGGAGCTGGTATCTTACCTGGAAGTATAAACTGACCAACCAGCGGGCCCTGCGGAGGTTCTGTCAGGTATAGGGATGTCCCAAGACCTCTCGGGGGCTTCCTTCCAGCTTTACCCCAGCCTAGACTATGGGTGCTGGGACCCGCTTTGGCTGCCCCGAGGCTGGAAAGGGGAAACCTCTACATGTCAAACCCCAACTAGGTAGTGATTTGGGCCCAGAAGTCAGCTCTGGAATCAGAACCCGAGTCTCACCTCTTAGGTTCCTGATAGAAATCTGGCCTAATCAAGAAAGTTTTCCCTGTGGGCATACACTTGTTGGGCAGTCAGGACTAGGATCCAGGTGTTCCCATCCTCAGCTCAATTCTTTTGAAACTGGTGCCATGTCTTGGGACTAAATGTGGAGGAGACCAAGAAAATTAAGACTTCAAATGGAAGAATGCAAGATCTCTGAGTAGTGAGGGCCCTGGTGCGGGGGGGAAGACTAGGAGAAGTTACGGTGAAACTGGGCCCCAGGCTGAGGAGGGCTGTGGAGACAGGGAAGAGAGACAGGCCCCAAGTTCTCCCTGTGTCCTCATTGCAGCCAGGGCCCTGCTTTCAGGAAGAACCTCTATTACCTGGAGGAGGTACCCCTCTTTAGTCGTCCCCACTACTCCCCTCAGACAGGAGCAGTGCTGTTCCTGCTGGTGACTGTTATCGTCAATATCAAATTGATCCTGGACACTCGTCGAGCAATCAGTGAGGCCAATGAAGACACAGAGCCGGAGCAAGACTATGGTGGGGCTGGGCTGAGGCTGGAGTGGGGTTGGGGAGTCCCCTGAGATTTCACAGTTGCAATAGCAGACAGATCCCAAGAGGGGTGATTCTGTGGTGGGGACTGCCTCCATGACCTGCTGCCCCCTCACAGATGATGTCCTGGGCCGCCTGGAACCACCACGGCGCAGAGGCAGTGGCCCTCGGCGAGTCCTGGATGTGGAGGTATACTCGAGCCGCAGCAAAGTGTATGTGGCGGTGGATGGTACCACGGTGAGTGGGACAGGGTCTGGTGTGCCATTGTTCCAAACTGCTTTGGCTGTTGCATACTGGCTCTGGAGTCCACTGTCTGAGTAGGAACTGCACCACTGCCATCTTTTAGTTGTGTGACTTTGGAGTCCTCAGTGTCACATTATGTAGAGTGGGACTAATGATTTCTATTTGCCAGAATTCAGTGAAAAGAATGTATAGTGTCTTATGTAGAGATATTTCAAAAGTGATAATTAGTAGGTAGGTAATTCAGTACTTTATTTCATAACCATACCCTGTTTGGTTATAATCACTGTGTTCTTTGGACCCAGCGAGGCAGTGGGGAGCTGTAGGTAGTGGAACCTGGCCCTCCCTCTCAAAGGGCTCAGGTTCATAGAGGAATGTGCTGAGTCTAGGACGAGGCAGAGACGGTCTAGGAATCCAAGAGCCTGAAGGCTCTGGAAGGGAAGGTTGCAGAAGGATGGGATCGGTGGCCTTCAGACTATCTTGGGAGGAAACTGGATAAGGAGTGGTCTGGGTGGAGGGGGTGTGCAGCTGGAGATTTAAGTGCCCAACAGAGACCACAAAAAATGCCAGAGTGAAGAGTTGGGCTTTGTCTCTGCCACTCTGCAGGTGCTAGAGGATGAAGCCCGGGAGCAGGGCCGTGGCATCCATGTCATCGTTCTCAACCAGGCAACGGTGAGATTCTAGGATAGGGAATTCTTGCACTCCTTGCTGGGGACACGAGCTCACAAGACTTGTGTCCCTTGCCAGGGCCATGTGATGGCAAAGCGTGTATTTGACACATACTCTCCTCATGAGGATGAAGCCATGGTGCTGTTCCTCAATATGGTGGCACCCGGTCGAGTGCTTATCTGCACCGTCAAGGTCAGTGACTCTGCCCTGGTACCACCCCTTTTATTCCCTATTTCCAATCCTGTTCAGGGCCTTGGTTTCTGAGCCCCTAATACAACATTGGAGTCCTGGTGGCACAGTAGTTAAAAACTCAGCCACCAATGAAAAGGTTGGCAAGTCAGATCTACCAGCCACTTCTTGGGAACACTATAGAACAGTTGAACTGTGTCCTGTAGGGCCACTGTGATTTGGAATCAACTCGATGGCAGTGGGTTTAGTTTTGGGGTTTAATATGACATAGTGGGAAGAGCCGTTGGGGGAAGGTGACCCAGGTTCTGATCTTAACCATATCATTTTTATTCTGCTAATAATTATTGAGCACTTACTATGTGCCAGACACTTTTGTAAGTGCTAAGGGTGCAATGGCAAACAAGACAGAGTTTCTACCTTCATGGAGCTAATGGTCCAGCGAAGGGAAATAGAAAACAAAACATCCAAATAAATGTATAGTGTCAGGAAATGATAACTTAACATGCAGAAGAGAATAATAAAGCAAGGGAGACAAGGAAGATGCTGGTTTAGAAAGGGAAGCCCTCGATAAGGAAATGGCACATGAACAGAAAGCTGGAGCAAGTGAAGAGGACAGAAGGTGATAAGGAGGAACATTCTAGATAGAAAGAATGCCATGTACAAAGACTGTCTAAGAAGGTGTTTGGCATGCTTGAGGAACAAAGGATGCCAGGGGAGCTGGAGCAGGATGAGGGAGGGAAGGAGAAGTGTAGTGGGGAAATAGGGCAGAGATAGAGCAAGGAACAGAAGTGCAGATCATGTGGGATCATAGTAAGGACATACTAACTGAGCAACTTTGGATAATTCTGTGAATCTAAGCCTTCAGTTTGTCAACTATAAAATGGTAGTAACCACAGAGGGTTATTGAGGTAATTTGATGAGCTAATTTAGGTAAAGGGTTGTATAGTGCTCAGTACTTAATTGATGGTCCAAGAGGTCATGTCTCCTGGAACCATGCCATACCACGCATCTTTGATCCCCCAGGATGAAGGCTCCTTTCACCTCAAGGACACAGCTAAGGCTCTGCTGAGAAGTCTGGGCAGCCAGGCTGGCCCTGCCCTGGGCTGGAGGGACACCTGGGCCTTTGTGGGACGAAAAGGAGGTACCACTACCACAGGTCATCCATTCTCTAGCATTAAGATCCTGAGAGGAACAAAACCCCAGGAAGTGGGGTGGGGTGGTGGGCAAGTAGGAGGCAGTGGAGAGAGGAAGAATAGGGCAGGGAGATGGGCAGAAGCACCTCCGTTGGAGCTTGAGCCTTCATTACCCCTCTTCCTGCTTCCTGCCAGGTCCTGTTCTCGGGGAGAAACATTCTAAGTCACCTGCCCTCTCATCCTGGGGGGACCCAGTTCTGCTAAAGACAGATGTACCTCTGAGCTCAGCTGAAGGTAGGGTTAGTGGGTAATAAGCTTTGGAGCGGTGCCTGGACTAGTGGTTGACAGCCAGATAGAAACCTGCCCTGACTTGCTGGGAGGTGTTGGCCAGGTCTTGTCCTCTTTGTGGGACTTCCTTTCCTTGACTGCGTGCCCTGTGGCTTTCCAAACCACTTTGGCCTCATGTGCCCCTCCTGTTGTCTGCATTCCTCCCTCAGAGGCAGAGTGCCACTGGGCAGACACAGAGTTGAACCGTCGCCGCCGGCGCTTCTGCAGCAAAGTTGAGGGCTATGGGAGTGTGTGCAGCTGCAAGGACCCCACACCCATTGAGTTCAGCCCTGATCCGGTAAGCAGGGCCATAGATAACAAGGCTTGGCAAGGGGCCTGAGGGAAGATGTAGGTTGGGCTTTCTCTGCCCTAGCCTGGGAGTGTCCCCGGATGAGGGGATTTGTGTTGAGCTTTGGAAGACAAGAGGAGTATCCTGGTTGAGGCTAGGGGGTGTGGAAGGGTTAGGAGTGTGAGCAAAAGCACAGGATCTGGTGCCAGCTGAGTGTGTGGAGGGGCTGGAACAGAGACAACCCCCTATTCTGGAGTTTAGGGACAGAGACATGTCTGCATTCCCCACCCCCCAGAGAACTGTTCTCTAGGTGGCATTCCCAGCTGGAGGAAAAATGAGTTAAGAGCTAAAAGCAGTTTCTTCCTCAGCTCCCGAACAACAAGGTCCTCAATGTACCTGTGGCTGTTATTGCAGGGAACCGACCCAATTACCTATACAGGTGAGCCTGGGAGTAGACTGTTCAGCAGATGGGAACCCAAGCTCATCTGCCTGAACTCTTGGGGCGGGTAGAAAAGCACCACATGCCACGTCCATTCACTTATGTAGGTTAACATGGGAGAGTCTGGGCCCATCTGAGTATGGGAGATCTCTCTCTCTCATGGGTAGGTGGAACAAGGGGTCCCTAACCCATTCTTGGGCTCCTTAGGATGCTGCGTTCTCTGCTGTCAGCCCAGGGAGTATCTCCCCAGATGATAACAGTTTTCATCGATGGTTACTATGAGGTGAGCTGGGGCTTGTGGGGGGCTTAGACCCACAGGACTGTGGGAGCTCAGTAGTGGTTATCTCTGGCTGGGGAGAGCTGGCAGGGGAGACAGCCTAGCCAGTGGCTCTGAGATGTGAAGGGCTTGCATGTTGGGACCTGCAGAGTTGGGAACAGAGGAGGATAGCCTCACCTGTGACTGTGTCCCCCAGGAACCGATGGATGTGGTGGCACTATTTGGTCTGAGGGGCATCCAGCATACTCCCATCAGCATCAAGAATGCCCGTGTGTCTCAGGTACTGGTAGGCAAGGATGGGAGGGGCACCAGCCCAGCCCTTCCTTTTAACCCAGAGTTCATTTGCTCTGTTTCTGCTCTCTACACAGCACTATAAGGCCAGTCTCACTGCCACTTTCAACCTGTTTCCGGTGAGTCGTAAAGACAGCTCTTGAGCCTGTGGAGGGCAGAAGTGGGTGCAAGCTCTAGTCTTGCTATGTAGCAAACTCTTCCTCTTCTCTGGACCTCATCATCCTGATCTGGAAAATGAAGAGGGGGATAGACTGGAAGAGACCACGGCCTGGGATAGGGCCCTCTGGGATGATGATGTCTCTCACCCCCTACAGGAGGCCAAGTTTGCTGTGGTTCTGGAAGAGGACCTGGACATCGCTGTGGATTTTTTCAGGTATGGAAGATGCCCCTCCTCCATAGCTCCTAAAAGCTGCAGGACTTTTGGCTTGACTGGGTCTCTAGGGAAGAAAGCAGAGAGATGTTTTGGAGAGCTTTCTGGAGGATCTGAGCTCAAAAGTGATGGGAAAGCCTAGGCAAAGGTGGGATGGCAAGAGTTAGGATTGGAACAGAGGGTAGAAGGGGGTGAAGGGAGACAGTGGGAAATTTGGGGGAGAAAGCCCAAGTCCCAGCTCTAGCTCACCTGGCAACACTAACTGTTAGCCTTGTTTCTCTCAGCTTCTTGAGCCAGTCCATCCATCTCCTGGAGGAGGATGACAGCCTGTATTGCATCTCAGCCTGGAATGACCAGGTAGGCTAGGTGGCTGGTGGTCGTTTGGAGAGTTTGTAGATACCCTAAGCTAATACTTCCCATCACGTTCATCTTCCTGCAGGGGTATGAACACACGGCTGAAGACCCAGCACTACTGTACCGTGTGGAGACCATGCCTGGTCTGGGCTGGGTGCTTAGGAAGTCCTTGTACAAGGAGGAGCTTGAGCCCAAGTGGCCGACACCAGAAAAGGTGCCATGGCAGGGTAGGGTGAGTGGTCTGGGTGTCCTGCCAGCCCTAAACCTTTTACCCACCACAGTCTTGTATGCCTTGCAGCTCTGGGACTGGGACATGTGGATGCGAATGCCTGAACAGCGCCGGGGCCGAGAGTGCATCATCCCTGATGTTTCCCGATCTTACCACTTTGGCATTGTTGGTCTCAACATGAATGGCTACTTCCATGTGAGTTGGCAGCAGGGGTGTTGGGGAGGGGGCCTCAGTTTGATCTTGTGGTCAAGAATATGGTCTCTGGAGCAGTTCTAGGTCTGCCACTTAACTAGGCATATAACCTTTGGGAAATTACTTATCCTATTTTTACCTTGGTTTCTTTATCTGTAAAATGAAAATAAAAATAGTATCTACCTCATAGGTAGTGAAGTTGTGAGGATTGAATGAGTGAATATATATATAGTACTTTGGATTGGAAGCATTATATAAGGATTAGCTGGTATTATTTTTCTTAGTACTATTCTTAGCACTAGACTGTGAGTATAGGGAAGGTATTTCTGCTGTCAAGCACTCCTCCAGCCCTGCAAGCTCTGCTCTCTCCCTGCTTGTCCTTGTAAGTGCTAGGTCCTAACCCTCAGCTTGAGGTGAACAGGGAGATTCCCATGCCTCCTGCTCGACTTGGCTGTGTCCAGAGGGGCAGCTTCCCAGTTACAGCAGTGGAGACTTGGAAACAACCAAACCCAAAGGAATGGACAGTATCCAGCTTGGAACCTCCTAGAAGCCCAAAGATCCCTCAGAAGCTAGCTATTGTAAGACCTCTCATCTCCCATGAAGAGACTTTCACCTGAGGCCATCTCACTGCCTGAGTCAGAGGAATTTCTTTTATGACATCCCAGCCTGTCCCTTTGCCCACCATTCCCTGCAGGGTCTTTTACTGCCTTCTGTGACTGTAGCAGCAGGCTCAGGGAGAAACACTAGAGGGAAAACTAACTTGGGTCAGTATGAGCCACCTGTGTGGGCGTGAGCTCTCTGGCAGTGGTGAGACCCAAATCAAGGTAGTAAGAGCCTGCCAAGGATGCTGCACGGAGGATGGGAAAGACAGTGGAATTAGAGAGACCTTTACAGGTCCAGGAGTTCATCTCTAGGTCTTGCGGACATGTGGGGAGTGAATGTGAAGGTATAGGCTGAAGCCCGTAATTTTTATCCTTGCATTCACTCTAGGAAGCCTACTTCAAGAAGCACAAGTTCAACACAGTTCCAGGTGTCCAGCTTAGGAATGTGGACAGGTAGAGTCTGAGGACAGGATAAAGGGGAAGGTATCTACAAGCCCAAATGAATTAGTTTCTGATAGTCCCTTCCAGCCCTAGGGCCTGCCCCAATTCCTGTGTGGGCCTTTGCCTTGCCTGCTGTTGCCCATGGGACTGTACCTAGGGGCTGCCCGCTCCCCTGACCCACTTCTTCTTGCACTTCAGTCTGAAGAAAGAAGCTTATGAAGTGGAAATTCACAGGCTGCTCAGGTATGGCCTAGGACAGTTAGGGTGTTTGACAGGGAATGGGGAAGAGATCAGGGGCTTTGGCTTCATAATTTTTAGGGCCCAGTACAAAACGAAGATGCACATTGTCTTGAATTTCAAGGTGGCAACAGCCAAGAAATCATATGAAGCACCGGGCTCTTCTAGGCATGGGACTTTGTACGGCATGCCCATGAGCAGGCTTGTCTTGACCTGACTCCCCTAACCACCCCTCCCCTGCAGTGGGGCCGAGATCCTGGACCACAGCAAGAACCCTTGTGAAGACTCCTTCCTGCCAGACACAGAGGGCCACACCTATGTGGCCTTTATCCAAATGGAGAAAGATGATGACTTCACCACCTGGACCCAGCTTGCCAAGGTGTCCCCACACAGCCCACCCAGGAGCACCCTTCTCCCCCTTCACTCACTGCCCCAACATACAGGGAGCCTTTGTTCAGGAATCTTTCACCTCATACCTACTCTACATACCCTCAGACCCAACTCCCTTGTGCAAATCCCTATTCCAGAAGATGCTGTCTCTTACAAGTTGAAGAGGTTGTTGAGGAGGGGTGGGGGCTAGACCAAAGGGTCCTTAGTGTTCCCTCCCCATGACTCTGACCTATACTATCTCTCACCCTTTAGTGCCTCCATATCTGGGACCTGGATGTGCGTGGCAACCACCGGGGCCTCTGGAGGTTGTTTCGGAAGAAGAACCATTTCCTGGTGGTGGGAGTCCCAGCTTCCCCCTACTCGTGAGTGACTTCCCTGCCCTATGGGGTTGGGATTTAGTGGGAACAGAGTTAATGACCTTTTCTCTAATAACATTCACATATTATCTTCCAGGGTGAAGAAGCCACCATCAGTGACCCCAATTTTCCTGGAGCCACCCCCAAAGGAGGAGGGGGCCCCAGGAGCTGCAGAACAGACATGAAACCTCCTCCACAACCCTGCAAGGCTGGGTACTGTGTACCCCCAGGCAGGCTAGCCCTTACCCCATCCTGTAGGATTTTGTAGGTGCTGGCAGGGGCTAGGGCTGGTTTGTTTTTAACATGTGACTTCATTACTAACTCCAGTGGGAGTGGTTTCCCTGCTCCACTGTCCCTGTTCCTGAGTTGAAGGTCTATTTATTTACTTCCTTATTAGGGAAGGACAGGGTAGTACCTGGGAATGATTGGGATCCCTGGGCAGCTGATCCTGCTCTTTGTCCATCCATCATCCCAGGCCTGGCTCAGAATTGAACCTATTTATTGACTGCCCCAGAGGCCAAGGGCCTTGGAAACAGGCCAAAACCTGGGGGCCTTGAATTCTTTCTGGGCTAGGGTGCTGCTCTGAGGGCAGGGCTGGCTCTTACTCAGGAAACTGCTGTGCCCACCCCATGGACAAGCCCAGCTGGGACCCACATCAAAGACTCACTCGGAGACCTGCGGACACTGGACTAGGTCTCTTCTTGGCCTCCTCTTTGTCCAGGTTTCCAAAATTGAATAATGTGGTCATTGATTAAAAAAGGATAAAACCTCTGGGGATGTGTTGTGTGTGTGTGTGTAAGTGTAAATAACTGTAAGAGAAAGAAAATAGCCATGATAGATGGTGAGTTTTCTAGACTTGTCTTCCACAGGGTTGTCTTCTGTTTGAGGCCATTTGACCACCAGGGGATGCCCAAGCTCCATCCTAGGACAGCCTGGACCTAACCAGCCATCCCATGCCCCTTCCTCACTGTTTAACCACCAAGCCTGCATCTGCCTAACTTGTCTTAGCCAAGCACCTGCTCCCAGGATGGAGCCAGAGAGAGCAAAAAAGGATACTTAGAGGTCAAGGGGGAGGATGGGACAGCAGGTGAAGATCTTAGGAGTGAGAAGGAAGTAGATGAGGTAAAGGCTGGTCTGTTGGTGGAGACTTACGAGCAAGGAAAGATGTCCGTGGCCCTCAAAAACCAGTTCTTGGGTCAATTCTGACTCTTACTGACCCTATAGGACAGAGCAGAATTGTCTCATAGGGTTTCCAAAAGCCAAAACACAAAGCCTGCCATCGAGTCAATTCCAACTCCTGCTGACACTAATAGTACAAACCGCTGACCTCTCCAAGCCTAGCACAGTTAATCACTGTGCTACCAAGGCCCTTTCTGTGGCCCTCAGGGAATTCTAAATGTGGAATTGAATGTCTGAGTATTTTTCTAGAGATAAAGTCGGTGGTTTTTATCAGATTCTCAGGCAGTGACCCAAAGAAGTTGGGAAAATCTGTGTTAGTAAAAAGGCACAAGACAATGGATGAGGTAGTCCACAGAGAGTGGGTAAGCTAGTCTAAGGGGAGCGGGGGATGAGGGGTAAAGAGGTGGTTAATTTAAAGGACCTATGAAGAGGGGGAAGAATGGAGAACGTCTAGAGAATGGGCCTGCCAAACCCTGGTGGGTGGACTTGCTGAGCTCCTTAGAGCTATGACTAAGGAGACAGGAACTGACTGGAACTGCCCTTTTGCCTGCTTTCTGTCCCAATCAGTGCCTGGAGCCCAGCTGGGCAATGGCATGGGTGGTGTATGGCCTGGGCATTTCTTGTCACCGTGACGCCTTCAGTGTTTGCTGGTACTAGAGATAGTGCTCCAAGTGACAACAACAGCCAGGTTGAGGAGCGATTGGCCTGGGATGAGGTGGAAGACCGCCCTACATAAACAAATCTGCTATAGCCTCACAGGCAACTGGGGGAGGGGGCCAATTTCTCTTCCTACCTGGGCTTCTTTCTGGTCTAGACCTCCCAGACTGACTCACAGGTACTGTGTGGCTCTGACCAGGCCTCTGTTGCTTTTTGGGCTCCAGAAGCAGGTGTTAGTTCAGGGCAGTCCTTGGAAAGCCTGGGAAGAGGGACTGAGGGGAAGAGTGACTGGTAGAAAGCAGCATGTCCCCCAGCCATAACTTCGTAGCGCTGTCACTGCTTCAGCAGTGATCAGGTCCATAGTTGGGACATTCAAGCCAAGGGCACCTTCAAGGGGAGCTGTCACTGTGTCAGCCAGAAGAATCACAACAGACGCTAAGTCAAACAGCCTGAGCGAAAGCTGTATGATTGAAGCAAGTCACTTTGGCCTTCCTTGGCCCCAGTGTCATCTGGAGCATGGGGGTGGTGAATATTAAATAGGAAATCAGGTCTGTAAAGCAGCAGGCAGGTCAAGACCAGGAACAAATTCTGATATTCCTGAAGCAGAGAGAGATTTGGAACGTTGTTTGATTGGAGTGGGCTAACTGGACCCTCTGATGGGGGCTCTGCAAGGGCTTTCCAGAACCTAAGAAGTAACTTTCTCCATTGCCCTGGTGATAATTAAGCTCTCTCCTCCCCCTGCTTGGCACAACCTTGTTACTTCCATAGCTTCCCAGTCTGGTGCCCCAACCCAAGAGGGGCAGAATCAGCCCAAATCCTCTTATGTTACAGGAAGGCTGATTGGCCCAGCTCTCACCTCTTTAATGTCCTCTTGGTGATTCCCCCTTAGGGCTTTTCTCAAGCCTGAAACCCAAATGAAGGTAAGAAATAGCTATCCATCCTTGCCCACTTCTCTCTGCTGACTTTCCAGGGGTATTCTGAGTAACCAGCCCGCAGGGATCCGAGGCCAGTTCAAGATGGGCCGCTCTCCCCAAAGACACACGAAAAGGGTCCAAATAGAACATTTTAATTGGTTTACAAATTTGAAGTCCCTTCCGCACATCCTCCCCGTGGCTCACCTGATTTCACATGTGCCCAGGTTACAGGGCACCCTTCTCATTCCCCGGTACAGTACTGGGATCATCAACAGCCCCCTTCCTTGCCTGAATGGGTGTCAAGAGTTTAAGGAACAGACTAGGGGAATGAGCAGGAAAAGGGGAGGAGGGTTGATAAACCCGGGAGTACGGTATTACTGGCTTACAGTAAACAAGGTATGTACAGGCTTAACTATGTTTGTTTAGTATTCGTGTACCTTGATTCATGGGTAATTTGTTCCTGGGCAGGAGAACTGGCTACCTCAGAGGTTCCAGGAAAGGTGGGCTCCAACCCCACCGATGGAAAGAAAAGTCAGGGACAACCTAAAAGTGGCATTTAGCCCCAGGTCTGGAGCAGCAAGACAGCATCTCCCTGGCCAAGGTGACAGCGTTCCATCTTGCCCCACCCTTGGCACTGCCAGGTTCCTCTTTCTGGTCCTCAGGTGGCAGCAGCAATGGCAGAGGTAGAAGCTGACTTATTTTAGATTGCAGTACAGATACAGAGACACAATCATGGCAGCCAGCTGGTGGGAGAAGAACAGGGAGAGATGAGAGGACATGATCAGGTGGCTGGGTCCCAAAGCTTTAGTTCCCTGCTCGCTGGCTATCCCTCCTACATGAAGCTCCGTTAGGGTCCGTCTTCTCCAGAGAGGCCTCGGAGACGGGTCTAACCACTTCTAGCCCTGGGCCCAATGAGACCATTCCAGCCCCAGCCTCCATATCCCTTTACCTCCAGGACCGCAATTCCAGCAGCCACACCACCCACAGCACCTGCATTGGTTCTGATTTCATGAAGAAGCTGTTTGAAGCAACCCTTGGGGGAAAGAATGGAGCGCTGATAGTAAGCAACTGCTCCCCAACCCCGTTTGCACTCCAAGGCCAACAAAGGAACTCCCACCTCTCCCGTGCCAGCTCCACACCTTCACATCATCTTTTGCAGCCTGCTGCTCGGAGCAGGGCTCACCGGCTGTGCTGTTGCTGCAGCAGTATGAGGGATAGTTACCTCCATCCTTGACAAAGGGAGAGTTCTGGAAATCTGTGTAGTTGTTGAAGCCACAGCACTTGAGCTGGAAACAAGAAGGGGAGTCAGTGGGGCCTTGTTTCCTTCTTCCTACCCCAGAAATCTCTCTCAGCCTGCCTTACCCCTTCCATGGTGAGGTTCCACACTTGGGTGAAGTCCTTCTGGGTACCATAGTCTTTCTCGATGGCGGGCACTACTAGCAACTTCAGGAAGTTCTCAGCCTAGGTGAGGCAGGCCAGTGTTTAGGGGCTGACAGAGAAGGTGGCCATTCACAGGCCGTGGTCACTTTCAGGGCTTTGCCTAATCTGCCTCCCTTGTCCCATCCCAGCTCCTCACCATTGTAGTATACACCAGTGCAACCACAGCAGCTGCAATCTCAGCAATGAAGATGATGAGGAGGATGGAGAAGAACTGAGTGGGGAACAGGAGTCTGAGCTTTCGGAAGATAATCCCTTGTGCCCTTCCCTAGCCCACCCCTGTCAAAATGAGGCAGGGTCCCTTTTTGTGGAGGCTTCTAGAGTCTAGAGCAGGACTTGGGGGTGCCCAGGGCCTGGTGTTAAGGGTGAGGGGACCCCGGGCTGTGGGCATCGGTCTGTGGAGCCAGGTTTGACACACCATCATGAGGGCACACTTGTTCTCGCTATAAGCACCATAGCAGCCCAGGAAACCAAGAACAAGCAGCACAGCACCAGCTGCGATGAGGAAGTAGCCCACGTTGACAAACTGCGCAGCACTGGACGACAGCTCCCCGAAGGCCTTCAGGAAGGATGGCCCATCAACCGACACCCAGATGCCCACAGCCAGCAGGGCCGCGCCACACAGCTGGGGGTAAGAGAGGTCAGGCAGGACTTGAAACAACCTTGGCAACCTAGAAAATTCCCCCTTTATAGGTTAACAAATCTAGAAACTCATCCTTTAGAATCAGAAAGATGGGACCTGAACACCTATGGACAGTACTAGGCTGCACACCCCAGCAGATAAAAACGGGATCGGGGATTCCAGAAATGGCCACAGTGGTAGAGGGAGAGGCAGGACTCTTTCTGACTCCTGTCAGGTTTCTGCTACAGAGCTAGGAATGGAAACAAGCAGGTAACGATCCAGCCCATTTCCTTTTCTGCTATGGGTGCCTGGAACACCTGTCTTCCGATAGGCAGAAACAGGGGTGGTGGCATTGAGCAGGCTCCACAGTCACCATAGCAACAAAGGCGGGGTGAGATTTACACCTGCTCCTAACCTTGGAGAGTGTGGCAGCTGAAAACAAGGAACATCCTTCCTGAGGCCCCGTTTGGCTCCCCTCCAGAACCTGATTCCAGGCCTGCGCCTCATCCAACCTAGACCTCTCCTTGCCTCACAAGGAGAAACTGAGGTACCAGATGGGATATATAGACAGAATTTTTCTTAGAGGCTATCCTGCTAAATGCCAAACCTGGGAGAATCTGAGACTCAGACAGGGAGGTCAGTGCCCTGCTCCCACAGCTCTTAGAGCCAAGCCTTGCTGACCCAGAGTTCAACAGAGGAATCAGCCTCACTCTATGGTGGTGAGCAGACCCACTTTCCAGCTACAGAAACTGAGGCTGAAACCAAGAGCGAGGTGGAGGATTGTGACTGGATTCCAGGCATGTTTGCCTAAGAACAGAAAGCTAGGCTTCTAGCCCACCGGGTCAGATTTCAAGAAGTCTGAGGACTGGCCCTACCCTGCCCTGCTCAGTCTGCCAAGGTTGAGGCCACAGGGGCCAGAATCAAACCGGATTTGCCTTTAACCCCCTTGTGCTGGAGCTCCTCAGGCTGGAGCTCCAGCTCTCCAGCTCCTGGGAATCCTGTTGCCTCCCCTAGATGAATCAAGGCTAGCTCCTTGAAACCCAAGGCACAGACTACATCAGAGTCACGGAGTCTACCTACTCCACTAAGTTCTCGAAACTCACCTACACACCAGTGTCTCCAGTTCCTCTTCCCTTACTCCTAAGTCACTCTAATGTGACTGTGTTTCCAGGTGACAACCTGTGCTAAATCCAGTGGACGGACACCTGAGGGCCTTATCCTCCTTGCCCTGTCTGATATCTTGCTCTCCTTGCTTCCATCCTTCCTCTCCTACTGCTCCTTCCCCTTCTCCTTCATGGTAATCATTCGTCTTCTCATTTCTTGTGTCGGGATTTCCCAGAATTCACTCTTCGTGAATACTTCAACCCACACCCATGGTTTCCGTGCCCATCTATGAGTACGTAACTTCCAAGTTTCTGTGTCCAGCTCAGACCTGAGCTGCAGCCTGCGGTTTATACTAGTAGCTTTGGGACAGCCCCCAGATGTTCATGTCAAAGCCTCATCTTCAAGACCTCTGTCTCCCTCGCCCCTTTTCCATTCCTCAGCCACTGCCTGAAAGCCTTGTCTCTTGCCCACATCTCCAAGGTTCACACCTCATTGCTCAGCTTCCTTAAACTTTTCCTACACAGTCTGTTCCTGGTTTTCTAAGCAACATTTGGTTTTATTACTTCTGAACTTTTTTTAGGCATGTTTTACAACCCCACCTCCACCCCCACCCCCCTGGGGCAAATTCCCAGCCTCAGTTATCTCTTCCAGGAAGCCTTCTCTGAATAGTCTGGGTTCAAGCCCTGACATGGGTTGGGTTCCCATAGTTCCTATGCTAAGTGCAAACATACTGTGTGTCCTGTGTGTCCTGCTGAACCTAAGAAACTCAAGGGCAGAGAAAATTTCCTTGTCAACCTGTGACCTCAGCACTCAGCACAGAGTCTTAGGCAATAAATGTTTGTGGAATGAATAAGAGCTGCTTGAGATAGATCCTTTCCCCTGTCACCATTCCAGGCCTTTGACATCTCTGAGACCTCTACCCCTTTAACTCCCTAGCGTAAAAAGGCCACTGAATTCCCTTCCACAGTTGGTGAGCTTAGACAAACCCCTCCCCTTTTTACCTGTATATTTGTCTCTCTAGTTCATATAAAGAGGAGAGACTCAGCCAGCACGCTCTGTTCTACCCTGCCCTAATCCTGGCTGAAGCTTCCAGGAAGGGAGATGACACCTGTAAGTATCTCTACACCTGCATCTGTAGCAGCTGGCTGCTACTGGGATTAGGACTCAGCATTTGGGGGACTTCTACACCCCATTCATGCAAACTCCGGTGGTGTAATAGTAAAGTGCTATGGCTACTAACAAAAGGTTGGCAGATCAAATCCACTAGACACTCCTTGGAAACTCTATTGAGCATTACTACTCTGTCCTATTGAGTCGCTACATGTCAAAAGCAACTCGACAGGGCTATGGGTTACACCCCACTCATAAAGGAAAACTTTCAGAACAGCGTCTATGCACTGCAGTCTCCCAACCCTTAGCTTGGACTCTGCTCAGGTTGTGACATGTGCTTATAGGGACCCCAAAGAACCCACAACCCCTACACTTACAAAGATAAGCAAATTGAAGAGGAACATCATTGTCTTAAGGAAGCTGAAGCACTGCATGACGGCTCCTAGGAGGAAGACATGTGTGAGTTGGGGCCTCAGCTCCCTCCCTCCCACAGGTTTGGCTGTCCTAGGCATCTGGGTCCCAACATGCCTAGTATATTGTACCCATGTCTTATCAAGTTTCCTGCACTTGGACTCTGATACGTCAGAGCTGTCCCCAGCTCCCATCCTGACTTCTGTATCCCTCTGTACTACCCAGTTCATCTGCCAGCACCTGACACTCTGAGATCCTGACATCCCAGGTTCCTTCACAGGCACCCATGCTTGACTCCTAGACTCCAGGTTCCTCTATGTCTTTCTTTCACACCTATATACCCTAGACCCCTCTCCAAACCAACCACAGACTCCCCATCGCCCTTCACTTCCCCAAACCTATTTGCAGGTTGATTTGTCTCCTCAAGATAACCCATATCCTAAGCCATCACCTGTTCAGGGATCTTGGCCTCTCGAGATCTGGAAGAGGGATTACTTGACGCTTCAGGAGGGACAAACAGCTCTAGTAAGCCACTACTGAGTGAGCAGGCACAGGATGGGGCTGGCTCTCACACACCACTGCTCACCTGCAGGCAGGGCAGGCCTTTTAAAGGCCTCCTTCCGCCCCGCCTGCCTGCCCCACCCGAAGCCAGTCCACCTCCTCTTGCCCCTGCTGCCCTCTGCTGCCTGGAGATCTGTCCCTACAGCCACTGCAGCAACTGGCCTCCGCCTGGCAACGCCAACCATGGGCAACGCCAACCGTGGGCAACGCCC
The DNA here is from genome assembly GCA_028571685.1 of Heterohyrax brucei. NCBI lineage: Eukaryota > Metazoa > Chordata > Mammalia > Hyracoidea > Procaviidae > Heterohyrax > Heterohyrax brucei. The sequence continues at coordinate 78,703,691 of CM053140.1, read as the reverse complement.
CTCCTGGTCTTTGGAATCAGGGAGGTCTGGGGATGGGTCAAGCAGCCCCCAGAGCATCTGTGTGCCCTCCACAACAGTAGTTCGCCTATGCTTCTTACCCTACATCTGCTAATACATTCATACGTTCACAGGTACACATCTGCCCAAGCAGTTATCCATATATTTACACATCAAACACAAAGATATACACTTAAACACCTACTAGGGCTTGTGAATCAACTCAACGCTCCCGTGTGACACATACACACTGAACTCTTTGTGGACTCTCAGCAACAAAGGAACAACAGAAGAAGTTTCTCCCCCACACACAGACACTTGCGTTCAAGGACAAACCAGGGTTTGGCAGCCTCTTTTCTATCTTCTGAGTAGCAAACACTCCTCAGACCTTATCCCTTCACAAAACCCCAGGTTTCCTATCTTTATCCTCATTTCATCTTTCCTCTTCTCTCCTCTGCCCCTCCCCGCCTTTCTCTGTTTCCCTCTCACCAGTCTATTACTTTTCTCTGTCTGTTTCCTTGTTCCAGGCGGCTGCCCTGAACTTGAACCCCTGCCTGCCTCTGCATGATTTCACCTCACAGCACCTCAGTTTCCTTCTACTTGAAGGAAGGTTGTTGTGAAATTAAATGTCAAGTGTTCACTGCTTCCAGCAGGTGGCACGATGACCCAACAAAGGAGTCATCCCTCTTAGTTCTAAATCTGTAATCCGGGTCTTCATTCATCCTTCCCTGCCTCCTGGCCCATTCCCCGCCAACTTTCTTGATGTAGAGTTACTGGTGAAGTTCTGGCTTTAGAGGCATTCAGATCAAGTGCTTGAATCCTGGTTCGGTCATTTATTACCCATGTAACCCTTGGAAGATCTCAAGTCTCTTAATTTATAACAGAATAGTTATGGAGTTTTTAAATGAGACTTCCTTCCCATTCTGGGACATTAATGAAAGAGCGTTGTGGAGAATGGGAATTCCAGAACATCTAACTGTGCTCTTAAGGAATCTGTACTTGGATCAACAGGCAGTTGTGTGATCAGAACAAGTGGACACTGCATGGTTTAAACTCAGGAAAGGTGTGCATCAGGGTTGTATCCTTTCATCATTAACCTGTATGCTGAGCAAAAAATCTGAGAAGCTGGATTACACAAAGAACTGAAGCATCAGGATTGGAGGACGACTCCTTAACAACCTGTGTTATGCAGATGATACCACCTTACTTGCTGGAAATAAAGAAGATCTGAGACACTTACAGACAAAGATCAAGGACCACAGCCTTCAGTGTGGATTGCACCTCAACATCAGGAAAACAAAAATCCTCACAACTGGACCAGTAAGGAACATTGTCATAAATGGAGAAAAGATTGAGGTTGTCAAGGATTTCGTTATACTTGCTTCCACAACCAACACCCATGGAAGCAGCAGTCAAGAATCAAAAGGCGTGTTGCATTGGGAAAATCTGCTGCAAAGGACATCTTTAAAATATTGAAAAGTAAGGATGTTGTCTTGAAGACTAAAACACGCCTGACCCAAGCCATGGTATTTTCAATTGTATCATATGCATGCAAAAGCTGGACAACGAACAAAGAAGACAGGAGAAGAGCTGATGGCTTTGAATGTGGTGTTGGAGAAGAATGTTGAATGTACCATGGACCGCCAAAAGGACAAACAGATCTGTTTTGGAAGAAGTACAAGCAGAGTGCTCCTTGGAAGCAAGGTGGCAAGACTGCATCTCACATACTTTGCACATGTTGTCAGGAAATATCAGTCCCTGGAGAAGGACATTATGCTTGGTGGAATGGGGGGTCAGTGAAAAAGAGGAAAACCCTCAGTGAGATAGATTGACACAGTGGCCACTACAATGGGCTTATGCATAAAAACGACTGCAAATAGAGAGCAAGACCAGGTACTGTTTCGTCCTGTTGTTCATAGAGTTGCTATGAGTCAGAACCAACTTGACTGCACCTAACAGCCACAAAAATTTTTGGGTTTGTATAACAGAGTAGTTATGGAGTTTTTAGATGAGATTTCCTCCCCACTGTGGGACATTAATAAAAGAGTGGCCACAGACTGAGAGTGTCAGAGAGGAGAGAGTCACAGCCGGAGGAAGTCTGGGGTGGAGAAAGTGAGGTTTGGTTTTGTTTGTACGGTGGGAGGAAGCAGCTGAAGACAGAGGAGAGAGATGGGCTAATAACACTAGAATCTACGTAGACTATGTTTTAAATACATTGTGTGTATTCAGTCCTTTATTTTTCTCACAACAATCCTAGGAGATAGATTCTCTTTTTATCCTCATTTTAAATACACAGAAGCGAAGACACGGATTAAGTAATTTGCTGTGATCACACAACTTGTGACAGAGCCCGAATTCATCCCAAGTGCAGAGTTTTAAACACCAAGCTGGCTGTCTACAATGATGGAGTCTGTAAGGGAGAAGGGGGGACTAGCTTCCAGAAAGCGCTTGAGAGGAAGCTTTGGCAGCAGAAGAGCATGGGCAGGTGAGCTTTTAGGTATGGTAGCCAGGGTTGATGGGACAAAGTCATTTCCTAGTATTGAGGGTAGCAGGAGTAGAGGCTGTGGGGTTGGGCTAGAGGAGAGGTGAGCAGCCTTGTGGGGGTGGTGCTTAGGGCCCCACAGAATCCCAGCAGTTTCCTGTAAGAACAAAGAGAAGGTAAAGGCTTGGAAAACCAAAGGAGAAAAGCAAACAACCAGAAACAAATCCAGTTGCCAACTCCTAGTGACCCTATACAATAGAGTAGAAGAGTGCCTCAGGGTTTCTAAGGAGCAGCCACTGAATCTGAACAGCCGACCTGTTGGTTGCCAGCTGTAACTTACTGCACCTCTCATACAGTGCACCAGATGAAGCAAGAGAGAAAGGGAGAGGTGGCTGAGGTGTAGACGAGGAAGGGGCAAGTCCAAAGTTTCACAGCTCAGCACAAAGCTAGGCAGGGCCACTGACTCTCCTGCCTCCTACAAGAAAGGGGATGAACCCAAAGCTGGCACCTACAGTGTGCTCAGGGGATCTAGGTGTGCCCCACTGGCACTGATTGTCCACGTGGCTTTCTCTTCCATCTGAGGAAAAACTGGACCAGGTCACATTTATCTATGTCCCTGGTGTCTAGCACTGATAAAGTTGTCATTGAACGTTTTCTAACTGAGTGAATGATTAAGTGCAAAATAAAATACACTCCTGTTGAGTTGATTTCCACCCATTGGATACAGAAGAACTGCCTCAGGTTTCCAGGGAGCAGGTGGTGGGTTCAAACTGCTACTATTTGGTTAGCAGCCAAGCTCTTAACCACTGACCTATCAGTGCAGAACTGAAAGAGTTAAGTGCTCCAGGTGGCTGCTCTGAATTTGAACCTCTGTCTGTCTCAGTGTGGTTTTACCTCACAGCACCTTAGTTTATTTATATATAAAATCAGAGTAATGATAAGACCTCCTTGTAGGGCTGTTGTGAAATTCAGTGTTGTAAAGCATTGAATACAGTGTCTGGCACATCCAAAAGACCAAACCTATTGCTGCTGAGTTGATTCTGACTCACAGCAACTCTACATGACAGAGTAGAACTGCCCCACAGAGTTTCCCAGGAGCACCTGGCAGATCTGAACTGCTGACCTTTTGTTTAGCAGATGCAGCACTTAACCACTACACTACCAGGGTTTCTGCCTAGCACATACTAGCTGCTTAATAAACATTGTTAATATTGTTCATTTGGATGAGTGACAGAGTGAGGGAGTGACCTCTTCTCCTACTCAGAGCTCCTTTACCCAAGGCACCAAGCTGAAGTGGTCTGACTCTAAGGATGGTTCTTTGGCTGGGCCAGAGAAGACTGTGAAGGAGGCTGACCCATGGGGAGGGGCTGGGGGCCAAGACCTGTGAAGAACAATACCACCCTTATGCCAGACTCCCTATGTCATAAAGGTCTCGGCTGCTTAGCCACTGAGGTCTCATCCCTCAGGCACAATGCAGCAGTTACCTGTATCCATGAGGCCCTCTCATCTTCTACATACCGCTCGGCCCCGGGGCTTGAGTTCCCCCTACCACCCGCCATGGCCACGGCCACGGCCACGTATGGGCCGGCTCCAGGCAAGGTTTCCCAGGATGTTCAAGCGTAGTTACAGAAGGTACCGACAAAACCACCAAAACCTAGCTACCACCACTGCAGCCACCAATCTTAGGACCGTAGCTGCTGGTATCAACACCAACACTCACAGGGCGACTACCAGTGTGTGGATCCTTCCACCACAAGGTTAGTGGTAGCAGGTGTGGGGTGGGATGGGGTGGGATGGGGGTGGTACGGGAGTGGGAGGGCCGTGGGCCTGGTGAAGGGTTCGAAAAACAGAAGTGCTGAAGGCCTTGCCCAAGACCCTTTAAAAATCCATTTGCCACTGAGTTGATTGGGACTCGTAGAGACCCTAGAGGTCAGAGGAGAACTGCCCCACAGAGTTTCCAAGGAGCATGTGATAGATTTGAGCTGCCAGCCTTTTGGTTGGCAGCCATAGCACTTAACCAATAGGCCATCGGGGTTCCCTAAGACCTACTAGAGAACAAATTCTGTGGAATGCTACCCAGAAGGTATGGTTTGGTTTTGATGGCAGGCATCTCAAAGGCTGAGAGCCTTACTGAGGATGGAAAGGCTGGAAGCAAAGGGTCTGGGGAAGTGGAGGAACCCAATGGGCAGTGGAGCTTCCTGAGTTGCTGCCTTTCTCATACCCCTCCCTTTTATTCTTCTCCTCAGTTCTAAGGCAACTCTGTCAACCTGGGAGCTTCCTGATCCTCTAGAAATGCCAGAAGCTTAGCTTGCTCTGGACCTGCTTCTTCCAGCAGCCACGGATGATGAACAAGGGACAAATACAAGCATTTCTGCTCCAACTGTCTCACTTGCTCTGGGGTGTTATCAGCGGGCTATGCAGGCTTTTCAGTGTGTTCTGACTCAGAGTGACCCTTACAGGGTCTGTTCCTACAGAACAGAGTAGAACTGTCTTACAGGGTTTCTAAGGAGCAGGTAGTGAATTGGAACCGCTGACTTTTTGGTTATCAGGTGAGCTCTTAACCATGAAGCCACCAGGGCTAAGATTATCTCTGCAATCAAATGTGCCTCTAGAGCTGCCTGTGTGTGTCAAGGTGTGTTTGTGAGGGCATTGAAATGACAAACAGAGGCATGAAGGTCAGGAGGGGGACAGGAAACAGCTTAAAAGAGGAAAGTGTGGGGAAAGGCTGGCCTCTGAGGAGGGTGTACTGCCGCCGGCCCTTCAGACCTTTTCTGAGGTCACTGTTTTTCAAAACTGGCAGCTGAGCTGGGACTCTAGGGGGCAGGGCAAGACTGAGGTTCAGCCCAGAAAGGGGGGAGGGTGCTAAATTCTGTGACCTGGGGATTTTCCACTTGGATTTCTAAGCGTGCACCTGTATGTCACTGGGTGTTAACTGGGTTTCCAATGGGTTGGGTGTCTTCATGGAGTTACGTCTCGGTGGCTGGGAACGTTGTGTGGAATTCCATCTCTAATGTATGCTTTGTGGATGGATTAGTATGTGCTCCAGTGCCTCAGGGGCTGATTCTGGTTTCAGGGATCCCTTCCCTGAAGGTGGGGATAGGAGCAAACACTGAAACTTTGGCCTGGTCCCCAGGAGGGTTCAGGAAGCCTGGTTAGTGTCCTTTGTAGCCAGGAGAGAAAAATACATCGTGTCTGTCATCATCACTCCAAGGCTTGACAGAGACTGGGACCCCGAGAGAAGGAAGGAGGCGAGGAGGCAGAGAATTCATTGCCACTCAGTGCCTAGTCAATGCTGGTTTGAAGGAGGGCCCAACATCAGTGACAGCTGGAAGGTGGCTAGGCTGGTACCTAAGGCCCACAAAAGGGGTCACACACATATGAAAACATGACAGTCCACAAACACATACACATAGACATGTAAACTTAAGTGGACACACAGTGTAACAAACATACACATTTGTGGGGGTATACACATAGACACCCCCACATGACATATGTAACACCACCATACACATACCTAGAAACATAGACACATACAAACGTGAATGTACTGAGACATATGTACACAAGCAGGTAGATGCAGACACATGCAATCACACTCATGAAAGCCTGGCACACACAGACACACACTCACCAGACTTCCCTGCCCCCTTGGCCCTGGGACTCAGAAGCATTCCTCCCCTATATGAGTGCATGTGCATAAACATGCTTGTGTCTGTGTATCTGTGATTGTGAGAGCGTGTGTCTGTGTCTATGTGAAGGGGTGCTGAGCTGTGGGAACATGATGACATCAACTCCTCTGGCTATTTTTAGATCCATCTGCAATGAAGGTTCCTCCACTGCTCCTCCCTCTCCAGCCTCCCAGAAGCAGCTGCAGCCAGAGGGCACCCACCTTCTCAGTCCAGGTGATTTCTGGATAACTGGGTACAGTTTACTGTCCCACAGCCTGGACGCTGAGAACCCCAGGATTCCAAGACAGAAGAGGGTTCTTGGACAGTGTGGAGGCCTGGGTTAGGCGAGCAAAACTGGCTGGTCTCCAGCCTCTAGGACATCTTGGCTTCTGCTTTTCACTTTGACTCTGTCTCAGTCGCCACTTATTTATGCATTCATTTTGTTCCACAAGTACTGATTCCACAACTGAGTCAGAGGCAGGGGTTGTTAAATTCTGAAGACACAGCAGTGAACAAGACAGTGGGAGTTCTGTGATGTTAAGAGAGACCCACATTAAACAAATTATGCTGGCACTTCATTACATTGTGGCCAGGGCTCTGGAAACTTGTAACTGGGGACTTAAGTCTAGGACGATCTCAATCTCTTTCTCCCTGCTCTTTGTTCTCCCATTAGGTAGAATACAAATTGAGGAAACCAGAAGGGGGCATACCCCCAACCTTGGACTCTTCACCCCCCAACAACCACATCTGCAGAATTCCACAGTGTAGCTCTTCTGTCTCACATTTCAGAGGCTGTGTTCCCAACACTAACCCACCATTCAAGTGTGCTGCCTCAGCCCATTGCTAGCCAGGTACCCTGGAAGGCCCACCACTGTGCCCCACTCATAGATGAGAAAACTGAGGCCCAGTGAGCGGAAGTGGTAACACATGCCTACAGTGCCCAGGGGGCAAGCCAGGGGACAGTGGCTGGGAGAGCACAGGGGTGGGTGGAAGAGGAAGTTGTGGCAGGCTGGGAGGGCTGGTGCAGACACAGCAGGAGCAGGCAGCGTTGTGGGTGGAGGAAGCCTGAAGAGCAGGAGCCAGGGAGGTTGGACGTTGGTCACAGGAGGGCCCCACCGGGAGGAGGAGGGCTTCCAGCTCCAGCCAGCCTCAGGTAGCCACTGGAAAATCGGGTTTGGCAGCTTCGCCGAGCCGTGGGGCTGGGGGAGGGAGAGCTCCCAGAAGGCAGTCTAAGGTGGGCCCATCCTCCAATTAGAGTCTGGTCCAACTTCCTGGTTGGTGAAACGTAAGAAATAAAATACTGGGATCCTTTGGAGTGTGGGTGAACAACTCTGGGCTGGAGACAAGAGCCCAGAGTCGAGTTCCTGCACTGCCCCAGTATCTATTATGATCTCTGAAAAGTCCTGGCCCCCTTTTTGGCCTCCATGGTCCCTCCAGGGAAGGGGCTCTGTAAGATCAGAGTCAGTACTCCAACTCCTACCCTTCGATTTTTCCTGGGCGTGTGACTCACACAGGAACAGACAACCACTGGGTCGGGGCCTGACTAGCCGCTCTCCTCCCACCCCCTTAGCCTAGGGCACTGGGCAGGAGGTCCCCAGGCACCAAATGGTCAATTGCCAGAAGCCTACCTCCAGCCTCACAATGCAATACCACTGGTCACTCCACCCTTACAGTGGCCACACCCACACACCACTTCCATCCTCAGTGTCTTACTTACCTTAGGTGCTGGCTGAAGGGCCCTTTAGGGAATTTACTGTTCGGGCTCCTTGCCCTGCTATTATCCCCCTCCTGGCTTGTGACCTAATGGTTAGGTGCTACGGCTGCAAACCGGCAGTTCAAATCTGCCAGACGCTTCCTGGGAACTCTGTGGGGCAGTGCTTCTTTGTCTACAGGGTTGCTGTGAGTCGGAATCGACCTGATGGCAGTGGGTTTGGTTATTTGTTTTTTACCCCTCTCTGCCTGGGCCCTACAGGTGCCCCAGTAAACTTTCCCTGGGCCTTAGGGCAGCCTAGGAAGGAAAGGAGGCCGATGGAAAGCCTGAGAAAGAGCCTGCTTTTCCTTCCATGGTCTGATACTGGAATCCAAATGAGGAGTTTAGGGGAAGGTAGGGAGGACTGGAACTGGGCAACCCGGGACACTATTCTACCCTCTGCAGCCCCAGGGTAGGTGGGAATGCTACCCTTCTATCCAGCCATGTCCTTTCTCTGCTTTCGGAAAGCCCAGAACAGACACCTGCAGCCTCTGGAAAACAAAAGCCCAGGCCAAATATATCCTGACTGTCGTCATTGTGTCTATAACAAACTTCATTAAATGTAATTAAAAAAATTGTGACATTCTAGATTCATAAGTATCCACAGTCTGGGAATCTTAGTGTCATAGAATTCTAGCACAGTGAAATCTAAGTTGTAGATTCTTAGAAATTCAAAATTCTAGAATTCCAGAATCACAAGGTTAGAGTATCCTTGAACTGGAAGGCTTGAGAAGTCAATTAGTGAACTCCCTATTTTCAAGTGGATGTCTAAACTATAGGATTCCACGCTGGAGATGGGCAAATGGGTTAATACTTGTACTCTGAGAAGGAGGAGGAGAAGGAAGACAGCCTGGGATATCTAAGTTCAGGAGGAAGAAGGATGCCTTCAATAAACTGGACAAAAGACAGATCTCATCCATGAGGAAATATTCCTGGAAAGTGAGGTGGTAGTGGGGAAGACGAAGAGAGGAACTATATAAACTACCAAAACAAACTAGAGAAAGAGTTACCAAGTAGCAGCCCCAATATCTCCAGCTCCCACGTGGTTTGGATTAACAACAGCCCAGGACATTTCCAAAAGTATGTAAGCCTCATCACACTCAAATGAGGATCCACATCTGGCTGTTTTTTTTGGAAGAAAGGACCCAAGCAGAACCTGCTCCATGTTGGACACTTTTCTTGGGACTGTTAGGAGGAGTAGGTTCTCTCTACAGGAGCTGCTGAGCTCTGTGCAAGATACTGCACATCACAACTACTCCCTCCAACCCCCATATGGTGGAGTTCAGAGCCTTCAATGAGGCCCTAGTGGAGGCATCTGTTTGGGATGGTGCCTGGGGGAACTGGGCATCTCTACAAAAGGAGCCAGCCCTGAGCAGGACTTGGTTTGGGGACCGTTGTCTAATCTGTAGGGTTAGTTACTCAGCACACAACAAGGATGTTTACTCAGCATTTCTGGTAAATTACTGCAAACTCAGGAACCCAGAAGGGTTAAGTCTAGAGAGAGGAAAATGCCAGGCCTTGTTGGACATGGGAAATGGGACTCTGTTGCCTGGATGTCCTCTTGCTTGGCTGGTTGTCCCTGGGTTTAGCTCAACACCTAAGTCCCAAACTTGCCCACACCTTCCTTTGCTCCCACCTCCCTGCTTGTCTGCTGTTGTACCTGCCTACACTTTTGGTAGGATCCCATAGTATACTTCAGTAGCGAGCAAAGAAAGTTTGCAGCCCAAAGAGGGAACAAGGTTTGTCAAAGGTCACACCCAGGTGTGAGTAAGTACAACAGCAGGCAAGCAGGGAGAGGGGAGCAAAGGAAGGTGTGGGTAGAGGTTGGGGCTTAGATGTTGAGCTGAAATCAAGGACAAGCAGCCCACGAAGATATACTATGGGGTCCTAAGGAACCCTGGTGGTGCAGTGGCTAAACAGCTTGGTTGCTAACCAAGAGGTTGGTAGTTCAAACCCACCAGCTGCTCCACACGAGAAAGATGTGGCAGTCTTTCCAAGGCTGTAAAGACAGTAATGGGTCAGTTCTGCTGTTGTCTTCCAGGATCACTGTGAGTCAGAACTGACATGACGGCAATGGGTTTTATGGTGTTTTACGTGCAGTATTTTACAGCCCTGGTTTTGTTCAGATCGATTCTAACTCCATTCCCAGCTTCCAGAAAAAGGGTAAGGCAGTTTCACAGGAAAATGCAATGCAAGGAATAGTGAATAGAAACAATGCTTACACTTGACAAACTAAATGTGATAGTGCCTCTAATGGGTGCTTTGGTAAATCTTATGTAATGTCCACAATTACCCTGTGTATCTACATCACTGTTCCCATTTTATAGATGCAGGAACTGAGGCTCAGGAAAGGTAAACAGCGTGCCTAAAACCATCCAGCTGGGGGGTGACTGGACTGTAGTCTGAAAATTGGAAGCTGTCAAAAATGAATGGGACATATAAACATTGATATCCTAGGCTTTACTGGGCTGAAGTGGACAGGTATGGGCCGTCTTGAATCAGACAGTCATCTGGTCTATTATGCCAAGAATGACAAATTGAAGAGAAATGGTGTCCTGTTGATTGTTAAAAAAGAACATTTCAAGATCTGTCACGTGGTAAAGTAGAAGGTCAGCGAAAAAGAGGAAGACCTTCAACAAGATGGATTGGCATAGTGGCTGCAACAATGAGCTTAAACATAAAAATGATTGTGGGCCTTGTGCAGGGCTGGGCAGTGTTTTGCTCTTTTGTTCACAGGGCCGCTGTGAGTTAGAACTGACTTGATGGTACTTAACAACAACAATAACATTGTGAAGTGCAAAGCTGTCAAAGACAGGCTAATATCCATATGCCTATCAGAAGACCAGTTAATACAATTGCAATGGATTGAATTTTGTCCCCCCAAAATATATACCAACTTGGTTAGGCCTTGATTCCCAGTATTATGTGATTGTCCTCTATCTTGGGACTGATGTAATTTTTCTATCTACTATAAAGCCTGACCTCTGCCTGTGGTTAAGAAGGCAATATTAAAAAACAAAACAAACTCACTGCTTTTGAGAACTGATACTGACTCACACAGGAAAGGGTAGAACTCCCCATGGAGTTTCCAAGGAATACCTGGTAGATTTGAGTTTGTTGACCTTTTGGTTTATAGCTCTAGCACTTAACCACTGAATTATATTAGATCATGCTAAAGATAGCAAAGAAAAAAAAAGACTAAAATAGGTATCAGAAGAGACTGAAACTTTTTACTGAATGTAGAGTAGCTAAAAGCAAACTGGAGAAATGACAACATAAAAGATTATGGAGTCAGAAGGTTCACTATGATCTGTGACTACATCAGCATGGGACCAGTAGAACTAAATGGTGCCCGGCCGTCACCAATGATTGCCCTGACAGAGAACACAACATAAAGTCCCTAATACAGTGAGAGAAAAATGGGGATGTGGAACTAGGACTCAATTTAAAAAGCACACTTGATGGTCTATTAGATTGGACTCACTGGATTCACTGTTAGCCCAGAGCTTAAAACAGCGCCAAGGGTGACTTTCCAGACAAAGAATGATGCTGGTGAAGAAGGTGCTTTTTGGCTTCACTACATACATGAAGCTGCTTCAGTAGCTCCTCTCTAGAGGTGAGATGAGAGGGTGGAGGAGGACAGGTGTTGGCTGAAAGGTTACGGAAAGTACAGGGTGCTGTCACAGGGTGGAGAGAGCAGCTACAGTTACATAGTGTGTGGGTGTGGGGTTTTATATGGCTAATTGACTTGGATTGTAAACTGCCACTTAAAGCACAGTAAAATATTTTTTAAAAGAAGTTGATGGAGTAAAAGGGCGACTTGAGAAGGCGAAGTACTATAATGAAAATTGCAAATACCTGGAGTTAGAAAACCAAATGAGAAGAACACAGTCAGCATTTGTGAAACTGACAGAGCTGACGAAAAGAATTCAAGCCTCAAGGTACAATACTGAAGGATACTGAAGGCAAAATACTGAAAGATGCAGAAAGCATCAACAGAAGATGGAGGAATGCACAGAGTCACTGTACCAATTGCTTGGTGTTCAAACAGGGTAGTATGTGATCAAGAACTGACGGTACTGAAGGAAGAAGTCCAAGCTGCACTGAAGCCATTGGCAAAAAAACAAGGCTCCACGAACTGACAGAATACCAACAGAGGTGTTTCAACAAACGGATGCAGCACTGGAAGTGCTCACTTGTCTATGCTAAGGAATTTGGAAGACAGCCACCTGGCCAACTGACTAGGAGATCTATGCCTATTCCAAAGAAAGGTGATTATTAAACAATATCATTAATATCACATACAATTAAAATTTTGCTGAAGGTAATTTAAAAATGGTTGCTGCAATACACTGAAAGGAGCTGTCAGAAATTCAAGCTGGATTCAGAAGAAGACAAGGGAAGAGGGATATCACCACTGATGTCAGACGAATCTTGGCCAAAGTCAGAGAATACCAGACAGATGTTTACTTGTGTTTTATTGACTATAGCATTTAACTCTGTGGATCATAACAAATTATGGATAACATTATGAGGAATGGGAATTCCAGAACACTTAATTGTTCTCATGAGGAACCTGTACTTAGACCAAGAGGCAATCTTTTCAACAGAACAAGGGCATACTGTGTGATTTAAAATCATGAGTGTTGTACATCACAGTTGTTTCCTTTCACAGTACTTATTCAATCTGCATGCTGAACAAATAATCTGGGAAGCTGGACTGTATGAAGTAGAGCTTCACATCAGGAAAACTCATTAACCTGTGTTATGCAGTTAACACAACTTTGCTTGATGAAAGTGAGCTTGAAGCACTTACTGATGAAGATCAAAAGCTACAGCCTTCTGTATGGATTACACCTCAACATAAAGAAAACAAAAAGCCTCACAACTGAACCAGTAAGCAATGTCATGATAAATGGCCTGAGGGAAAAATACTGAAAGACACAAAAAGCATCAACAGAAGGTGGAGGAATGCACAGAGTCACTGTACGAAAAACTATTGCTTGCTGTTCTCAGGCAGGGTTGTATACGGCTAAGAACGGATGGTACAGAATGAGTGAGTCCAAGCTGCAAGGACTTCATTTTACTTGGATACTTTCTTAGTCATCTAGTGCTGCTATAACAGAAATACACAAGTTGAAGGCTTTAACAAAGAGAAATTTATTTTCTCTCAGTCTAGTAGGCTAGTAGTACAAATCTGGGGTTTCAACTCCAGAGGAAGGATTTCTCTCTCTTGGTTTGAGGAGGGTCATTCTTGTCAGTCTTTCCCTGGAAGAGGAGCTTTTCAGGTAGGGGAACCCTGGCCCCAAAGAATACACTTTACTCCCGGTGCTTCTTGGTGGTATGAGGTCCTCGCTGTCTGCTTGCTTCCCTTTCCTCTTATCTTTCATAAGATAACAGCTGGTACAGGCTATACTCTAGGGAAACTCCGTTTACACTGGATCAGGAATGTGACCTTAGAAAGTGTATTACAGTCCCACCCTAATCCTCTCTAATGTAAAATTACAAAACGGAGGACAACTACACAATGTTGAGAATCATGGCCTAGCCAAGCTGACACATATTTTCAGGGAACATAATTCAATTCACAACAGGCATACAATCAATATCCATGGAAGTAGTAGTCAAAAAATTGAATGATGTATTTCATTGGGTACATCTGCTGCCAAAGAACCCTACAGTTTTAAAAAGCAAAGATGTCACCTTGAAGACTAAGAAGTGCCTGACCCAAGCTATGGTATTTTCAGTTGCCTCATATGCATGTGAAAGCTGAACTGTGAGTAAGGAAGATGAAAGATGAACTGACATGTTTGAATTCCAGTATTGGTGTAGAATATTGAATATACCATGGACTGCTAGAACAATGAACAAGTCTGTTTTAGCAGAGGTACAAGCCAGAGTGGTCCTTAAAAGAAAGGAGAGCATATGATCAAGGACAAATGATACTGAAGAAGTCCAACATGCACCAAAGGCACTGGTGAAAAACAAGGCTTTTTTTTTTTTATTTAACATAACTGAGTGAAAATGTACATTCACGTATAAATTTACATGCCCACCTATATGCAGCTTCCACTGCTCTCCCTGCCTAGTGACTGCACACTATTCCTCTCTGCTCCATACATGTCTCATCCTCCCAACAACCTCCTTTCCCCTCCTCTCCGTCCACTCCCCTTCCTCCAGCCAGAGGTCAGCAAGATGAAATCCTGTAGATGTTTATAACCACAAAGTGCTTCCAATATGTGGTCACTCTGCAGTGCCAAGTCTAATCCATTCCTGTCCAAAGAGTGGACCTTTGTTATAACTTATGGGAAAGGGCAGCATCAGGGCCGGGGGCCATGCCCTCAGAGGAACCCCAAAACCGCTGGACCATCAATTGAGGTCTTTTAGTGGAGATCTCATGATGCACCCCTTTTTATTCTTGTGTTGCCAGTGAGACTCCTCTCTGTGAGCTCCATCGTGGCTATCACTGGTGGTGGCCGGGCACCATCCGGTTCTTCCAGTCCCAAGTCGATGTAGGCACCCACTCTTGTGGGTCTCTCTGTCTTCTCAGTTGTCTTTACCGCGTGTCATTTTGGTCCTCGGTGAGCATCCGTTCCTGCTGGGTTGGGACCATTTGCTGTGTCCTCAGATGGCAGCTTGGCAGCTTTTAAGACCCCAGACGCCACTCACCAATGTGGGGTGCAGAGAGCTCTCTTAGCAAAACGCTAGTTGTGCCAATTGGCCTGGAATTCACCTAAGAGCATGGTCCCCCGCCCCCCGCCCCAGCTACTCTATCCTTGCAGTATTGAGTTAAGATGGAAGGAGTACTCAAGTTATGCTGAAGTCCACTTAATGTTGTTCCTGTTTCTAATGTGTGCTATCACCGCTTTCTCCCAACTAGATTTCTAGTAACTATCTAAACTAAGCCCTCCCCCCTCCCTCTCCCTCCCTCCCCTCCCTTGCAGCTGTCAAAGAGTCATTTCTTCTATACACAAGTCTGTTTTTGAGGTCTTAGCGTAGAGGTCTCATACAGTATTTGTCCCTTTGTCGCTGACTACTTTCACTCAACATAATGTCTTCCAGTTGAAACCAGGTTAGGAGATGTTTCCTGGAATCATCGTTAGAAAAACAAGTCTTTTGTAATTGATGAAACATCAGCTGAGATGTTTCAACAAATGGATGCAGTGCTGGAAGTGTGCCTGCATTTATGCCCAGGAATTTGGAGGACAGCTACCTGGCCGACCAATTGGGAAAGATCCATATTTATGCCTATTCCCAAGGTGATCCAACTGAATGCAGAAACTGTTGAACAATATCATTAATATCCACATGAGTAAAATTTTTCTGAAGATCAGTCAAAGCACTGCAGCAGTATATTGACAGGAAACTCTCAGAAATTCAAGCTGGGTTCAGAAGAGGACATGGAACCAGGAATCTCTCATTGCTGATGTCAGATGGATCCTGGCTGAAAGCAGAGAATATCAGAAAAATGTTTACATGTGTAAAGCATTAAACTGTATGGATCATAACAAATTATGAACAAAGTTGAGAAGGGGAATTCTAGAACACTTAATGTGTTCATGAGGAAACTGTACGTTGGGTCAAGGAGGCAGTTGTTCAGACTGAACAAGGAGATACTGCATGGTTTAAAGTCAGGAAAGATGTTCATCAGGATTGTATCCTTTCACCATACCTATTCATTCTGTATACTGAACAAATAATTAGGGAAGCTGGACTACAAGAAGAATGGGACATCAGGATTGGAGGAAGACTTATTAACAATCTGTTATACAGGTGACACAACCTTGTTTGCTGAAAGTGAAGAGGACTCAAAGCACTTACTGATGAAGACTGAAGACCATAGCCTTTCTCATGGATTACACTTCAACATAAAGAAAACAAAAATTTTCACAGCTGGACCAATAAACAACATCATGATAAATAGAGAAGATTGAAGTTGTCAAGGATTTTGTTTTACTTGGATCCATGTTGAACGTTCACGGGATTGGCAAGTCAAATCAAAAGACGCATTGGGAAAATTTGCTGCCAAAAAACCTCTTTATTTTATTGTGATTAAGAGAAAGTTTATAATCCAAGTCAATTTGCCATATAAACCCCCAGACACTTGCCTCTATGCAACTCCAGCTGTTCTCCTTAGCCTGTGACAGCACATTCTTCCTTTCTGTTCTGTACTTCTGGTATTCGTTCAACCAATACCTGTCCTTTCTTCTCTACCGTCCCTTCTCACCTCTAGAGAAGAGCTGGTCAGACAGCCTCATATACATATTTAAGCCAGGAAGTACAACACTGGCATTATTCTATGTCTTATAGTCCAGTCCAATTTTTGTGTGAAGAGTTGGCTTCAGTATTAGTTTCATTTCTGCACTAGCAGCAAGTCCAGAGTCCATGTTCTCAGAGGACACCTTCCTCCCAGGATGTCAGACCATCAAGTCTGGTGTTTTAATAGTTCTAGGTCTGCACCCTCCTTTTTCTCCTGCTACATCAGAGACTCTTGTTCCCTGTCAGGGCAGTAATTGGTGGTGGCCAGGCGCCATCTAGTTCTTCTAATCTCATGCTGATGTAGTCTCCCAACTTTATGGCCTCTTCTGTCTCCTGGGCTCATATTTTACTTGTGTCTTTGATGTCTTTCATTTTTCATCTGTTCCAGGTGGGTTGGAACCTGATGCTGCTTAGATGGCAGCTTGCTAGCTTTTAAGACCTCAGACACCACTCGCCAAAATGAGACGCAGAACAGTTTCTTAAAAAAAATACTAGTTATTCCAGCTGACCTAGATGTCCCCCTAAACCCCCAGACTCCTGCCCCTGATACTCTGCCTTTAAAAATGGTAGGTTGTCCTGGGGGTTCCCCTGGGAGTATGGCCCATAGACCTGATGTTGCCCTTGATCATAAATCATTACTGAGGTCAACTCCTTGGACAGGAATGGATTGGACGTGGCAACACAGAGGGGCCATATTGTGTGTGCACTTTGGTTCTATGCATCTATAGGATGTTGTTCTACTGGCCTCTTACTAGAGGGGAGTGGAGAGGGTGGAGAAGAGGGGACAGGAGATTGTTAAGAGGATATGACTTGTATAGAACAGAAAGGAGGAGTGTGCTGTTACTAGACAAGGACAGCAGTAGGAGCTGCACATAGTCGGGCATGTGAATTTAAACCAGATTGCACACTGTCTCTCAATCACAATAAAAAAATAAAACATGGGTTGTGTTTAGAAAACCTTTACTTTTGGTGTAGCTCAGTTGTACTAACCTCCCTTCTACTGCACGCTATCACTCACTTCACTTTCACCTAACCCAGTTCCTGTCTACTATCTATAAATGCCCCTTTCCTTGCCTCCCCACCCTTGTAGCCATCAGAGATTATTTTCTTCTGTGCTTAAAACTTTTCTTAAGTCCTTGTAATAGTGGTGCAAAAAACCTCTTTAAACTGTTAAAGAGCAACACTGAAGACTAAGGTGTGCCTTATCCAAGCTATGGTGTTTTCAATTGTATATATGCAAAAGCTGGACAATGAATGAGGAAGACAGAAGGAGAATTGATGCGTCTGAACTGTGATTTGTTGGCAAAGAATATGGACTATACCACAGACTGCCAAAAGAATGAACAAATTTGTCTTGGAAGAAGTACAACCAGAATGCTCTTTAGAAGCAAAGACGACGAGACTGCATCTCATGTACTTTGGACATGTTGTCAACAGGAATCAGCCCCTGGAGAAGGATATTACACTTGTAAAGTAGAGGGTCAGCAAAAAAGGGGAAGACTGTTAATGAGGCAGAATTATACAGTGGCTGCAACAATGGGCTCGATGACAATTGTGGGGATGGTGCAGGACTGGGCAGTATCTCATTGTGTGGTACATAGGGTCACTATGAGTTGGAGCAGACTCAACGGCACCTAACAACAATAACAGCAATGTCGTCTTCTGAATCTAGCTTGAATTTCTGCTGATGAACTGCTGCAACCATTTTTTTTATTATTATGATTCAGTGAAACTACATGGTCCAAAACAATTGTGCATGGCCACCTACCTGCAATTGCATCTGCTCTCCTCACCCTGTGACAGCACACGCCTCCTTTTCACTCTTTACTTCTAGTATCCTCTTAACTAACATCTGTCGCCTCCTCTCCCATCCAGAAAGAAACCAGTAGGACAGCTTCCTATAAATGTGCGAAACCATAAAGTAAACATCCTACATGCTCACACTGTGTGCCCAAGTCCAGTCCATTCTCATCTGAAGAGTTGATCTCAGTACTGGTCTCAGGTGAGGGCCAGCAGCAAGTCTAGGGGCTATGTTCCCAGGGGACCCTCCAAGCTGTTGGACCATCATTTCTGGTTTTAGTAGAGTTCTTGAACTGTGCATTGCTTTTTCTCATGCTACATCAGGGACTCTACACTGTGTCCCCCATCATGGCTGCTGCAACCATTTATGAATTATGTTCAGCAAAATTTTACTTGCATGTGATATTAATGATATTGTTCAATAATTTCTGCATTCTGTTGGATCACCATTCTTTGGAGTGGGCACAAATATGGATCTCTGTCAGTTGATTGCCAGGTAGCTGTCCTCCAAATGTCTTGGCATAGGTGAATGAGCACTTCCAGTGCTGCATCTGTTTGTGTAAACATTGTCAATTTCTGGAACCTTGTTTTTTGTCCATGCCTTCAAGGCAGCTTGAACTTCTTCCTTCTCTACCATCAATCCTTGATTATATGCTTCTTTGTGAATATTGAATATTGACCAGTTCTGTTTGGATAGTGACTTTATGTATTCCTTTATCTTCATCTGATGGTTCCTGGGTCTTTCAATATTTTGTCACTGGAATCCTTCAATGTTGCAATTCAAGGCTTGAATATTTTCTTCAGTGGTTTCAGCTTGAGAAACACTGAACATGTTCTTCTCTTTTGATTTTCTAACTCCAAGTCTTTGAAGATGTCATTATACTTCATTTTGTTTTCTTGAGCCACTCTTTTTATTTATTTAGTTATTATGACTTAGTGAAAATGTACATTCTCATATAAACTTACATGCCCACGTATATGCAGCTTCCACTGCTCTCCCTGCCCAGTGACTGCACACTATTCCTCTCTGTTGAGCCACTCTTTTAAATCTTCTATTCAGCTATGTTACTTAATCATATCTTACATTCACTTTAGCGACTCTACATGCAAGAGCAAACTTCAGAGTCTTTTCTATCATCACATTTGGATCTTTTCTTTCTTTTCCATCTCTTTAATGACCCTTTGCTTTCTTCATGTACAATGTCCTTGATGTTATCCCACAACCCGTCTGGTGTTTGGTCCTAGTGTTCAATGAATCAAATCTATTTCTGAGATGATCTCCAAATTCAGGTGGGATGTATGCAATGTCATATTTTGAAGTGTGCAATTGGAGCTGACAACTTCTTATGCCTTGAAATAAGGCTCCTTCTATCGGGAACTTTGGAGTTCTCAATAGCTGAGAGAGGTGGGGGGGGGTGGGGATTGAACTGGAGAGTGGGGTAGTCCTAGACTAGTCAAGAGGTTGGAGAGTTGCTACCATGTTTCTGTATACAAAGTGTGAGTATCTGTTGGGAAGATGACATAAATGTGTCTTTTTTTCACTTCCTAGTATGGGCTGGATTCCTTCTCCCTATGCCCAATGAAAGGTGGTGTCAGGCCTCCAGACAGTGGGACAGGGAATCCTTCTACTTAAAATAGCACCATGCTGTATTGACAAGTGGCTGGCGTATTGACATTAGACTCACTTCCTTGATACCTCAGCACTCTTTAATTCACTTAGAGTGACCGAAGCAAACTTGTCTCACTATCTCAGTTAACTGCTCTCAAAGGAATGGACTTCAGAAGTACCCCTGACCCCAGCCCTGCCCAGGGCTGAGTCATCATAGAGGCTGGGTGATATCCGAAGTCACTAACTTACAGGATCAGGCTGGAGGTAACTCTGGGGAATATGCCATCTAACCGTGTCACCAAAAAGGTAGTAGAAAAGTTTGAGGTCCACAGAAGAAATAGATTTGTCAAAGGTCACACAGCAGCCGCAGCAGGCACAACCTCTCTCTCTCTCCTTCACACACACACACACCCACACCCACACACACCCACACCCACACCCCCACACACCCCCCCACACCCCCCCACACCCCCACACACACCCCCACACACCCCCACACCCCCACACACACCCCCACACACCCCCACCCCCCCCCACACACCCACACACACCCCCACACACCCCCACACACCCACCCACCCCCCCACCCCCCCACACACCCAGAGAGTTTTCCCACCCACCCGTCCAGAGTTTTCCCAGTGCCTCTGTGACTCTGTGATGCAAATCCTCTCCGGATTTACTTGCTGGCGTTCTTTCCGTAAAGTGCGGCGCACCCTGCGCCTGCTCTTGGCTGGCGTTGTTCTAGGGCCTAGAGCAGGAGTTACCTTCTCCGATAAGAGATCCCGCTGCAGCTGTTAATACCTTTCTTTGTTCCCCGGATGGGGGTGAAGGTGGGCGTTCCCGACCTGGGCAGCAGCGTTCTGCCGGCCTGGCGGCTGGACTGTAACTAACCGCACCTATGGTGTGGGCGCAGGAAGAAGGAAGCCGAGATCTGAAAGCTCCTTCCAACAAGGGGGAAGGTGGGAGCCCCCAAGAGTCTGACTACGAGTGCGGGGCGGGAGGCATCTTGGGCAAGTGGGGCCCTGGTCTCGAAGTCCAGACTTGAGGTTTTTGATAAACAGATGTGAGGTTTTAGGGCTGTTCAGCTGCCAGGGAACGTGAAGTGGGGGGTGCCGGGAATCCCCGGGCCAACGAGGGGCTGTCCCATCGCTGACAGCGGCCGGGTGCCTGGCTTGGTTTCTGTACTGTGGTGGTTTCGGAGCTGACGGCGAATTCCGCCCATCCTTGCCCTCGAGGGGTTCCTTGTCTCACAGGAAAGCCAAGCAGGGTGACACGCCATTACTTTTCAGGGGCCTGAGAGCCTGATGTTACTGGGGAGTAGGGGCTGCGGAGTGGGGCGCCGTTAGGGGCCTGACCTGCTGGAGTGGGGGTAGTCGGCCATGCATTCTCAAGTCTCTAGCTTTCTGAAAACTGCATTTCTTCTATGAACCTGTGAGTTGTTATGTAAAATGCTATCAAAATAATGTGTATAAGCCAAGAGAGGTAGCATTTTTTGAGCACCTACTCCAGCCAAACCAAGGATGTTCATCAAATTTGGAAAAAGAGTTTAACTTTCTTCTTGCTATTTTTGTAATCGGGAAAAGACAATACAGCTCTTTCTGTTTTTATAAAAGATAAACCTATCTTTCAGCCCTGCTGAGCTACTTACTGTTTGGCCTCGGAAATTCTTCTTAATTACTCCAAGCCTCAGTTTCCGTATCTGCAAGAAATAACAAGAGTACCTAGGCACAAGTTTGTGGCAAGGATTAAATAAATTGAGACATCTAAGGTGCTTGGAAGAATGTTAAGTGGTAGGAATGGATTCACTTCTGGTGTGAACAATTAGTTCAGTTTGGGGTGTTTGTGGGGGTGGAGGATCAAAAAGTCTTCTAAAGCCCCCAACCAAACCCATTACTGTTGAGTCAATTCTGACTCATAGTGACCCTGCAGGACAGAGTAGAACTGCCCTATAGAGTTCCCTAGGAGCACCTGGTGGATTTGAACTACGAATCTTCTGGTTAGCAGCCATAGCACTTAACTACTACACCACCAGGGTTTCTAAAAAGTCTTCTAGAAGAGTGGAAATCTGAGCTAAATCTTCAGTATGAGTAGGAGCTAGCCGGTGGGTAAATAAAGAGAAGTAAGGACAGAGGGACTAGCCTGAGCAAAAACAAGCGGGCAGAAACAGGACAGGGTCGTATACTACAAAGCAGGTGAGGAGAGAGGTGAAGCTGCAAAGGTAGACAGAGGCCAGGGTTGAAGTTACTGAGGTTGGTTTTTATCCTGAGAGCGAGGGGCTTTTCAGTAGGGGCAGGAGGAACTAGGTTCCCTGTGGGGTAGGGTGGAGGCTGTGGCAGTGGTCTGCACTAGAGTGGCTTTAGGGTGGAAAGAAACAGCTGCATTTTAGAAGTAGAAGCAACAGGACTTGGTGATGAGTCAAATGGGAAATACGAGTGAGATGGAGGTCTGAGGATGAGACCTTGATTTCTACCTTGGGTCCTTGGATGGTGAAGCCAGGAATGGGAAGAGTAATGTATCTGGGAGGAAGCTGAGTTCAGTACTGGACATGCCTGTGACCACACTCCTAGACAGACCTTCAATAATTGGGGTTCTGCAGCCCCACCTGGCAATTACGCTGTCCTGAGATGGTAGGGGTATGATTAGCCACTCCTGGCTGTCTGTTCTCTGGCTGTAGCTGGCTGGAAGTCTGGGTGGGGAGGCTGTCGGTTGGTTGGGGAGCTGCCACCATCAGGCTAGGCATGGTGAGCCTCCCTTTGTGGTTCTGGTTTCTTTGGACATAATTATGTTAAGTGAACTCAAGGATTGGGTTGTTAGGCTGTTCCCAAAGAGAGTCCTGGGGAGCAGTCAATCCCCTGTGCCTCTGTAAATTACTGTCTCCATTTTACAGCTGAAGAAACTGAGCCTCAGGAATTGGGTGGTGGAGCAGGCGGTCCACACAAGTCTGTGTGATGTTGTCTCACCATACCACCTGCTACATTGTGTGTGATTATATTTGCTTTAAGGAAGTAGAGAGACCACCTGGGGACCACGGGTGCTCAGAGGAGCATGGAGTCCGTAGGGGCAGCAGGGATCAAGGAAGGAGGCGGAGAAACCTTCCCGGAGGCGTTGCCATTTGTATTCTCAACTGCCATGGAAGCAAGTCTTGTTTTCTGTCTCCCTAGCCAGCAATCCTTGACAATCACTTGTTGCCATGTCATCGGAGGAGCCTGTAGGCTGATGGTGTCCAGAGTTATCCTGCAGACTGCTCCCACAGGCTTCAGTGAGGTCACTTCTACCTCAATTTCTGGCATCGGTCAGCCTTGGCATCCCTTTTATGCTGGCACTTTACTGGCATCTGGAAGCCTAGTGTCTGTTCCTTTTTCCATGAATGTTCAGAAAAAGTTTATGTTCTGTTCCCAGGTTTTGTTTTACTTTTCAAAAAACTAACTGTGTGCTGAAGTGATGGATTCTGTCTGAGGGAGGACTAGCAATTACAAGAAAAATCCGTCTTTTTGTAGATTATTACAGCAAAGTTGTAAGACACAAAAAATGTTGCTGTCATTTGTCACCCAAGTGTTTTTCCCTAGATGTTGAAATGACTGAGGCAAATCAATGTGGTTCACGGAGGTAGCAAAAATCTTGCGTGCTTAGAAGTCGGTATTTTTTTAAAAATTAAATATTATATGCTTGTCTTGGAAAATACAAACAAGCAAATATATATATATGAGATAAATATTGGCGCCATTTTTAACCATTTCAGGAGGTAGCCAGCATCAATAACTGATGGTACTGAAGAAGTGCAAACTGCACTGAAGGCATTGGTGAAAAACAAGGTTCCAGGAATTGGTGGAATATTGATTCAGATATTCCAACAAATGGACACAACACTGGAGGTGCTCACTTACCTATGCCAAGAAATTTGGAAAATAGCTACTTGGCCAACTGTCCATTCCAAATAAAGGTAGTTATTCAACGATATCATTAATATCACATTCAAGTATAATTTTGCTGAAGATAACTGAAAAATGTTTTCAGCAGTATATCAACAACAAACTGCCAGAAATTCAAGCTGGATTCAGAAGAGGACATAGGACAAGAAATATCATTGCTGATGTCTTATGGATTCTGGATGAAAAGAGAGGATGCCAGAAAGATGTTTACCTGGGTTCTGTTGACTATGCAAAGGCATTCTATTGTGTGGATCATAACAAATTATGGTAACATTGTGAAGAATGGAAATTCTGGAATACTTAATTGTGCTCTTGGAGAACCTGTACATATAGTAAGAAGCTGTCTTTCGAACAGAATAAGGGAATATTGTGTGGTTTAAAATCAGGAAAGATGTGTGTCATGGTTGCATCCTTTTATCATGTTTATTCAGTCTGTATGCTAAGCAAATAATCTGAGAAGCTGGGTTATATGAAGAACAGAGCATTGGGATTGGTGGAAAACTTCTTAACAACGTGCAATGTACAGATGACACAACCTTGCTTGCTGAAAGTAAAGTGACTTATGATCAAAGACCAACCACAGCCCTCAATATGGATTACACCTTAACATTAAGAAAGCAAAAATCCTCACAACTGGACCAATATGCAACGTTATGATAAATGGAGAAAAATTTGAAGTTGTCAAAGATATAATTTTCCTTGGATCCCTAATCAATACCTGTGGACTCAGCAGTCAAGAAATTAGAAGACTTGCATTAGGCAAGTCTGCTGCAAAAGAAAGACCTCTTGAAAGTGCTGAGAAGCAAAAATGTCAGTTTGAAAATGAAGGTGGGCCTAAACCAAGCCATGATATTTCAGTCACCTCATCTTTGTGTGAAAACTGGGCAGTGAATACCAAAGATCAAAGAATTGATGCCTTTGAGTTACGGTTGTCACGAATTGAATTGTATCCACTCAAATCTTTGTCACTTTGGCTAGGCTGTGATTTCCCCCTATTGTGTGGTTGCCCTCCATTTTGTGATCTGATGTAATCTTCCTACGTGTTATAAATCCTAAATTTCTGCCTGTGGTTAATGAGGCAAGATTAGGTTATGTTAAAGAGGATTAGTGTGGGATTTAGCCCTGGTCTGATAAAAGGGGAGTTTTCCTTGGGTAAGGCCTGCATCACTATATAAGAAAGAAATGGAGAGAGAAGGGAGTAGAAAGGTGTGTGCCCTTTGTACCTGGGGTCCTTGTTCTGAGAAGCTCTAGATAGAAAGAAAATTGTTGACTGCAGCCTTCTTCCAGAACTAAAAGAGAAAGCCTTTCCCTAGAGCTGGAGCCCTCCATTTGGACTTTTAGCTTCCTGACTGTGAGAGAATTAGTTTGTGTTTCTTAAAGCCATACATTCCTGCCATTACAGCAGCAATAGAAACTAAGACAATGGTGTTGGTGAAGTATACTGAATATACCATGGACTACCAGAAGGAAAAACAAGTCTGTCTTGGGAGAAGTACAGCCAGAGTTCTGTTTGGAACCAAGGATGGCAAGACTTCGTCTCATGTAAATTTACTTTGAACTTGTTATCCAGAGGATCTGGTAAGCGAAAAAGAGGAAGACCTTTGAAGACATGATTGACACAGTAGCTGCAACAGTGTGCTCAAACACATCAATGATTGTGAGAATGGCTCCGAACCAGGCAGTGGTTACTCTTGTATATCAAAATCCTCTCAACAGCAGCTAACAACAGCCATTTAACATATATATTTTTTCTTTTTCAATATTTGGGGCATATGTTGTTTTCTTTTACATGGTTAATATAATACTACATAAATAATTTCATATGTTGCTTTTTATTCACCAAAATTATAAGAATTGCATCATTCAAAAAATTTTTTAAAAATTTATTTTAATGGCTGCATGAACTTCTGCTATATGGAGTTTCCACATTTTGTTTCACCAAACTCTTATCCTTGGACAGGTGGATTGTTTCTTTGTTTCTTTTTTTGTTTTTGCTATTATGAAAAAAAAGTAATGAAAACATTTGTACATAAGTCTTTGTCAATATTTTGGATTATTTCCTTACAAGTTTTTCTGGAAATGGTACTACCAGGTCAGAGGATAAAAATATTTTTAAGAATCTTGGTATGTATTGCCAAAAATGCTTTCCAGAAAGATTGTGCCAATTTATACTTCACTACCCTGATAAAAATGTGTTTGTCTTGTGGCACAGGACTATTAACATTTTAAAAATTCTTGTTAATTTGATAAGTGGAAAATGGAATCTCAAAAAAAAAACAAACAAAAAATGGAATCTCATTTTTTGGCAATGAGTACAGTTTCTTGGAGGCCATAGTGGTCAATGATATGGTCCAATCTGATAAATTTCTCTACTGATCAGACTCGTTCCTTTACTAAATTGGTAGAGTTTGGCCTTTGTAATGGATATCCATTGTTCTTATCTGCCTGGAATCTTTTCCTTCTTTTGGTTATTAAAAAAAACAAAACCCACTGCCTTCAAGTAGAGTTTGACTCCTAGCGGTCTCACAGGACAGAGTAGAACAGTCCCATAGATTTTCCAAGGAGCACCTGGTGGATTTGAACTGCTGACCTTTTGGATATCAGGCAAAGCACTTAACCACTACACCTCTTTCGGTTAGAGTCCCCAGTTTGACTTTGGGGAACACTTCAGTTTAGATCTGTGTGGATCAGGAATTCTAATGGGCATTGAAACCCTGACCTGGCCAATCATCACAATGATTGCTTTGGTGATGGGCATGTCACCCAAGTGGGTAAATGATAGAATGCCTTTCACTGGAAGTGTTGGGACAGAGGCCTCCCCTGGCAGGTGGCTGGGAAAGGGAGCATGAAGCTGAAGAATGTAGCCTTGAGCCATTTTTGTCAACCAAAGGGAAAAAAAGCCCACCTAACACCCAAACCAGTGTGAGGTAAGTGGTGCCAAGAAATGGAAAAGGATGTTACTGGAGACTTTGAGCTTCTGGATCCAGCTGCCTGGCTTTTCATTTACACAAGGCAACAAATGTCCTTTTTTTGCTTAAGCCAATCTGTGCTAGGTTATATGCAATTGAAAAAAATCCTATTTATATATGTGTCTTTGCATGATGCTCAGAAAAGGCAAGTGTGTCTGAACTGTTATGGAACCATAGGTTCTGAACGTTGAAAGGATCTTTACCATCTTCGTCATCCCTGCTTTATGCATGAATCTCCTCTGTGTCTTTTAGTCAGTTTTAAGTCAACCTCTGCTTACATAATTTTTAGGATCATGTCAGAGGTGATCTTTCCCATCATTGGAGAGTCAACTCTGAATTTTTTTTCCCTCAAAAACTAGAATAACTAACTCCTATAAATAAATTAAGATAAAGGTTGAGATTTACATATGAACCTAATCTGATGGCCCTAAATATTTTGGCCAAATCCTAGGCAATACAAAGGAGAAGTAAAAGAGCTGAGTTTCAGGGTAGGAGATAACTAAATGGTTTGAATTAGGTAATGGTTTTCTTTGTTATGCTCTTTAAAATCTGGGGCCACGAAGAAAGACCGGAAGAAAAGGAGGGGGAAAAAAAAAGAAAGAAAGAAAATGGCAGAGTGGCAAGAAGGCTTTAACAGCAAAATATCTAATACTAACTTTGGAAGGCTTTTTGTGGCTGTGGCAAACCCTGTCTGTACCATCAATCTTTGGTAAAGTTTGGTGACAAAGACCTTTGGTAATAGGTTTTGTCGGGGGGGAGGTAGTTATGGAAAGGGATGAAAATTAGGACCGTGTTGTTAAGATATAGGACAGGGATAGCATGTGTGGGATATGAGGCAATTCATAAATCAGATAGTGGAAACACAGATGCAGAGCCAGATGTGACCCTAATGCCCTGGGAATTTGCAGTCATCCTAGAGAATGTCTTGGAAATGGGGGTTTGAGTCACTCACCTAGTTTTTAAGAGGCAGAGAGAAGCCCAGCTAGTAACTGGATTGTACTCATGTTAAGGAAACCCTGGTGGTATAGTGGTTAGTTAAGTGCTCAGCTAGCCAAAAGGTCAGCAGATGCTACTTGGAAACTCTTTGGGGTAGTTCTACTTGGACCTGTAGAGTTTCTGTGAGTTGGACTGCATTTGAAGGTACTGACTTGTCTTGACTACTCATGTTAAGACAAAAATCAGCCTTCATAAAACTTCTCCCATGATCACACCTCTCTTTGGGGGCCTTGAAGAGATCAAGTCTATTCCCTTTGTCTAGTGTAACAATAAGAATAAGGACACGGTAGTCTACTTCCACAAAGAATTAGCCAATGAAAACCTCATCAATAGCAGAGGAACGTTATCTGATCTAGTGCTGGAAGGAGTATACAGAATCGCTATATCAAAAAGAATTGATAAATATTCATTTAGGAGGTAGCATATGATCAGGAACCAATGGTACTACTGAAGGAAGCAGTTCAAGCTACACTGAAAGTGTTGGCAAAAAACAAGGCTCTAGGAATTGACAGAATAACAATTGAGATGCTCCAACAAAAGGATACAGCACTGAAAGTGCTCACTCATCTATGCCAAGAAATTTGGAAGACAGCTACCTGGCCAACTAACTGGAAGAGATCCATATTTATATCTATACCCAAGAAAGGTGAGCCAACCAAATGTGAAAATTATTGAGCCATATC
The DNA here is from genome assembly GCA_028571685.1 of Heterohyrax brucei. NCBI lineage: Eukaryota > Metazoa > Chordata > Mammalia > Hyracoidea > Procaviidae > Heterohyrax > Heterohyrax brucei. The sequence continues at coordinate 78,675,546 of CM053140.1, read as the reverse complement.
ATTCATATCACATATAAGTAAAATTTTGCTGAAGATCATTCAAAAGCCTCTACAGCAGTACATTGACAGGGTACTGTCAGGAATTCAAGCTGGATTCAGAGGAGGATGTGGAACCAGGCAGATCATTGCTGATATCAAATGAAGCCTGACTCTAAGCAGAGAATACCAGATAGATGTTTACCTGTGTTTTATTGACTATGCTAAGGCATTCAGCTGTGTAGATTATAGTAAATTATGGATAACGTTGCAGAAAATAGGAATTCTGGAACACTTAATTGTGCTCATGAGGAATCTGTACATGGATCAAGAGGTAGTAGTTTGAACAGAACAAGGGATATTTCATGGTTTAAAAGAAAGTTGTATATCTGGGTTGTATCCTTTCACCATACCTATTCAATCTATATGCTGAGCTGATAATCCGAGAAGCTGGATTGTGTGAAGAACAGGGCATCAGGATTGAGGGAAGACCAGGTAGCAACCTGTGTTACGCAGATGACAGAACCTTTCTTGCTGAAAGTGAAGGGGACTTGAAGCACTTACTGATGAAGATCAAAGACCATAGCCTTCTGTATGGATTACATCTCAACAGAAAGAAAACAAATTTTTACAACTGGACCAGTAAGTAACATCATGATATGTAGAGAAAAGATTGAGGTTCTCAAGGATTTCGTTTTACTTGTATCCATGTTCAACACCCATGAAAGCAGCAGTCAAATCAAAAGATGCATTTGCTTTGGGAAAATCTGCTGCAAAAGATCTCTTTAAGTTGTTAAAAAGCAAAGATTTCACCTTGAGGACTAAGGTGTACCCGACCCAAGCCATGGTGTTTTCTGTTGCTTTATCTGAATGCAAAAGTGGACAATGAATAAGGAAGACCAAAAAAGAACTGACCCATTTGAATTGTGGTGTTGGTGAAGAATACTGAATATACTAGGGACTGCCAAAAAAAAAACCGAACAAATTTGTCTTAGGAGAAGTACAGTCAAAATGCTCCTTAAAAGCAAAGGTGGTGAGACTACATCTCACATACTTTGAATATGTTAAAAGGAGAGATCAGTCTCTGTAGAAGATGTCATGCTTGGTAAAGTAGAGGGTCATCGAAAAAGAGGAAGACCCTCAAAGATTTGAATTGACATAGTGGCTGCAACAGTGGGCTCAATACCCCACTGTGAGGATGGTTCAGGACCTGTCAGTGTTTTGTTATGTACATATGGTCATTAGAATCAGAGTGGATTTGATGGCAAAGAACAACAACAATGTGACAGCAACTTTGTTATCAGTCTTTGCAGTCAGAACTGTGTTTGAATCTGGGCTGTGCCCCAGACCAGCTTTGTAATGATGGAACTTAAAATCTAGTAGGAAGATACTGACAACAAACAAATACATAAAGCATATAGGATGACAGATGGAGATAGGTACCATGGAGAGGTAAAACAGGTAAGGGGGAGACATTATTGCCAGGGGGGTTAGTTACCACTTTATATAGGGTGTATAGGGGAGGCCTCATTGATGAAGTGACACTTGGACAGAGACTGAAGAGAAGGAAGGACACAAATCCTGGAGATACCTTTGGGCATGAATGTTTCAGGCAGAGAGTAGAAGAAGGGCAAGGACTGAGATATGTTTAAGGACCAACACAAAGAGGCTGAAAGAATGAACTTGCCTTCTTTGAGCCTCAGTTTCTCATCTATAAAGTGGAAATGATAATCATAGTTACCTCATGGGGTGGATGTGATGAATAAATGGGATGATGCATAGCACAAGGCCTAGACCTTGTAAACTGTTGTTAATGTGACAACTAGATCTTAGACCTTGGCAACTATTTTTTTTTTTATAATGGTTTGTGGTTCTTGTTTCCTCACATTTCTCTTCCTCTGATTCATTCTCTTGTTAACCAATAACCTCACTATTGTAGTTTGTTCATCTGTCCCTAAATGGTTACCAAGTAGTACTATATGCTACATACTAGGTCCTAGGAATTTCTTAAGAAACTCACTGCCCTGTTGGGAAGAGTACATTCATAGCTGCTATATAATGCAGAATGGAGCACTGGCATCACAGTGGTTGGGCCCTTGGCTAATAACAAAAAGGTCAGTGGCTTGAAACTACCAGCTGCTCTATGGAAGAAAGATGTGGCAGCCTGCTTCTGTAAAGATTATAGCCTTGGAAACCCAATGGGGCAGTTCCACTCTGTTTTATAGGGTCACTATGAGTGGGAATGGACTCAACAGTAATGGTGTCTCTTTGAGTGGTGGGGAAGTGGTACATAATGCAAACCCAACAGAATAACTGAGCTAAGTGCTCTGGGAATTCAGAAGTGAGCTCATGGAAGAATTCCTGGAAGTAGTAGTATTTGAACTGGCCTTTGAAAAAAATGCTTTTCACAGATGCCAGTGAGGTGGAGAGGACATTCCAGGAGGAAAGGATACAGAGGCTAGCATGCCCAAATCACAACAGGCGTGGAAGGGGAAAGTGCCTGGCATGGTACAAGCATAGTGCGTTGGAAGGTGAGAAGTGGGGACCAGATTTTGAAGGGATCTGATTGTTAAAATTAGGGAATTTGGACTTAACTCTTTACATTATAGAGAATCATCAAACCCTCTTAGGCAGAGAGTGATGTGGTCACAATTGTGTTTTAGAATGATCTCTCTGGTTGTAGCAGAGGAGAACTTATAGTCAGTAGAAAGACCCAGTAAGGAGACTGATGAAACCTTAGGATTGGGGATGGTGAGGAAGGATGAAAGCATGAGATGTGGGGAGAAACTGCTCTCTTTGTCAGAGAACATGCAGGAATTGCCATATATGGCCACAGTGAAATTGTGCTGTTAACTCTTGCTGAAATCGTGCTTCGTAATATTGAGGTCAGCTATTTTCAGTCCTACTGCAAGAAAATACCTTTCAGAAAAGGGAGATGGACAAGAGTAATGTGTCTGCCCTGGTCACCTTCCTGTTTGGGCATTGGGTAACTGCACAAAACTTGAGCAGCTTGAGGTACTCTAGTCATTACCTGTCCCTGAGGGATCAGCTTTCTGAATAGGAATTTCTCATGGCTCCCAGAGCAGCTTAAACAGAGATGAAGAACTGAATTTTGGCTCTGGGACTGTGAGGTTCAAAGGTCTGTGACTTTGTAACAAATTACACTATGATTCCCACTAATCATTTCAAAAGGCTGTTTTGACTTTCTAAATAGTCCATCTAGCAGAAGTCAAAGATCTTCCAAAATTGGATAGTTTGGTTGGACTTTGAGTGTGTCAAACTATCAATTCCTTTAAAACAGGAAAGCCAACCCAGACTCCAAGTTTCAGGATTTATTATTCTAGTTGACTGAATCCCTAGCACCAACCTCTGGAGGCTAGGGGCTCTGCCTTTGAATACAGGTTGCCACTCTGTCACCTCTTATGCCTTACCATAAACAGCAGTGGGTCTTATGGGGAGACTTAGGGTGGAGGGAATCAAAGGGAGGGAGCCCCAAAACGATTATCATTAATAACCCAGCTGAGTGTTTTTCAGCTTTAACCATTTTTATCCATACTAGCTAATTAACTGACTGTTGGTCCAAGAGGAGATGAGGGATAGTAGGCTATAGCAAGCTCATGCCTGATCACATTTCTAGGGTCTGGAGGGAACTGATAACGTGACTGTGGTACCAGGGCCAGAACATTTGTGTATTTGGACAGGGGCTAATGGTCAGGAGCTAAATGACAGGCTCTTGGGCCAGTGTGCATGATGGTCAGCTGGTTTGTTTGAGACAATATGATAAATGCCCCATTCAGCACAGGGGCAGTCACAACTCAGAGAGATCCAGTCAGACCCCGTTACTGATCTGATGACAAGTGTGTGGGATATTAGCTGCTTCACCACAGATGTCTTCTCTGGAGAACTGCCTTTGTATGCGGGAGACAGAATGAGATTCTTCACGGTCATAGATGTCACGTACATTTTTTTCTTTAGACAGGAATTTTTCACAAGAAAACCCAACCAGCAATGAATTTCTGTCATTCACTATTTAAAAGAATCATGTGCAGTATTTTCTATTAGAAAAACCAGAAAGAACATGCACATTTACAGAGACAAGTACGTATGCAGAGCTCATGGGAACTCAGTGTTGTTAAGATGCTGGTGAGTCAGTTTCAACTCACTTGCAACTCTATGCAGTGGTAACACATGTAGACATCTATCTTTTCACATTTTTAAGTTTAATACATCAACCTAAGTAAAATTGACTCCATTGTGTGTACACTTCTATGATTTAGACCAAGAGTCAGCAAATTTTCTTTTTTTCTTTTTATTTAACATAACTGAGTGAAAATTTACATTCACATATAAATTTACATGCCCACCTACATGCAGCTTCCACTGCTCTCCCTGTCTGGTGACTACACACTATTCCGCTCTGCTCCATACATGTCTCATCCTCCCAACAGCCTCCTTTCCCCTCCTCTCCACCCACTCCCCTTCCTCCAGCCAGCAGTCAGCAAGATGATATCCTATAGATGTATAAAACCATAAAGTGCTTCCAATATATGGTCACTCTGCATTGCCAAGTCTAATCCATTCCTGTCCAAAGAGTGGACCTTTGTTATAACTTATGGGAAAGGGTAGCATCAGGGCCGGGGGCCATGCTCTCAGAGGATCCCCAAAACCGCTGGACCATCAATTGAGGTCTTTTAGTGGAGATCTCATGATGCACCCCTTTTTATTCTTGTGTTGCCAGTGAGACTCCTCTCTGTGAGCTCCATCATGGCTATCACTGGTGGTGGCCGGGCACCATCCAGTTCTTCCGGTCCCAAGTCGATGTAGGCACCCACTCTTGTGGGTCTCTCTGTCTTCTTGGTTGTCTTTACTGCATGTCATTTTGGTCCCGGTGAGCATCCGTTCCTGCTGAGTTGGGACCATTTGCTGTGTCCTCGGATGGCAGCTTGGCAGCTTTTAAGACCCCAGACGCCACTCACCAATGTGGGGTGCAGAGAGCTCTCTTAGCAAAATGCTAGTTGTGCCAATTGGCCTGGAATTTGCCTAAGAGCATGGTGCCCCGCCCCCCGCCCCAGCTACTCTATCCTTGCAGTATTAAGATGGAAGGAGTACTCAAGTTATGCTGAAGTCCACTTACTGTTGTTCTTGTTTCTAATGTGTGCTATCAGCGCTTTCTCCCAACTAGAATTCTAGTAACTATCTAAACTAAACACTCCCCCCCTCCCCTTCCTTCCCTCCCCTCCCTTGCAGCTGTCAAAGAGTCTTTTCTTCTGTACACAAGTCTGTTTTTGAGATCTTATCGTAGAGGTCTCATACAGTATTTGTCCTTTTGTCGCTGACTACTTTCACTCAACATAATGTCTTCCAGTTGAAACCAGGTTAGGAGATGTTTCCTGGAATCATTGTTATTCTTTATCATTGCATAGTGCTCCATTGAGTATGTGTACCATAGTTTACCTATCCATTCTTCTATTGTTGGGCATCCGGGTTGATTCCATCTTTTTGCTATCGTGGACTGTGCTGCGGTAAACATTCTGGTGCATGTGTCCATTGGTGTGAAAGGCCTTGATTCTGTAGGATATATTCCAAGTAGTGGAATTACTGGGTCAAATGGTATATCGATATCCATTTTTTTAAGGAAGCGCCAGATTGCCTTCCAAAGAGGCTGGACCATTTTGCAACCCCACCAGCAGTGTGGGAGGGTTCCACTTTCTCCATAGCCTCTCCAGCATTTGTTGTTTTGTGTTTTCTGGATCATGACCAATCTTGTTGGGGTGAGATGGTATCTCATTGTTGTCTTGATTTGAATTTCTTTAATAACTAAAGATCGTGAACATGTCCGCATGTGTTTTTTGGCTGCCTGGATCTCCTCTTTAGTGAAGTGTCTGTCCATCTCCTTTGCCCATCGCTTAATTGGATGGTTGCAAATTTTTACTGTAAAGAAACAGAAAGTAAATATTTCAGGCTTTGTGTCCATACACTGTTGCAAATATTCAACTTGGCCTTTGGCATGTCAGAGCCACAGCTAATATATAAACCAATGCCTGTGGCTTTATTTATGGAGACAGAAATTCAAATTTCATTTTTTTAATTTTTTCCCAATCATTTAAAAACATAAAAAACATTCTTAGTTTGTAGGTGTACAAACATAGACAGTGGGCCAACTTTTGCCTGTGGCCTATGGTCTGCTGACCCCTGATTTGGAACAGGGTTTCTCAACCTTGGCACTACTGACATTTTGGGGAGGGTAATCATTTGCTGCTGATTAAGTGTCCATAGCTTTTGCTCATTTTTTATGAGATGGTTTTGTTTCTCATTACTAAGTTCTTTATCTATTCTGGATGTAAGTCCTTTTTTGGTATGTAATTTGCAAATATTTTCATCTAGCCTGTGGCTTGTTTTTTATTTCATAACAGTAACTTTCACAAAGCAGAAATTAAACAAAAAATTTTTTTTATTGTAATTGAGTGAAAGTTTACAGTCCAAGTCAATTTTCCATGTCAAACCTCGGGTATCTGCCTGTCTGTAACTCTGTATGCTCTCTTCATCCTGTGACAGCACACTCTTCTTTTTCACTCTTTACTTCCAGTATCTACTCAACCAATACTTGTCCTCTCCTCTTCACCCTCTCTCTCCTCTAAAAGGAAACCAGTTGGACAGCCTCATATGAATATATATTAAGCAATAAAGTATACATGCCACTGGCATCACTTTATGTCCCTTAGTCCAGTCCGATCTTTGAAGGGTTGGCTTCAATTCTGGTTTCAGCTCTGGGTTAGCAGCAAGTTTAGGGGCCATGTTCTCAGGGCACCCTCCAGGTTGTAGGACCATCAGTTCTGCTCTTTTAACAGAGTTCTTGACCTGCACACCTCTTTTCCTTGTGCTACATCAGGGACTCTACATTGTGTCCTCTGTGAGGGCTGTCACAAAGCAGAAATTTTTAATTTTGATAAAGTCCAATTTATTATTACTATTTTTTTTATGGATTACGCTTTTGTATAGTGTCTCAGAAATCTTTGCTTATTCTAAGCTGTTGAAGATTTTTCTCCTAGAAGTTTTAAGTTTTACATTTAGGTTTATTTTCCATTTTGAGTTAGTTTTTGTATAAGTTTGTGAGTTAAGTGTTGCTTGTGGACATGCAACTGTTTCAGACCAATTTATTGAAAACATAATCCTTTTCCATTGGATTGTCTTTGCAGTTTTGTAAAAAAAAATCAAGTGAACCTCTACGTGTGGGATTATTTCTGGATTCTCTATGTTGTTTCTTTGATTTATGTCTCTATCGTTTTGCTAATACTACTCTATCTAATCTCACATTCTAAAGTCAGTTCCTAGAGGAGAATTCTTTTGGAACAATTATGCATCTGATAAGTGCTTTGGCATACTGAATACATTCAAGACTGTAAAATATTTAAAATTTGAAACTTATGTTTTGGTGAAAATCTTAGATCAAAGATGGAGGGTGCACAGCTGATGACTCAGACACTGTGAGAGTGCTAAAAAAACATTGAAATACCCATTAACTCTCTTACAGTAATCTAGGTATTGGCTATACAGAAATTAGTAACATAAATCATATGCTTGCCTTCATGGAAATTTAATTTCTAGCTAAAGAACTAGGTAATCAGTGAATAGAACAACATGTAAATAAAATTATTTCAGATCATAATAAGTGCTAGCAAGAAATTAAAATAGGGTACTGTAACAAAAGACATGGAGGGAACTGTTTTGGCTAGTGTTGTCAAGGAGGGCCACTTTGATGAGGCAATATTTGAGCTAAGACCTTAATAAAGAGAAGGAAGCAGTTACAGTGACAATCTTGGGGAAACTGTATGGTAAGTAGAGAGAAGCACAGATATAAAGGCCTTGAGGCCCTCTGATCTTGTCAGATGAAAGGTGAAAGCCAGTGTGTATTACTATGGGTATGTATGTTGGGGGAGGGAGGGTGTCAGAGGAAATGAGAGCCTGGGGATTATTACAATCAGGCCTCACTGATCTCATCTCCCACCAGTTTTGCCCCTGATGTTTTGTCTTTCCATTTGGATTTTTTTTCCTCTAAACAAGGGATTCTTTTTCATACTATTAGTTTTTCAGAGACTGTTTCTTCAAGGGTTCTTGGTGACACAGTGGTTAAGAGCTCAGGCTGATAACTTAAAGGTCAACAGTTTGAATCTACCAGTTGCTCCTTGGAAACCTTATGGGACAGTTCATCTCTGTACTATAGATTTGCTATGAGTCGGAATCAACTTGAGGGCAATGGTTTTTGTTGTTGTTGCTTGTTTCTGTCAAGCTGGAATGTGTGGCAAGAACCATTTTCTCCTTTTTTAATAATAGAATTTCCCTGAGTTTTAGCAGGGCACATAGATAGAGTCTCCTACCCAACCTCGACTACTTGCCTACATTTGAACTATTATATGAAAGAAAAATAGACTTGTCTTGTTTGATATACGACATCTTGGCTCTCTTTATTGTATAGACTTAGCCTGTGTGCTAACTGTTTGTCATATGCCTTGTGGACTCTTATTTATCCTTTAAAACCAAATCCTAAATATCATGTCCTTTCTTCTACTCTTCCCATCCTCTCCAGGTAAAGTTGTTGTTAGGTGCCGCCAAGTTGATTCCAACTCATGGCAACCCCACATACAACAGAAAGAAACGCTGCCCCGGCCTACACCATCTTCACAATCATCGCTGTGTCTGAGCCTGTTGCAGCCACTATGTCAATTTGTATCATTGAGGGTCTTCTTCTTTTTCATGGACCCTCTACTGTACCAAGCATGATGTCCTTCTCCAGTGACTGGTCCCTCCTGATAACCTGTTCAAAGTACATGAAATGAAGCCTCACCATCCTTGCTTCTGAGGAATATTCTGGCTGTGCTTCTTCCAAGACAGGTTTCTTTGTTCTTCTGGCAGTCCACAATATATTCAGTATTCTTCACCAATACCATAATTCAAATCCATCAACTCTTCTTTGATCTTCCTTATTCATTATCCAATTTTCATATGCAGTTGAGGTGACTGGAAATGTCATGGCTGAGGTCAGGCCCTGTCATGGACTATACTATGTCCCCCCAGAAATGTGCATAGCCATTTGGCTGTGCCATGATCCTCAGTATTTTATGATTGTCTTCATTTTGTGATTTCCCTATGTTGTATGTTAAAAGAGGGCTAGGGTGGGACTGTAAATCCCCTCCTAATGTTACCTCCCTGCTCCAGTGTAAAGGGAGTTTCCCTGGAGTGTGGCTTGCACCACCCTTTATCCTGTTATCTTACAAGAGATATAAGGAATGGGAAGCAAGCAGAAAAGGGGGAACCTCACACCGTTAAGAAAGCAGCACTGGGAAAAGAGCACATCCTTCAAACCTGAGGTTCCTGTGCCAAGATGCTCCCTGACCAAAGACTGATACAACACAATTACTTTCCTCCAGAGGAGACAGAGGGGAAGCTCTCCCCTAGAGTGGATACCTTGAATTCGGACTTGTAGCCTACAGGACTGTGTAAGAATAAATTTTCCTTTGTTAAAGCCATCCAGTTTGTGGTATTTCTGTTAGAGCAGCACTAGCTGACTCAAACAGGTCCACCTTAGTCTTCAGAGTGACATCTTTGCTTTTCAACACTTTACAAAGGTCTTTTGCAGCATTTGACCAGTGCAATATGTTGTTTGATTTCTTGACTGCTGGTTCCATAGGCATGGATTATGTACCCGAGTAAGATGAAATCCTTGACAATTTGTCTTTTCTCCATTTATCATGATATTGCTTATTGTCTAGTTGTGAGGTTTTCTACTGTATGTCGAGGTGTAATCCATGCTGAAAGCTCTAGTCTTTGATCTTCATTAGCAAGCACTTCAAAATCTTCATGACTTTCAGCAAGCAAGGTTGCATCATCTACCTAACACAGATTGTTAATGAATCTTCCTCTAATCCTGATGCCAAGGTTTTCTTCATATAGTCCAGCTTCCCAGATTATTTGCTTAGCACACAAATTGAATAAGTATAGTGAAAGGCTATGTCCCAGAAGATGTGGAATGAAGGATATCACTGCTGATGTTAGATGGATTTTAGCTGAAGTTAGAGAGTATCAGAAAGATGTTTACTTGTGCTTTACTGACTGTGAAAAGGCATTTGACTGTGTGTATCATAACAAATTATGAATAAAATTATGAAGAATAGGAATTCTAGAACACTTAATTTTGCTTGTTAGGAACTTCTACATAGACCAACAGGTAGTTGCCCAAACAGAATAAGGGTATACTGCATGTTTTAAAATCAGGAAAGGTGTGCATCAAGATTGTATCCAGGGAAAGTTAGTTAACTGTGTTTTCCCTTCTACACCCTCATAGTACTTTTCATGTACAGCTATCATGGCGTTCCACTTAGTCAAGAAGCTTTGATTAGGAGCCTAATATAAGTCATGCACTGTGGTGAATAGGAAGTTTGTGGTCTAGAGGGGAAGACACTTTGGGAGAAATAATTGCAAAGTAGTTATAACATATTTATGTGAGAAGGAAGTTGGGGGATAGCACAGACATCCCTAACTTTTCCTTCCTCCTCAACTCCCATAATCAATTCCAACAAGATGATAAGAAAGAAATAAGGCTTTATAACCCAGAATTTGGGTAATTAACATAACAAGAAGGAGAAAGGCAGGTAGCATGAGGGCTGCATTTATAAGTCATATGAGCCTCAAGGAAAAACTATGGGTTCTATCCCAACCATCAGTAATGGGAGCAGCAGGACAGGCTTTTGAGGCTCAAAGAGAGCTGTGTTTCTCCCAGAGGCCATAATGAGCTGCTGCTGGTGGTCACTATAGGAGATGACTGTGCTCCAAAGAGTGGTAAGCTCCTGGGAGTCATCTGCCATAGAAGCTGGAAAAGTAGTGTCATAGCAAAATGGTCACCAGTTGAAGGACTTATTTCCAAGGACTTGCGAGACTTTGGAGAGACTCAGAAGCAGTAGAAAGGTAGATTGAGATAGGGTTAATTCATACAAGTAGGTAAGTGGGTGTTCGTGCTAGAATAACTTGAGTACAAAAAAGCCATTAACTAGTATAATCTCATTTGGTAGCTTTGGCAAATGAGGCTGGGGACTTGTGAATTATATCTTGGAATTCTACCTGGAAATTTTATGAATATTTTTCAAGTTGTTATCTGCACAATGGATAGAAATAAAGCCTGTCACTGTCAAGGGCAATGACCAAAATAACATTAGAAAGTTGGCAAGTGGAAGTGAATGTAGACTTCTAGAAACAAATTGTGGATATGACAGAACTGTGACAACCTGAAATTTAAAAGACTGTACAAACCGTTATTAGGTCCCTAAGTAGATAAAGAGGGCCCAGTACATTATTCAGGAGGAAAAAAGAACACAACTTTACTTACTGGCTAAAGGTATTAACTGGTCTGCAGTACCAGGAAACAGAGCTGCAATGTTGAGTATCATCAGAAGTTCTCATATAAGCAAACAGCTCTATTGCCATAAGAATCACTGACCTAGTTATTGGGACAGGTGAACGTAAGAGCTGTTCAGTTATTCCTGAGACTTAAGAGGATCCAAAAGTTGAGGGTAGTTTTGGGAAAGGCTACCCTTAGCAATGGGGGGAGAGAGCTCTTAGTTGGGATATTCTACTGAGATGCTGCAAGATGTAGAGAAGTGATGGCAGAACGTTCAAGTCTGGTATGAGGAATTTTTAAGGCAACCAAGGCCTTGGTGTCAGTTGGCAGAGTGTTAAATGCTGTCACCAAACTAGGGGCAGGGATGGTTTAGAGCCACAGAGCTGTTCAGATTTTTTTTTCTTTGTTCTATCACAGACTGGAAGAAAATATGTCTACTTCTTCATTGGGTCTTATAATAGTCTTATAGAAGGCAGAGGAAACAGTGCCAAAGATACCAACAGTATGAATCAAGTCCTGAGGGCTAGGGCTATCCTAAGGTAAGGCTGTGGGGAAAGTTCCACGTTTCAGACCCAGGATAACCTTTTAGATTCTTCTAATTGTTGGAACTAATACGACAAAAGGAGGTAGGAGGTAACTCAAGCAACAGAAAGACCAAAACTTAATGTGATTGAAAATTCTTAAGGTGATTGTAGATTCACATCAAGACTGCAGTGACTTCACTGGACAGATGAAAGTCCCAATGGTGTCCCTATTGGTTTTGGGGAAAGAAGTATGAGGGTGGACACTTCTGATCCCCTAAAAGGCAGAGCACTGAAAAAAAAATTGGGTGAGGCAGAAGCTTTTGGGAAGCTGAGGACAAAACAAAACAAAAAACCATGTTATAGTTTTCCTAAGGTTGAAGCCATCAGGAAGAGGTAGGGAGTAGAGATGGGCCTAGAACTTGAGCTGTTTTCAGCTTTCACAAGAGAAGGCCCAGCTAGGTGAAGATCTCATCTTTGTCTTGTGGGAGGAGAAATGGAGGAATAGGGACACTGAGCAAAAAATAAAGTCCTGAGAGGTACTTGAAAGTGAGTTCCCAAGTGACAAGCACACAAGCCACCTCCTGTCACAACGACAGAATGGAGCAGATGTGGTTTGAGCACCAGTTGTAAGGCTTGAGTTTCTGATGGAACTTGTGGAAATGAGGGAAGAGGTGAAAACTCTGTGGTTTTATTTTGGAATCTAATGGTGTTCAGCAGAGATCAGTACATTGGTAGGGATAGAGTCTAGACTCTAAAGTGTTTACACAAAGCATGTAGGAGTAGATCATCTGGGTGTTCTCATCATGTTCCAGGTGTTGAAGCCACAGGAAAATTAAGGCAGGAAGATCCCAAAATTGCCACCTCTCTGCTTCTGCTCTGGGTCCTCAAACTTTTAAAGCTTTAACTTGGGGGCTCCCCAGAAATCAAAGTGGTATGAGAAGGTGTCATGCAAGGACCAAACCCAGAGTAGTTTCTCAAAGACTTGGATATAACTGGGCTTAGGTAATCTGTATAATTTAGAAGTTGGAGACCTAAATCCTTTAGAAAATGGTTCAAGAAGTCTGTAGTATCTAAGAATGATGACTTTTGAGATCATTTGTAAGAGTTACTGATTAATTGCATCATTTCTGGATTCTATACTCCATAGAGTCCCTTCAGTGATATTTAAATAAATAAATAAATAAAAGACAAGTAAAACTTGGCTTTTTGCCCAATTTCTAGCTCTGAATAACCCAACTCACAGTGACCCTGTAGGTTAGAGAGCTGTTCCACGGGGTTTCCAAGGCTGCAAATCTTTATTGAAGCAGACTGCGACATCTTTCTCCTGTAGTAGCCTAAATAGATATTCCCAAATAGACTAGTGTGCTGTGTTCCATACACAAAATGGCTTAGCGACCTCCTACGGATTCTGTACTTTCTAGCAGTGAGAGTCAGAGGAGGTATTAAAGTCCCTACTGCTGCATAGTACATAAACAGGATAGATTCTATGTTTTGTGTAGGTCTACTAATCTGAAGAGATGACGGTTTCAGAAACTCCTGTTACTTTCTAAAAATCACTGGAGAAAGTGATTGGCCTTTTGAATTTATCTGGAAGTGTTTGTTTATTCATTTACATATTTGCCTAGACTTTGGAGGAGTATGAGCAATGGCTTTTCAAGAGCAGTGAATGTGTGTTTTGTCTGCTCAGGTTTTCTTTACAGAGCTGCCCCTCAATGTATGTGGATTGGGTGCAGCTGACCTCATACCCTGTTTCCAGTGGTAGCCACATGACTCAGGCCCAACACATTAGAACATTCTGCATACATAACGACTCACTTATTGGTTCAGGGATGAGCATGTGGCACAAGTAATGCCAATGAGACTCAATTCTCAGAACTTTTCTGCAGCTCTGTGGAGAAACTTGTACCCAGCTGGAGTTGCTATAGTGGTAGAACATAGACCTGGAGCTGCTGGAGGCATTGCAATCACCTGGCGAAGTATCAGAGGGAAGGAGAACTGAAAGTGAGTCTGGTTACAACTAATATTCAGCACCACTAAACAGCTGTACATGAAGTGAAAATGCCTCCCCTTTCAGCTTACATTAGTTGTCTGTCTCTTGCAACTGAAAAAAATCATGCCAATACAACAGTGATGTTAGACCAAATAGGAACTTGAAGTTGTCCCTGTAAAATTTCAGTGATTTTGCTCAATTTCAGTTAAAGGTAATGACATGTAATGACAGGTAATGATGCAGACCACAGAGAAGAAATCCATTTTTAACAACCGTTCTACTCCCACAGATTATGAAAAATTAGAAACATTAATAATATTTATGCTTTTGAAAAATTCTATCAGGATTAAAAATCCCTTACTGTTGTAACTTAGCATTGTCAAGGCAAACTCAGGGCACCAGTTTGCAAAAGTTGACTTAAATTCAAAGGAAAGTGGGATTCCTCTCTACTTTGGACTTTTTTGGGGGTTTAAGGCCTTGGGAGCCTCGGTGAACTGCTTAGTCTAGGCATCTGTCCAAGTTATTGCTGACCCACACTGATGCTGATTTTGGAGTCCTTAGGGAGGACACTATGTCAGAAAAATGAAGAAGAGAGGAAGTCTATAGTTTCTGTTATTACAAGTCTAATTAATAGTGTGAAACTGTATTTAAAAGAAAGAGTTCGGGCTTCAAAGTAGGAAATGACAGGTAAGTTTGAGAGACAGCAGATGTGTCAAGTATTAGACCATATTCCACTTACACGTTTCCCAGCTCTAGACTGGTTTCCTCTGGTAACTGGCCACTGCAGGTATGAGTCCAGCCATCTCATCATCTCTGAGGCAGATCTGGCAGGAAACCCTGGCCTACCTTGGCTACTTGGTAGCAGTTGACCTTATGGTCCCAGGGCAAGCCATTACTACCTCTACTGTGAGTGCAGGGTTGGAGAGACCAGTGATGGACAGACCCAAAAACCAAGTTGGGAGTGGGTGAAGAGGGTAGTTCACTGAAGAATATGCAAGGTCTCCCAAGGGAGATGGTCAGAGTCTCCTCCAAGGGAGACGGCTTCAAGACCTGATTAATGAGGTTGTAGAGAACATTTGACATTTTTGGCTGCCCGGAGTCTGAACACCCTTCCCATTTTGGAGGACTCTCAAGTCTCAGATGAGATTGGAGGCAGGGCATGTAAACTCAGCTATGCTGCCTGAGTATGGTGCCAAGAGACAAAGGAAAGAAATGGAGTGCTATTTTAGGATTTGGTGCTGCCCACTAAGCTCAAAATAACCAATTAGAGGTACAACATATAGTCTGAAAGTAGGAAGGTGAAAATGATTCACCAAATAATTGACCACTAATGTGGGGGAAAGCTATGAAAAAAACTGCCTCCTGCTTCTGGCCCAATGGTTAGGCATTAGGGCTGATGAGGAAGCCTCTCCCAGGCATTATTTCAGGCTCTGTTGAGAACAGAGAGGGAAAACTGGACAGTGATCTAAATAATTCTTGGATCATAAGTAACAGAATCTAGCTGGAGAATGTTTAGAAATTTATATAAGCAGCCATGTTAAAAAACCGAACCCACTGCCGTCAAGTAGACTCCGACTTACAGGGACACTATAGACAGGAGAACTGTCCCATAGAGTCTCCAAGGAGCACCTGGCAGATTCAAACTGCCAACTTTTTGGTTAGCAACCATAGCACTGAACTACTACACCACCAGGGTTTCCAGCAGCCCTTATAGCAGCCCCATTAGACATGGGAAATAGGGGCCCTTGCCCTGGATTCCATGCCTACATGGTCTCACTTTGATGCTCCTCTGGATCACTCTCTCTCCAAAGGATACAAAATCTTTGGGGCCAAGGCCTCCCTCTTCTAGACCATGCTCTGATATCCAAGATCCTGAAATTCCTTGCTCAAATGGCCCCAGCCATGTTTATAGGATCTATATAGCCCTTGTCCTGAATTTCTTCTCCCAAGTACAGATGGCATTGTCAGTATGAGCTCCTTTAGACCTAAAGGGGTTGCCAAGGGACACCTGCTTGTACAGGGAGTAAAAGAGGTTTAGATATGTGTACAATCCCCCACCCTCAACTCCTCCCAGTACATGATGGAGCCAGAGTTGAGAAGAAAGGGCGTTAGCTCTTCCCATTGTACCATGCTCTAACAGAATTTTGAAGATCTTGGTCCTCGATTTGAACCAAGTTTTCCAGGTTTACACAAAGGCATATTTGTCAATGTAGGAGAATTGAATATATTTTACTTAACAATTTAAATTAGTTTGATTTATGACTTTAGACATATGGTATGTTGGTTTTCAATTGCCCCAGGCCCTGCAAATGTTAGGGGCAACTCCAACTATATAAAAAAAGACAAAGCTGGGCCTCAGGAGATGAAAGGAATAGATTGCTACTAGTGTTTGTTCTGGACTCAAACCTACTCCTTTCACGGAATTCCTTTCGCTCTTCTTTGGGTTTTTGAAGACTGACTTCCTTGGAACTCACCCTTCATGGTAGACAGTGGCCACAGCCCCCACCAGAGATTCCATGTTACAGGCTCAAGATCCCCAGAAAGACCAGTTATTGTTTTGGGTCCTCTATCCAAATATTTGTGAAATAAACTTTACTTGGCTCAGCTGGGGTGCCATCAACTATGGCCAAGAGGAAAGAAATGTATAACTGAGAAAGAGGATGTCACAGTGAACTGGGAAGAGGTTTTAAAAGGTGTCCATTACACTGAGGCAATTGACTCATCAGCCTGAGTCATAGATCCACTCACATTCTCAGGCCTTAACCCATGACCAGTGCTCTTACTATTGGTTGATCCACCCAGGGAGTCCTGGAAGTGAGTGAATCAACTGGAGAAGCCAAGGAGGAAAATAGGGGACATAGGGGAACACAGGGGAAAATTCTCTACCAGAAATATTGTAAACTCACTTTCCAATGATCCATTGTTTAGAGGGAGGTGCTGGTGTATATCACCAAGTGTGACCTTTCTATTTACTAGATATCTCTCAAACCTGTACAGGGCTCCCCACCCTCACCACCTCTACTGTAGTTCATGTTAAACTCACTTATTGCCTATATTGTTGCAACAACATACTACATGTGTTCTACATCTTCAGATTTCATCTCTTTAATTTGTTCTGCAACCAGTGATGATTCCAAAAAGCAGATCTGATTATACTGCTCTTTTGCTTAAAAATATGTAATGGCTTTCCTGTTGCTTTGAGGGCAAAGTTGAAGTTCCTTATCTTGGTTTACAAGGCTTTTCATACTTACCTTGTTTTATCGCTTGCCATTCTCTATCTCATTCAACTTTAGAGTAGTCTGCACTACTTTCATTGCCCAAGAAAAACATATTCTCTCCTCTACACATGTAGTTCTTCCTGTCTGGACCATATTTCCATCTGGTACTGTCACTTAAATAAACTAGAAAAGGAACTATCTTAGATATGATTTGAAGTGTTTGTGGGGCATCCAGTAGGTACTTGTATAGACAGGAGATGGGAAAGGGCTGGTGCTGTAAGAGGTTGAAGAGGGTGCCATCCAGAGGTCAGATTGGGTGGTTAGCTTTCAACTGGAAGAAAGTCCAGGAAGGAAGAATGTGCATAGGTTTATTGGCTCTGGGGGGATATACAGAGGAAACATAAGTTTGTTGGTCTCCAGAAAAGGCAAGATCTATTGAAGTGGGAGGCACGCATTTGAGATGAGTGGAGTAGGCATGCAATATTAGAGAAAGCAGACCTAAGATGAGCAAAAGGAATCCCAAACATGGCTAGGGACAAGCTGGCAATGGTATTGATGAACTTAGTTTTTCTTTATTTAAGCTTATCTGCCTGCATATAGGAGCAGGAGGAAGACTGCTGTTTTGATGTGGGACTAGGTTTGACAAGGTGGTGTTCTGGAAGGACAAGAGGGAGAAAGAGTTGAAGGTACTGTAGGAAAATTTTGTTTTTTTTATTATGATTGAATGAAAATGTACATTCCCATATAGATTTGCATGCCCACCTATACGCAGTTCCCACTGCTCTCCCTGCCCAGTGGCAGCACACATTTCCTCCCTGCTCCATGCATGTCTTATTCTCCCAACAATCTCTTATCCCCTCCTCTCCACTCACTCCCCTTCCTCCAGTAAGAGGTCAGCAGGACGATATCCTATAGATGCTTAGAAGTTTTGGTCCTTGGTGATCATCCATCCTTGCTAGGTTGGGACCATTTGCTGTACCCTCAGATGGCAGCCTGGCAGCTTTTAAGACTCCAGATGCCACTTACCAATGTGGGGTGCAGAAGGTTCTGTTAGCAAAATGCTAGGTGTGCCAATTAGCCCCGATTTCCCCTGAGAGCATGGTCCCCAGCCCTGTGCCCCAGCTACTCTGTCCTTGTAATATTGGATTAAGATGGAGGGGTAATCATGTTATTTGAAGTGTTAGTGTTGATCTTTTCTCTAATGTGTGCTGTCCCAGATTTCACCCAACCAGGTTTCTATCAACTATCTAATCTAACCCCCCCCCGCCATCCCTCCTTCCCAACCCTTGCAGCAATCAGAGTCTTTTCTTCTATGCATGAGTCTGTTTATAAGTTCTTATCGTAGGGATCTCATATAATATTTGTCCTTTTGTCACTGACTACTTTCACTCAACATAATGTCCTCCAATTGAAACCAAGTTATCAGATGTTTCCTAAAATCATCATTGTTCTTTATCATAGCATGGTGTTCCATTGAGTATATATACTATACTTTCCCTCCATTCCTCTGTTGTTGGGCATCTGGGTTGATTCCATCTTTTTGCTATTGTGGATTGTGCTGTGATAAACATTCATGTGCATGTATTAGTTGGTGTGAATGGCCTTGATTCTGTAGGATATATTCCAAGCAGTTGAATTACTGGGTCAAATGGTATATCTAGATCTAGCTTTTTAAGGAAGCACCAGATTGCTTTCCAAAGAGGTTGCACCATTTTGCAATCCCACCAGCAGTGTAGGAGAGTTCCAATTTCTCCACAGCCTCTCCAGCATTTGTTGTCTTGTGTTTTTTGGATCATGGCCAACCTTGTTAGGGTGAGATGGTATCTCATTGTCATTTTGATTTGAATTTCTTTAATAGCTAATGATCATGAGCATGCCTGCAAATGTTTTTTGGCTGCCTGGATCTCCTCTTTAGAAAAATGTCTGTCCATCTCTTTTGCCCATTGCTTAATTGGATGATTTATCTTTTTCTTATTGGTATTTTGTAGTACCTTATAGATTATGATGAGCAGGCATTGATCTAACTTACAGTTGCCAAATATTTTTTTTCCCATTCTGTAGCTGGTCTTTTAATTCTATTAAAGCCTTTGGATGAACAAAAGTGTTTGATTCTTAATAGTTGTTTGTGGTTTGTTTGAGAGATTTGAAGTCTGTCTACATTGTGTATTAAAACTTCCATTGTTGTTCCTACTTTTTCTTAGATGCGCTTTATTGTTTTAGATTTGATATTTAGATCTTTATCCAGTTTGAGTTGGTTTTTGTATAAGGTGTAAGATATGGGTCTTGTTTCAATTTTTTGCAGATGGAGATCCAATTTTGCTAGCACCATTTGTTGAAGAGATTGTTTTTTCGCCAGTTTAATGTCTTAGGGCCTTTGTCAAATATCAACTGTTCATAGGAAGAAGGTGTCATCTCTGGGGTGTCAATTCTGTTCCACTGGTCTATCTTCTCTTTTTGTACCAGTACCAGGCTGTTTTGACTACTGTGGCAGTGTAACAGGTTCTAAAGTCAGGTAATGAGAGGCCTCCCAGTTTGTTCTTCTTTAGCAGTACTTTACTTATCCAGGGCTTCTTCCTTAAGAAATTTTTTTTAAAGAAGGTAAACCTTGGGGTTAAGCCTGTGGTTCTTAGGACTGGAACTAGTCTAAGACAAGGTTTCATCATTTTGAGGCACTATATTTAGTATAAAGTGTCTTATGTGCATGTCTTGGGAAAGATTATCCTTTATTCTGAAAATACGTCATCTCTCCATCTTGATAAGGAGCTGTGGTGGTGCAGTGGCTAACAGCTAGGCTGCTACCCAAAAGATCAGCTGTTGGAAACCACTACTTGCTCTGTGAAAGATGTGGCAGTCTGCTTTTGTGGAGCTTATAGTCTTGGAAACCCTATGGAGTAGTTCTACTCTGTCCTATAGGATTGCTATGAATTGGGATCCACTCAACAGCAATAGATTTGGTTTGGTTTGAACTACATCTTGATACTCTTTTTTTTTTTTTAATCAGCTTATGGTGGTATTAAACCCATTGCTGTGGAGTCGATTCTTCTCTC
The DNA here is from genome assembly GCA_028571685.1 of Heterohyrax brucei. Classification (NCBI taxonomy): domain Eukaryota; kingdom Metazoa; phylum Chordata; class Mammalia; order Hyracoidea; family Procaviidae; genus Heterohyrax; species Heterohyrax brucei. The sequence goes on along the minus strand of CM053140.1, from coordinate 78,655,402 downwards.
ATAGTGACTGTATAGGACAGGGCAGAACTGCCCTGTAGTGTTTACAACGAGAGCCTGGTGGATTCAAATTGCTGATGCTTTGGTTAGTAGCTGTAGCACTTAATAACTATACTACCAGTGTTTCCATGGTGGTATTAAATGGCAATTATTTCCCCCAATGTCTTTATTCATTTCCCTCTACATGCACACAGCCCTACCCCACTCAGAAAGAGGGAAAAGGGTCAGAGACAGTGGTGATTTTGAGATAGGATTTCAGAGACTTCGTGATTCTCAATTGTGGGGTCCTGGGATGATTTGAAAGGTGCCCTGGTGATACAGTGATTAACCTTTTGGGCTGCTAACTGAAAGGTTGATGGTTTGAACCCACCATCCACTCTGCAGGAGTGGTGGTCTGCTTCTGTTAAGACTGGCAGCCTTGGGAACCCTATGGGGCAGTTCTACACTGTCCTATAGGATCACTGTGAGTTGGATTTGACTCTACTGTGATGGGTTTGGTTTTTGTTTTGGAATAATTCAAAGAAACACCAACCACAAGGCCTTATGTCAAGGCAGGATACTGGGATAGATTACTCTATTGCCCTGGGAAAGAAGACTCAAGGGAAGAATTTGAGTTGTGGTTGGGGAATAAAGTCAGAAGTCAATGCTGCAAGAGTAGAATCTGTGAGGAGTGTGAGGTTAAGACTCAAAAATCAAGGTCAGAAAGAGGCTGAAAAACAGTAACCTGCTGGAGGCAAAAGATGGAAGAGAATAAACAAAGGGTGCTATCTTGCCCTGATCTTCTGACCTCAGGGAGAGTTAACCAATTTAAGAGCAGAGCATTGAACTACACTGTTATTGACTGTCCACAAGAATCTCCATTGCTCGAGGCAGATTCATTAAGGGCAGAAATGGGGTCTTACTGAGAATTTAGAACAAGAGGTGGCCCCTGTCATTTCGGTCTGTTCTCCCCTGCTACCATTTACATTAAGTTAATCTACGTTTATATATGTAACTTTAATATAATCTATATTAGACACTCACACACACACACACACACACACATACATACATGCTATTTATATACGGCACTTGGCTGGCTTGGCTATATATAAATTGACTTGACGGCAACAGGTTTGGTTTATACCACGCATATAGATTATGCATTTGATATACAACATAAACAATTACATGTTTTGTTTTCAATGTAAAAATGTATCACTTTTCAATACACACTCTCAGTGCCTTAGAAACCTTTACTTAACCATTATTGTTGTTGTCAGTTGCAGAGCTGATTTTGACTTATGGTAACCCCATCTGTGCAAAGCAGAACTGCTCCATAGGGTTTTTGAAGCTGAATGTGACCTTTTGGAAGCAGATCTCCAGACGTGTCTTTGAAGGTGCCTCCTGGGTGAGCACAGAATTGGCAGAAACAGGGTTCTGAATAAAGTGTGGGGATGAAAAGCACCTGTCATGGACTGAATTGTGTCCCCCCCCAAATATGTGTCCACTTTGTTAGGCCATGATTCCCAGTATTGTGTGGTTGTCTTCCATTTTGTGATTGTAATGTTATGTTAAAGAGGATCATGGTGGGATTGTAACATCCCTAATTCAATATAAAGAAGTTTCCCAGAGGTGTGGCCTGTACCACCTTTTATTTTATAGGAGATAAAAGGAAAGGGAAGCAAGCAGAGGGGGGATCTCATACTACCAAGCAAGCAGCCTTGGGGGCAGAGTACACTCTTGGGACCTGTGCAGAGAAGCTCCTAGTCCAGGAGAAGACTGATGACAAGGAACTTCCTGCAGAGCCAACAGAGATAGAAAGCCTTCCTCTGGAGCTGATGCCCTGAATTTGGACTTCTAGCTACTAGAATACAAATAAGTTTTTCTTTGTTAAAGCCATGCACTTGTGGTATTTCTGTTATAGTAGCACTAAATGACTTAAGATAGCGCCTCCGCTGGGAGCCTTAGTGGAGCAGCGGTTAAGTTTTCAGCTGCTAACAGAAAGGTTTGCCACTTAAACCCATCCGTAGTTCGGCAGGAGAAAAGACCTGGTGATTTGCTGTAGTAAAGATTACAGCCTAGGAAACACTGTGGGACACTTCTGCTCTGTCATATAAAGTTGCTAGAAATTGGAATCAATTCAGTGGCACACAACAACAGTAGTGCCTCTTTTGCAAGAAGCATAAGATGAGCATAACACAAAGTAGTCTCTGCCTTTAAATAAAATCACTGTGGGTGTATCGTTTTTTCAATCAAATGCTCAGAACTGCAGACACAAACGACCAAGCCTTTTATGTTTCATGTTTGCACTTACGTGAATGGTGAACTGTAAATGCTAGGAGCTGCATAATTTTCCCAGATTTCAAAGGTGGTGGCCCTGCAGAGGTGTCCATGGAACCTGCAGGAGACTGTGTAACACATAAGTTACATAAAACATTTATAAAAGATTCTTGCAATTTTATTGTTCATAGCAAAGAGAAATGCTATTATTTTTTTTCTTTTTTTAAACCAAAACCGTCCAACAAGGGAACTGGTATGATTTAGCCCACTAACAAAGAAACATATTAAACAGTTTTTAGATTTCAGATCTGTGGAGTTACAGGGTGATTACTGTACACTCTAGAAAGATGCTGCAAATTGTTCCAGACTATGAAATAGTGACTGCAGGAAGTAAGCATTCTTTAAAGGGCTATAATGGTGTTGCATTTTAGAAATAAGTTGGGCTGGAAAATGAAACCAGCTTCTTTTCTCTGTTGAGTTTTCCTGAATTTCCTATGAGCTGTTTGGAATTTTGCAAACAATTCACAGCTGATAAAATAAAACTGCAGCAGAACTGAGTGTCTGCCTAGAGGCAGCAGGCAGAGGGGATCATTGTGCCTTTCGATTCCTGTAACCAAAGAACTCTACAATTTTTTGGTTTTCTTTTTGTCCTTTTAAACAAATGGGAATCAGCTGAGGATCTACAGAAAGGATTACTTGAGTAACCTGAATTTAGACTGCCCCTGGAATCTTCCTGGAGGGTTTACTACTGATTTTTGCTCATTCATTCAAAGAACATTCACTGGCTACCCAGTGTGCACCAGGCCCGGTACTGGATACTGGAGATTCACGGATGGGCTTTGTGAACAGTCTGCAGGATAAGATGCTGACAAGTCAGAGTTTACCACTTTGTGTGCTGTTTGGAAGAGAAACTACTATTCTGAGAATCACAAGGACTTTAGTATAGGTGGTTCTTAGGGGTAACAGGATGAACTATGAGAGAAAAAGTGGAAAGGTTAGTGGAGGCTAGATCAAGGTCTTGAATACCAACTAGACTGAGATTCAAACTTTATCTTGAAGACAAGATCTGTGTCCTCCTTTGTGTCTTCCTTTAATTTTCAAGTGTCATGAAAAGAGTAGATCTCTCTAGCCTGTTGGGCACCGCTCTGTTGATTCTGCTCTCCCAACAACAGAGGAGCCACCTGGAAACTCTGGTGGCATAGTGGTTAAGTACTACGGCTTCTGAACAAAAGGCTGGCAGTTTGAATCCACCCAGGCACTCCTTGGAAACTCTGTGAGGCAATTCTGCTCTGTCCTATAAGGCTGCTATGAGTCAGAATCAACTTGATGGCAGTGGGTTTGATTTTTTCTTTTTTTTTCCCCTGTAGGGTTTTATCAAGGAAAAAATATGATCTTTTTTTTTTTTTTTTTTTTTTTTTTTTTTTTAGAGTGGTTATTCTGTGTGGTGTATGGACTGGAGGAGGCAAGGCAGGGAGGTTATGAAGAAATTATTGTAGTCTGATTTCAGAAAATGAGTGACTGTGATCTGATCGTTGAGTCAGTCATCTTTCAAATACATTTTTTCAGGCTTGGAGCTAATCATATGGATTGTAGAAACTGAGAAGCTAACAGACTCCATGCTTTAAAGCAGGTGCATACAGTCTGAACTCTCAAGGTAGCCCAAATGTCACCTTCTCTAAGAAGCCTTCCCTAACCTGCACATGGACAGAGATCACTACTGTCTTTGGGGATCCAACAGCATTTTGCCAATTTCTCTTTTATGGCACTTACCACATGCTCTATAATTCTTTCTTTCTTTCTTAGTCACTTTCTCTATGAACTCTAGACTCAACATTAAGGACTCTATCTTACTAAGTTTTGTGTTCCTAGTGCTAGGAAGCATGAATAAACATTTGCCGAATGATTGAAAAGAGAGGTTATGTGGACTGGCAGATGGGATATGCACTCTAATCTTGTCTCTGCTAATAAACGTTTGCATGACTTTAAACAAGTCTCCTCACTGCTCTGGCTCTCAATTTCTTCATCTGTAAAATGAGAATAAAAATACAGCCTTCCTTCTCAGGGTTATGGAGATTAAATGAGGTAACAGAGCTTACCAGCAGCGTGCCCTGTTTGTGCCCTGCCCTGGCAAAATAGTGTGGACTACTGTTCCCTCATTTGGATCTCATTTGCTCTCTCTCTCCTAGTGACAGCCAAGCTGAAAACTATGGCCTTGTTGGAGGGGCAATTTGCTGCAGTGGCTTACATACTATCCAGGTGGCCCCCCTGTTGCTGGGAGAGCAGAAACCAACAGAGAGGAGAACACGCTAGAGAGATCTTCTTTTGTGACCCCTAAAAGCCAAAGGAGGACTAAAAGTAGGCAGAGTGAGGCACAGCAGATCTTTATCATATGCTGACGGATCTGAAGAAACCCTCAAACAGTGCTCCCTAAACCCTGAAGTTAGCAGCATCTGGAGGAATGCCACTTTCATGAAGTGTCATCTAGTGTCATAACTCTTCAGTGCCTTGGGCTGATGTGATTAACCCTATCATGAGGTTTCAAGTGCTAAGAAAGATGTAGAAGAGGAGAAGGTAAGTATTCAAAGGCCAAATAAAAGGAATGACATTCTGGAAAAAAATAAAGAAAATCACGATTTTTGGAGACTGCTATCTAAAGAGATGACTGACAATTCCCAGGTGAGATAGCGTTCCAGAAAATCTTCTTGCATTGCTCCTTTTACATGGTAAAGGCAAACTCTTTTATCAAAACTTGAATATTTTGCTGACTTACAAGACACGTAGCTGGGGATGTCTTGAAATCAGCTGACAGAAAATAATGTAGAGCTTTTCTGGGAGTTCCATTTATTAGGTGAGTTTAGATACATAGATTTGGCCTTATCACAGGACAAGTGGTCAAGGGAAGGCAGTGAGAAAGAAAAAAAGGGGTGGATTTAGGCCAGTGGAATTCTCCCCACAGGCTAAAGTCAGTCCTGTTGTTAAAGCTAGTGACCTTAAAAATAAATTTTGCAAGGCTTTAAAAAAAATATTGTGTGCTCAGATGGCACCTTTAATCACGAAGAATTTTTGGCTGAGTTCCAGGCTGATTCTGCTGACACAGAGAGCTCTGAGATCATACCCTATATTCAGTGCACAGAAGAAATATTTCATCCATCTTTGAAATGGAGGGGAAAATGAAGCAAATTTGAAGTTTCACAGCAAACCATACTGAGGTGAAAATTGAAGGACACTCCATTTGGAGTTACAGAAAGGTACTATTAATTTTAAGTATGTAAGTGGCATTTATTCTCTTCATTCTCAGAGGGCTTCACAATAAACTAAGGAGCTTGCATAAATCCAAAGGTAATCTCCTATTTCACAGGTATCTAAATGAACATAGACAGATTTTGTGATTTACCTTTAGATTAATAAAAGGGAGAGCTAGGAAAAAAGCAACCCCCAAAGTGGCAGGTTGTGACCCAGGAGTTTGAATTCTTGGAGCTGAATTTAATCCACACTCAGGTCAAATATAATTTTCCAGGATGGAAGTAGTCCAGGACACCAGAACTAACATTCCCTACCTTTGCCAAAGAGCCTGAGGTGGTTTAGTGACAAGTGGTCAGAATCTTATTTCTGTTTCTCAACTGAAAAAAAAGTAAGGCAAGCATCATCTGACAGGCATTTCCCAATGGCAGGGCACTGGTTCGGAAGCATGTTTTGCCTTGATTCATCATAACTTCTTGCATCACTCTGTTATTCTTTGGAGGTCTCCAATTCAAAGGTCTATTTAAGTTGGACAGTTGGGTCACACGATCTTTGGTGGCAAGGTTGAAGGATAGCTTTCCTTCATGTGACAATCTTGAGCACTAGTTTAGATACTATGCTTTTTCTCTACTATATCCCGTAAAATCTTAGCTTGTGAGAAAGGCCTGGGTGATTACTCCGTATATTAATAATTGAGTTTCCACTACTAAATGGTGAAAAGTGACCTAGACAAAAGGTGCTGTGGAAATCTGACAGCCATTATCTTTTCTACACTTTCTCCCTTCATCTTCATTTTGTTTGGGAATATACAGGAACACCCATGAACACAAATAATCCAACTTACCCTTGATGGATTGTTCTGTCTTTTTCTCCCAGATATGGTGAAGTAAGGAGACTGCTGGGAAGCCTGTCACAAATTAGAGTTGGTCTTTCAGCATCTTCTTCCTAGAGTAATGGTTCTGGAGATTTAAATTAATGTACGTTGACCCAAAGTTGGAGCCCTGGTGGTATAGTGGTTAAGTGTGCTGCTGCTAACCAAAAAAACAGGCAGTTCAAATCCACCAGCCATTCCTTGGTAGCTTTGTGAGGCAGTGCTACTCTGTGCTATAGAATTACTATGAGTGGGAACTGAGGGCAAGAGTTCTTTTTACCGGCCCCAAGTTGATCTGGCTTCTGAATCACATTAGGACTTCAGAAATATAAGAAAGCGTATTAGAATCTTGGTATGTTTCCTTAGCACGGCCCTGTCCATCCACATTTACTACCTTTTTTTTTTTTTTTTGGTAACACCTTACTGGATCTCCAGTTCATATACATTTCAGGGGCTCTCAGGAACTCAACTCAGAGCAACTTTAAGGAATGCAGAATCACCTTAAGTGGTAGGATGATGAAACGCGGCAACTCTTCCACAGGCACGAATCAATATAACAAAGCCGTTCAGAGCAGGAGCTTTCGCTAGAGCTTAAATCAGGCTGTCAACGCAAACACAACGGGCTTTGTTACTCCTGTGTTAAGAGGAAATGGAGCAGTTTTTGGCTTCCCCAGACTGTATTGTAGGGTATGCAAGCAAGATGGTAATTCCAGGCATAAACTTGAAGAGACAAATCTGCTTTTGACTTTTCAGTGTTCCCCGGAAAGTCATTTAGCAGTTTCTGAAAGGCACGGAAATACTCATTTTCACACGGAAGCATTATCTAGTAGCTTTAAGCTTGTGGGGAGGGACTGAGGGAGCCGGGAAGGGATTTTGTGGTGGTGGGGGCATTCTATCACCTGTATCTCAGAAATCGCACACGCACTGTGATTTGAAGACATTTTCCTGGTTTGAGCACGGGAACTGCCGAGGCCTGCTGAGACTCCCCGTTGTTTTAGGCGCAAGTGAGTCCGAAAGTCCTTGGGTGGGAGGCGCGGAAGATCTGCGAAATGCCTCCCCAAGGAATGCTTAACTCTGCTTAAGGGGACAAGCAGAGACTGCGCTCCAGCCGCGGCCGAGGGGGTGACAGGGAACATCTCACTGACGTGTAACTTGCATTGCAAATGGTTCTGAGGGCCTTTGCGTTGGAGGAGAGGGCTGTCCCAGACAGTGAATAGGTCTGTGGAGAAAAACTCAGTTCAGGGACCTGCCAAAGGCCAGAAACGCTCGCGCCGGGTCAAGAGACAGCGCAGTCCCTCTCCGTCCGCTCCCCTCCCCCGCATCCAGTTTCCGGGCAGAGACGCCCCGCGCCACCTCTGCCTCCTTCAGCTCCTCACTCGCCCAGGCGGACCAAGCCTCAGCGGGAGCCCCGCCTGTCTCCGGGTAGCTCGAGCCCCCGAGTGTTAGCCCAGCCTGTCAGTAACCGCCTTTTGCGCTTCCCCCCCCCTCCTTTTTTTCTTTACCCCTTCTGCCTTTGTCCCGCTTAGTAACTGGGCCCCGTCCAATCGGCGCTTCACCGGCCGGCGCCGGCTGTCTCCTGATTGGCCCACTTGGGGGCGCGCAGCGGTCTCCCGCTCCTTCGCAGGAGCGCGGCAGACAAAAGACGCAGGCTCCTGGCTCCGGCAACCGGGATCAGCCAATCACCATCTACCTTATCCGTTCTCCCCCATCTCCTTTCCCCCGGTTCCCTTTCTCCCCTCCTCTCTTTTCTCTCCCAGGCCGGCTCGCGTGCTCCCGGCACAGACTCCTGGCGTGCGGCCAGCGCCCGGATCGTACCATTCTGGTCGACCATGGGGGGAGAGGGGATGGCTGGTTACGGCCCCGAAGCCTAGAGAGCGGTGGGGACAGTTGGAAGACGAGACAGAGGGCAGCTCCAGGAATAGTGTCTCGGACTTCTGACAGGATTTCCAGTACATGGAGGCTGCATAGAATGAAGGGGCAATGGTGACGCTGCTTGTCCCCCCTGCCCGACGCGGGTGGGTGGTGTCTAAGAGGGAGGGGTAGAGGCGGGGGCGAGTGTCCCCTCGCGCTGTTAAAATGAAACTCTAGTGGCTGAAGCCGGGCCAGAGTGTGAGGGAAAGCCGGCACTGGCGAGCTTGCTGACAGTCCGGCGGGAGCGCCCAAGCGAGCGGAGCTGACTAGACCTTCTGCCTCGCCTCTTCTGAGGCTGCGGCAGCTAAGGTTCTGGGCCTGACGGGAGCGGAGTCCGAGTCCCGGCTTCTGAGGGACTGCCTCACCGCAGACTAGTGGGACCCCGAAACTTGAACGCAGTACTCGGTCTCCTTTTTATACTTTCCTTTGTCACTTCCCTACTTTTCTTCCAACGCGTTCTTTTTTTTTCCCCCCTCTCCCTTCATTCTCGGTCCTTCGAAGAACACGAAAGTGGCTTCCGTGGAATTATTTGGAGGCGGTGGGAGCTTTTCTCTTTGGAGACCGACTGTGTAAGAGGGATTTTTCTGGAAGGCACTTTTCACTCTCTGCTCTCCTTCCCCTAGAGCCTTCGTACCCCTTTGAGGAGAGAAGCCCGTAGCTTGAAAGTTCGAGGTGGCATTTTACTGGGTTCCGTAGGAGGAGAGAGGAGAAAGACCCCATCCTCATCTTGGTAGTTGCCTGGACTTGTTACCGGCAGTTGGAAACCCTGAAGTACATTTCCTTGTGGGGCTTTTACAGATACATATTTTTAAATTTTTAAAATAGAAAAAATATACATGATCTCTAAATATTTCTTGACGACCTGCCACTGACAGCGCGATGTACAATACGGTGTGGAGTATGGACCGCGATGACGCAGACTGGAGGGAGGTGATGATGCCCTACTCGACAGAACTGATATTTTATATTGAAATGGATCCTCCAGGTACTTGGGAGAAAAAAAAAGTCTTGTGATGGGTCTGATTTGTGTTTAACAAGACGGTAATTTTTCCGGACAGAAGTGTTCTGGGTGCGCTGAGATACTCAGGCTGAGGGGCAGATTTGCAGTTACAGCTGCAGTAAAACTGCTGGTTAAGACGTTTAAAGTTTGCAGTTAGGACCCTGCTCCTATTGTCCTGCGAGGGTGGGGGTGGTGGGGGCTAGAATGGGGGCGGAGGGGGAAACCCGTTTTTTTCACTTCTTTGCCTTCTGCGTGTCGTTCAGGTTTTTGTCATTTCCCCCCACTTTTTTAAATACTCATCTACCTGCAGGGGATGGTTTATATTCCACTTTCACTAGTTGGTGGGCTCTAGGAAGCCAGTATTTCCCTATGGCAGAATTCTTAAAAGCTTGTCTTTTCATACATGTGTCTAATTTGGTTCGTTGTGTTGTACCTTTGTTAACTTCTGGAAGTGGATTGCTTCTGTGATGATTCATTTGAAGACTCCTTTTTTTTTCTTATAGAAGGCAAATGCTGGTTAGTGGTAATTTTCAGGGATTGGACACTCTTATTCAGCCATGGCCTTAGTCCGAGGTTTCCTTCCTCAGAATATAGTTAGTTACTCAGATCTATGGACAATGTTTTATTACTCTTAGTTATGGTGATTTAATTTATTATCAATTTTAGGGACAAGGTTAATGTACTTCATTCTTAGAGTAGAAAAAAGGGAGGAACGTTTTTTGTGTGAATATATAATGGTCACGTATATATATGTCACGGTTTGTGTACACATAATGTAAAGTGTGCATACACTATTTTTTATTTTAGAGCTTTGTCTGAGGCCTTTACAGACATTTTATGTATCTGGAAGGAAACAGGAAAAAAGGAAAATGGAAAAGTTGGGTAATTTTTTCTGTGAAGTCTACTCTATTTTATGATTACTAGCTGTCAGATTTTCAAACTCCACTTGCAATTATAGACAGCACTTTATGTAATGATTTTGAATAAGTAGAGTGTCTTCGTGACTATTTTTGTTGAAGAGGAATTCATTGTCTTTTAAGCCCGCAGAATAAATTGTATGTCATTGGGGAATCTTCTTTATTATAACACTATGTATTTTTGGAAAGGTTTAAAAGAATCTGAGCCCACACAATTGTAATGAATTATAACTGTCTTTTAGGATTGTGTAAAATTGTTTCTTGTATCCTGTCTTTTTTTAGTGTTGAGTAATGCTATATTAAAAATTAATACTAATATTGAATCATCCTTTTTCATTCTTAATGACCGCTTATCATTTTTTTTTCTTTCCTTAATTTTGGAGCCCTCTTTATTTGCTTTTTAATTGTGATTGCAATCCAGATGCAGCTTTTCAATGTTTCCCAAAGTTTGTAAGATTTGCCACCCATCTATTGTGTGTGTTTCCCCCTTTGTTTCCCCTTAATGGTAAAACACTTCTGTTAGATGCATTTGTTATTCATGTGAAAGGTAATTTAGTACATCATTGATACTGCTCTTCTAAAAAGTAAGGTTAATGATTCTGAATTTCTGTTATAAGGATTAATATATATTCAAACTGCCTTAGACTGATACTGTATCATATTGTATCTTGCCTTACACACATACAAAGGGTATTTGTTGGGTGGGGTGGTGAGTAGGGAGGAGGGGAGAAAATCAAGAGGGTTGAAAAATATTGGCCTAGTAGAAAAATACTGGCGTAGACAAGTGAAGTTCAAAAATGATTTTTAAAAAAGTTGTAATTATGTAGTGATGTGGGTCTTATAAGATCAAATAGAAAATTCTGATCCAAACTTTGTGTACTCTATAGAAATAAACTTTTGAGTTTACAGTACATGTACTTGAATGAAATTTTGCATAGTGAGATTTAGAATATTGAAAATATGCATATACTGCTCTTTATTATCTATTTTGTGGCCTTAATATAGAATAGTTCGATGGCATTTGGCTAGTTATTTCTCACAGCTTTTTGAAAATGAAGCATGCTTTCATGTGTTGAAATACTGCCCATGAAGTGAATTTTTAATGGAGAGAATGTGAATGCTGATCTTGTTTTGTATGATAAGTTAAGCTTTTGAAATATTTAAAAACTGTAAGTAAATCATTAGTGATGTGTTTGCTTCCATTCCCCTAGCTCTCGATCAAGCTTTAATTTTTTCCTGCCTAGACTGGCGTGATAGCACACTGTCCTTCCCCACCTACACTCTCTAATCAAGAGTAACATTAAAGTATCATCTGGTGATGATACTGTTTTGCTTTAAAAACATTCCAATGGCTTTCCTTTGTCAACTGAAAAAAGTTGCAGATTACTTGCGTATTTTATAAGTCCCTGTATGTTTTGCTTGCAACCTAGTTGTCCAGTACAGGTAACCTGTGACTTACGATGTGTTCAGGTTACCATGAACTGCACTTAGAACATTGGGTTTTTTTTTTGTACATTTTATTGTTTGTAATATATACTACATACAGTTGCAGCACATAATATGCCGATATTATCATTCTTAGATGTTCATGTGTGGGTGTAACAGCAAATTATAAAGATACTGATGATAATAAAAGACAGCAATAATAATGAATTATTTGACTTATGTTAGAACTGATGACTGAGTCCTTGGAATGGAATTGGTTGTAAGGGGTCTGATTACCTGTATATTCTCTTGGAGTTCTGTGGAAGCTACATTATGCTTGCTATTTCTTGAATGTATGCTTTTTCCCTTTCTTGGGATGCCTTTGACTTCCGTTGGTCACTTGTTGGTCTTAAGAATCCAGTTCAGATGCTTTCTTTGCCAAGATATGTTCCTTGATTCCTTTTGTTGGAAGAAATCATTCCTGTTTTTCCTTCTTCTTCTAGCGCTTCTCAGTAAAACTTACTCCGTAGAGAGTAGCAACCATGTTTACTTAAGAAACTACCTTTTCATTAGTGTATGGGTTCCTTAGTTGCTCAGGGTCTTGCAAGTAGTAGACAATTTAATAAATATGTGTTGAATTAATAACTGAGAAGCACTGATTATATCTAGCCTTCAAGTGCTTTTTGTCCTTAAGGTCCTTGGTCACCTCATTTCTTGGCTATTACAATAGCTTAGAGTTAAAACACTTTTGAACTAGACTTTTATTAGGGCTTGGCTTAGTCATCTAGTGCAGCTGTAACAGAAATACCACAAGTGAATGGCTTTAACAAACAGAAGTTTATTTTGTCACAGTCTAATCAGCTAGACCACCAGGCACTCCTTGGAAACTCTATGGGGCAGTTCGACTCTGATGTCTAGGGTTGCTACGGGCCAGGCCCGACTTGATGGCAGTGGGTGTTAATAGGCTAGAAGTGCAAATTCAGGGTGTCAGTCCAGGAGAAGACTTTCTTTCTCTGTGAACCCCTGAGGAAGGTCCCTGTTCTTAGTCTTTCTTTGGACTAGGAGGTTTTGCATGCAGGAACCGTGGGTCCAAAGGATGCACTGTGCTCCTGGCCCTGTTTTTTTTGGTAGCATGAGGTCTGCTTGTCTCTCTTTTATATCTCAAAGGAGATTGGCTTAAGACGGTATTTAATCTTACAGATCTCATTAATGCCACTGCCACTAGTCTGTTTTGTTATATAATAGTGATAGAATTTACAGCATGTATGGAAATCATATGAAAAAGTGATAGGTAGTGATACAATACTGGGAATCATGACCCAGCAAAGCTGACAGTTATTTTGGGGGGTACAATTCAATCCATGCAAGGGCTCTTAGCTGCAATGATGCCAGCAGCATTCTTATGTGGTTTTTATCTTAATTTTAAACCAAACTGTGAGTACAGAATTACTAATATTATTTCTCCCAGTAGCTTCAGAAACTATTTTTCAAAGGTGTTTCCCTCGAGCGTGTCTTTTCCATAACTGTCATTACCATGTGTTCTAATAACTTCTTGGGACACTGTCTACTGTCATTTACTGCCAGTGTAAGGACTGAATCCAAATGGAAGTTTAATGTTTTTTCTGACAGCAATACAAAACTGAATTGTTCAGTTGTTAATTTAAAACTTTATTTAGGAAATGCTGAGACTGTGGTACAGAGCATTGCCTGTAAGCATTTTTATTAAGCCTGTTATGAATTTGGGAATTTGGATTATTCCATGGCAGTGCAGTTGCTGGATAGGCCTCTCAAAGAACCCTGCCTTTGATATAGGAGCTATTGAAGGATTACTTATACTTGACTGATCATAAACTCATGTACAAAGCCTGTAGATTGGCATCTCTTAGCTCAGCACTTTAAGTTATGACATCTTTTTATTTTAGGATGATTTAAAAATTATTCATTTTCAAATTAATGTGATATACTTTTTAAAATTGTATATAGACTTTGTTTTTGTCAAGATAAATGTCTAAAATTAACTTCATGACTGCAGCGTCTTTGAAATAGATAACTAGAAAATTAGAATTTTTCATTTAAACTTAAAACGTCAGTGTAGGATGGTCTGGAAAAGTGGTTCTCTTTTTTTGGTTGTCTCAGTACCTCTTTGTACTCTTAAAAATTATTGAGGATCTGAAAGAGCTTTTGTTTATGTAGATTATGTCTATTCATATTTATCACATTAGAATAAAACTGATAATTAAAAAATAATTTAAAACTAATATGAAGGATGTTACATGCTAATTTTATGAAGTAGTAACTATATTGCCCCAAATAAAAAAACTAGTGAGGGGAGTGCCATTATTTTACATTTTTGCTAATTTCTTTTGTGTCTGATTTAATAGAAGACAGCTAAATTCTCTTATCTACTTCAGTATTCAGCCTTTTTCAATATCATATCATAATTAGAAAACTTCACTGTACAGTCTTAAGGGAATAAGAATGAAAAAGACAAGTGCTATGTTAGTAATATTATGAGAATAGTTTTGGCTTCTTGAATCCACTGAAAGGATTGGTTCCTAGGATCATACTTTGAAAATAACTAGACCTTAACTGACTGCATGCTTTGGTGGACAGGCTGCTGAAGTATCTTCTGATTTCTTCAAAGCCTGGTGAAAAGACTGTTTCAGGAAACTTAGTTTCTTACCCTGGCATAGTTTGCATTTACATTCTGGAAAAAAAATCTGGATTAAGTAACATTCTGGTGGAGAACTGCCATACAGGTTCCTGAGACTCACACTGAAGAAATAGGTCACTTGCCACTGTTTAGTCCTTAGTGTTAGCAGGTAAGGCATCCTTATGAGCTCTTTAGTTGCTCAGAGTCCTGCAAGTAGTAGACAATGTAATAAATATGGTTTGAATTAGTAAATAATTAAGGAGCACTGTTTATTTCTAGCCTTTAGATGCTTTTTGTCCTTAAGGTCCTGGGTTACGTTATTCTTTGGCTGTAGCAATAGTCCTTTAAACCTGAGCATTTGATAGGTTCATTTATTATATAATTGTTTCTCATCTATATAGTAAGGTATCTCCTTTATGAAGGAAATTCGCTTTTTAATAATACTGTAGTATGGGACAAGTGTTAATATAATCAAATAACGTAAAGGTCGTGCCAAAGTTTTATTCCATCTTCTTGTGGAAAAACATGAGTCATTGATTTCTTTTAATATAGCTTATAGTTTAACTATGCTTTGGTAGAAACATGGTAATTCTCCCGTATGATGTGCTGATTAAATTTATTCTCATGGCCATATAGATTACCTGTATATTTTTCATAGAATACAGAAAAGAGGACATGTTTATGATCTCCATATTTAACAAGATATGTAAAAATGTTTACAGAAATGTGTGTGTGATATGATAGAATTCTTTATTGCTATTAAAGGGAGAGACAGTCTGAATATGGTAGAAACAACACAGACTTTGGACACAGATGATGTGGGTTCCAAAGCCAACTTTGCCGTTTATCCTGCCCAGGTTTATATGGTTAGGAGTCCGTGGTGGTGAAGTGGTTAGGAGCTTGGCTGCTAGCGAGAAGTTTGGCAGGGTGAATCTACCAGCTGCTCCTTAGAAACCCTATGGGCAGTTGTGCTTTGTCCTGTAGGTTTGCTATGAGTCAGAATGAACTCAGCAGCAAAGGGTTTGGGTCTTTTTTTATTTTTATTTTTTTGGTAACCCATCTGAGCATCAATTTTCTCTTTAGTGAAATGAAACTAATTCCTACCTTGCTGAATTGTAGGGATTAGATGTACTGTATCAAGTATCTCACATGGTGTCTAGCACATAGTATGTACCCAATAGATGGGAATTTATATTTTACAACTTATTATTGATAATGTACAATTATCCTAAATGTATGCCAAGTTTAAGAGTATGAATTCTGCTTAAAAGGAGACTCTTGAATTTAAAACTGTCTTTTTAGCTATGTTGCTTGTTCTTTTCTTCATTCCTGACATTTAAACAAGGACCACATTTTATCCATTTTATTTTTGGAAGTGTTCTCAAGGGTCTTTTTCTAGTTAAAAATCTCATGAGTCTATGGAAATGTCACTTCTAGTCATCCTTATTTTTAGTTTCTGTTGCCCTTGTCTGGTTCTGTATCACCTCACATTTGAAATGATTCGGAATAGAGGGAAAAAATAATAGTTGCTGACATTTGTTGAATAATTATTAGAAATCAAACATTATGTTAAATACATTTATATATACTCTTGCTTTTGTCTGCACAACAGCTTTATAATACAAGCGCTATTATTATTCCATGTTATGAACAGGAAAATGAGACTTAGGTAGCAAACAGCAAGGCAGGCCTATCTGCCTGATGAAAGCCCAGATTCTTAACCAATATCTTCAAACTGGTTGCTTTTTTTCTAATTTCCGTTTTTCCTCCACTCTACCAGTATATCCTGAGTTCTGCAGCCTGAGTTTTCTTACTGAAATTTATTTTGACTGTCCTGCTGCCCTACGCAGAAATAATCAGCAGCTCTACATTTATTTTAAGCCGAGGCAGTGTTCTGAAATTTGGCAGACGTGACCTTTGGCACCAGTGTACATTTCTAACTGTATTGTTGTTGTTTTCTTTTGAGTTGATTCCAACTTACAGGGACCGTTGAGGACAGAGTAGAATCACCCCAAAGGGTTTTTTAGGCCATAATCTTTACGGGAGGAGATCACCAGTTCTTTTTTCCTGCAAAGCAGCTGGTTAGTTTGAACTGCCAACCTTTGGTTTAGCAGTCAAGCACTTATCCATTGTGTCACCAGGCCTCCTGTCTAACTTTATTACCCATCCTCTATTCATTTCTCTTATAGCCCAGTTCCTTGCTGTAATCCTGAACATCCTTGCTCATTCCTGTCTCTAAGCTTATGCTACTTTGTCTATTAGAATGTCCTTTGCACTTCTATCTTTGAATCAGATCCTAGACAAGTTTCCCTTTTTAAAATTCCTAAAAATTCTAACACTGAATCCCTTTTACTTAATAGAATTGATAAAATTCTATAAAGGAACTAATAAAATAATAGAGTATATTTTGACACCAATCACATGTGTATTACTATGGCATTTAATTGTTTTATGAGTGCAGTTTATCTTAACATGATAAGCTTCTAGAGATCAGGCTGTTGTGTTTATTTTCTGTCTCTTTTTTTCCTCTGGATATCCATGTGCCCAAATGTTTTTTTAAATCTTAGCACTGGCCACCTTGGTTTTGTGATTTAATTTTAAAATGTTGATGTTAGTCAACATGTAGTCTTTAACTTTATAAATTTATTCTAACAGAGGAAGTAATTAAATGAAAATTCATACTTAAATCATAGATGTTGCTGTTAGCAGAATTTCATAGTTTGGACTAAGAGTCATTTTTGAAACTCAAGAATTATGAGAGTAGTAAGGTTTTGAAAGCTTATGAGGCTAATTTTATGCAGCACAGGACCAAACGGGAAATTGTTACCCACTGTGCCATTATAACAATTGACTTTAGAGTGTCAATTATATGATGTGGGATAAAAAGGTAAGATCAACCATCAAGCCTTAATAACATCAGTTTCCAAATTGCTTACTCATGCATAGTATACTTATTGTTCCTTTGTATATCTGCAAATTCGTATAATTTTTTTTTTAATTAAAGAGGTAGTAGACTAGGTCCAGCCTGCTAGTCCAGATTGTTTTGCCTGTTTCACATCAGTATGAAAGCTGTTCTGTGACTATTTACCAATGAATTAACACAAAGCTTAAGTCAGTGCTATGATGTCATACCTTCCACCGTTATCTGGCCCTGGGTTTCCTTTCTGATGTTCTGTTTGTTGGCCAGATTAATTGCCTACCCTTGTATAGGAATATAGTACAGTAAGTTCAGAGCATTTGTTTTTATGTATTAGAAGATGACTATGTAATCTTTATTGTTATAATTTTGGGTTTTAATCTTAATAAAAGCTAGATTCAACCTTGAATAAAATTTAAAAATCTGTATATGAATTGCTTTCAAAAAGGACTTACTGAAGGGAATTGTTTGTGCTAGAACAATACTGCTGTACAGTCTGTTCCTACATATGTATTATTCTTTAACTTTCAACTTTACAGTAAGGCCTCTCAATGTAGTGTGTCATGTTGAAATTCTATTAAGTATTTTTACGATTAACCATAGATTTTTTTTCTTAAGTTAATTCAGGGGAATGTTTTATAAAAGTGTTTTGCTAATATGTTTTCAGCTGCAAGCAGCAGAACCTAATTCAAAATGGCTTGAGAAATAAAAGAGTTTTATCTTTCTGTATTATAAGCTTCAGAATTGGTTGATTTCAGCACTTCAACAATGCCAGTAATAACCTGTATTCTTGTCACTGTGCAATTATGCTATCCTTGGAATTGGCTTCACCTTCGGGCCAGTAATAAAATGGTTACAGTGGTTCAGTGCATGATATCCATACACAGCAACTTCAAAAGGATGAGGAGGATGAAGAGGAAGAGAAGGAAAAAAAGAAAAAAAGGGACAAAAGTGTTCTCCTGTACTTCTATTTTTGGAGAGAGGAAACTCTCCTCCAAAATCTCTAGCCAACCTATTTTCCATACCTGTTTTGCCAGAAATGGGTCATGTGTGGGTTCTTGAAATGACTGCTGGTTATTACCCTTGACTAATCATGTTCATCCCTGGATCTGAAATAGTGGTGGCTTCTCCTGAGGCCAGCAGTTGTGTTGGGACAGGATTCTATTGGGAAGAAGGAGGGACTGGATGCTAGGTAGGCAGTCTTCAGTGGCAACTTTGGAAGGCAGTTTGGAGAATCATGTTAAGTGCCATGGAACTCATAGCCATCATATGTGCAATAGAATGAAACACTGCTTGGTCCTGTGCCATCCCAAAATCATTATGCTTGAGCCCATTGTTGCAACCACTGTGTGAATCCATCTTCCTCTTATTCACTGGCCTACCACCAAGCGTGATATCTTTCTGTAGGGACTGATCTTTCCTAACAGCATGTCTAAAATATGTGAGACATGCTTTCACCATGCTTGCTTCTAAGGAGCGTTCCAGTTATACTTCTTCCAAGACAATTTTGTTCATTCTTTTGGCAGTCAGTACTGTATTCAGTATTCTTTCCCAGCACCACAGTTCAAATGTGTCAATTCTTTGGTCTTCCTTATTCATTGTCTAGCTTTTGCATGCATGTGAGGCAATTGAAAACATCATAGCTTTGATCAAGTGCACCTGAGTCTTCAAGGTGACAGTTTTGATTTTCAATACTATAGAGAGATATTTTGCCTCAAATTTACCTGATGTAATATGTCATTTGATTTCTTGACTGTTGCTTCTGTGAGAATTGCGGATCCAAGTAAAATGAAATCTGTGACAACTTTAATTTTTCCTCCATTTATGATGATGTTGCTTATTGGTCAGTTGTGAGGATTTTTGTTTTCTTTATGTTGAGGTGTAATCTGTATTGAAGACCGTGGTCTTTGTTCTTATTTTGTTTCTTTAAATTGTGCTTTAACTGAAAGTTTGCAATTGAAGTCAGTTTGTCATACAAAAACTTAACGCACACATTGTCATGTGATCCTAGCTACTCTCCCTACAATGTGGTAGCACACTCTTCCTCTTCACTCTGTATTTCCCATGTCCATTCAGTCAGCTTCTGTTCCCTTTTGCCTTCTCATTTTGCCTCCAAACAGGAACTTCCTATTCAGTCTCATATGTTTGCTCGAGCCAAGGAGTACTGTCTTCACCAGCACCATTCTATGTCTTACAGTTCAGTCTATTCTTTTTGAGAGTTGGCTTCAGGAATGGTTTTAATTCTGGGCTAACAGAGAGTTCAAGGGTTATGTCTTCCCAGGACTCTCCAGTCTGTCAGACTGTGAGGTCTGGTATTTTTACTGGAGTGTGAGTTCTGTGCCCCACTTTTCTCCAGCTCCATCAAGTACTCTTTGTTGTGTTCCCTGTCAGGGCAGTCACTGGTGGTAGCTGGACGAGTTCTGCCAGAGTGCGAGTTCTGTGCCCCATTTTTCTCAAGCTCCATCAAGGATTCTTTGTTGTGGTCCCTGTCAGGGCAGTCACTGGTGGTAGCTGGGCACCATCTGGTTCTTTTGGTTTTGATGATATAGTCCCTGGCTTATGTGGCTCTTTCTGTTTCTTGGGCTCATGTTTTCCTTATGTCTTTGGAGTTCTGCACTGACCTTTGCTTCAGGTGGTTTGGGACCAATTGATGCTTTTTAAGAAGCTGCTTGCTAGCTATAGAGATGCCGCTTGCCAAAGTGGGATGCGGAACGTTTTCTTACTATATTATACCAATTGACCAGTATGTCCCCTGAAACCATGGGCCGCAGATCCCTGCCCCTGCCTGTCTGCCCCTCAAAGTGTTGGGTTGTATTCAGGAAACTTCTTAGCTTTTGACTTAGTCCAGTTGTGTTGATTTTTCCTGTATTGCATGGTGTCCTTCTCTTCACCTAACACTCCTCTCCCCCCTTCTCCACCCTTGTAACCAACAAAGAATGTTTGCTTTGGTGGTTAAACCTTTTCTTGAGTTCTTATAAAAGTGAGCTCATATAATATTTGTCCTTTTGCAACTGATGTCATTCTGCATAGTGCTTTCCAGATTCATCCATGTTATGAGATGTTTCACAGATTCAGTTTCTTTATCACTGTGAAGTGTTCTATTATGTGAATATAACATAATTTATTTGTCCATTCATCTGCTTATGTGCATCTAGGTTGTTTCCATCTTTTTGCTGTGTAAACAGTGCTGCAGCAAACATGGGTATACATATATCTGTTAGTGTGACAGCTCTTATTTCTCTAGGATATAGTACAAGCAGTGAGATTGCTAGATCATATGGTAGTTTTATTTCTAGCTTTTTAAGGAAGTGCCAAATCGATTTCCAAAATGGTTGTACCATTTTACCTTCCCACTAGCATTTTATAAGTGTTCCAGTCTCTTTACAGCGTCTCCAACTTTTATTATTTTGTGTTTTTTGGATTAATGTTAGCCTTGTTGGGATGAGATGTGGTTTTTGATCTTCATCGGTAGGTCCTTCAAGTCAGCAAGCTAGGTTGTGTCATCTGCATAATAAAGGTTTTTAAGGAGTGTTCCTCCAATCCTGATGTCCTGTCCTTCATAAAGTCTAGTTTCTCAGATTATTTGTTTACCATATAGATTGAATAAGTATGTGGTGAAAGGATACCATCCTGACGCATGCCTTTGTTGACTTGAAACTGTGCTATATCCCCTTGTTGTGTGTGAACAGCTACCTCTTGGTTTGTTTACAGCTTCTTTATGAGCACGAGTAAGTGTTTTGGAGTCCTTATTCAAATGTTATCCATAATTAATTATGATCTACACAGTCGAATGCCTTTGGATAGTCAATAAAATACAGGTAAACATCTTTCTGATATTCTCTCCTTTCAGCCAGGATTCATCAGTAATGATATCCCTGGTTCCATGTCCTTTTCTGAATCTGGCCTGTATTTCTGGCAGTTCTCTGTCGATACACTGCTGCAGCCACTTTTAAATGATCAGATGTTGAAACATCTCAATTGATAAATTCTCTGAATTCCTAGAGCCTCGTTTTTTGCCAGTACATTCAGTGCAGCTTGAACTTCTTTCTGTATTACCATCAGTTCCTGATCATATTTGTTCTGCTTCCTAAGTGATTGAATACTGACCAGTTCTTTTTGATACAGTGACTGTGTATTTCTTCCATGTTCTTTTGATGCTACTTAGAGAACCTTGGCTCTTTTCAAAGTACTTGTCTTTGTGTTTGTAAATAAAAAAATCAGGAAGTTAAGTTTTTTCTTTTTCAAAGCTAAAATCTCACCATGGAAAACACATTTTCATTTTCTAAATTTGAATTTGCAAGGTGACACAATAGTAAGAGTTAAATATAAGATACAAGTATGTTATTGTCTTGTTGCTTACTACAAAGTGATGAAGCTAACCTCTGGTTGATAATTTCATCTGAGGAATGTAAGCTTGGAATATAGCTTATTACTGTAAAAAATGAATGTGGAAGAGCATGATACAAAACTGAACAATTCTGTAGTCGAAGGTTTAGTAAATTAAGTGAGCTTAGAATCTGTGGAATGATTTGAGTGAGCAGCCTTAAAAAGTAGAAAACTGTTTTAAAAGTAATCCATAGATCATGTCTTTCAATTAAAATGTGCTATAAGCTTAAGTATTGTTTTTTGACTATAATGGCAACAGGATTGGACAGTCTTTTGTTCTGTTGTACGTAGGGTCATTATGAGTTGGAACTGACTTGATGGCACCTGATAACAATAATGTGATGGAAATCTAGAGGCAGTATAGTGGGATGGTTAAGAATGAAGGCTTTGTAATCAGACTCTTTAAGGTCATACTGTGTCTCTCCAATTTCCAAGTGTGTATTCTTCAGCAGTTTACTTAGCCTTTCAGTGTTTTGAGGAGGTCTGGTAGAGCAGTAGTTAAAATGTTCTGCTGCTAATGAAAGGTCATTCAAAGTGGCGATCCAAATCCACCAGCTACTCTACAGGAGAAAGATGTGGCAGTCTGCTTCCATACCCTCGGATTTCCATACCCTTGGAAATCCTGTGGGGCATTTGTACTCTCTCCTGTAGGATTACTGTGAGTCAGAATCGCCTTGACAGTAGTGAGCTTGCTTTTAGGTTCTGTGTTTCAGTTTCTCCATCAAAAAAATTGAGATAACAATGGTCCATACTTCAGTCGAGTTAGTGAAGATTCAGCAAATTAACAACCGTAAAGTAGGTAGCAGGATGTGTAGAACATGTTAAAATGAAACCCAAACCAAACCCATTGTTGTTGAGTCAATTCTGACTCATAGTCACCCTGTAGGACAAAGTACAGGTGTCCCATAGAGTTTCCAAGGAGTGTCTGGTGGACTAGAACTATCAGCCTTTCAGTTAGCCTATTGCTTTAACCTCTCCACCATGTTAAGTA
Source organism: Heterohyrax brucei (assembly GCA_028571685.1). NCBI lineage: Eukaryota > Metazoa > Chordata > Mammalia > Hyracoidea > Procaviidae > Heterohyrax > Heterohyrax brucei. The sequence continues at coordinate 78,632,832 of CM053140.1, read as the reverse complement.
CCCCTTAAGTGTTGTCTTTCATTCACCTGTTAATTTATGTTGTTCAATAAATTGTTGACTGCCAAGCACTGTTCTAGTAGAATCGTGAACAAACAGCAAAACTCCTTGTCTTCATGGAGTATATATTTCTAAGTAGGATGTGGGGGTAGAATAGACAAATACCTAAGTAAAATATACAGTAGGACAGATGGTGGGTGACATGTGCTATAGAGAAAAAACAGAGAATGAAAATAGTCTTGGATAGGGTAACTGCTACTTTAAATAGGTGGACAGTGAGGACATGACCTAAAGAAATTGGAACAAGCCATGTGGGTATATGGGAGGTGTGGGGGAATGTGGAATGTGCCAGGTAGAGGAAATATCAAGTCATTTATACTGAGACAGAAGATCCCTGATAAATATTCTAGGATCACGTAGGAGACCAGTGTGACTGGAATGGAATGAGGAGGAAAAGTAATAGAAATGAAGACATGCAGTGGTGTGGGTAATGGGGATATTACAAACCTTTATGAGAACTCTGATTTTTAAAACTTGAATGAAATATCAGAGCGCATTGAATAGTGATGTATTATAGAGTTTAAAAGAATCATTTTGGCTGCTGGTATAGAGTAGAAAATGGTGGAAGTAGGGAAACTGGTTAGGAGGCTATTTAATCAAGCTGAGGGATGATAGTGGCTTAGACAAGAGTAGGAGCTGTAGAGGCAATGAAAAGTGGTTGGATTGTGGATATTATTATTATCAGTTGTATAGCTGGTCATTTCCAGACTGACTTAGTCCCTTTTCCCCTAATTTCTTAGCTTTATATTTTTCTGTATGCTTTAATGATTAAACATTTTCAGGATATCAAAACTACTTTGTATTTATGTTGTCATGGTATCTCTCCCTTTTTTTTGCAGTGTTACGATTTTTCATCTCTGTTGTCTTGGTGCTAAACCAAAAAAACCCAAACCAACTGCTGTTGAGTCATTCCAACTCATAGTGACTCTACAAGACAGAATAGAACTGCTCCATAGACTTTCTAAGGACAGCCTGGAGGACTCAAACTGCTGACCTTTTAATTAGCAGTTGTAGCACTTAACTACTACAATACCAGGGCTTCTAAGGCTAATTGACAGTAAATGTGACCTCAATTATTTGAAAAAGGTTTACTCATGAGTTTTATAAATACTGCTGTATAGATCTAGACTGTAATAACTTATAAAAAATAACTTTGAGAAAGAAATTATCCTAAAGTTTTTAGTTTCTCTGGTAGGCTATGATGGGGAGAAGAAATGAAAGAAAAGGAAGACAAGGCATGCCTGTGTAATTTTACTTTATGTGCTCAAGTTGTTGGTGTCTTAGAATACATGAAAAAGTTTATGTATTTTTGCTTACTTATGTAATGTGTAAGTGCTTGGTTATAGACAGTGCTGTAAAATAGGAAACTGTTGCGTATGCAGAAACGCTGGTGGTGTAGTATTTAAGAGCCATTGCTGCTTAACCAAAAGGTTGGCATTTCAGATCCACTAGGCACTCTTTGGAAACTCTAGAAGGCAACTCTACTCTGTCTTGAACTATGAGTCAGAACAGATTGAACAGCGATGGGGCAGGATTGCATATGCATTGTATTTAAGTGCTCTAGACTCAGATTGCTTAGTTTTAGTTCCAGCCATTTCTATTTCTAGCTTGTGATTCCAGACAATTTCCTAATATCTATTAATCAACTTGCCATTGAATTGATTCCAGGTCATAGCAACGCTATAGGACAGAGTAGAGCTTCCCTATAGAGTTTCCAGGGAGTGGCCTGGTGGATTCTACTGCCAGCCTTTTGGCTAGCAGCCATATCATTTAACTGCTGTGCGACCAGCATTTCCAAGTCTGTGTAGTAGGGAAAATATAATTCCTTTGTAGGGTTATTTGTGAGAATTTTGTCAATTAGTAGTGTATGTAGGATTCTAGAGCATTCGCTACTCTTGTTTTTGTTATTTTCATTGTTGTTAAGCTGGGATTCTTTGCTGCCTATCTCTGTAGTGCCCCATTCAGAGGAAGCAGCAGCCTAACCTTGAAATTAAATTGAAAAGTACCTTGTATCTTCATTCTAGCTTCTCAAAAATGTCAAACGGGATTATGTTCATAATATACTTCAAAACCACTTAAAATTCTGTTTCTTCATCTTGATCAGTATCTTTGCATGGTTAATTACAAACTTCTTTCCCGTAAAACTTGCCTGCCTCTCTCAGAACAATTTGAACAGTGTCATTATACTTGTCTCTTTATCTTACCTTTTATTTTGTGTTCCAGGAATACTTGTCTCCCTTTAAACTGTCCACTGTGATCTGTACAATAAGGGCCAAAAACCAAGGGAGTGAGAAAAAATGAAACTGAATTCTTGTATTCTCGTACAGTAATGTTTTTGTCTCTGCCATACTTGGTTGCCACAGAGGGTAACCTGCTAAATATGGATATTAAGTCCCCTTGGAGTTCAAAGAAGGGAGTGATTTTGAGGAATGGACAGGCTTCTAAGAGAATAAACTAGAGCTTGGGCCTTAAAGACATGGAAAGAGAAAGAAGAAAAAGGATTCTTGACCCAAGTCAGGGGACCTATGTGGGTGAGAGTAAGATATATGAATGCATGTAGCATATTTGGAACACAAGGAAAAGTTTTCCTGTGACCACGTTTCTCAACTAGTAAGTATTCTTGGCTGTGTAGGAGTGTGCCAGGAATTATGATAAACCGCAGTATAAAATCCTTCCTGGGATTCAATTTTATTGAAAAGCAATTGCAAATGCTTTTTAAAATTGAAACAAATTCTATAAGACAGAATAGACATTTACAACAATTTTGAAGATTAAGGCTTTTTAATTGGTGTGAAATGCACAGCATAAAATTAACCATTTTAAATTGAACCGTTCATTGGCACATAGTACATTGTAACCACTATCTTTACCTAGTTGTAAAACATTTTCATTATTCCAAAATAAAACCCCATACCCATTAAGTAGTTACTTCTCATCTCCCCCATCTCCAGCTTCTGGCAAACACCAATCTACTTTCTGTTTCTGCAGATTTACCATTGTGGATAACTCATAGTAAGTGGAATTATAAAATATATGGCCTTTTATGTCAGGCTTCTTTCACTCAGCTTAATGTTTTGGAGGTTTATATGCATTGTAGCGTGTATCAGTACTTCATTTAGTTTTAGGTGGAATAATACTTCATTATGTGTACATCAAAATTTGTCCATCCTGTCCTTCATTGCTGGACATTTGGGTTGTTTCAACCTTTCAATCATTGTGAATAGTGTTAACTGTAAACATTTGTACACAAGTATTTATTTGAATCCCTGTGTTTACTTTTTTCATTTTTAATTTAACAAGTCTTATGTAGTTGAACTAAGGGATGGTGATGATTTGGACAATGGTAGAAATGAAAAGTGATTGGATTCTGGCCAGTACTATATGTACTTTACAAATATTGTTTGATTTTTAGAACAACCTTTGAGGTATGTGCTATCATTATCACCATTTTACAGATGATGGAACTGAAATTCACTGAGGCTAAGTAACTTACCCAAGGTCACACAAGGTTGTACCCTAAGTGGTAAAGCTGGTTTGAACACAGATTATCTGGTTTTAGTTCATTCACTTAACCATTATGCCACATTACCCTCCATTCAGTAGACAATTCAGTTGCAAAGAAATCCAGGGGTAACATCAAACTTTTTGAGAGTGCCTGTCTCTTAATTTTACTCTCTTTATTGCGTGTAGTATTTCACTGGAAAAGTGGAGAGAGCATTAAGCAGAGTTAATTGTAAGTAAAAAAACTTGACAATTTAGAGTGACTCCACACTGAATGCTGGGTTGAGAAATCTGGTATAATCCACTATCATTGAAGAGCAGCAGTGGCATACACCTAGCATTTAGAGGTTCCATTCCTAACTACATTTTTGCCTTGGTGAATAAAGCCCTGGAATGTAAGGAGAAGTATCTTGGTAAAATTTTCATCCTGTCTCCACTGGAAGGTTAACTTGGAGCTATTCTAGGCCAGGATGACTTTATTGCCATTTGGAAAGAAACTTAAAAGGACAGTGGGGAGGTTCAGATTTGTTGCAGGACATCAGTTCAGGACTTGGGGTTCAGTCTTTTAGTAGTCGTGAACTGTAAGAGCAACTGTCACATCTGTCTGATTGGCTTCTCTTTGATTTCTAGTGCTCAGCCTTGGGCATTTAGAATAAGATTACCAGATAAAATACATATACTATGTCTCATGCAATATTTGGGAGTACTTATACTAAAAACTTATTTGTTTAACTGGCATTCAAATTAAACTGAGTGTTCTGTATTTTTATTTGCTAAATCTGGCAGTCCTAATTTAGAGAGGCTGTTGACTAGAGAGTGTTTCTTAGTACATTATCCTTATGATATTTAGGAATAGATTTATAACGATGTAGCTGATATTAGGATACTTTCAGTAACAGGAAAGCCAACTCAAGTTGGCTTTAAACAAAAGAGGTTTTATAGATTTAGGTAATTGGAAGTTCAGGAGGATTGAGAGTCCCTAGCATGGTTTGATCAGGCTGTCAGAGCTTTGACCCTCCTTTTCTGCAATCTTGTGGCTCTACTCTTTATCAGTGTTTTTATTCTCAAGCTGCCTTCCTGGTAATACAAGATGAAGCCTTTGGCTTCTGGGACTGCCTGTTTCCTCATTGGGTGATGGGAGGAAGGGAGAAAATGAGTACGCTTCCCATAAATACACAAAAATATGAAATTCACACTGACTGGACCTTGCTGCTGTTTGAAGGGTCCAGTGTCCTGAATTCTGGGTTCTTTACCCTATTTGTTGTAGCTTTCTCTGTCTAGATCAAAAACCATAGAAAAAATCAAACCCATTGCCATTGAGTCAATTTCAACTCTAATGACCCTATAGGATGCAGTACAAATCCACCCATAGGGTTTCCAAGGAGCAACGGGTGGATTTGAACTGCAGCCTTTTGAGTAGTAGTCAGTTGCTTATCCTCTGCACTTCCAGAGCCACTGTCTAGACTGTTGGGTCTAAAATGGGAATGCATGAGAACCACCTGGACTCCACCCTCAAAACTTTCCATTCAGTAGCCCTAGGGGTGGGTTCTAAAATTTGTGTTTTTAAGAAGTTCACATATGCTGATTTTGCTAGTCCACAAACCGCACTTTGAGAGTCACTGCTGTGTCAGATCAGGACTACTCTTAGAGGTTAGGGAAGGAGTCAGTCCTACATAAACCTTACCAGTGTGGGGAGAGAACAAGATCCATTTTGGGGAGACAACTAGAGTGTCTAAGAAGAGGACTGGTATTTTTTTTGCCTGTCCACTTTCCCTTCCCTTTTATTTAGGTAACGTTTCATTTTTCTCTTGAAGTTATTCCTCCTCCATTTGTAATCCAGGTGACTTGGGTGGGACTTATTTAATATACTGGTTTCAAGGGTAAGTACATGACCCAGGCCTGGTCAATAAGAGCACAGTATTATCCTTACTATAGTGATTAGCCAAGGTGTTAATAGGGCTGTGATTATTGTGTAGTCAGTGTACATTACTATTTACTGCCCTGGCGAGTGATACGAGGATGCCATGATTCCTGTCCCCAACGAGCTCAGATTATAATTAAGAAAGACCCGCATGTAATGCATGTAGTACTTTTCCTTATAACTCTGTTTCTTCTAGTATCTAATACACTTTCCCACTATATGCTGTATTACCTCTTTTATAATCCTTAACCACACTTCTTATTTGTTAGTGTCTTTAGTCCATATTAAAGTGTGAATTCCATTAGGATAAGAACTGACTCTGAAATTAGTGGCTAGATCTCTATTACCTAAAATAATTGTTGGCATAAAAAAGAGACTCTGTAGATACTGGTTGAATGAATGCTTTAGGTAGAGTAATAGAAGAATGTATAAACAAAAGAAGAAGAGATTAGTTTACTGCTGAATGATGCAGTGGTAACAGCCTGGATAAATGTGCAGAGTTGTTAAAACACCGTGGTGCATTCTGGGACCTATATTTTGTTGAAGCATGATGTGTCAAATGTGGTGGCAGATGAGTATGGAGAGAGAGATGAGGGCCAAGGTCTTGAAGGGCCCTGAGTGCTAGGGGTTGGCCTTTAACCTGAGAAAAGTTGGGGAGTCATTGACTGATTGGTTTTTAAGTAGGAAGAGAATATGTTTCCAGCTATGTGAAAAGTAGACGGAAGTAGAGCAAGATGAAAGAAGGGAAACTTAAAGAAGCTCTTTCAGTGTAGACCAAAGTGTTAAAAATCTGAGATAAGGTAGTAGCAATGAGAATGAATAGAAGTGTTGAAGAAGTAGTCAATGGAATTGAGAGACTGCCTTGAGAAAAATGAATCTAAAATTACTTGTGGCTTTTTGGCTTGGAAGATGATGGTGCTACAAACCAAGACAATCTAAAGCAGAGGGACATGTTTAGACAGTAACAAACCAAAACGATTGTCAAATGACCATATATTGGATGCACTTTATGGTTCTATACATCTATAGGATATCATCCTCCTGACCTCTGACTGGAAGAAGGAGAGTGGGTGGAGAGGAGGGGAAAGGAGGCTGTTGGGAGGATGAGACATGTATGGAGCAGAGAGGAATAGTGTGCTGTCACCAGACAGGGAGAGCAGTGGAAGCTGCATATAGGTGGGCATGTAAATTTATACGGGAATGTACATTTTCACTCAGTCATGTTAAATAAAAAATAAAAAAATCAAAAGACACATTGCGTTGGGAAAATCTGCTGCAAAGGATCTTTTTAAAGTATTGAAAAATAGAGATGTCACCTTGCAGACTGAAGTGCACCTGACCCAAGCCGTGGTATTTTCATTCTCATCATACACATGTGAAAGCTGGATGGTGAACAAAGAAGGCAGAGGCAGAACTGATGCCTTTGAATTGTGGTGCTGGAGAAAAATATTGAATGTACCATGGACGACCAAAAGACATGGCCCCCAGGCCCTCTGTTGGCCCAGAACTGAAGCCAACTCTTTAGACAAGGATTAGACTGGACTATTAAGACGTAAAATGATGCTTGTGAAGAGAGTGCTGCATAAGCTCAAGTAGTGACATGAGAATAAATGGGCAGCTCCTGTTCAGAGACGAGATGAGAAGACAAAAACGGACAGGAGCTGATTGAGTGGACAAGGGAAATAGAAGGTGGAAAGAAGTGTGTTGTTATATCACAAAGAGAGTAAGCAGGGTCACATTACAATACATGTACAAGTCTCTGTGTGAGAAACTAACTTGAACTGTAAACTTTTCACTTAAAGCACAATAAGAAAGGATACATTTGCACTGGGCAAATCTGTGCAAAAGACCTCTTTAAAGTGTTGAAAAGCAAAGATATCCTAGGACTAAGTTGTGCCTGATCCAAGCCATGGTGTTTTCAGTCACCTCATATGCATGCAAAAGTTAGGCAGTACATAAAGGAGACTGAAGAAGGAGTGGTTTCTCTGAATTACAGTGCCTGAGAAGGAACTACCAAAAGAATGAAAAAGTCTATTTTGGAAGAAGTACAGCCACAGTGCTCCTTATAAGCCAGAATGGTGAAACTTTATCTTGCATACTTTGGACAGTTATCAGGAGGGATCAGTTCCTAAGAAGGACATCATGCTTAGTAAGCAGAAAGTCAGTCAATAAGGAAGACCTTCAGTGAGATGGATTGACACAGTAGCTGTGACCTGCTCAAGAATAACAATTGTGCATATGGTACAGACCTGGGCAGTGTTTCATTTAATTGTACATAGAGTCTGTCTTAGTCATCTAGTGCTGCTGTAATAAAAATGCCACAAATGGATAGCTTTAACAAACAAAAATGAATTCTGTCACAGTCTAGTAGGCCACAAGTCCAAATTCGGGATGTAAGTTCTAAGGGAAGTTTTTCTCTGTTGGCTCTGGAGGAAGGTCATTGTCATCAATCTTCCCTTGGACTGGAAGCTTCTGAGGCATAGAAACCCAGGTTCCAAAGGATGTGCTCTACTCTCAGCACTGTAAGAGGTCCCCAAATCTCTCTGCTACCTTTTTTTTTATATCCCCAGAGATTACCTCAAGGCACAGTATATTCTTATAGAATGAGTCCTGCCCAATAACAAACCACCATGCATCCTCCATATTAATGTTGTAGAAGCAGGATTTACAACATCTAGGAACATCACATACTACCATGAATCATGGCTTAGCCAAATTGTTACAGGCAGTTTTTTGGAAGACACAATTCAGTTCATAACAGGGTCACTGCGTTGGCGTCAACTCAGTGGCACGTAACCACAATGTATATCCATGTAATCAAACACATCTTTTTTAGTTGTTGTTACTGTTGTTGCAAAATTGTGTATTCTTTTTTTCCTCACTAGAATATTTTTTATTGTACTTTAGATGAAGGTTTACAGAGCAAATAAGTTTCTCATTAAACAATCAATACATACACTGTGACATTGGCATCATTTGTTGCCAACTCCACAACATGTCAGCACTCTCCCCTTCCCTACTTTGGTTTTCCCATTACTATCTTGCTTTAGAAAATTTTGATAATACAGAGACACACAGAGGCGAATATAAAGCACCCATGATATTGCCCAACTGTGGTAACCACTGTTAAGATTTGTGTGCAAATCCTTCTTGTCTTCGTGGTAAACTTACATATTGAGAGATGGCATCTGTTAAAATAAAATTGTGACCACGTACTACAGTAGTTGTATAACCAACTTTTTCCATGTGATATTTCATAACATTTTTCTATGTAATTTTTTGCCATCATTTTTTTAATTGTTGATAATTATTATTATTTTTATTTAATATGACTGAGTGAAAATGTACATTCACGTGTAAATTTACATGCCCACCTATATGCAGCTTCCACTGCTCTCCCTGCCTGGTGACAGCACACTATTCTTCTCTGCTCCAGACATGTCTCATCCTCCCAACAGTCTCCCCTCCTCTCCACCCACTCTCCCTCCTCCAGCCAGAGTTTAGCAGGATGATATCCTATAGATGCATAGAACCATAAAGTGTGTCCAATATATGGTCACTCTGTATCGCCAAGTCCAATCCATTCATGTCCGAAGAGTGGACCTTCGTTATGATTTATGGGCAAGGGCAGCATCAGAGCCAGGGGTCATGCTGCCAGGGGAACCCTGAAACCCCTGGACCATCAATTGCAGTCTTTTAGTGGAGATCTCAGGATGTACCCCTTTTTATTTTTGTGTTGCCAGTGAGACTCAGTGAGCTCCATTGTGGCTATCACTGGTGGTGGCCGGGCACCATCAAGTTCTTCTGGCCCCAAGTCGATGTAGGCACCCACTCATGTTGGTCTCTATCTTCTGGGTTGTCTTTCCCCCATGTCATATTGGTCGTCGGTGAGCATCTGTTCCTGCTGAGCTGGGACCATTTGCTGTGTCCTCGGATGGCAGCTAGGCAGCTTTTAAGACCCCAGACGCTACTCACCAATGTGGGGTACAGAGAGCCCTCTTAGCAAAACACTAGTTGTGCCAATTGGCCTCGATTTCGCCTAAGAGCATGGTCCCCTGCTCCCTACCCCAGCTACTCTGTCCTTGTAATATTGGGTTAAGAGGGGAGGAGTATTCAAGTTATGCTGAAGTCCACTTAATATTGTTCCTGTTTCTAATGTGTGCTATCACCGATTTCACCCAACCAGGTTTCTAGCAACTATCTAATCTAAACCCTCCCTCCCTCACTCTCTCTCCCTCTCCTTTCTTGCAGCAGTCAAAGAGTCTTCTATACGTAAGTCTATTTTTGAGATCTTACCATAGAGGTCTCATACAATATGTGTCCTTTTGTCGCTGACTGCTTTGACTCAACATAATGTCTTCCAGTTGAAACCAGGTTAGGAGATGTTTCCTGGAATCATCATTATTCTTTATCATTGCGTGGTACTCCTTTGAGTATATATACCTTAGTTTACCTATCCATTCTTCTGTTGTTGGGCATCTGGGTTGCATCCATCTTTTGCCTATGGTGGACTGTGCTGCAATAAAAATTCTGGTGCATGTGTCTGTTGGTGTGAAAGGCCTTGATTCTGTAGGATATATTCCAAGTAGTGGAATTACTGGGTCAAATGGTATATCTATATTTATTTTTTAAAGGAAGTGCCAGATGGCTTTCTAAAGAGGGTGGACCATTTTGCAACCCCAGCAACAGTGTAGGACAGTTCCAATTTCTGTACAGCCTCCCCAGCATTTGTTGTTTCGTGTTTTTTGGATCATGGCCAACCTTGTTGGGGTGAGATGGTATCTCATTGTTGTCTTGATTTGAATTTCTTTAGTAACTAAAGATTGTGAACATGTCTGCATGTGTTTTGGCTGCCTGAATCTCCTCTTTAGAGAAATGTCTGTCCATCTCCTTAGCCCATCACTTAATTGGATGATTTATCTTCTTCTTCTTGATATTTTGTAGTATCTTATAGAGTATGGAGATCAAGTGTCAGTCTGACATAGAGTTGCCAAATATTTTTTCCCATTCTGTAGGTGTCCTGTTAATTCTATTAATAAAGTCTTTGGATGAGGAAAGGTGTTTGATTCTTAATAGTTCCCATTTATCTGTTTTCTCTTCTGTTGATTGTGGTTTGTTTGACAGATTTTGGAGTCTGTCCACATTGTGTATTAAAACTTTCATTGTTGTTCCTACCTTTTCTAGGATGAACTTTATCGTTTTAGGTTTGATATTTAGGTCTTTTATCCAGTTGGAGTTGGTTTTTGTATAAGGTGTAAGATATCGATCTTGTTTCAGTTTATTGCGGATGGATATCCAATTTTGCCAGCACCATTTGTTGAAGAGACTGTTTTTACCCCAGTTTAATGTCTTATGGCCTTTGTCAAATATCAGCTGTTCATAGGCAGATGGTGTCATCTCTGGGGTCTCAGTTCTGTTCCATTGATCTATCTGTCTGTTCTTGTACCAGGACCAGGGTGTTTTGACCACTGTGGCAGTGTAGTATGTTCTGAGGTCAGATAATGAGAGGTCTTCCAGTGTGTTCTTCTTCTTTAGTAGTACCTTACTTATCTGGGGCTTCTTCGCTTTCCAAACAAAATTGGTGATTTGTTTCTCCATCTCATTAAAAAATGATGCTGGAACTTGTATTCGGATTGCATTATATAAGTAGATTGCTTTGGGTAAAATAGACATTTTCACAATGTTAAGTCTTCCTGTCCATGAGCAGGGTAAGTTTTTCCATTTATTTAAGTCTTTCTTGGTTTCTTGTAGTAAGGGCTTGTAGTTCTCTTTGTAAAGATCTGTTATTTCTCTGGTTAGATTAATTCCTAGGTACTTAATCTTCTTAGGGGCTATAGTAAATGGTATTGATTTGATGATTTCTTCATTAACAGTCTCGTTGTTGGTATAAAGGAATCCTACTGATTTACTTATGTTTATCTTGTATCCTGAGACTTTGCTGAACTCTTCTATCGGTTTGAGTAGTTTACTTATGGATTCTTTGGGATTCTCTGCATATACGATCATATCATCTGCAAACAGGGAGATTTTGACTTCTTCTTTGCCAATGCAGATGCCCTTGATTTCTTGGTCTTGTCTAATGGCTCTGGCTAGAACTTCTAGTACAGTGTTGAATAGGAGAGGTGAGAGTAGGCATCCTTGTCTAGTTCCTGTTCTCAAGGGAAAATCTTTCCGTCTTTCTCCATTCAGGATGATGTAGGCAATTGGCTTTGTATAAATGGTCCTTATGGCGTTCAGGAATGTTCTGTCTATGCCTATTTTACTCAGAGTTTTTGGCATGAATGGGTGTTGGACTTTATCAAATGCCTTTTCTGCATCAATGGATGAAATCAGGTGATTCTTGTCTTTTGTGTTCTTTATGTGGTTAATCACATTAGTTGTTTTTCTGATGTTGAACCAGCCTTGCATCCCTGGTATGAATCCCACTTGGTCAGGATGGATTATTTTCTTAATATATTGTTGTATTCTATTGGCAAGAATTTTGTTGAAGATTTTTGCATCTAGCTTCATGAGTAATATCGGTCTGTAGTTCTCCTTCTTTGTTGGGTCTTTCCCTGGCTTGGTATCAGGGTTCTGCTGGCTTCATAGAATGAGTTTGGGAGCACTCCATCCCTTTCTATGCTGTGAAATAGTCTGAGTAGTATTGGAGATAACTCTTCTCTAAAAGCTTGGTAGAATTCTGCAGTGAAGCTGTCTGGGCCTGGACTTATTTTGGTTGGCAGTGTTTTGATGACCTTTTTAGTCTCTTCCTTTGTGATGGGTTTATTAAGTTGTTCTGCTTCATGTTGTGATAATTTGGGTAGGTGGTATGAGTCAAGGAATTTGTCCATTTCCTGTAGGTTTTCAAATTTGTTAGAGTACAGTCTTTCGTAGTTAGGATATTTTTGATTTCTGTTGGATCTGTTGTGACAACTCCCCTCTCATTTCTAATTTGGGTTATTTGTTTCCTTTTCTGCTTTTCTTTAGTAAGTTTAGCCAGTGGTTTGTCAATTGTGTTGGTCTTTTCAGAAAAACGGCTTTTGGTCTTTTCAATTTTTTCAGTGGTTTTTCTATTCTCTAATTCATTTACCTCTGCTCTGATCTTTATGATCTTGTTTCTTCTGGTGCCTCAGGGGTTCCTCTGTTGTTCTCTTTCTACTTGTTCAAGCTGTAGGGTTAGTTCCTTGATTTGGTTTCTTTCTTCCTTCCAGATGTGTGCATTTATGGAGATAAACAGACCTCTGAGCACTGCTTTGGCTGTGTCCGATAGGTTGTGGTAGGAAGTGTTTTCGTTCTCATTGGAATCCATAAATTTCTTTATTTTATCCTTGATTTCTTTTATAACCCATGGATTTTTGAGCAAGATGTTGTTCAGTTTCCAAGAGTTCCACTTTCTTGCTATGGTTTTTCTGCTATTAATCTTGACTTTTATGGCTTTATGATCTGCGAAGATGCTTTGCAGTAATTCAATGGTATGGATTTTGTTGAGAATTGCATTATGTCCTAACACATGGTCAATTCTGGAGAGTGTTCCATGTGCACTAGAGAAGAAGATGTAGTTGTCTGCTGATGGGTGGAAAGTTCTGTATATATCGATGAGGTTTAGTTGATTAATTGTGACAGTGACGTCTTCTGTATCTTTACTGAGCTTTTTTCTAGATCTGTCCAGTATTGAGAGTGGAATGTTGAAGTCTCCCACTATTATTGTGGAGTGATCGAACTCTTTTTTGAGTGTAGTCAGTGTTTATTTGATGTGCTTAGGTGCCCTGATATTAGGTGCATAAATATTTAGTTAAGTCTTGCCTATTTACTGAACCTTTCAGCAATAAATAATGTCCATCTTTGTTCACGATGCAGGATTTTACATTAAAATTGATTTTGTATGAGATTAGAATTGCCACCCCTGCTCTTCTATGTTCATTGTTAGCTTAATATATTTTCTTCCATCCTTTAATTTTCAGTTTGTTCCTATCTTTAGGTCTCAGGTGAGTTTCTTGTAGACAACATATGGATGGGTCATTTCTTTTGATCCAAGATGTCACTCGATGTCTCTTTACTGGAGCATTCAGTCCATTCACATTCAGTGTAACTGTTGATAGGTATGTGTTCACTGCTGGCATTGTGATATGTGTATTTTTGTGTTGATGTTTTCTCTGTTGTTCTTAGTAGTCTGTTCTGGGATATTCTTTTTTGTGAGTTGATTTTTCACCTTTTTTAGAGCTGTTTTTATAGTTGTTGAGACTCCTGTGTTACATTTCTTGAAATGGTATGATCCATCTTTGTGGTGGTTTACAGCTGCCCCTATGATCCCCCTTAATAAAGTATATGTAAACCTACTTTTAGTTACTACCAGTCTTGTCATTTTCCTCTCCATCTGGAAGGACTATAATGACTGTAGTACATCCCTCTTTTTAATATGATGGCACCATAGTTTTCATGATGATCATTGGATTGCTTCTTTCAGTATGTAAGCTGTGATTGACTTTAGAGCCTTCCCTGAGTAGAGTTTTGAGTAGTGTGTCATTCTAAAACATAAAGTTAGTGGTTTAGTTCTTCTAAGCGAAAGGCAAGAACTTCTTTCAGTATTTCTTGTAGTTTTGGTTTGTCTCTGAGTTTCTGTTTATCTGGGAATATGTTAATTTCATTTTCATATTTGAAAGATAGTTTTACAGGATATTCTTGGTTGGAAGTTCTTCTCCTTCAAGGCTTTGAATGTGTCATGCCACTGTCTTCATGCCAGCATGGTTTCTGCTGAGAAATCTGACGAGAGCCTGCAGGATTTCCCCCTGAATGTTATTTTTACTTTGATTCGTGCTGCCTTTAAGAGTTGCTGCTTATGTTTCATTTTGTTAAGCTTGATTATAATATGTCTTGAAGTTTTTCTTTTGAGATCTATATTGGGTGGCATATGATATGCATCTGAGATGTCTATATTTCCTTCTGTCATGATTTCTGGGAAGTTTTCTGTCAGCAGCTCAGCAGTGATACTCTCTGTGTTCTCAGGTGTCTCACCCTGTTCAGGGACTCCAATTAATTGGAGGTTGTTCCTCTTAATAGAGTCCCACATGCTTCTTAATGTTTCTTCATTTTTCTTGTTTCTTTTTTCTGATTTCTGCTCATAGATGCTGGCATCAGTAGCTCTGTCTTCCAAGTCAGAAATTCTTTTTTCTATTTGTTCCATTCTGTTTTCTTGGCTTTGCATGGAAGTTTCTGTGTCTTTAATTTTGTTCTTGATCTGTTGGATTTCAGAGTACTGATGTTCCATCAGACCGAACAACTTGTTTAATTTTTCCTTTTGTTCTGCATTTTGTATAAGGTCTAGAAGGGCTCTGTATATAATCATTTTGTATTCACTTTCTGATGCTTTCATAAAAGTTTCTTCATCTGGAAAATTTCTTGGTAGTTTTGTTTGGGAAACTTCTGAAGCCATGGGTGATTTCTTGTATGCCACAAGTGTCTTTTGCTTTTTGGGTCCCATGTGATTTAAGCAGAGGCTGGAAGAGATACTGTGAGGATAGAATGCAAATGTTTTTCTAGGCTGTCTTAAAATGTAAAGCAAAAGGTATCTGACTAGTTCCTAAGTCAGTCAGGTTTTCAGGTGTAGAGGTCCCTCTTCCCAACTGGCAAAGTAAGCACTTCTGTATCCAACCCCAGATGATACGAACTAGTTCAGAATACAGCAGTGCTACTGCCCTGTTGGCCTTTGCTGACAGGTCCCAGCTTTAGGTGACACTGTGTAAAGTACTGCTTTTCTGGTAGAAAAGTGCTGTCCTGTGGGCAGGCTGTGGCTCCCAAGGTAAGAATTGGGTCCAGGTGCAGCCACTGTATCCAAGATGGCGCCCCCCCACAGGCAGCAGATAAAGGGGCTCGTGGTACTGAGAGGTGGTGATTCCTCTGCTTATGTTGCAGGACCCCCAGTGTAGGTGACACTGTGTAAATTACTGCTTTTCTGTTGGAGAAGTGCTATCGTGTTTGCAGGTGCTGGCTTCCAGGTTAGGAATTAGGTCCTGCTAAAATCTCTGTATCCAACATGATGTCCTGCACATTGGCAGTGCGATGCCATACAAACTGTGCTATGGCAGTGATAAAAAGACTGGCCCAAACTGGGTAGATTAACAGAGTCGTAAGCCTGGCTCTCAAGATATTGGAATTTCGCCTGCCTATTCCCCCAGCAGTGTGTCTGAGTCTAGCCGCTAGGTAAGACCCAGCTCCACCCGCTGGCCAAAACAGAGAAAAAAAAGTCGAAATGGTGCGTTTACCTTCAGTCCGTGGGAGCCACGGCTAGCCAGGAGCGGGAGTCAGCGAAAGAGAGGAGATTTTTTTGCTCAGTGGTATGAAGTCCAAATTAAAAGTCTTGTGCCGTGTCCTCGGGCTGATTAGGTGATCAGAACGCTCCGTTTGATTATCAATTCAGGTTTTGGTGTCTTGACGGATATAGGGAGACTTGTGCTTAGTCCACTGTCTTGACCCTGCCCCTTAATTGTATAGTCTTCAGTTTCTTTGTTTTTTATAAATTTCTACAGAAATTCTTCAGTGACATTAGTTAACATTTATCACAGTTTGTCAGCATTCTTTTTAACTGTGTTTATGCCTTTCTGTTTGTACTTAGCCACTCATTTTTAGTATGGTTGTACTGTGTTCACCGTAAACCCTGGTGACACAATGGTTAAGTGCTATATGTCTGCTGACTGTGTCGAAAACGTCCGCAGTTCTAGTCCACCAGGTGCTCCTTGGAAGCTATATGGGACAGTTTTTCTCTGTCATATAGGATCACTGTGAGTCAAAACTGACTCAGTGGCAGTGGGTTTGCTTTGATTTTTGCTGCTCCATACATGGAGCCACTTTTCCCATTACCAAAAGTAATGGGAAATTCTAAAGTATGCTTATTCCTCCCCAGCTCTTCTCCATGGTAACCACTAGTGAACGTTGGTTTCTCTATCTGTTTTTGTCTTCTTATAAAAGAGAGCTCATACAATACTTGTCCTAATGTGATTGATTTATTTCACTTCACATTATGCC
The DNA here is from genome assembly GCA_028571685.1 of Heterohyrax brucei. Taxonomy (NCBI): domain Eukaryota; kingdom Metazoa; phylum Chordata; class Mammalia; order Hyracoidea; family Procaviidae; genus Heterohyrax; species Heterohyrax brucei. The sequence goes on along the minus strand of CM053140.1, from coordinate 78,616,355 downwards.
TTCCAGGAGCATCCATGTTATAATAATATTTTAATGGACTCATTGTTCTTTATTGTTGCATAGTATTGCATTGTCTGTGTGTACCACGATTTATCTGCTCATCTGTTGATGGGCACTTTGGTTGTTTCTGTTGTTTTGCTATTGTACATAAAGCTGTGATGACTACAAGAGTGCATGTATCCAGTTGTGTCCGTAGTTTTAGGTATCTAAGGCACTTCCCTGGTGGTGTTGTGGTTAAGAGCTACAATTGCTAACTGAAAGGTAAGCAGTTTGAGTCCTTTAGATGCTTCTTGGAAATGACGCAGGGCACTTCTGTTCTGTCTTGTAGGGATGCTGTGAGTCAGAATCTATTTGACAACAGATTTGGGTTTTTTTTTGTTTGTTTAGGGTATATTCCTAAAGTGGGATTACTGGATCAAAAAGTAGCCCTAAGTTTCTGTTTTTTTAAGACAGGCCAAATCATTTTCTGTAGCAGTTGTATCCTTTTATAGTCCCACCAGCAATAAGTAAGGGTTCCAATCTTCCCACATCCTCACAGCATTTGTTGTTTTGTTTTTTAATCAGTACCATTTTAGTAAGAGTTGAATGGTACCTTATTGTAGTTTCAATACGCATCTCTCTATGGCTCATAGAAACTCTGGTGTCATAGTGGTTAAGTGCTACAACTTCTAACCACAAGGTCAGCAGTTCAAATCTACCAGGTGTCCATTGGCAACTATATGGGGCAGTTCTATGCTGTCTGTAGGGCTTCTATGAGTCTCAATCTACTCTATGGCAGTGGGATTTTTTGGGTTTCATGGCTAATACTGTAAGCTTAGTGGTTTTCAATAAAATGTTATAATTTTGTCCATAAAACTGTATGTGAATGTTTTGCTGATTTTGTTCCTAGGTACTTTTTCAGTTGTTGCTGCTGCTGCAACTATAATAAATAATAGCTTTCTAAAATTACATTTGTTATTTGCTACTGGTGTATGAGTCTGTAGTTGTATACTGATCTTTGCTTAAACAGCCTTATTTTCTGTAATAACAGTAAATTATCTTGGGCTTTCTACACAGATAATGTTCATCTCAGAGTAACTCTTTAAATGAGTGTGGGATGTTCTTTCTTTTCCAAAACTCAGGAAGAATTTATCTGAAGTTATGATTATCCGGAAATGTTTGGTAGAACTCACTCATAAAACTATATGGGCCTGGGATTATTTAACTGGTAAAATTTTTTTCATTATTCATACTAATTCAATTTCTTTAATAGTTAAAGCATTTTATAAAGATTTTCAGTTTCTTCTCAGTTTTCATAAATTATTCTCATAGTTTTTTAAAGTTCTTTATTTCAACTACTGTTTCATAGGTCATTAAATTATGTTTTATCTTTAGTTTTTGTAGTTGCTGGATAAATCCTAATAAAAAGTTATCTCATGTCCATTAAAAGCTATAAAAGTTATTAAATGGAGACAATATACAAATGACACAGAATATAACAACAGTGACTACTTTTGCAGAAATTAATTTATAGGTGCCAATCATAGACACTTTCATATGTAAAGACCAATGAATGATAGCCTCCCACATTGTAATTCCTACTTTGCATAAAGTGAGATCATTTCTACTACATCTTTTCTGAAATATTCTTGACAGTTCCTCAGTTTAAAGTACTTCATATTTAAATGCTTCTTCCACTAAAACTACAGAATGAAAGTATCAAGACTGGAGGAAAAGGAAATTTAAACCATTATTCTAAAAACAGTTCTTATTTTTGGTCATTTCATTTATCCTAAAAGAGCTAAATTCCTTGGTTTCAGTAGTTTGAAATTATTATTTCAAATTAAGTGCGTTCTTTCATTAACCATAGCCAAAATAATACTTGCATATGAATATCCAAGGAGAAGAACAATTAGATATACAGACAGATTTATACTTATATATGAAACAGTATAGAAGATCTACCAAAGAGTTAATAACTCGATTTCAGCAGTTAATGGAAGCCATTATTTCTTCCATTCCTTCCAAAACAGTCTTAAATGTGATACACTAAATATCTAGGCATAATATCAGGTCCCATTATGATATCCACCAAAAGCTTTGGCATTTTAACAGAAAAAGGCAAGATTTTTTTTTCTTGTCTAGGTAAAAAAGCTCCAATAGCATGACATAGCAGACTATTACAGAGAATTCTTTTTTAATTAATGTGGAAAGAGTACAATGAAGAATCCAAAAAGACTATCCCATGTGTCCTTTATAACCCAAGGTAAAATATCTCCAAAGTCCTCCTTCTACCCTGTTCTACTGTGCTCTCCTGAACTTTTATATAGCATTTGTTATCACTGTTTGGATACTTAGTGTCACAGATTGAATTGTGCTCCCACCCTCACTCCCAAAATATGTGTATCAATTTGGCTGGGCCATGATTCTCAGTATTGGGTAATTGTCTTTCATTTTGTCATTTGCTGAGATTTTCCTGTGTATTGTAAATTGTATTACTGTGGTTCAGTAAGGTGGATTAGTGGCAGTTACATTGATAAGGCCTACAAAACTGAATAATGTCTTAAGCCAGTCCCTTCTGAGACACAAAAGAGAAGTATGCAGACATGGAACCCACATATCATTAACAAAGCAGTACAGGAACAGAGTGTGTCCTTTCAGACCTGAGATTCCTGTGCTGAGATGCTCCCAGACCAAAAGAAGTCAGATGTATCACAAAGATCTTACTCCAGAGCCGACAGAGAAAGAAAGGCTTCCTCTGGACCTGGCACCCTGAATGTGGACTTGTAGCCTGCTGAACCATGAGCAAATAAACTTCTCTTTGTTAAAACCATCCACTAGCTGAGTAAGACACTTAGTTATCAGCTGCTTATATTATTACTCAACCTCTCCTAATCTCACTTTTCTTAATAGAAAAATAAAAATTAGAGCAATGCTATGAGGGAAATATTAAGTTAGATTGGATATACAAAATAATATCTACCATAGTATATTTTCAATAAGTGCTGTATAGTCCTTTCTCTGCCGTTTACCAGATTTGTTACTCTGAACAAGTCATCTTTGCTGAATCTTATTTTCTTCACCTATGAAGTGGACATAGTATTTCCTATCAATAACTGTCTATGTAGAAAGAGAAATGGCCAGTATATTCTGGTTTAGAGAAGATTTTTTAATCATTATTATGCCTAATATAATTCCTAGAACACTACAGTTTTGATCACTAGTAAACATTTATATATTATATATATAAATATATATATATGTTTATATATATATTATATATATATTATATAATTATATATATATATTATATAAACATATATATTACACTTTGGATGTTCTGTGCTTCTGTCAGGATCTAGTCCGTTTTTACTGATAATATTGATCTTTTCCATTGTCTCTTAGAAAAAGCATGGCAAGTCTATAAAGCCTTTCTAAGTATAAATGTTAATAGCTGCAAGATAGTGTTTTATATAAATATATCATAATTTACTTCACTCTTCCTTCAGTGATAGACATCAGCCACTCTCCTCTAGTATTTCTACTCTGCTCCTTGTAGTTCTTTTACCATACTAGCCCAGTAAATCTCTTGGTCATGGGGCAGCAATCCAACTACATGCTTCCTCTGTTCCCTTCAAAGCAGTTTTGGAACTCTTTCTGAAAGGGCCATTGCACACTGGTGGCATGGTGGCAAATTCACAAGGGAGTTTTTAACAGTAAACAAGTAACTGAATTGGAACACCTTGCCTACTCACCTGATCTAGCCTGCAGTGACTTTTTTCTTTATGTGAAGGTGAAGGAAATAGTGAAAGGACATTCAGGACATCAAGGGCAATATGATGACAGCTCTGATGGTCATTCTAGAAAATGAATTCCCAAGTTGCTTTGAAGGGTGAACTAGGCACTGGCATTGGTGCATAGCTTCCCAAAGGGAGTGTTGCAAGGGTCACTATAGTGATTCAGCAATGAGGTATATAGCAGTTTTTCTAGGATGAGTTCTCAAACTTAACTGTCAGCCCTCATACTTCGGCTCTCATAGACATGTTCTAAAATTCTTCAGTTTGAATTTGACCTTGCATGTAAGCAATTGATGTTCTGTGCTTCTGTCAGGATCTAGTCTGTTTTTACTCATAATATTGATCTTTTCCATTGTCTGTTTTCGCAGATTTGATTCTTGTGTGTTTCATCTGGTGAGATCCAAATGTATTTTTGCCATTTTTATGTTAGTGAAAAAAAACTATTTGCAATGAAGTTGTTGGTCTTGCAAAAAAAAACTTCTGTCATACAATCTCTGGCATCATTTCTATGACCAAGGCCATGCTTTCCAGCTACCAGTCTTTCTTCTTTGTTTCCAGCTGTTGCATTCCAATCACCAGTAATTGTCAATGCATCTTGATTGCACAGTTGATCACTTGGACTGCAGAAGCTGGTAAAAATCTTCAATTTATTTATCATTGGCCTCAGCGTTGATGTATAAATTTGAGTAATGGTCCTATTAACAGGCTTTCCTTGTAGGCATACAGATATATCCTGTCACTGACAACATTGTACTTCAGGAAAGATCTTGAAATGTTCTTTTTGACAGTGAATGCAAAACCTTTCCTCTTCAAGTTTTCATTCCTAGCATAGCAAACCATATGAATGTCCAATTCACAATGGCCAATTCCAGTCCATTTCAGCTCAGTAATGCCTAGGAAAGTGATGTTTATGTGTTCCATTTCATTTTTGATGATTTCTAATTGTAATAGGTTCATATTTTGTACAGTCCACCATTCCAGTTATTAGTGTATGTTTGCAACTGTTTCTTCTCATTTTGAGTCATGCTACATCAGCAAATGAAGGTCCCAAAAGCTTGACTCTATCCACGTTATTAAGGTCTGCTCTACTTTGAGGAGGTAGCTCTTCCCCAGTCATCTTCAGAGTGCCTTCCCATCTGGTGGGCTCATTTTCCTGTACTATATCTGACTCTTCTGCTGCTGATCATAAGGTTTTCACCAGTTAATTCTTATCAAAAGTAGACTGAGAGCTCCTTCTTCATAGTCTGCCTTAGTCTGGAAGCTGAGCTGAAACCTCTTCACCATGGGTGAAAAGTGGCATAGCTTTCAGCTTCCAACATCATGGCAATACACAAGCAAAATGTAGCATCATGGCAACATGCAAGAGTTCAAAGGGAAGCTTGAGAGGACAGAGTGAAGTATTATAATGATATATACAAAGAGCTGGAAATAGAAAACTAAAAGGGAAGAACATGCTCTGAGTTTCTCAAGCTGAGAGAACTGAAGAAAAAAAATTAAGCCTCAAGTTGGCTTATATTAAAAGACTTACAGAGTATCACAAGAAGGTGGAAGCAATATACAGTCTTTATACCAAAAAGAACTGGTCAACATTCAGTCATTTCAAGAGATAGCATACAAGGTCTGTGTCTTAGGCTGGGTTTTCTAGGGAAGCAAAACCAGTAACGTGTAGGTACAAGGAAAGATTTATAATATATATATATACAGATAGGTAGATACAAATACAGGAAACAGCTCATGTAATCACAGAAGCTGAATGTCCCAAGCTCTGGCACAAGCCTCACGTGTCCATGGAAGCTGAGGAACCCAAGGTCAGCAAGTCAGAGTTGTAGATCACTGGTTGTGTAGATCAGTGGATCCCAAGCTGGTGGCGAGACAAAGCGACAGAGGCTGGAGGTCGGTGGATCCCAAGCTGGTGGCGGGACGAAGCAACAGTGGCTGGCAAACGCAGGATCGGCAGGTCAGGGAGCAGGACTCTCAAGTGCCGACTGTAAGGACTGATGAGACCAACAGCTGCTAGCTCAAGTCCCGGAACCAGACACTGGAAGAAGAGAGCAGGAGCTCCTGGCCACGTGAGCGATCAGCAGCCGTAGTCCAAGATCACGAGATGAGAGCCGAGGGGCAGGGAGCCACCACAAACCCCGCCCTGCCACTTAATACAGCAGCCAAATAGGTAGTAGCCAAGTTGAGATAATCCTGACCACCACAGTCTGACAAGTAAGTCCGTGAATTTAATCATTCTAGGTACTGCATACCTCATTGCTGAATATCACTATGGTCACCTTTGAAGTACTGCCTTTGGGAAGCTATGCACTTAATGCCAGCACCTAGTGCACCTTCAAAACAATTTTGGAACTGTTTCTGGAATGGCCTTTCCACATGATGTCATGGTGGCAAGTTTGCAAATTTAGTTGTATAGTTGTCTGTGAGGGAGTTTTTAATCAGTAAACAAATAACTGACAGTTTGATGGTCATTCCAGAAAATGAGTTCTGAAATTACTTTGAAGGGTGGAGTAGGCACTGGCTCATAGAAGGCATTGGTGCATAGCTTCCCAAGCTTCAATGGTGACTTCAGTGATACTCAGCAGTGGGATATGTGGCACTTTTCTAGGGTGAGTTCATAAACTTAATTGGCAGTCTTTGTATGATTAGGAACCAGTGGTACTGAAAGAAGAGCTGGAAGCTGCATTGGAGGCACTGGTGAAAAACAAGGCTCCGGAAATTGATAGAATATCAATTAAGATGTTTCAACAAATGGATGCAGTGCTGGAAATGCTCACTCATCTATGCTAAGAAATTTGCAAGACAGCTATCTGGCGAACCAACTGGATGAGATCCATATTTATGCCTGTTCCCAAGAAAGGTGAGCCAGCAAAATGTGGAAATTATGGAACAATATCATTAATATCACACCCAAGTAAATTTTTCTTCAAGATTATTCAAAAGTGACTGCAGGAGTATGTTGGCAAGGAACTGCCAGAAATTCAAGCTGGATTCAGAAGAAGAGATGGAATGAGGAGTATCATTGCTGATGTCAGAGGGATCTTGGCTGAAAGTGGAGAATACCAGAAAGGTATTTACCTGTGTTTTATTGACTATGCAGAGGCATTTGACTGTGTGGATCATAACAAATTACAGATAACATTGCAGACAATGGGAATTCCAGAACACTTTAATTGTGCTCATAGAGAATCTCTACATGGGCAAAGAGACAGTCATGTGAACATAACGGGGGACACTGGACGGTTTAGTCAGGAAAGGTGTGTGTCAGAGATGCATCCTTTCATCATGGTTTTGCAGTCTATATGCTGAGCAAATAATCTAAGAAGTTGGACTATATGAAGAATGATACACCAGCTTTGAAGGAAGACTCATGAACAACCTATGTTATGCAGGTGACACAACCTTGCTTGCTAGGAGTGAAGAAGATTTGAAACACTGATGAAGATCAAAGACCACGGTCTAGTACAGATTGCACCTCAACATAAAACAAAAATCTTTACAACTGGACCGGTAAGCAGCATCATGATAAATGGAGAAAAGACTGAGATTGTCAAGGATTTCATTTTACTGGGTTCCACAGTCAATGCCCATGCAAGCAGCAGAGGAGAAGTCAGAAGATGCATTGCACTGGGAAAATTTGCTGCAAAAGACCTCCTTAAAGTGTTGAAAAGTAAAGATGTCACCTTGAAGACTAAAGTGTGTGTTGACCTGAGCCATGATTCGTTCAGTCTCATTGTATGCATTCAAAAGCCAGACAATGACTCAGGAAGACAGAAAAAGAAATGACAACTTTGAATTTGGTGTTGGAAAATATTGAATGTACCATGAAATGCTGAAAGGACACACAGATCTGGTCTAGAAAAAGTACAACCAGAGTATTCTTTGGAAGCAAAGATGGTGAGACCACATCTTGCATACTTTGGACATATTGTCCGGAGGGCACAATCCCTGGAGGACATCATGCTTGTTAAAGTAGAGGGTCAGCAGAAGAGAAGAAGACTCTTAACAAGATGGATTGCAACAATGAGTATAAGCATAAAAGCAGTTATGGGCATGGTGCAGGACTGGACAGTGTTTTATTCTGTTGTTCATGGGATCTGTATGAGTTGGAAGTGAGTTGATGGCACCTGGCAACATCAACAATCTTAACTCTTTCAGAAACCCTAACCACTATGGTTATATAAAGGTTAAAAGCTGCATAAGCTAACCAAAAGATTGGCAGTTTAAATCCATCACGAATTCTTCTTGGACCTGTAGGGTTACCATGAGTTAGAATTGACTCCACAGCAACAGGTTTGGTTTTGGTTTTTTAATCTTTACTATGCTTATTATTTTGTCCATAATTCATCTACATAATCAGTGGCTGTTTCTACCCCACACAGTGATCAGTGGCTACCTTAAGCCCAGTACTATATAGATCCTTACAGTTGCCTTTTACCAAAAAAAAAAAAGAAATCTACTTCACTCAATTTTCCAACCTACGTTTTTCGTGTAACCCAACTTTTTTCTTTCAAATGTTATATACAGTGTCATCTCTGTTCTTCCTTGGGCTAATAATTCTTTCTCACCTCCAGATCCTTGGCTGTTGTAGCAAATCATACCTTCCCTCCCCCAATATATTCAAACTTAGCTCTATTGTCTCATCTCTACCAAAGTGTAACAGATGTTCCACTCTTACGTCTAAAAAAAAAAAAAAAAGTTTTTCAGCTCTACTTCTTTTAGTATCTTGCAGTTTTGCTTCATGGCAAGTTTTTAAAAAGTGTACCTCTCAAATACTTCTCAGTTTCAGTCAGTAGATAGAATAATCTTGTTAAGATCCTCCCAATAGCAAAGTCCAGGAGAAAATTTTTTATTTTTATTTTATGTGATTACTGCAGGTTTTACACTGTTAAGTCATTTCTTCCTTCCTGAAAATCTCTCGTGACTTGGCTTCTCAGAAACCAGTCTCTGGCACTTTTTCTACCAGTGTTTCTTTTGAAACTCAGATGTGATCATATCAGTTTAACATCTGCATTTCAAAAGCTCCTACCATCAGCCATGGTTTCAAGGGCCATCTAGGTCAATTGGCATAACTAGGTTAATTAAGAAAATGTGCATTTAATTGTCAGCCCTCATACTCAAGGTCATACTTCGGCTGTCAAGGACTTGTTCTAAAATTCTTAAGGTCTTAAAAGATAGCAAGCTGCCAACTGAGTAGCATCAATTGCACCCAGTCCAGCTGGAGCAGAAGACAATGAAGGACATCAAAGATGTGAGGAAAATGCAAGCCCAGCAGACAGAAGGGCACATATGATTTGGAGAGTACATCAATATGAGACCAGATGAACTAGATGGTACGTGGCCACCACCAATGACTGCCGTAACAGGGAATACAACGTAGAGTCCCTGATGTAGCAAGAAAAATGGGGATGTAGAACTAGAACTCTATTAAAAAGACCATATTTGATCGTCCATCAGACTGGAGGATCCCCTGAGGACATGGCCCCCAAACTGTTAGCCCAGAGCTGAAACCACTGCTACAGCCAACTCTTCAGACTGTAAAACATAGAGTGATGCTAGTGACAGATGTACTTTTTGGCTTAAATAATGTACATGTGGCTGTCGGAGCAGCTCTTTTCCAGAAGTGAGATGAGAGGGTGGGGGAGGACAGGAGTCAGTTGAGTGGATATGGTAAGTACAGGGTAGACAGGAGGTGTGTACTGCCACAGGGTGAGGAGGGGAGCAGTTAGAGTTGCATAGTGGTGGGTGGGTGTGGGTTTTATATGGCAAAAAAAATGATTTGGGTTGTAAACTTTTACTTAAAGTACAATTAAGATTTAAAATACGTATGTATATATGTAGAATATTTATACTTCTATAGATAGTGGGGATTTTTTTAAATTGTGATTAAGTGAAAGTTTATAATCCAAATTAATTTTGCATGCCCACCTATCTGCAGCTCCTTCTGCTCTCCTTGCCCAGTGACAGCACACTCCTTTTCATTCTATACTTGTCGCATCGTCATAACACGCTCCTATCCCCTCCTCTCCACCCTCTTCTTTCCCATCTAGAAAGAGACCAGTAGGACAGCATCCTATAAATGCATATACATACTATGTAGTCACACTGTGTCCCCAAGTCTAGTCTACTTTTGTCCAGAGAGTGGACCTCAGTAGTAGTTTCTGGTCAGGGGCAGCAGCAGGTCTAGGGACCATGCTCCCAGGGGATCCTCCAGGCTCTCAGACCATCAGTTGTGGTTTTTTAGTACAGTTCTTGAGCTGTACCCCTCTTTTTGTGTTACACAGGGAATCAACATTGTGTGCTCCATTGTGGCTGTCATTGGTGGTGGCTGGGTGTCATCTGATTTTTCTGGTTACATATTGATACAGTCTTGCTTTTTCATGAGTCCTTCTATTTCCTGAGCTCTTTTTGCTCATGTCTTTGTTATTCTCAGTGATCTGTTCTGGATGAATTGGGACCACTTGGTGTACCTCAGACGGCAGCTTGCTAGCTTTTAAGACCCCAGACGCCATTCACCAACATGGGATGCAGAAGACTCTCTTAACAATAGGCTAGTTATGCCATATGGCCTCGATAGATAGTGGGGACTTTTAAATTAAATTTTTAAAATATTTTGCTGTGCTTTACACTACACTACACTACACTACACTACACACACTACACACACACACACACACACACACACAGCTGTTGGAGCAGCTCCTGTCCAGAGGTGAGATGGGAGGGTGGAGAGGGGACAGGAGCTGGTTGAATGAATATGGAAGTACAGGGTAGAAAAGAGGAATGTGTTGTTACAGGGTGAAGGAGAGCAGCTAGTGTTGCATAGAGGCCTGGGTGGATTTTATATGGCAAACTGACTTGGATTGTAAACTTTCACTTAAAGCACAATAAAATATAAGAAAAAAAATTTAGCAATCCCCACTATCTTAAGAGTTAAGTGCAACTTCTTTATTTTGAAATATAAGACGTTCATGCTCTGGTCTGTGTTACTCTTCCAAGCTCATTTTCTGATCCCATTCCCATAGGCACCTTTTACTTTGTCCACACCAAAATACCTATGGCTTCTCCAAACACAAAACACTCTTTCATGCTCTTGTACATGTAGATCCCAGAATTCCCATTCCTCTTTTTTTTCTCTCTTACTCACCATGCTCTCTTATCCATCTACTCTTTTTTAAAAATTCAGCTCACACCCTGTTTTTTCTGAGAAACTTGCCCTCACATCTTGAGGCCTGTAGTTAAGCACTGACTTTTCTTTGATTCCACCGAATTTTCTCAACTTTCAATCACCTTTAGTGATTGTAGTTTAGCTGTTGACCCCTATCTTTCCTACCCAAACCGTGAGTTCCTTGAGGGCAGACATTTTCTAATTTATCTTTGTATCTCCAGTCCTGAGTGTCTTGCAGATAGAAGATATTCAGCAAATACTTGTTGAATTAAGGCAGGAGGTGGTCAGCATATGGGTTTACTATAAAGAAAAGTGAATATCCAGTAATAATTATGTGAAAGAATGGAAGTGGAATCTTACCAAAGGCAGGGGGGAAAATAGGTGAGATTGAAGGCAGAAAGAAAAAAACTGTTTTGAAATTTCTGATAGACAAAGTATGATGAACAGAGTACTTACTACATGCCTATCCTAAGTTTAGAGCCAAACATAGACTAGAGTCAGCTGACCTCTAGCAAGTGGTAACAGAATTTCCAGCACAAAATCCATTATCCCAGCCACTCTTAACATTTCCTTTTTTACTGTTTTAACAAAAATACTGACCCTCAGGAAAACTGTATAGAGTATCTTCTATATGCTACATACTAAACTGGGGTATAGGAGCCCTGGTGGTGCAGTGGTTAAAGGGCTCAGTGGTTCACTGTTTGAATCTAGCAACTGCTCTGCAGGATAGATGTGGCAGTCTGCTCCCATACAGATTATAATAGCCTTGGCATTTTGGGACCATGGTTTCAAGGGACATCTGGGTTAATCGGCATAACAAAGCTTATTAATAAAATGTTTTGCATGCTACTTGGTGAGTGGTATATGGAGTCTTAAAAGCTAGCAAGCAGTCATTAAAGAAGCATCATTTGGTCCCAGACCACCTGGAGCAAAGGAGAATAAAGAACATCAAAGATGTAAGAAAAACATGAGCCATAGATTACATCAGCCAGCATGAAACCAGAAGAACTAGATAGTGCCCAGCTATGACCAATGAGTACTCTTACAGGGAACTCAACAAAGATTCCCTGTTTTAGTGATCTGATACTGCCCTAGTAGAAACACCACAAGCCAGTAGCTTTAAAAAGATAAATTTTATTCTGTCATAGTCCTGGAGGCCATGAGTCCAAATTTGGAGTGTTAGCTCCAGGAGAAGCCTTTCTCTGTTGGCTCTGAAGGAACGTCATTGTTGTCAGTCTTCCCCTGGACTGGGAGCTTCTGGTGCTTAAGAACCCCAGGTCCTTTCCAAAGGATACTCTCTGCTCCTGACATTGCTTCTTGGTGGTATGAAGTGCCCAACTCTCTCTCTTTTAGCTTCTTTTATCCCACTAGACTGCCCTAAGGCACAATACAGTCTTACGAATTGAATCCTGCCCCACCAACACATCTGCCTCCCATCCTCCTTCACTGACATCATAAAGGCAGAGTTTACAGCATGTAGGAACATGATCACACAATACCAAGAATCACATCCTAGTCAAATTGCTTCACACATTTTTAGGAGAGTACAATCCAGTCAGTTATAGTCCCTGATGGAGAGGGAGAAATGTGGGATGCAGAATCAAACTCTAGTAAAAAGCCCAGACTTGATGGTTTGACAGACTAGAGAGTCCTGTGAAGACGTGGTACTGGGACTCTCTGTTAGTCCTAAAGTTAAGCCATTCTTGAAGTCAACTCTTGGGACAAAGGTTAGACTGGAATGTAAGACGTGAAATGATACTGATGAAGAGGGTGCTTCTTAAGTAGATACAGGAGACTAACTGGTAGCTCCTGTCCTTAGGCAAGATGAGTAAGCAGAGGGGACAGAAGCTGGTTGAATGGACATGGGAAATATAGAATGGAGAAGAGTGTGCTGTTACAGTGTGGGAAGTGCAACTAGGGTCGCATAGTAAAGTACATGTTAAGTTTCTGTATGACGAATTGTAAACTTGCACTTACAGCACAAGAGAATAAAGTTACTCTTAAAAATTGAAGAGAATAAATATTAGGAAGTGTTCTGCATCCCACTTTGGTGGTTGGCCTTTAGGGTTTTGAAAGCTAGCAAGTGGCCGTCTAAGATGTATTAATTGGTCCCATCTCAGCCCCACCCCCCAGAGCAAAGGAAATGAAGAACACCAAAGACAAAAGGAAACATACTAGCTCAAGAGACATAAATCGAAGACTCCCACAGCCTGAGATAGAAGAAAAAGTTGGTGCCTGGCTACCACTAATACCACCCTGACAGGAAGACAACAGAGATTTCCTAGATGAAACAGGAGAAAAGTGGAGTGCCAGAATGCAAATTCTAGTAAAAAGAACAGACTTAATGGCCTGACTGAGACTGGAGGAACCCCAGAAGACATGACTCCTAGACTCTCTGTTAATCTAGAACTAAACCCATTTCTGAAGCTGTCTCTTCAAAGAATAGATGGGAGCTGAAAACGTTAAGTGATACTCATGAAAAGTGTGCTTCTTGTAGGGGTGAGAAGGAAGTAGATGGGATAAAGGCAAGACTGTTCGTGGAGACTTAAGAGCAAGAAAGATGTCTGTGAGCCTTAAAAACTGGTTGTTCCTGGGTCAGTTCTGACATAGTGACCCTATAGGACAGAGCAGAATTGCCTCATAGGGTTTCCAAAAACCAAAACACCAAGTCTGCCGTAAAATCAGTTCCAATTCCTGCTAACACTGTAGGGCAGAGTAGAACTGCCCCTGTTGTTTCCAAGGGGTACCTGGCAGATTGGAACTGCCAGTCTTCTGGTTAGCAGCCACAGCATGTAACCAGTTCGCCACCAGGGTTTTCATAGTTTCCAAGGCTGTCATTTTTATGGAAGTAAACTGTTAACATACTACTCCCTCAGAGTGGCTAGTGGGTACAAACCACTGACCTCTCAAAGTCTAGCACTTTAACCACTGAGCTACCAAGGCCCTTTCTGTGGCCCTCAGGGAATTCTAAGTGTGGAATTTCAGTGTTTTTTAGTATATTCATGAAGTTGTCAACTATTAACATGTAATTTCAGAACATTTTCATTACCCCAGAAAGAAACACTGCACTGATAGCAGTCGTTCTCTGTTCCCGGTAACTTCCTGTCAGTGACTAACCTCTTTTCTCTTGGTATGGATTTGTTTGTTCTTGACATTCATACAAATGGAATCATATGATTTATGGCCTCTTGTGTCTGTCTTACACGTAGCATAGTGTTTTCAAGGTTTGTCCATGTTATAGCATGTACCAGTACTTCATCTTTTTAAATGACTGAATAATACCTCGTTGTAGTAATAAAACTGCATTTTGTTTATTCATTACTAGGTAGGCATTTGCCTTTCATTTCCTGGCTGTAAATGAATACTGCTCCTATGAACATTTGTGTACAGGTTTTGGTGTAGGTATATGTTTTCACTTCTCTTGAGTTTATACCTAGGAGTGGAATTGATGGTCCTGTTATAACATTATGTATAATTTTTTGAGGAACTAACCAACTGTTTTCCAGAGGGACTACAGCCTTTTACATTCTCAGCCTGCAGTGTATGAAGTTCCAGTTGCTCCACATTCTCACCAACTCTTGCTATTGTTAATCCTTTTAATTATAGCAATTTAGTAGGTGTTAAGTGGTATCTCCTTGTGTTTTTGGTTTGCATTTCCTTAATAACTAATGAGGTTGAACATCTTTTTTCACTTATTGACTATTGGAGCCTTGGTGGTGCAGTAGTTAAGAACTTGGTTGCTAGCAAAAAGGTCAGCAATTCAAATTCACCAGCTCCTTGGAAAACCTATGAAACAGTTCTGCTCCGTCCTGTAGGGTTGCTATGAGTTGGAACTGACTGAATAGCAACAGATTTTTGTGTGTGTGTGATTAAGTGAAAGTATACAATCCAAATCAATTTTGCATGCCTGCCTATCTGCAGCTGTATCTGTTTTCCTCACCCTGTGACAGCACATTCGTCCTTTTTACTCTATGCTTCTAGTATCCTCTTAATGAGCAGCTGTCCTCTCCACCCTCTTCTCTCCCATCTAGAAAGAAACCAGTAGGACAGCTTCCTATAAATATATAAACCCCATAAATTACACACACTATATGGTCACACTGTGTCCCTGTGTCCCGTCCATTCTTGTCTGAAGAGTTGACCTCAGTATGACATTCTGGTCAGGGCCAGCAGCATGTCTAAGGGCCATGTTCCCATGGGATCCTCCAGGCTGTTGGTCCATCAGTTCTGGTCTTTTAGTAGAGCTCTTGAACTGCACCCCTCTTTTTCTCTTTTTACCTCAGGGACTCTACATTGTGTCCCCCATCACGGCTGCCTTTGGTGGTGGCTGGGTACCATCTACATCTAGTTCTGCTCTCATGTTGATGCAGTCTCCTGTTCATAGGGGTTCTTCTGTCTTCTGGGCTCTTTTTTCTTCATGTCTTTGATTGGCAACAGAATTTATTGGCCATTTGTATATCTCTTTGTTTAATATTCTTTTTGGTGTTATTGTAAATGAAATCTTTTCTTAATTTCATTTTCGGGTTGTTTATTGCAAGTATGTAAAAGACAATTGTTTTTATACAACTATTTTTATATTTTTATATATTGTTCTAGTGTTCTACAATAATAAACTTGTTTTTCAGCTCTCGTAGGTTTTTGAGGTTTTTTTAGAATCATGTTGCCTGAATAGAGATAGTTTTACCTTTCCTTTTTAATTTGGATGCTTTTTATTTCTTTCAATTGCCTAATTGCCCTGGAGTAGAACCTCCAGTAAAACATTGTAGCAGTGTAAAGAGCAGACATAATTATCTTGTTCCAGATCATAAGGGAAAGCATTCAGTGTTTTATGATAAATATAATATTAGTTTTTTTTTTTTGGTAGATGTGCTTTTATCAGGTTAGGAAGTTCTAGTTCAGTGTTTTTGTCATGAGTGTTTTATTTTTTTAAATGCTTTTTGTACATCTGTTGAAGTGCTCATAAGGCTTTTGTCCTTTTTTCTGTTAATATGGTGTATAAATTGATCTTTGTTGAACCACCCTTTAATTATGGGATAAACCCACTTGGTCATGGTGAGTAATCCTTGCATACGTACTGGAGTCAGTCTGTTAGTGTTTTGTTAAACGTTTTTGTGTGTCTTGCATGGCTCCTGTCTGAAAAGTCAAATAAAAAGCCCATAAAATTGAGAGATGAGAGGGACTGTGGAGATGTAATCAAGCCTTGTTAGATGTAAGTAAAATTTAAGAGGATTGTCCAAAGCTATGTTACTAGGTTATGGTGAGTCAGGATGTTTTGCTTTAGACCACTTGCTTTCATTCGTCAATAGTTAGTAATCTGCGTAAAGGATAGGCTTCTGTGTTAATCGGTTTCATCTGTGTTTGTGAGTAGTGTTAACTAGTACTGTATTTATTTGAATGATACAATACTTAAAATTTATGCCTTAATCTTTCTAGACTGTAACTGAGAAAACCTTGAAAAGAAAATGAATTCATTGCTGTTAGATGGGAATTATAATTAGCATGTTGGAGTCTTTAAAGCAGTTAACTTTAAGTGAAGAAGCTGCTGTTTACCCAAAGTATATTATGTGATTGGGCAAAAAAGTCAGTATCAAAATGAATTGAAATCTGATTAACTATTTGTAGCTTTGGTGGGATGAGGGTCATAGCTTTGAGAAAACCACATTAATATTTCAACCTACGTAGTTTAAATTTTAATTAATTCAGTATTTTTCCTAACTGTTGAAATCATTGTTTATTTTGATTGTGAGGTATCCTTTTAGAAAAACATTTTCAAAGAAAAAAATCAACAGTAAAATTTTAAGAAAATTTTGTATATGACTTTATTTTGCTGAGTCAAAATCAACTAAAACTACCTGTGGGAAACCACATAGTTTTCTGTCTAGATGTCAGTAACATACAATCCAGATTCTGTGTTGTGATTGGCTGATATAATGTTTTCATTTAGAAATTTTATCAACAACATCTGATTGGGGGTTGAGGTTTAGCTCACAAGCAACTTGATTGCTGGGGCCTAGGAATGAGTTAATGTGAGTAATGAGCATGCTACAGAGAAGTCATTTTAGTAGGGGAAAAAGTGTCCACGCAAGAATAAAAATTAGCGTGTAATTCACTGCTTCTTGTCAGATAATGAAGTACAGATGTGAATGTGGCAGTTCACCGGTGGGGAGGAATTTTCATTAATTTTTGTCCTTTAAAAAAAAAGTCAATTAGAACTAGCAGTTTTTTTCCTTTTGAGGAAGATCATATATATATTTTTAAATTTCTTTCTCTCTCCTTACTTGCAAAATTTTATTTTGGGGCTTTCAAAAAGCTGAGAATTAAAATAATTTTTCCTTTTGAATATATATGTATGTATTTCCTTCTCAGGTACCCTGATCAACCACTTTTTCTAAGCATTTTTTTCATTTAAGCTTATTCTTTTCACTTTTATTTCTCTAAAATGAAATGAATTTGTTATTTTAAAAAATAATTAACCAAATTACTTAGTTATATTATTTTTGTATTTAAAAACTTTGTATGGTTTCTGATTCATCACAAATATATGTACTGTTCTTGTCCCCAGGTTTCTATATAAACCTGTTGCCTTTGAGTCTATTCTAACACATAACGTCCCTATATGGCAGAATAGAACTGTCCCATAAAGTTTCCAAGGAGCAGCTGGTGGATTCTAACTGCTGACCTTTTGGTTTAGCAGGCCCTCTTTTAAACCACTGTACGACCAGGGCATTGGTTTCTGTATAAACCCTAAACACATTATTGCCATTGAGTCTATTTTGACTCATACAGTGATTAGTGAAACTGATTTAATACGTTCAGAAATTCAGGGTACCTTTCTACTAATGTGGTCAGTCAGAGTACCATGGTTAACAGTTTCCATTCAGTTAGTCAGAATTAATCATCTGATAAAATATTTCAGGTTAGTGAGGAACCAAGTTGCTAGGCTGAGGGGTGTGGGAACTAGGTGTCGGAGAACATCTAGCTCAGTTAGTATAACACAGTTTGTAAAGAAAATGTTCTGTGTTCTTTTGGTGAGTAGTGTATGGAATCTTTAAAGCCTATGAGCAGTCATCTAGGATACTCCAGTGGTCTCACCCCTTCGGGAGCAAGAAGAATGATGAAAACTAAAGGTAACGAGGGAAAGATTAGTCCAAAGGACTAATGGACCACATCTACGATGGCCTCCACCAGACTGAGTCCAGTGCAACTAGATGATGCCAGGCTACCACCACTGACTGCTCTGACAGGGATCACAACAAGGGTCTTGGACAAAGCTGCATAAAAATGTATAACAAAATTCTAATTCAAAAAAGAAAGACCAGATTTGCTGGCCCAACAGAGATTGCAGAAACTCTCAGAGTATAGCCCCTGGACACTCTTTTAGCTCAGTGATGAAGTGCCTCCTGAGGTTCTCTTGAGCCAAAGATTGGCCAGGCACATAAAACAAAATGAGACTAAAAAGGCATGCTAGCCAGGGGCAATGACTAGAAGGTAGGATGGAACAGGAAAGCTAGTAATAGGGAACCCAGGGTTGAAAAGGGATAGTTTTGACATGTTGTGGGCTTCTTAACCAGTGTCACAAAACAATATGTGTATTAATCTGTTTAATGGCTAATTAGTTTGTTATAGAAACCCTCATCTAAAGTACAATAAAAAAATATTTAGAGTTTGTGATGTGTCTTTGATAACACTTGCCTTCAATAACATTTGGCAGGATATTCTCTAGATGTACTTTGTATTTAATTACAGTGTCCTCAGTACCATACAGCAGAGGTAATTTATATGAATGAAGTGTGTTTCTTAAACTCAGAATTTTCTTAGCAAGGATATTTGTGGAAGATGTGTATAGGAAGGGAAATATTATGTTTGTTTATTTACAAAGGCAGCTGAAGAAAGGGAGATGTTAAGGGGATAGTGCATATTCCTTTTTTTTTTAACTGATCAGAATAAACTGTAGCTTGAATGAGTTAAGTGCAAAAAGGAAGTAGTAGAAATATGAATTAGTAGTAGTAGTAGTTTCTTTCATTAATAAATTTAAAGGCAGTTTCTAGTCTACTAGCTCACCATCCCTAGTTACACTAAACTGCCAGTAACAGCTGATTCAGCCAGAAGTGTGGGAAAATTTGTTTTTTGCTGATACAGAGATGGCTACTTCAATGTTTGTCACTTTGGTTTCTGCATGTTACTCAGTGTGGTTCATTAGTTTTGTGTTAAGTGAAATATCCTGTGGATGGCCAGTAAACAAAAATTTTTGGTTCCTACTGTGTTACTTTTGCTGAACATGTTTTGTTTTCTAGCAAATAAGGCCTTCCGAATAGTTTGTCATATCAGAACCTGACCCCCTTCTTCACCATAATGCTCTTTTTTGTTTCAAGGTACAACTCAGTCTATATATAAATGTTTTTGTACCTCTTGAAATAGCAATAATGGGGAGAAACAATTCCTTCTTGAAACAAAGGTTTTACTAGACCAGCAGCTCTCAAGCCTTTTGTTTTGGTACCCTTTAAACTCATAAACATGGTGAGAAGAGTGGAATGTTTTACATTTTTGCAAATTTCTTTAATCTCAGGTTTAGTAGAAGACAGCTGGGTTCTCATAGCTGCTGCTCTCAGTCTGTTGTAATTGTTGTTCTAGCTGTAGTATATATAAATAAAATCCAGCCTCCTGCACAAGTGTGTATTGGAAAAGGGAGGAGTATTTTAATAGACTTTCTAGATAACTGTGAAATTCTTCTTTGATATTAACATAAAAACTTGACAAGTGGTTTTGTCTTTCACTTTGGATTTTTCATTTTTTATGGTTAAATGTGTATAGCAAAATAATTTCCATTTCAACTATTTTTTACCTGTGTACTTTGGTGACCTTAGTTACATTCTTCGTGTTGTGCAACCATCACTCCTTTGTAGTTTTTTTAATCACCTTTAACAGGAATGTAGTGTCCTTAATAATACCACCCCAATTTCTTTTTTGTACATGCTCCTGGAAACTACTGATAAACTTTGGTCTCTTTCCATTCCCTATTATAGATATTTCACTTTGTTGTTATTTTTTTTAGATGCCGTTGAATCAGAGCTGACTCATAGCAACTTTGTGTACAAACAGAATGAAACACTGCTTGGTCTTGTGCCATCCTTACAGTCGTTGTTATGCTTGAGGCCTGTTGTTGCACCCACTGTGTCCGTGTTTCTGTAAGGGTCTTCCTCTTCTTTGCTGACTCTGTAGTGGTTAAGTGCTCCATCTGCTAACCAGAGGGTCGGCATTTCCAATTCTGCCACATGTTTTCTGGAAGCTCTGTAAAGCAGTTCTACTCTATTCTGTACGGTTGCTATGAGTCCGGATCGACTCAACGGCAGTGGGTTTGGTTTTTTTTGTTGTTGTTGTTTCATGCTTTACCAAGAGTCATGTCCTTCTCCAGGGACTGATCATGTCCAAACTATGTGAGATATAGTCTTGCCCATCTTTGTGTCTAAGGAGCATTCTGGTTTGTACTTCCTCCAACATGAATTTATTTGTTCTTTTTGCAGTCCGTGGTGTATTCAATACTCTTTATCAAGACTACAGTTCAAAAGTGTCAGTTCTTCTTTGATCTTTCTTATTCATTGTCCAGGTTTCTCATGTATATAAGGTGACTCAAAACACCATGTCTTGTGGCAGGCACACCTTTAAGTCTTCAAGGTAGCATTTTTGCTTTTCAGTACTTTGAAAAGGACTTTTGCAGCAGATTTGCCCAGTGCAGTGAGTCATTGGATTTCTTGACTATTGCTTCCATGGGTGTTGACTGTAGACCGAAGTAAAATGAAATCCGTGATAACTTCAATCTTTATTTATCATGTTGTTTATTAGTCTAGTCATGAGGATTTTTGCTTTCTTTATATTACGTGTAATCCATACTGAGAACTGTAGTTGTTGATCTTCATCAGTGTTTCATGTCCTCTTATAGCAAGGAAGCTTGTGTCATTTGCATGATATAGGTTGTTAATGAGTTTTCCTCCCATCTTGATGCCCCATTCTTCTTCATAGAGTCCAGCTTCTTGGATTACTTGCTAAGGATACAGATAGAATAGGTAGAGTGAGAGGGTAGAACCCTGACACGTACTTTTCTTGGCATGTTAAGTGGGATCATACAGTATTTGTCCTTTTGTGTCTAATTTGTTTCACACAATGTAGTTCTTTCAACATTTATCCCTGTTGTAGCATGTGTTATAACTTGATTTCTTTTTTATGGTTAAGCATTTTATAGTATGTGTGTATGTATGTACTTCACTTTATCCATTCGTTTGTTGATGGATACTTGGCTTGTTTCTCCCTTTTGGCTATTATGAATAATGCTACAATGAATATTTATTGTTTAGTCATCTGGTGCTGCTCTAATAGAAATACCACAAGTGGATGGCTTTAACAAAGAAAAAGTTTATTTTCATACAATTTAGTAGGCTAGCAGTGTGAATCCAGGGTACGTGCTCCAGGAGAATGCAGTTCTCTCTGTCAGTTCTGGAGGAAAGTCCTTGTGTTGTGTCAGTCTTTCTGTGGTCTGAGAGTGTCTCAGACCAGAACCTCAGGTCTAGAGAACATGCTCTGCTCTTGGCTCTGCGTACCTGATTATATGAGCTCTCTAACTTTTTGCTTGCTTCCCTTCCCATTTTATCATCTCTTGTAAGATGAAAGGATAAAAGATGGTGCAAGCTATACTCCAGGGAAACTCCCTTAGTAAGAGTGTTACAATGCCACCCAGATCCTCTTTTAACATAATCCTATCTATTAACCACAGGTAGAGATGAGTTTTTGCAGTATAGGAAAATCACAAAATGGAGGGCAGTCATACAGTGCTGGGAATCATGGCCCAGCCAAATTGCTACACATATTTTTTGGGAGACACAATTCAATCCCTGACACTGGTGTACAAGTATCTTTCAGAGTCCCTACTTTCAGTTCCTTTAGGTTATACCTAAATGAAATTGTTAAGTCTTTAGGTAGTTTATTGTTTAGTTATTTGGGGGAACCATCACACTTTTTCATAGCAGCTGTACCCTTTTATAATCCCACCAATATTGGGTGAGAGTTTCAGTATCTCAGCATGCTTGCCAACACTTCTTTATCATTTTTTCTAATAATATACAAACTAGTGGATGTCACGCTTCCCTTTTCTGTGGTTTTGATTTGCATTTCTCTAGTTATTAAAATCACCATGAGTCAGAATTGACTCCAAGGCAACTGGTTTGGTTTAATGACTAATGCTGTTGAACCTATTTTTATTGGTCATTTGTGTATCTTCTTTTAAGTAGGTTTGTCTTTTTGTTGTTGAGTTGTAGTTCTTTATCTGGGTATTAAACCTTTATCAGATAATGTGGTTTACAATTGTATTCTCCCATTCTGTAGGGAGTCTCTTTCCTTTCCTTTGATACACAAAAGTTTTAATTTTGATGTAATCCAGTTTTTGACGTCATATCTAAGAATGTCTTATTGAAGGTCCTGAAACATTAAGCTAATATTTTGTTCTAAGAGTTTTATGGTTTTAGTTATTACATATACATCTGTCATGGTTGGAATTGTGTCCCCCCAAAAATGTGTGCAGCCACGTGGCTGGGATATGGTTCCCAGTATCTTGGGACTGTCCTCCATTGTGTGGTTTTGCTAACTTGTATGTTAAAGGATTAGGGTGTGGTGTAAATTCCTGCTGTAAGGGGAGTTTCCCTGGAGTATGGCTTGCCCCACCCTTAATGCTTTTAGCTTGCAAGGAATAAAAGGAAAAAGAAACAAAGGACAATTTGAGAACCTTGCTGCCATCAAGCAAGCAGCACTGGGAGCAGAGCGCGTCCTTCAGACCAGAGGTTCTTGCGTGAGGACGCTCCCTGGACAATGACTGATGCAATACCGGACTTTCCTCCAGAGCCGACAAGGGGAATGTTTTGTTCTAAGAGTTTTATGGTTTTAGTTATTACATATACATCTTTGATCCATTTTGAGTTAACTTTAATAAAAGGATGTGAAGTATGAGCCCTATTTCATTCTTTTGCTCATGAAGTTGTGGTTGACTCAGCACTATTTTTTGAAGAAACAGTTCTTATCCCACTAGATGGACTTAGTACCCTTGTCAAAAATTGGTTGGTTGTAGATGTATGAGATGGAATCTGGACTTGATTTTATTGCATTAGCCAGTGTTATTATTATTATTTTATTTTACCAATGCCAAACTGTTTTGATTACTTTTGCTTCATAGAATGCTGTATTCTTATTTTTCCAGATTGCTTTGGTCATTTGGGGCCTCTTGCAACTTCCTGTAAATTTGAAGATTGGCTTTTTCATTTCTGCAAAGAAGGCTATTGGAAGTTTGATAGGATTTGCATTGAATCTCTGGGTTGTTTTGGATCGTATTAACACCTTAGCAGTATTAAGTTTCCCAATCTGTACATACAGGATGTGTCATAGTATCATGTGTCGTGGTGTCAGAAATAGTGTCGGTTCCATTTATGTAGGTATTCTTAATTTCTTTCATCAATGTTTTATAGTTTTTGTGTATGAGTCTTTCATCTCTCTGGTTAAATTTATTTCTCTAGTATTTTATTTTTGGGATGCTCTTGTAAAAGCAGTTGATTTCTTAATTCCCTTTTCAGATTATTTGCTACTGTTGTATGGAAGCATAGCTGATTATTTGGTGTTAACCTCATACCATTCAACTTTGCTGAATTCATTTATTAGCTCTAGTAACTTTCTTGTGCATTCTTTGGAATTTTCTGTATATGGAATCATGTCATCTGCAAATAATAATAGTTTTAGTTCTTCTTTTCCTTATCTCTTTTTCTTGCCTAATTGTTTTGACTAGGGCTTCCAGTATAGTACTGAATAGCATTAGTGAACGTAGGCATCTGTGTCTTATTCTGGATCTATTAATACTTTTTTTTTTTAATATTTTTTAATTATTGAGTGGAAGTGTACAATCCAGTTTAAAGCCTATGTGCCGCTCCTACTGCTCTCCTTGCTGGTAACAGCACACTCCTCCTTTCTATTCTATACAAGTCATATCCTCTTAACAATCCCCTGTCCCCTCTTTTCCACCCCCTCCACTCCCTCAAGTAAGAGGTCAGTTGGGCAACATCCGATAGATACATAAAACCATAAAGTGCGCACACGATATGGTCACTGTGTGTCACTGAGTCCAATCCATTCCTATCCAAGGAGTTGACCTCAGTAATGATTTATGATTAGGGACAGCTTCAGGTCCAGAGACCATGCTCCCAGGGGAACTCCTAGGCTTTGGGACCATCAATTGCAGTCTTTAGTGGAGTTCTCAGAGTGCACCCCTGCCGAAGCCCATCACCCATAAAGACCTCTGTGAGCAGAGCTACAAGCCTTTGTGATGGTGGGCAGACGCATCTCACCCCTGACATATTTCTGGCTGTATATTTTTCATCATAATTAAACTCTCCTCAAAAATACCCCCTCACCTCCCTGCACAAGGACAAACGCCGAGCCCAGGAATGCCAGGGCCGACCCAGCCCACTGACTACCCCCATCTGCACTTCTCCCCATGTGAAAAGAATTATCCTTTTTAGAACAGTTTTAGAAAAGCATAGGGTGGGGATGGTAGGTGTTTACTGTCCACTCAGGAGGAGATAAAATAAAGAGCAAAGTAGCAACAAATAGAGATTATAAGCTTTAGACCCTTCCTCCTGTACCTTTTAACCTTGAGGTATAAGTAGGGCTGATTGAGCTTGAGGCATAACTTTGTTTTGACTGCCAATTACACATCTGCCTCGGGCCATTATCTAGAAAGCCTTGACAATTAACAAGATCACGAGGTTTCAGTTTCAAGTTAGTGTGGTTGGGGGGCAGGGTAAAAATCACATCACCTCAAGATGACGAGGTTTCGGTTTCAAATTAGCCAATCATGAGGTTTTGGTTTCAAATTAGCCAATAGATTGTGTGATCACTGGACAGGGTAAAACTCACGTCACTTTGACTATAAAAACAATAAAGACAGAGGGGCAGAGTCAAGTGGCGGACTAAGGACACGTCTCTTTCTATCCCTCTGGAAACCAAGACCTGAAATGACAATCAGACAGAGCCTTCTGAGCACCTAATCAGCCTCAGGACACGGCACAGAGCTGTTAATTGGGACTTTATATCGTTCAGCGAAAAATCTCCTCTCTTTCGCTGACTCCCGCTCCTGGCTAGCCCCGGCTCTCACTGACGGAAGGTAAACGCACCATTTTGACTTTTTTTTTCCTCGGTCTCGGCTGGCGGGCGGAGCTGGGCCTTGCCTGGCGGCTGGACTCAGACACGCTGCTGGGGGGATAGGCAGGCGAAATTCCCATGTTCTGAGAGCCAGGCTCGGGACTCTGTTAATCTAGACACTTTGAGCCTTTCGTTTTGTAGCTGCCTCAGTGGGGTTTGTGCGGAACTCCGCGGTCAGGGTGCGGGACGCCATGTTGGTACCGAGATTTTAGCGGGACCTCGTTCTTAGCCTGGGAGCTAGCGCCTGCAAACGGGACAGCGCTTCTCCATCAGAAAAGTAGTGATTTTGCATAGTGCTGCCTACACTGGGGGCCCTGCAACAGAAGCAGAGGAATCGCTGCCTCTGGGCATCTTTAGCCCCTCTGTCTGCTGCCTGTGTGGAGGACGCCATCTTGGGTACGGTGGCCGCAGCTGGACCTAATTCTTAGCTTGGGAGCCAGAGCCTGCCCACAAGAGAGCGCTTTTCTATCACAAAACCAGTACTCGACGCAGTGTTGGATAAGACTAGGCCCTGTCAGCAGAGGCCACCAGGGCACTAGCAGTGCTGTATTCTGAACTAGTTTGTTATCATCTGGGGTTGGATACAGTGGCGCTTACTTTGTCAGATGGGAAGAGGGACCTCTACATCTGAAAACCTAACTGACTTGTGAACTGGTCAGATACCTTTTGCTTTACATTTGAAGACAGCCTAGAGAAACATTTGCAATCCATCCTCACAGTACCTCTTCCAGCCTCTGTATACTCACATGGGACCCAAAAAGCAACAGACAATTGTGGCATACAAGCAATCACTCATGGCTTCAGAAGGCTCCCAAACAAAGCAACCAAGGAGTTTTCCAGATGAAGAAACTTTTATGAAAGCATCAGGAAGTGAATACAAATTGATTATATACAGGGACCTTCTAGACCTTATACAAAATGCAGCAGAACAAAATGAAAAATTAAGCAAGTTGTTCGATCTGATGGAACACCAGTACTCTGATCAAGAGAACAGATCAAGAAGAAAATCAAAGACATAGAAGCTTCCATGCAAACCCAAGAAAACAGAATGGAACAAATGGAAAAAAGAATTTCTGACTTGGAAGACAGAGCTACTGATGCCAGTGTCTATGAGCAGAAATCAGAAAAAAGAAACAAGAAAAATGAAGAAACATTAAGAAGCATGTGGGACTCTATTAAGAGGAACAACCTTCGATTAATTGGAGTCCCTGAACAGGGTGAGACATCTGAGAACACAGAGAGTATTGTTGCTGAGCTGCTGAAAGAAAACTTCCCAGAAATCATGAAGGAAGAGAATATAGACATCTCAGATGCATATCGTACGCCACCCAATATAGATCTCAAAAGAAAGACTCCAAGACATATTATAATCAAGCTTAACAAAATGAAACATAAGCAGCAACTCTTAAAGGCAGCAAGACTCAAGGCAAAGCTAACATTCAGAGGGAAACCCTGTAGGCTCTCGTCAGATTTCTCAGCAGAAACCATGCTGGCACGGAGACAGTGGCACGACACATTCAAAGTCTTGAAGGAGAAGAACTTCCAACCAAGAATTATATATCCTGCAAAACTGTCTTTCAAACATGAAAATGAAATTAAGACATTTCCAGATAAACAGAAACTCAGAGACTTTGTAAAAACCAAACCCAAACTACAAGAAATACTGAAAGAAATTCTTGGCTTTGGCTTAGAAGAACGAAACCACTAACTTTATATTTTAGAACGACACACTACTCAATACTCATTTAGGGAAGGCTCCAAAGTAAATCACAGCTTTGATTTGGAAAGAAGCAATCCAGTGATCATCATGAAAACTATGGTGTCATCATAATAAAAGAGGGATGTACTACAGTCGTTATAGTCCTTCCAGATGGAGAGGAAGATGACCAGACTGGTAGTAATTAAAATTGGGTTTATAAATAGTTTATTAAGGGGGTTCATAGGGGCAGCTGTAAAGCACAACAAAGATGTATCATACCATTTCAAGAAATCTAACACACGAGTCTCAACAACTATAAAACCAGCTCTGAAAAAGGTGAAAAATCAACTCACAAAAAAGAGTGTCTCAGAACAGACTAATAAGAACAACAGAGAAAACATCAACATAAAAATGAACATATCACAATGGCAGAAGTGAACACATACCTATCAATAATTACATTGAATGTGAATGGACTGAATGCTCCAGTAAAGAGACACCGAGTGTCATCTTGGATCAAAAGACACGACCCATCCATATGTTGTCTACAAGAAACTCACTTGAGACCTAAAGACAGGAACAAACTGAAAATTAAAGGTTGGAAGAATATATACCAAGCTAACAATGAACAAAGAAGAGCAGGGGTGGCAATTCTAATCTCAGACAAAATCAACTTTAATGTCAAATCCACCATCGTGGACAAAGATGGACACTATTTACTGCTGAAAGGTTCAGTACACAAGCAAGACTTAACTATATTAAACATTTATGCACCTAATGTCAGAGCACCTAAATATGTCGAAGAAACACTGACTATGCTGAAAAGAGAGTTAGATGACTCCACAATAATAGTGGGATTCTTTAACACTCCACTCTAATTACTAGACAGATCATCTAGAAAAAAGCTCAGTAAAGATACAGAAGACCTCATTGACACAATTAACCAACTAAACCTCACTGATATATACAGAACTTTCCACCCATCAGCAGACAACTACACCTTCTTCTCCAGTGCACGTGGAACATTCTCCAGAATTGACCACGTGATAGGCCATAATGCAATGGTCGACAAAATCCATACCATTGAATTATTGCAAAGCATCTTCTCAGATCATAAAGCCATCAAAGTTGAAATCAGTAGCAGAAAAAACAGAGATAGAAAGTGGAACTCTTGGAAACTGAACAACATCTTGCTCAAAAAAACATGGGTTATAGAGGAAATCAGGGATCAATTAAAGAAATTCATGGATTCCAATGAGAACGAAAACACTTCCTACCAGAACCTATGGGATACAGCCAAAGCAGTGCTCAGAGGTCTGTTTATCTCCATAAATGCACACATCGGGAAGGAAGAAAGAAACCAAATCAAGGAACTAACTCTACAGCTTGAACAAGTAGAAAGAGAACAACAGAGGAACCCCTCGGGCACCGGAAGAAAGGAGATCATAAAGATTAGAGCAGAGCTAAATGAATTAGAGAATAGAAAAACAATTGAAAAAATTGAAAAGACCAAAAGCTGGTTTTTTGAAAAGATCAACAAAATTGATAAACCACTGGCTAAACTTACTAAAGAAAAGCAGGAAAGGAAACAAATAACCTAAATTAGAAATGAGAAGGGAGTTGTCACCACAGATGCAACAGAAATCAAAAACATCATAACAGAATACTATGAAAGACTGTACTCTAACAAATTTGAAAACCTAGGGGAAATGGACCAATTCCTTGACTCATACCACCTACCCAAATTATCACAACGTGAAGCAGAACAACTTAATAAACCCATCACAAAGGAAGAGATTGAAAAGGTCATCAAAACACTGCCAACCCAAAAAAGTCCGGGCCCAGATGGCTTCACGGCAGAATTCTACCAAGCATTTAGAGAAGCGTTATCCCTAATACTATTGAAACTATTTCACGGTATAGAAAGGGATGAAGTACTCCCAAACTCATTCTATGAAGCCAGCGTAACCCTGATACCTAAGCCCGGGAAAGATCCGACAAAGACAGAGAACTACAGACCAATATCACTCATGAACTTAGATGCAAAAATCTTCAACAAAATTCTTGCCAACAGAATACAACAACATATCAAGAAAATAATGCATCCTGACCAAGTGGGATTCATACCAGGGATGCAAGGCTGGTTCAACATCAGGAAAACAATTAATGTGATTAACCACATAAATAACACAAAAGACAAGGATCACCTGATTTTGTCCATTGATGCAGAAAAGGCATTTGATAAAGTCCAACACCCATTCATGCTAAAAACTCTTAGCAAAATGGGCATAGACGGCAAATTCCTCAACACAATAAGGGCCATTTATACAAAGCCAAATGCCCACATCATCCTGAATGGAGAGAGACTGAAAGGCTTTCCCCTGAGATCAGGAACTAGACAAGGATGCCAACTCTCACCTCTCCTATTCAACATTGTGCTGGAAGTTCTAGCCAGAGCAATTAGACAAGACCAAGAAATAAAGGGCATCTGCATCGGCAAAGAGGAAGTTAAAATCTCCCTGTTCGCAGATGATATGATTGTATATGCAGAGAACCCCAAGGAATCTATAAGTAAGTTACTCAAACTGATAGAAGAGTTCAGCAAAGTCTCAGGATACAAGATAAACATAAGTAAATCAGTAGGATTCCTTTATACCAACAACGAGACTGTTAAGGAGGAAATTATCAAATCTATACCATTTGTGATAGCCCCTAAGAAGATAAAGTACCTAGGAATTAATCTAACCAGAGAAACAACAGACCTTTATAAAGAGAACTACAAGCCCTTAGTACAAGAAACTAAGAGAGACTTAGAGAAATGGAAAAACCTACCCTGCTCATGGATAGCAAGACTTAACATTGTGAAAATGTCTATTTCACCCAAAGCAATTTATTTATATAATGCAATCGCAATACAAGTTCCAGCATCATTTTTTAATGAGATGGAGAAACATCACCAATTTTGTTTGGAAAGGGAAGAAGCCCCGGATAAGTAAGGTACTACTAAAGAAGAAGAACACACTGGGAGGCCTCTCATTACCCGACCGTAGAACATACTACACTGCCACAGTGGTCAAAACAGCCTGGTACTGGTACAAGAACAGACAGACTGATCAATGGAACAGAATTGAGACCCCAGAGATGACACCATCTGCCTATGAACAGTTGATATTCGACAAAGGCCCTAAGACATTAAACTGGGATAAAAACAGCATCTTCAACAAATGGTGCTGGCAATATTGGTTATCCATCTGCAATAAACTGAATCAAGATCCATATCTTACACCTTATACAAAAACCAACTCCAACTGGATAAAAGACCTAAATATCAAACCTAAAACGATAAAGCTCATCCAAGAAAAGGTAGGAACAACAATGGAAGTTTTAATACACAATGAGGACAGACTCCAAAATCTGTCAAAGAAACCTCAATCAATAGAAGAGAAAGTAGATAAATGGGAACTATTAAGAAGCAAACACTTTTGCTCATCCAAAGACTTTACTAATAGAATTAAAAGAACACCCACAGTGTTGGAAAAAATATTTGGCAATTCTATGTGAGATCGACGCCTGATCTACATACTCTATAAGATACTACAAAATATCAATAAGAAGAAGATAAACTATCCAATTAAGCGATGGGCAAAGGAGATGGACAGATACTTCACTAAAGAAGAGATCCAGGCAGCCAAAAAACACATGCGGACATGTTCATGATCTTTAGCTATTAAAGAAATTCAAATCAAGACAACAATGAGATACCATCTCACCCCAACAAGATTGGCCATGATCCGGAAAACACAAAACAACAAATGCTGGAGAGGCTGTGGAGAAAGTGGAACCCTCCTACACTGTTGGTGGAGTTGCAAAATGGTCCAGCCTCTTTGGAAGGCATTCTGGCGCTTCCTTAAAAAAATGGATAGCGATATACCATTTTACCCAGTAATTCCACTACTTGGAATATATCCTACAGATTCAAGGCCTTTCACACCAACGGACACATGCACCAGAATGTTTATCGTGGCACAGTCCACAATAGCAAAAAGGTGGAATCAACCCAGATGCCCAACAATAGAAGAATGGATAGGTAAACTGTCGTACATATACTCAATGGAGCACTACGCAATGATAAAGAATAACAATGATTCCAGGAAACATCTCCTAACCTGGTTTCAACTGGAAGACATTATGTTGAGTGAGAGTAGTCAGCGACAAAAGGACAAATACTGTATGAGACCTCTACGATAAGATCTCAAAAAGAGACTTGTGTATAGAAGAAAAGACTCTTTGACAGCTGCAAGGGAGGGGAGGGAGGGAGGGAGGACCAGGGAGGGAGGGCTTAGTTTAGGTAGTTACTAGAAATCTAGTTGGGAGAAAGCGGTGATAGCACACATTAGGAACAAGAACAACATTAAGTGGACTTCAGCATAACTTGAGTACTCCTTCCACCTTAACTCAATACTGCAAGGATAGAGTATCTGGGACGGGGGGCGGAGGACCATGCTCTTAGGCAAATTCCAGGCCAATTGGCACAACTAGCGTTTTGCTAAGAGAGCTCTCTGCACCCCACATTGGTGAGTGGCGTCTGGGGTCTTAAAAGCTGCCAAGCTGCCATCCGAGGACACAGCAAATGGTCCCAACTCAGCAGGAACGGATGCTCACCGAGGGCCAAAATGGCATGCGGTAAAGACAACCGAGAAGACAGAGAGACCCACAAGAGTGGGTGCCTACATCGACCTGGGACCGGAAGAACCAGATGGTGCCCGGCCACCACCAGTGATAGCCATGACGGAGCTCACAGAGAGGAGCCTCACTGGCAACACAAGAATGAAAAGAGGTGCATCATGAGATCTCCACTAAAAGACCTCAATTGATGGTCCAGCGGTTTTGGGGTTCCTCTGAGAGCATGGCCCCCGGCCCTGATGCTGCCCGTTCCCATAAATTATAACAAATGTCCACTCTTTGGACAGGAATGGAATGGACTTGGCAATGCAGAGTAACCATATGTTGGAAGCACTTTATGGTTCTATACATCTATAGGATATCATCTTGCTGACCTCTGACTGGAGGAAGGGGAGTGGACGGAGAGGAGGGGAAAGGAGGCTGTTGGGAGGATGAGACATGTATGGAGCAGAGAGGAATAGTGTGCAGTCACCGGACAGGGAGAGCAGTGGAAGCTGCATATAAGGGGGCATGTAAATTTACATGTGAATGTACACTTTTACTCAGTTATGTTAAATAAAAACAAACAAACAAAAAAAACAATAAAGACAGACAGCTCTCTCTCTTGGTCAGGCTGCCTTTAAACCAAAAAACTCTTTCCTGTCTCTCTTAATTCTTTCCCCGCTTACACCTCTCCCTCTCTCTGTGCGTCACCCTGAAAAGTTGTCAGGGCTGGCTCCTGGCACACCCCTTCTTATTCTCATATTGCCACTGCGACTCAACTTTGTGAGCCCCGTCACTCGAGGTGGCCAGACAACATCTGGTTATTCTGTAGTCACCCATTCACATGGGTCTTTCTGTCTTCTGGATTCTCTTTCCCCGATGTTGTTTTTGTCCTTGGTGATCATCTGTTCCAGATGAGTTGGGACCAATTGGTGTACCGCATATGGCAGCTTGCTAGCTTTCAAGACCCCAGATCTCACCAATATGGAGTGGAGAAGACTCTCTTAGCAAAAGGCTAGTTATAGAGCTTGGCCTCGATGTCCTCTGAGAGCATGGTCCCCGGACTCCTACCCCTGCTACCCTGTCCTTACCTATTGGGTTAAGATTGGAAGAGTTTTCAGGTTATGTTGAAGTCCAGTTAAATTGATCTTCTTTCTAACATGTGCTGTCACTGATTCCGCCCAATCAAATTTCTGTCAACTATCTAATCTATAACTAGCCCTTTCCCTCCCTTCCTCCTCTCTCTTGCAGCTGTCAAAGATACTTTTCTGCTGTACATGAGTCAGTTTTCAAGTCCTTAAAGTAGTGATTTCACTCAACATGGTGGGTAGAAAGTTCTGTATATGTTGATGAGGTCTAGTTGGTTAATTGTCACATAAGGTCTTCTGTGTCTTTATTGAGCTTTTTTTTCTTTTTACAGTATGATCTATTTTATCTGAGATTAGTATTGCCACAGCTGCTTTTCTTTGTATATTGTTAGCTTGGTATATATTATTGCATCTTTTAATTTTCAGTTTGTTCATATCTTTAAGTCTAAGGTGAGTTTCTTGTAAGCAGCATGTCTTTTGATCCAAGATGTCACTCGTAGTCTCTTTACTGGAGCATTCAGTCCATTTACCTTCAATGCAATTATTGATGGGTGTTTAACACTGTTATCTTGTAATGTTTATTTTTGTGTTCATGTTTTCTCTGTTGCTCTTACTATTCTGTTCTGGGACATTCTTCTTTATGGGTTGATTTTTCGCCCTTTTTAGTGTTGGTTTTGTGTTTGTTGAGTCTCCTCCTGTATTGCATTTCTTGTTTTGATATGTTGCTTCTTTAGTGTGCTTTGTGGCTACCCCTCTGGTCCCCCTTAATAGTATGTTTAAACACTATTTTAACCTATAAATATCATATTAACTTCCTCTCCATCTGAATGAACTATAACTATTGTAGTATATTCCTCTTTTTAATGTGATGGTATTGTAATTTTCATGGTATGATCACTGGGTCATGTCTTTTAGTATTACAGCTTTGGTTGGGGTATTGTGCCTTCCCTGAGTAGATTTCTCAGTGATGTGTCCTGTATTGTCTCCTAAAATATAGAGTTAATGGTTCTGTTCTTCTAAGCCAAGAGTTTCTTTAAGTATCTCTTGTAGCTTTGGTTTTGTTTTTACAAAGTCTCTGAGTTTCTGTTTACTGCGAAGGTCTTAATTCCATTTTTGTATTTGAAAGACATTTTTGCAGGATATATAATTTCTTGGTTGGAAGTTTTCTCCTTCAGGGCTTTGAATATGCCATCCCACTGCCTCCGTGCCAACATGGTTTCTGCCGAGAAGTCAGATGAAAGCCTACAGGGCTTCTCTGTGAATGTTAGTTTTGCTTTGAGTCTCACTGCCTTTAAGAGTTTCTGCTTATGTTTCATTTTATTAAGCTTAATTATAGTGTGTCCTGGAGTCTTTCTTTTGGGGTCTATTTTGTATGGTGAGCGATATGCATCTTGGATTCTCTTCTTTCCTAATTTCTGGGAAGTTTTCTGTCAACAAATCAGCAACAATCCTGTCTGTGTTTTGGGGTCCCTTCCTGTTCAGGAATTCCAGTTAATCGTAGATTGTTCCTCTTGAAAGAGTCCCATATGTTTCTTAGTGCTTCTTCATTTTTCTTGTGTCTTTTCTCTGATTTCTGCCCATAAATGCTGGTGTCAGCAGTTCTGTCTTCCAAGTCAAAAAGTCTGTTTTCTGTTTGTTCAGTTCTGTTCTTTTAGCTTTGAATTGAGTTTTCTGATTCTTTAATTTTGTTATTGATCTGTTGGATTTCAGAATGCTGAAGTTCTGTCAGTTCAAACAGTGTGCTTAATTTTTCCTTTTGGTCTACCAAATTTTGTGTAATGTCTAGGAGGGCTCTCTCTATAATTCTTTTGTACTTGACCTCTGAAAGTTTCAGACAGGCTTCTTCATCTGGGAAGTTCTATGGTACTTTCTTTTTGGAGTCTTCTGGAGCCATGGTTGGATTTTTCCTTAAGTGTCGGGCCAAGGTCTGTTGCTTTTTGAGCATCTAGAGGTTGTTTAGTTTCTCTAGTGTTGCCTTAATAGGAGCTGAAGTAGAAGTTGATCACCAGTTACCTGTATGTACTCCAACGACTGGGCCCAGTGGAACCTCTGTGATGGCAGGCTCTACCTCCTGGCTGGCAAAGACACAGCCCTGCTTTATGAAGTCACTGAGAGGCTGTCAACTGACCCTATGTTGTCGATCAGTCAGGATTGGAAGATATGCTGTCAGGCTGCACCAGTTATTTCTCTAGGTAGTCTTATTTTGAAAGGTAAAAGCTATCTGACAGCTTCCATAAGCAGTCAGGCTGTCAAGTGTGTAAGCCCCTTTTTCCAGCTGGCAGTAGAGGCACCTCTACATCCATTCCTAGATGCTGTGATCTGGTTCAAAGTATGGATAGGCTATTGCCCTGCTGTCACCAGGTGCCAGGTCCTACCCAAAAAGTAAGCTATGCTAAACACAGCTTTTCTTCTGGAGACGCACTTCCCAGACTGAACTACCTTCTAGCCTGGGAATGAACCCCTGCTGAGGCCTCCATTTGGGTAACTCCACCGCCCAGTCAGACAAGATGACATCCCGCAGCAGTTCTCCCACTCACTGGGAAATAGTTGAATCAATGGCGGACGTTCAGAAAGAGCAGTGGAGGGGCCATGGTGCTGAAGTCCAGAGCCAGGCTTTCAAAGTGTGGCTGTTCCACTTATTGGTCACATCAGCAATGTGGCAGAACTTTGCTGCCAGTTAAGCCCAATCACTGAAAAAGTTAAAGCCGGTAGTTACCTTCAGTCCACGAGAGCTGGCCATTAAACAAGGGTAGGGATCGGTGAAAGAGAAGTTTCCTGTTCAGTGGCATGTAGTCCAAAATGACAGCCCTATGCCATGTCCTTGGGCTCACTGGGTGTCCAGAAGGCTCTGTTTAATTATCAATCCTGGCCTTAGTTTTTGTAGTGAATTAAGGAGACCTGTGTCTAGTCTACCATCTTGATACCGCCCCATTCATGCTATTTGTTTACTTTGATGCTAACTGGATATTTCGTCAATTCCCTTGATCACATGGAGTAATTTCTCAGTTTGTTGAGTGCTTTTATCAAGAAAAGGTGTTGGACTTTTTTGACTGTCATTTCTTCTTCAACTGAGAAGATCATGTGATCCTTTACCTTTTTTCTTTTAATGTGGTGTATTACATTGATTTATTTCCTAATGTTAATTAAAATTCAGTTTGCTAGTGTTTTGTTGAGGATTTTTGAATCTTGTGTCTTTGGCTTTGGTATCACAGGGCTGCTGGACCCTATAGAATGAGTTAGGAAGTATTCTCCCCTCTTCTATTTTTTTAAAATAGATTTTTTTTTATTGTGGTTAAGTGAAAGTTTACAATCCAAGTCAATTTTCCATATAAAACCCCGAGCACCTGCCTCTACGCAACGCTGTCTGCTCTCCTCACCCTGTGACAGTGCAGTCTTCAACTCTTTACTTCCTGTATCCACTTAACCAACACTTGTTGCCTCTTCTCTACCCTCTCCTCTCCTCTCTGAAAAGAAACTAGTAGGACAGACTCATATATATTAAACCATAAAAAACACATACCACGTATATCACTTTGTGTCCCTAAGTCCAGTCCATTCTTTGTCTGAAATGTCAGCTTCAGTACTGGTTTCAGCTGTGGGCTGGCAGCAAGACTAGGGGCCATGTTCTCAAGGGACCCTTCAGATGGTTGGACCATGAAGTCTGATCTTTTAACCGAGTTCTAGATCTGCACATGTCTTTTTCTTATGCTGTGTTAGGGACTCTACATCGTGTCCCCCATCAAGGCTGTCTTTGGTGGTAGCTGGGTACCATCTAGTTCTTCTGATTTCATGCTAATACAGTCTCCCAATCATATTTCCTTCTTCTGTTTTTCTGAAAACTTTAGGAAGATGTGGTGTCAGTTCCTCAAATGTTAAATAGAATTACCCAGTGAAGCCATCTGGTCTAGTAGTTTTGTTGTTTTGGGGAGATTTTTTGTTAACTGATTCAATCTTACGTTATGGATCTGTTGAGATTTTCTGTTTCTTCTTGTGACAATTTAGGTCATTCATGTGTTTCTAGGAATTTGTCTATTTTATCTAAGTCATGTAATTTGTTGGCATCCAGTTGTTCATACTATTCTTATATCCTTTTTATTTCTTCATGGTTGACTGCAGTGTTGCACTGTACTCACTTTCATTTCCGATTGTAATTATTTGACCTTTTCTCTTTTTCCGTCAGTCCAGCTAAAGGTTTGTTGATTTTATTAATATTTTCAAAGAAACAACTTTTGGTTTTGTTGATTTTCTCTTCAGTTTTTGTATTCTCTATTTCTGCTCTGATCTTTTGTTGTTTTTTTTCTTTTCATAGCTGTGGGCTTAGCTTGCTCTTTTTATGGTTCTTCAAATTATAAACTTAAATTACTGATTTGAGATTTTTCTTTTTTAATGTAGCTGTTTTAATCATCTAATACTGCTGTAACAGAAATACCATGATTGGATGGCTCTAGCAAAGAAAAATTTATTCTTACACAGTCCAGTAGGCTACAAGACCAAATTCAGGATGTCTGCTCCAGGGGAAGGCTTTGCCTCTTTGTTGGCTCTGTAGGAAAGACCTTGTTTTGTGTCCATCTTTGGTCAGGGAGCATTTGGTATAGGAACCTCCAGTCTGGTGGTGTGGGGTTCCCATCTCTGCTTCCTTCCCTTTCCTTTTATCTTTTGTAGGATAAAAGGATAAAAGGTAGTGCAAGTCATGCTCCAGGGAAACCCTCTCTACATTAGAGTGGGGAGGTGATTTTAGGAAGGGCTTTACAGTCCCACCCTCATCCTCTCTAACATAATCCACTCTGTTAACCACAAGCAGAGATTAGGATTTACAGCACAGGGAAAATAAAAAATGGAGGGCAATCACACAATACTGGTAATCACAACCCAGCCAAGTTTCTATATATACTTTTTTGGTGACACAATTCAGTTGATGACAGTAGACATTTACCATTATAGATAACCTGAGTATTGCTCACAGCATCTCATAACTTTTTGTATATTGTGCCTTCATTTTCATCTGACTAAATGTTTTGGTTTCTTCATTGCTTCTTTAATTGATTAGTAGTGTGTTGTCCTTCTGTGGTTGATTTCTAGTTTCATTCTTTTGTGGTCAGAGAAGATACTTTGTGTGACATCAGTGTTTTAAAATTTATTTGTTATTTAAATTTATTGAGACTTGGCTTGTGATCCAGCATGTGGTCTGTCTTGGAGAATAATCCATGCACACTAGAGAAGAATGTATATCATGCTGTTGAAGTGTTCTATATGTGCCTGTTAAGTCTAGTTGATACATAATATTAAAATTTTCTATTTCCTTACTGATTTTTTTGTTTAGGTGTTCTATCCACTATAGAAAATGATGTATTGAAGTCTGCAGCTATTACTGCAGAACTAATTATTACATATTAATATTATCACATACTTTCGGTTACTATTTGCATGAAGTATTTTTTTAATATATTTGTGTCTTCGAGTCTAAGGTATATAGGTGAATCATTACTCCCACAACCCCATTCCTCCATCTCTGTGTTTTGCCTGGAGAGTTTATGCTGTTTAGATTTAAAGATATGTGTTGATAAGAAAGAGCTCCTGCCATTTTGGTATTTTTTTTGCATGTATACTATATATTGTTAGTCCCTCATTTCCTCCAGTACTGTGTTAGTTTGCAGTTTGATTATATTTTGTGGTGAACCATTTGATTTCCTTCTCCTTTCCTTTTGTGTATTTTTTAGATGTTGTCTTTTACTGATTATCAAAGTTACATTTAATATCTGAAATTTTTAATGATGTAGTTTAAATTGGCACCAGTTTAATTTCAGTAACATAAAAATTCTGTTCTTAAACTGATCCTCTCCCCTTTTATGTTGTCATTATAAGTTACATCATTATACATCATATGCACAATAACATAAACATAAATTTATAATTTTTAAATATATTTCTTGTCTTAATCATGTGGGACATAACAAGTATAGTTATAAACCCAAAGTAGCATAAAACTAGCCCTTCTGTTTGTCTATGAAATTACTTGTATTGAAGCTCCTTTTTTCTACATATGGTTTTGAATTACTTTTAGTTTTCTTCTTTCATTTCAGTCTGAAGGACTGTCTTTGGTGTATTTTACAGGGTACATCAAATTTAGTGTACTACCTTGTTTTTATCTGGGAATGTCTTAATTTTGCTCTCATTCTTAAAGGACAGTTTCCTGGATATATCATTCTTTGTTCACAACTCTTTTGGCACTTCAAATATATCATTTCACTGCCTTCTATTCTGCAAGATTTCTGTGGATGAAATGACATTTAATCTTATTGAGAATAACTTATATGTAACAATTTGCTTTTTTCATGCTGTTTTTAGGATTCTTTGGCTTTTGAGAGTTTAATTGTAAGCTATCTTGGTGTGGGTCTCTTTAGATTTATCCTACTTCGAGTTCATTGAGTTTATTGGATATGTGGGTTTATATTCTTCATCAAATTTGGAAATTTTTTTTAATACTTTTTATTATGATTGAGTGAAAATGTACTTTGCCATATAAAGTCTCATGCCCAACTATGTGCAGCTCCCACTGCTCTCCCTGCCTGGTGACAGCACACTCTTCCTTTTCATTCTATACATGTCATACTGTCCTAACAATCTCCTATCCCATCTTCTCCACCCTATCCCCTGCCTCCAGTAAGAGGTGAGCAGGATGACATCCTATAGATGCATAGAACAATAAAGTGCACACATGATATGGTCACTCTGTGTCACCAAGTTCAATCCATTCCTATCTGAAGAGTTGACTTCCATTAGGACTTATGGACAGGGGCAGCATCAGGGCCAGGAGCCATGCTCCCAGGGGAACCCTGAGGCCTGTGGACCATCAGTTGTGATCTTTTAGTGGAGATCTCAGGGTGTACCCCTTTTTATTCTTGTGTTGCCAGTGAGACTCAACTTTGTGAGCCCCATCATGGCTGTCGCTGGTGGTAGCCAGATGCCATCTGGTTCTTCCGGTCACATGTCGATGTAGTCCCTTACTCTTGAGGGTCTCTCTGTCTTCTGGGTTCTCTTTCCCCTGTGTTGTTTTGGTCCTGGTGATCATCTGTTTCTGCTGAGCTGTGAAAAGTTTTAATCATTATTTCTAAATATACTTTTTGCTCCTTTCTCTCCCTTCTTCATCTGAATTTCCATAATATGTTTATTGGTTTGCTTAATAATATCCCACAGCTGCCTTATACACTGTTCACTTTCCTTTATTCTCCTTTTTTGCTTGTCAAACTTGATAATTTTGGTTGCCTTATCTTCTTTTTCACTGATTCTGTCTTCTGTCAGTTCAAATCTGCTGTTTAGCACCTCTGTGAATTTTGTCCTTTTGTTATAGTTTTCAATTCCAGTAATTCGGCTTGGTTTCTTTTTTATAGTGTCTCTTTATGGATATTTTTGTTTTGTTTATGTATTGTTTTCTTGATTTTCTTTTGTTCTTTGTCCATGTTTTTCTTTAGTTCTTTGAGCATATTGAATACTATTGTTTTGAAGTCTTATGGTCTGTTACCTGTGCCCCCATAGAAACAGTTCTTTTTCAGTCATCTGGTACTGCTTTAATAGAAATACTACAAGTTGATGACTTTAACAAAGAAAAGTTTATTCTCACACAGTCCAGTAGGCCAGAAGTCCAAATTCAGGGTAATGGCTCTAGCAGAGTATACTGTCTCTCTGTCAGCTTTGGAGGAAGGTCTATGGGTGCATCAGTCTTTCTTTGGTCTAAGAGCATCTTGGTGCAGGTATCTCAGGTCTGAAGGATGTACTCGGCTCACAGTGCTGCCCTCTTGACGCTATGAAATCCACAACTCTCTGCTTATTCTGCTTTCCTTTTATGTCTTTAGATAAAAGGATAAAAGGTGGTACAAATCACACTCCATGGAAATTTCTGTTACATTGGAGCAGGGAGGTGACCTCAGGAAGGGTGTTACAGTCTCACCCTAATCCTCTTTGACATAATCCAGTTTATTAACCACATGCAGAGATTAGGATTTATAGTATGGAAAAATGACAAACTTGAGGACAGTCACAAAATAACTGGGAATCAAGGCCCAGCCAGGTTGTTACCCATATTTTTGGGGGATACAGTTCAATCCATGGCAAGTTGCTGTCATTTCACTTTATTCTTTTAAATAGGCCATCCTTTCTGTTGCTTTGTATGCCTTGTGTTTTTGTTTAGACTGGAACATTTGAATATTAAAATGTATTAGCCCTGAAACTTGTATTCTTCCCGTTCCCCAGGGTTTGAGAAATTTTTGTTATTATTGAAGACTTAAATAGTCTTCTTAGCAGCCTCCAACTAATTTTGCAGTGATTGCCATCCCAGATGTGTTTTGACACTAAGGACTCTGTTCCCTAGCCTGTGCCCTGCTGGTGTTTCAGAAGTGATGTTTTGTGATACAGATTGAATAGTGTCCCTCCAGACTATGTGTCAACTTGGTTAGGCCATGATTCCCAGTATTTTGCGGTGGTCTAACATTTTGTGACCTGATGTGATTATCCTGTGTGTTGGAAATGGTAACATCTATGTTAATGAGACAGGATTCAAACGGGATTAGGTTGTATCTTGAGTCAGTCTTTTTTGAAATATAAAATAAAGAAGTGAGCAGAACAAGGAGTAACCTCATACCCACCAAAAAAGAAGCACTGGGAGTAGAGTATGTCTGTTGGACTTCCTGCACTGAGAAGCTCCTAAACCCAGGGGAAGGTTGACGATTAGGACTGTTCCAGAGCTGACTGAGAAAGACTTCTTATGGAGTAGGCCCCCAGATAGACTTCTAGCCTCCTAAACTGGGAGAATAAATTTGTTTGTTGAAGTCATCTACTTGTGGTGTTATTTCTGTTAAAGCAGTGCTAGGTGACTAAGACACCTTGTAATAAATGGAGGAAAAAAACCAACAAAGAACCATCTTTCCTAGTCTTTGCAATATGATTCTGTGCCAGGGTCCTACTTCAGCCCTTAGATTTGCTTGCAGTGTTTAAGTATCAGTTCAAAGTGAAAGCTTATGGTCTTAGGTATTTTCTTTGTCCGTATGTTGCCTTAAGTGTGTGTTTGTGAGTTATGGATTGAGTTGTGTCCCCGAGAAACATGTGTTTCCTAACCTCTTTGCCTGTGGTTATAATTCTACTTGTGAATGTATTATCTTTGTTATGTTAATGAGGAAGGGTTAGTATAGGGTATATCTTGAGTCAGTCTGTTTTGGGATATAGAAGTAAAAGAGGCAGAGATGGAGGAAGATTGATGCCAAGCCACATGAAAATCTCCAGGGAGCCATGAAACAAGCTGAAGAGACACAGATTTTCCCCTAGAGCTGACAGAGAGCTAGCGCCCATGCCCGTGAATTCAAGCTTTGAGCCTCCTGAACTGTGAGAAAATAAGAAGTCTGCTTGTTAAAGCTAGCTATTTGCACCTATTTGTAATATTTCTGTTATAGCTGTGCTAGATTTCTGAGACAGTGTGTATGGTCTTCTCACTTCCCTCATATACGTGGTGCTTTTGAAAGTGCTGGTTTCTGAAAGAAAATCTCACTCTGGCTTCTCTTTTGGCCTTTTGTGTTGTGTGTTCCTGTTTGCACTGTTGAAGGAGCCCCCTGGTGGTGCATTGGTTAAATGTTCAGCTGCTAACTGAAAGATGGACACTTCAAGCCTACCCAGATGCTCTGTGGGAGAAAGATCTGGCGATCTGCTCTTGTAGAGATTACAGCCCAGAAAACCCCATGGGAGCAGTTCTGCTCTGTCACATAGGAGCCTCTGTGAGTTGGAATCAATTTGATAACATCTAATAATCCTGCTGGTTAGCTCAAGATGGCTATGGGAGGTCACAGCCACTAGGCATTGCTCACTGCTCCTATCCCCAGTCCCATGTGAGCTCTGAAGCAGGCCAGCCTGAGGGAGGTGTCTTCTTCAGTCCATCAGGCTACCCCTGGACAGGTTAGAATTGACATAAACCATAATCTGCTAGTAGAGTCTGCCCTTTCCTCTCCCAGTATTTTAGGCTTCTCTGAGAGTAGTCTCTGGTTTATTGCTTCTGGGGCAGGGAGCGAAAAGGATGCAGGCAGTAGAATTTAAACATTTTCTTGCCCCTTGAAAGTCACATTTTTCTTTGTTTTTTAAATTACTTTTTTTTTGGATTCAGCATTTGCTTAGCTGCTGTAACTCTCCAACTGCCTTTCAGAGTTAAATCTGCTGATTTCTGGTTGTTTTCCTTGGTGATCATGTGAGGGGATGA
Organism: Heterohyrax brucei; assembly: GCA_028571685.1. Lineage (NCBI taxonomy): Eukaryota > Metazoa > Chordata > Mammalia > Hyracoidea > Procaviidae > Heterohyrax > Heterohyrax brucei. The sequence continues at coordinate 78,573,496 of CM053140.1, read as the reverse complement.
GTATGTAGAACCACTCAGGCCACCCCCTTCCTCTTTGTTACATTTTGACCACAAATCTATCTTATCAGACAGAATATCCAGTTCAATGATAGGTTTGAGTTTTCAGTGTTTCAGGTTGCCACAATTAATAAGGCAGCTTTAAAGGCAAATTTTCTATTACATAAAAAATAGACTAATATTGAGTTCTTTCTAAAACTTAACCATAAGTTTGTTTAATGTGGGTATACAGCTGTGATGAAATGAATTCTTCTATGTGGCCTTTTGCCTATGTTTGGAACAGTAGCTGGAGAAACTTTTTTGCCTAAGCCCTGAGGAGTCACTGTTGTCCTAGTTTTCTACCCTAGAGGGCTATTGCTTTTTACCAGGTTGATTGGCATTTCTTAGGTAAGCTATAAACAACTTCTAGTTTGATATTTTTTGTCTGGTCCTGGAGTGCAGCTTGCCTTGTGGTTGGTATGCACCTTGCTGGGGTTTGGTCAGTAGATCCTACAGGTGAAATGTCTATAGCTTACCATGCAAATCAACTGTCTGTGGCTTACTAAGAGGAGACTGGCTAATTTGTGGCCCCGGTGGGAGGGCTATACCTTGAAGTTTATCAGGAGTTGTTTGTATATGCAGGCAACCCCTTGGAAGTTTTTACTACAGAGAGCAGCAAGAAGAAAAGCATAAGGAAGACTAGGACATAGAAAAGTAGAGAGAAATGAGGCAAGGAACCTCCTAAAAGAGATGTAATGTGGGTCAAGGGCTCTAACTCTGAAGACGGAGACAGGTCTGGATGGGTGACACCAGGAAGGCCAAAGGCAGAGGCCTGTCCTGAAGTGGTTGAGAGGATACCTGTGCCAAGGGGGCTTGTCCTGAAGGGGCTGAGTACAGGTTTCTCTCTCTCTTTTTTTTTTAAATTATTTTTTTATTATAATTGAATGAAAATGTACATCCCCATATAAGTTCACATGCTCACCTATATGCAGCTCCCACTGTTCTCCCTGTCCAGTGATAGCACACCCTTCCTCTCTATTCCATACGTGTCTTATCCTCCCAACAGTCTCCTATCCTCTCCACTCCACCCATTCCCCTTCCTCCAGTATGAGGTCAACAGGATGACATACTATAGATGCATAGAGCCATCAAATTCCCATAAGATATGGTCACTGTACATTAACGGGCCTCTCTTGAGGGGCCTGAAAGAAGGCCTACTCGACTGAAGAGAGTGCTCATGGCCAAGAGAAGGGCTTACTTGCTTGCACGGCCAAGAGGAACTGAGAAAGCTATTCTGCACTAAAGAAGGGAGGAGTGTGTTCCCACTTTGGAGGAGGTTTCCATGGTTGCCCTCATGCTCTGTGATCTAATCCTGAGTTGTAACCTATTGATCCTGATCCTGAGTTACTAGTTTCTTTATAAACCACTTAACTCTAGGTATGATCTGTGAGTTCTGTGTGGCTGTTGCAACGTATTATAAAAGCAGAAGAGAAGAGTGCTGTGGGATGCGTAGTTGGTGGCTAAATTAGTTTAAAAAAAGACTGGAGAGTGGAGGTATGTCTAACCTCCACCTCATGAGAATCAGCTTTGCATTGATCTGGTCATTATCCTCCCTGAAGTTAGACAGGTTCTGACGACATTATTCCTCCCCCCATGATTTTACAATAGCATTTCATGGATAAAAGTTTTTACACTTTCCACATGTCTTAGATACCTACTTTTGCTATAACAGAAACTTCACAGGTAGGTGACTTCAGCAGAAAGAACTTTATTCTCTCACAGTTTAGGAGGTTAGAAATCTGAATTCAGGGTACTGGCTATCGCAGCAGTCTTTCTGTCTCTGTTTGCTCTGAGGGAAACTTGTTCCTTGGTTTCTTGGTGATGATCTGTCTGTGGTGTGGCATCTCTCTTTCCCTGTCTCTGCTGCTCACTTACTTATTTAGTCTCTTTTATATCTCACTCTACACTAACATTGTCTCATTAACACAACCAAGAAAACCCATTACCAAAGGGGATTATAATCATGAGAACAGGAGCTAGGATTCACAACATGTATTTTGAGGAAGACAGTTTAATGCAAACACTGTATAAGAATTGGTCATTGCATACTTGCAATATCAGTACTTCATTTTGATATCATACTTTAAAATTTCCCTAATTTTGTTATTCATTTGTTCAGGATATTGACTTAAGAAGGAATGACCACCTTCATTCAAAAGAGCTCTCCAAGTGTGTTGTAAATTATTGTCTTTGAAAGGCATCATTCATTCCTTGATGAGTAAGAAACAGTCTGTGAAGTAGTTAATTAAGAGGATGGACTCTGGAGCAAGACTAGATTCACATTCCAGCTCCAGCCCTTACTAGTTGGGCAACCTTGGATTAGTTACTTACCCTCTTTTTGCCTCTGTTTTCCATATGTAACACTGGTATAATAATAGTATTTACTTCATAAGGATTAAATTAGTTAAGACAGAGAGAAAAAGCATTTAGAGCATATGTTGTAAGTAAAACAAACAAAAATCCCCCAACCTGTTGCCATGAACTGAGTTCCCACCCATAGTGACCCTACTGGAGAGAGTTGTTGTTAGTTGCCATCAGATGTGTTCTGACTCGGTGTGCAGAAGTAGGAGCACCATGACCTTTTGGAAGCAGACTGCCAAAGACAGGAAGCACCTGTCTTCCAAGGTGCTTCTCTGTGGGTTTGAACTGCCAACCTTTTGACTAGTTGAACACTTAACCATTTGTGCCACACAGGGCCTTCAAGCACTCAGTAAATTAGTTGTTATTATGTGTCCCCATATAGGTGGGAAGGAATATAGGTGCTAGTCTTTGTACAAGTCTCTGAATGGCAGGGTAAGTAATGATTGTTTGTTCTGATAAACTTACGGTGAATTAGTATATTAGGAAATTCCATTATTAACAAAATAACTTAGGAAACTTCTACCATATGCTAAACTCTATATTAGGTAGTTAGGTTACAGTGATGACCAGTATACACATTACTTGCTGGCAGCTTATAATCTTGTGGCAGTCACAAGTAAGTATGCTGTTATTTTGATAGAGACAAGTATTACAGTAGAGCTAAGCAAGGAGTACTTAATGGAACAACACAGAGGGACACATCCTTCTTACCCCAGGATAAGGGACATCTGAGAAGGTTTCCTGAAGAAGTCCTGAGATATGAATTACAAGTAAGAATTAGCCAATTTGGAGGTCGAGTGGTTAGAGATAAGATAGAAGAGTCTACAGCATGGAAATTACTCCACAAAAGTATGCATAGCATGATGTTGCAAATTTACTGTGTACAGACAACATTAATGAGTGAAACAGGATGGATACATATTTTTTAAAAACACTATACCAGGAGAATGAAAATACTTAGCCTGGATGTTGGGGACACCCTAGGTAGGGAATATTTGTTGCTTTATGGCAATATAAGGAGCCTTGGTGGCATAGTGGTTTCATGTTCTATGGAAAGATCCGTAGTTCAAACCTACCAGCAAGCTCCACGGGAGAAAGTTGTAGCACTCTGCTTTTGTAAAGATTATAGACTTGGAAACCCCAGGGCCAGTGACCCTACTGTGTCCTGCATGGTCACTATGAATTAGAATCTACTCGATGGCAGTAGGTTTGGATTGTGTATGTGTATGGCAGTATGGGCTCCGTGTTTCCAGACCTTACCGTTTTTTGATAGAAGCCAAAAAAATTTTTTTTTTTAATTTAACATGACTGAGTGAAAATGTGCATTCCCATATACATTTACATGCCCACCTATATGCAGCTTCCACTGCTCTCCCTGTCCGGTGACAGCACACTGTTCCTCTGTGCTCCATACATGTCTCATCCTCCCAACAACCTCCTTCCCCCTCATCTCTGTCCACTCTCCTTCTTCCAGCCAGGGGTCAGCAGGATGATATCCTGTAGATGCATAGAACCATAAAGTGCAACCAATATATGGTCACTCTGCATTGCCAAGTCCAATCCATTCCTGTCCAAAGAGTGGACCTTTGTTATAATTTATGGGTAAGGGCAGCATCAGTGCTAGGGGCCATGCTTTCAGGGGAACCCCGAAACCACTGGACCATCAGTTGAGGCCTTTTAGTGGAGATCTCAGGCTGCACCCCTTTTTATTCTTGTGTTGCTAGTGAGACTCAACCTAGTGAGCTCTGTGTCTACCACTGGTGGTGGCCGGGCACCATCTGGTTCTTCCGGTCCCAAGTCGATGAAGGCACCCACTCTTGCGGGTCTCTCTGTCTTCTAGGTTGTCTTTACCGCATGTCATTTTGGTCCTCGGTGAGCATCCGTTCCTGCTGGGTTGGGACCATTTACTGTGTCCTCGGATGGCAGCTTGGCAGCTTTTAAGACCCCAGACGCCACTCACCAATGTAGGGTGCAGCGAGCTCTCTTAGCAAAATGCTAGTTGTGCCATTTGGCCTCGATTTTGCCTAAGAGCATGGTCCCCCACCCCCTGCCCCAGCTACTCTATCCTTGCAATATTGGGTTAAGGTGGAAGGAGTACTCAAGTTATGCTGAAGTCTACTTAATGTTGTTCTTGTTTCTAATGTGTGCTGTCACCGCTTTCTCCTAACCATATTTCTAGCAACTATCTAAACTAAACCCTCCTCCCCTCACCCTCCCTCCCTCCCCTCCCTTGCATCTGTCCAAGAGTCTTTTCTTCTATACATGAGTCTGTTTTTGAGATCTTATCGTAGAGGTCTCATACAGTGTTTGTCCCTTTGTCGCTGACTACTTTCAGTCAACATAATGTCTTCCAGTTGAAACCAGGTTAGGAGATGTTTCCTGGAATCACCGTTATTCTTTATCATTGCATAGTGCTCCATTGAGTGTATGTACCATAGTTTACCTATCCATTCTTCTGTTGTTGGGCATCTGGGTTGATTCCATCTTTTTTGCTATCGTGGACTGTGCTGCGATAAGCATTCTCTTGCATGTGTCCGTTGGTGTGAAAAGCCTTGATTCTGTAGGATATATTCCAAGTAGTGGAATTACTGGGTCAAATGGTATATAGATGTCCATTTTTTTAAGGAAGCGCCAGATTGCTTTCCAAAGAGGCTGGACCATTTTGCAACTCCACCAACAGTGTAGGAGGGTTCCACTTTCTCCACAGCCTCTCCAGCATTTGTTGTTCTGTGTTTTCTGGATCATGGCCAATCTTGTTGGGGTGAGATGGTATCTTATTGTCGTCTTGATTTGAATTTCTTTAATAACTAAAGATTGTGAACATGTCCGCATGTGTTTTTTGGCTGCCTGGATCTCCTCTTTAGTGAAATGTCTGTCCATCTCCTTTACCCATCGCTTAATTGGATAGTTTATCTTCTTCTTATTGATATTTTGTAGTATGTTATAGATTATGGAGATCAGGCATTGGTCTGATGTACAGTTGCCAAATATTTTTTCCCATTCTGTGAGTGTTCTTTTAATTCTATTAATAAAGTCTTTGGATGAGCAAAACTGTTTGATTCTTAATAGTTCCCGTTTATCTATTTTCTGTTGATTGTGGTTTCTTTGACAGATTTTGCAGTCAGTCCTCATTGTGTATTAAAACTTCCATTGTTGTTCCTACCTTTTCTTGGATGAGCTTTATCGTTTTAGGTTTGATATTTAGGTCTTTTATCCAGTTGGATTTGGTTTTTGTGTAAGGTGTAAGATACGGATCTTGATTCAGTTTTTGCAGATGGATAACCAATTTTGCCAGCACCATTTGTTGAAGAGACTGTTTGTACCCCAGTTTAATGTCTTAGGGCCTTTGTCGAATATCGGCTGTTCATAGGCAGATGGTGTCATCTCTGGGGTCTCAATTCTGTTCCATTGATCCATCTGTCTGTTCTTGTACTGTTTTGACCACTGTGGCAGTGTAGTATGTTCTAAGGTTGGGTAATGAAAGGCCTCCCAGTGTGTTCTTCTTCTTTAGTAGTACCTTACTTATCCAGGGCTTCTTCGCTTTCCAAAAAAAATTGGTGATTTGTTTCTCCATCTCATTAAAAAATGATGCTGGAACTTGTATTGGGATTACATTGTATAAATAAATTGCTTTGGTAAAGTAGACATTTTCACAATGTTAAGTCTTCCTATCCATGAGCAGGGTAGGTTTTTCCATTTATCTAAGTCTCTCTTAGTTTCTTGTACTAAGGGCTTGTAGTTCTCTTTGTAAAAGTCTGTTGTTTCTCTGGTTAGATTAATTCCTAGGTACCTTATCTTCCTAGGGGCTATCGTTAGTGGTATTGATTTGATAATTTCTTCCTTAACAGTCTAGTTGTTGGTGTAAGAATCCTACTGATTTACTTATGTTTATCTTGTATCCTGAGACTTTGCTGAACTCTGCTATCAGTTTGAGTAGCTTACTTATAGATTCTTTGGGATTCTCTGCATATACAATCATGTCATCTGCAAACAGGGAGATTTTAACTTCCTCTTTGCCGATGCAGATGCCCTTTATTTCTTGGTCTTGTCTAATTGCTCTGGCTAGAACTTCCAGCACAATGTTGAATAGGAGAGGTGAGAGTTGGCATCCTTGTCTAGTTCCTGATCTGAAGGGAAAGTCAGTCTCTCTCCATTCAGGATGACGTGGGCAATTGGCTTTGTATAAATGGCCCTTACTGTGTTGAGGAATTTGCCATCTGTGCCCATTTTGCTAAGAGTTTTTAGCATGAATGGGTGTTAGACTTTATCAAATGCCTTTTCTGCATCAGTGGACAAAATCAGGTGATCCTTGTCTTTTGTGTTATTTATGTGGTTAATCACATTAATTGTTTATCTGATGTTGAACCAGCCTTGCATCCCTGGTATGAATCCCACTTGGTCAGGATGGATTATTTTCTTGATATGTTGTTGTATTCTACTGGCAAGAATTTTGTTGAAGATTTTTGCATTTAGATTCATGAGTGATATCGATGTGTAGTTCTCTTTCTTTGTTGAGTCTTTCCCTGGCTTAAGTATCAGGGTTATGCTGGAGAAGCCAAAAATTTAAAATTTTGATGGGCAGGTCCCCCATTTTTAATGTTGGCAAATAATTAAAAATTATCAAAATGTTCTGGGAGTGGGAGAAGACTTCTGAAAATTTCTTCTTATATTATTTATTTTTAAATGCGTTTCTCTTCTTGCTTTCTGGAACTTCTGGTAGTTTAGTATTGAATCTTCTGGATTGGTGCTTGAATTCTCTAAGTTTTCATTGTTTTCTCTTTTTGCTTTTTTTGGGAGATTTTTCTCAACTTTATCTACCAGCCTGTCAACTAAAGTTTTTAAAAATTTCTGTAATAATTTTAACATGTAAGGGCTCTTGTTATTTTGGTGTTACTTTATTATAGATCTTGTTTGTCTTTGATAAGTTCAGTTTTTCATTTTTTTGCTTCTGGGATATATGTTTTGTGTGTCTGTGACGTTTTCTTCTTAAGTTCTTTGTTTATTCCAAGTTCCTTTTTTTTTTGCCTCTTTTAAGTCTTTTTTTATGTTGGTGGTTTTCCTCAAATGTCTGATGATTTGTTCTTATTTAAGAATGAGACTCTGTAAAGCAGATTGGAAGCTCCATGAAAAGTAATCAGGACTTATTAACCAGAGGCTTTCGTTGAAGGGTAATAAGATGATGAATATGTTTTTTGTAGGGGAACCCCCAAGTATCAGTATTTTTAGTTATTTTGGGGGGAGGTCCTGTCAGCTTCTCCAGAGAAGAATTTCCTTAACTGCTGCCTGGAGTTGGCAGAGCTAGACTGCTCAGTGTTCAGAGAACTGAGGTGGAGAAAAGACTTGTGGTATCTACCTGTTGGGTGCACTTTTCCTTTATTCTGCTGTTTTTAATAATGGGCTTACCCTTATTCTCAGTTGTGCTTAGTTTTCTCAATGTCTAGCCTCCAATTGTTTCTCTGGAGTGGTGAGCTGACATGAAGGTTTTGTCTAGGGGGAGAGAAGGTGTATTTGCTGGTTGCTTTGGGATTGGACTGGGAAACTGGAGGTTTAACTGCTCTTTCTATAGACTCTCAGCCAGTCTTCCTGTTTGTGCCCTGTTCCTCACTGTTGTCAGAACTGAATCATGCCTCCAATTCCTGGTCTTTTATAGGGCTGTCTCTCTTTAGGTTTAGGTTTTAGTTTTTGTCCTCTGCTAATTCAAATTTATCTAGTTGGTTTTCCTGGGTTAAAGTGCTGTCTTTCTCTGTCATTTGCTTTTTGTTTTCTCCCCTGATTTGTTTGTTATTGTATGTTACACTATTAAAAATATATCTCATCATTTTAGAGTGACATATAAAGGGAGTGAAGAATCATGTGTATTTAATCAGTTGTATTTTAGTCACTGTTGTACTATGTATGTATTTTTAATTCCCAAAGAGAGAAAACTACAACTGTAAGCTGCTTATTTCTCAGAGTTTGGACCAGCAGCACTGACATCGCTTTTGAGTTTGTTAGAAGTACAGAATCCTGGGCCCCAACCCAGATCTCAAATCAGATTCTGCATTTTACAAGATCTCTGGGTGTTTCATAAGGACATTAAAGTGTAAGCACTGGTCTAGTATGTATTTGGCACTTGTCTTAGTCATCTAATGCTGCTATAACAAGTACTACAGGTGGATGGTTTTAAAAAGAAAAATTTATTTTGTCACAGTGTGGTAGGCTAAGAGTTGAAATTCAGGGCATCAGCTCTAGAAGTCTCTCTGTTGGCTCCAGAGGAAGGTGTTTGCTGTCAGCCTTCCCCTAGACAGCGAGCTTCTGAGGCGCAGGAACCTGGGATCCAAAGGACATGCTCTGTTCCTGGCATTGCTTTCTTGGTGGTAAGAGATCTCCAGTTCTCTGCTGGATTCCCGTTCCTTTATATCCCAAGAGATTGCCTCAAGGCACAGTATAGTCTTACATATTGAGTTCTGCCCCACCAACACAACTGCTGCCCATCCTCCCTCATTAACATCACAGAGGCAGAGTTATGGTATATGGGAACATCACACCATACCAGGAATCATGGCCTAGCCAAATTGCTACCCATGTTTTTTGGAGGGGACACAGTTCAATCCATGGCAGTGTGTGTTACATGCTCAATAAATATTTGATTGAATAAATGCCTATAAGCCTTCTGTTGGACAGTCAAAAATTTAGAAGAGACCCAGAAGCCAGAAAAGTATAGACATTATTTTAAGCTATGGGAGTAAATAGAAGTGTACAGTAAAAACATGGCCAAGGAAATACCATGTTTAGGAGGCAGATGAAGGAAAAGAAAGCTTTCTAGGAAAACTGAGATTTAAGGAAGAACAGAGGCCCAGGATAGATGATGAGATGTGGGAGAATGAATCATCTTCAAGAAAGATTGCTGTAAGATTAGCGGTGTTCTTCAAGAAGAGCCATGTTTCAGAAAAGGCTAGGAAATGCAGAAAAAACTTACAGGAAGATATTGAAGTTGTAAAATAGTTTGTTTAATTAGAATGCAGGGAAATGATAAGGGAGGAAGCTCCAGAGGACGTAATGGAATGATTAGTAGTGAAAGAATAGACTGGTGGGAGATAGCTCAGAACAATATTGGGTTGAGGGGGACACAGGCGAGAAGGAAGTTGTGTGTAGATGGGTGATAAGAGTCATTCTGCTTACATTATTCCTATTCCTACCTCCCACTTACCATGTACAAAGCATTTGGAAAGTTCTTAAGTTCTCTCTTGGAGGGTTTTTTTGTACATATGTTGGTTCCTTAGTCTGAAATTCCACATATCTCCCCAGCAAGCCCTGACTATCCACAGCTAGTCTCAGTACCCTTATTTTGTATGCTCCATGGTACCTTGTTTTTCTTTTATTTTTTTTAAAATTGAGATACAATTCAAATCTCATAGTATTCATCCATTTGATTACACTTTCTTTTTTACTATGCTTTATCACAATATAGTAATTTGTGTGCCTTCTTTGAATTGTCCACTGGACTGTAAACTCCATAAGGGCAAACATTATCCATCATGTTTTATCTTTAGCATCTAGTCCAGTACTTATAGCTAACAGCTAAAATTATTTTTATTGTGATTAAGTTAAAGTTGACAATCCAAGTCAATTTTCCATATAAACCCCAAGGACTTGACTGTCTGCAACTGTGTTTGCTTTTCTCACCCCATGACATTACACTCTTCTACTCTTTACTTCTGGTATCCACTCAACCAGTACTTGTCCTGTTCTCTCCCCCGTCTCCTCTCCCTTCTAAAAATAAACCATAGGACAGCCTTATATATATGTGTGTGTGTATACATACATACCAGTATATATTAAACCATAAAGTACACACACCATTTGCGTCACTGTGTCTGAGAGTCTGGTCTGTTCTTTGTCTGAAGTGTTGGCTTCAGTGCTCGTTTCAGCTTTGGGTTAGCAACAAGTCTAGGGGCCATGTTCTCAGGGGTCCTTGAGGTTGTCAGACCATCAACTCTGATCTTTTAATATAGTTCTGGATCTGCACACCTTTTTCTCTTGTGCTGTGTCAGGGACTGAGTTCCGTGTCAGAGCTATCTTTGGTGGTGACAGGTACCATCTAGTTCTTCTGTTCTCCTTCTGATATAGTCTCGCCATCATTATGGGTCTTTCTGTCCCCTGGGCTCATTTTTCCTCATGTCTTTGATGTTCTTGGTTTTCATGTGTTCCAAGTGGGTTGTGACTGATTGATATTCCTTAGATGGCAGCTTGCTGGTTTTTAAGACCCCAAGCACCACTCACCAATATGTAGTGCAGAACACTCTTAGAAAAAGACTAGTTATGACAGTTGACCTTGATGTCCCCTGAAACCATCATCCCCAGGCCCGTGTCTCTGCCACTTTGTCCTATGAAATGTTGAGTTGAATTTAGAAAACATTTTTAGCTTACGGCATAGTCCGATTATGCTGACCTGCCTTCTACTGTGCACTATCACTCCCGTCATCTAACCGAATTGTTATCTGCAACCTAATCTATGAATAACCCTCTCCCTCCGTATCCTTGTTACTATCAAAGAATGTTTTCTTCTGTGCATAAATCTTCTTGAGTCCTTATGACAGTGGTCTCATACAGCATTTGTCCTTTTGCAGTTGACTGACTTCACTCAGCATAATGTCTTCCAGTTGATTCCAGGTTATGCAGTGTTTTCATAAAACCATCGTTATTCTTTATCATTGCATAGTGTTCCATTGTGTATATATACCATTGTATATACATACCATAATTTGTTTATCCATTCGTCTGTTCATGGGCACCTACATTGATTCCATCTTTTTGCTGTTGTAGACAGTACTTCAGTAAACATTGATGTGCATGAATCTGTTCATATGACATTCTTTATTTCTGTAGGATATATTCCAAGCAGTGAGATTGCCAGATCATATGGTATTTCTATTTTCAGCTTTTTACGAAAGCACCAAATAAATTGCTTTCCAAAGAGGTTGTCCTATTTTACAATCTCACCAACAGTGTAGAAGAGTTCTAATCTCACCTCTGTAACATTTGTTGTTTTGTGCTTTTTGGATTAGTGCCAGCCTTGACAGGGTGAAATAGTATCTATTATAGTTTTGATTTGGATTTTTGTAATGGCTAATGGTCATGTGCATTTCCTCATGTGTCTTTTGGCTGCCTGGATGTCTTCTTTGGAAGAGTGTCTGTCCATATCCTTTGCCCATTGTTTAACTGGGTTATTTGTCTTTTTCATGTTGATACCTTGCAGTACCATATAGATTGTGGAAATTAGATGTTGTTTTAGTCTGCTACTACTGCTCTAAGAGAAATACTACAAAGGATGGCTTTAACAAAGGAAAGTTTATTCTTATACAGTCTAATAGGCTACAAGTCTAAATTCAGGATGACTGCTCCAGGGGAAGGCTTTCCCCCCTGTCGGCTCTGGAGGAAAGTCTAGTATTGCGTCAGTCTTTGCCGAGAGAGCATCTTGGCGCAGGAGCCTCAGGTCTGAAGGATGTGCTCTTCCCCCAGTGCTGCTTTCTTGATGTTGTGAGGTTCCCAATTCTCTGCTTGCTTCCCTTTCCTTTTATCTCTTGTAGGATGAAGGAATTAAGGATGGTCCAAGCCACAGTCCAGGGAAACTCGCTTTACAGTGGAGCAGGGAGGTGATCTTATGAAGGGATTTACAGTCCCATTGTAATTCTTTAACACACAGCATAGGAAAGTCACAAAATGAAGGACAATCATAAAATATTGGGAATCATGGCCCAGGCACATGGCTACACATATTTTTTGGGGGACGTAATTCAATCCATCACAGACATCAGTCAGATACATGGTTGCCAAGCATTTTTTCCCAGTCTGTAGGCAATCTTTTTTTCTCTCTTGGTAAAGTCTTTGGATGACCATAGGTGTTTAGTATTTAGTAGTTCCCATTTATTTATTTTTTCTTCTACTATTTATGTATTGTTAGTAACATTTTGTAGTCTGTTTAAGCTGTGTATTTGCAGCTTTAGTGTTGTCCCTATTTCTTCCATAATCTTTATCATATTTAGATTTAATATATAGGTCTTTGATCCATTTTGAGTTAGTTTTTGTGTAAGGTGTGAGACATGGGTCTTGTTTCAGTTTTTTGCAGATGGACATCCAATTTTGGCAATACCATTTGTTACTCTTTTTTTTCCCCCAGTTTGTACCTTTAAGCCTTTATCAGATATCAGCTGTTCATAGGTAGATAGTGTTATTTCTGGATTCTCTCTTTTGTTACATTGGTCTATATCTGTTTTTGTACCAGTACCAGGCTGTTTTGATGACTGTGGCATTGTAATAGGGTCTGTGGTTGGGTGGTGTGAGGTCTCTGAATGTGTCCCTCTTCTGCAGTAGTACTTTACTTATTTAGAGTTTCTTCCCTTTCAAAAACAAAGTTGGTGATTTGTTTCTCTATCTCACTAAAAAATGACATTGGAATTTGTATTGGGATTTAACAGCTAAGATTTTATTGACTGTTACCTATGTCAAATACTGTTCTAAGTTTGCACGTATTAACTCAGGACTGTTTTAGCTTCATTTTATGGATGGAAGAGACAGGCCTATAATAGGTGCTCAGTCAGTGTTGGTAGAGTGAATATGTTTATTGAATGTGTACTGTGTGCTAGGTGTTATGCTGTGTGTTTGGGTTACAGAGGTAAAGAGTTTGGTCAGGGTTTCAGACAGACTGTTAGTTAGGGGATGACCCTGAAATGAAGGAAAGGCAACTGGCTCCCTGTTCAGCTGGTGTCATGCTTGGAATCAAAGGCTCGAGAGCCATCAACAGCCTGGAGAGACAGACCTTCAGATATTGTTTTAGGTTGGTTTTCTTTTCTTTCCTTTTCTATTTTACACTATCTTGTGATTCAACAGCCTTCAAAAGTCTTATCATAGTATGAGATCTGCCATGCTTCCCTGGTTTTAGTAAATACTTAACTCAATTGTTAATGTTTTAAAAAGTATTCAGCCATCTTCTGTGGTGATAATTTCAACCTTACAGAAAAGTTGTGAACATAAGAAGAGTACAACAAAAATTTATCTGTTAATATTTTACCCCATTTACTTTATTATTTGTATTCTTTTCCATTGTATAAAATAACTTATTTTTTTTGGAATGACTTGAGGATAAGTTACATTCATCCTGACTCCTACCTTAGTGTATATTTCTTTTTGTTAAAATAATAACTAGTATTTATTCACTTACCATATAACATAAAAAAACCACTGCTGTCGAGTCACATAACATAGAAACATTAAGTATGCCACCATGAATTAGTTTAATGTTATTACTACATAAGACTAAAAGTAACAAAATGATAATAATTATTACAATTGTGACTGATTTTTTATATATCCCTGAGTTTATACGAGGTCTAACAATTAAGTCTGTGAACTTAATTGTTCTAACTGCTACATACCTCATTGCTAAATATCACTGTAGTCACCTTTGAAGTACTCCTCTTGGGAAGCTATGCACTGACATCAGCGCCTAGTCCAGCCTTCAAAGCAATTTTGGAACTCTTTCTGGAATGGCCATTGCATACAGTGGCATGGTGGCAAATTCAGGAACTTAATTGTATAGTTGTCTGTGAGGAAGTTTTTAGCTAGTAAACAAATAATTGTATTGCAACACCCTCCCACCATACTGGCCCCCAGTGACTTTTTCCTTTACATGAATATAAAGAAATATGCAAAGGAAGACATTTAAAAACACATATTTTATTTATTGTGATTGAGTGAACGTGTACAATCCAGTTTAAATTCGCATACCTGCCTGTGTGCAGCTCCTACTGCTCTCCTTGCATGGTGACAGCACACTCCTCCTTTCTGTTCTATATGTGTCATATCCTCTTAATAATCTCCTGTCCCCTCTTCTCTACCCTTCCCACTCCCCTCTAGTAAGAGGCCAGTAGGATGACATTGTATAGATGCACAGAACCATAAACTGCACACATGATATGGTCACTCTGTGTCACCGAGTGCATTCCATTCCTGTGAGAGGAGTTGACCTCAGTATTGGTTTATGAACAGGGGCAGCTTCAGGTCTAGGAGCCACGCTCCCAGGGGAACCCCCAGTCCTTTGGACCGTCAATTATGGTCCTTTAGAGGAGTTCTCAGGGTGTACTCAACTTTGTAACCCCCATTACGGCTGTCACTGGAGGTGGCTAGGCACCATTTGGTTCTGGTCACGTGTAGATGTAGTTACCCATTCATGTCTTCTGTGTTCTGTTTCCCCTATGTCATTTTTGTCCTTGGTGATCATCTGTTCCTGCTAAGTTGGGTCCATTTGTTGTACTTCAGATCACAGCTTGCTAGCTTTTAGACCCCAGATGCCACTCACCAATATGGGGTGCAGAAGACTCTCTTAGCGGTAGGCTAGTTATGCTAATTGGCCTTGATGTCTCCTGAGAGCATGGTCCCTGGACCCCCACCCCTGCCACTCAGTTAGGATGTCACTCTGTCCTTGCAATATTGGGTTAAGATTGGAAGAGTATTCGTGTTATGTTGAAGCCCAGTTAAATTGATCTTTCTAATGTGTGCTGTCACTGATTTCACCCAACCAAATTTCTATCAACTACTAATCTACAACCAGTCCTCTCCCTCCTTCCCTCCCTCCCCACCCTGTGTACATGAGTTTGTTTTGAAGTTCTTATCGTAGGGGTCTCATACAATATTTGTTCTTATGCTGCTGACTAATTTCACTCAACATAATGCCTTTCAATGCAAAGGAAGACGTTTTTATGACATTCAGGACATGAAGGGTAATAAAACGAGAGCTCTGATAGCTATTCCAGAAAAAGAGTTCCAAATTGCTTTGAAGGGTGGACTAGGTGCTAGCATCGGTGCATAGCCTCCCAAAGGGAGTACTTCAAAGGTGATGATACTCAGCAACAAGGTATGTAGCCCATTTTCCGTGAGTTCACAAACTTAATTGGCAGTCCTTGTACTATTACCCAGAGAAAGTTTATCTTAGACTGCTAGCAAACAGAACATCTGAAAAAGCCTGAGGAAGGGAAATGACCTGCTGAAAACTGGTTCTTTAACTCTATTGACCAAGGAAACTTGAAAAAAAAAAAAAAACCAAAAGAATCCACTGCCATTGAGTTGATTCCAACTCATAATGACCCAGATTGGACACAATAGAACTTCCCTATAGGGTTTCCAAAGTTGCATATCTTTTGCATTTTTAAAATTGTACTTTATGTGAAAGTTTGCTGCTCCAGTTAATTTCTCATTCAAAAATTTATACACATGTTTTGTGATATTGGGTGCCGTCTCTACAATGTGACAACACACTCGCTGTTTCCACCCTGCGTTCCCTATTGTCCCTTTAGCCACTTCCTGTCCCTTACTCCCTTCTTGTCTCGCTTTTAGACAGAAGCTGCCTGCCCATTCAGTTTTGTCTGTTTGATTAAATGAAGAAGTACATCCCTTGCGTGTAATATTTTTTTGTTTCATAAGCCTATCTATGTCTGAAAAATGGGCTTTGGGGAATGGAACTCTTAGCTTTGAGAGTTCTTCTGGTTGTTGTCAGATCATTAAATTTGGGCTTTTTATTGTGATGGGAATTCTGCTGTAAGTTTCTCTCTCTGTCTCAGACTTCTGTTGTGCTCCCTGTCAGGGTTGGTCATCAGTGGTAGGTGGCCACTAGTTTTTCTGGTCTCAGGCTGATGGACTCTCTGGTTCGTGTGATTCTTTAGTCTTTTGGGCTAGTATTTTCCTGTGCCTTTGACTTTATTCTTCTTTGCTCTAGATGGGATGGGATGAATAGATGTATCTTAGATAGCTGCTTGGTACCTTTTAAGACCCCAGATGCTACTCACCAAGGTGGGATATATAACAATTTTTATATAAGCTATGGTATGCCAGTTGACCTAGACATCCCCCACGACTGTGGTTCCCAAGCCTTAGCCCCTGAAAGTAGGCCTTTGCCCCATCCTCAAAGTGTTTGGATGTGTCTAGGAAACTTGTGTGCTTTTGCTTTGGTCCAGTTGTGCTGACTTCCCCTGGATTGTGTGTTGTTTGTAAGTAAATCTTTACAGACAGAGACTGCCACATCATTCTCCCAAGAGGTAGCTGGTAGATTGTAACTGCTGATCTTTTGGTTAGTAGCTGAGTACTTTAATCATTGCATTACCAGGGCTCCTTGCACAAAGACTAGGCAGTACCAAAACCCCAAGGGCCCTGACAAAATATTGCAGTGTCCATCTGTGGTGTTCTTTGCTGGCTGATGATATGACTTCTCAAAGCCTCTCTTAGAACTATGAAATGTACAGCTAATGAAAACTACTTCCCATAGTACCAATCTTTTATTTATACTGATTTTTTTTTAATCTTTTAAGGAGTAACAGGGAAGAGGAATAAAAACAATTAAGCTATGTTTGTAGAAGGTTCAGAGTGATACTGTCTGGATTTATAATTGTCTGTTTAATATAGTTATACCATTTTCTCTTTAGAGAACTGTTTTGTAATTTAAATAATGACATGGTTGAGAGAGATATTTAGGAAGATATTTCCAGGAAGAGTTCAATTTAAATCATCCCCCAATTACTACAGTCTATGATGTTTTTTAATTGAAATATTTTATCTGAAAGTACATAAAAATTAATCAATTGCTTTTACCATGTGACTATGAAATACTGATTCTATTGCCTGGCAATGAAGAGTCAGTAATTACTTTTGTAACATTAAGGTAATTGAAGTCATTGGTAAAAGACAGTATCAAGTCAGACTTCCTTAGCACTTATGACAAGTCTGTCATAAACAAAGACCAATCTTAAAAACCAAATTCCGGAATCAGTGTGGTTAACTAAGTGCAGACAAGAAAGTACAAGGAGCTTGCTGGCTATACTATCCTACAGGGATAAAAAGTGAAATGGACTTTATACTAGAAACCAAAAAAGCCAAACCCACTGCCGTCGAGTTGGGTCTGATTCATAGCGGCCCTAGAGGTCAGAGTAGAACTGCCCTGTAGAGTTTCCAGGGAGTGCCTGGTGGATTTGAACTGCTGACCTTTTGGTTAAAAGATGTAACACTTAAGCCAGTAAGCCACCAGGGTTCCTTTAGGTATACATAAATATATGTATCATGTTACTTCTTTCTGTTTGTATGCTTTGATTTCTTATTACTAGTAACAGAATTTTCTACTTTGGTTGAATAAGCTCCTTAGAGGAAGGTTGAGAAGGTTTTATAGTCAACTCCCAAATTTGATGTTTAGTTTTTTTGCTTTTATCAGTTTCTTGCCATATTTAGCATAAACAGGAAAATCATTTGAGTAAATCCTGTACTTGGACTCTAGAAGAATCTTGAAGAACAATGGCAAGTTACTTGTATCCCATGTTGCTTTTCATTTCCTGATTCTTCTTTGCTTTAAGTCCCCGTGTAAGCTTCTTCTTTTTTTGAACAACATGTGAATTTTCAGCATCTTTTTGGCTTTTACAAAATTGAGCAGGCAATAGCTTTGGCATTTTTAACATCAAACTCTCAGGTAGCTAGCTGGCTGCTGAGTTCCTTGGCCTTCTCAATTTTCCATTCTTCCACAGGCTGGTCTGTGCTGTTTTCAAGACCTGACTTGTCAGGTTTTTTTTTTTTTTTTCCTACTTACAGGGTAATCAAACCTACTGTTGACTCCAAAATATTGAGTAAGCTGTTTCCACTGAGCTTCATTTGACGATTGTTTACTGTGAGATAACCTCTTTATTCTTCAATTCCTGGAGCTTTTATTTTTCCATCCTCACTCTTGAGGTTGAGGTTTTCTGTTCAGAATGTTTTCTACGCAATTCTAAAAATTTATTTTATGTATTTAAGGAAATTCTGGAAGGACATTCCTTATATGCATTTAGATTTACCTCTTATTTAGGTTTTGGTTCATCCATCTGGAAATCTGAGATGTCTGTTTTTTTGGTTATCAGATCTTTAGCTTTCTGTAAGTGAAGTCTGAAGTTTTGTGATGTGGCTTTGTCTTCAGAATTCAACTCAATGTTATTTTTATTTAGATCAGGAGGTAACAGCACACTCTACATCTTTTCTTATTTAGTGAAGCAATATTCTTCACCTCATGTTCATCAGAGACTCTGATTGGCAGTTATAGGCCTGAGGTTGGGAAGCAGCCACCCAGCAGCCATCTTAAAACCCCATTAACTTCAATGTGTGTTTCTTGTATGATCACATTACACTATAGTTGTCAACTTCACTTTTAACATTGATGCAGTACTCTCATTTTCCCTTTATATGTTATTTGTATGTTATAAATAGTCAAATCATTTTTATAGACTAAATCTTGCTTTCTTTGATTGAAAAGGGTAGACTACAGAATAGAAGAAAGTATTTACAAAGCACATCTCTGATAAAGAACTTGCATCCAAAATATACAAAAAATTTAAAACTTAGCAGTAAGGAAACCAACAACCCAGTTAAATAGTGGGCAAAAGATCTGACACCTCACCAAAGAAGAGATACAGATGGCAAATAAAAAAACAAAACTAAACCCATTGCTGTTGAGTCAATTCCAGCTGATAGTGACCCCATAAGACAGAGTAGAATGGCCCTGTAGAGTTTCCAAGGAGTACCTGGTAGATTTGAACTGCCAGCCATTTGGTTAATTGTGGTAGCACTTAACCACACACCCTCTCAACATCCGGAATCCTTAAAACCTGTTGCCATTGAGTTGATTCCAATTTAGCAATCCTATAGGGCAGACTTAAGAAACCCCAGTGGTCTGATTTAGTGCTATGGCTGCTTACCAAAAGATTGGCAGTTTGAATCCACCTGGCGTTCCTTGGAAACTCTATGGGGCAGTTCTGCTTTGTCCTGTTATAGGGTCTCTATGAGTTAGAATCGACACAGAGGCAATGGGTTTGGTTTTTTATTTATAGGATCGAGTAGAATTGCCCCCATATGATTTGAAGGGGTCGCTGGTAGACTCAGACTGCAGCTTTTTTGG
This sequence comes from Heterohyrax brucei, assembly GCA_028571685.1. Classification (NCBI taxonomy): domain Eukaryota; kingdom Metazoa; phylum Chordata; class Mammalia; order Hyracoidea; family Procaviidae; genus Heterohyrax; species Heterohyrax brucei. The sequence goes on along the minus strand of CM053140.1, from coordinate 78,554,160 downwards.
TTAGCAGCCAAACTCTTAACCACTTTGCCACTAGGGCTCCATCATATGTTACTATGTTATTAACCAAACTGCAAAACCAAACCCAGTGCTGTTAAGTTGATGCCAACTCATAGCAACCCTACAGGACAAAGTAGGACCATCCCATAGAGTTTCCAAGGAGCACCTGGTGGATTTGAACTTGCCAACCTTTTGGTCAGCAGCCATAGCACTTAACCACTATGCCACCAGGGTTTCCACATATATAATAGAACAGATAAAAACCCAAGCATTGACAATACTACATGTTGGCTAGGATGTGCAGTAATAAGAAGTCTCATTCATTGCTCCTGGAATATAAATGGTACAACTGTTTTGGAAGACTGTCTGGCATTTTCTTACAAAACTAAATGTAAGGCTACCATATGCCCCAGTGTCATGCTCTTAGGTATTTATCCAGAGGAGCCGAAAATGTACTTCCACATAAAAATCAGCACGTGAATGTTTAAAGCAGTCTTATGCATAATTGCTCCAAACAGAAACCACCAAGGTGCCCTTCAGTAGGTGAATGGGTAAGCTGCGGTATTTCCAGTTTTCAGCAGTAAATGGAAATACGCCATCAAGCTACAAGAAGATAAGAAAGGACCTTAAATACATATTGCTAAGTGAACGAAACCAGTCTGAAATAGCTACATACTGTATGATTCCAACTAGATGATATTCTAGAAAACGCAGAGCTCTAGATTAGTAGCTACCAGGGACTTAGGGTGATAGGAAGGGTTGACTAGGTGGAATACAGTGAGTTTTTAGGGCAGTAAAACTATTCTATATAATATTTAAGGTGGACATGTGACATTATACATTTGTCAAAATGCCATAGGATTACAATAGAGTGAACTCTATTGTAGTGGAATTTAGTTAATAATAAGGTGTCAGTATTGGTTCATTGATTGTAACAAATGTTCCATGGGAGTGCAAGATGTTAATAGTAAAAGCTGTGCAAAGTGGAAAAGAGGTTATATGGGAACCTTCTACTTTCTGCGCACTTTCACTGTAAACCTAAAAGTGCACTAAAAAATAAAGTTTCTTAACAATATGTATCAAAAGTGAACTTTTGGAAAGTTATGTGAAGAGTCAGAAAACACAATAAAATAAGATGAAAAGCTACTTGTCACCTACTGTTTTTGCTGTTAAATAAGATAAAAAATTACACCAGAAGCATGAACAGAGAGAGAAAAAATTAGATAAAACTGGACTTCTTAAAAATTAAAAACTTATGTGCATCAAGGAACATTATTAAGAAAGTGAAAAGACAGCCTATAGAATGGAAGAAAATATTCGTAAACTGTATATTAGGTAAAGCTTTAATATCCATTTTCTATGTAAAGAACTCCTAAAGCTGAGCAACAAACAGACCGAGAATCTCAATTGAAAAATGGCAAAGGACCTGAGTAGATATTTTTCCAGGTGGCCAACAAGCACAGGAAAGATACTCAACATCATTAGTTATCAGGTAAATAAAGATCAAAACCACAGTGAGATACCACTCCACACCCACTAGGGTGGCTATTATTAAAAAAAAAGTAAATGACAACTAGTGGCAAGGAGGCACAGAAGTTGGAATGATTGTACACTGCTGGTGGGAAAATGGGATAACTGCTGTGGAAAACAGTTTGGTGAATCCTAAAAAAAAGTTAGACATAGAGTTACCAAATGACCCAGCAGTTCCACTTTTAGACATAAAAAGAATTGAAAACAACAGTTCAGATGGACAGATGTATATCAGTGTTCACTGGAATATGTTTTACATTAACCAAAAGATTTTAACAACCCAAGTGCCCGTGAATGGATGAATGAAATGTGGTGTATAAGGAGAAATGAAGTTCTGACACATGTCACGGCAAATATGAAAACATTATACTCAATGAAATAAACCAGTTGTAAAAGAACAAGTATTGTATCATCCCATTTATGTGAAAGAAATAGGTAAATCGATCAAGACAAAAGATTAGTGGTCACCAGAGAACAGAGGAAGGGAAATGGGGAGTTTTAAAAAAAGGGAGGGGGAAACAAACTATTACTAATCAAACAAGTAGAATTTTCAATAATAATGAGATGCTTTTTTAAAAAAAATTATAAAGTGAAAAGGAAGTCTAACTATACATTATTTATGAGAGAGAAAACCTTAGAATAATAAAATACTGAAAGTAAAAATAAAAACAAACATAATAGATGGAATTAAATAAGATTATAAAGCTGATAAAAAAAAAAACCTGTTGCTGGTGAATTGGGTCTGACTCATAGCGACCTTATAGGACACAGTGAAACTGTTCCATAGAGTTTGCAAGGAGCACCTGGCAGATAAGGTTCTTTAGGAAAAAGAAAGTAAATTAACTTAGTGTGTTTGATAAGAAAGATCAGGAATTTAGTTTTGGACATGTTAACTTTGAGGTTGCCATTAGAACTCAAGTGGAGATCTTTACTAGTCAGCTGGATATATGAGTATGGGGTTAAGGAGAGTGGTCCAAACTTCAGATACATGAGTGATGTCAGCATTGAGATGATATTTAAAGCCACGAGACTAGGGAAGATCAGCAAGGGAGTCAATGTGAATAGAAGGGCACCAAGAACCAAGCCTTCAAGAGGGCTTACTGAACTTAGTACCACCACCAACAGGGTCCAGTCATATGTTCCCTTTTGCTCCACAAAAAGGTTACCAAAGGCCTCAGTCCAGTGGTTAATCCTCAGTCCTCACTCATCTGGCCAGCAGGCAGTGTCTAACACATTAACAGTCATTTGCTGATAAAACTATCTTCACTTGTCTTTCAGGGCACCTCATGCTCCTTATCAGCCTCCTTTGGTGGTTAATCCATTCTCCCTCACTACAGTTAATTTTGGAACATGTTTATTAACTTATACTGATTAGCATTCACTCTCTACCTCCCTAGTGATCAGTCCTAAAATTAAACCATTGCTGTCAAGCTCATTCTAACTCACAGTGACCCTTCAGCCCTAGGCAACCACTAATCTACTTTCTGTGTTTGTAGATTTGCTAGTGCTAGGCAATGGAATCATACAATATGTGGTCTTTTGTGATTGCCTTCTTTCACTTAGCAAAATATTTTCAAGGTTTGTCCACGCTGTAGCATGTGTCAATCAGTATACCATTCTTTTTAATGACTGAGTAATATTCCATTGTATGTGTATACTATGTTTTGCTTATTTGTTGATGAACCTTTGGGTTATTCCCACTACTTGTCTATTATGAATAATGCTGCTATGAACATTCATGTACATGTTTTTGTGTGGACATGTTTTCATTTACCTTGGGTATATACTAGGAGTGGAATTGCTGGTCAGTATGGTAACTCAGTGTTTAACCTTCTGAGGAACTGCCAGAGTTTATTTTACAAAGCAGCTACACCTTTTACGTTCTTACCAGTAGTATGTAGGATTTCCAGTTTCTACATATTCTTGCCAATGTTTGTTATTAGCTGTCCTTTTGATTATAGTCATCCTAGTGTGTATGAGAAGATATCCTATTGTGGTTTTGTTTGCATTTCTCTGATGGCTACTGGTGTTGAGCACCTTTTCATGTGCTTGATGGTTATTTGTATCCTGTATTGTTACACAAAAACATGAGTCATCTATGTTTGTTTGCCAACTGTGCCTTCCCCCCTCTGTAATAAAGCATTTTCTTAAACCCTGCTATGCCAATTTTTCTTAATATCTATCAGCTCTGAGGGAAGGTAGTTGTCTCTTTTCAGCTTTTGTTCATTTCCTTAGTGATCTTCATGTGGAGTGGCTTCTGTCTTCCCCATCTGCTTGCTTGCATCTTTGTCCCTCTTTTTTTATATATATATTTTAAAACTGAGTGGCTTAAAACATACCCTATAGTGATATGACTTCATTAATAAAGAGGAGAAAACTCTATTCCCAAATGGGATGACATCCACAGTTATCTTGTTGGGTGCCATGCAGTTGGTTCCAGCTCATAGTGACCCTGTGTACAGCAGAACGAACCAATACCCAGCCCTATGCAATCCTCAACAGTTGTTGCTATATTTGAGTCCATTGTTGCATCCACCGTCAGTCTGTCTTATGGAGTGTCTTTTTTCACTGACCCTCAACTTTACCAAGCATGATGTCATTTTCCAGAGATTAGCCCCTCTTGATAATATGTCCCAATTATGTGAGATGGAGTCTTGCCATCCTCACTTCCAAGGAAAGCTCTGGCTATACTTCTTTGAAAAAAAAGAAAACCAGTACCGCTGAGTTGATTCCAGCTCACAGTGACCCCATAGGGCAGAGTCAAACTGCTCCACAGAGTGTGCAAGGAACATCTGGCAGATAGGAGCTGCTGACCTGTTGGTTAGCACACATAGCACTTAACTGCTGTGCCACCAGGGTTTCCGTATACTTCTTGCAGTCCATGGTATATTCAGTAGGATCTGCCAACATCATAATTCAGATGTGTCACTTCTTCTGTCTTCCTTATTCATTGTCCAACTTTTGTGTGCATACAAGGAAATTGAAAATATCGTGGCTTGGATCAGGCATACCTTGGACCTCAGAGTGACATTTTTGCTTTTCAACACCGTAAAGACATCTTTTGCAGCAGGTTTGTCCAGTGCACTGTGTCATTTTATTTCTTGACTATGGCTTACATGGTTGTTGATTGGGGATCCAAGTAAAATGAAATCTTTGTCAATGTCAATATTTTCTCTTGTTTAAAATATATGTGTGTGTGTGTATATATATGTGTGTGTGTGTATGTTGTAAATTCTAACCCCCTTACCTGCGTAGCCCTGGTAGCACACTGGTTAAAAGCTCAGTTGCTAATCAAAAGGTCAGCAGTTGGAATCCACCAACGGTTGCTTTGAAACCGTATGGTGCAGTTTTACTTTGTCCTGTAGGGTCTCTATGAGTTGAAATAGGTTCTACAGCAATGGGATTTTTTTTTTAAATGCCTGTGGATAAATGGAGAAAATATCCATAGGAATAAGGATTGGAATTTACAATACATATTTTTTTTGGAACACAGTTCAATTTATAACATCCTTTGTCCCTCTTCTTATCCTTCTCAACCTACTTGGCCTCTGGCAACCCCTACTAGTGTGCCCACTTCTGAGGACTACCTCTTCACTAACTTGATCAGTGATACCCTGTGCCGCCTGACTCCATGCCACTACCTTCTCACTTAACTCAGGCTTCAGTACCCTATACCAGACTTCTGAATTTACCTGTGAAGCCCCTCCTTATTCTGCTTGAGCTCTGAGACCCTGTGCCATACTGCTGTCCCTTATGTGGACACAGTCCCTACCTGCTTAGGCCCTGACACCTCACTCTTTGCCAGTATACTCCTGCATTGCCCAGTTCTACTGAATGGCTTTTAGACTGACTTGTTGGGAAGGGCTTAACTTTGTCTTTTGAGAGAGAATGAGATTTTTTTTCTTTGGTATCTGTTCAGAATTAAAAATCAGTACTTTATAAGAAGGAAAAAACCAGGTAGCTGAAAGTTTTCTCAGGCAATTGTTGCTAGACTGTTAAAACTCTTTGGCTAATGTTTAAATTAACACTATAATTTAATGATAATTGTTTTAAAATTAATATGTTTAGTTAATGAACTGGTTCCGACTTAGGAAATTAGAAAATAAATAATAACTTACACTTACAAAATAAAATCCTCTTCTCTTGTAGCTCTTCCACCAAAGCCACCAAAGCCTGTGACTTCAGCAGTTACAAATGGAATAAAGGATGGTTCTGCTTCTTCTCTTCAGGATGCGGAGTGGTACTGGGGGGATATTTCAAGGTAACTAGAATTATACTATTAAAGAAAAACAGTTTTTTTTTTTCCTGAGAATTAGTAGTTAAGGTAAACATTTTCAGCGTCCATTTATTGTTATTCTTAGTTGTCATGAAGTTGTCTCATGATTCATGATGACCTCATTGCATTGTGGATCAGAATGCTGCCCACACTGTGCTTTATTGGCCGATTTTCAGAAGTAGATTGCTAAGCCTTTCTGCCTGTTTCATCCTAGTCTGGAAGCTTTGCTGAAACTGGTGAAGCATCATAGCAGCATACAATCCTCCACTGACAGACAGGTGGTGGCTGTACATGAGATGCACTGACCAGGAATCCAACCTGGGCTTCTACACAGAAGTTGGGAATTCTACCACTGAACTGCTACTGCCTCCAGTGCCCCGATAGTTGTCATTGAAAGTTATTCTTTTAAAAATTATATGTGGCAAACATTTCAAAAATGTCTTAATGTGTTTCTATCCACTAAAAGCTGACAAAATTACGACGTTATGGTTGTGATTATTAACTTTAATTCTGTGTTTGGGACACGTTTATTTATTTATTTATTTTGTTTAATATGGCTGAGTGAAAATGTACATTCCCGTATAAATTTACATGCCCATCTATATGCAGCTTCCACTGCTCTCCCTGTCTGGTGACAGCACACTATTCCTCTGTGCTCCATACATGTCTCATCCTCCCAGCAGCCTCCTTTCCGCTCCTCTCCACCCACTCCCCTTCCTCCAGCCAGAGGTCAGCAGGATGATATCCTGTAGATGTATAGAACCATAAAGTGCATCCACTATATGGTCACTCTGCATCACCAAGTCCAGTCCATTCAGGGACACATTTTTATGTAAGTGCAGCTTTCACGTCCAGAACTATTTAAATGTGTTTTAGAATAAAAGTTATTTATAGATACATGGTTTTCCTCATTTTCTCTTTCTCTAAGCCAATGGTTTCCAAATCTTTGCATGCGTAACGGTCAGACATGTTGGGGCCTAAGAATCTGTGTTGTAAAAACGTCCATCAGTAAATTTGATGCAGATTATTTACAGACAGCGCTGTGAGAAACAAGACTCTAGGGCAGAGTTGCTTTTGGGGTGAAAAATGTGGGTTGGATATTTTGAACCTAGAGAAGGATTTAATATATCTCATACAGTAAAACTTATGAAAGTCAGACCCTTAAAAGGTGGAAACCTGCCAGAGAAGGAAAACTAAGATATTTTCCACTAATAGAGGAAAATAGAAAAGTGGTAAGACTGTACCCTAACAAAGCCAGAAAATTTGTCAGACCCAGAAAAATACGGCAGTTTTGTTGAGTTCAGTACTCAAAGATTTCACTGTGTTAAAACTGGTTAGAAATTTTTAGTACTGTAGTATAAAAGACTTGATTACATTTAAAAGCCATTTAAATTTAATTTTACGTTCACATGGTTTTACTCTATTTCAAAGATATTTTATTTTCTATCCTTCCAGTTCCTTTGCCCCTATTTGTCTGTCAGTTTGTCGTACTGTGGGGGCTTGCATGTTGCTGTGCTGGAAACTATGCCACCAGTATTCTGATACCAACAGAGTTGCCCAGGACAGACAGATTTCAGCCGAACTTCCAGACTAAGACAGACTGGAAAGGAGGACCCCACAGTCTACTTCTGAAAAAAATTAGCTAGTGAAAACCTTACTCAGTAGCAGTGGAACACTGTCAAGTTTAATGTGGGAAAATGAGCCTCTCAGGTTGGAAGGTACTCAAATGACTACCAGGGAAGAGCTGCTTGCTCAAAGTAGAGTTGACCTTAATGATGTGGATGGAGTCAAGTTTTTGACACCTTTATTTGCTGATGTGGCATGACTCAAAATGAGAAGAAATAGCTACAAACATCCACTAGTAATCTGGATGTAGAATGTATGAAGTTCTGAATCCGTGAAAATTGAGAATTGTTAAAAATCAAATAAAATGTGTAAACGTCACTATCCTAAGCATTAGTGAGCCGATATGGACTGGTGCTGGCCGTTTTGCATCAGACAATCATGTGGTCTACTATGTTGGTAAAGACAAAGAGGAATGGTGTTGCATTCATTATCAAAAAGAATACTTGAAGATCTATCTCCTGAAGTACAATGCTGTTATCAGTAGGATAATATTCATATGCCTACAAGGAAAGCCAGTTACAATGACCATTATTCAGATTTATGCACCAGCACTAAGACCAACGATTAGTAAACTGAAGATCTTTATGAGCTTCTGCAGTCTGAAATTGATCGAACATGCATTCAGATGCATTGATAATTACTGGTGATTGGAATACAAAAGATGGAAACAAAGAAGAGTCGGTAGTTGGAAAACATGGCCTTGATGATAGAAATTATGCTGGAGATCGCATGGTAGAATTTGCAAGACCATCAACTTCTTCATTGCAAATACCTTTTTTCAACAAATAAATGGTGACTATACACACGGACCTTGCCATTGGAATACACAGGAATCAAATTTACAACATCTGTGGAAAGAGATGATGGAAAAGCTGAGTATCATCAGTCAGAACAAGATCAGGTGCTATGAAACAGCCCATCGGTTGCTCATATACAGGTTCAAACTGAAACTGAAGAAAATGAGAATAAGTCCACAAGACTGAAAATATGACCTTGAGTATATCCTACCTGAGTTTAGAGACCATCTCAAGAATAGATGTCATGAGTTGAGCACTAACGGCCAAAGACCAGGCGAGTTGTGGAGTGACGTCAAAGACATCACACAAGCAGAAAACAAGAGGTCATTAAAAAAACAGGAAAAAAATAAGACCACAATGAATGTCAGAAGAGACTTTGAAACTTGAAAGTCAAGTAGCTAAAGCGAAAGGAAGAAATGATGAAGTAAAAAAATTGAACAAAGGATTTCAAAGGACAGTTTGAGTAGAAAAGTAGAGTATTAAAATGACTTGGGCAAAGAGCTTGAGATAAAAAACCAAAAAGGAAGAACGTGCTCTGTATTTCTCAAGCTCAAAGAACTGAAGGAAAAAATCAAGCCTCAAGTTGGCAGTAGTGAAGGGAAAATCAGACAATCATGTGGTCTACAGGGAAAATCCTAAATGACTCAGGAAGCATCAAAAGAAAATGGAAGGACTATACAGTCATTATACCAAAAGAAATTAGTCAGCAGTCAGTCGTTTCAAGAGGTAGCACATGATCGGGAACTGATGGTACTGAAGGAAAAAGTCAAAGCTGCATTGAAGGCATTGATGAAAACCAAAGTTCTGGGAATTGATGGAGTTTCAATTAATGTTTCAGCAAATGGTTACAGTGTTGGAAACATTCAGCCATCTAAGCCAAGAAATTTGGAAGACAGCTACCTGGCCAACCAACCAGAAGAGTTCCATATTTATGCTTATTCCCAAGAAAGGTGATTCAACCAAATGTGGAAACTGTTGAACAATATTGTTAATATCACACCCAAGTAAAATTTTGCTAAAGATCATTCAAAAGCTACTGCAGCAGTATATTGACAGGAAATTGCCAGAGATTCAAGCCAGATTCAGGAGAGGACGTGGAACCAGGGATATCATTGCTGATGTCTAATGGATATTGGCTGAAAGCAGAGAATATCAGAAAGATTTTTACCTATGTTGTATTGACTATGGAAAGGCATTCAGCTGTGTAGATAGATCGTAACAACTTATGCATAACATTGCAGACAGTTGGAATGCCAGAACATTGAATTGTGCTCATGAGGAATTGGTATGTGAATCAAGAGGTAGTCGTGCAAACAGAACAAGGGGACATTGCATCGTCTAAAGTCGGGGTTGTATCCTTTCACCATTTTTTTTTCAATCTGAATGCCAAGCAAATATTCCAAGAAGTTGGATCTCTGAAGAAGAATGAGGCATCAGGATTGGAAGAAGACTCATTAATAACCCGTCTGAGGCAGATGACACAGCCTGGCTTGCTGAAGATGAAGAGGATTTGAAACACTGATGAAGATTAAAGACCACAGCCTTCAGTATGGGTATCTCAACGTAAAACAAAAATCCTCACAATTGTCTTTGCTAAGCAACATCATGATAAATGGAGAAAAGATTGAGGTTGTCAAGAGTTTCATTTTATTTGGATCCATGATCAGCTCCCATGGAAGCAGCAGTAAAGAAATCAAAAGACATTGCATTGGGCAAATCTGCTGCAAAAGACCTCTTTAAAGTATTGAAAGGTAAAGTTGTCACCTTGAAGACTAAGGTGTGCCTGACTCCAGCTATGGTATTTTCAGTCACATCCTTTGCATCTGAAAGCTGGACAATGAATGAGGAAGACAAAAGAATGGACCTTTCAATTGTGGTGCTGGAGAAGACTATTGAATATAGTATGGACTGTCAAAAGAAAGAATAGATCTGTCTTGGAAGAAGTACAACCAGAGTGCTCCCTAGAAGCAAGGATAACAAGACTATGTGTAACACACTTTGGACATGTTGTCAGGAGGGATCCATCCTCGGAGAAGGAAATCATGTTTGGTAAAACATAGAGTCAGTGAAAAAAAGGAAGACTCTCAATGAGATAGATGGACACAGTGGCTGCAACAGTGGGCTGAAGCATAAAAACTTGTGCACAAGTTGCAGGACCAGGCAGTGTTTCATTCTGTTGTGCTTGTGGTTCCTGTGATTTCGAACTGACTAGATGGCCACTAACAACAGCAGTTCTTTGAATGTTCTAGTGTTGTTCCTTGAAATCATAAACCAGTTGTTCAGATGGAATCTGTTAGTGTAAATTCAAATTGGAGAATATCCTATTGAAAGGTTTTGAACTTAGTAACGTTTTTCCCTTTCTGATGAGGCACAGCTGTCACTGTTACTAAACAGCTGCTGGTTTCTCCTGAAACTCTACAAGTTCGGATCTGCCTAAGAAAACCCTAAAGACTTAGAGAAAGCATTGTCTGCTACACACAGCTGAAGTCTGGAAGAGTTTAAAAAGCTAATAGCCCTTTCTGAGACTGGATAACAAGGGAAATCAAAACAGAAGAGCATACCTAGTGGGAGGAGCTAAATGACCTCTGAAGGCCCCCATGATTGTATAACATTAGACATACCTCCTAACTAGCCTTAGTAATAACAAATCAAGAGAAATGATGCTGTTATATTTTCACTTTCTTTTTATTCTGTTTGTTAGGGAGGAAGTAAATGACAAATTACGGGACATGCCAGATGGTACCTTCTTGGTTAGAGATGCCTCAACAAAAATGCAGGGAGATTATACTTTGACTTTGCGGTGAGTAATTTTCAGCCTTTTGACTACTGCCTTACTAGCATTATTTTAGTTCTGGTATATAGGGATTTTTATATTTTATTATTTTTATATTTTTATATTTTATATTTTTATATTTTATTTAAGCCTTTAGGCATACATATATAGATGCATAATTTTCAGTTGTTTAGCTGACTTTCCTTAGTCTGTGCATTAAATATTTACATACAGAAATGGAAGCTATGTGTATTTTTATGTAACAATAAAATAAAAAGATTAAAACCTCCAAATACAAGGAAGTAGGAAATATGCTGTTGACCTTATGAGTGAAGTAGAAATCATGGGCACAGCCTATTATTAGTAGTTAGTTATTAGTAACATGTTAGGGATCTTTCTTCCCAGTAGCTCAATTATTTTCATTAATGCAGACTCTAGAAATAAAGCTCAATGTAATTTTGGCTGGTCGAGGATATGTAAAAGAGCAGTTCTCAGCCAGTATTATGCATCCCACATTGGCTTATTAGAATCTTATAAACGGTAGATGTATGAATTTTTATGTTTAGAAAGATCGGACATTTCAAAAATGCTAAGAAAAATTACATCACATATTTTGATGTTTTATTTTAATAGTTACAGTAACCTAGTTGCAGTTTTGTGATTTTTAAAGAAGACTCTCTACCAAAAAGAATAATGAAACAATAGCAATAATTAATACTAATTTTCGTGTTCTAAACACTTCACATGCAGTACCTCATTTATTTCTCATAACAACCTTTTGAAATAAGTATTATTACCATTCCCATTTTATAAATAAAACAATTTAGGCTTAACGTGGTTAATTTACCTAAAGACACCTAGCTAATAAGTGAGAGAGTAGAGGTTGAAATCCAGATTTTTTTTTTATTGTGATTGAGCGGAAGTGTACAATCCAGTTTAAATTTGCATGCCCGCGTATCTGCAGCTCTTTCTGCTCTCCTTGCCCAGTGACAGCATACTCCTCCTTTCCGTTCCATACATGTCATATCTTCTTAACAATCTCATGTCCCCTCCTCTTGACCCTTTACACTCCCCTCTAGTAAGAGGCCAGTAAGACAACATTCTGTAGATGCATAGCACCATAAAGTGCACACACAAGTCCAATCCATTCCTGTCCAAAGAGTTCACCTTGGTAAAGATTTATGATTGGGGCAGCATCATGTCTAAGGGCCATGCTCCCAGGGAACCCCCAGGCCTTTGGTGAAATCCAGATTGTTATGACTGCTCCCTTTCCTGCATCGTATTTCTAAAAAGAATAATCCCATGTCTTATGCTGGAGATTGGGAGGCACAGTATTAGTCTCTGACAAAGACATTAGGAAGTTAATACCTTAGCACTTGAATTGTGCTGAAGAATGTCATATAATGATTCACTGAACAGAACTTTTTTCTGCTCCAATCAAGCTTCTATCTCCACCAATCTACAGGAGCTGTTAAACAGGAGCTCTTCTTACCTTACCTGACCTCTTAGCAGCATTAGTCATTGTCTCTTCTTTTAGAAGTAGTTTATTGTCTTGGCTGTTGTGACATCATGCTCTGCTGATTTTCTTCCTAACTCTAGACAATTCTTCTGCTCAGTATTTAAATATTAAGTGTTCCAGGGCTCAAACTTGAGCCCCCTTCTCTTTTATGGGTTTGTTCTCCTGAAGTGAGCTGGTCATGTCCTTTGGCTCTAAGAAACAGTTATATAATGATGATGCATAAACTTTGTTTCTAGCTTTGACCTCTAGAACTCCAGAGCGTATATACAGCTGCCTGTTTAACGCTGCCACTTTAGGTAACTAAGGAATGTACCAACTCTAACATGGTCAAAGCAAATTCTTGATTTTCTAGCCCAGCTCCTCTGACCCAAACTGTTTCTCTTCTGTTCTTTTCACTTTCTGAGAAATAGCGCCACATCTAGTTGTTCAAGCCAAAATTGCTTCTTTCACCTCTCTTGCCTTCACCCTCACATCCGTCCATCAGCAGCAGTCCTGCCGACTGTACCTCCAAAACTGTATTTGAAATCTCTTCATGCTTCTTTCTCCACTTCTCTACAAATCCAAATATAAGCCATCTTGCCTGATGTTTTACACTCACCTCTGGGTGGGCCTCTTAGCATCTCCCAATTTCAAATCTTGCCCACAACTACTTAGCATTTTCTGTACAGCAACCAGAGTGATCATTCTAAGATCTGAGTCTGATTACTCCTTTGTGTAAAATCCTTTAAGAGTATCATAGTACACTTAACATAAAGAATTAGGAGTTCATTCTAATCTACAAAACTTTACTTGACTTGGCCTCTGTCTACCTCTTATAGGTCATCTCTTGCCACTCTCTTACCTACTACATTTCAACTCCACTGGTTCCTCAAACATATGAAGCTTGTTCTTGCTTTAGAGCCTTTGTGCTACCTGTTCCATCTGGTAGAGTATTCTTTTCTTCATCTTTGCATGATTGGTTCCTTTTTTGTCATTCGGATCTGCATAAATGTCATCTATTAAGGCTTCCCTAATTATCACTCAGTGTAAAGTAGCCATTCGAGGATTATCTGTAGCTTCAGTTTGATTGTCTGTATAGCACTGCTCACTGTGTATTTTCTATGCGCCCTCCTCAACTAGAATTTAAGTTCTCCAAGAGTGGGAATTTTGTTTAGTCATTGCTGTATCCCTAGTGTTTAGAATATTGCGTGGCATGTAACAGGTGCCCTAGTGGCATAGTGATTAAGAATTCAGGTGCTAACAAAAGGTCAGCAGTTTGAATCCACCAGGTGCTCTTCTGAAACCCTGTGGTGCAGTTCCTGTCTGTCCTGTAGGGTTGCTGTGAGTCGGAATTGACTCAATGGCAACAGGTGTGGTTTTGAATAAGTATTAAATGAATGGTGTTCTTACTCATCTGGAAAATAATTTTAATAACTTTAACCCCACATTAAGGTGAGATTATCTTACAATGCATACAGTACCCCTGATTGCTACTAATTAAAAGCAACATTTTTGGTATCATTAGGGATGAGGAAAAGAGTTTGCAAGAGTTCTATAACTTAGATGAAGTTGCAGTGTCGCAATACAAATTCTTATTCTAGGGTCCTAGAGCTGGAATGGATATTAAATGTTACCTGGTTTAACTGAATTTCACTAGATGTAGAAATTCCTCATATAGCATTTTCTAGAAAGGCTCCTTCGGCTTGCAGTGATCTTTCAGGCATATAGAGCTGATCTTTTCCTTTTGAGACAGTTTGTTTTATTGTTGCATGGCTGTAAAATTTAAGAAGATTATTATTGTACTGTGCTGGGATTGAGAGTATGGGGGTGAATAAGGATGTTTATGTCCTCAAGGAACTCATAATGCAAAGGTGTGATGGTGGCATCCAAGAGAGACACATACTCTAGCTATACCTTAATGCAGTTTGGTAAGTGTTACTCTCACCAAATTAAAAGACAGATTGTGAGAGCACAGAGGCTAGACTGTTTTAAAATCTGCATGTATTTAGTACAAGGTCTGACATATAGTAGGCATTCAGTAAATATTTAAATGAAAGAAAGAATAAATGAGAGGAAAACAAATAGCTTTCTCAGAGAAAAGGACAGTTGAGCTGAACCTCAAAGGAGTTTGCTAGGCAGAAAAGTGCCAGTCTTACTATTTTTTTAATTATGCTGTAGGAGAATGTTTACAGCTCAAATTAATTTCTCATATAAAATTGTTTTACACATTGTTTTGTGACATGAGTTGCAGTCCCCACAATGTGATGGTGCACTCCTCCTTTTCACCCTAGTTTCCTTGTTTCCATTTGACTAGTTTCTGAGCTTTCCTGCCTTCTCTATCTGCCTTCAGACAGGAGCTGCCCATTTGGTCACATGTATCTGATTGAACTAAGAAGCACACTCCTCACATGTATTACTTTTTGTTTCTAATCTTTGTCTAAAGAGTGGGCTTCGGGAATGGTTTCAGTTAACAGTGGGTCTGCGGGGCTGTAGTTTTGGCATTGTCTGTTGTGTTCCCTGTCAGGGCCGTCTTTGGTCAGAGCAGAGCACCATCTGGTTCTTCCAGTGTCATGCTGGTAAAATCTGTGGTTCAGGTAGTCCTTTAGTCTTTTAGGCTAATATTTTCCACGTGTCTTTGGTTTTCTTCATTCTCTTTTGCTCCAAGTGGGATGAGACAAGTGGCTGCGTCTTAGATGGCTAGTTGCAAGCTTTTAAGACCCTCACTCACCAAAGTGGTGTATGGGACATTTTCTTAATAAGCTTTGTTATGCTAATTAATTAATTTAGTAAATACTCGTAGTTCACTGGATCACTAGAGGGAATCCAGCAATGAGTTACAATTTTTGTATCAAAGAACACAGAAGTTAGTGAGACAATGGGAAGTAAACTGCTTTGAATTAAAGTAAAATAACAGAAGTTCAAACAATGTGCTTTGGATATTTCTTTGGAAGGAAGAAAGTGTCCTATTGAGAAGACTGAGAAAGCTGTCCTTGTATTTGCATTTAAGATGGATTGTGGAGAACAGGATAGTTTCAAACCTGTTGAAACTGAGTAGGGAAAGTGTAGAAATAGATTACCATAGAAGTGAAGATACAGACAAAGAAAATTATGAGATAGTGTTCTGTGAAATACAGTCCTGTTTAGCTGAAGGTGAAGGTTGTAAAGAGATAAATGAAAGTGGTAAGGAGTAGAAGATTGGAAAGGAGACATTTTGAAGAGGGCTTTGAATTCCAAAATTTGGACTTTATAAACTGGGGAACCATTGCATTTTGTCAGAAAGGAAGTTATGTGATCACACTGTATTTTATAGAAATAATAAAAGAAGGTAGATACTGGAGAAGAGTTTAGAAGGCTGTTATGAATTGAGAGATTTTTTCATTCAATCATTTAGTATTTACTGAATGCCCATAATATTTCAGGTATTATAGCAAAGGAAAATAATAATGAACAAGATAGACATTGTTTCTGCCCTAATAGTGTGTATATTTGAGGCATAGGAAAGAGAGAGGCAAAATAAAAAAGAAATGAGATTACTTCAGAATACACAAAATGTGATAAGGGAAATACAAAGTTATATGATAGAGAATATGGGGGAAGGTAAATTTAAGACAGTTTTGAAAGATGATGTTTCTGAGGAGATGACCTGATAGAACTGAAGGATCAGCAGGAGCCAGCTAAGAAAATCTTCCAGAAAGGGGGAACAGAAAATGCAGAAACAGAGTTGGGAAAGATTTGGTGGATCCCATGAATGCAAAGACCATCGTGGCTGGTTTCATGTGTGAACCAGGAGAGTGGTAGGAGATGAAGTTGGAAATTGGAATGATCCATATCCTGGAGAGCTATGCAGGTCGTGGTATGGAATCTGATTTTATTTCTAAGTGCAAAAACAGTTTTGATAAAACGTTTTAGACAGGAAATGATAATCTGATAAACAATTCCATAGGAGACCTGCTCTAGGAAAACAGTGAGAGTCAAAGTAAGAGGCAAACGAGCTAAGACTAAAAGAGATTTGGCCAATAGCATAGTTATGGGGTTGAGGGAGGTTTGAGCTTGTACAGCTTGGAAGGAACATGCCATTTATAGAAATAAAAGAATGAGCAGATGTTTTAATGGGGAAGAAGGGATAGATATTAACTTTTTAGCTGTTCCAGAACTTCTAGATTAAAAAAAAAATGTGTCTAGCTAGAATATGGCTGGAAATGTAGGTTTAGAACTTGAGAGAGTATATGGTTAATTACTGTCAAGTAATTTCTAACTCATGATGATCCCCTGTGACAGAGTAGAACTACCTCATAGGATTTTCTTGGCTGTACAGTTAGTAACTGAGTGTTTAACTGTTTGAACCACTGAGGACTCATACCAAATGAAACCAAACCTGTTGCTGTTGACTTGATTTCTACTCCAGAAAAAAAAAATTCAGGCGTGATCTGCATAAAGTAAGTAGAATTTTAAGAAAAGAATACATAGAGAAAAAATGGATAGAATCTGAGGGCAAAAATCTCTTAGGGAATAACTGTTTAGAGGTAGGAAAGAGACAGAAACAATTTGGAGATTGAAAGAGAGTAATGTAGAAGTCATGGAAGATGAAGTATTAAGAAAAGGAAAGGTGCTAGAAATTGACAAGTGATGGTTACACATATCTATGAATATGCTAAAAACCATTGCATTGTATATATTAAATGGGTGAATTTTTAAATTATATCTCAACAAAACTATTGGAAAAAAATAACAGGGAAAATAAAAAGGAAGGGAGATTAGAAAGAATCTGAGAATCTGGGATAGAGAGGTGGGGCCAGAGTCTCAGATTTGGTAAAAGTCATTGGTGACCCTCAATTGAGAGGAATGAGAAAAACCAAATTGCAGAGCATAGGTGGTGGGGAAGTAGACATGTTTCAGTTCATTAGCCTTTCTTTTTTAAAACAGGAAAAGAATGTTCATGGTAGAAAGTCTGGATAGTTAACAAGTCTCTAAGAATCTGCTATATTCCAGGCCTTGGGCTAGGTGTTGAGATATAAGGATTAACATAATTCATCTGTTCATGAATAATTATAATTATTCACATAATTAGAGGAACCCTGTTGGCACAGTGATTAAGTGCTTGGCTGCTAATCAAAAGGTTGGCAGTTTGAATCCACCAACTGCACCTTGGAAACTCTGTGAGACAACTATGCTTTATCCTGTAGGGCCATAATGAGTTAGAACGATTCTGAAACAGTGGGTTTATTCCTCAGATTTCTTTATGTCTTCCTTCTTTTTCTGCTTAAACCCTGTGATCCAGTATTACAATTGCCCTTGTAAGTATGTCTTCAGCAGTTCTGCACCTCTTTGCCTCTTTTGTACTCCCCTAACTATAACCAAACCCAATCTACAGTGACCCTATAGGACAGTGTATAGCTGCTCCATGGCATCCAGGGAGCATCTGGCGGATTTGAACTGCCAGCCTTTTGGTTAGCAGCTGTAACACTTAACCAATTACACCACCAGGGTTTCCATATAGTTAGGGGTTGTGGGGAGGACCTATCACTATAAGACTGGCTAAATTTATTTCTGTACCCATTTGCTGCTTATATATGGGCACCTGAATGTGATGAGAAATCATGATTACTAACCTCAAGTGGAGTGCTGGTAGTGCAGTGGTTAAGAGCTATGGTTGCTAACCAAAAGGTCAGCAGTTTAAATCCCACTAGCTGCTCTATGGAAACTCTATGGATCATTTCTCCTCTGTATTATAGAATTGCTAAGAGTCGGAAAAGATTCAGTGGCAGCAGGTTTGGATTTTTTATTTTGGTTTACTCTTCCTCATGCCCATGCCCAGCATCACTAGTCTCCTTGCTCTTTGTTAAACATGCCAAGCATGCCCTACCTCAGGGGCTTTTGCACCTGTTATTCCCTTTGCTTGGAAAACTTGCCCCCAGATACCTGCTGTGCTAGCTCCTTTAGTCCCTCAGTGTCCTTCTCCGGTGTCACCTGAACAGGGAAGCTGTCATTGTGTAACCTAGGTAAAATAGCAGTCCCTTCCATTCCCGGAACTATCTCTTCACTTTATTTTTTTCCAGAGGCTGATTAGGAAACCCTGGTAGCAGAGTGGTTAGGAAGTAGGGTCCACCAGCTGTGTCTTAGAAAGTCTATAGGGCAATTCCCCTCTGTCCTTTAGGGTCACTGTGAGTCAGAATTGACTCCATGGAAAGTTTTTTTTGTTTGTTTGTTACCATTTGATGTATGTAGTTGTCTATTTTTATGTTCTCTATCAAATTGAAATTCTTTATGCTTTTTAGCAAACTGTGATGGAGACATGGTCCTCATTTTCTTAAACTAGAAGATCCTTGAGAGGACGCACTGTCTTTGGCTTGTTAATTATTGTATCTTTGTTTACCACTGTACCATGTGCCTACAACAGTTCCTAGCACATGGTAGATGGTCAGTAAATTTTTTTGAATGAATTAATGCTCTTTTAACATTTTCTTTTTTTATCTTTTTTTTTTTATTATGACCGAGGGAAAAGGTACATTCCCATATAAATTTACATGCCCACCTATATGCCACTTCCACTGCTCTCCCTGCCTGGTGACAACACATTATTCCTCTCTGCTCCATACATGTCTCGTCCTCCAAACAGTTTCCTTTCCCCTCCTCTCCACCCATTCCAGCCAGAGGTCTGCAGGATGATATCCTATAGATGCATAGAACCATAAAGTACATCCAACATATGGTCACTCTTCTTTTAAGATTTTCTAACAGGGGTAACAGCTTGCGTTTATGTGAATGTGTGTGGGTGTATATACTTAAACAAACAAAAAAACTAAAAAAACCCTACCAAACCCACAGCTGGTGAGTCAATTCCAACTCACAGTGATACTGTAGGACAGTAGAACTGCCCCGTCAAGATTCCAAGAAGCACCTGGCAGATTTGAACTATAGCACTTAACCACTATGCCCCCAGGGTTTAAGTATATACTTACAGTAATGGCATATGATTAGATGGTCCTTCTAATGTACATTTTATAGGAATAATCTATCATCCATATAAATACTGACTTCTACACTTTAATTTAAATAGGTTCATAGGTTCAAACTATTATACTTGATCTTTCCTGAATTCTACTGCCTCATTTATCATATATGATAGCATGGCTTAAAGAAATATGTAGGCATATCTCTTTTCTTCTCATTAAGTCTGCTTGCTGCTATAGGAAGAGCTGAATAGGAAGTACAGTATTTTGCTCTGATATAATGAATCAGTCCACTGTGGTTTTAGATTATACCTTATAGAATTTAAAAAACATTATAATTTTAAGTTTTAGATATTAGTTATCTCTTAAGTGACCATTTGGATATGACTCAGTAAACAGAGGTGCTGTGAGCTATTCAAATACCGGATTATACACATCTAATATACATGGCACTTCAAAAGTTATACTTTATAAAACAGTTGAATGATGTTTCGATTGTTGACATGTTGTGATGACCTAAGAGTATATTCGTTTCTGAGAATTATAAGCAATCATAAAAGACAAAATAATATACGGTGCTAGATTAATTATCCAGCTATAAGTCATTCACGAAGCTTCGTGAGGTTTGTGCATTAACAATAAAGTCTTGAGTGAGTTGGTGATTATGTAAGAAATGTCTGTCGTCTCCCTTCATATTGAGGTGGCTTCTGCGTCCCTCTAAGGCTGTATTTCCACATATTGTTAAGCACTAAAGAGATTGTTTGTATCCCCCCTAAAAATGTATTGGTAGAGGTTAAATTAAAAAACTCATCAGCTAGTAAGGAAAAGATTCAAAATACTGCCTTAGTTATTTTTCTCAGGTGATTACTTATGCTAAATTTGTTGATAACTGATTGTTGTGATGATATGTTGATCTTCAGAAACCAAGCTAATTTAAGGGCAAAAGAAATAATGTAAGATATATATTTAGTGCATGCAATTATATGTGTATTTTCACCCCAAATAAAACTAGTTTATTATGTGACACCAAGTTTATTATCTCCATGTGATCGTAGTGCTTCATAGTACTTTATTTAGAAATTTTGGGGAAAAAAGTCTGCAGCTCATGTTTTCTTGTTCACAGGAAGGGAGGCAATAATAAGTTAATAAAGATCTATCACCGGGATGGTAAATATGGCTTTTCTGATCCTCTGACGTTTAGTTCTGTGGTGGAGCTCATTAACCACTACCATCATGAATCTCTTGCTCAATACAATCCCAAACTTGATGTGAAGCTGAAGTACCCAGTGTCCAGGTACCAACAGGTATGATTATGAAAATTCTTGATAGCTACTGAGTAAGCTATTATTTACAATCATCATTTTATTATAATTTACCAAGCTTTTCAGTTAAAAAAGATGCAGTAGTTTTATGTTTTCTACACTAAACATTTACAGTATTTTTGGAACTTATTTTGTGGATACCCTTCCTTAAAACCTTATTTTATGTATTTATTAACATTATGTAAAAATACTTTTGTTGTCAACAAAAAGACAGATAACCCAGTCATAACATAGGCATTCCAGTGACTACCAAACACATCAAAAGAAGACTTGACATCACTGGCCATACAAAACCAAAAGCCACTGCTGTCATGTTGATTCCAACTCGTAGTGATCCTGTAGAAGAGAGTAGAACTGCCCCATGGGGTTTCCAAAGCTGTGAATCTTTATACAAGTAGACAGCCACATCTGGTGGATTTGAGCCACCTACCTTTTGGTGAGTAGCCCAGTGCTTTTACTACTGTGCCACGAGAGCTCCTTTCTAGCCATCAGAGAGGTGTAAATTAAAACAGTGGTGAGATACCATTTCACTCCCACTAGTCTGGCTAAGAAACGAAACAAAACAGAGAATAGCAAATGTTCATGAAGATACGGGGAAATTAGAACACTTAGCCATTGCTAGTAGGAACGCAAAATAGTAGAACCATTGTGGGAAACATATGGTGGTTCTTCAGAAACACTAAGAATGGAGCTACCATATGACCCACCAGTTTCACTCCTTGAAAGCAGAGACACAAAAAATAGTTTATTGCAGTGCTATTCACACTAGCCGAAGGGTAGAAACAATCTGAATGCCCATCAGTGACTGAATGGATAAATAAAATGTAGTACATACATACAATGGAATAGTATTCAGTCAATAGGAGAAATGAAATCTTGATAACCCATATAACCTATTTTATTGAGTTAATTCTGACTCATAGCGACCCTATTGGATAGAGGAGAACTACTCAATAAGGTTTCCAAGGATATAACTCTATATGAAAGCACACTGCCACATCTTTCTTCTGTGGAGTAACTGCTAGGTTTGAAATGACAGTCTTCTGCTTAGCAATTGAGTGCTTAACCACTGTGCTACCAGGGCTCCAAAGTCTTGATACGTGTTACAGTGTGGATGGGACTTGAAGATGTTATGCTACGTGAAATAAGTCAATCACAAAAGGACAAATACTGTATGACCTCTCTTTGCAGTATAAACATTATTTATAAGGTTTATATTGGTCTCTAGAACAATGTTTATTAGTGGTTACTAGGAGCAGCAGGGAGAGGGAAAAGGGGATAGTTATTACTTACAGAGCACTGGATTTTGGTTTCCAGTGTTGGAGAACCATGTTGATATAAGGGTAGGATTTCACAGCCAGTTATTTTAATTGCTGTCAATAAGTTGTACGCTTTTAAAAAGTTGAATTGACAAAAGTTGTATGATATGTATGTTTATGACAACAACAACAAAAGGGGAACAGCTGCTGAGGCTGCTTTTGCAACCAAGCACCTCATGAGATTTGGTTCCCTGGTTTGGAGGTTTAGGGTCATGGTTTCATGGGACATTGCAGTTAATTGGACTAATGTTGTGCTTAGTGTTTTCTTTTCTACCTCCTAGTTCCTTGTATAGTGCCTGGGGTCTCAAAAGCTTGCAGAATTGATCTCTATTTACCTCACACAACAGAGGAAGGAGAGTCAGGAGTAAGAGGAGGAAAACGAATGTGTGGCTAATTGTCTCCTTTACCACAAAAAGAGAAGAAATGATTGTCTGATTACCATTACTGAACATTTTGATTAAAGATGTTACAGAAGAATGCTGATCAAGGAGGAGGGGAATGTAGAACAGAAGTGCAAATTATCATGGACTCCAGACTTTCTAGAGCCATGTAGGCTGGATGAACTTCTGAAACTATTACCCTGAGATAATCTTTAAACTTTGGTTTTAAACCAAAAATATCCTTTGAGGTCTTCTTTAAGCCAGGTAATAGCTTACCTTAATTAGTAAAGAATGTCTGCTTTGAGCACTGTGCTCTTTTAAGGTTTATCTCTTTGGGATCAAATTGACAGTAGCAACTTGAAAGATGAAAAGTTTAGAGGGCAGTGAGTTTATGTTAATACAGGAGAAACTACTCAGAAAAATAGGTGAGACTGGTTATATAATTTGAATGTAATAAGCATCAATGAATTATACATGTAGAAACTTGAATTGGTGTATGTGGTATGTAATTCTCAACAACAAAGTATAAAAAATACATTCTGTTTACCTTTCCCATTTATAATTTGTCTCTTAATTTTTAAAGTGTTAACCATTGTGATGTGCTCCAAAGACTGATCTTAGTATTAACAAAAGGATTTAAAGGGCTTTTGCATGCTTAATATTATTTACAGTGGCTTAAACTTCTACAGCAGAATTACAGACAATTTTAAAATAAATGGATGTGGGAAACTATGCAGGCAAGAAGGAAATGTGGTGACATATACAAAGCCTTGAAGGAAAAATATCGCCAGCTAAGAATTATATAACCAGCAGAACTATCTCTCAAATATGATGACAAAACTAGGGATTTCCAGATAAACAGAAATTTAGGGACTTTGTGAAAACCAAACTAAAATTACAAGAAATACTAAAGGGAGTCTTTTGGTTAGAAAATAAATAACATTAGATGACTATCCAAGACTAGAATGCAGAACACAGCAACCAGATATCAACCCAGATAGGGAGATCATAAAAATAAATCAAAGGCAAAACACTGAAAATAGGAAAACAGAGATGTCATTATGTGAACGGTGACAGCATTATAACCAAAAAAAAGGACCTCAGAAAATGTGGTAATAGAAGTCAAGGTGATACAAAGAAATGAAAGACTGGTTTAAAATTTAGAAAAATGGGGTAAATATTAAGGTAAAATAAATAGATGTGGAAAAATACATGTCAAAATTAACATCTGCTTTTCTTGTTTATGTGTGTAGGATCAGCTGGTAAAAGAAGATAACATTGATGCAGTAGGTAAAAAATTGCAAGAATACCACTCTCAGTATCAAGAGAAGAGTAAAGAGTATGACAGGCTATATGAGGAATATACCAGGACATCCCAGGTTAGTATGTTTTTTTTTGTTTGGTCCGTGAGTATGCAGTGTTACAGTTATGTTGTTACTTTCTGTAATTCATCTGATGATTTATAGCTGTGTTAACTTAAACAGCCTTTTTAGACTTTGATGATACAAAATTTTCTACCATTCATAAATCACTTTTTTATTGGTTAAAGATACTGTGTTATATTGACCCTGAAGAAGGGCATAATGCTTGGTAAAATAGACAGGGAAAAAGAGGAAGACCCTCAGTGAGGTATGATGACACAGTGGCTGCACAATGGACTCAGATGTCAGTGACCATGAGGATGGCACAGGACTGGGCAGTGCTTTGTTCTGCTGTACACAAGGTCACCATGAGTCAGAATTCACTTGACAGCACCTAACAACAACAGCAACAGTATTAATTTCATTGCAAGTGACCAAAAATAACAATAACAAAGACTTAAGATGAAATTTATTGTTCTTTCATGCATATGTAGGTAGTGCTGGGTATTATGGCAGCTCTGTTGTCATCAAGGCTTAGGAGTTAATGCTTTGCTATCTGTAGAAGTTGGCTACTCCAGCATCAGCCATCACAATCATATTCTAGTAAACAGGAAGAAAACAGAATGAGAAGGAGAAAAGAATGTTCCTTGTTTTTAAAGAACATAATTACTTCGCATTCATCCTATTGTCTAGAACTTAGTCACACAGTCACACCTAGTGCAGAGGAGGCTGGGAAATGTAACCGTTATTTGGTCAGCTGCACCCAGCCGGTATTTGGAGGCTCTGTTACTGAGAAATAAGGAATGAGTAGAAATTGAGGGACTGCAAGCACAGTTCTTTTTAGATAATAAACGTTAATAATCAGTATATTTGTTTTATTACATTTATGATATATATCAAACTTCTGAAGCATAATATGATTCTTTTCCTAGATCTCCATGTTTCTTCATTTTATTCTTTTTTGTTAGGCTCAGATTAGTTTAATTTGCCCTAAGTTGTTACATAGTATACATAAAAGGTACTAGGAATTTTGATGAAGGTATGTCTCTTCCTTTAAAATCTTAGAGTCATTAATCACCTGAAAAAATATATTTAACTGGGTTTGTCATGCAATCTCAATCTTTTCCTTTTTTTTTAAGTTTGATTGTATTTTATAATGCAAACTACCTTCTCATTCAAAAATTTGTACAGAAATTGTTTTATAATATTGGTTGTATCCCCTGAAGTATGCCAGCACTCTCCCGCTTTCCACCCTGGGTTCTGTTTCTATTTGTCCAGTTTTTTGGAAATTTCTGCCCTCTTATCTTTGCTTATAGGCAATTGTTGCCCATTTGATATCATAGACTTGATTGAACTAAGTAAGAATCATGTTCCTCACGTGTGTTATTGTTTGTTTTATAGGCTTGTCTAATCTTTGGCTGAACTAGACTTTGAGAGTGCTGAGTTAGCAGGGTATATTAAATTATCTAGTGGTAACATAATAGAAATACCACATGCGCGTGGCTTTAACAAAGAAAAAGTTATTCTGTTATAGACTAGAAGTCTGAATTCACAGTGCCAGCTTCAGGGGAAGACACTCTGTCTGTACTGGCTCTGAGGGATCTCACCTGTTAAGGAGCTTTTCAGTGCAAGGACCCCAAGTCCAGAGGATGCACTGTTCACCTCATTCTTGTTTCTTAGTGGTATGAGGTCTGCTTGTCTCTCATCTGACTTCTCTCTTTTATGTATCTCTAAAGATTGACTTAGGACACAATCTTGTAGCTGGAGTCCTGCCTTATTAACATAACTGCCAATAATCTTACCTTATTAATATTCTAGGGGTAGAATTTACAATACATAGGAAAATCATATGAGAAGAAAAATGGTAGATAATTGCACAATACTGGGAATCATGCACTAGCCAAGTTGACAGATATTTTAGGAGGACACAATTCAATCCGTGGACATAGGGTGTCTGGTGGTTGTAGTCTCTAGGGTCATGTACAGTCTCTTGAAACACAAGTTACTACCTTAGATATCAGATGATTTATAGAACTCTTACGCCCTGTGGATTTTATTAAGTCCTAAGTGACTAAAAGGATGGATGTCATAAGTTTGACATACTCTCATCCCACAATGATGCACTCATAACTTGCTTGAATCCTTTGTAGGAGATACAGATAGATGTTTTTTGTTTTCTGTTTTATGGATTTCTGCTCTTTATCATTTTCTTTGCTTTCTTTCAGTTAATTTATTCCTCTTTTTCTGGTTTAAGAAGGAGACTTTGTTCATTGATTTTCAAAATATCTTATTTTGTGTTAAATACCTTTAAAGCTATAAATTTCCCTCTCAGCACTGCTTTAGGTATGTTCCACATATTTTGTCCTCTATGTTGTCAGTACTTTCAGTTTTAAATATTTTATAATTTAGCTCGTGATTTTTTTATTTGACCCATGTGTTCTTTTTTGGAACTATGTTGTTTAATTTCTAAGTGTTTGAGTCTTTTAAAGGTATTTTATTTCTGTTTTAATTTTATTGTAGTCAGAGAACATAACCTTTAAGGTTATAGCCTTTTGAAATTTATTGACACTTATTTTATAATGAAGCATATATTTCTCATGTGCTTGTTAAATTTCTCATGTGTTTGGTTGTATTCTCTACTTGTTAGGAATTAGAAACCAAAGAAACCCATTGCCATTGAGTCAGTTTCAACTCATAATGACCATGTACGACAGAGTAGAACTGCCCAATTGTATTACCAAACCAGTGAATTATTATGGAGGCAGACTGCCACATCTTTCTCCCATAAAGCAGTTAGTGGGTTCAAACTACTGACCTTTTGTTTTGCAGCTGAGTGCTTAACCACTGTGCCCAAGAAAACCCAAACCAAACCCATTGCCGTCAAGTCAGTTTTGACTCATAGTGACCCTTTAGAACAGGGTAGAACTGCTCCACAGGGTTTCCATGGCACAGCTGAAGGATTCAAACTGCCTGCGTTTTGGTTAGCAGCCTAAGGCCTGTAGCCACAGCTCTTTCCTGCTGTAACACCAGGGCTCCCAGTTAGCTCTAAAAATCAAACAAAAACCAAACCCATTGCTGTTGAGTCAGTTGTGACTCATAGTTAACTATAGTGTTCTATAAATGTTAGTTAGGTCAAGGTGGTTGATAATGTCATTTAGACCTTCCATATCTGTAATGATTTTTTTTTTTTGCTAGTTGTTATTAAGAAGGAGTCTTAAAAATCTCCAATTATGATTATAGGTTTGTCAGTTTCTCCTTATGGTTTTATCAGGTTTTGCTTTTTATATACTGAAATTCTTCTGTTATCCAGTGCTTATACATTCCTGATAAGTTTGCTCCTTTATCATTTTGAAATAGTCCTCTTTATGTCTGTAGTCCTCCTTGTCTTGAAGTCTGCTTTGTCTGATATTGCTGCATCAGCATTTGTATGCTTACTATTTATTTGCATAGTACACCTTTTTCTGTCATTTGACTTTCAGTCTATTTGTGTCTTTATATTTAAAGTGCATCTCTTATGGACAATATATAATTGAGTCTTGCTTTTATTAATATCCATCTTGACAATTTCTGCCTTATAATTGGAGTGTGTAATTCATTTGTATTATGGTTATTGACATGGTTAGGTTTATGTTTACTATTTTGCTATTTGTTTAATCTGTTTTTTGTTTCTGTATAACTCTCTTATTCTCTTTTAGGTCAGTCAGGTATTTTTATCCCATTTTAGTTGGTCACCTGACTTTTTAGCTACATCTCTTTTTTTTAGATAGTTGCTCTAGAGATCACAGTGTGCATTCTTAATTTATCATAGTTTGTATAGAGTTTGTATTGTATTACTTCATGTAAATATAAGAACCTTGCAACTAGATCGTTCCTTCCCACCTCGTAATTCCTGTCACGTGTTATATCTATATATATTATCAACATCACTATTCAGTATTTTAATACTTTCATTCAGTAGTCTTTTATTTTTGGCTACACATAGCGTTTAGTGACTAATTACATTCTCTAAGTTGTGCAGTCATTCTCACCATCTTCTGAGTTGTTTCTCCCTAATTAACATAAACTCGATGCCTGCTAAAGTTCCTACCTTTCTTTTTTTAAATTGTGCTTTAGGTGAAAACTTTGCAGGTCCAGTTAATTTCTCATTAAAAAATTATACACATGGCCCTTAGATCTGATGCTGCCCCTGATCATAAATCATTACTGAGATCAACTCCTTGGACTGGAATGGATTGGACTCGGCGACACAGAGTGACCATATCATGTGTGCACTTCATGGTCCTATGCATCTGTAGGATGTCATACTACTGACCTCTTACTAGAGGGGAGTGGAGAGAGTGGTGGGGAGCAGACAGGAGATTGTTCAGAGGATATGACATGTATACAATGGAAAGGAGGTGTGTGCTGTCACGGAGCAAGGAGAGCAGTAAGAGCTGCACATAGGTGGGCATGCGAATTTAAACTGGATTGTACAGTTTCACTCAACCACCATAAAAAATAAATAAATAAAAATTTAGACACATGCTGTTTTGTGACATTAGTTTCATTCCCTACAATGTGACAACACACTCCCACTTTCCACCCTGGGTTCCCTGTGTCTATTCATCTAGTTCCTGTTCCATCCTGCCTTCTTGGCCTTGCTTTCGGATAGGTGTTGCCTGTTTGGTCTTGTATGTTTCACTGAACTAAGATACACTTTCCTCACCTGTGTTATTGTTTGTTTTACAGACTTGTCTACTCTATCTGGAGAATGGGCTTTGGGAATGGTTTCAGTTCTGGGCTAGCAGAGTGTCTAGGGGTCATAATCTTAGGGGTTCCTCTAGTCTATTATCAGACCAGTAAGTCTGTTGTTTTTTTTGCCAATTTGACTTCTGTTTTACGTTTCTCTCCTGTTCTGTCTGGGAGTCTCTGTTTGAATCCTTGTCAGAGCTGATGGTGGTGGTAGCCTGATACTGTCTAGGTCTTCTAGTTTCAGGCTGGAGGAGGCTGTGGTTTATATGGTTTAGTGCTTTGGGCTAATATTTTCCTTGTGGCTTTGGTTTTCTTCATTCTTTGTGATCCGGTTGGGGTGTGACCACTAGATACATCTTAGATGTATGCTTGTAGTCAGATACTAGTCACCAGCATGGGATGTAGAACATTTTCTTTATGAGCTGTGTTATGCCGGTTGACCCAGAAGTTCCTGCAAGAGTGTGGTCCCCAGCCCCTACTGCCCAGCCCCAGCAGCTCAGTTCCTCAAAGTGTTTGGATATGTCTAGGAAACTTCTCTGGACATGTCATCAAGAGGGATCAATTCCTGGAGAAGGACATCATGCTTGGTAAAGTAGAGGGTCACTGAAAAAGAGGAAGACCCTTAACAAGATGGATTGACACAGTGGTTGCTATAGTGAGCTCAAGCATAACAATGATTGTGAGGATGGCTCAGGACCAGACAGTGTTTTGTTCTGTTGCACATGGCGTCACTGTGAGTCAAAACTGATTGAAGGGTGCTTAACTAAAGATAACTTCTATGTTTTTGCTTTGGTTCAGTTATGCTAACCTCACCTATATTGTGTGTTTTCCTTTCTTTTACCAAAATTGACGCTTTGTGTACTATCCATTTGTCATGGATTAAATTGTGTGCCCCTAAAAATGTATGTAGCAGTTTGACTAGGCTGTGATTCCTGGTATTGTATGGTGTTCCTATTTGCTGTAGAACCTGCCTCCATGATGTTAATGAGGGAGGATGGGCAGCAGTTGTGTTGGTGGGGCGGACTCAGTATGCAAGATTGTATTGTGCCTTGAGTCAATCTAATGGGCTATAAAAGAAAGAAACTAGCAAGAGAAAGTTGGAGACTTTGTACTATCAGGAAAGTAGCAGTGCTGGAGCAGAATGAGTCCTTTGGAAAGGGTCTGGGGTCCTTGTACCTCAGAAGCTCCCAGTCCAGGGTAAGATTGATGATGAGGACCTTCCTCCAGAGCTGACAGCGAAAGCCTTACCCTGGAGGTGATGCCCTGAATTTGGACTCGTAGCCTACTGAACTGTGACAGAAAATAAAATTTCTGTTATAGCGGCACTAGATGACTAAGATACTAGTTAAGGATATCTTTTCTTCTTCCCTCCCCACTCTTGGAACCACCAAAGAATGCATTTTTCTGTGTGTAAGCCTTTCCTTGAGTTCTTACAATAGTGGTCTCATACAGTGTTTTTCCTTTTGTGTTTGACTTACTTTACTCAGCATAAAGCCTTCCAGATTAGATTTATCCATGTTTTGTAGATGCATCGTTGTTCTTCATTCACATGGCATTCTGTTATGTGTATGTACCGTAATTTGTTTATCCATTCATCTGTTGATGGGCAGTTAGGATGTTTCCAACTTTTTGCTTTTGTGGGATATCATTGCTGAGGCCAGATGGATCTTGACTGGAAACAGAGAAAACCAGAAAGGCATTTACCTGTGTTGCATTGACTATGCAAAGGAATTTGACTGTATGGATTATAACAAATTATGGATAACATTGTGGAGAATAGGAATTACAGAACACTTAATTGTGCTCATGAGAAATCTGTGTATGGATCAAGAGGCAGTCATGTGTACAGAATAAGGAGACACTGCATGGTTTAAAGTCAGGAAAGGGGTGTGTCAGGGTTGGATGCTTTCACCATACCTTTTCAGCCTGTATGCTGAGCAAATAATCTGAGAAGCTGGACTATATGAAGAAGGATAAGACATCAGGATTGGAGGCAGAGTCATTAACAACCTACATTATGTAGATGACACAACCTTGCTTGCTGAAAGTGAAGAGGATTTGAAACCTGTACTGATGAAGATCAGAGACCGTAGTCTTCAGTATGGGTTGCACCTCAATATCATGAAAACAAAAATTCTCACAACTGGACCAGTAAGCAACAGCATGATACATGGAGAAAGGATGGAGGTTGTCAAGGAATTTATTTGGTTCCACAATCAACGCCCATGGAAGTAGCAGTCAAGAACTCAAAAGACGCATTGTGTTGGGAAAATCTACTGCAAAACACCTCTTTAAAGTGTTGAAATATAAAGTTGTCACCTTGAAGACTAAGGTGTGCCTGACCCAAGCTACGTATCTTGATCATCAGGTACTGATCTAACAGAAATACCATGACTAGATGGCTTTAACAAAGAAAGTTTATTCTCACGCAGTCTAGTAGCCTGCAAGTCTGCATTCAGGGTGTCTGCTCCAGGAGAAGGCTTTCCCTGTTTGTCAGCTCCGGAGGAAGGTCCTTGTGTTGCATCAGTCTTTCTTTGGTTTGAGAGAATCTTGGTGTAGGGGGAACCTCAAGTCCAAAGAATGTGCTCTGCTCTTGGTGCTGCTTTCTTGATGGTGTGAGGTTCCCAACTCTCTGCCTACTTCCCTTTTTTTTTTTTTCAATCTCTTATAGGAAGATAGTACAAACCACACTCCAGGGAAAGTCCCTTAGTAAGGGTGTTGCAGTCCTACCCTCATCCTCTTTTAACATAATCCTGTGTATTCACCACAGGCAGAGATTAGGATTTGCAGCATAGGAAAATCACAAAATGGAGGTCAGTCACACAGTACTGGGAATCATGGCCCAGTAAAATTGCTATGTACACATATTTTGAGGAACACACTTCAATCCATAATATTCCACCCTTTGGACCCTTTGAAACCCAAAATTACATATTTGAAACATGCAACATGTTCATCTCATCATAGCAGAAGTCATAGCAAAAACATTCATCCTGTATCAGTCTCAAATCATTTCCAAGTCCAAAATATGAAAATTCCTGTACATTTGTGAAATCAAGAATGTAAGTTATTTGTCTCCAGAGTACAATGGCAGAACAGGCAGGCACAAGTTAGACATTTTCTTTACAAATGGGAGAAAAAAAGCAAAACAGGCAATGAGCAAGTCAGCAGAACACATTGCCTTAGCCCTCAGAGCTTTGAAAATGATCTGTTTTCTGAGACTTTGTACACAGTGGTCCTGCCCTCGAAACTCTTGGTGAGTGGCAGTTCTACCCCTAGAAACACCAGAGGCCATGGCTCCACCCTTTGAAACTCCTGAGGTCACAGCAATGCCTTTTGAGACTGAGGCAGCTTAGCTTCTTGTGCTCCTGATCTCTTCAGCTTCTCCTTCCTATGGCCTCATGGCCTGAGCCTCAGGCTCATATCTGTCCTGCTGGGACAGTTATTCCAGAGTTCTCTAACTCTACCCATTAAAGTGCTTCGAGGCACCATACTCTGCCAGTAAGCCTCCTGCACACAGCCACTCAGTGGTCTCCCTCCATGTTTCAGCAAGCCTAGCTCTACCAATTTAAGTGTCAGGCAGCATCCTACTCCTCTAGGAAGGCTCCTGGACACAGGCATTCAGCTCTCTGACTCCATGATGCCATGATATTTTCGTATCATATGTGTACAAAAGCTGGCCAGTGAATAAGGAAAACAAAAGAAGTGACAACTTTGAATTGTGGTATTGGAGAAGAATATTAAATATACCATGATCTGCCAAAAGAACAAACATATGTTCTGGAAGAACTGCAACCAGAGTGCTCCCTGGAAGCAAAGAGGGCGAGACTGCATCTTACATTTTGGGGGCATGTTGTCAGGAGGGATCAGTCCCTGAAGAAGGATATCATGCTTGGTAAAGTAGAGGGTCAGTGAAAAAGAAATGAATTCACACAGTGGCTGCAACAATGGGCTTCAGCATAAAAACTATTGTGATCATGGCACAGGACTGGGCAATGTTTTGTTCTGTTGTTCATAGTGTCACTGTGAGTCAGAAGCAACTCAGTGGCACTTAGCAACAGCAACACTGCAGTGAACATGGGTGTGCATATGTCTATTCCTGTTATGCTATTATTTCTCTTGGGTATATTCCTAGTAGCGGAATTGCTACATTTCTGTTTCTAGCTGTTTAAGGAAGCCCCATATTGTTTTTCAAAGTGGTTACCATTTTACATTCCCTCCAGCAGTACATAAGAATTCCAGTCTCCTCACAGCCTCTCTAACATTTCTTATACTGTGATTTTTGAATTAGTGCCAGTAGTATTGGGATGAGATGGTATCTCAGTGTAGTTTTTTTTTTAAATTGTGGTTAAGTGAAAGTATACAATCCAGATTAATTTTTCATGCCCACCTGTCTGCAGCTCCTTCTGCTCTCCTTGCTTGGTGACAGCACACTCCTGCTTTTCATTCTGTACTTGCGGTATCCTTTTAACAAGCTCCTGTCCCCTCCTCTCCATCTTCCTTTCTCCCATCTAGAAAGAGACAAGTAGGACAGCACTCTATAACTTTATAGAACTCAATGTAGTTTTGATTTGTATTTGTCTAATGACCAATTTCCTCATACATCTTTTGGATGCCTGAATGTCTTTTTTATTGAAATGTCTTTATATCTTTTGCCCATTTTTAAATTGGATTATTTGTCTTTTTGTTGTTGAGGTGTTGCAGTTATCTTAGACCCTTGTCAGATATGTCGTAGTCAAAAAAATTTTCCCAGTCTACAGGTTGTCTTTTGACTCTTTTGATGAAGTCTTTGGATGACCATTAAGTGCTTGATTTTTAGGAGCTCCTAGGTGTCTAGTTTCTCTGTGGTATTTATGCATTGTTAACTATGGCTTGTATTCTGTTTATGCCATGGATTAGGGCTCCTATTATTGCTCCTATTTTTTTTTCCTATGATCTTTATCGTTTTAGATTTTATGTTTAGGTCTTTGATCCATTTTGCATTACCTTTTTTGTATGATGTGAGGTTTTTGACAGACAGGCATTTGGTTATAACATTCCTGTTTGTTTAAGAGACTGTCTTCTCTATTTGAGGGGTTTTGGCTCTTTGTCAAATATCAGGTGCACATAAAGAACTTGTTGCCATTGAATTGATTCCAACTCATAGGAACTCTGTAGGACAGAGTAGAACTGCCCCATGGAGTTTCCAAGGAGCAGTTAGTAGATTCAGACTGCTGAAATTTTGACTAGCAGCTGAGCTGTTAATCAGTGAGCTGCCAAGGCTCATATGTGGATGGATTTATATCTGGGTTTTCACTTCTTTTCCAATGGTCTGTATATTGTTGCACCAGCACCAGGCTTTTTTGAGTACGGTTGCTGCATAGTAGGTTCTAAAATCAGGTAGCATGAGGCCCTTCACTTGGTTGTTATTTTTCATTAGTACTGTATTTATCTGGGGTCCTTTCCCTTTCTCTTTTCTCCATTTTGTTAAAGAAAAAGAGTGCTGTTGGAATTTGGATCAGGATTGAAATGTATCTGTAGATTGTTTTGGGTAGAAGTGACATTTTTGTAATGTTGAGCCTTGCTATCTGTGAGCATGATGTTTTTCCATTTACGTAGGTCTCTTTTGTGGCTTTCTTGTAGTAGTATTTTTCTTTTCTTTTTGAATTTTTTTATTGTGATTAAGTGAGAGTTTACAATCCAAGTCAATTTTCCATATAAAACCCTTAGTACCCACCTTTCTGCAACTCTATCGTCTTGAAGTAGTGTTTTCTAGTTTTATTTGTATAGGTACTTTATGTCCCTGGTTACATTTGTTCCTAAATACTTAATCTTCTTGGGGGCTATTTTAAATGGTATTGATTTGATTATTTCCTTTTCCAGGTTCTCTTTGTTGGTGTAAGGAATCTAGCTGTTTTTTCAGTTGTTCATTCTGTATCCTGCTACCTTGCTGATCTCTACTATTAGATTCAGTAGCTTTTTTCTTGTGCATTGTTTGGGTTTTTGCATGTATAAGATATCATTTGTGAATAGGGATAGTTTTACCTCTTCCTTACCACTTTGGATGCCCTTTATCTCTGTTTCTTCTGTTACTGTTCTACTTAGGACTTCCAGCACAATGTTGTATAAGAATGGTGATAAAGGCCATCCTTGTCTGGTTCCCATTCTCAAAGAAAGTTTCCTTCTCCATTGAGATAATACTTGCTTCTGGTTTTGTATAAATGCTCTTTATTATGAGGAATTTCCCTTCTATTCTAATTTTACTGAGAGTTTTTATCAGGAATGGGCATTGAACTTTGTCCAATGCACTTTCTATGCCAATTGATAAGATCATGTGGTTGTTTTATTTATGTGATGGATTAGGTTGGTTGATTTTGTAATGTTGAACCATCCCTACATACCTGGTATGAATCCCATTTGATCATGGAAAAAAACCCCAAACCCCATGCCATCAAGTTGATTTCAACTCATAGTGATTGTCATGGATTGAATTGTATCCCCAAAAATGTGTGTAGCAATTTGACTGGTATTTGATATTGTGTGATGTTACTGTACATTGTAAATCCTGCCTCTGTGATGTTAATGAGGAAAGATACATGACTGTTGTGTTAGTGAGGCAGAATTTGATGTATAACAGTGAACTGTGCCTTGAGGTTATACCTTGGGATATGAAGGAAAGAAAGCAGTGCTTTCCTTCAGGAAAGAAGCAGTGCTGGAAACAGAGCACATACCTTGGACCCAAGGTCACTGTGCCTCAGAAGCTCCCAGTCTAGGGGAAGAATGATGTCTTAGTCAGCTAGTGCTGCTTTAATAGAAATACCATAAGTGGATGGCTTTAAAAAATTTTATTTGTCACGGTCCACTAAGGCCAAAGTCAAAGTTCAGGTGTCAGCTCTAGGAGAATGCTTTCTCTGCTAGTTCTGAAGGAAGGTCACCAGTCTTCACCAGGACTGCAAGCTTCTGAGGCACAGGCCCCAGGTCCTTTCCAAAGGATATACTCAGCTCCTGGCACTGCTTTCTTTCTCGGTAGTATGTATGTTTCCCAAATCTCAGCTCGCCTTCCTTCTCCCTTTCTTTTATATCCCAAGAGGGTGCCCCAAAGCTATAGTCCAGTCCTACACTTTAAATCCTGCCATCAAGACAACTGTCACCAATCCTCCCTCATTAACATCAGAGAAGCAGGGTTTACAGTGTAAAGGAACATCATACAATACTGGGAATCATGGCCCAGCACAATTCCCTACACACGTTTTAGGGGACACAGGTCAATCCATGGCAACTAATGAGAAGCAGCTTCCTCCAGAGCCAACAGAAAAAGCCTTTCCCTGGAGGAGATTCTCTGAATTTGGACTTCTGCTTACTTTTCAATGAGAAAATGAATTAGTTTCTTAAAGCCATCCACTTGTATTTTTGTTATAGCAGCACTAGATAACTAAGACTGTGACCCTATAGGACAAAGTAAAACTGCCTTGTAGAGTTTCCAAGGAGTGCCTGGTGGATTCCAACTGCTGATATTTTGGTTAGCAGCTGTAGCTCTTAACCACTCCACCACCAGGGTTTCCATTTTGTCATGAAGTAGTGTTTTTTTGACATGCTATTGAATTATTTTGGCTAGAATTTTGTTGAGAATTTTTGCATGTGTGCTCATAAGAGATGTTGATCCGTAGTTTTCTTTCTTTGAGGTGTCTTTGCCTGGATCTGGTGTTAGGATTATGCTGGCTTCATAGAATGTGTTCAGGAATATTTGTTCCTTTTCTGTGCTCTGAAATAGCTTGGGTAATATGGGTGTTTGCTGTTGTCTAGAAGTTGGGTAGAATTCTCCAGTGATGTTGTCTGGGCTACAGTTGTTTTTTTTTTGGTACTCTTCTTTTGTTATAGATCTGTTTCTGCCTTAGTTTGTGTCAGTTAAGGTAGGTAGTGTGTTTCTGGAAATTTGTCCATATCCTCTAGGTTTCCAAATGTATTGGAGTACAGTTTTTCATAGTATTCTGTTATGATCCTTTTAATTTGTTTGAGTGTGTTGTGATTACTGGCCTCATTTCATATTTGGTTTACTTCCTTTCCTGTTTTTCTTTTGTCAGTTTGGCCAATGATTTGCCAATTTTCTTGATGTTTTCAAAGAACTAACTTTTGGTTTTGTAGACTTTTTTCGGTTATTTATTTTATTCTGCTGTAACCTTTATTATTTCTTTCTGGTGCGTGAGGGTGTTTTTTGCTGCTTTCTTTTTATTTGTTTCAGTGGTAGTATTAATGTATTAATGTGTTAATTCTGGCCCTGTCTTCTTTTTCTGTGTGTGTGTTTATTGGTATAAATTGACCTTTAAGCATTTTTATTGGTGTGTCCCAAAACTTTTGGTAAGATATATTTTCATTCTCATTTGATTCTATGATTTTTTTTTTTTTATTCCATCTGTGATTTCTTCTATTACCAAGTAGTTTTTAAGTGAGGTGTTCTTCAGTTTCCAGGTCTTTGAATTGTTTTCCTTGCTGTTTTTTTTTTTTTTTTTTTGGAGATAAAGTGACCTCTGAGCATTGCTTTGGCTGTATCCCATATGTTCTGGCAGGAAGTGTTTTCATTCTCATTGGAATCCATGAATTTCTTTATTTCATCCTGGATTTCTTCCATAACCCATGGTGTTTTGAGCAGGATGTCGTTCAGTTTCCAAGAGTCCCACTTTCTATCTATGTTTCTTCTGCTATTGATTTCAACTTTTATGGCTGTATGATCTGAGAAGATACTTTGCATTAATTCAATGGTATGGATTTTGTTGAGAATTGCTTTATGTCCTAGAGAATGTTCCATGGGCACTGGAGAAGAAGATGTAGTTGTCCACTGATGGGTAGAAAGTTCTGTATATGTCAATGAGGTCTAGTTGGTTAATGGTGGCAGTAAGGTCTTCTGTATCTTTATTGAGCTTTTTTCTAGATGATCTGTCCAGTATTGAGAGTGGAGTGTTGAAGTCTCCCACTATTACTGTGGAGTGATCTATCTTCTTTGTTGAATGTAGTCAGTGTTTCTTTGACGTATTTAGGTGCCCTAATATTAGGTGCATAAATATTTAATATAGTTAAGTCTTGCTTGTGTACTGAACCTTTCAGCAATAAATAGTGTCCATCCTTGTCCACAGTGATCGATTTTACATTAAAATCGATTTTATCTGAGATTTTATCTGAGATTAGAATTGCCACACCTGCTCTTTGCTCATTGTTGCATTGTTAGCTTGATATACATTCTTCCATCCTTTAATTTTCAGTTTGTTCCTACCTGGGACATTCTTTTTTGTGAGTTGATTTTTCACCTTTTTCAGAGTTGGTTGTGGTTGTTGAGACTCCTGTGTTACATTTCTTGATATGGTATATTGCATCTTTGTTGTGCTTTATGGCTGCCCTATGATCCCCCTTGATAAACTGTGTATAAACCCAATTTTGATTACTACCAGTCTTGTTGACTTCCTCTCCATCTGGAAG
Source organism: Heterohyrax brucei (assembly GCA_028571685.1). Taxonomy (NCBI): domain Eukaryota; kingdom Metazoa; phylum Chordata; class Mammalia; order Hyracoidea; family Procaviidae; genus Heterohyrax; species Heterohyrax brucei. The sequence goes on along the minus strand of CM053140.1, from coordinate 78,516,153 downwards.
GACTATGATGACTGTACTACATACCTCTTTTTAATATGATGGCACTATAGTTTTCATGAAAATCACTGGATTTTTCTTTCAGTATTAAAGCTTTGATTGAGTTTTGAGCCTTCCCTAACTGAGTAGCCCCTGTGATCCCCTGTAATAAACTATGTATAAACCTAATTTTAATTACTACCAGTCTTATCGACTTCCTCTCTATCTGGAAGGACTATAACGACTGTAGTACATCCCTCTTTTTAATATGATGGTGCCATAGTTTTCATGATAATCACTGGGTTATTCTTTCAGTATTAAAGCTCTGATTGGAGCCTTCCTTGAGTAGGAATCTGGATGATGTGTCCTAAAATACAAAGTTAGTGGGTTTGTTCTTCCAAGCCAAAGCCAAGAGATTCTTTCAGTACTTCTTGTAGTTTTGGTTTGGTTTTTACAAAGTTTCTGAGTTTCTGTTTGTCTGTGAATGTCTTAGTTTCATTTTCATATTCAAAAGATAGCTTTGCAGGATATTTAATTCTTGGTTGGAAGTTCCTCTCCTTCAAGGCTTTGAATGTGTCATGCCGCAGTCTCCGCGCCAGCATGGTTTCTGCTGAGAAATCTGGTGAAAGCCTACAGGGTTTCCCTCTGAATGTTAGCTTTGCTTTGAGTCTTGCTGCCTTTAAGAGTTGCTGCTTATGTTTCATGTTAAGCTTGATTATAATATGTCTTGGAGTCTTTCTTTTTAGATCTGTATTGAGTGGCGTTCAGTATGCATCTGGGATATCTATATTCTCTTCCTTCATGATTTCTGGGAAGTTTTCTATCAGCAGCTCAGCAACAAGACTCTCTGTGTTCTCAGGTGTCTCATCCTGTTCAGGGACTCCAATTAATTGTAGGTTGTTCCTCTTAATAGAGTCCCACATGCTTCTTAATGCTTCTTTTTTTTTTTTTAGTGATTTCTCCTCATAGATGCTGAAGTCAGTAGCTCTGTCTTTCAAGTCAGAACGTCTCTTTTCCATTTGTTCCATTCCGTTTTCTTGGCTTTGAATTGAAGTTTCTGTGTCTTTGATTTTGTTCTTGATCTGTTGGATTTCAGAGTACTGGTATTCCATCAAATCGAACACCTTGCTTAATTTTTCATTTTGCTCTGCTACATTTTGTATAAGGTCTAGAAGGGCTCTGTATATAATCCTTTTGTGTTCACCTTCCAATAATTTCAGAAAAGTTTCTTTGTCTGGAAAGCTTGGTTGTTTCATTTGAGGGCCTTCTAAAGCCATGGGTGATTTCTTGTTTACCATTTTCTCAAGTGTCTGTGGCTTTTTTGGCTTCATGTGAGTCGATAAAGGCTGAGAGGGATACTGTGAGGATGGACTGCAGAGGTTTCTCTAGGCTATCTTCAGTCTGTGGCAGCCAGAACTAGCCAGGAGCAGGAAAGAGGGAAAGAGAGGAGATTTTTCATTCAGTGGTATGAAATCCAAATTAACAGCCATGTGCTGTATCCTGGGGCTCACTAGGTGACCAGAAGGCTCCTTTTGATTATCACTTCAGGTCTTGGTTTCCAGAGGGATTTAGGGAGTGCTTAGTCCGCTACCTTGACTCTACCTATGATCACCTTGCTGTTTTTTTTAAGTTGATTTCTGCTTTTATGGCATTATGATCAGAAAAGATGCTTTGTATTATTTTGATGTTTTGGATTTTGTTAAGGTTTGCTTTGTGGCCTAAAATGTGATCTGTTTTGTATAATGTGTCATGTCTGTTGGAAAAGAATGTGTACTTTGCTGCTGTTATGTGGAGTGTTTTATATATGTCTGTGAAGTGGAGTTGGTTGATTGTGGCATTTGGATCTTCTGCATCTTCGTTGAGTTCCTTTCTGGATGTTCTATCTTTCAATGAAAGTGGTATGTTGAAGTCTTCTACTGTATTGTGGAACTATCTATTTCTCTTTTTAATGCTGTTGGAATTTTATATATTCTGGAGCCCTTTCATTGGGTACATTATATTTATTATGGTTATGGGTTATTTCCTTTTGGTGTATTGATCCTTTAATTGTTATCCTTTATGGTGGATTTTGTAATTGTTTGCTTGATGTATTTTTCCCGTACTTTGAGTTTTAGTTTATGTCCTTGTCTAAGATGTGTCTCTTTTACACATCATCAGGTGGATTGTGTTTTTTAAATCCATTCTGCCATACTCTGTCTCTTTACTTGTGTGCTTGCCTCATTTGCATTCAATGTGATTATTGATAAGTCTGAGTTTACTGCTGTCATTTTGATGTTTTTAGTGTGATGTTGACAGTTTCTTTGTTGCGATTAATTTTCTCTGCTCAGTTCTTTTTCGTTGATGTGTTTTCCTTTCATTATTGTTGGTTTTGTGTTTGCTGAATCTTTATGTTTTCCCTTTTTTATTTGATAGATAGGTTTGTTAGCTTCCTTTGTGGTTACTTTGAAATGTATCTGTATTTTTCTAAGTTTAAACCAGTCATTTATTTCTTGATATTGCCTCAGCTTCTTCTCCATATGGAAGTTCTGTTACTACACCATTTATTCCCTCTTTTTTTGTTTTGATATTGTCATCGTTTACAAGCTGACTGTGCTGGTTCCCTATTTTGTTTTTGTGAATTCCCTATTTGGGTTGATATCTGGTTTGTCTGTCCTGTCTTAGTCTTGGGCTGTTACATGATTTGTTGGTTTTATAATTGTAGGACTCTCTTTAATATTTCTTATAATTTTGGCCTGGTTTTTATGAATTCCCTTTATTTCTGTTTATCTGAAAAGGACTTACTTTTTCTATTGTATGCGAGAGATAGTTTACTGGATATGTAATTCCTGGCTGGCCATTTTTTTCCTTCAAGGCTTTATATATGTCATCCCATTGCTTTCTTGCCTGCATGGCTTTTGCTGAGTAATTTGAGCTTAATCTTACTGATTTTCCTTTGTAGGTGACTTTTAGTTTGTCCCTAGCTGCTCTCAGGAGTCTTTCCTGTATGTGGTTCATTGAGCTTCTTGGATAGATATCTTCTTGTCTTTCATGATATTAGGGCTGTCTTCTGTCAGCAAGTCTTCAACAGTTACCTCTGTGTCTTATCTTCTCATCACATGTAGATTTGTCCTCCTGATAGTATCCTATGTAATTCTTAGGCTGTCTTCATTTTTTTCATTCTTTTTTATCTGATTTGTTCTCAAATTAGTGTCAAGGAATTTATCTTCAGTCTCACTAATTCTGACTTCTGTTGTTCCCATTTTTGCTCCTATGACTGTGTATTGAGTTATCTAATTCTGAAATTTTATTAATCTTTTGGCTTTCTAATTGCTGTTTGTGTGATTTCTAGATGCCGTCCCTGACCACCCCCCTCCCCCTCGTTTTATTCTTGTATTGATTTCCTGAATTCTTCTATTGCTTTGTCTGTGTATTCCTTGGTTTTGTCTGTGTTTTGTCTAATTGACTTTCCGATGTCTTAGAGAGCTCTGTATATTAGTCTTTTGAATTCTTTCTCAGTAGTTGTATTGCCTTATTTTCCCCCTTTTTGTTTGATAGATAGATTTGAACCAAAATATTTATTTTGGTTGCTTGACGGAGCCATCTTGTCCTAATTCTTCATGTGATGTGATATTGCACGTTGTCTCCAAGGCATCAATAAATTGTATTTATTTATTGCATTTTTGTTTACTGTTGCCCTATGTTTTTGTTCTGTTTTGGTATGTCTAAGTAGGCTGTGTGGTGTGTGCTACTCTGATCTTTGTCATTGTTGAAGCGCTCACCTCTTATCTTTAGATAGCTAGAATAGTTACTGCCCAGGAATCTATCCAGTGTTATGAGGGTGCAGTTGTTTGGGTCACAGGTGCCTAGGTTGTTGGTCACCAAATGTGTGGTGCAGAGATTCTCATCTACAGTGCTAGGTGGTCAGAACTGTATGTAGGTGTTTGGAGCAGGCACAGGTCTCTCGTTGCAGTGGAGCAAGGTGGGGGTCAAGGCAGGAAGCTGTTGGCTGCCCCTGGCTGCTAGAGAACATAGTGGGGGTGGGGTAGGTGCAACCAGTCCTTAGGCACCGCAGGGCCATTGGCTGGAGGGATTAGGAAGCATTAGGGATTAGGAGTGGGTGATACCTCCCATGTGTGAGTGAGGCCCCCAGAGGGTGGAGTGGTGTTAAATATCACACATCTGAAGCTCTTAGTTGGCTGCTACAGGTGAAAATGGGCTTCAGGTGGATGTCCTACCCATTTTGTCCTAGGACTACAGTGTTAGGTCAGCCCACAAGGCACTGGGGAAGAGATGAAGGTGAAGGGTGCTACAAGTCTGTGGACCCCCTATAGCAGTGGCTGGGAGAAGGAACAGGTGCTTCTGGACCTACCTGTGAGTTCCCAGCTTTGGGGCATGGTGCAGTTGAGTACCACGGGGCTAATGGTGTTGGAATATATAGGGATGTGGGTGAGAGGAAGGAAGTGCCCTTGACTATGGCACTCTGGTGGGGGGAAGGGTTACGGTGTCATTACACACAGTGTGGTGGGAACTTGCACTTGGTGTTTCTGTTTGGTTCTGAAAGGTACATGTGGATTTGCTGCTGGTTGTACTAGCTGGGATGGGCTTTGGCTTATGATGATGTTGCTTGCCTCAACCTGGTGCATTGTGCAGATTTAGCAAGCAGGGTGCCGATGGTCTTGTGGTCTGTAATCCTCCATTTTGCCTATTTTTGAATTGTCTCTTCTTCCACCTCATGCTCAATCAGGTTATTCAGCTTTGTCCTTGATGATTTGGGTTCCTAGATGGCCATATATATCCAATTGACTTGTTTTCTTTGGATCTTTGTTCTAAGAGGGATGACACGAAGCATCTGTTTGCCATCTTGGTCCTGCCTCTGGGCTGCTGTCTTTTGAAGAAGTTTAGAGAGGAAAACAAAACAAAAAAATTTTTTGTATTTGTCGTATTTGCCATTTCTGGTATTCCTCATTCCTTCCTATGTGTCTAGGCTTTTGTCTGGTTATCATTTCACTTCCACTTGAAGGACTGAAAAACCAGTTGCCCTTGAGTAGATTCTGACTTTTGGTGACCCTGTGTGTGTCATAGTAGAAGTGTGTGCCGTAGAGTTTCACTGGCTGGTTTTTCAAAAGTAAATTGTCAGGCCTTTTTCTGAGGTGCCTCTGGGTGCACTTGAACTTCCAACCTTTTGGTTGGTAGCATGTTAACTGTTTTTAGCATCCAAAAACCTATTGCTGTCAAGTCTGTTCCAGTTCATGCTCAGAGTAGAACTGCCCCATAGTATTTGCAAGGAGTGGCTGGTGGATTCAAATCACCAGCCTTCTGGTTAGCAGCTGAGCTGTTAACTGTGGTGCTACCAGTGCTCCCCCTCTAGCTTGGCAGGACTTAAACTCTAAACTGTATTTCTTCTGCACTGGGAATCGGTTGAAATCTCTGCTCATCTCTCTCAACCTTTTTGTTGTTACTCTGTACTTGGGCTCTTTATTGTTTCCCCTACATTGCAGGAATCAGTTTAGGATTTGAGGGGAGTTTGTGTGTATTTTTTATGTCTCCTTTCTTTGTGGGATTTTCTTCTTCAGTTCCAGCCACTGGAATTCCCAAACTTTACTTGTCTAACCAATAAGATTGTGAATTTCTGTTTGAGTTTGATGCACCTTACATTATGTGAACTGGGGAATGCCCTTGAAAACTCATATAAAACTGAGTCTCAACTCAGACTATTTTCCTGCATTCAAGGGTCAGATTCTCTGAAGTTTTTGTGTCCTTTTGATTACTCTAACCCAAGACCAAATCCACTGTTGTCGAGTCAGTTACAACTCATAGCGATCAGATGGGGTTTCCAAGGCTGTAAATCTCTGTGGAAGCAAGCTGCCACAGCTTTCTCCCATGTAGCAACTGGTGGTTTCTAACTGCTGATCTGTCAGTTAGCAGTTAGTCACTTTAACCGCTATGTCACCAGGGCTTTTGATTACTCTAAAATGCCTTCTAATTTTTTTGTATCTTAGTCTACAGTTTGTAATTGTTATCTGTGGAACAGTTAGCTAGTTTTTAAGCTGTTTCAGTGTTACTGGAACTTACAGTGCCTTGTTTTGACCCCAGACTTTTATGTTTTTGCTTTCCCAGCTCCAAAGGTCTTGATTTTATTTCCAAACTAGAGCTAATGTTTGTGGTGAGCAGTATAAAGGTGGAGATTCCATCAGGAACCTCGGGACTGGTGGTGCTGTTTAGAGGATGTTATGGATTGATTGTGTCACCCTAAAATGTGTGCTGTAAATTCTACTATACCTGTGGTATAATCCTATTTGTAAAAGCGTTTTCTTTGTTATGTTAATGAGGCAGTATCAGTGTCTGGTGTTTTTTAAGTTACTCTCTTGAGGTGTAAAAGAGAAGATTAAGTAGTCATCAAAAAGAGTACAGGAGGCAGAAGATCGATGCCATACCATGTGAGCATTCACACTCACTGCAGTTGAGTCGACTCTGACTCATAGTGACCCTGTGAGACAGAGTAGAACTGCCCCATAAGGTTTCCAAGGAGCACCTGGTGGATTTGAACTGCTGGCTTTTTGGTTAGCTGCTATAGCTCTTAACCACTACACCAACAGGGTTTCCGTGAGCTCTAGAGAGAGAGCATTCCCCTAGAACCACTGTCTTGAATTTAGACTGCTAGCCTCCTAATTGTGAGGAAATAAATTTCAGTCTCTTAAAGCCTCTCATTTGTAGTATTTCTGTTACAGCAGCACTAGATAACTAAAACAGGGGATGTAGGCCTGTGAGGATTACAGAGATTTAACACTAATAGAAAAGTCTGTGGGATTATAGTGTCCACAAGTGTTGTGATGGCCCATATTCCTGTGTGCAATATTCAGTACCATTTTAAGATTTTCTTTGATTATGCAGAGTGATTGTAATAGCCTCTGTTTTCTTTCTACCTAATATTTGTGTCTGTGGTGTGACTTTGTTTTTTGCTTTTTCATTTTTCTACACTTGAGACTTTAGCTTCCCTGTATTCCTTTAGCTCTCCCAAGAGAAAGATCTATTGTGGGGCCAGTTTTCAGGGCAGAATGGGAAAAAAGTTATTGAGTGTTCTTTAGGTTCAGTCAGCCAACATTAGGAGATGCTGAAATGAGCATACATCTATCTCATAGAATGTTTTCAGAAATTATTTTGTATTTTAGAACTTACTTTTAAACTTTTATTTTTAAAAAGTACAAAGTAATTAAATATACATATAAAATTCAGTATCACTTGGTTAAATTCAATGTGAATTCTAGCATATGAGGTAGAAGTCTCCTTTCTGTAGAGACAGCTGTTTCTGTTAAGTGTTCTCTAGGAATTTTGATAACTTAAGAGTTGCTTTTGACATACTTTGGGGCTAAAGAGAAAGTATGTTCAGTTGTGTGTACAGTGAGATTTCAGCTGTGGAACTGCACACTTAGAGAGATGACTTAATGAAAACGTGCCAACATTATTTGAGGAAACATTACAGTTAAAGGAGAAAGAGGCAAATAATATGTGTGTATTACTTTGGAGCCCTGGTGGCTTAGTGGTTAAGAGCCTGGCTGCTAAGCAGAAGGTTAGCAGTTCACATCCACTAGCTGCTCCTTGGAAACCCCATGGGGTAGTTCTACTCTGTCTTACATAGTTGTTTTGAGTCAGAGTCGACTCTTGGCAATGAGTTTGGTTTTATGGCTTTATATATTACTTTATAACCACCACAATAAAACCCTTTTCAAAATGAAATGAAATTTTTACATACCGTCAAAAATAATGAGGAGTTGTGTAGGTATTGAATTTTGAATGATTTCTAAAACATATTAAGTAAAAAAAAAAAAGCAAGGTGCAGAAGAATGCATGTTGTAATCTATTATTTGTGTTTTTTTAATCAAAAAGAAAAAGTGTGGAAGGCATGTATATGCATGTATTGCTCAGAATATGTCTAGTAAGAAACTGACATACCCTTCAGGGAGGATAATTAAGGTGGTATGGTCCAGCAGTGGGAAGCTTACTCTTCGCTATATATCTTTTTATATTATTTAATTTATTTCCATGTTGCATCTATTGCCTTTTTTAAAAAATGCATATATCAACTGAACTGGTATTTAAGAGATTTATTTTCTAATCTCATTTAAAAAGTGGCTATGTCCATTGAGAGAATATTTCGAATTCTCCGTCTGTAAAATAGAGGTAATGTAACTCAGCTATATCTGTGAATACTTGTAGGGTGTGTGTGTGTGTGTGTGTGTGAGATACAGGAGAGGAGAGACAGAGAGAAAGAATGAATGTCAGGCTCAAAAAAAGGTTAAACAAAAGCTATTACTATTCAAAAAAAGGTTAGAAAGAATGTATTACTATTCAAAAACGTGATACCATTCTTGACTCTAAGAATGTAGAGAGAGAAATGAGAGCCTGTTTTTCAGAGGTTTAAAGTATTTCAACAGTGTTTGTTATACACAACTTACACTAGCCAAAATGGCATACTTTAATTCACTTTCTCTGCACCAAACAACAATAGATTGATACATGTGTATGTATTTATTTAAAGAGCCATGTGCAACAACATGTGTCAGAGACCATTGTGTAAGAGATGCAAAAGCATCCATACAATATGAATATACATATGTAAGGTTCAAAACCAGGCAAATGCAAATGTTAACTCTTTTATTTAGGATAGGATCATGAGGTGGTAAAACCATATAAGAATAACAAGGAAATAATGATCACAAAGAGCAGGACAGTGTTATCACCAAAGCATGAGGAGGCAGAGTAGGAGGAGGCAGGGATAGAGAGAGGGTACACATAGGGAACTTCTGAGGTGTCAGAAGCAGTTATGTGGATGTTTATCTTGTGATAATTTGTTAAACTGTTCAGTTTTTATAACATATATTTCAAAATAAAAAATGTTAAACATTAAAAGCACGTGGCTGTATGCAAAAATACCAACATTTCTGTAGATCAGAGGTAGAACAGTTAACCAAAACAGTAATCATAAGTCCACAACTGGAAATAGGCAGAAGCAACTGAGAGTTTGACCTCCATGATAGTTCCTTCTCCATCATCTTTGCTGATTTCTTTCGCTCTTCTTCTTTAATATTGAGATGAAATTCATATAACATACAATTAGTCATTTTAAAGTGTAAGTTCGGTAGTATTTGTTGTATTTACAATGATGTATGACCATCAGCTCTCTCTAGTTTCAAAACTTTTTCATTACTGCATAAAAACACCTCATACCTATTAAGTAATTATTCCCAAATTTGGTCTCCTTCCATCCCCTGTTAATCTCAAATCTCCTTTCTGTCTCTGTGGGTTCTCCTCTTCTGTACATTTCATATAAACAGAAATTGTTCAATTTGTGACCTTTTACGTCTGGCTTCTTTCACTTGGCATGTTTTTTCCAAAGTTTATCCATGTTGTAGCATACATCAGTACTTCATGTCTCTTTATGGCTAAATAATATTCCATTGTGTGTAGATACCACATTTTGCTTAATATTCATCTGTGGTTTATTGTTCATTCATCTGGATTGCTTCTACCATTTGGCTGTTAAGAATAATGCTGCTATAAATATTCATCTACAAGTTTCTATGTAGACATTTGTTTTCATTTCTCTTGAATATATGTACCTAGGAATGGAATTGCTGTATCATGTAATAATTTTCTGCTTAACCTTTAGAAGAACCATCAAACTTTCCTCTTCTCTTTGACCTTGGTCTTCTCTTTTCTAGTTATACTCTCTTAGTCTCTGATGATCTCCAACAGTGTCATGGCTTTAATACCACATATATACCAGTAACTCCCAAATTTTGTATCACTCGTTCAGATTTCTCCTAACTCCAGACTTATGTCTCCATTGGAACAGTTTTACTTGGATGCTTAGTAGATAACTCAAACTTCTCTCTAGAGTAGCAAAACCAATGAAACATCTATAGGGAAAGAGAGACAGAGATACAGAGAGAGAGAGAGAGAGAGAGAGAGAGAGAGAAAGAGAGAGAAATATTTATATCAAGGAAGTATCTCACTCAGTTAGGAGAGGAGGCTGGAAAGTCCCAAGTCTGTGGGTCAAGCTGGAGATTTATCCTGACTCACACAATTGCAGGGGCTGGCAAAGATTCAGACCTCAGAGGCCACTGAATGCCAAGACTGACAGGCAAACTGCTAACACAAGTACTAAGAACCAGAGGTAAGGTGAACAGGAGCCAGCTATAGGATACAGAATGAGCAAAAGCCTGTGGGCCTTGCCGGAAAGTCCACCTATATTGGATGCAAACTATATCCCCAAGGAAACTGCCTTTCAACTGACTGGCCACCTGCAACAGAGATCCCATCACAGAGATGATCACGTTATATCAGGTGTCATCTTGGAGGTGATTACATGATTGTACAACTGCCAAACTACATCATAACTGCAAAACCACTGAGAATCAGGGCTCAGCCAAGTTGACACACAGTCTTAATGGTTATAGCATGTCTAACACTGAGCTCTAATATTGTGCCTCAAGCTTATTCCACCATAAGCCTTTCCCATCTCAGTTGAGAGAACCACATCCTTTTAGATGCTTAGGCCAAAAGTCACCCTAGACCCTTTCTGTTATACCTTTCAATTAATTCATCAGTGAATCTGGTTGGGTTTATGTTTATAATATTTCCAGAATCCGGTCATTTATTGTTGCTTACACTGCTGATACCCTGGTCAAAGCCCTGGTCATTTCTTTGTAGGATTTGCCACAGAAACTAACTGGATTTCTTACTTTTTATTCATACTTCTCTACGCCAGGTTTGTTTTCTTCATATCAGTAACATTGATACTTACAAAACATAGATCAGGTTATAGCACTCCTTTTTTGAAAACTGATCTCATTCCACATTTTACACAGTAAAAGCCACAGCCTTTTCTGTGTTGCCTACTTAGCTTGCTGATCTCATTTTTATAACTGTCTTCCTCACTCTGTGCTAGCCACACCAGCCTTCTTGCTCCTCCTTGAATGCTCTAAACATTCTTCTACCTTTGGATCTTTGCATTGGCTGCTTCCTGCACCTGGCACACTTTTTCCCCAAGTAGTCACCTAGCTATTTCCCCCACCTGTTTCAAGTCTTTGCTCAGATGCCATCTTCTCTTTGAGGCTGACTTGATCACTTTGTTTAAAATTGCAACTTACATTCTCATCATTCCCTGCTCTGCTTTTCTTTTTATGATACCTGTCACCTCCAATAAGCTATATAATTTCATTATCCATTGTGTCTATTGCTTATTATTTGTATAGCCTCTTGAACTGTAAGTTCTAGGACAGCAGAAATCTTTGTCAAGCTTGTTTATTCATGCACCCAAATATACTGAATCATGCTTGGAATATAGTTAGTGCTCAGTTTTTTTGTTCAGTGAAGTTATGTAAGGTAATTAACCAAAAGTAGTCCACCCTTGGCAGTGGTCTGGAGTCAGACTCACAGTATGAAACTGGGATAGAGGCTGCTAACTTCCTGTAAAGAGAGGCTTAATAAAATGGCCACTGTTGCATGTGACTTTGGTGCACAGCATCTCACTGAGGGTTGTCCTTTTTCTCAGTGACCCTTTACCAAGCATAATGTCCTTCTCCAGGGACTGGTCCCTCCTGGTAACGTGTCCAAAGTATGTGAGACAAAGTCTTGCCATACTTAACTTCTAAGGAGCATTCTGGCTGTGCTTCTTCCGAGACAGAAACTAGAAGAGGGCCAAATTTCTCTGTGTAAGAATTAGGAGCAAGACTTGACATAGGGGATGGAGGAAGGCTGAGTACCAGGTTGGGCAGAGAAGAACCATGGAGGCATAAAACTTTGGAACGTGGAAAGGAAAAAGGGGCATAGTAATTAGCACTATAGGAAATGTGGTAGGAAAATAAGTAGTAATGGGGGTTTAAAGAGTTGATTACAAGGTATATGTTTCATACCTCCTCTGTTAATGCTGTCAAATCTTAGATAAAACCTAGATTGCTTTGGTACAAGTAAGTTCTTCCCAGACAATGGAAATGGTGTGCCCTGAGTCAGAGTTGGCACAGGGTACGAAGAGGCTAATTGTGGGGATATCTGACATCTGGTTACATATAATCAGGAAGAAAAGCTATAGTACTTAATGATAGATTGTGATAAAGAAGAGGGGCTTGTCAATGAGGAGAATCATCAGCGACCCTGGAAAGAGTCTGTGGAACTGTCAATGCAGAAACTAGAGCAGAATGAATTGAAGAGTGAGTAAGAGATGAGAAAGCAGATGTAGCAAATGTAAACAACTCTTTCAGGAAGCTTAACTAACCCTAAAGGAACTTAGGGTTAAGAGATTTTGCTTGTTTTTCAAAGTAGTGGTTATATGTAGCTGAAGAGGAGACAGGGCAAGCTGATGAAGTAAGAAAGGCTGACTGAAGTGGTAGAGGGAAGTACCCAAGAAAGGAAGAGGAGTTGAACTCCAGAGCACACATAGATAAAAGGGTTGGGGATGGGCTGGAGGGCAGAGGATGGTGCAAATGTAAGTAGGTTTAGGGTTTTGGTAGAGGAACCCTAGTGGTGAAGTGGTTAAGCGCTAGGCTGCTAACCTATAGGTTGGCGATTTGAACCCACCAACTGTTCCATGGGAGACAGATGTGGCAGTCTGCTTCTATAAAGATTTCAGCCTTGGAAACCCTGTGGAGTGGTTCTACCCTATCCTATAGGATTCCTATGGGCCTGAATTGACTCAGTGGCGGCAGGTTTTTTGGTTTAACAGTTTTGGTGGTAGGTATGGTGGTTTAAAATAATGGCTGCATGGGGGTGTGGGGAACTGCTGCTTTGGCAGTGATATAAAATACTTTTCCTCTTGTGTTACCTATTAAAAAAACCTGTTGCTGTTGTCATTTCTGATGCATAGTGACCCTACAGGACAGAGTAGAACTCCCCTACAGGCTTTCCAAGGAGCAAATGTTGGATTCAAACTGCTGACCTTTTGGTTAGTAGCTGAGTTCTTAATCACTGGGCCATCAGGACTTCATATCAGTGTTGTTAGGTGTTGAGTCAGTTCTGACTCATAGCGACTCTGTGTGTAATGGAATGAAACACTGCTTGGTCCTGTGCCATGCCCACAGTAGTTTTTATGCTTAAGCCCATTGTTGTGGCCACTGTGTCAATCCGTCACCTCCAGGGTCTTCCCCTTTTTCACTGTCCGTCCACTCTGCCAAGCGTGATGTTCTTCTCCAGGGACTGATACTTCCTGACAACATATTAAAAATATGTAAGATAGAGTCTTGCTATCTTTGCATCTAGGGAGCACTCTGACTGTACTTCTTCCAGAGCAGATCTGTTCTTTTGGCAGTCCATGGTACATTCAATATTCTTCTCCAGCACTATGATTCAAGGGCCGTTGATTCTTCCATCTTAGTTACTCACTGTCTAGCTTTCACATGCATATGATGTGATTGAAAATAAAATGGGTTGGGTCTGGTGTACCTTAGCCTTCAAGGTGACATTTTTACTTTTTAAAACTTTAAAGAGGTCCTTTGCAGCACATTTCCCAAAGCAGTGCATCTTTTGATTTCTTGACTACTGCGGCCATGGAGGCTGATTGTGGAACTAAGCAAAATTCTTGATAACCTCAGTCTTTTTTCCATTTATCATGATGTTGCTTACTGGTCCAGTTGTGAGGATCTTTGTTTTCTTAGTGTTGATGTGCAATCCATACTGAAGGCTGTGGTCTTTTATCTTCATCAGTGTTTCAAGTTCTCACAACCCTGATGCACACCTTTTGCGACTTTAAACCATGCAGTGTCCCCTTGTTCTGTTTGTACAACTGCCTCTTGATCCATATACTGATTCTCAATGGCACAATTAAGTGTTCTGGAATTCCTGTTCTCCACAATGTTATTCATAATTTGTTACGATCCACATAGTCAAATGCCTTTGCATAGTCAGTGAAACACATATAAACATCTTTCTGGTATACCCTGCTTTCAGCCAGGATCCATCGGACATCAGCAGTGATATCTCTGGTTCCATGTCCTCTTCTAAATCCATCTTGAGTTTCTGGCAGTTCCCTGCCACTACACTGTTATAGCTGCTTTTGAATGATCTTTAGGAATGTTTTACTTACATTTTGTATTAATGATGTTGTTGAATAATTTCCACATTTGGTTGGATCATCTTTCTTGGGATATGCATCTCTCTCAGTTACACTACTATGCAATGGCACTTAATTGTGCCATTGAGAATCAGTATATGGAGCAAGAGGTAGTTGTACAAACAGAACAAGGGGACGCTGCATGGTTTAAAGCCACGAAAGGTGTGCATCAGGGTTGTGATCTGTATGCCAAGCAAATAATCCAAGAAGCTGGATAATATGAAGAAGAACAAGACATCAGGATTGGAGAAGGAAGACTCATTAACAACCTACATTATGCAGATGACACAACTCTTTGCTGGAAGTGAAAAGGATTTGAAACACTTACTGATGAAGATCAGTAATTCCTCGTCAAAAAGAACATTTAGAGATCTGTCCTGAAGATCTGTCAGTGATGGGATAATAGCCATATGCCTACAAGGAAGGCCAGTTAATACAGCTGTTATTCAAATTTACACACCAACCACTAAGGCCAAAGATGAAGAAATTGAAAATTTTTGCCAGCTTCTGCAGTCCAGAATTGATTGAACATGCAATTAGGATGCATTGATAATTACTGGTGACTGAAATGCAAAATTTGGAAAAAAAGAAGTATTGGTAGTTGGAAAATACGGCCTTGGTGACAGAAATGATGCCAGGGATGCAGTCATAGAATTTTGCAAGACCAGTTATTTCTTCTTTGCAAATACCTTGTTTTAGCAACATAAATGGTGCCTACACACATGGACTTTGCCAGGTAGAATACACAGGAATCAAATCGACTACATATGAGGAAATGCTGACTGTGGCATAGATCGTCAGCTGCTCACATGCAGTATCAAATTGAAACTGAAGAAAATTAGAACAAGTCCGTGAGAGCCGAAGTACAACTTTCAGTATATCCCTACCTGAGTTCAGAGACCACCTCACGAACAGATTTGATATGTTAAACACTAATGACTGAAGACCAGACATACTGTGGAATCACTTCAAAAATATCATCCAGGAAGAGAGCAAGACATCATTAGAAAGGCAGCAAAGAAAGAGAAGACCAAATCTAATGTCAGAAGAGACTCTGAAACTTGCTCTTGAACATTGAACAGTTAAAGCAAAAGGAAGAAATGACAAAGTAAAAGAACTGAACAGAAGATTTCAAAGGGTGGCTCAAGAAGACAAAGTATGATAATGATATGTGCAAAGAGCTGGAAATAGAAAACCAAAAGGGAAGAACACACTCTACATTTCTTAGCTGAAAGAACTGAAGAAAAAATTCAAGCCTTGAGTTGCAATGATGAAGGATTCTACAGATAGTAAATGATTCAGGAAGCATCAAAAGAAGATGGAAGAAATACACAGTCATTATAGCAGAAAGAACTGGTCGACGGTCAACCATTTCAAGAGGCAGCACATGGTCAGGAACTGATGGTACTGAAGGAAGAAGTCAAAGCTGCATTGAAGACATTGGTAAAAATCAAGGCTTCAGCAACTGATGGAATATGAATTGAGATGTTTCAGCAAATGAATGCAACACTGGAAGTGCTCACTCGTCTATGCCAAGAAATTTGGATGACATCTACCTGGCCAACCAACTGGAAGAGATTCATACCAGGGTTAGTAAAGTCTAAATTATTAGCATTCTCCTTGACTATCTGGGGCTAAGACTGTATAGCTAATTTCTAACTTCCCGAGGGAACCAAGATCCTATAGTATAGTCTCAGAGTAGTAGAATATGTAACTAGATATTTAAGTATGGGTATTCCAATAAATTTGTAGTATTACCTCAACTATATGGAACTTCATAAAGTTCTAGCCTCCCTCATTTCCTGCTAATCCACTTACAATTGAACCACAATGAGCAATTGCTGTTCTTGAACTACCTCAATTCTGTCATGTATACACCACACCATGCCTTCTGTATATGACACTGTGTTTTCTTCCTCTACCATGGCTTTTAAAAGCTTAGCCTCCTCTGTAAAGTCTGTAAAGCAATAGGTAACTAATTCTCACCCCACTCTGCCATCTCTACCATGACATGAAAGCAAACCCTGTTAAAGTTTACAACTCTGTTCCACCAACATTCTGAAGCCTGGAGAGCATCCTACAGGTTTCATAACTATCTTTATTCACTAGTATGGTATATTCTGTGTGATAGATTCTCAGTAAACCTTTGTTGAAATGACTAAATGCTGGATAGCTTGAGGAATTATCTTGTAAGCACGAAAACTCTTAAAACTGTACATTTTCAGGATGGAAATCCTTCTAGGCTTTAAAAAGTAAACTGAACAAAATTTAAATCTTTTTTTGAAGATTTTAGAGGAGATCACAATTCAGATGTTAAAGTCTATTAATGCCCTTAGAACTCACTGAAATATGTAGGGTTACTTATCTTGGTGCTGGGTGGCCTAGGCTCGTAGGCTTTTAGAATTATTAGACAAATTTCTTTGTGGAGTTTTTTAGTTTTTCGTCTTGCTCTTCATGGTTCACCTGCCTTGAGCAGCTACTCTTTGTGTTCCATTTTCTCCTTCTAATCTGCCCTGGATTTTAAGCCATTCTAAAGAAATGACAGTAAGCATTATTAGATTCTACAGGGCTTTTCTGGAATCGAGGCTTTGCACTTTGTCGTGGACTGCTTGGTTCCATCCATTCACTTGTTCGGTGCCATTTGGGGATCAGCACTATGATGATCATTGCAGACGGAACTTGGTTGTCGTTATCAGTGTATTTAAAACCAATCTCTTGGCAATTTAGTGGCCTATCTGTCAGCTGTAATCTCAAGCAATGGTTCTTTTTCTTTTTTAAGCTTTTGAATGATGTATTTTGTGTTAAAGTAATAAGGGTGGGGGCAAAATAGGAGTCTTATGTGCATCTTACATGGGAATCTTAACTAAAGTTGTAAGGTTTCTTTTAAGACCAAGGTTAGAAGAAAAAATTAAGGTAATAAAATGTATGACTTTCCTTTTTTTCGTCCTGTAGGAAATACAGATGAAGAGGACTGCAATTGAAGCTTTCAGTGAAACAATTAAAATATTTGAAGAACAATGTCACACACAAGAACAACATAGTAAAGACTATATTGAGCGATTTCACAGAGAGGGGAATGAAAAGGAAATTGAACGGTAGGTCTACCTAATGCCTCCAAGTGCTTCAGTGAGACTTCTTTTCTTTCCTAACAGTTCTTGTGTGCTTTTACCTCTTCACGTTGCAGTCCTGCTGTATGAGCTACTTTTTTCTGCTGATGGCACCAAACTGAACTGCCTGTCTTGCTCTGTGAGCCTTCATTCCCCCAAATTGTTAAACTCCTGTTCATTATTTAGGGCTTGGCTTGGACATGACTTTTTCCAGAAAATCTCCCCTGATTTCCCTAGACTGGTTTAGGGAATCTCTGTCTGTACCCCTGCAGTATCTAGTACTGATTCCTATCATGACATTTATACTATGTCATGCCCACTAAGCTATGAGCTCCTTGAGAGTAGTTGTGATGGTTTATTTTCCCTGCTACTCCTAGCACCTGTTACAGTACCCTTGAGATCATGTCTAGGTGAGAGTCATGATAGAAAATATGTCTAGAGCATAAGTTGAAGAAACAAGTGTTTGGTGCCTCATAGTGGATGCTCATTGAGTCTGTGTTGAACTGAAGATCAACTTCGGCATCATTCTGAGAATAAACTGGAAGTGTAACAAGATTGTGGGCAGGAAAACCAACCTGGCTATTGCAGGTAGCAGTAGTGATTGTGGTCATCAAGGTAAAAAATGTAAAGGGCCTGGAGCGAAGCAATGGTAGGAAAGGAGGTGAAGTGATTACAAATGCTGAGGACTTGATGCCTGACCAGATATAGTAGGTATGACAGAAGCTGAAAATTGTTCCTAGTTTTTTGGTGTCCATGACTGGGGGATGGTGTTATTCCATAAAATAGAAGTACATGAAGAGAGCTCAGGGTTGGATCTGATGAATTTAAGGTTCCTATGAGAATCCAAATGTACTTGTCTGGGACGCAGAGAGGTGCTTATGTGGATTTGCAACTCAGGATAGAAAAAGGATTTTGGAAGCATAAGTGGTAGATGGTGAGTGAGTAGCATGAGAAGTAATTATTGAATATGAAAACTAAAATGATATTGGTAGCCTTTACCAAAGCACTTTTTAGCAAATATCGGAAGACTGAGCTAAATAATAGGCATGAAAAGGAATGAAAAAGTACAATGAAAAAGCAAAGTAATTTCTCATATGAGCACCACGCAGTTTTAGGAAATCTCCCTACACCTAAGTAGAGAGCTAAGTGCTGTGAAACAATGTAACTTAAGGCTTAAAACCAGGTACATGTTTGAAATCCTACTGGCCACTTACTAGCTGGTGACCTTGGGTAAATTACTTGACCTACCTCTTAGTCTGGTCCTCTGTAAACTGTAGATGATGATAACTCATTGGAATGCTGTCAGAATTAAATATATATGTCCTGGAACATGTTAGGCTCTCATTAAATGGTGATTATTATTAATAGTGAAGAATTAGTTTTTAAAAAATGTTTAGTTTCATTGTAGAAGAAGGTAAGTGTGATGAAGCTTTAGTGATAACAAAGTAATACTCAGTGACAGATGAACATTGTGGACAGTTACTGCTACACAGCAGAAGCAAGCATTGTGTGCTGAAAAGTCTATAGCCAATTTGCTTTAGGCAGACGTTGACTGCTTGCCAAGATGTGCCAAGTACTGCCCTAATCCTTTTATAAGTATTATCACGTTTGATTCACACAGTGTCCTAGTGAAGGTAGGTACTATTATAGCTACTTATTTTAAACAAACAAGCAAATGAAGATACCATGAAGTTATATAACTTTCCCAAAGCCATAGTAAGTAACTGGCAGTGTAGGGATTCAAACCTAGGTAAGCTGACTTTGTAGTCATTGCTGTGTTACCTCTTGAATATCAAGCATATAATTTTACTTGTTCACTTAAGACTGGGCCCAGGGCCTGAACAGGGTCATCGGAATTCTCTCTCATACTCTCATACTCTGTGTTTTTTGGTTTGTTTTTAACTGGTTGGCTTTATCCTCTGTGAAGTGGCAGCATGGCTGTGAGAGTCCCCATATCACATATTCACAACTTAGTGACTCCGCTGGAAAAGAGAATATCTTTTCATTTATAATATTGTTGTTGTTGTATGCCATCAAGTCTATTTAGGTTCACAGTTTAGAATTGACTCTCATGGGGAAAGCTTGGATCTCATGCCCGAGTCTGAGCCAGTTCATTGTGGCCTAAGGGCAGGGGTAAGAAGGGATGGAATAGTCTAGACTAGACTGGGCTATGTTGCACCCACCCTTGGTCTGAAGTGAAGGCAGGAAAACCTTACCCATAAGGAACATTATTAAGATACTAGTAGCAGACAGCCAGAATGGCTGCTGGGTGGACAAAAACATCAGATGTCTACCACACTTAATGTATTAGGACCATATTCAAACTATAAAATTATTCTGCTTGGATGTTATTTTAGTTTACTATGGCAAATCTTTTTTGCAGAATTATGATGAATTATGACAAATTGAAATCACGTCTGGGTGAGATACATGATAGCAAAATGCGTCTAGAGCAAGATTTGAAGAAACAAGCTGTAGACAACCGGGAAATAGATAAAAAAATGAATAGTATCAAGCCTGACCTGATCCAGCTGCGCAAGATCCGAGATCAGCACCTTGTGTAAGTAGCCTGGGCCTGTGGATAGGGAACCGTTAGCACCAGATTCCTGTTGTTACTAGAGATGTCAGAGTTAGAAGGTATTTTTAGTTGAGAACTGGCCATTGAGATTATAATAGTTTAGGAAAGCAGCCTTCTAGTAGTAGAGGGTGTCAGAGTTTGCCTGCAGTCAGTGTGTAGGGTGTAGGGTAAACCAGGATGTAGAACTCTAATCCAGACAAATGCCTTGGAAATCTCAGAGTGGTTGTAGCATGAGCAACTTAAAAAGTTTAGATTTACATTTAACTAAAACATGCCGCTGTCAGGCGCCCCCCCCGACCTCTGTGGATTTGTTGTACTACATGTTACTTCGATGCTGGAAGCTGTGCCATCAGTATTCAGATACCAGCAGGGTCGCCCATGATGGACAAGTTATAACTGAGCTTCCAGACTAATGTAGACTAGGAAGGAGGATCTGACATTCTACTTCTGAAGAAAAATTAGTCAGTAAAAACCTTACAAAGACCAGCAAAACGTTGTCTGGTATAGTGCTGGAAGATGAGCCCTTCACATTGGAAGTCACTCAGAAGATACCAGGAGAGTGCTGCCTCCTCAAAGTAGGTGGAGTCAAGCTTCAAAAACCCGCATATGCTGATATGGCATGACTCAAAAACAAGAAGAAACAGTTGCAAACATCCATTAATAATTGGAAGATGGAATGTGCAAAGTATGAATCTAGGAAAATCAGAAGTCATCAAAAATGAAATGGAATGTGTAAACATCGCTATCCAAGGTATTAGTGACAGAAGTGGACTGGTTTTAGCCATTTTGAATCAGGTAATCATATGGGTTACTATGCTGAGGATGACAAATTGAAAAGGAGTAGTGTCTCTCCATTATCAAAAAGAACATTTCAAAATCTATCCTGAACACTGTGAGTGATACGATAATACCCGTATGTCTACAAGGAAGACTGGTTAATACATTGATTATGCATATTTAACCCACTATCCACTAAGGCCAGAGATGAAGAAATTGAAGACTTCTACCAACTTCTGCAGTCTGAAAATGATCAAACATAGCAATCAAGATCATTGATATCACACACAGATCTAATTTTGCTGAAGGTCATTCAGAAGCAGCTGCATTAGTATAGCAACAGTGAACTGCCAGAAATGCAAGCTGTGTTCAGAAGAGGGCATGGATGCAGGGATATCATTGCTGATGTCAGATCCTGGTTCCTGAATCCTGGCTAAAAGTAGAGAATACCAGAAAAATGTTAACTTGTATTTTATTGACTGTGCAAAGACATTTGACTATATGGATCATAAAAAATTATGAATAACATTGGAAAGAGTGGGAATCTCAGAACACTTAATTGTTTCCAGGAGAAATCTGTACATAGACCAAGAGGCAGCTGTTTGAACAGAACAAAGGGATACTATGTGGTATAATGTTAGGAAAGGTATGTGTCAGGGTTGTTTTCCTTTCATCATACTTATTCAGTCTATATGCTGAGCAAATAATCCAAGAAGCTGGAATGGGGAATCAGAATTGGAGAAGGACTTCTTAACAATCTGCATTATGCACATGACACAACTTTGCTTGCTCCAAGTGAAGAGAACTTGAAGCACTTACTAACGAAGATCAGAGACCACAGCCTTCAGTGTGAATTACACCTCAATATAAAGGAAACAGAAATCTTCACAACTGGACCAGTAAGCAACACTATGATAAATGGAGAAAAGATTTATGTTGTCAAGAATTTCATTTTGCTTGGATCCACAATCAACACTCACAGAAACAGCAGTCACGAAATCAAATAATGCATTGCAATGGGTAAATTTGCCTTTGAATTATAGTATTGGTGAAGAATATTGAATATACCATGTACTGTCAGAAAAATGAACCAGTATGTTTTGGAAAAAGCACAGCCAGAATATTCATTAGAAGTAAGAATGGTGAGACTTGGTTTCATATGCCTTGGACCTGTTATCAGAAGGGACTAGTCCCCCAAGAAGGACATCGTGCTTGGTAGAGTAGGGGTCAATGTAAAAGAGGAAGACCCTCAATGAGATGGACTGATGCAGTGCTTGCAACATTGGGCTCAAGAGTAACACTGATTATGAGGATGGCACAAGACCAGGCAGTGCTTTGTTCTGTTGTATATAGGGTTGCTGTGAGTTGGAACTGACTTCACAGCATTTAACAATACAAAAGTTGGTTACATGGGACAACCACTGAAATAGAAATTACCCTTTTAGAGGCATGAGGAAAACCATAATAAAGGACCCTGTAAGTAAGTATATAGGACAGTCTCTTAAAGGATATTCTGTATTTGAGAGATGAAATTGTAATTGTAAATAGTGGAAATGTTTCTCTGGCAGGTACAAATATAATGTGACCTGAGTAGTGAAACCCAACTTTTTAATATTAAGGAAGGAGTCTTGATGGCAACAGGTTTTATACAGTGTAGCCAAATATAGGCATAACAAGAATATTATCCAAATATATATTGAAATATATATTCTTAGAAACAGGATATGTAGATTAGATCTGTAGATGGTCAAATGACTGAGTCATAGAAGGAGAGACATCAGTTACAATCTCGGCAATGTGTCAGCACTCTCCCACTTTTCATCCCAGATTCCCTATGTCCATTTGTCCAGTTATCCTGTTCCTTTCTGCCTTCTCATCTTTGTTTTTAGGCAAGTGTCATCTATTTGGTCTTGTATACCTGGTTGATCTTCTGTTTAATAGGCCTGTCTAATCTTTGACTGAAAGGTGAATTTCAGGAGTGCCTTCAGTTCTGAGTTGGCAAGAGTATTCAAGGGGCATAGTCTTGGGGGTTCCTCCAGTTTCTGTCACACCAGTAACAATGGTCATTGTTCTGTGTGTGAATTTGAATCTTGTCTTGTATTTTTCTGCTGCTCCATCTGGAGTCCTCTGTTGTGACCCCTGTTACAGCTGGTGTTGGTGGTAGTTGGGTACAACCTTGTTCTTCTGGGCTCTGGCTGGTAAAGGCCATGGTATTTGTGGTCCATCAGTCCGCTGAAAACCAAAACCAAACCCACTGCTGTCGAGTCCATTCTGATTCATAGCGACCCTAGAGACACAGTAAAACTGCTCCATAGTTTCCAAGGAGTGCCTGGCAGATTCAGTCTGTCGACCTTTTTTGGTTAGCAGTTGGAGTACTTAACCAGTATGCCAGTAATAAATATATTTCCCTTGTGGCTTTGGTTTTCTTCATCATCCTTTGCTCTGGAGGGGATAGGAGCAATAGAGGTATCTTAGATGGCCACTCATTTAAGGCAGTAGAATGTAAAATATTTTCTTTATGCCAGTTAACCTAAATGTGCCCTGAGACCATGATCCCCTACCCTTAGCCCTATGTCTAAGAGTCTTCTATGACTGTGCCCCCTTTGTGCTCTGTTATGTGTACACACACACACACACACACACACACACACACACACACACACACAAGATGTGTGACAATCAAGTCCATGAACTTAATTGTTCTGAGTGCTACATACTTCATTGCTGAATATCTCTATAGTCACCTTTGAAGTACTCCCTTTAGGAAGCTATGCACCAAGGGAGTACCAGTCCACTCTTCAAAGCAGTTTTGGAACTCTTTTCTGGAATAGCCATTGCACATGATGACACAGTGGCAAGTTCTCAAACTTAATTGTGTAGTTGTCTGTGAGAGAGCTTTCAGCCAGTAAACAAATAACTGTATTGGAACTCCCTTCTTACTCACCTGATCTGGCCCCCAATGACTTTTTTCTTTACCCTGAAAATAAAGGAAATATTGAAAGGAAGACATTTTTATGACATTCAGGACATCACGGGTAGTACAACGACAGCTCTGATGACCATTCCAGAAAGAGTTCCAAAATTGCTCTGAAGGGTAGACTAGGTGCTGGTGTCAGTGCATAGCTTCTCAAGGGGAGTACTTCAGAGGTGACCATAGTAATATTTAGAATGAGATATGTAGCACTTATTCTAGGATGAGTTCATGAATAGATTGTCAGCCTTGCATATATGTGTATATATGTTCTCTCTGTATATGAATAAATGTGCTGTGCATACAAATATGTATATGAAAGTATCCACTGCCTAACCTGTATATGTACATGGTATGCTTCTATATACCTCCTTTATTCAGCATACATTCCTACTTATGTATCTGTAGGTAAGTTATTATTTGCTTTTAGTTTGTAGGGTTGTATATGCCACAGTATTTACTGTGGTTGCCTCTTCCCTCCCAACAACCCCTTTATTTTCCTCCATGTGTCTTCCTTTACTTGGTCACGTTGTGCTGACTTTGCCTATATTGCACATTGTCTTTCCTTTCACCAAACTTAATACTTGTCTACTGTCTAATTAGTGATTTCTCTTCCCTACTTCATCACCATCAGAATTTTTTTCTTTATTTATGTAAACTTTTTTTGAGTTTTTGTAAGTGTGGTCTCATACAGTATTTGCTCTTTTGAGATTGACTTACTTCACTCAGTATGGTGTCCTCCAGATTCATCCATGTTAATGAGATGTTTCCGAGATTCATCATTGTTCTTTGTTTCATAGTATTTTATTGTGTGTATGCACCATAATTTGTTCATGCATTCATCTAGTGATGGGCAGTTAGGTTGTTTCCTTCTTTTTATTGTTGTGAATAATATTGTAACAAACACAGATATAAGAGTCATGCAACAGCTCATATTTTTCCATTTCTGGTAAATGGAAACTATGGTGGCATAGTGGTTAAGTGCTGTGGCTGCTAACTGAAAGGTCGATTGTTCAAGTCTACAGAGTGCTCTTTGTAAACTCTATGGGGCAGTTCTAATCTTTCCCATAGGGTCGCTGTGAGTTGGAATTGACTTGATGGCAATTGTTTTTTTTTTAATTCGTGGTAATGGAATTTCTGGGTTGTATGGTATTCTATTTCTAGCTTTTTTTTTTTTTTCCAATTGTGCTTTAGGTGAAACTTTAGTTTCTTATTTATTCAACAATTTATACATAAATTGTTTTGTGACATTGGTTGCAACACTTGAAATGTGTCAACACTCTCCTCTTCCACACCCCAATTCCCCATTTCCATTCATCAGTTTTTCCTGTACATGGCTGCCTTCTTTTCATTGCCTTTGGACAGGTTTTGCCCTTTTGGTCTCGTACACCTTATTGAACGACAGCTATGTTCCCCAGGTGTGGTATTGTTTGTTTTATAAACCTGACTAATCTTTCGCTAAAGGGTGACCTTTAAGAGTGGCTTCAGTTAGGAGTTAAAAACAGTGTTGGAAGGACTTAGTCATGAGGATTCCTCCAACTTCTGTCAGACTAGTAAGTCTGGTCACGTTTTTGTGAATTTGAATTTTGTTCTACATTTTACTTCCTGTCTGTCTGGGACCTTCTGTTGTGATAGCCATGCACCATTCCTCTTCCCTTTAGAAAGAAACCAGTAGGACAGCCGCTATAAATGTATAAAACCGTAAAGTACACACACCACATACTCGCCCTGTGTCTCCAAGTCCATTCCATTCTTTGTCTGAAGTGTTGACTGCAGTACTGGTATTCAGGTCTAGGGCAGCAGCAAGTCTAGGGGCTGTGTTTCCAGGGGAACGTCCAGGTTGTTGGACCATTAGTTCTGGTTTTTCAGTAGTGTTCTTGATCTGCACACCTCTTTTTCTCATCCTACATCAGGGACTTTACATTTTGTCCCCTGTCAAGGCTGTCTGTGGTGGTGGCCGGGCACCATCTGGTTCTTCTGGTCTCATGCTGATGCAGTCCCCCATTTACATGGTTCCTTCTGCCTCCTGGGCTCATTTTCCTTCATGTCTTTGATGTTCTCAGTGGTCATCTGTTCCAGGTGGGTTGAGACCAATTGACGTTCCTCAGATGGCAGCTTGCTCGCTTTTAAGACCCCAGATGGCACTAACCAATATGGGGTACAGAAGACTCACTTAGCAAAAGACTAATTATGCCAGTTGACCTTGATGTCTCTTGAAAACGTGGTCCCCAGACCCCTGGCCCTGCTACTCTGTCTTTTGAAATTTTGGGTTGAATTTTGAAAACCTTTTAGTTTATGGTGTAGTCCAGTTATGCTAACCTGCCTTCTACTGAGTGCTGTCACTCTCTTCACCTGACTGAATTCTTACAGACAACTAAATTCCTATGGACTATCTAATCCGTGAACAACCCTCTCCGTCCCTCCCTACCCCTGTAGCGATCAAAGAGTCTTTTCCTCTGTGCATAAGTCCTCTTTAAAGTCTCTATAATAGAGGTCTCATACATGACTTGTCCTTTTGCAGCTGACTGATTTCACTCAGCCTAATGTCTTCCAGTTGATACCAGGCTATGAGATGCTTTCTAAAATCATCATTGTTCATTATCATTGCATAGTGGTCCATTGTGTAAGTATTTTCTGTACCTGGGGTCATTGTGAGTCGGAACTGATTCAGTTGCACCTAACAACAATATCCCGCATTTTTTAGCACTCACAAATTCAAAATGAAGAATACCTTGCCATTAAAATATAGGTACATTAATGATGAACTTTCTGTAATGTGTAGTCAGGGAGTTTGCTGCTGAAGGAATCTCCTGGAGGTATTTTTTATTTATTTTATTAATTTAACAGCCTTATTGGGATATAGTTCACCTAGCCTACAGTTCATACATTTAAAGTATAAAATTAATTGGTTTTTAGTATATTCAGAGATGCTTTGCAACCATTACCACATCTAGTTTTAGAACATTTTGATCACCTCAGAGAAATACCTATACCCTTTGGCTGTCAACATCCCAACACCTCCTTCCATACCTCCAGTTCTAAAGAAGCACTAATCTATTCTATATCTGTATAAATTTTCATACTGTAAACATTTCATATAATTGGGATCATGAAATATGTGACATTTTGTGACTAACTTCTTTTACTTAGCATAGTGTTTTCAAGTTTCATCCATGTAGTAGTATGTATCAGTACTTACTTCTCTTACTAGCTGCATAATATTTCATTATGTGAATATACAACTTTTGTTTAACCGTTCATCAATTAATAGGCCTTTGAATTGTTTCTGCCTTTTGGCTGTTATGCTTAATTATGAATATTTGTGTACAAGTTTTTGTGTGGATATATGTTTTCATGTCTTTTGGGTATATACCTAGTAGTAGTGTTGCTGAGTCCTACGTTAACTCTATATTTAACCATTTAAAGAACTATTAGACTGTTTTCCTAAGTAGCTGCAACATTTTCTAATGCCACCAGTATTGATGTTCTGGACTTTTAAAGTTAATAAATCACTCCTTAACTTACCTCTGATAACTCTGAATTTTTATGGATAATTTTTCTTTTTGAAGTGTCATATATTATCTGATTTTACTCTTATATAGGAAGTATGAAGTTCTGCCAATGAAACTTTGTGCAAGACAAGTTGCATTCCTGTTTTTCTCTAAATTAGAGTTAATTTATTACAAGTTGTCATGTGCTGCTTTGTCTCAGATATTTAATCTCAGTTATCGTTGGGACTGTTCCGTCCTGTACATACATGTCCCCGGGTGGTGCAAAAGTAATGCACCAGGCTGCTAACCGAAAGGTTAGAAATTTGAGTCCACCCAGAGGTGCCTGGGACAAAAGGCCTTGCTGTCTGCTTCCAGTAAATCAGCTTCTGTAAACCGTATCGAGCACACTCCTACACTGACGCATGTGGGGTTACTATGAGTCAGAGTCCACAGTGGCTGGGTTTGTTATACACACACAAATATATGCACACACTGACACACTTGGATTATGTAAGAATATCATTCTGAAGTAGTGCCAGGAAACTAGGAGAGCACAAAGCCCTTTCCCCCTTGTTTCTAATGTCATTGGTTGCTCCCTCTGCTCTTCATCATTGAGTTCTTAATACTCCGATTCCAGAAAATTTACAAGTTGTCATGTGCTTGCTTTGTCTTTCACGGTAATCATCTCTTCATTGACCAACAACAGACTTTACATCTTGAAGCTGTATTGTCCCCCATCCAGGATGCTCTGTTCATGGGTCACATTGTCTTGTCACTCGATCTCTTACCTGAGCTGAGCTCTGGGGAACCTTAACCTCTCTTCCTGGTCTGTTCTATCCTGTTCTTTCAGGGGCTACCCAGCGTAACCTTCTTTCCTTAGACCAAAACATCAGAGCATTTTGTCTTAGAGGACAGAGGTTAGGTTGTAGGTGTCCTCAGTTTTGCAGATGGTTGACTTGCTTGGCTGCTAACCAAAAGGTTGGTGGTTCAGGTTTACCCAGAGGCACCTTGGAAGAAAGACCTGGTGATGTACTTCTGAAAAATCAGCCACGGGAAGTCCTAAATAGCATAGCTGTACTCTGACACATGTGGGTTGCCATGAGTCAGAATGGACTCAGTAGCAACCTTTCTTTTAAGTTGGGCTGTAAGGCCAAGTGAGACTTTTAGAAAGGGCATCGCATACTTTTTTCCCACTTGCTAGGGTGTGGGCTAGGAAAGGACATGTCCACACTAGCTTTTTTCCTCCTCTTTTCTTACTTAAGATAACTTCACTGTAAGCTATAGAAGAACATTTTCCATTTTTTCTGAAAGAAAAAACCCAGACACAAAGAGAGGCTGGTCTAAGACTACACAATTAGCTAGTAAGAACTGGATATCAGTTCTTCTGATGCATTGCCTAAGCTTGGTTCTTCTAGAATGTAGTGCCTTTACATGTGATCTTGGCATTACTCTGTAATAATTAGTTAAATCTGAACTAGCATATTTACTAAAGTCATTTGAGCTTTTACAAAATCATTTTTTAAAGTCAGTTCCTGGCATTGCTAATAGATGTTAAGAACTCAGAGCTGCATAGCAGTTTTCCAAGTCACTTTTAGGAGCGTAGAAAAATTGCCTATGCCAGAAACCCAAAACCAGAACCAAAACTACTGCCGTCCAGTTGATTTTGACTAAGTGACCATATAGGACAGAGTACAACTGCTTCAGTGTTTCCAAGGAGCATCTGGTGGATTCGAACTGCTAACCAAAAGGTTACTTAGCCACTCTACCACCTATGTCAGAGGGTAGGCATTATTTCAGTAAAACCTTTGAAAGGTGGAAACCTGTCAGAGAAGGTATAAACATTCTGGAGGCAATGTCAGACTTCCTCTGACTTCACAGTGGGGAAAGAAGAATCAAGACCAACAGCCCCAAGGCCAAGTTTTGTGTGGTGGAGGTCATATTGTGTCCTCTTTCTGCCATCTCTACCAATTCTGACACCAGCTGTCCTTCCAACTGCATGCTGTCCTTTACTGAGTGTCATTGCAGTGGCCACACATGGCCACATCTAGAACTCACAGACACTACTCATCATTATAGGGTTATTGAAGATGTAACACAATTCAGGCTCAGGGACCTTCAGGATACAGCCTCTTCCCAGCTGTGGTCTCAGCCTCGCCCCTCCTTGGCCTCAGGCCTCTGCCTAAAGGCCTTCAGCTTTCTCTCTTTGTGGCCAGGAAGCCCACCCCGAGTCTCCTGATGCCTCCCTCCAGTGTTATAGCTATCTCATTCTCTCATGGTTTCAGGAGCACCTTAGTGCAGAAATCCCAAATCCAAAGGATGTGTTCTTCTCTCCTGGTTGTTCCTGGGTGGTGGTGTGATTCTCTCTTTCCCATCTATGGGGTGGCTCATTTCAACCCATTAGGAGGTTGGCAAAATTGACCAATCCATTTGGTGGGCCACAGTTGCCCTGTCTTACAGTGCCACTAAAGAGTGATCCATCACACCACAGAAGGAAAACTGAAATAGTTCCCACTAAAATGAGCCATAAGAAAGTGGTAAGACGGCACCCTGTCAAAGGTGGGAAACTTGGGAGACTGGGAAAAACAAGGCAGTCCATCATGCTGTAGCTATCAGAGGTTTTACTATGTAAGTGGAGAGAATACCAAAGACTTTTTTTCCCTTTCTCCTAGCCTTTCTTTTTCAGGGTGTGCAAACATTCTCAAGGGTAGAAAAGGAGATTCAGTTTAAAGCAGTTGATACTTAAAAGAAAACATGGTACAGTTTGTTCAAGTCTTATACTTACTGTACTTTTCCTCTTCAATAATAATGCAATATATTTAAGGATAGAAAACCGGGTGATAGAAGTATTTAGAGGAGAGAATCTGGATATTTTGCTAAGAGAAATTATGATGTAGAAGGGAATTTGTTACTAAATCAGTTCTGTGAAAGGTCACTTGCTAGCTGGCTTCCACCTTCCCTAAGATATGGGATCCAGGTTAATTGAAGGATAGGCCGAACTGGGAAGGGATGTGGAATCTGTCTAAGGGAACTTTAAAAATTAGATGTGATGCCAAATTATCTAGCGTACTTAGGGTCTGAACAGGATAGAAGATGGCCTGGATACTTCAGAATTGTGAAGATTTTGTTAAAGGTAGGCAGCCTGCAAATATTTACTGTGTATTTGTTGAATCTTCATTACATGCTGGCACTGTTTGAAGCATTGAGAATATATCTATGAACAGAACAGAGCCCTTTCTTTAAATAGCTTACATTTTAATGAGGAAAGGCAAACAAGTAAAAATAAAAATAATTTCAGGCACAGAGAAGTGTTTAAAAATGATGAACTGTAAATAGTGTTTGGGGATATTCTTAGTTGAGACAGTCAGGGAGGTTGTCCCTGAGAAGGCCACGTTTGTGCTTCAGGCCTAAAAGAACAAGAGTCTTGGTTGGGGGGTGATAATGGATGAAAGCATTCTATACTCTACTCTGATTTTAGGTCACTGATCATCACAGAGCAACTAAAGTGTGATAGTTCATCATTTTACATCTACAATGTTGGTAGGTTTTAAAATACTATGATATATGAGGCAGCGAAGTAAAAACAATATTAAATATTCAGATTGCCATCATGAATTTCTTGTGTCTTGCTTAGGTGCAATAATTGAATTTCTGGTTTTGAATTTTAAACTCTCACAGGAGTAGAATCTTAAGATTTAACTAAATTACCTATTTGTGAAAAGATACCATGCTCGCCTAATGATTTCAGAAACAAAAATCACTGTGTATGAATGCAAGTATGTGTGTGCTTCTGATGATGATAACCTTCTAAAAAAAGAAAAACGAGAGGTGACAGTAGTACATCATTTTACATAGCTGTCTGAGTTCCTTTTTGCAAAAGAGATTAATTCAAAATGGTTTTAGCTGAAGGAAAGTTAGTAGAGAGACAAACTTAGGGAAATCTCTCATCACTCTTTGTGACACAGACTAGGGAAGAAAAGAGATTCCTGGCATCTGGGAGGTTGGTTGGCTGGGGTGTCTCTACTTTGTCAAGGCAGAGTTTGCACAGATATTGACCCTGGTGTCTTCCTTCTGGCAGATGGCTCAGTCACAAAGGAGTGAGACAGAAGCGTCTGAATGCCTGGCTGGGCATCAAGAACGAGGATGCCGATGAGTATGTTCTTTCTGTACCTTTGTGTCTGAGGGCTTTGTTCCCAGTACGAGACAGGGGCCTTCTTTATACATGCTAGTGTTAATTCTCATTTTTTTTTGAGGACGTTGAATCCAGAACTTCACATCTCTTTTGAACTGAATTTCCTGCAGAGTACTTCATATGCTATTGACTTTAGAGACCTGTCCGGTTACATAAAATCTGTATGCATCAGCATGCATTCATATTTCAGTTTCTTGGGTGAGCCATGTGAATGCCATGTGAATTCAGTGCATTCCTGCACCATAATAAGTAATGAAGTCATTGAAAAAAGCAAAGAAAACCCAACCCCAAACTAACTGCAATTTAACGTTTGAATTTTTGTGGCTAAAGATTTAGAAACCAGCTTTACTTATGAATTTCCTTTTAGAAATACATAACCTGATTGTTAAAATAATATTTTAACATTAATTTTTAGGACCTATTTTATGAATGAGGAAGATGAAAACTTGCCTCACTATGATGAGAAAACCTGGTTTGTTGAGGATATCAATCGAGTACAAGCAGAAGACTTGCTTTATGGAAAACCTGATGGTGCATTCTTAATTCGAGAGAGTAGCAAGAAAGGATGCTATGCTTGCTCTGTAGTGTAAGTCTTTTCTTGGGATGTGATCTTTTGAAAACTTCTGCATTGATTAATTGAAAATCAACCTCTCATAAAATTCAGGACAAATTAGTTAAAATACAGTAACGAGGGCCCATGGCTTGGACCATAAAATATTTGTGCAAAGAAAACAGTTGTTTTTAGGAGAAATGATGTCTGAAATTATCCTGATCACTTTAATTTACATGGTAAACAGATCAGGTTACTTATAAAAATAATGTGAGATGTGGAATTGATCTGCATGCCTGTTTTGGTCTCCATTGTCAAATTAGGGAAGGCTTGACTAAATAGAAGAAAAGCTCTTATCTAAAAATTTTAAATTAAATAGTGTTGTACTGAGATACTGATGGAAAATGTGAATGTATGTGATGATCTTATGACTTTGGAAAAATCTTTTAATGGAAGATAAAATCGTGGGACAACTAACCATGCTTCATTCAGATACCTAGATAGAACTATTTGAAACATATGTTTATTTGTTTATTTATTTTTCAACCTGGGCTGCTCAGAGCTGTGTGGAGATGCGGAAGAGGATGGTTTTTGCAGAATGGGGGATCTTTTAAGAACAATTTAAAAAAAAAAGGAAGATAGAAAGCCAAGGAAAAAGGAGAGTAGTCTCAAATTACTAAACTCAGGTTGAAAGAAATACTGTATATGCCAACAAATTACATAACTTAGATGAAGTGGACAGAATTCTCTGAGGACCCAAACCACTGAAAGTGACTCAAGAAGAAACAGAAAATCTGAAATGAATGATAACAGGTAAAGAAATTGAATTATTAATTAAAAAACTTCCCACAAAGCAAAGCCCAGGCTCAGATGGCTTCACTGATAAATTCTACCAAATGTTTAAAAACTTAACACCATCCTTTCACAAACACTTCCAAAAAATAGAAAAGAGTGGAACACTTCCCAGCTCATTCTACAAGACCAGTGTTAGTGTTACCCTGATATCCAAACCAAAAAATTACATCTTAGAAAAAACTATAGATAATGTCCCTTATGAACACAGGTGCAGAAATCTTTATCAAAATACTAGCAGACCAGCTCCAGCAACATAAAAAAGTATGCACATACAACCAAGTAGGATTTATTGTAAGAATCCATGGTTCAACAATATGAAAATCAGTTGATGTAGAAAACCATGTTAATAGCATAAAAGAGAAAAACCACACGACCATCTAAATAGATGCACAAAAGGCATTCGACAAAATCTAATATTCTTTCATGACAAAAACACTAAGCCAATTGAGAATAGAAGGGAACTTCCTCAATCTGAGAAAGAGCATTTATGAAAACCCCACAGCTAACATCATACTTGGTAAAAGACTAAATACTTTCAGGATGTCTTTTATCACAGCTTCTATGCAACATTATAGTGGAAGTGATAGCCAGAGCAATAAGGCCGGAAAAATAGAGAAGGAGTCCAGATTGGAAAAATCATTCACTGAAAAACTACAAAGCACAGTTGTACTCTGATGCACAGTGGGGTCTCCATGTGTGGGAATCAACTTGATGACAGCTAGTGTTTTAAATAAGTGGAAAGACATCATGTATTCATAGATTGGAAGAAGTAATACTCTTATGATGGTTGTTGTTGTTAGGTGCCTTCAAGTTGGTTCCAGTTCGTATCAACTCTACTGACAACAGAGGGAGACACTGCCTGGCCCTGCACCATCCTCACAATCATTGTTAGGCTTGAGCTCATTTTTGCAGCCGTTGTGTCAGTCTCTCTCACTGAAGGTCTTCCTAATTTTTGCTGACTCTGTACCAAGCATGATGTCCTTCTCCAGCAACTGGTCCCTCCTGATAACATGTCCAAAGTGTATAAAACAAAGTCTTCCCATCCTTGCTTCTAAGGAGCATTCTAGCTGTACTTCTTGCAAGACAGATTTGTTCATTTTTCAAGCAGTCCATGGTATATTCAGTATTCTTTGTCAACATCGTAGTTAAAAAACATCAGTTCTTTGGTCTTTCTTATTCATTGTCTAGCTTTCACATGCATATGAGGCGATTGAAAATACTGTGGCTTGGGTCAGGTACAGCAGATTTGTCCAGTGCTGTGTGTCATTTGATTTCTTGACTGCTCCTTCTGTGGGTATTGATTTTGGATCCATGTAAAATGAAATCCTTGACAACTTCAATCTTTTCTCCACTGATCAAGATTTTTTTATTGGTCCAGTTGAGAGAATTTTTGTTTTCTGTATGTTGAAGTGTAATCCATACTGAAGGCTTTTGTCTTGGATCTTCATCAATACGTGCTTCTAGTCTTGTTCACTTTGAAAAAGCAAGATTGTGTCATCTGCATAATGTAGGTTGTTAATGAGTCTTCCTCCAATCCTGATGCCCAGTTCTTATTCCTGTAGTCCAGTTGCTCTGATTATTTGCTCAGCATACAAATTGAATAAGTATAAAGATACATCCCTGAGACACACCTTTCCTGACTTTAAACTGCACAGTATCCCCTTGTTCTGTTAGAGTGAGTACTTCTTGATCTATATACTGGTTCCTTACAAGCACAATTACGTGTTCTAGAATTCCTGTTCTTTGCATTGTTATCCTTACTTAGTTATGGTCCACACTGTCAAGTGCCTTTGTGTCATCAGTAAAACACAGATAAACATCTCTCTGGTATTCTCTGCTTTTAGCCAGGATCCGTCTGACATCAGCAATGATAGCCCTGGTTCCATGTCCTCTTCTGAATCTGGCTTGCATTTCTGGCAGTTCCTTGTTGAGGTACTGCAGCAGCCACTTTTGAGTGATCTTCTGCCAAATTGTACTTGCATTTGATATTGATTATATTGTTCAATATTTCTGCATTGGATTGGATCACCTTTCTTAGGAATAGGCATGAACGTGTATCTTTTCCATTTGGCTGACTAGGTGCTGTCTGCCAAGTCTCTTGGCATAGATGAGTGAGTGCTTCTAGTGCTGCATCCATTTGTTAAAGCACTTCAGTTGGTCTTCTGTCAGTTCCTGGAGCCTTTTTTTTTTTTTTTGAAAATACCTTCAGTGCAGCTTTGACTTCTTCCTTCATTACCATTGGTTCCTAATCATATGCTACCTCCCCAAATGGCCGAACATCAACCATTCTTTTTGAGATCATGACTCTGTGTATTCTTTCCATCATCTTTTGATGCTTCCTGCACTGTTTAATATTTTCCCCTTAGTATTGTAACTCCAGGCTTTAATTTCTTCTTCAGGTCTTTCAGCTTAAGAAATGCTGATTGTATTCTATCTCTAGATCTTTGAACATTTCACTATAATACTTTGTCTTCTCAAGCTGCCCTTCAAAATCTTGTGTTTAGCTCTTTAATCGATCATTTCTTCCTTTTGCTTTAGCCAGTTGTTTGTACTGTGGGGGCCTGCGTGTTTTTGTGATGCCAGAAGCTGTGCCACCAGTATTCAAATGCCAGCAGGGTCACCCCTGGTGGAAAAGTTTCAGCTGAGCTTCTAGAATGAAACAAACTAAGAAGAGGGACCTGATGATGTACTTCTGAATATTAGCCAGTGAAAACCTTCTGAATGTCAGCAGAATATTGTCTGATACAGTGCTGGAAGATGAGCCCCTCAAACTGGAGGGCACTCAGGAGGTGACTGGGGAAGAGTGCTCTCCTGAGTAGAGTTGACCTTCATGACATGAAGAGAGTCAGGCTTTTGGGACCTTCCCTTTGCTGATGTGGTGTGATTCAAAATGAGATAAAAGAGCTTCAAATATCCATTAATAATCAGAATGTGGAATGTATGAAGTATGAATCTAGGAATATTGAAAATAGTAAAAAATAGTGAGCTGAAATGGACTGGTAGTGACCATTTTGAATTGGATAGTCATATGGTCTGATATGCCGGGAATGAAAACTTGAAGAGGGAATGGTATTATATTCATTATCAAAATAATATTTCAAGGTCTACCCTGAAGTACAGTGCTGTGAGTGATAGGCTGAAATCTATACTTCTACAAGAAAGACCAGTTAATATGTCTATTGTTCAGGTACTACACAACCACCAGTCAAATAATGAAGAAACAAGATTTTTTACCAACTTCTGCAGTGTGAACTTGATTAAACATACCATCAAGATGCACTGATAATTACTGGTAATTGGAATGCAAAAGTTGGAAATAAAGAAGAAAGATCGGTAGTTGGGAAATACCTTGGTGATGGAAACAATACTGGAGATTGCACGATAGAATTTTGTGAGATCAACGACTTCTTCATTGCAAATCAACAGCATGAAAAGCAACTATATACATGGACCTCACCAGATGGAATACATAGTAATCAAATCAGCTACATCTGTGGAAAGAGATAATGGAAAGCTGAATATCATCAGTCAGAGAAGGCCAGGGGCTGACTGCGGAAGAGACCCATCAATTGGTCATTTACAAATTCAGGTTGAAGCTGAAGAAAAATCAGAACAAGTCCATGAGAGCTGAAGTACAACCTTGACTGTATCCCACCTAAATTTAGAGACCATCTCGATAAAAGACACCAAGGGCATCACCATACGTGAAGAAAGCAAGAGGTCATTAGAAAGGAAAGAAAGAAAAGACCAAAATGGGTGGCAGAAGAGACTCTAAAACCTTCCAAAATTGATTTGCAGATTCAGTGCAAATTTTATCTAAATCCCAGCTGGCTTTTTTTATTTCTTTTTTTGCTAAAGAGGCTGCTCCTAAAAATTCGTATAGAAATGTGGGAGACACAGAATAGCCAAAACAGTTGTGAAAAAAGTAAAAATGGTAGGGGTCTCAAATTTTCAGTTTTCAAAACATTACAAAGCTATGATA
Source organism: Heterohyrax brucei (assembly GCA_028571685.1). Classification (NCBI taxonomy): domain Eukaryota; kingdom Metazoa; phylum Chordata; class Mammalia; order Hyracoidea; family Procaviidae; genus Heterohyrax; species Heterohyrax brucei. Next base: position 78,479,594 of record CM053140.1, on the reverse strand, counting down.
ATCAAGACTGTGTGTCACTGGCATAGGAATGGACACATGGATCAGTGAGGAGAGCTGACAGTTGATAAATAAGCCCTTACATTTATAGACAGTTGGTTTTCAACAAGGGTGTGAAAACGTGGGGGGAAAGAAAAGTCTTGTCAGCAAATGGTGCTGGGACAAGTAGATATCTACATGTAAAAGAATGAATTTGGGTCCCCTACCTCATATTATATTTTTTTAAAAAAAGGACTGAAAATGTATCATAGGCCTAAATGTAAGAGCTAAAATGATAAAATTTGTAGAAGAATATAGGTTTAAATCTTTGTGACCTTGGATTGTACAGCAGTGTCTTGGATGTGGCACCAAAAGTAACAGCAGTAAAAGAAAAAACAAACAGTTAAATTGAACTTTATCACAATTTAAAAAAAAGTACTGTCAGGAAGTATTTACAAGTGATACCCAGTAGAACCTGAGGAAGCGAGAACCTGTGTAAGGCAGAAACCTGTCAGGGAAAGATGCTAGAATATTTTCCACTCTAAATCTCTGAAAACGAAAACCTCCTAGACACAGACATTGCAGATGCCAGTAAGACCACTCTATTTTTACAGGGTAATGCCTAATAGGACCCCTTGCCATCGTTTCTGACTCAGCAACCCTATAGGACAGAGTAGGACTGCCCAGTAGGGCTTCCAAAGATTCAAGCTGCCGACCTTTTGATTAGCATCTGAGCTAACTGGGGCTCCAGTGCCTAATAGGATCCTGAAAATGAAGGGGGAAAAGTGCTCCATGTCAGTTTTGAAAGAGTGGCTTACCATTCTCTGGACTACATTTGCAGATAGGACATTTAAGAAAAACGTGGGTACTTGGGAAGAATGAGAAACCATGGTGCATCAAGAATATCAAAATTAAACAGCTTTCAGCAGAATGTAAATGGAATGAAAAAGCTTGGAAAATGAGAGCAGTTTACGAAGAGTTTTTCTAAGTAAACTCAACAATAGCATGAAAAAACAAAATCAAAGCATTATTTCGTTTATTTCACAATGCCACTTATCATTGGTCACTGCTCCTGTCTGATATTAAAATATGGTGTTTTGCACCATCCACGATATCAGTCCTGTGATCTCTAGCTAATGGCATTATCTAAAATAATGACATAAACTACAGGAACCTGTTGCTTCAAAAAGTGATTGTCAACATTGGGATGTGCAAGATGGCACCAACGGTTTTGGGGAAAATCAGTGTCCCTGACGCAATTTCATTTCTTAAGCAATCAATCAAAATGATTAAGAAATAGTAAGAAAATGCTTTAAGAACTGTGGTTTCTTATTTGACAGGGGTAATAGTATACAAAATGAAAGTTATAGAGCCTACTACATCATGCAGATTCAGGACACAATAGATGACGTTGATAGTGGTGTTTCAGAAAATAGGGCCAGTGCTGTATTTCTGTTGATACAGATGAAGAAACTGCCATGGAAATGGGCAATATAAACCTGCAAGAAAATGTAGAGTCAAAACTGAAAGGTGACAGTAATGAAGATGATGAAGACTTACTGTTGGAAAAGCCTGAGCCCTGAAGTCAGACATTCAGCTCTATAAAAAAGTTAAAGAAGACCAAGGATTTTTGATATGGGTGTGGCCTTAGAAATTTGTCTCATTAATGTAACCAGAAAACCAAAACTGAACAGTTGATGTTCGATATTTTTTATTAAAAAATGAATTCTATTTATATCTTTGCTTGACTAGTATATGTACATAATTTGGATAAACATGCAAATGATAGAAGATGGTTTAGCTTCTTTTCCAGTGCTATAAAATTGAAAAGAAACACTACCTGGGTGTGCATGAGACATGATTCTAAACAGAAAACAATCGAAAAGTGCTTAAACCTCAGCCTTTCAAAGATGGAAAATTTGCAAGACCTGGAAAAACAAAGTAGTCCGTTGAGTTCTAGCTCTTCCTGCTTTTGCTGTGTCTGATGAGAGACCAGTATCCAGAGATCAAAGGTGCCGTGGTGGTGCAGCGGTAAGTGCTTGGCTGCTGAAGGAAAAGTTGGCAGCTGACACCTCACCAGGCACTCTGTAGGAGAAAGACCTGTGCGTCTGCTTCCATAAAGATTACAGCCAGGAAAACCCTATGAGACAGTTCTCCCCCATTCTGTAAGGGCACTCTGAGTCAAATCAACTTTGTGATAGTGGGTTTTGGTATCTAGAATACAAGGAACCTTGCTGGTGCAGCAGTTAAATGCTTGGCTGCTAACCAAGAGATTGGCAAGTTGAACCTATCCAGTGCCATTGCTGGAGAAAGACCTGGCGACTTGCTTCCATAAAGATTATAGCCAAGAAAGCAGTTTTACTCTGTCACATGGGTCACTGTGAGTGAAAAACTGACTTGAGGGCATTCGACAATAGCAAATCCAGAATACATAAAGAATTCATACAACTCAAGAAGAAGACAACAGACAACCAATTAAAAACTGGGCAAAAGATTTGAATAGACATTTTTCCAAAAAAGATGTTCAGGTGGCTAGTAAATGGGAAAATATGCTCAACATTATTAGTTAGGGAAGTGCAAACCAAAACCACAACAGGATACCGTTAGGATGGTTTAAATAAAAAAGTCAGACACTAAGAAGTACTGGCAAAGATGTGGAGAGACATTGGCACCCTCATACACTGCTGGTGGGAATGTAAAATGGTGCAGCCATTTAGGAAAATCAGCTTGGGATTTCCTCAAAAAGTTTAACAGAGTTGCCATAGGACTCAGCAGTTCATCTTCTAGGTATATACAGAAGAATAATGAAAACATATGTCCACACCAAAACTTGTACATGACTGTTCATAATATCCCCAAAGAGGAAACAGCTCAGATGGCCATCACTTGATGAATAGGTAAACAAAATATAGTATACCCTACAATGGGATACCATTCAGCCATAAAAAGAAATGAAGTTCTGAAACATGCTACTCTGTTAGTGAGCCTGAAGAACATTGTTAAATGAAAGAAACCAGACATTCACAAAGGCCATATGTGTTATAATTCCATTTATATGAAATGTTCAGAATAGGCAAAGACACAAAGTAGAGCAGTGGTTGCTGAGGGGTGTCAGAAAATGGGGAGTGACCACTAAGAGTAAGTAGTAGTTTTTGAGGAGTGACAGAAATATTCTGGAATTAGGTAGTGGTGATAGTTGTACCCGTCTAAATGATGTAAAAATCACTGAATTTTACACTCAGAGAAATGTGGTTCGTTCTTATCTCTGCCAGATTCTTGCCTGATGAAGATCTAGAGCTGAGCGGTGAACTGCAGCCATCCACTGGAGTTCTCTCAGCTCTTGGTGGGAAGTACAGGATATTTCTGTGGCCATGACTGTTATCCGGGGGATTGAGGGGCACATACCTGTATGTGACATGTTTCAAGTTGTGTCTGATCTGGGAGATGCTTCTCTTCCTTTTGCATACTAGTTGCTCTCAGACGTTACGGCCACTTATGGAAGCCTAGTGGCACAACAGACTGGTGAGCAAAAGGCCAGCAGTTCCAACCCACAGTGGCTCTGTGGGGGAAGAATTTGGCAGTATGCTTCTGTAGAGACTTACAGGCTTGGGAATCCTATGGGGTGACTGCGAGTCACAATCAGCTGGATGGCAGTGGGTTTGGTTTTTGTTTTTTTGTCTGCTGTTGTCTCCCTTAACATTTTCCCTGTGCTGTTTGTGTGTTCTGTCTTTGCAGTGCGGATGGGGAAGTGAAGCACTGTGTGATCTACAGCACTGCACGGGGCTATGGCTTTGCAGAGCCCTACAACCTGTACAGCTCGCTAAAGGAGCTGGTGCTGCACTACCAGCAGACGTCCCTTGTTCAGCACAACGACTCGCTCAACGTCAGGCTTGCCTACCCTGTCCACGCACAGATGCCCTCACTCTGTAGATAAGAGGGGATGGGCAGAGAGGTGGCTCTCTAGCATTCTTTTCTACAGTTTTTATTAGACTATGAGGGCATTCTTTCTACGTAGACTGCTTGTTTTGCACAAGAAGTGATTCTGTGAATGTGGAGACCGAGCAGCAGCCCACCAGGGCAGGGGAAGAAGGAATTTGAGTTCCCTGGTACTCAGCTGGGTCACTGCACTGACATACTAAGCTGGAAGCAGATGTTGTTTTTAGGAAAGTCTGATTTATTGGGTTTTTTGTTTAGTTTAGCCAGTCACTCTCACACAGAATACATTAGGTTTGGGTGGGGGTTATTGGGACCCTCTGAAGAATCCATGTCTTCTTTTGGTCTCTGAGAGCGCAGCAGAGGCATGGCTGTGTTGAGAGCCCTGTCTTCATTCTGGCAGGCTGTCTAGGAAACATGCAAACCCCCCTGCCATCCCCCACTGCCCCTCAGAAAAAGAAAGAGAAAAAGAAGGCTGTCTTGGTTCTGTGGTAGCATGGAATTTGGTGAAAAAGACAACCAAGGGAAAACGGGGAAACTCGAGATTTCATTTAAAGACTGTAAGCCAAGGGGAGGACACCTTCAGCTGAAGGCGCTTTTTTTCTTACCAACATAACTTAGGCTTCAGCAGCCTCTAGCTCCTCTCTTTAAAGAGGCATTATGTGTAGAAGCCAAATGGACCCACCAAAACAATGTTTGTTGCTGGACTAAGGCCTGAAAGGAGAAGGTGGCACTAGTACCCAAACGCACACTTCTATACCAAAACTTGAAAACAAAAGGAAAACTAGAATGTGTGAGTTTTTGCAAACACTAAAATTGGTCAGTACAACTCCTTCTGCTTTGCCCTTGTTTCTCAGAGATGAGAAATAGTGTTCTTTTTGTGGAAATGGTGAGCTTTGAATTATAAAAGAAAGTGGGTGCTTTTGTGGTGTTTCCTTAGTCTAAAGAATGATTTGTTGTTTGAAACCTTTGTAATTTGTCTGTATGAGTAAAGAAAAGGTGCAATCCGTGCTTTTAGGTGACTTGAATATACCAGATAATGATTTAGAACAACATTCTTACATGTGCTTCCTCCAGTTTAAAGGCCCTGCAGAAACAGTAAACATGGCTTAATTTCTCTGTGTCTCTTCCTCCTCTGCTGGCTAGGACTGAGAGAACCCTAGGAGGGTAAGGCTGTCACAGGAGGGGCAAGTTGTGGTCAGGGATTCAGTAAGGCGCAGCCCAGGAAGTCCTGGAGTCTGGGGTGAGGGTCTGCCCGCAGAAGCACATTGTCCATCTGCTTCCATCCAGTGGTTTCTGGAGTTGGTGCAGGAAGAGAAGAGGGTGGCTTCAGTTAAAGCCATCTAGAAGCTTTTCTCTTGGCCTTTTTCTTTGATCCTGCTATTAAGACAACATGCAGTCCGTCCTCATGCTCCACTGGCCCTGATTTTAGGCCAGGAATCTTGTGCTCCATGTGGTTCAAGCCTTCTAGCAGAGTGAAACCAGGCAAATGGAGTAGGGGCGGGCATCTCCTCACGTCTGCAGTACACCCCACCCCCCTTTGTCAGCACTCATTTGACAAAGAGTCCATCTGTCTCTGAGCCAATCCTGGGGCCATAATAGGCTCAGAGTGAGTCAGCTGTTTGAGCCCGAAGCTGTGCAGTCAGGCATCCTGGCTAAGCTTGAAAGGCAGTGCCTGGATCTTGATGCAGAAGGCTTACGGCTAGGGAAGCTCTGGTTAGGGGGGTAGAAAAAAACAAAACACCGCCTTCACTGAGCATTTAGCTTGGTGATGAAGCCTAGAATGGACCATGAAGTAGCAATAGATGTGGGTTAAAATTTTCATAAAAAATTGTTATTAGTGATAAGGCTGGGAAGGAAGGAGCATATCTTTGGCTCTTCCTTGGTTAAATTGCTGTTTCAGGGTTGGGTCAGAGACAAATGAACCCCAACTCAGTGTCACTTCTCTGATGTAAGCCCTTGACTGACAGCCAGCCAGCCAGCTGCGCAGCCTTCCCCTTAAATTGTCAGATTGAAATTTCCTTGGAAGTTTCGCCAGGTGATGCCAGACTATAGGGTAGCTATGAGTCAGAACTGACTTGATGGCACTGGGTTTTGGTTTGGCCAGGCTAGTTGTTGCTTAGCAAATGTGAGTCGCCTTGTGCCTGCTACTGAAGATGCTGAAGATTGGATGCAAAGACTCCTTTCTGGTACTAAATGTCTTTCTTAAACCAAAATGGGCATAAGGATATATGCCTGTAGTGTTGGACGTTGTGTTGGCACCTTACAAGGTAGATACTGCAGCGGGTAGCCGCAGAGCAAGCACCAATTATTATCTACCCTGGCTGGCTTGTGGAGAAGGGCTGCTTTTTATTTCCCATCCTACATTCCTTTACTCAGTTTTTTCTTTCCTCTTTTTCTAGTTTATTGCTTTGTGGGATCTAAGACCCAGGGAGCCTTTGAGAAATTGGAAGCTGTCTTTTCTGACCATGGCCACATGATTTGCTTGACACTGAGCCAGTGGAAAAATGGCAAAGAGGCCAGCCTAGTAACCACTGAGGGGTGTGTGTGTGTGTGTGTGGTGTGTGTGTGGTGGGGCAGTGTGTGCTCCTTTGCCCCATAGTCTTGGGAGCAGGTCTGAGTCTACCTCTGTATCCTGTCCCATGATCTGGGCCCTGGGACTATCCCTCTTGGCATCTTAACCACAGCCCCCCTGAGGCAAAAGGTAAGGGGACAGACCAGAGCAGAGCTCACTGTGGAGGCAGATCTTAAGAGTTGAAGGAGGGGCTCAGTGTTCTCTTGGGTAGGGAAACCACCCACCAATACGGAAGCAGCTGAAGGATGGCTGGGCACAGGTCTTAACAGTGCACTCTTCCACCGTGCCAGAGATGCCAAACCTTGGCCACAGTGCAGGCCTGTGTCCTGGCTGTGACCTTATCACTGTCTGGTGAAAACTGAGGGCTTCCTAATATACCGTTCTCTCCAAAACCTTGGTGGAACTTACTCCTTGCTCCCTGGGTCTTTGGACTTCATCTGCTTTGAAGAAGCTTTGAGAGCCAATGTGATGTCTTCCATGGATCTCCTCTTATTGGTGCAGACCAGCCTCTCGGGACAAGAAGAGGATCTGGGTAATCTCTGGTTTCCAACATGGTCTCTGCTGCCAGTTAACATCCCAAAGTAGGCCTCTGTGAGGCTTCAGTGGCCTCAGAAGCTGGAGGGTTTAAGTGGAAGCCTAGCTGGGCTCTCTGCTGCCAACTGCTCAGCCTTGCTTTAGCTCCAGCCACTTGTGACAGACAACCTCGTTTCCGTACAAATTCCAGCATGTGATGTTGGTGCCCTGTTCTTGTGACAAACCTGTTCTGTTGTCTTTGATGGTAGTAAAAAAAAATTCATGTAGTTTATGTAAAAATACCTAATTCACAAGGAAGCCAACTTTGTGTCTTGTGTTGGGACAGTTCATAATGTAGTTCCTAGACCACTTTTGCAAATTGTTCTTGTCACCAGGTGTGTTCAGACATTGCTGTGCAGTTGTGGGGGAGGGTGGGAGGAAGGTGAGGGAGGTACTTTTTGGTCTTTTTGTTTACCTTCCCCAAGAGGGGACAGTTTGGCCAACTTGCTCCAGTAATGCAATAAAGACATTGCAATAAAGCACCTTTTTTGGCTCGTGTGATGGTGGCTTGGGCTGGGGACTGGGGAGCTAGCATATTAAAAAGCCCTTGAATCTCCCAAACCGGCTCTCTTAGCAGCACAAAAGACTGGTCTTTGCAATGAACTGGAGCTATAAGAGGTTTTCCTCTGCTTTCCAAGAAGAGAAAGTCAGCCCTAACAGGCATGATGCCGGAGTCCAGTCCATTCAGCAAAGGACACAGGGAAACTCAGAAACTGAGTCTGGGAAAGTTAGAGCTGAGAGTTGTTTCCTGACCAGCCTACCTATTCCCAATTTTTAGCAAGCCTAGTTGACTGGTTTTCGTCACCTCTTTTTCCCACATTCTACCCTGGGAGGGGTGGGGCAGGCAGAGGGAATGGATTCAGGTCTACTCTTGTTGCCACGGGCCCTTGTCACTCTCTGGCTTTGTGCTTGGTTGCAGTTCCTACCTGCTGGGAATATAGCAAACGGATGAAAACTTCCAGTTGCACAAACCTTGTAAATTTAGTTGCAAGGGATGTTGTGACTCTCAACCATGTCTCTCAGGCTCCAGCTAGCTATGCGCTCAATTACGAGACTGGGTAGGGGAGCCACCATCTGTCTAAATGACCTTCCCTATGCCTCCCTAACAGCCTCCTTCCCGAGGCTGTTCAGCTACACAGCATCCCCAGGGGCACTGCTAGGAATGGGGGGGGGGGGGTGTTTGCTCTCTTGATTTCCTAGAGTTGAGAGATCCTGTTTCTAGGCCTGCCAACTAGGTCATCCAATTTCCTGTCTCCAGCCAGTTCTCTTTTTCTAAACTCCACCTGCTGGTTGAATGACCTGGGGGAGGTTATGGTGCTTGGGTTTGCATAGGCACTCAGACTGTTGACAGAGAAGAGGTTGGTTGGCTGTCAGTTCCCTTGCCTTCCTACTGCCAAACCTACAGACCTACTTACATCCACACACCTCCTCACCCCTTTAAATTACAGAAGGTAGCCCCCTCCCCAACTAAAGCCAGTGCTACCTGTATTTTGAATCCTATTTTCTCCCGCCATCTCAGGAATTCCACATGATCTATCAATTCTTTTGCTGTTTCCTCCCAACTTGATCATCCCCATTGACATTTACACAAGATTGGATGTCTCTCATTCTACTCGCCAATCCTCAGTCCCAGATCCTCTTATCTCATTTCTCTCCTTTAAACTTTTAAAAGAGTTGTCTAAATTTGTCTTAAGCATTTCAGCACAGATTTCACAACTACCTGGAACTGCCCTTCGTGCTGTCTTCAGTAACTGTTGCCACTGACCCCTCCCACCATGAAAAACTGTTTGGCTCTATGACAGCTCATTTCATCTCATTTTCTGTTCCTTTTGAGTCAGGCCCACCACCTGCCCTCTTCTCCTTTATGCTTTGTGCCCAGGCACTTGTAGCCACACCCCGACTCTACTGGACGGCAGCTCATATTCAGCATATTAAATGCAGGTCACCCCCAGGCCCAGTTCTCTTGTACTGTTTTATATTTCAGTGAGTGGAAATACAATCCATTTGCCCATTTAAGTCTCTGCTTCATGTCTACATAAAACCCATCACTAAACCCTGTCATGTATACCCTCTAAATAGCACTCAAGTATATCACTTCTCTCCACCTTCACTGCTTCACCACTGTTACCTTGATGCTGGGAGGCTTCCCTTCTTCCATCCTGCTCCCCCAGAATCTATTTTCATCATAGAAGCCATCTTTTCAAAGTAAGTGTCTGAATATTCCCATTGCTCTTGGGATACATTACAAAATCCTTAAAATGGTCTGGCTCCTCCCAGTCTCTCTAGCTTCATCTCATATCATTTTGACCTGAGTTCAAGGACCACTTCCTTTGGAAAGCCTTTCCTGATCCCTAGTCTAGGTCAGGTGCTTTTGTTATGCTACCATGTTCTCCCTCTCCACCCTGACCAACCTATGTTCATCCTCTAATTTTCTGACCATAAGATGAATGTCTGCCTCTCCCATGACTCAGTGAGAAGGGTTCATGTCTCCTGTTCATCCTTTTATCCTTAGGCTAAGCACACACTGGGCACTGAGTCAGTTTTTGCTGAATGATTGAAATTTAAATCCAAGCATCTGACCACTGTACCACTTCCCTTTGTCCTTCCAATTCACCCTCTCCCAGCATCTCTACTAGTCTTAGTCTACAGCTTCGCATTCTTCCCTGTCTAGCCTGGACCTACGAGCCTCGTTGATTTAATGTTGCTAACACTACAGTCTATGTTTAGGCTTCCCAGCATCTGGCCCAATTTTAGGGATTTCTCCAGTGTGTGTCCCCCATTAGGAAGCAGGACCTCATCTCTCTCTGCTGCAGAGCACCGAGGGGGCTCAGGCACCTAGTCAGGGCTTGGCTGAACAGATGTTCTCACCTAGTACTTTGAATTTGAGCAAGTGATGCCAACAGGAAGGGATGAGATGAGAAGCTTTATGACAGGGGCCAGAGGTAGAGGGACCCTGTCCAGAATGCTGCTGCTTCCTGCCTTCTCTCTATCACTTAACGCTCCTTTCTGGAGCTGGTTTTGTGGTCTCCTCAGTCTCATGAACTACCTCATATCCTCTTACATAGCCTTTGTCTGCCTACAAGTTAACTGGATTCAACTTTTGTTACTTGCAACAAAGACTATGACAGATAGAGACCCTTAACCAGGAAGTGCCCAGTTCCAGATCACTGCAGTTGCCCCTTTTCCAGTCCACTGTCCAGGCCTACAGATGCCTGAGTTGTGCCAAGACAACTTTCAGACCTGTGGTCTCTCAGAGGAGTGGTTGAGATTTTGAGCTCTGGCATCAGAATGCTTGAGTTCGAATCCTGGCTTCATTTTGGGCCAATTATTTAAGGTTACATTACTTCAATTTCTTCATCTGTAAATGGGTTGATAATAACTACTTCATCAAGTTATGTGAGGAATAAATAAATATGTACAAGGAGCTTAGAAGAGTTTGAAAAGGAGCTTGAAAAGTTAGTTATTATTGCTGCTAGTTGGTCATTCTGTTTGAGTCAGCTCTCATTTCCATCGTTAGTATTTCAAACCCTCTCCCCCTTATTCACCACTCTCAAAGGCCACACCTTCTCTTTCACAGAAAATGGGACCATCAGACAAAAACCCCTTCAACTGCCTGCTACCGAAGCTGCAAGCCCCTTTACCATGGTCACCAGGAATAGGGACTTGCCACTTACCTCTTCCCAGTCTCTGGTTCAGGATTATTATCTGCCACTTCAACTCTCTCTTCACTGCCCCTCACTGCTCTACTCCAGCCAGGGGTCTCGGGCCTTCCCCTTGTTCTGCATGTTCCCAGTACCGCCCACATCTATGCCTATGGCCACAAGGATCATGTAGTTGCTGATGGCTCCCCAATCTAAGTGTCTAGCTCCTCTCACCTTCTCGCCTTCCTTCCTCAGACTGGTATTACCTCACAAACGCTGTCCTCCTTCAGACCGCCATAGACTGTTAACTACATCGCTTTCTCTGTGGTCTGCCACTCCACTCCAGTCTCTGCACTGCAGCCAGTCATCTTCCGAAACCTCAAATGTTATCATCTCATTTCCTTGCAGTTACCTTTCAGAAACACCACACTCCCCAGAGGCAAACCCCTGTCCACGGTTTCTCCAGGGAAACACCACTGGCACTTGGGGCAGCTGCTCTGTGCCCACCCCCTCCCCCAAATGTCTCCTTGTGAAAAGAAAAAACAAAGCCCCACAAAACAGATAATGGTGATGGTTGCACAACATGGATACAACTAATTGTATATGTAAAAAATGTTGAAACGGTAAACTTTTTGTTGATAAGCAAAAAGCAGTAACAGCCATATCCCCACATTTTTAACCCCATAAAGCGGCAGTTCCTTTCTCCTATGAGTTGCCGCAGGCTCTGCCCCCCTCCTCCTTCACCTAGGGATCTCACACACATACTTCCACGCAGATTCTGACAGTTTACGCACGACACTCATTCCAGTCCTCCCCCTGGAACCCTCCTGACAGCATCCTGTTACCTGCATGTCCAATACCCATCAGCAGGCCCTGGGTCTGCTGCCAGTGAATGTCTGAAGAGGAAGAAGGAAGTTGAAGAGGGAACTTGGAAGCTAAGGGCTCTGTAAGAGTGGGCAGAACATGCCCTCTGGCGGCCACAGCCTTCTTGTGCGGAGTGACCTAGAGCAGTGGATGCATGAGTTATCCAGGGGCATTTTCCTGTCTCCAGGCCCCCTGTAGCTGATTCTTCAGACTCAGACACTGGATTCTTGGGCAGTTGGCACAGGAAAGCAGTTTTGCAGGCTCTGCATCACCATGGGGGACTCTTCTAGCCTTGGCACCCACTGCAGCCCAGCTCCCTACTATGGGACACCACTTTGCTCTCCCAATACCTTGCAGTGCTATACATAATTGGCCCCTCCTGCGATCCACACCATCTATCCAACCAGCCACTGGGGCAATTCTAGCTACTAGGGGCTGCACACCTTAGCTATGTCTATCCCAGGTACTGAGGACAACCTAACAACAGCTCAGAACACTAAAGACTCAGTATGCAATTTTCTGTTCTCATCTTACATGACTTCAGCATTTTAACAGGTTAATTTTGCCCTCCATTTAAAAACTCTTTCATTTTATAATTCTCTTCTGCTTCTTCAGAAAGTCTGTGCGTGTGTGTGTGTCTGTCTTAAATGTTAAGTGTTCACTGATATATTACTATTGAAACTTCTCCAATTTCCTATCTTCAGTGTAGATTTCCTACTGACTTCCAAATCCATACTTTTGGCCAGCCCATAAATACTTCAAACTAAAAGAGCTAATTAAACTCTTTACCTCTCTCAATTTGTCCTCAATATTTCTTGGCTAAGAGGCACACCAAGTTAGCAAGAAGCAAGTTCTTAAATTCTGGAGTCAAGGGGGGCTCAGGTTCTAACACCAGCTCTGCCCAAACTTGTGAGACCATGAGGGAGTTACTTCATCTCTGAAAATGTGAACTGCCTCATCTATGAAGCAGGAATGTTAGCTGTTACATGGCTTTCTCTACATCTCTGTCATTTTGGGGAGACCTCTAGGCCCACTCCTACTTTGAATTACTTTTGGTTTTTTTGACTGTATCATGCTATATGCAGTGTTCTTTATCTGAACTTTCTTTTTTTGAAACAACCTCCACCTGGCTATCCCGCAGCGAACTACTACCTATCACCTGTCTGTCACGTTTCAGCTCTGACATCACAGTCTCTGGGAAGCCACGCTTGGTTAGCAGTCCCTCTTCTGAGAGTGGAAACTGTCGTCACCACTATGATGCCAGCAGTATCAGGACCTAGACTACATGTGTTGAATGGAGAAAAGATGAAAGCCAAAGACATCAGGATGGTTTCTGGGAGCTTGTATTACACAGGTCTCAGTGCAAGAAACATCAGACAGCTGTTAGGTTTGTTTTAAAAACTCCTCAGATGCCACTGATAAGTCCTGGTATTTCTGAGGGCCTCCTGGTTCTTGGCCTCTCTGGAGCCAGCAGGGCCGAGGCTCCTGGGTGTGTGGACAGCCTCTGCATGGAGCATCCTGCTTACTGTCACCTGAGGCATCAGGCACTTTGGTGATGCTAAGGGCCGCTTCCGGCTCCTCTTTCTCTACTTGTAGACACCCAGGCTCCCACAGCCAGCTTTGGCTAGGAACCTTGCAAGGTGAATGGGCCAGTCCAGGGACATCAGGTAGCTGTGACTTCCCCTCCTGCCTGGGAGACAAGTTCTCAAGGTGGGCTGGAACTGTGGTTTCCACATCCTGGGGGCTGGCTGACCCAACTTCCATCGTTGCCTTTCTACCTGGGGATGCTGTATCTGGGCCCTCAATAACGAATTTCCAGGGCCATGGGCTTAGCTCCCCAGGGGTGGAAGAAGTGTCTGAGCAACTGGTGGGGAGGAGTCCTAAAGAGCTCGGACAAAGTGCTGTTAGTGCCTGGGTGTGGAGGCGCTGGGCCTTCCAGCAGCCTTCAGTGGGGATGGGGTCTGTGGGTCCAGCCCTCCCCAGGCTGGGGGCTGGTGAGGAAGTGACAGCAGACTCCCCAGAGGCTTTCATGCTCCCAAGCCTCCTCTGGGGGGTACTGGGGCTTTCTATTCTGGGAGGCCCCAGTGTAACCCCTGTCAATAGGTCTGGGGCCACTGGGCCCTGACTCTTGGGGTCAGTGGGCAAGAAGGCATCCTCTACCCCACTCTCTGCTCCCCTGAGGGGTAGACTCTGGCCCAGTTCTGGGCTAGCTGCTGAGCTCAGCTCCCGTGCATCCTTACTGTTTCCAGGCCCCTCATCAGTCTCATCCTCTGAGGAGTCCACCTCCCGGATGGCTTCTTGCTTCTGCAGTGATTCTCTCCGTTCAGCACGGTCCTGCCGGAGGGTACCGAGGGCCCAAGAGGGAGCAGGCTGCAGCACCCCCTTCCCAGAAAGGGTTCCCTTCCCAGACAGCACACTCCTGGTTCCAGCTACCTCCAGAGGGCTGACTTCCCTGGAGGCGAGTTCCTTCTTTAGCTCAGGGTGTGGCAGGTCAAGGCTGTGCTTGTGAGAGGCGGTGAGCTTCTTCTCAGAAGTGGCCAGCGCAGCTGCCAGTTTCTCAGCTGACTGGACCCTCTTAAGCAGTGGTGAGCGGGGAGGCTCCACACTCTTGGGGCGTGAGAGCTGCCTGCCTAGGGGAGGTGACGAGTGAAGCTTGGTGGAGAAGGCCTGAGCCCCATGGCCAGAAAGGGGGGATGGAGAACGTTGGGGTGAAGGTGCTGGTGGCGGGGGAGACGGCGTGTGAGCCAGTGGTGACAGAGGAATGCTGCCTGCTGACTTGCGCCGCGGAGAGCGGTACTGGCGCTGGAGCTTGGGTGCCAGACCATGCAAGGAGCTGGGCCGTGTGTGTCCAGAGCCAGCTGGGGAACTGGGCACACTGGAGCTGGGGGAGCTGCTCTGTGATGAATTTCCTCCCACTTTGCACAGACAGACGGATACACAGACAAGGACAGAGTAGCGTCAGCTGCTATAAGTGACCAAGGGGCAAGACAGGGTCGAGCCCTGGAATGCCCCAGGGTTGCCAAGGTTGCCCGACCAGTGCCCCAGGGCCCAGGTTATGGAAACAAAGTCAATTCCCCATCCCCATCACCTCCCCAAGACTGCTGTTCAGGGGGTGGGCTGTGAGAGAAGCACAGAAGGGCAGGCAACTCCTACCTCCCAGGGATTGTTTCTGTGACCTGCAGAGACCCTTCATACCTGAATGCACAACATCAGGGGTCAACCGGTAGCTCTGAGTGGGGGATCGTGGGGAGAGGCTGTGGCTGTGTGTGGGCGAGCCTGACCCACTCTCCCCTGATGATAAGGAGCGGTTGAGGGAAGACAGGCTGCGGCTGGTATGGAGCAGGGACGCCTGCTTGGTGATCTTCCGGAACAGGGAGCTCCTTTTCCTGTTGCAGAAGGTAGGCCAGAGGTGATCTGGCATGTATACACTGGGCCCAGGAAGCCCAGCACACACTGGCTCCAGGGTGGTCTGGACCTGACCCTCTGGGCTAAGGCTGGCTCACCTCTCTTGCCCGTCCTTGCCCCGGCTCCGCTTGTTCCTTCGGGCCATCTTGGCCTTGTAGCTGCCCCTCCGGGCTGGTCCTACTTTAATGGATGTGTTCTCCAGGGGGGTTGTTGAAATGGACACCTTGTTTCCACTCTGGGGAGCACAGCGTGAGGACGAGGCTGAAGCAGTGGCTGTTATCTTTGCCTCTGCCCCTGCCCCTGGGAATCGGGACACCACAGTTCCAGCTGTAGCCCTGTACCAGAAAGTCTGAACCACAGACTATGAAATGGCTCTGGATCCCCAGAGTGGTCCTGGCTGAGGAAGGTAAAAAGAGACTCACCTGTCCCCTTTTCCAGTCCTACTCACAGCTCGGAAGGACCCTACACCTTGGTCAGGGAGGGTGCTGTCTTCCAGAGAAAACCCCGTGCTGTGGCTGCACTCAGTTCTGTGTGTACATGCCTCTGTCCTCAGTGAGCCCAGCTGTCCCCACTCCCCGCACGGTCAGAGCATGGTGCATGGCCATCCCAGCACTGACCTTCAGGATCAGCTCCACCACCTCTGTGTGCACCAGACCTTGCACAGGCTCTCCATTGACGTGGGTGATGAGGTCACCCTGACGAAGTCCTGCCTCGCTGGCTGGACCCCCGTCCTCCACATGCTGCCCCCGGGAGAAAACCATCCTCAGTGTGGAGCCTGGTTCTGCTCACCAAGCAGTAACCCCTTACCCTCACCCCTTGCTGCTTTAAGGACAGTACAGGCAGGTTCTGAAGCCGGGGTAGAGAGGTCCCACTGAGGGGAAGGTGATGCTGGGAGACACAGGTCTGGACAGCTAGACCTACCCACACCATATGGTGCACAGTGTAGACATCTGAGTCACCCATGTAGACACGGATGGCCCTCAGGGTGAAGCCGTATTTCTTTCCAGCTCGGTGGATGGTGATGGGGGGCCGCAAGCTGCCCAGGGCTGGCAAGAAGTCTCGGCTTGGAGAGGAGTCTCTGGATGATGGGTTGGATGACTGGGAGTGGGGGGACATGGGACTGGCCAATGGTGAGCAGGTATGATGCTCTGAGGAGGAGAAGCCAGGACTCAGTGTAGTTGTGAGTAGCCCGGCCTACCACCTCCCAACCCAGCTGCAGTGTAGTCTGCTATCCCAGCACCAGCTCTAGTTATAGACAGACCCTGAGCCCAGTCCCATCCTCCTCACAACACTTGTCCGGCAAAGCCCACTCACGTCCAGACCCAAAGAGACCCCTGGGTGGTGGTAGAGGAGATGGAAGGTTGGCTGAGTGCTGACGACGTATGTATCAGGGATACATATCCTTTTCATGTACATTTAATGTCACCATTATCCTATGAGGTAGCTATTCTCATTATCCACAATTTTTGATGAGGAACTTGAGGCTTAGAGGAATTAAGCAACTTGCCCAAGGTCAGGAGTCATTTGTGTATACGCTGTCTGCCTTCAGGGCTTAAACTTGTTATGCTGCACTGTCCTGTCTCCGGCACATGCACAGGCAGCCCTAAACATCAAGGCATACCTTCAGAAGCCTCTAGTCCATGAACAAAGGGACAGGCAGGGACACATAGTCCCTAAGATGCTTGCTCCTCAACACACATACTCACACACACATCTGCTACAAGCAGACCCCTACTGCAGGTCTACAGAGATTCCAAAGTCCTTCTTTGGACAGTTTTGCCCTTGTTCCCCAGGGGCCTCACCCGCAGGGATGAGAAGGGAGAGGGCTGTGGCTGAGGCAGACTTGATCACTTTGTTGATGGGGCGAGCAGTACGCTTCTCTATAGAATCCCCAGAGAGCAGCCGGTGACGGGCCCTGCGCACAGCCAGGTCACTGATGGCCTTGGCCGTGGCTCCCTCCGCCAGCTGCAGTGTCCCATGGCCTCCTCGGGTCTCTACAGCTGTGGGCCCAGGTAAGGAGTGAGACCCATGCCACTGAGCCTCCCTCCATCCAGTTTCCCCCAGCCCAGGCCCCTGGCCCCCTGCTGGACCACACCTGGATTAGAACCACTGCTCTGGCCAACGATCTCCTCATCCAGCTTCAGCGACTGCTCCACTGGTCGTTCAGGGACAAGCCCAGATACCTCCTCTCCAGATGGGGGTGTCATGAGCCATGCACCCTCCTGCTGCTGCTTCCTTGGGGTCCTGCTAGCCTCCTCAGGGCCCTCAGGGAAGCGGGGCACATCCAGGAGGCCTGAGCAGCGGCGCCGCACTGTCAGCGGAGGACTCGAGTCACTCTCTGTGTGGGATGACTCAGAAACAGACAGCCGTTTCCGTAATCTGTGAGACACAAGACCTGGGGTGAGTGAGCCCAGGCAGGATCCCCCTCTCCCCAGGCTGCCTCAGGAACACCTATGGGATATGGTCTCAGACCTTTTCTCCCCAGCAAGCCCTGGGAACTGTCCTTTTAGACAACCCCACACTGGCGCTCCTCCCATGTTTGGCAGCCATGGACAGTGGCCATGCCGCCTACCCTGGATGGGCTCTGGGTACTCACATCTCAGGGGAGCCAATCACCCAGCTCCGTGCCCGGCCTTTGAGCCCTCCCAGGCTGTCTGAGCGGTCCTCTTTCTCCTCGCTCAGGCTGCGTTTGGTAGGAGGCGGTGTCCGGCGCTCTTCGAGCAGAGAGAGCCGCTCCATGCTACTGTACACCTGGAGGCCGGGGGCGGGGGGTACAGAGGAGGAGTTCCAACAGGTGCACCTCCCAAGGTGTAAAGAAGAACCCTGAGCACCTGGAACCCAGAAATTTGAGCCAGCTCTCCCTTTTCCCTGCTTTCCCAGCACACATCAGGTGAACATTTGGGGAAGCATCTATTTTGCTGGTCTGACCTGGCCTCACCCTGGTGCCTCCCATGTCAGAGCCTGCAGTGGTCTTAGAAGTACCTGCCATACACAGTCCCAGCCCTCTGCACCTCTTTTCTAGAGATGGCCCCACCACCACCTGGGCATTTGGGGGAAGTGCATGGTCACTCTCAGGCCACACAATCTCATCTGAAGAGTCACTAGGGTGACAGAAAACTATGAAGGGGTGGTTGAGAGAAGGGGGTCCTTAGCCCACCCTAGCCTTGTCCCAGTCATCCACCTTGCTCAAGCCGCACCTTGCTGAACCTTGGTGAGCAGGACGAGAACTGGCGGATCTCGAGGCAGCCATCCTCACTCACATCCTCCTCATCTTCTGAATCCATGTGGTGGTATCGCTCTGAGCGTGCTGGGCCAGATACACAGAGCAGTCAGTTCCCTGGTGGTGGCCTCCTTGTGACCCTATCAGATGTCAGCAGGGTTCTGATGCCAAGGCCCGGGGGTGTGTTTTTGAGTCAAACTGGTAGGACTCCCACCTCTCACCCCCTACTCTATTGGAGGTCTTACTGTCAAAGTAACTGGTATCCTCCTCCGACTCCAGCTGAGGGATAAATTCAGCTTTCTGGCGAAGAAGTCCTGTCCAGTCCAGACCCGTGAAGAATGGGTGCTGCTTCACCTCATAGGCACCGCCTGTGGACAGGTGGTATGGGCAGTGGGGTGGGGTGGGCTGTGTGTGGTCTAGGTTAGCGAGTGAGAATTCAGACCTTGAGAGGCCAGGCCTGGAGCTCTCAGCTCAAGTGCCTTTTTCTCTACCATCAGGGAGCAGGGTAGAGTTTCAGGATCCAAAGGGACTGTCCACACCTGAAGGTTACTTTGAGGCTACCCACCCCCTCTTCTGTGCTGGTGAGAAAGCTCAGTGGCCCTCTCCTACCTGTGCCCAGCCTCTCCAGAGGGTTCTGGTGAAGCAGTTTGGAGGTGAGGTCTTGGGCATCTGGGGGAAGTGCGTCATCACCCTCAGGCCACACAATCTCATCTGAAGAGTCATCAGGGTGAAAGAAAAGTATAAAGGGGTGGTTAAGAGAAGGATCTTGGAAGAGGCATAGAGGCCTTGCCCAGAGCCTTTGCTGCTGCACCAATTCTGTAAGTTTTACGGGTCCCTCCCCTCCTGGGGGATTACACATGTGCTGGACCGTGGCTTGCTCTTTGAGCCTGAGTAGACACTGCAAAGCCCTGATTTCTCTTGTCCTGGGCTCTAGCTTACCCTTTCTGCTATACACACACACACACACCCCTCACACTCATAGGTTATTACATATTACACATACATAATACACTATACCCATGTACACATGAGGCGTACATGAACACAAACACTGGATGAGCCTCAGGGGACACATACGGATACACCTATGTACACACACACATCCCTAAAATGCAAGCATATCAAACACAATCATAAATTGACATGGTCTCATGCACCTCATGGGTGCATGCATACATCATATTTGTAGGTCCTGACTCTGCCACCCAGTGGGCAGGGTAATTGTACCTACCACTGATCACTTGGCCAAAGAGCTCCTCCGGAGTGTCTCCAAAGAAAGGAACACAACCCACCAGGAATTCGTACAGGATTATGCCCATGGCCCACCAGTCCACTGGCTTTCCATAGCCCTGGCGCAGGATCACTTCAGGTGCAATATATTCCGGGGTCCCGCATACCTGGGCACAGAGGAACCAGGCTGATAGGCCTCCAGAGGCAGCTCACTGGCGTGACAGCTGGAGCGGCGGAGATGTGCCCGCCTCAGCAGCCAAGATTTCTCTGAGTGAAGACTGAGTTCGCCTCAGTTAATGAACAGAAGCTCCAGGGAATCAGAGTTGGAACTACTGGTAGCATAAAGTTAATGAATTTCTGCAACATTCCACAGTATCTAATTGTAACCAGGAATCCATACTCCCTCAGCCCTCAACACCTTATCCTGGCATCTGGTCCCCATGACTGGCCTCCAGGTTCTCCACAGAACAGGTCCTGCCAGTCACAAGACCACCACAGGGACTTCAGAATATTTGCAAATAATAATTGCAACATCAAGGGATATCCAGAGGTCACTTTCAGGAAGCTAGGCCACAGCCCAATGGAAATCTGGAGCTTTGTTCCAAGAACAGCAGGCCCCAGGAGAGGCTTGCCCTTGACTCCAGGCAGGAGGTTCCAGGCTGATCTCACATCAAACTGTAAGAAAAAAATGGCTTTGGATTTTAGATCCCTCTGATTCTCATGGCCCACCCTGTTTTCCAATGTCTGCTATCTCAGTGCCTCCCTAGAATACAAAGGTGGAAATGACAGAAGCTCTCAGTCTTTTAACATCTAGCATAGGGTGAGGATGTGGCTTCAAATCCTTACTGAGGTCTAAAACCCACCAGTCAAGGTTCCAGCCATTCTACCTCACCTGCTTGTCCAGGAACTCCCGTGTATCCTTTTCAATGTGGCCTTCGTATAAATTTGTTGTCAGACTCATGAGGCCAATTTTAGACAGACCAAAGTCAGTGAGCTTGATGTGCCCCATGGATGTAATCAGGAGGCTGGAAGATCAGAGAAAAAAATTACGGAGTCATTTCAAGAGTGCCGATTTACGTACATGCCAATCTCTCTCACACTGGTGTCCATGGGGAGCTGGGTGGCTTTGGCAGGGAGACAGGCAGTTGTGAAAAAGCCAAGAGCTTGGGCTTTGTGAATATTGCATTCTGCACACTCAGCTGACCTGCCTTCTGGTCACTTCCCACAACTGCACTTCTCTTGTCCTCAGTTACATTCTGTTCTGGGGCAGGTATCAGCCAGGTGATGAACACAATTTTCCTACAAAGTGCTCTCTCTCATCCTGAGGTTGTTGCCCTAACCATTCATTCCTAGTCTCTTCTTCTCATCTGAGTGGCTCACAAACCCCTTTACAGGGAGAAGGCGAGGGGCACATATTCTTGCTCCACGTCCATGGCCTGTCTTAGGAGGACAGGCTGGGAAAAACTAGAAACAACCATTCACAGAGAATTCTCTTTTCCCTGGCATACTCTCCCTGAGCCATTTCATTATATGCCAGACTTCACCCACTGCTCTTTTACTCTAATGATTCCCAATTCAGTGTCTATGGCTCTGACCCAACTACTCAGATGTCTTACAGGCACTATACAACTCAAATTATACAAAACAAAGCTATGCCTCCCAGACACTTCTCAGTGGAAACAAAATTTGTTGCTAAGCTCTGTGAGAAGTGCTTTAGGTATATTCTGGCCCTCCAAATACTTTACAGAATTTAACTAACAAAGGTAGGTTAAACTAACACAGCCAAGTTCACAGAGTTAACAAGGAGAGGAGTGGCCATCTACACTCTTGCCTGTCTACTGTCAAAACCACTATCCACTGAAGGCTTATCACTGGGGTCTAGTCACAGGCTAGAAATCTGGACCATATCCCAGACTTCTGCCTTTTTGCTTTCCTTTCCATCCCCTACCCAACCTTATCATTCCTCACTACTTCCCAGCACCACCCCCTGATTCTGTTTCGGGGCAGGCATTATCGGTTTTGGCCCAGTCTACTGTAGTGGTCTGCCTCTTTCCAGTGATCTTGGTAAACCTGAAACAAAATCTGAGCATTTCATCATTCTACCATACAGTTGGTTAATAGGCCCTTCAGAGGCTCTCTAGGTCCTTTAAAATAAAACTCAAACTCTAAACAAAAAGTTTCCTGATGACGTAGCCCCCCCCAGCTCTCTATTTCTTACTGCTTTCCAACTCACCATCGAAGCTGCTGCCAGATAATACTAGCTGTAGTTACTGAACACATCAGTTGCTCTCACATGTATGCCTTTTCAGTTTCTCCTCCTCAGGCTGCAAAGCTCCTCTCACCTTTTGCATCCAACTAGTGTCCTCCAAGAAGCAGTTTATATATACAAAGTGTAGTTCTGTGTCCCATACCAGATTAAGGCCAGAGACTATATTCACAACTATGTATTCCCAGCCCGCAACATGCTGTTTGGCACAGAGTATGTGTCAGTAAATGCTAGGGCACTTGTTAAGCCATCTACAAAATGTTCCTGCTTAGTTTCTTGAGCAGGGTTCCTCAATGACTCTGTCCTGCCATAGAAGACTTCGGATGCCCCTGCTGGACCTTGCTAGCAATTGTGTTTGTATCCAGGGTGGTCAGGGGGGCTGGAATATTACAAGCCTAGATGGGCAGTTTCCTAGCAGCCATTCCGGACCATATACTCAAACACGCTGTGTTACCTCTATTTCTTTACAGACCCAAGAGGGAGGCCCTGGACAAGGGACTCAGACACTAGGCATACTTGTCAGGCTTCAGGTCACGGTGCACGATGCCATAGTTGTGCAGGTACTCCAGGGCCAGTACAGTTTCTGCAAAGTACAGACGCACCATGTCCACAGGGAGGGCCCCAATATTCTTCAGCAGAGTGGCACAATCTCCACCTGCAACAAATACAGGTAGCCATGAGGGAAGGACATTGCCTTCTGCTTTAGATGGGCTCAGGCTTACAATTTTTGTGGTTCCAGAGAAGACAACTTCATGGGATCCCCTGCTAACACAGAGTGGAATTCCAGCCCTTTTGCTGCTGGTATGATCAAGAGACACCATGTGGAGGGAAGTGGAAAGCAAGGTGAATCTGCTAATCATTCTCAAGGGGACAATACATGGGCCAGAGAGGGAAGAAAGCCAGACCTCTCCACCAGTAAGGTGACTTACAGGGACGGGACTAAGTTATTTTAAGATGGGAATCCTGTAAGCTATAAACACATGTGACTGAGATTTCCATATTTATTCATTTATTTCCTTCACATTGGCATCCCTGTAGTCTGAGTAAAATGACACTGGAAACCCTCTCATGGAAACCCAAGGAATTATAAAGGGGGAGTTTTGTTTAGCTTCCACCGTAAGTCTAGGCAAAATATCTTTGGAAGGTACACAACAATGTGAACAGGAACAAGGAGGGCCACTGGCCAGGCTGCTGCCCTCTCCAGAGCTTGGCCCAGATGGATCCCACAGGGGTGCTGCTTGTCTACTACATCCCTAGAGCATTTTACATGGTTTCACAGGACATCTCCTTCTTAACAGCCAACAATTGAGCAATGACTCCTTTCTTCTGAAGGCCTAGACATAATCTAGCTCCTAATCTCTCATTTCTGTAGCTCTGCCACATCTTGTGTTTCTACTTGACCCCAGCAGGCTTCAGGATGCAGGCTTTTAAAGCTGCTGGGCTGCTACATCCTTCCCAGACTGCCTCTCACAGCACCTGACTGGGTAGCCCTTATCGTCAGCTGCTGCTCCAGAAGCCTCTCACAGGGAGAGGCAGGGAGCTTTGTAGCACTATGGTCAAGTGGTCTCTGAGAGCCTGAGGCAGACACTAAGGCCAAAAAGGGTTTGGGACACTATGCCCTGAAACTTTGGCCCTATACAAAGCTGCTGATCCCAGTTCAGAGTTAAGTCTCAGATCATGCCTTGGCTTTACACTAGGCCACTTTCCCCCAGTACCTTCAACGTACTCCATCACCATGCACAGATGACGCTTGGTTTCAAAGGAGCAAAACATGCTGACCACAAAGGGGTTCTCAGCAAAAGTCAGTATGTCACGCTCCACGAAGGCCTGTTGGATCTGGTTCCGCAGGATCAGGTTCTGCTTGTTTATCTTCTTCATGGCAAAGCGCTGCCGGGTAGACTTGTGCCGTACCAGGAACACGGCCCTGGGAAACACAGCCCACCCCACCCCCCATGGGCCCTCAGCATGTATGCTGTGCTCGCCACTACCCACAGTTGGGGTGGCCAAGCCACCTCCTCTCACACCTTACAAATGCACAGAATAAGGAGGTGGGGTGCTTATCAGTGACAAGAATCTGGGCCTGTTTTTCCCATAAAGCTCTTAGATCTTCTAACCAACAGAGACTTGATGTATCAAGTCCTGAGGAAGCAGCTCAACTCTTCCCAGAGCTCAGGGAGAGGAGTGCTACCAAGACGGGTCGGGGATCTTGCCCGGCAGAGAAACAATGTTCAGAAGTCAGAAGAAACTGAGCCCTTGCCTCTCCAGGAGGCTACAGGGAAAGAAAGGGTCCAGCCACTGCCCAGAAGACTGGGTGTCATCCACTTTCAGAACGAAGAGCCCAAAGACTGACTTGGTTCCAGTCCCAGCCACATCTTGACCCCTGCCTTTACCCATAGGCGCCATTGCTGATAAGCTTAATCATTTCAAAATCTTCTTCACAGGGTGTCTTTTTAGATGGCACAGATGCTCCACGGCCCTGGAAGACAAGGGAAAAGACTTGGGGAACCTTTGGCTACCCCATCAGCTCTCCTCTCAGCCCTGCAGCAGCCTGTCTAATCTTGCTCAGTGGACGAATGACTTCTTAGCCATCATCTGCAACCATACGCCCCATCACTCTTTTACATGCTCTGGGGAAGAGCTGAGCCAAGTCTTCAGTACTTGATGTACCAGATGCTCTCTTACGGAGAACTCACATTCTTTAGCTTCATAGGCCCAGGTTCCAGGATTATGGCAGGAGTTCAGAGTGTTTACCTCAACTGAATCATCTGTCTCTGGAGTGTCAGGACTATCATAGCTGCTCAACTGGATCATTTCTAGAGACAAAGCAAGGACACAAGAGAAAGTATGTGCAGTGCCAGACACTTTACCAGTCCCCTCAGACCATACAATAAATGCATGCAAGACAGGTGTTAATGCTTTCTGCATCAGCCTTGGATGCAAATCTAGCTCTGTGGCTCTATCCTCAGTGTTGGCACAGCTTTGGGATCAGGAAATGAGTCAAATAATATTGCCACTTCTATTTCCAGGAGTCCAGTGCCATTCACAGGCTTGGCAAATTCTACAAAGCTTCTGTTGAGACTTGAGACATTAGAAAACAGGGCCCAAAGCTGAGCTGCTACACCCTACCCTGCTAGCCAAGACTCTAGTCTGAAGTGGAGAAGGCAGGAGGAGGGCAACTGTATACCAGGGACTCAGAAGCCCATGGTCTGTACTGGGAACCAGTATGAAGTCCAGAAGAACGCAGATATCCTCTGATGCCCTGTGTGGTCTCAAACTACCCCAAAGACACAGAGGACTCTTAAAGTAACCAGCAGGAGACTCAGTCTGGCAGAGGAGGTGACCATTTTTGCAAATGTGATTGTGGTCCTTTAATGTTGACTTCTTTGGACCTTGGGCTTCAATTCCAACCCCACTGGACCCAAGGCAGTCAGGATTGGGCTGTATTAGGCAGAAGTAAACAGCAATTTCAAAGGAAAGGCTATTTAATGGCCAAGAACATACGGTGCCTCCTATAATTCTGAGACTCCTGGGGATATGTTGTATCCATGTCCAAGCTAAGGCTCTTCTACAAGTTGCTTCCCTCATGTTTCAGTTTGTGGGCAGTGGGGCCAGTCACCCAGCAGCATGCTCACCTTCCAGGGGGTCACGTGTGAGGCCCAGCTGGCTAATGATGTAGCGTGGAATGTCACATTTAATCCCTTGTCCCTCTTTGGCATGGCCCTCAGCTGCTTCTAACAGGTGGTAGAACTCCTCAGGGTCAAACTCCTGTACCAGGGGAGAAAGGTAACCAGTGCTGAGAGCTACAACTGAAGGATACTGGCCTGTCTGGTTTTATAACCTATACTCAAAGTGGGATGAACAAGACTTTCTCTTTATGATGGGTCACCACTAGCCCTCAATACTCAGAAACAACACGATCATTAGAATGGGACAAAGCTGTCTCAGAGGTCACTACCAGGTTGAATATCTAAGTATATGCTCCAAAAAGAATCAGAACTTTTGGGTTCAAGATTGCTCAACCTATTTACCTAGTTCCAAGCCTTCCCTTGACCAGATGGCATTGTCCAGTGTGCTCACATGCCCAGTCCAGAGAGGAGTCTTGGCACACACTCAGTTGCGAGTCATAAGAGCTTTGGCTCAGCACCCTGAGCTGTGCACTTATGCACACCTTCAAATATTTCCTGCACACCTCCTGTGTGCTAGCGGATAGAGATGCAATGTGGCATACAGCATGGTCCTTGTCTGTACATAGTAACAAGGAAACCATTTACTGAGTGTCTATTAAATGCCATACTCTGGGCTAAGCCTTCAGAACAACTCTATGATCCTGTGGAGGAAATCAAGCCCTACAGAGATGCACTGACTTTCTATGGTCACAAAAGTAGGAAGAAATAGAAAACTACCTTCAAAAATCCAGGCCTGTATTTAATCACAGACTTCCATGTTCTTAAGGGAGATGCCCTCTGGTCCAGCCTCCACTCTGAACTTGGCTTTCTTCCTCTCTTGTCTCACCATTTTGGAGAATTATATTAATACCTATCTGGACACAATCTATGCCAGAACCAGAAGTCCTTTTAACTCCTGTTGGTTCCTCAGTCCCTATCTAGTCAGAAAGTCTGCTCCTCTAATTTGCTTCTTCCTCTCTTTCCTCCTACAGCTAGCCTAACTCAGGCTACCTCCTCTTTTACATGAATTACTTCAAGTCCCTCTGTACTGACCATTCTAGACCATCCTGTCCTCTCTTCCAATTCACTGTTCAAATCGTAACCACAGTAATCTTTTAAAAAAGTAAACTTGAGATCAAGTATTATTCAAAAATGAATATGAATGAATTACTGATGCATGTAAAAGCATGCATGAATCTCAAAAAACAAAAAATTACACTGAATGAAAGGAGTCAGAACATATTATGTGATTTTATTTATACGAAATTGTAAAAAAGAGACTTGCCCACAGGGAAAGCAAGCAGCAGATTCTTTAAAAAAGAAAAGTTGCCTGGGAATGGGGTGGGGATGTCTGCAAAAGGGCAAGAGGAAGCTTTCTGAGGTGACACAAACATTCCTTATGGCAGTAATTATACAAGTACACACATTTGTTGAAACTTACTGAACAACTATCACTCAGGGACACATTTTATGTAAACTACGCCTCAGTAAAGTGGGCTTAAAAAAAAAAAACAGAAAATTCAATCATGTTGCATTCCTTCTGATGGAATCATGTTGCATTCCTTCTGATGGTTTTGAGTGGCCTTAAGGATAAAATGCAAACTCCTGAGCTGAAGACCCAACACCTCCACAATCTCTCATGGCCTACTTCCAGGCTTATCGCTCACCACTTCTTCAAATACACCCTATGCTCTTTCTACACACTCCGTTCCGTAAATATACCACGCTTGCTCCCCCAGTAAATCTTTATAGCACATAAAGCCCTCTCCTACGCTCTTTACCTGGCAAGCTCACACTCACCCTTCAGGCTCTTGAGTAAGCATCTCCCCCAGGAGTTTCATTGAGTTTCAAGTGCAGAATTCTTGCACTATATTCTCATTGCACCTATATTTACATCAGCTGCAACACTTCTTGCATCCTTAGGGTTATTACTTCCGTGTCCGCATCTTATCCTCCCTAACTCCACTGCAGAGTAAGCATCTTGTAATTTGGGACTCTGCTTTATTCATGTCTGTACCTCCTGCATCCAACAGGAAGTAGGTACTCAGTAAATGTTGCTGAACAATGAATGACTCAAATTATGCCACCTGAAGTGGCCTGTGTTCCTGGATGCTCCTTGCCCCCATGGTGGCTGGTACACTGTAACCTGGGGGCCTGCTCAGGTAGCAATGGGCCAGCTAGTACTTCCTCTGTCACACCCCTCAGGACCATCCTCCTTTCCTCAGAAGAGCCCTACTGGTCCCCCAGTGCTCGCATATCACCTTTAAATAAGGACTTCAGCAGCAGAAATGGCAATGGATGTCAACCCAGTTTTGTTGTTAGCAGGACACTTCCTCTACAGCCCCCTGCCACCCCTGCCACCCCACCCCAATAACCTTTCCAGAGCCCACTCACCAGGCATTCCAGGAGACGAGCTGGGCGGGCAATAACAATCATCAGCTTTTTCACCAGCTGTATCACAAAAGCCACCTCTGAGCTCTCTGAGCGTTCATGGGCCTGCCAAGAAGACAAAGGTCACCTAAGGAATCCACTTGCCCAGTGTGGTTGGACTGGGCAGAGCTGACTACAGGGGAAACAATTTGATGGTACTGAGAGCTCTGTAAACCAAAGGACTCAGAAAAGGCAAGGAAGGCTATAGGGGTGGGGGGACTGACTGTTAGTGTGTTAAAACACTACATGACACCAAGGAGCATCACAAAGACATATAACTTTACGAGCTCTCTCATCCAACAAGTTTCACTTATCCTCCAGACTCCAGCTCAAGGGGCAGCTCTCAATGAGCCTTCACTTCCCACCCGAGACTGTGAGGCACAGAAAGATCTTACTGCAGGGGCCTGATATGACTGGGCAGGTAACTGAGAAAGGTTACTTCGGTTGCAGGATGGAGGGTACACTAAAGTAGTGAAGCCCCAAAGCAGGAAAACTCAACAACAGGTTACTGCAATAATTCAGATGAAAAAGGCTAAGTCAAGGCACTAAGAATGGAGAGAAATGGACAGCCTTTTGACTGCCATTTCAGAGGCAGACAACTAAGGAGACCTGAGAGGTGGAGAAGCAGGAGCAAAACGTAACTTCAATTTTAGAGAAACAAGCCACTAAAAGAGGTTGGAAATATAAGAAGATAGGCAGTTTAGGTAAGGATAGGTAAATAACACATTACATCTGGT
Organism: Heterohyrax brucei; assembly: GCA_028571685.1. Taxonomy (NCBI): domain Eukaryota; kingdom Metazoa; phylum Chordata; class Mammalia; order Hyracoidea; family Procaviidae; genus Heterohyrax; species Heterohyrax brucei. The sequence goes on along the minus strand of CM053140.1, from coordinate 78,451,079 downwards.
TTTAGAGAAAGCTGATAAAGGGAAAAGACAGTTCAGTTTTGGACTTGTAGAGTAGGAAGTACACATACTGGGTACTTTCTTCAGTTATCTGCTTGGGCCATGAGTCTTTCTCTTTTCTCTGACAACTGCTCTGGTGTCCGGGAGCCATGTTTTTATCATGCAGCTGTACCCTCCCCTTCCTCTGACTGGTGTGGGTCACCACTGCATTTATCAGATTCTCTTTCCTCGAAAGTTAAAAAAGAATCAGAAAACAACAGTTAATATTAGTGTGGCTAGAACCACCGATTCTTGGATAAAATGAGATGGCCGTATCTACCCAAAGGTAGAGAAAAAGAAGCCCAGAAAAAATGTGAGATAAGAGAAGGAATACTTTCTGGGCTTCTCACAGCTTTGGTTTGTAGTTCTGGAACCTTCTTAAGACCTGGTTGTATTCACTTCTCTAGTTCTCAAAATTAGTTTCCCCTTCCTGCTTAACTACTCCTCTGGATCTCTACTACTTTCAACCAAAAAATGCTAACAGCATAGGAAGTCCAAAGAATCCAGTAAGCAGCTGGGTGCACTGCTCTGGAGCTCAGAACAGGGCAGGAGGTGGCCAGATGCGGGGATCATCACTGGACACAGGGTAACTAAAGACAGACAGCACAGGGGGCTGCTCAGGGACAGTGGGGAGAAGAGAGATCAGCCATTCATGACAATAACGTCATGACAAAAAGGGAAAGAAAGGTTCAGAAGAGGTATTAACCACATAAAGCTTCTGTAGAGAGGTAAAGAAAGATGAGGACTGAAAGAAGCCATGGGACTGGCAATCCAGCAACTTGGACAGTTTTAGTGGAATGATGAGCAGCAAAACTACAAGGCAGAAGACTGAGTACTGAATAGATTGTAAGGGGAAAAAAAAATAGCAAATGAAGACCCTTAAAAAAATTAGTCATGAACAGGAAGACTGTGTACTTGGTAAAACCTTGCTTATTCTTTAAGACTTAGCCCAAATGTCATCAACTCTGTAAGCCTCATCTGAGTCTCTTGTTCCTAACACACACACAGACACACACATAAACACCAAGTAATTACTTCATTTTCTATGTTTTTCTGTTTCCTCATACCACTGGTACTGTCAGGCTTTATAATTCATTGCTTGTTTTTATAGTCCACAGTGGGGCCTGCCTTGTGGGGAGAGAGGCATATCTCGCCTCTTTTTTCTTCTCTCACATGGTAAGCTTAATATAGTGCTTCTTACATTACAGTTGTCAGTCAATGGTTGTTGACAAAGTATTTGAAAATGTATGACCTTATACTCTGGGTTCTAGCTCTGCTACTTAAGAAATGAGTTACCTTGGGTTACTTAGACTCTATAAGCTTCAGTTTCCTCATCTGTAAGTTTTCAGAATAGTAACAGTAGGTTCCTCACAGGATTTTTGTGAAGATTAAATTAGAGAAATTAAATGAGATAATGTAGTGTCTAGCATGTATTCTTTATGAAGTCTGACAATTAAGTTCACGAACTCATCCTAGAGAAAGTGTTATATACCTTATTGCTGTATATCACTATGGTCACCTTCGAAGTACTCCCCTTGGGGAGCTATGCACCGAGATCAGCACCTAGTCTACCCTTCAAAGCAGTTTTGGAACTCTTTTTCTGGAATGGCCATCACAGCTGTCATCGTACTATGCTTGATGTCCTGAATGTCATCAAAATGTCTTCCTTTCAATGTTTACTTTATCTTCAGAGGAAGAAAAAAGTCACTGGGGTACAGATCAGATGAGTAACGAGGGTGTTCTAATAGTTATTTGTTTACTGGCTAAAAACTCCCTCATAGACAGCTGTATAATTAAGTCTGCAAACTTGCCACCATGTGCAATGGTCATTCTAGAAAGAGCCCCAAAATAGCTTTGAAGGGTTGACTAGGCACTGCCGTCATTGCATGGCTTCCCAAGAGGAGTTCTTCACAGGTGATCGTAGTGATATTCAGCATGAGGTATGCAGCATTTAGAACAATTAACTTCACTGACTTAACTGCTGGACCCCATATTAAATGTTAGTGATTTTTATTATGTTTAATACAAATCTGAACATGGCATTTTCCAACTTAAAAACCACACAATGATTCCCTGCTGCCTTCATGATAAAATCTAAGCTCCTCACAAAGCCCTTCAATGACTTGGCTCCAAGTCTAACCCTTCAAAATTTGTCTACCAACTTACTCCTGCAGGCATCCTTCACTCTAGTCATGCCAAACTATCTGCAGTTCCTGAGATATATCAAGTTCTTCTGCACCTCTGAGAGACTGTTTATACTGATCCCTAGGATTACTGAACTCGTATCTACTCCTTAAAAGACTCAGCCGTCCCTCAGCTCTCCAGGCAGCATGAGCACGTCCCCTTGTGCCCAGGATCTACCTCTGTTAGTGTTCATCTGTCACACTGTGCTGTAAAAGTGAAGTGAGATCATTCGGATAAAGCATTTGGTACAGTTTCCGGCACATGGTACACCTCAATAACTGGTAGCTGCTATTTTTATTATAAGGGTGTGTTGATGGGTGTATAATACTAGTTAATGTCATATTTCTTTGGACAGAGCTTCTGATACAGTATTTTTTTCGGCATTCTCAGCCTAGTGCATTAGGGAACAGAAGAATAGACTGGCTCCAAACTGGCACTCTTACTATTGCACCAAAAAATTTACTTTCAGGTTTTGGGCAAGGTTTGGTTTTAGCATTGTATAAGAAGATTTATCTTAGGTGTAAAGCAACCTTGGAAGTTGTTCCACATTAATTTTATTATTTTTTTACCTGATGTGGCAATCTTGGTTTCTAAACATTTTGGGGAGCACCTCTATCCACTGTCGGAAAATGGTTAGAAAATTATTCTTGAGTAACTGCCAGTAATTATCATGCACTTTGACCTTCTAAGTCATATTTCTACAACATCTGAATTTAAGTATACTTCTGATACCAGAGAGAAAACATTTTCATACAAGGAATTTTTTAAAACTTTTTTCCCCCTAGCTATTAAATAAAACATCTTTCGCACTCTAACTCCTGCCCACTGTGTAGTTGTGCCTTTCAGGGCTACAGAGAACGCTTGGCCATCGTTATTTGATAGTAACAGTCATGACCATTTTCAGTTACACTTTCGCTATGTTCAACTTTTTTCTAAAATTATTTTTAATTCCTTGATCATCCTAATTTCAAGACCATCACAGTGAAGTCCCATCTGATCACTGGTCCTGGTTCTCAGTTCAGCTGATACTTCTTCAGGGAGAGGTTATGAGTCTGGAGATATGAGGGGTTATACAGCAACAGAGAGGACTCAATGGAGGTGGACATGTTCCCCCCATGCTACCCCACTGAGCTGCACAATGGTGTAATATGGGGCAACTATGATATAAGTGGGAAGGCACCTGACTACTGCACTGGAGTGGCTGATAGCAAAGTGAGCACAGAGCATGAGAGTGGTTAAGAACTCAATACATGTTCTGGTCCCAGCCTTCTCTGGATTACCTTTGCCCTCCCACTGTCTTTCCCGTTGGGGAAGGTCAGGCCTCTACACTTGTAAGTCCTCATAAGAGAACTCTTCACTATGCATATGGAACATCAGCATATGGATACACCCACAGTATAACCCTCAGGTCTACTTTTCCTTGGCTGAAAAGAAAGTCTAAAGGCTCAGCTTAAATCCATGTTTCTATTAGAAGAGAGCCTATCATAGCTCCTGGGGCCAGCTTTTGGATTTAGGTTACAAATTTCCTACTTAAATACCTATGAATACTAACTATGTCATAGCTGTAGGCAGAGTACTACAAGGCTCAAGTATGAAAGAAAGGATCCACAGAGTTAACATCCTCTGATGCCACACACAGTAGAACACCGGCTTCTCTGAATAGGGACTGAGGAGGAATCTGCTTCCATCACCGTAACATCTGAGGGTGGGCCTTGCATACCAGCAAGGAAATCTGTAACAAATTCAGGGCCTGGAAGAGCCACCCCAGCAGTGGGAAACAGTGGGATAGGAAGACTGGGAATACCACTAATGCTTTGATGTCAGTTAGGGACTAATAATCCCCTACCACATGGAGATTTCATCAGAGCAAGGACACAGGACACTCACATCTTGCAGAAGTTTCTCTAAATTCTCTTGAAGTTCATAGAAGTAGTGTGATGTAATGAGGCCACTCTGAGATTTGTCCAGGCAGTCTCGAGCCATCTCAATCACCTGATGATGAATAAAGCTCAGAGCTCCATCTGCCAAGGGCAATACACTGTCTGGAGTGTTGGAGGAAATAAATTCTGCCAGTCGTTCTTCCATTTGTGCTGTGGCCTGAGAATAAAAACAAGAAAAGTGACAATTCCCCTCTACTCCTAACTTAATTGGAGTTAAGCCCGAAGGATCTGGTAACAGCATTAAAGATGGGCTGCCTGTGACGTGGCTTCCTGATGTTGCATTTGGGGAAGCTAATGACTGGAGACAGAAAAAGACTGCCTTCAAGTAAAACTAAAATGCCTTAGCATATATTATATTCAGGGCCCCCCATCAAGGTCATGGCCGCATCCGTACAGCACATGCTCTTTTGCCCCCATGACACTGAACTATTTCCTGTTCATTCCCTTTGCTATGCTGTTTTGTGCCTCTTTCTGCTGTTCCCTGTGTATGGTTTTCATTCTGCCGAGCCTGGCTGGCAAACTCTTGCTCGTCCTAATCTCAGGTCAGGCATCATCTCTCTTTCAGGACAACTCGGATTCCAGGCAAACCAGGGTTTCCTTCCCTGAGCTCCCACTGGACCTTTCAACCATGTAGACTTAGCACTATGGATGCTGCTTGTTTCTCAACTTTTCTCTAGACAAGAACTTCTTTGGGCTAGAGGGTCCCTGCTTCTTGGGAGGTAGTCTCTAAATTCTTAGCATTTCCCCCAGTAATTGTAGTATCTTTATAATTCATATTTGGTCCCTTGGACCACGCCTGATAGCTTATTTTTTTATTTAGTTGTTGAGAATATACACAGCAAAACATATATCAATTCAACAGTTTCTATAAGTAAAATTCAGTGACACCGATTACTCTGCATTGTGTAAACCATTCTCATCCTTCTTTCCTGAGTTGTTCGTCCCCCACTGATATAAACTTACTGCTTCCTAAGATTCTTACCCTATCTTTGAGTTGCTGTTGTCACTTTGATCCCATAAAGATAGTTCTTAAAAAGGGCACATGCTCAAGGCAAGCACCTTCTTAGTTAAGCTAAACTACTACTTGGTTTTAAGAAGAGACTTCAGGGAGATTTTTAGTTTAAAGTTTAAAATTATCTCAGGGTAATAGTTTCCTGTGTTCATCCAATCCCTCTGATCCACACAGTCTGGAGTCTATGAGAATATGAAATTCTGTTCTGCATTTCCCCCTTTTGATCAGGATTCTTCTACAGAATCTTTGATCAAAATGTTCAGTAATGGTAGCCAGGCACCATCTAGTTCTGGTCTCGTGGCAAAGGAGGCAGTTGTTTCCAGAGGCAATTAGCCACATGTTCCACATCCTTTTTTAATTCTTGACTCTGCTTCCTGATGAATAGAGACCAGCTGTGCCTTGGACAACTGCCTGCAATCTTTTAAGACCTGAGGCACTAAGAAATTAACTAGGAGGTAAAAAGAGAAGCACTAAACATGCTATTAGACCAATTAGCTGTGATATCCTATGGAACCATGACTCTAAACCTCTAAACCAAGGAACCAAACCCCATGAGGCTTTTGGTTGTACGTAAGCAGCCTCAGCAGGTACTTTTTGGCTGCTAATGTTAACATATCTGTCATACAACTTTTGCCAGTTGAGTTCTTTACAGGTGTTCTTACAGGTGTTCAGGTGCCTGTACAGTCTGACCTGGCCTTTACAGGTATTCACTAACAGCAACTACAATAGTTGGCTGTGTAACCCTACCCTTAATCAATGCAACTTTCCATCATTGTTAACCACTCCACCTCTGCCACATCATCCTGCTCCCTTCTGCCTCTCATAATCATTAATAAACTTTGATCTCTACACAGTTGCCTTTTCTTTTTATATAAATGAGGTCATATAATATTTGTCTTTTTGTGACTGACTATTTCACGCAGCATAATTCTTCAAGCTCCATCCATTACTGTAGCATGTATCAAGACTTCATTTCTCTTATTAGCTGAGTAATATTCCATTTTATGTATATGCCACATTTTGTATATCCATTCCATCTGTTGATAGCATTTAGGTTTTTTCCCAACTTTTGGTTATTGTGAACAGTGCTGCAATACACAACAGTAGTCTCTGTTTGAGCCTCTGTGTTCAAGTATTTGGGGTTATATAGTAGTTCTATTTTTAATTTTTGAGGAACTGTCACACCGTTTTCCATAGCAGCTATACCATTTTGCATTCCCACCAGCAATGAGTAAGGGTTCTTATTTCCCCATGCCCTTACCAACATTTTATTTTTTGGTTGTCAATATTATATTTTTTTAATCTTAGCCATTCGAGTAGGACTGATTTGCACTGTGGTTTTGATTTGCATTTCTCTGGTAGTTAAGAACATTGAGCATCTTTTCATGTGTTTGGTGGCCATTTGAATGTCTTCTGGGCAAATTTTATGACTGAGTTGTCTTTTTGTTATCAAAGTTTTATATACACTTTATTACAATCTTAATAAACATACAGTTTTCAAAGACATTCTCTCCGTCTATACTTTTACCTTTTTTGTAAAAATCTTTTAATGAACTAAACTTTGTTCTTTTCATGAGTTTCCATTCACTTATTTCGGTCTTTTTCTGTTTGTGCTTTTGTTCTTATATTAAATAACCTATTGTTAAAAGCTAGGCCCAACAATGTTGCCCCTGCATTTTCTTCTAAGAATTTTATAGTTTCTGATAGCTTATTTTAATTACTTAGGATGGATTAGCCATGTCAGAAAGGCTCATCATACCCAGGTCTGGGCTCTGAACCATGTGATACTATATCAAAACTTACAAACTATCTGAGGTTGCTTTCCTACTACAAGTGCAGAGATAGGGAGGGGGGAGGCTGTAGAATTGAGCACAAGTACATGACCAAAGATTCAATCAACCTGCCTACATATTCAAACCTCAGTCAAAATTCTGGACACCAAAGCTCAGTGAGCATTTTTGACAATGTTCTCACATATCAGTGTGCCAAGAGAGGAACACACTATGACTCCACAGTGGGAGGATAATGGAGGCCTCTCAGTTGGAACCCTCCCAGCCCTTACCCCTACGCATCTCTCCTTTTGGCTAGCTCTGATTTGTATCTTTTGCTGTGTTGAAGTTATAACACTTTCAGTTGATTTCTGTGAGTCATTCTAGTAAATTACTCAATTAGAGGCAGTAGTAGGAACCCAGAATTTGTAAACAGTTGGTCAGAGGTGAGGGTGGTCTGGGGACCCCTAAACTTTGGTTGAACAGATTTAGAGGACTATGCCTTTAACTTGTGACCTTTGGCCTAAGACCAGGTAGTTGGTGTGGAAAGTCATTTCCAAGTGCCAAACTACCAAGTTGTGAAGGTTATTTCCCAATTATTTTAGCATAGCAATCTTCCTTCCTCCCTCTGCATTTTCTAGCTTGAAAACACAAACATGAACGCTAGTAAGTAACTCTGAGGTAATGAAGGTGCTATCGGTGGTATCTCTTGCTCAAGGATCCTGGTGCACAGTTAGAAACAAGGTCTCCAGTTCTCTCCTTTCCCCTTTATTTTTTTCCTTTTTATTTAACATGACTGAGTGAAAATGTACATTCCCATATAAATTTACATGCCCACCTATATGCAGCTTCCACTGCTCTCCCTGCCCAGTGACAGCACACTATTCCTCTCTGCTCCATACATGTCTCATCCTCCCAACAGCCTCCTTTCCACTCCTCTCCACCCACTCCCCTTATTCCAGCCAGAGGTCATCAGGATGATATCCTATAGATGTATAGAACCATAAAGTGCTTCCAATATATGGTCACTCTGCATTGCCAAGTCTAATCCATTCCTGTCCAAAGAGTGGACCTTTGTTGTAATTTATGGGAAAGGGCAGCATCAGGGCTGGGAGCCATCCTCTCAGAGGAACCCCAAAACCGCTGGACCATCAATTGAGGTCTTTTAGTGGAGATCTCATGATGCACCTCTTTTTATTCTTGTGTTGTCAATGAGGCTCCTCTCTGTGAGCTCCGTCGTGGCTATCACTGGTGGTGGCCGGGCACCATCCGGTTCTTCCGGTCCCAAGTCGATGTAGGCACCCACTCTTGTGGGTCTCTCTGTCTTCTCGGTTGTCTTTACCGCATGCCATTTTGGCCCTCGGTGAGCATCCGTTCCTGCTGAGTTGGGACCATTTGCTGTGTCCTCGGATGGCAGCTTGGCAGCTTTTAAGACCCCAGACGCCACTCACCAATGTGGGGTGCAGAGAGCTCTCTTAGCAAAACGCTAGTTGTGCCAATTGGCTTCGATCTCCTTTCCCTTTAATACATGGTAGGATACTCACTGGACATTTCTCTCTAGACACCCTTTTCTCCAGGGAGTGGAGAAACAGTTTTGCCAGCACAATCCCCAAACTTACAACCTTCTGCTGCCTTCCTCTTCTCAGGCAGAGCCTAGAAGCCCTGTGCTAGTATTTCCCTCCTCTGGTATCATTCTGCACGTCTGTCTGATTAGCTCTCCTGGCAGCACTTTGTCCCCTCATGCCTAGTTTCCCCACTGGGGCTGGCTGCAGTCAGCCATCCTCAGAGGAATTACTGGTCTTTTAACTGGGTCCTTACCTTGGGGAATCTTTCTTTGTACACATGATTCATCATTATTATTTCACTGTCGAAGGAAACTGGGGATCGCCCAGGACTAAAGAAAAAAGAAATAATTGTGTTATGTTTGTGCTACTGAGTTATCAAGTAGAAAGATGATCATCCCCAGGGCTCCTGTCTCTCACTGTCTTCGGTATCCCACATACTCTTACCTTAATGACTGCAGAGTTCCAGAACCTTCCTTATTCCTGAAGCTGCTGATGCACCTTGTTCAGTTCAAAATGGTGCCATCTGAGCTAAGCTACTTTCTCTCTCCTGCAAGAAGCTTGGCTTTCATAAAGACCTCTGCCAGAGACTGTCAAGGCCTAGAAAGGTAGGAGCCTACCTGAGCCTACTGGTGGCTTTCTTGGCATAAACTCTCTTGGACAGGACTGTGTGTTCTTGCAGCTTTTGCCAGTGGGGTAGAGTATAACCCAGCATGTTCTAGGAATCCACTCAAACCACCACCAAAGCAACCAAAGCAAGGCTCTGTACACCTGTATCTTTCTATAGACAAAATGCAGCCCGTGGGGCTCTGACCTGGGGGATTAACACGACCATTTCAGCCTGTTGTGAAGTATAAGCCTGTGTCATCTACGGAAGACTACAATACGTTTTTGAGTCTTAATTTATTACTTTCCCTCAAAATCTAAATCTTCCCCTCTGGCCCATGTGTGGGTCCTGCCTAGTCTGGCCTCCTGACATGTGATTCTAGCTGAGGTGGATTCAGAACTGTTTTTCCCTGCCTCTCCTCTCTGGAACAATGCATCACATCAAAGTACTTGAAGAGGAACACAGCAAAGATTTCCTTGAACATCACTGTAGGCCTCTCAATCTCCAATGGCCTAAGAGGTAACGCCTACTCTATGTGGGTTTCTGAGACTACTACCATTCAGGTGCTCCTCTGTAGCAAAGAAAGAAAGGTACTGGGATGCATGTCTACTCATCTGTATTCTACAGTCTTTGTACTGAAGTCCCAGTTGTTATCTCCATCCAGCTCTGAGTCTGAACCAGCCTGTGTGGTCTAGCCCAGCTCACTCTCTGACACTACAGTGCCGTCATTATCTGAGGGGATTCTTTCTGGGAGGCTGCTCCTCTGTTAGCCCATTCATTACTTTCCAGGGACCCTGAAAAGTTGAGCTCCGTCATTAAAGGTGTGATCATTTGAATCTCCATCCTCTTCCTTAACCTTGAATTTTGGCAAAGATTAAGCAGCCAATCAGTGTACGGAACTCACAGCTATATCAGCTGTTTGGGTTTGTGTTGGGTCTGAGGCAGGTGAGCTCAGGTGATTCAAGGAAATGAGCTTCCATTGGGCATTTAATCTGCTTTTGAAATGGTCTTCCCTGAGTCAGGCTTCTGCGTCTTTAGCAGCAACTTTTTGGGCTGGCTTGGCTCATATACCCTTGGCCTATATGCCAGGTTCTGAAGCCCAGGAAACCATCAGGATGGATGCTACTGCTATTGTTCCTTTACAGGACAGAGTCTTAAGTCTACTTCTACTATTAACTACTTTTAAAAGGGAAAAGAGAGGAACTGCTTGACAACATCCTCAGAGACCTCCTGGGGTAGTAGGTTGAGCTATACCCAGAGCCACCAAGGCCTTGAGCTTCACTGGACTTAGCTCACTTGAGCTATGCCAAGGGTTGGCCGAGTCTGGGCTGCTGGCCAAATCTAGCCTGCTGCCTATTTTTGTAAATGTTATTATGTTCTGTTGAGTCAATTCCTAGTGATAGCAACTCTACAGGATAGAGTAGAACTGTCCTAGGGGGTTTCCTATGCTGTAATCTTTATGGGAGCAGATCACCAGGTCTTTTCTCCTATGGAGCTGCTGGTGGATTTGAATTGCCAATGTTTTTGATTAGCAGCTGAGTGCTTAACCGTTGCATCCAAGTTTACATAATGTCAAGAACTGCTCTCATACTACGAGAGCAGAGTTTAATAGCTGTGACAGAGCCAGTAGGGCCCACAAAGTATAAAATACTCACTACATGGCCATTTTTAGAATAAATTTGCTGACTGCCATCCTATGCAAACAAGCTGAGGTCCACGGGGATTAGAGGGACTGGGCAAGCAGCAGCACTCCTCACCTGAGGCTGCGGGAGCGAGGCCGCATGGCTGGTGATTGTCGTCCCTCCTCATCTGGAACACTCTCTGTGCTGAAATGCTTTGTCAGAAAGTGCAGCTCATCAACTGTAGGCTGGAAGGGCAACTGGTGTAACTTCTCCTGTGAGGAGCATGATGACTACAGAAGAAAACAACAGCAAACAGCATTAAAGGCATGCCTGAGGGCAGTCAAGGAAGAGAGAAGAATTACAAATGGTCACGGGTTTCCTAATCAACATTCAAAAGTAAATCCTTTTGCCTTGACTGATTATCTATAGCCCTTTAGACAACTCAGATCTCAAGAAGTCCAAAGATTTGAGTTCTTTGGAAGTCTAGCAAGGAGTAGGGCATAGATCTTTACGATATGAGGGATCCATAACTACCTAGGTGTGTCTTCAGGTGACAAAAAGCAGATTTGTCTACATAGAGCCTTTGCCCTTTGATGAGCTTTGGATTACTTGGAGTGGTAATTAATAAATCATTCTTTCTGGCTCAGAAAATGTTCTAGGTATTTTCAGGCTGCAAATGATATTCCCTTAAGTTTTCTCTTCCACAAACCTTGAAAGAGCCACCTCTGTGTTGGCTCAACAGTGTTTCTTCTTGGTTGCTATCCAGAGAACTGACTTTGCTGAGGCTCTGATGACTGTGCCCAGACCCCAGGGATACCAGTAGGCCAGGAAACCCAACAGGGAAGACAATTTCTCTCAGATCTGGATTCCAAAGATTATACTTGCCCTGGAAACAGTTATGAATTCTAAATATGGTCCAATAGTAGGATTCCTGGCAATAGCCCCCTACCAATTACAACAGACCAGGATAGTGGTAGTTTGTACTATTACAAGCATCCCACAGACACAGCTACCTCTGTGGCCCCTTTCAGCTCCACAATCTGTGAATTCTCCTTTACCTGACACAGTGGATAAGACAGTAGGCAAGTCTGGCTCACTTTCCATTCATCAATTGATTAATGACCTGGGATTGGTATCTAAAGTCATTTAGAATCAAAGGTGCAGTACACTGAGAGAACTCTGTTGCTATTGGGATGTAAACCTGAACACAAGCAAGAAACCAGCATTTCTTTGGCTAACAATGAAAGCCTCTCTCACGGAATACTATAACATACAAAGTTGTAAACAGCTGGAGGTGAGGTCTCCAAATTCCATCTTGGATACCTTTCACATATGATTTGAATGAAGCTACAAAAAGCATCTCCAACCAATTGCAGCTACCATGAAGCTGGGGCAGTGTAAATCATGGTGGGCAATAAAGCTGCAGCTGTGGTGTGAGTCTATTAAAATTTCTGAATAGGAATAACCGTAGGACTCTTATTGTGGGTCCAGAAAAACACCTGTTTGAGTAAAAGATTATGGAAAGAGAAAAAGATCTAGGGAGAGATCTGAAGTTTAAGAGTTGCCAAGAAAACACTGAGATCTTTAGATTACGAGTTATGTCTAGGTCCAAGAGGGAAGTCACATTCCTTCCTCTGCCCAGGATTCATGAATGGGGACAAAGTGAGGGGAGAAGATACGCAGAGAGCTGGAAGAAATGGAGAAGGGGTCACCCAGGCTGTGGCCTCTTGAATGCATGGCTGGTAAAGTCTAAAACATTTGCTCTTTAGTTTACTGTCTGGCCTTTACGGGAAAAGTTTGCCAACTCTGTCATTCTGGCTTCAGTAAAAAGTTGCTCAAAGAGGAAGACTCATTTTAGGTTAATTGTGCACTGTTTACAATTTAGACATTTGTTGTGCTTTGCGCTAAAACTCTCTTTAAAAGAAACATAACTGAAAGTTTTAGAGACAGGCCTAGACTTCCTGCGGATACATACCAAATTAGAATTTCAAACAACCATTCTTCCCTTCTTTTTGAAAGAAAAAGTAACAGAATTGGGTAGGGGCAGAGGTGAGGAGACACTCTACCAGGACTTTGGGGCATGGACAGGTCACCTCCTCCTGGTTGTGTTTCTGGAAACACAATTGGAGAAAGTAAGGAAACCACACTTAAAGCCCTCATACCTGAGCCTCACTGGCAAAAAGCAGAAGTCTCCCCTTAGTCTCTTCTCTGACTCCACTAGGCATAACTGACTCCCAGAGAGGGTGCTGGATGTCCTTTCCAAAAGCATTTAATGGGTCTGGATATGGTTGGTAAGAGTCACAGCACTCTGCCCCACTCAGTCTTGTCCCCCAACAATCTCTTTGAGCCTGACTTGAGGGAGGAGCAGCTGAGAATCACTATAAAGTGCTGTAAGGGTAGGGATCAAAAATCCACACTAAAGTACTCCTCAGGGTGAAAGAATATGGTTACAGATTAGCTACTTACTGAGACAGTGGAGCTAGGAGTGTTGGTTCCATAGCCTGAAGACGGTAAAGAGGCCAAAGACCAGCGCCGTCCATCATTCCTACGTAAGAAAAGAATATTTGACAGTTTCTATAGTATCTCATCCTGTGGCTAAGAATCTGCTTGTCCTTCTATCATCCTTTTTTGGCAGCTGGTTAACTGACAGGCTCCTCTGCATCTCAAGATAGTACTGCTGCATTTACTGTATGCTTTCACATCTCTCTTCCACATAGGGGTCCACTGCTTTGTGATTTCCACTGCAGAGGAAGGCATTTCTGGCTATAAAAAGGGGTCCAAGACTTTGTGTGGGAATACCTGTGTACAACACTGTGGTTCTGGAGTAACTTCTTTATACTCTCAACACTTAATCACTTTCAGAGAAGTAACAGTAGAGAACTCCAGCTAAAGGTATCATTACAAGAAGGGGACTGCCACTGAAATGCAACTATTCCCTTTTCTGAAAACTCCATATGAAGGATACTTTGGTCTTTCCCAGGCTGTTGGGTTGACAACCAGAAAGAAGTGGACTGCCATCTGGGTCTGAACTGAGTATGAATCCATTGATGGCAAGTAGTTTAAAGCTAAGAAGAATCCATTAAAAAAAAAAAAAATCAGTTGCCACCAAGTTAATTTAAAATCATAGTGACCCCATGTGTGTAGAACAGAATTGCTCTACAGGGTTTTCAAGGTTGTGACCTTTCAGAAGTAGGTTGCCAGGCTTGTCTTCCAAGCACCTCTGGGTGAGTTTGAACTACCAACCTTTCAGTTAGTACTTGAGTGCTTAATCATTTGCATCACCCGAAAAACAGTCTTGGGGAATGTTTGCCAAAGAGTGATAGTAACCTTACAGAAGAGAGGATGTGATATACCCTTGGTTGTATGTGGAGCCATAATGGTGACCAGCTGTTGCTCTTGAGAGGATGTTCCCCAAAGCTCACCACAAAGAATCACAGTTATCTGCTTTGTTGCAAAGGAGAAAGATCAAAAAAGTATCTCAATGGTTTGATGTGAAGCTTTTATAACAAGGACACATAATTCCTTGCCTGGACTGTGAGATGTGGTATAACAAAAAAATTTCTAATGGAGCTTGGCATTATACCCTGCTCTAATCTTAAAGCTGGAGTAAAAGACCTGTATTGCCTGTTATAGATGTTTAAAACATCAGCAATGGAGGACCTTTAGAAGTAAGTTCAATACCCTCGATTTACATAAAACACTAAGACCCAGAGATTTACTTGCTCATGGCCTCAGAGCTATGTATGTGGGGGTTAGGGAGATGGGAAAGGAGGAAGAAAAAGGAGGAATAATCTTCTTAAGGGCTTCCCCTTTTGAAGGACTCCTTCCCATGCCCACCAATACCTAGCAGCCTTCTCTGCGATGTTCTGTAAGAGGCAGAGCCCAGGGTTCCATGCTGCATGCTTACAACTTAAACTTCATGCCACTCAGGCAGCCAGCACATGTCAATCATAGCTTTGCTGGAACCCAGTCTCTGAGGCAAAACACCCAGGAGGGTGCTCAAACATAATGCTCTCTCCGATCTCTTTGTCGGGTCCTGGGAGTTCGACATAATACAGCATGTCAATACCAGGAAAGCAAAGCTCTGCTAAAATGGAATCAGTATGATTTGGGGATGGATTTCCCAAAGCCTGTCAAGTAACTTTTTCAGAGGCAAGTTGTCTTCCTTTAGACAGAAATGGAAACCAACTGCATGGCAGCCACTTCTCTGTATAATGAAGAGCAGAGGGCTCCGAAGAAGAGAAATGCCACCACTGGATGCCTCAATTTCTTCTGCCTGGTCACCTCACCAGGTGCCTTATTCCTAGGCCAGAAGCTTGAAACCATTCAGCAACCCCTGCCTCCAAGGATGCAAAGCTCTGAGCCTTGGTTCCAGCAGCACGGTTGGTGTTCCCTTAGGGCCCCTTTGTTACGTATGGAAGGGCAATGTTTATAGCCACAGTCAGGGAATCAACATAAACAGCTTTCAACAAGCACAAAATCACAGACCCTATTGTTCAGCCATGCAAAGCAGTTTCCCAGCCATTCTCCCATCACACCCCCTATTACCTGTCTGCTCTGTGGCCATGGCTGTAGTGAAAGAATGTACATTAGAGTGAGAACCAAGGGAAACCAGAGACAGTGATCTGATTGATCATTGGCGATTAGTCTCACTTGAAGAAGTAAAGTTTCAAGTCACAAATGTGTGGAAATCTGAAGTGAATTTTTACGATGGATGGGTCTATCATTAGTGTTTTATTATATCCATCCTTTATATGATATTTGAAACTAATATTGTTCCCTAAGGCACAAGCCTGAAAGCCAGTAACCTAGGGACAAACTGTTCCTGAGCACCCTGGAAACCACAAATCAGTTTCGGTCCCAGTGTAATACCAGGCCCTAAAAACCTCCTAGTTGGCTCCATTGCTGAAGCCTAGGTAACGAAGCAGAACTAAGGGTATCCCTTGAAATATACTGTTCCCTCTGCTGGAACACTCTGCATGTCAGAGCCGCCACTCTCCCTTGCCACTCAACATGGCAAGCTCTTTTTCATCGTTCAGGCCTTACCTTAAAAGTCAATATTTCAGACATATCTCATATGACCATCCTCTACAGATTCTCCAGCCCCATTTCCTTCCTGTTCTTTCAGGCAACACCATGTTCTCTCCCTTCATGATGCTTATCACACTTTATATGTTTCTTTACTTCCTCATTTACTTCTATCTCTGTGACTACTCATTCAGTCAACAAACACTGACTGAGTGCTTATTACATACAAGGAGACACAGGCTTCAATAAATGAAGGTATCTTTATTAAAGGTGTTTTGTTTTGGTTAGAGGGAGGCAGAAAACAAGCAAACATGAAGCATCAGCTATTGATAAATGACACTTTGAAAATAAAATAGACAATTTGATAGAAAACAATCAATGGCTCCTTTAGAATGTGTAGTAAGGGAAGAGCTCTCAGAGAAGCTGTCATTTAAAATGAGACATGAATACAAGAATGAGTTAACTAAGATCTGAGAGACAGCAATCCTTACAAAGGAAACAACAAACACAGAGACCCTAATACACTCAAGTTTTAAGAAAGTAGGGGCTATGTCTATTTTGTTACCACTATAAATTTAAGTACCCAGCATAGTGTATGGCTTATAGTGGGTTCTCAATAAATATTTACTGAATGAGTCAGCTCCTGTTGTCCCAGCTCAGTCCTCATCTGAGGTTATAATTCAAACATAGCCCAGGCTGGAAGTGTGGGATAGGTTTTTCTCGCAGAGCTAGAAAAACAAATCCATCAAGCCAGCATATTTTCATACTGTAAGTGATTATATTTGGATTCCTGTTAACTAAGGGAAGTTACACAGGTTAGGAGAGATGAGTCCATAGAGCAACTCGAGACGACATATGTTTTCACCAAGGCAGTCGGGTCAGGTAGGAGCACCCAAGTCAGACACCAAACATCTCCCAACCTGTCAGTTACACAAAATCCTACACAGAAAGAAAATTGATTTCTTCTAGGTTGTTAGTCAAATAATGAGCTAACGATTCTTCTAGGAGTCTCTTCTCTGTTATGTATTTAGCAGAATAATTTTTTAAAAATTTAGTGTAAGTATAGAAATTGCCCTGGCTTCATGTTACATTACAGTCTCTACCATTTAAAATGTTCTAAATCTGGAGCCACAATCTATCCGATTGTTTTAATATCAGAGACTCACTCTAACCAAGAAAACTTCAAAAAAACAAAAGAAAACAAAATGACAAGAACTCAGGCAACAACAATCTTCCAAAACATTCTGAAAAGTAAATCACTTGTGTTTGGGCCTTGGTATGTAGTTTCCATCTCAGTCAGCTTAGCACCCCTCCAGAGGCCACATGACACCCTGGCAATGGGGCTGAGCTGTCAGGTGTGCTACTGTGTGTCAGAGCTAGAGTTACACCCTTTCTGAGAAGAGGAGAAATGGAAAGAAAAATACAAGCGTGGCTCTGTACCAAATCATTCCAAGTTCACAGAAGACTTTGTAGTCTACTAATCCCCACACATGTGCCATCGCAGTTCCTGACAGACTTAGCTTCAGAACCAAGTAAAGGGGCATGCAAGATTCCTCAAGTCCCTCAGAAACAAAGGTGAGGTAGAAGATCAATAGTGTAACTTTGGGTTCTCCTAGGAGCAGAGCCCATTTTCTCACTGATCACCCTATTGAGAATATAACTCTGAAATATATCCTGAGGGTACCAGGGACTTGTGTTTAGGATTATAAACATAAATCTACCTCTAACGTTGACTCTCTTGAGACTCAAACACAAATACCTATAGCATCTTGAAAGCAAAACTCGAACAAGATGATTATAGCTTCATAGAGGAAAGCAAAGAAGGTATTTTGCTGCCTAGCTGCCTTTAGTCAACATACCTGGAGAAACAGTGACTCAAAAGAAGGTGACACTCATGCAAGTGTCACAGATGTTAATCACAAAGGAGGTTTTCTATCAACTTACCTACGGGCAGGAACAAAGGAAAAGTGAGCAGGTGCATTTGGAGAGAAATTCCGGGGGCTGTCTGAAGGACTGTTACCTAAGGATGGAGAATGCAAAAGAATCCCAGTGAGGTCTGCTTCAGAGGAGAACTGGGAATACCTTTAGGCAAGAAATCATCCCCCAGCATTGGCACTCAGCATATCTGGTTGTTGTCTCCAGGGCCATAACGTGTTTAAACATCCTCTCTTTGTAAAAGTTTGGCGGCCTTGAAATTTTCTCCCTTATTCTCAAGTTGCTTGCAACAACCCATGTCTCAAAAAAATCCATTCTGAGACTAGCAGCATCATGTCCATTTCCTACTCTTCTAGGAATTGTTTAGACTCCAATCTGTCTAATCAAGTTAATCCAACTTTCCAAAGGCATGAATAACCTATTCAGCGCAGAAGTTTAAGACAGGCAGAGCCAAATATGCAAACATTTCTCAAAGGCCAACAGGACCCCAGTTCAAAAGTTTCTTGCACATCTACCTGTTATCAAAGAGACTAAATGTGAAAAAAACAGGCTCCCAGGTGAGGACTTAGAATATTAAAAAACAAAATCTGCTGCCATCAAATCAATTCCAACTCATAGCAACTCCGTAAGTCAGAGCAGTTCCCAAGGAGCACCTGGAAGATTTGAACTGCTGACCTTTTGGTTAGCAATCATAGCACTTAACCATTGCGCTACTAGGGTTTCCACTTAGAATATAGTTTTCCTTAAAATACTCCATACACTCAACCATCCCACAGTATAGGCATGACCTCTATCTCTTTATTTGCTTCATAAGTCCCTTGTTGCTTGTTTAGTTAAAGCTCAGAAGCCTTGAACCAAATTGTGTGCTTATCACTGCACTAGTCACAAGAGTCTGCCACCCTTCTCTCATCTGTCTTCCATCTAGGAAGTAGCACTGAAGAGCCTCTAGCTCATATAAGCTGTCCATGTCTCTCTACTCAAAAGTCCATGTCAAATAAGCATCATACTCCATGATGTACTGACACTATCCTCTCCAATGTTCACCTCTGTGAATGAACACTGGCTATGAAGAGTTCTACTACTCAGTCCAGCTACTCAGAGACCTGGTAGTTTAGGGCGTCTAGTCTTCTCTTGGATTTTTTTTTTGGTTTGGATGTTCCAAAGTGCCATGAAACTGCCCTGTTGTTTCCTATTATGTCCAACTTAAAGAGTCTAGACAAAATTTAATGTTTTCCTATACTGATCTAGGAAAAACCAGCCTCTCACTCAGTGTCCCCACTACCCTCTGCAGCACATTGCACCCCACTATATAAAGGTATTTTCTTCAGGTGAATGAATGTTTATATCCTATTAGCTCTAAAGTAACTACTAGAAATTATAACTAATGAGTCAATAAAAAAAAAGAACATGGAATAACATAAAACAACTTGGAAATAGACGGTGGTAATGGTTACACAACATGATGAACATAATTAACACCACTGAAAGGTATATGTAAAACAATGCTGAAAAGGGCAAATACTTTGTTACACAAATTTATTTTCTATCACAATTAAAAACATTTAAAATATTCAATTAACACAAAAGAAAGCTGAAAAGGAACAAAAATGTGATGAGACAGTAAGGACACAAGTAAGAAGATAGTAGATTTAAACCAAACCATATCAACAACCACATTAAACATAAATGATTTAAATGCCTGAATTAAAAGCAGAGATTGTCAGGTTGGTTAAAAAAGACTTCCAAGAAAGGAAAGATGGGAAGAAGAGAAAGGAGAGAAAGAGAGAGACAGAGACCAGGGAAGAGGGGGAGAAGGGAAGAAGGGGAGAGAGAAGGAGAGAAAAAAGAAAGAAAAGAGGGGAGAGAGAGAAAAGACAGAAAAAAACCTACAATCAATAATTAATAATTTTCTGAAAAAGAAAGCCACCAGGTGCACAGACGGTTTCACTGATGACTTCTACCAAACACTTAAGGAAGAAATGATACCAATTCTCTTATACACATGTGAAACAACCACACTGAAGAGGGTGGGGAGGAAAGTGTTAATCTAAATTAACTTTGAAAATGAATGAAATCTGTAAGATTAAAGGCAAAAGGACCTGCTCATAAGTACTGAACTCAGGCTGATAAAACTGTTTTCCATGGGAGTATGAATTAACAATTTTGATAAAACTAAATATACAGAATAGAACTGAAGAATTTAATACATATACAGTGGATGATGGGAGCCAGGTTTCTTACCACGGGAGTGGAAATTTACAGATCAACCAAGAGGAGAAGGTTAGAATGATCCATGTGGTAACGGGTTACAGTTGGAGACATCAGTAAGAACTCATGTTTAAATTAATATACACATACTCACATACAGAAATAGTGGATGTGTGTATATACACTGGTTAGTATACACACTAGTACTGTATTTCTTTCTCTGTCAGATGACAGAGCCCTAAAACACAAATATTCTGATAGCAACAAGCATACCTAACATTCAGATATTGGTTTCTAATACCATTCTCCAATATAATACAATAAATCAGGGCTCCTTAGAGAAATGGTTGATTCTAGAACAGGACAGGAAATATACAAGATGGGCCTGGACAATCTTGTACTGCGAGAAAGGAAGTACTCAAAGAAACAAAAACATAAACAATAACAATAAAAAAATTGATGGAATATGTCAAAATGGTACTAACTTGTTTGGAGCCCACTGAAAGTCCTCTCAGTGGCCAACGTGGGAACAATTGGGGGAAGAAGTATTAATGGATGTTAGGAATTGAACTGTTTGCCCTCCCTGCCCAAATATGTGCTATAAATCCTAACTTGTGATAGAATCTATTTGGGTATAGAGCTTTCTTTGTCATGTTAATGAGGCCATAACAGTGTAGAACATATATTAAATCAATCATTTTTGAGAAACAGAGTCAATTAGGCTCAAAAGTGAGCGAGCACAAAGGGAAGGAAAGACACATGTCACATGAAGGACCCAAGGAACAGAAGCTGAAGAGACAATGACTGTCGACCTTCTGCTAAAGCTGACACACAGAAAATGTCTTTTTCTAAAGTCTGAATTCAGACTTCCAGCTTCCTAGACTGTCAGAAAATAAATTTCTGTTCCTTAAAGCTATCCACTTGTGGTATTTCTGTTGTCGCAGCAATAAGCAAAAATGAGGACAATGGGTCACAACCCAAAGAATAAAACAAATATTCATGAGTCCATATTAATATAATAACTGAATTGATAAGTAGGAGAGAAGAGACAAATCTGTCATGCAAAAAACTCAAAAAAAGCTATGCAGACACACCACCCTTAAGGAAAATACGCATAACTCCTCAAATCTTAAGTGTAGGCTGTACACAGTGACTTCCTTTCTAAGAGAACAGTATGGAATGGGAGAGGGGTAACTTTATACGGCGAAACCTTTGAAACACTATCTCTGCCAGGCAACCAATGTCAACATCAAGTCATAAATCATGTGCCCTTGATATGATGTGATGAAAATGACACTTCACCTTTGTGATCTTCCCCAAGAACCCATAATCCTAGCTTAGTCATGACAAAAAAAATCAGATAAATTCCAATAGAGTGACATCCTACAATATACCTAACCAGTATTCCTCAAAGCTGTCAAGGTCATCAAAAACAGGGAAAATATGAAAACCTGTAACAGCCAAAAGGAACCTAAGGAGATGTCACAACTAAATGTAATACGGTATCCTTGATGGGGTCCTGGAACAGAAAAAGGACATTAGGCAAAAACAAAGGAAACTTTAACAAACTACAGACCTTAGTTAATATTACTATATCAATGTTGGTACATGACTGGTAAAAAAGTGTACTACACTAATGAAAGATGTTTAAAAAAGGAAAATTGTGGGTAGATGGTTATGGGTGTCATGGATTGAATTGTGTCACCCCCAAAATATATGTAGCCATGTGGCTGGGCCATGACTCCCAGTATCTTGTGACTGTCCTCCATTCTGTGATTTTCCTATACTGTAGGTTAAAGAATTAGGGTGGGGCTTTAAATCCCTTCATAGGATCACCTGTCTGCTCCACTGTAAACGGAGTTTCCCTGGAGTATGGCTTGCCCCACCCTTAATCCTTTAATCCTACAAAAGATAAAAGGAAAGAGAAGTAGGCAGAGAATTGGGAACCTCACACCATCAAGAACGGCAACAACAGAAGAAGAGTGTGTCCCTTAGACTTGAGGTTCCTGTGCCAAGATGCTCCCTGGATAAAGACTGATGCAATACTGGACTTTTCCTCTAGAGCTAACAAGGGGGAAAACTTTCCCCTGGAGCAGACATCCTGAATTTGGACTTGTAGACTGCCTGACTGTGTAAGAATAAATCTTCCTTTGTTTAAGCCATCCACTCTGTGGTATTTCTGTTACAGCTGACTAAAACAATGGGGGCGGAAAAACTCACTGCTGTTGAGTCGATTTTGACTCATAGTGACCCTATAGATCAGAGGAGAGCTGTTCCATAGAGTTTCCAAGGAACACCTGGCAGATTTGAACTGCTGACCTTTTGATTGGCAGGCACAACACTTAACCACTACATTATCAGGGTTTCCATGTATGGGGGAAGGGAGTACAATATGGAAACTCCACTATGTGCACAATTCTTCTGTAAATATAAAACTTTTCTAAAAACAAAGTCTATTAATTATAAATTTTAAAAGACCCAATAAAATACTGCCTTCAAGGAAACCCTGGTGTTATAGTGGTTAAGTGCTATGGCTGCTAACCAGAAGGTCAGCAGTTCAAATCTACCAGGTGTTCCTTGGAAATTCTATGGGGTAGATCTTTTCTGTTGCTCTAAGTTGAAATCAACTGGATAGTGGTTTCCACTTTTTTCCAAAAAAACAACTTTAAATATAAACATGCAAATAGGTTAAAGTTAAAATATGCCATAATAACACCGATTAGACACAAGCTGAGGTGGCTATGTTACACAAAATACAGCTCAGAACAAAGAATATCACCAGGTGACAAAGCTAAGCCAGCCAAGTGTCATCGGGTCAGGTAATAAAAGTGATTTCATAAAGAATACACTAAAATTTTTAAAATGTACACAAATAAATGAAGAAAAAATTGATCAAACTGCAAGGAGAAAGAGCCAAATCCACAATTACAGAAACCTGCTTTGCTCAATAACTGACAGAATAAAATAGAAAGAAATCAGTAAGGATACAGAACACTTAAACACCACGAGCAACCACTTAATTACCCTATAGTACACTCTATCCAACAACAGGAGAACATACACTATTTTTAAATCAATAGGGAACATTTCCTAAGATAGATCATACTGGGTGCCATGAAACAAGACACAATAAATTTAATGAAAATTAGTTAGAAATAAGTAACAGGAAAATGCTCAAATATTTGGAAACTAAATAATATGTTCTGAATAATTTGTGGGTCAGATGGGAAACTAGAAAAGCATTTTGGAATTCACTGAAAAACAAAACATGTCAAATTTGGCATGCTGTTAAGGCAGTTTTTCAGAGGGAAAACTATAGCACTGAACACCTTAGAAAAGAAAGAATCTAATTAAAAAAAAACCCTCAGCTTCTACTTTAAGAAACCAGAAAAAGAAGAATGTATGAAACCCAGAAGGAAATCAGAAACATTACAGCAGAAATTAACAGAAACACACTCACACACAGTTAAAATAATTAACAAGACCATATGCAAGTTTTATAGAGGACCAATAAAATAACAGACTGATCAGGAAAAAAAGAGAAGACACAAATTACCAAAACAAACAACGAGAGAGACAACATTTCTACAGATTCTTGAAATAGTAAAAGAATAATAAGGCAACATTATTAACAGCTTTATGCCAATTAATTTGACAAATGAGATGGGACTGAAAAATTCCTTCAAAGATAGAAACTACCAAAGGTTACTCAGGAAGAAATAGATAACTTACACAGCACTGATTAAATAAATGAAATTTATACTTAAAAACCTTTGTACAAAAAAAGCTCCAGGCTCAGGTGGCTTGACTGGTGAATTCTACCAAATAATAGAGAGAAATAATATAAATTCTACATAAATTCTTCCAGAAAACTGAATGGGAAGAAACGCTTCCCATAGTACTAAACTGACATCAGAAGATGATGAAAGCTATAAAAGGTTTCAAGACTGGAAAAGAAGTAAAATTATCTCTTTTCTTGAATGATACGACCCAACTGTCTTACTTGTCTAGTGCTGCTGTAACAGAAATACCACAAGTGAAATTTATTTCTCACAGAAATGTAGACTAAAAACCCAAATTCAGGACATCAGTTCTAGACAAAGGCTTTCTCTGTTGCCACTGGAGGTAGGTCTCTGTGGTCAATCTTCACCTGGACTGGGAGCTTCTGAAGTACAGGGATCCCACAGGACTTGCTCCCCTCTCAACACTGCTTTCTTGTGGTATGAGGTCCCAAATTCTCTAATCCCTTTATATCCCAAGAGACTGCCTCAAGGCACAATACAATCCTATAGATGGAGTTCTGCCTCACTATCACAACCACTGTCCATCCTCCCTCATTAACATCACAGACACAGAATTTACAGCACACAGAATCATCATACAATACCAGGAATCATGGCATAGCCAAACAGCTACACACATTTGGGGGTGGGAGGGTGGGGCATAATTCAATCCACAACACCAATATATAGAAAATCTTAGGTGTAGGCACGAAAATGTCTTGAGTTAATAAAAGAACTTAGCAATGCAGGGTACAAGGTCAACAAACAAAAAGTCAGTTGGATTTCCATATACCAGCTGTGAAAAGTCTGAAAAGGAACTTAGGAAACAATTTGTCTTAGTCATCTGACCCTGCTATCACAGAAATAGCACAAATGGATGGCTTTAACAGAGAGAAATTTATTTCTTCACAGTAAAGAAAGCTAAAGTCCAAGTTCAGGGTGTCATCCCCAGGGACAGGCTTTGACTCTGCGTTGGCCTTCTCATCAATCTTCCCCTGGACTAGGAGCTTCTCTGCACAGGGAGTACAGGTCAAGGATACACTTTGCTCCTAGCATTGCTTTCCTGGTGGTGTGAGGTTCCCTTGTCTCACAGCTTACTTCTTTCTTTTATATCCCAGGAGACTACCTCAACACAATCCAAGCTTGTAGATGAGTTCCTGGTCACTAACACAGTTGCTGCCCATTCTCCCTCATTAATGTCACAGAGGCAGGATTTGTACCATATGAAAAAAAATCACACAGTACCAGAAATCACAGCCCAGTCAAACTGACAAGCATTTTTGGAGGGACAAAATACAACCCACAACAACATTACACATACTCACACAATAGCTGACATTCTTTTTGAGAAAAAAGTCCCAGCAATCTAGGAATAGAAGGAAACATTCTCAGGGTGATAAAAGGTATCTATAATGTAAGTACTTAAAGGTAAAGACTAAATGCTCTAAGATTAGGAACAAGACAAGGATGTCTGTACTCACGACTTCTATTCAAAATTGTACTTAGAAGATTCTAGTCAGGGCAATAACGCAACAAAAAGAAAGAAGAACCCTGCTAGCATAGAGGTTAAGTCCTACAGCTGCTAACCAAAAGGGTGAAAGTTAGAATCCACCAGTGCTCCTTGGAATCTCTACAGGGCAGTTCCACTCTGCCCTACAGGGTGGCTATGAGTTGGAATCTCATGGGCTTTCTGACGAGAAAGAATAAATTCTCTTTATTCAGAGACAACATGATCATCATATAGAAAACCTGTAGACAAATCTATAAAAAAGCTAACAAGCAAATTTACCACGGTTGCAGGATATAAGACCAATATACAGAAATAAATTATATTTCAATACATTAGCAACAATTATCAGAATTGGCTTGACAGCAATAGGTTTAGTTCAGAGCCCTGGTGCCACTGTGGTTAAGAGCTCAGATGCTAACCAAAAGGCTGGCAGTTTGAATCTACCAGCTGCTCTCTGGAAACCCTATGTGACAGTTCTGTTCTGTTCTGTTCTACAGGATCCCTATGAGCCGGGAACTGATTTGACAGCAATGGATAGGTTTGGGGTTTTCTTTTTGAGCAGTAATTAGACCTTATTTTATTCTGCTCTTCTCTTGGCCTACCCTACTCCAGTCACAATGGCTTTCTTGCTATATCCCGAACATGGCAGGTACACTCATTTCAGGGCCTGTGTACCCACAATCCCCTTTGCCCAGTCTGCTTTTCTCCAATTACATCTAGCACACTCCCTCTCCTCTGTGATGTTTTCACTCAAATGTCATCCTCTCAAAAATGCCTGTTAGTCCCCCGCCCCTCTCCCCCCACTTCATGTCACTGTTCTCTTTTTAAAATGGGAGAAATGATTTAGAAGTACAAAAAAAAAAAAAAAAAAAAAAAGACAGAAAAATTGCTGAAGTAAAAACTGCCTCCAAGTGAGTGAGAAGTTATGGAATCTAGTGCACTAGTGGAGGTACTGGCTTTACAAAGGAGGTTGACAGTTCATGTAAACCGAGTAAGACAGAGTCTACAGGTCAAGATGCTGAGAGGTGCACAGACACAAATGGTAGGAGCTTTTAGAAGTTGCCATCTGACTACCTCCATTCTCTCAGTCAAACAGGAAGCAAGGCAGTCAGTTAAGTTTAGACAGTTAACAGGTGCGTGGGGGATGTGAGGAGAGAGAAGGAGTGACATATCTTCTAGAAGAGTGACAGTAAATGGATCACAGACAATATAACTACTTGGTAGCACTTAAGGGACAATGTCAGTTTGTGATAATGAACTTAGAGGAATATTAGTTGGTGCAGCTATTTTTTCTTTAGTAACAGTGAATGTCACTGGGTCATACAAGGCAGAAAACTCAGATTTGACCAGGGTCATGGTTCTAATACCTGGATACCTGAATTGAGACAGGGCAAGGGAGATAAGGGTATATGAAATTATTGTATTTGCCTGCAAAATTCAGGGTAGTCATCAGACATCAAGGGATGATTTTAACATCAAGTCATCAGAATCAGTGGATTAGAGGCCCGAGGATCAAAACATTGTTTCTGGAGTGGGAAAGGTGTTCCTAGAAGGCACTTACTAGAGGAGGAAGAATGAAACTGAAACTACGGAGACAAGGTCTACAGTATGACTGTGGACATGTATGATTGAGGTAGAGGGAGGAGAAGCTCACTGGACGAGATCAGTTCAAAGAATTAGAAAGATCATCTAATACATCAAAGATCAGCAATTCATATTTCTATGTATTAAAATCATCAAAAAAGAACAAGACAGGAGGAGTAGAATTTAAGAGAGCAACTGGGTGTCAAAAGCTAAACTTTTTATAGCCATAATGTGTGGAGATATTTGGCTGTTCAAACCCACCAGCTGCTCCTTGGAAATCCTTTGGGGACAGTTCTATTCTGTCCCATAGGATCACTGTGAACAACGGCAAATTTTGCAAGGGGGAGGGACATTTGTTACTGATAGGTTGGAAGTGATATAACTCAATGGTTTAAGATTTCTTAGGGATATTATGAAAAAGGAATGAAGAATAATGAGAAAAGAAGGACACCTACTCTGACTTCCAGGCTCAATGGTATGAGAGGTAAGAGTCAATAGCTGATCAAACTATAGAAGAATGAGTGTTCTAGGTAACGGGAGAACCAGAATTCCATTGGAGAAGGAACAGACTATTCAGAGACTATAGTGAGGATACAGAAGAATCTACTGATATGAAGTATAAACTCCAAAAGATACAATGGAAGAGTTTCAGGAGCTGAGAAGGCATGAGAGAAAGACACAGAAAAGGGAATGTTCAGAGGTTTATATGAATTAGATTATATGAATTATATGAAGGAGATCAGGGGAGGGTTCTTGTGGTCATTGACATAAACAAGAATAAAGGATAATGAAATTAGCTCTAGCAAATATGAGGAAGAGACAGAGAGCCTGCAACTGTTTAGGAGTAAAGAGGGTAGATTACTGGGCTTACTCTTGACTCCAAACAACAAGGACTGAGGTACAAGGCAGGCATGGTCTTAGTCCCAGTTTGTTAATTCAAAATCAGTTTAACAGTAAATGGCAAATGTCATTAAAATATGTACACCCTATAATCTACTATTCATAAAAATGTATATAGTACATCTCAAGACACAGCAACTCCATGCCTACATAGAAAAAACTTCTGTACAGGTATAAAAAAGAACATGAGGAAGGATGTTTGCTGCAGCACTGGATACCTATCCCAGCTATCAATTTAATACCTCTCAGATCTAAATTTAGTCTTCAATATCTGCTCAACAATAATGGAGAAAATTTCTTACAGTATTTCACCTTTGCAATGAGCATGAGATTCAACTTTCTCAACAGAGGGCACTAGAGGTACACTGCAGGAGAAAGGGGATCCTCTTGCTAGTTCCAGCAGCTGCTCCATCAGCGGTGTGGATGTTAAGACAAGCAGTAATATTCTGCTCCAGCCACATGCAAACAGCCTTACAGCCCTGGCCCAACCTGGTGAATACTTCTCTATAGTCCTCTCTACATGAACAGCACGTGTTCCAGGTCTCCTGCTGGCACCAGAAGCCTGACTGCCTCTGGATGCTCGATCCATCCCCCACCCCATGGTTTTTCTCACAGCCTTCCTGAGGGATATCATTCATCCTGGGACTCCTGTCTACTCCACTACATAGCGGGCCACTGGCTGTTTCATGTGCACCAAAGGGTTTGTTTCCGGATTGTCCAGTGACACTGGGCCAGCTTTGGCTCCAGCAAATCAGCAAACATCTCTGCCATCCAGTGGGCCGCTGCTACACTTTCTCTTACGCACATCTAATCTAGCCTGGAAGTACTCCATCCAAGTTTGTTCTTTTTTTTGATACTCTACCACAGCATCCCTAGTACCCTACAGAGTTCTCTTACTTCTTCAAGTTACTCTTTTATCATAGTTTAATAATTCTTTATATTTAACTTCACCTGTTTAAAATCACCGTAGGGTTTCAGTCTTCTGACTGGATACAGACTAATACAGTGTTCATCAGTAAGAAAACGAACAAGTAAATTGTGGTATAGTTGTACAACAGATAATGCTATAGGTAATAAAAGATAAATGAGTCAGGAAGTTCCACTTCCAGGATGGCTGACTAAGCTACTACTGAGTTGATCTGAATCTAGCTGTTACCTATTTATATATAAACTTGTTGCCTTTGAGTTGATTCCAACTCAGAGTGTCTCTAAAGGACAGAGTAGAACTGCCCCATAGAGTTTCCAAGGACTGGCTGGTGGATTTAAATGGCCGACCTTTCAGTTAGTCGAAAGCACTTAATCACTGTGCCACCAGGTTCCTATTTTCACACAGTAGATCCTTAATGCTGAACTGAACTGTTGGGAATAAATGGACCTATTTTCAAATCAACAGGCCTCACATTATTCAACAGATTTCAGAGGTAAACATAAAGTTAAAAGAGTCTGCCGCTCTCTAATTATGCTCCTCTCTATTTGAATTCTGAACATTTAGAGTTTAGGACTAATTCTTTCCAACTTAAGTGACTTTGAGGAAAGAATGCCATCTGACCCAAAGTGAAGGACATACATGATCTGAGGATATAACGTGATGTCAAGTTTGACTATATGGAATAAATAGTACAGCCTTTCTCAATGTCTGGCTGGGTTAGGCTTTCAGGCCAATTCTTCTCCCCCTGCAACCCCCACATCCCGATTTTCTGCAATGACTTGGAGAGAGATGATGATGATAGCTCACATCAGTAAAATATTAAGTATGTTATATTAACTCAAAGCTAGAGAGTACAGAGCTAGGCAGACTGAAAAGGTCAGATGGCATTCTTTCCTCAAAGTCACTTAAGTTGGAAAGAATTAGTCCTAACCTCTAAACGTTTAGAATTCAAATAGAGAGGAGCATAATTAGAGAGCAGCAGTCAGCTGTAATTACTGCCCAGTACTCACATTACACTGGAATCCTTGATGGCACGGTGGTTAAGTGATAGTCTACTTACCAAAAGGTCAGCAGTTCAGTCCATTAGGTGCTCCTTGGAAATTTTATGGGGCAGTCCTATTCTGACCTATAGGGCTATTATGAGTCAGAATCAACCGGACTGCAGTGTCCTTTTTTTTGACTCACATTACAAAGAGCCCTGGTGGCAAAGTAGTTAAAGCAGTTGACTACAAACCAAAAGATCAATGGTTCAAAACCACTAGTGAATAGAGAAGAATGATGTGACAGTATGCTTACTCTACAGACTTAGTGTCTTGGAAACCCTATGAGGCAGTTTTATCTTGCTCTACATGGCAGTGGGTCTCCCTGCTGATGCAATGATCATGAGCTACAGCTGCTAACCAAAAGGACGGCAGTTGGAATCCAGCAGGTCCCCCTTGGAAACCCTATGGCAGCAGTTCTACTCTGTCCTATGGGGTCACTATGAGTTGGAATCGACTCAAAGGCAATGTGTTTGGTGTTTTGTTTTGTTTTTCTGTATTCACATTACAGTTGTGAGACTATATACAAAGTCTGGATACGCTAAATTTATTTCTATGTGATTAAAGGCCAGATCAGAGGTATACTAAGTTTTTATAAAGTTTCAGGATAAGATGTACTATTCAATATATTTAATAATCTAGAACTGAGCCAATATCTAGGATGAAAGTAACTAAACACAATGAGAGCTCTGCTTTAGATGCCAAGTTGTCTCAAATTCCCCGATCCCTTTGTGCTCTTGGTAGCATCTTGTAACAGCTAATGCAAGGGGTGCACTGAATTATCTGCCCTCTAGGCTCAGAGAATTTGAGCGCAGAAAGGTGAGACTCTTCTCCCAGGAACAAAGACCAGTTTCGAAAATGTCAGACTCAGGGCCCTCAGCAAACTACTCTACATGTACCCTTACTGTCTCCCTCCAAAGACTCAGTAAAGGAAGAGATGAGGAGACTCAGCAATTAAGACAAACCCAAAGCAAACAGTCCTATCTTATCTGATTTGCTTGGACAAACAGGACTTCAGTGTCCTTTAGTATCTTTTTACTGACCAGAGGCAGACAAGTTCAGGCTTAGAACAACAGTGCCCCTGGCTTAGTAAACCTGAGCAGCAAGCTCTGAAGTTTCCTAGGGTTCTAAGCCTGCTCCTTTTCCATTAACCCTAGGTCTAGAATTCCCACTCTAAACAATGTGGCAGTGCAGCAGCCCCTTCAGCAAACATGAGTCCCTTGGTTTGGCTCACTGGAATACAAAAATCCACGTCTAGCTCAAAATACAAAACTAACTCAAGTGAGGTCTTTCTGCCTTTCCTCTGGGAGACAGACTGTACCTAAATCAATGCAAGTCCCCAAACTGCTACACATTCCTTAATCAGAGGCAAGTAATTCAACTTTTACACTGTCGGGAGGATTCCATATTTGACATAGCAAGGTCTTAATGCACGAGGTCATTTGCTTAATCACAATGTGAAATCAACATCAACATGAAATAAACATTCCTCTTGCTTTTGCTGTCTCCTGGTCTGACAGGGGGAATGCTAACAGGACTCGTATGAGGCAGAAAATTCTGAGTCCCAACCCTTGGGCATAATAAGACAAAATGTTAACGGACTTAGAGCCCAAATGACTATAACAAACAGTCAACACTCTAGAACAAAGGCCATGGATCCAGGATACATATCTGACCCCTAAGACATGTGTAAGACCAAAAGGAATGTTAAGAAAATAAGGCAAGAAACAATTAAGAATCAAAAGGAAACAGAGCACACTCTCCTAAAGACAGCACGTCCATGAGCTCTGTATGCTTCAGGCAGCCAAGTGAAGTAACAACGTGATGTATTGAAATATACAAAGTGAGAAGCAGGAAAGAATAAGTATTAGTAGCTGCACAGTAGAGCTAGACATCTGTGGCCACTCTTCCATTCTACCTTTCTTAACTTTCAAACACTCACCTGTGTGGCCATGGAGTGGTGAGTGTGGTCGTGGTAGTGTAGGTGACGTGCTAGAGGTCACAATCAAGCTCTTGCGGTTACTTGTCCGACAACTGCAATGAAAACACAAATGTCAGCTATAAATGGATAATATCCTGAGCTCAGAGGCCTTGAATGGCTATCAGGGAGCAAAGGAATGATGCCATTTCTTGGCTGAGCAGCATGTTACTCCAAATTTTGAACTGGATTGGCAATTACTGTTTGTATCAGATTTCATAATGTGCTGTGCTGCATCTGAGAGTAACACTGTCTTGACTTTTATCTTTGTCTTAGTAACCCACTACTGTTATAACAAAAATAACACAAGTGGATGGCTTCAACAAAGAGTTATTTCTCACAGCAAAGTAGACGAGAGGTTCAAATTCAGGGTATCAGCACCAGGGGAAGGCTTTCTCTGTCACCTCTGAAGGAAGGTCTTTGTCATCAATCTTCCCCTGGATTGGGAGCTTCTAAGATGCAGGAACCCTGGGTCCTTTCCAAAGGATGTGCTTAGCTCCGGGCACTGCTTCTTGGTGGTATGAGGTCCCCCAAATCTCTGCTTGCTTCACCTTCCTTTATATCATAAGGCATAACACCTTCTTACACATGGAGTCCTACCCCTCCAACACAACTGCCTATCCTCTCTCTCATTAACATCATTAAAACCAAGAAACCAAGCCCACGGCCATCCAATTTGATTCACAGCTGACCCTATAGGACAGAGTAGAACTGCTCCATAGCATTTCTAAGGAGCGCCTAGTGGATTCAAACTGCTAACCTTTTGATTAGCAGATGTAGCACTAAACCATTACATCACAAGGGTTTCCCATTAACATCACTGAGGCAGGGTCTACAGCGTATAAGAACATCATACAATACTGAGAAGCATTATTAGCAATTTGGCTACACAATTCAATCCATGACAATCTTGCACTGTCATTGCACTTTGCCAATATGCATGTTTTACTTGCCAAATAGACGTAAAAATTTCCCTCAGGGTAGCAAACATGTCCTAAATGGTATCCAGTGAAGAATGACCAAATTTGACTTAGACAATTAAACACACAGCTATATTTGCATATCTCAAAAATTAACTTTCTTATAAAAAAATTGGTTAACTTAATCTGACACTTATTTTTAAAACCACTTTTACTATAATCAATGAATTAAGTAACAGTCTCATTTCCCCATAAACTTGTAGCAAGTACTCTGCAGAGCTGGCTTTCTACTACATGTTGATGAATATGACCATTTCTTTTTTTTTTTTTTGATGATCAGAGAAAATAATATCACAATGAAAACTCACTGCATGCAATACTTGCTTCTGAAAACTTTGTATAAATTTACTTCAAAGCCAGCCAATCTTTTAAAGTGATTAAGGAAGCCTGTCATTTATATTTATCCAAACGAATATTTATTTAACATTTACTGTGCACCAGGCAGTTCTAGGTGCTAGGAAGCAACAGTAAACAAAAGAAAGTCTCTGTCCTCGTAATTGCAATGAGAAGTACTATGGTGGAAACAAAAAAAAGGAAGAAGAAGAAATAAACAGGCTAAGGAAATAAAAGAGTGGTGTGGAAGTGGACATGAGAGTAGTCAGGGCAGGCCTAACTTACGAGGTAACACTTGGTCAGCGATCATGTGACACAGTTGTAAGTTGTTTATTAAACATTGCATAAAATGCACAGATTTTGAATGTTCAGTTCAGTGAGGCTTGACTGCTTTATGTTGAATACATCCAAAACGAGACAGAATTGTTCCTTTTTCCAGTCAACTTCTGTCTCTCAACCATTTTCTTTTTTATTATGATTGAATGAAAATGTACATTCCAATAAAAATTTGCATGCTCATCTATATGCAGCTCCCACTGATCTCCCTGTCAGTGACAGCATGCCCCTCCTCTCTGCTCCACATACGTCCTATCCTCCCGACAGTCTTCTATCCCCTCCTCTCTACCCACTCTCTTTCCTCCAGTAAGAGGTCAGCAGGATGAGATCCTATAGATGCACAGAACCAGAAAGTTCCCACAAGATACGGTCACTTTGTGTCGCCAAGTCCAATCCATTACTGTCCGAAAAGCTGATCTTCATTATGACTTATGGACAGGGGCAGCATCAGGACCAGGGGCCATACTCCCAGGGGAATCTGAAGGCTCTGGACCACCAGTTGTGGTCTTTTAGGGGAAATCTCAGGGTGCACCCCTGTTTATTCTTTTGTTGCCAGTGAGACTCAATTTCGTGAGATCCACTGCAGTTATCACTGGTGGTTGCTGGGCACCATCTGGTTCTTCTGGTCACGAGTTGATGTAGAGACTCACTCATGTGGGTCTCTTTCTTCTGGGTTCTCTTTCCCCCATGTTGTTTTGGGCCTCGGTTATCATCCATTCCTGCTGAGTTGGGACCATTTGCTGTACCCTCAGATGGAGCTTGGTAGCTTTTAAGACCCCAGATGCCACTCACTGATGTGGGGTGCAGAGAGTCCTTATTAGCGAAATGCTAGCTGTGCCAACTGGCCTCGATTTCACCTGAAAGCATGGTCCCCAACCCCCGCCCCAGCTACTCTGCCCTTGCAACATTGGATTAAGATGGGAGGAGTACTCAAATTGTGTAGAAGTCCAGTTACTATTGATCTTTTTTCTAATGTGCGCTGTGACTGATTTCACCTAACCAAATTTCTAGCAACTATCTAATCTAAACTCTCCCCCCTACCCATCAAAGAGTCTTTTCTTCTATGCATGAGTCTGATTTTAAGTTCTTATCATTGGGGTCTCATACAATATTTGTCCTTTTGTCACTGACTACCTTCACTCAGCATAATGTCCCCGAGCTGAAACTAGGTTAAGAAATACTTCCTGGTATCATCGTTGTTCTTTACCATTGCATAGTGTTCCATCGAGTATATATACCATAGTTTACCTATCCATTCCTCTGTTGTTGGGAATCTGGGTTGATTCCATCTTTTTGCTGTTGTGGACTGTGCTGCAATGAACATTCATGTGTATGTATCAGTTGGTATGGATGGCTTTGATTCTGTAGGATATATTCCAACCAGTGGAATTACTGGGTCAAATGGTATATCTATATCCATTTTTTTAAGGGAGTGTCAGATTGCTTTCCAAAGAAGTTGCACCATTTCACAACACCACCAACAGTGTAGAGAGTTCCAATCTCCCAACAGTCTCTCCAGCATTTGCTGTTTTGTGTTTTTTGGATCATGGCCAGCCTTGTGGGGGTGAGACAGTATCTTGCCATTTTGATTTGAATTTCTTTAACAGCTAATGATTGTGAGCATGTCCGCATGTGTTTTTTGGCTGCCTGGATCTCTTCTTTAGTGAAGTGTCTGTTCATCTCCTTTGCCCATCGCTTAATTGGGTAATTTATCTTTTTCTTATTGATATTTTGTAGTACCTTATAGATTATGGAGATCGTGCGTCGGTCTGACATAGAGTTGCCAAATATTTTTTCCCATAGGTGGCCTTTTAACTCTATTAATAAAGTCTTTGTATGAGCAAAAGTGATTGACTCCCATTTATCTATTTTCTCTTCTGATGATTGTTTTTTTTTTTTTTTTAACAGATTTTGAAGTCTGTCTATTTGTGCATTAAAACTTCCATTGTTGTTCCTACCTTTTCTTAGATGAGCCTTATCATTCAAGACTTGATATTTAGGTCTTTTATCCAGTCTGAGTTGAGTTTTGTATAGGGTGTAAGATAGGGATCTTGTTTTAATTTTAGTGCAGATGGATATCTAATTTTGCCAGCACCATTTGTTGAAGAGATTGTTTTTACCCCAGTTTAATGTCTTAGGGTCTGTGTCAAATATCAGCTGTGCATAGGTAGATGATGTCGTCTCTGGGGTCTCTATTCTGTTCCGTTGATCTATCTGTCTGTTTTTGTACCAGTACCAGTCTGTTTTGACTACTGTGGCAGTGCAATAGGTTCTGAAGTCGGGTAATGAGAGGCCTCCCAGTGTGTTCTTCTTTAGTAATGCTTTACTTATCCGGGGCTTCTTCCCTTTCCAGACAAAGTTGGTCATTTGTTCCTCCATCTCATTAAAAAAAGTTGCTGGAACTTGTATTGGGATTGCATTATGTCAGTAGATTGCTTTGGGTAAAATAGACATTTTCACAATGTTAAGTCTTCCTATCGATGAGCAGGGTAGGTTTCTCCATTTAATAAGTCTCTTTTTGTTTCTTGTAGTTTTCTTTGTAAAGGTCTGTTATTTCTCTGGTTAAATTTACTCCTAGATGCTTTAGTAAATGGTACTGACTTGGTGATTTCTTAATAATCTCATTGTTGGAATGGGTCTTGTCTAATTTCTCTGGCTAGAACTTCTAGTACAATGTTGAACAAGAGAGGTGACAGCAGGCATCCTTGTCTAGTTCTTGTTCTCAAGGGACACTGTTTCAGTCTCTCTCCATTCAGGATAACACAGGCAGTTGGCTTTGTATAAATGGCCCTTATTGCATTGAGGAATTTGCTGTCTATTCCTATTTTGCAGACAGTTTTTAGCATGAATGGGTGTTGGACTTTATCAAATGCATTTTCTGCATCAATAGACAAGATCAGGTGATTCTTATCTTTTGTGATACTTACGTGGTTGATCACATTAATTGTTTTTCTGATGTTGAACCAGCTGGTATGAATCCCACTTGGTCAGGATGGATTATTTTTTGGATATGTTGTATTCTACTGGCAAGAATTTTGATGATTTTTGCATCTAGATTCATGAGTGATATCGGTCTGTAGTTCTCCTTTTTGGCTCGGTCTTTCCCTGGCTTTGGTATCAGCATTATGCTGGCTTCATAGAAAGAATTTGGGAGTACTCCATCCCTTCCTATACCATGAAATACTCTCAGTAGCATTGGAGATAACTCTTCTCTAAAAGCTTGGTAGAATTCTGCAGCAAAGCCATCTGGGCCTGGGCTTTTTTTGGTTGGCAGTTTTTTGATGATTTTTTCAATCTCTTCCTTGGTGATGGGTTTATTAAGTTGTTCTGCTTCACCTTGTAGATAATTTTGGTAGGTGACATGAATCTAGGAATTTGTTCATTTCCTGTAGGTTTTCAAATTTGTTAGAGTACAGTCTTTCATAGTATTCAGCTACGGTATTTTTTTTATTTCTGTTGGATCTGTTGTGACCATTCCCCTCTCATTTCTAATTTGGGTTATTTGTTTCCTTTCCTGTTTTTCTTTAGTAAGTTTAGCCAATGGTTTTTCACTTTGGTTGATCTTTTCAAAAAACCAGCTTTTGGTCTTTTCAATTTTTTCAATTGTTCTTCTATTCTCTAATTCATTTAGTTCTGCTCTGATCTTTATGATCTGTTTTCTTCTGGTGCCTGAGGGGTTCCTCTGTTCTCTCTCTGCTTGTTCAAGCTGTAGGGTCAGTTCTTTGATTTGGTTTCTTTCTTCCTTCCAGACGTGTGCCTTTATGGTGATAAACCGACCAGTGAGCACTGCTTTGGCTGTATCCCATAGGTTCTGGTAGGAAGTGTTTTCGTTCTTGTTGGAATCCTTAAATTTCTTTATTTCATCCTTGATTTCTTCTATAACCCACCATTTTCTGAACAAGGTGTTGTTCAGTTTCCATGAGCTCCACTTTCTGTGTTTTTTCTGCTATTGATTTTGATGGCTTTATGATCTGAGAAGATGCTTTGCATTAATTCAATGGTATGGATTTTGTTAAGAATTGCTTTATGTCCTAACACATGGTTTACTCTGGAGAATGTTCCATGTGCACTGGGGAAGAAGGTGTAGTTGTCTGCTGATGGATAAAAGCTCTGTATATGTTGATGAGGTCTAGTTTGTTAATTGTGGCAATAAGGTCTTCTGTGTCTTTACTGAGCTTTTTTCTAAACAATCTGTCCAATATTGAGAGTGATCTATCTCCTTTTTGAGTGTAGTCAGTGTTTCTTTGACGTTAGGTGCTCTAATATTAGGTGCATAGATATTTAATATTGTTAAGTTCTGCTTGTGTATTGAATCTTTCAGCAATAAATAGTGTCCATCCTTGTCCATGATGGTGGATTTTACATTAAAATCATCTGATATTAGAATTGCCACACCTGCTCTTCTTTGTTCATTGTTAGCTCTCAACCACTTTTTGATTTCTATCACAACATGTTAATTTTGTTTGTTGATGAATTTCTTATACATGGAATCACACCGCATTACAAGTGGAATTGTATTCCCTCTAAAATATGTTAGAACTGCAATTTTTACACCTGTGGATATAGTCTTATATGGAAATAGGGTTTACAAGGATTGACATGGCCAAGACCCTGATGTGGACATTTAGCCTCCAGAACTGTGAGAAAATAAATGTCTGTGCCTCAAAGCCACTCATTTGTGCTAAAGCAGTTAAAACAGCACTAGGTAACTAAGATACACAGTAAATTTTTTGTGTGTTTGGCTTCCTTTGCTGATCATGTCTATGTAACTCTTCTTTAGATACTTCTTAGTTTCTAGGACATAATACTTCCCTGGTTTTCCTCCTATCTCACTAGCCACTGCTTTTCTGTCTCCTCTGCTGGCTCTTTCTCTTCCTGACTTCTAAATGATTCAGTGGTCTGGGGCTCACACCTGAAACATTTTCTTCTCTACTTACACTCAGTCCCTGTTCAATTTGCCATTACGCTCTGCTGTGTTTTCCCTGGTCTCCTCCTTCCTCATCTCATGAAAGCTTATAAACAGTAATCTTTTATATTCTACCTCCAATAATTCCAGAAAGTTCTCTTCATCTGGAAACTATCTTGATTATTTGTTAGGGGAGCTTTCTGAAGCCATCATAGTCTACTCTTTGTGATCTGATATTAACTCTTGCCTCTGAGCCATCAGTAAGTTCCCATATTTATTTATGTTCCCTTACTGTGCTATAGTTTCTTGTTTTAAAATGCCAAAATAGGCTGGTTGTATGAACCAGTTTGATTACTAGCACCTTTAGGGCTCTATCGTTTTGTCACCAGATGGTCAGAGCTATTATTAGGCATGTGAGCCCAGGCATCTGTTAACTTTTCTTGCAGTATTCAGCTCAGCTGTCCAGGTAGCTGGTCACAGAGTAGCTCTCCCCCACAGTCCTAGATGGGCAGGGGCAATTGGTGTTGGCACAGGTATCTGGCTGCATGTACTGAAAAAGACAGGCATCTGACAGCTACCAATAAGTGTCTGTGAGAAAGCTGTCCCCTACGCCTGAGGCTAGGCAAAGGAGCTTCTTCTGCCCTGATTCCCTGGCTTAGAGGAACCATCAGATTATTATTATTATTATTTTTCCCCTTCTTTTTTAAACTGTTCCCTCTCCACGAGGAGAATGGCTCAGGGAGGATGTTAGGAATCTTACTTTGGGCCCAGGTAATGTGTCAGTCTCTGGAGCAGAACACAGTACAAAGAAGGGTGGGGGAAGCGCTAGTAAAAGGGCGAGAGCTAGGAAAGGTGAGAGAGGTTTATCCCAAAGGAAAATTTAAAATTCAGGCATGCAATAGGTTAGATGCAAGCCACTTAGCTTCTAACAACCAAATTCTGTTCTTCACTGATTCTGGAGGCATGAGTGGGCTCTCCATTATACAGTCTCTCCCACTGAGGTAGACTTCTGAATGCCACTTCTGCCCTCACCACACTTGCTACTGCTAATCTCTGCTGGGTCAGGTCTGGTCAGTTCTAGATATTTCTAGATCTATTCTCTCTTCCCTGTTGCTCAGTCTGATTTCTCAACTTTCCCTGTGACATTCAGGGCTCCTAGAATCTCATACGAGGTTTGACAATTAAGTTCACAAACTCATCCTAGAAAAGTGCTACACACCTCCCTGCTGAATATCACTATGGTCACCTTCGAAGTACTCCCCTTGAGACGCTATGCACTAACACCAGCACCTAATCCACCTTTCAAAGCAATTTTGGAACTCTTTTTCTGGAATGGCCATCAGAGCTGTCATTGTATTACCTGTGATGTCCTGAATGTTATCAAAATGTCTTCCTTTCAACAGTTCCTTTATCTCTGGGTAAAGAAAAAAGCCATCAGGGGCCAAATCAGGTGAGTAGATACGGCATTCCAATACAGTTATTTGTTTACTGGCTAATAATTCCCTCATAGAAACTATACAATTAAGCTTGTGAACTTGCCACCATGCCACTATGCACACTGGTCATTCCAGAAAGAGTTCCAAAATTGCTTTGAAGGGTGGACTAGATGCTGGCATTGGTGCATAGCTTCCTAAGGGGGGCACTTCGAAAGTGACTGTAGTGATATTCAGCAATGTGGTATGTAGCGCTTAGAACAATTAAGTTTGTGGACTTAATTGTTGGACCTTGTATATAATCAATTCGTTTTTCTGGGTCTTTGTAGTTCGAAGGATTACAGAAAGCCTCCTGCTAGTCTGCCTTCTTAACCTCACCACTAAAGGACAACTGACTGTATAAAGAAATGTAATAATGTACCGTGGGGTTTACAACATGTGTAGATGTGAAATGTAGGACAATAATAACATAAAGGCTGTGAGAGAACAAGCATATTTTTGTAAGACTCTCACATCAAATAGTACACGAAGGTAAAGAATGGCAAATAAAAGATATTTAATAGAAATACTAAAGCCAAGCCAAGTGCCGTCACAGCAACAGTAAAAATATAAATAAAGATGTATAGTTAATTGCCAACAAAGGAGATAAAATGGATTCATAAGAAACACTCAAGAAGAAGAAGGCAAAAAAAAAGAGGACAGGAGGAATAGGTACAGATGGGCCAAACAGAAAAGAAAAACAAGTAAGATTCAAATCAGTAACATCAGTAATTACATTGAACTCAAATGCCCTAAACACATACCAAATCAAGGAAGAAATTTTCAGGCTGGATAATCTTACAAGACCCAACTATACCTAGTATTTGTGACAGCCCAAAACTGGACACCACCCCAATTATTCACTGACAGGTGAAATGGTAAATAAATCATGGTATTTCCACAAAATGGACAACGATTACTCAGCAATAAAACAGAACTAACTAGTGATTGACACACAACATGGAAAAATCTGAAAATAATAATAGTGAAAACAAGAAGCCAGACAGAAGTCCAACACTACACAAATCCATTTATTTAAAATTTTAGAAAATGTTAACTAATCTATAATGACAAAAAGCAGACCAGTGGTTACCTGACTGAAGGCAAGGGATATAAAGAGAAAACTGAGGAAACATTTAGACGTGACAGATATGTTCATTAGTTTGACCATGATAACAGTTCTACAGATTCCTGAGGACTGAAAATTAAGTTCACAAACTCTTCCTAGAAAAAGTGCTACCATACTGCATTGCTGAATACCAACAGAGTCACCTCCGAAGTATTCCCCTTGGGTAGCTATGCACTGATGCCAGTGCGTACTCCACCCTAAGCAATTTTGGAACTCTTTTCCTGGAAAGGCCATCAGAGCTGTCATCGTATTACCCTTGATGTCCGGAATGTCATCAAAATGTCTTCCTTTCAATAGTTCCTTTATCTTCAGGTAAACCAAAAAGTCATTGGG
The DNA here is from genome assembly GCA_028571685.1 of Heterohyrax brucei. Lineage (NCBI taxonomy): Eukaryota > Metazoa > Chordata > Mammalia > Hyracoidea > Procaviidae > Heterohyrax > Heterohyrax brucei. The sequence goes on along the minus strand of CM053140.1, from coordinate 78,409,965 downwards.
GTCCAGATGAGATGAGTAGGGAGGGTGTTCCAATAAAGTTATTTATTTACTGGCTAAAACTCACTTACAGACAACTATACAATTAAGTTCACAAACTTGCCACCTTGCCACTGTAGGTAATGGCCATTCCAGAAAGAGTTCCAAAATTGCTCTGAAGGGTGGACCAAGTGCTGGCATTGGTGCATAGCTTCGCAAGTGGAGGACTTTGAAGGTAACCACAGTGATATTCAGCAGTGACATATGCAGCACTTACAACAATCACGTTCTCAGACTTACTTGTCGGACCCTCGTATGTCATTATCACTGTCAGGTGCCACCAAGTTGGTTTGGACTCACAGAGACCCAACAGACAACAGAAGGAAGCACTGGTCCTGAAAATAATTGTTGCTATGTTTGAGCCCATTGTTGAAGCCACTGTGCCAGTCCATCTCAATGAGGGTCTTCCTCTTTTTCGCTGACCCTCTACCAAGCACGATGTCTGTTTTAGTCAGCTAGTGATACTCTTAACAGAAATACTTCAAAGTGGATGGTTTTAACAAAAAAAAAGTCTATTCTTACACAGTCCCATTACGCTCTAAGTCCAAATTTAGGATTTCCACTCCAGAGGAAGGATATTCCTTGTGTTGCATCAGTCTTTCTTCAGGGAGCATCCTGGCACAGGAACCGCAGGTCTGAAGGACATGCTCTTCTCCCAGTACTGTTTTCCTAACAGCTGAGGTTCCCAATTTTCTGCTTGCTTCCCTTTCTTTTTATCTCTTGTAAGATTAAAGGATAAAGCGTGGTGCAAGCCACACTCCAGCGGAATTCCCTTTACTCTGGAGCACAGAGGTAACCTTAGGAAGGGATTTACAGTCCTACTCTAATGCTCTTTAACATACAGCATAGGAAAAATCACAAAATGGAAGACACAAAATACTAGGGAACAGGGCCCAGCCAAATGGCTACACACATTTTTGGGAGGACACAGTTCAATCCATGACAATGTCTTTTTCAAAAACATGTCCACAGTATGTGAGATAAAGTCATTTCATTCTTGCCTCTAAGGAGCATTCTGGATGTATTTCTCCAGAGACAAATTTGTTAATTTTTCTGAGAGCCCAGTTATATTCAATATTCTTCACTAATACCATAATTTGAATACATCAATTCTTCAATATTCTTTATTCATTGTCCAGCTTTTACATGTATATAACGTGACTAAAAACACCATGGCTTTGGTAAGGTGCACCTTAGTCCTTAAAATGACATCATTACTCTTTAGTACTTTATTTTTTATTGTACTTTAGGTGAGGGTTTACAGAGAAACCAGTTTCTCATTAAACAGTACTCATATGGTCTTATAGCACTGGATAACAACCCACATGTCAACACTTTCCTTTATCAGCCATGGGTTCCCCATTACCAGCTTTCCTATCCCCTCTTCCCTTCCAGTCCTTGCTGATGGGATAGTGTGTCCTTCTAGTCTCATTTTGTTTTATGGGCCTGTCCAGTCTGGCTGAAATATGAACCTCAGGAGTGACTTCATCACTGAGCTGAAAGGGCATCCAGGTGCCATACTCTCAGGATTTCTCCAGTCTCTGTCACATCAGCAAGTATGGTCTTTCTTTTGGAGTTAGAATTTTGTTCTATATTTTTCTCCAGCTCTGTTTGGGACCCTCTGTTGCCAACCCTGTCAGAGTAGTCAGTAATGGTAGCCAGGTACCACTTAGTTGTACTGGATTCAGTCTGATGGAGGCTGTTGTAAATGTGGTTCATTATTCCCTAGTCCTTTGGACTAATCTTTCTTCTCTATCCTTACTTTTCTTCTTTTGTCCTTGCCAACAAAGGTGTGAGACCAGAGAAGTATCCTGGATGATGGCTCAAGGCTTTTAAAACCCCAGACACACATGTAACTCTCAAAGTTGAATGCAAAACATTTTGTTTATAAATTGTTATGCTAATTGAGCTAGAAGTCCCCTGGTGTCCACAGCCTTTAGCCCTGCAGTTCAGTCTCTCGCATAAATTTACATTTTTATTTTAAGGTGTGTCTTTGTAATAGCATATTGATGAGTCTTGTTTTTTAATCCATTCTGTCACTTTGTCTCTTTATGGATGCAATTAGGCCATTTACTCAGTTTATTTACCAATGTGAGCTGCTTGCTGTCATTTTGTAGTGTTCTTTTTTTTCTGGTGGTAAACATTTCTCTGCTCCTCTCAATCCTGTGCTGAATCTCTTTGGTTCATGGATTCTTTCTGTTTTTCCTTTGATTTGTAGATTTTGTTCTTGCTGAGACTTTTGTTTTCCTTATTTTGACCAGTAGGTTTCTTAAATTTTCTTTGTGGTTACCTTGAAATGTACCCTTATCTTCCTAGGCTTCAATTAGTCTATTATTACATTGTGTCACTCTGCCTTCCACTCCATTACAAAGTTCTATATCTATACTACTTATTCCCTCTCTTATTGTTCTGATATTGCTGTCATTTGCAGATTAATCTCTCTGGTTCCCTGCTGTAATTCTTTGGGTTTTGGCTAGTCTTTGAGAGTCTTTTTCTACACTGGTATGTGGCTGTTACTATCCTGTATCTTGCACTTAGGATGTAATATGATAATAGACTATTCACAGACTGAAGTACTTAATTAATAATTTCTGAATTTTTTATTTCGTTTTTACATATTCCCTTAATTTCGGTTTATCTAGAAATGTACTAATTTTACCATTATATTGGAACAAGAGTTTTGTAGGATATATTCTTTGTAGGATATATTCTTTTATATATGTCACCCCATTGCCTGCATGGTTTCTGCCAAGTAATCAGAGATCAGTCTTATCATTTCTCCTCTGTATGATTTCTGTTTTCCTAGAGCTGCTCTTAGAATTTTTTTCTACATTTTTGGTGTTAGTGCATGTGATTATGGTGTGCCTTGGTGATTTTCTTTCAACATCTGTCATACATGGGCTTCACTGAGCTTCCTGGATGGTCAGCTTCTCATCTTTCATCATATTAGATAACTTTTCTGTCAGCAATTCTTTAATGATCCTCTCTTTGCTTTCCATTTCCTACCCCTGTTCTGGAACTATAATCACTTATCACATTTTCCTTTTGTATCCCACATAATTCTGAGTTTCATTTTTCAGCTTCTTTTTCCTGATTTTTCCTCAGAGTTGTATCCATATATGTTTGCCTTGAATTTCACTGACCCTGTCTTCCATCAAAATTCAAGTCTGCTCCTTCGTCCTTCTGTGACACTGTCCATTTCTGAAATATTATCTTATGGGTTTCAAACTGTTGTTTATTTATGATTTCTAGAATTTATTTTGTCATTTTGTTCTTGTAACATTTCCCTAAATTCTTCATGAATTTGTCTTCCATAAATTTGTCTATTTTCTTCTCATTTTTGTCTTTCTTGCTTCTATTCTTGGATAGCTCTGAATAGTGTAGATTTAAATTCCCTGTATGGTAGTTCTAGAGCCCTCTTTTCTGTTAGAAAATCATCTGATGTTTTATTTTGGACACCTACTGGAACTATCCTGCCCTGTTTATAGTAAGTTTAACTACTGCCTGCTGTCTTTGGGCATTGGTAGTTATTTTCTTTGTTTATTGATTATAGATCTGTTTCTTCTGTCCTGCATTGTTGTTTTATTTGGTTATGTCAAAGGAGGTGAGCTGTGCATTCTTTGTTGTTTGTTTGTCTGTGGTAATGACACACAACCTTGTCCCATAGGCAGGGCCAGTCACTCTACTATGGTGCAATAGGATAGGTCTAACAGGTCCTGATGAGATCTGCCTAAAGCAGCTTTTGTGTACCCTCTGTTTGCTAATCTCCAACGGAGGTGGGGCAGATCCAAGAGGCATAGATGCTGCACTTCCCAGCTGGCAGAACACCATAGCTAGCCAGGGAATATGGGAGGGAGGAGCAGCAGGGAGAGGATATGTGGGGGTGGGGGGGTGGCGGGGATCACATCTCCCTGGTTATGGGGTGCTTTGTTTCCCACTGGGATTTACATGAAGCTACTTTCCTGAGCTCATGGGTCTACTAATCTCTGACAAGAGTGCAAGATGGCAAATTCATGCTGTATTAGCTGAAAGAGGGCTGTTTTCCTTTCCTATCTCTTCTCAGTCAATTTCTTATTCCATTTGGTATTTTGCTGAGTTTGTTATACCTTCATTTGACATGTAGTGTTCCAGGACAACCATTTGTCTCTGTTTTACTTAGTTTTCCAGGCCCTTGCTGTGGAGGAATGGTGTGGTGTTTCTGTCTATGGCGCCATGTTGGCCAGAAGTAGGCTTTCAACACTTAAAACAGGTCTTTTGCACAAGATTTGTCCAATGAAATACACCTTCTGGTTTCCTGACAGCTGCTTCCATGGGCATTGATTTGTAGATGCAAGTAAAATGAAATTCTTGACATCTATCAAGATGTGACCAGCTGTAATGATTTTTTGTTGACATATAATCCCTACTGATGGATGCAGTCTTTGATCTTCATCAGTAAGGACTTTAATGCCTCTTCACTTTTCAGTAAGCAAGTTTGTGTTATCTGTGTATCACAGGCTGCTAATGAGTCTTCCTCTAATCCTGACATCATACCTTATAGTCCAAATTCTTGATTATTTGCTGAGGACAATACTGTTAGGTGTTATCAAGCTGGAATGCTGCCCAATTCTGCTCTGTGCCCAGAATCACTGTTATGCTTGAGCCCAATGTTGCAACCACTGTGTCAGTTCATGTCATTGAGGGTCTTGTTTTTGGTGACCCTTTATTTTACCAAGTGTGATGTCTCTTTCCAGGTACTGATCACTTGTAACAACATGCCCAAAGTATGTAAAATATAGTGTCTCCATCCTTACTTCTAAGGAGCTCTCTGGCTGTATTTCTTCCAAGACAGATCTGTTTATTCTTTTGCCAATCCATGGTATATGCAATATTCTTCACGAAAACTAGGATTCAAAGCAGTGATTTCTTTTGTCATCCTTATAAACTGTCCAGCTTTTACATGCATGTGATGTGATTAAAAATACCATGGTTTGCTGTTAGGTGCACCTCAGCTTTCAAGGTGACATCTTTGTTTTTCAGCAGTTTGAAGAGGTCTTCTGCAGTATATTTGACCAATGCAATGTGTCTTCTGATTTTTTATCGCTGCTTCCATGGGTGTTAACTGTGGATGCAAATAAAATGAAATCTTTGACAATCTCAATCTTTCCTCCATTTACCATAATGCTGCTTGTTGGTCCAGTCGTGAGGACTTTCGTTTTCTTTATGTTGAGGTGCAATCCATACTTGAGGCTGTCATCTTTGATTTTCATCATAAGTGTTTCAAGTCCTCTTCACTTTCAGCAGGCAAGGTTGTGTCACATGCATAATGCAGGTTGTTAATGAGTCAATCCTCCAGTCCTGATGTCCCGTTCTTCATGATGTAGTCCAGCTTCACAGATTATTTCATCAAAATACAGACTGAACAGATATCACGACAGGACACAACACTGACATTTCCTGACTTTAAATCAAGTAGATTCCCTTTGTTCTGATGCAACAACTGTCTCTTGATGCATGTACAGATTGCTCACGAACACAACCAAGTGTTCTAGAATTCCCATTCTCTTAAATGTTATCCATAATTTGTTATGATCCACACAGTCAAATGCCTGTGCATCGTCAGTGAAACACAGGTAAACATCTTTCTAGTATTTTCTGCTTTCAGCCAAGATCCACCTGACATCAGCAATGATATCCATGGTTCAGCATGCTCTTCTGAATCCACCTGAATTTCTGGCAGTTTCCTGTCAATATATTGCTGTAACCACTTTTGAATGACCATCAGTAGAATTTTACTTGCATGTGATATTAATGATATTGTTCAATAACTGCTGCATCTGGATGGATCACCTTTCTTGGGACTAGGCATAAATATAGATCTCTTTTGAGCTGGTTAGCCAGGTAGCTGTCTTCCAAATTTCTTGGCTTAAATGAGTGAGCACTTCCAGCACTGCATTCATTTGCTGAAACATCTCAATAGATATTCCATCAATTTCTGAAGCCTTGCTTTTTGCCAATGCCTTCAGTACAGCCTGGACTTCTTCCTTCAGTACCATCGGTTCCTCATCATATGCTACTTACTCAAATGGCTGAATGTTGACCAATTCTGTTTGGAACAATGAGTCCATGTACTCCTTCCATCTTCTTTTGATGCTTCCTGCATCATTTAATATTTTGCCCATAGAATACTTCACTAGGGCAATTTGACACTGGAATTTTTCCTTCAGTTCTTTCAGCTTCAGAAATGCTCAGCATCTTCTTACCTTTTGGTTTTCTAACTCCAGTTCTTTGTACATCATCACGACACTTTTACCTTGTCTTCTCCAGCAGCAAATTCAGTTCTTTTACTTCATCATTTCTTCCTTTCACTTTAGCTACTCAATGATCATGAGCAAGTTTCAGATTTTCTTCACATATCCACTTTCATCTTTTCTTTCTTTCCTGTTTTTTAAATGACTGCTTCATTTCTTCATATAAGATATCCTTGATGTCATTCCACAACTTGTTTAGTCTTCAGTCATTAGTGTTCAACACATCAAATCTATTCTTGAGATGGTCTCTAAACTCACACTTAATGTCTTACTTTCGCTGTTGTGGACTTGATCTAATTTTCTTCAGCTTCACCTTAAACTTGCATATGACCAATCAATGGTCTGCTTTGCAGTTGCCCCTAGTCTTGTTCTAATTGATGATACTGAACTTTTTCCATTGTCTTTTTTCTACAGATGGAGTCAATCTGATTTCTGTGTACTCTATCTGGAAAGTTCCATATGTACAAAACCAAAACAAACTCACTGCTGTAGTTGATTCCCACTTACAGCGATCCTACAGGACACAGTATAACTGCTCCATTGAGTTTCCAAGGAGTACCTGGTGAATTCAAACTGCTGACCTTTTTGTTAGCAGACAGAGCACTTACCCACTGTGCTACCAGGGTTTCCTCCATATGCATAGTTGTCATTTATGCTGGTGAAAACAGGTATTTGCAACGAAGAAGTTGTTCTCGTAAAATTCTATCATGTGATCTTTGGCAATGTTTCTATCACCAAGGCCATATTTTCCAACTACCAATCCTTCTTTGTTTCTGTGTTCCAATTGCTAATAATTATCAGCGCATGCTAACTGAATGTTTTATCAATTTTAAACTGCAGAAGCTGGTGAAAATGTTCAATTTCTTAATCTTTGACCTTAGTAGCTAGTGCTTAAATTTGAGTAACAGTCATATTATCTAGTCTTCCTTATGGACATCTGGATATTATTCTATCACTGACAGTATAGTTCAGGATAGATCTTGAAATGTTCTTTTTGATAGTGAATGCAGCAGCATTCCTCTTCAGTTTGTCATTCCCATAGCAGTAGACCATTATGAGTGTACAATTCAAAATGGTCAATAGCAGCCTATTTCAGTTCACTAATGCCTAGGATATCACTGTTTAACCACACCATTTCACTTTCCACAATTTCCAATTTTCCAAGATTTATACTTTGTACATTCCAGTTCTGGTTATTAATCAATGTAGCTCTTTCTTCTTGTTTTCAGTCATGCCACATCAGCAAATGAGGTCCCAAAAGCTTGACTCTACTTGTGTGACTCTACTCTGAGGAGTTAGCTCTTCATCAGTCATATTTTGAGTGTCTTCCAACCTCAGGGGATCATCTTCCTCTGCTTTATAAATGTTCTGATGCAATTTTTAAGGTTTTCACTGGCTAATTCTTTTCAGAAGTAGACTGCAAGCTACTTCTTCCTGGTCAGTCTCAGTCTGGAAGCTCAGCTGAAGCTTTTTTCACATGGGTGACCCTGGTGGTATTTCAAATACCTTTGGTGTAGCTTTTACCATAACAGCACACATAAGCCATCACAGTACAACAAACTGACAGACATGTAATTTATATATACATATACTAAAACTCAATAAATTGTTTTAAACATGTAGTCTATCATACTGTAAAAACTTTATTAATGTAAGTAATATCTTCTTTTTTTATCTAATTTTTGTCTATCTTCTGCTTAAAATTCTCCTTGCCTCACTAAGATTAAAATTCAAACTTCTTACAATGGCCTACATTTCTTACATTATGTGGATTCCATTACCTTTTGCTCTTACTTCTCTCTTTTGCTTACTTTATACCAGCTACATCTGCCTCAACTTTCTTAGACTCAGTCAAGTATGCCACTATCTCAGGGTATTTACAACAGGGCTTGTTCTCTTATCCCCAAGCTTTTGTTCAAATATAATGTCAGATAATTTTTCCCTGATCATCCTATTTAAAATAGTAATAGCCCCCTAAATTCTCTATCTCCCTTTCCTGATTTGTTTTTCACAATAACATTTACTGAGGTCCTCGTGGTGCAGTGATTTAACAGTTTGGGCTGCTAGCCAAAAGGCTGGCAGTTTGACTCCACCAGTCACTCCTTGGAAACCCTATGGATCAATTCTACTCTATCCTGTAGGATCGCTATAGGACAACTGGACAGGGTAGCACTTACCACCATTTAACTTACTATGTATTTCCTACATTCATTTTGTTTGTTGCTTCTTTTTACCTTAGACTATAAGCTCCAGAAGGGCAGAGGGTTTCGCATATTGTTCACTGCTATAGCAATAGTGCTCATAACACTACCTGGCACATGGCAAGTTCAATAAACATTCGTTAAACAAAGGAATGGATGGATGGATATGATTTGGCACAAGAATTAAAAGAGGATGCATGCACATCATGTCCACATAAAACACATCCAACTATTACATCTAAACTTCCTGTGTACAAAAATGAAAATCTCTTACAACTGTAGCAGACAGGTAGTGGATTCTAACTTCATCTATCATCTTATTTAAAATTTAAAATAAAATCTAAAACACTAAAGATAATATTTCCAGACTGCATGCCTTTGTATGAAGGTACACATAATCTCACTTGGCAAATCTGCAACAGCTGCTAGGGGGAAGAAAGGTCAGACACTCTGGTACAGATGCCATGACTCAGCCGAGAGCCAACACAAGGAACAGCCTAGTTTTTCCACTTCAGCAGGCTCTGGCCATTTCCCCAGTATAGTGAAAGATAAACAGCAGGCCTTAATTCTTTCATCTCAGACAGAAGTACTGGATGTTTGCAGAGTCAGGCACAGTAACTCTAAGCTGATAAGAGGTAACTTAGAAATATACTTAATTAATGCTCTGCTGTCTACTGCAAAGACTTGGGTTAAACCAGACTGCTGTCCAGTACCATCCCAGCCACTTGGTCACTTCAGGTAAAGCTTGGCATTTCATCTTCCTACATGCTTGACCATGGTCACCTCAATGGAAAACGGAACCAAAGTTAAAGCACACTGTGCAACCTCTGTGACAATGTTGAATTGTGGCCATATTTAGAAAGTAGCTGGTTCCCAGCCTTCAGATCTTTTCAGCCTGTGGTTGGCAGTCACTCAGAAAATTTGACCCACTATGGAAGCTGTCCTAGATTTGGTTAGTAAACTTGCTCCACCACATGAAGCAATGTAGGGCATAAAATAGGAAGGGCAAAAATCCCTTACAATCTTCAAGACTTTACTTAAACGTCACCTTCCCAATTTCCCTATTTAATACTATGACCTGCTCTCCCCTAAAACCTCTTACTCTAGTTTTTTCTTCTCTAATAACACTAATCACCTTTTAAAATACTATATGTAAACCCTGGTAGCACAGTGATTAACAGCTACAGCTGCTAAACAAAAGGCTGGCAGTTTGAATTCACCAGGCACTCCTTGGAAACTCCATGGGGCAGTACTACTCTGTCCTACAGGACTGCTATGAGTTGGAATCAGAATCAGGTACCTGGTTTCCAGATTTCTTTTGAGGTTCCTTACTATAAGCTCCAGAAACCATGACGGTGTACTGGTTAAGTGCTATGTCTGCTAACCAAACAGTCAGCAGTTCAAATCCACTAGGTACTCTTTGGAAACTCAATCAGGCAGTTCTACTCAGTCTATAGGGTTGCTGTGAGTCAGAAACAACTTGATGGCAATAGGTTTGGCTATTACACGCCCCACTTGAGGTTACAGTTCTATACCAACTTCTTTGAGAAGCAGTAATTAAAAGCAAATGTAAAATGTCCTGTAATTATTCGATATTTTCACCCACCATCCACATTAAGGAGTCCTAGTGGCACAATGGTTAAAAGCTTGCTTGCTAAGGGATTGGACTTGGCGATGCAGAGTGACTATATACTGGGTGTACTTTATGGTTCTATGCATCTATAGGATTTCATCCTGCTGATCTCTGGCTGGAGGAAGGGGAGTGGGTGGAGAGGACGGGAAAAGAGGCTGTTGGGAGGATGAGACGTGTATGGAGCAGAGAGGAATAGCGTGCCGGTGCCGGGCAGGGAGAGCAGCGGAAGCTGCATATAGGTAGGCACGCAGATTTATATGGAAGCGTATATTTTCACTCAGTCATAATAAAAAATAAAATAAAATTTTGAGAAGTAAAAAAATAAATAAATAAAAGCTTGCTTGCTAACCAAAATGTCAGCAGTTCAAATCCACCGGCTGCTCCTTGGAAGCCCTATAAGGGCAGTTCTATTCTGTCCTAAGGGGTTAATTACTCTCAGCTAGAATCTACCAGATGGCATTGGGCTTATTTGGTGTTAATTTTTGGTCCACATTAAATCTTGCATTAGTAACAATCCTTCTTTGCTGCCTCTCCCAACAAACAGCTCTCATCTGTCTGGCAGGTGCCCAAATTTCCATAGTAAAGAATATACAGATCAGTCTTTATGAGGCAGCCACAGGTACAGAGGCTACTTTAAGGCCCACGCCCCCATTTGCAGAAGCCCAGCAGTAAAACCACTATCAGAGGTGTTTTTATTGTCAACTAAGAACAAGGTTCTACACCAGGCACTTAAAGGACTAAAATGTATGCAAAAATTCCATATCCTTGGCCTTCAGAAGTCCATAGCTAAAGAGATGCATACATATGAGACAGGATATTTCACATCTACTGACTATACTGACACAACTAATCAGTTGCACAGGAAGCTGTTAGACGGTAGGTGTCCATCTTGCACTGAAATAAAGAGTAAACTGAGAGGAAGGAATCTCTCACAACAGTGGAGAGATACTGGGAATACCACGACAACAACTATGCAAGAAGATAAGAAAATAATCTGTCTAGATTAGAGTAGAAGATGAGAAAGCTCTAGGAGGAATGTCTGGGGAGCAGGGGAGGAACAATTAGAATGATTATATCATCCAGTGGCAATATACTGAGAAGCATTTTGAAGTCTTGATGGAAAATCTGGGTTTGAATAAATATTTGCTACACAGCAGATAAAGGAAATACAAAAATGAAATAACTATTACTCTCAAGACAACAAATAGCTGTAAAAGAAAATGTAGCCATAGCACAAAAATAACTCAATTGCTAACCCTTGATGTGTAGATGACACACCTTCTTCCTGAAAGTGAAGAGGAGTTGAAGCATTTACTGATGAAGTAGTTACTACCTTCATTATAGATTACACATAAAGAAAACAAAAATCCTCACAACTGGACCAACAGGCAACATCATGATAAATGAAGAAAAGACTGAGGTTGTCAAGGATTTCATTTTACTTGGATCTACAGTCAATGCCCACGGAAGCTGCAGTCAAGAAATCAAACAAGGAATTACGCTGGGCAAACTTGTTGCAAACGATGCTTTTAAAGTGTTAAAAAGCAAAGATGTCACTTTGAAGACTAAGGTTTGCCTGACCCAAGCCATAGTATTTTCAGTTACTTCATATGCAGGTGAAAGCTGGACAATGAATAAGGAAAACTGAAGATGTATTAATGCCTTTGAATTAAGGTATTAGTGAAGAACATTGAATATATCAAGGGCTGCCAAAAGAACGAACACATCTGTCTTGGAAGAAGTACAGTTAGGATGCTCCTAAGAAGCAAGGAAGGATAGCATGACTTTGTCTCATATACTCTGGACATGTTATCAAGAGTGGCCAGTCCCTAGAGAAGGACATCATGCTTGGTAAGGCAGACAGTCAGTGAAAAAGAAAAAAACTCTCAACAAGATAGATTGTCACAGTGGCTGCAACAAGGGGCTTAATCATAGCAGTGACTGTGAGGAAGTCCCAGGACTAAACGAAACCATATCCACTATTGTCAAATCAATTCCAACTCACAGCGACCCTGTATGACAGAGTAGAACCGCTTCATAAAGTTTCCAAGGCCTGGCAGATTTGAACTGCCATCTTTTTGGCTAGCAGATGTAGCACTTTACCACTCAGCCACTAGTGTTTCTGGCACAGGACTGGTCACTGCTTATTCTGTTATACATGGGATCACTATGTGTTGGAAGGGACATAAAAATAACAATACACAAATTATTCAATTATGAGTTATATTTGATGTCCCAATAACTTGACACTGAAATAGTTAAAAGAACTTAAAATGGTTGCTTCTGAGAAGTAGAAATCAAGAATTATGTGGGTAGGGTAAGAAAATTTCCATTATTTGTTAATCAGCCTTAAAGTACTGACCTTTGAAATTAAGTACACATATTACTTTGACAAAATAAAAATTAAATTTAAAACATGTATGACTTATTGATAAGTAATGTGAACAGGAAGGGAACAGCTGGGATAAAACAACTATCCAGATAGAAGAAGGAGTTTGTAGCAAGTAGTAATTATTCTCACTTTAATTGATGTCAACCATCACTCAAATCTAAGCTCTAGTAGTATGTCTAAGGAAAATTGTCAAATGAGTCATATCAATTTCCTGCTCAAAATCTTCTGACAACAGCCATCACCAAATAAATACTGAAAATTGCTACTGGCATGACATTCAAGACCTTTCATAGTACAGCTCCCCACTGATACATCCTCCCATCACTGGCCCTCTGCAAATCCACCATCTACATACTTGACACCTATACTAAACAAAGCCATACCATTTTAACCTCCCACTCCCTTGCACATGTTCTGCCTGAATACCTTGTCCCAGGGTCTACCTGGCAAATTTTGGTTAATTCCTCACTTTTCAGCTTAAGAATTTCCTTCTCTCTGAATCCTAACCCTGTGCTCTCCAGGACAGAATTAAGGATTTGTTTCCATATGGTGACACAGAATCGTATATGTCCTTCCATGACAGAATTTAATACGCAACTGCATATCACTTTCCTCACATTCTGGGCCACAAATCAGGTAATATAATCTTTGTCTTAGAAAGTCAGCCCCAAAACCAAACCAAACCCAATGGCATAGTCAATTCTGACTCACTGCAATCCTATAGGACAGGGTAAAACTGCCCCCATAGGTTTCCAAAGAGCAGCTGGAGGATTCAAAGTGCCAACCTTTTAGTTAGCATCCAAGCTCTTAATCTCTATGGCACTAAGGCTCAAATCTAAGCTCTAGAGTGTGCTGGAAAACAGAGTATGAGGAAAGCTAAGTTATGTTATGACATTATAACTGATTCAAAGCCAGGTAACAGCTTAAGAATTTTATAAGCTCATTTGTAAAATAAACATACATGTTGAAATTTTTAAAAACAACCTCTATGATCAAGTTGGACAGGGATGCTTAAAGAGCAGTCCGTAAACATTTCCCTGGAGGTCCTTGAGACATTTTCAGGAGGACTACAAAATGAAACCTATTTCCACAAGAATACTGAGACATTATTTGCCCTTTTTCACTGGGTTGACAATTGCACTAGTGGTACAGAAGTTAACAGTAATACTTCTGGTGTCTTAGTACAAGTTAAATCAAACTGTTCTAACAGTCACTATATTCTTCATAGTTACTTACTCAGTTAAAAAAACAAACCCAGTTTCATGTAAAAACATACTTGAAGCAGTAAAAATAATTTTTATTAAATATCAACCTTTCAGAACATCTCTATTTACATTCTGTGACAAAAGATGATGTATGCATAAAGCACTTTTCTGGCATACCAAAGTAAGATGACTGTCTTGAAGAAAAATACTCGTATAACTGAGCTACAAGATGAAGCAGCCAAGTTTTTCATGGACACCACTTTATGGTTACTCAGACTCAAATATTTGTAGACATTTTCTTGAAAAAGAACAAAGTAAGTGTATCACTTCAAGGAAAATAACTAGCAGTATTTATTGTCAATTATAAAATTCACTCAAAAAAAAGTTAGAATTTTAAAAAATATATCCATCACTGTTAGACGGATTCCCAATAGTTAGACTTTTCTGATGAGAAACAATGGTGGTATTAGCAAATGTAATTTTCTTCCATGTTGTATAAAATGTATCAACATGTGGGGAAAAAAAAGAATAGACAAAAAGCATTAAGATTTTCTAAAACTCTCAAGAAATGTTTTTAAAAAGAAATTTTCTTAGCTTTAAAAAGACTTCATTCAAAACTAAAAGGAATTATTATATTCAACAGAGGAAATTTAGATACAATTCCCTTGAAGTTCAAAAGATGACAAAGGTGTCTGCTCTCATTGCCAGCATTTGAAATTCTGGCCAGTGGAAGAGAAAATAAATTTTTAAAGATAAGATGAAAAGATATAAAGCTATCCATAATAATATATGCCATGATCACCTTCCTTAAAAAAATACCTAGAGGAGCCACAGACAAAACTACTGGAATTAATAAGAATTCAGCAAGGTTAAGAATAACAAGTTTAAATGATGAAAATCAACAATGCTCTTCATTACTGTCATTAGAAAATAAGCTGTCATTGACAATAGTAAACAAAAACCCTTGAAGAAATCTAGTGGTAAGAAAGTCAGCCAGAAAAAAACAAATAAAAACTAAGTTAAGATGAATTTCCTTCACTTGAAATTAAAATAATAGAAATCTGAAAAAGACTTGTAAGTACATAATCTTTTAAGATCACCAAAGACATAAATACAAGATAGTGGTAAGAAATCACCAAAAGAAACAAATGAACTGATGATTACATGGGCTTATTCCTTGGGTCCTATTTGGTAGCTTGCTGTAGAGGCCTGAGGACAGACTTACAATTAGAGAGAAATAACTATGTTGTAAGAGGCTTAATAGTGACTTACTGATACTTCCTGACTGTCTGGTCCACTATCCTGGCCTTTCTTGTAAATAAAATTCCTGCAAAAAATTTAGACTAGGAAAGACACATTTCTTTCAAAGACAGTAATCCAAAAGGAACCAGCAAAGAACTTACATTGTCATAGGGTGCTGTCAAGTTGGCTCCCACTCATAGCAACCCCATATATATAACAAACGCAAACACTGCCCTATCCCAGGCCATGCTCACAATAGTAATTTCTGAGCTCACTGTTGCAGTCATAGTATCAATCCAACTCTTTGGGAGTATTCTTCTTTTTCACTGACCCTCTACTTTACCAAGCATGATGCCCTCCACCAGGGATTGGTCTCACAGGATTTACAGAAAGATATTATAAGAAAAAAGAAAGAAAAAGTATTTATATACTATGGGATCTAGCTCATGCAAGACTGTGTTTAAAATCAATTAATATAATGCACTTGCTCCTCATCTATCAACTATGTTATCCGACATTTTGCATCTATGACAACAGTAAAAAAATCTAGTATCTGACTATTTTGCACATTAACCATATAAATCTGGAGATAAGGAACACCAAGGTGTGAGCAACAGTAATGCTGGCTGCAATGATGGTTCAAGTTATGTGTCAATTTGGCTGGGCTATTATTTCCAGTGGTTTAACAGTTATATAATGATAGAATGTGGCAGTTCTGTAACAATGTATCATCGTCCATTTTGCGATATCACGTAGTCATCTTCCATTTTTGCATAATGTCGATTTTTGCATAAAGACCTGGTCTTTGGAACTGAACCACATCAGTAAGTGAAGAGTGTATGTAGACCATATTAACGGAATAAAAAATAAAGACTACATGATTGGCATAAGAAATCAGCAAAATGACAGTGCAGGCAGCTCCAAGCTCTAGTATATCCACCGAAACATTGAAAAAAAAGCAAAAAGTATCAGAACCTACTCTTGTCAGAACTCTGAAAACAAAGGTTTCTAATAACCAAGTGAATACTGACTCAAGGAAAAGGAAACTTAAAAATAGTAGGAAATTCTCAACATCATGTATCACTAGGAAACTGAAAATCAAACAAGATACCACTGTACCCCTACTAGAATGGCTAAAAATCCAAAGCAAGGACAATACTAAATATAGCAAGGATGTAGAGTAACAGAAACTCTCATTCATCGCTGGTGTGAATGCACAATGATCCTTCCATTTTGGGAGACAGTCTGACAGTTTCTTGCAAAGCTAAACAAAGTTTTACCATTCAATCCAGCAACTGTGCTCCTAGGTATTTACTCAAATAAGAGGTCTGACAATTAAGTGTGTAAACTTGCCACAATGCACTTATGCTGGCAGCACTGCAGAAACAACTCGGTATGGTTTCATAACCTTGATATATCAGTGTATCATAGCTGCGCACATGCTGACATGTGGTAGTGTCTTGCTGAGTGGCATTCATTATTGTTGTTGCGTGTTTTTGTGTGCCATCGCAAGAACATCTCAGCTTGAATTAGAGCAATGAATAAACACCAAATTTCTTTAAACTTGGCAAGGGTAGAAGCAAAATCAGGGACATATTAGTCCAAGTTTATGGGGATAATGCCATGAAGAAAATGGCAGTGTACAAATGGATTAAACATTTTTCTGAGGGGAGAGAAAGCATCACGATGAAGAGAGCTCAGGGCAGCCACTAATGAGCAGAACTGACAAAAACATTGCAAAAATTCATCAAATTGTGTGTCAAAATCATTGGCTAACTGTGAGAAGCACAGCAGACCAAATAAACATTAATAGATAAACAGGAAAATCTTAACTGAAAATGTTGGCATGAGAAAGGTGTGTGCAAAAATGGTCCCAAAGGAGCTCACTGATGCACAAAAGCAAAGGAGAGTCCAAGTTTGCCAAGACTTTTGGGAAAGACAAGATGATGTTTTCAGTCGTGTTATCACCGGTGATGAAACATGGGTGTACCAATATGACCCTGAAACAAAGCAACAAAGTGTACAGTGGAAGCCAGTCAATTCTCCACAACAAAAAAGTTCCATCAGTCCAAATCAAGAGTCAAAATGATGCTGCTAACCTTTTTTTGGTATCAGAAACATCACTGATTATGAATTTGTACCAGATGGACAAACAGTTAACCAAACCCACTAAGTGCTGGAAAGGCTGCATGAAAAAGTTAAGATAAAAATGACCTGAACTTTCTGCCAACAACTCATCATGGCTCTTGCATCACAATGCACCAGCTCACACAGCACTGTCTATTGGGGGAGTTTTCAGCCAGTCAACAAATAACTGTCTCAGAACACCTTACCTACTCACTTGATCTAGCCTCCAATGACTTTTTTCTTTACCTGAAGATAAAGGAACTATTGAAAGTAAGACATTTTTATGACATTTGGGACATCAAGAGTAATACAACAACAGCTCTGATGGCCACTCCAGGAAAATAGCTTCAAAATTGCTTTGAAGGGTGGACTAGGTGCTGGTGTCAGTGCATAGCTTCCCAAGGGGAGTACTTCGAAGGTGACTACAGGGATATTCAGCAGTGAGGTATGTAGCACTTTTTCTAAGATGACTTCACAAACTTAAGTGTCAGACCTCATAAGATGTAAATGTATATCCATATAAAACCTGCACATGGATGTGTACAGCAGATTTATTTATAATTGCCCCAAACTGGAAGCAACCAAGATACCCTTCAATAGATGAATGGGTACATGTATACAACGGAGTATTATTCAGTAACAAAAGGAAATGAGCTACTGAGCCATGAAGACATGGAGGACCCTTTAATATATACTGCTAAGTGGATGAAGCCAATCTGGAAAACCTGTTTTGTATGACTCCAACTATGGGACATTCTGGAAAAGGCAAACTACAGAGACACTGAAAAGAACAATGGTTGTCAAAGGTTTGGGAGAATGAGAGAGGACGAACAGGTACAGGGTAGAGCATTTTTAGGGGAGTGAAATTACACTGCATAATATCATAATGGTGAACATACGATATTAAGCATTTGTCAAAATATAAAAAACTGTGCTACACCGTGAACCCCAATGCAAAGTGTGGACCTTAGTTAACAATAATACATCAGTACTGGTTCATCAATTGTACTAAATGTATCAAAGGAATGCAGGCAGTTTTTGGAGAAACAATGTGCAGGGGGAGGAAACATATTGGATCTTTTTTGTACTTTTTGTACTATTTTTCAGTAAATGTAAAACTTCTCTAAGAAATAAGTCTATTTAAAAAAAAAAAACAGCAGTAAAGCTCTGTGGCTTTTTATTTCTTAGTGCCCTCCTGACTCAACAGCGATCTTGAAGACACTAGTCCACAATCCCAGCGTGGGTCACTATATCTGCTTTCTGGCAGGAGCAGAGCAGACCTTACTCAATTATTGTGTCTATCTGTGCAAATATGTCTAGGGCTACCTGAAGGACTGATGCAAGTTACTTGTATCTGTTTCTCCTGTCTCAGAACTCACTCAGGGTTGAAAAACAGTAGGCACTGCTCAAAACACTATAAGGCAAATGATTAACCTACAACTGCCTGGGGCAGTAAAGTACGGTTGAGACATACAACAGACAACTGATAGCCTAGGAGGAAAAGCTGAGAAAAGAGTTTCTTTGGGAGATAAGGGCATTCTAAAGCACTCAGTATATGAGGGAATTTAGAAATTTACAACATACCCAATGCAAAACATATATTCAGAAAAGACCAAGAAAACCCTAAACTTTCACCTCAGGCTGATTTCTAGGTTCAGTGTAACAGCTAACTGCTGAAGGCATTTCAGGAGTCTTGGTGGCACAGGAGTTAAAGCATTCAACTGTCAACCACAAGGCCAGCAGTTTAGACCCAACAGCTGCTCCACTGAAGAGATGTGGCAGTCTGCTTCCGTAAAAATTTACAGCCTCAGAAATCCTATAAGCAGTTCTACTCTGTCCTGTAGGGTTGCTATGAGTTGGAATCAATTCAAAGGCAGTGGGCATCGTTTTAGATACAGTTTCCCAGCACAGAGCCAATATGCAAAGACTAGGAGAGGTGTTTTATTTTATTGCTCAAAGCATTCAAGGAAATCTCTGTGAAAACACTAAAATCGAAGTGTAAAAAGATGGAGATAAACAGAGGACCCCAAATGTAGCAAAACGAAGAAATTCTTCATGTATAAGAGATCCTCAGTAAGATAACAGCCAATTTCTCAAATGCAATCATGGTCATGGAGACCAGAAGGCAGTAGGACAACACATGTAAAGTGTTAACACAAACAAAAAATCCTTAACCAAGAATTCTTTATTTGGAAAACTATCCTTAGAAAATGAAGGAGAAATTACACCATTCCCAGATAATCAAAAGGTGAGGGAGTTTTTGCCCTGGCGGATCTGTCCTACAATAATTCTAACAGAAGTTCTTCAGTCTAAAATTAAAGGACATCTGAGAGTTACTTAAAGGTTTCTGCATGGTGTAAACAGTTCAGGCTCAACTATTAACTGAAGACTGGCAGTTTGAACCCACCCAATAATGCTGCTGAAGAAAATCCTGGCCATCTACTTCTGTAATGATTACAGCCAACAAAAGCCCTACGGAGTTCACTTCTACTCTATAACACTAGGAATCAGAATCAACTCAACACTAACAGGTGTAAGTTTGTTTGGTTTACAGTAACTTGAGTCACAGGCAGAAATAAACTCTGGTAAAGACTAACAATACAGGTACATAATATATCAAAACAAGTATTATTGGTTTATAACTCTACTTTTTATGTCCTACATGATACAAAAAGAAAATGCACATAGATAATTATAAATCAGTTGTTGGGCATATAATGTATAAAGATGTAATCTGTGATAATAATAACATAAGGGAGATGGGCATAGCTGTCCTTATCGGAGCAGCTCTTATATTGTATTGAAGCTAAATTGATATTAATTAAAGCTACACTATTATAAATTTAGGAGGTCAACTGTAATATCCATAGCAGCTATTAACAAATATGCACAAAAGGAAATGAGAAGGGAATAAAACAGAACATTAGAAAAATCAATTAAATACAAAAGAAGACTGTACTGGAGGAAATATAGGACAAAAAGAATAAGATATACAGAAAAAGAAGCAAAATGTCAGAAGTAATTCCTTCCTTATTAGTGATTACTTTAAATACAAATTGTTTAAACGCCCCAATTAAAAAAATAAAAAGAGACTGGCAGAATGGCTTGAAAGCACATGAGTCAAGCACACATTGTCTACAAGAGACTCACTTTAGATCCAAAGACACAAATGGGTTGAAAATGAAAGGATGAAAAAATATATTTCATACAAATAGTAACCAAAAGAGCTGGAGTGACTATATTAATATCAAACAAAGATGAAGTAAAAAACTGTTGCAAGAGACAAAGAAGGACATTATATATTGAAGAAAGTCAATTTCTTAAGAAGGCAATTATAAAAACATGTGCACTAAACAGCAAAGCCTCAAATAAATGAAGCAAACACTGACAGATCTGAAGGGACAAACAGATGGTTCTATGATAACAGTTGGAGACTTCAATACCCACTTTCATTAATGGACAGAACATCTACCCAAAGATCATTAAGCAAATAAAGAACTCGAACAATAGTATAAACCAACCAGATCTAAAAGACATATAAAGAGAATAGTTTACACAACAGCAGCAGGTCCACATGGAACTTTCTCCATGATGATCACACAGTAGGCCACAAAACAAGACTCAATAAATTTTAGAGCACTGAAATTATACAAAGTCTCTTCTCTGATCACAACAGAATGAAGATAGAAACCACTAATAGAAAACCAGAAAATTTACAGAAACCCAAAGACTACATCAGTTGACTTTAGAAGATACAGTAAATCTCAATAAACCTACAGCAAGAGACTGAATTAGTATTTAAAAATCTCCTAACTCACCCCCCAAAAATCAAAACCACTGGTGAATTCTACTAAAAATGTAATGAAGAAATAAGACCCATCTTCTCAAACTCTTCCAAAAGACTGAAGAGGAAGGAACACTTTCTAACTCACTCTTTGAGGCGAGTATTACCCTAATACCAAAACCCGGCACAAGTAAACTATAAACGCATGTCTCTTATGAATATACACACAATAGCTGTCAAAAAAAAACTAGTAAACTATATTCTTCAGCCTAAAAGGATACTATGCCATGACCAAATGAGGTTTTATCCTAGGAACACAAGAGTGGTTCAACATAAGGAAGATCAATGTAAACACTACATTAATAAAACAAAGGGATAAAAAGGTTAAAGATTCTCTCAACTGATTCAGAAACATCTTTCAAAATTTAACCCTTCTTCAAAAAAAAAAAAATTCTGAAAACTAGGAATACAAGGGAACTCTCTCAACATGATAAAAGGCATTTATAAAAAAAAGTCCACAGCTAACATCATACCCAATGGTGAAAGACTGAAACACTCTGGGCCTCCCATAATTTATACGTTGGCTTAAAATCAGGAACAAGACAAGGATGCCTGCTTTCACCACTACTGTTCATGATTGTACTGGAAGTTCTAGCCAGAGCAACTACACAAGGAGAAGAAACGAGGCATCCAAATCAGAAAGTGAAACTATCTCTATTCACAGACAACATACTTTTAATCATAAAAAGAAACCCAGAGTCCACAAGAAAGGTCTAAAAGCTAATAAATGAATTCATCAAAGTTGGAGGTTATAAAATCAACACACAAAAATCAGTTGCATTTTTCCCATTCTGTCTGGACCAAAAGAGAATGAAGAAAACCAAAGACACAAGGGAAAGATGAGTCCAAAGGAATAATGAACAACTACCGCAGCCTCCACCAGACTGAATCCAGTACATCTGGATGGTGCCCAGCTACCACCACTGACTGCTCTGTCAGGGATCACAAGAGAGGCTACAGTACATAGCTGGAGAAAAATGCAGAACAAAATCCAAACTCACAAAACAAAATCCAGACTTAGTCTGACAGAAACTGGAGAAACCCCAAGAGAATGGCCCCCAGACACCCTTTTAACTCAGCACTGAAGTCACTCCTGTAGTTCACCTTCACCTAGATTAGACAAGCCTGTAAAAGAATGGGAATTCTGGAACACTTAATTGTGTTCTTAAGGAATCTGTATAAGGATCAAGAGGCAGCCATGTGAACAGAACAAGGGGACACTACATGGTTTAAAGTCAGGAAGTGTGTGTGTCAAGGTTGTATCCTTACACCATACCTTTTCAATCTGTATGTCAAGCAAATAATCCGAGAAGCTGGACTACACGAAGAAGAATGAGGCAGGACTGGAGGATGACTCATGAACAACCTGAGTTACACAGACAACACCATCTAATTGCTGGAAGTGACGAAGATTTGAAACACTTACTGATGATCAAGGACCACAGCCTTCAGTATGGACATCAACAAAACATCTGGACCAGTAAGCAACACTGCAATAATGGAGAAAGGACTGAGGTTGTGAAGGATTTCATTTGAGTTGGGTCCACAATCAACATTCATGTAAGCAACAGTCAAGAAATCAAAGGACGCAGTGCAGTGGGAAAATCTAGTGCAAAGGATCTCTTTAAAGTACTGAAGAGTAAAGATGTGTTCTTGAAGACTTTAGTGTGTCTGACCTAAGCCATGGTATTTTGAATCACATCATATGCATGCAAAAGCTGGAAAATGAACAAAGAAGACAGAAGAAGAACTGAAGGCTTTGAATTGTGGTGTCGGAGAATGCTGAATGTACCATGGACCGCCCAAAAACCAAAAAAGATCTATTCTGGAAGAAGTACAAAAGACTGTGCCTTACATACTTTGGACATGTTGTCAAGAAGGATCAGTCCCTGGAGAAGGGCATCATGCTTGGTAGAGTGGATGGTCAGCGAAAAAGAGGAAGGCCCTCTACAAAATGGATTGACACAGTGGTCGCAACAATGGGCTTAAGCACAAAAACAATTGTGGACATGGTGCAAGACCAGGCAGTGTTTCTTTCTGTTGTGTATTGGGCTGCTATGAGTCAGAACTGATTCAACAGCACCTAACAAGACCAACAACAACATAAAACAAAACAATAACACATATAGTTCAACCATATATACAGACCAAATGAGTACAACATTTTAGGGGCAAGGATGAAAAGGCAGGAGGGGACAGAAAAGCTGGATGAGTAGAAACAGGGAACCCAAGGCTAAGAGGAGGACAGTGTTGATGTCTCACGGGGTTTGCAACTAATGTCACAAAAAAAATGTGCGTTAATTGTTTTACAAGAAATCAATTTGCTCTGTAAACACCCAACCAAAGCACGCACGCGTGCGCGCACATACACATACACACACACACACACACACACAAGCTGTGCCTCAATACACTGACACTAAACAATACAAAAAAGTAAGGGAGTAAAAGACTTGTACACTGAATTTATAAAGCATAGTTGGGAAAAACGTAAAGAAGATCTAAACAAATGGAAAGATATCCCATGTTTGTGGATTAAAAGGCTTAACACTGGTAAAAGAAAACACTACACAGAGCAATCTACAGATTCAATCACATGGTGGCTTTTTGGTAGCAATTAAGGAACAGAAAAAAAAAGAAACTCACTCCAAAATTCATAGAGAAGAGGCCCTCAACAGCAAATAAATCTTAAAAAAGAACAAAGTAGGCGTACTCATATTTCCTGTTTTCAAAACTTGCAACGAAGCTACAGTAATCAAAACACTGTGGTACTGCTATAACGACAGACATACAGACCAAAGAACAGAAGATAAAGCCCAGAAATAAATTCTCACATGTATCATCAACTGATTTTTGACAAGTGTCTCAAGACCATTCAATGGGGAAAAACAGTCTTTGCAACAAAAGATGCTGGGAAAACTGGATATCCATACGAAAAAGAATGAAGGTGAACGCCTACCTAACCATATACAAAAATTAGCAATCTGGATCAAAGATCTGAATATAAAAGTTAAAATTATGAAACTCTTAAAAGAAAACAGAAGTTAATCTTCACTACCTTGGATATGGTGATATTAGCTATGACACCAAAAGCATGAGCAACAAAAGAACTAATAAAGTGAACATCATTAAAATTAAAAACTTTTGTGACTCAGTGGTCATTACCAAAACAGTGTAAGGGCAGTCCATAGAATGGCAGAAAATATTTGCAAATTATATATATCTGATAATGAATTCATATTCTGAATATATGAACTCTTAAAACCCAACAGCAAAAAAGATAACCCAATTAAAAAATGGTCAAAGGACTTCAACAGACATTTCACCAAAGAAGATATACAAATGGTCAGCAGATACTTGAAAAGATGCTCAACATCATTAGTCATTAAGGAAATGCAAATCAAAAACACCATACAGTGCCACTTCATACTCACTAGTAGAGCTGTAATAAAAAAGATAGACAATAACAAGTGCTGACAAAGATGTAGAGAATGTGGAACCCTCATACACTACTAGTGGGAAGGCAAAATAGTTCAGCCACTGTAGAAAAAAATTCATCATATTTTTAAAACCTTAAACATAGAAGTACTGTTTAGTCAATTCTCACTCACAGAGGTCCTATATGGCAGAGTAAAGTTGCCCCACACAGCTTCCAAGCAGTAGCTGGTGGATTTGAACTACTGACCATCTGGTTAGCAGTCACACCTCTTAACCACTACAAGGTCCCATACGACTCAGCAATTCCACCTCCAGATAGATATCTACAGAAGGTAAAAGAGGTATTCAAATAAGTGTGTGTGTGTGTGTGTGTGTGTGTGCGCGTGCACATGTTCACAGAAGTCCTATTCACAATATTCAAAAGATGAAAACCACCTGTGTCCACTGACAGATCAATGGATAAACAAAATGTGTTAATACATACAGTATCATTCAACCACAAAAAAGAATGAAGTACTGATAACTGCTACAACATGCATGAACCCTGAAAACATCACATAAAGTGAAATAAGTCAGACACAAAAGAATAAATATTGTATGACTCCACTTAAATGAGGCACCTAGAATAAGCAAATTTATAGAGACAGAAAGTAAAACAGAACTGATCAGAAGATACAGGAAGATGAGAATGATGAGTTATTGTCTAAATGGTAAAAAAAAATTTCTCTCTGGGATCACAAAAAGTTCTGAAAATAGTAGCAATGGTTACATAACATTGTCACTGTACTTAATGCCACTGAATTTTACATTTAAGCATGGTTAAATTTTATGTTATATATATTTCATGTTATATTTTACATGTTATGTAAATGATATACTTTATTTTACAGTACTTTAAAAGAATACAAAAGGATGGGGAACAGACTTAAAAGTAGAGCAACCAGATCTTCCAATTTGTCCATGACCATTTATGTCTGCTGTGCCAGTATAGGAAACCCTGGTGGCATAGTGGTTAAGTACTATGGCTCCTAACCAAGAGGTTGGTCATTTTGAATCCACCCAGTATTCCTTGGTAACTCTATGGAGACAGTTCTACTCTGTCCTGTAGGGTCACTATGAGTTAAAATCAACTCAATGGCAATGGGTTTAGGTTTTTTAGTTTGGTCTCAGTAAAATTATTAATAAAATTTTCTTTTATTATCAAAAATCTCCTAGTTTAGATAATAAATTACATGGTCACCCTACTTGACTGACATACTGACCAAAGAGCACTGTGCTGACATAGTCTGGACACAGATCCAAAATAAAACCAATTGTAAATACCATTTCAACAATGACTAGATTTTTTATGACATTAATAAATCATTATTAATTGTTCTAGGTGTTGTAACGGTATTGTGGTTATGCTTCCAAAGAATTCTCATCTTTTGAGACACAAACCGAAGCACCTACAGACCAAATGGCATATATGGGATTCACTTCAAAATCAGTGGGAGACAGGAGAAACGGATAAGGAGGTAAATGAGGTAATACTGATCGTGAGTTGATGCTGAGAATATAGTATTATTCTGCCTATTTTGGAACGTTTTTGAGATTTGTCCCAATACAAAGTTTTTAAAAAAGATAGTTTTTCAGTTACTAAATTTTTTTTTTTACTATGATAGAATCAAAATGTACATTCTCATATAAATTTGCACGCCCACCTATATGCAGCTTCCACTGCTCTCCCTGCCCGGTGACAGCACACTTTTCCTCTCTGTTCCATACATGTCCCATTCTCCCAAAATCTCCTTTCCCCTTCTTTCCACCCACTCCCCTTCCTCCAGTAAGAGGTCAGCAGGATGATATCCATAAAGTTCACCCAACATGTGGTCACTCTGTATCGCCAAGTCCAATCCATTCCTGTCTGAAGAGTGGACTTGTCATTATGATTTATGGGCAGGGGCAGCATCAGGGCCAGGGACCATGCTCCCACAGGAACCCTGAAGCCCCTGGACCATCAATTGTGGTCTTTTTTTTTTTTATTATGACTGAGTGAAAATGTACATTCCCATATAAATTTACATGCCTACCTATATGCAGCTTCCACTGCTCTCTCTGCCCAGTGGCAGCACACCATTCCTCTCTGCTCCATAAGTGTCTCATCCTCCCAACAGTCTCCTTTCCCCTCCTCTCCATCCATTCCCCTTACTCTAGCCAGAGGTCAGCAGGATGATATTCTGTAGATGCATAGAACCATAAAGTGCATCCAATATGTGGTCATTCTGCATTGTCAAGTCCAATCCATTCATGTCCGAAGAGTGGACCTTCGTTATGATTTATGGGCAAGGGCAGCATCAGGGCCAGGGGCCATGCTCCCAGGGGAACCCCAAAGCCATTGGACTATCAACTGCAGTCTTTTAGTGGAGATCTCAGGATGCACCCCTTTTTATTTTTGTGTTGCCAGTGAGACTCAACTTAGTGAACTCCATCACGGCTATCACTGGTGGTGGCCAAGCACCATTCGGTTCTTCCGGTCACAAGTCGATGTAGACACCCACTCATGTGAGTCTCTCTGCCCTCTGGGTTCTCTTTCCTCCAAGTCATTTTGGTCCTCAGTGATCACCCATGCCTGCTGAGGTGGGACCATTTACTGTACCCTCAGATGGCAGCTTGGCAGCTTTTAAGATCCCAGATGCCACTCACCACTGTGGGGTGCAGAGAGCCCTCTTAGCAAAACGCTAGTTGTGCCAATTGGCCTCGATTTTGCCTCAGAGCATGGTCCCTGGCCCCCACCCCAGCTACTCTGTCCTTGCAATATTGGGTTAAGATGGAAGGAGTATTCAAGTTATGCTGAAGTCCACTTAATATCGTTCTTCTTTCTAATGTGTGCTGTCCTTGATTTCACCCAACCAAATTTCTACCAACTATCTAATCTAATCCCCAGCCTTGCAGCCATCAAAGAGTGTTTTCTTCTATGCATAAGTCTGTTTTTGAGTTCTTATCATAGGGGTCTCATACAATATTTGTCTTTTTGTCGCTGACTACTTTCACTCAGCATAATGTCCTCCAATTGAAATCAAGTTATAAGATGTTTTCTGAAATCATCATTGCTCTTTATCATTGCATAGTGTTTCATTGAGTATATATACCATAGTTTACCTATCCATTCCTCTGTTGTTGGGCATCTAGGTTGATTCCATCTTTTTGCTGTTGTGGACTGTGCTGTGATAAACATTAGTGTGCATGTATCAGTTGGTGTGAATGTCCTTAATTCTGTAGGATATATTCCAACCAGTGGAATTACTTAGTTAAATGGTATACCTATATCCATTTTTTTTAAGGGTGTACCAGATTGGTTTTCAAAGTAACTGAAAATTGCCTAGTTTCAGAAACAGAAATACCCTAGAAACTTTCAGCTTCCTGCTGTTAGACCAAGAAAAACCTCTTAACTTCTTGCCAAATAGAGTCACCTGATGCCAGGGCCTATGGGATATTTTCTGCCATACAAGCCAAATTACTATGGCAACAGTTAATGAATCTACTAAGTACTTTTAGTGTGCCATGTAGTATTCTGGGCAATTTTACATGCATTGATTCATTTAACCATTATAGCAACCCTTGAAGTAAGACTGTCTCCACTTTAATGATGTAGAAAACTGAGTCACAAAGAAGTTAAAAAGCTTTCCTACAAATGGTAGGTAGCAGTGCTAAAATAAAAATAAATTCTGGAGAATTTCCTCTTTAGGAAACTTTGAAGAGCAGTGGTTAAAAAAAGAAAGACAGGAAAAGCAGGTGATGGTAAAATGGAAACAGTGTTTTCTCCTTGGCAGGAGATAATCTTGACACTACTATAAAGGGTTTTCAAAGGCTGCTTGGTTTTGGAGGGGGACCAATAGAACACCTGTCCTTTGCCATATAAAAGTCTACAGATAGCCTCTCTCATGTAAGAAAGGAGCAGCCAGAGGTCTGAATCAATACCAAAGGCTGCAAACTTGAGTAATGAACTTGTTACTAGAGATGTTCACGCAAAAGCTTTTTACTAAAAATTGTATAGAAGAAACTCTTATCCCATAGGAACTGAGCTGCAGCCAGAACTCTTCCAAAATAAAGATGACGCTAGTAAGATTTCTTGTTGCGATGAAAACTATGGTCATTCGAAACTGATGTTATATGTAAGCCATTCTATATTCTAGAAAGTTATCAACATCAAACCTCTGTCCCCAGCAGGCCTAAAGATGGGTCTGTGCATGGCCTGCCATCTCTTCTGAAGAGGCATCAGATTCTAGACTCCTTCTTCAAATAAGGTTATGCTAACAGTGCACTCCTCATGTCTGAGTGGCAACCAACAGGCTTCCACCTTATTTTTAGCAAAAGATAGGCAAGTTGACTAAAGGTTAGAGGGTAATTAACTCAACTCACCACAATCATATTTATTGTTCCTCTTCAGGTTGGTCACACCCATAAGAGATCCTTATAGAGCACATCTTTAGCATCAAGGCCTGTTCTATAACTGCCTTATCCCTTTTCTTCAAAAACAAAGAGAGGTGGCAGAGTCAAGATGGTGGACTAAACACATATCTCCCTAAATCCCTCTGGAAATCAAGAATTAATTAAATGGAGCCTTCTGGACACCTAGTGAGCCCTAGGATGTGGCATTGGGCTGTTAATTTGGACTTGATACCACCGAATGCAAAATGTTCTCTCTTTCGCTGACCCCACTCTTAGCAAGGGTGGGCTTGCATGGACTGAAGGTAACTCACCATTTTGATTTTTTGTCTCTGTATTGGCCAGCGGGTGGAGCTGGGACTTGACTAGCCACTGGTCTTGGACACACTGCTGGTGGGATCAGCAAGCGCAACTGCCATGTTCTGAGAGGCCAGCTTTGGACTCTGTGCATCTGGGCTCTTTTCACCTCTCTCTATCTCTGCCATGTGGTGGCCATACAGATGTGGTGGCGAGCTTGTGGGGGACACCATCTTGATCTATTGGAAGACAGAGATGCCTAGGTGGAGGCCCCAGCTGGACTTGGCTCTTAGGCCAGGGGGTGGCGCCTGCCGGGGGGAAAGTGCTTTTCCAGCAGAGAGGCAGTGTTTTGCAGTGTTGCCTGAGGCTAGTGCCTGGCAATGAAGGCTGTGGGCTCTGGGTATCTTGGCACTTTTGGTCTCTCTTTCGACCAGTAGCCTGGTCTCAGCCATGTGGTGAGCTTGTGTGGGATGCCATCTTGTTCCGCTGGGAGGTGGTATACCCATACATAAGTCTCAGCTGGACCTAATTTCTGGGCTGGGAGGCAGTGTCTGCCCAGAAGAGACAGCTTTTCCCAGAAAAAACAGAATTCTACAGAGTATCGCCTACAGCTTGGGCTCAACAGCAGAGGCCAGCAGGGCAGTAGCCTTTCTGTATTTTGAGCTAGTTTATAACATCAGGGGTTTGATATAGAGGTGCTTGTGTTGCCGGCTGGGAAGAAGTACCTATACACCTGAAAACCTGACTGACTTTGGAAGTTGTCAGATACTTTCTACTTCTCATTTTAAGACAGCCTAGGGAAATAACTGTGGTCCATCCTCACAGCATCTCTCCCAGCATCTCTCCCAGCTTCTACTGACCCACATGAAACCAAAAATGCAACGAACTCTGGAGAAAACTGTAATCAGTAAATAACCTATGGGATCAGAAGGCCCCAAAAGAAACCACCTCAGAACTTCCGAGACAAAGAAGCTTTTCTGAAAGGATCAGAAGGTGAATATAAATGGGTTATACAGAGAGCCCTCCTAAACCTTTTACAAAATGCAACAGAGCAAAATCAAAAAGCAAGCTGTTCGATCTGACAGAACACCAGTACTCTGAAATCCAACACATCAAGAACAAAATCAAAGACACAGAAACTTCAATACTTCAATTCAAAGCCAAGAAAACAGAATGGAACAAATGGAAAACAGACTTTCTGATTTGGAAGACAGAGCTACTGACTCCAGCATCTACGATGAGAAATCAGAAAAAAGAAACAAGAAAAATGAAGAAGTATCAAGAAACATGTGGGACTCTATTAACAGGAACAATCTATGATTAATTGGAGTTCCTGAACAAGGCAAGACATCTGAGAACACAGAGTATTCTCACTGAGCTGCTGACAGAAAACTTCCCAGAAATTATGAAAGAAGAGAATACAGATATCCAAGATATATATTTCAAACACCACTCAATATAGATCTCAAAAGAAAGACTCCAAGACATATTACAATCAAGCTTAACAAATGAAACATAAGCAGAAACTCTTAAAGACAGCAAGACTCAAAGCAAAGCTAACATTCAGAGGGAAACCCTGTAAGCTTTTCTCAAATTTCTCAGCAGAAACAATGCTGGCACAGAGATAGTGGCATGACACAGTGAAAGCCTTGAAGGAGAAGAACTTCCAACCAAGAATTACATATACTGCAAAACTATCTTTCAAATATGAAAATAAAATTAAGACATTCTCAGATAAACAGATACTCAGAAACTTTGTAACAATCAAACCAAAGCTACAAGAAACACTGAAAGAATCTCTTGGCTTAGAAGAACAAAACCACGAACTTTATATTTTAGAAGGACACATCATCCAGAATCCTACTCAGTTAGGGAAGGCTCTAAACTCAATCAAAGCTATAATAGTGAAAGAAACAATTCAGTGATCATGTCATCAAAACTATGATGTCATCATATTAAAAAGAGGGACGTACTACAGTCATTATAGTCCTTCCAGTTGGAGAGGAAGTTGACAAGACTGGTAGTAATTAAAATTGGGTTTATACATAGTTTTTTAAGCAGAATCATAGGGGTAGCCATAAAGCACAATAAAGATGCAACATACTATATCAAGAGACATAATACACGATTTCCTAACAACCACAAAACCAACACTGAAAAGGGTGGAAAATCATCTCACAAAGAAGAATATCCCAGAACAGAATAAAAAGAACAACAGAGAAAATATCAACACAAAAATAAACATATCACAATGGCAGCACTGAACACATACCTATCAATAATTACATTGAATGTGAATGGACTGAACACTCCAGTAAAGAGACAGTGAGTGACATCTTGGATCAAAAGACATGACACATCCATATGTTGCCTACAACAAGCTCACCTTAGACTTAAAGATACGAACAAACTGAAAATTAAAGGATGGAAGAATATATACTGATCTAACAATACACAAAGAAGAGCAGGAGTGGCAATTCTATTCTCAGATAAAATACATTTAATGTAAACTCTACCGTCGTGGACAAGGATGGACACTATTGCTGAAAGGTTCAATACACAGAGGACTTAACAATATTACATATTTATGCACCTAATATTAGCGACACCTAATATTAGAGCACGTAAACACATTGAAGAAACACTGACTGCAGTAAAAAAAAAGAGAGATCACTCCACAGTTACAGTGGGAGCCTTCAACACTCCACTCTCAATACTGGACACATCATCTAGAAAAAAGCTCAGTAAAGACACAGAAGACCTTACTGCCACAGTTAACCAACTAGACCTCATCGACATATACAGAACTTTCTATCCATCAGCAGACAGCAACACCTTCTTCTCCAGTGCACATGGAACATTCTCCAGAATAGATCATGTGTTAGGACATAAAAACAATTCTTAACAAAACCCACATCACTGGATTAATGCAAAGCATCTTCTCAGATCATAAAGCCATAAAATTTGAAATCAATAGCAGAAAAAAACACAGATAGAAAGTGGAACTCATGGAAACTGAACAACACCTTGCTCAAAAAGCCATGGGTTACAGAAGGAATCAAGGATGAAATAAAGACATTTATGGATTCCAATGAGAATGAAAACACTTCCTACTAGAACCTATGGGATACAGCCAAAGCAGTGCTCACTGGTTGGTTTATCACCATAAAGGCACACGTCTGGAAAGAAGAAAGAAATCAAATCAAAGAAATAACCCTACAACTTGAACAAGCAGAGAGAGAACAACAGACGAACCCCTCAGGCAAGAGAAGAAAACAGATCATAAAGATTAGAGAAGAACTAAATGAATTAGAGAACAGAAGAACAATTGAAAAAATTGAAAAGACCAAAAGCTGGCTTTCTGAAAAGATCAATCAAAGTGAAAAATCATTGGCTAAACCTACTAAAGAAAAACAGGAAAGGAAACAAATAACCCAAATAAGAAATGAAAGAGGAGTTGCCATAACAGATCCAACAGAAATCAAAAATATTATAACAGGATACTATGAAAGAGTGTACTCTAACAAATCTGAAAATCTACAGGAAATGGACAAATTCTTTGATTCATATCACCTACCAAAATTATCACAAGGCGAAGCAGGACAACTTAATAAACTCATCATGAAGGAAGAGATTGAAAAAGTCATCAAAAAACTTCCAACCTGAAAACGCCTGGGCCCAGATGGTTTCACTGCAGAATTCTACCAAGCTTTTACAGAAGTGTTATCGCCAATACTACTACGATTACTTCACAGTATAGAAAGTAATGGAATACTCCCAAATTCACTCTATGAAGCCAGCATAACCCTGATAGCAAAGCCAGGGAAAGATCCAACCAAAAAGGAGAACCAGAGACTGATATCACTCATGGATCTAGAAGCAAAAATCCTCAACAAAATTCTTGCCAATAGAATACAACAATATATCCAAAAAATAATCCATCCTGACCAAGTTGCATTCATACCAGGGATGCAAGGCTGGTTCAACATCAGAAAAACAAGTCATGTGATCAACCACATAAATATCACAAAAGACAAGAATCACCTGATCTTGTCTAGTGAACACAGAAAAGGCATCTCATAAAGTCCAACACCCATTCATGCCAAAAACTTTCTACAAAATAGGAATAGACAGCAAATTCCCCAACACAATAAGGGCCATTTATACAAAGCCATCTGCCTGCATCATCCTGAATGGACAGAAACTGAAACAGTTTCCCTTCAGAACAGGAACTAGACAAGGGTGCCCACTCTCACCTCTCCTATTCAACATCATACTAGAAGTTCTAGCCAGAGCAATTAGACAAGACCATGAAATAAAGGGCATCAGCATTGGCAAAGAAGTCAAAATCTCCCTATTTGCAGATGTTATGATTATATACGCAGAGAATCCTAAAGAATCCATAAGTAAACTACTCGAACTGATAGAAGAGTTCAGCAAAATCTCAGGATACAAGATAAATGCAAGTAAATCAGTAAGATTCTTTTATACCAACAACAAGATTGTTAACGAAGAAATCACCAAATCAATACCATTTACTACAGCCCCTAAGAAGATAAAGTACCTAAGAATAAATCTAACCAGAGAAATAACAGACCTTTACAAAGAGAACTACAAACTCTTACTACAAGAGACTAAGAGAGACTTACATAAATGGAGAAACCTACCCTGCTCATGGATAGGAAGACTTAACATTGTCAAAATGTCTATTTATCCCAAACAATCTACTTATATAATGCAATCCCAATACAAATTCCAGTGACATTTTTTAACAAGATGGAAAAACAAATTGCCAACTTCGTTTGGAAAGGGAAGACACTCCAGATAAGCAAAGCACTACTAAAGAAGAAGAACATACTGGGAGCCCTCTCACTACCTGAGTTTATAACCTATTACACCACCGCAGTAGTCAAAACAGCCTGGTACTGGTACAAAATGAGACACATAGATCAATGGAACAAAACTGAGATCCCAAAGATGACACCATCTTCCTATGAACAGCTGATATTCAACAAAGGCCCCAAGACATTAAACTGGGGAAAAAACAATCTCTTCAACAAACAGTGCTGGCAAAATTGGATATCCATCTGCAAAAAATTGAAACAAGACCCAAATCTTAGACCTCATACAAAAACCAACACAAATTGAATAGCCAGCCAAGCCAAGTGCTGTTGAGAAAAGACCTAAATATCAAATCTAAAACGCTACAGCTTACCCAAGAAAAAGCAGGAACGACAATGCAAGTTTTAATACACAACTTAGATTTCAAAATCTGTCAAACAAACCATAAGCAACAGAAGAGAAAATAGATAAATGGGAACTATTAAGAATCAAACACTTGCTCATCCAAAGACTTTATTAATGGAATTAAAAGGCCACCTACAGAATGGGAAAAAATATTTGGTAACTATATGTCAGACTGACACCTGATCTCTATAAGGTACTGCAAAATATCAGTAAGAAAAAGATAAATCATCCAATTAAGTGATGGGCAAAGGAGATGGTCAGACCCTTCACTAAAGAGGAGATCCAGGCAGCCAAAAAACATGTGGACATGCTCACAATCATTAGCTATTACAGAAATTCAAATCAAAATGACAATGAGATATCATCTCACCCCAACAAGGTTGGCCGTGATCCAAAAAACGCAAAACAACAAATGCTGGCGAGGATGTGGAGAAGATGGAACTCTCCTACACTGTTCATGGGATTGCAAATGGTGCAACCTCTTTGGAGAGCAATCTGGTGCTTCCTTAAAAAGCTTGATCTAGATTACCATTTGAGTCAGTAATTCCACTGCTGGGAATATGTCCCACAGAATCAAGGACATTCACACCAAATGATACATGCACATGAATGTTTACTGCAGCACAGTCCACAATAACAAAGAGATGGAGTCAATCCAGATGCACAACAACAGAGGATAGATAGGTAAACTTTGGTGTATATACTCAATGGAACAGTATGCAATGACAAAGAATAACGACGATAACAGGCAACATCTCATAACCTGGTTTCAATTTGAGGACACTGTTGAGTGAAAGTAGTCAGTGACAAAAGGACAAATACTGTAATGAGACCTCTACGTAAGAACTTAAAAACAGACTCATGCATAAAAATAAACAGAAATTATTACATAGCTAGAACCGGTATCATTTCAAAACTGTCTTGGTTGTCCTTCAAATTATTGTGGGCAATAATAATAATGCTAATATGTATAGCAATTCATAAAGCAGTAAGAGTATCACTAAGATGCAAATAATAAAAGGGGTTGGAAGGGCCAGTTCTCACCACTATGCAAAGGGATGCACTATTTTCTAGTCCACTGGGGAAATGCAGCCAAAAGCCCAAATAGCTGTACCTCAAAAGGGGCAAAAGACTCTCTCAGTACAGAAACTGGAAGTCAGTGGACTCTAGTTCCTTCTGTCCTCGGTCATCTATTTTCAAACACAGGTTACTGTGCCTGTAACCCTGAATTTTTAGTTCTTCACTCATTCACACTGTTTGCCAGAATCACTTTTCTCTTCTTTCTACTTTTATTTGTTCATTTGCTTAACGACATTAATGTTGAACAGGTAGATGTACGTGGTAATGACTTTGTAAAATGAAGATTCACCATTGTGTTCACGGAGCACTGATTCTGTCCTTGACTTTCAATGTAAATAAAGAAACAAAACTGAGTTAGTGGATGACAGCTATAGGCAGTGGTAAAAGAGAACAAAATAGAATAACTTAAACCTAAAAAGAACAAGTTTTTACAAGAAAGAAATGACAATAAGCTGTGAAAATACCAATTCCCTCTTCCAATAAAGGGGTTTATTAAAGAATATTTTTAATATATTACTGTCTTACTCATCTAGTGCTCCTATGACAAAAATACCACAAATGCCTGACTTAGCAAACAGAAATTTATTTTATCAGTTTAGGAGGCTAGAAGTCTGAATTCAGGGTGCTGGCTCTAAGGGAAGGCCTACTCTGTTGGCTCTGGGGGAAAGTCCTTGCCTTTTTCTGCTTCTGGGTGATCTTCCTGTGGCTTAGCATCCCTCTTCCCCCATCTCTGTTCTGTTCCCTATTTATAGTAAAATCACTTTTAATCTCAATAGACAAAGACTTAAGATACACCCTACACTTAGGCTGCTTCATTAACATAACAAAGACAATCCATTCCCCACAGTTACACTCATAACACATATGGGGGGGGGTTAATTCAATCCATAACGTTTACTTTGGGGAAAGATAACACCTGGGGCTGCAAAATTTTCTTTGGTTCAGAAACATTCAGTGTATCACACACAAAAAACTATCTTAGGTGGAGAGTCACAACAGTATAGTTGTCAAGAATATGATCTCTGGAGCCAGACTGCCTAGATCTTCATCTCAGTTCTGTGGTTTACTAGCTGTGTTACCTTGAGCAATGTATGCAATTTCTCTTTGCTTTAGTTTCAATTGGTAAAAATGAGCATAATAATAATACTTCTCATAGAACTGGTGTGAGGAATGAATGACCTATAAATTCTAAAATACTTTAGAACAGTGCCTGGGAGCTAGTAAATGCTTGATCAGAGTTTGTTAAATCAATTACTCAACAGCAGATGTTTCATTAGAAACATTACAGCAGAAAGGTTGAAGATGATAGACACTGTAGGCAAATTCATGAGGCTGAATGCCAGTTCTGCCAATTTTTAATAACTTTTCTGTGCCACAGTGTCTTCATCCATAAAATAAATTTACTTGTATTATCCATTTCATCAATACAATGAACTAATTTGTATTATCTATTTCTTCAGGGTATTTTGAATATTAAATAAATTCAACACATATAAACCATGTAGAAAAACGCCTGTTGTTACGTACCACTGAATCAATTACAACTCACAGTGGCCCTACAGGACAGAGTAGAACTGTCCCACAGGGCGTTCTAGGCTGTATTCTTTACAAGAACAGAGCTCTATGTCTTCCTCCTGCAGAGCTGCTTGATGGGTTCAAATCACCAACTGTTCAGTTAGCAGCTGGACACTTAACCACCATGCCACTGGGGTTCCAGAAAAACGCCTAACACCACAGCAAATACATGACAAAGGATATATATTTTTCCTCTTGTTGTTTCATTTCTCAACTTTTGGTGACTATGCAAGTAAAGCAAAGAGTCTATCCTACTGTAAAAGGTTTATCTTAGGTGTGAACTGGTCAATCAGTCAGCCTCATGAAACAATCTTCATTTCTGACAATAAAAGCATGAGTTCAAAATATTAGGAAAACTGTCCTTTCATTTCCTGCCATGAAAGGAAACAGATAATAGATTTATCTTTGTGCTCTCAAAAAAACTTAAAAAAAAAGAAAAGAACTATGTGAACAACAGGTTTCAGAAAAGTTTCGAAAGAGGAAAGCAAGCAAGATAAACCTCAAGTTTGCCTCAGCTTACTACCTGGAATTAGGTTTGTATTACCCAATAAGCAAAATACCTACAGGCTTATCTGGGCTTACTTGCTAGTCTGTAGTGCATAATTTTACATGTTTCACCTGAAACCCATCTGACACTGTGCATTAAAGATTCGTAAGTAAACACAAATAAACCCATGTGTACCTAGCTTACTGATTAATCCACCTGTGCCTGGAGAACATGTCCAGGAAGCAATACAGGAAGTGGGTTACCCAAACAGAGTTGAGCAGTTTCCTCAGCGGAAGAGACAATAAGATAATCTGGTTAGAATAAAACAGCTAGAATTTGCAAGGCAGAGAGCAGCAGGGAGGGCAGAACTACAAAGAGAGGGCTCTAGAAATTGGCAAAAAATTCCTCTTGAGTTTTTAGCTGAGTGCAGGTCAGCGCATATGGGTAAAGAAAGCTATCAAGGAAGAGAGGCAGGTAGAACCTCTCTGGAGTTCACACAGGGTCAGAAACAGCTCATATTCTATTCCCACCCTTCTGAATGGGAAAAAAAAAACTCATACTCGATGGTGATGTATTATATTTTTACGCAAATAACATGCAACTTTTACATTTGTTTCACAACCATGCCCTCCTCCAGTGAGGTATTTTTGTAAGTTTGCTATGCTCATTTTTTACCAGTAACATCTAGAAAAAATATTGGCATAGGAGCGCTTACGAAAATACCTCATGCAGGTGGACAATGTGGTTGGCAAGCAAACGTAGGAGGAAAACATTAATTGTATAAAATTGGTATGTCACCACTGAGTATAGTACTCAAAAGATATTACTTCACTAGCAAGAGAAAAATTAGCCCCAAAGGCTGCTCTGGTCCACCTAACAAAGCTTAAAAAAATCTTAGAAAAGATCAAACTATTTCCAAGTAATTTAACCAAATGTATCCCCACACAAAGCTCAAGAACATGAAAAGGAACATAAAAATATTCATTGAAGAACAAGGTAAAATCATCTTGATTCATCACTAGTACTATCATAACCAGATACAAAAGAAAAATGAAATACAGCATTAATACAGTAAATAGAACATGTACACAAATCTGGGGGGGTAATTTCAGGAAATTTAGAAAGTCTAAATTTAGAATGTCTAAATGCCTAACTATCTCTTGTAGCTTACCAGTATCGTTTAACAGTAACTCCAATTTTCTAGCTGTTAAGCTCAAAATCTTAGTCATCTATAATTCATCTTTTTCTCAAACCCTCCATCTAATACACGAATAAATCTCAACAATTATACCTTCAAAATGTATCCCCAAATTCAACTACTCTTACCACTTGCACCAAACAACCACTGTTTATTACCTAGATTATTCCAGAAGCCTTCTAACTATATAGCCAAAATGCTCCTTTTGACCTAGGTCAGAACAGGTCCTTCTTCAATTTCAAATCCTCCAGTGCTTTCTGATCTCACTGAGGATAAAAGCAAAAGTCTTTATAATAGCCTTTCAAGCTCTACTTAACGTGGTCTCCCACATTTCAGACCTCATTCTTTACCACTTACCACCAAATTTATTCCTCACCAGCCTCAATGGACTCTGCTGCACTAAGAACACACAAGGCAAACTCACAGGGCAGGCCCTTGGCACCTATTATACTTTGACCTGGAGTATTCTTACTCCAGATATTTCCATTCTGTCTCTATGACTTCCTTCAAGTCTTTGCTCATTATCAGTTCATCCTTGAGGACCTGTTTGGCCACTTTATATAAAGGGCAACTCTTGGTCTCACATTCCCTACTTCTCCCTATTCTACTTTATTTTTCTTAGTAGCATTTATGGTCATCTGTTACATATTTACTGATTAATCTCTTTGTCTGTCTCCCTCCACTAGAATCTACGCTTCCTAGGCACAGACTTTATCTCTTTGTGTTCACTGCTATGTTTTCCATGCCTACAACAGTGCCTATCACAAAGTATATACTCAAATGTTAAATATATGAAAAAGAAAGGCAGGAAGAATGGAAGCAGGGCTATTTTCATCAACCTAAACAAATCATTTAACCAGTTTCAGAGTCACCGTTTCTAAAATACAACTGTCCACATGTAAGATTTGGACTATTTAATCTCTAAAGAGCTCTTGCATTCTGTCATGCATGCTATGTTTCTTCCTCTGGGATGGTCACAGGGCTGTCCAACAATCAGGATGGACACACAACTATCCAAGAACTGATAAGCTACTCTACCTTCTCCTGAAATTTTGAATGTGGAAAAGATCTGTGAAATTCCCTTTATTTTTCTCTGTGTAGAGTCACAGATCTTAATTTAGTTTCTCATTTCTCAACAAGGAGGTATGGAGTTTACCTATCAAGATTATTAAGTCAGAAGCAATCACCAAGGCCCATACTCACATCACAGCAGTTTTCCTTACCTCCACTGCAGTGGACGGCTGCAACAGGGGCTGCCAGGACTGCTGTGGGCTTGTGGGTTCACGAAAAAGACAAGAGGAGAAGTAGCCAAAGCACAATCAGCACTAAGTGGGACTTTAGTGAGGGACAGGGCTGGAGCCAACGTGGGTGAAAAGAACTGATGGTTTACTTCACATCCTCGACAAAGAGTAGAGATTCTGACAAGGTACGACGGTAGAAAAAAACAGGATCAGTAATTTCTCAACCAAAATGAAACATATTTTTATTATTTTACATACAAGGCTCAAAAAAAAGTGACCAAAAATCATTCTCAAATACACCTCAGTACCAAGGCTGGAACAGAATGATTAAACAAAAACTAAAATAATCCACTGAATTAATACCAAAGACTTAAGTTCTAACTATTCAAAGTATTTACAATTGGCTTCTGGCTAAGCTAAACATTGCAAATATACTACAACTCATCGATTAGCACACATGTTCAATGACCAAAACTTTCCAGAGAAATGTGTATGTCCCTAAAAAGTAACACAGTCTCAACTGTTTATAAATTGTTAGATTTCTATAAAGCTTTTTTCTCCGTAATCAGTATGTCATATGTCACTTAAATCTGTATAACAAATGGTGTTCAATTTAACCCTTTTGATGTGTTAAGACCTAGTAAAGACTATTAATTAGGATCATTAAACTAAAAGACATGTGGTAAATTCTGAGTTCTAATTAGTTAATCACTGGTAGATACAGATGATGAACCGTAATGGACTGGTTGACAGCATTAATTTATTACAATATTAGCACAGTTTTCTATAGAATATTTAACATCATTTTAAAATGATGGTAGTTTCATGTATTGTTACTGCTGATTTCCTGGAATATGGATTTGGTGATATTCTGCTTGTGCTTAATTGAATATATTCACGAGAAAACTTCACTTTTCCAATCAGTCTCCCAGCTGGCTTCAGCCCATTTCTCAGACAGGTACATAATATGAGAACATAACAAGACAGGAGAAAGGAGGGCAGATGAGTATTTAAAATTACACGTATGCCCAATTTCCACAAATTTAACTTATTTTTTTAATTACAAGAAGTACAAACATTAATTTGAACAGCTCCTTTTCAAAAATAAATTACACTTTTCTAAAGAATTGCTTCTAAAATACACTCCCCAGTAGACATAAGGACACTTTAGTGACACAGTGGTTAAGAGTCTGGCTGCTAACCAAAAGGTTGGCAGTTCAGATCTACCAGGCACTCCTTGGAAACCCAACAGAGCAGTTCTACCCTTTCCTACAGGGTTGCTATGAGATGGAATTGTTCTTTTGGTTTTGGGGGCTTCTTCAAGTATGCATATGCTAGAGCTAATTACATCACAGAATGAACGAGACATTTAGTATTTGTTAGTTTAAACAACAATGTCTATACAAAATAGTGTAGTCTTAGATAT
This sequence comes from Heterohyrax brucei, assembly GCA_028571685.1. Classification (NCBI taxonomy): domain Eukaryota; kingdom Metazoa; phylum Chordata; class Mammalia; order Hyracoidea; family Procaviidae; genus Heterohyrax; species Heterohyrax brucei. Next base: position 78,368,578 of record CM053140.1, on the reverse strand, counting down.
TATCACATAAAATGAGGCATAGCCATTTTGATAATTTCCCGTTTTTCATTATTTAGATAATTAGAATTGCATGCATCTATGAAAACCAAATTTCTGTTTTTGCTTCCAATTGTCCCTCTCCAAATAAGTCAATTGTACTTTAAAAGATGTTTTATTTGATGAAGCTTCTTTTTTATGGTCTTTATAGTCTCAGTATGGGAATAAAAAGTATTTTTGAAAGTATAGGAATCCCACAGCTAAATACTTCAAACAAGACTCTTTTTCCTAGGTCTGGTAGAATCATTAATTCAATTAATGACCACTCACAAACATTGAAAACTGACCAATGGCCAAGAACTTACAAAAGTCACTTATTTGAATAAGCACTAACACTCAGGAGAAAAATTCTAAAGTACACTCTCTCTATCGTGTGAGTTGAACAAAAGCAGTTCAATAAGATAATTGAGGTAGACCGGGTGCTGGCACCATTCTTTCCCCAGTTCCCTAACTTGCTGGTCAATTCACTCAGCTAAAAAGTACATTTTTTTTCATGGGCCAACATAGAAACAAAACTCAGATCAAATTCTGAAGGACTCAGGCTTGGCTCTACAGGGAGGATCTGACGTCCAGGTCAGGAATACAAATCTCTAGTCAAAGGACGAGATACTTTTCATTTCCACATTTCTCACATTATAGGACTTATACTTGTAGTTTTGACAAAGCACTTAAATATGCATTTGCTTTTAAGGCAAGAAATAAACTACCTTAATTGTTAAGATAGTTCCCTAAGTACATAGGAATCCTTAAAAATGGAATCCTAACTCAATTCTCAGAATTAGAAGCCCCATGTGCCCCTGGCAGGGATCACTTTTTTGACCTTGAATTAATGAAGCCAGATCAACTCTCTTCCTGACATACATTTAGAAAGCAATCTTTATCTGACCTAATAAAGGTGTGTTAGTTGGCATTAGTTCTCTTCCCAACATGTGCCAGGCTCCATTCAAGGACCCCAGACTCCTTACTGAATCCGTAGGCATGGTGCTCCCAGTCTCTCTCTCCTCCGTTTCATCATTTTCCTGGTTACTTAAGTTTTTGCTCTTTCACACTGGTGTCTTTGCAAGAAGTTCTCTCACACAAGGATTATGCAGTCTGTCAGCCAGATGAATATTACGAATATTACAAGGCTTCCCAAACTTACAAATTAAAGGACTTTTCTCTAAAAACATGATATCCAACCTCCACTCCCCCCTCTAAAAAAGCCCTAAGAGCCCAGAAGGCATCAGTGAGGCAGAATGAGGTATCTCAGATCCCAAATGAATCAGCTGTCCCCTGATCTGCCTGACATCATTCACACTTGGCATTCAACAAATAGAGTTGCAGAGAGCACCTTGTTCTGTCTACAGTGGCACTCAGCTCCCTCCCTCCACAAATCAGTTGCAACTTCCAATCCTGAGACCTGGCAGCAGGGAAGGACTCTGGCAGAAAGTATACATACCAACTTGAAAACTCACACTGTGACAGAAATACTATCAACCTAGCAGGCATGGGCCAGGCCTACAACAGCTGCTGTGGTGAGTAGGGGACAGGAAGAAAGCACACAGTAAGAATCCCAAATCAGTAAATTAATGAGCTAAGATTATGAGGGCATTTTTGCAGTGTTATCAACATCATCAAATTCAAGCCTGGTGGAGGATGACAGGGCCTTAATGTCAGAGCTCAAAGCAGAGTCATTATTCAAATTACGAATCTGGCCAGTTAAGTAAATGCTATACTACTTCAAAGTTTAGCACCATTTCTCATTCAATTTCCATTGCTTTCTAAACACCTCATTGGGGAAAAAAGCCATTGTCATGGACTACATTATGTCCCCCCCAAAAATGTGTCTCAATTTGGCTGGGCCATGTTTCCCAGTATTGTATTATAATCCTCCATTTTGTCATTTGACAGGATTTTCCTATGTGTTGTAAATTCTACGACTTTGATTTAATACGAAGGATTAGCAGCAGTTGTACTGACGAGGTCTACAAGACTCGATGGTGATTTAAGTCAATCTCTACTGAGATATAAAAGAGAAAAGCAAGCAGAGACAGAGGGACTTCACACCACCAAGAGCACTGTCCTAGGAGCACAAATTGTCTTTTAGACCTAAAGTTCCTGTGCTGAGATGTTCTCAGACCAAGGGTAGATTTACGCACCACAAAGACCTTCCTCCAGAGCTAACAGACAAAGCCTTCCCCTGGAAATGACATCCTGAATTTGAACCTGTAGCCCACTAGATTGTGAGAGAACAAATTTCTCTTTGCTAAGCCACCCATTTGTAGTATTTCTGTTACTGCAGCAATAGATGACCAACAGAGCCATAATAAAATCTAAAAAAAAAAAGATTCAGAGACTATTTAGCTCAATTTCATCCAGTAACTAATAGTAAAATCATTTATATTACAGACATTAAGATAATCTACAGAACTCTACTGAAGGGTAAGCTACTTAACTTGCATATGTTTCAGTTTCCTCATCTGTAAAATGGAGATAATTACAGTATTTAATACATAATTTGTATTGAGGATTAATGTATGTAAGATAGAACAACGTTGGACACGGAGGTAACACTATGAATGTGTCAGCTATTATTAAAGGTCTTACCCTTTACCCTCCAGGAGATAGCTTCTACTCTAAAGGAAGATATAAGCCTAAACACACAGGAAACCATCTGAGGAAAGCACCCTGGCCTAAAGAAAGCCAAATGATCAAGTAAACTGTGATGCTAAACACTGCCAGCAAAGAAGCCAAAGAGGAAACAAAGGTCTCGGTTGCCTGCCAACTCTGACTCCTCTCATTCATGTAGATGACAAAGTATGTCAAACCAATTTTAAAGTAGTGTCCAAAGTACACAGAGAGGCACCTCCTACCACTAAGAAAGAAAAGTTAGAGCAGAGTTTGTCCTTTGGACCTGGGATCCCTGCACAGAGAAATTCTTAGACTCAGGGGAAGACTAATGGCCAGGACCTTCCTCCAGAGCCAACAGAGAGAGGAGACTCTCTCCTGGAACTGGTACCTTGAATTAGAATTTCTGACCTCCTACACTATGAAAGCATATGTTTCTGTTTGTTAAAGACACCCACTTGTAGTACAGTTGTTATAGCAGCACCAGACAACTAAAAGAGTCACAACTCCTTAGTAAGTCAAAAGATCCACTTAGGAAGCCAAGACCAATACCTTTTGTTTTTAAAGCAAAATAGATAATATCAGAGTGCTTCACATATACTAAGAGTAAGAAATGTTCTATGAAATTTGTGTGATATCTACTACTGAATTACATATAAATATACAAGTGCATACACACATGGTGGTTCACAACTTAAATTTAACCGATTATTAAGAGTCAGTCTAAGAAGGGTGACAGCAACTGTTCTAATTACACAAGCAAACTCACTCCACCCAGCAGCTACACTCATTTGTCCACTTCATACACTAGTCCAATTACTCAGCTCCCATGGCTCGTATTTCAGAATCCCCTGTTCTCTACAAGTCCCAAAGGTAACTGGGCTGTATTCTCTGAAACTTTGCCCTTGTTCTCAAGCACTGGGTCCTACCTTAGGACACTGTACAACTAGCTAATTTGGGTCTCTCGTTTTATCTCTGCTACAGTGTGGTTTGTACAGAACAGCGGGGCCTATGTGCAGGCCGCCATGTTGGATACGGAGATTTTAGCAGGAACTAATTCTTAGCCTGGGAGCCAGTGCCTGCAAACAGCACAGCACTTCTCTGACAGAAAAGCAGTAGTTTATACAGTGTCACCTACAGTGTGGGCCTGGCAACAGAGGCAGAGGACTCACTACCTCTCAGCACCTTTAGCCCCTCTGTCTGCCAACTGTGTGGAGGGCGCCACCTTAGAAATGGTGGCCACAGCTGGACCTAATTCTTACCTTGGGAGCCAGAGCCTGCCCACAGGAGAGCACTTTTCTACCAGAAAAGCAGTAGTTTACATAGTGTCGCCTAAGGCTGGGCCCTCTCAGCAGAGGCCAACAGGGCAGTAGCACTGCCGTATTTTGAACTAGTTTATAACATCTGGGTTTGGATATAGAGGTACTTACTTTGCCAGTTGGGAAGAGGGGCCTCTACACCTCAAAACTTGACTGACTTGGGAAGTGGTCAGATACCTTTTGTTTTACATTTTAAGACAGCCTAGAGAAACATTTGCAGTCCATCTTCCCAGTATCTTTTCCAGACTCTACTTACTCACATGAAACTCAGAAAGAAACAGACATTTGTGGCAAACAAGAAATCACCCATGGCTTTAGAAGGCTCCGAAACAAAATAACCAAGAAGTTTTCCAGATGAAGAAACTTTTCTGAAATCATTGGAAGATGAATACAAAAGGATTATATACAGAGCCCTTCTAGATCTTATGCAAAATGCAGGAGAATAAAAGGAAAAATTAAGCAAGCTGTTCGATCTGATGGAACACCAGCACTCTGAAATCCAATAGATCAGAACAAAATTAAAGACATAGAAACTTCCATGCAATGTGAAGAAAATGGAATGCAACAAATGGAAAAAAGAATTTCTGACTTGGAAGACACAGCTACTGACACAAGTGTCTATCAGAAGAAATCAGAAAAAAACAAACAAGAAAAATGAAGAAACATTAAGAAGCATGTGGGACTCTATTAAGAGGAACAACCTTTGATTAATTGGAGTCCCTGAATAGGATGAAACACCTGAGAACACAGAGAGTATCGCTGCTGAGCTGCTGACATAAAACTTCCCAGAAATCATTAAGAAAGAGACAATAGATATTCCAGATGCATATCATACACCACCCAATATAGATCTCAAAAGAAAGACTCCAAGACATACTATAATCAAGCTTCACCAAATGAAACATAAGCAGAAACTCTTAAAGACTGCAAGACTTAAAAGAAAGCTAACGTTCAGAGGGAAACTCTGTAGGTTTTAGTCAGATTTCTCAGCAGAAACCATGCTGGCACGGAGACCATGGCATGACACATTCAAAGCCTTGAAGGAGAAGAACTTCCAACCAAGAATTACACATCCTGTGAAACTATCTTTCAAACAGGAAAATGAAATTAAGACATTCCCAGATAAACAGAAACTCAGAGACTTTGTAAAAACCAAACCTAAACTACAAGAAATATTGAAAGAAGTTCTTGGCTTTGGCTTAGAAGAACAAAACCACTAACTTTATATTTTAGAAAGACACATCATCCAGAATTCTACTCAGGGGAAGCCTCCAAACTCAATCACAGCTTTAATACTGAAAGAAATAATCCACTGATCATCATGAAAACCATGGTGCCACCATATTAAAAAGAGGGATGTACTACAGTCATTACAGTCCTTCCAGATGGAGAAGAACTCAACAAGACCAGTAGTAATTAAAAATGAGGTTTATATATAGTTTATTCAGGGGAATCTTAGGGGCAGCTGTAAAGCACAACAATGATGCAACATATCATATCAAGAAATCTAACACAAGAGTCTCAACAACTACAAAACCAACTCTGAAAAAGGTGAAAAATCAACTCACTAAAAAGAATGTCCCAGAACAGACTAGTAAAAACAACAGAGAAAACATCAACACTAAAATAAACATATCACAATGGCAGCACGGCACACAAACCTATCAATAATTACACTGAATGTGAATGGACTGAATGCTCCAGTAAAGAGACATCGAATGACATCTGGGATCAAAAGACATGACCCATCCATATGTTGTATACAAGAAACTCACTTGAGACTTAAAGATAGGAACAAACTGAAAATTAAAGGATGGAAGAATATATATCAACCGAACAAAGAACAAAGAAGAGAAGGTGTAGCAATTCTAATCTCAGAAAAAATCAATTTTAATGTAAAATCCACCATCATGGACAAAGATGGACACTACTGCCGAAAGGTTCAGTACACAAGCAAGACTTAACTATATTAAATATTTACACACCTAATATCAGACCACCTAAACACGTCAAAGAAACACTGACTACACTCAAAAAAGAGATACATCACACCACAAAAACAGTGGGAGACTTCAACACTCTCAACACTGGACAGATCATCTAGAAAAAAGCTCAGTAAAGATACAGAAGACTTCACTGCCACAATTAACCAACTAAACCTCATCGATATATACAGAACCTTCTACCCATCAGCAGACTACACCTTCTCCAGTGCACGTGGAACATTCTCCTGAACTGACCACATATTACAACATAATTCAATTTTCAACAAAATCCATAAAACTGAACTACTGCAAAGCATCTCCTCAGATCATAAAGCCATGAAAGTCAAAATCAACAGCAGAAAAAACATAGAAAGAAAGTGGAACTCTTGGAAACTGAATAACATCTTGCTCAAAAATACCATGGGTTATAGATGAAATCAAGGATGACATAAAGAAATTCATGGATTCCAATGAGAACAAAAACACTTCCTACCAGAACCTATGGGGTACAGACAAAGCAGTGCTGAGAGGTCTGTTTATCTCCATAAATGCACACATCAGGAATGAAGAAAGAAACCAAATCAAGGAACTAACCCTACAGCTTGAACAAGAAGAGAGAGAACAACAGAGGAGCCCCTCAGGCACCAGAAGAAAACAGATCATAAAGATCAGAGAAGAACCAAATGAATTAGAGAACAGAAAAACAATTGAAAAAATTGAAAAGACCAAAAGCTGGTTTTTTGAAAAGATCAACCAAATTGAAAAACCACTGGCTACACTTACTAAAGAAAAACAGGAAAGGAAACAAATAGCCCAAATTAGAAACGAGAGGGGAGTGGTCACAACAGATCCAACAGAAATAAAAGAATACTATAGCTGACTACTATGGAAGACTGTACTCTAACAAATTTGAAAACCTACAGGAAATGGACAAATTCCTTGATTCATATCACCTACCCAAATTATCACAAGGTGAAGCAGAACGACTTAATAAACCCATCCCAAAGGAAGAGATTGAAAAAGTCATCAAAAAACTGCCAACCAAAAAAAAGCCCGGGCCCAGACGGCTTCACTACACAACTCTATCAAGCTTTTAGAGAAGAGTTATCTCCAATACTACGCAGACTATTTCACAGTACAGAAAGGGATGAAGTACTCCCAAACTCATTCTATGAAGCCAGCATAACCCTGATAGCAAAGCCAGGGAAAGATCCAACCAAAAAGGAGAACTACACACCGATATCACTCATGAATCTAGATGCAAAAATCTTCAACACAATTCTTGCCAATAGAATACAACACCATACCAAAAAAAAAAAAAATCCATCATGACCAAGTTGGATTCATACCAGGGATGCACAGCTGGTTCAACATCAGAAAAACAATTAATGTGATTAACCACATGAATATCACAAAAGACAAGAATCACCTGATCTTGTCTACTGATGCAGAAAAGGCATTTGATAAAGTCCAGAACCCATTCATGCTAAAAACTCTTAGCCAAACAGGCACAGACAGAAAATTCCTCAACACAATAAGGGCTATCTATACAAAACCAACTGCCTACGTCATCCTGAATGGAGACAGACTGAAGGACTTTCCCTTGAGAACAGGAACTAGACAAGGATGCCGACTCTCACCTCTCCTATTCAACACTGTACTAGAAGTTCTAGCCAGAGCAATTAGACAAGACCAAGAAATAAAGGACATCTGCATCAGCAAAGAAGAAGTCAAAATCTCCGTTTGCTAATGATATCATTGTATATGCAGAGAATCCCAAAGAATCTAGAAGTAAATACTCAAACTGATAGAAGAGTTCAGCAAAGTCTCAGGATACAAGATAAACATAAGTAAATCCTTTATACCAATAGTGAGACTGCTAATGAAGAAATCATCAAATCAATATCATTTATTATAGCCCCCAAGAAGATAAAGTACCTAGGAATTAATCTAACCAGAGAAATAACAGACCTTTACAAAGAGAACTATAAACTCTTACTACAAGAAACTAAGAGAGACTTACATAAATGGAGAAACCTACCCTGCTCATGGATAGGGAGACTTAACATTATGAAAATGTCTATTTCACCCAAAGCAATCTACTTATACAATGCAATCCCAATACAAGTTCCAGTGTCATTTTTTAATGAGATAGAGAAACAAATCACGAATTTTGTTTGGAAAGGAAGAAACCTCAGATAAGTAAAGTACTGCTAAAGAAGAAGAATATGCTTGGAGGCCTCTCATTACCCGACTTCAGAACCTATTACACTGCCACAGTGGTCAAAACAGCCTGGTAGTGGTACAAGAACAGACAGATTGATCAATGGAACACAATTGAGACCTCAGAGATGACACCATCTGCCTATGAACAGGTGATATTCAACAAAGGCCCCAAGACATTAAACTGGGGGAAAAACAATCTCCACAACAAACGGTGCTAGCAAAATTGGATATCCATCTGCAATAAATTGAACCAAGATCCATATCTTACACCCTATACAAAAACCAACTCATATTGGATAAAAGACCTAAATATCAAATCTAAAATGATAAAGCTCACCCAAGAAAAAGTAGAAACAACAATGGAAGTTTTAATACACAATGTACACAGACTTCAAAATCTGTTAAAGAAACCACAATCAACAGAAGAGAAAATAGATAAATGGGAACTATTAAGAATCAAATACTTTTGCTCATCCAAAGACTTTATCACAAGAGTTAAAAGGCCACCTACAGAATGGGAAAAAATATTTGGCAACTCTATCTCAGACAAACGCCTGATCTCCATAACCTATAAGGTACTACAAAATATCAATCAGAAGAAGATCAATCATCCAATTAAGCCATGGGCAAAGGAGATGGACAGACATTTCTCTAAAGAGAAGACCCAGGCAGCCAAAAAACACATGCGGACATTTCACAATCTTTAGTTATTAAAGAAATTCAAATCAAGACGACAATGAGACACCATCTCACCTCAACAAGGTTGGCCATGATCCAGAAAACACAAAACAACAAATGCTGGAGAGGCTGTGGAGAAAGTGGAACCCTCCTACACTGTTGGTGGGGTTGCAAAATGGTCCAGCCTCTTTGGAAAGCAATCTGGCGCTTACTTAAAAAAATGGATATGGATATACCATTTGACATAGTAATTCCACTACTTGGAATATATCCTACAGAATCAAGGCCACTGACACCAATGGATACATGCACAAGAATGTTTATCGCAGCACAGTCCACGATAGCAAAAAGATGGAATCAACCCAGATGCCCAACAACAGAGGAATGGATAGGTAAGTTATGGTATACAGACTCAATGAAACACTATGCAATGATAAAGAATAATGATGATTCCAGGAAACATCTCATAACCTGGTTTCAAGACATTATGCTGCGTGAAAGTAGTCAGCGACAAAAGGACAAATATCGTATGAGACCCCTACGATAAGATCTCAAAAACAGACTTATGTATAGAAGAAAAGACACTCTGATGGCTGCAAGGGAGGGGAGGGACGCAGGGCATTGGTGGGAGGGTTTAGACTAGATCGTTGGGTGAAATCGGTGATAGCACACATTAGAAACAAGAACAATATTAAGTGGATTTCAACATAACTTGAATACTCCTTCCATCTTAACCCAATATTGCAAGGACAGAGTAGCTGGGGCAGGGGGCAGGGGACCATGCTGAGGCGAATTCGAGGCCAACTGGCACAACTAGTGTTTTGCTAAGAGGGCTCTCTGTACCCCACATTGGTGAGTAGCGTCTGGGGTCTTAAAAGCTGCCAAGCTGCCATCCGAGGACACAGCAAATGGTCCCAACTCAGCAGGAGCAGATGCTTACCAAGGATCAAAATGAGAACCCAGAAGACAGAGAGACCCACAAGAGTGGATGCCTACATTGACTTGGGACCAGTACAACCGGATGGTGCCCGGCCACAACCAGTGATAGCCACGATCGAGCTCACAAAGTTCAGTCTCACTGGCAACACAAGAATAAAAAGGGGTGCACCCTGAGATCTCCACTAAAAGACCACAACTGATGGTCCAGCAGCTTCAGGGTTCCCCTGGGAGCATGGCCCCTGGCCCTTATGCTGCCCTTGCCCATGGATCATAATGAAGGTCCACTCTTCGGACATCAAGGGATTGGACCTGGTGACGCAGAGTGACAATACACTGGGTTTACTTTATGGTTCCATGCATCTATAGGACATCATCCTGCTGACCTCTGACTGGAGGAAGAGGAATGGGTGAAGAGGAGGGGAAAATGAGACATGTATGGAGCAGAGCTCCTTGAATACTCTGGGAGTCAGTTCTACCCTGGCCCCTGGAGTCGCCATGAGTCGGATCCTACTCGACGGCACTTGGCTATGGAGCAGAGAGGAATAGTGGGCTGTTGCCGGGCAGGGAGAGCAGTGGAAGCTGCTATAGGTGGGCATCCAAATTTATACGGGAATGCACATTTTCACTCAGTCACAATAAAAAAATAATAAAATGCTTATTTGATAGCAACCTTACTTCTAAAATTTGAATGCAGTATCTTTCAGCCAATGAAGTTCCACAAAAATACAGATATCCAGGACTTACTCTTGACTTACTGAATCTCATTACTATGTATTATTATATTCTTGGTACACTTCTAGTATACCTGACTTCTTCTCTCAAAGTCAATTCTGACTCATAGAGACTATTCAGGACAGAAGAGAACTGCCACAGTAGTTCCCAAGACAGTAAATCTTTACAAAAGTAGACTGCCGCATCTTTCTGCCACATCCTTCTCCAGTGGTGTAGCTAGTGGGTTTTAATCACTGACCTTTCTGTTAGCCTCCAAGCCCTTAACCACTGTGCAACCAGGGTTTTGCTCTTAGAACAGTATGTGTATTATGTCAAGAGTATTATATATTATCAAGATTTTTTCTCTGTAAAAATTACATTCATTCATAGTTTATAAATCAGATGTAATATTCACTGTCGTCTTTGAAAAGAATTATCCTTAGAGTCATTTTTTCTAAAACAGTTTTGGATTGACTTTATTATTTTTGCCTTCCATGCTACAGAAACAAACCAATTCTTTCATTAGTTGCATTATTCTTGTTTTAAATTCTCTTGCAACCTTTCACATTTCAAATTTTTCAGTAACAAGTTAACCAGAATATTTACATCCCCGTCATCTATAGAGAGATTTTGCTTAATCCTGCTGCTGACCTGAAGGCATTGCAACCAACCAAAGGCCAGATTTTATGTCTTCAGTACAAGGATCATCTTTAGAAATGGACTGTAATAGATACGTCAAACTACTGAAACTTGAAGAATATACTTGAAGAGCAAACTTGAAGAATACTCTTGGGTACAGGCTTTTAATGGCACCATTTGGGCAACTGGACAACTTCCAGACTATGGCAATGGACTGAGTCAGAATTGCCACAACTCTTTTTAGTAGAGGAGCATTCTACTAAACATCCCAAGATCCAGTGAAATAAGAATTAATTACACAGAAACTGAATGAACAGATAAAGGATGAGTATAGCCATTTGTTTGAAATATTGTTTATTTTATTATTACTTGTAATTATTATTATTTATTAATAAAATTAGTTTTATTTATTAATTAATAAAATAATTATTATAGTTATTAATAATATTGTTTATTTTATTATTTATTTTCTGGATACATACGAAAGTCCCTTCTCTTCTCTTCTTAAACTACCTATAGCCCATAGTTATTCCATAGCCTTTGTTTTTGTAAAACAACGCATTCCTAAATCATATCTGATTCTCACTGATCCACCAGATTTGAGAAAATTTCACTGTGTCTACTTACTTTTCATAATAGTACAGCAATTTACATAGGTTCAGTATAAATCTGTTTTCCTTTTTACTGGAATAAAAATTTCCAGCACAGCCAACTTACTAATACCAGTTGCCTTCAAATCAATACATGGCCATCCCACACGTGACAGACAGAGCTATGCTCCACAGAGTTTTCAATGGTTTATTTTTCAGAAGTATTTTGCCAGGTCTTTCTTCTAAGATGCATCTGGGTAGACTGGAATTATTATCCTTTTGGTTAGCAGCAAAGTACATAAACCATTTGCACCACACCCAAACACTCCAAAGTAAACTTAAGAAGGACTGCATGACAAATTAACATTCTTTCTATACCTATGTATGTAATTCGGGCCAAACCTAATGAGAATAGGCTTATTCTGTAATCAAGAGTAATTTGAGATTACTTAAAATCAAAAAGTGGGAGACTACAAGAAATTTGGAATAAGCAAAACAAACAAACAAAAAAACCCCACCAATTTCATAGTGTTTCCAATGAAATACCATTCACCATCCAGAGTATACTCTTCTAGTTTATCTGAATCTAGCCTTTTATTGTCTTGGAGCTGTATTACAACTCTATAAATTGTAGCTAATTGATAAAACCAAACCAAACCCCTCTGCTGTTGAATTGATTCTGACTCATAGCAATCCTGTAAGACAGCAGAACTGACCCATATGGTTTCCACGGAGTGGCTGACACATTCAAACTGCCATCCTTTTGGCTAGCAGCCTGAGCTCTTAACTACTGTGCCACCCGGGCTCTCAAGGCTCCTTAACCCCTGCTGTTCAGTTCATTCTGACTCATAGCAACTCTATAGGTCACATACACAGAAGAAGAAATGATGCTTTTGAATTATGGTGCTGGTGAAGAATATTATACTATGGACTGTCAGAAGAAGGAAAGAAATCTGATTTTGAAGAAATACAGCCAGAATGCTCCTTAGAAGGGAAGATGGTAAAATTTTGTCTTGTGTACTTCGGACATGTTATCACAATGGACCAGTTCCTGGAGAAGGACATCATGCTTGGTACAGTAGAGAGTAAGTGAAAAAGAGGAAGACTATCAAGGAGATGGGCTGGCACAGTGGCTAGAACAGTAGGCTCAAACATAGCAACAATTTTAAGGATGGAGTAAGACCAGGAATGGTTTTGCTCTGTTGTACACAGGGCTGCTAAGAGCTGGAGTCAACTGAACAGCATCAAACAATAGTGACAATATACGTCAAGCCAAGTGACAATATAGCCATACAAATAAATTCTGTATGGTGGAAGTTCAATCAATTCCTCCCTTTTCAAGTAAAAAAAAAATCCAATTTTTCAACCATTTGTAAATTAATTTCAATATTCCTTTACTCCACATACATTTAAAACTCTTTTACTTCTCCTCTGAGTGATTTCCTCTTAAAGAGTTAAAAAAATATTTACCCCAGAGATGACAACATCTACCAATGAACAATTGATATTCGACAAAGGCCCTAAGACATTAAACTGGGGTAAAAACAGTATCTTGAACAAATGGTGCTGACAAAATTGGATATCCATCTGCAAGAAACTGAAACAAGATCGATATCTTACACCTTATACAAAAACCAACTCCAACTGGATAAAAGACCTAAACGTCAAACCTAAAACGACAAAGCTCATCCAAGAAAAGGTAGGAACAACAATGGAAGTTTTAATACACAATATGGACACACTCCAAAATCTGTCAAACAAACCACAATCATCAGAAGAGAAAATAAATGGGATCTATTAAGAATTAAACACTTTTGCTCATCTGAAGACTTTATTAATAGAATTAAAAGAACACCTACAGAATGGGAAAAAATATTTGGAAACTCTATGTCAGACCAACGCCTGATTTCCATAGTCTATAAAATACTACAAAATATCAACAAGAAGAAGATAAACCATCCAATTAAGCGATGGGCAAAGGAGATGGACAGACATTTCACTAAAGAAGAGATCCAGGCAGCCAAAAAACACATGCGGTCATGTTCACGATCTTTAGTTACTAAAGAAATTCAAATCAAGACGACAACCAGATACTATATCTCACCCCAACAAGGTTGGCCATGATCCAAAAAACACAAAACAACAAATGCTGGAGAGGCTGTGGAGACAGTGGAACCCTTCTAAACTGTTGGGGTTGCAAAATGGTCCAGCCTCTTTGGAAAGCAATCTGGCGCTTCCTTAAAAAAATGGACCCAGTAATTCCACTACTTGGAATATATCCTACAGAATCAAGGCCTTTCACACCAACGGACACATGCACAAGAATGTTTATCGCAGCACAGTCCACGATAGTAAAAAGATGGAATCAACCCAGATGCCCAACAACAGAAGAATGGATAGGTAAACTATGGTATATATACTCAATGGAGCACTACGCAATGATAAAGAACAACGATGACTTCAGGAAACATCTCATGACCTGGTTTCAACTGGAAGACACTATGTTGAGTGAAAGTAGTCAGCAACAAAAAGACAAATATTGTATGAGACCTCTACAATAAGATCTCAAAAACAGACTTCTGTATAGAAGAAAAGACTCTTTTTGACAGCTGCAAGGGAAAGGAAGGAGGGAGGGTTTAGATTAGATAGTTGCTAGGTATCTGGTTGGGTGAAATCAGTGATAGCACACATTAGAAACAAGAACAATATTAAGTGGACTTAAACACAACATGAGTACTCCTTCCATCTTAACCCAATATTGCCAGGATAGAGTAGCTGGGGCAGGGGGCGGGGGACCATGCTCTTAGGCGAAATTGAGGCCAATTGGCACAACTAGCATTTTGCTAAGAGGGCTCTCTGCCCCTCACGTTGGTGAGTGGCGTCTGGGGTCTTAAAAGCTGCCAAGCTGCCATCTGAGGGCACAGCAAATGGTCCCAACTAAGCAGGAACGGATGCTCACCGAGGACCAAAATGACATGGGGGAAAGACAACCCAGAAGACAAAGAGACCCACATCAGTGGGTGCCTACATCGACTTGGGACCGGAAGAACTGGATGGTGCCTGGCCACCACCAGTGATAGCCACGATGGAGCTCACTAAGTTGAGTCTCACTGGCAACACAAGAATAAAAAGGGGTGCACCCTGAGATCCCCACTAAAAGACCTCAATTGATGGTCCAGTGATTTCGGGGTTCCCCTGGGAGCATGGCCCCTCGCCCTGATGCTGCCCTTGACCATAAATCATAATGAAGGTCCACTCTTTGGACAGGAATGGATTGGACTTGGCGATGCAGTGACCATATATTGGATGCACTTTATGGTTCTATACATCTATAGGATGTCATCCTGCTGATCTCTGGCTGGAGGAAGGAAAGTGGGTGGAGAGGAGGGAAAAAAAGAGACTGTTGGGAGAACGAGACATGTATGGAGCAGAGAGGAATAGTGTGCTGTCACGGGCAGGGAGAGCAGTGGAAGCTGCATATAGGTGGGTATGTAAATTTATACGGGAATGTACATTTTCACTCAGTTATATTAAATAAAAAATTAAAAAATACATGTATATATTTAACCCACATTCATTTTTGTAATGATCACTTTGCAGATATTTTTATTTTATTATTATGAAATTAAATTTCTCATAGTGTAATAAAACATTTTATTTCACAGTTTGTTAGCTTTATTTAAAATTCTTTAGTATTTATTTTTGTCCAAACAAATTTTAGAAACAGGCCTAAATGATTGTATACTATGTGTTATGAAGTCTTCTACCACATAGCATGGTCCTGATTTCATGGATCTTACCATTGAGTAGGAGAAGACAAATAATTCTAACTGCCAAAAGAACTACAAGGGAAGAGTACAAAGCTTAACAAAAGTACCTTCTGGGAGGTTCAAACTACTCTAGCTACAACAAGGTACAAGTAAGATGTAGGCAGAGACTTGAAAGATAAACAGGAGCTAGCCAGGTATTACTGTTGTTGTTAAGACAGCTCTGACTCATGGTGACCCTACATACAACAGATGAAACACAGTCCAGTCCTGTGCCAATTTACCATCACCGGTATGCTTAAGACCATTCTTGCAGCCACTGTGCATTCTGAGTACCTTCCAAACTAGGCAGCTCATCTTCTAGCACCACACTGAACATTTGATTTTCACTGGATAATTTTTAGAAGTATATCATCAGGCCTTTCTTCCTTCTCTGTCTTAGTCTGGGAGCCCCAATGAAGCTTGTCCACTATGAGTGACCCCATTGGTATTTGAAATATTGATAGCACAGAGCCCAGCATCACAGCAACATACAAGTGACTACAGTACAGTAAAATGACAGACAAGTAGTACAGTCAGGTATAAGTGGGACAGACTATTCAAGACAGAGAATAGAATGTCAAAATTATATGGAGACACAGACTTTCAGAAAGCCGATTATCCAGACAGCTTTACAGATTATGTCAAGACTTCTGGGTATGATCATGAGAGCAATAAACAGTTTAAGTATTAAGTCTAATAACCAAATTTGACTTGAGAAAGCTTTCTCTCATTATTGTACAATGGATGGGTACAAAAGACGTACAAAAGATGACCACTTAGGAGGTTATGATGGTAGCAGAGGCAAGAGATTACAATGGCTTGAACTATGTGGACATAGTAAGGAAACAAACAAAACGGTAGATGAAATTAAGAAATATTTGACATGTATAACAGAAAAGACTGTTGGTTGATTACTCATGGGTGTGAAAAAGATAACAAAAACTAAGTTTTTTAGCTTGAGGAAGTAGTACCTTTTAGCATGGTAGGGAATTAATAGAGAGGGAGCTGGTTTTTGAGAAGGACAATGACATCAGTCTTATAAATGCTAAGTTGAGAGTTCTCTGAGACATCCATGCAGATTATAAGAACTGGCAACATATGAACATAGGTGTTACTATCATCACAATACCCATTCTCCATATAACACTAACAACTACAACAACAAAAAAGCTCTCAAGGATTTCCACAGCCCTAGCTGTGGAAACCCTGGTGGCAAGTGGTTAACTGCTACAGCTGCTAACCAAAAGGTTGGCAGTTCGAATTTGCCAGATGCTCCTCAGAAACTCTATACAGTAGTCCTGCTCTGCTTTATAGGATTACTCTTGAGTTGGCATCGACTCAACAGCAGTGAGTTTTGTTGTTTGTTTGTTTTTTTAAATAGGAAACATTGGTGCCATAGTGGTTAAGTGCTACAGCTGCTAATTCAAAGACCGGCAGTTCAAATTCACCAGGTGCTCCTTGGAAACTCTATGAGGCAGTTCTACTCTGTCCTGTACGGATGCTATGAGTCAGAATCAACGCAACAGCAGTGAGTTTTTTGTTTGTTTGTTCTGGTATACACACACACACACATACATTTACTTAAAACTCATGACTATCATACCCTTTTTTTTTAACAGCATAATGGTTCCTGTTCAGAAATCAAGCAATGACTACCATTTCATCTTTCTTGAACTCTGCCTATGTGAGATCATCTCCCATAAAAGCTCAATAAAAGGACAGGTTCTTAAATGAAACACAAAGCTACAACTTTGACCTTCACAGTTCTGGGCTGCTGCTGTTAGCTGCCATCCAATCGGCCTCCAACTCCTGGTAACTCCATGCACAATGGAACAAAATACTTCTTGGCACTCCATCATTTCCACAATCGGCAACAGATCAAACAGTTATGATTCACAGGATTTTCACCAGCTGATTTTCAGAAACAGGTTGCCAAGCCTTTCTTCTTACACCATCTAGAAACTCTATTGAAACCACTCAATGTCACACTCATTGCCAGAAACAACAAATCCAATGCTGATAAGTTGATTATGACTCTTGGGGATCCCATGTTTTAGAGTTGAACTGTTTCACAGGGCCTTCTTGTCTACAATGTTTAGGAAAGAAGATTACTAGGCCTTTTTTCCAGGGCACTGCTGGGTGGGTTTGAACCATTAAACTCTAGGTCAGTAGTTGAGCACAACTGCTTGTGCTACCAAACTGTTTAATTTTTAAACCCACAAAGAAACTAAAGTCCTGTATCAAGCACCACTGACAACTCATAAAGGGTTTACTATATGCAGCAGGTGATACCTATTTTAAGCACATTCTCCAGAAGCATTTATCCAGGCAAATACCATCAAGTTGCATGACAGTAGAAAAATACATAACATTGTGTCAGTTTCACAAGGCCAAAATTTGACACATCACATCCCTGAGTCCCAGGAACTTCCTGTCCTCTGCTATCATTCAGACACCTGGCATTTACTTTCATCCAATATCTGGTGTCCAAGTCCACTGCCCAAATGAGTAAGCCAGTAATTCTAAGTGTGCCACGCGTAACAACCAGCAATATCAAGAGATATAGATATATATATACATATATAGACAAGGATGATGTTCGTTCTCATTCCTCATACTGGAATTTTGCTCTCTCCCATAACAGGACCACGAAAGCTGACTTCAGGAACATCCTGTGGCTTTTCTAATGCACAAACTGTGTGTGCCGTTCACTAAGATCCACCAACTCTAACATTTTGCCACATTTGTTTTCTATCTATCCCTTCTTCTCCTTCCCTCAATCTGCATTCCCATCATATATAGAGATCTACTTTTTGTGTTAATCAGCTGAACTACTTGAAAATCAGTTTTGTATGTTATTAGACCTCCTCCCACTGATTCTATAATTAGCACCCTTGGTCTAAGAACAAGGGAAAACACTTATGTAACTACCACACTAAGCCGAACTACTAAGGAAGTTTAATAGTGATACACTAACATCATCTAATAAAAGTCCATATTCAAATTTCCTAAACTAACTCAACAATGATCTTTAGCTATTTTTTAAAATCCAAGATCCAGCCAAGACCCAAGCACTGAATTTAGCTGCCACGTCTCTTTGTCCCCGTTAATCTAGGACACCTCTTTGGCCTTCTTAAAAATCTTTCATAATTTTAACATTTTAGAAGAGTTCACACTACTAGCTCTACAGAATGCCACTGAACTTGGATTTCTCTGATTGCTTCTTCATACATTAGATTTAGGGTAAACATTTTTGGCAGAAACATTACACAGGTAATACTGTCTCCTGTGATGCAACAGGTTTTTCTTATATGGGCTTTTTGGCCCTAGGTTTGTATTCCTCCCCAAATGATTGGACACACTGCAGTCTTGCAAGGGATTGGTCAATTTACTACCCATATAAGTGGCCTGCAGGAATTAGTCATTTTATGGACCACTTTGTAATTGACTTTTACCACAACTGGCTAGGAGCTCCTCTCCTGTCCCCTACTCCCACCCCCTCAAAGCTGACCTTTACCCAGGTTGCTTAGAGAGCCTACCTTGTAAATGACAAAGAGTACACCTGCTAACCTACAAAAAGCCCTGGAACCTAAGGGCAAAGCTATTTGAACTGAGGAAGAACTTCCAGAGAGTCTCCTTGAGAGAAACCTGTTCTAGTGACAAGCATGTCCAAAGCTGCCCTGGTTGCTGAAGGAAGAGACAAGCTCCCTGATTCACAGACATTCCCAGACTTCACTCTTACACTTTCCTTGAGTTTCCTAATGTTCACCCTGAGTAGGAAGTTCCGGAGTGACAGTTAAATACTCACCTAGTAACCAAAAGGCTGGCAGTTCAAACACATCCAGAGGTACCTCAGAAGACAGGCTGGGCAATCTGCTTCTGAAAGGTCACAGCTTTGAAAGCCCTACTCTGCACATGTTGTGGTCACCATGAGTCAGAAGTGCCTCAAAAGCAACCAGCAATAATAACTCTGAATTATATTGTTACTTCTTCATTGTTACCCTAATAAATCACATAACCATGAGTACAGTACATGAGTTCTGTATGACCATGCAGCAAATTACGGAACCCATCAGAGGGTGAAAAAAAAGTGAAATAATGGAGAGGTGGTAAGACATAGGCATATTTGACCTCTGTGTCATAGGAAGCTTGACTCAAGCCACTGTGCTTTCAGTCATCTCATATGCATACAAAACCTGCACAATGAACACGAAAGACTGAGGAAGAATCAATGTCTTTGAATTGAGGTGTTGGCAAAGGATACTGAATATACCATGGGCTGCCCAAAGAATGAACAAAGCTGTCTTGGAAGAAGTACAACCAGAACAGTCCTTAGAGCAAGTTATAGGGACACGTTATCGGGAGGGATCAGTCCCTAGAGAAGGACATCATGCTTAATAAAGTAGAAGGTCAGTGAAAAAGAGGAAGATCTTCAACAAGATGGAATGACACATGGTGGCAACAACGGGCTCAAATACAAGCCATGATTGTAAGGATGGCATAGGACTAGGGAGTATCTCACTTTGTTCTACACAGGGTTTCTGTGAGTCACAACCAAAGCAAAAGCATCTAACAACAACAATATACTCACTTCATTTGTATAACATATTGACCAGTCTTGAAAGGTACATACCAATCACAACACGAGGACCAACAATTAAGTTTGTGAACTCATCCTAGAAAAAGTGCTACATACCTCATTGTTTAATATCACTCTAGTCACCTTAAGGTACACCCCTTGGGAAGCTATGCACCAATGCCAAGGCTTGGTCCACCCTTCAAAGCTATTTTGGAACTCTTTTTATGGAATGGCCATTAGAGCTGTTGCCGTATTACCCTTGAGGTCCTGAATGTCGTCAAAATGTCTTCCTTTCACTGTTTCCTTTATCTTTGGGAAAAGAAAAGTCATCGGGTGACAGATCAGGTGAGTACGAAGGGTGTTCCAATAAAGTTATTTGTTTACTGGCTAAAAACTCCCTCACAGAAACTATATAATTAAGTTTGTGAACTTGTGCCACTGTGTGCAATGGCCATTCCAGAAAGAGTTCCAAAATTACTTTAAAGGGTGGACTAGGTGCTGGCATCAGTGCATAGCTTCCCAAGGAGAGTACTTCAAAGGTGACCGTAGTTATACACAGCAATGAGGTATGTAGCACTTAGAATAATTACATTTGCAGATTTGTCGGACCTTGCAGCAAACTGCAGTCCAGAGAGACAAAAATTACCAAACCATAAAACTGCTTATAGCTTATCTAGGAAATGTCCATTATACAGGACAAAAGTAACAAAGAATTGTCTGACATAGAAAAGCTGGACAAAGATCACTCTTCAGAGCTTAGGGGAAAACCTTCTCACAATGTTTTTCCAAAGAACCAAGGCAAAAAGCTACATAAAGGAACTCATTTCACCACAAATACAGATGAATCTTGAAAGCATTATGTTAAGTGAAAGAAGCCAGACAAATAGGCCACATTTTGTATGATTCCATTTATATGAAATGTCCAGAACAGGCAAACCCACTGAGACAGAAAGTAGATCGCTGGTTGCCAGAGGCTGGGGGCAGTAAGGAAAAGGAAGTGACTCTTAACAAGTGTAGGATTTCTTTATGGGGTACTAGAAATATTCTGGAATTAGATAATGGTGATGGCTGCAAAACCTTATGAACATACTAAAAATCTCTGAGTTGCATACTTTTAAATGATGAATTATATGGTATGTGAATTACAGTGTGGTTTAAAAATTTCCCCAAACCTCGACAATGATAAAATACAGAATACGTTATTTCACTGCTCAAAACTATCCATTGACATTTTGCCTGTTCAGTAACAATACAATGTCCCTCTATGAGCCTGCAAGGCACTATATAATCCAGCTCATCTCATATTCTGCCCCTACCCTAGGCTCCCCAGCCCCAATCCAAGACTCTTGATCACTCACCAACAGCTAACCTGGCTATCTTGCTGTCATTCAGCATGCCAGGCAAGTTTCTGCCTCAGGACCATGGCATACATCCTATTCTCTACCTGGAATACTACTGCTCTCATATATATCACTTCCTTTTGGTCCTTGTACAAATGCCACCTTAATGAGAAATTCCTGGACAAACATTTAAAATTTGAACCACTGCCCCACCTAGACATAGTTTCATGTCTCTTATCTGGCTTTATTTTTCTTCACAGCACCTTATACCATAAGACATTCCATATACATAGTTGTCTGAATCCCCCTTGGATATGACAGAAGTGCAGGAACTTGGTATGCTTTATTTACTACTATTATCTCCAGCAGCTAGACTAGTAACTGCACAGAACAGAAGCTGAATAAATATGCTATGGATGGATGGTAGGTTAGGCAGATTGATACAAATGAATAAAAACAAAGTAACCTGACTTACCAAGGGGGGAAAAAAAAAATTTAGTAGATGTACTGGAAAGACTGACTCAGCAAGCCAAAACTCCACATTCCTATTCTACATTACCAATTAGAAAATATTGGAGAAATAATATTTCAAGTGGAAGAGTGTGAATTTCACATAATGACTATACATCACATATGTCCTAGCAATCCCTTTTTGAATTCCTATCCATTTTTGTTTCAAGTAACTACCATATTACATGAAAACCATAACTGTTATCATTAGGTGCCATCGAGTCAGTTGCAAATCATAGTGACCCAATGAACAACAGGACAAAACATTTCCTGGAGTCCTGCTTTATGCTTGTTGCTATGTTTGAACCCACTGCTAGAGCCAGTGTATGAATCTGTCTTGTGGACAGTCTTCTCTTACACTGATGCTCTTTTTTACTAAGTCCCTTCTCCAAAGACTGGCCCCTCCTAATAACATGTACAAAGTATATGAGACAACATCTCACAATCCTTGCTTCTAAGGAGCATTCCAAGGCAAATTTGTTCATTCTTCTGGTAGTCCATGATACATCCAATATTCTTCACCAAAACCATAATGCCAACTTATCAATTCTTTTTCAGTCTTCCTTATTCAGTGTCCAGCTTTCACATGTATATGAGATGACCAAAAACACTATGGGTTGGGTCGAGTGCACCATAGTCCTCGAAGTGATATCTCTGCTTTTTAATGCTTTAAAGAGGTCTTTTGCAGCAGACTTGCCCGACTCGACACATCATTTGATTTCCTGACTACTGCTTTTATGGACATTGACTGTGCATCCACAGTAATCCACAGTAATCCACAGAAATCCTTCACAACTTCAATATTTTCTCTATTTACTATAATGTTATTTATTGGTCTAGCTTTGAGGATTTTTGTTGTTTTTATGTTGAAGTATAATCTACACTGAATGCTCTGGTCTTTGATCTTCATCAGTAAATGCTTCAAGTCCTCTTCATTTTCAGCAAGCATGAGTGTATCATCTTCTCAACACAGGTTGTGTCAGCTGCACAATGCAGGGTGTTAATGAGTCTGATTCTAGTCCTGATGCCACATTCTTCTTCATACAGTTCAGCTTCTTGCAGTATCTGTTCAAGTACCATAAGGATACAACCTAACACACACTTTTCTTGATTTTAAACCATGCATTATCTCATCCTATTTTAACAACTGTCTCTTTATCTCTACAGGTTCCACATAAATGTGACTAAGTGTTCCAGAATTCCCATTCTTCACAATGTTATCCATAATTTGTTATGATCCCACAGTTGCATAGTCAATAAAACACAGGTAACTGTTTTTTCTGGTATTCTCTGCTTTTAGCCAAAATCCACGTGATATCAGCAATAACACTCTTGGTTCTAAGTTCTCTTCTGAGTCTTGCTTGAATTTCTGGCAGCTCCCTGTAGAAGTACTGCTGCAAATGTTTTTTAATTGTCTTTAAGAAAATTTTACTTATGTGTGATACTAATGATATTATTTAATGCTTTCTGTATTTTTTTGAAACCCTGGTGGCACAGTTGTTAAGTGCTATATCTGCTAACCAAAAGGTCAGCAGTTCAAGTTTGCCATGTACTCCTTGGAAGCTCTATAAGAGAAACTCTGGTGGTATAGTGGTTATGTGCTATGTCTGCTACCCAAAGGGTCAGCAGTTCATATTTGCCAGGTGCTCCTTGAAACTCTATGGAGCAGTTCTACTCACAGAGTTGCTATGAGTTGGAATCCACTCTACTGCAGTGGTTTTTTGGCTTTGGCATTTTGTTGGGTCACTTTTCTTTGAAAGGGGCACAAATACAGATCCCTTTTGGTCAAACGGCCAGGGAGCTGTCTTCCAAATTTCTTGGCATATGTGAATGAGCACTTCCAGTGTTAAATCCATTTACTGAAATATCTCAATTGTTATTCTGTCAATTCCTGCAACCTTGTTTTTCACCAGTGTCTTCAGTGCAGCTTGCATTCCTTCCTCCAATGCCATCAACTCTTAATCATAAGCTACCTTCTGAAATGGCTGAATGTCAGTTCTTTTTGATACCCTAGCTCTGTGTAGTTCTTCATCTTGTCTTGATGCTTCCTTTGTCATTCACCACTTTACCCATAGAATCCTTCAGTATTGTAGCCTGAAGACCAAACTGTTTCTTCTGTACTTTCAGCCTGAGAAATGCCAAGTGAATTCTTCCCTTCTGACTCGCTAACTCCAAGTCTTTGCACATTTCATTGTAATACTCTTTACTTTTTGACTATTTTGTTATCCAATAGCTTGTATTTACAACAGTAAAAAACCTACTATTCTACGTCTGGTACATCTGGCAGTAACAAACAACAAGATGTGATGCAAGAGCAACACTGGTTGTGATGGTTAAGGTTATGTATCAACTTGGCTGGGCCACAATTCTCTGTGGTTTGCCATTTATATAATAACGCTGTAATCCTCCATCTTGTGATCTGAGGGAGTCATCCACCACTTTCCTGTAATACCAATTTTCCCATAACAACTTGGTATTTGAAATCTTACCATGTCAATAAATGAGTAGTGGGGTACACTCTGTCTTCCTGAGTTGCCTTTTGAAGACTTCTATTCAGCTCTTTTACTTCACCATTTCTTCCATTTGTTTCAGCTACTCTGTGTTCAAGAACAAGCTTCAGAGATCTCTCTGACATCCATTTTGTTCCTGTCTTTCTCTCCTACCTTTTTAAATGCCCTTTTGCTTTCTTCATGTATGATGTCTTCTGTGTTGACAACTCATCTGGTCTTCAGTCATTAGTGTTCAATTCACTAGATCTATTCTTAAGATGGTCTTTAAATGCAGGTAAGATAAACTAAAAGTTGTAGTTTGGCTCTTGTGGGTTTGTTCTAGTTTTCTTCAGCTTCAACTTAAACTGGTATATGAGCAATTGGTGGTCTGTTTCACAGTTAGCCCCAACTGATAATATTAGGCTTTTTCATTGTCTCTTTCCATAAATGTAATCAATTTGATTACTGTGTATTCTATCTGTGGAGGTCCACATGTATGGTCACTGCTTATTTCAGTGAAATAATCTGCAATGAAGTCACTGGTCTTACAAAATGCTAATGTGAGCTCTGGCATCATTTCTGTCACCCAAGTCATATTTTTTAACTATTAATTCTTCTTTTGTTTCTAACTTTCACTTTCCAATCACCAGTAATTATCAAGGCATCTTGATCATAGGTTTGACCAATTTCAGACTGCAGAAACTGGTAAAATTTTACAATTTCTTCATCTTTAGCATCAGTGGTTGGTACTTAAATTTGAGTTACACTTGTATTAACTGGTCTTCCTTGTAGATGTATAGTATGTTACACTATCACTAACAGCACTGAACTTCAAGACAGATCTTGAAACATTCTTTTTGATCATGAAGGTGACATCATATTTCTTCAATATGTCATTCCTGGCCTAGCAGACCATATGACTGCCAAATTCAAAATGTCTGATACCTGTCCATTTCAGCTCACTAATGCCTAGAGTCTATCAGTAACTGAGGGGCTGCAGAATTACTCGATTTCATTTATTTTGTGTTTTTCTTATAAATTCATTGTTTCCAAGAACTCTAAAAATAACATATTGTAGAATAAAAGTACAACTAATAAAAGCACTATTACATATATTAAGTGATCCTTCTCTTGACTTTATGAAGAAGGAAAAGCAAGTATCATGATTTTCAATCTATAGATAAGGCAAATGAGGCTTCTTGAAATGAATGATTTATCTAAGTATATGATGGTAGTTAAGTGACATCGCCAAGACTGCATTCTAGGAGTCTGCTGACTCATATTTCAAGTCTCTTTATACCAAACCACAATGAGCTTTCATAAACCAGCCAAAAAGCTTTATCAATCTTAGAGGGAAACTTAATCTAGAGTATGCCTACAAAACAAAATCCTAAAATGACAGTAACAGAAAGAACTGCTATATATTTCCTGCATTCACACACACACACACACACACACACACACACACACACACACACACACACACTCACGATGTGAAGTATAATGAATAAAATGAATACCTGTGGATATTTAAGAAACAGATACTGTTGTGTGCCCCTCCTTAAATTATACCTCTTAAGGAAATGTCTCAAAGCTATTGTCTTACCATTGTCCTAGTTCTGTAATGTTTCCCAAATTTGACTTCTTAAGGAAATTATGGTGGGAATGTGTGGATGTATGTAACATACAGGTTCTTGGGCCAAATATGAGTTTCTAATTAAGTTTCGACTTTGTATTTTAACAAATATTTGATTAGCCAAATTTGCAACATCATCCCAGCAGAATTCTTAAACAAAAAGCAGACCAGGAAAACAAAAGATTAAAATCCATGAACAAAAACTACTCATCATGCTCCCTAGTACTGAAGCAAAAACAGAAGAAACTAGTAAAAGAAAACTCTATCTCAACATTGTCCCCAAACATACCTGCCCTTGCCACAACTTGTAGAAAAGCTGGCCTCTTTCTAGTATCATGTTATGAAATAGATGCAGATGCCAAGAGTCTCAACTACACCATGTTCAAAAAGCTTGAGTCTAGTAAAACTCAGTAAATACCAAAACACAAACACAAGACTCTGATGAAAATTTAAGCAGAAGCATCCCTAAAATGTTAGGCACAAGTTAAGACAAAGAAGGGTCTGACTTAGCAAAAGTGAGGAGGCGCATGGGTTTCCCTATCCCAGATAGGAGTCTGAAAAAAAAGAAAAAAAATCCAAAAGCCACTCTTAGATGGATTTCCTCCAAGTGAGACTAAGTTAAGAGCAGACCCCAAGACCAGACAGTAACATAATCACATGCATAATGACAACAGGTATCTACTTACAAACTGCCTCTTCTTGGAAGGCTCAACTCTTTCTGAAAAACAAAACACAAACACAATTTAGACAGAAAGACCTACCTGAGTCCTAAAAGTCTGCATTAAATAACCTAAGACAATTACATTGTTGTTGTTCTTGTTATAGCATTATTTTATTAACAGCGAAAACTAAATATTTCTAAATGAGAATCTCCTATGTCTCTTAAGTTTTAGTGAAATAAAGAATAGTCACGTTAACTACCTACCTGTTGGTCTTTCCCAAAAGCACTGTCTCACAGAATATTAACAACATTTCATCTGCTAGATAAAATCATCTCCACAGCATAGATTCCAGACACAGTGGAGCAAACTATTAAGTGATGAAGAAGAGTAAAGGATTCATATTATTAGAGTCAAGGATATGAAAGGTATGAAATGTGGGGTTTTTGGTAATCATAAGTTATTTTATAGAAATGAATAAAGAAAATAACATAGCAAAGAAACGACTATATACCCCACTGGCATGAAGAAAAAAAAGCCTTACAATAACAGTTGGGACCTCTGTGATTTGCTTTCCAAATATATCAAGTCTTACCCCCATCCCCACTAATTGCCACTTAATGACTATTTTGAATGGGTTATGGTCCCCATATATGTCTTTACATCTTATCACATATACATTCACAAGTAATTATTTGTACTGATTTACATGGTGTCGCATTGTATGTATTCATTTTTGACTTGTTTTTTCAGTCAACACTATAGCTGGAGATTCATCCACATGGATGTGTTTTATTTAGTTCATTCTATCTTCAGAAAAACAGTGTCCCGCCTAAATATACTAATACTTATTTACCCATTCTGCAGTTATTGGAAATTTAATTTGTTTTTCAGGTTTGTTTGTTTTTCTTCCATTAAAACAATGTTCACATAAACATTCTTGTACTTGTTTACTCATGTATGTGCATAAAGAGTTTCTCAGCAGTGTATCCTTATATATGAAACTACTTAGTCATAAAGTGTTAAATGTTCCAAACTGCTCCCCACAAATGGCTGTACCAATTTATTTTTCCTCTTCACCACTTCATACGAGCTCTCCTTTCCAGACATGTTTCCCAAACTCCCAACACTTACAACCAACTGCCACTAGACACGCTGCCATATCCTCTAATCCAAGCTACAATCATCCTATAACACCCTCCTGGTTGGTCTCCTTTCATTTTAGTTCTGTTTCTCTTAATTATTAATGTCATATCAATGTAAATATCATACAACTAGTGTCTGTTTTCTGGGTGATACCTTATGAGCTTAACAAAACAAACACTGACATCACAAAGATCCTTTGAAAATGCAGATCAAATTGGGTCATATCAGTACTTAAAACTCCTCAATGGACAAAGCATAAAATCTTTTCCAAAAACTACAGGGCATTACCTGGCTGGCACTGCCTACCTCTTTAACATCATTTGAATAATTCTAAAGTCACACTGGGGTTTCAGTCTCTTAAACAAGCCATGATCTCTCATCATCAGGTCTTCACAAATACTGTTCCCTCTGCCTGCATCACTTTTCCTTACTATTTTTCATTTGGGCCTCAGCTTAAACTTCATTTTGTCTGAGACGTTTTCTCTACACTTAGTTTCCCTAACGTATCTCTATATATTTTCAAATATTCCTTTAATTTTTCAATCACATATACTTCATTTTCTTATAACTAATTTAATCGACTGTTTTCTCTGACTTTTAGTTCTAGAGGAGCAAGGGCCAATTTTGCCTACAATGATATAAACACCTAACACATACTTAGCCTGGTAGGTACCAAATAAATATTTGATGAATGAATCAATCAAGTAAGTACACAGTACTTACTATGATCATTATAAACATTACAAGTGCACAATTGGCTCCTCTCTCCCTCTTCTGTAGTTCAATTGATGACAACTCTCAATTATACTTAGGTCAGCTAAAGAGACTTTACTGGGTTCAGAATACACTGTATCACTTATTACTGATAGAATCTTCTGGCTAGTAGCTACTCGAGGGAGATTCTGAAAGATTGCTTTCAAGAGACAAAAACATTACCTAGGAGAAAATCTATTTTAATACTATTTACTAACTGGCCTTGAAAGAGCCACTATCCCCAAATAAAATCATTTCCTCAGCTCTGGCAGCAAACCTATCTGTTGCAATGCACAAAGATGCCCTTCTTGTGTAGCAAATCACTACTACTGCTCCAGGCATTATGCTGTTTTAGCTCCACTTAATTCACTTTCTACTGTAAGTCTATCTTGAAGTCAGAAGTCAAGAGGGAAACCAGTGCATGTGTAGCTATTGTATACCTATGAAATGCTAACAAAACTCTTCTTGACCACTTGCTTGTTCTATTAACATGTTTTCACCCCAAGAACATGATAAAGGATTTACTTTATGATATTAGGGTATGTAGTAAAAATCACAAAATTTGAAGTTCAGAAAACCAGATTCACGCTACAACTTAATAACATGTAACTATGTGACTGAAGATTTTCCATCTACTTCTAGCTTAGATATAGCGGCTGTAAAGATCACATAAAATAATGAATATGAAAGCACTTTATGAAGTGTGACACAAATGGTAGATGTCCTGTCCCCAAATGTGTTTGAGAGAACAGTAATGACAGCTTGATATTAATAGTGCATCTCTATATGGTATTAAAAAAAATTCAAGGCTCACAAGAAAAGATGATCAATATCATTAGCAATTAGGGAAATATATATCAAAATCACAATGAAATACCACTTCATACCCACTAGGACTGCTATTATCAGAAAAACAGAAAGCAACAGGTGTTGTAGAGGATGTGGAAAAATTGGAACCTTCGACCATTGCTGGTAGAAACGTAAAATGGTGCAGCTGCTGTGGAAAACTGTCTGGCAGTTCCTCAAAAAGTTACACACAGAATTACCATATGACCCAGCAATTCCACTCTTGGCTTATTCCCAAAAGAACTGAAAGTAGGGCCCTAAAACAGATACTTACACACCAGTTCTCCCTGTAGCGTTATTTACAATAAGTGAAAGGTGAAAATAACCCAAGTGGCCATTAACAGATGAACAGATAAACAAAATGTGGCATACCCATACAATGGAGTATTATTTAGCAATAAAGAGAAATAAAGTTCTGATACATGCTACAATACAGATGAATCTTAAAAATGTTACACTATGTGAAAAAAGTCAGACATGATTCCACTTAAATGAAATATCTAGAATAAGCAAATGCATAGAGACCAAAGTTTATTAGTGGTGGGAAAGGGACACAGGGACACTGCTTACAAAGCAATGAGAGTATTAAGGATGATTTGGAAAAAACAAAAGTCTAAATGGATACTGGGGACATTCACACATCATGGTGAATATAATTAATGCCACTGGACCATACATGTAAAAGCCTCTAAGATTCTATTATTACAGTCTCAATCTTTCAAAATGACACACTGCTAAAGAAGATATTTCCTAAAGCGCTTAAGGTAATGACTGTACTCAACAGAGGAAAAGGTCTTGAAGTACAGTCTCAAGATGTAAGAACAACAAAAAGCTGTATATGCATCATAAAGAAATAATTTGGGGGGGGGACGGAGTCAAGATGGCCGACTAAGCACACGTCTCCTTATATCACTCTGGAAACCAAGACCTGAACTGACATTCAAACAGAGCCTTTTGATCACCTAATCAGCCTAAGGACACGGCACAGAGCTGTTAATTGGGACTTTATACCACTCAGCGAAAAACCTCCTCTCTTTCACTGACTCCCGCTCCTGGCTAGCCCCGGCTCTCACTGACGGAAGGTAAACGCACCAGTTTGACTTTTCTTTTTCTCTGTCTCGGTTGGCGGGCGTAGCTGGGTCCTGCCTGGTGGCTAGACTCAGACGTGCTGCTGAGGGGATAGGCAGGCAAAATTTCCATATTCTGAGAGCCAGGCTCGGCACTCTGTTAATTTAGCCATTTTGAACCTTTCGTTTAGTAGCTGCCTCAGTGGGGTTTGCGCAGAGCTTTGCAGTCAGTATGCGGGACGCGATGTTGGTACTGAGATTTTAGCGGGACCTCGTTCTCAGCCTAGGAGCCAGCGCCTGCAAACGGACAGCACTTCTCTGACAGAAAAGTAGTGATTTTGCACAGTGCTGCCTACGTTGGGGGCCCTGCAACAGAATCAGAGGAATCACTACCTCTTGGCACCTTTAGCCCCTGTCTGCTGCCTGTGTGTACGACGCCATCTTGGATACAGTGGCCGCAGCTAGACCTAATTCTTAGCTTGGGAGCCAGAGCCTGCCGACAGGAGAGCGCTTTCTTATCACAAAACCAGTACTAGACGCAGTGTTGGATAAGACTAGGCCCTGTCAGTAGAGGCCACCAGGGCGGTAGCATTGCTGCATTCTGAACTAGTTTGCTATCATCTGGGGTTGGATATAGTGGCACTTACTTTGTCAGGTGAGAAGAGGGACCTCTACACCTGAAGACCTAACTCACCTGTGAACTGGTCAGGTAATTTTTGCTTTACATTTGAAGACAGCCTAGAGAAACATTTGCAATCCATTCTCACAGTACCTCTTCCAGCCTCTATATACTCACATGAGACCCAAAAAGCAATAGACAATTGTGGCATACAAGCAATCACTCATGGCTTCAGAAGGCTCCCAAACAAAGCAACCAAGGAGTTTTCCAGATGAAGAAACTTTTATGAAAACATCAGGAAGTGAATACAAATTGATTATATACAGAGCCCTTCTAGACCTTATACAAAATGCAGCAGAACAAAGTGAAAAATTAAACAAGTTGTTCAATGTGATGGAACACCAGTACTCTGAAATCCAACAGATTAAGAAGAAAATCAAAGACATAGAAACTTCCATGCAAAGCCAAGAAAACAGACTGGAACAAATGGAAAAGAGAATTTCTGACTTGGAAGACAGAGCTACTGATGCCAGCGTCTATGAGCAGAAATCAGAAAAAAAAGAAACAAGAAAAATGAAGAAACATTAAGAAGCATGTGGGACTCTATTAAGAGGAACAACCTTCGATTAACTGGAGTCCCTGAACAGGGTGAGACATCTGAGAACACAGAGAGTATTGTTGCTGAGCTGCTGAAAGAAAACTTCCCAGAAATCATGAAGGAAGAGAATATAGACATCTCAGATGCATATCGTACGCCACCCAATATAGATCTCAAAAGAAAGACTCCAAGACATATTATAATCAAGCTTAACAAAATGAAACACAAGCAGCAACTCTTAAAGGCAGCAAGACTCAAGGCAAAGCTAACATTCAGAGGGAAACCCTGTAGGCTCTCGTCAGATTTCTCAGCAGAAACCATGTTGGCATGGAAACAGTGGCATGACACATTCAAAGTCTTGAAGGAGAACTTCTAATCAAGAATTATATATCCTGCAAAACTGTCTTTCAAATACGAAAATGAAATTAAGACATTCCCAGATAAACAGAAACTCAGAGACCTTGTAAAAACCAAACCGAGACTACAAGAAATACTGAAAGAAGTTCTTGGCTTTGGCTTAGAAGAACAAAACCACTAACTTTATATTTTAGAATTACACACTACTCAATACTCATTTAGGGAAGGCTCCAAAGTAAATCACAGCTTTGATATGGAAAGAAGCAATCCAGTGATCATCATGAAAACTATGGGTCATCATAATAAAAGAGGGATGTACTACAGTCGTTATAGTCCTTCCAGATGGAGAGGAAGAGGACAAGACTGGTAGTAATTAAAATTGGGTTTATAAATAGTTTATTAAGGGGGTTCATAGGGGCAGCTGTAAAGCACAACAAAGATGTATCATACCATTTCAAAAAATCTAACACACGAGTCTCAACAACTATAAAACCAGCTCTGAAAAAGGTGAAAAATCAACTCACAAAAAAGAGAGTCCCAGAACAGACTAATAAGATCAACAGAGAAAACATCAACATAAAAATAAACATATCACAATGGCAACAGTGAACACATACCTATCAATAATTACATTGAATGTGAATGGACTGAATGCTCCAGTAAAGAGACACCGAGTGTCATCTTGGATCAAAAGACACGACACATCCATATGTTGTCTACAAGAAACTCACTTGAGACCTAAAGACAGGAACAAACTGAAAATTAAAGGATGGAAGAATATATATCAAGCTAACAATGAACAAAGAAGAGCAGGGGTGGCAATTCTAATCTCAGACAAAATCAATTTTAATGTCAAATCCACCATCGTGGACAAAGATGGTCACTATTGCTGAAAGGTTCAGTACACAAGCAAGACTTAACTATATTAAATATTTGTGCACCTAATGCCAGAGCACCCAAATATGTCGAAGAAACATTGACTACACTCAAAAGAGAATTAGATGACTCCACAGTAATAGTGGGAGACTTTAACACTCCACTCTCATTACTAGACAGATCATCTAGAAAAAAGCTCAGTAAAGATACAGAAGACCTCATTGACACAATTAACCAACTAAACCTCATTGATATATACAGAACCTTCCACCCATTAGCAGACAACTACACCTTCTTCTCCAGTGCACATGGAACATTCTCCAGAATTGACCACGTGATAGGCCATAATGCAATGCTCAACAAAATCCATACCACTGAATTACTGCAAAGCATCTTCTGAGATCATAAAGCCATCAAAGTTGAAATCAATAGCAGATAAAACAGAGATAGAAAGTGGAACTCTTGGAAACTGAACAATATCTTGCTCAAAAAAACATGGGTTATAGAGGAAATCAAGGATGAATTAAAGAAATTCATGGATTCCAATGAGAACGAAAACACTTCCTATCAGAACCTATGGGATACCGCCAAAGCAGTGCTCAGAGGTCTATTTATCTCCATAAATGCACACATCTGGAAGGAAGAAAGAAACCAAATCAAGGAACTAACTGTACAGCTTGAACAAGTAGAAAGAGAACAACAGAGGAACCCCTCGGGCACCAGAAGAAAGGAGATCATAAAGATTAGAGCAGAGCTAAATGAATTAGAGAATAGAAAAATAATTGAAAAAATTGAAAAGACCAAAAGCTGGTTTTTTGAAAAGATCAACAAAATTGATAAACCACTGGCTAAACTTACTAAAGAAAAACAGGAAAGTAAACAAATAGCCCAAATTAGAAATGAGAGGGCAGTTGTCACCACAGATGCGACAGAAATCAAAAATATCATAACAGAATACTATGAAAGACTGTACTCTAACAAATTTGAAAACCTAGGGGAAATGGACCAATTCCTTGACTCATACCACCTACCCAAATTATCACAACATGAGGCAGAACAACTTAATAAACCCATCACAAAGGAACAGATTGAAAAGGTTATCAAAACACTGCCAACCAAAACAAATCCAGGCCCAGATGGCTTCACGGCAGAATTCTACCAAGCATTTAGAGAAGAGGTATCCCCAATACTATTGAGACTATTTCACAGTATAGAAAGGGATGGAGTACTCCCAAACTCATTCTATGAAGCCAGCATAACCCTGATACCTAAGCCAGGGAAAGATCCAACAAAGACACAGAACTACAGACCGATATCACTCATGAACCTAGATGCAAAAAATCTTCAACAAAATTCTTGCCAACAGAATACAACAACATATCAAGAAAATAATCCATCATGACCAAGTGGGGTTCATAGCAGGGACGCAAGGCTGGTTCAACATCAGGAAAACAATTAATGTGATAAACCACATAAATAACACAAAAGACAAGGATCACCTGATTTTGTCCATTGATGCAGAAAAGGCATTTGATAAAGTCCAACACCCATTCATGCTAAAAACTCTTAGCAAAATGGGCATAGATGGCAAATTCCTCAACACAATAAGGGCCATTTATACAAAGCCAGTTGCCCACATCATCCTGAGTGGAGAGAGACTGAAAGACTTTCCCTTGAGATCAAGAACTAGACAAGGATGCCCACTCTCACCTCTCCTTTTCAACATTGTGCTAGAAGTTCTAGCCAGAGCAATTAGACAAGACGAAGAAATAAAGGGCATCTGCATCGGCAAAGAGGAAGTTAAAATCTCCCTGTTTGCAGATGATATGATTGTATATCCAGAGTACCCCAAGGAATCTATAAGTAAGCTGCTCAAACTGATAGAAGAGTTCAGCAAAGTCTCAGGATACAAGATAAACATCAGTAAATCAGTAGGATTCCTTTACACCAACAATGAGACTGTTAAGGAGGAAATTATCAAATCAATATCATTTACGATAGCCCCTAAGAAGATAAAGTACCTAGGAATCAATCTAACCAGAGAAACAACAGACCTTTACAAAGAGAACTACAAACCCTTACTACAAGAAACTAAAAGAGACTTAGATAAATGGAAAAACCCACCCTGCTCATGGATAGCAAGACTTAACATTGTGAAAATGTCTATTTTACCCAAAGCAATTTATTGATATAATGCAATCCCAATACAAGTTCCAGCATCATTTTTTAATGAGATGGAGAAACAAATCACCAATTTTGTTTGGAAAGGGAAGAAGCCCCGGATAAGTAAGGTACTACTAAAGAAGAAGAACACACTGGGAGGCCTCTCATTACCCGACCTTAGAACATACTACACTGCCACAGTGGTCAAAACAGCCTGGTACTGGTACAAGAACAGACAGATCAATCAATGGAACAGAATTGAGACCCCAGAGATGACACCATCTGCCTATGAACAGCTGATATTCGACAAAGGCCCTAAGACATTAAACTGGGGTAAAAACAGTCTCTTCAACAAATGGTGCTGGCAAAATTGGTTATCCATCTGCAATAAACTGAATCAAGATTCATATCTTACACCTTATACAAAAACCAACTCCAACTGGATAAAAGACCTAAATATCAAACCTAAAACGATAAAGCTCATCCAAGAAAAGGTAGGAACAACAATGGAAGTTTTAATACACAATGAGGACAGACTCCAAAATCTGTCAAAGAAACCTCAATCAACAGAAGAGAAAATAGATAAATGGGAACTATTAAGAATCAAACACTTTTGCTCATCCAAAGACTTTATTAATAGAATTAAAAGAACACCCACAGAGTGGGAAAAAGTATTTGGCAACTCTATGTCAGATCGACGCCTGATCTCCATAATCTATAAGATACTACAAAATATCAATAAGAAGAAGATAACACATCCAATTAAGCGATGGGCAAAGGAGATGGACAGACACTTCACTAAAGAGGAGATCCAGGCAGCCAAAAAACACATGCAGACATGTTCACGATCTTTAGTTACTAAAGAAATTCAAATCAAGATAACAATGAGATACCATCTCACCCCAACAAGATTGGCCAGGATCCAGAAAACACAAAACAACAAATGCTGGAGAGGCTGTGGAGAAAGTGGAACCCTCCTACACTGTTGGTGGGGTTGCAAAATGGTCCAGCCTCTTTGGAAGGCAATCTGGCGCTTCCTTAAAAAAAATGGATATCGATATACCATTTGATCCAGTCATTCCACTACTTGGAATATATCCTACAAATTCAAGGCCTTTCACACCAACGGACACATGCACCAGAATGTTTACCGCAGCACAGTCCACGATAGCAAAAAGATGGAATCAACCCAGATGCCCAACAATAGAAGAATGGATAGGTAAACTGTGGTACATATACTCAATGGAGCACTACGTAATGATAAAGAATAACAATGATTCCAGGAAACATCTCAGAACCTGGTTTCAACTGGAAGACATTACGTTGAGTGAAAGTAGTCAGCGACAAAGGGACA
Organism: Heterohyrax brucei; assembly: GCA_028571685.1. Taxonomy (NCBI): domain Eukaryota; kingdom Metazoa; phylum Chordata; class Mammalia; order Hyracoidea; family Procaviidae; genus Heterohyrax; species Heterohyrax brucei. Next base: position 78,332,047 of record CM053140.1, on the reverse strand, counting down.
AATACTGTATGAGGCCTCTACAATAAGACCTCAAAAACAGACTTGTATATAGAAGAAAAGACTCTTTGACAGCTGCAAGGGAGGGGAGGGAGGGAGAGGGAGGGGGGAGGGTTTAGTTTAGATAGTTACTAGAAATCTAGCTGGGAGAAAGTGGTGATAGCACACATTAGCAACAAGAACAACATTAAGTGGACTTCAGCATAACTTGAGTAGTCCTTCCCTCTTAATTCAATACTGCAAGGATAGAGTAGCTGGGGCAGGGGGCGGGGGACCATGCTTTTAGGTGAATTCCAGGCCAACTGGCACAACTAGCGTTTTGCTAAGAGAGCTCTCTGCACCCCACATTGGTGAGTGGCATCTGGGGTCTTAAAAGCTGCCAAGCTGCCATCCGAGGACACAACAAATGGTCCCAACTCAGCAGGAACGGATGCTCACCGAGGACCAAAATGACATGCGGTAAAGACAACCGAGAAGACAGAGAGACCCACAAGAGTGGGTGCCTACATCGACTTGGGACCGGAAGAACTGGATGGTGCCCGGCCACCACCAGTGATAGCCACGATGGAGCTCACAGAGAGGAGTCTCACTGGCAACACAAGAATAAAAAGAGGTGCATCATGAGATCTCCACTAAAAGACCTCAATTGATGGTCCAGCGGTTTTGGGGTTCCTCTGAGAGCATGACCCCCGGCCCTAATGCTGCCCTTTCCCATAAATTACAACAAAGGTCCACTCTTTGGACAGGAATGGATTGGACTTGGCAATGCAGAGTGACCACACTTTGTGGTTATAAACATCTACAGGATTTCATCTTGCTGACCTCTGGCTGGAGTAAGGGGAGTGGATGGAGAGGAGGGGAAAGGAGGTTGTTGGGAGGATGAGACATGTATGGAGCAGAGAGGAATAGTGTGCAGTCACCGGACAGGGAGAGCAGTGGAAGCTGCATATAGGTGGGCATGTAAATTTATAAGTGAATGTACATTTTCACTCAGTTATGTTAAATAAAAAAAAAAGAAATAATTTGTCTCTTTTTTCCACCTAACAATCTTCTAATGGTATTACACAAAAATTGAAATAGTGCCATTTACATAGACCCATAGGGAGTCACTTTCCATATGTATTACTCATTGTGCAAAACGACTAAACCCACAAAATATTCCAAAGAAAAGACAAAGGCCAAGTGTCCAAAGGCAGAAAGCACTTCCCCCACAAGTAAATATGCAAACCTAGAGTCACAATACTGGTGTTTGTCCTTTACATCAACAGTTACCAGGATGGAAGAGATGACGGCGGGTCAAAGCTGTCTCTTCCTGAGGCAGTTCCTTCCTGGAATTTCCCTCACACTTTCTACTGAATTGTTATTCCACCTTTACATCTTTCTTTCAGTAACCCACACAGCCAACTAGAGATATTATAGTTGATATATACACACATGTGCTTATACACACACACACACTCCTTTCCCACTGCAGCAGCAGCTCTCATTCCAGAGAAGAAAGCAGTCTCCAAGACACTTCATCTTCCACTATATTGAAAGTAGATAGCAGGTTCGGTTTTGGAGACAAATCACTTCTTTATTAACATTTAAAATCAAGGAAGGGAAAAAGGGCATTCTCTACCACTGAAAGACTAAATATCTAACTCACAATTAGTCACATCATGTGACTAGAAATAGCACCGCTTGGAGTGGGGGTAAGAATGGAGTAACAACATTCTAGGACTTGCTCAGAATCCACTGCCAATGGCAGTTTATCATACCCGGTTTTCCAGTGGATGAAAAAAGACAATGGGTATTTTTTAGCTAGTTATTAAACTACAGTGTAAATACAGAAAGTACACACAAGTTTGCAATGTGCATTTTCACAGACTGGAAACTGTTGTGTTAAACAGAGGCCGAATCAGAATGACCATCACCATCACATGAAAAGCCTTGTCGTGCCCCTCCCTTTCAGTCACTATCCCTAACTCCCCAGGGAAACCACTGTACTGATTTCTAACATCACAGATCAGTTCTGCTGCTCTGGTACTTTATTTAAATGGCATAAGCAGCACATCATATCTAGCACTTTGGCTCAGCTTGGGTCTATTTTGAATCCCAGAAGGCAAAAAGTCAATTAGGAAGTTAAAATATTTAAAGAGAGAGTAACAAAAAAACTTCCAAAGTACTAGTAAAAGAAATGAATAAACATGTATATGAAGCACAAGGAGTCCTTGGATGACGCAATTGGGTTAATGTTCAACTACTAGCCGAAAGGTTGGCAGTTCAAAACCCATCAACAGGCACCTTGGAAGACAAAGGCCTGTTGATGTGTCTCCAAAAAGTCACAGGTATGAAAACCCTATGGAGTAGTTTTACCACATTTTGCTGCAAACAATGCACCCACATATGTAATGCACATAGCATACCTAGGAAAACAATGGGAAAGGGAGCTGCATAGGTTATAAAAAAGTGTAACATGCCATTAGCCAAGCCAAGTGCCATCACAGTATTCCATATACATTGAGTCCCCATAAAGTCAGAATTGACTTGACAGCAACTAACAACCAGGAAGTTGATGGATAAAGGTGGGTAATAACACTGGAGAACTGGAAAACGCTGGAGGAGATAAATAAATACGAGAAAACTATATAAGAAAAGTGCAAAAGACTGTTGTAGCTGCAACACAGAATAGGATGATACAGGGCACCAAGAAAAAAAGGAGGGACACATCACTTAATAAGATACATCACTTAAGTTACTGACTTGATGGAATGAAAGGGTCTTCCAATAAGGATGTCCTATTTTTGATAGTTCATGGTGGTGGTATTTGTAAAGCTATAAAAACCACACACACACACACACACACACAAAAGAAGCCAGTGCCAAGTCAATTCCAACTCATAGTGACCCTGTAGACAGAGCAGAACTGCCCCCACAGAGTTTCCAAGGAACATCTGGCAGATTCGAACTGCCAGCCTTTTGGTTACGAGACATAGCACTTAACCACTATGCTACCAGGGTTTCCAGACATCTTTATCACAGTTTTTTATTAGTCTTGACAAATAACCATGAAAAGTTACATAATTCTACAATGCATGCAAATTGTTAAAGTTTATTATCAAAACAGGTGTTCCAGTTGCCAAACATTCCATGCATTACATGAAATTTACTATGTGCATGACTGTCCCACTGAGAAAACAATTTCACTTTTAATCAAAAAATTTGAGACAACTGGCTCTGTTGCCAATCAATGTCTGTACATCAACAAACCCCCCATTCCAATGAAAACAACTCCATCATTCATCAGAGTGTACCCAAGAATCCATCCCAATCAATTTCTCCCCACGTACAAGAACTGGGCCTTTCTAGACCACAGTCTGGCAGATTTTACTTCTGGACTTGAATCTTTACCATACAAAATTGTTTCAATTCAAGAACTGAAGTCCAATGACCACAGATGGTGCCATACATTTGCTGACTGGGCTCTGGATCAAATGGAACTTGACTCCGCCTTTGGTCAAAAAAATCATCTTCAGCAACAAGGCCAATTTTTAGATGAACAGTGTTGTTAACAACAAAACTGTTGCATTTGGAGCAACGTGAATCCAATGGGGATTAAGAACATCCACTCATCCAAAAAAACTTACTGTTTGGGGTGGATTTTGGTCCAGAAGAATCACTGTCCCTTATTTTTTCCAAGATGAGTAGTAGAGCTGCAACTGTCAAAGGTAATATCTTTGGCTCCATTTGAGAGATGCTATGGTGACCACTTACCCAAAGTTCTCTTCCACACATAATGTCATCAAATGTATTTCAAAATATTAAAATTGTATCATCTACACAACTTGTTTTATTCCAGTTCAAAGACAGAACACCCCTATTGGAAGACCCTTTATTGTAGTGTTACTAGGGACTGGCAAGTACAAATTTATGATCTTCTTGACTTTTATCACCACTTCCCAAAGAAAAGAAAAAGGGAACATGGACTATCTGGAAAAAAAATAAAAATAAAAAACTTAGGTTACATTTTTTTCCATAATGTCATCTTCTCTTTTAAAGCAAAAGAAGGAATGAAACATTTGTAATCTACGTGGTTCTTGGCAAATTTATTTTCAAGGAATAAAACCTAAACTGAATTGTATCTCGCAGGATGATTATACTATTATGATATTCATAATTTTCAAAATAAAAAACTATCTCAAGGATGCTCTGTGAAGAATAATGCTTCCCAAACAACCAAAACAGAAATACTGAAACTGTTCACATGTTGTGAAGAATGGAAACAATATCGCTACACAAAATGTGTAGAAATTGTTGAATGGAAACCTAACTGCTATATAAACTTGCACCAAAATTGATTATTACTAAAAAAAAAAACAACACCACAGACTGGAAGAGTTATAAAATACATATTACCAACGACAGAGAATCCTGCGAGACTGGAAATGAAGCAGACAGACCTTTAGGGTTGCAGAGGAGCTGACGGGCATCAGGGTTAGATGTGTGGGCTGCTGCCAAAGATCCAAGACCCAACACCACATCCCAGCTACTGCAGGTTCAGTGAGCATTGTCCTAGAGGTTAGTCCTGCTTCACAGGAGATAAGGACGACAAGAGGACATATGAGAAAGGACTCCTAGAACTGTAAGAATGGCTGAAAAAGGGGACCTTGATCACTACAGGAAGCAGTATCTTTAGACATTAAGTTAAGATCATTAAACAGAGGAAAAGAAGGAAACCGATGCATTAAGTTGCTTTTCTTTGATGGACTTGGGAGCTCTGCTAGATAAAGACCACATTATTAAAAGAAAAAGAATTACTCTCTGTGTGCATTAGCTGTCATCTGTCCTCCAAAATAAGTAAGTACCTCTGAACAATGGAACTTCATGTACTCTCCTTTTTGAACACCAAAGACAGAACAGGGGAGCTAGAATGGTGTCTTAAGTCAGCAAGTGCTGCTCAAACAGAAATACCATAAGTGGATGGCTTTAAAAAGAGAAATGTTTATTCTTACACAGCCTAGTAGACTACAAGTCCCATTTGAAGATGCCCGCCTCAGAAAAGGCTTTCCTTTTGTCAGCGCTGGAGGAAAGTCCTTGTGTTGCATCCATCTTCGGTCAGGGAGCATCTTGGCACAGGAACCTCAGGTCTGAAGAACATATTCTGCTCCTAGTGCTGCTTTCTTCATAGTGTGAAGTTCCCAATTTTCTGCTTGCTTCCCTTTCCTTTTACCTCTTGTAAGATAAATGGATAAACAGTAGTGCAAGCCACACTCCAGGGAAATTCCCTTTGCAATGCAGCAGGGAGGTGAACTCAGGAAGGGTTACAGTCCCACCCTAAGCCTCCTTAACATACAGCATAGGAAAATCATGGAATGGAGAACAATCATAAAATATTGGGAACCATGGCCCAGCCAAAGGGCTACACACATTTTAGGGGTGATACAGTTCAATCCACAACAGACAAGCACTGTACAATTTTTTGCTACAAGGCAATAATTTTCTCAACACAATGAGTATTTTCAGTTCAGAACTGGCAAACTGGACACTCTATGTTGCAAAAATTGATTACTATATCTACCTTATGGGCACATACTTCATGTGGAAATTATGGCTCCAAGAGAGTTGGTAAAAATTTGTTTATAGTAGCTATTCAGTTGACCATTCAAAGCTAAAATAAAATCACCTTCCATAAAATTGATTTGGAAACAGGACAAATAAGAAAAGCAACTTCTTACATTGACAAAAAACAACAACTTTAAATACCTCTCAATGCAGATGTGCCAAAAATAGCTGTAGGATGCGTCAGTTTCTATCACAAGGAAGACGCAAACTTGTACTACTTCTAAAGTAAAACAAAGTTAACCTATATAACAGACTGAGGTTCCTCTAGTTGAAAGGAAAGATGCCAACACATAACCTCCCAGATGTCCTTTTGTCATTAAGACTTAGAGATGTGAGACAGGGTTAAGATGGCAGGATACTCAGATGCTTCCTGTACTCCTTGCAATAAAGACTCAGGGGAAAAAAAAAAAGTGAATCGATTATATATGACATTCTAGGAGCCCTGAACATCAAAGGTTAAGTTGAGAAATCAGAATGAGCAGCAGGGGAGGTAAGTGATGATCAGAAGCAATGAGGTGTTGCCAGACCTACCTCAGTGGGAATTGGTACCCTCCCAGCTGGATCTGCCGGCACTGGTGTAATAAAGCAAGCAGCAGCTTTGGGAACATGTTTTCTACACTGGAAGAGTTCCTGTAAGAGAGTCCACTCACACCTCTAGAAGCACTGAAAAGAGCCACTCAATCAGCAAAAGATTAAGTAACACGTGTCTAATCTACCACACATGCACCAAAAAACTCTTCTTTGGGACAAATCTCTCTACCATTTACCTACAGTCTTCCAGCTCTATACTGGGTACAAGCTGTCTTCAAAGACTAATGCATCCACTGGGCTGACAGTAGGACCCCTTACCTGTCCTGAGCCATTCTACCAGCCTTGGAAAGGGAACAAATTAACAAACAGCAAAAACTAGGCTGCTAAATCCCCTAAGCTAAGAACTCAGGGCAGAAACACTTCCTTCATGTAGGCACAGAAATAAGGGGTCCATGAATTTTGAATGGTTTTCACCACTGCATATACCTGTGTGGCACCCCTACAACAGTGTAGGCCATCATCAGCACAGTGTCACAGACTGAACAGTGTCCCCCCAAAAATAGGTGCAGCCATGTGGCTGGACCATGATTCCCCGTATTCTGTGATTGTCCTCCATTTTGTGATTTTGCTGCACTGTATGTTAAAAGATTAGGGTGGGACTATAAATCCCTTCAGAAGATCACCTCCCTGCTCCACTGTAAAGGGAGTTTCCCTTGAGGGTGGCTTGTACCACCCTTAATCCTTTCATCTTGCAAGAGGTAAAAGGAAAGAGAAGCAAGCAGAGAATTGGGAACCTCACACCATCAAGAAAGCAACACCAGGGAAAGAGCACGTCCTTCAGACCTGAGGTTCCTGTGCCAAGATGCTCCCTGGACAAAGAATGATGCAATACTGGACTTTCATCCAGAGCCAACAAGGAGAACAGCCTTCCTCTGGAGCAGACATCCTGAATTTGGACTTGTACCTACCAGACTATGTAAGAATAAACTCTTGTTACAGCCATCCACTCTGTGGTATTTCTGTTAGAACAGTACTAGCTGACTAAAACACACAGTATTACATGGTATATACCTGAACCCTAATATTTCATTGTATCAGCTATATGCTGTAAAGGCAGGTTCATAATATTTGACACTGTGCTGTTTATTAAGCAGGATCCTCACTTGCCCACAGCATGGACTACAGAACAACTGGCTTGACCCATGCCAAATAGCTACCTGTAACAGAGGGCCAGGAGAGAGTGGTACCTCCTTATCCTTAAAGCCAATGGCACTGAGCTCTCATAGTCCAGCTTCAGAACCCATCCACCTGTGCACTCTAGGAAACAGGAATACACTTTCCTAACAGGTACTTGTAGGTAGCTGTCAGGCCCTGACTTGCTCAGCATGTGATTTCCTACTGCACTCAGATACCTATGCCTACACTCATCACCCCTACTCATCTAGGAATGTAGGTCAGAGCCTGCACCACATACTTGGTGACCACCTACCTGGATATATAAGCTGAGTTAACAAAAGAAAAATTTATGGGCTCCTTTTCTCAAATACTTAGCAACAGTTCTAATCACCTGGTGACAACTTTAAAGCTTCCAAGACACAAGTAATCAAACTAGCTCAAATGACCAGTCTATTTGGGCATATCAGAACAAACAGAAAAACTAGGACATAGTATGCAAACATTAAGAGCAACTAGGAATAAACAAAAAGTCATCTAAAAAGGATAGTCAATAAGACTAACCTTGGACTATACAGCAGAAACCATGCAGGGGGAAAAGGCAATATGATAACACATATAAAGCCTTGAAGGAAAGAAACTGCCAGCCAAGAATTACACATCCAGCAAAACTGTCCCTCAGACAAACACAAGTTAAGGAAATTTGAGAAAACCAAACCAAAATTACAAAAGATACCAGGAGTCCTTCAGTTAGAAAATCAGTAACATTGCATAACATAAGACCAAAACAGAAAAAAGAAACCAGATATACTAACCCTGACAGGGAAATCACAAAATGAATCAAAGCTAAAATATTGACAATACAGAAACAGAAATGTCAGTATGTAAAAGAAGACAACACTATAACAAAAAGAAGGGGCTAAAATATTTAATCATAAATCTTTCATATGGAAAGGAAGTCAAGGCAATATAAAGAAATAGAAGAGTATTTTAAACTTAAAAAATAGGGGTAAATACTATGGGAACCACAAAGGAAACTAACAATCCTACGCATCAAAAAAACAAGGAAAACATAGACTGAACAAATACAAAAACAACAACAATGAAAAAGATGAAAATAAAATATATAAAGAAAAAAGACTCAGCACACAAAACTCACAAAACTAAGTGGAACAAAGAAACTGTTAACAACGAACTTAATAGGACATCAAAATAACAGCACTAAACTGACACCTATCAATAATTACACTGAATGTAAGTGAATTAAATTCACCTGTAAAGAGAGGGAAAACTCTGGTCACTAGTGGTTAAGTGCTACAGCCACTAACCAAAAGGTGGGCAGTTCGAATCCACCAGGCACTCCTTGGAAACTCTATGGGGCAGTTCTATTCTGTCCTATAGGGTTGCTATGAGTCAGAATCAACTCAGTGGCACTGGATTTGGGTTTTCTGGTATAAAAATAACAAGTGGAAGGATTAAATAACCAAAAGTAAAAAAACCATGATCTAGCTCTACGCAGTCTATAAGAGATGCACTGTAGACATAAGCAAACTAAAACTCAAAAGACAGGAAAAACATACAAAGCAAACAGCATTCTAAAAAGAGCAAGAATAGCAATATTAATTACTGATAAAATTGATTTTTAAAGTAAAATCCACCACAATGGACAGGGAAGGACACTATATAATTATTAAAGGACCAATATACCAGGACCTAACTATAATAAATATCTATACACCCAACAACAGAGCTCCAACATAAACTATAATATCAATAAGAGAAATAGACAGCTCCAAATAATAGTGGGAGACTTCAGCATACCACTTTTAGTGAATGACAGAACATCCAGAAAGAAGCCCAATAAAGACACAGAAGATCTAAACACTACAACCAACCACATGACCTCAGAGACATACAATGAACACTCCAACCACAAGCAACCAAGCATACTTTCTTTTCCAACATACATGGAACATTCTCCAGAACAGATGATGTATTAGCAAACAAAGCAAGCCTTGATAAAATCTAAAGCATTGAAATATTACCAAACATCTTATCAGACCATAAAGCCATAGAAGTAGAAATCAGTAACAGAAAAAGCAAAGGAAAAACAAAAATCATGGAAATTGATCAACACCTTGCTCAAAATCTACTCAGAGATAAAAGAAATCAAAGATGAAATAAAGAAACTCATAAAATCAAACGAGAATAAAGACACATCCTACCAAAACCTTTGGCATGTAGCAAAAGCAATGCTCAGAGGTCAATTTATAGCAGTAAATGCATACATCCAAAAAGAAAAAAGGGCCCAAATCAAAGTACTAACCCTCCAACTGGAATGAATAGGAAAAGCAGCAAAAGAAGCCCCCTTTTGCATAGAAGAAAGCAAAGAAATTAGAGCAGAATTAAATGAAACAAAGAATAGAAAAATAATTCAAAGAGTTAAAAGGACCAAGAGCTAGTTCTTTGAAAAGATAAACAAAATTGATAAACCACTGGCCAAACTGACAAAAGAAAAACAGTAGAAGGAAGCAAATACTCTGAATAAGAAATGAGAAAGGTGGTATCACCAATAGGTTCAACTGAAATTTAAAAAAAGCATTACCAGAGTACTATGAAAAATTATACTCTAACAAATTTGAAACCTAGAAGAAATGGACACATTTCTAGAAACACACTACTTAACCTAAATTGAGACAAACAGAGAGAAAACAACTAAATAAACCAATACAGAAGAAGAGATTGAAAAGGTAATTTAAAAACTCCCAATAACAACAACAACAAAACCCTAGCAATGATGGCTTCACTGGAGAACGCTACCAAACTTTCAGAAAAAAGTTAACCACACTAATACAAATGTATTTCAGAGCACAGAAAATGATGAAATACTCCCAAACTTATGCTATGAAACCAGCATAACCCTGATATCAAAACCAGGTAAAGGAAATTACAGCCCAATATCCCTTATGAACTTAGATGTAAAAATGCTCAACAAAATTATAGCCAACAGTGCTTCCTTAAAAGGCTAGAAACAGAAATACTGAATGATCCAGCAATCCCACCGCCCAGAATACAACCCACAGAAATAAAGATGGTCACACAAACAGATATATGCACACAAATGTTTACTGCAACACTGTCCACAATAGCAAAAAGATGGAATAAACCTCAGTGCCCATCAACAGATGAATGGATAAACAAACTATGGCACATATAGTCAACAGAACACTATGTAATGATAAAAAACAATGATGACTTTAGGAAGCATCTCATAACCTGGTTTCAACTAGAAGACATTAAGGAGAGTGAAATCAGTCAAAGGACAAGTATTGTATGAGACCTCTGCTATAAGGACTGAAAAACAGACTTATGTACAGAAGAAAAGACTCTGACAGTTACAAAGTTACAAGGGTGAGGAAGGAGGGAGAGGGTTGGTCATAGATTAGATAGTAGATTGGAATTTGGTTAGGTGAAAGCAGTGACAGAATGCAGTAGAGAGCAGACTTATGTAACTGGACTGTATCATAAACTGAAAGGTTTTCTAAATTCAACCCAATATTTCAAAGGATTACAGTAGCAGGGATGGGCGTCTGGAAACCGAATTTTTAGGGAACATCGAGGTCAATTGGCATAACTCATCTTTTGTTAAAAGTCTTCTGTACACCATATTGGTGAGTGGTAGCTGGGGTCTTTAAAAGCAAGCTGCCACTTAAGGTACATCAAATGGTCCCAGCTCATCTGGAACAGATAAAGACAGAGAACAACAAAGACACAAGGAAAAAAACAGCCCAGGAGACAGAAGAACCCACAAGGATGGGAGACTGTATCAACATGAGACCAGAAGAACCAGATGGTGGTTGGCCACCACCAGAGGCAGCCATGCTGGGGGACACAATGTAGAGTCCCAGTGGTAGCACAAGAAAAACAGGTGTGCAGCTCAACAAAGCTACTAAAAGACCAGAATTGATGGTCTGACAGCCTGGAGGGTCCCCTAGGAACACAGCTCTTAGACCTGCTGCTGGCCTTGACTCGAAACCAGTACTGAGGACAGCTCTTCAGACAAGAATGGCCTGGACTCAAGGACACTGAGTGACTATATGGTGTGTGTACTTTATGGTTCTACACATTTATAGGAGGCTTGTCCTACTTGTTTCTTTCTAGATGGGAGAGACAATGGTGGAGCGGGCAGGTGCTCATTAAGAGGATACCAGAAATATGGAGTGAAAAGAAGGATCATGCTGTCACCAGGTGAGGAGAGCAAATGGAGCTGCAGATAGGCAGGTATGCAAAATTGATTTGGATTGTATACTTTCACTTAACCACAATTAAAAAAAATCAGTATCTGGAAAAAAAAATTATAGCCAATGTAATTCAACAACAAATACACAAAAATTCACCATAACCTAGTGGGATTCATAGCAGGTATGCAGTGATACTTCAGCATAAGACAATCAATACAATCAATCTCACAAATAAGACAAGAAGCACGTGATTTTACGAACTGAAGCATAAACAGCATTTGACAAAGTCCAACACCCACCCATGATAAAAACTCTCAGCAAAACAGAAACAGAAGGGAAATCCTTCAACATAATAAAGTGTATTTATACCAAGCCAACACCCAACATTATCCTAGACAGAGAAAATCAGAAATCATTTCCCTTGAGAATAGGAACCAGACAAAGATGCTCTTTCACCACTGTTATTCACACTGTACTGGAGGTCCGAGCCAGAGCAATTAGGCTAGGAGGTCCTAGCCAGAACACTTAAGCTACAAAAAGACATAAACAGAATCTAAATTGTTAAGTGTCATGGATTGAATTGTGTCCCCCCCAAAATATGTGCAGTAATTTGGTTGTGCCAGGATTCCTTATATTCTGTGACTGTCCTCAATTTTGTGGTTTTCTGATGCTGTAAATCCTAATCTCTGACCGTGGCTAATAAATAAAACGGTTCTGTTAAAAGAGGATTAGCTTCTCAGGTTTGTGGCTTGCATGATCCTTTATCCTTTCATCCTATGGGAGATAAAAAGAAAGAGAAACAAGTGGATGATTGGAAGCCTCACTCCATCATGCAAGCAGCACCAGTAGAAAAGCACATCCTTCAGATCTTAGGTTCCTGTGCCAACATGCTCCCTAAACAAAGGTTAATGCAGCATAACGACTTTCCTCCAGAGCCGAAAATGGGAACAGCTTTCCCCTGGAGTACTTATCCTGAATTTAGACTTGTAGCTTACCAGACTGTGTAAAAATAAACTTTCCTTTGTTAAAGCCATCCACCTTGTGGTGTTTCTGTTAGAGCAGCACTAGCTGACTAAACAGTAAGGAAGAAGTAAAATTATTTCTATTTGCAGATGATATGATCTTATACACATACTATCCCAAAGAATCCATAAGAAAACTACTGGAACTAAACAGAAGATTTCACTCAAAATATCAGGATACAAGGTAAACACACACAAAAAAAAATCAGGTGGACCCCTCTACACCAACAAAAAGATCATCAAAGAGGAAAGCACCAACTCTAACAATTTACAATAGCCCCCAAGAAGATAAAATACTTAGGAATAAATCTAACCAGAGATGTAAAAGACCGTTATAAAGAAAACTAGAAGACACTATTGCAAGAAACCAAGAGACCTACATGAGTGAATAAACATACCTTGCTTGTGGATACTGACTCAACGATGTAGAAATGCCTACTCTACCCAGAGATCTATAGATACAACGCAGTACTAATCCGAATTCCAAAGGCATTTTTTAATGAGATGGAGAAGCAAATCACCAACTTCATGGGGAAAGGGAAGACAATACAGGTACATAAAGCATTACTGAAGAAGAACCAAATGAAAGGACTCATAGTACCTAACATTAGAAGCTATTATACTGCCATGGTAGCCAAAACAGCCAGCTACTGGCACAACAGATACATAGACCAATGTAACAGAATTGAGAATCCAGATATAAAATCATCCCTGGAAGAGGTCCAAAGTCCACTAATTGAGGAAAAGATAGTCTCTTTAACACATGGTATTGGCATAACTGGATATCCATGTGGAAAATACCTCACACCATGCACAAAAACTAATTCAAAATGGATCAAATACCTAAATATAAAATTTAAAACAATAAAGATCATTTAAGTAAAAATAGGGACAATGCTACGAGCCCTAATACATGGCATACACAGAATATGAAACATTACTAACAAAGCACAAACACCAGGAGAGAAAATAGATAACTGGGAACTCCTAAAAATCAAACACGTTCATCCAAAGACCTCACCAAAAGACAACCTACAGAGTAAGAAAAAGAATTTCATATGACAAATACAATCAGTCTCTGATCTCTAAAACCTACAAGGTACTACAAAGCCTCAACAACAGAAAGACAAATAACCCAATTTAAAAAACAGCAAAGGATATGAATAGAACTTCACCAAATAAGACATTCAGGCAGTTAACAGACACATGAGAAAATGCTCGTGATCATTAGCCATTAGAAAAGTGCAAATTAAAATTACAATGAGATACCATCAACAAGGCTAGCATTAATCCAAAAAATCACACAAAGTAATATGTTAAAGAGGTTGTAGAGACACTAGAACACATACTGCTGGTAGAAATATAAAATGGTACAACCACTTTGGGAATCAATTTAGCACTTCCTTAAAAAAGCTAGAAATAGATACACCATATGATCCAGCAATCTCACTCCTTAGAATATACTCTAGAATAGATACATGCACACAAATAGATATATGTACACAAATAGATACTTGCACACCGATGTTCACTGCAGCACTGTCTGCAGCAGCAAAAAGATGGAATCACCCTAGGGACCCATTAACAGATAAATGAATAGACAAATCAGAATACATTCACACAACAGAATGCTACTTAACAATAAAGAACAATGATGTATCTGTGAAACATCTCATAACATGGAGGAATCTGGAAAGCATCATGCTAAGTGAAATAAGTGAGCAGCAAAAGGGCAAATATTACATGAGACCACTATTATAAAAACTCAAGAAAAGGTCGAAACAGAGAAAACAGTCTTTGATGGTCATAAGGGTAAGAAGAAAGGAAGAAAGGTATTTAACCAGATAGTAGACAAGCATTATTTTAGGTGAAGGGAAGGGCAACATACAATACAGGAAAAGTCAGCACAAATGGACTAAACCAAAAGCTAAGAAGTTTCCTGAATACAACCAAACACTTCCAGGGACAGACTAGCAGGGGCAAGGGTCTGGGGATCATGGTTCCTAGAGACACCTAGGTCAACTGACATAATAAAGTTTATTAAGAAAATGCTCTGTATCCCACTTTGGTGATTAGTATCTGGGTTCTCAAGCAACCATCTAAGAAGCATCAATTGGTCCAAATCCACCTGGAGCAAACAAGAACGAAGAACACCAAAGATATATGGAAAACATGAGCCCAAGAGCCAGAAATGGTCATATAAACCAGAAACTACATCAGCATGAGATCAGAAGAACTAGCTGATGCCTGGCTACTCCCAGTGACTGCCCTGACAGGGAACACAACAAAGACTACCCGATACAGTGGGACACAAATGTGGTGCAGACCTCAAACTCTAACAAAAAGACCAGACTGATGGTCTGACAGAATAGAGAGTCCCTGGAATACATGGACCCCAAAATCTCTGTTAGCCCAGGATGAAAACCATTCCTGAAGCCCCCTCTTCAAAGACCGAAGTGGTCAATGAAACACAGGGAAAGCAACTACAGTGTCACATAACAACATGTGTGTAAGTTTTTGTATGACAAAGTGACTTCAATTGTAAACTTTCACTTAAAGCACAATTTTTAAAAGAACTGCAGATGTTGAGTTGTGTGACAATGAAGTCTGAAACAACTACAGATCTTTTTCTAACATGCAGGGCACAACTTGACAATGAAGCCAATCCACAAAGGAAAACACAAGTGCAGCAAAGCCAAACAAGACACTAAAAGGGACAACTCCGACATCCATCCAACCTCTGGACTTCCATTCTGTCAGCCAATATACTTCCTTAATATTTAAACTACTCAAGAGTTTTCTGTTACTTACAGCTCAGCATTTCTTAACCCATACTCCTAGTACTGCCACTTACAAAAAAAAGTTGTACTTAAAGAAGTTACTGAACTTCCCAGACCTGTAGAAAAGGCCAATGAGAAAACCCTCCACCACCTTACTGTTATTACTTCCGCCCAAACCATTACTGTGTAAATTTCATAATGGGTCTTCTGAGTCGGATCTGGCATTGTAGTCCTTGTCCCCCACAGACTATTTTCAACACACAATCAGAGTACAGAAATGGAGACACTGTGTTTTTTAAATTTAACCATAGTTCTAAAGCCAGAAAATGGTAGAATTATAATTTGAATCAATTTTCTCTTCCTTCTTTAAAACAATTTGCATCTGAACATGCATATAATACTTACTTGCCATCAATTTCATGATGACTGAATAAAATATATATAGCCTAACAGTGCGGAACACAAAGCAGGCACACAATAAATAGTGCTTCTTTCCTTGCACTATTACTTTAACCTGAGTCAAGCAGACAAGAGTTGGAATTGACTTGTTGGTAACTAACAACACACTTAAAAGCAGGATCAAAAGAATAATTTAAGCCACCTTCCAAGGTACCCCAGCAAGCTTCATGGTAATGCAATAAATATAGGAAAGAAAATTTTTATTTATTTACTTATTTTATGGGGAAAAACACTTCTTTCCTCTAATTTTTAAACTCACTGGAATTAAGATCACTCTTAAAGTCTAATTTTTTCCTCCAAATGGCTATGTAACCATCTTAATAACTCCATCATAACTAATTCCTCCCACCTCCATTGATATGTTTTCATTAGTTGATATGAAATTATAAAATATATAAAATATACTAGTCTAGTTCTACCTTGTAGTTGTTGTTAGACTCATGCTGATATAACAGCAAATAACAACAGTAAAAACCTACTTAGAAGCAATAGCAGTAGAATAAAACTTGTCTTTTCAAGTTTTATAATTTATCTATTTAAAACAAATCTAAACTGCTACTTGCAAGTGTTGTTTTACTATTTCAAAACATTCTAATGTAGTCTGGTGAACAAAGTTTAGAATAACAAAAATTATATATAAAAAAAAAAGTAAAGCTACAGTAAAACACTCTCCAGTGCTACCTAATCTGGCTGTTTGGAACTCCTGCTAGATAGAAACAAAGACTCAAGAGGAAGAGTACCAGCAGACAGGGTTCCAGATATTAGAGGCTGACTCACTCACTCAGTAGAATATGGCTGTTTTAAACTAAAAACAGGCACGATAATTGAAAAATATTCCCCATTCAACAAGTAAATTCCCCTTCTGAATCTTGCCATAAAAAATGCCAGGTAATGGAAGAGAATTAAAGATATAAACGGGCAAAGCAATTAAATGTCTTTACAGGAGAAAAAGAATTAGCAGCTACCTGCATACACGCCACTTGTCAGGAGAAGTCTTCTGAGTCATTTACAAATACTTGTGAAAATGTTCCCAAGAGATCAGATGACAATTCTCACCCAACGAATTGTACTAACAGGACAAACTAAAGTACGATATTTAGAAACCATGGTGGCATAATAGCTAAGGGTTTGGCTGCTACCCAAAAGGTTGGCAGTTCAAATTCACTAAGCACTCTTTGGAAACCCTACAGGACAGTGCTACTTTGTCCTGTAGGGTTGCTATGAGTTGAAATTGACTCAATGGCAATGGACTTGAGTTTTCTTTTTTTTTTCAGTTTATTAGTGTTACACTATTGGCTTTAAGGCCTGAGTGACAGTGAACAACTGCTGTTGACAATTTAGGGGTTGCTACTAGTGGGCTGTGAATGTTTATGATGCCATCAATAAGATGTATAAATTAATGTAAGTTGCGATTTAAAAACTATATTCCATACCAGAAAACTACAAATATTTGTTGTAATTTTGCCAACTGCATAACATTTACCTGAGTATTTTAAAGAAACTAAATGCTTGTTGATTTATGATACCTAAAAAACCATAGGTACCTTACATAAATAGTTTTACAAACGTCAAATAAATCAAAACAAAACTGAGAAATAGCTACACTTCATCATAAGACCCTCACAGACTGACTTGATTAGCTTATTGTTTTACACTGGAATCTTCATTATGTTGATTCTGAAGCATATTCAGCAATGTAGTCAGTTCATTCAAACAATAAAAGTACGTCAGGATAATCTATGAAGCATGAAAAAATAATAATCAAACTTAAAACAAGTAAAAATAAATGTAAAAAAACTCAGTGAAGCATGGCATGTATCCTTCTAGTGCTGACAGCATTCATTAAAACTTAGTTAAATGCTGCCTATCAGTGTCGCTACTCCTCATTGTTATATCTTCCTTAACCTTTTCATGTGCCAAATTATCCAAAGACATAAGCAGCAAAAGGCTTCCAAAACAGATGCTAAAGACAGACACTTGATAGATAAATAAGCAAACAGACGATTTAGAATAGTTCTTAAAACTATGTGTAGAGTTAAACATACATTACATAATACATGTAACTTAATTAAGGGAATAGGGAGCAAGCAATGTGGTCAGGAAGAATATGTTTACTGTAAGCAAACTGTAAGCAATGATATCTGATATCCAAAAATAGTCTTAAAACCTAACTACAGGTCTGATTTAATTACTCCATTCACTTAATATAATGTAAGTAAGCCCAGGTAGCATTTTCTATAGAAGTAAAAGCTCTTTGACAAATTCTCTAATCATAACTATATATGAGGGATTAAGAGGAACTTAGTGGTACTCTACCCTGCCTTTTGCCTCAAGTGAATTAAACAAAATTGAAGCTATCTGTTGAGAACATCTTCAAAAGACACTGAGAAGAAACAGTAAAAAGGCTTTCTTTTACTCACCTGTAACCCTCTCCTTTGCAGAATACTGGAATCATCCATAATAGATATCAGACAAAAAAGCCACTCCCCAGACAGTGAACTACTAGTGTCTACTACTACTTGCTTACCGCGGGATAATAAGGCAAACAATCAAGCCAGCAGACCAAGCTGTGCTCACTAACCCCCTTCTCTTTCAGTCCAGCATTAAGTACACAATCACTGTCTCAAAGCAGAGCCATGTCTTTCTTCACTCAGGGGGCAGATACGGCTCATCTGAATCACCGTCAAAATAGAAAAAGATATTTCATATTTCTTTGCCATACATATCCCTTTGGTTGAGATTATCTGAAGTATCAAAAAAGAACAAAGGTATCCCCCTCCCAAAAAATTCCAATCTTTGACACACTGAGTATATCGCTTATTAAAAAGGTTTGGCAAACAAAACAACACAGTCTCCACCTACAGCTGCTAAGCTTATAAAATCCATGTCACGTTTGCCTTTCCAAAAACAAAACCACTCCAGGTACATTTACAGAAAGATAATAATTCTTCATAAATACAAAGAAAAATACATTATTCTAATGCCCACATTTTAGGCTTGGACTGATAAAATACCAGTTATTGTTTTGACTAAGTCCGCAAAATTCCTTTCATCCTTTGTACAGACAAAGCAAATGTCAGATTCTTTGGATACTGTCACAGGCTCTTTTGTTTCTTTATCTCTAGACACGCTGGGTCTTCACTTCTTGGACAGTTACAAAAGCCTGTTTCTTCAGGAGCTTAGATCATTGCTAAGGTCGGTTTCTCTGCTCTTTTATGTCCTGGAGGGTGCTAGTACACGTGTTGTGAGTTCTGAACACCAAAGAATTCATTCATCTATTCATCGCTGATAGTACTGTCACAGGAAACGCTCCCCATTCCGTCACATTTCTAAAAGCGCACAGCATGAAAAACTCTAGTTTTACCAGGCTTTAATATCTCAGAATTGTTTCTTGGTCATTGGCTGCCATTTTCAAAGTAGTACTTCAGCCAAGTTTAAAGGAGCCTCTGTCTCTTAATTCATAGTCCAACATACATCTATACATACATATGTATATAAATATTTTTATGTCAACAGTGAAAGTTTCTTTCTCATCACTCTGTCATGTTAACACTTTACATGCAATGCCCAATTTTACAGTAATTAGCAAAATCCCAGTAAAGTCAGGCAAGTAGGTGATTTTTCCAAGTCACAAAAAAATTGTTAGAGAAGGCAGCACTGTGTTTTTAGCAACAGAGTTAGATATATTTATTACCTTCCAATTCACAAATGCTGTCTTCAAACTATAGAGTACACTACAAAAAATAATCACTCTCCAAAGGATTTCAGGGGACCTGAATCTAAATTTCCTAATTGGCCACATAAAGACAGCTATGCACTCAAAATCAGAATGTTACACTCTCTAGAGAATAAATATAGAACAACTATATGGCAGATTTAGCAGTTTCTCCTAAAATTATGACAGCTGCAACCAAGAGTCTAGGGCTTATAAGTAAGGTCTATTTAAAAGAGCTTTTTTAGGTCTCCGTGCAGCTGACTCAAGTGATAAGAATTAGCCATACCATTGAAAACAGCATGGAAAACAGGATCTAACTCCCAGCAGAAATTTTCTAATCTTTAGCACAACCAGTGTGGTCTTTCATTGTGAGAGCTAATAAATCTACAACTCCACAGACTCCTTCCATCTGCTGCTTTAAACAATCAATGGCTGGATTATGTCTATGTGGAAAACAAATGCCAGACCTGAGCAGACAGTTGATTCGCATAGCGTATATACTATAAGAGTATCTGCATAGGGTGTACACTATAAGAATATCTGCAAAGTCACAGGCTTTTAAAGCTATAGAACCTCTCTATAAAAAAAAGTTTTATTTACTAAAGTATATACATATATCACCAGAGAGGAAATAGCAGTCAGCCTCTAATCCATCCAACTCTGTAAACAGTACAAACATAAAGCATCAGCTAGACAGATCAGAGAATAAATACTAACTCTTCACTCATTTACTAACTCAGGAATCACTTATTATTCTAACCACTGAGATGGGCATGGGGAAAGATTACCCACAAGCTAGTAATTCTAATCCTAAAACAAAAAAACCCACTGCCACTGAGTCAATTTCAACTCACAGTGACCCTAAAGGACAGAGTAGAACTGTTCCATAGGTTTTCAAGGAGCAATTGGTGGATTTGAACTGCTGGCCTTTTGGTCAACAGCTGACCCATTAACCACCACACCACCAAGGATCTAATTTTATTATAAAAGAGTTCAAATCCAATGGGAAGGCAAACACAAATAAGAAATTGTGACATGATACGAGAAATTTTCTATTAGAGTTTTGGCAGTGCTACAGAAGTGTCAAAGAGGGTTTAATTCTTGTAAAATTTACAAAAATGCTTGCCCTTCCCATTAAAAAGAACATTGTACTGTTTTCTGGACACATCCTGTACTCTTTTACCTACACTTAAGCAGGAATGTAACCACATAACTCATAAGGTTGTTGAAAGGAATAAATTAAACAATATGTCAGTGATTCTTAACCTTTCCTAGTATCTCTAATGACAGGGAAAACCCATTAATATGCTGCCCTCAAGTTGATTCCGACTCCGGAGGTCCTACTGGACAGAGCAGAACTGCCCCACAGGGGTTCGAAGCAGCAGCTGGAAGAGTCGAATTCCCAGACTTTGGGTTAGCTGCCATAGCTCTTAAAAACTATGCCACCAGGCTTTCCAAGGACACAGTCAAAAACCGATTCTGACTTCACAGCGATCCTACAGGATCGAGTAAAACTGCTCCACAGAGTTTCCAAGGAGTGCCTAGTGGATTCAAACTGCCAGCCTTTTGGTTAGCAGATGTAGCACTTAACTACTACACCACCCAAGTTTCTAAGGACAGAGTAGGATGCCCTAAAACCCCTACTACAAATTAAGTTTCTTTAAAGTCTTGTATTTTGTTCTTAAACTTCATATAAATTTTATATTCTTCTCTTAGTTTAATACTAACATAATATTTCTAATTACTGATTAAACTGCAAGAGACAGAAGACTAACCGAAGTCGCCAGAGGAAAATCAAGACTTAAATGCTATTAGAGAGGCCAAGAGAAGAGGGCTGTCAAGAGCCCTACCACTAAAGAATGGTCACTGAATATACTGACTCAGAAATAACTACTGCCCTTTGCGGAGCCTTGGTGGTGCAGTAGGTACGAGATACCGCTGCTAACCAAAAGATCAACAGTCTGAATCTGCCAGCTGCTCCTTGGAATCCCTATGGTACACTTCTACTGGATCCTATGGGATCATTTTGAGTCAGAATCAACTCAACAGCAGTGTGTTTGGTATTTTGGTTCTTTTACTGAAGAAAAAAACCGATTCAAAAACTAGCTGGTGTATTTGTAACAGGAGTTTCAGAGGTGGATGGGAACAGAAGCAGAAGTCCTACAGTGGGTTGTAGAATGAGTAGATGATGAGGAAATAAATATGGCGAACCCACATAACTGGCAGCTTCTATTTAACTCTCCCTTGTTCTTCACAGCCAAACTATTCAAACTAACAAATTATTTTTGAAAAGGGAGGAAGGGAGGAAGAGACAGGGCTCAGGGCATGAACAGAAGAAAAGAAAGAAAAGTAGGTACATAAAACAAAATATTTGTAAGTTTACTGGTAAAAAAGCTAAAAAAAAGTTCCCAAATATAGCTATTTTCTCTGTCAACAAAGTAGGAAGGCAACCAGCAGAGAACAAGAAGAATAAAGACTAGAGAGGAACAAAGAAGGTTTGAAAGAGCTAACATAGAGAATAAGAAAATTAGAGAAGACGATTGCTTCACTGCAATGACTTTCTTTGGTAGGTTATAACAATACAAACATTGATGGCACTTGGCTTTTGGCTTTACCAATGAATTTACCAGATGGTTTGACAAAAACTGGAACACAAATTTATGACACTGATTACAGAGTTTAAAAGTTAATTAACGAAAGGCAGTCACAAGAACAGATACATACATACAAATGTTTATTGCAGCACTGTCCGCAACAGCAAAAAAAATGGAATCAACCTAGATGTTCATCAGTAGATGAATGGATAAACAAACTATGGCACATACACTGAATGGAATACTATGCAATGATAAAGAACAATGATGATTTTCGGAAGCATCTCATAACCTGGTTTCAATCAGAAAACATTAAGCAGAATGAAATCAGCAGCAAAAGGACAAGTATTGTATGAGACCTCTACTATAAGGGCTGAAAAATAGACTTATGTACAGAAGAAAAGACTCTTTGACAGTTATAAGGTGGGGAGGGAGGGAGAGGGTGAGTTACAGATTAGATAGTAGATAGGAATTTGGTTAGGTGAAAGCAGTGATAGCAGATCAACGTAACTGGACTACACCATAAACTGAAAGTTTTCTAAACTCAACCCAGTATTTCAAAGGATACAGTAGCAGGGACAGAGGTCTGGGAACCATGTTGTCAGGGGACATCAAGGTCAAATGGCATAACTAGTCTTTTGCTAAGAGTCTTCTATATCCCATATTGGTGAGTGGCTTCTGGGGTCTTAAAAGCTAGCAAGCTGCCACCTGAGGTACATCAAATGGTCCCAACTCATCTGGAACAGAAGATAACCACGAACAACAAAGACATGAGGAAGAAACAGCCCAGGAGACAGAAGGACCCACATGAATGGGAGACTACATCAACATTAGACCAGAAGACCCAGATGGTGTCCGGCCACCACCAAAACCAGCCAGGATGGGGAGCGCCCAAGGCAACACAAGAAGAGGGATACAGCTCAAGAATGCTACTAAACGACCAGAATTGATGGTCTTACAACCTGGAGGTTCCCCAGGGAACATAGCCTCTAGACCTGCTGCTGGCCCTGACCAGAAAACAGTACTGAGGTCAACTCTTCAGACAAGAATGGACTGGACTCACGGGCACAATGCAACTATATGGTGCGTGCACTTTATGGTTCTACACATTTATAGGAGGTTCTCCTATGGTTTCTTTCTAGATGGGAGAAAAGATGGTGGAGAGGAGGGAACAGGTACTCATTAAGAGGATATTAGAAGTACAGAGTGAAAAGGAGGAATGTGTTGTTACTGGGCGAGGAAAGCAGATGGAGCTACAAAAAGGCAGGCATGTAAAATAGATTTGGATTGTATACTTTCACTTAATCACATTTTTTAAAAAAAAAGTTAATTAATGGACTATGCTAAAATGAAAGGAAAAGATTCAAAAACTGGAGGAAACTGTTGTTGGGTGCTGTCAAGTCAGTTTGGACTCAGAGGGACCCCATGCACAACTGAAACATGGTCTGGTCCTATGTCACCCTCACAATCACTGTTATGCTTGAACTCACTGTTGCAACCATTGTGTCAACCCATTTCACTGAGGGTTTTACTCTTTTTTTTTGCCCACGCTCTACTTTACCAAGCATGGTATCCATATCCAGGGACTGGTCCCTCCTGCTAACATCGCCAAATTATGTAAGATGAAGTCTCATCAACTTCACTTCTAATGAGTACTCTGGCTGTACTTCTTACAAGACAGATTTGTTCATTTTACTGGTGGTCCATGATATATTCAGTATTCTTCACTAACACCATAATTCAAAGGCATCAATTTTTCGGTTTTTCCTTATTTATTCTCCAGCTTTCACATGCACGCAAGGCAAGTGAATATACCACGGCTTGGATCACACATACCTTAAGTCTTTAAAGTGACATCTTTGCTTTTTAACACTTTAAAGAGATCTTTTGCAGCAGACTCACCCAATGCAATACAGTCTTTGATTTTTTGACTGTAGCATCCATGGACGATGACTACAGATCCATGTAAAACGCAATTTTGACTGCCAGCAGCCAGCCAAGTGTCGTCAAGTCGGATCCGACTCATGGCGATCCTAGGGGCCAGGGTAGAACTGACCCCCAGAGTATTCAAGGAGCACCTGGTGGATTTGAACTGCCAATCTTTTCTCAGTTTATTATGATGTTGCTTACTGGTCTAGTTGGGAGGATTTTTCTTTTCTTTCTGTTGAGGTGTAGTCCATACTGAAGGCTGTGGCCTTCGATCTTCATAAGTAAGTGCTTCAAATCCTCTTTACTTTCAACAAACCATACTGTGTCATTTGCATAACGCAGGTTGTTAATGAGTCTTCCTCCAATCCTGATACCCTCTTCTTCTTCATATAGTCCAGCTTCTCAGATTATTTACTCAGCATATAGACTGAATAAATATGGTGAAAGGACACAACGGTGACACACTTTAAACCACAGAGTATTCCCCTGTTCAATTTGAACAACTGCCTCTGGGTCTTTGTCTAAGTACAGGGTTTTCAATTAAGTGTTCTAGCATTCCCATTCTCAGCAACAATACTCATAATTTCTTGTGATCCACACAGCTGAATGCCTTTACATAGTCAATAAAACACAGGTAAACATCTTTCTGGTATTCTCTGTTTTCAGCCAAGATCTGTCTAAAATCAGCAATGGTATTCCTCATTTCATGTCTTCTTCTAAATCTAGCTTGAATTTTTGGCAGTTCCTTCAACCACTATCTTTAGCAAAATTTTATTTGTGTGTGATATTACTGACTTCTGCATTCTGCTAGATCACTTTTCTTTCAAATGGGTACAAATATGGATCTCTTCGAGTCAGCTGGTCAGGTAGTCATCTTCCAAATTTCTCTGCAATGACAAGTAAGCACTTTCAGCACTATATTCATTTGCTGAAACATCTCCATTGGTATTCCAACAATTCCTATAGCCTTGTTTCTCACCAAAGCTTTCAGTGCAGATTGGATGTCTTTGTTCAGTACCACTGGTTATTGATCAGAAAATAGCTCCTGAAATGGTTGAATGTTGATCAATACACTTGAGGTGCTGATAAGCTGGAAAACTAGTATATTTCAGAAACAATATAATCAAGAGCTGAAAAACTACTGGAATACTATCTATAGTTATGATTCCACAGATGACAAGATACAGAATATGGACACAAGGAAGGTGCTAAACTAGACTGTAAGTGACAATGAGTTCAAGCAACTCTGATGCAAGAGTATTAGGAGGCTCCACATCGGTGTTCAAGATAAAAAGCTGTAAGACTTACAAGGGTACAACTCTAGCAGTCCTTGGAACAGAACAAGGGGATACCATGAGATTTAAAATCAATAAAGGTATGCTTCGGGGCTGCATCTTTTCACCATACTTGCCCAATACACATGCTCAGCAAATAATCTGAGAGGCTGGACTACATGAAAAACAGAGCATAAGGACTGGAGGAAGACTCACTGAGAACCTGCATTGTTCAGATGACACAATCTGGCATGTTAAAAATGAAGAGGATTTGAAGCACTTACTAACGAAGATCAAACATCACAGCCTTCAGTATTGATTACATCTCAGCATAAAGAAAAAAAAATCTGGCAAATCTGATCAGCATCTAACCACTAAAATCTACAGCCAAGTGCTGTAAAATCTACAATACACTGTAAAAACTTCAACAGCAAAAAGACAAATAATCCAATCTAAAAATGGGCAATGGATGTGAACAGGCACTTCACCAAAGATGACATTCAGGGGGCTAACAGATACAGGAGGAAATGCTCTCAACTATTAACCATTAAAGAAATGCAAACTAAAATTACAATGAAATGTCATCTCAACCCAACACAGCTGTCATTAATCCAAAAACCACAAAATAGTAAATGTTGGAAAGGTTGTGGAGATACTGGAACACTTAAACACTGATGGTGAGACTGTATAATTATACAACCATTTTGGAAATTGATTTGGCAATTCCTTGAAAACTAGAAATAGACATATCATACAATCCAGCAATCTCACTCCTTGAAATACATCTTAGAATAGAGGTAGGCAGATATAGGCACACTGATGTTTATAGCAGCACTGTCCATAAAGCTAAAAGATGAAATCAACATAGATACCCATCAGAGGATGAATGAATGATCAAATTACGATACATTCACACAATGGACTACTCAACAGTGAAGAAGACCAATAAATCTGTGAAACATCTCATAACATGGAGAAATCTGGAAGCACAATGCTAAGTAAAATAACTCAGTGGCAAAAGGGCAAATACTGCATGAGTTCACTATTAACAAGAATCAAGAAAAGGTCTGAACACAGAAGAAAACATTCTTTGATGGTTATGAGAGTAGGAAGGGAAGGAAAGGGGTGTTCAATAACTAGATAGTGGACAAGAATTATTTTAGGTAAAGAGAATGACAACATGCAATACAAGAGAAATTAGCACAACTGGAGCAAACCAAAAGATAAGAAGTTTCCTGAATACAGCCAAGTACTTCCAGGAACAGAGCAGAAGGGGCAGAGGTCTGAAGATCACAGTTTCAGGGGATATTTAGATCAACTGGCATAACCAAGTTTATTAAGAAAATGTTCTGCATGCCACTTTGGTAAGGGGCATCTTGGGTCTTAAAAGCTAGCAAGCAGCCATCTAAGAAGCATCAGTTGCTCTCAACCAATCTGGAGGAAAGGAGAATGAAGCACACTGAAGACATAAGAAAAATATGAGCACAAGAAACAAAAAAGGCCATATAAACAAGCAATAGCATCAGCATGAGACCAGAAGAACAAGATGGTATCTGGCTACCACCAATGACTCCCCTAACGGTGAACACAAGAGTCCCTGATGGAGCACGAGAAAAGTGGGTTGTAGTACTCAAATACCGGCACTAAGACCACACTTGATGGTCTGACATACAGGAGGGTCTCTGGAAGACACAGCCACTAACTCTGTGTAGCGTAGAGCTGAAACCATTCCTGAAGCCAACTCTTCAAAGCCTGAACTGGTCTATAGGACATACAATTATTTGAGTGAAGAATGTACTCCTTGGCTTCAACAGATACATGAGGCTAACTGGGCAGCTCCTGCCTGGAGGCGAGATGAGAAGGAAGAAGGGGAGACACGAGCTGGTTAAATGGACAAGGGAAATACAGGGTGGAGAGGCATGTGCTGTTGTGGTGTGAGGACAGCAACTAGAGTCACATAAAAATGTGTGTGTGTAAGTTTTTGTATGAGAATTGGCTTCAATTGTAAGCTTTAACTTAAAGCACAATAAAAAAAAAAAATCCTCAAAATTCAACCAAGCAACATCAGGACAAATGGAAAAAAGATTAAAATTGTCAAAAATTTCATTTCACTTGGATCCACCATCAACACCCGTGGAAGCTATAGTCATGAAGCCAAATGATGTATTGGACTGAGCCAATATGCACAGAAGAGCTCTTTTAAGTGCTAAAAAGAAAAGGTGTAGTCTTGAAGACATAAGTGCACCTGACCCAAGCCATGGTGTTTTCAATAGCCTCATACTCATGTGAAGGCTGGACAATGCATAAGGAAGACCAAAGAACTGATACCTTTGAACTATGGTGCTGGTGAAGAATAACTGACTATCCCACAAATTGTCAAAATAATGAACAAATCTGTCTTGGAAAAAGTACCACCATTTAACTCTCCTTAGAAGAATGACAAGACTACATCTTACATACTTTGGATATGCCATCAGGACTGGATTAGTCCCTGGAGAACAGCATCATGCTTGGTAATACAGAGGGTCCCCAAAAAAGAGGAAGACTGTCAACAAGATGGACTGGCACAGTGGCTACAATGGGTTCAAGTATAACAACAATTGTGAGAATGGCAAGGACTAGGTGGTATTTTGCTGTGTTGTATGTAGGGTCATTATTAGTTGGAACCAGCTCAACGGCACCTAACAGCAACAACAAGACTTACGAAAACAAAACTCTGAAGACAGAGTCTAACATGAAAGGAGAGGAATAATTAGGAACTTAGTAGACACAATGGCCAGGAAGGGAATGGTTTAGCAGCTCAGTGGATACAACAGCCAGGAAAGGAATGGTTCAGACATAAATAA
Organism: Heterohyrax brucei; assembly: GCA_028571685.1. Classification (NCBI taxonomy): domain Eukaryota; kingdom Metazoa; phylum Chordata; class Mammalia; order Hyracoidea; family Procaviidae; genus Heterohyrax; species Heterohyrax brucei. Next base: position 78,303,882 of record CM053140.1, on the reverse strand, counting down.
GGACTCCTAAAAAATTACACTACATAGCCATACTGAATCCTACCTCAAATAAATCTAACTGATAAACATACAAGCTAATTCAACTGGTGACATTATCCATAACAACTCATAAATAACACTGTGAAAAATCAGAATTCCAACAGTTACCTGTGCTCCTGAGGAACCTGTACATAGATCAAGAGGCAGGCATTTAAACAGAACAAGGGGATACTGTGTGGTTTAAAATCAGAAAAAGTATGTGCTACAGTTCTATTCGCCATACTTATTCAATCTGTATGCTAAATAAGCAATCCAAGAAGCCGGACTATATAAAGAAGAATGAGTGTCAGGACTGGTAGAAGACTCACTAACAACATGCAACAGACAATACAACCTTGCTTGGTGAAAGCAAGGAGGATCTGAAGCAAAGACTACAGTCTTCAGTATAGTTATACCTCAACACAGAGAACATAAAATCCTCACAATTGGACCAATAAGCAACATCATGATAAACAGAGAAAAGTTTGAAATTGTGAAGTATTTCAAATTACTTAGATCCACAATCAACACCAATGGAAGCAACAGTCAAGAAATCAAACAAGGTATTGCATTAGGTAAATATGGTGCAGAAGACTTCTTTCAAGCTGTCACTTGGAGGATGAAGATGAACCTGACCCAAGCCATGGTGGTTTCAATTGCTCCATATGCATGTGAAAACTGGACAATAAATACAAAAGACCAAATAATTGATTCTTCTGAATTATGTCACAGAATACTGAATATACTGTAGATTCTGAGTAAAATGAACTAATCTGACTTGGAAGAAGTACAGCCAGAATGTTCCTCAAAAGCAAAAATGGCAAGAATTTGTCTTACACATTTCGGACATGTTAACAAGAGGGACCAGACAGGAGACAAAGCAGCATTTCTCATTCTAGGAAGGATGAATAAAACAACATTTTCATCAACTTCTCCAATGCACATTCATCTGGTACTGAAAAGATTATTCAGTAATGACTTGGTAAAAATCAGAAGATCATGTGGAGAAAAAAAATTAAATGCATAATTTTCAAAGTTGCATCTCTATATGCTCTCAACATAAGTTATCCTTTTATCAGATACTGAACGAAGTATTTAATGACTAACTATATATAGAAATCTATCAGGTATTTTAACAGTAAACAAGGCAGAGCTGAGCAAAATGAAAAAAATAAGTTCTGATCCAAAATGTAGGTCCTGAAGGCAGTCTCACAGAAAGACGGATTTTTCATCAGGCATTGGTACATCAGTTAAGAGCTAAAACTGCTTATCAAAAGGTCAGTAGTTCAAATCCACCAGCTGCTCCTTGGAAACCCTATGAGGAAGTTCTACTCTGTCCTTTAGGGTTGCTTAAGTCAGAATCAAATCAGTAGAAATGGGTTTGGTTTTTTCAGTTTTTTGTCATAGTCTAGCCGAGCAATGTAGTCAGCACAAAACAGAGAATACAGAAAGTCTATGGCCTGTGATAGACTGTCAACAAAAATTCTCTTTTATTTCATTCTTAAGTGAAAACTTAATTGAGTAAAATTCTCTCTAAACAGAAAGACTTTTTACAGAGGAAATATATGCTCTTAAAGGTAAAAAGTCAGTGATTTTCCTAATATTCTGCTGGAATAATATTTCACAATCTACATAGGCTTATAATTAAGATTCCTCACTTCAACCTCATAGGAAATCACTGTCTTTTGAAATAATCCTCCTTTCAGGGTGTGCTGTCACAGGGCTGGGAGAGCAGCTAGAGTTGCATAAAGGTACGTATATGGGTTTTTTTATGGCAGACTGACATAGATTGCAAACTATCACTTAATCACACCAAAAGAAAGTAATCCTTTCCATTCATTTATCTCACAAATTAAGCACCTTCCCTGTACGAGTTGCTATTTTGTATTCCAAATCGAGAAGCATCAATAAAAGATAACTTCTGGCCTCTTAGAGCTTGTAACCAAGTATGCATAAACCAGTAAGCCAGGTGTTACCTAGTCAATTCCCAGTCATGGTAACCCAATGTGTGTCAGACTAGAACTGTGCTGCACAGAGCTTTCACTGGCTGAGTTTTTGGAAGTAGGTTACCAGGCTTTTTCCACAAAGCACCTCCAGGTGGTCTCAGACCTCCAACCTTTCAGTTGTAGCCAAGTATACTACCATTTGCACCACCCAGGGATTCAAGTATGTGTAGCAGACATTAAACAAATAAATACAATATATAGTATATTACAAGATGATAAATGCAATGGAGAAAATAAACTAGGGGTGGGTACAGAAGTTTGGGAGGGATTTTTCATTCAAATTTAGCATGTAACACACTGAGCATATTAATAAAAAAGGTATTCTAACATTAAAGTAAAATGAACACTTGAAACAGGTATCAATTCCCTTGCTAAAGTATTGTTTAAAATAAATATCTAAATGTACTCTCCACATATGATGCACATCCTCTCCCCAGCCCACTACCCATGACAGTGCACACAGAGATACACATTACACTCATATAAAGAACCAGGTCTAACAGTTAAATTTTCCCTTTACATATTCAATTATGCTTTGCTTTTCCTCAGCGTAACTGCAAATTTATTTTACTCTGACCTAAAAAATTAGGATTCTCCCAATTTGAAAGGAACTTGGTTAAACAGTGTCTTTCCAAAAGACAGAATAAACATTTTAAGCACTCAGAAAGTAAGCCAAATGGTCAAAGAATAAAGTATCTTGATAATAAAACATAAATTTGAAGAAATGCAAATAAAAGGAGAGAAGAAAATGAATGAAAACACTGATGCCTGACTCAAGCACAATTTCAACTAACCTGACATTTGTCAATCCAACTTGAATTAAGGTATGACTTATCAAAAAAGCTTTCCCAACATTTCTAACATGATAAATCACATACTGGTTCCATTTATTCATTTACATATTTGCTTGACAAACATTAACTAGACATCTACTATGTACCCAGCCCTGCGCATGCCAAACTGTTTCCCTCAAAAAGCTCATGTTAAAAGAAAACAAATGAATAATTATGTGTCACATGGTGGGTTTTTTTGGGGGGGTGTCACATGCTGAGGACACAGAGAGAGACTCTCACCTTCAGCAGGGTCAAAACATTACGATTATAGTAAATATTTATCCAAGCTAAACTTCTGAAATTCAAGAAAAGCCCAAAATCCAAAAACATGAGGAATAAGTGAAGAGACACTAGCACTGCTAGTCTGAAACAAAGCTCACGGGGTCAAGGGAAAAAAGAAAAAGAAAACCCCATTTCCATCAAGTAGATTCTGGCTCACAGCAACCCTAAAGGACAGAGTGGAACTGAACCATAGTGTTTCCATGGAGGACCTGGTAAGTCAGAACAGTCAGCCTTTTGGTTAGCAGCTGTAGCTCTTAACCACTATGCCACCAGGGTTAGTACTTCAAAGTATAAATTCATTGTTTAAAACTAAATATGTTCTAGCTAGAGCAATAAAATAAGAAAAGGATATAAAGTCATACAAACTAGAAGGGGGGGGAACTGCCCTATTTGAAGATCACACGATTGCCTAATGCAGAAAACTCCAAGGAATGTACCAGAAAATCCCCTGAACTAATAAATGAGCTCAGGAAAGTAACAGGACACAAAATCAGCTCTCAAAAACCAATTCTATACATACTGGTAAAAACACATGGAAACTAAAAGTACCACCTGCAACTGCAAAAAAAACCCTAAATATAAATCTAACAAAATATGCAAAGGAAGACATGAATACTATAAAATGAAGGACAAAGTCAAAGACATAAATAGAGACACATATTAAGTTCATAAATTGAAAGTCCTAAATAGTAAAAATGTCCAATCTCCCAAAGTATCTATGGGCTTAATGTAATTTCTATCAAAATTTCAGCAACATTTTTTATAGCTATAAACAAGCTTATTCTAGAATTTACATGAAAACACAAAGGAACTAAAACAATTCTGAAACAGAAAGAAGTGGAAGGAATCTCTCTACTCAGTGTTGACACTTGCTACATACATTGTTCTTAGCCATCATGTTGGTCCCCCAACTCACGGTGACCTCATGAACTAAATGCTGCCTGATGCTGCACTATCTCCATAATCAGCTGCACAGAGGGCCATTATTATCCCGAATTTCACGGACTGGTTTTGTAACACAGATCATCAGGCCTTCCTTACTACTTCATTTTAGTCTGGAAGCTCCACTGAAGCCTGTTCAGCATCACAGCAACACGCAAGCCTCCAGCCACAGACTGGTAAGTCCTATGCTTGAGGGGCACTGGCCAGTCATCCAACCTGGTTCTCCCACACAGAAGGTAAGAATTCTACTACTGCCCTTATAACTTACTCTGAAGCTACAGTAATCAAGAGAGTATAGTACTGATGTAAGAGCACTTACATTACATAGATCAATGGGGCAGAAAGAAACACACACAAATATGCCCAACTGATGCTTAACGCAGGCTGAAAAGTAATTTAATGGTGAAAGAATGGGCCTTTCAACAAACTGTGCTGGAAAAACTGAACAGCCATAGGCCAAAAAAGAAAATAAAACAATCTCAACTGGAATTTCACATCAAATGAAAAATCAATTTAAAATGGATCAAGAATTTAAACCTAAAGCTATAATTTTTTTTTAATTTTTATTTTTATTTAACATAATTGAGTGAAAATGTACCTTCACATGTAAATTTACATGCCCCCCTATATGTAGCTTCCACTGCTCTCCCTGTCCGGTGACTGCACACTATTCCTCTCTGCTCCATACATGTCTCATCCTCCCAACAGTCTCCTTTCCCCTCCTCTCCATCCACTCCCCTTCCTCCAGCCAGAGGTCAGCAAGATGATATCCTATAGATGTATAGAACCATAAAGTGCTTCCAATATATGGTTACTCTGCATTGCCAAGTCCATTCCATTCCTGTCCAAAGAGTGGACCTTTGTTATAATTTATGGAAACAGGCAGCATCAGGGCCGGGGGCCATGCTCTCAGAGGAACCCCAAAACCGCTGGACCATCAGTTGAGGTCTTTTAGGGGAGATCTCATGATGCACCTCTTTTTATTCTTGTGTTGCCAGTGAGGCTCCTCTCTGTGAGCTCCGTCATGGCTATCACTGGTGGTGGCCGGGCACCATCCGGTTCTTCCAGTCCCAGGTCGATGTAGGCGCCCACTCTTGTGGGTCTCTCTGTCTTCTCGGTTGTCTTTACCGCATGCCATTTTGGCCCTCGGTGAGCATCCGTTCCTGCTGAGTTGGGACCATTTGCTGTGTCCTCGGATGGCAGTTTGGTAGCTTTTAAGACCCCAGGTGCCCCTCACCAATGTGGGGTGCAGAGAGCTCTCTTAGCAAAACGCTAGTTGTGCCAAATGGCCTGGAATTCGCCTAAGAGCATGGTCCCCCGTCCCCCGACCCAGCTACTCTATTCTTACAGCATTGAGTTAAGATGGAAGGAGTACTCAAGTTATGCTGAAGTCCACTTAATGTTGTTCTTGTTCCTAATGTGTGCTGTCACTGCTTTCTCCCAACTAGATTTCTAGTAACTACCTAAACTAAACTCTCCCCCCCTTGCCCTCCCTCCGTCCCTCCCCTCCCTTGCAGCTGTCAAAGAGTCTTTTCTTCTATACACAAGTCTGTTTTTGAGATCTTATCGTAGAGGTCTCATACAGTATTTATTCTTTTGTCGCTGACTACTCTCACTCAACATAATGTCTTCCAGTTGAAACCAGGTTAGGAGATGTTTCCTGGAATCATCGTTATTCTTTATCATTGCGTAGTGCTCCATTCAGTATATGTACCACAGTTTACCTATCCATTCTTCTATTGTTGGGCATCTGGGTTCATTCCATCTTTTTGCTATTGTGGACTGTGCTGCGATAAACATTCTGGTGCATGTGTCCGTTGGTGTGAAAGGCCTTGAATCTGTAGGATATATTCCAAGTAGTGGAATGACTGGATCAAATGGTATATCGATATCCATTTTTTTAAGGAAGCGCCAGATTGCCTTCCAAAGAGGCTGGACCATTTTGCAACCCCATCAACAGTGTAGGAGAGTTCCACTTTCTCCACAGCCTCTCCAGCATTTGTTGTTTTGTGTTTTCTGGATCCTGGCCAATCTTGCTGGGGTGAGATGGTATTTCATTGTTGTCTTGATTTGAATTTCTTTAATAACTAAAGATCGTGAACATGTCCGCATGTGTTTTTTGGCAGCCTGGATCTCCTCTTTAGTGAAGTATCTGTCCATCTCCTTTGCCCATCGCTTAATTGGATGTGTTATCTTCTTCTTATTGATATTTTGTAGTATCTTATAGATTATGGAGATCAGGCGTCGATCTGACATAGAGTTGCCAAATATTTTTTCCCACTCTGTGGGTGTTCTTTTAATTCTATTAATAAAGTCTGGATGAGCAAAAGTGTTTGATTCTTAATAGTTCCCATTTATCTACTTTCTCTTCTGTTGATTGAGGTTTCTTTGACAGATTTTGGAGTCTGTCCTCATTGTGTATTAAAACTTCCATTGTTGTTCCTACCTTTTCTTGGATGAGCTTTATCATTTTAGGTTTGATATTTAGGTCTTTTATCCAGTTGGAGTTGGTTTTTGTATAAGGTGTAAGATACGAATCTTGATTCAGTTTATTGCAGATGGATAACCAATTTTGCCAGCACCATTTGTTGAAGATACTGTTTTCACCCCAGTTTAATGTCTTCGGGCCTTTGTCGAATATCAACTGTTCATAGGCAGATGGTGTCATCTCTGGGGTCTCAATTCTGTTCCATTGATCGATCTGTCTGTTCTTGTACCAGTACCAGGCTGTTTTGACCACTGTGGCAGTGTAGTATGTTCTAAGGTCGGGTAATGAGAGGCCTCCCAGTGTGTTCTTCTTCTTTAGTAGTACCTTACTTATCCGGGGCTTCTTCCCTTTCCAAACAAAATTGGTGATTTGTTTCTCCATCTCATTAAAAAATGATGCTGGAACTTGTATTGGGATTGCATTATATCAATAAATTGCTTTGGGTAAAATAGACATTTTCACAATGTTAAGTCTTCCTATCCATGAGCAGGGTAGGAGCTATAATTTTTTTTAAGAAAACATAAGCAAAAGTGTTTGGGACTTAGGGCTAGACAAAGAGTTCTTAGACGTAACACCAACAGCAAATCCATAAAAAAAAATTGGTAAATCTGGACTGCGTCAAAATTCACTTGTTCCACGAAACACCACATTAAGAGCATGAAAACACACAGTAATAAAAACTGGGAGAAGGTATCTGCAAACCACATATCAGGCAAAGGATTTACATCTAGAAATATGAAGAACTCTCAAAACTCAGTAGTTTATAAAAAACTGCACTGACGGAAAGATCAGGTGAAATGGTAGTACAGCCACTGTGACAGGTAAGATTGTGTATTACATTGTCTGGGCCACGATTCTCCATGTTTTGGCAATTATGATGCAGTCTGGCAGTTACATAATGATGTGATCACTTCTATGATGAGATCTGATATAACATGATCACCTCCATAATTGGATCTGTAGTGAATATTCAGTCAGTTGAAAGGGAGTTTCCTTAGTGGTATGGCATGCATCTAGCAAAAGTGTACTTTCTTTCTTTCCTTTTTTTTGATTACGATTGAGTGAAATAAAAGTGTACTTTCTGACAAGGCTCCTGGGTTTTGCTCACACTGGATCCTGTGACTGGCTCCCCTTCATCTGATCTCCAGCTCTTGGGACTTCAGTTAGCAACTTACTTGCCTGTCAGTCTTTGGACTCACAGGTCTTTGCAGTCTGTGAGCTGATACATGCAGTCTGCCTTGCCAATCTTGGGCTCACATAGCCCTGCAGCTATGTGAATCAGGAGAAGCTGCCAGTCTGACCCATATTCTAGCCTTTACAACTGCAAGAGCCTTGATACAGATCTCTCTCTCTCTCTCTCTCTCTCTCTCTGACCCCTGGTGTTATAGCAGTTAAGAGCTACCAATGTAAAACAAAAGGTCAGCAATCTTAATCCATTAGCCACTCCTTGGAAACCTTATGGGGTAGTTTACTCTGTCCTATAGGGTCTCTGAGTTGCAACGTACTCAAAGGCAGAGGGTTTGGGTTTTTTATATACATACATACACACACACACACACACACACACACACACACACACACACACTTTGCTGATTTTGATTCCTAGAGAACCCAGCCTAAGACAGTCATACAATGGAAGACTGCTCAGCAACAAAAAGAAATTACTGATACATGCAACAATTTGAATGAATCTCAAAGGTACTAAGCTTACAGAAAAATGCCAATCCAAAAAGATTCTTTACTGTACGACTCTATTTACATAATATGCTAGATATAACAATATTATAAAACCAAATTCTTTACCGGCAAGTCAATTCCAACTCACGGTGACCCTATAGGACAGAGTAGAATTGCCCTACAGGGAGGTTTTCCAAGGCTGTCATCTTTATGGAAACAGACTACTACGTATTTTTCCGTGAGGACAGGCTGGTGGACTAGAGCTGGTGGACTAGAGCTGCTGAACTTTGAGTTTGCAGCCGAGTGTTTAACTATGCGCCACCAGGACTCCTTGACAATGTTATAGAGAGGAGAAAGGATCAGTCATTGTAAGGGATATTACAAGGGATGGGAGTGAAGCTATAAATGTGTAGCATAAGTGGATTCCTTTGTAATCATAGAATAGTTCCACATTTCAATTGTCGTAGTAGTGGTTACAAAAATCTATACAGTGGATCAAACTGTACAGAACTGTATACATACATCCACACACATTCACCATTGTTGTTTGGTGCCGCTGAGTCGGCTCCCACTCATAGCAACCCTATGCACAATAGAACCAAACACGCCCACAATTGTTTTTATGTTTAAGCCTACTGCTGCGGCTGCTATATCAACCCATCTTTTCACTGACCCTCCACTCTACCAAGCATGATGTCCTTCTCCAGGGACTGATCCCTCATGGCAATATGTAAGAGGCAATCTTACCATCTCTGCTGCAAGGAGCACTCTGGTTGTACTTCCTCCAGAACAGATCTGTTTGTTCTTTTGGCAGTCCATGGTACATTCAATATTCTTCTCCAACACCACAATTCAAAGGCATCAGTTCTTCTCCTGTCTTCCTTATTCACTGTCCAGCTTTCACATGCATATAATACGATTGAAAATACCACGGTTTGGGTCAGATGCACCTTAGCCTTCAAGGTGACATCTTACTTTTTCACACTTTAGAGGTACTTTGTAGCAGATTTGTCTTTTGATTTCCTGACTGCTGCTTCCATGGCTGTTGACTGTAGAGTCAAGTAAAATGAAATCCTTGCCATTTCTCCATTAATCAACATGCTACTCAGTGGGCCAGTTGTGAAGATTTTTTTTTTCTTAATGTTGAGGTATAATCTACACTGAAAGCTTTAGTCTTTGATCTTCATCAGCAAGTGTTTCAAATGGTCTTCACTTTCAGCAAGCAGCGCTGTGTTATTTGCATAATGCAGGTTGTTAATGCATTTCCCATTAGTGTATGCAAAAACTAAGTCTGTAGTCCAGTTAACAATACTTATACTAATGTCAGTTTCCTGGGCTTGATATTATACTACAGTAATAAATGATGGCACTAAAGGTAAGGGGTTCAAGGGATTCTATGTATTATTTTTGCAAAACTCTGTAAATCCATCGTCATATTAAAACAAAGTTAAATAAACAACCCTAAATTAAATGCTTAATTCTTACATTTTCAATTAATTTTATCCCTAAAAATGGTATTCTTTATTCTGAAGATGCCCACATATCTTAAAGAATATCTTTCATTTAGAGAGTTACATCTCCCTTGTCAAACCAGATGTCCCAATAACTTTAAGAAAGACAGTCCATTAACTCTCTTTGCCAGGAGCAATCTTAGTTCCTTCAGGTAATTCATTTCAATTAGGGCTGAAAATTAACAGGTCAAATGGAAAAAGAACAAGTGAGCTGAAAATGCAAAAATTACTAACATTTTGTAAAATCTAGACAAAAGTTATAGGCACTCAACAGAATGAAAAATAGCACACTGTATCTTTTCTTTACAGTTTAAATTTTACACCATCAAAACAGAAAAATTCTCAAGACCTATCAGAAACAGAAAATTGCTTTAGCATCCTTTTGTGTTTTACTTATAAAATGAAATTCTAACTCAAGTATATCTCCCTTGTGCTAAAGGTTTAGATAAATTAAAATAACCAGTTTCGGTGTAATTAACTGTCCAAATTGACTGTTACTAAAAAACCAAAGGGAGAATATCAATAACTTAAAAAAATGAAAACATAACTGAAAAAAACACCTGTAGTTACTGTCAATCTTTCCTGAGACTCCAAAAATTCTCTGTAACAACTCGTGCTAGTTAGCTTAAAACAAAAACTGTTAAAGATTAAAAAAAAAAAAATTAACACTACTATCAACCAACTTGTGCGAACTGACATTTGTAGAACATGTCACACAATGGCAGAGTATGCATTCTTTTCAAGTACATATGAAATATTTACCAAGACAGATAATTTTCATGGCCATAAAACAAGAAACAATAAATTTAAAAATTTAAGTCACACACATAACTGTTCACAGTAAGTAAATCAGAAATAAACAACAAGCATGAACAATTATCTGCTATTTTAAGCTAAATAACACATGCTCTAATAACTCATAAATAGAAGAAATTAAAAGGATTTTGAACTGAATAAAAATGAAAACAACTAAAATTTGTGGGATCAAAAGAAATGTATACCACTAATCACCTACATTATAAAAGAAAGGATTCAATTCAATGACCTCACCTTCAATTCAAAGACCTCACCTTCCAACTTAAGGAATCACAAAAAAAGAATGAAACCCAGTGTAAACAGAGGAAAGGAAATAATAAAGATAACAGCAAAATCAATGAAATAGAACACTTCCATACACAAAACAAGTAAAAGAATGAAACAAAAAATGTGATCTTTTAAAAGATAAATAAAATTGATAAGTCTCTGGCCAGACTGATCTAAAAAACAAAGAAATAATTTACCGCTATCAGGAATGAGAGAGAAACAACTTTTAAGCCAATAAATTCCACTATTTAGATGAAACAGATAAATCCTTTGAAAGATATATTCTACCAAAACTCTCTCAAAAAGAAAATTGGAATAATCTTATATCTATTACAGAAATAGAAGTTTAAAAACATTTCCACTAAGAAAACTACAAGCCTAGATGGCTTCACTAATAAGTTCTACCAAGCAATTTAAAAGAAAAACACCAGTTACATACAAACTCTTCCCAAATATTGAAGAGTGCTTCCCAATACATTCAACGAGGTCACCATCATCCTAACTCCAAATCCACATAAGGACATTACAAGAAAACTACACATTAATATCCCTCATGAACATAGATGCAATAATTTCAACTCAAATCCAACAACACATTGAAAAGATAATGTATTGTGAACAAATGGATTTATCTGAGGAATGCAAGATTGGTTTAACATTTCAAAAAGTAATCAATGTAATCCAAACTACCACATAAAACATTATCATCTCAAAATACACAGAAAAAGCATCTGAAAGAAATATATTATTTGTGATCAAAAACTCTCTGCAAACCAGAAAAAGGGACTTTCCAATTGATAAAAACCTCTTAAAAAACCCTAGATGTGGGGAGGAGTCAAGATGGTGGTCTAAACACACATCTCCCTAAATCACTCTGGAAACCAAGGCCTGAAATGATCATTAAATAGAGCCTTCTGGACACCTTCTGAGTCCTATTTACATGGCACAGGGCTGTACAGTTGGTCTACATACTACTGAGCAGAAACGTTCTCTTTCACCAACCCCTGCCCTTTGTTGAGTCCTGGCTCTTGCTGACTGAAAGTAAATTGCCATTTTGACTTATTTTTCCTGTGTTTTGGCTGGCGGGAGGGGCTGACGTGACTGGCAGTAAGGCTCAGATGCACTGCTGATGAGATCGGCAAGCGGAGTCACCACATTTCAAGAGCCTGGCCTTGGAATCTGTGCAACTCAGCACCTCTAACCTCTCTCTCAAAGTCTCCAGATCTCTGCCACTGAATAGCTTTTGCTGAGGTGGGCAAGGGAGCTTGTGCGGCATGACATCTTGATTCACTGGGAAGCAGATTTTCTCATACAGTTGGACCTAATTCCCAGGCTTGGAGGCAGAGCCTACCCAGAGAGCGCTTTTCTGGCAGTAAAGCAGTCTTTGAAATAGAGGTGTATACCTTGCCAGCTGGGAAAAGGGACTTGCACACCTGAAAGCCTGACTAATTTTGGAAGCTGTCAGATACCTTTTACCTTATAATAGAGAAATAACTTGCAGTGCATCCGGACAGCTTCTCTTTCAGCCTTTACTGTCTCACATTAGAGTCAGCTGACGGCTTCCCAGTTATTCTGTAAGTGGTGCTTTATCTTAGCCAATCAGGAGGTGGAGCCTGCTACCCAAGACATTCCCTTGAGCCCAGTCACTGGAGTATATACAGGTGTCTGGTGACCAACTTCCTTTTCAGACTGAGCTTGAATCCTGTTAAAGTAACACCAGAGAAACAAAACAACCTCCAGATGTGCAAAAAGCAACAAACTTTGGACTGGAACATTAGGAAGAATTCACCTATGGCTTCAGAAGGCCCACAACAAAAGAAAGATCTAAAGAACTTCTCAGATGAAGAAGCCTTTTTGAAACTATCAGAGGGTGAGTACAAAGGATTATTTATACAGCCCTCCTAGACCTTATACAAAATGCAGCAAAGAAAAACAAAAAATTAAGCAAGCTGTTTGATCTGCGAAAACACCAGTACTCTGAAATGCAACAGACCAATAACAAAATCAAAAAGATAGAAAATTCAATCCAAAGCCAAGAAAACAGAATTGAACAAATGGAAAATAGACTTTCTGACTTAGAATACATAGCTACTGACTCCAGCATCTATGAGAAGAAATCAGAAAAAAGAAACAAGAAAAATGAAGAAGCACTAAGAAGCATGTGTATTAAGAAGAACAATCTACGATTACTTGGAGTTCCTGAACAGGGAGGGACACCTGGAAACACAGAGGGGATTGTGGCTGAGCTGCTGACAGAAAACTTCCCTGAAATTATGAAAAAAGGGAATACAGATATTCAAGATCCATATCGAACATGACTCAATACAGATCCCAAAAGAAAGACTCCAAAACACATTATACTCAAGCTTAACAAAATGAAACATAAGCAGAAACTCTTAAAGGCCGCGAGACTCAAAGCAAAGCTAACATTCAGAGAGAAGCTCTGCAGGCTTTAGTCTGACTTCTCAGCAGAAATGATCCTGGCACAGAGGCAATGGAATGACACATCGAAAGCATTGAAGGAGAAGAACTTCCAACTAAGAATTACATATCCTGCAAAACTATCTTCCGACTATGAAAATGAAATTAAGACATTCACAGATAAACAGAAACTCAGAGACTCTGTAAAAACCAAACCAAAACTACAAGAAATACTGAAAGAAGCTCTTGGCTTAGAAGAACAAAACCGTTAACTCTATATTAGCAGGAAATAAAGGACACATCATCAAGAAACCAACTCAATTAGGGCAGACTCCAAACTCAATCAAAGCTATAATATTAAAAGAAGTAATCCAGTGATCATATCATCAAAACTATGGTACCATCACATTAAAAAAGAGTGATGTACTACACTCGTTATAATCCTTCCAAATGGAGAGGAAATTAATAAGAATTGTAGTGGTAAAAACTGGGTTTAAATATAGATTATTAAAGGGGACCACAGGGATAGCTGTAAAGCACAATAAAGATGCAACATATTAAATCAAGAAACGTAATACAGGAGTCTCAACAACCACAAAACAAACACTGAAAAAGGTGAAAATTCAACTGATAAAGAAGAATATCCCAGAACAGAATAGTAACAACAGAGAAAACATCAACACAAAAATAAACACATCACAATGACAGCACTAAACACATACCTATCAATAATTATGTTGAATGTAAATGGACTGAACACTCCAGTAAAGAGACAAGTGACATCCTGGATCAAAAGACATGACCCATCTACGTGCTGCTTACAAGAAACTCACCTTAAACTTAAAGATAGGAACAAACTGAAAACTAAAGAATGGAAGAATATATACTGATCTAACAATACACAAAGAAGAGCAGGTGTGGCAATACTAATCTCAGATAAATTAGATTTTAATGTAAAATCCATCATTGTGGACAAGGGTGGACACTATTGCCAAAAGGTTCAATATACAAGCAGAACTTAACAATATTAAATATTTATGTACCCAATACTAGAGCATCTAAATACATCAAAGAAAACTGACTACACTAAAAAATGAGATACACCACTCCACAATAATAGCAGGAGACTTCAACATTCTATTCTGAATATTAGATAGATCCTCTAGAAAAAAGCTCAACAGAGACACAGAAGATCTTATCACCACAATTAACCAACTAGACCTCATCGACATACATAGAACTTTCTATCTATCAGCAGACAACTACACCTTCTTCTCCGGTGCACATGGAACATTCTCCAGAATTGACCATGTGTTAGAGAACATACAGCAAATTGCAACAAAATACATGCCACTGAAATATTGTAAAGCACCTTCTCAGACCACAAAGCCATAAAAGTCAAAATCTATAGCAGAAAAAACACAGATAGAAAGTGGAACTCACAGAAACTGAACAACATCTTGCCCCAAAAGCCATGGTTATAGAATAAATCAAGGATGAAATAAAGAAATTTATGGATTGAAATGAGAATGAAAACACTTCTTACCAGAATCTACAGGATAGAGACAAAGCAGTGCTCAGGAGTCAGTTTATCTCTATAAATGCATACATCTGGAAGGAGGCAAGAACCCAAAGCAAAGAACTAACCCTACAGCTTGAACAAGTAGAGAGAGAGCAACAGACGAACTCCTCAGGCCCTAGAAGAAAACAGATCAGACCAGAACTAAACAAACTAGAGAATAGAAGAACTAAAAAAACAGAAAAGGCCAAAAGCTGGTTTTTTAAAAGATGAACAAAACTGACAAACTTTCAGCTAAACTTACTAAAGAAAAACAGGAAAAGAAACAAATAACCCAAATAAGAAATGAGAGGGGAGATGTCACAACAGATCCAACAGAAATCAAAAGTATCATAACAGAATACTATGAAAGACTGCACTCTAACAAATTTGAAAACTCAGAGGAAATGGACAAATTCCTTGATTCATACCACCTACCAAAATTATCACAATGCGAAGCAGAACAACTAAATAAACTCATCACAAAGGAAAAGACTGAAAAAGTCATCAAAAAACTTCCAACCAAAAAAAGTCCCAGCCCAAACGGCTTCACCACAGAATTCTACCAAGCTTTTAGAGAAGAGTCATCTCCAATACTGCTGAGACTGTTTCAAAGCATAGAAAGGGATGGAATACTCCCAAATTCATTATAACCCTGATACCGAAGCCAGGGAAAGACCCTACAAAAAAGGAGAACTACAGTCCAATATCACTCCTGAACCTAGATGGAAAAATCTTCAACAAAATACTTGCCAATAGAATACAACAACATATCAAAAAATAATCCATCATAACCAAGTTAGATTCATACCAGGGATGCAAGGCAGGTTCAACATCTGAAAAACAAGTCATGTGATCAACCACACAAATAACACAAAAGACAAGAATCACCTGATTTTGTCTACTGATGCAGAAAAGGCTTTTGATAAAGTCCAACACCCATTCATGCTAAAAACTCTCAGCAAAATAGGAATAGATGGTAAATTCCTCAATGCAATAAGCACCACTTATACAAAGCCATCTGCCCTTGAGAATGGGAACTAGACAAGGATGCCAGCTCTCATCTCTCCTATTCAACACTGTACTAGAAGTTCTAGCCAGAGCAATTAGACAAGACCAAGAAATAAAGGGGCATCTGCATCGGCAAAGAGGAAGTCAAAATTTCCCTATTTGCAGATGATATAATTGCATACAGAGAATCCTAAAGAATCCGTAAGTAAACTACTCAAACTGATAGAAGAGTTCAGCAAAGTCTCAGGATACAAGATAAACATAAGTAAATCAGTAGGATTCCTTTACACCAATGATGAGATTATTAAAGAAGAAATCGCCAAATCACTACCATTTGATGTTATCCTTAAGAAGATAAAACATCTAGGAATAAATCTAACCAGAGAACTGTCAGACCTTTACAAAGAGAACTACAAGACCTACTACAAGAAACTAAGAGAGACTTACATAAATGGAGAAACCTACCATTCTCATGGATAGGAAAACTTAACATTGTGAAAATGTTTCTTTTACCCAAAGCAATCTACTTACCTAATGCAATCCCAATACAAACTCCTGTGACATTTTTTAATGAGACGGAGAAACAAATCACCAACTGTCATGGTTGGAATTGTGTCCCCCCAAAAATGTGTGCAGCCACGTGGCTGGGATATGGTTCCCAGTATCTTGGGACTGTCTTCCATTGTGTGGTTTTGCTAACCTGTATGTTAAAGGATTAGGGTGGGGCTGTAAATTCCTGCTGTAGGGGGAGTTTCCCTGGAGTATAGCTTGTCCCACCCTTAATGCTTTTAGCTTGCAAGGAATAAAAGGAAAAAGAAACAAAAGACAATTTGAGAACCTCGCTACCATCAAGCAAGCAGCACCGGGAGCAGAGTGCGTCCTTCAGACCTGAGGTTCTTGCGTGAGGACGCTCCCTGGACAATGACTGATGCAATACCGGACTTTCCTCCAGAGCCGACAAGGGGAAAGCCTTCCCCTGGAGCAGACACCCTGAATACAGACTTGCAACCTACCAGACTGTGTAAGAATCTTTCATTGTTAAAGCCATCCACTCTGTGGTATTTCTGTTAGAGCAGCCCTAGCTGACTAAAACACCAACTTTGTTTGGAAAGGGAAGAAGCCCTCATACGTATTTCACTACTGAAGAACACACTGGGAGGCCTCTCACTACCTGACTTTAGAACCTATTACACTGCCAGAGTTGTGAAAAAAGCCTGGTACTGACACAAAAAGAGACAGATAGATCAATGGAACAGAATTGAGATCCCGGAAATACCACCATCCTCCTATTGACAGTTGATATTTGACAAATGTTCTAAGACATTAAGCTGGGGTAAAAGCAATCGCTTCAACAAATGGTGCGGGCAAAATTGGATATTCATCTGCAAAAAACTGAAACAAGACTCATATCTTACGCTTTATACAAAAACCAACTCAAAATGGAAAAACTACCTGCTTATCAAATCTAAAACAATAAAGCTCATCCAAGAAAAAATAAGATCAACAATGGAAGTTTTAATACACAATGTAGTCAGACTTCAAAATCTGACAAAGCACAACCAACAGAAGAGAAAATAGACAAATGCGAACTACTAGGAATCAAGTACTTCTGTTCATCCAAAGACTTTACTAAAAGAATTAAAAGACATTGCAAAATGGTCCAGCCTCTTTGGAAAGCAATCTGGCGCTTCCTTAAAAAAATGGATATCGATATACCATTTGACCCAGTCATTCCACTATTCAGAATATATCCTACAGAATCAAGGCCTTTCACAACAACGGACACATGCACCAGAATGTTTATCACAGCACAGTCCATGATAGCAAAAAGATGCAATCAACCCAGATGCCCAACAACAGAAGAATGGATAGGTAAACTATGGTACATATACTCAATGGAGCACTACGCAATGATAAAGAATAACGATGATTCTAGGAAACATCTCCTAACCTGGTTTCAACTGGAAGACATTATGTTGAGTGAAAGTAGTCAGCGACAAAAGGACAAATACTGTATGAGATCTCTACGATAAGATCTCAAAAACAGACTTGTGTATAGAAGAAAAGACTCTTTGACAGCTGCAAGGGAGGGGAGGGAGGGAGGGTGAAAGGTGAGGGTTTAGTTTAGATAGTTGCTAGAAATCTGGTTGGGAGAAAGCGGTGATAGCACGCATTAGAAAGAAAAACAACATTAAGTGGACTTCACCATAACTTGAGTACTCCTTCCATCTTAACTCAATATTGCAAGGATAGAGTAGCTGGGGCAGGGGGCAGGGGACCATGCTCTTAGGCAAAATCAAGGCCAATTGGTACAACTAGTATTTTGCTAAGAGAGCTCTCTGCACCCCACATTGGTGAGCGGCGTCTGGGGTCTTAAAAGCTCCCAAGCTGCCATCTGAGGACACAGCAAATGGTCCCAACTCAGCAGGAACGGATGCTCACTGAGGACCAAAATGACACGCAGTAAAGACAACCTAGAAGACAGAGAGACCCACAAGAGTGGGTGCCTTCATTGACTTGGGACTGGAAGAACCAGATGGTGCCCGGCCACCACCAGTGATAGCCGTGATGGAGCTCACTAGGTTGAGTCTTACTGGCAACACAAGAATAAAAAGGGGTGCATCCTGAGATCTCCATTAAAAGACCTCAATTGATGGTCCAGCGGTTTCGGGGTTCCCAAGAGCATGGCCCCTGGCCCTGATGCTGCCCTTGCCCATAAATTATAATGAAGGTCCACTCTTTGGACAGGAATGGATTGGACTTGGCAATGCAGAGTGACCATATATTGGTTGCACTTTATGGTTCTATACATCTATAGGATACCATCCTGCTGACCTCTGGCTGGAGAAAGGGGAGTGGGTGGAGAGGAGGGGAAAGGAGACTGTTGGGAGAACGAGACATGTATGGAGCAGAGAGGAACAGTGTGCTGTCACCAGACAGGGAGAGTAGTGGAAGCTCCATATAGGTGGGTATGTAAATTTACATGGGAATGTACATTTTCACTCAGTCATGTTAAATAAAAAATTTAAAAAAAAAAAAGAATTAAAAGAACACCTACAGAATGGGAAAAAATATTTGGCAACTCTATGTCAGACCAATGGCTGATTTCCATAATCTATAAGGTACCACAAAATATCAATAAGAAAAAAGTAAACAATCCAATTAAGCGATGGGAAAAGGAGATGGACAGAAACTTCTCTAAAGAGGATATCCAAGCAGCCAAAAAACACATCTGGAAATGCTCTGAATCACTAGCTATAAAAGAAATTCAAATCAAAACTATGATGAGATACCATCTCACCCCAACAAGGTTGGCCATGATCCAGAAAATGCAAAACAACAAATGCTGGAGAGGATGTGGAGAAATCGGAACTCTCCTACACTGATGGTGGGATTGTAGAATGGTGCAACCTCTTTGGAAAGCAATCTGGCACTTCCTTAAAAAGCTGGAAATAGATATACCATTTGACCCAATAATTCCACTTCTTGGAACATATCCTGCAGAATGAAGTGCATTCACACCAACAGATACATTCACACAAATGTTTACCGCAGCACAGTCCACAACAGCAAAAAGATGGAATCAACCCAGATGCCCAAAACAGACGAAAGAATAGGTCAGCTATGGTATACATACTCAATGGAACATTATGGAATGGTAAACAACAATGATGGTTTTAGGAAGTATCTGACAACCTGGTTTCGATTGGAGGACATTATGATGAGTGAAAGTAGTCAGCAGCACAAGGAAAATATTTTATGAGACCTCCTACAATAAGAAGTTAAAAACAGACTCACGCATAGAAGAAAAGACTCTTTGACGGTTGCAAGGGTGGGGAGGAAGAAAGTATGAGGGTGGGGTATAGATTAGGTAGTTGACAGAAATTTGGTTGGATGAAATCAGTGACAGCACACATCAGAAAGAAGATCAGTTTTAATTGGACTTCAGCATAACACGATCAGTCTTCCCATCCTGACCCAATATTGCAAGGACAAAGCAGGTGGGGTGGGGGGCCAGAGACCATGCTCTCAGGGGACATCAAGGCCAACTGGCATAACTAGCATTTTGCTAAGAGAGTCTTCTGCACCTCACATTGGTGAGTGGCATCTGGGGTCTTAAACGCTTCCAAGCTGCCAAGCTGCCATCTGAGGATACAGCAAGTGGTCCTAACCTAGCAGGAATGGATGATCACCAAGGACCAAAACAACATGGGTGAAAGAGAACCCAGAAGACAGAGAGACCCACGTGGGCAGGCACCAGATGGTACCCAGCCACCACCAGTGATAGCCATGATGGGGCTCACAAAGTTGAGTCTCATTGGCAATACGAGACTAAGAAGGGATGTACCCTGAGATCTCCATTTAAAACTGCAATTGATGGTCCAGGGGCCCTGGGGTTCCCCTGGGAGCAAGACCCCTGGCCTGGATGCTGCCCTTGTCCATAAAACATAATGGAGGTCAACTCTTCGGACAGGAATGGATTGGACTTGGTGACACAGAGTTACCATATCATGTGGCACTTTATGGTTTCATGTATCTACAGGATGTCATCCTGTTGACCTCTTACTGGAGGCAGGGGAAAGGGTGGAGAGAGGGGATAGGAGATTGTTAGGAGGATATGACACGTATAGAAAGGAGGCAAGGAGTGCGCTGTCACTGGGCAGGGAGACCAGGGGGAGCTGCACAAAGGTCGGCATGCAAATTTGTTTCCAACTTTGTATATTTTCACAATCATAATTTTAAAAAAAAAGCATTTGTAATGACAAAAAAGAAATACTAGCTGATGTGAAAATACTAATTTCTCCAATAAATTACCTTTTAGGAGAACACATCACTATTCTTAACTATGATTGTTTACATAGTAATACCTGTGAAAGCTGGAACCTGTCGGAGGAAGAAAACTCAAATTTTTCATTAATAGAGAGTGATAGAAAAGTTGTAAGACTGTAGCCAGTCAAAGGTCGAAAACTTGCAAGACTCAGAAAAACAAGGCCATCTCATTGAGTTTCAAGATCTCACAAGTTTCAATGTATAAGCAGGCAAGCACCACACAGAACACCAAGTATTAATCTAAGGAATTTTTTAAAAATATGGCACCTTAAGCATAAAGAGGATTTTGCATCTTATGTTCAATGAATGTACAGTATCATTTTTTTTTCTATGGAACTGACATTCTAAACTGCCAGGGTATCATGCCGTTTATTTACATCAACAATTATGATGCTGAGGAGAAAACAGATGAGGCCCTTTAACACAATACAGCTAACAGACTGCCACCGTAAACTGATAGTGAGAACTAGGTTAGTTCATGGTGACAAGGCTAGATTAGATGTTCATCAATTTCTTTAATACATACAGTACAGCCAATTTATTTTTACATTCATAATCAGGAATCTAAACACAATAAAATGTCTCACAAAAAAAGTTTACTGTCAGACAAAAAAAGTTTATTGCGCCCTAATCCCAACATTCCTAAATACAGATCAAAAGTCATTCTTTGGAAGATAAGGGCCACAATTCTGCACAATAATACCAGGTTAACAGATCACCTATATTCATGTCATTTTTAGTAAAATGTATTTTAAACACAATGGTTCTTTGGTAATGTTGACATACTTTAATCTCCTATTGCTACTTACAGCTGTCTAGTTACACCAATGCTGAGTTTTTAATTAAATACAAATTTGTTAATATTTGTCTCCTCCATAAGGCTTTAAGTTCCATGAAGACAAGAACTACATTTGCTTTTTCACACATGTATATTCAGCATCTCCTATAAAAACTAGCAAACTAAAAACATCAAACTAGCTGCCATCAAGTCAACTGTAACTCATGGTGACCCCATGTGTATCAGATAGAACTCTGCTTTCAATGGCTGATTTTTCAGAAATACATCTTCAACCCTTTTCTCCAAGGTGTCTTTACGTGGGTACCTCCAACCTTTTGGTTAGCAGTCAAGCATGTTGTTAATCATTTGCACGATCTATGGACTCCCATAATAATCTGATAAACCAAAAAATCCAACTGCCATCAAGTCAATTCCAGTTCACAGTCACTCTATAGTACAGGGAAGAACTGAGTAGAACTGCCCCATACGGTTTCCATGGCTGCAAATCTTTACAACAGCAGACTGCCACATCTATCTCCCGTGGAGCATCTGGTGGGTTCAAACCAACAACCTTCTGGTTAGCAGCCAAGAGTTTTAACCATTGCAGTACCTTATACAACCTGATTTTACAAAAAGGTTGCTACTGTGTCAATTCCAACCCATAGTGACCGCATAGGACACAGCAGAATTGCTCCACAGAGTTTCCAAGGAGCACCTGGTGGATTCAAAATGTCAACCTTTTTTTGATTGGTACATAACTACTATGCCACCAGGGTTTCCATATAACCTCATAAAAGGTACTAAATAAATACATGCTAAATATTATCAAATAAATAAGAAAAAATCAATTCTCACCACCCATTGAGAGTAATCACGTGATTTGTCCCAATATAAATTTTCCTACTCATAATTAACTCTGCAGGCATTATTACTTAATGCACAATGACAAGCATCATTTTTTCCCATTTAATACTACTAATCTATAGAAAAATTATAATCAATGTCAATTACATATAAAGCAGCTAATTTGTTGAAGGGACTAGTTGGTTTCTTCTTTAAACACAGCAACATAATTTATTTCACAAATGTATTACATTGTTTAAGAAAAGAGCAAATGTCTAACGATAATACTGGGTAAAATATAATAGGACAGCTACTGAAGATGCAAGGCTAAACAGTAGTTTTATCCCTCACCAACAATCATCTTTGGCTTTGCACTGTTTATTACACATCTCTCATCCTGAAAAACATGACTAGGTTTGATGATGACTCAGCATGTACTCATACATTCATACTTAGCTAAGATTTATTATAGTAAAAGGACTCAAAGTAAAATTAACCCAAGGCAAAGGCACGTGAGCAAAATTCAGAGGAAACCAAGCACAAACGTCTAACAGTTCTCTCCCTGTATACTGACACAGAAAGCTGTTACTCAACTCCAGTGACAACACAGGTGAAACTCCATCTACTAAGTTCAGGGTGTCAATGCTCAAGGATTTTATTGAAGCTGGCACCTTCTACCTAGCACATAGCAAAATTCCAGACTTCAGAAGAAAAGCTGGTGTTCAATGTTAACTACACTGTCTGTACAGTCTATGAGCCATGAGTCACTTTTATTATTTAAGGGAAGTTTTATATCAGTGTAAGGAACTGTTTACCATTCAAGTTCTCAGATACAAGCCAAAAGACCCTTGCATGTACACCTTTCTAAACTCTGTATACACTATACTTTCTTAACATTCTTCTCTTATAAAGCTACTAGTCTAAACACCCTTGGACTAGCCTTGCACTCTACAGACATTACACATAAGAAGAAATAACTTGCAAAAAAGGAACACGACAACTCACTTAGAAGCTTAAAAAAAAAGAAATGAAAACCTGGCTGATATGTCTTTGGTAGATGATTCTTAGAAAAACTTAGCTTTGCATAATCTTCACTCAATGACTGCATATGTATAGAGAATGCTATCTTAAACGTATTTTACAGGGAATAAACCAAACTAAAAACCAAACCCAGTGCCAAAGAAACCCTACAGGACGGAGCAGAACTGCCCCAGAGGATTTCCAAAGAGCACCAGCTGGTTTCAGATTGCGAGTCTTTCAGTTAGCAGTCCCAGCTCTTAACCACCACCCTATAAGTGTTTCCATCAGTAGATTATAAGCTCTTTTATAGGAAAGTCTCTTTCCTTATGAATTTCTGTCCTTGGAAACCCTATGGGGCAGTTCTACTCAGCCTTACAGGGTAACTAAAAATTAGAATCAACTCTATACATAAACTATGGTACATATATTCAATGGAGCACTGTGCAATGATAAAGAGTAACAATGATTCCAGGAAACATCTCCTAACCTGGTTTCAACTGGAAGACATTATGTTGAGTGAAAGTAGTCAGCGACAAAAGGACAAATATTGTATGAGACCTCTACGATAAGATCTCAAAAAACAGACTTATGTACAGAAGAAAAGACTCTTTGACAGCTGCAAGGGAGGGGAGGGAGGGAAGGCAAGGGGGGGAAGGGTTTAGATTAGATAGTTGCTAGAAATCCGGTTGGGTGAAATCAGTGATAGCACACATTAGAAAGAAGAACAACATTAAGTGGACTTCACCATAACTTGAGTACTCCTTCCATTTTAACTCAATATTGCAAGGATAGAGTAGCTGGGGCAGGGAGCAGGGGACCACGCTCTTAGGCAAAATCGAGGCCAACTGGCACAACTAGCGTTTTGCAAAGAGAGCTCTCTGCACCCCACATTGGTGAGTGGCGCCTGGAGTCTTAAAAGCTGCCAAGC
This sequence comes from Heterohyrax brucei, assembly GCA_028571685.1. Classification (NCBI taxonomy): domain Eukaryota; kingdom Metazoa; phylum Chordata; class Mammalia; order Hyracoidea; family Procaviidae; genus Heterohyrax; species Heterohyrax brucei. The sequence goes on along the minus strand of CM053140.1, from coordinate 78,279,653 downwards.
TGCCATCCGAGGACACAGGAAATGGTCCCAACTCAGCAGGAATGGATGCTCACCGAGGACCAAAATGACATGCGGTAAAGACAACCTAGAAGACAGAGAGACCCGCAAGAGTGGGTGCCTTCATCGACTTGGGACCAGATGGTGCCTGGCCACCACCAGTGATAGCCACGATGGAGCTCACTAGGTTGAGTCTCACTGGCAACACAAGAATAAAAAGGGGTGCATCCTGAGATCTCCACTAAAAGACCTCAATTGATGGTCCAGCGGTTTCGGGGTTCCCAAGAGCATGGTCCCTGGCCCTGATGCTGCCCTTACCCATAAATCATAACGAAGGTCCACTCCTTGGACAGGAATGGATTGGACTTGGCAATGCAGAGTGACCATGTATTGGATGCACTTTATGGTTCTATGCATCTATAGGATATCATCCTGCTGACCTCTGGCTGGAGGAAGGAGAGTGGGTGGAGAGGAGGGGAAAGGAGACTGTTGGGAGGATGAGACATGTATGGAGCAGAGAGGAACAGTGTGCTGTCACTGGGCAGGGAGAGCAGAGGAAGCTGCCTCAACAGCAGTGGGTTTAATCTAGTGATGGATGAGGCCTTCCACAAATACTTAAAATGCTAACCCTGTGAGAAAAAAGAAATGTTATCATGGAGAGGAAGGCTTTGGAAGTACTCCTCATGATCTTACAAAAGAACAGTTCTTTAGAAATTCATTTTGCAAATGTTTGCAGAAAACCCACCATAAGCTATGCAATGTGTTATCCTCTAGAATTCACGTGTAAAGTGAATAAGTGCCTACTTTCTTGAGGCTCCAAGATTAGCAGAGGAAAGGAGAGAAAAAAATGTGAACAAATAACTACAAGCAATACTGAAACCCACTGCCATCAAGTCAATTCCAACTTACAGTGACCCAACAGGACAGAGGAGAAAGTGCCCCATAGGGTTCCCATGGAGTAGCTGGTAGACTTGAAACTGCTGATCTTTGGGTTAGCAGCTGAGGTCTTCACCACTGAGTCACTACAGCTCCACAGCAATTTAAGTACAAAAATAATAATATCATCTAGTATTTACTAGGCTTTACTATATATCAGCTATGGTTGTAAGAGCTTGACATATATTTTTTATTCCCACTTTACAATGAAGGAAAAGGGTTAGAAACCTTAAGTAACATGCCCCAAGGTAATTTACCTTCTAATGGCAGCGAGTGGTTTAAGCTCTCACAGTTAATCTTTAGACATGCTCTTAAGAGTTCACTGCTTTTATACAGTAATAAATGTTGCACAAGTCTAACTGTAGTGCAAATAGGGTGAAACAATTCCATTCTGGATGAAGGAGTCACAGAAGGCTTCAAAAAGGAATAATCACTGAGCTGGATCTTAGAAGATATACAGAAGTTGACCAGCACAATCTAAGCAAAAGAAACAACATGTGCAGTTCCACATAAGATCCTAAAAGAGACATTTCACAATAGCCAAAATGTGGAAACAACTGAAAAGTCTATCAACAGATCAATGAATAAACAAAATGTAGTATATACAAACAATGGAATATTGTTATTGTTGCTGTACTTAGGTGTCTTCCATTTGGTTTTGACTCATAGTGACCCCACTGTCTGCCATAAAAAGAAATGAAGTCCTCAGCAATCAAAACAGCCTCGTACTGGTGTAAAAACAGATACACTGATTACCGGAATAGAACTGAGAATCCAGAATTAACATCATCCACCTATGAGCAGCTGATATCTGACAAAGGTCCAAAGTCCATAAACTGGGGAAAAGACAGTCTCTTTAACAAATGGTATTGGCACAATTGGCTATCCACCTGCGAAAAAGTCAAACAAGACTCATATCTCACACCATGTACAAAAAACTAACTCAAAATGGACCGAAGACCTAAACGAATTCTAAAACAATAAAGATCATGAAAGAAAACTAGGGACAACACTGGGAGCCCTAATATACAGCATAAACAGACTACAAAACACTACTAACAATGCACAAGCAACGAAAGAAAAAAATAGGTAACTGGGAACTCCTAAAAATCGAACACTTAGGCTCATCCAAAGACTTCATTAAGAGTAAAAAGACTACTTACAGATTGGAAAAGGATTTTTGGCTACCATGAATCTGATCAGCATCTAATTCCCATAATCTACAAGATACTGCAAAACCCAACAACAAAAAGACAAATAACCCAGTTAAAAAATGGACAAAGAACTAGGGTCTTAAAAGTCAGCAAGCTGCCATCTGAGGAACATCAGTTGGTCCCAACCCACCTGGAGCAGATAAAAACCAAGAACATGAGGAAAACATCAGCCCAGGAGACAGAAGGGTCCATATGACTGGGCGACTATATCAGCAGGAGAACAAAAGAACTAGATGGTGCCCAGCCACCACCAAAGACATCCCTGTCAAGGAACACAGTGTATAGCTCCTGACATGGCATGATAAAAAGGGGTATGCAAATCAAGAACTCTATTAAAAGACCAGACTTGCTGGTCCAATAACCTAGTGGGTCCCCAGAATATGGCTCCTGGACTTACTGTTAGTAAGAGCTGAGACCAGTACTGAAGCCAACAACACTTCAGACAAAGACTGGACAGGACTAAGGGACACAGAATGATACAGGTAGTGTGTGTACTTTGTGGTTAGTATATAAATGATGCTGTCCAACTGGTCTCTTTCCAAAGGGGAGAGGAAAGGCTGGAGAGAAGACAGGTGCCAGTTGAGTGGATACTGAAAGTAAAGAGCAGAGGGGATGAGTGTGCTGTCACAGGGCGAAGAGACCAAACAGAGTTGCACAGCGGTGGGTTCTCAGGGTTTTGTATGGCAAATTGACTTGGATTGTAAACTTTCACTTAATCACAATTAAAAAATTAAAAAAGAAAAAAATGAACAAAGGATATGAGCAGGCCCTTTAAAAAAGACATCCAGGACAATAACAGGTATGTGAAGAAATGCTCACAATCATTAGCCATCACAGAAATCTGAATCAAAACTACAATCAGATGCCATCTAACCCCCACAAGGCTGGCATTAATCAAAAAACATAAAATAATAAATGGTGGAGAGGTTGTGGAAAGGCTGAAACTCTTCTACACTGCTGGTGGGAATGTAAAAATGGTATAACCATCTTGGAAATTCATTGGGTGCTTTCTTAAAAAGCTAGAAATAGAAATACCATATGACCCCGTGATCTCACTTCTTAGAATATATCCTAGAGAAATAAGGGCTGTCACATGAACAGATACACGCACATCAACATTTACTGCAGCACTGTCGACAATAGCAAAAAGATGGAAACAGTCTAGGTATCCATTAACAGAAGAATGGATAAACTATGGTATACTCACACAATGGAACACTAGGCAATGATAAAGAAAAACGATCTTAGGAAACATCTCATAACATGGAGTCATCTGGAAGACATTATGCTGAGTGAAATTAGATGCAAAAGAACCAATATTGTATGAGACCATTAACATAAGCACTTAAGAAAAGGTTTAAGCACAGAAGAAAATAATCTTTGATGATTACAAAGACATGGAAAGGAAGGGGAAGAGCATGCATAGATTAGATAGTAGATAGGAATTGGGTTAGGTGAAGGGAGTGAAAGCACACAGTAGGAGGGAGGTTAGCACAACAGAACTACACCAAAAGCTAAAAGGTTTTCTAAATATAACCCAACATTTTGAAGCACAGAGAAGCAGGGACAGGGGCCTGGGGACCCTGGTTTCAGGTGACATCTAGGTTAACTAGCATAACTAAGTTTTCTGAAAGAAGAGGTTCCGCATACCACTTCGGTGAGTGGAGTCTGGAGTCTTAAAAGCTAGCAAGCAGCCATTGAAGTAGCATCAATTGGTCCCAATCCACCTAGACAAGAGGAAGTTGAAGAACATCAAAGACATGAGAAAAATATGAGCCCAGCAGACAGAAAGTACCATACCAGAAGACATAGATGGTATGTGGCCACCACGGAAGATGCCCTGACAAGAAACACAACATGAAGCCCCTGATGTAGCAGGAGAAAAATTGGTGTGCAGAACTAGAACTTTATTAAAAGACACACTTGATGGTCCATCAGACTGTAGGGTCCCCTGAGGACATGGCCCCTAGACTCTGTTAGCTCAGAGCTGAACAAGTATAAAAGACAGCTCTTTAGATTGGACTGGACTATAAGACATACAGTGATACTAGCAAAGAATATGCTTCTTGGCTGTCCGCTCAGCTCCTCTCTAGATGCAAGATCAGAGGGTTGAAGGGGACAGGAGTTAGTTGAATAGATATGGGAAAGTACAGGTGTGTGCTGTCATAAGGCGGTGGGGCAAGAGCAGTTAAAGTGGCATAGCACTGTGTGTCCAGGGTTTTATACAGCAAATTAATTTGGATTGTACACTTTCACTTAAGGCTCAATAAAACAGTTTTAAAAAATAGAGGGGGAGATTCTGAGCAAATCATACCAAACATTTAGATTGCCACTTGAAAACAAAAGTTTTAAACAAAGTGTTTACAGAATAATTGCTATTTATTACCATGCCTTGCTTAAAAAATAACATTTTGACTTCTGTTTTACATACACAAATTTAAAATGAAGGTACAATAACAGGTTATATTTACATGTATTTTGATAAATCAGAGAAATGTGGACTATTCTACATCCCAACTCAAATATCCCTAATAAAATTCTACTTGGCTTACATAACAGAAGGTACTAATAATCCTCAGCACTTTAAATATATCTGTGCACAATACATGGCAATACAGACCCAATAATAAACTAATACTAGCCTTCTATATCAGATTTAAAAAAATAACCAGAAGAACCAGATGGTGCCCGGCCACCACCAAAGGCAGCCACAATAGGGGATACAATGTAGAGTTCCTGGGGCAACATAGAAAAAGAGGTGCGCAGTTCAAGAACTCTACGAAAAACCAGAATTGATAGTCCAGTCTGGAGGGTCCCCCAGGAACATGGGCCCTAGACTTGCCGCTGGCCCCGAATGGAAACCAGTACTGAGGTTAACTCTTCAGGCAAGAATGGACTGGACTTGGGGACACAGGGTGACCATATGGTGTGTGTACTTATGATTCTATACATTTATAGGAGGCTGTCCTACTGGTTTCTTTCTAGACAGGTGAGAAGAAGGTGGAGAGGAAGAGTATAGTTGGAATCAATGGCAACAGGTTTAATTTTGGGGGGTTTAGGCTCATTGAAAAAAAAAGACTAGCATTTAGTTCCATAAAACAAATCCGACACTTTATTATTTTTCATGGATTGTTTTGTTTTTTCCTAACAACCCTGTGGCAAGAGTCCTATAATTATCTTGATTTTACAGATGAGAAAATTCAGGCTTAAAGAGGTTATGTAACTTACTCAGGGTCATATGATTACTAAGGGGCAGGACTGGGACTTAGAATTAAGAGGATACTAGAAGTATCAGAGTGAAAAGGAAGAACGTGCTGTCACTGGGTAAGTAAGGCAGATGGAACTGCAGACATGTGGGCATGCAAAATTGATCTGGAACGTATACTTTCACTTAATCACAAAAAAAAGAAGAGACTCCAAAATCTGTCAAAGAAACCACAAACAACAGAAGAGAAAATAGATAAATGGGAACTATTAAGAATCAAACACTTTTGCTCATCCAAAGACTTTATTAATAGAATTAAAAGAACACCCACAGAATGGGAAAAAATATTTGGCAACTCTATGTCAGTCCGACACCTGATCTCCATAATCTATACGATACTACAAAATATCCATAAAAAGATAAATCATCCAATTAAGTGATGGGCAAAGGAGATGGACAGACATTTCACTAAAGAGGAGATCCAGGCAGCCAAAAAACACATGCAGACATGTTCACGATCTTTAGTTATTAAAGAAATTCAAATCAAGACGACAATGAGATACCATCTCACCCCAACAAGATTGGCCATGATCCAAAAAACACAAAACAACAAATGCTGGAGAGAATGTGGAGAAAATGGAAGCCTCCTACACTGTTGGTGAGGTTGCAAAATGGTCCAGCCTCTTTGGAAAACAATCTGGCGCTTCCTTAAAAAAATGGATATCGATATACCATTTGACCCAGTCATTCCACTATTCAGAATATATCCTACAGAATCAAGGCCTTTCACACCAACGGTCACATGCACCAGAATGTTTATCACAGCACAGTCCATGATAGCAAAAAGATGCAATCAACCCAGATGCCCAACAACAGAAGAATGGATAGGTAAATTACGGTACATACACTCAATGGAGCACTACGCAATGATAAAGAATAACGATGATTCTAGGAAACACCTCCTAACCTGGTTTCAACTGGAAGACATTATGCTGAGTGAAAGAAGTCTGTGACAAAAGGACAAATATTGTATGAGAGCTCTATGATAAGATCTCAAAAACAGACTTATGTATAGAAGAAAAGACTCTTTGACAGCTGCAAGGGAGGGGAGGGAGGGCGAGGGGGGGAGGGTTTAGATTAAATAGTTGCTAGAAATCTAGTTGGGTGAAATCGGTGATAGCACACATTAGAAAGAAGAACAACATTAAGCGGACTTCACCATAACTTGAGTACTCCTTCCATCTTAACCCAATATTGCAAGGATAGAGTAGCTGGGGAAGGGGGCAGGAGACCATGCTCTTAGGTGAAATTGAGGCCAATTGGCACAACTAGCATTTTGCTAAGAGGGCTCTCTGCACCCCACATTGGTGAGTGGCGTCTGGGGTCTTAAAAGCTGCCAAGCGGCCATCTGAGGACACAGCAAATGGTCCCAACTCAGCAGGAACGTATGCTCACCGAGGACCAAAACAACATGGGGTAAAGACAACCTAGAAGACAGACAGACCCACATGAGTGGGTGCCTACATTGACTTGAGACTGGAAGAACCGGATGGTGCCCGGCCACCGCCAGTGATAGCCACGATGGAGCTCATTAGGTTGAGTCTCACTGGCAACACAAGAATAAAAAGGGGTGCATCCTGAGATCTCCACTAAAAGACCTCAATTGATGGTCCAGCGGTTTCGGGGTTCCCCTGAGAGCATGGCCCCTGGCCCTGATGCTGCCCTTGCCCATAAATCATAATGAAGGTCCACTCTTCGGACATGAGTGGATTGGACTGGGCAACGCAGAGCGACCATATATTGGATACATTTTATGGTTCTATACATCTATAGGATATCAGCCTGCTGACCTCTGGCTGGAGGACAGAGAGTGGGTGAAGAGGAGGGGAAAGAAGGCTGTTGGGAGGATGAGACATGTATGGAGCAGAGAGGAATAATGTGCTGTCACCGGACACGGAGAGTAGTGGAAGCTGGATATAGTTGGGCATGTAAATTTATATGGGAATGTACATTTTCACTCAGTTATATTAAACCAAAAAAAAAGAAAAAAAAGATTTAAGAAAATAAATTCTCTAACCATAATCTTAAACTGCTTATAATAGTGGTTTAACATCATTCTGTCTGACACACATAAAACTTCATGAAAACTTTCAATATTCTCCCAACAAATTTTAAAAATTCTTTCCACGACTTCAATCTACCAATTTATCTTAAAAAAAAATTTATACACACTTTTTAAAGATAAGAAGGTCACTAGTTTTGAGGCTATATACCTTAAAGTCCTTTCAAATTATCTCAGGAGAGGTAATAACAGATTTAACAATCCAAGATCAAATGCAGTTCAAAATCTGTTTAGGAAAATAATTACACTCTTATTTTGCTTCTCTATACAGCAGTGGGTCTTTCTCAAGTATGCTCTTGATAGCAAGCAATTAGGCTAACTGAAAGGTAAGCAGTTCAAAGCCAGAAAGCACTCCACAGCAGAAAAGATTTGGCTCCCACAGAGATTATAGTCCAGGAAACCCTGTTGAGCAGTTCTGTTCAGTCTAAACAGGCTATATGAGTCAGAACTGACTGAAAAGCACATTAATAATAACAAATAGGCTTCCAATTTGATTCAATCTCATGGAATCTCCTGATTTTTATTTAAATGCCTCTTACAAAACATTATTCCCATACCTTTGAAAAACCACTAGGTGGCATTAGAAACATGTTCCTCTGATAGAAAAAACCAGGGGTGGAAAAGACAGTAACTTTCAAGTTAATACTCAGTGAACACAACTTATCTAAACCTCTATAGTTAGTAAGTTTGATATTTCACCACTTTATACTATTTGCCCCTCTGTAAATTTTTCACGCTGCACCACATTTCTTTCCTCTCTTTGTATTCTCTTGCATGATGACGCAGATTCCAAATCCAAATTTATAGCCTTAAATGTCTCTCTTTAACTCTGGACCTCTATATGTAACTCTTAAGAAGAGATCTACACCAGAATGATCTATTATCAACATTCTGCCAGTCAAATTCATTAAGTTCCTCCCCTAAACCTGTTCTTTCTCCTATATTCCCAATTTCAGTTAAAGATATCACTCTACCCTACAAAGAAGAAAACTGGAATTCACTCTTATTTCCTGATTCTCACTTATGTAGACTAGCAGTATAAGCTAAGTTATAAGAAACTGCCTGCTGGCACAGTTGTTAAGGGTCTTACTGTAATCAAAAGGTTGGCAATTCAAATTATAAATTAATAAATAAGCCCACAGAAGTTATGTCTAACTATCATTTGTCATGGTTTTGGATTTCTAACCGCCATAATTAAAGGTGGTGACATTTATTAAAATCCAAATGGCAGGCTGAACCAAGATGGCAGACTGGACACATATCTGTCCCCTCAATTTCCTCTGACAATTAAGATCTGCACTGATAATTGAATGGAACACTCTGGACACCCAGGCAGCCCTAAGATACACCATAGGGTTGTCAGATTAGGCTACACATCACTAAAGGGCAACTACCTCTCTCTGACGTCGCAGGGCACACTGAGCCCCACTCCCACTGACCTACTACTTGGGCGGACTGCAGGTATTGATGCTTTTCCCTTTTTTTCTTACCTGGGAGGCGAGGGATGGCATGAGCTAGCAAATACACTGAACTACAGTGCTAAAGTAAACAGTGTACAGCACACCACAGACACTGTGTGGGATAGCCACATTTTGAGAGCCCAGCTTCTGACTGAGGGCACCACTGCCCCATTCCTTTTCTGAGATCTGCCACTCATTCTGCTCTGTCATGGTGGGAAGGGCAGCTTGGCCAAGATGCCATCTTGGTCAGCTGGGAAGCAGAGTCACCCAACCTCAGGCCTCAGCATGGGCTAATTCTCAAGATGAGAAGCACTGCCAGTCCAGAAAGCGTCTTTCCAGCAGAAAGGCTATGTTTAGCACAGCATTACCTTACAGCTATGGCACAAATGAAGATGACAGCAAGGCCATAACCCCTCCCTATTCTGAGCTACATCATACCATCTGGGGATACCCAAAGAGGTGCTTCTGTTGTCAGCTGGAAGGTGGGGCCTGTGACACCTGATGGCCAGACTGGTTTTGGCAGCTGCCACAAAGCTGATAAAGACTGTTTGGAAAAATAACTGCTGAGCAGGCCAGCAGCATCTCTTCCAGCCTTTGCTGAACCAAATCATAGGGTCAGGTGATGGCCGCCCAGTGACTCCATAAGTAGGGTGCCATCTTTGCCAGATTGGAGGTGAACACTGCCATCCCAGAGAGTCCACTGGGGCCAGTCACCAGACTACACAAAGGCGGCTGGTGACCAAACCCCTCTCAGAACTATGTCTCAGCTCCTGTTTAGGTAGCATCAGAGAAACTAAACAGCCTCTAGACAGCATGAAGGCAATAGTCCATCTGTAATCACTTAAAGAAACAACCCACCATGGCTCCGGAAAACTCCCAAAATAAAAAATCAAAAAACTTACCAGATGAAGAAGTCAGAGGCTGAGTACAAAGAGTTATATATAGAACCCTCCTAAAGATTAAACAAATGCAGAAGAAAAAAAATGAAAACTAACGTAAGCTATTTGAACTGATGGAACATCAACAATCTGAAATCCAGCAGATGAATAACAAAATTATAGAATTAGACAATTCAATCCAAAGCCAAAAGAGCAGAATTGAGGGGATAAAAGTCAGACATAGTAACCCTGAAGACAGAGCAACTGACATGAGCATTTATTAGGAGACATTAGAGAAAATAAATTGAAAAAATGAAGAAGCATTAAGAAACATCTGGGACTCTATTAAGAGGAATAATCTACAATTAATTGGAGTTTCTGAACAGGGAAGGATAGCTGAAAACACAGAGAGTATTGCTGTTGAGTTGCTGACAGAAAACTTCCCTGAAATTACGAAAGAAGAGAACAAATATAAGACGTGTATCAAATGCCACAAAAATGAGACCCAAAAAAAAGACACTAAGACATATTATAATCAAACTTAATAAAATAAAACATAAACAGATGATCTTAAACGCAGTGAGGCTCAAAGCAAAGCTAACATTCAGAGGAAAACACTGTATGCTTTTTTCTGACTTCTTGGCAGAAATGATGTTGGCACAGAGGCAGTGGGATGACATATTCAAAGCCTTGAAGGAGGAAAACTTCCAACCAAGAATTACATATCCTGCAAAACTGTTTCTCAAATATGAAGATGAAATTAAGACACTTGCAGATAAAAAGAAATTTAGAGACTTTGTAAAAACCAAACCAAAACTACAAGAAGCTCTTCACTTAGAAAAACAAAACCATTAACTGTATATTTTAAGAGGCAATACAGGGCACAGCATCCAGAAATTTACTCAGATAGGAAACTCACAAAACTCAATCACAGCTACAAGGGAATCAATGATCACATCACAAAAACTATGACACCATCACACTAAAAAGAGGGATATACTACAGTAGTTATAGCCCTTTCAGATGAAGAGAAAGCTGAAAAGATGCACAGAAGTTACAATTGGGTTTAAACTTAAAATATTAAGAGGGATGGCAGGGGTCACAGCAAAGCGCAGTAACAATGCAACATATCAAAACAAGAAACATAATGCAGGAGTCTCAACAACCACCAGACCAACAATGAAAAAGATGAAAAGTCACAAAGAAGATTGACCCAGAACAGAATATCAAGAACACCACAGAAAACACCAGCACAAAAATACATACATCAAAACGACAGCACAAAACACACACCTATTAATAATTACACTGAATGTAAATGGACTGAACACTCCAATAAAGAGACAATGAGTGATATCCCGGATCAAAAGACAAGACCCATCTACATACTGCTTACAAGAAACACACCCTAGACTTAAAGATACGAACATACCGAAAATTAAAGGATGGAATAATATATGCCAAGCTAACAACATACAAAGAAGAACAGGTGTGGCAATACTAACTCAGATAAAATAGATTTTAATGTAAAATTCACTGTCACGGACAAGCATGGTCACTATTGCTGAAAGATTCACTACACAAACAGGCCTTTACAATATTAAATATTTATGCATCCAATACCATAACATCTAAATATATCAAACAAACATGGACTACACCGAAAAATGAAACAGATCACTCCAAAGTAATAGTTGGAGAATTTAGTACTCTACTTTCAGTAATGGACAGAACATGCAGAAAAAAACTCGGTAAAGACACTGATCTTATTGCTACAATTAACCAATTAGACCTTATCAACACATACAGAACTTTACCCATCAACAAATAACCACACCTTATTCTCCAATGCACATGGAACATTTTCCAGAACAGACTATGTGTTAGAACATAAAGCAAATCTCAACACAATCAAAACCACTGAACTACTGCAAAACATCTTCTCAGACCATAAAGCCATAAAAGTCTAAATCAGTAACAGAAAAAACATAGATAGAAATTTGAACTCATGGAAACTGAACAACACCTTGCTCAAAAAAACCATTGGTTATAGAAGAAATCAAGCATGAAATCAAGAAATTTATGGAATCTAGTGAGAATGAAAACACATCCTACCAGAACCTATGAATAGAACAAAAGCAGTGCTCAGAAGTCAATTTATCTCTATACATGTACACATCCAGAAGGAAGAAATGACCCAAACCTACGAATTAACTCTACAGCTTGAACAAGCAGAAAGAGAGTAACAGACAAAAATCCCTCAGGCACCAGAAGAAAACAGATTATGAAGACTAGAGTAGAACTAAATGAATTAGAGAACAGAAGAACAACTGAAAAAAATTAACAAAACCAAAAGCTGGTTTTTCAAAAAGATCAACAAAATTGATAAACCACTGTCTAAACTTACAAAAGAAAAACAGGCGAGGGAACAAATAACCCCAATAAGAAATGAGATGGGAGCTGTTACAACAGACTCAACTGAAATCAAGTATCCTAATAGAATACTACAAAAGACTGTACCCTAACAGATTTGAAAACCTAGAAAATTTCTAGATTCATATCACCTACCAAAACTAACACAAGGAGAAGCAGAACAACAACTTAAACCCATCACAAAGGAAAAGATTGAAAAAGTCATCCAAAACCCACCAACCAAAAAAGTCCTGGCCCAGATGGCTTCCCTGGAGAATTTGACCAAACTTTTACAAAAGAATTAACTCTAATACTACTGAGACTATTTCACAGCATAGAAAGGGATGGAATACTCCCAAATTCATTCTGTGAAGCCAAGATAACCCTGATACCAAAGCCATGGAAACATCCCACAAAAAAGGAAAATTACAGATCAGTATCACTAATTAACCTAGATGCAAAAATCTTCAACAAAATCCTTGTGCATAGAATTCAATAACAGATTTAAAAAATAGCTCATTATGACCAGGTTGGATTCATATCAGAGATGCAAAGCCGGTTCCACATCAGAAAAACAATTAATGTGATCAACCACGTAAATAACACAAAGGTAAGAAGCACCTGACTTTGTCAATTGATGCAGAAAAGGCATCTGACAAAGTCCAACACCAATTCATGCTAAGAACTCTCAGCAAAACAAGAATACAAGGGAAGTTCCTCAATGCAATAGGGGGCATCTACACAATGCCAACTGTCTACATCATCCTGAATGGAGAGAGACTGAAACAATTCCCCTTGAGAATAAGAACTAGTCAAAGATGCCCACTCTCACCTGACCACTTCTCTTCAACAATGTACTGGAAGTTCTGGACAGAGAAACGAGACAAGACAAAGAAATAAAGGGCATCTGCATCAGCAAAGAAGTAAAAAATCTCCCTATTTGCAGATGATGGGATTGTACATGCAGAGAATCCTAAAGAATCCATCAGTGAGCTACTCAAACTAATGAGTTCCACAAAGTATCGGGATATAGGATAAACATAAGTAGATCAGTAAGATTCCTTTATACCAACAAAGAGATCATCAAATAAGAAATCACCAAGTCAATACCATTTACTACAGCCACCAAGAATATAAAATATCTAGCAATAAATCTAACTAGAGAAATAACAAACCTACACAAAGAGAACCACTAGACATTACTGCAAGAAACCAAGAGAGACTTACATAAATGGACAAACCTACCCTGCTCATGGATAGGAAGACTCAACATTGTGAAAATGGCTATTTTACCCAAAGCGATCTACATACACAATGCAATCCCAATACAAATTCCAGTGTCATTTTTCCAGAAACAAATTACCAACTTTGTTTGGAGAGCGAAGAAACTCCAATAAGGAAAGCACTACTGAAGAACAGGAACACAGTGGGAGGCCTCATACTACCTGACCTTAGAATCTATTACACTGTCACAGTAGTCAAAATAGCCTGGTACTGGTATAAAAAGAGACATATAGACCAATGGAACAGAGTTGAGACCCCAGAGATGACACCATCCTCTTACAAACAGTTGATATTTGACAAGGGTCCTAAGATTGTAAACTGGGGTAAAAAAAAGTTGCTGTGACAAACGGTGCTGGCAAAATTGGATATCCATCTGCAAAAAATTGAAACAACCCGTATCGCACACCTTACACAAAAACTAACTCAAACTGGATAAAAAATGATAAAGATCATGCAAGAAAAAACAGGGTCAACAACGGAAGCTTCAATACACAGCCTAGATAGACTTCACAATCTAACAAACAAAACATGATCAACAGAAAATAGATAAATGGGAACTACTAAGAATCAAACACTTCTGCTCATTCGAAGACTTTATCAAAAGAATTAAAAGACCATCTACAGAATGGTAAAAAGTATTTGGCAACTATATGCTGGACTGACATCTGATCTCCATAGTCTACAAGGTACTGCAAAATGTCAGCAAGGAAAAAGTAAATAACCCAATTAAGCGATGGGCAAAGGAGATGGACAGGAAGTTTACCAAACAGGACATACAGGCAGGCAAAAGACACATGAGGAAATGCTCATGATCACTAACTATCAGAGAAATCCAAATCAAAGCTACAATGAGATACCATCTCACTCCAACAAGCTTGGCCATGACCCAAAAAAAAACAAAAAATAGCAAATGCTGGAGAGGTTGTGAAGAAATCGAAACTCTCCTACGCAGCTGGTAGGACTGCAAAATGGTAGAACCTCTTTGGAGAGCAATCTGCTGCTTCCTTAAAAAGCTGGAAATAGATATATCTTTTGATCCAGTAATCCCATTGCTCAGAATATATCCTACAGAATCACGGACAGTCACATAAACAGATACATGCACACGGATGCTTACTGCAGCACAGTTCGCAATAGCAAAAAGATGGAATAAACCCAGATGCCAAACAACAGGTGAATGGATAAACAAACTATGGTGCATATACTCAATGGAACACACTGCAATAAGAAGAATAGAGATTTTAAGAAGCATCTCATAATCTGGTTTCAACTAGAAGACATTAGGCTGAGTGAAATCACTTAACATCACAAGGACAAATATCATATGATATCCCTATTTTAAGGACTTAAAAATAGATTCATGTACAAAGAAAAGACTCTTTAATGGTTGCAAGGGAGGGGAGGAAGGGTGAGGGCCTGTTTATAGATTAGATAGCTAATAAAAATTTGGTTGGGTGAAAGCAATGACAGCACAGAATAGAAAGAACATCAACTTAACTGGACTTCACCATAAACTGAAAACTCTTCTAATCTTAACCCAATATTGCCAGGATAGATTAGGAGGGGCAGGGGTCCAAGGACCATGCTCTTAAAGGACATCGAGGTCAACTGGCATAACTAGCCTACTGCTAAGAGAGTCTTCTGCCCTCCATATTGGTGAGTGGCATCTGTAGTCTTAAAAGCTAGCAAGATGCCATGTGAGGTACACCAAACGGTCCCAACTCATCCAAACAAATGATCACCAAGAACAACAAAGACATGAGGGAAAAAGAGCCCAGGAGACAGTGAACCCATATGAATGGGTGACTGTATCAACATGTGACCAGAAGAACCAGATGGTGCCCAGCCACCACCAAAGAGAGCTGTGATGAGGCACACAATGTTGGGCCCCAGTGGCAACAGGAGAAAAAGAACAGTGCACCTCAAGAACTCCACCAGAAGACTGCAACTGATGGTCCAGAGGCCTGTGGTTCCCCTGGGAGCATGGCCCCTAGACCTGCTTCTGCCCCTGACCAGTAATGAGGTCAACTCTTCGGACAGGAATGGACTGGACTCAGGGACACAACGTGACCACATGTGTGTGTACTTTATGGTTCTACACATCTATAGGATGCTATCCTACTGGCCTTTATTAGAAGGGAGAGGAGATGCTAGAGAGCAGGGGACAGGAGACTGTTAAGAGGATACAACTTGCACAGAACAGAAAGGAGGAGTGTGCTGTCACCACGAAAGGAGAGCAGTAGGAGTTGCACACAGGCGGCCATGCAAATTTAAAATGGATTGTGCACGTTCACTCAATCACAATTAAAAAAAGGAAAAAAAAATGCACTGATAAAGTCCAATTTTTTTCTATTATGGCTTGTGCTTTTCCAGCTGTAAGAAACTTTTCCCTCAACCCAAAATTGCAAAAATTTTCTGCTACATTTTCCTCTATATATTTTATGATTTTAGCAATTAATTTGGTCAACTAACAATTTCATGTAAATGTCTGAATGTAGTATCAGGTGAGGTTTAAAGTTCCTTTACTGTTTTCTTTTTCCACGTGAAAGTCCAATCGCTTCTGCATCATTTGTTGAAAAGACTATCTTTTCCCCCATTAAGCTACCTTGGCACGTTTTTCTATTTCTGGACTCTGTTGTGTTCTAGTGCTCTACATGTGTTTATCCTTACACAAATTCCAAGTATCTTGATTACTGCAGTTTTATAAGTGATAAAATTAGGGGGAGTGATTCTTCCACCTTTGATCTACTTTCTTCAATATCATTTTGCTTACTCTAGTTCATTTGTGTTTCAACATAAACTTTAAATTATCTTGTCACTTTCTGAAAAAGACTACCTAGATTTCGACCAGAATTGTATTCAATCTACAGATCAATCAATGTAGGGAATTACTATCTTAAAGATAATGAGTTAGTGAACATGTTATCTTGCTAAGCTTGTTTAGGTTTTTTTTTAATCTCAATACTGTTTTGCAGTTTTCAATGCACTGGTTTTGCAAAGTTTTCTTAGATTTATCTTTTAAGCATTCAACATTTTTAACTTGTTATAAATAACACTGTTATTTAAATTCCAGGTGCCGATTGTTCATTATTAGTACAGAGAAAAACACTTTGGTTTTTACATATTTTTGTATATGACTGACTTGAAAATAAAAGTCACAGAAAAGGAGAAAATATTTGCAAAGCATATCTGCAGGAAGATTTTAAATAGTTCACCACAGAATACACACATACAAAGTAAACAAGCACATAAAAAGTTGCTCAACCTTATTAGTTATTACACATGTAAATTAAAACGATTAACTTGATATCCCTACATACCTATTAAGATGGCTAACACTGAAATAATATTAACACCTAGTGCTGATTAGCATGTGGAGTAACTGGAACTCTTAAACCTTGCTAGTGGGAATATAAAAATAATATAGCCACTCTGGAACACAGTCTGACAATTTCTTATACAGGTAAATACCCATTTATCATGCAACCCAGCAACCTGACTTCTAGGCATTTACCCAAGAGAAATGAAAACTATGTCCACAAAAATACTTCTACCCAAATTTTCAGAGTAGCTTTATCCATAATAGGCAAAAATGAGAAACCAAGAAACTGGTCATTAACCAGTGACTGGATAAACACAGTATGATATACCTATAACAAAGGAGTATGTCTCAGGAATAAAAAGAAATGAACTACTAATACTCAAAACAACTATGATGAAGCTCAAAAATACTATACCAAGTAGTCACACAAAGAACTATGTATTTTATGTTTACATTTATATAAAAGCCTAGAGATTACATTGACAGAAACATATCATTGGATGCCATGGGCTGGGGCTAGAAAACAGACTGCAAAGAATACAGGCAATTGTTGGGGGATAACAGAAATGTTCTGTACCATGACAGTAGTAGTAATGCTAAAACTGTACAAACATCAACAAATCAAGTTATACAACTAAACTAAGTGCACTTTATCATATGTAAATTATATCTCAGTAAGGCTGATTAAGACAGATATCCATCTCTAGCTCTCAACACTAAAAAAAAAGAAAACTATAATTTCAAAGAAGACTAAAAATCAAAGTTTCAGAGTTTGGATTCTGTTTATAACACAAGTAAATAGGGAAAACATATCTATGGGTTTTTCTCTTTGAAGTCCTATATGAAAATTATCGGGTTACTTGTGAAAAACATTGTAGCTCCAGCAGAACAAAATCGGTTAGTGCATGGTACTCATACAGCAATACGTATAGAGCAACAACAGGGCTGTGAGTTCAAGCCTCACCTGGAGCAGTCTGAATCCATCAGTGTCTCCTAGGAAACCCTACTGGTCAGTTCTACTCTGTCCTACAGGATTACTGTAAGCTCAATAGCAACAAGTTTCTTTCTTTTCTTTTTTTTTTGGATAATGTTTACCTGCACACATCTTAGTTTATCATACTGTTGGGATGGGCATATGTGATGCTGAAAGCTATGCTACCAGTATAAATACTAGCAGGGTCACCCATGGAAGACATGTTTCAGCTGAGACTAACAAAGACTAGCAAGAAAGAACTAGGAGTCTACCTTTCAAAAAATTAGCCAGTGAAAGCCTTGTAAACAGTAGCAGAATATTGTCTGATATAATGCCAGAAGATGAGCCCCTTTGGTTGGAAAGCACTCAACATATAACTGGAGAAGAGCTGCCTCCTCACAGCGGTGTCCACTTTACCAACATGGATGGAGTAAAGCTTTTTGGACCTTCATATGCTGATATGGTATGACTCAAAATCAGAAGAAACAGATGCAAACATCCACTAATAACTGAAATCTGGAATGTAAGAAGTATGAATTAAGAAAAATTAGAAATAACCAAAAATTAAATGGAATGCATAAATATCTATATCCCAGACATTAGTAGGTTGAGATGGTTTGGTATTGTCCATTCTGAACTGGATAATCATATGTTCTACTGTGCTGGTAGTGACAATCTGAAGAAGAATGGCATTACACTCATCATCACAAAAGACATTTCAAGGTCTATCCTGAAGTACAATGCTGTCAGTGATAGGATAATGTCCATATACCTATAAGAAACACCAATTAATACAACCCTTATTCAAATTTACACACCAATCACTAAGACTAATGCTGAAGAAACTTAAAATTTTTACAAATTTATGCAGTCTAAAATTGATTAAACATGCAAACAAGATGCATCCATGTTACTGGTAATTGGACTGTAAAAGTTGGAAGCAAAGAAGAAGGACTGGTGTTAGAAAATAGGCCTTGGTTATAGAAACAATGCCAGAGATTGCAGGACAGGTGTTTTTTGCAATGCCAAAACTTTTGCAAATATCATTTTTAAACAACATAAATGGCAACTACACACACGGACTTCACAAGATGGAATATGCAGAAATCAAATTAACTACATCTGTGGAAAGAGACAATAAAAAAGCTCAATACCATCAGTCAGAAAAAGTGGGGGACCAAACGTAGAACAGACCATCAACTGCTCATATACAACTTCAAGGTGAAGCTGAAGAAAATTAGTAAAATTCCTCAAGAGGCAAAATGCAACCTTGAATACGCTCAAGCTGAACTGAGAGACCATCTCAAGAATAGATGTGATATGCTAAATACTAATGACCAAAGACCAGAGACGTTGTGGGAAGACATCAAGGACATTACACATGAAAAAAGCAAGAGGTCATAGAAAAGGAAAACATAAAAAACCAAAATGGATGTCAGAAGACACTCTGAAAACTGCTCTTCAAAGCAGAGTAGATAAAGCAAAAGAAAGAAACAGTGAAGTAAAAGAAATGCACAGAAGATTTCAATTGGCAGCTCCAGAAGACAACATATTATAATAACATGTGCAAAGAGGTGGAGTTAGAAAACCAAAAGGGAAGAATACACTCAGCATTTCTCAAGCCGAAAGAACTGAATAAAAAAATTTAAGCCTTGAGTTGCAACACTGAAGGATTATATGGGCAAAATACTGAACAATGCAGGAAGCGTCAAAAGAAGATGGAAAGAATACAGAGTCACTGTACCAAAAAGAAATAGTCGACTTTCAACTGTTTCAGGCATATGATCAAGAACTGATGATACTAAAGGAAGAAATCCAAGCTGCACTGAAATTTGGCAAAAAACAAGGCTCTGTAAATTGATGCAATACCAATTGAGATATTTCAACAAGCTGATACAGCACTGGAAGTGCTCACTTGTCTATACCAAGAAATCCGCAAGACACCTACCTGGCCAACCAATTGGAAAGACCTATATTTATGCCCATTCCAAACAAGAGTGATCCAACAGAATGCAGAAATTATCAATCAATACCATTAGTATCACTCGCAAGTAAAATTTTGCTAAAGATCATTCAAAGAGACTGTACCAGTACACCTACAGGAAACTGCCAGAAATTCAACCCAGACTCAGAAGAGGATATGGAATAATGGGATAACACTGCTGATGTCAGACAGAACCTGGCCGAAAGCAGAGAATACCAGAAAAATGTTTACCTGTGTTTTTTTTGAGTATGTAAAGTCATTTGACTGTGTGAATCATAAAAAATTATGGGTAACACTGCGACGAACGGCAATTCCAGAATACTTAATTGTGCTCATGAGGGACATCTACATAGACCAAGAGGCAGCTGTCCAAAAAGATTAAGGGAATATTGTGTGGTTTAAACACAAGAAATGTGTGCATCAGGGTTGTATCCTTTCACCAGACTTACGGAGTCTGCTTGCTGAACACATAATTCAAGAAGCTGGAATATACAAAGAAGAACAGGGCATCAGGATTAGAGGAAGACTCATTACTAACCTGTGTTATATAGATGACATTCTCTAGCCTGTTGAAAATGAAGAGGACTTGAGGCACTTACTGATGAAAATCAAAGACTACAGCCCTCAGTACAGATTACACCTCAACATAAAGGAAACAAAAATCTCAAAACTGGACCAATAAGTAACATCATGATAAACAGAAAAATATGCTTGAAATTGTCAAGCATTTCATTTTACTTGGATCCACAATCAGCATCCATGGAAATAGCAGTCAAGAAGTCAAAAGAAACATTGCATTGGGCAAACCTGCTGCAAAATCCTATTTAAAGTGTTAAAAAGCTAAGATTTCACTTTCAGGACTAAGGTGCACCTGACTCATGCCATGAAGTTTTCAATTGTTTCATATACAAGCAAAAGCTGGACAATGGATATGGAAGACGGAAGAAGAACTGATGCCTTGAGCAGTGCTGTTGGTGAAGAATATGGAATATACCATGGAACACCAAAAGACTGAACAAACCCATCTTGGACGAAATACAGCCAGAATGCTCCTTTGAAGCAAGGACAGTGAAACCACACCTCACATATTTAGGACATATTATCAGGAGGGATTACTTCCTGGAGATGGACATCATGCTTGATAAAGTACAGGGTCACCAAAAAGGACGAAGACCCTCACAGGCATGGAAGCCTGTGCGATATCATTTTAGGCCAGTACTAGCACATTAAAATCAACTTTGGGTATGCTTGAACAACTTTTGTGTATATCATACTTCAAACAGTATTAATTCAGCCAGCTAAACAATTCAGTTGATGTTTTCCCAAAAAGTTCTTTACCTCTTTAATTATACAGTGCTTACTGTCTAACAGATACAATGCTACATGTAGTCTGGAATCACAATGATGGAATGATTCATTGCCTGCAAATGACCATCCTCATATAGGCAATGTCTGTCAACAAAGTAAAGGAAGAATTCCAAAAGTGTATTTGGAGAACTTGTCAAACTCTACCAATAAAAAGATTCTTGTGATTTACAAGCTCTCCTACTAAAATGTCAATATTTAAAGTACATTTCACTAATTAGGCCAACCTCAACATGAAGCACGCTAATTCAACAGCCCAGACTGAAAGAAAAAAAATACTTTTCCCTCTGCCTCAGCTTTTGCTTTTGTGGCCCCTGTCTCTAGGCTTCTCAATGCCCACTTGGCAATCTCAATCAACATTATTCAATCAACAATTGTACTTTATAAAGTGCTACATAGGAAATACGAGGAGATTTTATTCAAGTGAATGCCGACATGTTGGTGTTGGATAAATATCAACCAAATGAAAAAACTAGAACTAAAGAAAAACGTAAGAACAGACATGATCAAATTTGTGTTTCTGAAACAACAGACTTTACTGTGGAGAATGGCTCAGAAAGGAAGAAGCCTGAATGTAGAGTAATCAGTCTTCAGGCCATTACAATGATTTAAGAGACTGCAAGTAAGGCTTAGACTTGGTGAGGACTGTGGTAAAGAAAAAAAATAGACACCTAGAGATACTGGGAGTTAAGATTCAATGGCTGATTGCACAGCAGGAGACACAGGGCAAATGAGAAGCCAAAATTTCAGGTCTCTGGCTTTTGGTCACCAGGTCAGCTGAGTGATAGGGCTATTTAATAAGACGATGAACTGGTTTGGGATGATGAGATTTCAACTCACTTACTTTAGACACATTATCAGGAAAGATCAATTACTAGAAAAGGGCATCATCACATTTGGTAAACTGCCAGTGAAAACAAGGAGAAGCCTCCATAAGACAGACAGACAAAACAGCCATGTGAAAGCAGTCAAACATACTAATGAATATGGTTCAGGATGAGGCAAATGTTTTGTTCTGTTATATGTAAGTTTATGACCTAGAGTTGCCTCAATGGCAGCTAACAAACAATGTAACACCAAACAAAGCATAGTCAAGAAAGTACGTGTCCTTTCACCCAATATATATTTAAGTGTATACCATATTATGTGTCAAATGTGCTCCCTATCCTTGCACACTAAATATGTATATTCCAGCACTGTACACAAAAGCAACATAATATCACAAGATTTAGAATCATTTCCATCAAAACACATTTCTTCTTCAGGAAATTTATTTTTAAAATTTACAACCACACTGAATTTTTTCTTGACTTCACTGTATAATCAATACCAGGCACAACATCAGACAGCAACTGGAATATATCCAGTTAAATTCCATTTTTGTTCTACACTTCACCTTAAAAAAATCAAGTTATCCAAATCATACTACAGAAAATAAGAGATACATTAATAATACCCACTGCCATTGAGTTGGGTCCGACTCACAGAGACCCGAAGGACCCCAAAGGTCAGAGTAGAACTGCTCCATAGAGTTTCCAAGGAGTGCCTGGAGGATTTGAATTGCCAACCTTTTGGTTAGCAGACGTAGCACTTAACCTACTATGCCACCAGGGTTTCTCACATTAATAATAGCAAACAACAATCACAAGGATGTGTTCATACTACAAACCACCATCTTTACTAACACTTACCAAGCCAGCAGTAAGAGAAGGTGCAGACTGTCCAAGGGACTGGTTTCTCATTCGAACCAGGTTTGTTGCTTCTCCTGAAGACTGCCATGTCACCTGTCCCACACTGCTATGTACACTGCTGGACAAGGGGAGGAGCTGCTTACCTTTAAACACAAAGTTTGGAAAATACATTTGTAATTATTCACAGATAATGAATGGAAAACTATAATGATCCAAATAGACATAATACTGTAACTCAAAACAAAGTCAAGTTCCTCCATATACAAAACCTACATACCCTTAAAAGTTCCAACAATCTTAGTGGCAAGAAGAATTACAAGCGGAATACTGTACTACACTGACTATTTTTAATTTTTCTGTAACACTCACCACCATGCTAACTTCCTACCTTGACAGGTTAAGGAGCTTTCCAGTCCTTCCCAACTTCACATAATGTGAATGGTACTGATGGCCTTTCTTATGCAATTTTGGTCCTTAAGCTTCCAGAGGACCACCACTGAATCTATACTGTTTTTGTTAGACTCAGCCTGTGTTCAGCCCAGGTCAACTGACAGATTTAATTCTAGTGAAAGATCATAAGAGAGTTACTTATACGTACGGAGTCTTTAGAACTGCAATGATCTCCTAACCAAAACGAAAAAAATCAAACACACCGCTGTGGAATTGATTACGACTCATAATCACCCTACAGGTCAGAGTAGAACTTCCCAATAGAGCACCTGGCCGACTTGAACTCCTGACCTCTTGGTTAGCAATGATCTTTTGGTTAGCAGTCACTACACTTAACCACTATGCCATCTCCTAATTGAGGTACAAATTACTTTTCTCCCCATCCAAGCCACTCTTCACACTGTTGCTAGTGATCTAACTGAAAACAATCTGGCTCTGTCATTCCCTTGCTTAAAAATTGATGACTCCCTATAGTTTCAAGAATTAAGCAAATCTTTAACATACTACGAAGATCTTCTGTAAATCTAGATTATCTCCCTGGTCTTATCTCCTTCTACAATTTTCCACACCCATTCACTCGCTCAGTTTCAATGTCATGCCCTGCCCTTTCACCTGCTTTTATCTTTGATCAGCCAACAGACTTGAAAACTCTTCCTTCAGCCTGGAAAAATCCTAATCATCATGGAAATACAAACTATTGTAAAAAATGTGTTTTGAGTTTTTTTCTGCAACATACCTTTTTGCTATAAACAAAAATTTTAGCAAAAGTTACTAAAATGCTATTTTCATATATTTGGCCAGAATTCTACTCATAGAAATGTGGTATAGAGAAAAGACGTTAGATTAAAATACCTACATTACCAATACTCACCATAATAGAAAGTACAAATAAGACTAATATTAATTACATGTAATCTCCATGTGATACAAATACAGAAGCTGCTGAAAATGAGGCAGCTCAACATGTGGTTACAGAAAAATATTACACATTTTTCACTCAGTGAAAAAAGTATAAAATATGTATCGTATCTCAAAATACAGTTAAGAGAAAAATTCTCAAAATGTCACATAAAAATAATACAATGGGTATACGTATAGTATTCCATTTTTTTATTTTTGAAATAAAAAGATTTACCATATTTGTGCACATGAATGCTATATTTAAGCATATCGGAATGTATATAAATGTCCTAGAGAAGACACAGAATAAAGATTAAGACAGACTTAAAATAATGCTTTTTTTAACTCAAACTTTTTATAACTGGCATGCTATACTTTTTAGAATCTGGAAAAAAATACAATTTTTATAAAAAATACAATTATCTTTCAAGTCTATTCTATAATGTGCCTTCTACCATGAAACCTGACAGCAAAAAAAACAAAGAGAAAGGGAACAAAAGGTTTTTTAATGATTCTCTACTTAAAAACATAAACCCTAAAAGTCTGCCTTCCTTTCTTTCCTTCAGCAAATGTTCTACAAATAACCTGTCTACTCCTCATCTATGCATTCTAAAAGAAAACCATCTTGTTCATTTATCCTACCCATATACATAAACGCTTGCATCAAAATGCTACGAAGTTTCCTAAATACAACCAAACACTTCAAAGGATGGGATTGCAGGGTCACAAGTCTGGAGACCATACTGCTTTTGTCAGACTTAACCTGTGTTCAGCCTACATTAACCGACAGATTTAATCTTACTGAAAGACCGTAAGAGAGTTACTATAAGGACTGAGTATTCAGAGTTACACCTTAGGTCAACTGGCATAACACACTTTTTTTAAGAAAACATGCTGCATCTCACTTTAGTGATGGTATCTGGGGTCTTAAATGCTAGAAAGTAGTCATCTAAGTAGAATCAATTGGTCCCAACACACCTAGCACAGAGGAGAATGACAAACATTAAAGACATAAGGAAAATAAGAGACTAAGAAATAGAGAGGGCCACATAATCCAGAGACTACATCACCATGAGACCAGAAGAACTAGAGGGTGCCTGGCCATGACCAATGATTGCCCTGACAGAAAATACAGCAGAGTCCCTGACATAGCAGGAGAAAAATGGGTGTGTAGAACATGAACTGTATTAAAAACAGCAGACCTGATGGTCCAACAGACTGGAAGGTCCCCAAAGACGTAGCTCCTGGACCCTCTATTAGCCCTGAACTGAAACCATTCCTGATGCCAATTCTTCAGACAAAGATTGAAACAGACTATAAGACATAAAATGCTACCAGCAAAGGGTGTACATCTTGGCTTAAGCAGATATTGAGGCTAACTGGGCATCTCCTGCCCATGAGTGAGATGAGACAGTGAAGGGTGACTGGAGCTGATTGAATGGACACAGGAAATTACAGGGTGGAAAGGAGGAATGCACTGTCACAGAGTGGGGGAGCACCTAGAGGTACACAGCAGTGTATGCATAAGTTTTTATACGACAACTTGACTTGAATTATAAACTTTCACTTAAAGCAGAATAAAATTTATATAGTTTTTTAATTTTCTGTATTCCACTTTGATGAATGGCATCTGGTGTCTTAAAAGCTAGCAAGTGGACATCTAAGAAACATCAACTGGTCCCAAGCAACATGGAACAGATGAGAATAAAAGATTCAAAGACAAAATAAAAATATAAGCCTGAAACACAGAATGGGTCACATAATCCAGAGACCATATGTCAGCATGAGACCAGAAGAACTAGATGGTGCCCGGCTACCACCAAACACTCTTGACAAGCAACACAACAAAGAGTCCCTGATGTTGCAAGAGAAAAGGGGGGTGCAGAACACGAATTCTATTAAAAACACCATTGAATGGATATGAGAACTACGGGACAGAAAGGAAGAGTGTGTTGTCACAGGACAAGGAGAGCAGCTAGTTGCAGAGCGGTAAGTGTGCAGGGTTTTATGTGGCAAATTGACTTTGATTGTAAACTTTCACATAAAATACAATAAAATACTTTAAAAAAAAAGACTTCATAGTCTGACAGAGTAGAAGGCCCCCAGGAGACATGGTCCACAGACTCAGGACTCAGAAAAACAAGGTAACTTAGAAAACAAATGGAAGATGTAGGCTGAAATCAGTTTAAATGAAAATCTAGAGAGAAGAGTAAACTACAATCACATATATAAATACCACTAAGTAACCAATTACTTCACAGTAAGACAGGTAGAAGACACTTGCATCTGACAGCAGAATATTACACGAGAAAAAAAGTTAATCAAAGCAACAGAGGAACACTTTTAAAAAAATGTGTTTTCAATTAAAAGAATCAATCTGTTTGCTCATAGACAATTAAAAAGACCCTTAAAAAAGTGTTATGAAAAACAAAGACCAAGAAATGGCTCTACATGATTAGATACACGCTTGACAAAAAAAGAAATTTCAAGAGAAGAATACAAAGACAGTTAAGGTCAGGGAACAGCCATAAAAAGGGACAATTTAAAAAATGAGAAATTGGGTATGGAACAGAGAGGAATAGTGTGCTGTCACTGGGCAGGGAGAGCAGTGGAATCTGCATATAGGTGGGCATGTAAATTTACATGGGAATGTATATTTCACTCAGTCATAATAAAAAAAAAGAGAAACTGGAAACTACTGCTAGTTCAGAGTATAGTATGATTACATTTTCTTTACTATTAATCTAATATTTTTAGATGAATTCTCTCTTTTCATCCTCTATTGATTGCTTTAAAATGTGACACGCTTTAACTGCTTTCTTTTTGGGCCATGAATTCCTTGTGTAATTCTCTTCCCCCTGGCTTTGTTGTTGTTGTTAGGTGCCATCAGGTTGGTTCTGATGCACAGCAACTTTATGTGTAACAGAACAAAATACCATCCAGTTATGTGCCATCATCACAACTGTTGCAGCCACTGTGTCAGTCCATCTCATTGAGGGTTTTTTCTCCTTTCTCACTGACACTCTACTTCACCAGGCATGATGCCCTTCTCCAGGGACTAGTCCCTCCTGACAGCATGTCCTAGTAAGTCTCACCATCCTCACGTTTAAGGACCACTCTGGCTGCAGTTCTAAGACAGATTTCTTCATTCTTCTGGCAGACTTCGATATATTCACTATTTTTCACTAACACCATAATTCAAAGGTACCAATTTTTCTTCAGTCTTCTTTATTCACTGGCTAGCTTTCACATGCATAATGAGGCCAATGAAAATACCATACCTTGTGTCAAGCACACTTCAATTCTCAAAATGACATGTTTCCTTTTTAACATTTGTAATAGGTCTTTGCAGCAGATGGCAGCAGATCTGCACAATGCAATATGCTGTTACATCTTTTGACTGTTACTTCCACAGGTTGATTATGCATCCATGTAAAAGGAAATCCTTAACAACTTCAATCTTTTCTCCATTTATCATGATGTTGACTACTGTGAGGATTTTTGTTCTATGTTGATGCAGGATACACACTGAAAGCTGTTGTCTTTGATCTTCATCAGTAAGTGCTTCAGGTCCTCTATCTGCATATTCTAGGTTGTTAATGAGTCTTCCTCTAATCCTGATGCTGCTTTGTTCTTTACACGGTCAACTCCCCAGATTATTAGCATACAGACTGAATAAATATGGAGAAAAGACACAACTCTAACAAACACCTTCCCTAATTTTAAATCACGCAGCTCCCCTTATTCTCTTGGTCTCTCTGCAAATTCTGCATGAACCCAGTTAAGTGTTCTGGAATTTCCATTCTTTAAAATGGTATACATAATTCACTATAATCCATACAGTCGAATGCCTTTACATAGTCAAATAAAACACAGGTAAACATCTTTCTGGTATTCTCTGCTTCCAGCCAGGATCCATTTGGCATCATGTTTTCTTCGGAATCCAGCTGGAATTTCTGGCAGTTCCTTGTCAATAAACTGCTGCAACCATTTATGAATGACTTTCAGAAAAATTTTACTTGCATATTATACTGTTTAATAATTTCTGCATTCTATTAGATCACCCTTCTTTGAAAAGGGCACACATACAGATTTCCTCCAGTAAACTGGCCAGGTAGCTATCTTCCAAATTTCCTGGTATAAAACAAATGAGCACTTTCAGTGCTGCATCTGTGTGTTGGCAAATCTAAATTGGTATTAAACTGGATTTTTTTAAGGCACTTGGCTTGGCTGGCTTTATACTTGGAAGAGGTAGGGAGGCACTATGGGCTTTAGGCTTTAGGAAAGAAGGAAAAAAAGCAAAGAAAACAAATATACAAAAGCAGACAGAGAGCAAAAGTCAGATTGAAAGGGAATAACCAGTTAAAATGGTCAACCAAAAAATATCTAGCAGATTCAAGAGACTAGAATTCAGAGCTTCCATGAGGAAGTAGTAAAGAGAGGACAATAGCCTTATCTGTGTCCTAAATATGGTTACCATCAGAAAAGAAGTAGTGAAAGGTACAAAGTCAGATGATATACCTTTAAATGCTAAAAGCACAGTCTCAAGTTTCTTAAAAAAAAAAAAAAATTTTTAGATATTTACCCGACAGAGAACTGGCCAGGCTTCCTCTCCGTAACTTACAGTCATCCTGACTAAGCTGTCGTTGGAGTTTAGCTTTTCCAGTGGATGAAAATATGTCAGGATTACTGAGCTTCCTGAAGAGCAGGGGACTAAGTCCAATTACCACATCCTTCAAAGAGAAAACAGTAAAACACATATCTTTAATACCTTTTCTAAAGTACAAGAACTCTGTATTAAAACCTTTCAGGATCCACAGACTATACAGTTGCACACCCACTTTTTCTGGCTCTCAAGTTTCTTGGAAGTCTACTTTTCTGGCTGAAAGTATGTGCTGCCTTCTGATACAGACTTTCATGCAACAGTGAAAGGTGAAAGAAATGCTTGTGGGAGGAAAGTAGTTGGGTTATCAGCCTTAAATGTTAGGTAGTGCATCCAAGAATTATGACTGGGTAAAACATTCGTCTCTTTCAGCTTTTGTACCTAGATAAGCCTTCTAAGTATATTTATGGCTTCCTGTGTAATATCTGGAGCCCAAGAGGCACAGTGGTTAAGAGGTCAGCAGCTAGTCAAAAAGCTGGCAGTTTGAATCCACTGGCAACTCCTTGGAAATCTTTGATAAGCAGCAGCTCTACTCTCTTCTACAGGGTTAGCGTGAGTCAGAATCAACTTAATGGCAATGGGATTGAGTTTTTTCATTTCTGATATCCAAACAAATTTGCTTACAGGTTCAAATGAATAATTAGCCCTTCTTTTTTGACTAGGTGAGATCAAATCAGTTTCTACTAACTGGAGTCACATGGTTCTTAAGCACAATAAGAAGTTAAAAGGGGAAGATGTTTAGGATGACTTCCAGATTTCTAGCTTGGGTAAACCAAAAAACCAAACCCACTGCCATCAAGTCCTGTCTGACTCATAAAAAACGCAGAGAAAATAGAAACAAGTTTACAAGTAAAACACTGCTATGGCAACACAAGCACACATCATTTCACTGCACTTTGCTTTATTGTGCTTTGAAGTTGTTTTTTGTTTTGTTTTTTTTAATTGAAGGTTTGTGGCAACCCTGGGTCAAGCAAGTCTATCAGCACCATTTTTCCAACAGCACATGCTCACTTCACATTTCTGTGTCACATTTTGGTAATTTTTGTGATTATCTCATCTTTTCATTATTATTATATCTGTTATGGTGATGAGAAACACTGGTGGCATTGTGGTTAAGTGCTATGGCTGCCAACCAAAAGGTAAGCAGTTCGAACCTACCAGGCACTTCTTGGAAACAATGGGGCAATTCTACTCTGTCCTCTAGGCTATGAGTCGGAATCAACTCTCAATGGCAACTTTTTTTTTTGTTTTTTTTTGTTGTTGTTATGGTGATCTGTGATTCCATTGATCTTCAATGTTACTACTTTACTTGTTTTAGGGTAGTACAAACCTCACCAATATAACATGGTGAACTTAACTAATAAATGTGTATGTTCTGACTGTTCCACAGATCAGCTATTCTCCATCTGTCTCCCTCTCCTTGGGTCTCTCTATTCCCAATAATATTGAAATTAGTCCAGTTAATAACCCTACAAGTATCCAAGTTAAAGGAAGAGCCGCAAGTCTCGCACTTTCAATCAAAAGCTAGAAAAAATTAAGCCCAGTGAGGAAGGCATATTGAAAGCTGAGAAATGCTGAATGCTAGGCCTCTTATGCCAGAGAGCCAAGTTGTGAATGCAAAGGAAAAGTTATTGACAGAAATTAAAAACACTACTCCAGTGAACACACAAATGATAAAAAAGGAAAATAGTCTTACTGATGGTATAGAGTAAATACTAGTGGTCTGGATTGAATACAAAATGTCAGAGTATTCTCTTCAGCCAAAAGCCAATGCAGGGCAAGGCCCCAACTCTCTTCAGTTCTGTGAAGGCTTACACACGTGAGGAAGCTACAGTAGTCTGAAGCTAGAAGAGGGTGGTTCCTGAGCAAAGAGGCCATCTCCATAACATAAAAGTGCAAGATGAAGCAGCAAGTGCTGAAGTGGAAACCTCATCAAATTACCCAGGAAATCTAGCTAAGATAATTGATGAAGATGTGACTACACTAAACAACAGACTTTCTATGTAGACAAAACAGCCTTATACTGGAAGACAATGCCATCTACAACTTTCATAACTAGAAAGGCAAAGTCAATGCTGGCTTCAAAAAAAAGCCTGACTCTTTTTGTTAGGGGCTAATCCAGATAGACTTTAAATTGAAGTCCATGCTTATTTTAGCATTGTGAAAGTCCTTGAGCCCTTAAGAATTAGGCTAAATCTATGCTGCCTGTACTCTATAATAGAACATCAAAGCCTGCTGATGACAGCACATCTGTTTATAACATGGTTTACTGAATATTTTAAGTCCATTCTTGAGAACAACTGTTTGAGGGGAAAAAAATTCCTTTCAAAATTTTACTGCTCATTGACAATGCAACTGGTCACTTAAGAGCACTGATGGAAAAGGACAAGGAGATTAATGTTTTTTCACACCTGCTAACACAAAATGGAAATCCCGGTGGTGTAGCAGTTAAGTGCTATGTCTGCTAACCAAAAAGTCAGCAGTTCAAATCTGCCAGGTGCTTCCTGGAACTTTATGGAGCAGTTCTACTCTGCCCTATAGGATCACTATGAGTCAGAATCAACTTGATGGCAGCGGGTTTGTAACACAACATCCATTCTGCAGTCCCTGGATCAAGGAGTAATTTCAACTTTCAAATCTTACTATTTAAGAAATACATTTTTTAAGGCTACAACTTCCATAGATAGCAATTCCTCTGGTGGGATCTGGGTAAAGTAAATTGAAAACCTTTCGGAAAGGAAGTCATCATTCTAAATGTCATTAGGAACATTTGTGAATCATGGAAGGAGGTCAAAATACCAACATTAACAGAAATTTGGAAGACGTTGATTCCAACCATCGCTGATGACTTTGAAGGGTTCCATCTTTCAGTGGAAAAAGTAACTGCAGATGTGGTAGAAACAGCAAGAAAACTAGAAGTGGAGCCTAAAGACATGACTGAACTGTTGCAATCTCATGATGAAACTTTAACAGATGAGGAGTTGCCTCTAATAGACAAAATAGTTTCTTGGGATGGAATCTACTCTTGGTGAAGATGCTATGAATATTGTTGAAATGACAACAAAAGATTCAGAATATTGCATAAACTTAATTGATCAGCAACTGGCAAGGTTTGAGAGGACTGACTCCAATTTTGACAGAAGTTTTAATGCTGGTAAAATGCTATCAAATACCACCACATGCTAAACAGAAATATTCCGTGAAAGCAAGAATCAGCCCCTGTGGCAAACTTCACTGGTGTCTTATTTTAAGGAAATGTCACAGTCACCCTAGCCTTCAGCAACCACCACAATGATCAGTCAGCAGCCATCGATAAATATCTAGGCAAGATTCTCCACCAGCAAGAAGATGATGACTCATGGAAGGCTCAAAAGACGTTAGTACTTCTTAGCAATAAAGTATTATTTAATTACGTACATTGTTTTTTTCAGGTATAATGTTATTGCACAAGTAACAGACTATCAAACCACGTCAAACCTATTGCTGTCAAATCGATTCCAACTCATAGTAACCCTAGAGGGCAGAGCTGAGCTTCCCCATAGAAGCAACTGGTAGATTTCAACTACCAATCTTTGGGTTAGCAGCCAAGCTCTTAACCACTGAGCCAACAAAGCTTCTAAAAAACTACAATATAGTGCACACTTAACTACTACAGGCACTGGGAAACCAAAAAATTTGTGTGACTTGCTTTAGTGAATACTCACTTTATTGTGGTGATCTGGAACAGAGCCTGCAGTATCTCCAAGGTACTGACTGTAGTGCATACATACAAAAACTCCAATAGCTTTACAACCGCTATTACAAGAAATAGAAATGTTTAGCCTGAAAGAGAGAAAACTAGGGAGCCACCACTGATGGGTCAGCGCTAAAATTCTCATCATTCACAAGGGAGACTTGGTTTTGATTTCTGGCAAATACACCTCAAACACCGCTACATATGTGTCAGTGGACTCATGTCTGTTGCTATCACATTGAACAAGTTTCAACAGAGCTTCCAGATGAAAAATGGCTTGGAAGCAAGGCCTAGCAACCTGTTCCAAAACTCAACCAATGAAAACCCTGTGGATCACGACAAACCAATCTGCAATCAATCACAGCACTGGTGCAGGAACCAGGAAGTATTTCATTCCATTTTGTGTGAGGTTGCCAAGAATCAGAGGCCATCTTGACAGTAGCTAGCAACAACTACAGAAGCCAAAATTAGAACTATTAGATGAAAATTAAAAGAGAGGTGGGTTCAGATACAAGGAAAACTGCCTAATAACTGTCAAGGTTAGCTACACAGCCTGATCGCTGCCACTGGAGAAGAATAGTTACAGATACTAGTTTATTCCTAGCAGTTTTGGGATGCAAATACAGCAGTTCTTTCCTGACAGCTGTGATGCAGATATAACCATTTTTCTGGTAGTTGAGACATAGCCACACTTGCAGCCACCTGCAAAGGATGACCTAGAAATAACCTAACCTTTATTTCCATCCTATCTCCATATCATTATCATACTCTTTGGGAGGGGACCCATCATGCAATTGCTGACATATGAGCTAAAGCTCTGTCATCACCAGGAACCAGCAACCATGTCATTACTCCCCTCCCTTACCGGTTGTGTAAAAGCGCTCCTAAACCTGTACAGGACCTGTCTTTTTCCACTTACGGATGCTGAACCATTCCCTCTTTGGAACTACTTTCCTTTAATAAACTTTTCCGTCATTTGCTATCAAAAAGGATGCACCCTCATATGCTCTGGGGGAGGGGGAGTCCAGTTCGCCACCCATCAGGAGGCGAAACTTGCTAGCTCGATCTCCAGAACTCAAATGAGCTCATTCAGGGTCTATCAGTTACCTCACCTCGACATTTTGGTGCTGAGACCTGGGAGCTAGTTTGTCTCTGGTATGACTTTCCTCTTCTTTCTGCTGGTGAGTGATGGGGACCCCCGGAGAGAATCTGCCCTTATCACATGTGAGGACCCTTCTCCATGTAAGGACATTTCTGCAGGCCACTGTCTATGTAGCCCTTGTCCGAGCCAAAGATGAGGTTTGGCACTGCCTCTTTGTAGGGCCACTCCAACAGCTACCTACCTGTTTCACCTCTGGTAATCAGACCAAGTCCCAAACTGGGTCCCTGACTGATTGAGCTTTCTCATCAAACATCTCCTCTCATGCCCCTTGGGCCCACCTTTCCCTTTTAATTATGCCCTCCAAAATTTTAATCTCCTGGGAAACTTTTTACAGCAGGTCAAAGGGCCCTCTTTGCAAGGGTGTAGCTTCCCTTTAAGTTCTGGCTCTACTGCCCCTTCTGTGGAAAAACTTTAAGGTGGCTGAATGGATGCTCCTAAGAAACTTGTGTATTGGGATGCCAAAAAGAGAGAAATACGGACAAAACACTACCTGGTCTCAGGAGTGACCTACAGGGGAGGGAAGATCTAACTGGTCCAGCCTTGCAGACTGTTTTTAGGGGACAGGTCTCCATGAGATACATCCGGGGAGGAAGACAGCGAGACTCCTTCCCCCAGGGAAGACTTGGAGGAGGGTGGAAGGACATCTCCCCCTACTCCTCTTAATTCTAGTTTGATGATGGCTGGGACACTGGCCTCCCAAGCCCAATTCCCCTTGTCAGGTCCTCCCTGTGGAACAGGGCCCACTAAGTCCTAATACATCTCATTATTTCCCTTAACAAAAACTGGAGCAATCCTAACATAACCACAGACTCCACAGCCAACAAGGTCTCCCCGAGCAACTCTGTCGCGTGCCCAACAAGGACCTTGAGGTTCTTCAGAGACCTCCAGTAACAGTTTGGTGACCAGGAAGGGACTCCCAAAATCAGCTGGGAGCTCCAAATCCCAATAGATAAAGACAGACAAACCACCTCACCAACATGACAAGTGGCCCCTGGAACAATTCCGACTCCATGCCTTCTCCTGAGGTAAGTGGCTACTCCAGCGTCTGGACAAGTAAAGGAATGAAGAAATCTTTCTTCTTTGCTTCTTCAACTTGCCTCTCCTTCCTCCATAGTGCAACTACTCACCCTTTCCTCTCGTGTTTTGTCTTCTCTATTTTTCAAACAGGGAGCTGGGGACTTATCAACCTCAGTTGTGTCGGCCTGCCTTGTCTTTTACTTTGCTGAAATTTGGTTTGTATAGAGGGGACCAGGCCCAGACACCTATTTTGTAATAAGTCCTAGTGAAAAGTCACATAACACCTAGACATTTGGTAATAGGAAGAAATGCCCATAAGGCCTTTTGTAGGGTCAGATCCCCTCCTCCAACTCTGTTGTTTACAATCATTACCTGAATCTGCTAGTTACCTCAATCTGCTGATTCTAGTCTTCTTGGACCATTCTTATTTTTACAAATTTCTTATGGCACCAGTACCACTCTTAACAGGGTCTGCAGCCCCATATCTATCTTCCCCTGTCTTTGCTTTCCACACTGGCCTTCTGTCTGGCAATGTGTTTTTCAACCCTTCATTATTTTTGTGAAGTTTGTGTTCAGTTGTGGGGACCTCCAGTTTGTAATTTTTTTCTAAAAAGTGTCTGAGAGATTAAGTTATTCTTGTAGGCTATTTGTTGTGTGTTGTGTAAAACTCAGCTGCAAAAAAATTTTCCAACCCTGCCAAGGTCAGTTGAACCAAGACATTGTAATTTCCAAAGCTATATGATAGAAACTTTGAGTTAAAATTAGACTGTGAAAAATATGAGACATAGTAAAAATTAAACAAAAACCTAAAATGTTTAAACAAACTTTATTTCAATCACAAGCTTAAAAATAATTTCCAGGACCTTTTAGGTAACTTACTGATAATAAATTCAGCAAACAGATATGTATCACAGTTTAAATGCATATATGTTTGCTTTTCAAGCAACAAGAGAAAATATATATAAGTCTTAATGAGCGAGTTCGTTTTTGCTGTTTAAAGAGATATACTGCAGAGGTTTGCTGAAAAATGTTTATTTGATATGGTTAAAAGTTTTGTCTGTCAAAATTTTAATGGTTCAATTTATAAGATTCTTAAGAGAATCAATTGGGAAATTGAGAGAAAGAATTGGGTGTTTTTGCTGTTAAAGTAACAAACTTTTCTCTGATTTCTGAGTAAACAGTTAATTTATTTCTTGTGTTACCTCCCTCGAAGCCAAAGGTTTGATCTCTCATTAGAATCAGATTCCTGAGTCAGAAAATCAAACCATAGCACTTCGTAAAGGAGAAAAACTAAGGTTTTCTTACTCTAAGATCTTTAGTTAAATAATGTTAATACTGTTTCTTGTTAACGGGTAACAAACTGCAAGCAACTCTGAAACTTCATGGACAGTCATGAATATCCTTTTCTAAAGGAAAAGGTGAAAGGAGTCTTATTAAATAAATTATATGGCACGGAAGCACCCAATTCTCACTGGGTTAAAATTTAATTTATATTGGCTATTTCCCTTATGCTTTTGCCTAATATTATTTAACAAATGCATAATATTAAGTCATAATTTTATTATTATTTCTTAACTGCTAAATGGAGAAGCCCTGGTGACATAGCAGTTAGGTGCTGTATTTGCTAACCAAAGGGTCTGTGGTTCAGATTCACCAAGCACTCTTGGGAGCTCTGTGGAGCTGTTCCACTCTGCCCTATGTGGTTGCTATGATTCGGAATTAACTCCACAACACTTGATTTGGTTTGGTTTAAACTGCTAACTTGACTAAAGCTTTATTATTATTATTTTAATCTAACACCATCAAAGCCAATGTTTTTGACTGGAAAATTCAAATTATTTACTTACAAATTTATTTTTTATTACCACATAGGTATTTGAGGACTTACTAATCTTGCATATCCTGACTACGTGGTATTACACCTCAAGATGATTCTGTATGGTACCTGAAGTTCTTTAAAAATATGGGCAATGATTATATTTAGAAATATTATTTTCTGAAGTTTTCTAACAGACTGGATTTTATTTGACCTTTACATTTTGCTTAAGTTTTTGTCATCTACAGGTTTGTTTGGGTTTTTTTTGTTGTTGTTGTTTATTTTCTGAAAACATTTGACCAGAATATCTCAACAAAGGTACTAGACTGGAGAAAAGGACTATGACTCCAGATATCCAAAACTCTCATGCAGAAACTGATGGCTTCACAGACTACAGCTGATCCAAAATGATGTGGAACAAAAAATATCTACATAAGGCTGAGTATATGAAAACATACTATGGGCTTTACATGAGAACACTGCTGATGTTTTAAGACTCTGCTTTCTAGACACAAGGATTTCTTTTACTTGCCTAATTGCAGTGGTTAGAAACTCCAGTAGAATGTTGAGTAAGAGTGATAAAAGTAAACATTACATCTTATCCCTGACTTTAGAGGGAATGAATTATACCTTTCACCACTAACCATGATGTTAGCTGTGGAGTTTTCATGAGTTTTTCACAGATACATTCTATAAGATTGAGGACATTCTCTATTACTAGTGTACTTTTTTTAAATC
Source organism: Heterohyrax brucei (assembly GCA_028571685.1). Lineage (NCBI taxonomy): Eukaryota > Metazoa > Chordata > Mammalia > Hyracoidea > Procaviidae > Heterohyrax > Heterohyrax brucei. The sequence continues at coordinate 78,242,331 of CM053140.1, read as the reverse complement.
ATGAATTGATGTTGGAGTCTGTCAAATGTGTTTTGTCAAGTGATATGATATTTTTTTTCTTCTCTAGCCTTTGATATAAGGGCTATTCTAATGATTTTCAAATACTGACTATACTTTTTGTACGCAGAATAAATCCCAGTTGGTCATGATATACTATACTTTATAACTAAAAATATACTGGTGGCAATTTGATTAATGATTTTCAAATATGGACTATATTTTTTGTATGCAGAATAAATCCCAGTTGGTCATGATATACTATACTTTATGATTCAAAATATATCGGCACCAATTTTAAAAAGTGAAAAGGGAAAGCCATTATGGCCATATATTTTATACCCAGTCCACATCAGACATAAGACAAAAATTACAAAGCTTAAGACAAAACCTCAGACCCCACTCTCCCAATTGGTAGAGGAGACTCTTAAGGTATTTAATCAGAGATCTGGTTGCAAAGGGAAAAAAAAAGATGAAGGTCCCATTGCTGGCTGTAACTCTGAGGCCCACCTCAAGGTAACCCAGTTGGCCCCAGAGGAGGTCAACACTTGGATAAACTCACTAGCCAACAAATATGGATCCTGGTTATTACAGGTACTGTTGAAAATGAGGCCACTCTAAGATGGAGTGTCCTGAATGCCCTACAACAGGATGTTCAGTCAACTTCCCCAACAAAAAGGCCCAGATGTACAGGCCCTCCTGGACTCTCTCAGAAGAGGAGTCTAAGAAACTGACCTCTGACAGGGTCCCCAAGGCCTGTCTGCCTCCTGGCCACACATCAGAGAGCTAAGGGTTACACTCAACATGGAAAGTAAGGAAACTAAATTTGTCTTAGACACAACAGCCACCTTCTTCACATTAAATTACCCAACAGAGCCACTCTCCAAAAAATTGGTTTGGGTTAGAAATCCAAGGTGAAAGAATTTACTCTTATATCTGATGGAGTCACAACTGGTGAGACATTCCTTTCTATATATCCCTTCCTGTCCTGTTGTATCGCTGGGACAAAGATTATTAAGTAAACTGGGAACATATATTTAAAAACTCAACTAAATATAAAAAATGAGGACTAAGAACTACTTATATTGTTGGTTGATATACTAAAAGAACCAGAAGGACATATACCAAAAGAAATCCTCAGTAAGTTACATAAAAAGTTTAAGATTTGAGACAAGTAGTATTAACTATGTCCTGGGACACCAAGGTAAGTCCCTGAACAATTGTGTAAACTTCCTCAAAGTTGTTTTTCAGATGGAACCAACACCGGGAACATGTGCAGAAAGTCTCCCTTCCACCGCTATGTGTCCTTCCAATGGGGGCACCAGAGAACTACAATCAGTACCAGGGAATCGAACCAAGGGACAAGCAGCAGTGATCCAAAAAGGAAATACTTAAGATCCCCATCCTAATTTGTCCCCAGATTATACCCTGGGTACAGACTGGCTATAAAACCCAGCTGGCTAATGTCACCATTACTGCCCCTAGTGGTTACCTTACTCATCTTTCAGGTCATCCTTACCTTTTGAGCACCTCATTCTTAATATCTTAATATGCTTTATTTCTGCCAGACTACAAGAGCAAGTTAGACTCAGAGTCCTGTAACAATGCCAGCCTATACCCACCAGACAGGCGGGAGATCAGACAACTCAATGCTTCCCACACAGGGCACTGGAGAAATACGGGTCTGACATGTAGATAGGACTATGCCCACAAACAGCAGGAAACAGCCAAAGAGAAGCCCACTTCTCACATTCCCTTCAAGATTTCAGGCTCATGTCTCCTCACAGTGGAAACCCCCAAGTTAGTGACAGAGCCTGATCACTGCCACTGGAGAAGAATAGTTACAGATACTAGTTTGTTCCTAGTAGTTTTGGGATGCAAATATAGCAGTTCTTTCCTGACAGCTGTGATGCAGATATAACCATTTTCCTGGCAGTTGAGACACAGCCACACCTGCAGCCACCTGCAAAGGATGACCTAGAAACAACCTAACCCTTATTTCCATCCTATCTCCATATCATTATCATACTCTTTGGGAGCAGACCCATCATGCAATTGCTGACATACGACCCAAAATTTGACCCTGGAACTACATCGTTACTGGGAACCAGGAACCACACCATTACCCCCCTCCCTTACCAGTGGGTAAAAGGGTCCCTAAACCTGTACCGGGCCTGTCTTTTTCCACTTATGAAGCCTGATCCATTCCTTCTTTAGAACTACTTTTTCTTAATAAACTTTTCTGTCATTTGCTACCAAAAAAGGTGCATCCGCATGTGCTTTGAGGGTGACTTTCAGTCACCATCTGTCAGGTGACTGAACTTGTTAGCTCAATCTCTGGAACCTGAATCAGGTCACTCAGGGTCTAAATCAGTTACCTGACCTCAACAATAACCAGATGGTCTAACAGTGAATGCACCACTTCACCAGGGAATGCACTTTACCACCAGAAATGTTAGAAATATTAAAATCACTAAAAAAGACAGAAGACACAAATGACTAAAATCAAAATGAAAATGATTACATAATAAATGAACTTACAAAAATTAGGGTTATAACACTGTATCCCCCCCAAAATGTGCATAGTAATTTGGCTGGGCCAGTGATTCCCAGTGTTGTGTGATTGCCCTCCATTCTGTGATTTTCTGATGCTGTAAATCCTTCTCTGCCTGTGGTTAACAGACTAGATTTATGTTAAAGAGGATTAGGGTGGAACTGTAAAACCCCTTCCAAAGATCACCTCCCTGCTCCAATGAAAAGAGTTTCCCTCAAGTGTGGTTTGCACCACCTTTTATTCTACAAGAAATAAAAGGAAAGGAGAGCAAATGCCAACAAGAAAGCAGCACCAGAATAGAACATGTCTTTCAGACCTGAGTTGCTTGTGCCACAGTGCTCCCTGGCCAAGGATGCGACACAAGAACCTTCCTCCACAGTCAACAAAGAGGGGAAGCCTTTCGCTGGAACAGATACTCTGAATTTGGACCTGTAGCCTACCGGACTACATAAGACTCCTTTTCTTTGCTAAACACCTTGTGGTGTTTCTGTCAGAGCAGTACCAGGTGACTAAGACATACAAGAATATTGAAAAATTGTATGTCAACCAGCAAATAATTTAAATGAAATGGATGAATTTCCAAAAATATACAAATTACCAAAACTGATTCAAGACAATATAGAAAATTTCAACAGACCTGTAACAATAGGGTGAATCAGTAATCAAAAACTTCCCAATAAAGAAAAACTTAGGACCAGATGGCTTCACTGGTCAATTTTACCAAGTAGTTAGAGAGAATTATCATTAGTCCTACTCATATTCTTTCAAAAAATGGAAGACAAGAGAATACTTCCTAAAACACTCTATAAGGCCACCATTACTCTAATTCCATAGACAGTCAAAGATGATACAAGAAAATTAAGAGACCAATACTCCTTATGAATATAGCGGCAAACTCCTCAACAAAATACTAGCAACCAAATTCAACAGCACATTAAAAGGATTGTAAACCAGTTGCAAAATGGCCCAGCCTCTTTGAAAAGCCATCTGGCGTTTCCTTGAAAAAAATGGATATTGATATACCCAGTCATTCCACTACTTGGAATATATCCTACAGAATCAAGGCCTTTCACATCAACAGACACATTCACCAGAATGTTTATCGCAGCACAGTCCACGATAGCAAAAAGATGGAATCAACCCAGGTGCCCAACAACAGAAGAATGGATAGGTAAACTATGGTACATATGCTCAATGGAGCACTACACAATGCTAAAGAATAACGATGATTCCAGGAAACACCTCAAACCTGGTTTCAACTGGAAGACATTATGTTGAGTGAAAGTAGTCAGTGACAAAGGGACAAATACTGTATGAGACCTCTACGATAAGATCTCAAAAACAGGCTTACGTATAGAAGAAAAGACTCTTTGACAGCTGCAAGGGAGAGGAGGGAGGGGGGAGGGGGGGAAGGTTTAGATTAGATAGTTGCTACAAATCTGTTTGGGAGAAACTGGTGACAGCACACATTAGAAACAAGAATAATATTAAGTGGCCTTCAGCATAACTTGAATACTCCTTCCATCTTAACCCAATATTGCAAGGATAGAGTAGCTAGAGCAGGGGGCAGGGGACCATGCTCTTAGGCGAAATCGAGGCCAATTGGCACAACTAGCACTTTGCTAGGACGGCACTCTGCACCCCATATTGGTGAGTGGCGTCTGGGGTCTTAAAAAGCTGCCAAACAGCCATCCGAGGACACAGCAAATGGTCCCAACTCAGCAGGAACGGATGCTCACTGAGGACCAAAACGATATGCAGTAAAGACACCCTAGAAGATAGAGAGACCCACATGAGTGGGTGCCTACATCAACTTGGGACTGGAAGAACCAGATGGTGCCCGGCCACCACCAGTGATAGCCGTGATGGAGCTCACTAGGTTGAGTCTCACTGGCAACACAAGAATAAAAATGGGTGCATCCTGAGATCTCCACTGAAAGACCTTAATTGAAGGTCCAGCGGTTTTGGGGTTCCCCTGAGAGCATGGCCCCTGGCCCTGATGCTGCCCTTGCCCATAAATCATAACAAAGGTCCACTCTTTGGACATGAGTGGATTGGACTTGGCAATGCAGAATGACCATATATTGGATGCACTTTATGGTTCTATACATCTATAGGATATCATCCTGCTGACCTCTGGCTGGAGGAAGGAGAGTGGGTGGAGAGAAGGGGAAAGAAGGCTGTTGGGAGGATGAGACATGTATGGAACGGAGAAGAATAATGTGCTGTCACCGGACAGGGACAGCAGTGGAAGCTGCACATAGGTGGGCATGTTAATTTATACGGGAATGTACATTTTCACTCAGTTATATTAAAAAAAAAGGGGGGGATTGTAAACCAGGACTAAGTGGATTTATCCCAAGACTTGGAATATATCCCAAATGTGGTTCAAAATTAAAAAATCAATCAATGTAACATAGTATACTGATAGAACAAAGGAAGGAAAAAAAAAACTTGAAAATCATCTCAACAGACACACAAAAAAGCACTTGACAAAATTCAACATTCTTTCATGGCAAAAACACTCAAAAACATAGGAATACACAACCACTTCCTCAAAATGATAAAAATGTCTTATAGGAAAAGAAACACAGCTAAGATCATACTCAGTGGTGAAATACAGAAATCTTTCCTCTTAAGATTAGGAACAAGACAAAGATGTCTGCTTTCACCAGTGCTATTCAATATTATACTGTAAGTTCTAGTCAGACCAATTAGGCAGGAAAAAGGCTAGATAAACAAAATGTGGTATACATACACACGTAATGTAATAAGTCAACTACAAAGTAAAATTTCTGATATATGCAACAACATGGATGAACCTTGAAAATGCTACGCTGAGTGAAATAAGTCAGGTACATATGGGCAAATTTTGTACTGTCCCACTTAATATGAAATATCTAGAAGACAGAAGATTTAACTATATAGATACTAAACTTTATTAGCAGTTATCAAGGACAGACTGGTGTGAAGGGAAAGGTGAACTCATTGTTTAGAGGACACCAGGTTTCTGTTAAGGGTGATGACTACATTTTAGAAACAGACAATGGTGATGGCCACTGAATTGCACATATGAAGACTGCTAAAATGAAAAATTTTTTGTCACATCTATATTGACTACGATAAAAGGAAAAAAGATAAAAACAAACATTTTATTGTGTAAAACACAAAGTTAAGGCAGAGAGAACTAAGGGAAAAACCCTATTGGTATCACTTTTTTTAAAATCTATTTCAGCAGTGGTTCTCAAAGTGTGGAACCCTGTGGGTACAGCATTTAAAAGTTCAGCAAATAACAAAAAGATCAGCAGAATGAATCCACCAGCCACTCCTTTGAAGCCCTATGGGGCATTTCTACAGGGTCACTATGAGTCAGAACTAACTTCACAGAAAAGGATTTGATTTCTTGGTGCTTTTGTTGTTTTTTGTTTCCTCCAAGTGCAGTCTCCAAGCCAGCAGCATCAGCTTCATCATCATTTAAAAATCTGTTAGAAATTCAAATTCTCAGAACCCCCACCAGACCTACTAAGTAAGAAACTCTGAATGGAAGGTTCATGCATCCATGTTTTAACTGCCCTCCAGATAAATCTGAATGTTCCCTGAATGCTAAAAACAACTGACCCAAAGAAGTTCACAGCTGTCCCATTCCCCCATTCTCACAGAGGAATAATACTCTTCGTCTCTGTAATAACACTCTTTCTGGGATGACTGAACCAGTCACAGGAGTTAGAAGTCAAAGGACAAGTGGAGACACACCCAAGAGGATAGAATAGGAAGTTCAAGAGGACTGTACCTCCACCAAAACAACAACTACTTGAAAAGAGCAGTTCAAATCAACTAGAAAGAGCATTGTGACCTCTAGACCTATCCTAACACTTACAGCAGGTTAAGTGATGTGATGAACAGGCTGCCATTCTTTCACAGGTGAGTGATGTGTGCCAACTGGCTACCATCTCCCATTCCTCAGCCCTACTACCATAGTAGGAATGGCTGCCACATTCCTAGAGATGTGGCTGGTATCAGGGACAGCGGAAATTATGTCCTCCAAGGATCTGAGGCCACACACAGTTTGCAGACTTGAATTGCTCTGGCAGTGCCATAAGGAACTGGTACATACAACTGCCACAATTTTGACCCTTTATCATCACTGTCTTCTCCCACAGGCAGCAACTTAAAAGGACCATCTGCTAGGGGTGTGTGTGTGTGTGTATTTAAGAGAATGACAGAAATCTGTCCAATCACTGGCTCACTACAAAGACAACAGAACTGAAACTTCAGTGACCACATACAAGTAGAACATACACTCTGTAAATATAGCTTCAATGAACCACTAAACAAAAAGATGCCTATAGCATTCAAGTAACAACAGCAATCCCTGAAGAGCAGGAGAATCAATTTCCATAGCTACCATACTATAATACACAGAATGTCTGGTTCTCAACAAAAAACTACAAAAGATACAAAGAAACAAGAAAGTACACAGGAACCCTAAAGGACAGAGTAGAACTGCCCCACAGAATTTCCAAGGAGCCTCTGGTGAATTCAACCTGCCAACACTCTGGTAAACAGCCATAACACATAGCCACTATACCACCAAAGTTTCCAGAATTACTATAAAATACATTAAATCAGTTTTCTTAAATATATTCAATGATTTAAAAGTAACTTTGGACAAAGAACTAAAGGAAGTTAGAGAAATAATATGTGAATAAGAATAATGATACAGAGAAATAGAAGAAGAAAACAAACTCAAGAACTCAAAACTACAATTTAACAGAAATTAAAAATTCACTAGAAGGATTCAACAACCAAGTACAGCAGGAAGAAGAAAGGATCCATGAACTCAAAGATAAAACCACTGAAAACACTGAGTCTGAAGAACAGAAATGAAGAAAAAAATTAAGAAAACTGATAGAGACTTAAAGACTGATGGGACATCATTAACAGTGTCAACAAATATATCTCATTAGTCCCAAAGAAAAGCAAAGAGAGGAAAAATTTTTTGAAGAAATAATGGTTGAAAACTTTCCATATCTGATAAATGACATGAATATACACATCCAAAAAACTCAACAAGTTCCAAGACAAATCAACTTAAAGAAACCAAACAGAAATCCATTATAGCCAACTATAGAAAACCAAACACAAAACAAAAATCATGAAGGCAACAAGAGAAACAAAGTGTTACATACAAGGAATCCTCGATGATATTAACAGCTGATTTGTCATCATAAACCACACAGACCAGAAGGCAGCAGAATGACATATTCAAGTGCTGTTGTTTTTAGTTGCTGTCAAATTGATTCCAGTTCATGGTAACCCTGCACGTTACACAGTAAAACAGCTCCATAGAGTTGTTTCCCTGATGGCATAGTGGTAAGCTCTCAGCTGCTAACTGAAAGATCAGCAGATGGAACCCACGAGCTGCTCCCTGGAGATGTGGCATTCTGCTTCTATGAAGATTTATAGCCTTGAAAAGCCTATGGAGCAGTTCTGCCCTGTCCTAAAAGGTTGCTGTGAATCAGAATGTGCTTAACGGCTATGAGGTTTAATCTCAACACAAACAGATCACCAAGCTGTCCCCTGTGGTACCAACACGTGGGTCTGAACCACCAACCTTCAGGTTAACAGCTGAGCACAAACTGTGCAACATCTGAAAAAAAAAGCTGTCAAACAGGAATTCTATATCCAGTAAAACTGCCCTTCAGAAATGAAGAAGAAAGTAAGGTATTACCATAGACACAAAAGAGGACGGAGTTTATCAGCAGTGAACCTGCCCTATAAGAAAAGTCAAAGGGAGTCCTTCAGGCAAAAATGAAAAGATATCATAGAGTAATTTGTAACCATAAGAAGAAATAAAGAACACTGGCAAACATAATTTACACAGGTAAATATAAAAGCCAATGTACTGTACTTTTGGTATGTAACTCACATACATAGTTTCAAAGAAAAATAAAACAATTATAAATCATTTTAATATAGACACAATGTAGAAGAAAAGACTCTGACAGCTGCAAGGGAGGGGAGGGAGGGTTTAGATTAGATAGTTGGTAGAAATTTGGTTGGGTGAAACCGGTGATAGCACACATTAGAAACAAGAACAATATTAAGTGGACTTCAGCATAACTTGAATACTCCTTCCATCTTAACCCAATATTGCAAGGACAGAGTAGCTGGGGCAGGGGGCGGGGGACCATGCTCTTAGGCGAAATCGAGGCCAACTGGCACAACTAGCATTTTGCTAAGAGAGCTCTCTGCACCCCACATTGGTGAGTGGCATCTGGGGTCTTCAAAGCTGTCAAGCTGCCATACGAGGACACAGCAAATGGTCCCAACTCAGCAGGAACGGATGCTCACCGAGGACCAAAATGACATGGGGTAAAGACAACCCAGAAGATAGAGACCCACCTGAGTGGGTGCCTACATAGACTTGGGACCAGAAAAAACAGATGGTGCCCGGCCACCACCAGTGATAGCCACGATGGAGCTCACTAAGTTGAGTCTCACTGGCAACACAAGAATAAAAAGGGGTGCACCCTAAGATCTCCACTAAAAGACTGCAACTGATGGCCCAGCAGCTTCAGGGTTCCCCTGGGAGCAATGGCCCTTGGCCCTGATGCTGCCCTTGCCCATAAATCATAACAAAGGTTCACTCTTCGGACATGAACGGATTGGACTTGGTGATGCAGAGTGACCATATATTGGATGCACTTGATAGTTATATGCATCTATAAGATATCATCCTGCTGACCTCTGGCTGGAGGAAGGAGAGTGGGTGGAGACAAGGGGAAAGCACACTGTTGGGAGGATGAGACATGTATGGAGGAGAGAGGAACAGTGTGCTGTCACCAGACAGGGAGAACAGTGGAAGCTGTATATAAGTGGGCATGTAAATTTATATGGGAAAGTGCATTTTCACTCAGTCATACTAAAAAAAATAGGTTTTGAAGTGAAAAGATATATATACAGACACACTGTACAAAAATGTAATTTATGACAGTAACAATATAAAAGAGGAAATACAAAAATGTATAGAAGCAAAGTGTATCTATGCCACTGTAACTAAATTGGTATTATTCAGACTAAGCTGTTTTAAGTTTAAGATGTTAACAGTAACCCCAAAGGTAACCACTAATAATAAAAATACAGAAAGGAAAGAAGAGAATCAATACAGTATGTCACAAAAATTCATCTAGATACAACAGCAGCAATGGATGAATGAGGAACAGTAAACATCTAAGACATACAAAAACAAATATTTGTTTATCAGTAACTACTTTAAATGTAAATGAATTGAACTCTACTAAAAGACAGAGATTGGCAAATTAGATAAAATGTACTGATCCATTTATACATCGTCTGAAAGAGATTCACTTTAGACACAAAGACACAATGAGGCTGAAAGCAACAGAATGGAAATAGATATTTCATGCAAAGAGAAAACAAGAGAGCTAGCATGTTTACCTAAGTACTGAATAAAATAGTCTTTAAATCAAAAACTTCTAAGAATCAAAGAAGGACATTTTATACTGATACAGATGTTAATACATTAAGAAGACATAACATTTACAAGCATACATACACCTAACAACAGAGCCCCAAAACACACAATGCAAGAACTGAAAGAACTGAAGAGAGAAACAGTTCCAAAATAATAGCTGAGGACTTCAATACCCCACTTCAATAAAAGATAAAACCACCAGACAGATCAGTAAGGAAGTAAAAGACTTGAAGAATACTGTAAACCAAACAGATATATACAAAACCCTCCACTGAGTTATAACAGAATACACATCCCTCAATTTCACAATACAGCATTCTTCAAGATAAACTATATGATTAGCCACAAAACAAGTCTTAATAAATTTGAAATACTGAAATAATACAAAGTATCTTTTCTGATCAAAATGGAATAAAACCAGATTCGACAACTGAAAAATTCATTAAATATTTGGAAATTAAACAACACATTCTTAACCGTTATGGATTAAAATGTACCCCCCAAAAACATACATTGGAATCTTAACCCCATACCTGTAGAGGAAACCCTCGTGGGTAGTGGTTACAACTGCTGACCAAAACGTTCGCCGTTCAAATCCACGAGACACTCCTTGGAAACCCTACGGGGCAGTTCTCTTCTGTCTTTTAGTGATGCTGTGAGTCAGAACTGACTTCACAGCAATGAGTATATCTGTAGATACAATCCTGTTTGAAAACAGGATTTTCTTTATTATGCTAATTAAATCTTACCTGTGCAGGAAAAAAACAAACAAACCTGCTGGCTATCAAGTCCTTTATAACTCATAGAGACTCTATTGGACAGAGTACAACTGCCCCAAAAGATTTCCAAAAAGTAGTTGGTGGATTCAAACTGCCAATCTTTTGGTTAACAGCCGAGTTCTTAACCACTATGTTACTAGGGCTCCACCTGAGTAGAGTAGGTTCTAAAGCTAACCACTTCTGAGTTCAAAAAACAGCATATAAAACAGAGGCAGGTACACACAAGGGAAGACAAAGGACATGTCAGGAGTATCTACACGAGAAATCAAGGAACATCCAGGAAGCTAACAAGGAAATAAGGAACTGACATGGCCAAGAGCCTGAATTGAGCTTTTCACCTCAAAGACTGTGAAAAAATAAGTGTTTGCTCTTAAAAGTCACCCACTGTGGTACTGTTACATACAGTACCATTAAGAGGACATCACAAAATACCTTGAGATGTATGAAAATTAAAGCATATTAAAATTTATGGGATGCAGTAATAAGAGGGAAATTTATAAACGTAAACACCTACATTAAAAAAGAAGAAAGATCTCAAAACCATTACCTAACACTCCAGCTAAGGAATCAGAGAAAGAAAAATGACTATACCCAAAGCTAGCAGACAAAAGTAAACAATAAAGATTAGAGTGGAGACAGACAGTATAAAACAACAGACAAAAAACAGTAAAACCAAAGTATGTTCTTAGAAAAGATGAACAAAATTGATAAAACAGCCAGACTGACTTAAAAAGGACTCAAATTACCAATATCAGAAATCAAAGCGAAGATATCACTAGCAATTCTACAGAAATAAAAAGAGACTGTAAGAGAATATAATGAACTACTGTACACATATTGTATAACTTAGATGAAATGAACAAACTACTAAACTGCTGCAAGAAGATATAAAAATCTGAACAGGTCTACAACAAGTAAGGACATATAATTGGTAATCAAAAAACTCCCAACAAAGCAAACTACAGGACCAGAGAGTTTCTCCAGTGATTTCAACAAAAATCTAGAGGAACTAACAACAACCCTTCTTAAAATCTACCAAACAACAGAAGTGAACATTTCCTAGTTCATCTTATGAGGCCAACATTACTTTGATGCCAAAACCAAATAAAGACAAGAAAACTACATGCCAATATACCTTATGAGTGCTACAGCTGCTAACCGAAAGGTCGGCAGTTTAAATTCACCAGGCAGTCCTTGACAGCACTGGGTTTGGTTTTTGGTTTTTTTATGCATATAGAAGCCAAAGTTCTCAACAAAATACCAGCATGAAAATTCAGCAGCATATTAAAAGGACTATACACTATGACCAAGTCAAAACAATCCCAGGAAGGCAAAGGTAGTTCAAGATATGAAAATTAATCAATAGAACATTCTACATTAATAGAATGAAGGCAAAAATCCACATGGTCATCTCGACTGATATGGAAACTCTGCAGTAACTAAGAATAGACTGAACTTCCTCAGCATAGGAAAGCACATATACAATTCACCCAAGTATAACATCAACCTTGGTGTTCAAAGATGGAAAGTTTTTCCCCTCAAATCAAAAACAAGACAAGGATGTCCACTTCCACCAATTATATTTAACATGGTACTAAAAATTCTAGCCAGAGCAATTAGGCCAGAAAAATTAATAAAAGGCATCCAAATTGGAAATGAAGTAAAATTATCGGTTTGCAAATGACATTTTATATATACACAATTCCAAAGAATTCACAGGAAAGCTCCACAGCTAATAAATAAATTCAGCAAAGTTGCAGGGGTCAAAGTAAGCACACACACAAAAAAAAATCAGTTGCTTACTAAATACCAGCAATGAGTAATCTGAAAACAACATTAAGAAAACAATTCCATTCACAGTAACATCTAAAAGAATACAAAATTGAAGAATAAATATAACCAAGAAAGTGAAATACTTATACTTTCAAATGATAAAACATTGCTGTGAAAAACTGAAAAGACCTAAATAAACAGAAAGGCATTCTGTGTTCACTAACTAGAAGACTTAATATTGTTGAGATGTCAATACTATCTAAAGTGGTCTTCAGATTTAAAGGTAATCTCTACCAAAATTCCAGTAAGTCTTCTTTGCAGAAACAAAAAAGTCAAACCTAAAACTTAACATGAGATTGCAAGGATCCCCAGGAAATCTCAGCATTCTTGAAAAAAAACAAAGCAGGAAAACTTACACTTTCTGATCTCAAAGCATACTATAAAACTACAATGATCAAAACAGTCTGAGATTAGTATAATAACAGGTACAGAACCAGTCGAAGAGAACTGCCGAAAATTAAACCCATACATTTATGGTCAATTGATTTTCGACAAGGCTGTGAAGTCCATTCAATGGCATACAAAATAGTCTCTACAACAAATGGTGCTGGACAGCTAGATTATAACAAAAGCTAAAAGGTTTCCTAAATACAACTCAGTATTTTGAAGGATAAAGTTGCAGAGACAGAGGTCTAGGGACTATGGTATCAGGGGACATCTAGGATAACTTGCATAGCTAAGGCTTTTTTTAAAGAAAATGTTCTGCATACCAGAGAAGCTAGCAAGCAACCATCTAAGTAGCATCAATTGGTCCTAATCAACCTAGAGTAGAGGAGAATGAAGGGCATCAAAGACATCAGGAAAACATGAGCCCAGGAGACAGAGGGTACCATACGATCTGAAACTACATCAGTATGGGACCAGAGGAACTCAATGGTGCCTGGCCACTACTGACAACTGCTCTGATAGAGAATACATCAAGTCCACATAGAGGGGAAAAAATGGATGTGCAGAATTAGAACTCTATTAAAAGAGCATACCCGATGGTCCATCACCCCAGAGGGTCCACCTGAGGATACAGTCCCCAGACTCTCTGTTAGCCCAGAGCTTAAAACAGTACTGAAGCTAACTCTTCAGACAAAGACTGGACTGGACTATAAGACACAGAGTAATGCTAGTGAAGAACGTGCTTCATGGCTTAAATATGTACATGAGGCTGTCTGAGCAGCTCTGGTTCAGAGGTCAGATGAAAGCGTAGAGGGGAATAGGAGCTGGTTGAATGGATACAGGAAGCACAGAATGGAAAGTAGGAGTGTGCTATCACAGGGTGGGGAAAACAGCTAAAATTGGATAGTGGTATGGATGAGGGGTTTTATATGCCAAATTGACTTGGATTATAAACTGTCAGTTAAAGTACAATAAAAAATATTCTTTTTAAATAAATAGTTGGTGCTGGGACAACTGATTTTTTTTTTTAATAACTGAGTGAAAATGTACATTCCCATATAAATTTGTATGCCCACCTATATGCAGCTTCCACTGCTCTCCATGCCCAGTGACAGCACACTATTCCTCTCTGCTCCATACATGACTCATCCTCCCAACAGTCTCCTTTCCCCTCCTCTCCACCCACTCCCCTTCCTCCAGCCAGAGTTCAGCAGGATGATATCCTATAGATGCACAGAACCATAAAGCGCATCCAGTATATGATCACTCTGTGTCGCCAAGCGGGACAACTGATTTCTACATGCAAATGAAATAAGTAGGGTTCACACTTCACACCACATATAAAAATTAAGTCAAAATGGATCAAGGATTTAAATGTAAGAAAACCACAAAACTCTTAGAAGAAATTATAGGGGTAATGCTTTGGAACTAGTTTTTGATAAAGGAGTATCAGATGTCCAACTAACAGTACGAACAAAAAAGAAAAAAAAATAGATAAAATGAACTTCATCAAAATTAAATTTTTTTTATACATCCAAAAACTTGACTAAGAACGTGAAAAGACAACCTAGAGAACGGGAGTGTGAGGCAATGAGTTCCTTTACATGAGCTTTTCCCTTGGTTCTTTGGAAAAACAGCTTGAGAGATTCCCCCGCTATGCCTGAGGAGTTACTTTTGCCCTGGTTCTCTGATGAAATAACTTGGAGGAGGAGGTGTTCCCAGGTAGTTTTCTATCCAGGAGTTTATTACACCAGATTCCCTGGGTTACTTGACATTTTCTGGGTAAGCTATAGACAACCTGATGGTTTAATACTTCTTGTCTACTCCTGGGATACAGTTTTCCCTTGTGATTGGTCTATTTTATGCACCTTGCAAGGATGGATGAATTTGCTGTGCAAATAGTGGCTTGAAAATTAACCCAACAGGACTACCCAACTTTCAGTCTGCTGAGGGGACTGGTTAGCTCATGAAGTCCTGTTGGGAGAGCTATGCCTTGAGATTGACAAGCCATTTGCTTATGTAAGCAGTCAACCCCACTGTGGTTTTTCAGAGAAGAGAGAAGCAGAGAGCAGAGGAGAGGAAGCTCCTAAAACAGCTATAATACAGGCCAAGGGCTGTAACACTGAAGAAGACAAGTGGCATGGAAGGGGACCTGTAGCAGAGCCAGCAGTGACAAAACCAAAAGGGACCCTGCAGCAGAGTCAGCAGCAAGAAATCTGGAAGGAGCCCTGCAGCAGAGCCAGAGGTAACAGCAGAAAGGTGCTGATAAGACAGCAGCAGCTGAGCAGCTATACTGGCTATGAACTGGGCCAGTAAGCATCAGAGAAGCAGGGAGGCATGGCATGGCCAAGAGTGGGGGTATGCAGCCAAGAGAGGTCTCCCATGGTCAAGAGTAGGGCTTACTTGCATTGCTCAGAGAAGAGCCTGCCTGCTATCAGGGCCAAGAAAAGAGACTGCTAGTATAACCAAGACCTGAAAGCGCTATCCTGGCTAGAAGCTGTCCTGAACCAAAGCAGGGGGGGGATATACTCTTCATCTTGGAGGAGTCTTCTAAACCTTGACTGTGTGCTTCCTAATCCTATTCCCTAACTGTTCCCATCACTTCCAAGTTAATCTTGATCCCAAGTTGCAGCCTGTTACTGCCTTAATGAGTCACATAATTGAAGAGTTTCCTCTCTGAGTTCTGTGCAGCCATTGCAACAAATTGCCAAAACCAGCAGAGAAGCAGAGAGTATCACAGGGGAAGCAACTGATAACAAAAATGGTGAAAAGTTCTAACGTGAAGGTATATCTGACCTCCACTTCGTAAGAACCAACTTTGTGCTAATCCTGATTCTTATCCCTCAGGAATTCAGGTAATTCCTTGCACTAGAATGCAGGGAGAAAACATTTGGTAACCCCATATATGAAAAGGGTTTACCACCAGAATATATAAGGATTCTTAAAACTTTACAACAAAAACATAAACAATCCAATTTAAAAATGGGCAAAGAAACACTTCAGACAAGCACTGGACTGGACTAGGCCACAGAGTGATGCAGGTGGTATGTGTACTTTATGGTTTAATATATATATATGAGGCTGTCCAATTGGTCTCTTTTTAGAGGGGAGAGGTGAGGCTGGAGAGGAGGGTACAGGTGTCGGCTGAGTGGAGGGGATAAGTGTGCTGTCGCAGGGTAAGGAGACCAGATAAAGTTGCACAGAGGTGGGTGCTCGGGGGTTTTATGTGGCAAATGTGCTTTGATTGTAAACTTGCACCTAATTGCAATAAATTTTTTTTAATGGGCAAAGAATATAAATAGTCATTTCTCCAATATGCACCTGGAAAGATACTCTACAGTGTTAGTCATTAGAGAAATGCAAATCAGAGCCACATATTGTATGATTTCATTTATAAGAGATATCCAGGTGCATGGAGACAGGAAACAGATCAGTGGTTTTCAAAGGCTAGGTTGACGGGGAAAAGAAGAACGACTGCTGAATAGATACAGGATTTCCTTTGGGGGTGATGGAAATATTCTTATGGATGTACAACACTGTGACTGCAATAAATGTCGTTATTGGTAATTTGTGTATTATGCGGATTTTACCACCATTTAGAAAAATAAAAAGTTGAAGCACATGTGGAAGTGGACTCTCCAAGGCCACACTTTCCTTCCAAGAGCCTACTGAAATGAGAACAACTGAGTCCCAGCAACCTCTTTCTCTATGGCTTTCTTAGGCTGCCTTCTGACTTCTTTTCCTCTTTCACCCGGCTCTACAAACAAAGCTTGAGGATGGCTCTCACTACGCTTAAGGCCTGAAAGGGTGTAAAGGTTGCTAAAACTAGCTCTGCCACTAAAAAAAAAAAAAAACAACCCAGTGCTTTTGAGTCGATGCTAACACACAGGCAGAGGAAAACAAGTTTTTCCAGATCTTCTGTATGTGCATAGAAAAAAATCCTTTACTTGCATGCAAAATGTTTATGACCCAAAACTCAATGGGTTTACAAGGAATTACGGAAACCACTGGTTGTAGACTGCCTATAAACAAAATAAAAGGATTTCTATGTACTTCTAAGGAGCCCTGGTGGTGCTGTGGTTCAGAGCTGTTAACCAGAAAGTCAGTAGTTTGAACCTACTAACTACTCCTTAGAAACCCTATGAGGTAGCAGCTCTACTAGTCCTATAGGGTTGCTATGAATCAGAATTAACTCAATGGCCACAGGTTTGTTTTCTTTGTCTTTTATGTAGTCCTGAAGACTACACTAGGCTTTGAGGCCCATGGCAAGACTAGATGTTAACTAAACATGGTTCACCTTCCTCCCAGTAAGCCAGATGTCCATTTCCCAGCCTCCTAGCCACTAGGCACAGCCCTGTGACTGAATTCTGGCAATGTAATATTGGTCGAATTGATTAAGCCTACCTCCAGGCCTGGCCAGCCAAAGCTCCCACAAGATACTCTCCTTTCTTCAGAGGACCTTAGAAACCACATGTAGAAAACTGTAAAGCCCCCATTAACCACTACAGCAGTTAGTGTTACTTTAATAAAAAACCAAAGCCTGAGTTGTAATAAAGTATTCCCTTTCTCTTACTAATCAACGGCAGCACTCTCCGGGTTCACCATAACAAAATCATCTAGGTATCACCTCTTTGAAATAAGTTAAGTACTTTTTAAAAACTATTACCAACCTCTTCTAAACACTCCGGTTTTAAGGACATTCTTAAGGGCCTCAAATAACCATGGTAATTAGAAGGCCTAACAACACTACATCACCTCTGCTTTGCTGAAATAAAGGCAAAGAAACTGTGTGGTTTTGATAATCTCACACAAATTAAGGGTTTACGGATCTGCTACTTAAACTTACCCTTAGGAAGTACTGAAACATTAAAGTTCGTGTAACTTAAGATGACATCACAGCATTAAAAAAAGTAGTGCCTTGGGCTGAAATTGTTCTTCAATACATTCTAAAACCTAGGGGTACTATGTTACATTCTAAGGCAAATAATTAAAAAATAAATCCATAGGAGGGCGGAATCAAGATGGCAGACTAAGCACACGTCTCCTTATATCCCTCTGAAAACCAAGACCTGAACTGAAAATCTAAAGGAGCCTTCTGGTCACCTAGTGAGCCCCCTGGACATGGCACAGGGCTGTTAATTTGGACCTCATACCACTGAACGAAAAACCTCCTCTCTTTCTTTGACTCCTGCTCTGGGCTAACCCTGACTCTCACGAAGTGAAGGTAAATGCACCATTTTGACTTTTTTTTTCTCTGTCTTGGCTAGCCAGTGGAGCTGGGTCCTGTCTAACGGCTAGACTCAGATGCACTGCTGGTGGGATAGGAAGGCGAAATTGCCATATTTTGAGAGCCAGGCTTAGGACTCTGTTCATCTAGCTATTTAGCCCTGTCTTTTTATCACTGCCACACCATGGTTTGTACGGAACCGCAGAGACTGTACGCGGGACACCACGTTGGATACAGAGATTATAGTGGGACCTAATTCTTAGCCTGGGAGCCAGCGTCTGCAAACAGGACAGTACTTCTCCAACAGACAAGCAGTAGCTTACAGTGTCACTTATGGTGGGGGCCTGGCAACAGAGGTGGAGGACTCACTACCTCTTCTCGCCTTTAGTCCCTCTATCTGCCGATCGCGTGGAGGGCGCGATCGAAAGGTATGGTGGCCACAGCTGGACCTACTTCTTAGCTTGGGAGCCAAAGCCTGCCCACAGGAGAGCGCTTTTCATCAAGGAAAGCAGTAGTTTACACAGTGTCACCTAAGATTGGGCTCTGTCGCAGAGGCCAGCAGGACAGTAGCATTGCTGTATTTTGAACTACGTTGTATCATTTGGGGCTGGATATACAGGTGCTTACTTTGCCAGACGGGAAGAGGGACTGCTACACCTCAAAACCTAACTGACTTGGGAAGTGGTCAGATACCTTTTGTTTTACATTTTAAGACAGCCTAGAGAAACATCTGCAGTCCATCCTCACAGCATCTCTTCCAGCCTCTACTTACTCACATGAAACTCAAAAAGCAACAGATGCTTGTGGCATACAGGAAATCACTCATGGCTTCAGAAGGCTCACAAACAAAACAATCCAGGAGTTTTCTGGGTGAAGAAATTTTTCTGAAATCATCAGAAGGTGAATACAAAATGATTATATGTACAGCCCTTCTAGACCTTATGTAAAATGCAGCACAACAAAAGGAAAAATTCAGCAAGCTGTTCAATCTGATGGAACACCAGTACTCCAAAAGCCAACAGATCAAGAACAAAATCAAAGACATAGAAACTTCAAATCAAAGCCAAAAAAACAGAATGCAACAAATGGAAAAAAGAATTTCTGACTTGGAAGACACAGCTACTGACGCCAGGGTCTACGAAAATCAGAAATCAGAAAAAAGAAACAAGAAAAATGAAGAAGGATTAAGAAGCATATGGGACTCTATTAAGAGGAACAACCTTCAAGTAATTGGAGTCCCTGAACAGGATGAGACACCTGAGAACACAGAGTATCACTGCTGAGCTGCTGACAGAAAACATCCCAGAAATCATGAAGGAAGACAATATAGATATCCCAGATGCATATCATACGCCACCCAATATATATCTCAAAAGAAAGACTTCAAGACATATTATAATCAAGCTTAACAAAATGAAACATAAGCAGCAACTCTTAAAGGCAGCAGGACTCAAAGAAAAGCTACGATTCAGAGGGAAATCCTGTAGGCTTTCATCAGATTTCTCAGCAGAAACCATGCTGGCACGGAGACAGTGGCATGACACATTCAAAGCTTTGAAGGAGAAGAACTTCCAACCAAGAATTATATATCCTGAAAAAATATCTTTCAAATATGAAAATGAAATTAACACATTCCCAGATAAACAGAAACTCAGAGACTTTGTAAAAACCAAACCAAAACTGCAAGAAATACTGAAAGAAGTTCTTGGCTTTGGCTAGAAGAACAAAATCACTAACTTTATATTTTAAAATGACACATTATTCAGAATTCTACTTAGTTAGGGAAGGTTCCGAATTCGATCACAGCTTTAATACTGAAAGAAGCAACCCAGTGATCATCATGAAAACTAGGGTGCCATCATATTAAAAAGAGGGATGTACTACAGTTCTTATAGTCCTTCCAGATGGAGAGGAAGATGACAAGAATGGTAGTAATGAAAACTGGGTTTACACATAGTTTATTAAGGGGGACCCTAGGGACAGCTGTAAAGCACAACAAAGATGCAACACACCATATCAAGAAATGTAACACAGGAGTCTCAATAACTACAAAAACAGCTCTGAAAAACATGAAAAATCAACTGACAAAAAAGAATGTCCGAGAACAGACTAATAAGAACAACAGAGAAAACATCAACACAAAAATAAACATATCACAATGGCAGGACTGAACACTTACCTATCAGTAATTACAATGAATATGAATGGACTGAATGCTCCAGTAAAGAGACACCAAGTGACATCTTGGATCAAAAGACATGACCCATCCATATGTTGTCTACAAGAAACTCACTTGAGACTTAAAGATAGGAACAAACTGAAAATTAAAGGATGGAAGAAGACATATCAAGCTAACAATGAACAAAGAAGAGCAGGGGTGGCAATTCAAATCTCAGACAAAATCAATTTTAATGTGAAATCCACCATCGTGGACAAAGATGGACACCATTGCTGAAAGGTTCAGTACACAAGCAAGACTTAACTATACTAAATATTTATGCACCTAGTATCAGAGCACCTAAATACATCAAAGAAACACTGACTGCACTCAAAAAAGCTTTAGATGACTCCACAGTAATAGTGGGAGACTTCAACACTCCACTCTCAATACTAGACAGATGGTCTAGAAAAAAAGTTCAATAAAGATACAGAAAACCTTATTGCCACAATTAACCAATTAAACCTCATCGATACATACAGAACTTTCTACCCATTAGCGGACAACTACACCTTTTTCTCCAGTGCATATGGAACATTCTCCACAACTGACCATGTGTTATGACATAATGCAGTTCTCAACAAAAGCCATACGACTGAATTACTGCAAAGCATCTTCGCAGATCATAAAGCCATTAAAGTCGAAATCAATAGCAGAAAAAACATAGATAGAAAGTGGAACTCTTGGAAACTGAACAACATCTTGCTTAAAAAACCATGGGTTATAGAAGAAATCAAGGATGAAATAAAGCAATTCATGGATTCCAGTGAGAATGAACACACTTCCTACCACAACCTATGGGATACAGCCAAAGCAGTGCTCAGAGGTCTGTTTATCTCCGTAAATGCACACATCTGGAAGGAAGAAAGAAACCAAATCAAGGAACTAACGCTACACCTTCAACAAGTAGAAAGAGAACAACAGAAGAACCCCTCAGGCGCCAGAAGAAATCAGATCATAAAGATTAGAGCAGAGCTAAATGAATTAGAGAATAGAAAAACCACTGAAAAAATTGAAAAGACCAAAAGCTGTTTTTTTTAAAAGATCAACCAAATTGACAAACCACTGGCTAAACTTACTAAAGAAAAGCAGGAAAGGAAAAAAATAACCCAAATTAGAAATGAGAGGGGAGTTGTCACAACAGGTCCAACAGAAATCAAAAATATCATAACAGAATACTATGACAGACTGTACTCTAACAAATGTGAAAACCTAGAGGAAATGGACAAATTCCTTGATTCACATCACCTTCCCAAATTATCACAACATGAAGCAGAACAACTTAATAAACCCATCACAAAGGAAGAGACTGAAAAGGTCATCTGCCAACCAAAAAAAAAGCCTGGGCCCAGATGGCTTCACTGCAGAATTCTGCCAAGCTTTTAAAGAAGAGTTACCTCCAATACTACTGAGACTATTTCACAGTAAAAAAAAGGATGGAGTACTCCCAAACTCATTCTATGAAAACAGCACAGCCCTGATACCAAAGCCAGGGAAAGATCCAACCAAAAATGAGAACTACAGACCGATATCACTCATGAATCTAGATGCAAAAATCTTCTACAAAATTCTTGCCAATAAAGTACAACATACCCAAAAAATAATCCATCCTGACCAAGTGGGATTCATACCAGGGATGCAAGGCTGGTTCAACACCAGAAAAACAATTAATGTGATTAACCACATAAATAACACAAAAGACAAGAATCACCTGATTTTGTCCATTGACACAGAAAAGACATCTGATAAAGTCCAACACCCATTCATGCTAAAAACTCTTAGCAAAATAGGCATACATGGAAAATTTCTCAACACAATAAGGGCATTTATACAAAGCCAACTGCCTACGTCATTCTGACTGGAGAGATACAGAAAGACTTTCCCTTGAGAACAGGAACTAGACAAGGATGCCCACTCTCACCTCTTCTATTCAACACTGTACTAGAAGTTCTAGCCAGAGCAATTAGACAAGACCAAGAAATCAAGGGCATCTGCATCAGCAACGAGGAAGTCAAAATCTTCCTGTTTGCGGATGATATGATTGTATATGCAGAAAATCCCAAAACATCTATAAATAAACTATTCAAACTGATAGAAGAGTTCAGCAAAGTCTCAGGATACAAGATAAACATAAGTAAATCAGTAGGATTCCTTTATGCCAACAACAAGACTGTTAATGAAGAAATCATCAAATAAATACCATTTACTATAACCCTTAAGAAGATAAAGTACCTAGGAATTAATCTAACCAGAGAAATAACACACCTTGACAAAGAGAACTGCAAGCCTTTACTACAAGAAACTAAGAGAGACTTACATAAATGGAGAAATCTACCTTGCTCATGGCTAGGAAGACTTAACATTGTGAAAATGTCTATTCTACCAAAAGCAATCTACTACTATAATGCAATCCCAATACAAGTTCCAGGGTCATTTTTTAATGAGATGGAGAAACAAATCACCTATTTTGTTTGGAAAGGAAAGAAGCCCCATGTCACGGGTTGAATTGTATCCCCCCAAAAATGTCTGCTGATTTGATTTGGCTGTGAGTCCCAATATGGTGCCCTTCATCTCATGTGTTGTGAATCCTGCCTCTGTGATATTGATGATGGAGAATGGTTGCAGTTGTGTTAGAGAGGCAGGACCCAAGCTATAAGCTTGGGGAATATAAGGGAGAGAAGAGAGCAGAAGAAGTTGGGAACCTCATACCATCAAGAGAGAACCACTGAGAGCAGAGCACATCCTTTGGACCCGAGGTTCCTGTGCTGAGATGCTCTCACTGGATTTAGACTCAGCCTACTGGACTGTGATGATTTTGAATGGACTTGTAACTCATGAATGGATTTGTGGGTTACTGGACTGTGACAATAAAAGCTTCTCCTCATGAAACTTTCCACTCATGGAATTTTTTGTTAGAGCAGTACCAGGTGACTAAGACACCCCGGATAAGTAAGGTACTACTAAAGAAAAAGAACACACTGAGAGGCCTCTCATTACCTGACCTTAGAACATATTACACTGCCACAGTGGTCAAAACAGCCTAGTACTGGTACAAGAACAGACAGATCAATGGAATAGAACTGAGACCCCAGAGACGACATCAGCTGCCTATGAATAGTTGATATTTGACAAAGGCCCTAAGACATTAAACTGGGGTAAAAACAATCTCTTCAACAAATGGTGCTGGCAAAATCAGATATCCATCTGCAATAAACTGAAACAAGATCCATATCTTACACCTTAAACAAAAACCAACTCATATTGGATAAAAGACCTAAATATCAAACCTAAAATGATAAAGCTCATCCAAGAAAAGGTAGGAACAACTATGGAAGTTTTAGTACACAACGTACACAGACTTCAAATCTGTCAAACACACCACAATCAACAGAAGAGAAAATATATAAATCAAAACAATTAAGAATCAAACACTTTTGCTCATCCAAAGACTTTATCACAAGAGTTAAAAGGCCACCTACAAAATGGGAAAAAATATTTGGCAACTCTATGTCAGATGACACCTGATCTTCATAATCTATAAGGTACTACAAAATATCAGTAAGAAGAAAATCAATCATCCAATTAAGCAATGGGCAAAGGAGATGGACAGACATTTCTCTAAAGAGGAGATCCAGGCAGCCAAAAAATACATGTTCATGATCTTTAATCATTAAAGAAATTCAAATCAAAACTACAATGAGTTACCATCTCACCCCAACAAGGCTGGCCATGATCCAAAAAACACAAAACAACAAATGCTGGAGAGGTTGTGGAGAAAGTGGAACTCTCCTACTCTGTTGGTGGGGTTGCAAAATGGTCCAGCCTCTTTGGAAAGCAATCCGGCGCTTCCTTAAAAAAATGGATATAGATATATCATTTGATCCAATAATTCCACTACTTAGAATATATCCTACAGAATCAAGGCCTTTCACACCAACGGACACATGCACAAGAATGTTTATTGCAGCACAGTACACAATAGCAAAAAGATGCAATCAACCCAGATGCCCAACAACAGAGGAATGGATAGGTAAACTACGGTATATATACTCCATGGAGCACTATGCAATGATAAAGAATAATGATGATTCCAGGAAACATCTCCTAACCTGGTTTCAACTGGAAGACATTATGTTGAGTGAAAGTAGTCAGAGACAAAAGGGCAAATATTGTATGAGACCCTTACAATAAGATCTCAAAAACAGACTTATGTATAGAAGAAAAGCCTCTTTGACGGCTGCAACAGAGGGGAGGGAGGGAGGGTGTGGAGAGGAGGGTTTAGATTAGATAGTTGGTAGAAATTTGGTTGGGTGAAATCGTTGATAGCACACATTAGAAACAAGAACAATATTAAGTGGACTTCAGCGTAACTTGAATATTCCTTCCATCTTAACCCAATATTGCAAGGATAGAGTAGCTGGGGAAGGGGGCGGGGGACCATGCTCTTAGGTGAAATCGAAGTCAATTGGCACAACTAGCATTTTGCTAAGAGGGCTCTCTGCACCCCACATTGGTGAGTGGCATCTGGGGTCTTAAGAACTGCCAAGCAGCCATCTGAGGGCACAGTAAATGGTCCCAACTCAGCAGGAATGGATGCACACCAAGGACCAAAATGACATGGAGTAAAGACAACCCAGAAGATAGAGAGACCCACATCAGTGGGTGCCTACATCAAGTTGGGACCAGAAAAACCAGATGGTGCCTGGCCACCACCAGTGATCGCTGCAATGGAGCTCACTAAGTTGAGTCTCACTGGCAACACAAGAATAAAAAGGGGTGCACCCTGAGATCTCCACTAAAAGACCACAACTGATGGTCCAGTGGTTTCGGGGTTCGCCTGGGAGCACGGCCCCTGGCCTTGATGCTGCCCTTGCCCATAAATCATAATGAAGGTCCACTCTTCGGACACGAATCGATTGCGCTTGGCGTTGCAGAGTGACCACATATCGGATGCACTTGATGGTTCTATGCATCTATAGGATATCATCCAGCTGACCTCTGGCTGGAGGAAGGAGAGTGGGTGGAGATGAGGGGAATGGAGACTGCTGGGAGGATGAGACACGTATGGAGCAGAGAGGAATAGTGTGCTGTCACTGGGCATGGAGAGCAGTGGAAGCTGCATATAGGTGGGCATGTAAATTTATATGGGAATGTACATTTTCACTCAGTCATAATAAAAAATAAAAATAAATCCATAAATGCTTCCCTAAAGGGAAAAATATGCAGAAATTAAAGCATCTTTGCAACTTGAACAAAATAAGTGGACAACACTTCAGTAACACCAACAAATGAAAAGTCAAGACACATATTCTAGGTTTCTTTTTAAAATCAAGCAAGACTGAAAAAATATTCATACATTCTAGGCATATTCCTTCAAAACATAATCATAATTAAATATCAGGCTCTGTAATTAAGTATCAGGCTCTGTAATAAGTGCTTTGTGTGAATTACTTTAGTCAATAACCTTATGAGATAGGTAATAAAATTATTTTCATTACATATACTGGATAAAGACTTACAAAGCTTGAATAACTTGCCTCATGTCACAGAGTTGGAATTCAAAGCCAAAAAAGCTGATACTGCAGTCTAAGTTCTTAATCACCATGTTTTCACTCAAGAAGTATTTACTGAGTGATTGAATGTCTTCTACATACAAGACACAATTCTAGAGCTGTTCACATAAAAAAAAAAAAAGATCAGTGCTGTCAACTCAACTCCCACTCATAGAGACCCTACAGGGTACAGTAGAACTGCTCCATAGAGTTTCCAAGGAGCACCTGGTGGATTCGAACAGCCAACGTTCTGGTTAGCAGAAATAGCACTTAACCACTATACAATCAGCACTTAACCACTACCCTTATGAAGCATGTAGTCTAGTATGAAAGAATGACAATAAACAACAAATATACGAAAACATCAGGTGATAAACGACATGAATAAAAAAGGAACGGAGTAAAAGTGTTACTTTAAAAAGTTTGTCAAGGAAAAATACATCTCTGTCAAGAGACATCCAAGTAGAAACCAACAGCAAATGCAAAAGGTCTCAGATAATTTTTTTTTTTTTTAAGTTCACAGGCAGAAGCCTGCTGATTATACTTATGGATCATCAAAGCAGTCTCAGTGAACAAGAGGAATGGAAGGAAATGAATTCAGAAAAGGCCAAGGAACAGATCACACAGAATGTTACAGGACAAAGAACTGGATTTTTGCCTGAATTGCAATGGGAAGTCACTGTATGTGTTTCAGTAAGTGGTAATCTAAGCTCTGATTTAAGCTTTTACAATGTGACAATAAACTTGTTATGTGTAAAATATCACAGGGGCAAGAAGGAAGCAAGAATAGAATCAGGAAGACCAGTTAAGAGACTTACAGTAGTTCAGATGAAAGATGATAGGGGCCAGCACTAAGGCAGCTAGCAGAGAAGTGAAAGATCTCATCCAGTGACTAATCTGAATATATCACCAGTCAGACCTACTGATGGACTAAACGCAGAACGTGAGGTTACGAGAAGAATAAAGGACAATGTCCAAGTTTTAGTGTAAGTGAACGAGTGATTGACTGATTTCATTGCTGTCGTTAGCTGCTGTTAGGGTGGTTCCATAGCGACCCCATGCTAAAGAAAACAGTGCCACCCAATCCTGCACCACCCCCATGACCTGTTGCAGATTGGACCACTGTGGTACATAGTGTTTTCACTGACTGCTTTTTGGAAATAAATCATCAGGTCTTTCTTCCTAGCCTGTCTAAGTCTAGAAGCTCTCCTGAAATCTGTTCAACATCATAACACCACGCCAGCCTTCACTGACAGACGGGTAGCAGCTGAGCTTAAGGTGCACTAGCTAGGAATTGAACTCAGTTCTCCCACATGGGAGGCAAGAACTGTATCACTTGAACCATCATTCTCCCCTTCTGTTACACATATTTTACTACAACTAAAAAATAAAAAGAGTTCAGGTTCCTGGATGCTAAACCTGAAAGTTCTGTTAGTCAAGTGGAAATGTTACATAGACAACATAGCAGTCTAGAGCTCAAGAGAAAGGAAGAATCATCAGCAGGCAGATACAGTGTAAAACAACAGGATTTGATGAGATCAGATAAGGAAGGAGAGTAGACATAGATGCAAAAACTAAAGATCAAATACTACAAAGCACTTCCAGTGAGTCAGGAAGCAAACCGAACGAGCATTGGTCCCTGAAACCAAATGATGGAACGATCAGCCCTGTCAAAATCAACAGGTCAAATGGGATGAAAGCTGAGGATCTGCCTGTGTAGGTCCAATGATGATCTTCACATGAGCTGTTTCCACAAACCCTATATGACGAATATAAAACTCTGACCAGAGTAAGTACAAGAAAGAATAAGGATAGTGGAAATGAAAGCAGAAAATATAGACAATTCTTTAAAGGAATTTTAGTATAAAGAGGAACACTCTTCTAACTCTGAGACAATTATTTCACACTGTTGGCTCCTTCACTTGGATTACCACAATTCACAGACAGA
Source organism: Heterohyrax brucei (assembly GCA_028571685.1). Lineage (NCBI taxonomy): Eukaryota > Metazoa > Chordata > Mammalia > Hyracoidea > Procaviidae > Heterohyrax > Heterohyrax brucei. The sequence goes on along the minus strand of CM053140.1, from coordinate 78,214,338 downwards.
CCTAAGTGATTTCTCTGCTTCCACAGCTCCATTTGGTCAATTCTCAATGACAGTTGCCAACAGATCAGATTAACATGTTAGATCATGTGACTTCTCTCCTCAAACAAAGTCTTCTCAGCCCATTTAAGTGTAAAAGCCAAAATCCTTAGAACAGCCTAAAAGACTGTTCATAATCTGAAACTTCCCACAATTCAGCCCTCCCAGCCTCCCACTTTCCTGTCTGAGCTCATCTACTAAATCTTCCTAGTAACTCCACTCCAGCCACACTAGCCTCCTTGTTCCTCAAAGATTTTAGAGGTCAGGGTATGCTTCTATCGTACTTGTTATTCCCTCTACACCAAGTAAACGCTTCCCCCAAAAAATCCAAATAGCTCTCTCTGACACACCCTTTAGGCATTTACTCAAATATCCCCTTTTCAGACATGCGTTTCCTGACAATGCTATCTAAAACCATAATCCTCCATATAACATACTTGATTCCTTCTACTAGAATGGAAACACCATGAAGACGGGGACTGTTGTCTACCTTTTTCATTGCTGTAATCCTAACAGTGCTCAAAACCAATTTTGTTAAATATGGGGAGTATGGGGTTAATGAAGGTTTTTTAAGATGCAAAATAATATACCATGTTTGTATGTCCATGAAAATCATGCAACAGAAAAGAAAACTGATGCAGGAAACTTTTTTTTAAAAAAGCTGCCATCAAGTCAACGTCAACTAGTGATGTGTTACAAAGTAGAACTGCTCCCCTTGGCTTCAACCCATATGAAGGCAAACTGTCAAGCCTTTCTTCTCCAGTGCTGCTGAGTGGGTTTGAATTGCCAACCTTTCAGTTAGCAGTAGAGCACATATCATTTGCACCACCCAAAGACCTAGTATAGAATGTCTGTACACTGATGAAAATTATCCAATAGAAAAGAAAGACTAATGGTGCATGAACAAACCATTGCCATCGAGTCGATTTCAGCTCAAAGTGACCGTTCAGGTCAGAGTATAGCATTTCCAAGAAGCAACTGACAGATTCAAACTGCCGACCTCATGGTTACCAGATGTGGCACTTAACCACTATACCACCAGGACGGGATAATTTCAAAAATGAAAGTCTTAACCAGATAAACAGCTTGGCCTTACAAAGGAGTAGAAATAGATGATCCCTAGTAATAGGGCAGAGAATGGTATATAGATACAGACAGATGGGTGATTTTTAATGGGAGCTTGTGAAGTTCTCTTCTGCTTGTCTTCCCCCTAACCCCTTCAGTGAAACTGAAAGTAAGAGTGTCAGCTCAGAGTGAAGAGGACAAAGGGTGCTGACAGTCTGAGGTCAGAGGAAGGTAAACGGACCTTTAAGAGTGGAAAAGTAATGGATGCTGGAAATGGCTTAAGTTTGGACTGTTAGTGGTGAGAGACTCCTTGAGGGTCATGATCACAAATTTAGATCAGTATTGTGCTCTTCTCTAGCCACATGTGGCTTCCCAGATAGATACAGGTATGGTATAGAAACAGAAATGGTTTCATCACAGTTGCTTGGAATTTTACTATGCAGGCACAAGCAGGAGAAAGAAGCAAGGGAGTTCAAGGTACATGCGCAGCAATGATGATGATACACCATGAAATACAAATAAGGAGAAAAGTAGAGACATGAAGTAACTGACAGTGAAAACATGGTTTAAAAAAAAAGAAAAAATCAATGGACTACAGGTTCCAAAGAGCTTGAATAATTTTTGGAAAGGAAATTCTAAGAGGAGTCAGCTGGAGAGATAAGAAATGACATTAAGGTTAGTGTGGCAAGGTCAAAACAATGGTTTTAGGGTTTTAGACATGAGGCAATTATTGGTAAAAATGTACCCAATGAACATGAAAGTATAAGGCTGAGGCTGATGTCAATTATTCCCACCAAATATTTATTGCATATCCACTATAAGACAAAAGAGTTAATTTGGGAGTTAATGTGACACATTGCTAAAACAAAAAGTGGTCCACTATGTATCACTAAAATATATTATGTAAGAACCCTTATTGTCAGTAACCTCTAACTTCTACTCTCCTTTCCACCACCATTTCACTTAAGAACTTTTTCCCCTTCACCCAGGGCTAGCCCTTGACTTAGCAACCTCAGTATTCAAACTCCTTTGGAACCACAATTATGTATCCTGATAATGAAAAACAAAAAAACACCCACTGATGTAATTTAAAAGATACTGTCATGCCTTATGAGTAATACTGCGTAAAATGGGAATTCCAGAACACTTAATTAAGGAATCTGTATATGGAACAAGACAGCAGTGGTTGTTTTTGTTTTTGTTTTTGTTTTTAATACAGAACAAGAGGCAGTCATGCAAACAGAATAAGAGGACACTGCATGGTTTAAAGTCAGAAAAGGTATACATCAGGATTGTATCCTTTCACTATACCTTTCCAATTTGTATGCCAAGCAAATAATCAGAGAAGCTGGATTATAGGAAGAAGAACAAGGCATCAGGATTAGAAGACAACACATTAACAAACCTGCATTACGTAGATTACACCATCTTTCTTGCTGGAAGTGAAGATCTGAAACACTCACTGATGAAGATCAAGGACCACAGCCTTCAGTATGGATTGCACTTCAATATCAACAAAACGAAAATCCTCACAAGTGGACCAGTAACACTGTCATAAGAGGAGGAAGGACTGAGGTTGTCAAGGATTTCATTTACTTGGGTCCACAATCAACGCCCATGGAAGCAGCAGTCAAGAAATCAGAAGACACTACACTGGGAAAATCTGCTACAAAGATCTCTTTATTGAAAAGTAAAGACATCACCTTGAAGACTAAAGTATGCCTGACCCAAGCCATGGTATTTTCAATCACAACATATGCATGTGAAAGCTGGACAATGAACAAAGAAGACAGAAGAAGATTTGATGCCTATGAACTATAGTGTTGGAGAAGAATGCTGAATGTACCATGGACCACCAAAAGAACAAACAGACCTGTTCTGGAAGAAATACAACCAGCATGCTCCTTGGAAGCAAAGATGGCAACACTGCATCTCACACACTTTGGACATGTTGTCAGGAAGGATCAGACCCTGCAGAAGGACATCATGCTTGGTAGAATGGAAGGTCAGTGAAAAAGAGGAAGACCCTTGAGATGGATTGACACAGTGGCCACAACAATGGGCTTAAGCATAAAAATGATTGTAGACACAGCACAAGACCAGGCAGTGTTTTGTTCTGTTGCACACAGGGTCAATATGAGTCGGAACCAACTCGACAGCATCTAACAATAATATTGTCATGGACTGAATTCTGCCCCCCCAAAACTGTCTGTAGCTATTTGGCTAGGCCATGATTCCTGATAATGTATGATATTCTTCCATGTTGTAAATGCTGCCTCTGTGATGCTAATGAGCGAGGATGTGTGGCAGTTATGTTGACAGGGCAGGATTCAGTGTGCAAAACTATATTGTGCCTTGAGGCAATCTCCTGGGATATAAAGCAAAGAAGCTAGCAGAGAGATTTGGGGACCTCATACCACCTCATACTACCAAGAAGCAGTGCTGGGAGCTAAGCACACCCTTTGGAAAGTGCCTGGGCTCCCTACACCTCAGAAGCTCCCAATCCAAGAGAAGACTGACAAAGACCTTCCTCCAGAGCTAGGAGAGAAAGCCTTCCCCTGGAGCTGATGCCCTCAATTTGAACTTGTAGCTTACCATACTGTGACAAAATAAAATTTCTCTTTTTAAAGCCATCCACTTGTGGTATTTCTGCTATAGCAGCACTAGATGACTAAGATAAGTATCACAGAGATTTCACCAAGAAAATACAAAGCTACATGGCAAATTTATCAGAGACCCATAGGGAAACTAAGATCAGCACTGGAAGAGACACAATGACTCAATACCGGGTTGCCTCTGACAAGTCCTGGCTGAGGTCACCACCAGTAACTAGCTTTTAGGCTGATCTTTAGGCTAAGGGGCATCCTGTAAAAAAAAAAAAAAATGGGGAAAACTGGAAGCAGATGTGTCCTACTTTCATCAGGGAACACTGGCCAACCTGTTTCAGTCATCCCAAGCTCTCACTCCCATTCCCTCTGACAAAACTCAGTCTTCAACAGGTCTGATTTTCAGCAGCTGGTCCTGATCTACATTACTCCCGCATGGAAGAAGGGAAAGAAGGCTAACAAACTTTCTGCTCAGGAAACTCAGAAAAATTCTCAAAGGCTCACATATCAACTGCCAAGTCCTCCTATACTCTATCCTCTACTCATCCAGTCTAATCCAACTAAAACAAAAACGAACACTATATTGCTCCTTTACTTCCCTTTTATATAGCACTAAAGACTTGGTATAACATAGGTTCCTTTAGTCCCTTAGCATCTATGCCTTCAACCTCAAGCTCCAGCAATAATGAAGTGTATGTTTCCCTGAACACACTGTGCTGCTTCCCTTCTCTGTGCTTTCTACCCTATGCTTTTGCCAATGCACTAATACTGTAATGAAGAGGAAAAGGGAGGTATGGACTTCCAAGAAAATAATTCTGGAAATTCATCAATGGTGTGTATAGTACTCCAGGAACTAAAATTAAATTCATCTTCCCCCATCCACAAATACATCTTTCTTTTACCTATCTATATTATTACTTAAGTCACTCAAATTCAAAATATTTGAATCATTTTCTAGTGATTCATTCATTTCATAACTACTTAGCATCCATTCTGAGTAAAGCCTTCTGCTATGTATTACGGCAGATAAAATAACGCAGTTTCTACTCTCTTTAATTTACAACTGAAATGAAGTAACAAATGAATACAGAAAGATGCATGTTAAAATACAGATTTATTCATTCAGCAAGTATTATTCAACACCTACTAGATACTTAGCTGAAAGCATTGGTAACAAACAAGGCTCCAAGAACCGACAGCATATCAACAGAGATGTTTCACCAAACATGCAGTTCTGGAAATGCTCACTCATCTATGTCAAGAGATTTGGAAAACAGCTACTTGGCTAGCCGACTGGGTAAGATCCATATTCTTGCCCATCTCAAAGAAAGGCAATCAAACAGAACGCAGAAATTATCAAACAATATCATTAATATCACATGCTAGCAAAATTTTGATGGAGATAATTCCAAAACAGCTGCAGCCATACACTGACAGGGAACTGCCAGAGAAGTTCAAGCAGACTAAGTACACAAACCAAGGAACATCACTGTTGATATTAGATGGACTTTGTTTTCAATTAAACTTTTATTTTGAGGCAATTATAGATCGACATACAAACGTTAGAAATAATGGAGATTTCGTGTATCTTTTATCTATGTTCCTGCAATAGTAACGTCTTGCAGGACAACAGTATAATATCACAGACTAGTGACACTGAGAAAATCATCCACTTGTCCCAGTTTTACTTGGATTTATGTATTTAGTTCTATACTATTTTATCACATGGGCGGTCATATACTCACCATCACAGTCAAAATATAAAACTATTCATCACAAGGACCCCTCATGTTGCCCCTTAATAACCACACCCATCTCCCTTCAGCTCCCCAAAGTCCCCAGCTGCCAATCCACTGGCAAATACTAATGTGTTCTCCATTTCTAAAATGTCTTTTTAAGTATGTTCTATAAATAAAATCATACATTATATAACATTTTGGGATTGGCTTTTTTGCATTCAGCATAATTCCCGAGATATTCATTCAAGTTGTATGTATCAATAGCTTGTTCCTCTTTATTGCTACGTAGTATTCCATGAGACGGAGGTACTAAGTCTATTTAACCATTCCTCTGCTGGAGAGTTGTTTCCAGTTTGGGCCTATTATTAATAAAGCTGCTATTAACATTCATGTACACGTTTTCATATAGGCTCGTTTGTATGTGATCATAAGTTTTCAATTCTCTGGGATAAATGCCCAGTCACTAAAGCATATGGTAACTGCATATTTGGTTGTTATAAGAAACTACAAAACTGCTTTCCCAAGTAGCTGTACCATTTTACATTCCTAACAGCACTGTGTAAACCGTGGTGGCATAGCAGTTACAGTGGTATGGCTGCTAACCAAAAGGTCAGCAGTTGAAGTCCTCCAAACACTCCTTGGAAACCCTATGGAGCAGTTCCTACAGGGTCATGATGAGTTGGAATTGACTCAATGGCATGGGGCTTGGTTTGTTTGGTTACCAGCAATGTATGAGTGATACAGCTTCTCTACACCCTTACCAGCATTTGGTGTTGTCACTGCTCTTTATCTCAGTAATTCTTATACATATGTAGTAATATCTCACTGGTTTTAATTTACATTTTTCTAATAGCCAATGAAGTCGAACGTCTCTTCATGTACTTATCAACCACTTGTACATCTTTTTAAGTAAAGTGATTCTTCATGTCTTTTGCCCATTTTTTAATTGGATGTTGTTCTGGTACTTAAGTGCAGTGCAGTCCATTCTGACTCACAGTGACTTTATACACAAAAGAACAAAACTCTTCCTGGTCCTGTGCCACACCAACAATGTTTGTTATGCTTAAGTCCATTGTTTCAGCACTGTACCAATCCATTTTGTTGAGGGCCTTTCTCTTTTCCACAGACCCTCTACTTTACCAAGCATGATGTCCTTTTGCAGGGACTGATTCTTCCCAACAACATGTCCAAAGTATGTAAGACACAGTCACACCATCTTTGCTTCCAAGGAGCACTTTGGTTGTACTTCTCCCAGGAGAGATCTGTTTGTTCTTTTGGCAGTCCATATTCTACTCAACACAATTCAACAACATCAATTCTTCTTCTGCCTTCCTTGTTCACCGTTCAACTTTCACATGCATATGATGCGACTGAAAGTACCATGGTTTGGGTCAGGCGCACCTTAGGCTTCATTGTGGCATCTTTACTCTTTGATACTTTAGAGAGGTCTTTTGAAGCAGATTTGCCCAGTGCAATGTGTCTTTTGATTCCTTGACTGATGTTTTCATGGTTGTTGATTAGTCAAGCCAAATAAGAAGAAATCCTTGACAATATAAGTCTTTTCCACATTTATCGTAATGTTGTTTACTGGTCCAGTTGGCGAGAATTTTTGCTTTCTTGACGTTGAGGTGTAATCCATGCTGATGGCTGTGGTCATTGATCTTCATCAGTGCTTTCTCTTCATTTTCAGCAGGCAAGATTGTTTCATCTGCATAACACAGGTTTTTCACAAATCTTCCTCCAATCTTGATTCCCCATTCTTCATATAGTCCAGTTTCTTGGATTATTTGCTTGGTATACAGATAGAAGAGGTATGATAAAAGGATACAAACCCTGAAACACACCCTTCCTGACTTTATACCATGCAGTGTCCCCATGTTCTGTCTCAACGACTGGTTCTTGATCCATGTACAGATTCCTCATGAGCACAATTAAGTGTTCCAAAATTCCCATTCTCTACAGTGTTGGCCATAGTTATGATCCACATAGTCAAATGCCTTTGCATAGTCAATAAAACACAATAAACACAATAAAACACAATAAACCTCTTTCTGGTATTCTTTGCTTTCAGTCAAGATCCATCTGACATCAGCAATGATATCCCTGGTTCCACATCCTCTTCTGAATCCAGCTTGAATTTCTTGTAGTTCCCTATCAACATACTGCTGAAGCCAACTCTGAATGACCTTTAAGAAAATTTTACTTGCATGCGATATTAATAATATCATTCAACAGTTTCCACAATAAGTAGGATCACCTTTCTTAGGAATAGGCATAGATATGGAACTCTTCCAAGTTGGTTGACCAGGTAGCTGTTATCCTCCAAATTTCTTGGCAGAGACAAGTGAGTGCTTCCAGCACTGCATCCCTTGGCTGAAACACCTCAACTGATATTCCATCAATTCCTGGAGCCTTTTTTTGGCCAATGCCTTCAATGCAGCTTCGACTTCTTCCTTTAGTATTATCAGTTTCTAATCATATGCTACCTCTTGAAACGGTTGAATGTCAACCAATTATTTTTGGTATAATGACTGTGTATTCCTTCCATCTTCTTTTGATGCTTCCTTTACTGATTGCAACTCAAGGCTTGAATATTTTGTTCAGTTCTTTCAGCTTAAGAAATGCAGAACATGTTCTTCCCTTTTAGTTTTCTATCTCCAGCTCTTTGCACACATTATTATAATACTTTGTTTTCTGGAGCCACCCTGTGAAATCTTCTGTCCAGTTTTTTTACTTCATCTTTCCTTCCTTTTGCTTTAGCTATTCAACATTCAAGTGTAAGTTACAAATCTCTTCTGACATTCAATTTTGTCTTTTATTCCTTTCCTGTCTTTTTAATGACCTCTTGCTTACTTTATGTATGATATCCTTGATGCCATTCCATAACTCATCTAGTCTTTGGTCATTACTGTTCAACACATCAAATCTATTCTTGAGGTAGTTTCTAACCTCAAGTGGGGTATACTCAAGGTTGTACTTTGTCTCTGGAATAGACTTGTAATTTTCTTCAGTTTCAGTTTGAATGGCCTATGAGCAATTGATAGTCTGTTCCACATTCAGTCCCTGGCCTTGTTCTGATGAAACTGAGCTTTTCTTTCGTCTCTTTCCACAGATGTAGTCAATTTGATTCCTGTGTATTCCATCTGATGAGGTTTACGCATACAACCCAGTGACATCAAGTCAGGTCCAACTCACAGTGATTTTAGAGGTCAAAATAAAACTGCCCCATAGAGTTTCCAAGGAGTGCCTGGTGGATTTGAACTGCCGACCTTTCGGTTAACACATGTACCATTTAACCCACTACACCACAAGGGTTTCCATTTATGCATACAGTCACCATTTATGTTGTTGAAAAAAGGTATTTGCAACAAAGACGTCACTGGTCTTTCAAAATCCTACCACACAATCTCCTGCATTGTTTCTATCAACAACGCCATTTTGCAACTACCAATCCTTCCACATTACCAACCTCAACATTCCAAGTACCAGTAATTATCAATACATTGTGATTACAACACATTGTGACTCCACATTTGCTCAAGTTTGGACTGCAGAAGCTGGTAAAAATCATCAGTTTCTTCAACTTTGGCATTAGTAGCTTGTGCATAAATGTTAATAATAGTCATATTAACTGGCCTTCCTTACAAGTATATGGATATTATCCTATCACTGACAGTACTGTGCTTCAGGATAGATCTTGAGATGTTCTTTTTGACAATAAATGTAACATCATTTCTCTTGAAGTTGTCCTTTCTGCCATAGTAGGCCATGTGATTACCTGATTTAAAATGGCCAGTGTCAGTCCATTTCAGCTCACTAATGCCTAGGATATCAATGTTCATGTGTTCCATATCATTTAGGACAATTTCTAATTTTCCTAGATGCATATCTCATACACCCCACATTCTGATTATTAACAGATGTCTGCAGCTATTTCTTCTCATTTTGAGTTGTGCCACATCAGCAAATGAAGGTCCTGACAGTGTGACTCCATCCATGTCAATAAAATCATCTTTTGAGTGACTTCCACCAGGCAGAGTTCATCTTCCATAAGGTTTTCATTGGCTAATTCTTTTCAGAAATAGACTGTGTGGTTTTCTTCCTAATCTGTCTTAGTCTGGAAGCTCAGCTGAAACATGTCTACCATGTATGACCCCGCTGGTATCTGAATACTGGTGGCACACCTTTCAGCATCACAGCAACACACAAGCCCCCACAGTATAACAGACAAACAAGTGGTGGTTTAGCTGGATTTCTGTTGTTGTTGTTGTTTAGTTTGGGGATGTTATTTTTAATTATAGTTTTTGTGTTTCTGGTGAAAGTTTACACAGCAGGTTAGGTTCCCATTTGACAACTTCCACACAAATTATTTAGCAGCACTCATTACATTATCACAATATGCTGATATTCTCTGTTTGTTCCCTTTCCAGTACTATAGTTTCCCTGCCCTGTCACATAGATCCTGGCTGAAAACAGAGAATACCAGAAAGATATTTATCTGTGTTTTATCAACTATGAAAAAGCACTTAACTGTGTAGGTCATAGCAATTATCAATAGTAATGCAAAGAATGGGAATTCCAGACACTTATTTGGACCCTATACATGGATCAAGGGGCAGTCCTTCAAATAGAAGGGGATACTATGTGATTTCAAGTTAGAAAAGGTGTGTGGCAGGATTGTATTCTTTCACCTTACTTATTCAACCTATATGCTGAACAAATAATCTAAAAGTCAGACTAAATAAAAAAGAACATGACATCTGGGTTAAAGACGACTCATTAATAAACTGAGATATGCAGAGGACACAACCTTACTTGCAGACAGTAAAGACAACTTGAAGCACTGATGAAAGTAAAAGACTACAGTCTTCACTGTGGATTATACTTTAACATAAAGAAAATGAAAATTCTATCATCATAAATGGCAAAAAAAATTAAGTTGTCAATGATTTTCATTCTTCTTGTACCAACAATCAGTGTGCATGAAAGCAGTGGTCAAGAAATAAAATGACACACTGCAATGGGTAAGTCTGTCCCAAAAGACCTATTTATAGCATTAGAAGCAAAGACATCCCTTTCACATCCAAGCCTTGGTCTTTTCAATCACCTCATATGCATGTGAAAGCTAAACAGTGAAAAACTAAGATCAAAGAAGAATTGATACTTTTGAATTATGGTGTTGGCAAAGATTATTGAATACCATAGACTGCCAGAAGAACAAATAAATCTGTCTTGGAAGAAGTACAGGCAGAATGTCCTTTAAAAGTAAGGATGGTGAGACTTCATCTTGCTTACTTTGGACATGTCATCAGTAGAGACCAATCACTGGAGAAACCACCACATTTGATAAAACAAAGGATAAGCAAAAAACAGGGAAACCTTCAATGAGACGGACTGACACAGTGGCTGCAATAATTGGCTCAAAAACAGAAATGAGCAGGGTGCTGGGGACCATGCTCTCACAGGAAATTGAGGCTAATTGGCACAACTAGCATTTTGCTAAGAGAGCCTTCCTGCACCCCACATTGGTGAGTGGTGTCTGGGATCTTAAAAGCTGACAAGCTGACATCTGAGGGTACACCAAATGGTCCCAACTCAGCAAGAACAGATGATCACCAAGGACTAAAACAACATGGGGGTAGGAGAACCCAGAAGACAGAGAAATCCACAAGTGGGTGACTACAGACTACATCAATTTGTGACTGGAAGAACTAGATGGTGCCCAGTCACCATCAGTGATAACCATGATGGAGCTCACAAACTTGAGTCTCACTGGCCACAGAAGAATAAATAGGGGTGCACCCTGTGATCTCCACTAAAAGACTGCAACTGATGGTCCAGGGGCATTGGAGTTCCCCTGGGAGCACGGCCCCTGGCCCTGATGCTGCCCCGTCCATAAATCATAATGGAGGTCAACTCTTCGGACAGGAATGGATTGGACTTGGTGACGCAGAGTGATCATATCATGTGTGCACTTTATGGTTCTATACATTTATAGGATGTTGCCCTGCTGACCTCTTACTGGGGGCAGAGGAGTGGGCGGAAAGGAGGGAATAGGAGATTGTTCGGAGGACAAGACACATATAGAACAGAGATGAAAAGTGCACTGTCGCTGGGCAGGCAGAGCAGTATGAGCTGCATGTAGGTGGGCATGCAAATTTATATGGGAATGTACTTTTTCATTCAATCATAAAAAAAAAAAACAGAAATGACTGTGACAATGGTACAGGACTGGGCCACATTTCTTTCTGTAATACTTAGGTCTCTGTGAGCCAGACCCAACTTGAAGGCACCTAAAAACATCAACATATACCTAATCAGTGGATCAAACAATGAGGGGCAGAAACAAAAATAAGAATTAATATTTATTATGCACCCCATGCTTTCCAATCATTTCATTTCATCTCTTAGAACCCAAGTTTCACTTTCTGGATCACAGAATTTTCAGAATTGGATGAAGCTATGGAAAAAATTTGCACACAAAATTCTGCATATAATTTCAGGAGATTCACAGATTTCCTGAAGCCCAGTCAGGATCCTCTAGGGATCCCACACATAAAAACAGCTTCACATAAGAGTTTCTGTATCATTTCAGTTAGGCCTGGAAGCTTGAGAAGAATTTTAATGGGCAAAAGCAGAGGAGAAAGCTTTTCAGATCGATGACTAATTAAAACAAGTATATCAAAGTGCCTACCAGTAAACATTTATGGAATGTCCATTCCATACCAGCTAATACATTAGAGGCTCAGGATACAACAATGAATAAGACAGCCTCTAAAGAGTTCATTCCCTGGTGACAATCTATTAAGATGTTCATTGAGCAAATATCTGTTTCAAGCACCAATAAATATCTCTATTTCTAACAAATACTCAAATACTCTGTTTCAGTTACCACCTGAGTCCTAGGTATTCAACATTAGATGAAACAGTCTTGGCCCCAAATAATATACTAATAAGAGCGTTACGATAATTTCAATTACGTTATACTAAGATTAAAAAAATAAAAGTGTGCTTGTGAACCAATGGAAAGAACATCTACTTCAGATTCTTCTAATAAAAAATGACAAACGTCAAGCAGACTTTGAATTCCAAGTACTTCAGGCTTTATTCCACGGGTAACAAGCATGAATAATGAAGACAGAAAAATTTCTGTGGATACAGATTTGGAATAATCAATTAACTAACATATACTTATCCACCACTTACCATTAGCAGGTATGCACTGAGTTTCAACCTTTTTTTACTTTTAATAGAATGCAGTGTATACTAAAAGACTGAAAATGGAATAAATGCAATTAAAGTATTCCAACAACTAAGACTAAAAGTTACACATGCTGAACTAAGGTAAGCACATGAATAAAGATTTCAAAAACGTCATGAAGGTAGAATCAGCAGAACTTAACTAGATAAGGGGGGTCAAGGCAGGGGGGGAAATCAAATGCGACAATACAATTTCAAGTTTGATGACAAGAAAAAGGAAAGATAAAGGCAGAGGTGCATTTCAAAGGAGAAATTATAGGTTCTATTTTGGTAACACAGTAAGTCACTGACCTTCTGGAGATCCAAGCCCTGAATCCTGGTCAGGACCTATTCCCAAATACCAATATAGAATGAAGTATAACAATATTACTCTGTTTCATGTGACTTGAAGAAAAACAAAACCATTTCTGAGAGTTGAATGTCTGCAATTACCAACATTCTTACTACCTAAACAAATGAAATCTAACCAGTCTCATAGCTCACATGGTTTCCTTTATAAAATTATGAATTATGGACCTTCAAGGTCCCTTCTAAATAATAAAAATCACAAATATCAAGATCACAAATGCTGACAGTCTATGGCAGAAATGTTAAGAACAAAAAATGGAAATGTAGAACTAAGAGGTCAGACCTACAGACACAGATTACTCTATACAAGGAAATTTTGTGATACAATGCCATGAATAAAGAGAACTACAGACCCTTGTTCCACAACCTAAGCACTTGTCAGAAGACAGGGTGAGTCTGCTAAAGAATAGAAGTACAATAAAGGAAAGAGCAATGGATGACGACATATCCTCAAGGAACATTTAGGGGACAAGAGAGGAAACAGAAAACGCCACACAGAAGTCAAAAAAGTAGTAGAACGGATATTATGACAAAAGACAGAATAATGTCAAAAAGAAACACATGGTCAACAATGACAAACAGTCCACAAAGGTCTGACAAAATAAGGATTTGGGGAAAATTATCAAATTTGGTGATTTAAAGCCTCTTAGAGAGTTTTTGGAAACTCTGGTTGCATACTGGTTAAGTGCTATAACTGCTAACCAAAAGGTCAGCAGTTCAAATCTGCCAGTTGCTCCTTGGAAGTTCCGTGGGGCAGGTCTACTTTGACCTATAGAGTTACTATGAGTCACAAACAATTGGACAGCATTTGGTTTTGGGGGCTTTTTAAGAGAATATTCTGCACCCCATATTGGTGAGAGGCACCTGGGGTCTTAAAAGCCAGCAAGCTGCCATCTGAAGACCACCAATTGTTCTCAACCTACCTAGAGCAGATGAAAACTGAGAACATCAAAGATATAAGCAAAAATGATCCCAGGAGACAGACGGACCCATATAATAAGGAGACTACATTAGCAGGAGAACAGAAGAAATAGATCGTGTCCAGTCACCACCAAAGACATCCCTGACAGTGAACACAAAATAGACTCATATAATCGGGAGACTACATCAGCAGAGCAAAAGAAATAAATGGCGCCCAGTCGCCACCAAGGACAGCCCTAACTGGGAACACAATACAGACTCCCTAACATAGCACAAGGAAAAGGGTTGTGCAGATCAAAAACTCTATTAAAAAGACCAGACTTGATGATCAAGCAGCCTGGAGGATGCTGCCAGTCCAGAGCTGAAACCAGTACTGAAGCCAACACTTCACACAAAGAATGGACTGCACTTGGGGACACAGAGTGACACAGTTGGTGTATGTACTTTAAGGTTTAACATACATATGAGGCTCTCCTACTGGTTTCTTTTTAGAGGTGAAAGGAGAGGGTAGAAAGGAAAACTATTCAATGAGTGGATACTAGAAGTACAGAGTGGAAAAGAAGAGTATGATGTCACAGGGTGAGAAGACCAGATAGCACTGTAGACAGGCAAGTGCTCAGAGTTTTATACTGAAAATTGACTTGGATTGTAAATGTCACTTAATCACAATTAAAAAAAAAAGTTTTAACTCCTCTTAGACTTCTAGATATTTCTCTGTATGAATCTTGCACAACGAAAAGCTTTATCAAGTCGCTATGCATTATTTTTAATTTGAGAAAAGAAGTTACTGGTATCTATCACCAGCAGAACAGTTAAGCTGTGGTGCAGATACACAATGGAAAACTACACAGCAATGAAAAGGCACAAATTTTTGCTATAATCAACAACATGAATGAATCTTACAGACATGATATGAATGAAACAATCTACTAACAAAAAGAGTACCAACTGTTATTTCATTTATAAGAATCAAAACTCATACTGAGGTGGAATCAAGATGGCGGACTAAGCACATGTCTCCCTACATCCCTCTGGAAACCAAGACCTGAACTGATAATCAAACGGAGCCTTCTGATCACCTAATCAGCCCCATGATATGGCACAGGGCAGTTAATTTCGACTTCATACCACTGAGCAAAAAAACTCCTCTCTTTTGCTGACTCCCACTCCTAGCTAGTCCTGGCTCTCACGGACTGAAGGTAAATGCACCACTTTGATGTTTATTTTCTCTGTCTTGGGCAGCAGGTGGAGCTGGGTCCTGCCTAGCGGCTAGACTGAGATGCACTGCTGTGGGGACAGGCAGGTGAAATTCCTATTTTGAGAGCCAGGCTTACAACTCTGTTAATCTAGCCACTTTGGGCCTGTTTTTTTTATCACTGCCACAGCAGGGTTTGTACAGAATTGCACTGCCAGTGTACAGGACGCTCTGGATACAGAGATTTTAGCAGAACCCAATTCTTAGCCTGTGAGCCAGCACCTGCAAACAGGACAGCGCTTCTCCGACAGAAAAGCAATAACTTACAGTGTCGCCTACGGTGGGTGCCCTGTAACAGAAACAGAGGAATCATCACCTCTCAGCACCTTTAGCCCCTCTATCTGCTGCCTGCGAGGTCAACACAATTGACAAACTACTGGCTAAACTTACTGAAGAAAAGCAGGAAAGGAAACAAATAACCCAAATTAGAAATGAGAGGGGAGTGGTCACAACAGATCCAACAGAAATCAAAATATCATAACAGAATACTATGACAGACTGTACTCTAATAAATTTCAAAACCTAGAGGAAATGGACAAATTCCTTGACTCATACCACCTACCCAAATTATCACAACGTGAAGCAGAACAACTTAATAAACCCATCACAAAGAGATTGAAAAGGTCATCAAAACACTGCCAAGCAAAAAAAGCCTGGGCCCAGATGGCTTCACTGCAGAATTCTCCCAAGCTTTTAAAGAAGAGTTATCTCCAATACTACTCAGACTATTTCACAGTATAGAAAGGGATGGAGTACTCCCAAACTCATTCTATGAAGCCAACATAATTCTGACACCAAAGCCAGGGAAAGACCCAACAAAGAAGGAGAACTACAGATTGATATCACTGATGAATCTAGATGCAAAAATATTCAACAAAATTCTTGCCAATCGAATACAACAACATATCCAAAAAATAATCCATCCTGACCAAGTGGGATTCATACCAGGGATGACCAGGGATGCAAGGCTGGTACAACATCAGAAAAACAATTAATGTGATTAACCACATAAATAACACAAAAGACAAGAATCATCTGATTCTGTCCATTGATATTTGATAAAGTCCAACATCCATTCATGCTAAAAACTCTTAGCAAAATAGGCATAGACGGAAAATTCCTCAATGCAATAAGGGCCATTTACACAAAGCCAACTACCTACGTCATCCTGAATGGAGAGATACAGAAAGACTTTCCCTTGAGAACAGGAACTAGACAAGGATGCCCACTCTCACCTCTTCTATTCAACATCATACTAGAAGTTCTAGCCAGAGCAATTAGACAAGACCAAGAAATCAAGGGCATCTGCATTGACAAAGAAGAAGTCAAAATCTCCCTGTTTGCAGATGATATGATTGTATATGCAGAGAATCCCAAAGAATCTATAAGTAAACTACTCAAACTGATAGAAGAGTTCAGCAAAGTTTCAGGATACAAGGTAAACATAAGTAAACCAGTAGGATTCCTTTATACCAACAACGGGACTGTTAATGAAGAATTCATCAAATCAATACCATTTACTACAGCCCCTAAGAAGATGAAGTACCTAGGAATTAATCTAACCAGAGAAATAACAGGCTTTACAAAGGGCTTTACAAGCCCTTACTACAAGAAAGTAAGAGAGACTTAGATAAATGGAGAAACCTACCCTGCTCATGCACAGGCAGACTTAACATTGTGAAAATGTCTATTTTACCCAAAGCAATATACTTACATAATGCAATCCCAATACAAGTTCCAGCATCATTTTTTAATGAGATAGAGAAACAAATCACCAATTTTGTTTGGAAAGGGAAGAAGCCCCAGATAAGTAAGGTACTACTAAAGAAGAAGAACACACTGGGAGGCCTCTCATTACCCGACCTTAGAACATACTACACTGCCACAGTGGTCAAAACAGCCTGGTACTGGCACAAGAACAGACAGATGGATCAATGGAACAGAAATGAGACCCCAGAGATGACACCATCTGCCTATGAACAGTTGATACCCGATAAAGGCCCTAAGACAGTAAACTGGGGTAAAAACAGCATCTTCAACAAATGGTGCTGGCAAAATTGGATATCTGCAATAAATTGAAACAAGATCCATATCTTATACCTTATACAAAAACCAACTCCAACTGGATAAAAGACCTAAATATCAAACCTAAAATGATAAAGCTCATACAAGAAAACATAGCAACAACAATGGAAGTTTTAATACACAATGTGGACAGACTCCAAAATCTGTCCAACAAACCACAATCAACAGAAGAGAAAATAGATAAATCAGAACTATTAAGAATCAAACACTTCTGCTCATCCAAAGACTTTATTAATAGAATTAAAAGAACATCTACAGAATGGGAAAAAATATTTGGCAACTCTATGTCAGACCAATGGCTGATCTCCATAATCTATAAGATACTACAAAATATTGATAAGAAGAAGATAAACCATCCAATTAAGCGATGAGCAAAGGAGATGGACAGACATTTCTCTAAAGAGGAGATCCAGGCAGCCAAAAAACACATGCGGACATGTTCTCAATCTCTAGTTATAAAAGAAATTCAAATCAAGACTACAATGAGATACCATATCACCCCAACCAGGTTGGCCATGAACCAAAAAACACAAAGCAACAAATGCTGGAGAGGCTGTGGAAAAGTGGAACTCTCCTACTCTGTTGATGGAGTTGCAAAATGGTCCAGCCTCTTTGAAAAGCCATCTGGCGCTTCCTTAAAAAAATGGACATAGATATACCATTTGACCCAGTCATTCCACTACTTGGAATATAACCTACAGAATCAAGGCCTTTCACACCAACGGACACATGCACAAGAATGTTTATTGCAGCACAGTTCACAATAGCAAAAAGATAGAATCAACCCAGGTGCCCAACAACAGAAGAATGGATAGGTAAACTATGGTATATACACTCAATAGAGCATTACGCAATGATAAAGAATAATGATGATTCCAGGAAACATCTCAGAACCTGGTTTCAACTGGAAGACATCCTGTTGAGTGAAAGTAGTCAGCGACAAAAGGACAAATATTGTATGAGACCTCTAGGATGAGATCTCAAAAACAGATTTAGGGATAAAAGAAAAGACTCTTTGACAGCTGCAAGGGGAGGGAGGGAGGGCCAGGCAGGGAGGGTTTAGATTAGATAGTTGCTAGAAATCTGGTAAGGTGAAATTGGTGATAGCACACATTAGAAACAAGAATAATATTAAGTGGACTTCAGCATAACTTGAATACTCCTTCCATCTTAACCCAATATTGCAAGGACAGAGTAGCTGGGGCAGGGGGCAGGAGACCATGCTCTTAGGTGAAATTGAGGCCAACTGGCACAACTAACATTTTGCTAAGAGGGCTCTCTGCACCCCACATTGGTGAGTGCCATCTGGGGACTTCAAAGCTGCCAAGAGGCCATCTAAGGGCACAGCAAATGGTCCCAACTCAGCAGGAACAGATGCTCACCGAGGACCAAAATGACATGAGGTAAAAACAACCAAGATAGAGAGACCCACATCAGTGGGTGCCTACATCAAGTTGGGACCAGAAGAACCGGATGGTGCCCAGCCACCACCAGTGATAGCCGCGATGGAGCTCACTAAGTTGAGTCTCACCGGCAACACGGAGAATAAAAAGGGGTGCATTCTGAGATCTCCACTAGAAGACCTCAACTGATGGTCCAGCAGTTTCAGGGTTCCCCTGGGAGCATGGCCCCTGGCCCTGATGCTGTCCTTGCCCATAAATCATAACAAAGGTCCACTCTTCAGACACAAATGGATTGGACTTGGCAATACAGAGTGACCATATATTGGTTGCACTTTATGGTTCTATACATCTATAGGATATCATCCTGCTGACCTCTGGTTGGAGGAAGGAGAGTGGGTGGAGAGGAGGGGAAAGGAGACTGTTGGGAGGATTAGACATGTATGGAGCAGAGAGGAATAGTGTGCTGTCACTGGACAGGGAGAGCAGTGGAAGCTGCATATAGGTGGTCATGTAAATTGATACAGGAATGTACATTTTCACTCAGTCCTATTAAATAAAAATAATAATAATAATAAAAGAAAAAAAACTCACACGGTGGCACAGGTTGGAAGAGTGGTTTACCTTTCAAGTTAGGTAATAAGTGGGAGAAAGAACAAGGGTGCATTCCAAAGGTATCAGTATATCGGTATGTTCTATAATGATCTAAATAACAAGTCCTGTGTATATTCATTCTGTGAAAACTCACTGGTATGAATCTTTGATTTCTACATTGTATATAAATAAATAAGTCACACTTCAGGAAAAATAAACAAACAACAAAATATATTTGTTGATGATCTTGAAAAGATCAGTTTTAGGACAGTGTATATGTAGAAGCCAAGTTACAATGTTAAAGAAGGCATTACAAGGTAAGGAAGCTGACACAGAGAATACAAATTCATTTTTCAAGAACGGCAAAAGCAAAGATATAACAAAGTAGCTTGGGTTGGTTATACAGGTCAGAGAAGTTGTGTTTTTTGTTTTTATTTAAGATATTAGACAAAGAGGATGTCACACAAGGGCCAGTAGCCTCCATCTGTCAGTGGAGGCTTGAACTTTACTATGATGCTGAACTGATTTTAATGGCACTTCCAGACTAAGGCAGACTAGGAAGAAAGGGTTTGTGATACACTTCTGAAAAATCAGCCCATGAAAATCCTATTGGACAATGGTCCTACCTGCAACCTATCACGGGGGTAGGACCAGGCAGCTTTTCTGCCCCTTGTGCATAGGCAACTCAATGGCAGCTAACAGCAACAGCAGCATATGAGAGTGAATGAAATCAAGGACATCTGAATGAACCAGACTCACAGAGGAAGATGATGCTTTTTTCTCTAGTCTGAAGCAAAGGATAAGTAAACAAACTGAGAGAACTGGGAAAATCAAATAACCTTCAGCTCTTCAATGAAGCATGCAGTAAGGTCAACTGGAATAAGTTAACTGATGCAGAAAAGGGCTCTGGGCTTGAAATACATTTTAAAGTTTTGGAGCAGGTATTGCAGAGAATGTAAAAGACAAAAATGGGGATGGAGGAGACACCAAAAAGCTCAGCAGTCTGAAAGCAAGGGGAGAGATGGTACTCTAGAACAATAAATACTATAAACATACCTGTCAGTTCAGAAACCTGATAAATAGTTTTACATTGCTTTCTATCTGTGCTTTCCCACCAAGGTGGCTTCAATAGGGATGGGGACTAGTGGAGAATAACAGTAAAAAAAAAAAAAAATCCAGGATGCTAACATGGGCATCACTGAAACTATACAATAAAGAATGACATCACTAGGGTCTGGAATTAAAAAAAAAAAAAAAAAAAATCGGTCTCCAACGCTATAATCTCCTCAGAAGCTAACTGCCACAATTTTCTCCCAGTGACTCTGTGGTAGTTTCAAACTGACAACCTTTCGATTAGCAGTTGACTGCTTACAACCACTGCATTACCAGGGCTCCTTTAGGGTCTGGAGTATAGTTGTGCAAAAGAAAAGCTGTCAGTGAAGTTCATTACTACAGAATTTATTTTAGCAAACTGCACACGATCAAGAACCACGTATCTTTCCACTGTACTTCCTACAGCTGCTAATGGACGCTTCTCCTCACTAATTGACCTTTATCCCCTACTCCTAAATACACCTCTCTAGAACAATAAATAATATAAACATACCTGTCAGTTCAGAAACCTGATAAATGGTTTTACACTGCTTTCTATCTGTGCTTTCCCACCAAGGTGGTTTCAGTAGCAACCCCTGGAAGGCAGTGTAGATTCATGAATTCTCTGCTCAGAGTTGGATGTGAGATTGCACACATGCAGTCATTTTAGAAAGTGCTTTCTGATGAAGTAGACTGTTACTGAGGAAGGCCGTAACAATAATTCCAAGCACACTCGTACAAGATTTAATGATGGACAAATCAGGGAATGTTTAGGAATAAATCTTCCATCTTCATAACTGTCATGACAAACTCTAGGAAATAGGATTACATTTACTATATCAAAGTGACTTTCCTATTTGATACTATTTACTCCTCTGGGCAACTCCGCAGAACCCCTTTGCAGCTTGCTCACGCCCAACCCACATTCCAGCGTTTCTTTCTTCCCATTCAGAAACCGACTACAAACGCCCTTGGGACCCTTTTTCATTCTCCTAACCCCTCCGAGGCCCCCATTTCCCATTCTACCCTAGACCATCAGTTCCATTTCTCCATTCCTGATTTTTCTGTCACTCTGTATCTCCCTCTCGTCCTCCCAGACTACTCAGTCCCCACCCCACACTCGTCTTAGCCGGGGTTCTCCCGCCTGAGATCCCCTCCCCCACCGCTACCATTCAGGCTCCCCCTCCTCATTCTATGCGACCCCAGCCGGCAGGCCCTACCTGCTCCTGGTCCTCCAGCCCCGCCGTCCCAGTCCGCTCCTCCAGCCGTTGCCTCCCGGGCGGCGCTCGCCGGCGCTGGGGTAGAGGCTGGGGCTGAGGCTGAGGCAGCTCCGCCGCCCGTTGAGCCCCATCCTCCCGGCGGGCTGGCGGCGACGGTGGTGGCGGCGGCGGCGGCGGCGGCTGCGGTCGGTCGCGGCAGCGGCTCCGCTTCATATTCGCGACTGGGCCCCACGGCCGTCAGCGCCACCACTGCCCCGGCCCCGCACTGCCCCGGCACACAGCGCTGCCGCGCCAACCACCACCCGCGGCCACCATAGCCGGGCGTCCGAACCCACAACTCCAGCCGGCCGCTTCTCCGCGCTTGCTGGGCCCTCAAGCGCCGCGGCCTCCTCCGCACTCCTTATGCAGGCTGCAACATCGCTGCCACTTAGTGGTCTACCACCTAGCACACGCTCAGCCGGCCACCCGCCACAGCCGCCTGCTCCACAGCCGGCCGCCCGCCAGCCTCGGACCCCGCCCCGCCCCTCGCGCGCGCGCTCACCGGGAGCCCGCCCGCCCGCTACCTCAGATCGCGCGCGCCTTCCCGACGCACGCGCCGGCGAACAGTCGCGAGATACCCGCCAGCCGCCCAGCCGCGCGGTAGGAGCAGAGGAAGGAGGCGGGGCTCCCCGCGCAGTCACTGGCTGCGGAAGCTCATTGAGGCTTTCATCCATTCATTCATGAAAATGTGTGCCAGTCAGACTATGTACTGAGACCCAAAAATGAGTCAGAACCAACCGGTGTCCTAAAGGAATACAAGTAATGGATACAGCTGTGTCTTTTTAATTGAATGCCTGCCAACCATCAGCTAACCCTCACATCGCACTTGGGAGGTAGTCTGCTCATTCCCGTGTTACAAAAAAGGTGACAAAGTGACACACTAGATCACCCAGCAAATCAGTGACCAAACTAGACAGAGCTCAAAGTCTGGCATTTCTGCTCCTTTAAACTGTTTCCTTTTGACACCAGACACTAAGACAGGATGGAAACCCCTACAGAAGAGGAAGAAATGATGGCTTTATTGAGGGAAGGGAAATAGAAAAGGCTTCCGGAGCATTCCCCAGGATTCCCCACTGACAATGAAGTCATCGTGTTGTAGCCCATTTCAGCCTGCTATGACCTGGGCAGTCTGGCCTGCTGCCTCAGTGACTCATCTGCCGAGCAACGTGTGCCTGTAGCCCAGCCCTGCCTGGCCCCCTCCTTTGGCTTCAGCTGCTCTGCCAGTGTTTCATTTTTCCTCTTATGGACTGACCAATTTGTCCTGAGCCTCCTCCCTAAACTCTGTTTGAGAAGAAATAAATAACATTCGGGCAAGGAAATTCTAACTTTCTCTTCATAGTTGCATCACCATTCTAGACTCAAAGTCTCTGGCTGGCTAATCCAACCCACTGAACCTTGGTGACTTCAATACCAGAAATTGATTTGTGAAACTCCACATTTATCAAGCACCTAAATGATACTCTTCTAAGTCAGACCACATCTTCTATGATTTCATTTATATGAAATATCCTAAATAGGCCAAATCTACAGATACAGAAAGCAGATTAGTGAGTGCCTAGGGCTAAAAGGATTACACAACTCTGTGAACATACTAAAAATCATTGAATGGTATGGCATGTGAATTATAGTGCAATACAATTATTTTAAAAAAGAAAAAGAGAAGGCTTGTGACCCTAAGAAAAGCTTGGAACTTCTTAATTTCCATCACATATGCTAAGAGAGAGACATAGGTGAGGGGAACAGGTGGAAAGAAGAGAAAATCGAAAGACAAAAGTAAGATAAGAGTTTCAAAACTGTTACAGAGTTCCAAAACTTCACTTGGCCCTCATAATTATACATAATATAGGCATTAAATTTTGCCTAACTTATGAACAATATTAGAGTTGGTATCGTAGGATGGGTTCACTAGAGAAGCAAAACCAAAAAAATCTATAAATATATGTGTAGAGAGAGATTGGTATCAAGGAAACAGCTCACACGGTTGTAGAGACTGAAATGTCCCAACTCAGTGGATCAGGATAGAGGCTTCTCCTGATTCACATAGCCT
This sequence comes from Heterohyrax brucei, assembly GCA_028571685.1. NCBI lineage: Eukaryota > Metazoa > Chordata > Mammalia > Hyracoidea > Procaviidae > Heterohyrax > Heterohyrax brucei. The sequence goes on along the minus strand of CM053140.1, from coordinate 78,190,631 downwards.
CAGGGGCTGGCAAACTCAAGATTGGCAGAATAGAGACAAGGACTCTTGCTCACAGGCTATAAAGGTTAAACAAATCCTAAGATCAGCAAGCAAGACCGCAAAGCTTCTCCTGATTCAAGTAGCTGCAGGGTCTGGTCAAATTGGCAGGTTAGAGAGTGGGACTCTTGGTCAAAGGCTGTGAAGATGAGTGAATCCCAAGACTGGCAGATAAACTCTAGTTCAAGTTCCAAGAACCACATGTCAAACAAACAAGTGAAAGCTGCAGGATCTAAAGAGGGTAAAAGCCAAAATGCCCACTTACATTCAGATGCACACTTCTCCATTTCAAGGAAACTCTCTTTCAACTGATTGGCTACTCACAGGAGGTGTCATTGGGGGGTGATCACACATAACCCTGAAAATCACGGCCCAGCCAAGTTGACACACAATCTTAACTATCATAGACCACCCTGTGTCAACTTGTCACTTGTACACATCTCCCCAAACCATGCATAATCTCTAAATAAAGACAATTACAAAATCATACTTGCACGTGACATGATACGTAGCTCTGTTTATGTCTTATATTTTATAAGTGAAGAAGGCAAAAGTATTTGAGGCACACATAGAAAGCAGAAACACTCAACAATTACAGTCCTCATTTTCTGCAACCAGTCACATGGCTATAACTGATATTTAGAACTACCTTCTTCCACCATCAATTCCATATTCCCTTTGCTGTCAGCAAGCACCTCAGTTTGTTGTGGTTCTTTGCCTAGTGTGGTAACCCAAGCCTTCATTTCTGAATGGTAGGGGCTATTAGTAATCATGTTGGAATTTAGTTGCTCTAGTTTTCCATTGACTTTAATTACAGGGTATGGTACTACTAAGAGACACCCTAAGGGATCTCCTACATTCCAGAATACTCTTCTTTACCTCCAATCTGATGTCCTATTGGCAATCAGGATCAACCGCACCACCTAATATGGTAACTCCCTTCTTTGCTTGTTGATCCAGAGTTGTAAGGAGCCTAAGTGGCCAGGTAGTATTCTTAGCTTTCAGTTCAACAGAATCAGTGATGTGTCTCCAGGTGGGAGCATTCCTTCCTTTGGAACTAAGACATCTGTACCTGCAGAGCATAAGATCACAGGGACATGAAGCAAAAATCTTGTTGAGCAGGTCACTAGGGGTAATAGTGAGTAGTGCTACTCCATTTCTACCCTTTGATTCCAGGATCCATGAATCCTGGCTATGGGAGAAACAGCACCATATATTAGTGCTGGTTGAGAGCAGAAATAGCCTGCTAGAGAACACAATCCCAATCCTGCAAGGTTTTGCCACCTAGCTGGCACCTTAATTGTGTCTTTAGGAGGCCATCCCATCATACTTTCAAGCCAGTTGCTTCAGAAAGATGGGAAACATAGCAAGACTAGTGAATTCCATGAAGATGGGCCCACTGCTACGTTTCATTTGCTGTGAAGTAGGTCCCTTGATCATAGGCAATTCTGTGTAGGATACCATGATGGTGGATAAGACCTTCTGTAAATCCATGGATAGTAGTTTTGGCAGAAGCATTGTGTGCAGGAAAGGCAAACTCATATGTAAGTGTCTATTCCAGTTAGGAAAAACTCTGCCCTTTCTATGATGGAAGTGATTCAGTGTAATCAACTTGCCACCAGGTTGGTGGCTAATCACCTGAAGGGATGGTGCCACATCAGGGACTCAGTGTTGGTCTCTGCTTCTGACAGATTGGGCACTCAGTAGTGGCTACAGCCAAATCAGCCTTGATAAGTGGAAATCCATGTCGCTGGGACCGTGCATAACCTCCATTCCTACCACCATGTCTACTTTGTTGATGAATCCATTGAGCAATGACAGGAGTAGATGGAGAAAGAGGATAACTGGTTTCCATGGAATGTGTCATCCTATCCCCTTGATTGTTAAAAATCATCCTCTGCTGAGGTCACCCTTTGGTGAGCAGTCAGGTGAAACACAAGCATCTCCACTTCTTTGGCCCACTCAGAGAGGTCTGTCCGCATAACCTCTTCCCCATAAATCTTTGTCTCTAGTTTTCCAATCACATTCCTTCCAAGTCCTTGACTATCCTGCCAAATCATTGGCTACAGCCCATGAATCAATATATGATTGCACATCTGGCTATTTCTCCTTCTGAGAAAAGTAAACAGTCAGGTAATCTGCTCAAAATTCTGCCCATTGGGAGGATTTCCAGTCACTATCATCCTTCAGGGAGGTTCCAGAAAGTGGTTGTAGTACTGTCACTGCCTACTTCTGAGTGGTGTCTGCATATTGCACAGAACCATCTGTAATCTAGGAACACGTTTCCTCTTATTCAGTTAAATGTCATAAGAACTCCCCACAAAGCTGTAGGTACAGACTAGATGAAAGGTAATGTGACTAGAGCGGAGATCATGGGCATTTAGGCTGCTTCCTCATGCAGCTTACTTGTGCCTTCAGGCCGTGCTCAGGCCCAATCTTGTATGTATCATTTCCATTTAATGACGGGAAGCTGATATGCACACCCAACTTAATGACTCTGCGTGTCAGATAACATCTAATGTGGGCAGATCAGGCCACATGGTGACATAGTATCTCATAATTTAATGTCCCGTCTATACCAAGGCCTGGTAATAAGCCAAAAGCTGCTTCTCAAAAGGAGAGTAGTTACCTGCAGAGGATGGAAAAAGTCTACACTGTGATTCACCAATAGGAACCTGCCAAAGGCTTCAAACAGCATCTGTCTGCCACTGATGCTTCAAGCACCTCTAGATTAGCCAAATCATATGGCCCAAATGGCAGAACAGCTTGCAGAGCAGCCTCAGCCTGTTGCAGTCTTCTCCTGTTCTGAGCTCTACTCAAAATGTACAGCTTTTTCAGTTACTTAATAAACAGGCTAGAGCAGCACAACCAAATGAAGAATATATTGCCTACAAAATTCAAAGAGCCCCAGTAGGTGTTGTGCCACCTTTTTAATTGTGAGAGCAGTCACATGCAATAATGCAATAGCTTATCCTTCACTTTAGAAGGAATATTTCTACATGCCTCATACCACTGGACCCTAGATATGTCACTGAAGTGGAAAGGGTCTGAATTTTTGTGGGATTAATTTCACATCCTCTAGGAAACCCTGGTGGTATAGTGGTTAAGTGCTACATCTGCTAACCAGAAGGTTGGCAGTTCAAATCCAACAGGCGCTCCTTGGAAACTCTCTGGGGCAGTTCTACTCTGACCTATACAGTTGCTAGGTCGGAATTGATTTGATGGCAGTGAGGTTTTTTTTGTTTGTTTTTTGTTTTAGTATGCAAATATTTCACTAGTAAGTCCAGTTATTGACACCTCTTCCTTACTAGGTCCAATCAGCATAAAGTCATCAATGTAACAGATCAGTGTGACATCTTGTATAAGGAAACCACAACCAAGCTCCCTGTGGACTAAATTATGACATATGGCTAAAGAGTTGATGTGGCTCTGAGGCAAACAAATGAAGGTATAGTGCTGGCCTTGCCAGGTGAAGACAAACTGCTTCTGGCAGTCCTTTGAAACAGGTATGGAGAAAAAGGCATTTGCCAGATCAATAGCTGCATACCAGATACCTTGAGATGTATTAATTTGCTCAAGCGGTGAAACTACATCTGGAGCAGCAGCTGAAATTGGGGTCACCATCTGGGTAAGCTTTTGATAATCTACCGTCATTCTCCAAGATCCACCTGTTTTTTGCACAGGCCAAATAGGTACATTCAATGGGAATGTGGTAAGAATCACCACCCCTGAATCTTTCAAGTTCATAATGATGCCAGTAATCTCTGAAATTCCTCCAGGAATGCAGTTTTGCTTTTGATTTACTATTTTCCTATAGGGGAAGTTCTAATGTCTTTCATTTGGTTTTTCCTACCATTATAGCCCTTACTTCATTTGTCAGGGATCCAGTGTGAGAGTTCTGCCAGTTGCTGAGTACATCTATTCCAAATACGCATTTAGGAACTGGAGGAATAACTACAGGATGGGTTTAGGGACCCATTGGACCTACTGTGAGATGGACATGAGCCAAAACTCCATTAATAACCTGACCTCCATATACTCCTTCTTTGATTAGTGAACCATAGTGATGTTTTGGGTCAGGTGGAATTAGTGCCCATTCAGAGTCAGTAGCCAGTATTCCCCCAAAACTCTGATTATTCCTTTCTCCCCGGTAAACAGTTACTTTCATAGAAGGCTGTAGAACCTTTTGTGGAAGGCTGAGAAAGAGATTAACAGTAAAAGTTTTTGGCAGTGTATTGGAGTCCTTCCTCAAGGAGACCCAGCGTCCCCTTCATTCAGAGGGTTATAGGTCTTTAAACTAGCTCAAGTTTAGGAACTGTTTTGGGACCATGACTCTCTATTTTGGTGGTTCAGATTAAACTGCTGTTTACCTGACCTAGAATTCATTTGTTTGTACAGATCAAGTAAATATTTAGTAGATTGCCTATCTGTTTCACTCCTAGGGGCACCATTATTAAGTAGCCAATACCATAAGTCCATATAAGTCAGAGTATTCTGCTTACTGCTTTGACTTCACTGTTCATTGCTGTAACCACATCCACCTTATTTTTGTTGATCAAGTGCCACCACTGAGCTCCTACTACCATGGGTCCAATTAACCCCATTATAGTTTGGTCTCTTAGTTCAGTTAATAGAGTTCCCATTGTCAAATCTGATTTATATAAAATAACAATTGCAACAGTCTTCAAGGATGCTGGAGTTCCCTTCACAAATTTGCTCTTCACAGTTTTGGTAAAGGTATGTCCCCTGGCCACACTATCTGTGAGTCTATGGGTCTAACCTGAAAAATCCACTCTAGCATGCCAGTTTCCCTAAGTCCTTGGATACCTTCTTCTACAGTATGCCAAGACAGGCCTGGTACTTCAACTTGATTTTGTGTAGGTCACTACATAATCTATACTTCAGCAGCCCAACCAAATAAACTATTAGATCCTTTCTTAACTTCCTGTGTGTGATGGACCATATCTGACTGATGCTGAGACTGACATCTTAGACTGATACATCTTTATGTTCCTTGCACCTTTATCTCACACCATTAATAGCCATTCTCACACATGTTCCTCAGATTTTTCTATTGTGCATATTACAACAGTCAAGCAGTTATTTTGTAACAAAGTATATCTCCACCTGGGTCATGCTTTGTACTTCATGTTTTGGGACTCACTAGGACTTAAAATCTAATTATAGGTCTATAAGCCAGAATCAGCAATGTGGAATTGTTTTGAGAATATTCAGCACCACTTGTAAAGCATCTAACTCAGGTAATACCCTGAGCAGTAACTTAGGCAAGAGTTTTTTAGAGGCAGCTGGACTAAGACTAACCTCACTAGATGAGAATGGAGAAGATAATGTTTTTTTTTCTAGGCAGGGTGGTATAGCAAAAAAACTAATTATATCTCTTCAGATGGGAGTGGTTCTGCTGACAGAAGTAATTCAGTGGAATTTAGGGGCTGAGTTTCTCCAGCTTCTTGATTATCTGCTCATATGTTCTTGTCTTAGTCATCTAGTGTTGCTGTAACAGAAATGCCACAGTGAATGGCTTTTAAAAGAGAAATTGTATTCTGTCACTGTCCGGTAGGCTACATGTCCAATTTTAGGGCATCAACTTCAGGAGAAGCTGATGGCTCTGGAAGAAGGTCTTTGTTGTCGGTCTTCCCCTGGACTGGGAGCTCCTGAGGCACAGAGACTCTGTGTCCTTTCCAAAGAACGTGCTCTGCTCCCAGCACTCCTTCTTTCCTGATACTATGATTTAATGTAGGGTACCACATAATCTATACTTCAGCAACCCAACCAAATGAACTATTAGGTCCTTTCTTAACTTCTCAAGCTGAAGCACTAAATGAAGAATCTGTGCTTAATTGACCGTATCTGTAGACTTAGAGTGATCGGTCTTTATGTTCCTTGCATCATTATCCCACAGCTGTCCACAAATCTCTCTGATAGCTTCTTTTTCCTTTATATCCCAAGAGATTGCCTCAAGGCACAATATAGTCTTACACACTGAGTCCTGCCCCAACAACATAACTGCTGCTCATTCTCTCTCATTGACATCATAGAGGCAGGATTTACAACATATAGGAACATCACACAATAGGAATCAAATCTTAGCCAAATTAACAGACACATTTGGAGGGACACAATTCAATACATGAAAGTCCCCATCCCAAGTTTCAGAATCCCATTTCTTTCCAATTAGTGCCTTCACTTTAACTTTAGACACCTCTGTCAGCTCTGTTACTACAACAAATAATGCCTTCTTTCAAAGTAGAAGTGGAAGCTTTGAGACTGTGTATGCAGCACTTGATCTTTGATACTGAGCCCAGAGTACATCTTTTTCTTTTACCAACTTGTCCAGCAAAAGTGGGACCAACCAACTAGCTTCCTTAATACTTCTTGTTATGACAAAATTCTAGCAAGATATCACATATGCAATTACACAGAGCTTCCCCTTTCATCAATACCTGATCTATTGGTGGTGATATTTTGCATATTTGAATTGCTACCTCATGTCGTGGATTATCAATAACCTCTTTATTACTCGAAGCAGAGTCATCAACATCTTTAGGACTAACCAGACTTGAGGACTAATTTAGAATACTCATCTTTAATTTTCTTTCTCTAGAAGCACTCTCAGTACCAAGTGTCTTAGGCTGTGTTCTCTAGGAAAGCAAAACCAGTAAAGCATATAAATGTATACAGAGAGGGGTAGATTTATATCAAGGAAACAGCTCTCACAATTGCAGAGGCTGAAACATCCGAAATCTGTGGATCAGGATAGAGAAGACCTTTCCTTATTCACATAGCTACAGGGACTGGCAAACCCAAGATCAGAGGTAGGACAGCAGGGCTCTTGCTCACAGGCTGTGAAGGTCAGTGAGTCCCAAGGTCAGCAGGTAAGCTGCTAGCTCAAGTCCCAAGAACCAGAGGTCAGACAAACAAGAGGTAACTGCAGGATCCAGGGAGGGCAAAAGCCAGAACATCCACTATATTCACATATAGGCTACACACCCAAGAAAACACCTTTTGAACTGACTGGCTTCTCACAGGAAACCCCTTCATGAGATGATCACATATAAACACTGAGAATCATAGCCCAAGCAAGCTGACACACAATGTTAACCATCACAGCTGATCATCTATTCACTCACCTATTTATTCATCTATTTGCCCATCCGTTACTTAACTTATTCTCTCACCATTACTTAAATATCTAACAAAACCCTATGATGCTTGTGGGAATACAAGAAAGAATCACACATGCCCTATTATCTGATAGATTACAAGTATGAGATTGGGGTGAGGAACGCATGAGATCATTGGCTTTGTGAAAGCCAATATGTGCTAGCATATGTGCTAAACCACCATAGCCCAGAAGCTCTTGTTGATGGTTCAGAACTAGGCCTAGCTGTTCTCCTTCCTCCCAGAGACTATCAAAGTCCTAGTATAAAAGTCACACTCATAAAATTTAGACAACTCTTTCATCTATGATACATTCATCTATGATACTTTCCACACTAGAACCCTATTCCAGCACCCTATCCCAATTATTGATAGGTAAGTTGGATAGATGGGTAGATAGTTTTCCATGGGGAAGAGACAAGTTTTTTCCCCAACTCAAGGGGAGATAAGGCTAAAAAGGCTCCAAAAGAAGTATTTGTAGAAATTGGAGGTAATACGAAGGGGAGATACATTTCTCAGTCTCTAGCTGCATATTTAATGCATTATAAAATCTGCAGCTCTATACTCAGGAACTACATTAGAGAACTGAAGGTGATGGGGGAGTTGGTAGGAAAGCCTGGACTAAGTTCCTTGAAGAAGGAGGTGGATTTGAACATAGAGGCTTGCTTCTCATTTAAAGGTCTCTAGAGGTGGTTAAAGCACTCAGCTGCTAATGAAAAGATTGATGATTGGAACCCACCCGTCACTCCTCAAGAGAAAAACATGGTGGTCTGCTTCTGTAAATATTTAGAGCTCTGGAAACTCTATAGGACAGTTCTGCTCTGTCCTATCAGGTCACTGTAAGTCAGGATCAACTTGACAGCAGTGTATTTTTTGTTTTGGGGGGTTTTTTGGTAGAGGTAGGAAGCTTGCCTAAATTGCCTATATCAGTAAACTAAGAAGGGGCTATAGTATAATGTGCCTGAGGGAGATAAAATAAGAGACATGCCTGCCTCAGTTTCCACAGGAAAGGGCTCCACCATTCTTAGGGTTCCAACTGAACGAATATCGAGAAAGAAAATACAAAACTGTATGGATGCCCAGGCTACTTAAAGTGAGCAGGTATCCTACCCAGAAATGTGATTCTAGCACAGAGTGCTGGCAAGGACCAAAAAAAAATACACAGCCATCCCTTTTGTACCCATTGCCATCAAGCCAATTCCAACTCATATAGACGATATAACATAGGGCTTCCATGGAGCAACTGATGGGTCTGAACTGCCAACATTTTGGTTAGCAACCAAACTCTTAACTAAGGTACCACCAGGGCCCCATCACTCTCTTAAACCAAAACTAACTCATTGCCATTGAGTTGATTCCAACACATGGTGATCCTCTCTTAGGGCTTCATCAATGACAAAGGGGCCAGAGTGAAACTGAACATTATCTACACCATCCAAGTAAAGATTAACGCAGCAGGGAAGCTGCCAAAGGCTAAACAGATCATACTAAAATAGAGTAAACCCCTACCAGAGTTCAGATATATAAAGTTTTCTGCCTTCTCAATTCCCTCTTGTACACCCAACTCTTAGAACTAGCTCCAGAAAGAGGTAGTGAAAGAGATGCCTACACTGACACTATGTCCCCTTCTGTGCCAAAGTGCTAGAGTTGAAAGAGGAGTAAAAATGAAGACCATTCAACTGTCAGATACTTTGGGTCATAGTTCTGGCCTGAAGTTGGGTAGGGTAAATGTGGCAGACACTGTGGGTTGGCTGGGCATCACGGTAATTCTCAACCTCCTTCCTCCTCCTCATAAATTCCACTATAGAGGCTGGGAAACTTAATGTCACAGACAGATAAGAAGAATGACTTTCACGATTCTCTCCTAGCTGGTGTTTATGCCTTTCCATGATTCATTCTCCATGAGTTGTTGGTCGAAACCAAGACTTTTTCTAACCTTTGGAATATAATAAGAATGGTGGAACACCACTCCCATGATTACTTCAATCATTACAACTCTCTCTTGCTGGCAGATTCATTCTAACAGCCTTGAAAAAAAAGCAAGCTGCCTTGTTATTAACTACCTATGGACAGGGCCACATGGCAGGAAACTACAGGTGACTTCTGGGGCTAAGGGTAGCCTCCAGTCCAACAGCCAGCAAAGAACAAAACGGAACAAAAACACTTGAAGCTCTCAGTCCTACAATGACAAAGAAATGAATTCTGCCAACTCCTGAGTGGGCTTTGAAGCGGATCCTTCTCCAGTTGAACCTCCAGGTGAGCACAGTCTGGTTAATACTAGACTAATGTCAGCCCAGTAAGATCCTGAAGTAGATAACTCATGTAAGCTGTGCCAAGAGTCCTATTATACAGCAATAAAAAACTGCATAATATAAACAGATACTCACTTTCTTGACCTCCCATTAGCCAGAGATGGCCATTTAACACAAATCTGGTCCGCATCTGCTATTTGCCTGTCTTCTTCACCTCAAAAATGGCAAGTTTTCAGTTGGGTAAAAAACCTCAGAGTGATTCTTTAGTTGTCTTTCTCACACACTTCACATTCATTTCACTAGCAAATCCTATGCAAATTAACAGGGTATTAAAATTATCCTAGAGGAAGGTGATGGTGACTAGTACTAAGATAGTGATGGGGGGATGGAAGAAAGTGCGTGGATATTAAAGAGACTCGGAAAGTAGAAACAATAATACCTGTTTGACTCTACATGGATGGAGAGAACTTAAAGATGGTTTCCAGGTCTTTGACTTGGACAAGTAAGGTAGGAAACAGTGGAGAACGAGACATTTAAAGGAGATGATGGTTACTTCATTTTAGGTGTGTTTATCTTGAAATGCCATTGATATACCCAAGTGAAGACATCCAGTGAGCTATCAGATGAATGGGTTTAGATTATAGAACCGAAGGCAACCTGTACTGAGATATGTAACTAATATAAACTCTTCCAAAATCTGATACTATAAATGTGGTCATGTCTCTTTTTCATTTTTCTAGTTAGCCTCTCAGTTTCCCTCATGCCATGTATCAGAAAGTCTAGTATCTCCTGTTTAACTAAGAACCCCAAGACTATTATATATTCTTAAAAAGTAAGCATGAAACAGTTATCTTTTGTCATACAACAAACCTGCTGCCATCAATTCCTACTCATGGAGACACCATAGGACAGAGTAGTAGTGACCCATAAGGCTTCCAAGGCTGGAATGTTTATGGAAGCCAACTGCCACATCTTTCTCCCACAGAAGCTGGTAGGCTCCAACTGCTGACCTTTCAGTTAGTAGATGAGTACTTTAACCACTGCACCACTGCAGCTGTTTGTATAACAAAGCAGCCCAAAATTTTGGGCTTAAAACAACAACTATCATTTATTTAGCTGACAATTCTGATAGTCAGTTGGGTGGTTCTTAGAGACTAGGCCAGTTCAGCTGATGACTGTCAGGCTTGCTCATACATCTGTAGTCACCTGGAGAGTAGTCTAATAGCTAGATGATCGAGCATGGCCTCTCTCACATGTCTGGCAGTTGGCAGGCTACTGGTCATAGCAATGGAAGCAACTAGGCCACATATCTCTCATCACCTGTAAACTAACTCACACTTCACATGGCAACAGTGGCAGAGGTTGCAAGAATAGAAAGAAGCTTCACTGTGAAAGAGCTTTCTGAGGCTGTTTGTGTCAGGTTGGCAATTGTGTCATTGCCAAATGAAGTCATAAGTCACCCAACGCAAGTCATTTTCATAGCAAGTCACTACAGGAAGAGACTAAATTTATATGCTGCCCAACAAGTAGTGACATTAAGAGGAGAAGAATGTATGTCTATCTTAGAAATCTAGGAAGATCAGTCCAACTTCTAGAGGCATTTCTAACAAGAATTAGATTAGCCAGCTACCATCATGGAAACCCTGTGATGTGGTAGTTAAGTGCTACATCTGCTAACCAAACAGGTCAGCAGTTCAAATCTACCATTCACTCCTTGGAAACTCTATGGGGAAGTTCTGTTCTGACCTTTAGGGTCACTATGAGTAGGAATCAACTCAATGACAGTGGGTTTGGTTTGGTTTTGTTGGTATTGCTATCGCAGCTTCCTGGGACCACATAGTGTTGCTTTCAGTATAGGTCTTCCCAATGCAAAAGACTTTCTTTGAGGGAAGATAAGCTCATTCTCTCAAGACTAAGCTCAGTCAAGGGTGACCAGACCAGAGTTCCTATGATTGGAACTCTTAGTCCTCTACACTTTCAGATCTCACACATAACAGACATTTCCCATAGAAACAACCAGCCCTAGGACAAGTTCCAGAAGTTCTTCTTCTTAATCATTTAAAATACAGAGGGCCTAATAAGGAAAATATGAGCCCATATAAACCAGAGATTCCATCAGCCTGAGACCAGAAGAACTGGATGGTGCCCAATTACCACCAATGACTGTTCTGACAGGAAACACAACAGATAGTCCCTGATGGAGCTGGAGAAAAGTGGAGTGTAAGTACTCAAACGCTAGTAAAAAGATCAGACTTGTAGCTGAGACTATTAAGACATGGACCCTGGGCTCTGTTACTCCAAAACTAAAACCATTCCCAAAGTCAGTTCTTCAGTCAAAGATCACACTGGACTATAGGACATAAAATCATATTTGTGAAGACTGTGCTTCTTAGCTTAAGTAGACACATCAGTTAAATGGGCAGCTCTTATCTGGAGGTGAGAGGAAAAGACAGAAAGGGACAATAGCTGGTTGAAGGAACTTGGGAAATATGGGGTGGTAAGGAGGAGTGTGTTGTCATATTGTATAAATTTTTATATGACAAACTAACTTAAATTGTAAACTTTCACTTAAAGCACTATACAATACATAAATAAACCTCAAGGAACTAATCACAAGGTCTGACGATTAAGTTCGTTCTACTACATTAAGTTTGTACATACCACATTGCTGAGTAACAGTACAGTCACCGGCAAAGCACTCCTCTTGGGAAGCTAAGCACCAATGTAGGTACCTAGTCTACCCTTCAAAGCAATTTTGGAACTCTTTTTCCAGAATGGCCATCAAAGCTATTGTTATATTATCCTTGATGTCCTGAATGTCATCAAAACATCTTCCTTTTAATATTTCTTTTATCTTTGGTTAAAGAAAAAAGTCATTGGGGGCCAGATCAGGTGAATATCGGGGGTGTTCCAATACAGTTATTTGGTTACTGGTTAAAAACTCCCTCACAGACAACTATACAGTTAAGTTTACAAACTTGCCACCATGCTACTGTGTACAGTGGCCTTTCCAGAAAGTTCCAAAATTGCTTTGAAGAGTAGACTATGTGCTGGCATCAGTGCACAGCTTCCCAAGGGGAGTACTTCAAAGGTGACCATAGTGATATTCAGCAATGAGGTATGTAGTACTTAGAACAATTAAGTTCACAGACTTAACTGTCAGGTCTCTTATACCCCTTGATAGGTCACTCACCCTCTAAGGAAGTGTGATTATTCAGGGTGTCAGCTTGGCTAGATCATGATTCCCAATGGTTTGGTAGTTATGATATGATTTGTCATATGATGATATCATCACTTCCAAAATGGGATCTGCTTTTGAGTAGTCAGTCAGTTGCAAGGGAGTTTCCTTGGACATGTAGCCTGTATCAAATTAAAATGGATTTTTCTGACAAGGCTGGTGAGCTTTCCTCACTTTGGATCTTGGAGGTGGCTCCTGTTCATCTGATCTCAGGTTCTTGAGACTCAAGCTAGCAATTTACCTGCCGTCTTCCCTGCCAGTCTTGGGATTCATTGGTCTTCACAGCCTGTAAGCAACAGCCCTGCTGTTTGACCTGCCAGTGTTGGTTCAACAGCCTCTGTGGGCTACACAAAATAGAACAAGCCTTCAGCCCAGCTCATGAACTGGGGACGTTCCAGCCTCTAAAACCACGTGAGCTATTTCCTTGATAGAAATCTCCCTATATATTTATGTGCATGCTTTGGCAGTTTTGCTTCCCTAGAACACAGCCTGAGACAGAGCCATTCAAGAAATTTTTCTGCATTCTGCCATCCAGTCAGGAGGTGGTATATGAGCATGCATAGACAGCTGGGTGAAGACAGGAAAATTTCTGCGACTGACAGTAATGCTTGTCTGAAGGGGTTCTCAGAAATTAGTTTTGGGGAGTGAGGGAATTACCTTGTTGTCATGGATTGAATTCTGTCCCCCCAAAAACAGGTATAGCCAAGTGGCTGGGACATGATTCCCAGTATCTTGTGACTGTCCTCCATTTTGTGGTTTCCCTAAACTGTATGTTAAAGGATTAGTGTTAAAGGATTAGGGTGGGGCTGTAAGTCCCTTCACAGGGTCACCTCCCTGCTCTACTGTAAAGGGAGTTTCCCTGGAGTATGGCTTGCTCCACCCTTAATCCTTTCAGCCTGCAAGAGATAAAAGGAAAGAGAAGCAAGTAGAGAATTGGGAACCTCATACCATCAAGAAAACAGCACTGGGAGAAGAGCGAGTCCTTCAGACCTGAGGTTCCTTGCCTGGACAAAGACTGATGCAATACTGGACTTTCCTCCAGAGCTGACAAGGGGAAAACCTTCCCCTGGAGCGGACACCCTGAATATGTACTTGCAGCCTACCAGACTGTGTAAGAATAAACTTTCCTTTGTTAAAACCATCCACTCTGTGGTATTTCTGTTAGAGCAACCCTAGCTGACTAAAACACTTGTACAACATTGTGATATGTGACCAGGTGTATATAGAAAAGCATATAGATATATATCTACATCAGAAGCATACAGATATTATCAGGTGTTGTAGACCTGTGGACATAGTCCTCTTTGGTACTAAGGTTTTCTTTTATTAGGCTAATAAAACCACATCAGTGTTGGGTGTGTACTAAATCTAATCATTTGAGTTGTATAAAACCTACTGCTGCCAAGTCAATTCCAAATCTTATCGACCCTATAGACAAAGTAGAACAGCCCCATAGAGTTTCCATGGAGTGCCTGGCAGATTTGAACTGCTGACCTTCTGCCTAGCAGCTATAGCACTTAACTACTACATTACCAGGGTTTCCTGAGTTCTATAAAGAGCAGCATAAAAACAGAGACAAGCACACAGACATAGGGGGAAGACAGAACTGTAGGAAGATGATGGAGGCAGATATATCTACAAGCCCAGGAACATCAAGGATTGTTTGCCACTAGAAACTGAAATAAACAAGAAAGAACTTCCCCCCGAGACACTGAATTCAGAAATCTAGATTCCTGAGCTGTGGAAAACTAAAATTCTACCCTTCATAAGCCATCCGCTAGTGGTGTTTCTGTTATGGTAGCACTAGGTAAGTAAGATAGGAAAGTTATCCTCAGTGTGTCCAAGGGACTGAGGATCTACCTGGAGGAAGCTGTTTTCAATGATTCTAACATGCTCTATTCTTCCAAGACTCTATAGGTGATTCAAAGAGACCCACAACTAAGCGTTAGTGTCAGTTATTTCTACATTATTATTATGACAGAGACAAACATTTGCCCCCCAAAATCCATTCTACCCTTTTATTTTTGGACACATGGCCACCCCAAATAAAGACAAATTTCCCAACCTTCCTTATGCCTAAGTCTAGCCATGTGACTCAGCTCTGGGCAACGAGATGTTGAGATACGACTCTTAAGTAATGACTACAACTTCTGAATTATGATTTTAAAGGGAAAAAGCATTTCTTCCCTTTCTTCTTTTCTCTTTATATCCTATTGCTTGAGAAGTGGTCACAGTGGAAATGACAGCAATATCCTGGGAAGGGAGATGTAAAAATGTAGAATTTCCTGAGCAAACTCATAGAGCAAAGATGCCGTATAGCCCTTTGTACTATTACATGAGAGATAAATGTACTATACACTGTGAGTTGGAATTGACAGCATACAACAATAATACCATTTATAATAGCGTCAAAACTATGACATACTTTGGGAGAAATCAAATAAAATATGTTGAAAATACTTGTGCTTACAATTTTAAAACTTTGCTGAGAGAAAAAGACCAACAGTGCTATAAAGATGCCAGATCTCCATTCCCCTCCCCTCCCACTTGACTGTAGGGTCAATACCTTCCCGATTCAAATACCACTAGGACTTGCCTATTTAGCACTTGCCAGTGCTAAAAATTATATAGAAATGGAGAGACTTTATGATAGCCAAAAGAATTTTGAAAAAGGACAAACCTGTAGAAACCAACATCATAAAAGATTTACTGTTTAAGACTACGGTAATTAATACTGCAGAACTGATATAAAGAAAATGGTGCTGAAACGATTGGAAATTTGTAGGCAAAAAAAAAAAAAAAAACCTGAACTGTTACCTCACACCATATGCTAAAATGAACTCAAAATGGAACACAGACGTAACATATAAGCACTGAAAGTACAAAACTTTTGAAAGAACACTTAGGAGACTTTTTGTTTTTAAACCTAGGGTTAGTCAAAAATTTCTTAGCTATGACACAAAAATGCAAACCTCAAAATGAAAACAAAATGACTTCAAAATTTAGAACTTCTGTATACTTTCCAAAAAATAAAAATAAAATATATCCTAAGCCACAGGCTAGGGGAAAAAAACATCTATCTGATCATGCCTCATATACAGAATATTTAAGGAATTCTTAAGCTTAATAACAGGACAGCAAACAGCCTCCCCCCAAAAGTAAGCAAATGATTTGAATAGACACCTCACCAGAGAAGATATGAGGATGACACTAAGCTCAAGGGAAGATGCTCAGCATCCTTAGGAAAATAATGCAAATTAAAACCACAGTGAGATACCAGTGCACACCAATTAGAATGGCTAAAATTTAACAAGACTCATACTACTGTGCACTGGCAAAGATATGCAGCAACAGCAACTCTCATGTATAGCTAGTAGAAATGGACATTGTACAGCTATTTCAGAGAACAGAATGGCAGTTTCCTATAAAAAAGGAAATATACTTAGCATACAGTCTATCATGTAGGGTTTCAGATACTCAGGTTCTACATGCATAAACTCATTTAGTTTATTGCGAGGTGGTCACAGGAAGGCATGCAAGAAAGTCTTAATGACATTCATTTAAAATTGCATATACAGTTTTTTATGATTGTTTAATGTTTATATCTTGTGTCGGGCTGCAAGCTCCATGAGAGCAGGGCCATACTTGTTTTGCCTGACATTAAAAACTTGACAGTTGAGTGCAATGTCTTAAATAAGAGAAACAATACAAATTTGAAACCCAGGTGGTGTAGTTGTTATGTGCTATGGTTGTTAACCAAAAGGTTGGCAGTTTGAATCCACCAGGCACTCCTTGGTAACTCAATGGAGCAGTTCTACCCCGTCCTATAGGGTCACTATGAGTAAGAATTGACTTGAAGGCAGTGGGTTTGGTTTTGGTTTTTAGCACTTCTTGACACAGTTGACTCTTTTCCTCATGAAAAGTAACTTTCTTCTCTTGACTTTCCAAACAGCACATTGTGTATTTACTCCCAACCTCTCTGATCACTCCTTCCCAATCTCTTTAAGATGTCTTCTCCTCTGCCCTTTAACTCTTGGAATTCTTCAGAGCTCTGCTGTTTATCTGCTACTCTTCTTACTTATACATTTTCCTTAGATAATCATATGCATTCTTATGATAAAATACCACCTACATGCTGCTGCTTTTCAAATTTATAACTTTAGCTCAGACTCTTTTCTGTGCTCTTCACTATTTCACATTTTCACTTGGTTGTCTCACAGCCATCTTTAATGAAACATACTTTTGATGACTCTTCTTCCCTCCTTATTCAACTTAAAAGTAATTGTCATTCATATTCATTCCCTTGCGTATACCATTGACTCTTTTGTCCTCCTCATTTTGGTGTACTCACTTGGTGAAACTAAAATGCTGGTGAAATGTTGATCTGCACATACCACTGCAGATCAACAGGGCTGGGGGCTGAGGAACATACAGTGAAGTCATGACCTCAAATCACAAGTAGGCCTTAATGTTGTCTGACAGTTACACTGTATGTCCCTAGTCCATTCTCTCTCCTCTCTTCTAGATGACTGTTTCATGCCTTCCTACCAAAATCACAGTACGTTCTCTCTCATCCTCACTCTCAGATGATGGTCTTGCTTTCTCTTTCAGAAGACAAATTCTACAGAATCTGACCATCACATCTTACACACCAGCATCTGTACCCACATATTCTGCTTTTCTGTGTGCTTTCATAGATGAATTATCCACATCCCTATTTAAAACTAATCTTTCCACTTGTGCATTAATTCCACTTTCTGTCATCTACCCAAGAATATTACTCCAGCAACGCTGTGCCCCCTTTCCTATATCATGCTATATTACATATCCTATGTAGTCCCCTCTTCGTGTATTGTTCTGCTACCATGCAAACATTCTGTTATTTCTTTTTTTTTTATTATGACTGAGTGAAAATGTACATTCCCATATAAATTTACATGCCTACCTATATGCAGCTTCCACTGCTCTCCCTGACCGGTAACAGCACACTATTCCTCTCTGCTCCATACATGTCTCATCCTCCCAACAGTCTCCTTTCCCCTCCTCTCCACCCACTCTGCTTCCTGCAGCCAGAGGTCAGCAGGATGATATCCTATAGATGCATAGAACCATAAAGTGCATCCAATATATGGTCACTCTGCATTGCCAAGTCCAATCCATTCGTATCCAAAGAGTGGACCTTCGTTATGATTTATAGGCAAGGGCGGCATCAGGGCCAGGGGCCATGCTCCCAGGGGAACGCTGAAACCACTGGACATTCTGTTATTTCTTGAACTTAAAATTTCTCTTGCCCTCACTTCTGCCACCAGCTTTCTCCAAAGTTGTCACTCTACTGTGCCGAAAAATTTCCAGGAATATTTGTCTACATACACCATCTCCAATTTCTCTTCTCCATCTTATTTAAAAAAAAAAAAACTCATTAAACTTGCAAACATATATAAAAGTCTGCTATTCCTAGTCCCCAGATGGCACAAGCACTCTGCAGTCTGCTACTAACCTAAAGGTTGGTAGTTCAAACCCACCCAGCAGCACCAGAGAAGAAAGGCCTAGTTATCTACTTCCTTCACAATTGTAGCCAAGACTGTCACATAAATAGATACATGCACATTGGTGTTTATTGCAGCACTATCTACAGTAGCAAAAAGATGGACTCAACCTAGGGGCCCACCAATGAATGAATGAAATGAATGGGTATACAAATGATGGTATATTCACACAATAGAATACTGTGCAATGATAAAGAACAATGATCAACTTAGGAAACATCTCATAACGTGGAGGAATCTGGAAGGCATTATGCTGAGTGAAATTAGTCAGCTGCAAAAGAACAAATATTGTAGGAGACCACTATTATAAAGACTTAAGAAAAGATATGAGCACGGAAGAAGATAGTCTGATGATTATAAGGGTGGGGAGAGACTTAGAGGGGTATTTATTAATTAGGTAGTAGATAAGAATTAAATTAGGTGAAGGGATGAACAATACACAGTAGAAAAGAAGTCAGCACAACGGGACTAAACCAAAAGCTAGTAAGTTTCCGAAATATAACCTAACACTGGGAAAGACAGAGTAGCAGGGGCAAGGGTCTGTTGTTACATAGTATTTTAAAATAAATTTCTGACAGCATGTCACGTCAACTCTAAAAACTTGCATGTATTTCTTACAACCAATAAAATTTTCTTACATATCACAGTATCATTATCACCTCTTACAGAATTCACATTAATTCCTTAAAATCAACTGACACCGGATCCATATTTAAACTTTAATTTTTTTAATTATCTCAAAAATATCATTATATAGTTTTTTTAAATCTATTCTTTCTTAAACATACTTTAATTAAGCTATACCCTTACTACCATTCCAGCAAAACTTCTCTGAGCAAGAGAGTAACAATCACCTCTGGACACTCTTGTAGCTTAGTAATGAAGTCACTCCGGAAATTCTTTAGCCAAAGATTAAACAAGCCCATAAAACGAAACAAAACTAACTAAATGAGCACATCGTCCCAAGGGCAAGGACAAAAAGCAGGAGGGGGCAGGAAAGCAAGTAACGGGAACGTAAGGTAGAGAAGGGGAGAGTGTCGACATGTCTTGGGGTTGGCAATCAGTGCCACAAAACGGTGTGTGTTAACTGTGTAATGACTAACTAGTTTCTTTGTAAACTTTCATCTAAAGTACATTAAGAAAGAAAGAGACAGAATGTGGATCAATTTTCACCATTCTGTTAAACCCAGTAATCAATTGTCATATTACTTGATCTCTCAGCTACATATCATATATCTGATCACTCTCTACTTCTTTTATTTTTAAAGAATGTTATACAACGAACTTCCACATACTGTCACTTAGCTTGTATGATTATCAACATTTTGCCATTCTTGTTTCATTTATCACCCACATGTCTTTTTTGGGGTTTTTTGTGTGGAAATTCTAGACATCATATAATTTCAATATATGTCTAATAGAAAAGACTTTTAAAATGTAACCATAACACCATCGTTACACCTAAAAAAGTTCATTAGAATTTCTTAATACCGTAGTCTGCTCAATTTTCCCCTTTGTCACAAAAAAATATTTACAAGTTGACTTGGTTAATATCTCTCTTAAGTCTCCTTTAATTTGTAACAGCTTCTTTCGTTTTTGATGCCATTTATTTGCTGGGGGGAAAAAAGGTTATTTGTCCTGTGGAATTTCCCGTGTGCTGTGTTTAGCTAATTGTATCCTTGTGGTATTGTTGAATGTGTTCCACTATCCCACATATTTCCTATAAATTCATAGTTGGGCCTGGAGGTTTGATGAAATTCAGGTTCATTTTTTTGGCAAAAGTACTTCATAGGTTATGTTCTATACTTCTTACTGCATCGTATCAGAGGGAATATAATAGTTGGTAGTTCCAACTTCAGTGATGGAAGACTAGTCAGAAGTACAAATGCTGTCGGATTGATTATAGATGTTCTCATCAACCATTAAACTAATACTTTTACCAGGTCATGGCAATTATTGTCTAAATATATTGTTTATCATTTAGAAAAAAAACAAAAAACCATCACCATCAAGTTAATTGTGACTCGTGGCAATTGCAATCCCATACCTCCAGTCAAACAAGACCCAGTGCCATCCAGTCAATTCTAACTCATAGCAACCCTAATTAGACAGAGCAGAACTGCCCCACTGGTTTCCAAGGCTGTACATCTTATTTGTTTATTTATTGTGACTAAGTGAAAGTATGTAATCCAAATTAATTAATTTTGCAGGCCTGTCTATCTGCAACTCCTTCTGCTCTCCTTGGCCAGTGGCAGCACATATCTCCTTTACATTCTATACTTGTAGTATCCTCTTAACAAGCCCCTGTCCCCTCTTCTCTACCCTCTGTTCTCCCATCTAGAAAAAGACCAGTAGAACAGCATCTTATAAATGCATAGAACCATAAAGTACACACCGTATGGTCACACTGTGTCTCCAGGTCCAGTTCATTTTTGTCAAAGAGTTGACCTCAGTAGTGTTTTCTGGTCAGAGGCAGCAACAGGGCTAGGGGACATGCTCCCAGAGGATCCCCCAGACCGTTGGACCATCAATTGTAGTCTTTTAGTAGAGTTCTTGAGCTGTACCCCTCTTTTTCTCATGTTGCCACAGAGACTAAACATTGTAAGCCCTATCACAGCTGTCTTTGGGGTGGCTGGGCACCATCTGGTTCTTCTGGTCACGTGTTGATACAGTCTCCCATTTACATGGGTCCTTCTGTCTCCTGAGTTCTTTTTTCCCTTGTGTCTTTGTTATTCTTGGTGATCATCTGTTCCAGATGAGTTGAAACCATTTGGTGTACCTCATATGGCAGCTTCCCAGCTTTTAAGAGCCCAGATGCCACTCACCAATATGGGGTGCAGAAGATTCTCTTCGCAGTCAGCTAGTTATCAAGGCTGTAAATTTTTAGGGAAGCAGATTGCCACCTCCCTCCAAGGAACAGCTGGTGAGTTCCGATCATCAGCATTTCAGTGAGCAGCCAAAGCTTTAACTACTGCACCACTAAAACCCAAAAAACAAACTCACTGCCACTGAGTCAATTCTGACTCATAGTGACTCTCCAGGACAGTGTAGAATTGCCCCACAGAGTTTCCAAGGAGCACCTGGTGGATTCAAACTGCCAGTTTTTTGGTTAGCAGGCATAGCACTTAACCACTAGTTTCCACTGCAGCACTAGGACTTGTTATTCAATATGTAACCCATTGCCCTTTTGCTATCAGGTTGATTGCAACTCCTAGCAACCCTATAGGACAAAGTAGAACTGCCCCATAGGGTTTCTAGTAGATTCAAACTACTGATCTTTTGGTTAACGGCCAAACTCTCAATCACTGTACCACCAGGGTTCCATTCTATCTGTACGGGTAGCAAAATACTGATTTTCGAATTCTATAATTTTGCCTGCATTTCTTAGTTGGGATATTCTGTAAAGAAGGACTTGTCCTCATCAACTATTTGGTTACTTTGAAAGATAGTTGATATAGAAAACCAAACTATGTGCCAGATTCTTTTCCTTTATTTACCAAGTTTCAGAATAATGAGTGTCTTGTCACCTCCAAAGGAGACCAGTAAGGCTTGTTTAAAAGTGTTGTTATGAGCTCATGGTTTGAATCCATTTTGGTCATTATTCTTCACTGTTCGAATTCTCCTACTTTTGACCAGTGAGAGCTTCTTTAGTTTGGCTCCTGTGTCTGTTGATCCTTCCAACTGTCAGCCTGGCTTGCTGTGCCAAACTGTTAAGCCAAAGTCTAGGGTCACCAGCAAAAGCACAACTTACAAATAGGCAGTGGATGGGGTAGGACAATGCTGTACTCACACAGAGAAGAGACAGATCAAGGCTAGCTTCAACAGTGTATGCCAGTCTCCCGTGGCTAATGGATCTCGCAGCAGCTGCTGTAGGGGTGATGTTCTGTATTTAACCCTTCTCATGCTGAAGAAGAGAGAGACCCTGTTCTCTCCTGACCAGAAAGTGTAAGTGGGGTTGGCCAACTACTATGTAACACACATACTGAGCAAGCAATTCCTGGAAATAGTGACCGTGCTCGGGACAAGAGGGAAGGGTTGTGCTGATAGCCCACCATCTGCTAGATGACATGTTTTGAGTCAGGGCACTGTCATCTGTATACAATGTCAGGCTGACACATCTGATCTTAAGCCCAAGGTTCATTTATAAGTTACAGGGAAGATCTTGCACTTGGATTGCTCCCTTCCACAGTCCACCCCCTGACCTTTCATGGAACCCCATAAACAAAGAAGCAAAGTTACTAAAATTTTTGGTAATCCCATTGTCCATTTTAAACAGTGAGCTTCAAGTCCATGGCAAAGTGTGTGACTCTGATGGCTGTCACTTCCATACACCATTTGAGGCACTGAGTCCTTGCTTTACTCCCTTTAGAGACTGTAATGTATTGCCTGTACTCTAAGTTCAGTTACAGAGGGCAGTTCTACCCCTACCTGCCAGATAAGATATTTATAATTGTCTATGGTCAGGCTTTAAAAAAATCACACACACAAGCTTTTAGCCAGGAGCCAGATTCCTCAAAAACAGGTGTAATAAAAGCAGCCTGGGTTGGGTCATCACATGGACAGCAGACCTTCAGAGTCAGACTGGCTTCATGAAAGTGAGCAAGAAATAAGCCTTTGTTGTTAGCCAAGATTTTAGGATTGTTTTTCTACCATAGCATAGCCTAGTCTGATAAATGTAATAGTCAATACTACCTGATAAAATAATAAAACATGTTTACCCAGATAAGATCATACTGGAGGATAAACTAGATCTGAGAATGCTACAGCCCAGAAAATGCTAAGAAAAGGCTAAAATGGAGGTGGGAAATGGAATTCTTGGAGGAGAGAATTTCTACATTGGAATCAGCAGAAACAGAGATCATCTGAAAGGGCAAGCAGACATAAAGATACTTAAATGAAGTACTGTCTACAGAACAGCTGCACTTCTTGGCATCTTTCTCTACCCACAGACAACACTGCTATCTCTGCAGTTATTTCTAAATATACCCTGGGAGAGGCATTGTGGTGTCCCACACTAAATTTTTCCTTGTTTTGGTATTTGGGTGGGAGAACTCTTGTTAATCACTCCCTCCCCATTTTTATTAGATATTTTCCTCAGAAAACAAGTTCTGACAAACATCAAACTTCTTATCAATTATATTTTAAGATACATAAAAATTCAGAAAATTTATTGCATGTGCTCTTCTTGAAAAAATATGTGTAATTGAGTGCCAGGGTAAATGTCACCAAAAAAGTGAGAAAAAAAAAGGTGGATATCAGAATAAATAGCTGAACTGACATAAAATGAAAAATAAAAACCAAGAACTAGCTATGTATGTTTCAAATTAGAATAAGAAGTCAAGAACATGGAGAAAACTTCTCTCATATGATAATATGTTTATCAAATGAAAGATCTTACTGATATGGTAAAAAAAAAAAAAAGTTGCTTAACAAGAAAAAAAGACTATTAGAATGCCCAGGAAAACAAAACATGATTTTAATAAAGCGTGATCCAAAAATAAAGGAAACTAAAATATGACATTGGCTGTGCCTTTTCCGTGATTTCAGGTACCACCAGAGTCCATCCTCCCTACTGGGCTTTCATAGGCAGTCCCTTCCCTCCATAGTTTCAGTTTTCACTGAGTGGACTTAGCTCAAGAGGCTCTGCTAACACCACCTCTAAGTTTGGTTTGACTTCCTGCTATTGCTAATCTCTGGGTTGTTTCCCCTGTTTGACCTCCAACCCATTTATAACTAGTTTGCAATATTAAATTTCTTTTATTAAACTACCTAATATGGGCTGTGTTTTCCTGACTGGACTCTAAAAGACACAGTAACCTAAGAAGAGTATTGAAACAAAATGTTTCCTGAGCAATGTGTTAAATAGGAATTTTTTACACGATCTTTTTATAGGGCCCCAAAAGTGAGCTACCTTCCCTAAAATGAATCATTCTTCCCTAATATTTAATCATGAATCCTCCACATATCTGTGGAATATTTATTCATGGTATCTACTGAGGAACACACAAAATGGGTACTTGTCTTTGAGGATCTCAGAGTGTAGTATAAGCAATAAAACATGTATAAGTGATCAGAAACAGGAAACCCCTGTTTCATGAATATGCAAATTTTACAAAGATTAATTCAAGCTGGAGATTCAGAAAGAGCTTCAAGAAGGAGGTGCCATTTGAGCAGAACCTTGAACTGTTTTGATACTGAGGCATCTTGGAGGAACATGAACAAAGGAATGGACTTGGGGAAATGTACATAGCTTACAGAGAATGGCGAGTATTTTAGTTAGGCTAGTGTAATATGTTGTGTGATCTGCAGAATGCAGATTGTTAATGAGTCTTCCTCTAATTTTGATGCTGTGCTTCTCTTCATGTAGTCCAGCTTCTTGGATTATTTGCTCAGCATACATTAACAATCTGTATTATGTAGATGATACAACATTGCTTGCTGAAAGTGAAGACAACTTAAAATAAACACAACTTACACGTACTGATGAAGATCAAAGACCACAGGCTTCAGTATGGATTACACCTCAATACTAAGAAAACAAAAATCTTCACAACTGGACCAGTAAGCGACATCAGGATAAATGAAGAAAAAGTTTGAGGTTGTCAATGATTTCATTTTACTTGGGTCCACAATCAACACCTGGAAGCAGCAGTCAAGAAATCAAAAGACATATTGCAAAAAATATATATATTTGGCAACTATATGTCAAACCAATGCCTGGTCTCCATAATCTATAAGGTACTACAAAATATCAATAAGAAAAAGATCAATCATCCAGTTCAGCAATGGGCAAAGGAGATGGACAGACACATCTCTAAAGAGGAGATCTAGGCAGCCAAAAAACATATGTGGACGTGCTCATGATCATTAGCTATTAAAGAAATTCAAATCAAAACAACAATGAGATACCATTTCACCCCAACAAGGTTGCCCATGATCCAAAAGACTCAAAATAACAAATGCTGGAAAGACTGTGGGGAGATTGGAACTCTCTTACAGTGTTGGTGGGATTGCAAAATGGTGCAACCTCTTTGGAAAGCAATCTGGCACTACCTTAAAAAAAATGGATCTGGATATACCATTTGACCCAGAAATTCCACTGCTTGGAATATATCCTATAGAATCAAGGCCATTCACACCAACTGACATGTGCACATAAATGTTCATTGCAGCACAGTCCACAATAGCAAAAAGATGGAATCAACCCAGATGCCCAACAACAGAGGATAGCAGGAAACATCTCCTAACCCGATTTCAACTGGAGGACATTATGCTGAGTGAAAGTAGTCAGCGACAAAGGACAAATATTGTATGAGATCCTTACAATAAGAACTTAAAAACAGACTCATGCATGGAAGAAAAGACTCTTTGACAGCTGCAAGGGTGAAGAGGGAGGGAGGACAGGAGAGAGGGTTTAGATTAGTTAATACAAAAGACACATTGCACTGAGAAAATCTGCTGCAAAAGATGTTGTTAAATGTTAAAAAATAAAGGTATCACCCTGAAGACTAAAGTGCACTAAAGTGCACCTGACCCAAGCCATGGTATTTTCAGTTGCCTCATATGCATGTGAAAGCTGGACAATGAATAAGGAAGACTGAAGAAGAATTAATGCCTTTGAATTGTAGCATTAGTGAAGAATATTGAATATACCATGGACTGCCAGGACAGCAAACAAATCAGTCTTGAAGGTACAGCCAGAATGCTTCTTAGAAGCAAGGAGCATCTCATATACTTTGGACATATTCTCAGGAGGGATCAGTTGCTGGAGGAGGACATCATGTTTGGTAAAGCAGAGGGTCAGTGAAAAAGAGGACAACCCTAAATGAGATGGATTGACACAGTGTCTACAACAGTGGGCTCACACATAACAACGATTGTGAGGATGGTACAGGACCTAGCAGTGTTTCGTTCTGTTGTACTTAAGGTCACTATGAGTTGGAAGCAGCTCGATGACACCTAACAACAAAAACAGTTTAGTTATGTGAATGAAAGTAGTGAAAAATATAGATAGAAAGAAGTTGGGGTCAGATCTTGGAAATCTTTTGTTTTAGTATCCTAGTGCTACAGTAACACAAATACCACAAGCGGGTGATTTTAAAAACAGAAATTTATTTTCTAATAGTTCGGAAGACTTGTCTGAATTCAGGGCACTGGCTCTAGGGAGGGCACTCTTTATCATCTCTGGAGAAGGAACCATGTCTCTTTGAGCATTCTTGGGTTCCTTGGCAGTCTTTAAGTGACATAGCATTTATCTTCCCACAATTGTACTTGCTTGTCTCTGTGACTATGCTGCTTCTTATTAGCTTAATAAATAAGAACTTACTTCCAAAAATGGAAAGCTTGGTGGCACTGTTGTTAAGTGCTATGTCTGCTAACCAAAAGGTTGGCAGTTCAAATCCACCAGGTGGTCCTAGAAAACTCTAAGAGGCAGTTCTGTTCTCTCCTATAAGATCACTGTGAATTGGAACCCACTTGATGCAATGGATTTTTTATTTGGTTTGTTGGTCTGGTTTTGATGGTCCTATTGAGAGCAGTAATGCAAAACCAAAACAAACCCAGACCCATTGAGTCAATGCCAACTCAGAGCTACCCTACAGACAGAGCAGAACTGCCCTAGCATTCCCAAAGAGTGCCTGGCAGATCTGAACTGCTGACCTTTCAGTTAGCAGCTATAGCACTTAACTACTATGCCTCCAGGGTTAAAAAAAAGGTAATAAAGGGCATCCAAATCAGTAAGGAAGAAATAAAACTCTCCATACTCACACATCTTATGATCCTATACATATAAAATTCTAAGGATTTCACAAGAGAGCTGTTAGAACTAATGGAAATTTCAGGATACAAGATCAACATACAAAAATCATTTGGCTTCTTTTGTATTAACGAAGACAACTTTGAAAAGAAAATCAGGAAAACAATACCATTTACAATAGCCTTCTGAGAAGATAAAATAATTACAATAAATCTAATTAGGGAAATAAAAGACTTACATAAAGAAAACCACAAAATAATTTACTACTCTAAGAAGCCAAAAGAGACCTACTAGATAGGAAAACTTAACATGGTAAAAATATCAATACTGTGCAAAGCAATGTAAAGATATAATGCAATCCTGATTCCAATCCCAACAGCATTATTCAATGAGATGGAAAACTAATCACTAGCTTTCTATTTGAAAGGGAAAAGTCCCTGAATAAGTAAAGTTTTGTCATGGATTGAATTGTGTCCCCCCAAAATACATGTCAACTTGTCAAGGCCATGATTCCTAGCATGGTGTGATTGTATACCGTTTTGTTATCTCACGCGATTTTCCTATGTGGTCGAAATCCTACCTCTATGATGTTAATGAGATATATTAGCATCGACGGCACTTGGCTGGCTTATGTTAATGAGGCAAGACTCAATCTACAAAATTGGATTGTGTCTGAGCCAGTCTGTTTTGACATGTAGTTTGAATCCAGGGTTCCTGCGCTGAGAAGCTCTTAGACAAGGACCTTCCCCCACAGCCAATGGAGAAAGCCTTTCCCTGGTGCTGGCACCCTGAATTCAGATGTCTAGCTTTTTAGACTGTGAGAGGATAAATTTATCTTTGTTAAAGCCATCCCCTTGTAATATTTCTGTTACAGAAGCACCAGATAAGTAAGATAGCTTTATTAAAGAAGAACAAAGTAGGATGCCTCACACTACCTGATCTCAGAATCTGCTCTACAACCGCAGTGGTCAAAATACATCAACAGACACATAAACCAATGGAACAGAATGGAGAACCCAGAAGTAAATCATACACGTACACCGTCGATTTCAACAACAGACAACATCTCTTATATGGAAAGAGACAGTTTCTTCAACAAATGATGCTGGCAAAACTGGATCTCTATCTGTAGAAAAATAAAATAGGACCCATACCTCACATCACACACAAAAACAAAATCAAAATGGATCAATGACCTAAATACAAAACCTAAAACTATAAAACTCATGGAGAAAAAGAATAGGAACAAAGTTAGAGGACCCAATATATGCTATAAATAGAATACCAAACATAAGGAAAAACTGTACCACATGGAAGATGAATTACATAAATGGGTATTACATAATAATTAAACACTTATACACAACAAAAGACTTCTCCAAAGGAGTAAAAGGACAGCATTCAGATTGGAGGGAAAATTGTCTATGACATAGCTGACAGGATCTAGTCTCTAAAATTTACAGAAAACTTCAATACCTCAACAACAAAAAGATAAGCAATCCAATTGAAAAATGGGTAAAAGATTTGAACAGACACTTCACCAAAGAAGACATTCAGGCTGCTAACATATAAAGAAATGATTGTGATCAGTACCAATTAGAGAGATACAAATCAACACTGAAGTGAGATACCATCTTACCCCAACATGACTGACACTAGTAAAAATATATTTAACAAAATAAATAAATAACAAACATTGGTGAAGTTGTGGGGAGACTGGAACTCTTACATACTGCTGGCAGGAATGTAAAATGGGACAAGTATGAAAAACAGTATAGAAGTTCCTCAAAAAGCTAGAAATAGAAATGTTATCTAATCCAGCAACTGCACTCCTAGGCCTATACCCTAAAAAAGTAAGAGCTGTAATGGTAATGCAAATAGATATAGGCACACCCATGTTTATTGCAGCGTTATTCACAAAAAGGTGGAGGTAACCTAAGTGGCCATCAATAGATAAATGGATTAACAAATTGTGGTATGAACATGTGATGGAATACATTGCACAGATAAAGAATAATGATGAACATGCAAAACTTCTTACAACAGGGGTGATTGAAGAATATTATGCAGAGTGAAATAAGTCAAATCACAAAAAGACAAATATTATACAAGATCACTATTACAAAGTAACAACCAAAGGTTTACAAACAGAAAAAAATTCTTTGTGATTACCAGGGAAAAGAGGAGGGAGGGATAATGACCAAATAGACAGTAGACACGTATTAATATTGGTGAAAGGAAAGGCAATGCACAATATGGGAGAAGTCAGCCCAACATGACCAGGACAAGAGGACACTGAGAGGAAAGCAGGATAAAGGGCAACTACAGTAACTGGTTTGCATTGAGCAAATCTGCAGCAAAAGATCTCTTTAAAGTACTGAAAAGAAAAGACGTCATCTTGAAGACTAAGGTGTACCTGCCCCAAACTGTGGTGTTTTTGATCACCTCATATACATGAGAAAGCTAGACAATTAATAGGAAAGACTGAAGAAGAATTGATGCCTTTGAATAGCATATACGACAGACTGCCCAAAGAACCAACAAATCAGTCTTGGAAGAAGTATAGCCAATATGTTCCTTAGAAGCATATGATAACATTTGGGCACACATACTTTAAACATGTTATCAAGAGGGATCTGTCCCTAAGTAAGGACATCATACTTGGTAAAGTAAAGGGTCAGTGAAAGAGAGGAAGATTCTCGATGAAATGGATTGACACAGTATCTGCAGCAATGGGCTCACACATAAAAATGATTGTGAGGCTGCTGCAGGACCCAGCAATATTTTTGTTATATTTTACATAAAGTCACTATGAGTTAAAACCACTTCAGTGGCACCCAGTAACAACATGAAAACTAGCATAGCACAATCTTCCAACAATAGTATTATGAAACAATAATTTGCCAATAGGTGGATCGACAAATAGATAGGTAGACAGACAGACATGCCAAGACATGTAAGGAGGAGTAAGATGGCACACCCACCAACAAATACAGGTTTGATGGTAAATATTTCTAAGTACACAACTGTAGATGCTCAGTATATGCTGATAACAGAACACACAAGTGGCACTGTCAGGGAAATCTCTCAGACATAATCACAACCTCACAGGATGAAGTTTCTAGGCTTGAAGGCAAGAGTCTCGGAGGACTCGGAGGACATCTACATCAATTGGCACAACATAGTTCATAAAGATAATGTTTTACATCCTACTCAGTAACTGTGGGGAAACACTGGTGACATGGTTAAATGCTACAGCTGCTAACTAAAAGGTCAGCAGTTCAAATCTGCCAGGCACTCCCTGGAAACTCCATGGGGCAGTTCTACTCCGTCTGTAGGGTCGCTATGAGTCAGATTCCACCAGACGGCAGTGGGTTTGGGTTTGGGTTTTGGTAAGCAGCACTTGGGGTCTCAACAGTTTGCAGGTGGCCATCTAAGACACATCTATTGATGTCTTCTAGTCTGGAGAAAAGAAAAGTGAAAAAAAACCTAAAGACTCAAGGGAGCAATTTGTCCAAAGTACTAGTGAACCACCCAAAGTACAGTCTACACAGATCTAAATCCAGAGCTAGATGATGCCCAGCAACCACTACAGACTGCTCTGACTAGGATCACAACAGAAGGTATTGGACAGAATGTGAGAAAAATGTGAAACTAAAAAATCAAACTGCACAAAAAGTTCAGACTTACTGGTCTGCAGGGACTGAAGGGACCCCCAACACTATGGCCCTAAGACACCCTTCTAACCTGGAACTGAAGCCGTTCATGAAGATCACCTTCCAGCCAAACAATAGACAAGTCCAATAAATATACAGTGACATATGAGAGGAACAGAAATGAAGAGGGCAAAATATTTGTCCAGAAGCAAAGATGAGAAGGTAGGAGGGTACAGAAGTTCTAGTCAAAGGAAACAGGGAACCTAGGGCAGAAATGGGGAGAGGGCTGACACCTTGAGGGCAATGAAACTAAGGTGATGCAACACTATAAACAAACTATCTAATTTACTGTACAAAGCATGCACACATGTGTGTGCACACACACGCAAGAGCTGATGCATGAATGGGGATCTGAGTGCTGTTGATGTTTCTCAGCACATACTTCACACAGTTTTTAACACCAGATTCTGAACTTTGTTCCAGAAAGATTCCAAACAAATCAGTATGAGAATCACAAAGATGCCAATGAATGAAGGTGCAGAAGGCAGACAACAAGTAATTCACAAAGGCTGAAAGTTAACAAACATGAAACATGTTCTAAATTACTAGTGACCAGAGAAATGCAAATTAAAACAAAAATGTGTACTATTTTTTCTCTAACCTATTAGATTAGCAAATAGGGTGGCTGCTGAGGCAATTTCTGGCACTTAGGGTTTTTTCTTTTTTAAAAAAATTTTTTATACTTAAAGCATTTTACAAATTACTAAATGTTCTTGTTGTTAGGTGCCATTGAGTCAGTTCTGACTCATATCATCCCTATGAACAACAGAACAAAACACTGCCCGGTCTTGCGCCATGTCCACAATCATTTTTTTTATTAAGCCCTTTGTTGTGGCCACTGTGTCAATCCATCTCATCAAGGGTCTTCCTCCTTTTCACTGACCCTCCACTCTACTAAACACGATGTCCTCCAGGGACTGATCCTTCCTGACAAAATGTCAAAGTATGTAAGATGCAGTCTTGCCATCTTTCTTCTAAGGAGCCCTCTGGTTATACTTCTTCCAGAACAGATCTGTTTGTTCTTTTGGCCATCCTTGGTGCATTCAACATTCTCATCCAACACAATTCCAAGACATCAGTTCTTCTGTCTTTGTTGTGAAGTTACTAAATAGTTCCCTAAATTTTTTATAATCTCCTATGTGAATAATATACAATTATTTATTCAATGATTACCTTATTGTAGGTAAATCTATGATAATCTTTTGAATGCAAGTAATTGAAGTACACCCAAGTTACTTTAAGGGAATATAAAACCAAACCAAACCAAACCCACCGCCATCAAGTCGATTCTGACTCATAGTGACCCAGGAGCACCTGGCAGATTTGAACTGCCATCCTTTTGGTTAGTAGCCATAGCACTTATCTACTGTGCCACCAGGGTTTCCTAAGGGGATATATGTATGTATAATTATGGGAGCCCTGGTGGCTTACATTAAGAGTTTGGCCGCTAACCAAAATACTGGCGGTTTGAAACCACCAGTTGCTCCTTGGAAATCCTATGGGGCAGTTCTATTCTGTCTTTTAGGGTTGTTGTGAGTCAGAGTCAACTCAGTTATCAACAAGTTAAGCTATTACAAGGATACTGGACTGTTTCATGGAATGCAGGGACAGGAATCAGGAAGTGACTAGAATATGAAATGGAATGGAATGCTCTGGGGAATAGTTTGTCTCTTGTCTTAGCTTCTGTCCATCTCTCTGCCTCATTTCTCTTCTCTGCAAAAGGGCTTTCTCTGCTCTTTAGTGCCTCTGGGAAGATGAGTCCTGAGACAGTTCCTGAATTTTTACCTCTACTTGAAACATCAGCCCAAACTAAACTAGGTGAGAAAGGCATTATAATTGACCTGATTTGGTCGTGTGTCTATCTTTGGCTCTGTCAACAGTGGTCAATGGATCAGTCCCACTAATGAGGCTGAAGTAAGGAGGTTATGGCATGAATAGATCTCACTGTTCTCTGAGAAGAACAAATCATTTGGACTTTATAAAAGACCCCAAAAGATGTCTGTTGTGGCCTCCATATGTCATATTCCCTTTCACAATGGTCAAGTGAAAGTGAAATAATTAGGTCAAGTGGTATGTGCATTCTGAGGTCAATTGCTTCACAGAAAGGGCATCAAACTACAGTTTCTCACTTAGTGGGACTGCCTGCACCTCCTAACCTTGAGAAAAGGTAGGCTCTGACAGTTTGCTAATTTGAAGGGGAAAAAGTGATATCTCACTGTTGTTTTCATTTGCTTTTCTTGGATCTATAGTGAGGCTGAGCATTTTGTCAGATACTTAGAAAGGACTGGCATTTGACATGGTCAGAGTGAAGCCATGCATGGTTGCTTTCTATCTGGCCAGTGAAAACTCCCTGAGTTCTCCCCTACAGGGCTGAGGATCCGGGATTTCTGACAAGAGATGACACCCCCCACACCCTCCCCCTGAGTGGATGTACAGGTGTTTGCATTTCTTCCAGGATGCCCATACTTGCCCTCCAGCTACTGCTGTCTGGGGCCTGATTCTCCTCACTGTTATGTCACCCACCAATTCCTCCAGTTGTCCTTTTCTCCCTAGGAACCATAGCTATATTTGTAGAGATCTGCAGCTGTCTAGCTCTCCCTGCCTTGTCTTCCGGCAAGGTGGCTTTTGGAGAGAAAGGTCGGAAGTATCCATTAGCAGGAGTCAACCCTGCAGCAGTCAATACTGCAGCACAGAAGCTAGGCACTTAACATGTGGTATCAGAACTTACCTGTGCTGATCCTGCAGATGAAGTATGTAGCTATGCAGACCAAAGCTTCTTTCCTCAGCCTTCTAGTTCTCTAAGAGGTTTGCCCACCCCACCCACAGCCTCCAGTGCACAATGCTGTCACAGCATTTGGCATATTGTATTGTCATTGTCTTCACTTGTGTCTGTTTACCCTCTAAAATGTTAATGACCTGGGCAGAGATTGTGTGTTGATGCATCCTGTTTATCTCCTGTCTCCTCAGTTTGGTGAAACTCCTCTGCTGACATTTTCTCAGATGCTCTTGGATTTGACCCCTAGGTAAAGAGAACAAAAAATAAACACAGGCAGAGTAGAGGCCTGAGAAGGATCATCACAAGAAGATCTTAGGACTGAATATACAAGGTTTATGGTAAAGGGAGGAGCCCTGTTGGCACAATGGTTAAAAGCTCAGCTGCTAACCAAAAAGTTGGCAGTTGGAATCCACCAGTCACTCCTTTGAAACCCTATGAAGCAGTTCTACTCTGTCTAAAGAGTCATTATGAATCAGAATCAACTTCACAGCAACTGATTTGTTTTTCTCTTTTGTGGGAAAGGAAAATTAAAGCTTTCCAAGTACTAGTTCTAGGCATTTGTATTATGTAATTCTCTTTCACTGTGATTTCATTCTCTTCTACAGCTGTCAGTCATTCTGCACTTTAAGAAGGTGTGCAGCCAGGAGCTCTATGCTAACATTATCTCAGATAAAAATATGCAACCCACAAAGGAGAGGGCTTGTCTCTCACAGCCAAGACAGGACCCTGATTACTCTTGTCACATGTCTTGAGTAAGGATTAGTCCCTATTGCTAGTGAAATGGAGTACAATAAGAGACCATGGCTGAAGTATGTCTCAAATGGCCAGAGGAACAGGTTTTATTAAGCAGAGAAGGAAGTTAGAAAACTAGCTGGACAGCCGAAACCAATAGTTACCACAGCTTGAAAGTATTGGTGCCATGTGTGCCATGTAACCATTATACATATGTCCTGACTTCTTGTTCCTTGAGAAAGTAGATTCAAAGATCATAAAAAGCCTTTTCAAACTCTCTGGTCAAGAGAAAATATGCTGTATGAGGCAAGCCTCAAATACTGTTTGAGATAATCGAGAGAACTGAATAGTCAGCATATCTGTGTGCATCTGCTCCCCCTGCTATGTTTTCAAGCTGGTATTGGGACAGACAGGAGAATTCAGGCCCAAGAAGAATTCTTATCAGTCTCCAAGCAGCTGGGGTTGTTTTGATACCAAAACACAGTCACACCCCATGTGTGCAACCCACTTCTTCCCCAGTCTTCCTTCGCTATGATGACTTGACCTTTCAAACTCGCTCCCTCTTGCTATTTTCTCCACTTACTTTTTTTAAAAGAGACTTTCCATTGAAATCTATTCATCCATTCCGTCAAAAATAATTTATTATACAACTTCGCACCAGGATGGCTGGTGTCAGAAAATACTAAGTGTTAGTAAGATGTAGAGAACTGGAACTCTCATGCATGCTGGTAGGAAAGTAAAACAGCATAGCCCTTGTAGAAAATAGTTTGGAGATTTCTGATTAACATTTGGCCCAGCAAATCACTCCTAGGTATATATCCAAAAGATTTGGAAGCAAGCACTCAAACAGGTATTTGTACACCAAGGTTCGTTATAGCATTTATTCACAGCAGGGAAAAGACAGAAACGATCCAAGTGTCCATCAATAGGTAAATGATGGAATATGCAAACCATGGAATATTATTAAACCATAAAGAGAAGTGAAGCTCTGATACATACTATCTTACAAGTAAACCTTGAAAACACGATGCTAAGTGAAATAAATCAGACACAAAAGAACAATATTATATGATCAACTTATATGAATAGGCAATGCATAGAGACAAAAATTATTAGTGATTACCAGGGGATTAAGGGAGAGGAAATGGGAAGGATCACTCAGGGGGAACTGAATTGCTGTTTTGAATGATGAAAAACTTTTTGAAATAGAAAGTGATGCCAGTCACACAACATGGAGTATGTAATTGTCACTGCAATGTACACTTGAAAAATATTTAAAATGATAAATTTTGGTGACACATACTTTGTTGTTGTTGTTAGGTACCAGTGAGTTGAGTTTGACTCATAGCAACTCTATGTACAACAGAAAAACAATACCAGGTCCTGTGCCATTCTCACAGTCATTGCTATGTTTAAGCTCACTGTTACAACCACTGTGTCAGTTGATCTCGTTGAGGGTCTTTCTCTTTTTTGTTGACCTTTTTTTTTTTTACCAAGCATGATGCCCTTCTCCAGAGACTAGTCCCTCTAGATAAAATGTTCAAAGTGTGTGAGATGAGGTGTCACCATCCTTGCTTCTTCTGAGGGCATACTTCTTCCAAGGTAGATGTGTTCAATCTGGCAGTCTGTGGCATAGTCAATATTCCTTGCCAACACCCTAATTCAAAGGCATCAATTTTCTTTAGTCTTTCTTATTTCTTGTCTAGCTTTCACGTACATGTGAGTCTACTGAAAACATGATGGCTTGGGTCAGGTGCACCTTAGTCCTTAAAGTGATATGCTTGCTTTTTAACAGTTTAGAGGGGTCTTTTGCAGCAGATTTGCCTAATAAAAATGCGTTGATTTTTTGATTGTTACTTCTGTGGGCATTGACTGTGGATCCAAGTAAAATGGAATCTTTAACAATATCAGTCTTTTCTCCATTTATCATGATTTTCCTTATTGGTTTTGAGAATTTTGTTTTATGTTGAGGTGTAATCCATACTGAACACTGTGGTCTTTGATCTTCATTGGGAGGGGCTTCAAGTCCTCTTCACTGTTAGTAAGCAAGGTTGTGTCATCTGTATAATGCAGGTCGTTAAGGAGTCTTCCTCCAATTCTGATGCCATGTTGTTGATATAGCCCAGCTTCTCTGATTATTTGCTCAGCAAGCAAATTCACTAAATATGGTGAAAGGATACAACCCTGACACACACCTTTCTTAACTTCAAACCTTACAGTATCCTCTTGTTCTGTTTGAATGACCGCTTCTTTGTGTAAGTAGAGGTTTCTCCCAAACACACTGAAATGTTCTAAAATTTCCATTCCCTGCAATGTTATCCATAACTTCTTATGATCCACATAGTTGAATGCCTTTGCATAGTCAATAAATTAGAAGCAAACATCTTTTTGGTGTTCTCAATTCTCAGGCATGATTCATCTGACATAAACAGTAATATCACTAGTTGCATGTCCTTTTCTGAATTCAGCTTACATTTCTGACAGTATCCTGTTGATGTACTGTTGTAACCGTTTTTGACCAATTTTCACCAAAATTTACTTCTGTGTGATGTTAATGCTATTGTTCAATAATTTCCACATTCTGCTGCATCACTTTTATTTAGAATGGGCACAAATATGGATGTCTTCCAGTTGGTTGGCCAGGTAGCTGTCTTCCAGATTTCTTGGCATAGAAGAGTGAATGCTTCCAGCACTGCCTTTTCTTTTTGTGTGTGTGTGTTTTCTTTCTTTCTTTCTTTCTTTTTTATTGTGACTGAGTAAAAGTATACAATCCAAATTAAATTTACATGCCTGCCTATCTGCTGCTCCTCTGCTCTCCTTGCCCAGTGACAGCACACTCCTCCTTTCCATTCTATACATGTCATATCCTCTTAACAATCTTCTGCCCCCTCCTCTCCACCTTCTCTGCCTTCTAGTAAGAGGCCAGTAGGACAGCATCCTATAGATTCATGGAACTATAAAGTACACATACCATATGGTCACAATGTGTCCCTGAGTCCAATCCATTCCCGTCCGAAGAAGTTGATCTCAGTAACGTTTTCTGGTCGGGGCAGCAGCAAATCTAGGGGCCATGTTCCCAAGGGAACCCCCAGGCCTTTGGACCATCAATTACAGTCTTTCAGTGAAGTTCTTAGATGCACCTCTCTTTTTCT
This sequence comes from Heterohyrax brucei, assembly GCA_028571685.1. Lineage (NCBI taxonomy): Eukaryota > Metazoa > Chordata > Mammalia > Hyracoidea > Procaviidae > Heterohyrax > Heterohyrax brucei. The sequence continues at coordinate 78,153,249 of CM053140.1, read as the reverse complement.
CGTGTTGCCACTGGAACTTGACATTGTGTGCCCTATCACAGCTGTCTTTGGTGGTGACTGGGTACCATCTGGTTCTTCTCGTCACATGCTGATACAGTCACCCATGCACAGGGGTCCTTCTGTCTTCTGGGCTCTTTTTCCCTCATGTCTTTGTTGTCCTTAGTGATCATCTGTTCCGGCTGAGTTGGGACCATTTGGTGTGCATTTGTTTTGCTAAAACATCTCATTTGGTACTCCATCAATTTCTATAGCCTTTTTTTTTTTTTGCCAAATGCCTTCAATGCAGTTTGGACCTCTTCCTTCAGTACCATTGCTTCTTGATCACATGTTAGCTCCTAAAATGCTTGAATCTTGACTAGTCTTTTTTGGTACAGTATATATATTGTACCACAGTAAACATTTTTTTAATTATTAAACACTTATTAACTCAATATACCACCTAATTCCAACTCATCAATAAGTAAGAGACTTCTTAACACAAGATGAGTCTTCTATCTAACCCTCCGTCCCATGTCTGCTTTCCTTTCCTTGATCCAGCCTCTTGGCCTGCTCTGCATACAGTGACCTCTGGGTATCTAAGAAACTATACTGGCTATCTCCCATCTTGCCTGCAGGCTTCCTTCAGTTTTCCATCATCATCACTGACTCAGTGCTTGTATTTTCTGAACAAAGCTGCAGTTGATTCAGCATTCTTACCTATTCTGCCTTTCATTTACTCTAAGACTTGTGGGAAATAGGAAGATTCTGTCTTGCAATACATAAATATTAAAGAATAATCTTTTCTACCTCTATAAGGTAGGTTGAAGTTTTCACCCTAGATAATTGTCATAGTTGCTAGTGCTGCCATAACAAAAAACACAAAACAGAAATTTATTTTCTCACACTTTTAGAAGCTGTGGGTGCTTTGTGTGTAAGTTAATACACATGAGGACATTGTGAGGGAAAGGTAGGTGAGATGAATGGAGGGAATGTCATAGATGTGGTCCCAGTACATGCCACAGACATTGCTCTCCCTCTGCAAAGTGGGAGTCTCAATTTGAATTCCCCTAGAAGCAGACTCTGAGGCAAGGAGTCCAGAGTTTATTAGGGAGACACAGGAACCAATGGGGAGCCCTGGTGGCACAATGGCTAAGAGCTTGACTGCTAATCAGAAGATTGGCAGTTAGAAACCATCAACAGCTTCTTGGAAACCCCATGGGGGTAGTTCTAGTCTATCTTTTAGGGTCACTGTGAGTCAGAAGCAACTCAGTAACAATGGTTTTGGGGGGTTGGTTTAGGCATCAGTGGAAAAATGGAGAGTGAGAAAGGAAAGGGAGAGAAGTCAATAAAGGAAAAATTCTCAAACCACCTGTCTCTGTAGGTGACCAAATCTTAATCCCATGGAGAAATTCTGGAAAATGGTATAGAACACAGGCCTCAGAATTATCATATGGGTGAGAAACTGGAGTATATAACCACCAACTCCCACCAGCCATGGATTGAGGACTACTCCCAAACCAAAAAACCAAATCCAATGCCATCAAGTCAGGTCTGACTCATAGCAACCCTAGATGTCAGAGTAAAACTGCCCCATAGAGTTTCCAAGGAGTGCCTGGTGGATTTGAACTGCCAACCTTTTGGTCAGCAGATGTAGCACTTAACCCATTATAGCACCATGGTTTCGGTGACTACTCCCAGAAGATATTACTTTCCTTCATTTCTATCCTTTCCCTGTACTTTCAGCCTGCCAAACATGAGCTGAGTGATGTTCAAGCAAAAAGATGCAGTTAGAGGCATTTGGAAGATTGTTAGTTAGTAAAGTTCAAAGGGTTTAGGCACGGCAATGACAGTTTCTGCTGTAGATGGACTGGATCATGGTGTACATTGAAATCTTTGTGAGACTTGGGCATACTTGGGAAGACGTTGGTACCCTAGCAATAAAGTCAGGGAGCTGATCACTCCTTTCTTTCCCCCTCTGCTAGAAACCACAGTGCCATGACCATAAGCTGAGGATGCCCGTGCCTGCTGAAGAATTCTGGTGTAGGGTGCCAGGCAACGGGAAGGTTCTGAAGAAGACACTGGAGCATAACAACATAAACAAATTTTCCTTGATTCTGGTAAGACATCCATGGGTACTCCTTGGAATGTATGAGGGAGTTTTCAAAGTAGATGAGGTCTCAAATGAGTAGATAGGGAATAAGTGCCACTGTGATTGAATATTAATATTAAGGTAGCCTTTTTGGACCCATGTCTGGTAAGGCCTGGAGTCTTCTAATTGCACACAGCTCTGGTGAAAAAGACTCAGTGAGATGACATTTACAAAGGGACTAATGCCATGTTGGGCACAAAGGTATGTTTGATAAAAGGCAGCTTCTTAATTTTTGCAATCTCAGACAATGCAAAGCGACATCAAAGACAGAAAGGGTACATCCTTCACAATGCTAGTCCTTCTCTGTGTAAGATTCTTAATCATCTATCTCAGACTTTAAGGAGTAAGAGAATCAGAATTAATCACTTTACCTATCTCCCTAGACCTCCTGAACTACAGAATACGTCAATGTATATTTGTTATTTATTAATGTGTTGATACAAGTAAACATGACCGTTTTCATGCCTCTGTGTATGTCAATGATGTGCCTGTGCCACGTGCGTGTGTTAGTGTGTGCATGTCTATGGACACATGTGTTAGTCTTTGGGAAGTGTAAAGTGTTGCCAGGGTACTTTATTCTCCTCTGATCCTTGCACCAAGCCTGTGGTCTCTCCTTCAAAGCTGCCCTGTGATTCTGGAACTCGGAGAAACCAGAGGGGAAAATTTTTCAGGAAGGTCTTACTCTTGGAGCCAGCTGCATAGTCTGAGTGGTGGGCAAAATAGATGATTGATTGTCCAGCCAGCCACAGCTCAAGTCAGAGTCTAAAGAGCACATTTGTGAGCATGAGCATGTGAAGCAAAGGAAGCAGACAGAGGTGAGGACAGAAAGGGGATGAGAAAGCTTAGAACCTGGAGCCAAGAAGAGCCAAGAACTGAAAAGCCTTAGTCTATATGAAAAGGATCCAGATAATGACTTTCCAACCCTGTATCTTGGAAGGTGCATATTAATGAGGCAGAACTTCCTGGATGGTCTCTGTTCAATGACCAGGTAGGCTGAATTAGGGGCAAGTTAAAAAATAAACTGTTTGGACAAAGACCAAAGCTTAGCTTGGCTTCTCTGGGAGCTAGGGCAACAGATGCATGCCCTATGTGGTGGAAATCCACTAGCCACTTTGGCCATACAGGAAACAGTCATGTTCACAATAACAACTCTATGCATTTCTTTGTACATAGACAGTTTACAAGGCCGTTTATTGCATGTAAGTCTCATTTGGGAGGGCGGATTCAAGATGGCAGACTAAGCACACATCTCCTTATATCCCTCTGGAAACCAAGACCTCAATTGATAATCTAAAGACTTCTGGTCACCTAGTGAGCCCACTGGGCAAGGCACAGGGCCACTAATTTGGACTTCATACCATTGAGCGAAAAACCTCTCTTTTGCTGACTTCCACTCCTGGCTAGCCCTGGCTCTCAGGGACTGAAGGTAAACGCACCATTTTGACTTTTCTTTTTCTCTGTCTTGGCCAGAGGGTGGCGCTGGGTCTTGCCTAGCAGCTAGACTCAGACGCACTGCTGGTGGGATAGGCAGGAGAAATTGCTATATTTTGAGAACCAGGCTTAGGACTCTGTTCATCTAGACACTTTGGGCCTGTCTTTTTTATCACTGCCGCAGCAGGGTTTGTACAGAATCACAGTGACTGTGTGCAGGACGCCATGTTGGATATGGAGATTATAGAGGGACCTAATTCTTACCCTGGGAGCCAGTGCCTGCAAACAGGACAGCGCTTCTCTGACAGAAAAGGAGTAGTTTACACAGTGTCACCTACACTGGGACCCGGCAACACAGGTGGAGGACTCTTTACCTCTCGGCACTTTTAGCCCCTCTGTCTGTCAACTGTGTGGAAGGCGCCATCTTTGATATGGTGGCGGCAGCCGGACTTTTTCTTAGCTTGGGAGCCAGAGCCTGCCCACAGGAGAGCAATTTTTTTACCAGAAAAGCAGTAGTTTACACAGTGTTGCCTAAGGCTACCCTGTCAGCAGAGGCCAACAGGGCAGTAACATTGCTATATGTTGAACTAGTTGGTATTATCTGGGGTTGGATACAGAGGTACTTACTTTGCCAGTTGGGAAGAGGGACCTCTACACCTGAAAACCTGACTGACTTGGGAAGTGGTCAGATACCTTTTGTTTTACATTTTAAGACAGCCTAGAGAAACATCAGCCGTCCATCCTCACAGTATCTCTTCCAGCCTCTACTTACTCACATGGGACCAAAGAAGCAACAGACACTTCTGGCATACAAGAAATCACCCATAGTATCAGAAGGCTCCCAAAAAAACAGCCAAGGAGTTTTCCAGATGAAGAAACTTTTATGAAAGCATCAGAAGGTGAATACAAAATGATTATATACAGAGTCCTTCTAGACCTTATACAAAATTCAGCAGAACAAAGGGAAAAATTAAACAAACTGTTCCATCTGATGGAACACCAGTACTCTGAAATCCAACAGATCAAGAACAAAATCAAAGACATAGAAACTTCCATGTATAGCCAAGAAAACACAATGCAACAAATGGAAAAAAGAATTTCTGACTTGGAAGACACAGCTACTGACACCAGCGTCTGTGAACAGAAATCAGAAAAAAGAAATAAGAAAAATGAAGAAGTATTAAGAAGCATTTAGGACTCTATTAAGAGGAACAACCTTTGATTAATTGGAGTCCCTGAACAGGATGAGACACCTGAGAACACAGAGTATCACTGCTGAGCTGCTGACAGAAAACATCCCAGAAATCATGAAGGAAGACAATATAGATATCCCAGATGCGTATCATACGCCACCCAATATATATCTCAAAAGAAAGACTTCAAGACATATTATAATCAAGCTTAACAAAATGAAACATAAGCAGCAACTCTTAAAGGCAGCAGGAATCAAAGAAAAGCTACGATTCAGAGGGAAACCCTGTAGGCTTTCATCAGATTTCTCAGCAGAAACCACGCTGGCACAGAGACAGTGGCACGACACATTCAAAGCCTTGAAGGAGAAGAACTTCCAATCAAGAATTATATATCCTGCAAAACTATCTTTCAAATATGGAAATGAAATTAAGATACTCCCAGATAAACAGAAACTCAGAGAATTTGTAAAAACCAAACCCAAACTACAAGAAATACTGAAAGAAGCTCTTGACTTTGGCTTAAAAGAACAAAACCACTAACTTTATATTTTAGAATGACACGTTATTCAGAATTCTACTCAGTTAGGGAAGGTCCCAAATTTAATCACAGCTTTCATACTGAAAGAAACAATCCAGCGATTATAATGAAAACTATGGTGCCATCATATTAAAAAGAGGGATGTGCTATAGTCATTATAGTCCTTCCAGATGGAGAGAAAGATGACAAGACTGGCAGAAATTAAAATTGGGTTTATATATAGCTTATTAAGGGGGATCATAGGGGCAGCTGTAAAGCACAACAAAGATGTAACATACCATTTCAAGAAATGTAACACAGGAGTCTTAAAAACTACAAAAACAGCTCTGAAAAAGGTGAAAAATCAACTCACCAAAAAGAATGGCCTAGAACAGACTAATAAGAGCAACAGAGAAAACATCAAAACAAAAATAAACATATCACAACGGCAGCCATGAACACATACCTATCAGTACTTAAGTTACATTGAATGTGAATGGACTGAAGGCTCCAGTAAAGAGACAGCAAGTGATATCTCAGATCAAAAGACATGACTGATCCATATGTTGTCTACAAGAAATTCATGAGACCTAAAGATAGGAACAAACTGAAAATTAAAGGATGGAAGAAGATATATCAAGCTAACAATGAACAAAGAAGAGCAGGGATGGCAATTCTAATCTCAGACAAAATCAATTTTAATGTAAAATCCACCATCGTGGACAAAGGAGGACACGATTTATTGATGAAAGGTTCAGTACACAAGCAAGACTTAACTATATTAAATATTTATACATCTAATATCAGAGCACCTAAATACGTCAAAGAAACACTGACTGTACTCAAAAAAGAGTTAGACTACTCCACAATAATAGGGGGAGACTTCAACACTCCACTCTCAATACTGGACAGACCATCTAGAAAAAAGCTCAGTAAAGATACAGAAGACCTCATTGCCACAATTAACCAATTAAACTTCATCAACATATACAAAACTTTCTGCCCAGCAGCGGACAACTACACCTTCTTCTCCAGTGCATATGGAACATTCTCCAGAATTGACCATGTGCTAGGACATAATGCAATTCTCAATAAAATCCATACCACTGAATAACTGCAAAGTATCTTCTCAGATCATAAAGCTATAAAAGTTGAAATCAATAGCAGAAAAAACAGAGATAGAAAGTGGAACTTGGGGAAACTGAACAACATCTTGCTCAAAAACCATGGGTTATAGAAGAAATCAATGAAATAAAGAAATTCATGGATTCCAATGAGAATGAAAACACATCCTACCAGAACCTATGGGATACAGCCAAAGCAGTGCTCAGAGGTCTGTTTATCTCCATAAATGCACACATCTGGAAGGAAGAAAGAAACCAAATCAAGGAACTAACCCTACAGCTTGAACAAGCAGAGAGAGAATAACAGAGGAACTGCTCAGGCACCAGAAGAAATCAGATCATAAAGATTAGAGCAGAGCTAAATGAATTAGAGAATAGAAAAACAATTGAAAAAATTGAAAAGACCAAAGCTGGTTTTTTGAAAAGATCAACACAATTGACAAACCACTGGCTAAACTTACTAAAGAAAAGCAGGAAAAGAAACAAATAACCCAAATTAGAAATGAGAGGGGAGTGGTCACAACAGATCAAACAGAAATCAAAAATATCATAACAGAATACTATGAAAGACTGCACTGTAACAAATTTTAAAACCTAGAGGAAATGGACAAATTCCTTGACTCATACCACCTACCCAAACTGTCACAATGTGAAGCAGAACAACTTAATAAACCCATCACAAAGGGAGAGATTGAAAAGGTCATCAAAACACTGCCAACCAAAAAAAGCCTGGGCCCAGATGGCTTCACTGCAGAATTCTATCAAGCTTTTAGAGAAGATTTATCTCCAATACTACTGGGACTATTTCACAGTATAGAAAGGGATGGAATGCTCCCAAACTCATTCTATGAAGCCAGCACAACCCTGATACCAAAGCCAGGGAAAGACCCAACCTAAAAGGAAAACTACAGACCGATATCACTCATGAATCTAGATGCAAAAATCTTCAACAAAATTCTTGCCAATAGAATACAACAACATATCCAAAAAATAATCCATCCTGACCAAGTTGGATTCATATCAGGGATGAAAGGCTGGTTCAACATCAGAAAAACAATGTGATTAATAAATATCACAAAAGACAAGAATCACCTGATTTTGTCCATTGATGCAGAAAAGGCCTTTGATAAAGTCCAACACCCATTTGTGCTAAAAACTCTTAGCAAAACAGGCATAGACAAAAAATTCCTCAACGCAATAAGGGCCATTTACACAAAGCCAACTGCCTATGTCATCCTGAATGGAGAGATACAGAAAGAGTTTCCCTCGAGAACAGGAACTAGACAAGGATGCCCACTCTCACCTCTCCTATTCAACATTGTACTAGAAGTTCTAGCCAGAGCAATTAGACAAAACCAAGAAATCAAGGGCATCTGCATCAGCAAAGAGGAAGTCAAAATCTCCCTGTTTGCATATGATATGATTGTATATGCAGAGAATCCCAAGGAATCTATAAGTAAACTACTCAAACTGATAGAAGAGTTCAGCAAAGTCTCAGGATACAAGATAAACATAAGTAAATCAGTCGGATTCCTTTATACCAACAACGAGACTGTTAATGAAGAAATCATCAAATCAATGCCATTTACTACGGCCCCTAATAAGATTAAGTACCTAGGAATTAATCTAACCAAAGAAATAACAGACCTTTACAAAGAGAACTACATTTCCTTTGTACAAGAAACTAAGAGAGACTTAGATAAACGGAAAAATGTACCCTGCTCATGGTTAGGAAGACATAACATTGTGAAAATGTCTGTTTTACCCAAAGCAATCTACTTATATAATACAATCCCAATACAAGTTCCAGCATCATTTTTTAATGAGGTAGAGAAACAAATCACCAGTTCTGTTTGGAAACGGAATAAGCCCTGGATAAGTAAGGTACTACTAACAAAGAAAAATACACTGGGAGGCCTCTCATTACCTGACCTTAGAACATACTACACTGACACAATGGTCAAAACAGCCTGGTACTGGTACAAGAACAGACAGATTGATCAATGAAACAGAATTGAGACCCCAGAGATGACACCATCTGCCTATGAACAGTTGATATTCAACAAAGGCCCTAAGACATTAAACTGGGGTAAAAATAATCTCTTCAACAAATGGTGCTGGCAAAATTGGATATCCATCTGCAATAAACTGAAATAAGATCCATATCTTACATCTTATACAAAAACCAACTCCAACTGGATAAAAGACCTAAATACCAAACCTAAAATGATAAAGCTCATTCAAGAAAAAGTAGGAACAACAATGAAAGTTTTAATACACAACATAGACAGACTTCAAAATCTGTCAAACAAACCACAATCAACAGAAGAGAAAATAGATAAATGCAAACTATTAAGAATCAAACACTTTTGCTCATCCAAAGACTTTATCACAAGAGTTAAAAGGCTACCTACCGAATGGGAAAAAATATATGGCAACTCTATGTCAGACTGATGCCCTATCTCCATAATCTATAAGGTACTACAAAATATCAATAAGAAGAAGATAAATCATCTAATTAAGCAATGAGCAAAGGAGATGGACAGACATTTCTCTGAAGAGGAGATCCAGGCAGCCAAAAAACATATGTGGATGTGCTGACGATCTTTAGTCATTAAAGAAATTCAAATCAAAACTACAATGAGATACCGTCTCACCCCAACAAGGTTGGCCAAGATCCATAAAACACAAAACAACAAATGCTGGAGAGGCTGTTGAGAAAGTGGAACTCTCCCACTCTGTTGGTGGGGTTGCAAAATGGTCCAGCCTCTTTGCAAAGCAATCTGGTGCTTCCTTAAAAAAATGGATATAGATATACCATTTGACCTGCTAACTCCACTACTTGGAATATATCCTACAGAATCAAGGTCTTTCACACCAACAGACACATACACAAGAATGTTTATTGCAGCACAGTCCACAATAGCAAAAAGATGGAATCAACCCAGATGCCCAACAACAGAGGAATGGATACGGTATATATACTCAATGGAGCACTATGCAATGATAAAGAACAATGATGATTCCAGGAAACATCTCAGAACCTGGTTTCAACTGGAGGACATGTTGAGTGAAAGTAGTCAGCGACAAAAGGACAAATATTGTATGAGACCCCTACAATACGGTCTCAAAAACAGACTTATGCATAGAAGAAAAGACTCTTTAATGGCTGCAAAGGAGGGGAGGAGGCGTTTAGATTAGACAGTTGGTAGAAATTTGGTTGGATGAAATTGGTGACAGCATACATTAGAAACAAGAACAATATTAAGTGGACTTCAGCATAACTTGAATACTCCTTCCATCTCAACCCAACATTGCAAGGACAGAGTAGCTGGGGCAGGGGTCAGGAGACCATGCTCTTGGCAAAATCGTGGTCAATTGGCACAACTAGCATTTTACTAAGTGGGCTCTCTGAACCCCCCATTGGTGAGTGGCATCTGGGGTCCTAAAAGCTGCCAAGTGGCCATCCAAGGGCACAGCAAATGGTCCCAACTCAGCAGAAACAGATGCACACCAAGGACCAAAATAACATGGGGTAAAGACATCCCAGAAGATAGAGAGACCCACATCAGTGGGTGCCTACATATACTTGGGGCTGGAAGAACTGGATGGTGCACGGCCACCACCAGTGATAGCCACGATGGACTAAGTTGAGTCTTACTGGCAATATGAGAAGAAAAAGGGGTGCACCTGAGATCTCCACTAAAAGACCACAATTGATGGTCCAGCGGTTTCAGGGTTCCCCTGGGAGCACGGCCCCTGGCCCTGATGCTGCCCTTGCCCATAAATCATAATGAAGGTCCACTCTTTGGACACCAATCGATTGGACTTGGTGATGCAGAGTGACCATATATTGGATGCACTTTATGGTTCTATACATCTATAGGATATCATCCTGATGACCTCTGGCTGGAATAAGGGGAGTGGGTGGAGAGGAGGAGAAAGGAGACTGTTGGGAGGATGAGACATGTATGGAGCAGAGAGGAATAGTGTGCTGTCACCGGGCAGGGAGAACAGTGGAAGCTGCATATAGGTGGTTGTGTAAATGTATATTCGAATGTACATTTTCACTCAGTCATAATAAAAATAAAAAAGAAATACTACTTAAAAAAAAAGTCTCATTTGGACCCTTTGAGGATTTTGTCATATTCATTACATAGATGAAGTGACAGAAACTTAAAGTTAAGTGGCTTTTCAAAGTTATATCGCTGGTCAGTAGCAGAGCTTGGACTGAAAGTAAACTTTGTTTCTAAAGTCAGAAAATTCTGTTTATCTTGTATTTCATCCCTAAGTTAGTCTCCCTGACATTCCTTTCCTGGAAACAAGCAGAGCTTCCCTGGAAAAGTAGGGATCCCCTTCAGTGGGCCCCATTAGAGTCCAAGAACCTGATAATCCTTAAGCAGGATACTCAGCTCAGGCACATGCTACTCTTCCCACAAATTCACCCAGGGAACCTTTCATGACCTGGAATAGAGGGACTCTACAAATATAAAGTTTGGTATACAGATGTATTAGAAACCTTGTCTAGTGTGTGCAGCTGGGGCTGGTTCAACTTAGATAGAGATAAGACAGAAACCTCTCCAGGGTTTTTTCTTTTTTTTTTTTTTAAATTTTTATTTTTATTTAACATAACTGAGTGAAAATGTACATTCACATATAAATTTACATGCTCCCCTATATGCAGCTTCCACTGTTCTCCATGTCCGGTGACAGCACACTATTCCTCTCTGCCCCATACATGTCTCATCCTCCCAACAGTCTCCTTTCCCCTCCTCTCCTTCCACTCCCCTTCCTCCAGCCAGAGGTCAGCAAGATGATACCCTGTAGATGTATAGAACCATAAAAGGCTTCCAATATATGGTTACTGTGCATTGCCAAGTCCAATCCATTCCTGTCCAAAGAGTGCACCTTTGTTATAATTTATGGGAAAGGGCAGCATCAGGGCTGGGAGCCATGCTCTCAGAGGAACCCCAAAACCGCTGGACCATCATTTGAGGTCTTTTAGTGGAGATCTCATGATGCACCTCTTTTTATTCTTGTGTTGTCAGTGAGGCTCCTCTCTGTGAGCTCCGTCGTGGCTATCACTGGTGGTGGCCGGGCACCATCTGGTTCTTCCGGTCCCAAGTCAATGTAGGCACCCACTCTTGTGGGTCTCTCTGTCTTCTGGGTTGTCTTTACCCCATGCCATTTTGGCCCTCAGTGAGCATCCGTTCCTGCTGAGTTGGGACCATTTGCTGTGTCCTCGGATGGCAGCTTGGCAGCTTTTAAGACCCCAGGCGCCACTCACCAATGTGGGGTGCAGAGAGCTCTCTTAGCAAAACGCTAGTTGTGCCAATTGGCCTCTCCAGGGTTTTTTCATCAGAATCACAGTACAAGCTCTTCACCCCCAGCGAGAGATCTGGTGCTTGTAATTCTAGGTAAAGAAATGACTATTTTATTAGAAGATACTTGGATTACTAAAAAGATTTTCATGATTTGTGGTAGAATGGATTGCTTGAGACTATCCCACTGCATTTCCTTAAACCCTTTGTTCTTCTAGCATTCAGTGAACTTACTACCTAACTTTCTACCTCTGGGAGGAAATGACAGGAAGACAGACCAACAAGCTATTTCCTGGTTTTTGAGAGTTGAAAATTTAGGCTGAGGGGGCAGATGACACATGAGCAAGCTTTCTGTAACACGGACTGGCTTGAGGGATGTGAAGTAGGGAAAAAGAGTTGAGGCAAACAAGATGGAGGAGGGGCTATGCCCACCCCTAACTGATAAGACGGGGTAGTGACAGAACAACCTCCGGAGGAAACTTAAGCACCAGGTGAACCTTTCCAAGCTTTTGCTAGATAAAGGCCAGGAAGGCAACAAGTCTCAGGGCAGAGAGGGCTAGATGCTGTCACTGGGCAAATAAGACTACAACCATCTCACAGAGATCCCTGCTCCTCAGTGTAGCAAGATTCCTGTGATCCCAAGAGTGGTGCAAAAGTGGTAAAAGATTACAGAAAATCCCATCTACTTTCTTGTGATCCCAGCAAGGTATAAAACCCAAACAAACCCACTGTCATCAAGTTTCAACTGATAGTAACCCTAGCAGTCAGAGTAGAACTGCCCATAGAGTTTTCAAGGAGCACCTGGCAAATTTGAACTGCTGAGCTTTGGGTAGCAGACATAGCACTTAACCCACTATGCTACCAGAGTTTCCCCAGCAAGGTATAAGAGCAATAAAATGATCCTGGGTCCCTGAGGGCCTGAGAACAATATGCAAAAACTGAACTTGAACTAGGGTTATTGGAATGATGAATGACCCAACAGTGATCTGTGTGTATTCACGAATAAAAACAACACATGTACAACATGTGCATTGGGTTGTTTTCATTGTGATAAGATTTATAATAGCAAAAGCATGGAAACAGCCCAAAATATCCATCACTGAGAAACTGCTTGAATGAATTATAATATGAGATCTGACAACTAAGTTTGCAAACTCATCCTAGTAAAAGTGCTACATACCTCATTGCTGAATATCACTACAGTCACCTCTAAAGTACTCCCCTTGGGAAGCTATGCACCAATGCCAGTGCCTAGTCCACTCTTCAAAGCAATTTTGGAGCTCTTTTTCTGGAATGGCCATCAGAGCTGCCACTATATTACCTTGATGTCCTGAATGTCATCCAAATGTCTTCCTTTCAATATTTCCTGTATCTTTGGGTAAAGAAAAAAATCATTGGGGACCAGATCAGGTGAGTAGGGAGGGTGTTCCAATACAGTTATTTGTTTACTGGCTAAAAACTCCCTCACAGACAGTGCCATTTGAGCTGGTGCATTGCCATGAGTTGTTGGTGAAAAATTCAGGTTGTTTTTGTCTTACTTAAAGGCTTTTAAGCACTTTCAAATAGTAAACTTGGTTAGCTGTTTGTCCAGTTGGTACAAATTCATAATAAACAATCCCTCTGATACTAAATAATGTTAGCAACATCACTGTGACTCTTGATTTGGACTTACAGAACATTTTTGGTTGTGGAAAATTGGTTGACTTCCATTGTGCACCTTGATTCTTTGTTTCAGGGTCATATTGGTATACCCATGCTTCAGCACCAGTGATAATACAGCCCAAACCATCTTCTTGCCTCTCCGAAAGGTCTTGGCAAACTTCAACTCTCCTTTGTTTTTGTTCATCGGTGAGCTCCTTTGGGACCATTTTTGCACACAGTTTTCTCATGCCAAGATTTTCAGTTAAGATTTTCCTGTTTCGAATAGTGTGCTGTCACCAGACAGGGAGAGCAGTGGAAGCTGCATATAGGGGGGCATGTAAATTTACATGTGAATGTACATTTTCACTCAGTTATGTTAAATAAAAATAAAAAAAAAGATTTTCCTGTTTCAATGGGGGAAAGACAACCTAGAAGACAGAGAGACCCACATCAGTGAGTGACTACATCGACACATGACTGAAGGAACCAGATGGTGCCTGGTACCACCAGTGATAGCTGTGATAGGGCTCACAAATTTGAGTCTCACTGGCAACACGAGAATAAAAAGGGGTGCACCCTGAGAACTCCACTAAAAAAACACATTTGATGGTCCAGGGGCCTCAGGGTTCCCCTTGGAGCATGGCCTCTAGTCCTGATGTTGCCCCGTCCATAAATCATTACTGAGGTCAACTCTTCGGACAGCAATGGATTGGACTCAGTGGCACAGAGTGACCATATCATGTGTGTACTCTATGGTTCTATTCATCTATAGGATGTCATCCCACTGGCCTCTTACTAGATGCAGGAGAGAGGGTGGATAAGAGGGGACAGGAGATTGTTAAAAGGATATGACATGTATAGAACAGATAGGACGAGTGTGCCATCACCAGGCAAGGAGAGCAGTAGGAGCTGCACATAGGTGGGCATGCAAATTTAAACTGGATTGTACATTGTCACTCAATCACAATAAATAAATAAAATATTTCTTTTTTTAAAAAAAGATTTTCCTCTTTATTGATATTTACTTGATCTGCTATGCTTCTCACAGTCAGCCAATGATTTTGACACACAATTTGATGAGTTTTTGCAATGTTTTAGTCAATTCTGTTTGTTACTAGCCACCCTGAGCTGTCGTCATCAGTGACACTTTCTCTCCCCTCAGAAAAACATTTAATCAATTTGTACACTGCCGTTTTCTTCATGGTGTTATCACCATAAACTTGGACTAACATGTCTCTTACCAACTTTAACAAGAAATTTAATGTTTGTTCATTGCTCTAATTCAACCTCCGACATTCTCACAATGGCGCACAAAAATACACAGCAACAATAGTGAATGCCCTCAGCAAGACACTACCACCTGACTGCATGAACACAGCTGTGGAACACTGATACACCAAGGTTATGAAACCTCATTGAGTTGTTCGTACAGTGCTGCCAACATAAGCACATGGTGGCCAGTTCACGAGGTTAATTGTCAGACCTTGTATCCACACAATGGGATACTCTGAAGTTGCAAAAAAAAAGAATGAGGAAGAGTTTTATTTAGTTTAAGATGTAATCTCTGTGATGCATTAAGTGAGAAAAGTAAAGGACAGAATAAAGTGTGCTACTTTTTTATTAGAAAGGAGTAAAAACATAGTACGTATACTTAATTTTGCAAAAAATATATACTAAAATGATAAATCAAAAACTAATGAAAATGTTTACTTATGGGAGAGCAAGAAAAATGAGATGAAAAGAGATAGGAATGGAAGACTGAGTATGTTTAACTTTTTATATCTGAATGTTTGAATAACAAAGTTTCATATATAAAGCAAAATAAGAAGCAGCTTAAAATTAAAGTAAATGAAAACAAATGAATTAACTGTTTTAACAAATCAGTAGAAGATGAATCACTCCAAGTGACTTTTGAATGTAGTCTTTAATACATCCTTAAATGTATATATCTTTTTTTGTAACAGTTTTATTGATATAATTTAAATTTTATAAAATTCACTCTTTTAGAATATACAATTCAGTGTTAATTTAGTATACTCACAGAGTTGTGCAACCATCACTACTATCTAACTCTAGAACATTACTGCAATCCAGAAAAGAAGCCCTGTGTCCAATAGCAGTCATTCCCCATTCTACTTCCAAGTTTCTGGCAGTCATGATTCTACTTCCTGTGTTTATGGAATTGCCAATTATGGACATTTCATATAAATGAAGCCATAAAATACCTGGTCATTTATGACTGGCTTATTTCACTTAGCATAATGTTTTTAAGGTTCATCTATGTTACTGCCACATCTTATTCCTTTCAATGATATATTTTGTTTTATTCATCAGTTATGGATATTTGGATTGTTTCCTCTGTTGTTGTCATGAATATTTCCACTTTGAATCTTCATGTACACGGTTTTTTGTGGACATGTGCTCTGATTTCTCTTAAATTGTTGGGTCTTGTGGTTAAGTCTATATTTAATCTTTTGAGAAAGTTAAACTGTTTTCCAAAGTGGCTGTACCATTTTATAATCTACCAGCAATGAATGAAGATTCCAGTTTCTCCACTTCTTTGCCAGCACTTCCTATTGTCTATCTTTTTTTTATTTTAGCCATCCTAGTGAGTGCAAGGAACCATGGTGGCACAGCAGTTAAGAGCTTAGTTGCTAACCAAACAGTAGGCAATTCGAATCTACCAGCTGCCCCTTGGAAACCCTATGTGGCAACTATACACTGTCCCATAAAATCACTATGGGTCACAATCAATCCACTCAGTGGCAACTGGTTTGACTCTATGGTTTTGATGATTCTTATTTGTATTGCTGACTGCTGTTATGTTTGCAACATAGTGATTTTCCGACTTTGTCATTACTTAGTTGGCTTGCTAATGTGGAAAACAGCTTTCTTGTTTATCTCCTTCACTTATGTATTCAGTTAACCAGTGGGGTACAAGACTCTAGGTTGGCCCACATAATTCTTCCTTCCTCATTTTCACTCTCTTGTGCAGTCCCTTTCCCTTGAGTGTGGGTAGGACCTGTAACTTGCTTCTAACCAAAATACAGTACAGCAATGGTGATGGTATGCATAGGATTATCTGTACATGAATAAACATAAAGATTGTAACTGTCTCGCTAGAAGACTGTACCTCTCTTTTGGAAGAAGTAAGCTGCCATATGGAAAGGAAGGCGTTGGAGCTGTGTGGCCTCCACCTGGCAGCCAGCAAAAAAATAAGGCCCCAATCTAGAAGCCTAGAGGAAACTGAATGCTGGCAACATCCACATGAGTTTGGAAGTAAATCCTTATCGACTTGAGCCTTAGATGAGATAGCTGCCCTGGCAGACACCCTGACTGAAGTTCTGTAAGTCTGTAAAGCAGAGGACACACTAAATTTTGCCCAGACTCCTGACTCAGAGAGACTCTGATGTAATAAACATGTCTTGTTTATTATAGCTGTTAAGTTTGTGGTATAATTGTTAACATAGCAAAAGATAACTAATGCCGTTACTTTGTGTTATGGATTAACTTGTATCTCTCAGAAGTATGTGTTGGAATCTTAACCCCTGATACATGTAGATAGGGAGCCCTGATGTGGCAATAGTTAAGTGCTCGCTGCTAACCAAAAGGTCGGCTATTGGAACTCACCCAGTGGCTCAGTAGAGAAAAGACCTGGTGATCTGCTCCCATAAATATTACATCTTAGAAAACACTGTGGAGCCATTCTGCTCAGTCCTGTAGGGTTGCTCTAAGTCAGAACCAACTAGACTATACATAACATACAGTAACTATAATCCTATTTGGAAATAGTTTGTTATATTGTTGTTGCTGTTGTTGCTGGGTGTAGTCAAGTAGATTCTAATTCACAGCAACCTTATGCACAAAAGAACAAAACACTGCCTGGTCCTGTACATCCTTACAATTGTTATCACACTTGAGCCCATTATTGCAGCCACTGTACCAATCCGTCTGTCCAGGAGTCTTTCTCTTTTTCACTGATCCTCTACTTTACCAAGCATGATGTCCTTCCCCAGGAGTTGGCTGGTCTCTCCTGATAGTATGTTCAAAGTATGTGAGATGAAGTCTCATCATTCTTGCTTTTAATAAGCATTCAATGCTTCTTCCAAGACAGATTTATTTGTTCTAGCAGTCTATGGTATAGTCAGTATTCTTCATCAACAGCATAATTCAAAAGGATCAGTTCTTCTCTATTCTTCCTTATTTATTATGCAGCTTTCACATGCATGAGGCAACATGGCTTGGATAAGACACTTTAAAGAAACACGTTTCCTTTTTAACACTTTAGAGAGGTTTTATGCAGCAGATTTGACTAATAAAACTCATCATTTGATTTCTTGACTGCTCTACCACGGACATTGGTTATGGATTCAAGCAAAATAAAATCCCTGGAAACTTCTATCCTTTCTCCATTTATCATAATGTTGTTTATTGGTCCAGTTGTGAGGACTTTTGTTTTCTTTATATTGAAGTGTAATCTATACTGAAGGCTGTGGTTTTTGATCTTCATCAGTTAAGTACTTCAAGTCCTCTTTGCTTGTAGCAGCTAAGGTTATGTCATCGACATTTCACAGGTTGTTAATCAGTCTTCCTCCAACCCTGATGCCATGTTCTTCTGCATATAGTACAGATTATTTATTCAACATACAGATAGAATAAGTATGGTTAAAGGATGAGCATCTTTCTCAATTTTAAACCATGCAGTATTCCCTTGTTCTGTGTGAACAAGTGCTTCTTGGTCTAAATACAGGTTCCTCATGAGCACAATTAAGTGTTCTGGAATTCCTATTCTTTGCAATGGTATCCATAATTTGTTGTGATCCACTTAGTCAAATGTATTTGTATAGGCAATAAGACACAGGTAAACACCTTTCTAGTATTTTCTGCTTTCAGTTATGAGCCACCTGACACTGAAACAGGCAGCATGAGAAAGAAATTGTAAGCATAGAAACTGTAAAGGCAGTATGAAAAAGGAACTGTAGGGGCCTAGTTTCCTGGTTAACTGTAGCATTGTTTCTACATGGCTTACACAGTTAACTCTCATATACTTCGGTGCTTTTTTAATTTATGATTTGCTTCCCCTCTTCCACCTCATATTCTTCACATTCTGTGAAGTTTAAAATTAACTTATGTTTCTTTTAGAGAAGCCAAACCGCAACTGTAAAGCTTCTCAGAGAAGCCAAACAGCAACCACTAGACCTAGAGCAAGACATGCAGATAATGGGGGCCCATCTTATAAATGAAACCAGAGTGTTGCTAACAGGCCTCAACAAAGTACTTACAAAAGGTTAACGCACCCACCTGAAAGGAAAACTGATGTTCATTAGTTCAAGAACTGACATTCTTCCAATCACTCAAGCTTAAGCCCTGACCCTATAAAACCCTCCGGTCAGTCTGTAACGGGCAGACAGATTTTGGAGGAGCTCATTCCCATCTGTCTTTTGTATACTGGCATACATACTCACCTCGCCCCATCTTGATAGTAGTTTTGTGGCAGGCAGCTCGAATCTGTGTTTTACGGTAACATCAACATGATATCCCTTGTTTCACATTATCTTCTGAAGAATGAATTTCTAGCAGTTCCCTGTTGATGTACTGTTGAAACTATTTTTGAATGATCTTCAGCAAAATTTTACTTGTGTGTGATAGCAATGACCTGTTCGATGATTTCTGCATTCTGGTTGGATCACCTTTCTCTGGAATGGACACAAATATAAACCTCTTCCAGTTGGTTGGCTAGGTAGCTGTATTCCAGTTTCTTGGAATAGATGAGGGAGCACTTACAGCACTGCATGTGTTTGTTAATATGTCAATTGGTATTCCCTCAGTCCCTGGAGCCTTGTTTTTTGCCAGTGCCCAAAACAAGGAGAATAAGGCAGAAGGGACAGGAAAATTGGAGAGATGGAAATAGGAAATTGCAGTGTGAGAGAATGTTGACACATTGCAGGGATTACAGCCAACACCACAAAACAATTTGTATATAAATTATTGAATGAGAGAGTAATTTGTTCTGTAAATTTTCACCAGTTTTTTTTTTTTAATCAAGTATGGAAATAAAGTAGAACTAGACTTTCAAATCATTGTTTCATGAAATAGTAAAGCAAGATACTTTTAGAAAAGAGAGAGACCTATTTAATCTCAGTGGAAAAGATTTTTTATACCATTTTAAAACTGACATAAATAAAAACTATTTTCAAAATACTATTTATGTCATACTTATATCATGTTTCAAATCCATAGTTTGTGTCTATATATAACTCACACAAAAATAAATACATATATATTTGTAGCTAAAGCCAAGTGCTGTCGGGTCTGACGGAGGTTGTACCAGGGACAATTATCCAATAATTGAGATATTCATGGGCTTAATAGTGTGTACTTACTAATCTGTAGTGCCCAGTTTCACCTGTTCTTCACCACATCAAAGGTACAGTAAAACAATGTGAAACTGTGCATTATAGATTAGTAAAAGAACACAATGGATCCCATGTATATCTTGCTTACTTGTTAATCTGCCCTTGTAATCAATTTGGAATATACTATTCTCCATGCAGGAAACCCTGGTGGCATAGAGGAATAAGTACTATGTCTGCTAACCAAAAGGTCAGCAGCTCAAGTCTGTCAGGAGCTCCTTGCAAACTATGGGACAGTTCTACTCTGACATCTAGGGTTGCTATGAGTCCAACTGACTCAATGGCAGTGAGAGTTTTATTCTCCATGTATACTTTTTTTTTCCACCTTATTATTAAAAGCCTTTCATTTACTCCCAAGAGTCTTTAGGGTTTTCACTCTATTTAGGGCAGTGACTCTATTGCTGGCTGGCTGCATATTAGAATCACCTGGACACTTAGAACCCAAGAGGCCGGGGCCACATCACAAACCAATTTAATCAGCATCCCTGGGGGTTGGTCCTGGTATTGCTTTTAAAAACTCCTCAGGTGATTCTTATGGGCAGCCAGGATCGAGAACTACTGTTTTTGAAACAGGCAACTGTCTTTGAAAAGGTAGTTAGTGGAAAAAGATCATTTGGGGTGTGATTCTCTGGCTAAAGGAGGCTTCTGGAAGCCCTGAAACTGATCCTGACCACTACAGGAAATATAATTCAGATCACAAGCTATCCAGCCAGCATCCAACTCTCCCCTCTTAAGCAAAATAAAGCCTTAACTACTAGATAAATGTCAAAGCTGACATGTTTTAAATGCAAAGAGGTCTTCAACCGAGATATAAGCAGTTTTTGTTATTCGGGAAGTAAGGACAATGGTGGACTATGAACTTTGAATCCAGTCTGTTCCGTTGTATAAATAAGCTACTTTACTTGCCTTTGATTCTCCGCTGATTTGCTTGCCAAACTGGTATATACAGTGACTTGGCAAAATGAGCATTTCTGTGCTGGGCACCAAAAAGAAGCAACAGATACTCCATATACTTTGTTAGTTCTCCATTCCTTCCCTAACTCTCTTCTTGAAGGAACCACTGCATTGTTTTCTATATTCTCTGCATTTCACAGTTATATATTCCTTTGGCTAATATCAGAAATTCAGTTTTACTTCTGCCTTTGGCACTTTTCAGCAAATTTTCTGTCCAAACCTAAAAGAAGGTTCTTTTGTCAAACCACCTCTTCTTTTTGACCCCTCATTTCTAGCCCAAACAATTACTTCTCAGCAGAAAAAAAAATACAAATAATAGTGAGCTTTTGATTAATAAATTGTGGACATTTTTTTGTAAAATAAATTGCTTGGTTGGAAATTCTCCATTTTCTAGTCTTTAACATACAAGGAAAACAGTCTTATTATCCAAATTCTACTAACAATTCAGATATTTCTAAGATGATATATTTCTACAACAGTAGCAATTAGGCTACCTAGTGGCCACACTGAATACCATTTTCCATTAAAAAAACCTAGAGCTTCTTGGAAAAATGGCTGATTCCAGACCTGAGAAATGTCAAGACAAGACTGAAATACCTTCTTGTGACTGAAAGGAAGGGAGCTATCAAAGACTATAGGACACTGAGTTGAAATAACTTATGCAGGAGCTGAGTGGAAAGGAATAAGGAATTCCCACTAGCCAAAGACGGGTTCATCTGAGTATCAAAAAAAAAAAAAAAAAAAAAAAAAGACTGCAATGAATAGAAGCAAATCAAATATTTAAAAATTCATAATTTCATCAAGATACTAACATCCTTTTGTCTATCTTTAGAGATTACAAGGGTACTAGTTCTTAACTCTGAACATTAATAAGTAATTGAAAGCTGAAGCTTTTGTTCTATCTTTACTACACAGACTATATTTCAGGTTAACCAAAAAAATGATATGGAAAAATTCTTTCTATAAGAATCATAACTAAGAAATGAATGATAAAGAAATGATAACCAACCAACCGAACTCACTGCCATCAAATCAATTCCAGTTCATAGTGACACTATAGACAGAATGGCCCCACAGAGTTTCCAAGGAGCACTTAGAGGATGTGAACTGCTGACCTTTTGGTTAGCAGCTATACCACTACACCACCAGGGTTTCCAAAGGAATGACAGAATTTTTAAAATTAACTTTTTGTGAATTGATGGTCCAACAACCTGACGGTCCCTCGGGAACATGGCCCCTTGACTTGCTGCTGGCCCAGACCTGAAACCAGTCTTAGGTCAACACTACAGACAAAGAATGGACTGGACTCAGGGACACAAAGTAAACATGTGGAGGGTGTATTTATGGTTTTATACATTTACAGGAGGCTGTTCTACTGGTTTCTTTCTAAAGAGGAGAGGAGAGAGTGGAGAGGAGTGGACAAATGTTCATGAGGAGTGTGCTGTCACAGCGCAAGGCGAGCAGATAGAGTTGCAGAGAGTCAGGTATACAAAACTGATTTGGATTGTACACTTTTACTCAACCATAATTTAAAAATCAACTTTTTGCAATCTTTGATGAAATAATGGATTTTGCAAATGTCTAGGCTACTTTACATGTGTTAAATGCCTTATTTGCCACAACAACCCTAAGAGGCAGACATTCTAATTATTCCTATTTTACTGATAAGGTTACATAACTTGCCTAATGGTATAATGCTAATAAGTGATAAAGTAGGAATTGAATTTAGGCACTCTGATTTGGACTTTGTACACTTACATACTTCATTATATTTTTCCTGATGATAATAGGAAACTGCCAAAGTACACCTCCATTGCCATTAGACCAGAAGAACTGGACAGTGCCTGGCTACCATTATGGAACATTTTGATCAAAGAGTCTTTAGAAAAATCCTGATCAAAAGGGGGAAAATTCAGTCATAATTTCAATTCTCATGGAATCCAGATTTTTGGGAGTCACAGAAGCTGGATGAAGTCCTGACACTATTGCCCGAGATGATCTTTAAAGCCTAAACTGTCCTTTTTAAGTCATCTTAAAATCAATATAGTTTCATTTAACTAATAAAGAAGGTGAGTATCACAACTGTATCCTTTCATCATATTTATTCAGTCTGTATACTGAACAAATAATCCAAGAAGCTGGAGTATATGAAAAAACAATGTGGCAGCAGGATTGAAGGAAGACTTGTTAACAACCTGCATTATGCAGATAACAACCTTGCTTGCTGAAGATGAAGAGGATCTGAAGCACTTACGGATGAAGATCAAAGACCACAGCCTTCAGTACAGATTATACCTCAATATAAAGAAAACAAAAATCCTCACAACAGGACCAATCAGCAATATCATGATAAATGTAGACAGGACTAAAGCTGTCAAGGACTTCATTTACTTGGATCCACAATCAACATCCATGAAAGCAGCAGTCAAGAAACTCAAAGACTCAGTGCATTGGACAAATCTGCTACACACACACTCACATACACCCCAAAACCACTGCTGTGGATTCTTACTCACAGTGACCTATATTGCTGCACAAGACCTCTTTAAAGTTTCAAAAAGCCCTCACACTACCCAACCTTAGAACCTACTACACTGCCATGGTAGTCAAAACAGCCCAGTACTGGTACAAAAACAAACATATAGACCAATGGAACAGAACTGAGACCCCAGAAATAGCACCATCCTCTTATGAACCCCTGATATTCAACAAAGTCCCAAAGGTCATAAACTGGAGTAAAAACAGTCTCTTTAACAAATGGTGGATTGGATATCCATATGCAAAAAACTGAAAAAGGATCCATATCTCACACCTTACACAAAACTAACCCAAAATAGACAAAGACCTAAATATCAAACTTAAAGCAACAAAGATCATGCAAGAAAAAATAGGGTTAACAATGGTGCTTCTAATACATGGCTTAGACAGACTTCAAAATCTGATAAACAGAAGAGAAAATAGATAAATGGGAATTACTACGAATCAAACACTTTTGCTTATCCAAAGACTTTATCAAGAGAGTTAAAAGACTACCTAGAGATTGGGAAAAAATATTTGACAACTATATGTCACACTGATGTCTGATCTCCATAATCTACAAGGTACTGCAAAATATCATCAAGAAAAAGGTAAATAACCCAATTAAGCAATAGGGAAAGAAGATGGGTAGACACTTTACCAAAGAAGACATCCAGGCACCCAAAAGACATGAGGAAGCACTCAGGATCATTAGCTATCAGAGAAATCCAAATCAAAACTACAATGAGATATATCTCACTCCAACAAGATTGGCCATAATCCAAAAAAGAATGGACTGGACACAGAGACACATTGTGACTGTGTGGTGTGTGTACTTTATGGTTCTATGCATTTATAGGAGGTGGTCCTACTGTTCTCTTTCTAGATGGAAGAGAAGAGGGTAGAGAAGAGGGAACTGATGCTTGTTGAGGGGACATTAAAACTATGGTATGGAAAGAAGGAGCATTCTGTTACTGGGTAGGGACCACAGAAGGAGCTGCAGATAGGTGGGCACGAAACTGATTTAGATTGCCTACTTTCATTTAATGACACTAAAAAAAAACAAAACCTAAAAAATAAAGTACAATAAAAAATAATTTTTTTTAAAAGAAACGATCCCAGACTGAGAGTCAAGAGTGAAGTCTTCTCAGAAAGACCCACTTGAGTGGGTCTCTATATCAACTAGTGACTAGAAGAACTGGATGGTGCCCAGCCACCACTAGTGATAGCCACGATGGAGCTCACAAAATTCTCAGTGACAACACAAGAATAAATAGGGGTGCATTCTGAGATCTCCACTAAAAGACCGCAATTGATGGTCCAGAGGTTTCAGGGTTCCCCTGGAGGCACGGCCCCTGGCCCTGATGTTGCCCCTTTCCATAAATCATAATGAAGGTCAACTTTTTGGACAGCAATGGATTGGACTTGGTGTCGCAGAGTGACCGAATCTTGTGGGAACTTTAGGATTCTATGCATCTGTAGGAGCTCATCCTGCTCACCTCTTACTGGAGGAAGAGCAGTGGGTGGAAAGGAGGGGATAGGAGACTGTTGGGAGGATAGGATATATGTGGAGCAGAGAGGAAGGGTATGTTGTCACCGGGCAGGAAGAACAGTGGGAGCTGCATATAGGTGAGCATGTGAATTTATATGGGAATGTACATTTTCATTCAATCATAAAAAGAAAAAAAAGAGTGAAGTCTTCTAATCCAGGAAGTTAAGATTGAATCCAATAACCACAGCACATGGAATGAAGTCACAGCCTCTTCAGCTGAGCGGTCTTCATCTGTTAAATGAGGACTTACCTTGTAGGTTTGTCATAACAATTAAATAGTTTCAAAAAGCAAAGATATCACCTTGAAGACTAAGGTGCACCTGACCCAAGCCATAGTGTTTTCAATCGCCCCTCATACACATATAAAAGCTGGACAATGAATAAGGCAGAGCAAAGTAGAATTGATGCCTTTGAATTATGACGTTGGCAAGGAATACAGCAATAACTGCCAAAAGAATGAAAAGATCTGCCTTAGAAGAAGTACAGTCAGAACGTTCCTTAGAAGCAAAGACAACAAGACTTTCTGGAATGGCCATTGCTCATGGTGGCAAGGGTTGCCAGTTCGTGAACTTAACTGTATAGTTGTCTGTCTGGGAGTTTTTTTAGCCAGCAAACAAATAACTGTATTAGAACACCACCCTGATTCACCTTATCTGGCCCCCATTGACTTTTTTCTTTACACAAACATAAAGGAAACATTGAAAGGAAGACATTTTGATGACATTCAGGACATCAAGGGTAATATGATGACAGCTCTGGTGTCCATTCCAGAAAAAAAGTTCCGAAATTGCTTTGAAAAGTGCACTATGTACTGGAATCAGTGCATAGCTTCCAAGGGAAGTATTTCAAAGATGACTGTAGACCTTTTCAGCAATGAGTTACATAGCACTTTTTCTAGGATAAGTTCGGAAACACGTTAGAACCTCATATGTTTACCTTATTAAGGAACTACCGAACTATTTTTTGCAGTGACTGCATCATTTTATAATCCCATCAGCAATGACTGTGGATTCTAATTTCTAAAAATAATATCAGAAAGAAGAATCAAAGGTCAACCTCACTGATGAACACCAATGCACATATTGTAAGCAAATGGCTAACAAAACAAATCCAGTAATATAAAAACTAACATAAATACAGGAGAACCACATGGAGTTCACATTAGAAACAAAAATTGGTTTAAAACTAAAAACAACAACAACAACAAAAAAAAAACTGTTACTTTTGAATAGAACTGCTCCACAGGGTTTCCAAGCAGCAGCTGGTGGACTTGAACTGCCAACCTTTTAGTTAGCAGCCAAACAAGTTAACCACTGTGCCACAAGAGTATTAGAATATTTTTTCTTTTAATAGTTTGTTTTATTTTTATTGTTGTTGAGAATATACACAGCAGAACACACACCAATCCAACAATTTCGACACGTACAATTCAGTGACACTGATTACATCCTTCAAGTTGTGCAGCCAACCTCACCCTCCTTCTCTGAGTTGTTCCTCTTCCTTTAATATAACTCATTACCCCTCAAAGGTTTTCTCTAGTCTTTTGAGTTACCCAAACAAGATCTTTTTTTTTTAATTTTTAATTTTTATTATGACTGAATGAAAATGTACATTCCTATATAATTTTACAAGCCCACCTATATGCAACTTCCACTGCTCTCCCTGCCCGGTGACAGCACACTATTCCTCTCTGCTCCATACATGTCTCATCCTCCCAACAGTCTCCTTTACCCTGCTGTCTACCCACTCTCCTTCCTCCAGCCAGAAGTCAGCAGGATGATATCTTATAGATCCATAGAACTATCAAGTGCATCCAATATATGGTCACTCTGCATCACCAAGTACAATCCATTCGTGTCCAAAGAGTGGACCTCCATTATGATTTATGGGCAAGAGCAGCATCAAGGCCAGGGGCCATGCTCCCAGGGGAACCCTGAAACTGCTGGGCCATCAATTGAGGTCTTTTAGTGGAGATCTCAGGGTGCACCCCTTTTTATTCTTGTGTTGCCAGTGAGACTCAACCTAATGAGCTCCATTGTGGCTATCACTGGTGGTGGCCAGGCACCATCCAGTTCTTCCGGTCCCAAGTCGATGTAGGCACCCACTCATGTGGGTCTATCTTCCGGGTTGTCTTTATCCCATGTCATTTTGGTCCTCGGTGAGCATCCGTTCCTGCTGAGTTGGGACCATTTGCTGTGCCCTGGGATGGCCACTTAGCAGGTTTTAAGAACCCAGATGCCACTCACCAATGTGGGGTGCTGAGAGCCCTCTTAGCAAAACTCTAGTTGTGCCAATTGGCCTCGATTTTGCCTAAGAGCATGGTCTCCTGCCCCTTCCCCAGCTACTTTGTCCTTGCAATATTGGGTTAAGATGGAAGGAGTATTCAAGTTATGCAGAAGTCCACTTAATATTGTTCTTATTTCTAACGTGTGCTATCACTGATTTCACTCGAACAAATTTCTACCAACTATCTAATATAAACCCTCCCTCCAATCCCTTGCAGCCATCAGAGTCTTTTCTTCTATACATAAGCCTGTTTTTGAGATCTTATCATAGGGGTCTTGTACAATATTTGTCCTTTTGTCGCTGACTACTTTCACTAAACATAATGTCTTCCAGTTGAAACCAGGTTAGGAGATGTTTCCTGGAATCATCATTATTCTTTATCATTGCATAGTGCTCCATTGAGTATATATACTATAGTTTACCTATCCATTCCTCTGTTGTTGGGCATCTGGGTTGATTCCATCTTTTTGCTATCATGTACTGTGCTGCGATAAACATTCTTGTGCATGTGTCCATTGGTGTGAAAGGCCTTGATTCTGTAGGATATATTCCAAGTAGTGGAATTACTGGGTGAAATGGTACATCTATATCCATTTTTTGAAGGAAGCACCTGATTGCTTTCCAAAGAGGCTGGACCATTTTGAAATCCCAACAGCATAGGAGAGTTCCACTTTCTCCACAGCCTCTCGAGCATTTGTTGTTTCGTGTTTTTTGGATCATGGCCAACCTTGTTGGGGTGAGATGGTATCTCATTGTAGTCTTGATTTGAATTTCTTTAATAACTAAAGATCATCAACATGACCACATATGTTTTTTGGCTGTCTGGATCTCCTCTTTAAAGAAATGTCTGTCCATCTCCTTTGCCCGTCGCTTAATTGGATGGTTTATCTTCTTCTTATTGATCTTTTATAGTATCTTATAGATTATGGAGATCAAGCGTCGGTCTCACATAGAGTTGCCAAATATTTTTTCGATTCTGTAGGTGGCGTTTTAATTCTATTAATAAAGTCTTTGGATGAGCAAAAGTGTTTGATTTTTAATAGTTCCCATTTATCTATTTTCTCTTCTGTTGGCTGTGGTTTGTTTGACAGATTTTGAAGTCTGTCTACATTGTGTATTAAAACTTCTATTGTAGTTCCTACATTTTCTTGGATGAGCTTTATCGTTTTAGGTTTGATATTTAGGTCTTTTATCCAGTTGGAGTTGGTTTTTGTATAAGGTGTAAGATATGGATCTTGTTTCAATTTATTGCAGATGGATATCCAATTTTGCTAGCACCATTTGTTAAAGATACTGTTTTTACCCCAGTTTAATGTCTTAGGGCCTTTGTTGAATATCAACTGTTCATAGGCAGATGGTGTCATCTCTGGGGTCTCAATTCTGTTCCATTCATCGATCTGTCTGTTCTTGTATCAGTACCAGGCTATTTTGACCACTGTGGCAGTGTAGTATGTTCTAAGGTCGGGTAATGAGAGTCCTCCCAGTGAGTTCTTCTTCTTTAGTAGTACATTACTTATCTGGGGCTTCTTCGCTTTCCAAACAAAATTGTTGATTTGTTTCTCCACCTCATTAAAAAATGATGCCGGAACTTGTATTGGGATTACATTATGTAAGTAGATTGCTTTGGGTAAAATAGACATTTTCACAATGTTAAGTCTGCCTATGCATGAGCAGGGTAGGTTTCTCCATTTATCTAAGTCTCTCTTAGTTTCTTGTAGTAACGGCTTGCAGTTCTCTTTGTAAAGGTCTGTTATTTCTCTTGTTAGATTAATTCCTAGGTACTTAATCTTCTTACGGGCTGTCGTAAATGGTATTGATTTGATGATTTCTTCGTTAACAGTCTTACTGTTCATATAAAGGAATCCTACTGATTTACTTATGTTTATCTTGTATCCTGAGACTTTGCTGAACTCTTCTATCAGTTTGAGTAGTTTACTTATAGATTCTTTGGGATTCTCTGCATATACAATCATATCATCTGCAAACAGAGAGATTTTGACTTCTTCTTTGCCGATGCAGATGCCCTTAATTTCTTGGTCTTGTCTAATTGCTCTGGCTAGAACTTCTAGTACAATGTTGAATAGGAGAGGTCAAGGGAAAGTCTTTCCATCTCTCTCCATTCAGGATGACGTGGGCTATTGGCTTTGTATAAATGGCCCTCATTGTGTTGAGGAATTTTCCATGTATGCCTATTTTGCTAAGAGTTTTTAGCATGAATGGCTGTTGGACCTTATCAAATGCCTTTTCTGCATCAATGGACAAAATCAGCTGATTCTTGTCTTTTGTGATACTTACGTGCTTAATCACATTGTTTTTCTGATGTTGAACGAGCCTTGCATCCCTGGTATGAATCCAACTTGGTCAGGATGGATTGTTTACTTGATATGTTATTGTATTCTATTGGCAAAAATTTTGTTGAAGATTTTTGCATCTAGATTAATGAGTGATATCAGTCTGTAGTTCTCCTTCTTTGTTGGGTCTTTCCCTGGCTTTGGTATCAAGGTTATGCTGACTTCATAGAATGAGTTTGGGAGTACTCCATCACTTTCTATAGTGTGAAATAGTCTCAGTAGTATTGGAGATAACTCTTCTCTAAATGCTTGGCAGAATTCTGCAGTGAAGCCATCTGGGCCTGGGCTTTTTTTGGTTGCCAGTGTTTTGATTACCTTTTCAATCTCTTCCTCTGTGATGGGTTTATCAAGTTGTTCTGCTTCACATTGTAATAATTTGGGTAGGTGGTATGAGTCAAGGAATTTATCTATTTCATCTAGGTTTTCAAATTTGTTAGAGTACAGTCTTTCATAGTATTCTGTTATGATATTTTTTTTCTTTTTTATTTAACATGACTGAGTGAAAATGTACATTCCCGTATAAATTTACATGCCCACCTATATGCAGCTTCTACTGCTCTCCCTGTCCGGTGACAGCACACTATTCCTCTCCACTCCATACATGTCTCATCCTCCCAACAGTCTCCTTTCCACTCCCCTCCACCCACTCTCCTTCCTCCAGCCAGAGGTCAGCAGGATGATATCGTATAGATGCATAGAACCATAAAGTGCAACCAATATACGGTCACTCTGCATTGCCAAGTCCAATCCATTCCTGTCTAAAGAGTGAACCTTTGTTATAATTTATGGGTAAGGGCAGCATCAGGGCCAGGGGCCATGGTCTCAGGGGAACCCCGAAACCGCTGGACCATCAATTGAGGTCTTTATTGGAGATCTCAGGATGCACCCCTTTTTATTCTTGTGTTGCCAGTGAGACTCAACCTAGTGAGCTCCATCGTGGCTATCACTGGTGGTGGCCAGGCACCATCCGGTTCTTCTGGTCCCAAGTCGATGAAGGCACCCACTCTTGCAGGTCTCTCTGTCTTCTAGGTTGTTTTTACCACATGTCATTTTGGTCCTCGGTGAGCATCTGTTCCTGCTGAGTTGGGACCATTTGCTGTGTCCTCGGATGGCCGCTTGGCAGCTTTTAAGACCCCAGACGCCACTCACCAATGTGGGATGCAGAGAGCTCTCTTCGCAAAACGCAAGTTGTGCCAATTGGCCTCGATTTTGCCTAAGAGCATGGTCACCTGCCCCCTGCCCCAGCTACTCTATCCTTGCAATATTGGGTTAAGATGGAAGGAGTACTCAAATTATGCTGAAGTCCATTTAATGTTCTCGTTTCTAATGTGTGCTATCACCACTTTCTCCCAACCAGATTTCTAGCAACTATCTAAACTACACCCTCCCCCTCTTCCACCCTCGCTCCCCTCCCTTGCAGCTGTCGAAGAGTCTTTTCTTCTATACACAAGCCTGTTTTTGAGATCTTATCGTAGAGGTCTCATACAGTATTTATCCCTTTGTTGCTGACTACTTTCACTCCACATAGTGTCTTCCAGTTGAAACCAGGTTAGGAGATGTTTCCTGGAATCATCGTTATTCTTTATCATTGCGTAGTGCTCCATTGAGTGTATGTACCATAGTTTACCTATCCATTCTTCCATTGTTGGGCATCTGGGTTGATTCCATCTTTTTGCTATTGTGGACTGTGCTGCAATAAACATTCTGGTGCATGTGCCCGTTGGTGTGAAAGGTCTTGATTCTGTAGGATATATTCCAAGTAGTGGAATTACTGGGTCAAATGGTATATCAATGTCCATTTTTTTAAGGAAGCGCCAGATTGCTTTCCAAAGAGACTGGACCATTTTGCAACCCCATCAACAGTGTAGGAGGGTTCCACTTTCTCCACAGCCTCTCCAGCATTTGTTGTTTTGTGTTTTCTGGATCATGGCCAATCTTGTTGGGGTGAGAGGGTATCTCATTGCCGTCTTGATTTGAATTTCTTTAATAACTAAAGATCATGAACATGTCTGCATGTGTTTTTTGGCTGCTTGTTATGATATTTTTTATTTCTGTTGGATCTGTTGTGACAACTCCCCTCATATTTCTAATTTGGGTTATTTGTTTCCTTTCCTGCTTTTCTTTGGTAAGTTTAGCCAGTGGTTTGTCAATTTGGTTGATCTTTTCAAAAAACAAGCTTTTGGTCTTTTCAATTTTTTCAACTGTTTTTCTATTCTTTAATTCATTTAGCTCTGCTGTAATCTTTATGATCTGGTTTCTTCAGGTGCCTGAGGGGTTCCTCTGTTCTCTCTCAACTTGTTCAAGCTGTAGGGTTATTTCCTTGATTTGCTTTCTGTCTTCCTTCCAGATGTGTGCATTTATGGAGATAAACAGACCTCTGAGCACTGCTTTGGCTGTATCCCATAGGTTCTGGTAGGAAGTGTTTTCATTCTCATTGGAATTCATGAATTTATTTCATCCTTGATTTCTTCTATAACCCACGTTTTTTTGAGCAAGATGTTATTCAGTTTCCACGAGTTCCACCTTCTATGTTTTTCTGCTATTGATTTAGACTTTTATGGCTTTATGATCTGAGAAGATGCTTTGTAGGAATTCAATGATATGGATTTTGTTGAGCATTGCATTATGTCCTAACACGTGATATTCTGGAGAATGTTCCATGTGCACTGGAGAAGAAGGTGTAGTTGTCTGCTGATCGGTGGAAAGTTCTGTATGTACCGATGAGGTTTATTTGGTTAATTGTGGCAATGAGGTCTGTATCTTTACTCAGCTTTTTTCTAGATGAACTGTTCAGTATTGAGAGTGGAGTGTTGAAGTCTCCCACTATTATTGTGGAGTCATCTAACTCTTTTTTGAATGCAGTCAGTGTTTCTTCAACGTACTTAGGTGCTCCGATATTAGGTGCATAAATATTTAACATAGTTTAGTCTTGCTTGTGTACTGAACCTTTCAGCAATAAATAGTGTCCACCTTTGTCCACGATGGTGGATTTTACATCAAAATTGATTTTGTCTGAGATTAGAATTGCCACTCCTGCTCTTGTTTGTTCATTGTTAACTTGATATATATTCTTCCATCCTTTAATTTTCAGTTTGTTCCTATCTTTAAGTCTCAAGTGAATTTCTTGTAGACAACATATGGATGGGTCATGTCTTTTGATCCAAGATGTCACTTGATGTCTGTTTACTGGAGCATTCAGTCCATTCACATTCAATGTAGTTATTGATTAGTATGTGTTCGTGGCTGCCATTGTGATATGTTTATTTTTGTGTTGATGTTTTCTCTGTTGTTCTTATTAGTCTGTTGAGGGACATTCTTTTTTGTGAGTTGATTTTTCACCTTTTTCAGAGCTGGTTTTGTAGTTGTTGATACTCCTGTGTTACATTTCTTGAAATGGTATGATACATCTTTGCTGTGCTTTGAGCCCCCTTAATAAACTATATATAAACCCAATTTTAATTACTACCAGTCTTGTCATCTTTCTCTCCATCTGGAAGGACTATAATGACTGTGGTACATCCCTCTTTTTAATATGATGGCACCCTAGTTTTCATGATGATCACTGGATTGCTTCTTTCAGTACTAAAGCTGTGATTGACTTTGGAGCCTTTCCTAGCTGAGTAGAATTTTGAGTTGTGTGTTGTTCTAAAATATAAAGTTAGTGGTTTTGTTCTTCTAAGCCAGAGCCAAGAACTTCCTTCATTATTTCTTGTAGTTTTGGTTTGATTTTTACAAAGTCTGAGTTTCTGTTTGTCTGTGAATGTGTTAATTTCATTTTTGTACTTGAAAGATAGTTTTGCATGCTATGTAATTCTCGGTTGGAAGTTCTTCTCCTTCAAGGCTTTGAATGTGTCATGCCACTGTCTCCGTGCCAGCATGGTTTCTGCTGAGAAATCTGACGAGAGTCTAGAGTTTCCCTCTGAATGGTAGCTTTTCTTTGAGTCTTGCTGCCTTTAAGAGTTGCTGCTTATGTTTCATTTTGTTAAGCTTGATTATAATATGTCTTGGAGTCTTTCTTCTGAGATCTATATTGTGTGGCGTACAATATGCATCTGAGATGTCTATATTCTCTTCCTTCATAATTTCTGGGAAGTTTTCTGTCAGCAGCTCAGCAGTGATACTCTCTGTGTTCTCAGATGTCTCATCCTGTTCAGGGACTCCAATTAATCAAAGGTTGTTCCTCTTAATAGAGCCCTATATGATTTCTGATTTCTGATTTTCATAGATGCTGGCATCAGTAGCTCTGTCTTCCAAGTCAGAAATTTTTTTTTCCATTTGTTCCATTCTGTTTTCTTGGCTTTCCATTGAAGTTTCTATGTCTTTGATTTTGTTCTTGATCTGTTGCATTTCAGAGTACTGGTGTTCCATCAGATCGAACAGCTTGCCTAATTTTTCACTTTGTTCTGCTGCATTTTGTATAAGGTCTAGAAGGGCTCTGTATATAATCATTTTGTATTCACTTTCTGATGCTTTCATAAAAGTTTCTTCTTCTGGAAAACTCCTTGGTTGCTGTGTTTGGGAGGTTTCTGAAGCCATGGGTGATTTCTTGTATGCCAGAAGTGTCTGTTGCTTTTTGGGTCCCATGTGAGTAAGTAGTGGCTGGCAGAGATACTGTGAAGATGGACAGCAGATGTTTCTCTAGGCTGTCTTAAAATGTAAAGCAAAAGGTGTCTGACCACTTCCCAAGTCAGTCAAGTTTTCAGGTGTACAGGTCCCTCTTCCCAACTGGCAAAGTAAGCACCTCTATATCCAACCTCAGATGATACAAACTAGTTCAGAATACAGCAACGTTACTGCCCTGTTGGCTTCTGCTGACAGGGCCCAGACTTAGGTGACACTGTGTAAAGTACTCCTTTTCTGGTAGAAAAGCACTCTCCTGTGGGCAGGCTCTGGCTCCCAAGCTAAGAAATCGGTCCAGCTGTGGCCACCGTATCCAAGATGGCGCCCTCCACACAGGCAGCAGATAGAGGGGCTAAAGGTGCCGATAGGTAGTGATTCCTCTGCTTCTGTTGCAGGGCCCACAATGTAGGCGGCACTGCATGAATTACTGCTTTTCTGTTGAAAAAGCACTGTGCTGTTTGCAGGTGCTAGCTCCCAGGCTAAGAATTAGGTCCTGCTAAAATCTCCATATCCAACATGGCATCCCACACTCTCACAGTGCGGTTCTGTGGAAACCACGCTGTGGCAGTGATGAAAAGACAGGCCCAAGTGGCTAGCTTAACAGAGTCTTAAGCCTGGCTCTCAAAATATAGGAATTTCACCTGCCTATCCCACCAGCAACGTGTCTGAATCTAGCCACTAGGCAAGACCCAGCTCCTCACGCTGGCCAAGACAGAAGAAGAAAAAGTCAAAATGGTGCATTTACCTTCAGACTGTGAGAGCCAGGGCTAGCCAGGAGTGGGAGTCAGCGAAAGAGAGGAGGTTTTTTGCTCAGTGGTATGAAGTCCAAATTAACAGCCCTGTGCTGTCCCCTGTAGGCTCACTAGGTGACCAGAAGGCTTCGTTTGATTATAAATTCAGGTCTTGGTTTCCAGAGGGATATAAGGAGACGTGTGCTTAGTCTGCCATCTTTACTCCGCCTTCCCAAATAGATCTCAAAAGACCACTATGCTCAAGGCAGACATTCTTTATTAGTTAAGCTAAACTATTAGTTGGGTTTAAGAAGACTTCAGGGAATATTTTTGGTTTAAGGTTTGAAGATGATCGCAAAGCAGTAACTTCAAGGGTTCATCCAACCTCCATGACTCCAGAAAGTCTAGATATCATGAGAGGCTGAACTTCCAATCTGCATTTTTCCCTTTTTGATCAGGGTTCTTTCATAGAATCTTTAATGAAAATGCACAGTAATGGTAGCCAGGCACTACCCAGTTCTTCTGGTCTCATGACAAAGGAGGAATTGTTCATGGAGGCAATAAGCTACATATTCCATTTCTTTCTCTTTTCCCTGATTCTCACTCCTCTGTTGCTGTAAATGAATATATTAGGATAACTATTAATTTAGCATGCTAACAGATTAAAGATGAAAAATTATATGATTATATCAATAAACACAGAAGTGCCTGTTAAAAGTCAGTATCCTTGAAATATTTAGGGGATGTGATAAATGTAGGCATTAAAGTCATAATAAATGCTGTATGTACTAGATATTATTGCCAATATTATTAATTGTAATGGTACTAATACTAGTAATAATTGTAGCTGTTGTTGTCATTAGGTGTTGTCCAGCTGGTTCTCACTCATAGTGACTCTGTGTACACCGAAATGAAACACTACCTAGTCTTGCACCATCCTTACAGTCAATGTTATGACTGAGCCCATTGTTGCAGCCACTGTATCAATCTATCTCATTGAGAAAATTTGTTTTTTTACTGACCCTCTACTAAACATGATGTCCTTCTGCAAGGACTGGTCCTTGCTGATAACATGCCCAAAGTATGTGAGACAAAGTCTCACCATCCTTGCTTCTAAGGAGCATGTTGCCTGTGCTTACTCCAAGATAGATTTGTTCATTCTCTTGGCAGCCCATATACAATATTCTTTGCCAACACTATAATTCAACTGTGTCAATTCTTCCTCAGTGTTGCACATTCATTGCTCAACTTTTGCAAGCATATGAGGTGAATAAAAAAATCATGGGTCAGGTACATCTTAATCTTCAAAGTGACATCTTTACTTTTTAACACTTTAAAGAGTACTTATGCAGCAGATTTGTCCAACACAATGTGTCACTTGATGTCTTGAATGCTGCTTCCACAGGTGTTTTGACTGGATCCAAGTAAAATTCAGTCCTTGACAACTTCACTTTTTTTTCCATTTATCGTGATATTGCTTATTGGTCCAATTGTGAGGATTTTGGTTTTCTTTATGTTGAAGTGTAATCTGTACAGAAGGCCGTGGTCTTTAACCTTCATCAGAAGGTGCTTCAAGTCCTCTTCAATTTCAGCAAGTAATGTGTGTCACCTACTTAACATATGTAGTTAATGTCTCCCTCCAATTCTGATGCTGAATCCTTTCTTTATATAGTCTAGCTTCTTGGAATATTTGCTCAGCATATAAACTAAGTACTGTGAAAGAATACAACTCTTATGCACACTTTTCTTGATTTTAAATGACATAGTATTCCCTTGTTCTGTTAGAATGACTGCTTTTTGGTCTAAGTACAGGTTTCTCAAGAGCACAATAAAGTGTTCTGAAATTCTCCAAAGACATGAATAGCCCTTTTATTAAAAAGAAGGAGGAGAAACTTAACTGGCCTGTAAACACCTTTTTACTACTCAGTCATTAATAAACAGGGAATATAAATTAAAATAAAAGTGAAATACTATTTTATACCTGCTAGATTATACAAAATGGAAACAGCTGATGATATGAAGCATTAACTAGAATGCAGTGAAAGGGAATTTTCATTTACTGCTGGTGGGAATATAAATTGGAACAATTTTTTTGTTTCTTTTTATTGTGATTAAGTGAAAGTGTACCATCCAAATCAATTTTGCATACCCACCTATCTGTAGCTCCCTCTGCTTTCCTCATCTGGTGACAGCACACTCCTCCTTTTCACTCAGTATTTCTAGTATCCTATTAACAAGCATCTGTCCGTTCCTTTACACCATTTTGTCTCCCATATAGAAAGAGACCAGAAGGACAGCTTCCTATACATGCATAGAACCATAAAGTACACATACCATACAGTCACACTGTGTCACTGAGTCCATTCCATTCATGTCTGAATAGTTGACCTCAGTAGTTGTTCCTAGTCAGGGGCAGCAGCAGGTCTATGGGCCATGCTCCCAGGGGATCCTCCATGCTCTTGGACCATCAGTTCTGGTCTTTTAGTAGATTTCTTGAGCTGCACACCTTTTTTTCTCATGTTGCCTCAGGGATTCTACATTGGATCTCCTATCATCGCTAAACTGAAACAATCTTTAATAGAGTTAGGCATTTTCTAGTGAAATTGAAGATGCATATAACTTATGATACAACAGCTCTCCTTCTAAAAATGTACTCCAAAGCAATAGCTGTTAAATTGTGAAATTAATTTGATTGGTGCTGAAGTATAATTTTATAAAAGACGAAATCATAACTCACATAGTGTTATGGATTGAAACATGTCCCCCTAAATGTTTGTCAACTTGCTAGGCAATGATTCCCATTATTGTGTGATTGTCCTCCATTGTGTGATCTGATGTAGTAGTCATCCTATGTGTTGTAAATCCTAAGCTGTGTGATGTTAATGAGGTGAGACACAATCCACAGGATAGGTTGTATCTTGAGTTAACCTCTTCTGAGGTATTAAAGAAAGAAGGGAGCAGACACAGACAGGTATTTCCTATCACCAAGAAAGAACAGCCAGGAATACAGCATGTCCTTTGGACCTGGGGTCCCTGTGCTAGGAAACTTCTAGGTCCAGGGGAAGATTGATGACAAAGACTTTCCTCCCAAGAGCTGGCAGAGACAGAAAGACTTCCCAAAAGCTGGAGTTCTGAATCCAGACTTTTAGCATCCTAAACTGTGACAGAATAAATTTCAATTTGTTAAAGTCATCCACTTGTGGTATTTCTGCTACGGCAGCAATAACTAAGTCATATACCAATACAAAATCAATATATATAAAACATTTTTTAACTCTTTAATTAACGATAGATCAGTGAGGGAATCTGTTAAGACAAGTTCAAATGTGGATGTGAAGAATAATCAGGAATATTAAATTTGCTAAGAGGTGCTGTAATGGTTAGTCTTACATGTCAACCTGGCTAGGCTAAAAGCCCTTCCACGCACCCTAAAAAAAAATTATGAAAACCCATGTGGTGGAGTGAATTCTGAGTCACAGTGACCCTATAGCACAGCGAAGAATTGTCCCACAGGGCTTCCAAGACTGTAATCTTGACAGAAGCATCTGCCAAATGTTTTTCCCACAAGTAGCTGGAGTGGTTTTCAGTCATGTTAGCAAGAAGCACCTAACCACAGCACCACTAAGACTCCTTTGGCTATGCTATTTAAATAAAAAAACAACTGTTGCCAGCAAGCCGATTTTGAATTCTAGTAACCCTATAGGACAGGGTAGAACTGCCCCACAGGATTTCCAAGGAGCAGCTAGTGGCTTCAAACTGCTGATCTCCTTCTGGTTAGCATCTGAGCTCTTAACTACTGTGCCACTAGGGCTCCTTGCTGGCTATAATACCCAGTTATTTAACCAAACACTAATCTAGGTGCTACTTTCAAAGTTAACATCCATAATTGGATGACTTTAATTAAGTAAACAGACTATGCTTCATAATGTCG
Source organism: Heterohyrax brucei (assembly GCA_028571685.1). Classification (NCBI taxonomy): domain Eukaryota; kingdom Metazoa; phylum Chordata; class Mammalia; order Hyracoidea; family Procaviidae; genus Heterohyrax; species Heterohyrax brucei. The sequence continues at coordinate 78,114,539 of CM053140.1, read as the reverse complement.
ATGGGATGGGCTCTATCCAATCAGTTGTAGGCATTACGGACAAAAACTAAGGGATCCCAGAGAAGATGAAAGTCTGCCTCAAGATTACAGCATTTCTGCTTCAAGAGTGTAGTGTCAACTCCTGTCAAGTTGCCAGCCTGCTTTACAGATTTCAGACTTGCCATCCCCTACAACGGTGTGAGTCAGTTCCTTAAAATAAATCACAAACACTCAGATACACACACATTAAAAAAAAAAAAATCCAAACCCACTGCCCTCAAGTCAATTCGGACTCATAGCAACCCTGTAGGACAGAGTAGAACTGCCTCATAGAGTTTCTAAGGAGCACCAGGTGGAGTTGAACTGCCAACCTTTTGGTTAGCAGCTGTAGCACTTAACTACTACACCACCAGGGTTACAAATACACTATTACACACTATTGTTCTGTTTCTGGTGAGAACCCGACTGACAAGAGGTTCAAAGTGGAAATCAATTGTGTAGCTCTATTTGGCAAAATTTATTTGTATTTTTTGTAAAATTATTATTTTAAATACTATCAGTTTTCTTATAAAATAGCCTATTTAGTAGGTCAAAGGTTCCTGTAAAATCAAATACTCTTTGGAATGTCTGGTAGATAATGCTCTGCATTACACTTTTAAGGACACCCAGTAATTTCTTTTGCGCATTTCCAAGTCTTTGATAATTTTTCTTGACAATGGGTCCCTCATAGGGTTTTTTAAAAAAATTAATGAAAAAATAAAGAATAAACAGCAATTTAGTACATTGTTGGTAGTAAATGTAAATGGTAGTAGGCAGTCGTTGGTAGTAAACACTATTTTGTGAAAATTTTGTTTCAGATATTTTCATTTATACAGAAACGTAGTTTGAGGTTAATGTAATTTTTTTTTATTGTTTGAAATCTTTTTTTTTAATGTTTTTGTTCACTGTGAACTAGTATCAAAAAACTATGAAAGCCACTAGTACACTGATACATTGTAAAGTTCGCAGAGAGGAAAAAAAAAACACCGCACATTTTGAGTTCTCCCTTCCCTTCAATGTAGGCATCCACTCACTTGCATTCAGGCTTGTAGGCTCAAAATGATGGGAGTGAACGGTAAAGAAAGCAGAGAGAAGCACCGTGTCGGTTGTTCATCTCTGTTATTCCCGTAACACTGAGGTCCGCTGACTGCCGGGGTCATCAAGTGAAGGGAGTTCAAAAGCCAAAAGCCAAGTGTCGTCAAGTCGCATAGGCGAAGTGGAAACGTCGAGCTGGCCTGTTCCAGCAAGCAACACCGTAGACTTACATATCGCCCTGCAACTAAACTGCTCGCCGCTGGGGAACCGACTAACCAAGCGTTGCTAACAGGCCCCGTTACGCGCGAACGCAAGAACACTGCGCATGCGCAGACAAGGCCGTAGCCGGCACTGCGCCGTGGAGCTAGGCTTCCGTCTCTGGGCCGGGCTTCTCTTCCAGCTCCTGGTTAGAGGATCGGATCGCCGAGTCACCTCCTGCCCCGTTTTCCCCGCCCCTTCTACGCCTGTTGGTTCTGACTGCGCGCGCAGCGTCTGACCTGGCGCCGGCGGGAAAGGGAGGCGGTGGGTAAGAAGGTCCTGCGTCTCGGGCGCGTCTATGACGGGGTTGGGAACTTGCTCTTCGACTCTGTCAGGCTCGCGGGACCCCAGACGGACACAGTTAAAAGATTCCTCTGGAGCACGCTTCCTCCTCGCCTTTCTTTCTGCAGTCAGGCCTTCTCCCCCTGCTAATCTCGATGTGCTTTCGCCCTGACGGAGGTTTCGCCTGGTCCGCAGAATACCTGCCTCTCCTCTCCTGGCCTCCAGTGGGGAATCGGGAGGCCGGGCCGCTGCCCTGCCTGTTGTCTCCTCAGCTGTCTGAGATGCTGGCCCCGCCATTTAGATAACACTGAGATGTTTAATTGCTCCTAGTGTGGCAGCCCTTGTGGCGCAGTGGTTAGGAGCTCAGCTGCTAGCCAAAAGGCGGGCAGTTCAAATGTACCAGCCGCACGGTGGAAACCCTATGCGTTAATTCTCTTCCTGTGGGATCGTTAAATGGGAATCGACTCGACGGCAGTGGGTTTAGTGTCTCAACAGCTTGGGGGTAGCGCTACACTTCCAGTCCCCGTTAAAGCGCTATAAGCCTCATTCTTTCGTTGCTCATCTCAGGAATCTTGCCAGCACCCTTTGCTGAGCACCTTCCAGATACTCTTGGCACTGGGTTCACGGCCACCAGACAGGTCCTCGTTACTTCCTCTGGGCGTCCTTACAATTTCCTAGTAATCTGCCCTTGAACTCCCTTGAGGAAGGCCCCTTACATTCCCTAAGTGATGTCCCCGAGTTACGTTCTTCACCTTTGGAAATACGGGCCTGATGTAATGGCATTACTGGCACTGGGATAGTAGCCCCTACTGAGAAACAGTATACTAGGATTTCTGCTGTCTGCCACTAGAGTGGGTATTCAGTAAATTCTTGTAGAGGAAGGCACTATTTTATTTTAGCCCCGTGTCCATTTGGTGTGTTGAAGTTGGGGACAGATGAGGTATGCTGTGGTAGTTCAGCAGTCACCACTGGGGCCCAAGATTTGCTGACGGGGAGAAATCTGAAACAAAAAAGGCTGACAGCTATGTCGTGTTTAATTGTGTCTGCTGGTCAGGTTTCTAAGTAGAAACAAACTGCTTTCATGTGCCAATTAAATGTGATGTCTTATATTCCATAGATGTTGGTATGAAGTTTTGACAGCTACTTTAGAGCCTCTTAGACGTACTTCTCAGTAAATTAATTCCTACATAGTTATGGCTATCAGCTTAGTTATTTTTATTTTGATAAATTTGACTTGGAATGTGTAAACTCAGCAATTTTTCCCCTTCTTGTCAATCCACACCATTTCTGTCAGTTGTCCTTATGCCTAATCTATAAAACTATAGTCATCTTTGATTCCCCCCTGCTTCATCTCCATATCTGTTCTATTAGCAAATCTCGTGGTTTCTTTCTTCAAAAGATGATTAAATTTGCCTTTGTGATTCTCATTGGTGAAGCTGTAAGGCTGTTTTATAGCACTTCATTACTTTTTAGCTCATTTCCTTGAAAGTTCACATAACAGTTCTGAAACATGGCTGTTGTCTTATTTACTTGTCATGAACCTATAAAGTCTCATGTCCAGATTTCTGTGCTTGGATTGTAAGGCCCTTTCTCTATAACTGTGTAATAATTCCCATGCAGTGTGGTATAATGGGGGAAAAGAAAAAACCTGGATTTAGAAGACCATAATTCAAACACTCTGACTGTCATTATGTTAACATTTATATACTTCGGGAAACTTCAGCTTCCTTTTATCTCACTCATGATACCTCTTCTTCCTACCTCTTAATTATTGTGAGAATTACAATGAACATAATATATGGAAAAGCAAGCAGCTTTAAAAAACACAACCTAAGCTGTTATGGTAATTTCTTATTGTATTCATTTTACAAACTTGGATGACCTTGCGTATGTTAGATACAGGTGCTACAGATATAAAAGATAGTCCTTGTCCTAAAGAGACTGTCTTTCAAGGAGTTTCAGAGTGTGTGTGTGTGTGTGTGTGTGTGTGTGCATGCACGTTTGTGTGTATGTATTTGAATGTGTATGCACGTAAGTGATATATCTGTAGCGGTTAGTTCAGTAGAGTGTCTGACAAGGTAGAGTGTGATACGGGCTGTACTATAGATACTATAGCTAAGCATAGGAAAAGCACTAACCCTAGCAGAGTAAAGGACAGGAAAAAAATTCCTAGAGGAAGTTCTATTTGAATGGCCTTAAATTATAATGACAATCTCAATGGAAACACTGAGGAAGGGTAGGATGAAAGAGGTACTTTGAAAGAACTGCAAATTGTTAGCTTTTGCTGGAATGTTCAAGAAGATGGAACTAGATAGGTAATTGGAGGTGAGATTTGAAGGGCTTTGTGTGCTAATAGAAACTTTTGAAGGATTTTAAGCAGACAGTTGGACGAATCCAGTTTGTTTTTGTTTGTTCATTTATTTTGGCAGGCATACTTTATTTTTTGCAACTGTCACCTCTGTTTATTTCTAAAAATTTTTCATCACCCCAAACAGGAACTCTGTAACTCCTTTCCAAGCTCCTGGTAAACACTAACCTACTTTCTGTTTCTCTGCATTTCGCTATGGTGAATATTTCATTTCCTGTATGCGAGATTATGTAATGTTGGCCCTTTTGTGTCTGGCTTATTTCGTTTAATGTTTTCAAGTTTCATGCATGCTGTAGCATGTATCAGAACTTCAGTTCTTTTTATGGTTGAATAATACACCATTTTGAGTATGTACCACATTTAGTTTACTAATTTGTTAATGGACATTTGAAGGGTTTCTACTTTTTGGCTATTGTGAATAGTGCTGCAGTGTACAAGTATCTATTTGAGTCAGTGCTTTGAATTCTTTTGGGTGTGTTGCTTTTTAAAAGTTCATTCTGGCTGTTAGGTATGCTCCCTTACGCAATGTACAAAATATTTTTACCTCCTTTATGTCTTTTCTCATTTTCGTTACCAAGAAGGGCTTATGCCTGGTTCTCATACCTTAGTACTATTGACCTTTCAAGTCCTATTTTCTTTCTGTGATGTTTTCCCCAATTATTTTAACTCTCACTGTTTTTTCCCTTCTCTGAAACCATGTTAGAAATAGTTCTACACAGTTTAGTCCTTATTTGTCTCATGAGTGGTTTGTGCCCATAAGTAGGTAGTAAACTCCCTTGAGGGTAGGGAATGCTTCATATGTGTATAAATGGAAGACATGGTAAACACAAAAATGTGTTGCTTTATCTTTTTGCATTTTCTTTTTCAGGGTGGGACAGATCATGGGCAACAGTTCTTTCAATTAATATATCATCATCATGGCTAATGAGAGCTGCCCCAAGGCTGGTGATAGTCCTTTTACTTCAGATAAGCATGCCCAACTCATCATGGCCCAGATCAATAAAATGAGGAATGGACAGCATTTCTGTGATGTGCAGCTACAAGTTGGAAAGGAAACTTTTAAAGTTCATCGGCTGGTTTTGGCAGCTAGTAGTCCCTACTTTGCAGCTTTGTTCACAGGAGGAATGAAAGAGTCCTCAAAAGATGTTGTTCAGATTCTAGGAATTGAAGCTAGAATCTTTCGTGTACTTCTAGATTTCATTTACACAGGTATGTTAAGTGAGCCGGTTGCTTTGAATGAAGAATGACGCAATCGCTCATACTCTGCTATTAGAAATATAAATAGATCTAATTTATATGGAAGAGGGCAATGGTGTTTTAGTGGTAGAATTCTCCTCTTCCATGTGGGAGACCCAGTTTGTTTCCCAGCTAGTTCACCTCACGTACAGCCACCACCTGTCTGTTCGTGGAGACTTGCTTGTGGCTGTGATGCTGAACAAGTTTCAGCGGAGCTTCCAGACTAAGAAAGACTGGGAAGAAAGGCCTGGTGATCTACTTCCAAAAATCAGCCATTGAAAACCCTATGGATCACAGCAGTCCAGTCTACATCCGATCATAGGGATGACACAGGACTGGGCAACATTTCTTTCCTTTGTGCGTGGGTCACCATGAGTGGAGGGCTGACTCGATGGTTGCTAACAGCAGAACAATAAGAGAACAACTTATATGGAAAATAATTTGTTAACATGTTATTATGAGCCTTTCAAAAGTTATTGTTTTACCCAGTATTCCTTTTCTAGGAATCCTAAAGAATTAATCAGAGACATAGGTAAATATGTGCTAGGATGTTTGTTGTAATATTATTTGTCTTACTATATAATGTGTATATAATATCCAATTGAATACAATAATCGTTTCCATAGTAGTTGCATGTATATGTGTGTGTGTGTGTGTATATATATATATATATATAATGGTATATTACTCAGATCTTGCAAATTATTTGAAGTATATGTATTGTCTCGTGAATAATGTTTATATTAAAATGAAAAAATCAGAATGTAAGTGTATTTTGTAAAGAAAAAGTCATTTGTATGTGTATGTGTATGAGAAAAACTGGAATGTTGGAAGTGTTTATCTGTAGGTGATAGACTTATGAAAGGTTCTTACTTTCCTGTTTTTGTTTTTTTCCCCCAAAATGTTTGTAATCAGCGTGTACTATTTTAAATGAAAACTTTTATTTTTAAAATATTTCAGAGAGTTTTAATGGCATTAGAAATGTATACAAAACCTATATATAGATTATAAGCTTCATATGCAATATGGATATGTATAGGAAAAAGATTTGAAAAAAACCCACTAAAATGTTAATACCGTGTATCTTTGTATATGGATAAATGTGTAATTTTTTGTTTTTATATTTTTCTGCCTTAATTTTTTTTCTCCAGTAAGTGTGTATTATTCTTATAGTCATAAAAAACATTTGAAAACAAATACTTTATTTGATCTAATTTGGAGAATATACCTTGCTCTCCTTAATGCCTGATAGGAGATAATTACATGGCCTTATAAAGAACTCTCAAGTAAATGGCATTTAAATCTGGAAAATGACAAAAGATGATTTTTTTTAATGCTGTTACATATTACTTTAGGGAATATTCCAAAAAACTGATTAACTCTTAATTTGGAGATTATGAAAATGGTAGTGTTTTATATACTGAAAGCAATACAGCTCTTCGTAGTGACTTAATGTATAAAGTAAGGCCATGACCTCACCTCTTTTTTCAGAATGACCTGTTGAGCTGATTAAACTGATTGATAACTATCCCTGCTTCTCTTATTTGCAAATAGATTAACTCAGAAAGAGTTGAACTATATGAAATCAGAAGAAATACCACAAGTTTTCTATTCTGTTTCTGTTGTCTGATAGTAATGATGAGATATCTTGTGAAAGAGGATGTGCATGACATTGTACCCCATTATTAGTGATAAAAACCTCTATCAAAGAAATAAAAGGTGAAATAGGGAAATAAAAGTTACTGAGCATGTCTGGAGGAAATAACATGGTAAAAAATAGATGTTTAAGGCTAAACTTGGCAAAACAGTTTAGACTAGCATTTGGCTGGTGTTGTTTTTCCACAAGAATGAACCTATAACGGGCATTCCAAGGCGGGTGTGGTGGCTTCATGTGTTATTCATCATTTGCTATTAAGTTGATTCCAACTCATGGCAACTCCAAGTGTGTCAGAGTAGAACTATGTTCCATAGGGTTTTCAGTGGCTGATTTTTCGGAAGTAGATTGCTAGAGCTCTTCTATCTATACTTGTAGTTTTTTATCTTAGGATCACTGAGCTCTAGCCAGTGGAATGAAGAAAGGAGAAAGGCAAAAAGGCCTGCTGGCTGCTTCTGTCCTGTTTTTAAGCCTTTCTGGTAGCTCCACCCAACAACTACAACCTTGTTGTCCAGACTCAGTTAAAAGTTTACCTCTATCAAGAGAGGCTGAGAAATGTAATTTTCAGCAGTCTGTTAAACGTGGAAGGAGAATGAGTACTGGCTATTTATTAAATAGGGAACTTTACAGTGTTTGATACAATTCTTTAAAAACATTTTCTTTGATTTCCATTATAAATAGCATTTACTTTTTGAATGAGTGAGTGGACACAAAACTTTTGTGTATCTCTTACTCAAACTTGTCTGTGTATATTTTTAAGGAGCCCTGGTGGTGTAAGCGTTAGGTACTCAGCTACTTTCAGAAAGAGTGATAGTTTCAATCCTCTGCAGAAAGACCTGGCAATCTGGTTCTGTAAAGATTATAGCCAAGAAAACACTGTGGGGCAATTCTACTTGTGACATGGGGCCACTCTGAGTAGGAATAAACTTAATAGCACCCAACAACCATATACGCTATTTGGTATCAACTGTTAGCAGTTCTAATAGTATTAATGTGTATTTCTCACTTTACATTTTTATATGCTTAGAGTGGAATGACCTGGGTTTGAGGTCTAGTTCTGCCACTGATTAGCTGTGTGATGTGAGGTATATCATTTAACTTTAGTCAATCAATCATTCTTTCCACAAATAACTTATTGAATCCTTTCTGTCAGCTGGGCACTGGAATATGACATAAACAAAACAGACATAGCCTCTGCCTTCTCAGGGCTTTGTGAGTATTGCAGATTAGGTACTTATAAGTTAGAAAATACCTTGTATGAGCCTCATTTCTTTCATAAATAAAGTAGGGATAGTAGCACTTTATAATTCATGACGGTTAAGATAACCTTTTAATAAATGTGAAATTGCTGTGTAAACTCAAGCCCTATTGAGGGGTAGTCTTAACTCTCAAGAAATAAATACTCTTTTGGCAGTTAGGGTCAGTCAGCCTCATCTCAAAACCTGTGATCTCCAGATCTGTGGGCAGTTCTCATTTCATTCAAGTAAATCATGCCGATATAAGATTGAATGGAGAGTTAGTTAATAAGGAGAATTACAGTGTTATGTTTTTTTTTCTCTTATAAGTACAATTAGCTATTTTATGCCCTCCCAAAGTCATTATATAAATATATAAAAGTAAAGCCCTGGTGGTGCAGTGATTAAGCACTCTGCTGCTGACTGAAAGATTGGCGGGTCTTGCCTACCAAGTTGCTCCACAGGAGAAAGTCCTCATGATCTCTTCACATAACGATTATAGTACAGAAAACTCTATGGGGCAGTTCCACTCTCTGATGGGGTCACTTGAGTCAGAATTGATAATACTGACAACAAATCCCTTTGAAAAAGAAAGCAGTATACATAGTTACTTAATGTTAAATATTTAATTTCTCATGTTTTATAGACTTGATTATACCTAATAGTATACACTAATATTCATATGGTATAACGGTTGATAACAGAACCATGTCTTATTCTTCCTAGATCCTCTGTAAATGTTAGATGCGTATAAAACCCAAAGCCACTGCTGCTGAGTTGATTACAGCTCATAGCAACTCTGTTTTAAAAACACAGACTTTAATACTAATTCCTACCCTGCAACTTGCTTAACTGTGTATCTTAGGGACAAAGTACTTAAACTTTCTGTCTTAATACAGAAATAAGAATAATGATAATAATCTGCCTTATAGGGTTGTAGTGAAGTTGAATGTATAAAACATTTAATACTATGTTTCATTGTTAAGTGTTAGATATTGTTATCATTGAGCTGGTGCCGGTTCCACAAATCCTATGTTGCCTTTTTGCTTAGTGGAATCAAGTATAATGGTTTTGAATATGCTAAGTCAAATATTTGTTTTTATTTTAATGGCTATCATTCTGTCTCCCTGTTTTCCTAGGAATAGTGAATATAGGTGTGAATAATGTCCAGGAGGTGATTGTTGCAGCAGACATGTTGCAATTGACTGAAGTTGTTAATCTTTGCTGTGAATTTCTGAAAGGACAAATTGATCCCCTGAACTGCATTGGGATCTTTCAGTTCTCTGAGCAAATTGCCTGCCATGATCTTTTGGAATTTACAGAAAACTATATTCATGTCCATTTCTTGGAGGTTCATAGTGGAGAAGAGTTCCTGGCACTTACAAAAGATCAGCTGGTCAAAATTTTGCGAAGTGAAGAGCTTAGCATTGAGGATGAATACCAGGTCTTCTTAGCTGCAATGCAGTGGATTCTGAAAGATCTGGGAAAGAGAAGAAAACATGTGGTAGAAGTGCTAGACCCGATTCGATTCCCTTTATTACCTCCTCAGAGGCTTTTGAAGTATATAGAAGGTAACTTTTTTTGCTGTATATCAAATTAGTTGATTAATTATCTGGTAACTTTTTTTTTGTTTGAAATGTTACAGTTTTCATTTTTAAGTTCAGTAACAGGCATTTATTAAATGACTATTGTACATAATATGATACTTATGTTTTGTGAGCTGGACAGTAGTTTTTCAGTATGTATATCCATTATTTTAATGAAATCATTCCACAAGTTTCTTGAGATTAATTCTGAGAGATATTAGTATTACAGATAAAATTACTAACAGAGTTAGCATACCACTGCTACTGTTCTTAGTGCTAATATTTCAGTAAAAGATTTCCTCTCCCACTCTGGAAAATTCAGCAAAACTAACATTTGAGGAAAATGCATATACTACAAAATCAATGCTCAGTAAATCCTGTAAGTCCCATCATTATAAAATGGATTTTATACTGATGGCGATATCATAGCTTCTGAGTATCCTTTCAGTTATCTTTAGATTCTAAACTTTTTTCTGAGAACACTTTTTACAATATTGTAAAAGAGTTTTATCTTTATGTTTCAGAAATTATATTTGCATTAGTATAAAAAACAAGTGACTTGAGACCTATTTTAAGACTAAAGCTTTAACTTTTGATATGCACTCAAGCATTATGATATGAATGAATTATAAATGATCTTAGATTAAAAACACTGTTAAGGATTAGATGTGTAATTGTGTGAAAGAATTATTTTTAACAGTGGATTGCTAGTTAGTCTGTACTTGTAACAGTGTTAACAGAATTTTGTGTTTTTTTCCTGGATGATACATTAATGCATAGATTTAAATAATAAAATGAGGAGAGAGAAATTATCCAGACACACTTTTATATGAATTGTATGAGAATTTAGGGGTGGAACAAAGACTTTCATTACTGAGTTGACTTTTCCCAAGTATAGTAGATACAAAGTTATGTTCCTCTGTTGGGAGTGAGAGCATGTTTTCCTACAGCTTTTTAGTATTGTAATATTCAAATCTTGCACTGGTTATTCATCATGTCCAGTAGTTACCACCTAAATGTATTTCACTGGAATAAAAACTGCAGTGAATCAAGGAAGAGGCCAATTAATTTTAAAAGGTAGCTTTAATTTTCAGCTTTGAAACTTTTTCTTTTTGATTATATTGGAGAAAAGATGGGCAATTTATATAGAAAAATAGTGAGACTCTACCGCAAAATTCAGAGAGGGAATAAATTTAGGACATAATTCAAGTGGTTAAATTATGATATGAAATGTATTTTTCCCGTGTGCTTCTGAAGTTATTGTGATTTTGGAAAAAATTTATATAGCAAGTTAAGTTCTCACTTCACAATTTCCATACATATTATTCAGTGACATTGGATATGAATTCACAGTGTTTCAGCAGTCTTGCCTCCATTCTGGTTGTTCTGTTTCCATAAATCTAGCTTCTTTGTCCCCCCATTCTTTTCTTGTCTTTAGTGTAGGGTAAATGCTGAACATTAAGTGTCATTTTGATGATAGTTGAGAGGAGCACAGTACTCACATGTGACATTATTTTATGAGCCAGACTCTTATCTTTTGACTTATAGGTGGTCACTGAGTGGTTTGAGTTTCAAGTGTATCCCAAGGTGGTAGCCTCTAGTATTCCTCTAGTCTCTACCAGTCCACAGGTCTGGCCTTTTTTAGGACTTTGAGTTTTATTTTACATTTTTCTCCTATCTGAGACTATCTGTTAAGTCCTTGGTTGAATGGTCAGTAGTGGTAGCCAGAGTCTATCACGTTCTTCTGGTCTCAAGGTGGGTGAGGCTGTGGTTCATACAGTTGTTAGTCTTGTAAACTGATTTCTTCCTGGAGCCTTTAGTTTCCTTCTTTCTCATTTGTTCCACATGCATAGAGACTGATAGTTGTATCTTAGGAGGCTGCTCACAAGCTTTTAAGACCCCAGACATTTCTCACCAAGCTAAATGTAGAACATCGTCATTATGAGCTATTTTATACTGATTGACCAAGTTGCCCTCTGAGACTGTGGTCCCAAGCCCAGTAACCCAATCCTATGGGATGTTTGGTTGTGTAGTGTATATATTTTTTATTTATCACTGGAGTGACCCAGCTAATTTAATATTATTAGATATATGACACCACATTTATTTCTTGCATATTATAAAATGACTTAATTTTTTTCACTTATGTGAATTTTTAATTTTTTTATTGTGATTAAGTGAAAGTTTACAGTGCTCGTCAATTTGCCATGTAAAATCCCAAGTACCTGCCTCTATGCAACTCTGTCTGCTCTCCCCACCCTGTGACAGCACACTCCTCTCTTTTCCACTCTTTACTCCAGTATCCACTCAACCAATACTTGTCCCCTCCTCCCCATCCTCTCCTCTTGCCTCTAAAAAGAAACCAGTAGGATAGCCTTAAATATACATTAAACCATAAAGTACACACACCACATGCATCATTCTGTGTCTGAAGTCCAGTCCATTGTTTGTCTGAAATGTTACTGTTTTAGCTCTGGGCTAGCAGCAAAGAAAGTGACTTAAGTTTTATAAAATGCTATATGCTTATTATAAAGAGTTTGGGTAATCCAGAAGTAAATGAACCAACAAATCACCCAAAGTCTATCACGTAGAAACAACCAGTTTTAGTTAACATTTAGTAAGCATCATTCTATGAATCACTGGTGGTTCAGCTGTAGAATTGTCATCTCCTATGCAAGAGACCTGCATTTGATTCCTGACCAGTACGCCTCATACATAGCCACCACCTGTCTTTCACTGGAGACTTGCAAATGGCTACAGTGTTAGACAGGTTTCAGCGGAGCTTCCAGACTAAAACAGAATAAAAAGAAAGCTCTGGTAATCTGTCTGAAAATCAGCAATGAAAACTCGTCAGATCACAATGGTCCAGTGTGCACCCAATCATGGGATGGGACAGTAATGGGCAGCATTTTGTCCCATTGTGCCTGAGGTCACCCTGAGTCGGGAGTGACAGCTGACAACAAAAACATTATTCTAGATATCTCTTTGTAGGAGGAGCGGTGATGCGTGGATGAATGCTTGGATGGATAGACAGAAAAAAATAATTTTATAAGAATAAGAATCATTCTACATATATTGTTTCTAATACAAAAATTCACTTGAATTTCACTAAAAGTTAACAAAAGAAGAAACTGAAGTAGTAATTTGCAGATATTTCTTCATTCTAAGAAATATTTACATGGAAGATTCTTGTAGAGTTAGTGACAAAAGATGAAAACTCATAATGAAGTAAGTTTCGGTTTGTTTCCATTTCAAATAGTATTGACTCTTCTAAGAAAAATAAGATGATTAACATGTTATTTTTCTTCTCACCTCTCCTATCAAGGTTGATAGTCTTTATATTTTGTTTTGCAATCATTATTCCCCTAGTTCTGTACTTTCAGCTCCGTGTTTAAATTATTGATGCTCCCTACCAGTCCCTTAACTATGGTTTTCTAATTATGCATTCCTTTTTTTACTTCTTATTTATATGACTAGATTTTCATGATCAAGTACTTTCTTCAAGAGAAGTTCATAGTAACTGTATTTCTTGAATTCTTTGATATCTGAGAATTTCTTCCTGTTGCTTTTTTTATTTTAATAGCCATTTCAGTGGGCTTAAAATTATTAAGTTATGATTGTATGGTTGTACTCCTGCCTCTTTATCCTGCCTCTTTATCCACCCCTCACCCAAACTTTGTAAGGCTTTCCTGCATCTCTCCCCCTGCCCCCTGAGTGACTTGCTTTTTCTGCTTGGATGCCTAAAGAATTCTTTTTTATTATTTGTGCTTTGTGTTGAAATGTGTCATTCTTTCTTAGGCTATACCACATACACCTTTTCCTTTTGAAGATTCAGTTTTTCTTTCATATTGGAAAAATTTTCCCGTGTTAAATTTCTGGAATACTTTTACTGCTCCATTAGTGTATACTCCTTTTATTGAATCTTCGTTTTTCTTTCATATCAATCATCTAATGTTACAGTGGAAACCCCAGTGGCATAGTGGGTTAAGTGCTACATCTGCTAACCAGAAGGTTGGCTGTTCAGATCCATCAGGTGCTCCTTGGAAACTCTGGGGCAGATCTCCTCTGACCTCTAGGATCGCTGTGAGTCAGACCTGACTCAATGGCAGTAGGTAATGTTACAGTATTTTATGTTTTACCTCTGTATTTGTTGTATTTGAAAACAGTTTTCTCAAATCTTTAAATTGTTGATTTGATTTTCAGTCGGATCTGTTGTGTTCCTAGTTGTTTCTAATTTATCAAATCTGCAAAGCTGTGATTTTAGTTCTTAGACTTTGACCTTAGCAATGTAGTTTCCTTTTCACTGTATTCTGTCTTTGAACTCTTGTATTGTAAGATTTAAACTGTTAAGTAATTAGGAGGCACTTACAGAGAGGAGTCTGTTTCTGTTTGGGTGGTTTTCTTCCAGACTGATTTCTATCTCTTCCTTCCTGGAATGTGTTTTTGTAGATGTGACGTGCTTCTTGGAAACCCTGGTTGCATATTGGTTAAGTTCAGTGGCAGCTAACCAACAGCTTGGCACTTTGAATCCACCAGTGACTCCTTGGAAACTCTATGGGGAAGTTGTATTCTGTCCTGTAGAGTCGCTATGAGTCGGAATTTACTTGATGGCAATGGGTTTGATTTTTTTTTTTAAACAGCGTTTATCAACACCTTGTTTTATGATTAACTTCACAACTCTGTTGAGGTCTGTTTGCTTTAGTATAAGCTAATTCTCCTTGACACAGTTTCTACCTTACTGCAACTACTAACTACATTAGTGTAACTCCAGTTTAAAATTTAGGGTAGTAGATTAGTAGAGTTCTGTTAAGGCTGAGGAAACCCCAGTTGCATAGTAGTTAAGTGCTACCATCTGCTAACCAAAAGGTCAGCAGTTCAAATCTACCACTCACTCATTGGAATCTCTCTGGAGCAGTTCTGCTCTGTCCTATAGGGTTGCTATGAGTTGAAATTGACTCATTGGCAGTATGTTTGGGTATTAGGGCTGAAAGATGTAGCTCTCCTGACAGAAAGGTTGTCAGTTCGTATCTGCCAGGTGCTCCTTGGAAACCTTATGGAGCAGTTCTACTCTGTCATGGAGTGTCACTATGAGTTGGAACTGACATAATGGCAGTGGGTTTTTGTGGGTTTATTAGGGCTGACTTGCTTGCGTGGGGACCAGGAATCTAGCTTCTCTCTTCTCACATCCTGTTACTGATCTTGTTTCAGGGTTTACTTAACCCAGCTAGGGGTATATAGCCTGCTAGGTGGACTTCAGCTAATTGTGCTCTCTTAAATGGTAATCCCTAGTCTTTCTTTGTACTGCTACTGAGGTTATTTCAGGCTTTTTATTTTTTAAGTAATAGCTTATTGTGGTTTTGGTGAAAGTTTATTCAGTAACTTAGATTCCTATTTGACAGTTTTCTATGTAAATTGTTCAGTGATATTAGTTGTAAGTCAGCATTCTTTTTAATTGCATCCTGGTTGTTCTGTTCCCAGTACTCTAATTTACCTGACCTTCTTACTGTCTCATCTTTGCTTTAGTGATTGTTATCCTTTTAGTCTCGTATAGATGGTTTTTTACTGGAGCATTGTATTCATTCGTAGTATCCTTTATTTAGTGTGCTAGTTTGTTATTTCACTAACAGGTGGCCTCAGGAGATAAGTTTCACTTCAGAGTTTAAAGAGCATCTTGGGTTGGTAGTCTCAGGGAGTCCTCTAGTCTCAACTGGTCCAGTAAGCCTGAACTCTTAAGAATTTGAATTTCATTCTACATTTTTCACCCATTCTATCAGGGTCTGTTTATTTTGACCGTGATCAGAATGGTTGATAGTGGGCATCCTCTGAACTCAGGGAAGATGAGGCAGTGGCTTATATAGGGAGTTAGCCTAAAAACTAGTTTCTTCTCTAAGACTTTCTTTCTCTTTGGCTCCCAATAATTACAGATCAGTAGTTGCACCTTAGATGGCTGCTTGCAAACTTTTAAGACCCCAAATGCTACTCACCTCACTAGGGTGAACATGAAATTTGGGTGCCAGTTGACTGAGCTGTCCCATGGAACTAAAGTTCTAAGTAAGGGTTTTTACTTTTAGTGGTTTTGTCCTTGACTTTTCTCAGTGCTGTTTCTCACCTGATCATTCTCCGTCTCTACAAAACATTAGTTAGTGGTGAGAATTTTCCAGATTTTGTTAGTTGGCTTTTGTTCCTTAATAATTGTCTCTGAGTATAGAGACAAGGCTAGAAGATAGTCCCTTGCTCTAGCATATATGGAGCCTTCGTGCATATTAGAAAATAATGTGTCTTTCCCCCTACCAGTGGACAGGCCTAATAACTTGGCAAGTGGGAACAGGTTGATTTTCATCTTCAACTAGATACTCTTGAGCAGGATACAACTTATCCGGTCATTCTCAAAGCCCTTTATAGGAGATGATCTGCATCCCACCGGGATCTTTTGTGTCTTGTTTTGTCTTATCATGTTAAAAAGTTTATGACCTAATTATATATCCTTTATGGTACTAGGTGGAAACCCTGGTGGCATAGTGGTTAAATGCTACAGCTGCTAACCAATATGTTGGCAGTTGAAATCCACCAGGCACCCTTGGAAACTCTATGGGGTAGTTCTACTCTGTCTATGGGGTCACTATGAGTTGGAATTGACTTGTCAGCTTTGGGTTTGGTTTGGTTTTTTATGGTACAAGGTTGTAACCGTTGAATTTTTGGTTTGTTAGCTAATTGTGACCCTGCTTCACTTTGTCATCTTTTTTGCAGTGGGGGAGGGTTGTGATGTTTCCAAATTTTATTGTGCTTTAGATGAAACTTTATGGAACAAATTTGTTTCACATTAAACAATTAATATACACACTGTTTTGTGACACTGGTTGTGTACCCCATGATGTATGAACACTCTCCCTTTTTTGACCTTGGGTTCCCCATTATAAGCTTTCCTATTGCTCCTGACTTTTCATCTTTGCCCCTCCTGAGTTGCCATCTTTATTTGGAAATGCTTGTATGTGTGTTTTTAGCTTGTATATTTGAAGCATGGTTTTAAAAACAGTCTTCTTTATAGATTTTTTTTGTGCTGTGTTACGTGTATATCAACAAAACATTTATCATTTCAGTCTTTCTAAAATGCCTAATTCACTGTTGTTAATTGCGTTCATCGTGTTGTGTGCAGTGATCACCACTATCCATTTCCAAATTTTTCCATCATCCATAACAAAAAGTCTTTGGTAGAGTTCATGAAAGTATATTCTTCAGTAACAAAAAGAAAAATAATATTCAGTACTGTAGGAAACAAACATATCATGGTTTTATGATGAGTTTTTATTTCTTGACTGTTAGATATATCTTATCTTTATAGGAACATTGTCTTCAGTATTAAAAATTGTCTAAAATACTGTCTTTTAAACATTGTTTAGGAGTATCTGATTTTAATCTTCGTGTTGCATTGCAAACACTTTTGAAAGAATACTGCGAAGTGTGCAAAACTTCCAAAGAGAACAAGTTTTGTAGTTTTCTGCAGACATCTAAGGTTCGACCTCGGAAGAAAGCAAGAAAATACCTGTATGCAGTAGGTGAGTCATTTAAAAAGCAATAAAAATTATCTTCATATTCAAAAGCCTTTTTTTAAAATATTTTGTTATTACTGCACATGTCAGAATATGCAGATCTATCAAATAGGTATATTTAACTTCACATGCAGACTACAGATTTGTAAGTTGTGTTTATATATTATGGTGAACTCATGTAAAAATAAGTAACTACTTATCTGACAACTATTATTCTGTGACTTGAATCTCTGAGTCTTATTATTTATTATATTATCATTCGACAGCTAATGAAAGAAATATTTCTTTAAAAGTTAAAAATTTGAATTTTACTGAAAAACAAAATGCCAAATTTTTTAACTGTTCACAGGGTCTTAGATACATGGCAGCTCTGAAGCATTTATTTCTTATTATGAAGTAATTATACTGAATTTTTAGGTATTACTAGAATTCCCCATGTTCAACAGCAAGAGATATTACTAGAATTCTGCATGTTCAACAGTAAGAGATGTGTTGTATACTTTCTTTCCTTCTTTGTTCAGGGGGATATACTCGACTGCAGGGGGGTCGCTGGAGTGATAGCAGAGCCCTCAGCTGTGTAGAACGTTTTGATACGTTTAGCCAGTACTGGACCACTGTGTCTTCACTTCATCAGGCTCGGTGTGGGCTGGGGGTAGCTGTCCTAGGAGGGATGGTCTATGCCATTGGAGGTAATAATAAAAATGTCTTATTTCCATTATTTGTCTTAGAACATGGTTGTCTTCTCAGGACTCCCAATGCACTTGACAGTGGAATCATTTAATATTTCAGTATTTAGTTTTTTAGTGTCTGCTGATTGATTGTAGTCTGCCTAGGTGGTTGTGATCTTGTAAACAATAACCATTTTAAAACTTTTACTTTTAATCTAGCATGTATTTTTTAATCAGTAAATGTAACTTATTGATTTAATAATTTATGTTAGTTTTTAATTTTTAGTTGTGAATTACAATATGTTCATATATAAAAGTAGATAAATATATCTACAGCTTGATGACTAATTGAAGAAACTTCTAGGATAATCATTTCCCTTTGTTGCTTTATACTTTTTGCTACCTGTGTATGCTCTCCTAAGCAATATCCCTAAGTTTGCCTATTTTTGAGCTCTTTATCTAAACGGATTGTATAAACATTCTTGCTCTGTTTTACCTAACATGTTTCTGAGATTTGTACACATTGTTTCTCTCATGTAATCATTGCTGTACAGTTTCAAATTGTATACCAAGGACTATACTAAAATGTATTAATTCATTCTTGTATTGTGAGACATTTGAAATGTTTCTTTTTTGTTTGTTTTTTAACTACTAATGACAATCGTGCTGTCAAAAATTCTTCTTGTATACACAAGTGCCTTGTGTAGGAGTTTCTCTATGATGTATACTTAGGAGTAGAATGCTGGGTCATAATGTATTCAGATCTTCAATTTTACTAGATAATTCCAATCTATTTTCTGAAGTGGTTGCATCATTTTATACCTCACCTGTATTTTTGGTAATTTTTGATATTATCAAACATGAAAATTTTTTATGTTGGATGTAGTGGTATCTCATTATAGTTTTAACTGCACTTTCCTGACAAGTAGTGACATTGAGCACTTTTTTCATAGTTTTTGGGACATTTGATTTCCTCTTCAAGGAAGTGACTTTTCAAATCTTTTGTCTAAGAAAAATTATCTGTATTATTGATTTGTAGATGTATTGAGGGTCTCCAAGGATATCCCTAGTTTGGTGATTTGCTGGAAGGACTCAGCATTTAAGGGGTTTTCCCAGAAATAAGGCCTTTGTAAGGACAAGCCGTCTCATGCCTGCTCTATTAATTCTTTTGCATAGTAAGAATTCTGTATACATTCAAGTCTCTAGGCTTTCATGAAGTTAAATATGCTGGAATTACCCTCTATTCTGCTTTTTCTTCTTTTACTCTCTTTATAGTGTCTTTTGATAAACAGACATTTTTAATTTTAATATAGTCAAATTTGTTTTCTTTCCTTGACAGTTATTTTATTCTTAAGATATCATTCTCCCTTACTCCAGAGTCATGAGGATATATACCTGTATCACTTTATAAAATTTTACAGTTTTGCCACTACACTTACATGTTATCTACCTGGAACTGAGTTTTTAAGCTTAGTATGAGATAGTTGCAGCATTGGTGTTTCAGTGGTAGACTTCTCATCTTCTGTAAAGGAGACCCAGGTTCAGTTCCTGGCCAGTGAACCTCATGCATAGCCGCCACTAGGCTGCATGTGGCTATGATGCTAAACAGGTTTCAGTAGCACTTCCAGACTGTGACGGACTAGGAAGAAAGGCCTGGTGATCTACTTCTGAAAATCAGCCAGTGAAAATCCTGTGGATCATAATGCCCATCTGTAACTGAACATGATGGCTCAGAACTGGGCAGCATTTTGTGTTGTGCATAGATCGCCATGAGTTGGAGCTGAATCAGTGACAGCTTGCAACAGTAACAAAATAGAGAACTGGTTTTGTCCCCCCAACGTATATAACCAGTTATTCCAGCATAAAAGACTTGTTTTCCCACTGCTCCATAGTGCCAGCTTTGTCATAATCAAGTAATTGTGTATCTGTTCCTAGAATTTCTTTTCCATTCCAGTGGTCTCTTTGTATATTTATCCTAGTTATTACAGGTTTATGTAAGTTTTGATATCTGATAGGGTGGTTTCTGTCTCTTTTCTGGGAGAGCTTGGCTATTCTAAGCCCTTTATGTTTCCATAGAAATTTTATAATCAATTTACCCATTAAAAATGGCATCTTGATTGGGATTGCAATGAATGTATGATTAGTTGATCATCTTTACAATATTGACTCTTCTAATCTATGAACATGATACATGTCTTTATTTATTTAGATAGTCCCTAATTTAAAAATTGGTCTAAAATGTATCGATTTTATCCATAGAGTTCTTGTACAATCTTTGGTTAGATTTACTCCTAAGTAGGGTATTTTTAAATTCTATTTTAAGCAGTATCTTTTTTTTTAAGTTTGATTTTCTGTTTGTTGCTGGATAAGAATTACAATTAAACTCAAATTGTACTACAGCCATCTACCCAAATTAATACATGAAAAAATAAAGAAGTGTCAAAATTTGAATTGTATCTGCAAAAATTGCATGGATTGTTTAGGTGGTAGCATTAAAAATAGATAATAGGAAAATTGAGCCTTTCCCTTGTAAATGGCTTGTAATGAGTGACAGTAATACAGATTCAAAATTATTTTTGCTGCCAAAATAATTTTAATGAATACTATAAAAACAGACATAATGATGAAATTTCTGACAACAGGAAATGCAGCCGAATATTGTATTATGGTTCTAGTTTATTTACATTACAAAAGCTCTTGGGTTTCTTTTCTTTGTCTCAGGTGAGAAGGATTCCATGATTTTTGACTGCACTGAATGCTATGATCCAGTTACTAAACAGTGGGCAACTGTAGCTTCAATGAATCATCCCCGCTGTGGCTTGGGAGTATGTGTGTGTTATGGAGCCATCTATGCATTGGGTAATTATGCTGTTCAGTTTAAGGGTAGCTAATATTACTAAAATTCTGAGTACTACAGAGATGTGCTCTTCCTTCTGTAAGAAACTTGTGTCTTTTCATCTTTGTAAATTCTTATTCTCGAAGGTAAATAGTCAGGAGTTTTTAGATGTGTGGTGTTTGGTGGAGATGAAATGTCAGCAAAGCGCTTTACCTGGCCAATTAAATCTCATGATATTAATTAAATATACAACATTTCTGCAGAAATTAAGACTAATATAATAAAGCACATACCCTGAAATTAAAGTACCCAAAAGTAATTTCTACACTATGCTATTTTCATTACTACAGATTTAGTGAATGATCTTGAGCAAATTATTGACTTTATCTGTATAACAAATGTTACAGTCAGGGTTTTTCTTATGGAAAATTGTTACGTTGACTTAGCCTTCAACCTTCCTATTTTCCCCTTGTTACTTTTCTTCAACTGGCTGTATGGAACCCAGTATCTTCCCATATCAAACCTGTTGCAGAGAAGCTATCAATCACCCCAGTGTGCATTTAATGCATTGTGTTTTGTCACTCCCACAAGGTATTTGCATATAGAAGGTATACCTTTTTTTGTAAGAAAGAACATTTGCCATTTCAAGAATTGGAGCATGTTAAGGAGATACTATTTGAGGATGAACACTAAACAGGGTGTAGGAAGACCTGCATTGTACTCATGTCAAATTCTAACTTTTCTTGTGATCTTGGACAAATAACCTCTCTGGTTCGTGTAATACTTGTGATATAACGGAGTTGGATTAGATGTCTTATAAATTCTTTTTCAGAAATAAAGTTCTTAAAAAAGATAAATTATTTTATTCCAAAAATAAACATTTTCTGTTTTGTTACAGGTGGTTGGGTTGGAGCAGAGATAGGGAAGACCATTGAACGATTTGATCCTAATGAAAATAAATGGGAAATAGTTGGCAATATGGCTGTGCCACGGTATTACTTTGGGTGCTGTGAAATGCAAGGTAATTAATTGTAAAATATTTTTACTCAAAATACATTTTTAAAAAACTTTTCGAGCTTGAAACTCCACAGAAGTATAATTTAGGTTAGTATTGAATGATTGACACTAGCAGTGTACAAGTTTTGCCTTTTCATTGACTTTTATTTCTATATTGTCAAAATAATCTATTTTTTCCAAAATAAGGCTAGAATTAAAAATTCCAGATAAACAAAATACCTGGCCAGCAAAGTAAACATTTGAACCAGCATTCCTTATTGTCCTTTTCTCTCCCATTCAGGCATTAGTATTTCTAAGTAGAGAGAGAGTATCAAAAGTAATCTTCACAGACTGTTTATTCTAGGCTTCTTCAATGTTTTTACGAGGTATGTTGTGATTCTGTCTACACAGAATATAATCCTATGACAGATTTAAAAAATACTGTGTTTTTAGGTGGTTTACAGACATTATTTTAATTATGTACTACACCCTGAGAATAAGTAGTAAGTACTATCAAGTAGAACCTGACTTTCTATCCAGGATTGGAGAACAGGTTAATATGCATCTGTGGAGTAGGACCCCATCTACCTATAGTTATATAAAAGCTCAGCCTACTCAGTACCCAGCTCAAGTTCCTTCTGCTTTGTGGGTACCTTCTTTGGTTTCCACTAGCATTTAGATGTGCAAATTACATGGTACAGACTGTATTCTATTATATAATATTATATTATAGTGTAATCTGGTTGTTTTATATGTATTGTTTTGACCTTCCAGTCTAAAACTCATAGAGCTAGAGGGGGATCTTGGAGACTACCTCTTTCAGTTACTTCATTTGTAGACTGGAAGCTGAAAATCAAGGAAGCTGCAAGTTTTTGTTTTTTCTCTTACCTGAAAAAGGGGGAACTAGAACTTAAGTTTACTAACATTTAGTCTAAGTTTCTTTTTAACTTACAAATTTTAAACCCCTCACTTTAGAATATGAGATTAAGTTTCTTTTTAACTTACAAATTTTAAACTCCTCTCACTTTAGAATATGAGAAACAACTTGAGGCACACAAAAATTGTAGACTGTTGGAACCACTGTAGGACTTAATTGCAGATTAGTTTCAAATCATAAAAATAAGGAACTGTCTGTGAATTACATTCTCATGTATTCTAGTAACTGATCCTGATAATCTAGCCAAGTAGCCATTCTAGTTAAATTCAATTGTCTATATTATTGTATGCCAGTCTGAGCAACAGATAGGCCGTCACCAAACAGGGCCATGTCATTTCCACCTTAAGTGCATAACTTTTTTGTGGGAGAGGGGGAGCAAAATGCATTTATCTATAGTTGGAAGCAGTACAGTTGGAACCTTAATTCACCAAGCCAACAGTAAAATGGGAAGTTCTTGTCTGGGTAAGTTTTTTGTCATAGCATGTATAAGTCATTTGAAAATTCAGTGTCGTATTTAATTCATACCCCTAATTCTTTGTAACATGTTTAAATGTAAAATGTGATATGCTAGACAGGAGTTAGTTTTCCGTCTTAAATAAGACTCTATATGGGACTTGACCAAGGTAAATGAAGACATTAGACACTAAAAAGTATACAAGAAAGACAAATTTGGTAAGTGCTATAACATGCAATTTTCCAGCAGCAGTAATAACCAGAAAATATGTATGTGATTACATAGATAGGTATGTATGCATACGTATGCATACAGGAAGGCATATGTAAATTCATACATGTGCACATATAGGTGTATCCACAGGCATATACATGTTTGTATGTGCTGCATGTATATCAATATATATAATAAAGCACACAGGGGGCACATTTAGAGAGATTGTCTAGACATGGCCAAGCAATGTATGGCACTGGTTTCCTGCATTAAAAGGCTTAGGACCATAGTCTTCATGAGACAACTTAGTCATTTGGCATAATATAGTTCATAGAGGTAATGTCCTACATTCTAGTTTGGTGAGCAGCATCTGGGGTCTTAAAAGTTTGCAGTTGGCCAAGATACAACTATTGGTTACTGTTCATCTGGAACAAAAGAGAGTGAAGGAAACCAGAAGAAACTATTGCATAGGACTAATAGCCCTCATGAATTATGGCCTCTTATATCATGAGACCAGAAGAACTAAAGGGTACCTGGCTGCCACTACTGGCTGTGCTGACTAGGGACACAATTGAAAGTCAGAGACAGAATGGGAGAAAAAAGTAGAATAAAACTCAGATTCCTGAAAAAGGCCAGACCTGCTGGACCAGTTGAGACTGAAACAACTCCTGGAAGTCGCCATTCAGCCAAATAGTAGATTGGCTTATAAGATAAACAGTATAGCCTGTGAATAATGTGCTCCCTACAACAATCAACTATATGTGACAAAACAGTCAGCATTTACCTGTAAGCAAAGAGGAGAAGTTGAAGAGGGGAAAAGGGAACCTGGTTCAATGGAAACAGATGGAAATAATGAAAATGCTGGCACATGGTAAAAATTACAACCAACGTCTCAGAACAGTTACTGTAAAAATTAAATGAAATAAAAGTAATTTTTGACAGTACCTTGCTATTCATATGAGTTCAATTTCTGTACTATAGTTTAAGTGTATTCTAAAGGTTCCAATGAATTATTTATTTGGCATGTATACAACTGGAAAAACTCAATTTCATCTAAGGAATTCACTAACAATTTGCCTTTAAGCCAACTGAACAAAAAACTTTGGTGTTTACTGTGTCTACAGATGCAAGCAATATAAAAAATGATTAAGCTTGTGTCTCAAATCTAATTTAAGTAGACATGAAGGCTTAAATATTAGGGAACCACATTAAATTGGAAGAATCGTGAAAAGTTTTCTAGATAAGATAGTATAAGCCTTAAAGGAATGGTTGGATTTTGACAGATGGAGTGGTAGGCAGCAGGGTCTGCGTAAGGGACCACCAAGAGAAAGTGCTCTAGGCCAGAAAAGTTCAAAGTATGTAGATAGAAAGAAAGTAGTCATGAACAATCTGTGTGTAACAGATCCTGGGAGGCTACAGAACATGTGCACAACAGATTGTGACTTTTTATGGGCATCAAGTATGATTTCTAGACTAAATAATGGTGAGTCTTACATATGCATATTTTATTTTTCAAGTGAACTATATACACACAACCCAGAACTTTGGAGCCAGACAGAACTACATTCACATTCAAGCTTTGAGATAACTGGACAAGCTAATTAAGGCTCTGGGCATCAGTGTTTTTTGTTTTTTCTTCTCCTTTCTTACAGTGGAAGTTGTAGTATAACTTCTTGAATTGTGACTATTAATTGAGATGTTGTTAGGTGCTGTAGAGTAAGTTCTGACTCATAGCAGTCCTGTGTACAACAGAATGAAACACTGCCTAGTCCTGTGCCATACTCACAATCATTGCTTTGTTCGAGCCCATTGTTAACAGCCACTGTGTCAGTCCATCTCATTAAGGATTTTCCTCTTTTCCACTGAACCTCTACTTCACCGAGCATGATGTCCTTCTCCAGGGCCTGGTCCCTCCTGCTACCATGTCCAAAATAAGTGAGATGAAGTGCTGCCATCATCCCTTCTAGGGAGCATTCTGGCTATACTTCTTCCAAGACAGATTTGTTCATTCTGGCAGTCCACAGTATATTCAATATTTTGGTCAACACTGTAATTTAGAGGCATTAATTATTCTTGGGTCTTCCTTATTCTTTGTCCAACTTTTGCATGCATATGAAGCAATTGCAAATAGCATGTCTCAAGTCAGGCACACCTTAGCCCTCAAAGTGACACTTTTGCTCTTTAACACTTTAAAAGATCTTTTGCAGATTTGCCCAATGCAGTATATCATTTGATTTCCTAGACTGCTGCTTGCATGAGCACTGATTGTAGATCCAAGTAAAATGAAATCCTTGACAACTGCAGTATTTTCTCCCTTTATCATGATGCTGCGTATTTGTCCAGTTGTGAGGATTTCTGTTTTCTTTATGTTGAGCTGTAATTCATACTGAAGGCTGTAGTCTTTGATCTCTATCAGTAAATGCTTCAGGACCTCTTCTGCTTCAGAAAGCAAAGTTGTGTCATCCCATTAATTGTGATAAGGTACATAATTTATTCATCACTTAGTGATCAATAAAAGAGTTATTCTTATTATTGCATTGTGATTTAGAAATTAGCTAGAAATGCAGTTAAAAAATATTTGTCTCACATTGAGTTTATACATTAGCATAGCCAACCTAGATCACAGGTATTTTTATTAGTTACATTCTATTTTCTGTAACATCTGAACAAAAATATTACTTTTCCAGGTTTAATTTATGTAATTGGGGGCATCAACAATGAAGGAATAGAGCTTTGTTCTTTTGAAGTTTATGACCCACTTTCTAAGCGCTGGTCTCCACTTCCTCCAATGGGAACCAGGAGAGCATATCTTGGGGTGGCTGCAATCAATGACTGCATTTATTCTGTTGGAGGATCAAATGAGACACAAGATGCTCTTCATACTGTAGAAAAATATTCTTTTGAAGAGGTAGGTTGGATAATTTAAAATGTTTAGTATACTATTATTTAATGTTTGTTGGATAGATAATGATAATGCTGTCTTTCTTCATGATACTTCAGGACTTCTTCTGGAATAGAGGTCTCTTTTTTTCACAGAACCAGTTTTTAGTGTCTTATTATTATTTTTTTGGTTGTCCATCTTCTACTTCACTGATTTTTGTTCTTACTCTTTTTCTTCCATTTGTTTTAGGTTTAATTTACTCTTCTTTGCCTAGGTTATTAAAAGTGGAAGCTTAGATGATTGATTTTTGATCTTCCATCTCCTAAGTCTTTAAAGCTATAAGTTTCCCTCAAGCACTGCTTTACCTACATCCCACACATTTTGACTTGGGTTTTGATTGGCATTTATCTAAAAATATTTTCTAATTTCTTTATTAATTCCTTCTTTGACAAATGGGGGAATTTTCCAAATATCTTTGTCAGTGATTTCTAATTTAATTCCATTGTGATCAGAGACTATACTTTTGTGACTCCTGTTTTAGAACATATTTCATGTATACCTGAAAAAAAATATTGTATTGTTGTTGAATGTCGATTAGGTGAAGTTAGTTTTTAGTGGTGTTCAAGTCTCCTGTAACCTTACTTTCAGTCTAAATGTTGTCAATTACTGTGAAAGGAGTTTTGAATTTTTTTTATCTGTAATTATAGATTTGCCAGTTTCTCCTTTTAATTCTATCATGTTTTCCTTCATATATTTCACAGTTCCTATTATCGGGTGAACATAAGTACACAGTAGAATTATGATGTCTTCTCGATGACTGGTTTCTTCATTATCATAAAATGGTCATCAGTGCTGCTTGAATTTTTTTCCTTTAGTACCAACAGTTCTTGATCATGTGCTACCTCCTGAAATGGTTTATTAGTTTTTTTGGTACAGTGACTGTGTATTCCTTCCATCTTCTTTTGATGCTCCCTATATCATTTTTTGACCACATAGTCCTTCAGTATTGCAACGTGAGGTTTGAATTTTCTCTTTAGTTTTTTAGCTTGAAAACTGTTGATCACATTCTTCTCTTTTGGTTTTCTAACTCCAGGTCTTGGCAGATTTCATCATATTATCTTGTCTTCTTTACCTCCTCTTTGATATCTGTTCAGATCTTTGATCATTTCTGCTGTTTGCTCCAGCATCTCTTTGCTTAAGAGCAAGTTTCAGAGTCTCTTGCAATAGCCATTGTGGTATTTTCTTGTCTAGTTTTTATGTATGGCTAGTAAATAAACAGGTTTGAGTTTAATGGGTTACCTTGATTTTTCATGCATAAATCTGTGATACTGTTATTTACTATCTAACAAAAGTTCTAAATTGAGGGCAGTGATGGTTCAGTGATAGAATCCTCGGCTTTCATGTGGGAGAGACCAAAGATTGACTTCTTGTACCACCATTCATCTGTCAGTAGAGGCCTGCATGTTGCTATGATGTTGAACATGTTTCAGCAGAGCTTCCAAACTAAGACAGGCTAGGGAGAAAGGCCTGGTGACCTACTTCCAAAAATCAGCCAGTGAAAACCCTCTGGATCACAACACTTGTATATGAAGTTGTCATGATTTGGGGCCAACTCCACAGCAGCAAACAACAATAACAAAGTTCTACATCATAGATCCAAATTCTAAAGGTAATGTAAAACATTTTTCTGGTATTGAGATTTTATTTGAAGGTGATTCAGGATAAAAAGCAAGTTGTAGTTATAAAACACTGATGGAAATGAAAGATTAAACAATACAAGATGAGCCTCATGGTGCTTTTATTCTTGTCATGGGGCTTTTTGTGAGAGAGCAAAGGTTCTCCCTAATGATAAACATAACCTAAAACATCCTAATTTATGTTACCCAAATGTGGATTTTTTTGTGAATATAGCTATCTTTTCAAAGTGTTTTTTTCAGCTATACCAGAAAAAAACACTTTGAAAAGATAGCTATATAATGTCAGATGATCCAGCAGCCCTAAAATTAAACCTGGTCCATCAGTTTCAAAGGATTTTTCTGATTTTTAGGATTTGAGTTTAATCAACTTTGACGTTCAGATCACTTTGATCACATTAGTGTTGGCACTATGCTAGATACTGGAATATGAAGCTTAGTAGGTCCCTGACTTCAAAATGTTCATTTTCTACCACTGATGAACAATCACTGTTTAATTTTTATTAACTTAAAAACTTTATTCATCATATGCTTTATTTCCAGATTGAGAATCTATTCTTTTTTTAACCTGGCCACTTGTTTTTACCTCTCTTGATTACTTCCCAAGACCTTTGGTAGCTTCCTGTTTCCTTCATACATAGTTTCCCTGTAGTAGGACATTACTGGTCATTTTGGCTACAGCAAGACACTGGCGTTTCTTCAGGGAACA
Organism: Heterohyrax brucei; assembly: GCA_028571685.1. NCBI lineage: Eukaryota > Metazoa > Chordata > Mammalia > Hyracoidea > Procaviidae > Heterohyrax > Heterohyrax brucei. Next base: position 78,085,932 of record CM053140.1, on the reverse strand, counting down.
AGGTATAGGAGAACTTAACACACTTTTATGTTAAGGGCCGGGTAACATTTTAGGCCTTGCAGTCAACATACAGTCTCTTCTTATGCATATTCTTTTGTTTATTTTTCTAGCATTTTAAAGCACAAAAATTATTCGAGTCCATAGGCTATACAAAAACAGGCCATAGTTTCAAACTCTGGTCTATAGAACCATTTCAGAACATATGTTCTGTAGGTCACTAATTCCCCTCTATAGTCTTTGATTAAAGGACTCCATGGTCAAATAAATTTGGCAAGTATTATATGCTATATTCTTTGTCATATATGTCCTATTACGGTAGTAAAGGTTTAAAAAGCTCTGTGTTGTATAAGCTTTCTCCTTGGAGCTTTGGTACTTATTTTTTGCTTATTTTTTTGCATACAGCTAGTTTCTTATAATGCTGATTTTTATATATGATTTCTAGGTCATCTCTTGATCATAATTTAATGATGTATTTTTCAATTCTGTGCCTCTGAATTCATTAATCTTCCACACAGTTCATTTAAAAATGTTCTAAATACTTATCTGACTAGATTGTGAATTTAAACATGCAAATAAGACAGAGTATCTGATTTCTCAGCAGTTGTCTCTGCTACAATCATCTTATGATTCTAATATACATTTTTTTTTTTTTTTCCATTTAACCAGGAAAAGTGGGTTGAAGTTGCTCCAATGAAAGTACCTAGATCAGGCATGTGTGTTGTTGCAGTCAATGGGCTTCTTTATGTTTCCGGAGGTCGATCTTCGAGCCTTGATTTCTTGGCCCCAGGAACCTTGGACTCAGTTGAAGTTTATAACCCTCATTCAGACACGTGGACAGAAATTGGTAATATGATCACCAGTCGTTGTGAAGGGGCCGTTGCTGTACTGTGAAATATAAAGCATACCAAGTACACCAGAAACATTTTGAAAATACAAGACCTGACCTTTTGCAAATCAAATGTATATTTGGTGACAGGACCCTCTGATTTTATTGAGTTTTCCGTGTACTCAGTTGAAAATTAACTAAAGATATTTTTTAAAGAATTTGAGAAGGTACATGGAATATATTCTAATAATAAAGAGCTCACACAAATTTGCTAAGCTTAACCAACAGCAGAAATGCTATTTTTGCTCTAGAATTATCCCCAGTTAAGGGGGTGGAGTCCTATTTGTAAATTATTTTTTAGAGGCTTCTTGGCTAGTGGTCCCTTTAGCTTCTTGTCCAGTGTAATTCAAACTGCAACATGGCATTTATGCTATGCAGGAATAATATCAGTGTGAGTTTGAAGATCTGTGTACGTTCATTTCTGATGGCAGAGCAAAATTTTCCATGGCCATAGTTTAACCTACAGAGAAAAAACAATGAAACAACTTTTTTTTCATGCCACGAGTTTTCACTAGCCTTAAGCTTTTCACTGGCAGCAGATTTACTAGGAATAGCCTGCAGGAAATATTTAGCTAGCTATATAAAATCAAACCGAAACCCACTGCCACTGAGTAGATTTCAACTCATAGTGACCCTATAGCTAGCTATACAGGTAGATAATTATTTGCCGCTTGATAACATAAAATCTTTTGCTTGTTCATGTTGTCTTTATGCTGAGAGTGCCAGTGAGGAATTAAGAGAAAACTCTTACTGACAATCCTTTATTTCGATAGGAAAATCTAATAGGTGACAGGACCTGGCAGGATGTATCATGCACCTAGGAGGTTACTTCCTTGTTTTCTAGATAGTTGCCAAAAACATCTCATGTTTGACTGTGGAAAAACAGAATTTTATTAGCTTAAGAAGCTTTGTGCAGGTTACTTGTTCTTGGATAAGCCTAAGTACAAGCTTACTACAAAGCTACTGCCTAGACTGTATTGAAAAAGACTATTTGTAGGTACCTGTGAAACTTTTTATAGACACTGATTCATAAGTTCAAAGGCTCCTGGTCCAAAACTACTTTTAAAACTTCTCATTTTCCTGAGAAGCCTTCTAGAGAATTGTTTTCTCTTCTATTCTGAAAGATTCATCATGTACATGATCATTATTTTTATTAGCCAGTTGGAGCCATATATGTTAAAAACCTTTTCTATATTTAGGTTTAGCTAGCTAATAGAAGGATTTGATATGTATATCCCTAATTTCCCTGTTTCTTTACTAAGGTTCCTCAGTGTATTGTAGGCATCAGCAGTTTATTTACACGGAAAATCTTTGGTAAGCATTGAATACTCAGGTAGTACTCATATCCAAAATATCTGGATTGGCCTACAAGGACACTTTAATAATAACAGAGGTGCATTAAGAAAAGCTTACATAGTACAGGCTAACAGCTGTGTGCCCTTCACTGTGGTATCCTTAAAGTCTGAACTCAGGATCTGTAAAATGCCGAAAGAATGAAGCATCAAGATAATCTGTAGATTACATAAGCACTAACTTATGTGCATTTAACGTGTCTAGTTACAGACTGTGCACTCTGGTTCAAAAGAGATTTACAAAATGCTCCTACAGTTTCTCATTATTGCCTGGAACCTACTTAAAGTAGCAATGTGAAGGGAGGCATTTTATACTGGTACATAAAACTACAATGTCAAGATTATGGAGCTGATTCAGAATAAAAAGCAAACTGTAGTTGTAAAATACTTGACAGAAATGAAAAATACAAGAGCGCCATGGTCCCTTTATTCTTGTCAAGGGGGAAAAGAAAGTTCAGAAAATCCCTGAAAATAAGTAATTGTAAACATGCTTATTATTTCCTAGATGAGATTGTTTTAAAAAGAATGTACTAGTAAAGCACAGTTTTTTCTTTTCGTTGTATTATTAGCAGCATTCCTGATTACCAAGCCCTAGTAAAACTGCCCAGGTTTTAAAGTTCGTTTTGTTCTAATATTCGAGATTTGCATATTTAACTTTACCTTTACTTCCATTTTTTGGCACCCTCCTCCAAAATGTGACAACTCAAAATGCAGTATCCTGTCAATTTCAGTTAAAATAAATGTACTTGAAAGTCATTTTTTTTTTTGTGATAACAGTCCAAGCCCATTTGCCATTATAAAATCCCGTACACACACCTTTGTGCAACTCTAGCTGTTCTCCCAACCCTGTTAACAGCACACTCATTTCCACCCTGTACTTCTTGTGTTCATTCAACCAACTCCTGCCCCTCCTCTCCAACCTCCTATATCATTTCTGTAGAGGGACAGCTGTGAACTGCCTCGTGTCTTATAGTCCACTTCAATTTTTGTCTGAAGAGTTAAAAATCAGTTTTCTCAAGCATATGTAACTAGCAGTTTTCTGGATTATCAAACTGTTTTAAGATTGCCCAGGTTTTAACATGTGTTATGTTCTAACTTTTGGGATTTGAATATTTAATTTTACCTTTAATTCTGTTTTCTCAGCAATTATTAAAGTGATCTTTCTTCAAAATCTCGTAACTCAAAATGTAATATCCTGTCATTTTAGTTAAAATCAAATGTACTTTTTTTTTATTATGACTGAGTGAAAATGTACACTCCGTATAAATTTACATGCCGACCTACATGCAGCCTCCATCAAATGTACGTATTAAAGACTAGTTTTCTTAAGCAGCATATACTGTAATTTAGCTGTAATACAGCATTTTTAGTGTAACTGGGCAACTAGCTTTAAAATATGACTTACCCCTATTTTGAGTATGATGCTATTTGAGATCAAAAAGTTTGGCATGTTTATATTCATATAAATGAGAAGAAAAAAAGTTTCCTCACCAAAACCAGTAGAATCTGAAGAGGATCTCTTGAAGGGTATGTGCTTCCTTTCCTTCCTTATCAGGCTGCAGAACTATTCTTTACATTAAAAAAAAAAAAAAGACTTCTGTAGTGCTTTCAGCCATGGGCTTTAACTGGTAGCTTCTGAATGATCAGAACTAGGTCTAGCTGTTTGTATGACAGTATACAAGTTAACACTAGTCCCTGGTCTCTCCACACCAAGAATCACTACAGTGGATATCATACATGTATAATTACTCATGACATTTGACTTAGCTAATATTTGGATAGTTACATAATACAAAGTTAACATAGACCAGGAGATACCCTTTCCTGTAATCTCTATACTTAAAGTATTTTAAATGCTTTCCCTTTTGTGAAACTAGGAATTTCAAGAGACTAGGTTTTCAAGTTAGAATCCAAAGTGTCTCTTGTACTTTCAAAAAAGCTTCTGTTAACAGGTGGAGAACTAGATAAGCCTGCTTTTCAGAGCAATGGGACTCCACATGACTTTTACTCTTTATATATATGTACTAATGACTTTACTATCTTAAAAGTTTTTGATCAACCAGTGTTACACGTTTGGTGACAAGGAAGGGAATAAGTTGCATATATACCATGCCATATAACCTGATTAAAAACTAAAAAATGTGTTCAGGATTTTCTTGAACTTGGCTTTCCCTCGTGACACTGCTTCCTATTAGAGTCACAAATCTTCTCAGCTCATGTCACTACGTTATAACTGGTAAAATGAGCCTGGAAATGCAACTCCCAGAGACATCCTCTGTGAAACATCACACTGAAACCAGACATTTGTGGATTCAAGAGATTTTCCTCTTAAACTCTCAGACTGTGCTTTTTAAAAAAATAGTAAAGTCTAGCAAGAGGACCTTTTTTTATTTTCCAATTTACAATAAAATTAAAATATTGAAATATCGAAATGGATAAGTATCCAATACATAAAGACAAGAATTTTTAAGCTCTTGTTCAGGTTACCATGAACTAATTGTTTCCAGAAATGAAAAACAAAACAATCTGTGAAGAACAAGTTATCACTGGTAGAAAAAAGAGAAATAGAAAAGGATATGTCAAAATGCAACCTTGCAAAGCTTATAGCCAAACACCAATTCCATCTTCAAGTGGTTTTATATTTATACTACTTGACTAGGTGTCTTGGGTCCTTTCTCTGGATAAATATCTTTAAGTAGCAAAGTGACTGCAAATGAAAAAAAGGCCACTAAAGTGACTACTATTCTCAGGGCTTTGAACCAACTGGGATAATGTGGCAAGAGAAAAAGTTCTATGTGTAATGCTATCCCTAAACCTATTATTACTGTGACTATAGCTTCACTGAGTCTTTCAGAAATAAGGAGTGCAAACCATGAAAACATAACAGGAGATATACTATTAGCCAAATTAAGGAAGTCTGGTTGTGCTGGACTACTTTCTGGAAGAGCAAAACCCCATCTGACCCCTCCCAGGAAAGACAGGACACTGGCTCCATAAGCCATCTGAGTGAAAGCTAATATGGGGATGTAAGTCTTTGTCATCACCATGACCAGTGGTGGTGCAACAAAGGGTACCAGTCCTGCCAGAGTTATGTATAGAGCTGGCTTTGGACTATCAGACAGGTAAGTGATGGAGCTTGGTGGCCTTGCTGGAAGTTCTGTTTGCTTCTGCTTCTTCTTAAAACAGCATGGGGAAGTATGGTAACACTGTGCTTTGCTCATACACACTGGAAATGATGACAAGAGCCAATGCCTTGAAAACAAAGGGGGATAGTTCTGCTGGGAAGACGTCTTGAGAAAAAGTTTATCTATTCTCCTCCTAGCTCCTAGTCCCACTGTGAAAGAGTACTTCAGCATCTGTAAAGAAAATAGAAGACAAAAATAGATTTTTTAAAAAAAATCAGATTTCTTAGTTAACCCCAATTTGAAACAATATAAAAAAGAATCATCTGCTTTCCATTAGCACATCAAACTTTATAAAAAAGGTTAAACTACTGATAAGACTATCAGTCAGATTTACACACACCTAAAACACTCTTCCCTCAGCTATCTGCAGGGCACATTCCCTCACTTCTGACATTCTTACTAGTACAATCTTATGCTTTTTCCTTTTTTGTGTGTGGTAAAAATATATATAACAAAACACTTGCCAATTCAATGGCTTTTACATATACAGTTCAGTGATACTGATTACATTCATCATGTTGTACAACACGATCCATTTCCAAATTATTCATATCACCATTAACAGAAACTCAGTGCCCCCTAAGTAATGACTCCACCATTCTCTTCTCTCTCACCTCTGGTAACCACTGATAAACTTTGGTCTCTCTACATTTGCCTATTCTAGATACCTCATATTAGTGGGATCATACAATATTTGCCCTTTTGTGGCTGACATTTCACTCAGTATAATGTTTTCAAGATTTATCCATGTGGTAGCATGTATTGGGACTTCGGTTCTAAGCTAGCGACCTGTGCTTATTACTGACACTTCCTATTCCTCGTCCTTGCTGTATAGTTCTCCATAGCACTTACCATACTGAATATTTTGATGATTATTATCTACCCCTCCCCTTACTTTAATACATGAAGGCAAGGATTTGGTGGGGGGGTTCTTTTTCACTGCTGTTGCCCCAGCCAGAACCACACCTGGCAAATAGTACTCGAATGGTTTGCAAAACAGACCAACCTTTGAAGATGCTTGAGAAAACTTCTGGATGAAGTGAAGCATGCTGGGCTCTACTGAAAGTCTTGTTCAGGACGATGCCAGGCAGTTGTAATTACCATGTTCTTACAGCTAAGTGAAAAGGCTAAATTAGAAGCATTTTGCAGATGTCATTTAATTTTCCTCATTTTACACATAATTTTTAAAAAGTAGAAACTTGTGAGAATTTGTTCCATACAACAGTTTACTTTGAAAAGAGAAATATGTTTTCAAAGACTCAGTAACATAAGGAAATAGGTGCTTTTCTTCCCTCAACTATTCATTTAAGCTTTGGTGTCTGGTGTAACAGTAATGTAGAACAGATTGGGATTTTACAGTCCCCCCATTTCCACCTGTGACTCTGGACAAATTGCTCCCTTAAGCACCAGCTGTCTTATCTTTAAAAATGAAGGTCACAGCTTCTCTGTTCTTTTTTGCTCCTCAGTTATCTACTATGGGGGTAAGACTTCAAACAGTTCAAAATGATGATGGCAGGCAATCTAATTTAGCTGTGAACTAGGCACTATAACTTTTATGTGCATTAAGTCATTTAATGCTCACAAAAACTTAATCAAGTTGGTTCTGAGAAACAGTTAAGACTGCAAGTTTTGGAATCAAGCAAATCCTGGAATCCTGGTTCCACCACTTAGCAGCTGTGTGACTTTGGGCAAGTTACTAATCTAGAAGTCAGAATGCACTGGGTATGGTTTAGCTCACTCCCCCTTCAGATGAGAATAATTCTCATAGGGTTCTTAAATGAGTTAATATGTCAACAGCTGAGAACTGGCCCTATCATAAAGAGCTCAAGAAATATTAGCTATATTCCCATCTTACACCAGAGAGAATATTTAAGAACCATGTCTAAATAAACAACTAGTAAGTCGCTGAGTAAGAACGTAAACCTAGACTTGACATGAGTCACTTTCTTAATCAAGAAAATGAGTAGTCTAAAAAATACAAGACTCACAGTCACTGCTTAATAATTTTACTGGACTAATTTCTTGATCATAGATTCTTAGGGCTAGGCTGGTTAAATCATGTATACCAGTCAATGTCATTTTACGTAAGGAACCAATTAGTTTTCTCCAGCCTGTAACTAAAGCTTAATGTCACCACCACCCATATCCTGACTTTCAAAGTCAAATGCCAGCAAAGCCCACAACCTTCACCTTTGTTCAGTTTCTTCTTCAGTGAGGACTTTTCCTACTACCCTATTTAGAATCTCAACCCTCTCTGCACCTTCAGAACTCTGTATCCACTTTGGCACAGTACTTTCCAACTTAAGAGTATTAAAGCCAAAAAAAAAAAGGTCAGTGTGGGGATTACAGACAGAGATCCAAGAGTTAATTCACGCAATTATGGATGAATACGCTCGATATTTCCACTCTTTCTTTGGGTGGAGAAAACTGCAAATCGCAAGCCTAGAAACCGACACCTGAGAAAAAGGGGACGACGTCTGAACTTAAGAGGCCCCGGTAAACTCTGTCCGCGATGCCCTTCTTTATTCCTTCCACTAGTAGTGGCTCCGATACTCACTTGCCGGGAGATAGAAAGTCAGCGCATGATTACAGTCACCGACCCTGTGCAAAACCACTTCCTACGAGCGGGGTTGGACAGACCCCACTTCCTGTGAATGGGAAAAGGAATCCGGAAGGGAACTTGACTTGCGCTAGTTAGTTCCCGTTATGGGATAACCGCTTTGGGGGGCTTAAAAAAATTGTGGTTCAGGTAAAAGTTCTCATTCAAAACTTTATAGTTTTCTGCCACCGACTGTAATTCCCCGAATGAGAAAAGACTTCCCTCTTTCCACCCGAGGTTTCCCGTGCCCGTTCCTCCAGTTTTGCTGTCGCTTCCTGCCTTCTCTTGTTTTTGGTAAGGAGCTGCTTATTTGGTCTCTATAATGTGATTGAACTAAGAAACATGTTCCTCACAAGTGTTAGTTTTATAATCCTGTCTAACCTGTGGCTGAAAGATGGACTTCAGGAGTGGTTTCGGTTCTGAGTTAGGCCCTGGGTGTCTGAGGATCATAGTCTTCGGGCGCTTTGTGGTGAAAGTCTTCCAGTCTTAGACCAGTAAGTTTGGTCTTTTGGGGGCGTAGAGGAATTTGAATTTTTTTCTACATTTCAACCTCCCCTCCTCGCTAGGACTCTTCATTGTGATTCCTCTCAGAGTGGTTAATGGTAGTAGCCCAGCATCGTCTAGTTCTTTGGGGGTGTCATTCTTTTAAAATCTTAATTCTAGTGGTAGATGGCCTCAGAGGCTTGCAGGATATTTTAATGGATCCCTTGCCTGTCTATTCCAATGTTTCTAGCCAGTGGAATGTGCCTTGCAGAATTGGGGAAGGTAAAGTGCAGCTGCTGCTGATGGTGGTGAAAGGTAGGAGTCTTTAGGTCCAGGCCAAGAGTGGCTGTGTCAAATTGCTTTATTTCTGAATTTTTTAAATTTGTAAAACAACAGGATTTCTAGGTTTGAGCTTGTCTCACTCTGCATTAGGGTCCTAATTACTAATATTGTTTCTACTTCCACTCTTTTCTGGGACCTAGAAACTTTATTAATAAATAAAAAACACAAGTGACAGGATTTTCACTTCCCCATGAAAGAAAGGAGTGGTGAAAAAAGGCTCAGGCTTAGTGGTGACTGGGTCAATTCGGTCATTCCTCTTGCCGCCCTTGGATTTAATTTTTATTTACTTCTTGCCTGTGTTACTTTGGACATGTCCTTTTCCTTCTCTAGGCCTCTACTTCAATCTATAAAAGGAAACTGCACCACGCAATTGCTGTATTTAAGATAAAAGTTGATGACAAGGAGATCTCGGGGGCTGACGCCGATGAGTTTCTCCATTCCTACGGCTTCTAGGTAGTTCAGCCTTCTGGAAGCTGGCCGTCACTTGGCTTAAATCTGCCATGCAAGATAGCCTCACAGGGAAGTCTTCGTAAGTCACCGCTTGTAGTCGCGCTAAGCTTTCACTTTGATTTCCTTCTCAGCTTGTCATGGTAGCACCGCCCCTTCCCGTCGAGCTATACCCAATGAGACTTTGCTTCGGAGAAGCCGCTTGAACGCCCCGGCATTGGCGGAGGCTCCGTCCTGAAATCCCTTTAGCGCCGGGTCGGGGGCGTGGCGCCTACCGTTCCGTCGAACTACTACTCCCAGCAGGTAGCGCGCGGTGCAGTGCTGCGCAGGTCTCCAAGCCGGGCCGTGTGGACCGCTGGGGGCTGGAGTCTCAACGACGCGCGCACGTGAAGGAGGAAACGGAAGGTGGGAAGGGGTCTGAAAACACAACACTGCTACGAAACTGGTTTGCTAGTATTTGTTGAGGTAGTTTTGGGTATGTGTACTTGCTCAGAGGCGGGATGTGGGAGGGTAATGAAGGAGCAGAAAAAAAGATACACATGTACACACCCACTTATTTATTAAGACGCACATAGGCCTTGGCGTTGGGCAGGGAGAGATGAGAGTACCAAACTTGGTTGATCTCAGCCTTTCAGCCGGCGCGAGGAATGGCATATTATTCAGCTCTGCATAGGGGCAGGGGTGAGCACGCGCCGCCTGGTATTGAGGTGAGGGGAGCTGTGGGCAAGCAGGGAATAACCGCCTTTCCAGCAACCGAACGTTTGCGGTGTTGGGCCATGGCGACCCTCACCGGGTCACCAGCGTAAGGCCCTTGCGCATGCGCTTGGGCTCTTGTGGGCAGTGTGAGCGGGTGGGCGTGTGTAAGGCGGAGTCGACTGGGGGAGGGCTGGGCTGTTTGGCGCTCCTTCCCCCTCTACCCGCTCTGCCCCTCCTGGGCCGTGTGGGTCTGGCAGCCATTTTGGGAAGAGCTTTGTTATGGTTGTGGGTTAGCTGCCTCTGCCGGATTTGGAAGCTGGGGACGCGCCCTCGGACGCCGTGCCTGGTCCCCAGCTGTTGTCCTGCTGCTGCCAGGTGAGTGGAAGCTTCGGACAGCGGGGCAGTAGAGTAGGTTGGAGCGTTCCGCACTTGGGCCTTCGCCCGATGCTTACCCAACCAGTAGTTAAAGCAAGTTAAGTGGGGGTCTCACACAGGTGGTTGGGGGTAGGTCCGACTTGAGGAAGAGCGAGCAGAGCCCACGGGTCTTGGGGGTCTATGGGGCACCTCTTCGTGAGTGGGACTGCACAGGAGCTTCACCGCGGCTTTGCAAGAGCGCTCCTACTTCAACTTCGGTCTGCTGGTCGACACTCACCTGCGGCTCTCTGGCTCCTCTCCAGGGCAGTCCGGTTTGTTAGGAATTGAGCGGCTCTGGTTTACGGGATCCTTTTTTTTTCTAAAGTGAGAGCCGAGGGCATTTGTTTTTTCATGGAAGAAGGTCTGTAAAAGAAAAAATCTTGTAAATCAGATGTGGGATATCTTCAAGAGGATCTTGAACCCGCAGCTTTCCGATTCTCCTTGGTAACGGGGTGTTTTCCTTGATTTCAGTTAAATCCGTACCTCACCGACCAGCCTCCCCTCTCCCGGAAGAAGCAGCTGGTCGGCCATGAAATGTTTTGAGAGTGGTTTTGTTTGTTTGTTTTTCTGTTTTAAACGTACCTTTCCCCGCCACCAAGAAGTTGAAAAGGGCTGAACCTAAAATGGCTGTAGCTTGGGGAAGTGCCGTGCGTTTCGATAACTTAAGTATGTTAACATGTCTTAACATTTTTCGTTGTCTCTTCTATGAGGATATTAAGCGAAACTCGTGATTTTTTCTTCTTCTTAAAATTGGGGCCTGGTCTTGAACGCTACTAGCTAGGTGAGAACGAAGGTGAAGCTAAGTTTGCTTACTCCAATAGTTTGCATAAGAATGGGTGCGGTTTTGTTTTGATATTTTGTAGTTGCTTATAGTTATGAAATTGTTGCTGTGTTGCCAATTTATCCGCCAACTTTGTGCTTTGAGGTTGGCTGGTCATGTTTGTTGAAATATTTGCTTTTAGCTGTGGTATTTTATGCTTACGAGGAACAAAGCGGAGTTAATAATGGTGGATTGTGTTTTAGTTTGGTAGCAGAAGTCACGTTGTTGTAGAAACCGCGTCCGGTGGTAAGGCGATTGGTAATTTTCAGTAAACTTTGGTTTATAGTTTGGTGGGCTATTTATTGACTTTTTAAAGGTCTCATATACCTAATACTTGAAAGGGAATCAGCGTGTTACTAAGTTTGAGGCATTTACTGTAATACTATATCTCAGTAAATAAAAATAAGCTTGTTATGCACTTTCAAAAAAAAAGATTTTTTGTTTACTCCCCCCCCATTTCTTCCTTTTTTGGACCAACAAACTAGAAGTTTAACTGAAAACAAAAACATACGAAATAGAAGCCCCAAACAGTTCATTTACGTGTTTGGAGAGGTACTTCAGTTTCAGGTTGCAGTCGGTTTAAAAAATGTAAAATGTTAATTATGAATGAAAACTTTTTTGACGTTAGTAATAAACCATCATCTTTCCTAGGGAGTTAGTTTTAATTTACATTTCTACGTTCCTTCAAATACAGAAGTTTCTTTCTGTCAATTGTCCTAGCAACTGTTAAATTAGTTTGGTGGGTTTACCCCATCTCCCTAAAAAGAAAAAAGTTATTTGTAGAAATTACAAATCAGTTAATTTGTATTTTGGCATTGTTTATACGTTTATTATGCTGTTTACTGGACCTATAACCTTGGCTGAGACTTAACTCGCTTTTTAATCTCCCCAAACCGAAACCAAACCACTGCCACTGAGTAGATTTGGGCTGTAGGACAAAGTAGAACTGTCCCATAGAGTTTCCAAGGAGCACCTAGTGATTTCAGCTGCTGACCTGATAGCACTTTTAACCACTAGGCAATCAGAGTTTCCTTTTATCTCCCAAGGTATGCACATGTAAACATTTTTTGGATCAATTTTGAGTGGTATCAGAGCTCTGTCTTGAAACTTGAGGGAGAAATGTTAGGAAGTGTCTTTAATTTTGAATGAATTCAATTTAGTAGCTTTCTTGTAAAAATTTGGCCAGTGACACAGTCAACCATTTTAACAAGTTAGAAGTATAATTAGAAATTATGGGTATATTTCTGCTTATCAATTTTTAAATGCACAGGTAAAAATAAACACATAATTCTGAATCAGACTTTAGCCCATGTCATCTTTCTTTTATAGCTAAATTGTGTGGACTTACAACAGTAATAACAACCAGCTTATTCAGCTAGTAGGTGGCATGGTTTGTGTTGTAACCCAGGCAATCCATTTGTATGTTACTACTCTTAACCATTATACTTGCTGCTTTTAAAATGGAAATAGACCTCCTTAAAAAGATGAGAGCAACTGAATGTTTTAAGGGATCCTAACAGAAAAAGTAATCCATAGAAAAGTCAGTTTTGATGTACGTTTTTATGATTTTTCAAATAGGTGTGAAAAATGTAAGTGGTGCAAAGGTAACATGCTACGTCAAGTGACCACAGTTGCCTGTTATCTGGAAGTTAATGCACAAGTCATTTCTAAATCAGTTTTTATTTCCCACTGATGTTTGCTGAAAGCAAAACTGCATGCACTCAAACTTGAAAACTAGTTCATTGAGAGGAGTGAGACATATTTTGTCCATCAGTCTGTCTTAACTAAGGGAGTGTTAATGTCATGGAAATTTTTGTAGATGATTTTAAATGTACTAAGGAAATATTTGAAGGAATCTTAAGTTATTTTTCTTTACTAAAACAAATAATAAACCTTTAATTGATCTTTTGGGTAAATTTTTCAGACAGAATCATTGCTCATTTGTTGTTTTGGCTATGTATGGTGCGAGTTTCCGTTTGCCATTGTTTGCTGTTGAGTCATTCCAACTCTTAGTGATCTTATAGGACTAGGGCTTCATACTGGTTCAGTCATGGCCAATGAAGGGAAATTATTAACATCCAGGTTTTTAAAATTAGGGTGATCTGTAGTCACAATGGGAAAAATTTCAGGTTGAAGCCCTGAAATGGGAGCCTCAGAAGAGGCATAGTGAGCCCTCTCAGGAACCTGATGGATGAGATTGAATTATTGGCAGGATTGAAGTGAGAGACACACGTTCAGAGTGGAGTGGTTGGTGGCCATCTTTGAATTGGGCACATTGTTTGCAACTACAGGGTTCAATAAGCAAGAGATATCATTGCTATACAACACTTAAGCTGTCCCTGTTTTCTAAGCAGATTAGGTTTATACCAGGGCTTTGATCTGTTACTTTTCCTGTTTTGGTTATAGTTCTGGTTTACCCAAATTTTAACAATTTGAGTCTGTTTTGGTGTCACTTCATGGGACATGACTGAACTGGGAAGAGCTGGTTCTAAGCCACTGTATGGGACATAGTAGAACTGCCTCATAGGGTTTCCTAGTCTGTAATCTTTATGGGACCAGATTGCCAGGTCTTTTTCTTCCATGGAAGGGGCAGTGGATTTAAACTGCCAACCTTTGAATTAGCAGCCAAGCACTTAACCATTATGCCAACAGGGTTCTTTTTCACTGTGCTGGATGGAGGCTGGTAATACCCGGATAACTGTAGAACATACACTGTCCACCAAAGGACTTTACAGTTTAACAACTCCCCTCCACACCTCCCAAAAAAAACCATTGCCGTGGAGTTGCTACTGACCCCTAGCGACTCTATTAAACAGAGAACTTTCCCATAGAGTTTCCAAGCATTGCCTGGTGAACTTGAGCTGCCGGCCTTTTGGTTAGCAATTGGAACACTTAACTACTATGCCACCAGGGTTTCCAGAGAAGTGTAAGAAATGTTCAAGGAGTATCAACATAGAAAGCTGATTTTCTTAAAGGAGTTAATTTTGACATACTTGTTAAGTTGGCCTTCCCATTCGGTGCTGAAACTAGTTTGCATTATGTTAACCAGACTTCAGTCTAGAATAGGCTATAACTTCCATGAACAAAGTTTCAGTACACTTTTCTGAGCAGTTGGTCTATTTATGTGGAATAAGGATTCCCCTTCCCCCCAAGTTCAAGTTTGGCTGTACTTTAAATCTAATTTGCATACCGTTGGGTCTGCTCAGTGTAAGTTTAAATGTCAATATATAAAATATTTTCTGGAGTTATTTATGTCCTTGAGATTTATAATTATGTAGGAAAGGCAGTTTTTCAGGCTCTTCAGTTAGCGAAAAGCTTGGATTGTTCTAGTGTTCCTGCTATGTGTCTTTTTTTTTTTTAATTTTTTTATTTAATATAACTGAGTGAAAATGTACATTCCTGTATAAATTTACATACCCACCTATATGCAGCTTCCACTGCTCTCCCTGCCCGGTGACAGCACACTATTCCTCTCTGCTCCATACATGTCTCATTCTCCCAACAGTCTCTTTTTTTCCCTCCTCTTCACCCACTCTCCTTCCTCCAGCCAGAGGTCAGCAGGATGACATACTATAGATGTATAGAACCATAACGTGCATCCAGTATATGGTCACTCTGCATCACCAAGTCCTGCTGTGTGTCTTTTTAAATTATTCTAGTTTTTTAAGTAGGCCTACCAGTGTCGTGGGAAGGGCAGTGGAACGTTTATTGTGGACTTCTTACAGCAGATTCTGTAATTAAAAAAAAAAAAAATCTCATTGCCATCGAGTTGATTCTGGCTCATGGTGACCCTACAGGACATTGTAGAACTGCCTCATAGGGTTTCCAGGGATCAGCTGGTGGATTCTAGCTGCTGACCTTTTGGTTAGCAGCCAAACACTTAACCACTGTACCACCAGGACTCTTAGATGCTGTAATAGAGTCCAATATATAGAGTCTCATTATTTCTTATCACAAACCAAACCTGTCGCTGTGATATCTCATTCCGACCTCATATTAACAGGATATAATTGTTCCATAGCTTGACTGTAATCTTTATGGAAGCCATTTGGAAGGACTTTGTTCCATAACACTGCTGGGTGCGTTTGAACTATAGACAGGTTAGTAGTTGAGCACAAACTATTTGTGCCACCTAGAGACCTTTTCCTTGTAACAACACTGTTTAAAATAGTTGTCAGTCTTTCTGCCAGTGAGCCTAGTGGGGCTGTGATTAAGTGCTTGGCTACTAACCGTCCAGCCATTTTGCACTAAACTTAGTATTCTGCTCCCATAAAGATTTGTGTTGTTAGTTGCTGTTGAGTCAGTTTCTATTTAATAGTGACTCTGTGTGCAACAGAACGAAACACTGCTTTGTCCCAAAATCACAATCATTGCTATGTTTGAGCCTATTGTTGCAGCCACCATATCCGTTTATCTTGTTAAGGGCCTTCCTCTTTTGTGTTGATCCCCTACTAAGCACAATGTCCTCCAGAGACTGGTTCCTCCTGATAACATGTAGGTGAGATGAGGTCTTATCATTCTTTCATCTGATAAAATTTACAGCCTAGGAAGTGTTATGGGGGCAGTTCTGCTCTGGTATTTAGGGTCCTTGTGAGTCAGAGTCGATTCCAAGGCACACAGCCACAAAGTCCCCAGATGTTTCACGAATTTAAGTAGTTTGTGTAACAGAGTGAGAGATGGAGATTCAGGCATGCACTTGGCTGGCTTCTCTGATTGTAAAGCATAGTGTCCAGCATATCATGTAAAGAGATGGCATGGATATTGTAATTAGGGCACCAACTTTATAGTAAGAACACCTGGGTAGAATCTGAGTTTTGCCACTTCAGTTGATTAGTCTTAGTTGAATTACTTCCTGTCTCTGTACCTGTTTCCTTATTTGTTAAATGGGTTTGATAGTACTTTCTCCAGGATTTACAGTGATAAATAAGTGAAGCATTTGAAGTGTTCTTAAACAGTTGCTGACCAGAGTAAACTCTGCATAATTATTAAACAAATAATATGAAATTGTCTTTAGTGAATGCTGGTACATACAAAGCCACTGCAGTTGAGTCAATTATTCCAACTCATGGTGACTCCATAAGACAGAGTAGAATTGCCTCATAGAGTTTCCAGGGGGTGTTTGGTGGATTTGAACTGCTGATCTTTTTGGTTAGCAGCCATAGCACTTAGCCACCATGCCACCAGTTGCATACCATTAGAGTGAAATTTGAAGAGATGTTGCACAAAATGGTGTTTTATTTATATTCATTTTTTAGATGTTTTACTGTCTCCCCCCCTCCCCAGTTTATTTGAATAACGATCTATGCCTTACACATTGGATTTGGCTGAGTTTCTTTTACAACTCTTTAATCTCTGTCTTTCTTTTTTTTTGGCCTTGTAATGTGTTAAAGAAGCTAGGTCATTTATCCTGCAGTTTCCCATGTTCTGGATTTTCCTGTAAATTGGTAGTTGTATCTAGGAGCTTAGGTTGCGGTTTGACTTGGGGAAAGGAGGTGAGAAGACTAATTTTATAGGTGATTCTGTATACTTGAGAATGTTGGTTCATTGTCTAGAGTAACTGTATTGGTTATTTATCTTCATTTCATAACATCTATAGTGTTTGGTTGATTTGGATGCTTAATTCAAAACAAACTTTTCCAGGTAATTTGTTTCCTATTCTCTCTCTCGCTAGTTGCCTGTTTTCTTAAGAGCCTCCTTAAACTTGGAACTCAAAGTATTTCCTGAGATGACTTTGCAACCAAATGACAGGATTGGCCCATAAAATAGCTTATTCACCCATGAGTACTGGGCATTTCAAAATAATCATGTGAGTGAAACCAGATGGTAAATATTTATCGTGGATCAAAATGGAAATGCAATGGGGCACAGGGAAGCTAGATTAACAAAAACAACGGTCATAATGGAAATAATGAGAATGCCCATTCATTGGGAAAAATGTAACCTGTACCACTGAATAGCATGTATTAAAAAAAAAACCAAAACCCAGTGCTGTCAGGTCAGTTCAAACTCTTGACAACTCTTCAGGACAGAGTAGAAATGCCCCATAGAGTTTCCAGGGAGTGCTTGGTGGATTTGAACTGCAGACCTTTCGGTTACAGCTGTAGCAGTTACTATGTCAGTAGGGTTTTCAAACAGCGTGTATGGAGGTTGTTAAATGAGAACCTAATTTCCTGTATAAACTTTTGCTTAAAACAAAATACTAAAAAATTTAAAAAGATGAGTGGGTGTCTGCATTGACTTGTGACTGAAGAATCGGTTGGTGCCCAGCCACCACCAATAATAGCTATGGAGCTCACAAAATTGAGTCTCACTGGCAACACAAGAATAAATAGGGGTGCACCCTGAGATCTTCACTAAAAGACTGCAGTTAATGGTCCAGGGCTCCATGGTTCCCTGGGAGCATGGCCCTTGGCCATGATGCTGCCACTGTCCGTAAATCATAATGAAGGTCAACTCTTTGGATAGCAATGAGTTGGACTTGGCAACGCAGAGTAATCTTGTGGGCACTTTATGGTTCTGTGCATCTGTAGGATATCGTCCTCCTGACCTCTTGCTGGAGGAAGGGGAGTGGATGGAGAGGAGGGGATAGGAGACTGTTGGAGGAAGAGTGTGTTGTCACCGGGCAGGGAGGGCAGTGGGAGCTGCATTTAGGTGAGCATGCAAATTTCTATGGGAATGTACATTTTCACTCAGTTGTAATTTTTAAAAAAAGATCTCGATATTGTTCGCATTGTGATTGTCATACTTTTACTATCTTTTGAAAATCAACATGCTGACAGTGGTGTTGTGGTTAAATAAACTTATACTTATTAATCCCCCAAAATTAAAAAAGAATCATCACATTCTTGTTTTCAAAAGTCCTAACTTAACACTTGGAGGAAACTCTAATTTCAGGAATTTAGAAGCTCCTTAAAGAGACAAAAAGTTATGAGTTAAACCAAATTAGAAATGCAGACTAAAAATGTCTCATTGCTAACCCTTTCCAACCTCTGTACCCTGCACAACTGTAGCTGTGTCTTCAGTCTTTAGACCAAGTGGTAGTGGTCTATCATTGGCAGCAGAAGCTAGCAAAATTTCTAAACTGGAGTGCTGCTTATCAAGAAAGAATGATTTTTCATTGTCTAAATTCTAAGTGGCTTTACATGGACTTATTTGCTAATAAAGAATTTTCCTAGTTTGGAAAACCACAAGTAATATCCTTCACTGTGAACAACAACAGCAACCAAAAAATACACAATTTTTGTCAATAAAGGGATTATGTTCTCTCTGGCTGCATTCAATATTCAACAAATACTTGAAGATTTTTAAAAGTTTAAGTATTCTGGGTTTTGTGTGGTTTTGATTCCAGGTAATAGTTTTCTCAGCCTAGTTCATTTGGTAATTACTCTTATGTAAATTGCATTTTTTTTCTGGTTTATGTGCCCAGCTGTTAAGTATTTTATTAACACTTTCTATGTGGTCACTTAGGCTACACTATTCTAAATATTTGACATATATTCACTTATTTAATCCTCACAGCAATTCACCAAATCTCTAAATTAGATAGGAATTTGGAGCAAAAAGAAGTAAAATGATTTGGCCAAGGTCACACAGCTAGCTAGCCAGCACATGGCAGAGCCAGCTAGCTTCAGATTGTATTCCTCTTACAAGTCATGTTTGAGTTACTTATCCGTGTATTCTTACAAGGTATTTTAGAAATGCATGTAACTGCAAATGAGCTTGAAGTCACATCAGCCTCATGTTATAATGGATTCAGACATTCCAGTGATGATGAAAATGGTACAAGACTGGGCCTTCTGTTACACATTAGGTCACTGTGAGTTGGGTTAACTTTGGTAGCAGCTAACAAGGTGATGAAAACCTTGATTGCATAGTGGTTAAGTGCTATGGCTGCTAACCAAAAGATTAACAGTTTGAATCCACCGGGTGGAAACTCCGGGGCAAATCTCTTTCCTGTAGGGTCACTCTGAGTCAGAATCAACTGGACAGCAATGGGTTTGGTTTTTTTTAACAAGGTGGTATTATAGACACTACTATTAAGACTTTGAATAGTCACAAATAACCTGTTTATATTCATAGGCATTTGGAGACTTTCAGGATCAGTGCAGCTGAAAATATTTGATAAAAGTTCTTTTTTGAATAGCTTGCTTGTTTGTAATTTTGTTTGTATAGTATTCTTTGAGCAAATGCTACTAAAAACGCATGTTTATTTATGGTCTTAGATAACTTGCGTAAATCTAATTAACTAGTCTTCTGAATTTTATAGCCAGAATTTAATTTGTCAGATTGCGTCAGGTAATAAATACAGTTACATTTCTTTTGTGTTAGGTAGCCTGGGCTCTGACAGAATTAACTTTATCTTGGTATTATTGTAACATACTGTTGTTATCTGAAACTGGATGGTGCAAGTGGTTTGTCCTTGACTAACGCAGAAATGGAGGGTGAGAACGGTTGTAGTGTGTGATCAGTGTCACTAAATTTTACATGTAAAACCTGCTGAGTTGATGCATGTTGTGATGTGTATATTCTCAAAAGCAGCAACAAAATAAATAAAATTTAGGGAAAACTATTAGAAAGAAGGTTAGCTACCTTAGAGGGTAGTTTTACTGTCTGTAAATCTTTAACTCTGCAGTTACTTTTCCGGAAATCTTTTTTGGAGTATAAGGCACAGTGATTGAAATGTACTACCAACAGCAAGACTGGCAGGAGTCCTGTGTTGAGCATTCTGTTAATTCGGCTTTAAAGTGATCCATTGTTGTTTGTCTGTTTTTCATTTTATCCCCTTTCCAGTATTTACCTGTTTGTTAATCTCAGTGAGAAAGGAAGCTAAAAAGGCTGTGTATGGGACACACACATATACCAAATGCATACATACACTTTCAACCCCTGCAGCTAGATCTGTGGTGTGTGATGCAAGCTGTTCCAGTCATATGCACTTGATTGGGGACTTGCATCTGGGTTGAGAGATGCAAAGAAACAAGGACAGTTTGTTTCAGTGGCAGAGACTGCTGGTGGTGGTGGCATTGTTAGCCGCGGCAGGCAGTTTCCTAAGAAGCTCTTCCTGTAGTGTTACCTTGGCAGAAGTTCTGACTGCTTAGCTTCTCTTGGCTTCTCTGTGTCTGCCAAGTCAAGAGGCCTCCCATTCTCTGAACTCTCAATATTCTTCTGGTAAATTCCTCTTCTGCATAAGCTAGCTAGATACGGTTTCTTTCTTTCTTTCAGTCAGGAATCTTTGTTTTTACAATTGGCTAGTATACCTTGCTGCTCCTAAGTTTTGTTACTGCTTCGGTTGGAGTAATCTTATACTTACAAAGTGAAAAACTGCCCCCAATGTTTTTTAAAACACTTTAGACAAGAATTCCACTGTTATCCACCTACAATTTGTAAAAGCAGTGGCTCTAACCCTTTTGATATTTATCTGGAGTGAAGCCTGGACAGTACTTTTTTTTTGTTTTTTAATTGTGTTTTAATTGGAAGTTCTTAGTTCAAGTCAGTTTCTCATACAGGTCTTACACACATTTTGTTGTGTGACCCTAGCTGCTGTCTGCACACTGTGACAGCACACTTATTTCTACCGTGTATTTACTATGTTTGTTTAACCAGCTCCTGTCATCCTGTCACCCTCTACCTTCTCATCTTGCCTCCAGAAAGAAGCTGCCTGGACTTTTGGGGTTTGGGGGGGGGGCCGTGATTAAGCGAAAGTTTACAGTCCAAGTGGATTTTCTATATAAAACCCCAAGCACCTACCTCTCTCCAACTGTCTACTCTTGTCACCCTCTTCCACTTTACTTCCATTGTCTCCTCAAATGAACACTTGTCCCCTCTCACCAACATTTCCTCTCCCCTCTAAAAGGAAACCAGTAAGACAGCCTCTTGCATATATTAAACTGTAAAGTACATAGACCACTGGCATCACTCTGTGTGTGAAGTGTTGGCTTCAATACTGGTTTCAGCTGTAGGCTAGCACCAAATCTAGGGGGCCATGTTCTCAGGGGACCCTGAAGATTGTTGGGCCGTTGGGTTTGGTCTTTTAATAGAGTTCTAGATGTGCACAGTCCTTTATCTCATGCTGCATCAGGGACTGTACATTGTGTTCCCTGTCAGGACTGTCTTTGGTGGTGGCCTGGCACCATCTAGTTCTTCTGGTCTCATGCTGATGTAGTCTCTCCGTCACATGGGTCCTTCTGTCTCCTGGGTTCATTTTTCCTTGTGTCTTTGATGTTCTTGGTTGTCATCTGTTCCAAGTGGGTTGAGACCAATTAACAGTGCAAATAGTAGCTTGCTGGCTTATATCCTGGTGCCACTCATCAATATGGGGTGCAGAACACTCTTAGAAAAAGACTAGTTATGCCAGTTGACCTCGATATCCCTGTCCTTTGAAATGCTGGGTGAATTTAGAAAACCTTTTTAGCTTGTGGTGTAGTCAATTAGGCTGACCTGTCTTCTACTGTGCTGTCACTCCCTTCATCTAATCAAATTCCTGCCAACTAATCTATGAATAACCCTCTCACTCCCCACCTTCGTAGCTGTCCACAAGTATTTTCTTCTGTGCATAAGTGTTAAGTCTTTACAATAGTGGTTTCATACGATATTTGTCCTTTTGCAGCTGACTGATTTCACTCAGCATGTCTTCCAGTTGATTCTGGATAGTACTTTTTAAAACTATTTTTTAGTGATTTTATTTTTTTATTGTGTTTTAAGTGAAAGTTTACAGTTTGAGTCAGTTTTGGTACAAAAACTTAAACAGTTTCTTGTGTGACCCGAGTTGCTCTCCCCAGACTGTGACAGCACATTTCTCCCCTCCACCCCATATTTCCCGTGTGCATTCAGCCAGTTCCTGTCCACGTCTATCTTCTTATTTCACTTCCAGACTAGAACTGCTCAGTTAGTATCCTGTATCTACTTAAGCCAAGAAGCACTCCTCACCAGTATCATTTTATGTGTTACAGACCAGTTCAATTCTTGTCTGAGGAGCTGACTTCTGAAGTGTTTTCAGTTCTAGGCTAATAGAGAGTCTGAGGATCTAGTCTTTTTACTAGAGTTGCAGTTCTGCGCCCCACATTCTCCTGCTCCATCAGGGAGAATCTGTTGAGTTCCCTGTAAGGGCTGTCTTTGGTGGTAGGTGGGCACCATCCAGCTCTTCTGATCTCATGTTGATGTAGGCTGTCTGGTTTCTGTGGCCCTAATAATTCTTTTATAATTAAAAAAGCTGTATGTATGCTGTATCGAATATTAGAATGTTCTGCTGCTGTTAGGTGTTATTGAGTCGTTTCTGGCTCATAGCACAGCAGGACAAGATACTGCCGAGTTCTCTGCCATCCTTACAATTGTTGCTTTGCTTGAGCCCATTATGGCACCTGCTGTGTCAGTCCATTCAGCTGAGGGTCTTTTCCTCTGACCCTCTACCTTACCAAACATGATGTCCTCCAAGGACAGATCCCTCTTGATAAATAGATGTGCAAAAGGAAAAACTTGACACTCCGAGAAGTTACTGCTGTTAACAACTGGGTGCATTTTAGAGTTCATACAGTATGTGCTGGTTTTTCATCTTTTTTTAGTTGGTAATGCTCAATATTCCATGTCAGTAATTGTTAATTTTCTGTAATACACAGCTGATACTTAAATTTCCCCAATTGATCCAAAAGTTGTTTATTATAGCTAGCTAACCAGACTTGTATCTGGTCCAGGACCTTGTTACACATAACCAAGAAAACCCCAAACTCACTGCCATAAAGTCAGTTCCTACTCATAGCAACCCTATAGGATAGAGTAGAACTACTTCATAGAGTTTCCAAGGAGCACCTGGTAGGTTCAAATTGTTGACCGTTTGGTTAGCAGCTGTAGCCACCAGGGTTTCCAATTGCAGTTTGTTTAATTTCTTTGTTTTTTTAATCTAGCACAGTCCTTATTCCATGACACTGACTTGGAGGAGATTGAGCCAGTTATAAATATTTCACTTTCAGATTTTATACAATTATGTATTTGTGATATCATTTAGCTTGTTTCTCTAATTCCTGTATTATTCTCTACACGAAGGTTTACGGCTAAAAGCTTGATGGAGTCACATTTAAACATTTTTGGCTGAAATACCTCATAGCTGTGCCTTATTTTGCATCATATGGGATCTGACAGTAAGTCCACAAACTTAATTGTTCTAGGTGCTGCCTGCCTTGTTACTGAGTATCACTACAGTCATCTTTAAAGTAGTCTGCTTGAGCTATGCACTGACACCAGCACCTAGTCCACCCTGCAAGGCAGTTTTGGAACTCTTTTTGGAATGGCCATGGCACATGGCACGGTGGCAAGTTCACGAACTTAATTTTATAGTTGTCTGTGAGAGAATTTTTAGCCAGTAAACATATTATCTATCGGAACACCCTCCCTACTCATCTAATCTGGCCCCCAATGACTTATTTTTCACTTAAAGATAAATGAAATACTGAAAGGAAGACATTTTGATGACATTCAGGGTAACAAGGGTAATATGATGGCAGCTCTGATGGCCGTTCCAGAAAAAGAGTTCCAAAATTACTTTGAAGGGTGGACTAAGTATTGGTGCATAGCGTCCCCAGAGGAATACTTCAAAGGGACTGTAGTGATACCCAACAGTGAGGTGTATGCAGTGCCTTTTCTAGAATGAGTTCTTAAACTGAATTGGCAGTCACATATATGAAGAGTGGAATTGCTGGGTCACATGGTCATTGTGTATTTAACTTTTTGAGGAACTGCTAGGAAACCCCAGTGATATAGTGGTTAATTTCTGTGGCTGCTAACCCAAAAGATCAGCAGTTCAGATCTACCAGGTACTCCTTGGAAACCACAGGGCAGTTCTGCTCTTACTGTATAGTGTCACTATGAGTCAGGATCGACATGACGGCAGCAGGTTTGATTTTTTTTGGTTGCATTGTCAGTGTACCTATACCACCTTAGGTTCCCACCAGCAGTGTGTGAGGGCGCCATGTTCCTTATATATCTTCTGTAGCACTTTAGTGTCTGTGTTTTTAGTTGTAAACCTTGCAGTGGGTATGAAATGATTATCTCACTGTGGCTTTGGTTTGCCTTTCCTCAATGGCACAGTGGTTTGGCACTCAACTGACAGCTGAAGCTCAGCAGTTCAAACCTACCAGCCACTCTGCAGGAGAAAGATGTGGCAGTCTGCTTCTATAAAGATTACAGCCTTGGAAGCCCTAGAGGGGCAGTTGTACCCTGTCCTATAGGCTCATCATGGATTGGAATAGATTGACAGCAGTAAGTTTTAATGTCTAATGAAAGGAGCCCTGATGATGTAGTCCTTAGCTGGGCTAATTACCAAGAAATTGGCAGTTTGAACCTGTCACCCTTTCCCAAAGAAGAGACCTGGCAGTTTGCTCCTGTAAAGATTATATAGCCTGGGAAACCCTATGGGACAGTTGTATTCTGCCCAGTAGGGTCAGTAGAAGTTGGAATCAACTTAACAGTACACAACAGCAGAGACTAGTGAGGTTGAGCCTTTTTTTTTTTTTTGAGAAATGGCTAATTAGGTCTTTTGTCCACATTTTAATGGAAGTTATTTGTTTTTATTACTAAGTTATAAGTGTTCTTCGTATATTCAGAACTAGGCCCTTTTCTCTCAATCTGTGGGTGGTTTTTTTTCACTTTTTTAATGTCCTTTGAAGCACAAAAGTTTTTAATTTTGATGAAGTCTAGTTTATCTTTTAAGACTTGTGCTTAATTAAGAAATAACCTAGGGTCATGGAAGATTTACTCCGTGTTTACTTTTGGCTCTTACATTTAGGTCTGTGGTCCAGTCTGAGTTAATTTTTGTGTATGGTATGAGATAATGTTTGGGAAAAAACACCCTTTTCCTCATTGGTATGCTGTGGCTCCTTGTCCATAACTGTTCAGAGCTTCTGTTTGGACTCTCAGTTCTGTCCCATTGATCTCCATGTCTGTCTTTATCCCAGTATCCAGAATTGAAGCTCCTTGAATTCTTCCTTGATTGCATATCCTATGCTGCTCATTATCGTTGCTACCTATCATGAATTTGATTTTGATGATTCTCTTGAGTTTTGTATTTTGTGTATCTCTCAACAGTATATAATACTGTTACTTGTGTTTTAAAAATTGGTTTAAATGGTATCTTAAAGTTTTGTTATTGGAGATTGCCTTTTTAGTGTACTTTATTAGAATCTTATTTTGCCCTGTGTAGCTCTAATTTGTTCTTATGTTGTGCAGATATACCACAATTTAACCATTCTTCCATGGGTGGGCATGGCATTTTAGGTAATTTAGTTTTCATGCTCATCATAAACAAGTCTGTAGTGAAACAGTTTTATTTGTTTTGTCTTGTGTTTGTGTGTGATTAGGATTGGTGGGTCATAAAAATTTCACCAATTTTCTTAAATTTTGCCGAACTGTTTTCTGAAGTGATCATACCAGTTTATACTCCCACCGGCAGTATATAAGAATTCTTTGTTGTTCACCATCTACATGAGTAGTTGATAATGTCGGAATTTGTTTTTTGCTAGTTTGGTGGATAGTATGTCTTCATTTGATTTGGATTTTAAAAGTATGAATTAGTGGGTAATTCAAGGTAATGTTTTATGTAGTGCTTATGTTATTTCAGGGCACTTGACTGTCATGCATTCTCTTAAAGTCTCTCCTGTCAGCATGATAATACAGTAAATATTCAGAATTATATTTTTGGATAGAAATAACGTTTTTCCCATATATTTGTACTACAAATAGGAATTTTCCTCCTACAACTCAATCATGAAAAGACAACCCAATTTAAAAAATGGGCAAAGGACTTGAATAGACATTTCCCTCAAGAAAATATACACATGGCTGATAAGCACATGAAAAGATGCTCTACTTCCTTAGTCTTTGAGAAATACAAATCAAAACCACAGTGAGCTGCTACTTCCCATATGGCTGTTAGCAGAAAACAAATGTTGACAAGCAAGGATGTAGAGAAATTTGAACTTGGATCTGTTGCTGATATGATTATAAAATGGTGCAGACGCTATGAACAACAGTATTGTGGTTCCTCCTATGTGTTGTGAATGCTGCCCTTAGGATGGTAGTAAGGGAGAATGGGCAGCACCTGTGTTGGTGAGGCAGGACTCAGTTAACAGGCGTGGATTCTGTTGAGATCATCTCTTGGGAGATAAAAGGAAAGAGATGTGAGCAGAGTGTTGAGTACCTGATACTACCAAGAGAGCAGCACTGAGAGCAGAGCACGTCCTGTGAATCTGCAATAATTTCTCATATTGCATTTGGATTTGTGGCTTACTGGACAGTGACAATAAAATTTCTCTTTCTACAGCCATCCATTCATGGTATTTTCTGTTAGAGCAATACCAGCTGACTGAGACAGTTTCTTTTTTGTGTGTGTGATGGTTAAAAAGTCGTGTGTTGACTTAGCTGGGCCGTGATTATTGATGGCTTGGCAGTTTGGGGCACTTAACAGTTATTGTCTGTATTTTTGTGATTAGATGGGGTCATTCTCAATTTTTGCATAATGTGGATTTTTGTGTAACAGCCTAGTCTTTGAAACCTAGTTGTATGTGAGGAGTGGGTATACATGCATATAGTGGAATATTATTCAGCCATGAAGAGAAGTTTCCATGTATGCTACAACACAGGTGAGCCTCGACAACGTTATGCTGAGTGAAATAAGGCAGACACGAAAGGACAGATATTGTATGATCTACTTATATGAAATATCCAGAACAGGCACATGATAAGAGACCAGAGTTTATTAGTGATCACTAGGGTCTGATGGGAAGGGGGGAAGTGGTGAGGTATTGCTTGGTGTGGTATTGCTTAGTTTCTGTTAAGGTGATGAAAAAGAATTGAAACAGTAGTGATGGCTGCACAACATTGTAAATGTAGTTAATGTCACTGAATTACACGTATAAAAATTGTTGAAGTGGCTCTTGTTAGATATATCTTGTCACAGTAAAATAAATAAGTGAATTTAAGAAGTAGAATTTTTTGTCCTTATTGGAACCTAGTCAAATAATAGCAAACTTCACCTGTCAATATTAATAGCCATGGTCTTAAGTGTTTTCTTAACTGACAGAAATGGCGTAGTGGAAAAAATCTTAGGATATTTTATGTCCCCTTTTGGTTCGTTGAAAGAGATGCTCAAATTTCATGTTCTTCAGACTTTGTTAGATTAGAATTTATGACCTCCAAAGTTAAAAGTAAGTAAAATCAGTCCTTTGGAGGAAATGAAAGTGGCAGACATTTGAATCTAAGTCTATATTTCCTTCACATCGTGAAATCTGGAAAGGAGATGTTATGGTTAGTGATTATCTGAAGATATGAAGAATTACAGTCTTAAATTCTGCAGTTTGAGGAATGAGAAATGCTGGGAGGAGAGCTCTTTAGAACAGTAAGCTGAGGGGGATACCAGTTGAGTTGTCAGCATCACTTACTAGTCTAAACAGTTGTTTCTGGGAGTCTGGATCAGATGCTGTACTATGAGATTATCCTGTTTGCTATTACTTCCTACCCAAGTGTGTGTCTGTTTGTAATTATAAGAATGGCATAGGGATGTTAAAACTTTTTAACTTCACAAGGGAGAAGGAGTATCACCATCAGCCCAGAGCTGATTCCTGTGAAGATCATGCATACCATCTCTCTCTGTCTACTTGTCTGCTAGGTTTGTGAAATTCATTGCAGTGGTCACAGAGAACTCACAGACCATACTAAAAATTATGGCGTTTGTTAGAGAAGTAACAGTGTACATCTCTGAATCAGGAACAACTCAGGATACAGTTCTTGATCAGGACAACTTTTATTTACCCTCTGCTGCTGGACCCTGCTTGCAGCTTTGTTAAGGAAGTGTTACAGCTCTTAGTTCTTTAGGTCAGCAAGCCCCACAGCAGCCACCTTGTGCCAGTCTCCTGGTTCCTGCCATCTCATGCAGCTGTTGCTGTTACTACTGCTGTGCCACTATCTCTGACTCTCTCGCCTGTTGCAGCTGTCTGCCTCTTAGGTTTAGAAAGTTCTCAATGCAGGATCTCTGCATCTAAAGGATGTACTCTTCTGTCGGTCCTTTCTTGGTGGCAGTGAGGCTCTCCCTTCTGTACTGAGATTGGCTCTTTTTTAAGCCCAGCAGGATGACAAAACTGACCAATTTGCTTGTTAGGGTTCCACTCATCTTATTTGTAATATTAGCACACTGTCTGGTCTCATTGGTGGGCCATAAGCACCTTATTTGCATAGTCCCACCCACTTAATGCTGTGGGAGTTACAAAGACTATGGTCAGAAGGGCCCTATTAAGTAGTTCACTGTACTATTGCAAATATATATATAAACTGGTAAATGTAATGCATTGTGAGTAGTAGTTGAGTATACGTATATGCATGATATAATGGAGCAGGAAGCAGGAATTTGTCACCTACTCAGAGGTGGGACCCGATATCTTTTAATTTTCTAATTGTGCTTTTAAGTGAAAGGTTATAATGCAAGTCAATTTCTCATACAAAAACTTAGCACTTGTTGTTATGTTACCTAGCTGCCCTCCCTGTAACGTGGCAGCACCCTCCTCCTCTCCACTCCGTGTTTCCCGTGTCCATTCAGCAAGCTCCTGTCCTGTTTCACCCTCTGATCTCTTCTCCAAACAAGAGTTGCCCATTTAGTCTCATGTATCTGCTTGAGCCAGGAAGCACACTTCTCACCGGTATCATTCTGTCTTGTAGTCCAGTCTGATCCTTGTCTGAAGAAATTGGCTTTGGGAATGCCTTCACTTCCGAGCTAACAGCAAGTCCGGGGACAGTATTGTCCAGGCACCTTCTGCTCTCAGACCTCAAGTCTGGTCTTTTTACATTAATTTTTAGTTCTATACCTCACTTTTCTCCACTCAGTCAGGGACTGTCTGTTATGTTCTGTCAGGATGGTCATTGGTGGTGGCCAGGCACCATCTGGTTCTTCCAGTCTCAGGCTGATGGAGTCTCTCTCTGGTTTTTGTGTCCCTTTCTGTTTCTTGAGCTCGTTTTTTCTTTAAGTCTTTGGGGTTTTTCATTCTCTCCTTTGCTCTAGATGGATTAGGACCAATTGATGCATCTTAGATGGTTGCTTGCTAGCTTTTAAGACCCCAGGTGCCACTCACTAAAATGAGGTGCAGAATAGTTCTTTAATAAACTTGTTATGCCAGTCTACATAGATGTCCCCTGAAACCATGGTTCCCAGACCTCTGTTATTCAGTCCCTTGAAGTGTTTAATTACATTCAGGAAACTTAGAAACGTACTAATGTTGTTGTCCTTCCTTTCATCTAAAATAATTCTTGTCTACTACCTAGTGATGAACCATCTGACTCCCTGTCCACCATCATAAACATCAAACAATGTTTTCTTCTGTGATTAAACCTTTTCCTTGGGTTCTTATAATAGTAAGAGTAGGATGTCTTAATTCAGTTGTTGCCACTCACTTTCATCTCTAAAAATAATTTCACCAGTCTTTCATTAATGTTATCATTGTAAGAATACAAACTTGTCCCTGAAATTTGCCTGTCTGTCTTTTATGGTGTTATTTCCTTTTGGAAAATGATAGTATTAGGATTTTTTGTTTAATGTCTTATTTATCCAAAACTGGCAATTGTGTCAGTCCCTGAAATATTTTTTGATTTTTGAAATGATTTGTTTCCTGTCCATTAACTTAATTTTGGAGGGGTGTACCCCAAAGTTTTTAACTGAGGAAGATTCATTAGTGTCGGTTGCTGTTGCACGTAAGAACACTGTTTATGAAGCCAAAATTAAACAAGACTGGTTAAAAATGGAAACTGCATATTTTTGGATTTTTCCCATGGTTATGTAAAAAAAAAAGTGTGCTGTGGAAGAGGTACAGCCAGAATGCTCCTTAGAAGCAAAAATGGCAACACTTAAACTCTCATACTTTGGCTGTCTTATCAGGAGGGACCATTCTTTGGGGAAGAACATCAAGATTGGTAAATGGCTGAGTTACCAGGTTTCCACCCCTCGTGCAGTGTCAACGTAATTACAATGTTTAAAATTAGATCATATTGGAAAGTAGCTAATAGAGTATGTGGCGTAGATAAGATGCCCAATAAATGAAAGGTTTCAAAAAGATAAAGTATTTGACAGATGTTATGAATGAATGATTGTATCAAGTATTCAAGTACAGGTGATTCTGGTAATGCTTATTTCAGGGAGAGAGAAACAGCACTTGGATAAAACTTGAAAAAGAATGGGTGATGTAGAGTGTTTATGTTTAATAGTGACTGTTTCTGTTGGTTGGCTTGAAGGCAGCCGGGTTTGGTCTTTTTTATTTCTATTGATGCGATAATTTGTTACAGTTTTTTAAATTGTAGTAAAATACATGTCATCATTGTAATCATTTTTAAATCCAACTCTGTAACATTAAGTACTACATACACTTTGTTGTGCAACCATCAGCACTCTCTAGGTCCAGAATTTTTTCGTCATTCAAACTGGAAACTCATATTCAATATTCATTAAGGAAATCACTCTACATTCCTTACTACCCACCAGTCCCTGGCAGCCACTAACCTGCTTTCTGCTTTGTTTGTTATCAGTGTTTTGTGTAAAAGCTATCACAGTATGTCCTATTATGTCTTGGCTTTTTTTGCATATGTTTTTAAGATTCATCCATATTGTAGCGTGTATTAGTACTTCATTCCTTTTTGTAGCTGAATAATAGTGTATTGTGTGGATATATCACATTTTGTTTATCGGTAGTGAATATTTGGGTTGTTTCCAACTTTTTTGTTGTTTAATTTGGTGTATATACTTTGGAGTAGAATTGCTGGGTCATAATGGTAATTCTTTGTTTAACTTATTGAAGAATTGCCAGACTCTTTTCCACATCATCTGCACCATTTTACATCCCTGCCAATAGTGTATGAGGCTTCCATTTTCTCCACCTCCTTGCTTTATTCTAATTAAAAAAAATTTAATTCATCAAACATTTGAAATCTTTACCGTTTGCAAGGTAGGATGCTAGATGCCATATGTGTGTTTTGAAAAATCTAGAAGCAGTGTGTTTGGGGCCTAGTGGGAGGTAATGTTTTAAACTATCCTGGATGGAGCGAGTGTTAAATGCCCAAGAAAGTATAATTTAAAGAAATAAAAGAGAACTGCTGGCATCAGTTGTTACCAAGTTAATTGTGACTCATGGTGACCGTCTGTATCACAGTGAAACTGCATTCTCTTCATTTTCCAGTGGCTGCTTTTTCGGAAGCAGGTTGTTAGACCTTTATTCCTAGGCACCACTGGGTGTGTTAGAGTAGACCTTTGAAGGCTGGTTCTTGAGGGGTAGGGAGAAGATTGATTTTTTACTATCAGACTGAGGAATTTAAATTGTGTTCTGTAGACGATAGGAAGCCAGAAAACTGCTAAGCAGGGATAATGATATAGTTTCATCTTAGATTTAGGAAGAAAGATCTGGAGGCCAGTAGTAAAGGCTGAGGTGGAAGATAGAAGAAAGTACAAGTGAAACCAGTTTAGAGATTTTTATTCGAGATTATTGGGGCCCTGAAGAGTGACAAATAACTATGGAAAAGTAGAAATGCAGTAGACAGGACTTGGAAACACTTCTGTCTGTATATGGTGCCTGGATTTCATCTTCCCTCCGAGTTGAATTAAACATCATCAACCTAATACTGATAATCCCCAAAATTATATCTCAAAAACCTACCTCTTCTTGAGCTCCAGACTGTGTACTTGATATCTTGATTTCACCTCTGACCTAGTCTTCCTTTTAGAAGTTCTCTAAGAGAATTTTAAATGATTTTTTTGGAGTAAGCAAAAACCCTCCAAATCATACTATAAAAATAGCCACAGCATTAAAAGACATCACTAAGAAAGTTAATTTATAAAAATTTATAGAACAGAATAATGTCATTATAAAACCATTTTGAATAATAGAGAAGATAAAATGTTCGTATTCTAACACCATAATAAAACTATTACCCTTATTTTCACATGTTTTCTTTTATTCCCAGAATTGGAATTTATCTTATCAAGCCTCTTTCATCTTCTTTTGTTTGTTCCTTGTACTAAACAGCCCCATCTGTCATCCGTCCTCTTCCTACCTAGCCCTCTGCACATGCACGCACACAGCATTCTGCTGCATAAGTATGCCCAGGAATATATTTGAAGATAGAGGGTAATGAATAAGTAGTTGATACAGGTATTAACAGCTTCAGAACTTTCATTACCAGTCACTACTTCATTTGGGATCCTGCCACAGAAAAACTTGTAATTAGGTATATGAAAGACTTAAAAAAAGTGTAGTATATGTACAAGGTCTGACAATTGGTGGGTGAACTTACGTATCTCACTGCTGAATATCACTGCAGTCACCTTCGGAATACTCCGCTTAGGAAGCTATGCACCGACACCAGTAGCCTAGTCCACCCTTCAGAGCAGTTTTGGAACGCTCTTTCTGGAATGGCCATTGGGCACAGTAGCAAGGTGACAAGTTCATGAACTTAACTGTATAGTTGCCTTTGAGGGCATTTTTAGCCAGTAAACTGTTGGAACACCCTCACTAGTCATGTAATCTGGCGAGTAACTGTTTTCTTTACCTAAAGATACAGGAAATATTGAAGACGCTTTGATGACATTCAGGACATCAAGTGTAGTATGACAGCAGCTCTGATAGTCATTCCAGAAAGAGAGTTCCAAAGTTGCTTAGAAGGGTGGACTCGGTGCTGGTGTTGGTGCGTAGCTTCTCAAGGGGTATACTTTGAAGGTGACCATAGTGATATTTAGCAACAAGATATGTAGCACTTTTGCTTGGATAAGTTCACGAACTTCATTGGCAATCCTCATTAAGTGTAAACTGGGAAACTGGAGTTTGCCCAGTGGTGTATGAAAAGGGAACTTCTTAAGATTGCGGGGTTTTCCTTCTTGTCCAGTTGTTGCATAACCCAGTGGGTGATTCATCTCCCTTCCTTGAACCTCAGGTTCTTAAGACAAAGACTAAAGCACACACTGCTGTCAAGTAACTTCTGACTCTTAGTGACCCTAAGAGTAACAGTTAATTATGTCTTTTCTATAAAGAAACTTAATTTTATCAGTACGTTTTCTAGAACTTATTACAGGAACAGTGTCATCATGCATTTATTACTGCAAGTTGCAGCTACTGACTTTAACAATTCTAAGTGAAACAGTATCTGATTAGCATTTATTCTCTATGTCAGCAGATGATCTGATCATCTAGGTAGTTGCCAGGACTAGAAATCAGAGTATGAATCTATTTCTCCTTTACCTTCCACATCCCGTGGGTCATCAAGACCTGCCTATCGTACGTCATCTTACTCAACAGCAGTGAGTTAAATATTTTTTAAATTGACTTCTTTTCATTTGGAAACCTTGGTGACATAGTGGTTAAGTGCTATGACTGCTAACCAAAAGGTCAGCAGTTAAAATCCACCAGTTGCTCCTTGGAAACTATGGGGCAGTTCAGTTCTGTCTGTAGGGTCACTGTGAGTCAGAATCAGCTGGACAGCAGTGGGTTTTTTGTGTATGTGTGCCTTTTCTCTTACATTAAAATCTGGTATTCCCCAAAATGTGGTTTTCAGTCACCCTTGATAAAAAATCTCTAGCCTAGCATGGCCCCTGCCCTTACCCATAAATTATAACGAAGGTCCACTCTTTGGACAGGAATGGATTGGACTTGGCAATGCAGAGTGACCATATATTGGACACACTTTATGGTTCTGTACATCTGTAGGATATCATCCTGCTGACCTCTGGCTGGAGGAAGGAGAGTGGGTGGAGAGGAGGGGAAAGGAGGCTGTTGGGAGGATGAGACATGTATGGAGCAGAGAGGAATAGTGTGCTGTCACCAGACAGGGAGAGCAGTGGAAGCTGCATATAGGTGGGCATGTAAATTTATACGGGAATGTACATTTTCACTCAGTAATGTTAAATAAAAAAAAAAGAGCCAGAAAAAAATTCTAGCCTGGAACTGTGGAGCTAATACAAAGGGATTATCACTGAGCTGGAAATCCTGGTGTTACAGTGGTTAAGTGCTACCAATGCTGACGAAAAGGTCAGCTGTTTACATTTACATGGCACTCCTTGGAAATTCTGTGGAGACAGTTCTACTTTGTCCTGTGAGCCACTGTGATTCAGAATCAGCTCAGTGGCAATCGGTTTGGTTTGGTTGGTTTATCTCTGAACTAGCTGTTCTTTCTGCAGTCTGGGCAGAAGCTCTAACCAGCTATGTCCCAGTTTCCTAGAGAAACACTCATTTGCTATACAGGTGAAAATACAGTTTCTTGCCTTCACCTGAGAACTTCTGTGGGAAGCTCTTTGTGATCACACTTAAATGTCCACAATGTATATATAAAATATATAGAGTTGTTCAAGTCTTCTATTCATTTGTGCAAATATTGCCCTTTCGTAGAAATTACCTAGTTTAAAATTTTTCAATTGTGTTAGATGTAATTGCCCATACTATTTGTTTTGCTTGTAATATTTAATTTATTGTATTTATTTTTTTCTTTTCATGCTGTTTTCTTTACTTGTATCTCTTTTTCTCCACCAGTTTTATCAGTTTATCTGTTAATAATCTTTTTTTAAATTTTTTTATTTTTTTAATTTTTTTAATTTTTATTTAACATAACTGAGTGAAAATGTACATTCACATATAAATTTACATGCCCCCCTATATGCAGCTTCCGCTGCTCTCCCTGTCCGGTGACTGCACACTATTCCTCTCTGCTCCATACATGTCTCATCCTCCCAACAGTTTCCTTTCCCCTCCTCTCCTTCCACTCCCCTTCCTCCAGCCAGAGGTCAGCAAGATGATATCCTATAGATGTATAGAACCATAAAGTGCTTCCAATATATGGTTACTCTGCATTGCCGTGTCCATTCCATTCCTGTCCAAAGAGTGGACCTTTGTTATAATTTATGGGAACGGGCAGCATCAGGGCCGGGGGCCATGCTCTCAGAGGAACCCCAGAACCGCTGGACCATCAATTGAGGTCTTTTAGTGGAGATCTCATGATGCACCTCTTTTTATTCTTGTGTTGCCGGTGAGGCTCCTCTCTGTGAGCTCCGTCATGGCTATCACTGGTCGTGGCCGGGCACCATCCGATTCTTCCGGTCCCAGGTCGATGTAGGTACCCACTCTTGTGGGTCTCTCTGTCTTCTCGGTTGTCTTTACCGCATGCCATTTTGGCCCTCGGTGAGCATCCGTTCCTGCTGAGTTGGGACCATTTGCTGTCTCCTCGGATGGCAGCTTGGCAGCTTTTAAGACCCCAGACGCCACTCACCAATGTGGGGTGCAGAGAGCTCTCTTAGCAAAACGCTAGTTGTGCCAATTGGCCTGGAATTCGCCTAAGAGCATGGTCCCCCGCCCCCCGCCCCAGCTACTCTATCCTTGCAGTATTGAGTCAAGATGGAAGGAGTACTCAAGTTATGCTGAAGTCCACTTAATGTTGTTCTTGTTCCTAATGTGTGCTGTCACTGCTTTCTCCCAACTAGATTTCTAGTAACTACCTAAACTAAACCCTCCCCCCCTGGCCCTCCCTCCCTCCCTCCCCTCTCTTGCAGCTGTCAAAGAGTCTTCTTCTATACACGAGTCTGTTTTTGAGATCTTATCGTAGAGGTCTCATACAGTATTTCTCCTTTTGTCGCTGACTACTCTCACTCAACATAATGTCTTCCAGTTGAAACCAGGTTAGGAGATGTTTCCTGGAATCATCGTTATTCTTTATCATTGCGTAGTGCTCCATTGAGTATATGTACCACAGTTTACCTATCCATTCTTCTATTGTTGGGCATCTGGGTTGATTCCACCTTTTTGCTATTGTGGACTGTGCCGCAATAAACATTCTGGTGCATGTGTCCGTCAGTGTGAAAGGCCTTGAATCTGTAGGATATATTCCAAGTAGTGGTATTACTGAGTCAAATGGCATATCGATATCCATTTTTTTAAGGAAGCGCCAGATTGCCTTCCAAAGAGGCTGGACCATTTTGCAACCCCACCAACAGTGTAGGAGGGTTCCACTTTCTCCACAGCCTCTCCAGCATTTGTTGTTTTGTGTTTTCTGGATCCTGGCCAATCTTGTTGGGGTGAGATGGTATCTCATTGTTGTCTTGATTTGAATTTCTTTAATAGTTAAAGATCGTGAACATGTCCGCATGTGTTTTTTGGCTGCATGGATCTCCTCTTTAGTGAAATATCTGTCCATCTCCTTTGCTCATCGCTTAATTGGATGGTTTATCTTCTTGTTATTGATATTTTGTAGTATCTTATAGATTATGGAGATCAGGCGTCGATCTGACATAGAGTTGCCAAATATTTTTCCCACTCTGTGGGTGTTCTTTTAATTCTATTAATAAAGTCTTTGGATGAGCAAAAGTGTTTGATTCTTAATAGTTCCCATTTATCTACTTTCTCTTGTGTTGATTGAGGTTTCTTTGACAGATTTTGGAGTCTGTCCTCATTGTGTATTAAAACTTCCATTGTTGTTCCTACCTTTTCTTGGATGAGCTTTATCGTTTCAGGTTTGATATTTAGGTCTTTTATTCAGTTGGAGTTGGTTTTTGTATAAGGTGTAAGATATGGATCTTGATTGAATTTATTGCAGATGGATAACCAATTTTGCCAGCACCATTTGTTGAAGAATAATCTTTTTTTAAAAGATTGTCTTTATTTTTTAATCTTTTCTTTTTCTGACCTTTTTTTTTCTTTTCTCTCTGTTTCACCAGGTTTGCTCTATTTCTCTTTTTCCATCTCATTGATTAAAATACTTAGGTCCATTTGTCTTTAGTCTTGTTTTAAGAAAAATGTTTTTAAGGCTTACTTTCTCTTAAACAGTGTTTTGGCTATATATTGCAAATGTGTTCTGCTTGAAACTCTTTTTTATTGCCTCTTTTTTCCTTCACTGAGAAATCTGGATCCCGTTACGGCTTAATGTTTTTACCTTTTTTGTCATCACTAGTATGTAATCAACTTCTTCCCAAGTATTACCTTTTCCCTTCAAGACATTCCCTGCTCATAACATCCACGTTCCAATACCTGTCTATGTAAAACACTTGCTGTGTGCAAGCCTTTAACCTACTTGACTCTGTCCTTTTTCCAGGATGCCCTCCTCACTTCACTCAGGCACCAGTACTGTGCATTGAGCTGCCCTCGTACTAGGCCACTCCTTTTTACGTTGTGTGGTCTTTGGCATCCTGCACTGGGCTCTTGCCATGAACACGCTTTTTCCTATCACGCACCCTGTGTGGGCATCGTTGACTTCTGGTTTGGTGCCATCATTGTGTTTCGTCTGTCTCTGCATCATCACTTGCTGTTCCCCATAGATTCCTCCTTTGTTTGACCCCATCTAATAGCTTTTGGACAGAATTTGTTCAGGAAAGGAGAAAGTCACGTAGGAGCTGCAAAGTGAAAGTTGTCTGATTTCAGTGTATAGTCAGAGAACTAGGATTTTTACTCCTTGGGACTCATTGAAACTTCTTTTAACTAGTGTATGGTCAATATTTGTGACTTCCATGTGTGCTCAAGGAATATAGTCTAGATAATACATTTTAGCTTATAAATTGCATTGCATGAGTTTTTTACTTTTTTCTTTTACTTATTCTGTGATTTTAAATATTAAACAGATGCATAATACACTGCCACACTAGTCAAAACAGCCTAGCACTGGTACAAAAACAGATACATAGACCAGTGCACAGAATTGAGAATCTAGATATAACATTTATCTCCTTATGAGCAGCTGATGTTTGACAGAGGCCCCAAATCTGTAAACTGGGGAAGAGACAGTCTCTTTCACAAATTGTGTTGGCATTGCTTGATATCCACCTGTAAAAAAAAATGAAACAAGACATATGTTTCACACCATGCACAAAAACTAACTGAAAGTGGATCAAAGACGTAAATATAAAACAACATAGATCATGGAAGAAAGAAAGGGACAATGCTGGGAGCCCTAATACATGGCATAAATGAGCTACAGAACATTGTTAAGAATGCACAAACACCAAAAGAGAAAATAGATAACTGGGAACTCCTAAAAAGAAACACTTAAACTCATCTAAAGACTTCACCAAATGAGTAAAAAGACAACCTACAGACTGGGAGAGAATTTTTGGCTACCAGGAGTTTGACTGGCACCTTATCTCCATAATCTGTAAGAAACTGCGAAACCTCAACAAGAAAAAGACAACCAGATTTAAAAATCAGCAAAGAACATGGACAGACATTTCACCAAAGACATCTAGGATGCTAACAGATACAGGAGGAAATGCTTGTGATCATTAACCATTAGAGAAATCCAGATCAAAACTACAGTGAGATACCATCTCACAGCAGCAAGACTGTCATTAATCCAAAAAACCCAAAATAATTGAAATAACATGGAGAGACAGGAATACTACACTGCTGATGGGAGTGTAAAATGGTAGAACCAGTTTGGAAATTAATTAACAGTTTCTTAGAAAGCTAGAAATACCATACAATCTATCAGTTTCACTTCTTGGAATATATCCTAGAGAAATAAGGGCTGTCACATAGTTACATGTACACTAATGTTTATTACAGCAGTGTTCATGGTAGCAAAAAGATGGAACCAACCTGGGTGCCCATCAGAGGATGAATGGTTAAACAAACTATGGCACATTTACACAGTGGATCTTGGGAAACATTACATGGAGTAATCAAAAAGATGTTATGCTGGGTGAAATTAGTTGCAAAAGGACAAATATGGCATGAGAACACTATTGTGAGGACTCAAGAAAAGGTTTAAACTCAAAAGAAAACAGTCTTTGATGACTACAAGAGCAGAAGGAGGGAGAAGGGTATTCATTGATTAGGTAGGAGAATTGGGTTAGTTGAAGGGAGGTCAGCATGGGTGAACTAAACCAAGAGATAAGAGATTTCTTAAATATAACCCAGCACTTCAGAGGATTGAGTGGCAGAGTTGTGGGGACCATGGTTTCTGGAGACATTAAAATAACAAAGTTTTGTTTTAAGAAGAGGTTCTGCATCCCACTTTGGTGAGTGACATCTGGTGTCTTAAAAACTAGCAAGCAGCCATCTAAGTAGCATCAATTTGGTCCCAATCCACCTGGAGCAGAGGAGAATGAAAGACATTGAAGACATAAGGAAAATATGAGCTTAACAGACAGGGCCATGTGACTAAGACAGAATTTGATGTCGGGAGAGGAGTATTGCTGTAAAAGATAGCTAAAATGTGGAAGATGTTTTTGAAACTGATTGGAAGAAGGTACCCAAGAGAACTGCTGGCACCTGAGAGTGCAGCAGGTGGTGAGAAAAGCAGCAGCAGCAGACTGGCAGCAACAGAACCAGGAGCTAACCTACCAAGTGAGAATGCTGAATCTCTGTGTGCAGGAGGCTTCCTTGTGGAGTGTGGTGCCTTCATGCACTTGAATAGGTGAGCTAGTCTTGCTGGCCCACAGAACAGGAGAGTTGAGTACCTGTGTGCAGGATGCTACTTGATGGGAGTAGGGTGCCTCCAAGCACCAGAGTTAGTGGAGCTACGGAACTTTGGAACATTTGTTCCTGCGAGGCAGATGTGGACTTGAGGCCCAGGCCATGAGGCCATAGGAAGCAGAAGCTGATGAGGCAAGGTTGATGAGAGGCTGAGCTGCCTCAGTCTCAGAAGGTTTGGCCATGAAAGGGTGGAGCCAGGGCTTTCTGTGTTTGTGGGCACGGAATTGCCATTCTTTTGGGCTTAGGGTGCACCTAAAGCCAAGGGGCAGAGTTGCTGTCCAAGTGGGCCTAGAAGGCGGAGCTGAAGCCCAGGGACTTCCACTCAGAATCTGGAGAGTGTGGCCAAATACCTAGAGTTTGAAAGGAAGGGCTATAAAATGTCTCAGAATTTGGAGTATTGTTTTTGAAGCCATGAAGGCCAGTGTAATGTGTTCTGATAATTTGCTTGGTGTATGCTATGCCTTTCCCTGCAGTTTCTCCATTTGTAATGAAAATGTGTAATTTGTGCCTTCCTTTTATACTATTGTATTTTGAGAGGATAATGTGCTCTGGATTTCACAGTTGAGAAGTTTCTGGATTTTGGACTTGAATGTTGCTGTGCTATGAATGAAGACACTGTTACTGTTGCTATGCTACAAATGATATATTTTGTATATTCTAATGACATGATTTTGAGGGTGCCAAAGGGTGGGAAGTCATGGATTGAATTGTGTCCCCCCAGAAATGCACATGTTGATTTGACTCAGCTAGCAGTCCCAGTATGATGCCATTCCTCCCATGTGCTCTGAATACTGCCTCTGTGATAACTGATGATGGAGAATGGGGAGTAGCTGTGTTGGTGAGGCAGGACTCAAGCTACAGTAAGCTTATGGGATGTAAGGGAGAGAGGTGAGCAGAAGTTGGGAACGTCACACTACCAAGAAAGCAGCACTGAGAGCAGAGCCTATCCTTTGGACTTGAGGTTCCTCCACCAAGATGCTTTTGCTAGATTTGGACTCAGTGTATCAGACTGTGATAATTGTCTTGCTGAATGGACTTACAACTTGTTAGTGGATTTGTGGCTTACCAGACTGTGACAATAAAAGTTTGTCTTTATGAAACCTTTGACTCATGGTATTTTCTGTTGGAGCAGTATCAGGTGACTAAGACACCATATAATCCAGAGACTACATCAGTGTGAACTAGTTGGTGCCTGGCCACAACCATTGACAGCCTTGACAGGAAATACAATATAGAGTTGCTGATACAGTGGGAGAAAAATGGTGTGCAGAACTAGAACTCTATTAAAAGACCAGGCTCGATGGTCTGGCAGACTGGAGGGTCACCAGTAGACTTGACCCTTGGACTGTTATTAGCCCAGAAGTGAAAACCATTCCCAAAGCCAACTCTTAAGACAAAAAATTGGCTTAGACTATAAGACATTAAATGATGCTGTTGAAGAGTGTGCTGCTTGGCTTAGGTAGATACATGAGGCTAACACATCAGCTTCTGTCCAGAGGTGAGACGAGAAGGCAGAGGGGGACAGGAGCTGGTTGAATGGACATGGAAAGTACACAGTGGAAAGGAGGAGTGTGTTGTCACAGGGTGGGGGGAGCAGCTAGAGTTACATAGTAGTGTGTGTGTGTGTGTGTGTGTGTGTGTGTGTGTGTGTGTGTGTGAAGATTTTGTATTACAGAGTGACTTGGATTGTAAACTTTCACTTGAAGCACAGTAAAATATGAAAAAATAAAGTTTCATAAGAAGTGTAGAGAATAAGTGAATAGTCTTGTATTCATCACTCAGCTGAAGAAAAAGTTTCATAAAAAGTGTAGAGAATAAGTGAATAGTCTTGTATTCATCACTCAGCTAAAGAAATAATGCATTACAGATATTCTTGGAGCCATCTGGAATGTCATTTTGATTTGTTTACTTTCATTTTCTCAGAGATACTTACTACCCTGAATTGGATGGTTTTATTTCTGTGAACTTAAAATAGTGTAATAGAGCAAGGCTGCAGGTGCTTTATATGAGACTCATTCTTCATTGAGGATTTATCAGTGTAGACCAGAATTGCCCATGAAGCAAAGATTATATTAGAAAAGCTTTCTAGACACTGGAACAATATTAGGAATTAGCTATGGTGATTTTTGCATCTTTTCTTAGTATATATCTTAAGTCAGATTGTAGGAGCTTATTTGATGACTAAGGATTTAAGAATATAATACAGACTTATGTGAGGAATACTAGGACGGATATCTTGTTTTAAGGAACAAGCTGTGGATAGTACTCAGTAGTTACACTACCAGTAGTTGATGACTGTAGTATGTGGTAGTAAGCCAGCAAACAATATGGCTCTTTGATCACTTAAGACAAGCTGTTGTTCCATTTGTGAGAGAAAATCTAAGAGACTCAGTAATTTGTGTTTCTGAATGAATTACCTTTGATCAGCAAAATGGTTGTGGAAGAAACTCTGTTCAGGGGACTTTACAATTTTTTTTTTTAATTATGACTGAGTGAAAATGTACATTCCTGTATAAACTTACTTGCCTACCTATATGCAGCTTCCACTGCTTTCCCTGCTTGGTGACAGCACACTATTCCTCTCTGCTACATACATGTCTCATGCTCCCAACAGCCTCCGTTCCCCTCCTCTCCACACACTCTCCTTCCTCCAGCCAGAGGTCAGCAGGATGATAGCCTATGATGCATAGAAGCATAAAGTGCATCCAATATATGGTCACTCTGCATCACCAAGTCCAGTCCATTCGTTTACAAAATTCTTAAAAGAACTATGTTTAGTTACATTATTGCTATAGTTGATTTATTAAATTTTTTAATATCTGTAAAATTGCATTGGAGGGTTTTGACTCTCAGAGCTTGATTTGATTGGTCATTTAACTGTGTTTCATTTTAGTAATATATGTAACAGTGAATTTTGTTCCTTGTGGTGTTATGGTGTTTTTTTTCCACTTGCAGAGTGAAGATTCCTGTGACCTTGTAAATAATTGAGTGATGATGGAAATGGATCCAAAGTAATAAGTGACTTCTCCACTGAAGCCACAGAAGATTCTTCCTGTCATCTTCCAGTAGCTCAATTCAGTCTTCAGGAAGAGACAGAAAAAGTGAAATATAGAAAACTGAAAAGAAGAAAACCTCAGTGTGGAACTATCTTCCTTCTTGACTATCCCTTACCCCATCTTTCTGCTTGTTTCATTTTGCTCTGAATTTATAAATAGTGAAGACCAAAGAAATAGAAGATATATTTGGGAGCTTTATACCAAGAAATTTGCCTTGAAAGCTGCTATTCTGTGGAGGGAAAAGTATATCAAGTTCCTGATTTTTTTTTTTTAACAGGAGTTCTTATATTTTTAGATTTTTAAGAATAAGACATATAAACACCTAACTGCAAACTATTTTTAGCAACTGCATGATTAAGAATAAGAGTTGTATTTTGAGGGCTTAGTCATGTGGATGTTTTGCCACTGGAGCTGACTGCTCAGAAGATCTTGTATAGCACTTTAAAATTAAAATTTTGGGGGGCTGCCACCTTGATGACTTCACTTGCCCACATATGAGCCCACCTATATAGCTATGACCTTGTTATGAACAGTGTTTGCACTCACTGTACCAAATGTCCATGTATTATCTATTTAAGCAACATTGTAGTGCCATCACTCAAGGAAGTTGAATGAGGTGAACATAGACACAGCTCTTTCCCCTTCCCCCCCTTTTTTAAATGTAACAAATACCTTTTTATGTTTCCCTTCCCCCTCTCCCCTCCCCCTTCCCCCTTTTGGGAAAGTATCAGGAACTAGGTAGTTTAAGATGAACAATTGAGGGGACTGAGAGAGTGATCAACACAGAGCCTGGCTTATTTGTGCTTCATCACAAGGCGTGCTGCTGGCCAGGCTACTTAAGCACCCTTTTACCAAGAGAACCTCGTGGGAGATCCAGCTGGCCAACTCAGGAGTTCAGGAAACAGGACCACAGAGCTTACACTCTGGGGTAAATAGTCCCCTTTTATTTGTCTTTGAAAGAAGACTGTGTATGTGTTATATATCATGGAAAATATCTAGTAATTTCTAAAGTATATAATTTTGGAGAATATCAGGGGAATGACTTGGTGGTGCCAAGGGGTCGATCAGGAAAACTGAAGAAATTAAACTACATAGTTAGAACAGCTCTTGAGATACTGTGTAATCCTATTCTAGGACGATCTGTTGCCTTTGCATGATTACGTGAAGCAGATGAATCTGTCTTCATAAGTATCAGCCATTTAAGCAGTGTGTATTCTTACGTTCTGCTGATGTGACTCAAGAATTCACCAGCTGCCTTCATGTACACTTCCAGACCAGTGTCACATTTTTCTGTTTGTGTTTTTCATGGTTATATATTCATAAACTGGTGTTTTGTACATACGGAATCTAATAAGTAGGCTAGAGAGGCTCAGAGGACAGGTCGTTCTGTCAAGTGGGAATCACAGGCTAATTACAGGCTTCTTTACAGTGGAGCTGATGGCTCAGAAGATCTTTTAAAATTATATTTTTGGGCTGTCACCATGATGACATCGTTTGCCCACACATAAGCGCGTCTGTCCTTTTAGCCATGACTTGGTTGTAGACAGTGTACCAGATTTTTGCCAGCATAAGTGATTTGAGTTTCCTCATTTTCAGATCCTGGCCATGAGGTTGGATGCCTCACCTTGCTGAAAAGAGACACTGGACCTAAATGGCGCAGCATGACTTTGTTCCTGCTTGGCTAAATTTCTCAACACCCCAGTCAGC
Organism: Heterohyrax brucei; assembly: GCA_028571685.1. NCBI lineage: Eukaryota > Metazoa > Chordata > Mammalia > Hyracoidea > Procaviidae > Heterohyrax > Heterohyrax brucei. The sequence goes on along the minus strand of CM053140.1, from coordinate 78,041,491 downwards.
TAAGGTACTGTTCCTATAGTAACTACCCACATACCAGTTCTCCTCATTCCCAGTCTGTGATGTTTGGGGATAGTTAGCCTTATTTAAGGATTTAAAAATTGTTTCCATAGATTTGTAACTTTTCTTTCAATAGGATAATAAAATAAGTAGGCTGTCCATGTCACTGTGTACCTCATGTCTGCCAAGTGTCCCAGTTATATTTCTGGGTCACTTGGCAGAAATGAGAAAGCTTTTCTCATCATGTAGCACACTTAAAACTTACTGTATTAGCTGCAGCACACTTTGGGGATAAAACAAACCCTCTGCTCAGTTTTTAAGCTTCCTGATGGTACAGTGGGTAAACACTCAGCTGCTTCACCAAAAAGCCAGTGGTTCAAACCCACCCACCACTCTGTGAGAGAAAGATGTGGCAATCTGGTTTAGTAAAGATTACAGCATTAGAAACCTAGTAGCACAGTTCTACTCAGTCTTGTAGGGTCACTGTGAGTCAAAATCCACTTGAATTAATAATTGAATGTGTAAACTAGGATTTATCTGAGTTAATTCAGAGGCCTTTTGTCCTCCTGTGGCCCATGGGGATTTCTGCCACCATTATTAGTTGTTTCCTCAAGCCTGGTGCAAGACCTAACAAGATATTGAAAGAGACTTAGTATCTACGTACCTGTTTGCATTTTTACACTTTGTCATCTTAGTCACCTGCAGCAACCTTTGAAAAACACGGAGAACACCTATCCCGAGGGGAAGGTAGATTTGGAGTGAGCCGTCGTCGACATAATTCTTCTGATGGTTTTTTCAACAATGGACACCTTCGAACTACAGGAGGTAAGTCATGCCCCAGTTCCATGACTACATTTAAGCCTCTCAGAACATCCCAAGGCAGGGAGTTTGTTATTAGTTGCTGTTAAGTCAGCTCTGGCTTACAGTGACTGCATGTATAACCCAATGAAACATTGGTCCTGCGCCATCCTGCTGATGTTTGGTGTGCTTGATAAGTCCGTTGTTGGAGCCACTGTGTATTTGAGTGCCTTCTAACTTAAGGGGTTTATATTCTAGGATTATATTGGACAGTATTCCTTTGTAATCTGTAGTTTTCATTATTCGTTGGCTAAGTTTTGAGAAAGTAGACAGCCAGACCTTTCTTTTAATCTGGAAGCACTACTGAAACCTGTCCAATATAAGTGGCTCTGTTAGTATTTTAATATTGTTGGCACAGTGTCTTAGTGACCAGATACTGCTCTAATGGAAAATACCACAAGTGGAAGGTTTCATGAAGAGAAGCTTTGATTGTCACAGTCCGGTAAGCCACAAATCCATTAACAAGTCCATTCAGAATAAGAAATCACCACTGTCTAGTAGGCTGAATCCACATCCAGTGAGAGCATCTTGACACAGGAACCTCGGGTCCAAAGGATGTGCTCTGCTCTTGGTGGTATAAGGTTCCCAACTTCCTCAGTTCACTTCTCTCCCTTAAATTCCACAAGCTTGAGTCCTGCCTCATTAACACAACTGCAAACCATTCTCCATCATCAGTATCAGAGAGGCAGGATTCACAATACATGGGAGGAAGGGCGCCATATTGGAACTCCTAACCAAGTCAAATCAACACCTACATTTTTGGGGGCACACAATTCAGTCCATGACACACAGCTTCCAGCATCATAGCAACACACAAACACCACTGTATGACACCCTGATAGATGGGTGGTAGAGTCTGGAGTGCATGTCCATAGTTACAGAATTTGCTCTTTTGTGAACATAATTCTTAATTAAAATCTCTATTAGTTATTACCCACCTATCTTAACTTTCTAGGTGTAACATTTTATGTACTTATGAATCATTTATTTGGTTGCACTCACAGAGAAATTACCTGAAAAAGAAAAGATGTATTTTGTGCCTCTGTATGAACTTTATTTTTTTATTGAAAAGATCCTATGAAGGACTTTTGAGCAGTACTGTAAACCAGATCAGAAAGATTCTAGATCATTTGTTTCGTCATGTCCAGGAAGCAAACAATGTGTTACTTGTCTTTACTACTCTAGATTCCTGGCACCAGCCCTCCCTCTTCCGCCACGATTCTGTGGACTCTGGTGTCTGTAAGGGAGGAGCATACGCTGGAATCACAGGGAACCTATCTGGTTGGCATGGCTCTTCCAGAGGCCACGATGGCATGAGCCAGCGTAATGGAAGTGGCACAGGGAATCATCGCCACTGGAATGGCAGCTTCCACTCCCGGAAAGGTTCTGCATTTCAAGAAAAACCACCTACAGATATTAGGGAAGAAAAAAAAGAAGACAAGGTGGAAAAGTTGCAATTTGAAGAGGAAGATTTTGTGAGTATCAAGCTTTGGATGTGTAATTAAAGCCCAGAAAATAATGCCTCAAAAAAAAAGCTTTGGTAGTAGTGAGGAAACTATTAACAATTATAGAAGAACAAATTTCTAAGTTTAGATTTTACTGGTTTTAGAATGTAAGAGGTGACTAATATAAAGGTAATATTAGACCAAGATTACTATATATCTTTTAGCACATCTTAGTAAGTTTTTCATCTTTATGTCTTTAGAATGAAAGACTGTTTCCCCTAAATCTCATAAAGTTTAACATTCAAAGGTAATTATACAAAACCAGCATCACATACATTATAAATAGTCTTTCTCCAACTACCACATGTATTTCCCTTCCTTGATTTTGCCTCTAATACACAAAATGACTGTATTAAGATACAAGTGTGTGATGGGTATATTTTAGCTGCTTCTTTTGTTTAATAAAACTTGATGCATATGTGTTAAATTACATTCCTTTTGGCCTCTAACCCAAAAGTTCACATTTTAAGAATACCTCTTAAATTAGGTGCTGTGTTGCTTATTTACATTGTTTGATTAGAAACTCCATTATTAGTCCTATGGCTGTCCCAATGGGAAGTGGATTGAAAATGGGAAGAAAAATGTTAAAATGCTGTCGTCACCTGCTAAGTGATTTAAAAGTAAGTTTGTCATCAAATCCAACCTGAACAAGTCCAGTGAGGGCCATCTTATCTTGCAGTAATGTTTTTTAAGTATACAGAAATGTACTGAGAAAAACTCAAGTATGTATGTCATCTGTCTTTGTGAAATGTTGACATCTTGCCAAGTATGCTTTAGGCTATTCTTCTACAAAAGAGGCAAGTTACTACAGAGGTGGTTAAAGCCTTCCTTAACCGTGTTCTTCTCTACTTGCCTGTAGAGGTTATCACCATCTTAGTGTTTTTGATAACCTTTTGCTTCATATGTGTGTATCCGTAAACATGCAGTACACCACATGTTTTTGAGCTTTATGAGAATAGTATCATACTGTAATTCTTTTTTTATTTCATTAATGTGTTCCACACTTATCTGTGTTGATATGTACAGTTCTAAATCACTGGGCCTCAACTACAGGCAGGTTGTCCCCCTCCACCCCGCTGTTGGACACTTTGCTGTATCTGAAGACATTTTGGTTGTCAAAACTGAGGGTGGTGCATAGTGCTTGCTGTCTAGTACATAGTGGGCAGGGATGTTGCTAAATGTTCTATGATGCATGATTAGCCCTCACAAGAAAGAATTACTTGGTTGAAAATGGTGAATAGTATCATGACTGGAAAAACCCTGCTTCAAATCTTTTTGTTCTCACTATCATGTAATAAACATTCTGTTGTGTGACTATACTAAAATTTATTTTCCTGAAACAGACCTTGTTTTGGAAGCTACATCTCAAGCATTGGCATCCACAGTATTTTAACTGAAGAAGGAAGAGTCAAAAATGAGGTTTCTCCCCAAATGTACTTTATGAATAATAATGTAATTAACCTAAAAAGGGAAAATGGAGTAAGATTGGCAAGGGAAGATAAGTAATTCCTGATATCAAAGAAGTGAGTGAGATTTAGAGATGTATACTTGGAAATAGAGGTAATAGTTGAGGTTTGTGGATGTATAGAATTGCCTGGAGAAATGATATATTAGTAAAAAGGAGGATACCTAGAGCAGAAATTAGGGAATAGCAGTGAGGGGTCTGAGAAGTAATGAATTGAAGGAGGAAAATGGGATATATCAAGGAGTAGTTAGTCAAAAATCACAAAGGTATTTGGCCTGATTATTTACAGTGGGTTTTATTTTTTTCTATACTAAATATTGTGTACTGAGTACCAAATACTGCACCAGGAAAATGTGCTACAGAGGACCTCTCAAAAGTGTTAAAAAGTTAAGAAGATGTTGCTTTGAGGACTAAGATGTGTCTGACCCAAGCCAGGGTAATTTCAGTCACCACACATGCATGAGAAGCTGGGCAGTGAATTAGAAATACTGAGGAATAATTGATGCCTTTAAATTATGATGTTGGCAAATAATATTGAATATACCATGAGCTTCCAGAAGAATAAATAAATCTGTCTTGGAAGAAGTATAGGCTAAATGATCCTTAGAAGTGAGGATGGCAAGAATTTGTGTCGTGTACTTAGGACATGTTATTAGGATGGACCAGTCCTTGGAGAAAGGATAGTCTGTGCTTGATTAGAGGTTCATTGAAAAAGATGAAGAAGTCAGTGAGGTAAACTGACACAGAGGCTCCAACAGTGGGCTGAAATATGGCAGTGACTGTGAGGGTGGCACGGGATCAGGCAGAGATCTGTTGTACATAGGGCGGCTGTGAGTTGGAACCAGGTTTATAATAGCAGTCGTTATGTAATTTGAAACTTGGTTTTGTTTTAAAGGAATGTTAGTTTAATGTAATTAACAGTCCTCTGTTGTTAGCTTGGGCAAATTAACCCTCATTTTCCCTGAGTTGTTAGATAGAGTTAATAACATGTACCTGTCAGCATTGTGGAAACCCAGTGGCGTAGTGGTTAAGAGCTATAGCTGTTAAAAAAGATCATCAGTTCAGACCCACCAGGCACTCCTTGGAAACCTTGTGGGGCAGTTCTCTGTCCTGTAAGGTCACTATGAGTCAGAGTCCACCTGACAGTAATGAATTTTTCTTTCTTTTCTCAGCATTACAGTAAGGATTAAAGATCACATATATTAAGGAATATATGTGAAGTCCTTAGCACACACCTTGATACACATTGGGTTTTTAAATGGTCGTTGTTGTTATTGTTTGCCATTGAATCAGCCCCCAATTTATGGCAACCCCATCCCATATATAGTGAGATGAGACGATTGTGATCGATAGTATTTTCATTGTCTTGATTTTTTGAAAGTAGATTACCAGGGCTTTCTGTGTTAGTCTGGAAGCTCCACTGAAACCTCCTCCATTTCACAATAACATACACATCTCCACTGACAGATAACAGTAACTGTGCTTGAGGTGCATTGGCTGGGAATCAAATCTGGGTTTCTGTTATGTGGAAAATAAGAATCTATTACTGAATCACCCGTGCCCCCTTCAAATGGTAGCTGTTATTAAATGTGGGAGACAGCTTTGAATTTGGTGTTTGGGGTGACCTTTGAAATGTCGCCTTTAGAAGTGACAAAGGCTTGGCTAGAATGGTTAGTGAGTTGGTGATGAGTAGCATCTGAGCCAGGTTTCAGGAGGCAGGATTTTAGCTTTAATATCAGGTGCAATGTTCACTTACGTTTAGCTTTGTACTGGAGATTTATATCAAGTGCAGTATGGCAAGAAACAAGATGTATACAGATTAATAGGAATAACTTAAACTTTGTTTGATGATGATGTGATTATGTAGAGAATCCATTGGACTTGATGTGAAACAGTTACAAGGTTTAAGGATATAAGGTCATATACAAAAGTATCAAGTGCATTTTATGTATTAATAAATAATTAGGAAATGAGGTTTTAAAAATGTCTTTTATAATCTTAATGCTAAGGAATCAGTTTTAACTAAAAATGTGAAAGACCTGTACTGAGATCTGAAAACCAAGAGGTAAGAAATGAGTGGAAAGAAGGGATTCTGAGAGGGTGGCAGTGGTGATCCAATAGTTTTGGAATCTTCCTCAGATTCCCAAATAAAAGCCAGGCTTCCTTTAATATCAGGTGCAATGTTCACTTACATTTAGCATTGTACTGGAGATTTATATCAAGTGCAGTATGGCAAGAAACAAGATGTATACAGATTAATAGGAATAACTTAAACTTTGTTTGATGATGATGTGATTATGTAGAGAATCCATTGGACTTGATGTGAAACAGTTACAAGGTTTAAGGATATAAGGTCATATACAAAAGTATCAAGTGCATTTTATGTATTAATAAATAATTAGGAAATGAGGTTTTAAAAATATCTTTTATAATCTTAATGCTAAGGAATCAGTTTTAACTAAAAATGTGAAAGACCTGTACTGAACCACAAAATACTACTGAAAAAGATTACAGAAGATCTAAAGAAAAGGAGAAGCACCATTTTTTTTTTTAAGTTGGAAGGCTCAGTATTGTTGAGACGTTAATGTTCTTCATTTGGCCAGTAGATTCAGCACGATCTCAGCCAGAGCCTTGGCATAATTGCTAAAGGATTGTAAAATTTATACTTAAATGCAGAAGATGTATAATGTCCAAAGCAATCTTGGAAAACAACAAAGTTGGAGACTTACACTGCCTGACCTAAAGATGTACCATGAAGCTACAGTCATCAAAACAGTGTGGTATTAGTATAATGATAGACAGTGGAGCAGAATAGAGAGTCCAGAAGAAACCTGCACTTAGTGGTCGTTTGATTTTCCACAGAGGTATAAAGCAAAAACCAGAGGGGAGAGGAATGCGTTTTAAAAAGTGATGCTGGTACATCTATAGGATATCATCTTGCTGACCTCTGGCTGGAGGAAGGGGAGTGGACGGACAGGAGGGGAAAGGAGGCTGTTGGGAGGATGAGACATGTATGGAGCAGACAGGAACAGTGTGCTGTCACCGGACAGGGAGAGCAGTGGAAGCTGCATATAGGTGGGCATGTAAATTTATATGTGAATGTACATTTTCACTCAGTTATGTTAAATAAAAATAAAAATTAAAAAAAGTGATGCTGGGAAAACTATTTGTATACACAAACACATACTCAAAAACTCATTACTGTTGAATGAATTCTGACTCCTAGCCACTGTGTAGGACAGAGTAGAATTGCCCTGCAGGGTTTCCAAGTAGTAGCTGATAGGTTCAAACTGCTGACCTTTTGGTTTTCAGTTAAGCTCTTAACCACTGTGCTGCCAGGGCTCCTGTATTAATGGATGTGTTCTTTATCTTTGCAGAGATTGTCAGGTGTATGCTTTTTCAGAACTTGTAGAATGGTGCGGTACACTTAATATTTGTGAGTTTCGCTGTGTATAAATTTTTCTTCAAAAGGGGGGAGCCTAACATCTCCAACAGTGGGATAGATAGCCTCCTGATGCCATGTACTGAGAGAGATGTTAATGTTTTTGTGGTATTCCTACCAAAAACACCTGAATCTAATTGTGAGGAATATCTAAAAAAACAAAAATGGAGGTTTCTACAAAACAGTCTGCAGTAGACCTGCCCTGTACTCCAATGTCTCAAGGTACTGGGGAAAGAAAGATCTGAGATTAAAACTGAAGAGATACAACAGTGTAAGCCTAGAATGCCTACTAGATGAAGGAAAGGTTTTTTAAAAACTTTCTGTTGCTATAAAAGATGTTTCTGTTGCTGTAAAAGATATCAGTAGACAATTGGTGAAATTTGAATGAGAATTTTAGATAACTATATTAATGTTAATTTTCTGGTTTTTGTAATTGTGGTGATGTAGGATAGTATTCCTTTTAAGGAAACACATAATGAAGTATTTAGAAGTAAAACTGGCTTCAAGTCCTTAAACTTCAAATGGTTCAGAAAAGAACAACAATGGAAGTTTTAATACACCACATAGACGGACTTCAAAATCTGTCAAACAAACTACAATCAACGGAAGAAAAAATAGATACATAGGAACTATTAAGAATCAAACACTTCTGCTCATTCAAAGACTTTATCACAAGAGTTAAAAGGCCACCTACCGAATGGGATAAAATACTTGGCAACTCTATGTCAGACTGATGCCTGATCTCCATAGTCTATAAGGTACTACAAAATATCAATAAGAAAAAGATAAATCATCCAATTAAGCGATGGGCAAAGGAGATGGACAGGCATTTCTCTATAAAGAGGTGATCCAGGCAGCCAAAAAACACATGTGGACATGTTCACAACCTTTAATTATTAAAGAAATTCAAATCAAGACTACAGTGAGATACCATCTCACCCCAACAAGGTTGGCCATGATCCAAAAAACACAAAACAACAAATGCTGGAGAGGCTGTGGAGAAAGTGGAACCTTCCTACACTGTTGGTGGGATTGCAAAATGGTCCAGCCTCTTTGGAAAACAATCTGGCGCTTCCTTAAAAAAGTGAATATAGATAAACCATTTGACCCAGTAATTCCACTACTTGGAGTATATCCGACAGAATCAAGGCCTTTCACACCAGTGGACACATGCACAAGAATGATTATTGCAGTGCAGTCCACGATAGCAAAAAGGTGGAATCAACTCAGATGCCCAACAACAGAGGAGTGGATAGATAAACTATGGTATATATACTCAATGGAGCACTATGCAATGATAAAGAATAATGATGATTCCAGGAAACATCTCTTAACCTAGTTTCAACTGGAAGACATTATGTTGAATGAAAGTAGTCAGTGACAAAAGGACAAATATTGTATGAGACCCCTACGATAAGATCTCCAGAACAGACTTATGTATAGAAGAAAAGACTCTTTGACAGCTGCAATGGAGGGGAGGGAGGAAGGATGAGGGGGGAAGGTTTAGATTAGATAGTTGGTAGAAATTTGGTTGGGTGAAATCAGCGACAGCACACGTTAGAAACAAGAACAATATTAAGTAGACTTTAGCATAACTTGAATACTTCTTCTGTCTTAACCCAGTATTGCAAGGACAGAGTAGCTCGGGCAGGGGCAGGAGACCATGCTCTTAGGCGAAATCGAGGCCAATTGGCACAACTAACGTTTTGCTAAGAGGGCTCTCTGCACCCCACATTGGTGAGTGGCATCTGGGGTCTTTAAAGCTGCCAAGAGGCCATCCAAGGGCACAGCAAATGGTCCCAACTCAGCAGGAATGGATGCTCACCGAGGACCAAAATGACATGGGGTAAAGACAACCCAGAAGATAGAGACCCACATCAGTGGGTGCCTACATAGACTTGGGACTGGAAGAACAGGACGGTGCCTGGCCATCACCAGTGATAGCTGCGATGGAGCTTACTAAGTTGAGTCTCACTGGTAACACAAGAATAAAAAGGGATGCACCCTGAGATCTCCACTAAAAGACTGCAATTGATGGTCCAGCAGCTTCGAGGTTCTCCTGGGAGCATGGCCCCCAGTCCTGATGCTGTCCTTGCCCATAAATCATAACGAAGGTCCACTCTTTGGACACGAATGGATTGGACTTGGTGATACAGAGTGACCATATATTGGCTGCACTTTATGGTTCTATGCATCTGTGGGATATCATCCTGCTGACCTCTGGCTGGAGGAAGGAGAGTGGGTGGAGAGGAGGGGAAAGGAGGCTGTTGAGAGGATGAGACATGTATGGAGCAGAGAGGAATAATGTGCTGTCACCAGGCAGGGAGAGCAGTGGAAGCTGCATATAGTTGGGCATGTAAATTTATATGGGAATGTACATTTTCACTCAGTCATAATAATAAAAAAAAATGGTTCAGAAAAGGTGTATAAGAAAAAAGAGCTAGGATTGAAGGACCTAAAGCTCTTGGACAGCATCTTCAACAAAACGAAGTGAGGTATCCCAGCACACCCCCAAAATACAAGCAGGAGAAATTGAAGGGAAGCAGCAGGCCATCGCATAGACCAAAGAATCCCAAAGTAGCCAACAGTTGGTTTTTGAAAGCCTGGAGGGTGCAATGGAGAATGTTGCTGTTAGTAGCTGTTCAGTTGATTCTGACTTGTGGTGAGTCTGTATGTTCAGGCCTTTCAAAGCAGATCGTCAAACCTGTCTTCTGAGATGTTTCTAGGTGAATTTGAACCAGCTTTTGAGGTGGTGTTACTGTTTGCTAGGTCCTGTAAAGTCAATTCCAACACATACAACTCTCATGTGACAGTAGAACTGCCCCATAAGGTTTTCTTTCTTTTTTTTTAATTTTTATTTTTATTTAACATAACTGAGTGAAAATGTACATTCACATGTAAATTTACACATAAGGTTTTCTAAGTTGTAATCTCTACAGGGGAAGGTGGCCAGATCTTTTTCTCACAGAACCACTAGTGGGTTTGAACTGCCAGCCTTTTGATTAGTCAGATCCTTAACTGTGTGCATCACCCAGGGACTCCATGTTTGAAAATAGCATCTAGTGATTATGAGTGGTTTTCATAATCCAATAACTGCTTGGCACAGAGGTTCAGAGAAGGGGAAGTAAGGTGTGAAAGTTCTGACTAAATGAGTCAGAAAAGGGAAATTATACAGTAGTTTGAACAGGAGATGTTAGCATAAATAACTATAACAGGATTAGGGTCACGAGGGATTGACTAGTAAGAAATACAGTGAATACTAAAGACTAGAAGGATAGCAGATGTAAGGAGCAGCTACTGTCCCTGGGATTAAGATAGAGGATCTCACTTCCTTCCTCTTCCCTCCATGATGGCAGGGCTGAGGTCTCAGCCTTGTTGGACAGGACCCAGCTGTGACTCACTGGATGGTAGTGCATTGGCTGAGGTGCATCTCCAGGGAGACATACTGGAAATCCACTGTCTGGAACTTAAAGGAAATTCATCCTTCACAGTGCCTGAAGAAGCTGTTCATGAAAGGAGTCACTCAAAACCAGTAACATGTGGTTCTGGGGAAAGCTGCTGAGCAAGCACCTGGAACAGGAAGGAAGTTTCTCCAGTGCCCTCTACTGACAAAAGTTAACATGCCAGCTATACAGGAGAAAATTTTAAGTATCCAGATAATACGTACATAGAACAGGCAGAATGAATGAATTTGGAACTCATAGGCAAAAATTTGATAACTAGCACCAGGCCCTATCTCTCTTCCTGTTAAACAGCCAGTATTCCTTTCCAAAACAAAGCCCCATGCTGAGAACAAACTGTTGGAAATAGAATCCAAATTGAGCTGCACAGGACAGGGACAGTAGAGACAATAGAAAGAGAATATTCACATGTAAGTTGGGGAGAGAGACAACCAGAGATCTCAGAAAGGAAGCCACCATATTTTTGATACTTACAGAAAGTGTGATGAGAAGAGTTATATTGACCCATATTTACAAAAAAATTACACGTACATGGACAACATGAATCAAGGTCAAACCCGTGTCTGCATTACTGTAAGGGAATAAAAGAAGTAATACACTGGCATTACTGGTAACAGTGCAGAACACATCAGTAAAACATGCCCATAAAACTGTTACCTACAGTTTTAAAGCTTCGCTAAATCACGTTAAGAAAGTGATGTACAACTTGAAGGAAGAACATAGAATGAGAGAAATTCAGAAATAAGGTACTAGAACTTAGGCAGAAATTGAGACTCAATGAAAATAAACACTAATGTGTTAGAAGATGAAAAGACAAATTTAAAGGTGAAACATTTAAAAAGTTAAATTTGAGGGGAAGTGGCACATGGACAGATGATTGGTTTTGGAAAAAGGAGACACAGACAACCTTAAGTATTCTTGGGTACTGTGTTTGGAAATTCTGCCAACTACAGATTGAAAATATTTGAAAGGAAGAAACAAACTCGGTTCCTTGTCATTAGTCCATAAACAATACACTGTAACTGTTTATCATTTACATTATATTAGATATTATTATAAGTAATTTAGAGATGTCTTAAAGTATACAGGAGAAGGATATGCAAAAGTTATATGCAGATGCTGCACCACTTTACATAAGGGACTTGAGCATCCTGGGTTTGGGTATCCACAGTGGGTCCCGGAACCAGCCCCCTACAGATAACCAAGGGACTACTGTATGCATAAAAAAGGCCTCCCTAAAAAGAAGACCAAAGCAAAAGAATCGCTCAAGTACAAAAAACTATGATTCAGAAAAATTTCAGGCATGGTAAGATTTGAAACTATAAATTAAAAAAAGCAGCTAAAATGACCAGCATGGAAACATAGTCTGGCAAAATACTGAAGTTGAAAGAAAAAGAAAAACATCCAGTGGTCATCCAGGCAAAATGACCAAGTAACCTGGAAGGAAAAGCAGATATCTTGATTAAATGCTTGGAGCATGTTGATATAACTCAGTGATTTTTTTTCCATAGCTTTTGCATGCGTCTTCAAGTGGGGGACTCCAGAGACTATGTGCACATAATTTAACTTTTCCATAATCATATCAGTGTAGAGTTAGTATTGTCATTCTCAGACTTGTGTGTAATATGAGGTGGAGTGATCTAATGTGCAAGCATCCTCTGCTTAAGAGTCAAGATTCTTTGTACAGATAAAAGAAAATAATAGATGTGAGAGAGAAGTATTTGATTTGAATTAGCACTGGCAGTAAATCATGAGGTGTTTTGTTCAAAAATAAGGTGTGCATGTATTCATGTTTAGGTTCTTTGTACTGAAAAGACAAAAAAACAATGACAGCCCACTAGCAGTGAGTTTTCCTAGTACTCAAGATTGCAGTGTTGAAATGATGTTTCATATTAAAAGAATTCAGGGCCTGAAACAAATGCCTGGTTCCATTTCCAGACAGGATACTTCCCTGATTAGCTTGGGATATTTTGCCATACTAGAGAACAAAAAGTAGAAACTACTAGGATTATAGCAGAATGATTGAGAAACCAAATAGGTTCCCACTGGCTAAAAAGTGAACAGTTTGTGAATCAGGATAACTGTAAGAGATTGAATCACATCAAATATTAAGTATGAAGTCACAGTGATACCTCACTTTTGAAGTGTGATAGGGAAACGAAAAAAGCCATTGCTGTCAAGTAGATTCTGACTTACAGTGACCCTGTAGAGCAGAGTATAACTGTTCCACAGGATTTCAAGGCTGTAATCTTTAGCAGACTACCACGTTTCCCCTGCAGAATGATTCATGGGTTTGAAACGCCAAGCTTTCCTTTAGCATTTGAGCAGTTAACCACTGTAGTTACTAAAGTTATGATGATAGCAACCATTGTTTTTGAAAACTATCAAAGAAGGTGGAAGAAGCAAGCATGTATCTTTTCTGTATGAATTGTATCACCATATTTACCAAATAATAGATGAGATGCTTTTTCTATATAGTAGCTAATAAATGAAGAAGGAATGGTGACATTAGAAGATCATTGCCATCAGTTAAATAATTGTAGGCCTGGAGCCTCAGTGTTGCCAACTTCACAGAAAGAAGACAATTAGGCCTTTAAAGTGTCTCCTAATGGAAGAAGATGCCACCACCAGGAAGCTCTCCTGCGGGGGGGGGGGGGAGTAGAAAAAAATCTTGTAGTCTCTAGAACCAACTACCAAATTGTAGAAAATACAGAAGTCAGAGAAAAAGGTTACATTTTAACATGGGAGTAGGAACAGCAAAATCCGAATTGTAGGAAACTACAGATAAATTGTAAGGTTTAAAAAAACAGAACTTGTAGATTAAGAGACAAAACTGTAGTGTTAAGAGACACATCCTTGAATGATAAAAGCAAAGATTAGGATAGTGGGTCTTTTAAGAGGGGAAGGTTTTTGTGTGTGTGTTTTTGGTGAAAGCTTACAACTTAAATTCTTATACAAAAATTGAAACACACTGTTGTATTACTCTAGTTGCTGTCCCAATTATGACTCCACATTCTAGGGAAGGGGGTCTTTTGATTAGAGTGAGACTTGTGTTTTGGAGTTGGCCAGAATGTTGTGTTACTTAAAGTGATAGTTACAAGAATATTTTGCTTAAAATTCATTAAGCGATTTGTTTTATACAGTTTTCTGTGTTACATTTTACAATTTCAAAAAGTTTAACTATTGGAAAGAGATTAAGATTGTCCCATAAATAGGAGTATCTCTGAGAACTCTAGATGGAATGTGATCAAGAATGCAGGCCTGTTGAAATAAAACAAGAAACCAACCAAAATGTTTATCCGTGGGGCTCTTGCCTATACTGTTTCACCCAGAGGAGTGCATTCATTCGTTCCTCATAACTATTGCTGGCTTCTACTTTATTTCACTTGAGTCTGCTGGAGCCCCACACCCTGGAAATGCTGATTTAGAGGCTCTGAAGTGTACTCAGGGGAGGGGCAAGTTTGGCTTGGATACCAGCACCATCCTTAACGCCCTGCATACAACACTTCTTTTCCCTATTTGTCTATTTCTGTTGCCTCTGACTCTCCTGGACTAATATCGCAGTGGGCATTTAAATCCCTTAAATCCATTCTTCAGGCTGCTGCCAGAGTGATTGTTTTGAAAGGATGGATTGTTTTAACTCTACATAAAAGATGGATCCCATCTTTGGGGATTTTGCTGAATAAAATTTGGACTGCCTAAAAAATACAGTCTAGCTCTGGCCTACTTTCCCAGCTTCTCTTTCTCCTCAGAGTGGTCCCTTTTATCTCTAGCATTATTAACAAAGGTGAACTGTTGGCAAGTCTCTGAATAGTATGCTCTTTTCTGCTGTCTTGATGCTGGTTAAGATCTCTCTTCCCGCAATCACTCCGCTTCCAGTTTTCGAGTTCACCTTGAAGGACTTTACTCAGTCATTACCCCTGATGAAGTCTTTCCTGATAACTCCTTCTCTTTCAAGTAGAATAGGCTATTCCTCCTTCTCTTAGTTTTTGATAGGACCTGTCACACTTAGCCATAAGTTTATCTTTCTGCTCCAACTGTAAAGGCACTGTTCCTAATTGCCACTGTGTGGCACATGGTCGTTGCTCTAAAACAGTCTTGGAAATGCAGTAAATGCTGCCACTCACAAGATTGCCCTCTTACATCTCAAAAACAGTTTATATTCTTGTTCATTCAGCTTTCTATGCCTCTTTATTTGGTGTTATGTATGCTATAGAAATGTGAAAACTTTCAAATTTGGTCTGTTTATTAAAAAAACGAAGCCCAAGAGATCTTAAGTTTAACAGACCTATTGATTTTGCAGTTCAGGGTCCTCTACCTGTTGATTGCACTTCTGAACACAGTTTTAAATTAGTAAATGCCGTTGATATCCTTGGTGATGGCTACTTTGGCAAAAGAAAAAAATGCCAAATTGCTTGGCTTTCTGTATCAACCATTAATATCCCTTTTTTCCTAGCCTTCTTTGAATCCAGAAGCTGGCAAACAGAATCAGCCATACAGACCTATTGGGACCCCTTCTGGAGTGTGGGGTAGGTGGATTTTGCCATTTTAAAGGCACAAATTTAAATTTTTTCCTATGAGGGAAAAGAGCAAAAATTTTTCTTCCTTTTTTTTTTCTTTCTTTATCTCTTGTTTCTTTTCGTCTCATTATTCTTCACGGTAGCTAACACTTGTTAGTTCTTCACTAATGTATGTGACCGTAAGTATGGCGGGTAACCTAAAAATATCACAGAAATGTAATCAGTGTAGTAGAGTCAAAACACAGGCAGTTGAGATCTTGTAGATCCCAGACTTGGAAAGCAGATTTTAAGTAAAGGGAGGACAAAAAGTTGTTCTTGATTAACATTGGTAATTCACTTGCAACAAATTGTGTTTTATGTGTTATAATTGTCTCCTAAATATGTGGTGAGAATGCATAGGAATATTTCCTGATAATTGTTTCATTTTATTAAATACTCTTCAAACATGCTTGTAATGGTAATATGAGACTGTATCTAGTGAATGTACCATTTTGTTCATCCAGATTTCAGTTGTTAAATGTTTTTTGACAGTTATAAATGATATTTGTTATGTAGGGCAGAATGAAATAAATGATTGATGTATACGACTCTACAAGGTAAGTGCCACATGCCTCATTGCCAAATATCACTGCAGTCACTTTCCAAGTACTCCCTTTGAGAAGCTATTTACCAATACTAGTGCCTGGTCCTCCTTCAGAGCAATTTTGTAACTCTCTGGAATGGCTATTGCCCACTGGTGGCAAGTTCATGAACTTAATTGTGTAGTTGTCTGTGAGGGAGTTTTTAGCCAGTAAACAAATGACTATATTGTAACACTCCCTACTTGCCCATCCTGGCCCCCAATGACTTTTTTCTTTACTGGAAGATAAATACTGAACAGAAAACATTTTGGTGACAGTACATGGAGAGTGATTTGATGATAGCTCTGATGGTCATTCCAGGAAAAGAATTCCAAAATTGCTTGAAGGGTAGACTAGACACTGGCATCATTGCATAGCTTCCCAAGGGGAAGGTAACCGTAGTGGTTGTCAGCAATGAACATGTAGCACTTCTTCTAGGATGAGCTCGCAAACGTAATTGTGAGACCTCATATATGAGTATAGATCAGGTCTGATTTGAAGTAAATTGATTGAAATAAATTTCAGTCAGTTTATTTCAAATCAGACGTGATCTGTGGCGTTGGAATTTTTGGTATTTACAAATTGAACTCTTCTGGTGTTTGCATCCAGCATGCTCAGTAGCCCAAGTACATATTAGGAAGGCTTTAGCGTCATATCTCAAAACTAGATTTGCTGTGCTTTCTCCCTTTGTTAATGGTGTATAGCTTTGCTGTCACTTGCCTCATAATAGGGTCCTGTAGCCTGCACATGTACCCAATTTCCTCATCTCTGTCCAGTCCCATGCTACTACAAGCTGCTACTTTTAGATATGTCCTTCTTTGACCCTTGCCTGACTGGCACCCATGCATTAGGTGTGCTGTGTCCCTGAAGAATTGCTAACATCTTTAGGTTTTCTGCTGATTTGGGGGTTTAGTATCAAGTGCTGCTGTTTTTTTGTTTGTTTTGACAATAACCTGTCAAGTGCGTACCAGGAAATACTTGCCCCTTGGTCTCAACTGTCGGCTCCCCTTTGAAGATGAAGCCTTCGTATAGAGCTGTGCATTGTGTTACCAATACATTTGCTGTTGTTTTGTCTCTCCACTACTGTATTTCACAGAAAACCCACCTAGTGCCAAGCAACCCTCCAAAATGCTGGTCATCAAAAAGATTTCCAAAGAGGATCCTGCTGCTGCCTTCTCCGCTGCATTTACTTCACCAGGATCTCACCATGCAAATGGGAGCAAATCATCACCCATGGTCCCAAGTGTCTATAAGAACCTAGTTCCTAAGCCTGCACCACCTCCTTCTAAGGTATGGTTTAGACTCAGTGTAAGAACTTTGTAAAACAGAAGTTGGAATAAATCAGAGGAGAAGAAATGTAGTAAATTTTTTCCTGTTAGGTCATTCACTAGATATTCATTCAGTATCCGCTATACATAGAACACAGATACTACATGTATCTAGTGTCTCCAGATTATCTGCTGCTACCAGCTGAAGTTTCAGCATGTCTCTCAGACTCATACCTTCATCTCATAAACCTGCTAGAGATTTATTGTTTCTGTGAATAGCATCAACACTCATCTAATTCCTCAGTTGAATACATTGGTTTTTTTCCCTTATTCATTCCTGTCAGCCAGGCAATTACAAAACCCTGTCAGTTATTCCTTATTTAGGCCCTTTTAATCTTGTATTTGTTATTGTAATGTATCATTCCATTTCTTCCTCTGTGTATTCGGCTTCTGCATTAACTTCGAACGTCTTCCACTCTGCCACCCTTCGGTGGGCCACAATCCCGCATCTGCCGTACAGGGCAAGTGTTCCAACACTCCATAGCTCCCGTAGCTTCACTGAGTCAAGTGCCTGGAGGCACCCCACTTCATCAAGTAGCCTCCTGCACGCTAGCACTCAGCCCTCTTGTTCCGTGGGCCAGCAAGCCTAGGTCTGCCTATTCTTAGACAAGCTCTTAACTGAGTTTTGGCGTGGCACAGAAAGGATACTACCATTTGTTGGCTTCTTACTATGTTGCCAGACCATTGCATATGCAACCGGTTTGTGTTGCTTAACCTCCATTTGGGCAACAGCCACCCACATCCACATCTGTGATCCCACAGGGTTAATAAAGAATTCAGAAATCTGAATTGGAGAACTGGACATCGCTCTAATGCTGTGCTAAGTATAGAGGTCTGTGTGTCATTAGCTTTCCACCCTGGCCTCAGGGCCACAGGAGAGGATCCAGTGCCCATCCGTGGCTGCCTGCCTTATGAAGCTTGCCTCAGGCAAGGACTGCAGACTCTGCAGGAGTATTCTAGGGGGGCGGCCATTGAGGCTGCTGCCCTTCTGCTGCTCTTCCCCAGCTGCCAACTAGTCAGGGCGGTAGCTGTGGCGGGAAAAGGAGCAGGAGAGGTAGCCAGGGAAGGAGGCAGAGAGGGTACAGCCAGTACTGGAGGAGTTCCAACTGCGTTAGGTGGGGCAGGGAAGGCAGTGAAGGGACCCTGAGGCAGGTGGGCCTGGAGACAGGCAGCAACTTCTGACAGCCACAGTTGTCACGGTTCCATTGCGTGGCTGTGGTGTGGGTCCCAGGCCACCTGGTAACTATATTGCATACTTCTGTCTTGCATATAATACAGTGTTCACACAGTGTCCAAATCACATAGTGCCCCGTTTCACTGAGCATGTTGCAGGCATTAAGCAATCCATAGCCTTTGTATCACTTCATTCTCAGATCCTGGGATGTGTCATTAAGTGCCACGGAGTTGCTTCTGACTTAGAACAACCCTGTGTTCAACAGAACAAAGTACTGTCTGAACCTATACCATCCTCACAGTGGTTGCTGTGTTGGAGCCTATTGTTGCAGCCACTGTGTCCGACCATCTCATTGAGGGTCTTTATATTTTTTTGCTGACGCTCTGCTGAACTAGGCATGATGTTCTTCTTTTCCAGGAACTGGTCCGTCCTGATGTCCAAAGTACGTAGCACAAAGTTGGACCATCTTTCCTTCTAAGGATCATTCTGGCTGTACTTCTGAAACAGATTTGTTTGTTCTTCTGGCAGTGTGTAGTACATTTGTTGTGCTTTGCCAGCACCATAATTCAAAGGTATCAACTCTTCTGTCATCTTACTCATTGTCCAACTTGCACATGGCATGTGAGGAAGTTGGAAATACTATGGCTTGAGTCAGGAGAATCTTAGTCTTCAAACTGGTATCTTTGCTTTTTAACACTTTAAAGCAGATTTGCCCAGTGCAGTGCATCATTTGATTTCTTGACTGCTCCTTCTATGGGCGTTGTGGATTCAAGTGAAGTGAAACGCTTAACAGCTTCAGTATTTTCTCTGTTTATCATGATGTTGCTTATTAGTGCAGTTGTGAGGATTTTTATTTTATGTTTTGAGGTGTAATTTTATGGAACATCCTGGTTCTTCATTGATGAGTGAGTGCTCCAACTCCTCTTTCAGCAGACAGGATTGTGTCATCTATGTAGCATAGGTTGTTAATGAGCCGTTCTCCAGTCCCGATGCCATGTTCTTCTTAGAGTCCAGCTTTTCGGATTCTTTGTTTGGTATATAGATTGAGTAAGTATGGAGAAAGGGTGTAGCCTTAAGGCACAAGATTTTCCTGACTTCATGTACTGTGTTTTACCTAGATGTCCCCCAAGACTATTGTCCTTAAAGTCCAGTAGTTCAGTCAAAATGTAGTTTTTTGTTTACTGTGATTTGAGTGAAAGTTTACAGTACAATTCAAATTTGCATGCCCACCTATCTGCAGCTCCTACTGCTCTCCTTGCCCAGTGACAGCACACTCCTTCTTTCTGTTCCATACATGTCATATACTCTTAATAATCTCTTGTCCCTTTCCTCTCCACCTCTCCACTCCCCTCTAGTAAGAGGCCAGTAGGATGACATCCTATTGATGCATAGAACCATAAAGTGCACATACAGTATGGTCACTCTGTGTCCCTGAGTCCATTACATTCCAATTTGAAGAGTTGACCTCAGTAATGGTCATAATCAGGGGCTGCATCGGGTCTAGGGGCCATGCTCCCAGGGGAACTCGCAGGCCTTTGGACCGTTACTTGCGGTCTTTTAGTGGAGTTCTTAGGGTGCACCCCTTTTTTTATCGTGTTGCCACTGGGACTCAACAATGTGAGCCCCATCACAGCTGTCACAAAATGTAGTTTAAGTAGTTCCGTAACTGTGCCCCTTAAGTGCTCTGTTTTATGTATTAGTATATGGGAAGGATTTACAAATATTTATGTAGAAATATCCACAATCGTATCTGTATTTGTACAGATACGTGGGACCGCAGTCACATTTAGCATACATACTAGCCTGTGTATCTACTCACAGATTATCTGTTAATACTGATGTAGGGTTGAATGTGTTAAAGCAGTTAACTGTGGTTGCCCTTTATCCTTGTGTACTGCACAGTGTCTTCCTTCGCCTTGGTGCCATTGTGCTAACATCACCCATGTTGTGCATTGCGCTTCCCTTCACCAGAATTAGTGTTTGTCTGCTATCTAGTGATTCTGCGTCTCTGTCCCTCCCATTCCTGGTAATCAGCAAAGACTGTCTCTTTCTGTGTGTAAAGCCATTCTTAACCTTTTATAGTAATGTCATATAGTATTTGACCTTTTGTGATTGACTTCTTTTAGCACAGTGTCCTCCAAAGTCATCCATGTTGTGAGACATTTCTCAGCTTCATCATTATTCTTTATTTTTGTGTGGCATTCCATTGTGTGTATATATCACACTTTGTTTATTCATTCATCCGCTGATGGACAAAGGTTGTTTCCATCTTTTTGCGTTTGTGAACAATGAATGCTTCCATGACCAGGGGTGCGTATATGTCTGTTCTTATGACAGCTCCTGTTTCTCTAGGATAAAAAATGCAGAGAAGTAGCATTGTTGGATCACATGGTGATTCTATTTCTAGCTTTTTAAGGAGGTAGCACACTGTTTTCCATAGTGTTGTCCTATTTAAATTTTTCTGTTCAGCTCTTTTACTTCGTTTTATTTTCTTGCTTTAGCTACTCTGCATTCAAGGGCAGGCTACAGAGTCTTTTTTGGTATCTGTTTTGGTCGTCTTACTCTCCTGTCTTGTAATGACCTTTTCCTTTCTTCATGTATGAGGTCCTCATGTAATCTCACCACTCTTCCGGTCTTTGGCCGTTCGTGTTCAGTGTCTCAAGACCATCTTGGATGGTCTCTCGATTCAGAAAGGATACACTCAAAGTCATATTTTGGTTCTCATGGACTTATTTTAATTGTCTTCAGCTTCACCTTAATCTTGCATGTCAGCAGCTGATCTATTCCATAGTCAGCCCCAGTCTTGTTTTGACCAGTGATAATTGAGCCTCTCCATTATCTCTGCAAATACAGTTACTTGTCATCATGTATGTATATAGTTGTCATGTATGTTATTGGGAAAAGGTATTTCCAATGAATAGGTTATTGGTCTTGCGAAAATTTTATCATGCAACCTCCAATGTTTCTATCATCAAAACCCTGCTTTTCAGCTGCTAATCCTTCTGTTTCCAGTATATACATTACCATCACCAGTAGTTGTCCAGTATATAAAGATTACATGTGTTGAAGCAGTGTCAAGCTGCAGAAGTTGATAGAAATCTTTGATTTCTTCATCTTTGGTATTAGTGATTGGTATGTAAATTTCAGTAGGAGTCATAGTAACTAGTCTTTATAGGCTTATGGTTATTATCCTGTCACTGACATTGTATTTCAGAATAGATCTTGAATGTTCTTTTTGACAGTGAGTGCAACACTGTTCCCTTTCAGTTTGTCATTCCCAGCGTAATAGACTATGATTTTTTTCAATTTACATGGCCAGTACTAGTCCATTGTAGCTTCCGTAATACAGGATATTGATATTTATGAGTTTCTGTTTCATTTTTGAAAATTTCCAAATTTCCTAGATTTATACTTTGTGCATTCCACATTCCAGTTACTAACAGATGTTTTTAGCTGATTCTTCTCATTTTGAGTTGTGTCACAGCAGCAGATGAAGGTCCCCCAAACTCCCCTGTATTCATGTCAGCTCTACTTTGAGGAGGCAATGCTTTGCCAGTCATATTTTGACTGCCTTCCAATCTAAGGAGAGCATCTGCTGGCGCTGTGTCAGACAGTATTTCCCTGTTGTTGGTAAGGTTTTCACTGGCCGGGTCCTTCCTAACGTGTCGTAGTCTAGAAGCACTGCTGGAACCAGTCCGCCTCCTGGTATATGGAATACCAGTGGCATGGCTTTCTAGCATCACAGCAACCTACTACCATGTGACAGAGTGACAGAGTGACAGATGAGTGGTGGGATGCATACCAAGAAACAAACTCCATTGCTGCTGAGTCAGTACCAACTTACAGTGACCCTATAGGATGGAGTAGAACTGCTCCATGGTTTCTACAGAGCACCTGGTGGATTTGAACTGGTTTTGGTTAGCAGCCTTCACATTTAACCACTATACCACCAGGATTTCTGTTAGGGTATATAGAATTAAGTAATATGAGATTACATAGCTAATAAGTGATGGAGTAAGAACTCTTGAACTTCAAACCCAGGGCTGTTTCCATTGCCATAGAATGCCTCATGTCTTTAAAGATGAATAGGATAAGAAAGTTGAGAATTCAGGCTTTCAAATCAAACTTGACCAGGTTAGAATTTTTCTGCTACTCTCTAGGGTTATGAGCTTGAACAAGGCATTTAATTTTCCTAAGTTTGTTTTCAACCATGATTTGTAGTTAATTATATCTATGTCACATGATTTTGGTAAAAGAAGGAAAGTAAAATGCATAAAGACTTAGAATATAGTTTTGGCACATCCTAGGTATTCAGTAAATAATAATTTAAAAATAATAGGAATTAGGGAGCAAGCACATGGAGAATTCTGGGCAAATGGAGAATTCTGGGCAAAAAATGAAGGTGAAAACACAGTGTTTGGGGAGAGACAAGTGATTTGATGTGGCTAGTGTTTGGAAAGTGGTGTGAAGTAAGACTAAAGCCAAATTATGGGGGCCCTTAGCGAAGTTCTAGAGAGGTTAAGGCTACAGATACAGTTTCATATCTTTATGTATTATCTACATAATTCTGACAAGTTACATACATAGTTACAAATAACTAGTTTTCTAATGAAGTTTACCTCCAGAGAGATTACAGCTGAAGAAGCGCACTGAGGCAAAAAATCTGCAGAATGCCTACATCCAGTGAAAAGTCGGAGAATTTAGAGAACCTAGAAGCTGAAGCATCAAGAGAATTCAGAAGGAAAGAGAAAGGGAGAGAAGGACAGGTTCAAAAGAGATGTGTAATGAGCAGTATCTCATTCTCCAAAGAACATGTGTTTGACAACCTTTGAATTTAATACAGGGACAAGGTTTTGGGCTATTCATGAAATCAGGAGATGTTTCAGAATGGGGACATAGGCGAGTATTGCAGGGAATTAAGTACTGTAGTAAGTAGTAGTGACCAAGTGGAAAGCAGCAGATACTAACTTGCTCGCTCTTTCTGTCTCTCTGTCTCACACTCACACACACACACACACACACACACAAATGGTAATAATGGATGGTAGGTAAAAGGTGAGGGAAAATAGTTGTGTTACGTCCAACGTTAGCTTCAGTAAGTTAGCTTTCCATGTTTGTAGAGAGAACAGGAAACACTATAAGCGATGGAAGATGTGAGGAGAAATTGAAAAATTCACAAAAGAGAATAATGTAGAATGGGAGACACAGAGGAGGGAGCTGTCAGAGGAACTTGAGGTACATAGAGGAGGAAATTGGGAATTTAATTGTGGTTGAGTTGCAGTTAACTTTAGTGTAATTTAAATAATACATTCACCTAACAAAAAAGGCACAGTGGTTTCCCTTGGGGGGGAAGTCAGCGATATAACGCTGTTTAAGAGTTACTGAAAATTGAATTGGAATAAAATTGGGCAGAGGTACTGGTGTCCCGTTGGATGTAATGGTGTCTAATAAACCTTCCATAGTGCTACAGCAGAAACCCTAAAGTGCGAATGTTACAAGAACAAGGCATCTGGTGGAACCACCCAGAAAGCCATAAAGAACCTTGACATTTCATTTGGGAAAAAAGGAATCTTTAGTTATGTCATTGTCTGTCTGTCTTGCTTACGTGTTCTTTTGGAGACATTATAAAAGCAGTTCCCATTTCTGGCTGAGTATCCTTGGACAAATTGCATAACTTTCTTCTACTTGTCTTCATTCTCTGTAAAAAGAGGATATAGTAATCATTATATCTGATGGCATTATTAATGATCAAGTTGGTAAGACAGGCATCTGGTACATGGTAAATACTTAGTAGATGCCTTTGAAAAGTCTGCAATATCTTCTTTAATGTCGCTCAACTAAGAAGGCACCAGGAGAGAGTCTTCTCATTCAGACCCTTCTTTTGTCCTGGAGGTCTCTTGTTTTTAAATCTTATGTTCTGAAAAAAGGCAAATAGAAACTTCTCACGTGCTTAAGCCGTGCTGCATTGACGTGCCTCATCTTTCTTGATCTCCTCATTGCAGTTGAAACAGAAAAACAGTGTTTCAGTTATGTTGTTCCAGCTGTGCTGTGCTGCCATTATGGTTGGGGCCAGGTCCGGAGTGGCTGAATGAACCAGGCTTCATGGTGCCGAGCAAAAGATTTTAGGCCTCTGAGCTAAACCGGGATTGTGCAAAAAAAAAATATTTTATTGTGATTTAAGTAAAAGTTTACAGTCCAAATCAGTTTGTCCTATAAAACCCCAAATACACACCACTCTGGAACTCTTAACTGCTCTTTCCCACCGCCAGCCCATGTGTTTCCCGTTTCTTAACATCTCATTGTTGATGTGTCTTCTGTCTGCATGCTTGTTTGGACTGATTTGTTCTTTTATCCCATGTAGCCCAATGCATGGAAAGCAAATCGAATGGAACACAAATCAGGATCCCTTTCGTCTAGCCGGGAGTCTGCTTTTACCAGTCCAATCTCTGTTACCAAACCAGTTGTACTGGCTGGTGGTGCAGTTCTAAGCTCTCCCAAAGAGGTGAGTTGAGGGTGAAGCATGGCAGCCCTTAGGAGGCTTGTCATGTCCCATGTACTTATGTCAGTATATACAATGTGACATGTATAGCCCTGATTTCTACTTTTGTATCTGAGCTTAACTGAGAATTATTTCTTTACTGGTATTTCCCAGTGGCACTTGGAGGTGGGCAGTAGTTTAGTAGGGTAATTACTCTGTGGTAGAATAACATATCATAGACTTGTGTTATAGCAGCATTTTGTTAGTGTCTGTAGAAAGATTGAATGGGATGTTGTATCAGCTCCATTCCCTGTTTGGGACAGACGTTAACACACTCAGCAGCTGACTGAATGCTCGGCAGTTTGTGTCTGCCCAGGGGTACCTTGGAAGAAAGGCCTGGCAGTCTACTTCCAAAAAACTCAGCCATTGAAACCCTATGAAGCAGAGTTCTACTCTGTCATGTAGGAGTTCCCATGAGTCAAAACCAATTCCAGGACACTTGGTTTGTTTTAATATTAGTCAGTTTTGACTAGAATAACCGTGCATGCAAAGCTAAAGTCTGTTTAAATGAAAAGGATTGCTTTGATAAAAATGGAGTGGTAAATATGCTATCAGATTCTGGAAAACAATGCTATACAGAAATAACCCCTAGAATCCCAGTTCCTGCTCTTTGCAGTCAAGAGCAAACTGTGGTATTTGCCCAGAGTCCTTCCAGCACCACACCTCCAATTGAGATCAGCTCCTCTCGCCTGACAAAGCTGACCCGCCGAACAACAGACAGGAAGAGTGAGTTCCTGAAGACTCTGAAGGATGACCGGAATGGAGACTTCTCAGAGAACAGAGACTCTGACAAGCTGGAGGATGTAAGAGCGGAGGGCTTTGGGGGGACAGTGTAGAGTGAGGAAAGGAAGGGCTTTGCCAGTGTTTTCATTTGTTACATGTCTAGGATCTTTTTCTGAAGGGAGAAAGTATGACAAGAGTACAGGGATTTTGTCTGTGAAGGAACAGCATAGGAGAGCCTGTGGGAAAGGGAGTTGGATCCTTTGTTGAGCAGAAGTTTCAGTGACACATGCCCTAGGATTCCATGTTCGTGGTCAAGGGCAGCACCGCTGTGAAATCTTCACTTGGTCAGTGCTATAAGAAGTAGGTAAATTAGAGAAGCTTTTATTACTTAGGGTTGTATTTAATGGCAATAAAAGAAACTAAACCAGAGGGTTGTTTGTCTCCTGCAACAATGAGGTTAGAGGTAGACAGTCTAAGAGGGTATGGCAGCTCAGTGCTGTCACTAGAAAATCCAGAACTTTTGGTCACATTGGACTGGGATGGTTGTGACTACTAGGAATTCTATCTGTGTTCTATTTAGGGAAAGCATGTCTTCTCTTTCTGTAAAGCTTTCTTAGAAATTTTACTCAGTAATTTCCACTTAACCATTCATTGCCCATCTGTCAGGTGACCATTCCTGGCTTCCAGGGAGCCTAGAAAAATACCCTATTTTTAGTTGAGCACATTGGTTCCCATGTCAGACAATCAGAATGTGTTAGTAAGGGATGGATGTTTGTAGTACTTTCTGTTCACTGTTCACTGTTCACATAACCTGAAATTAAGAAAGGATGGTTGTCAGGTGGTGTCTTTTGGAAATAGTGGGGAAAATCTAAGGACCGAGGCTGTCTTCTGGAAAGCACTTAGCTGGTTCTGACTCCTGAATCTTGTACATTACTTTCCTTGCCACCAAGAATTGTTAAATCACGACCTTCCTCCCCTTCCCTTACGTAGTTGGAGAACAGCAATACACCTGAACCAAAGGAAAATGGAGAGGAAAGCTGTCATCAGAATGGCCTTGCTCTACCCATAGTGGAAGAAGGGGAGGTCCTGTCACACTCACTGGAAGCTGAGCACAGGTGAGTGAGAGTCTAGTCACTGGGCATGCTGTATGCGGCCTGCAAGGACCTTGGACATACTTGAGAATACGTGTCAGATCAGGTCTGGCATACAGAGAGAAGTCCGACAAGCATGATACCTTGTTCTGTGTGTCCGTTGCCCACTGCGCATTTCCTTTTAGACATAGCCAATATTTTCACTGTCTCTTCCCAAGTCTTTCTTGTGATTTAGTTTCAGACTCAGTTTACAGCTCCGGAGAAAAGACGTGTTCTCTGAAACTTGTGCTGGCCCCTTAACAGCCTTCTGGGCCCAGATGAGCAGATACCATAAGACTCCTTCGGGGTTTCTCAGCCAGACACCCTCATGTGTGGGATGTGTTGTTTGAATAAGTGTCTTGAATACATAGCAGCCCACCGTCTGGATAAGTCGATGGCAAGTGGGGCTTCCAAGTGGAGTGGTGCCTTCCTGAAAGAAGGCCACTGTCTAGAAGTGGCAAAGTTTTGAGGGACCTGCCAGTGCAATGCAAAGAGAACTCAGGTCCATGTGGAAGGGTTCTCACTTGACTTACAAGAAGTAAAAGGAAGATTTTCTTCTTTGTTTTGATCTATGGGATAGAGAACTCTTCTGGTGTTTGGGTCTTTGCTGCTGCTTTTAGTGGCCCTATAGTGCTTGTTTTTTTCCCCCCAATTTAATTATGTCGCTGTAGTTAAACTTGTCCTGTAGAGTAAAGGAGAAAAAGAGTTCCTTGTCTAACTTCCAAGCAGATACCAGTGCTCCAAGGGCAGGGTGGTGGAGAATTATAGGCTGCTGGCTCAGGCTTAAAGGTGATATATTTTCTTCACCTGTCCTTCCACCAGGTTATTGAAAGCTATGGGATGGCAGGAATATCCTGAAAATGATGAGAATTTCCTTCCTCTCACAGAGGATGAGCTCAAAGAGTTCCACATGAAGACAGAGCAGGTACGTCAGTCAGTTAATCCATAAACATTTCCCAGAGACCAAGTACAGTCCTTGCCTGTAGGGACTCCTGGTTTAGGGTGAAAGAAAAACCTTAGGGGGAAGAGAGTAAGTTAGTTAGAACAGTGCGAATGTAGACATCTAACTGTTTGGACGGTAGGGTCTCAGTGGTGAGTACACAGACTGGGGCAGTGGGTAGCAGCTTTGAGACAGTAGTACATTCTTTTCATTCTCGTATCTGATTCACAAGGCCACATTCGGGGACCAGGGTCATCCTACCTTACTGCCATCTCTGTTTTTTCCTGCTGATAACTAGTCAGATCTAACAAACCAGAATTTGAATTTAGTCAACAAATGTTTGGATATTTTCTGTGAGCAAAACACTGCCAGACCCTGAACAAGACAAATGGAGTGTCTAGTCTTGTGACAGGTATTAAAACATTTAAGGGGAAATTTTTCTAAGTTTAAAAGGAAATGTTACAGAGTGACATTAAGACATTGCTAGTTAGAACTGTGTTAGAAATAGAACTGAGCCCCTACCTTAGACATACTGAACAGACATTTTCAAAGACCCTTAGGTAACTCGTATGCATGTTGACGTTTGGAAAGCCCTGCTGTAAGTTCCTAGGAGATCAGGTATGTTCCTAGGCCTGGCCTTTCCTAGGTCCCATGGACCAGTGTAGTCAGCAGTGGTTTTTCTTTTTCTTCCATGCTTCCCCACACAGCTACGAAGAAACGGCTTTAGGAAGAATGGCTTCTTACAGAGCTGCAGTTCCAGGCTGTTCTCTCCGTGGAGAAGCACTCATAAAGCGGAGGTGGAGGACTCGGACACAGAAACCAGTAGCAGTGAAACATCAGATGACGATGCCTGGAAGTAGGCATACAAATGCTTACAGCTCATCTGACCCAGTAAACGTGGCTTGTGTGTGTAGGGAGTACACAAAAGAAATTGTTCTTTTCCTTTTCTTATGTTGTTGTTGAATACTTTATGCACAAGGGAAATAATTCTATCCCAAAGAGGGAGCGATTGGCTTGTTTAGCTTTTCTCGTTGTTGTTCTTCCCTGTTTTCTGCTTAATAGAGAGAAGTTTGTATGGTGGGAAAGATTTTAAGATACATGTATATATATATATATATATATACACACACACACATATATATACATAGACTTACACACAGTATACATGGGGCTATGCACAGGTGGAAGCTGGCAGTGCAGAGAGGGGGAGACACGGGTCTGCAGCAGCTTCTACTACCAGCCCTTGGGGCACTCACCCCTGTGCTCAAGCAATCATTGTCAATGACAAAGTTACTATTGAAGTTATAATTGTATTAAATTAATGCTAATAATTTGGATATTTTATTTTTATTTTTGGCTGCTCGGGTAACTTAGCCCTTAACCAAGCAAATGTGGTTTCCTTTTTTTTTTTTTCCTTTCTGGGTACAGCTGTAAAATATTTGGATATAGGAAATGTTGTGTTATTCTTGCAGCCTTGATATTCAGGGTGGATTGTAAAATATAAATTTTTGTGAGATTTCAAAGATTTAAGATTATTTTGATAACATTATTTACAGATTTAAAAGATGCGGCTATCACAAGTCTGTTTTGAGGGGGAAAATGCATAAAATAACTAACTTGGAATAAATATTTTGCATCAGTTTGGATTGTTTTGTGTAAGAATATTTTCGTTAAAATTAGTTGCAGTCACTTCCTCTTTAGGGGAAATGTTCTTACAGGCCGAGAGAATATGAAACCATACACACCTGATTTAGCAGATACTTTTTGATGCAGAAAAGCCTGCACAAAGCAGTGTTCCTGTGAAACCTTTTGTAACCTGAAATGGTGTAAAGCAAAGAAGCAATTAATTTATATGGGAAAAATGTTTGATCATTCCCAAACCCTCAAAGGACCCTACTAGAGTCATACAATTAACACATACCTTAGGACACATCTTGCTATCAGAGGCACAAAGTAGACTGAAATAAAGCACAGACAATGGTCACAGGCATAGTTCCAAGTGATGGTGACATGACCCTGGGGTGCTGAGTATGCAGAAGAGTGTGGCAGCGTCACTCTTGCTGCTCTGGTGGGGTGCTGAATGTAACATAGACCGCCAAAAGAACAAACATTGGCTCTGGAAGAAGTACAGCCAGAGTGCTCCTTGGAGGCGTCTTACATGCTTTGAACATGTTGTCAGCAAGGATCAGTCCCTGGAGAAGGACATCATGCCTCCTAGAGTGGAGGGTCAGAGAAAAAGAGGACAACCCTCGACAAGATGGATTGACACAGTGGCGACAATGATAGGCTTAAGCATAAAAATGATTGTGTACATGGCACAAGACCAGGTAGTGTTTCACTCTCTTCATAGGGTCACTATGAGTCAGACCTGACTCAACGACACTAACCACCACCACCACCTTAAAATCAATGAAATACTACAAAGTGAACTTTTAAAAATGTATAGTCAAAATTTCTGAATTTGGAATCAGATGCAGGTTGGTGTTTGGGCTTTACCACTTGGTGCTTTCTCAGAACAGTTTGTAGAAATGTACCCTGTTTTTCAGTTGGAATTGAAGTGGATCAAGATCGCATGCCTTGAAACACTTTGTAACCTGCTACTGGTCAAACCCTGGTCTTACACACTATGGGGGTGTCTTAAGTCAGCCGGTACTGTTCTAGCAAATACCACAAGTGGATGGCTTTAGTAAAGCTTATTTTTACACAGTCCATTAGGCTGCGAATCTGAATTCAGGGTGTCCACCCCGCAGGAAGGCTTCCATTCTCTGTCAGCTCTGGAGGAAGGTCTATGTGTTGCATCAGCCTGTCTTTGGTCTGAGAGCGTCTCAGTGCAGGAGCTTCAGCTCTGAATGATGCGCTCTGCTCTTGGTGCTGCTTTCTTGATGGTAATGAGGTCTGCAACTCTTGTTTGCTTCCCTTTCATTTCTTGTAGGATAAAAGGCACACTCCAGGGAAACTCCCTTTACTTTGGAGCCGAGAGGTGACCTTAGGAAGGGTGGGGGCAGTCCCACCCTAATCCTGTTTAACATAATACTATCTATTAACCACAAGTAAATCACAAAATGGATATCAGTCACAAAACACTGGGAACCATGGTCCAGCCAAATTGTTACATTTGGGCGGTGGGGGGGGGGGACACAATTTGATCTGTGATAGGGGAAATGCCTTCTTCAGTCTGTGTCTTTTAGATCTTGTTCAGAAGTTTTCTCATTCCACAAGTAAGTAGCTAGGACCTCCTGCCTGTTTATAACCTGATACCAAGAAAACCAAACCCAGTGCCTTTGAGTTGATTCTGACTCAGCAGTGCTGTGGGCAGAGTAGAGCTGTTCCACAGAGTTTCCAAGAAAGGCCTGGCAGATCTGTACTGCCAGTCTTTGTAGATGTAGCAGTTCTCTAGGCCACCAGGGTTTCCTTATAACCTGATAGAGGCAGAGATGGAGGAAGTAGGAAAGGAGATGTCATTTGGCCACTGGTAATACACCCCTTACTAGGTTTGGGGAAAGGAGTACCCTTATGGAGTTGATGCCCTCAACTGACATCATACTAATTACGTTACTATGCTTTCATTTTTTTGAGCTGTGTTGATTATGCTAGAGCTACATGTGCACACACACGGGAATTGGGAGATAAGAGGGAGAGACCTTCAGACCCTGGTGTGACCACGCTGTGCAAAAACTGCACCCTGAGAAGCATGGCATTGTGAAAAGCTAGTTATTCAGGCTAAGGAAGAGTTTCCAGGTGGACCTTCCAAAGGGCAAGGGCAAAGACTACCACCGCTTCAGGTGTTCCCTGTACTAGAGAACAATACTTAACTTGGATTACTTTCTGCAGAGCCAGGCTCTGTTGGGTGCACTACCCAGGGCAGCTGCTTGAGAATAAAGCAGTGACTTGCCAGTGGCTACTTACTAAGAGTGATGTGGTGGGTAACAAAGGCCCAGCTGTTGCGACGGCTCTTCCCCTTCAGTATGTCAGTATTGGCAAGGAAAGGAAACCCAGTGTGACTTGCCCAAGCTGGCACAATGAGGTGAAATATTCTGTGACACTTTGTCATGGCAGAGGCTCCTCCCAAAGGTGACCAGGGCTTCCCCCACCCATTTTAGACTTGTCCTAACCTGTAGTTGCTGCCAGGGAAGCTAAGGCTCCTCCCCAAACAAACCCGAAGATCTTGGAGACTTGGTAGACCTGGCCTTTTCTCCCTGCTGTCTTTCATCAGATTCTGACTTTTCCTGCACTTGTTCCCCACAGGTTTTTAGCCTGGTATCAGGAAAAGGTTCCCATCCTATGGCCTCTCGCGCTGGGGAGCCAGGATTCCTACCCTGTGGGGCCTGTGACATGGTTTTCCGATCCTGGGCCCTGTGGGCCACACACACCCAGCGCTTCTGCATTGGCCACCCTAGCCAGAAGATGACACTTGGAGCACAGCTCTCAACAGCCACCGAATCGGGGAGCCCCGTGGTAAGGGTTTCCACTGTGGCCATGGTTGAGTATTCAGGCGACCCTAACGCTCAGGATTCTCACTACACTCGGTTCTCAGGTTGTGTCACAAGAACCCCGCGCAATCCCAGACCAGGAGGGTAACCAGCCGGCTCTGAAGAGGCTGGCGGAGGAGGTACACTCAGCTTCCCACCGGCTCCAAAACCTTCGCGTCGTCCTCAGCGTACGGATGGGTCAGATTACAGTCAACAAACCACACTCTCTGTTTCCAGGTGCAGCGTCTGCGGCTGTCCCTGCAGGGAATGCAACCCCGGGTAACACAGTTTCCCAGAGGGTCAGAGTCTCCGACCCAGGATCCCGACTCCCAGGCTGCGGGGAGCCCCGACGAACGCCTGCGGGTGCTGAAAGAGAATCATGCAAGGCGTGTGGCCGAGACTGCGGCCCAGGGCCGGACCCTGGAGCGACGCGGCGAGGGTGAGGAAGAAACAGGTTACTAGAGATCCCCCGGCTTAGGGCTGCTTGGTCGCATTCTGCCGGACGTCCGACGGCCTCACTCCCTCAGAACTGAACCAGCATCTACAGGGTGTGGCGAGGACCCGGGGAGGGATAGCTCGTCTATTCGGCCTGGAGCGAGAGCTTCAAGGACTCCGGACTGAGGCCGGACAGACCCGGGAAGCTCTAGAGGCATTACAGAGGCAGCTTCAACAGCTACTGCCCACCGCCGGGTGAGGGTGGTGTTAGCCCTCTGCAGAGCTCTTCTCTGGAGGGGCGCGCGGGACGGGGTGGGGCGGGCGGGTCTGGCTCTCCACGGAGCTCACACTGGGTGGGGGGCGGGGGGGCGGGGGCGGGTCCCGGGCGCGCCCGCCCTCGGATCGCTTCCCTGGAGGGACGGGGCGGGGACTCAGCAGGGGCGGGGCTCGGGGCGCGCGGCGCGGGAGTTCCCGAGCGGCGCAGGGCCGTGAGGGCGCCAAGGCTGAGACCCAGCGAGGTAGGCAGCGCTGCAGGAGACCACGCGTCTGGTCTGTGATGCTGTCTCCCAGCCCGTCACCTCCCGCAACAGGCCCCGCCTAAAAGCCTTGCAAGAGGCTGAACTTGGTTGTCCGGTGCTACAGGCCAACACAGGGACTCTGGCTGCCGAGATCGGGTGAGGTCCAGAGTCTGTGGACAGATTTGGGGCAAAGTGTTGACCACGCGTGTAAAGACGCTGCCTTCCTGTTCTCCCGTCCTTAGTGCCCTGCGTGAGGCCTACGTTCGGGGCGGGGGCCGGGACCCCGGCGTTCTGGGCCAGATGTGGCAGCTACAAGTGGAGGCCTCGGCGCTGGAGTTGTGGCGGTCGCGGGCCCGCAGGGGTAAACAGGAGGGGCCAGCCTAGATGGCCTCTGGAAAGCAGTAGTCTTATCCTGGCAGAAAAGGCGTCGGTGAAGACAGCTTTGGGAGGGGAAACCTGGGTGGTCTTTGTGGTAGCGACTAGAAAGAGCCCGCAAATCCAGCCTTGTCCAGACAGTCCTAAGGCTGGAGAGCTGGTCAGAGCTGGACCTGGTCGGCCGCCATTAGTTCGGCGTGACAGATTAGACTTGTTCCTTGCAGAAAGGAGGACAGGTGCCGCTTCGGG
Source organism: Heterohyrax brucei (assembly GCA_028571685.1). NCBI lineage: Eukaryota > Metazoa > Chordata > Mammalia > Hyracoidea > Procaviidae > Heterohyrax > Heterohyrax brucei. The sequence continues at coordinate 78,007,744 of CM053140.1, read as the reverse complement.
GGAGCTCCAGGTAGTAGAAGCCGATAACCTGCGCCTAGAGGCAGAAATCTTGTCCCTGCAGATGAAGAGGGGCATGGGCCGGACGCCCTGGGGTGAGTGCTCCCTGAGCCCTACCCTCACATCGCTGCCCCCCTCCAGCGGGCCGGGCTCGGAAATAGGGGTAAGTGGGACCACGCATGGAACAGAAACTCGTGTTTGTGCCACGTGTCGTTTGTGTCCACGCGGGTCAACCATGTGGCTGTGTGTCCCCCTTGTATTCCCGTGACTCCGCCAGTTCATTCCCGGGTTCAGCTCTTGGGGTAGTGGTATCTCAGCCCAGTCTTAGTGCCATCGACTTTTCCTCTGCTCCTAGGTCTCCAGGATCTGCCACTCCTGGCCAGTCCCAGACCACGCCTGAGGGATGGGAGAGATCCCCCACTCCTCCCGCCTCCTGTGGCTCCCCCACTGCCGCCGTTTCCACTCTCCACAGACGCCGCGTTTGGGAATAGCGCCGGAAAGGCTGTGCGGACCTAAGGGGTGGAAGGGGGACAGCTCTGCTATTTGCAGTGGAGGGAGCATGGCAGCTGGGATGCTTTCTAGAGTGTCTTCTGTTCCCTGACAGCCGCCGCAATCTGGAACCATGGTTAGAAACCTGGGGCTGGACCCACACCTCCTACCGCCCTCTGATGTGCTGGGCCCTGCACCCTATGACCCAGGGTGAGGCCTGTCCCTTCCATGACAGCCGTCTGTGACTGGGTCACCACTGCTAGTTAAGACCAACTAAAACCAGATAAGACTGGGGAGCTGGCTTAAAGGGAGGGTTGCATGCCTCTGCACTTACACCAACATTCCACAGGGCAGGTCTGGTCATTTTCTATGATTTCCTACGAGGCCTAGAGGCCACTTGGATTTGGGTGCAGCTCATTACTGGCTTGGCCCGAGATGGGCAGAATACAGGAGGGACCACGACGTTGCCCCCTGCCATTTGTTTGCCCCCACCTCCAGCTCCTGGGCCCATGGGCAACTGTGCCATCCTTGCCAGCAGGCAGCCTGTGTTCAGGTCAGTTCATGGGAGTTGCGTCTTTGGGGCTTTTTGCCACATAAATTAAGGCTTGTGTTAGTGTCCTTATCCTGGCCAAATTCCCTCATGTGTATTCAGGACCATTAGCTCTGAGGACTGAATCCCAGGAAGGGCATGGAGCCCTGCTGACACCTTTTTGCTTGTTCTGCAGACTGCCACCCTCACCATCAGTATCCTTGGTCTGTGAGCTGCAGGCCTGGCAGGGGCTGGCAGGGGCTAGGACACCACAACCAAAGGCCTGGGCCTCACTGTCACTATTCAGTCAGGATCAGCAGGTGTTAAGTGGCCACTGGCGCCTCCCACTTCGGTGGTTTCCTCTGGACTCCAGCCTTAGCCTAGGGCAGCAGAACGGGATTCCGCAGGTGAGCATGAAAGGTGGAGGCTTTGCCTTGTCATCAGGTACAGGTGCAGACCCTGTTGCCTCTCCCTAGGCAGGTGAGGCTGAGCTCTTTCTGCGGCTGGTAAATGCGAGAGATGCAGATGTCCAGACACTGGCAGAGGTCAACCCAGCACATGCTCATGAGTACCAGTATCTGCCTCCGGTGAGAGCACAGCTGAAGATATGGGTACCAAAGATGTGGCTATTAATAGCCAGCCTTTGGATTGACCACTACATGCCAGTTGCTACCAAATACCTTTTGTACATTAACTTATCTTGCCCAAACCCATTGCCATCCAGTTGACTGACTTATAATGACCCTGCATGTAGGACAGAGTAGTACTGCCCTCATCTTAAGGGAAACAGACTGCCACAGCTTTCTCCTATGAAGCAGCTGATAGACTCAAACCACTCACCGTTCCATTTGTTGAGGTCTTTACCATTGCACCGCCAGGGCTCCTTCACATCCATTAGACAGGTGCTAGCCCTGGTGGTGCAGTGGTTAAGGCACTTGATTGCTAACTGAAAAGTCAGCAGTCAGAAACCACTAGCGGTTCTGAGAAGTGCTGCAGTCTGCTTCTGCAGAGATTTCTAGACTTGGAAACTAGGATCACTGAGTCAGAATTGACTGGACAGCAGTGGCTTTGGTTTTTACTTTTATTAACCATGTTGCTAAGTGAAAAGCTCTAAGTTTGAACCCACTCAGCTGCTCAGGAGAAAGAACTGGCTTTCTGCCCCTCCAGTCAAGCCTAGAGAATCCCATGGAGTAATTCTGTTATCACATGGGGTTGCTATAAGCCAACATCAGCTCCACAGTACCCAGATTATGTAACAGGTGAGGAAAGCAACGAAAGAATAGGTTTTAAGTAGGTTCACAGTGTTCCTCAAGGATCAAATTAGTCTTGATGCCAAAACCTGTGCTCATAACGTCTACAGTCCTGCTAAGGACCTACCTTTCCCCATCTCACAGATGCCCAGCTCATCTTCACCAGAAGCCAGCACCCTCACCCCCTCTGGCGGCTTTGCTGATCCTCCACCTCCCACAGAGGAGCCTCTTAATGGAATCTAAGATGTTTGAGTCCTCAACAGAGCTTGTCCCACTCATGTGGGTTTCTGAGCCCAGATGAAATGTGAGTCCAGGACCAGACCTGTGGCTTTACCACTGCATGTCCTGAGACAGGGTTTAGAGCCAAATAGCTAAAATGTGGGTTCCTACCACAGCTTTTCCATTATGTACTTGACCTTTCTGTGCTTTTCTTGTATAAAGACTGGTGTAAAGATTAAATGAGTTAACTCATGTATTTACAGTATTGTCTGGCACATAGGGCTATTTTCAAGTCCAGCTAACAGACCTTGATTAAGCTCAGTCCCACCCATTCTTTTGCTTAAAGGTATTCTTATTGCTGCACTCCATTTGAAACCCAACTTGAACACCCTGCAAGAAATCTTCCAGACACTCAAGCTCCTTGTAAATACAAAGCTCCTGCAAAATTCTTTATAGATTCAAGGCCCAGCCCAATGAAATTCTTCCTAAGTGGGGTGACTTGTAACATTTAGGTCAGTCCTGGCCAAAGACTCTAGTCAGGGAGGGTCAAGAATCCTGGATTGTGTCATGACTGAACTGACCAAAAGAAAAAGTGTCAGGACACAGAACCACCAATACAAGAGCATCTTCAGAAGTTCATAGCCTAAGACTCTGCAGCCATGAGTCACTATTACAAGGCCAGAAAAACTCCATTTTGAGTAACAAAAAATTAATGCTGAAAACTGGGGTTGACTTGGGCCAGGGGAGTACCTACCACAGCTCCCTGTGCCTGCAACCCAGGATGTCAAAACAGCAAGTTTTAATCTATCTTGTGTAGCCCTGCAAGTGTCAGAATGAAATAAAATCCCCACATTCCATACTAAACTGCTCCAGGTGGTCTACCACCCCAGTTTAAACACAAGACCAGACCCAGGAACCTTTTAGCATGTTTATTTAAGAAGTCAAAACTGAAGAGAAGGTAACAATTCCAAGAGTTAATATATTGCAACCTTTCTATACAGAAAATACAACAACCAGCAAGCCTCCGACAAAGATTCTTCCAACCATGTTCAAAGTACCCACCACAATCCCTCAGCCTTTCAAATCACTGAGCTCAGTCCTCTACAATTAAACAGACCAACTTTTCCCCAGAGATCACTTTCTCTAATTTTCTCCAAAGTTTTTTCCCACAGTAGGATGAAGACCCCACTTGTATGGGTAGGTAGAAAACAGGTACAACCCAAGGCCTGACTGGAGTCTGATTGCAGCAAATAGCCAAAGTCCATTACCTGTGATTAGCACCAAAGAGCAAGATCTTCAAGTCTGGTCTCGAGTCCGCATCCAGGACAGCACCACTGAAGCTGTGCCAAACAGCTGGGCTCAGTCAGGCATTTAAAAATGGAAACTATAGTACACCAGCAGAAGATGAGGGGGCCTAAAGCCATACTTGATGTGATCACACTACATGTAAATCTTGGGAATAAACACTTCCAGCACAGATCAATATAGAAGTGGTTAAAAGAAAAAAAAGGGGGGGGGGGGAGTTCTTTTGGCCACTATGTAAAACCTGGAGTGCTCCAAGCCAGATTCAGTATTTCAAGAAAAAACCATCAAAGCCTCAACCTTGCTTACAATCTTTATTGAAGTTATATAAAAAGAATCCCCCAAAAAGTGAAAAAATACATTATGTACAAAAAAAAACCTTTCCCTCAGAAGAAGCCTTTGCTCCTCTTAACATGCAGTGCCTTCAACTGTGGCTCCAGCCTCCACTGTCCCCTCCACTGCTGGCCGGTTTTCAGTCGTATTCTCACCCTGGAAGACAAACAGAGAACCTGGCCTAAGTGACCCCGGCTGAAGTATTTACCTTTTATTTGACCAATCAGCCTGAGTCTGCAGAAGTGAACACTGATCCTGCACACTCTCTGCTCTTTACAATAGAGGGATATAAACAAATACACCAAGCCCATTGCTGCTGAGCTGATTCTGACTCATAGCAACCCTATATGAAAGAGTAGAAATGCCTTGCAGATTTCCAAGGAGTGCCTGGTAGATTTGAACTGCTGACCTTTCAGTTAGCAGACTTAGTGCTTAGCCACTTTGCCACCAGGCTTTGAGAGAGGGACATGGTCAGCCACAAAGTGTAATGGCATTTTCTGCATTCTTTGACTGTTATTTATGACCACATTACTGACAGAGCCAGTAGTCATATACTACATAGAAAGAAGCCAGAAATGACTCTTCAACTGTCTTGCCAGTCAAGTGCCTTCTCAGACATTCATTAGAGGGCAACCTGTAGTGTATACCTGAGTTCCATCTGTCAGTGACTCTTGCTGTTTCCTGTTCATTGCTTTTCTGAGGGTTGCAGTCAAACAATCTAAACAGGCTCAAGTTGGGGTGCATGCACTCCGGAGGACAGGTTTCCCCAGACCCTGACAACAAAGGGAAAGCTGTCCTTAACTGCCCACCTCCTCCATGGTTTCCGAAACTTCATTTCCACTGAGGACAGCATCCCCACTGCCTCCATTCACCTCCGGCTCTTGTTTGGCTTTCTTTGCATCATCTTTCCGGGGGCTTTCTTCCTCTGGTTTCCTCTAAAGATATAATTGTGAAGGCTTCACAAATGTACTTAATGCTTACAAAAAAAAAAAAAAATGTATCTAACTCCAAGATACTCCTTAACCTCTGTGGTGCAAAGATCCTGAAGAGCAAGACTCACAGCTCTGAGGGTCTCTCCCTTGGCAAAAAGGGTATGAGAGAAGAGGCAGGTGCAGGTCTCAACTCTACAGAATCAACTGTCTGTCCCAACACATACAAATTCAGCCTCCTTACTGGAAGCTAAATAGGAGTTAAGACTCCTGTAAGGGAGAAGTACTGCAACAAAGGCAGAGGGCAGACGACAGCCACTGAGGTAGCAGCGGGTTAGCTGCTGAATGATGGAGAACACACACCTGCCAGCCTCTCTACGAGGGTGCACCTGGCCTGTCCTCAGTTTTCCTGACAGACCTTAAGCTTAGAGCCAGCAGAACCTGCTAGAAGAAGCATGTAGTGAAAATCATCTCCAAATAACCTCACCACCCTTGCATAGTGCATGTCTGCAACTTACCAAGTTATTATTGTACTTTTGGTTAGAAGTGTTTATCAGAAAAGTATTCCTTGTTTATCATCTGGGAACAACAACAGAAAGGCAGACTGGGAAAAGGGTAGGAGAAAAGAAACCACTGCATATAATTTACCTTCTTCCTGACAAGGTGGGAAATATCAGTCACGTAGGTTGAAGAGGAGGCACCATCTGTTGGCTTTCTGCTGGCAATCTGGCAAAAAGAAAGCTTTGTCAGCAATGTACAAATTACACATGAGGCAGTCACTTCAGGCCTAATGTTAAGTGACAAAAATATCACCTGAATACCCACCATGGAGACCGAAGAGCCTCCTCCGCTAGAAGTGAAACCTGAAGTAGAACTCTCCACCTGTGAGAGACGACAAACCCAAGTGGGTCCCAGGAATAGAACCCAGGTCATCCACAGTCCTACAAAGGTACTCACCATCTGAAATGCTAGTGACCTCCATACAATAGCAGGATCATTCACCCCACTCCATGTGCCTCACCCTCCACCCAGCAAATGCACAGTGAAATATCCTTCCATATCCTGTTATTACCTGCAGGGTATAAAGCTCCCCAATATTCCATCTGTCAAAAGCAGAGCCAGGTAATCAGGTTGAAGCCCTAATCTATGCAGTTCTCAGCAACAGAAACAATACCTCCCATTTCTTGAAACAATGACTACTATGAAAATCTTTACACATGGGTACTATAATCCCCATTTTAAAAATCAGCCAACTAAAAGAAAGGATAAGTAACACGAAGTGCTTATGATCACATATATACTAAGTAGTAAAGATGCAATTCAAACCCAAACAGTCTGGCTCTAGAGTGTCTTATTCACTGTACTATTCCACAGAGTAATCAAATAAACTCACCCTCTGACCACCAGCTCCCAGGAAACAAAGTGCTAACTACAGTTCCTAGCAAAGAGAACACTTACACCATGGTACCTTCAGTGGTACCAAACATGCTATTATGAAAACATGAGAAGGAAACTGAACGAACCAGAGTAGCTTTCAAAGCCAGTTCAGCCACATTCCCACTACGCTGAGACTCCTTCGCATCTTCTATTTTCTCTCTAATTTCAGGCAGCAATTCCTTCAGCTCCTCAATTTCTTTCTCATATTCAGCAGGTGATCCTTCAGCCACCTTCTTCTGTTCATTTAGTACAGCTACAAAGAACAGACTCAAGTGATCAGTAACAGTTACTATGAAGGAATGCTGTTCTTTTTTCACCTTGTCAGTAGTCGGATCCAAGATCAGGAAACAGCTGGCGCTCACTCACCCATTCTCTTTTCAATGACCTCAACAGACTTGCTGAACTGTGCCACTGCCTCGTCATACTGAGTGTTGTACCCGTAGGCCAAGCCTAGCTGATAGTGGGTCTCTGCAAGTAGGCGATCATGGGCTTCTAGGTACTGCTCCTGCAGGTTTAAGCAAGCCTGGAACTCCTCCACGGCTTGCATGTAGTTCTCTAAAACAAAGGGAAAAGGAGCAGCAAATCAACAAAGCATTTAATATAAAGTACTTTCAAATTTCAGACCCAGTCTACAAGAATGCTCCCTGGTTTCTCCATTCTGTTTTAATTTGTAGTAGGCTCCAGGGCTTTTAACTATAAAGAACATCAAAATAACTAATAAAACTGAGAGACTTTTAGTTAAGTATGTTTTAGAAGAGACCGTTCATTGTTCTAGGGACTATATAACGAACCCGTTGTTCTTTTAAAGCATGCAACTTATGATCATCAAGCTGGATTTTTAAGGAATTAAAAGAAGAACTACGAGAAAGGAGAAATTAGCAAAGAGGCCATTTTTTAATGTATTACCAGATTCAACACTAACTTCTCCAAGTTTAAGATGTGCCTGTGCAGCATAGAGCTGAGCTTCTTTTGTTTCTTGCCTACAAGAAGAAAAGTCAATCAAAAACCTTAACAGCACATGTTTAATCCTAACTACTTTCTATTTTCAACCAAGTTCCCAGTCTGAGTCTAAAATCATGAAGAGCTATACCTTTTAAAAATGATCTTGGCTAAGTCCAGCATATCCCAGGCAAGCTCTAGGTTCCCAATCTCCTCCTCTTCATTTTCCTGAAGAGACTGAAGTTTATACAGATTACTGGTATTAGGCAGAAGTATAAGAAAGGAATTTTAGACTATACAAACAGAATTTATACAAACTATAAAACAGAATTTAGTGGCCTAAAAAACTGATAGTTTAAATTTTGGACTTTCTGCCCTAAAAAGGTCCCTAAGAAGTTTTTTTCCTAAATCATCACCCTACCATCATTGTACATTTGTGAGATGTACATCTGCCCTATCAGGCAAGACCTTTCGGGTTCAAATGGATCTGTCCATTCTAGGGATGGTTAAAGGATACCGAATCTATAACCAAGGAACAGCTATCTACAGTATTCACACCTGCACTAAGAAAGCAGACAGTGGTACTACATGAATAACTCACCTTGTTTTCAATAACTGAATCATTTAGCATTTCTTCAGCCTTGTCATTTTCTTTATCCTCCTCTTCTGAGCCTTCAGTTTCTGCAAGCAAAAGTTCCTCAGTATTGAGAATACAAATACAAATATATTTTTCTGACTAGTCAAAAGAATTCGAATCAAACATTTGTCAAAAATCTGAGGTAGGACAGAGTAGATGCTAATTCAAGTCGGTCAACATTTCAACTGGTTCAAGTCAGTGGTTAGTCTAATTCAGATAAAATACATATAAATCTTACATTCTATAGGTAAGAACTTAAGCAGTCAAAAAGCTGCATGTTTCTCTTTATAAAGACTGATCCGAACCATTCAGATTAAGACATATTTGCTACTGCCACCTATTCACTAGCTGAAAGCCAGAATCAAGTGGAATCCTCAGCCAATGGTCCTGGTACCTTTAAGTCACTTTTAACTGACAGGCTGAGAAACACCAAGTTACTCTAGTCCACTCAGAGCAAGACTGCTCAAGAAGCTAACTTTCCCATACAGTGCTGTGACAACACAAGCAGTCCTATCAACTCTCACGAATGAGCATGCCACCAACTCCAGCCAGCTCCTAGCATGTATAGAATTTGGGTGAGCAGTTCCATGAGTTATTTTCCTCAGGTACCATATTAACGATTCCTTGTAAAATATACAGCCATGTCAATATCGTATTTCACCACACTGACAAGTCAAATGCCTTTAAGGACAAGTGGCTGATAAATAGCTCTGCACTTAATTGGTATACTCTCAGTAAAAACAGCTTAAAGTTTAAATCACTTTAATTTTAATGTCCAGTAATTAAAATGGGCTTTTTGTTGGTACAACAATGCAGAAATTGGCTGTGATGCAGTGACCTCTGGCATCTTTCATTATACATTTGTAACACCAGCAAAGAAGTTCAAATACTGTATCCTAACTGTATGAGAATGTAACACATTGCTGTCCAGTTGATTCCAACTCATAGTGACCCTACAGAATAGCAGAACTGCCCCATACGGTTTCCAAGGAGGAGCTGCTGGATTTGAACTGCCACCCTCTGGCTAGCAGCCCATCTCTTAACCTGTGCCACCAGAGCCCCATGTGGGAATATCAGTATAGCCGTTAGGGCTTGGGCCATGAAGCCAAGTTTAAAGACTTTCCGTTCCTGCCTGCCAGTATCGCTTTAAGACAGGTCATAGGCAAAGACGACAAATTTCTGTGACAAACCAAGTCCTAAAGAAAGTTCGAAAGTTACAAGCTAATTATAGCCTCAATCACAAACTCCTTTGTATCAAGTGGCTCCCTTTTCTTTTGCTGACTATGTAATTCAGTGCTGCTTAAATATAAACAACTACCACCATTATCTTTTCATGTCCTAATTCCCACAAGTGGTTTGTGAACTTGGTTCCATGAGTTTAGACTAAGTAGATGGTTTTATTAGACTCTAACAATGAAGCTGAAGTCCAACCTCCAACAGTGTGCCAGATGGTTGAGGTGGTATGTCCCCCCAAAATGTGTGTCAACTTGGCTAGGCCATAATTCCCAATATTGTGACCACTGTCATCTGATATAATTTTCCTATGTGTCATTTTATCCTACCTCTATGATGTTAATAAGGCAGGATGAGAAGCTGTTAAATTAATGAAGCAGGACTCAATCTACAAGATAAGAGTGTATTTTAAGTCCATTTTATTGAGATAGTAAAGACAGAGGTGAGCAGACACAGGGGTCTTCAAACCACCAAGAAAGTAATCCTAGGAACACAAGAGTGTCCTCTGGACACAGGGTCCCCGTACCATGAAGCTCCTGGACCAGAGGAAAGATTGATGACAAGGACTGTCTTCCAGAACCAACAGAGAGATAAAGCCTTTCCCTGAAGTTGGTGCCTGAATTTGGAATTCTAGGATATTAGATTTGAGAGAATAAACTTCTACTGGTGATCTTTTCAGGAAACCCTGGTGGCATAGTGGTTAAGTGCTACGTCTGCTAACCACAAACTCAGCAGTTTGAATCTGCCAGGTGCTTCTTGGAAATCCTACAGGGCAGTCCCACTCTGTCCTATAGGGTCGCTATGAGTTGGAAACTGACTCCAGGCCCCAGGTTTGGCTTTTGGTTTGCGTAGTATTTCTGTTATAACAGCACAAGATAACTAAGATAGGTCTTTCTTAAAATACACAAAATTAACACTGGATCTTGCAAATTTCCAGGAAAAATTAAAGACAAAATTATTCATTAAGTTACAATTTAATATGCATCTTTATTATTCGGTTATCTTTTATTTACTCTAGTTACAATACTAGAAAACGACAACTAATTTGGCATAAAATATCTATGTGGAATTTTCTATGACATTTTTGAATTAAAATTCTTACAATAATAAGAATATTTGTTTCTCTTGAGGAAACTGCATTACCCTCGTGGAATGGTAGAGGGAGCTAAGTTATTGAGAAAGCCATTATTTTAGAACAAAACTTCCCAACCTGGTAACATACATACTCAGGTATTAATGGGAATGCTTTGATGTCCTCAGTAAAGGTATTTCCCAAGCTCCTTTTTAGAGCTAAGTACTATTATAATTTCTTACAGAAAGGGAAATGCTGCTTTGTAACATTTCTCTCATCTTCAAAACAGTCTGGCCACAGAGGATCACAAGCAGAAGAATGACTTGAAGGCAAAGAAAAGGCTTTCAAGGTTAACTGCTGATTCTTTTGTTGCTCTAACAGCCCCACAAGAAAGTGAAATAACCACTACAGGCTGGCTGGAATAATCCATCTGAGAGGGGTCCTTCTTCATGCCTTTTAAAGTTTTCTTCATTGATCAATGGTATCTCGTAGGACAATCAGCAAAAGAACACACAAACTCTTTGAGATGTGGATAGCCCAGACATGGCAAAATCTGGGGGCTGGGGATAGGAAATGGGGTTTTCATTTTTAAGTGAAGAAAAAGTTACTTATCTACAGAAGTAGACTTCTGCAAGCTGGTGTTGCCATGTAAAGAGGAATAAAACACAGAAAGTAATAGTCTGGCCCCTGGAGTCAGACAACCTGGGTAGCTCAGCCCTTCCTTTACTGGCCATGGGATTAGAACAAATTACTTAATCTCTTTCTGTCACTACTTCAGAAACCCTGGTGGCATACTGGGTAAATGACTGCTAACCAAAAGACCAGCAGTTCAAATCCCCAGCCACTCCTTGGAAACTAAGAAACAGTTCTACTCTGTCCCACAGAGTTGCTATGAATTGGAATCAACTGAACAGTAACGGTTTCATTTTGGTTTCTGGTTACTACTTCACTTGTAAAATATGGAAAATAGTAAGTACCTGATGCACAATATTAAAAAAAATAGTGCCATGACTGAAGATTTTGTAAATGATCTTAAAAATGAGTAAACCAGGAAATTTCTGATCAAAGGCGGGTCAAGGGACAGGATAAACTCTACCTTGCTCAACTTGAGATCTAGATCCAGTTTAGCCAGAGCTTATTATTACTTCTTGCTCCTATCATTAAATATATCAAGACATGGGAGTTAAAGATAACAACAAAAACTGAGGAATTCGCTTCTGTGCTTCTTCCATAAAGAACTGCTAAAGGCCTTACAATAAGTGTAATGGTGCTGCCATTTAGCCCATTTGTTTATGGTTGGCATGCTTGTAGTGGCTGGAGTTCAGGGACCTGCACATGGGGAAGGAGGTTACTGAAATGAGCTGCAATATTAATGAGGGCTCTTTAAAAATCTACAACTTGAGAGAACCCTTGGTCTGGCAGTTATACAAAGCAGTAACAATTAATGGAAATAAACCTGTTTATTAATGTCAATGTTAGATGAACCTTATACACAGTAGAATCCTCAAATGATAACAAAACTCAAGTCAGACTTGCCAATTATAAAATGGCTAATTGGAGGCTTACTAGTTGATGAAACTGATCATAGTAACAGTCTATGCAAAGCATCCATACTTAATATTAACATTCTAAGTAATAAATTCAGCTTGCCAAAGCAAGCATGAAATAGGGGAAGAAAGCAGGAAAGTGGCCCCCCTTTTTTTTGGCTTTTAAACTTTTGCCTTTGGCTTTTTTTTTTTTAAGTATGATTAAAAGCCTCTCAACACTTGCTACAGACTAAGGGTAGATGGGGCATCAGAATTCTTTAACTCTGGTGACAGAATATTCACGACTAAACTGCCTCATTTAAATGGCATGCCTGCTTAAGTGTACCAATTCAGTGGATTCTACTGCTCTGTTCCTGCTTCCTAAAAAGCAGAGAAAAGAAACTGTGAATAGCAAATTATAAAATCCAGAGGCATGCAAGTGAACATCCATTCAGCATTCTCTGCCAGCCTCGCCCACTCTTTCCCTACTTCAGTACCCAATCTGCCTTTTTCACTCCTCTTTATTGGCTAGTGCATGGCAACAAGTTACTAACAGCTAGCCAATCTCAGATATCACAGAGAAAACCTTATTTTGCCGTTAGTAAAAGCGTTAGTTTATAAGCCAGCTAAAGACTTGCTGCTTTTGACTTTCTCAGCTTATCAAAACCTTCTCTCAAACCAGCCCCCTTTTCACCTAGCCCTCTCCTAATCCACAGGCCGACTGAAAATCCTGAATGGAAGGCTGACTTTTACCCATGATTAGTGAGCCAAATCCAGAATGTACTCCACCCACTGCAGCTCTTGCATATATCCCGGTTACCTTCACCCTCTTTCATCTGTTCTTCTCTTTCTTGTCTCTCTTCATTAGCAGCTATCTTAACTTTGTCTTCAGGTGATTTCTCAGCAGCCCCCTGGGCTATCTTGGTCTCCACCCCATCTCCAGCTGCCTCAGACTCTTCTATGGACCGCTTAGTCTCCACCTGGCTAGGAACCAGCTCTGCCCTGACCTTCTCCACTCCTGAGCCATCTTTCGTTTCTGCTGGTCCTTCTGCAGATGGCTGTGGTTCAACAGGAGTCTGGTCTCTTGCCACTGACAGCCCGTTGACTGCATCATCCTTTGGAGGAATTTTGGCCTCCTGCCCAGGCTTTACAGAGATTTCTGATCCAGCCTCTGTTTTCATCTCTGGTGACTCCTCAGCAAAGGGCACTTCTTGTCCCACAAACTGCTCCTTTCCTGGCTTATTTTCAGAGGCAGCTACCTGTTCCTTTGGCTCCTCCCCACCCAAATCCTCTGCCTTGACTGATAGGTCTCCAGGCTCTGTTTCTAACTCCACTGCAGTGCCCTGATCATCTAGGGTTACAGCATACTGTTCTTCTGAGACTTCCTTAGGCTTTTCCTCCATGCTCACAATCACATCTCCCTGCTTCTCCTGATCTCCTTTCTCTCGGTACTCTTCTTCTTGGATGTCCACTCCAGATACTGATTTTCCTCCCTCAGTATTTGGTGCTTCCTGTTCTGGCTTCTCAGAAGTGACCTCAGCTTCATTCAGCCCTGGTGCTGCTGGTCCTGCTGCTTTGGCCTTGCCAGCTGTTTCAGTTAACTCGTCTGGGGTTGACTCAACTTTTGCCTGTAGCTCCTCTGCAGGCTCACTTAAATCCAGTTCTTCTCTTCCACCCTTTTCTGTTTGAGTCTCTTCTTCTTTATCAGTTTCAGGCTTTACCAGAGATTTCTCTTTTGTTTTATTGGCTGCTTCTTTTCCTCCCATCGCGTCATAAACCTGTTCTCTCAACTCTTCCCTTGCTTCCTCTACATGGTTAAAGAACATGAAGCGTAAGTATGTCTTCCAGTTTAATGATAAAGGCATAAATGGAAACTAAATTACATTCCCTTTAAACCCTCAAAGAGCCTGGCTTGTAAAGCTTTAAGCAGATGGCTTATATTATCTGCCTCTTTGAGAAAGCAAAAGGAAGAGTACCAGCTAGCAGAGCAACTTATTAAAAAGATACAAAGAATACCACACAAACTCCTTAAATGATAGTCTTACTTGAGCATTCTGAGTATCAATTAGGTAACAAATGCCAAGCTTTTCATCTTCCTCTAAGCATTAAAGGCCCCCATCTGATATGTAAAGCTCTAGTACCCAAACTTAGCACAGAAATTAACTTTCTTACAAAAACACAAAAGGTCTCCAAAAATGTTACTATTAAAGTAATGAACTACATGGACTTAAAAAATTTGCATCAGAAAAATACTTAAGGATGTAATCGTCTTTACAGCATTAATTTAAATTAATGAAATTTGCTTGAGAAAATAAAATGGTCTCTTAAAAAAACTTGCTGTCAGTTTCAGCAGTTGGCTAACCCCCAAAGCAGTCTCTACCAGATGCAAGTGTCATCACAAGCATCTTAGAAGAAACCATCTGAACAGGGAAAGCCCTATCTCCATCACCTATACACAAGAAATAGACGTCGCATCTCTTGAATGTCACATGCAACTCCACATACCATCTATGTTATCATTATTTTCTACCAAAGATTCGTCTTCTGTTTTTTCTCCTTCCTCCTCTTCCACATGCACACCTTCCAGGGCATTTCCCAACACACCATTCTCCATTCTAGGAGAATAAAAGAAGAAAGCACCAAAGGTATGATGGCTAGAAACAGAATTTTTTCCTAACACAGAAACTGTAAATTTATGGAGAACAGAGAGGAAGCAAATGTAGGAACTACAAACTGTAAATGCTGATGGAAGAAAAGCAAGCATCAAAAGAGCACTGACAGAAACAAGCGTTATCTCTCTTCCCTTATCTACCCACATAAAAAAGTGGTAACTTTTACTAAACCAACAACCCCTGTATGTATTCACTTTACAATAGGGCTGTATTTCCCAAACTGTTTATCTACCCATACTTCTCATGTGAAATCTCAAAATCAGCACATCTTGGTAAAAACTTAAGATTTTAAAATACCATCAAGGTGATACAAAATACCCTACCTGTACAGTGAGTCTTGAAGGACATACCTTGCCAACTCCAGAAGCGATTTCCCATAGAAAAAGAAGGCTTCTCCACATTCATTAGCTGTTTCTCCATACTTTTTACCTCTACAAAGAGAATGAACATCTAAGATCTGAATTAACACCTAGTGTAAAACACTTAGTTCCAGTTCTTTAGTTAGAAGACATTTTTTCAGTTCATTCAAAGTAAGCACTATTAAAACAATCCTTCCATGAAATCAGTATTTCTTTCCTCTGGCTTTTACGTCAAGGTCAAAGGGACTTTTAGAAACAATGTATGGTTAATGCTGTGTATTCTTCACCTATATATGATATATATTCTAAACAACACCAATTTGCTACAGTTAGTATATACTCTAATAGCCAAACTGCATCAAAGCAGGTATTTTTCCTGCTACAGGATCAGAGAGGGGAGGTGTCAGTATGGGCCAGAATAGAATATCTCTGGCTGGATTCTACAGGATGAGTAAGGTCTGCAAAAAGGCAGCACAATATAGCATTAAAAGCATGATCTCTGAAACTAGATTGCCTGAATTCCAATCTGCCTCTTCCACTTAACTGGCTGTATAATCTCAAATATATTACTTTACTTCACAGTGCAGCAGTTTCAA
The DNA here is from genome assembly GCA_028571685.1 of Heterohyrax brucei. Taxonomy (NCBI): domain Eukaryota; kingdom Metazoa; phylum Chordata; class Mammalia; order Hyracoidea; family Procaviidae; genus Heterohyrax; species Heterohyrax brucei. Next base: position 77,992,225 of record CM053140.1, on the reverse strand, counting down.
AGATCTATTATAAGACTAGACAGGCAAGGAGGGAAGAAATCACACAGGTGTGATAAATGGGAAGAAGAAGTAGCTCTCTGTGTCCAGAAAGGAGACCAGCTTTCAGAGCGAAGAACTGGCAAAGTCATGTAAAACTGTACTAATGGCATAAGAACTTACGAAGAATTACGTATAGAAAGGGCTAGGACAATCAGGATGACAGTTATGATTTTAAGGATAATTTAGTAGATTAATGTTTCTCATCAATGACAGAGTCCTTGAATACTAGGAGAAAAATGGAATACAGAACTCAAATTCTATTAAGTGGACCAGACTTGACAGTCAGACAGACTGGAGGGTCCCTGGAAGACGTAGCCCCTGACTCTGTTAGCCCAGAACTGAAACCATTCCAGAATCCAACTCTTCATACAAAGATTGGACTGGACTGTAAGACATAAAATGATACTGGTGAAGAGTATGCTTCTTGGTTTAAGCAAGTACAGGAGACTAATTTGACAGCTCCTGTCCAGAGGCGAGATGCGAGTGCACAGTGGGACAGGAGCTAGTTAAAGAGACATGGGAAATACCAGATGGTAAGGAGGAGTGTACTGTCACAGAGTGGGGATAGCAGCTAGAGTTACAGAGCAATGGCTAAGCTTTTGTGTGACACACTAACTTGGATTGTAAACTTTTGCTTGAAGCACAATAAAATTTTTTTTTTAAAATGTTTCTCAAATTTCCCTCCTATATACCATAAATGGCAAGACAATGAAAACACTGACCTTTCCAGGTATCTGAGAGGAAGTGTTTTCATTGTAAACACAGTGATATATTTTACATTTTAGGATAACCATGCATTTCAGCGCAAAAATGCCTTAAGAACTCAGCATCAGGCAAAATCTGAGTTTCACTCTTGCACATCAGAGACTCAGTTTATGAAGTCCAGGTGTAAGAGGCCAGGACTAGACAAGAGACTATAGTAAACATTCAGAAATAAGACTATGTTCTGGGTCTTGGGAAAAGGAGCTGGTGGGGAGGAAATAATGAACTGATATGACCCTGAATGAATACAAAGAATGAAGAAGTCAGAGACCCTTCATTCACAGTGAGCCCTAAACCTGAAAACCATAAATGATCCATTAAAAGCACTTACTGTACAATGAAGTTTCTTTAACTGTATGTAATATAATGAATCAATTAGGAAACATTACTGACCATCCATCAATTGCTACTGGTAATATCTTAAAGAAAATTAGCTTAAGTTATGGGGGAAAAGGTAAAGCAATCAATCACTGTTATGCCTTTGAGCCATGCACTAAAGCTAACCTGCTACCCAAATATAGGTACTATATGACTTTCTGGTAGTAGCTGCCAACTTCCACAGCAGAGGCAATACCAAGTCAAAGGTGTTAAAAATGTATGAAAAATTCTGAGTTAATAAAATTCCATTAGCAGTAGTGTGACCAACATCACGAGGTGCTTGGGACTGAGGGGCTTCCCAGGACACTCCTGTTGTAAAAATTAGTCAAGTCCCAGGCAAACCTAAATTACTGATGACAGGAGCAGATTTACCTTAAGAAAATTAAAGGCTGAAATTTCTCAATGATACTGAGATTTCATAGTTAGAGTAATGAGAATAAACTCCTACACGAAAATCAATCAAATCTTTTAAAACTCTTGCTCTTCATTCTTTTTCTTTATAAAATAAAGTTTTATAACTCAAGGCTTACTTATTATCATATCATGGAAAAATACACAATACTTACAAAAGACTAGCTGCTTCCTGGAACGCATTGACAGCTGCTGGAATATCCCCCATCACCAAATGTTTCTGTCCTAAACCCAGTAGTTTCTTAGCTTCACTATCCACATCCAAACTGCAAGAAAAATAATTTTTTTAAGTGTCAACCTTGTTTAAAATCAACAGTTTTCTGGAATGCTTACTACACGTCATTTTTTTTTTTTTTTTAACATCACTGGGCTACTCTGGCAAGGCCAAGCGAACTTGCACTTTATATTTTCTCTTAAAAGGATTATTTGCCTAGAAAGCCTAACACGGTATGTACTGTAAATATTTGTGAAATAAACAAAAAGGGAACCACCAATTTTATTTTATCCTGTTGTACTGGATAAAAGGAAAACTGAATCAAGAAACATTTGGGAGTAGTTACCTGAGGCAGGAAGGAGTAATGACAAAAGGGAGAACCACTATTTGTGGCACCAAGTTATGGAAAAATTTGGGAGTGAACAGAAGAGATGGCTGCACAACATGAATGTAACTTCTGTCACTGAACTACACATGTAAAAAATCTTGAAACAGCATGTGTTACTATGTCTTATAGTCACACACACATTTACCATAATGAAAACCAGAAAAACATTACATTAAACATGACTAAAGTCCATGACTTCAAGATCAAGACATTGTAGTATTAGTAATAAAGGCAAATACATCACATGAAACGGAAGAGAATGAAAACTAGACCCAAACATGTACAGATAATATAAATGTCAAAGATGCCAAATCAATTCAATGGAGAAAGCATAATGTTTTCAACAAATGGTACAGAAGTAATTAGATACCACATGCAAAAAAAGTACTACAAGGAATCCTTCAGCTGAAAGAAAACACACTAGAGATAGTACATCACAGAGATAAAGATCACTAACTACTTAAGTAAATATAAAAGTTAATATCCAACAATGACATCAGGTAAGGCAGCTATGTATGATGTTCTAGAGGTCACTCACTTTACCAAAACAAGTGACCTGGACTAGAATCAACTATTTTGGACCTCCAGAACCTGATCTGACATGTATATCAACCAAAGAAATGATGGATAAAAGGAAAGCAACTTAGGTGAGCCACTTGTGCTACCTGCTGCCATCCCTTGCTCTCAACCCAGCCATAATCCTCAAACAGCTGGCTGGTGCCTAGGTGGGCAGTGGGGACCTCCTTCTCTAAGGATTTGGGGATACAGTTTGCACAGCTGTGTTGGTCTGAAAACTGAAAAGACAACTGCCATGGGTTTGGCCCTCTGCAGCAGTAGTTTCACCTGGCATAAGCAGCTTGGAGAGCCAGTACCCTTTACAGATTTTAAAATACATATATGTATGATTTTGATAAACATACACAATTGTGTTATTAAAAATATATTAAGCACTTATATCTAAGGCACATTTATTAGTCTTACTCATCTAGAACCAAAGAAAAAGAAACAAAAAACTCAGACAATAAAGTAGTTTATAGGACTAACAGTCTACATGAACTACAGCCTTATCTACCCTGAGACCCAAAGAACCAGATTTGTACCTGGCCACCAGCATGGACTATTCTGATTAGGGCCACAATAGACAGATCCTGACAAAAAAGGAGAAAAGTGTGGAACAAAACTTATGTATTTACTGGACCAAGTGAGACTAGGGCATTCCCTAAGACTATTGTCCTGAAATACTCTTTAAGCCAAAATTATGCCTTGAATTCACCTTCAGCTAAATAATAAATTAGTCATAAAGTAAAGACCATAACCCCTGAGTAATGAGCTCCTTAACAAACACTAATGAAGCACTAGAACATGTTACAACCTAGATAAACTTTGACAACATTTTAAGTATCAGAAGCCAGCATAAAGGGTCACACATTGTTGGATTCCTTTTATAGGAAATACCCAGAACAGGCAACTCCATGAACAGGGAGCAGATTAGTGATGTCAAAGGATGGGACAAAGGGCTAATGAGGACTGATTACTTAGAGAGTACTGGTGTTGTAGGGTGAATAATTTAGGCCTATAACTACGGAGAGGTGGTGGTGCTGCACGCCATGACATTAGAACCTTGATTTCAGATTATAATCTTAAGAACCGTAAGAGAATAAATTTACTACATATTTAAAGAGCAGAAAAATGTGGGTAAAAAAGGCAAGTCAGTGATTAACAAATTCCATGAACTGATCAAGGTCTGTGAGACCAAGCAAACAGTATTTAGGTATCTAACATTGTTCGGCACAGTTCTAGACACCATGAATAACAACAGTGATCCCAGGAAGCATAGATAACAACATAAAACTGAAGCAGAGAACTGAAGAAATGGAGCAAGCAAGCCATACACATGGGGCGCACATTCCAGGGCACAGCCAGCACTAAGTACAAAGCTCTAACGGCTTCAAGCATTTGAAGAACAGAAATCTTCATGGCTAAAGTGAGCTATGGAGAGTTTTAAGAAATCAACGAAAGGGCATGGGGAGAGAACAGCATCAGTGGCACCTTTGTGAAGAAACTAAGAACACAAATACAAATAAATGAAAAGGACCAATTTGTTCCCAGGGAACCCTCCAGGTTGTTGGACCATCAATTCTGGTCTTTCAGTAGAGCTCTTGATCTGCACACCTTTTACTCACGTTGTATCAGACTCTACATTGTGTCCCCTATTATCAAGGCTGTCTTGGTGGTGTCCAGACGGGATATAGTCTCCATTCAATCATAAGGGTCCTTCTGTCTCCTGGGCTCATTTTACTTCAAGTCTTTGTTGTTCTCGGTCATCATCTGTTCCAGGTGGACTGGGACCAACTGATGTTCGTCAGATAGCAGCTTGCTAGCTTTGAAGACCCTAGACGCCACTCACCAATATGGGGTACAGAAGACTCTCTTAGCAAATGGCTAGTTATGCCAACTGACCTCAATGTTCCCTGAAAACACAGTCCCCAGGCCCCTGTTCCCTGCTACTCTATCCTCTGAAATGTTGGGTTGAATTTTGAAAACCTTGTAGTTTATGGTATAGCCCATTTATGCCGACCTACCTGCCTTCTACTGGGTGCTGTCACACCCTTCACCTAACCGAATTCCCATCGACTAATCTATGTCCAATCCCTTCTTTCCCTCCCTCCCCACCTTTGTTAGTGGTCAAAGAGTCTTTTCTTCTGTGTATAAGTCCTTTTGTAAGTCCTTGTAATAGTGGTTTCATACAATACTTGTCCTTTTGCAGCTGTCTGATTTCACTCAGCATAATGTCTTCTAGTTGATGCCAGATTAGGAGATGCTTCCTAAAATCATCCTTGTTCTTTATCACTGCATAATGTTTCAATGTGTTAGATACATAATTTCTTGAATTAAAAAAGTTTAGGGATATTAAAAGGCCACCTACAAAATGGGAAAAAATATTTGGCAACTCTATGTCAGACTGACGCCTGACCTCCATAATCTATAAGGTACTACAAAACATCAATAAGAAAAAGATAAATCATCCAATTAAGCAATGGGCAAAGGAGATGGACAGACATTTCTCTAAAGAGGAGTTCCAGGCAGCCAAAAAACACATGCAGACATGCTCACCATCATTAGCTATTAAAAAAATTCAAATCAAAATGACAATGAGATACCATCTCACACCAACAAGGTTGGCCATGATCCAAAAAATGCAAAACACTAAATGCTGGAGAGGCTGTGGAGAGACTGGAACTCTCCCACACTGTTGGTGAGATTGCAAAATGGTGCAACCTCTTTGGAAAGCAATCTGGCACGACCTTAAAAAAAATGGATATAGATATATCATTTGACCCAGTAATTCTACTGCCTGGAATATATCCTACAGAATCAAAGCCATTCACACCAACTGATACATGCACATGAATGTTCATCACAGCCCAGTCCAGAACAGCAAAAAGATGGAATCAACCCAGACACCCAACAACAGAAGAATGGATAGGTAAACTATGGAATATATACTCAATGGAACACTATACAATGATAAAGAACAACGATGATAGCAGGAAACATCTCTTAACCTGGTTTCCACTGGAGGACATTATGCTGACTGTAAGTAGTCAGTGACTGAAGGACAAATACTATATGAGACCCGTACAATAAAAACTTAAAAGCAGACTCATGCATAACAGAAAAGACTCTTTGACGTCTGCAAGGATGGGGAGAGCGGGAGGACAAGGGGAGAGCATTTAGATTAGACAGTTGTTAGAAATTTGGTTGGGTGAAATTGGTGACAGCACACATTAGTAAGAAGATGAATATTAAAGGGTCTTCAACACTACTTGTGTACTCCTCCCATCTTAACCCAATATTGCAAGGGCAGAGTAGCTGGGGCAGGGGGCTGGGGACCGTGCTTTCAGGGGAAATCAAGGCCAACTGGCACAACTAGCATTTTGCTAATGAGGACTCACCGCACCCCACACTGGTAAGTGGCGTCTGGGGTCTTAAAAGTTGCCAAGCTGCCATCTGAGGGTACAGCAAATGGCCCCAACTTGGCAGAACGGATGATCACCAAGGTTCATAACAACATGGGGAAAAGACAATCCAGCAGAGAGACTCATGTGAGTGGATGGCTACATCAACTTGTGACTGGAAGAACCAGATGGTGCCTGACCAGCACCAGTGATAGCCACGATGGAGCTCACAGAGAGGAGTCTCACTGGCAACACAAGAATAAAATGGGGTGCACCCTGAGATCGCCATTAAAAGACCACAATTGATGGTCCAGGGGCCTCGGAGTTCTCCTGGGAGCAGGGGCCCTGGCCCGGATTCTGCCCCGTCCATAAATCATAACGAAGGTCAACTTTTCAGACAGCAATGGATTGGACTTGGTGACGCAGAGTGACCATATTGTGAGGGAACTTTATGGTTCTAGGCATCTATAGGAGGTCGGCCTGTTGACCTCATACTGAAGGAAGGGCAACAGGTGGAGAGGAGAAGATAGGAGACTGTTGGGAAGATAAGACATATGGAGCAGAGAGGAAGAGTGTGCTGTCACTGTGCAGGGAGAGCAGTGAAAGTTGCATGTATGTCAGCATGCAAACTTACATGAGAATGTATATCTTCATTCAGTCATTAAAAAAACAAAAAAGGTTCAGGGATAAGACAAATCTGTTTGGCATGGGCAACTAGATTCTAACAGCTTTATGAACACTTACTACAGGCCATGTAAGAATCTAAAGTATACTTACATTTAATCCTGGTATCTACTTCATAAAACTGCTGATTACTTCCATTTTACAGATGGAAAAACTGAGGCAGAGATTAAGTAACTTGCCCGAGGTTTTATTTATTGAAGCATAGAGAATTAGTGTTTAAGAAATTCAAATCTTAAGACTCTAAATTAAGAATTTTAGAACATTTACTGATGTAACGTTAACCGAGGGAAAAGTAGGTGGGGGTGGAGAACAAACTACCAAATGTTGGACATGTTATTTCTAAAATGGCTATTAGACCACCAAAATGTTGAAGGGTAATGTCAGAATTAGAGATACAAATGGAGTTACATGTTTAAAGCCTTAGGACAAGCGAACTAGGGGAGTTCACTAGTGAATAAGTATCATTAAAGAAGAGAGAAGGATGAGGAAAAATGAATCCCCACTCCAATCACCCCCCCCACCAAAAAAACAGCGAGACGTACCAAGACCAAAATGGTATACTGGAACGTAAATGAAAAAAAGTAGTAACGTGATCAACCAGGTCAAATGTTACTGTGATAGGGTTAAGTCAGAGGACTGAGGAATGACCACTGGATTAAGGAATTTGGACAGCATTGATGACTATAATAAACAAGACAGTTCTAAGGAATGCTAGAAACAGAACCTGACTGAAGACGGTTCAAGAAAAAACAAATGAAGACATAAAGCACAGTAAATACAATCCTTTATAGTGTTTTGCTGTCCAAACAAAAGAAGGAAAAGAAATAAGGAAATAGCTGAAAGGGATGCAGAGGTCACTGAAGGGTTTATAACAGACATACTTAGTAGGCTAGTACAAACGCTCTCATAGGGAGAAAAAAAGAGCAATGGTTCTTTAGCTTTTTGGTCTCATGAGTCCTTTACCCCATTGTCTTTGTGTATGTTAATTGTACCTATCATTACTTACCATATCAAAAATTAAATTATTTTACAATAATGTTACACGTTTTATTAGTTTCCTCAGGCTGCTGAAACAAAGTACCATAAACTGAGTGGCTTAAAACAGCAGAACTTACCCTCATAGTTCTGGACGCTAAAAGCCAAAGACACAGCCAGTGAGGAGATTCCGACTCATAGCAACCATATAGGTCAGAGTAGAACTGTCCCCAGAGAGCTTCCAAAGAGTGCCTGATGGATTTGCGTAGCTGACCTTTTGGTTAGCTGATGTTGCACTTAAGCACTACATCACTAGGGTCTTTGAACACTCAAAGGCCAATTCACAGACTGAGAGGAGCCAGGCCCTCTCGAAAGGTTGCCTCTGGTAGCCCCAGGCGTTCTGTGGCTTGGGGGCCCACTTAACTTCAATCTGTTTCCATCTGTGAACAGAGCCTTCTTCCTGCTATGTCTCTTCTTTTTATAAGAACATCAGTCATATTGGAGTAAGGCTCACCCTACTCTAGTATGACTTCAATGTTCACTCACTATATCTACAAATATGTTATTTCTGAATAAGGTTATATTCACAGATACTGGGGATGAATACCTGAACGTTATCTTTTAGAGACAATGTAACAAACAAGACATTATTATGCAAAATAATCTTCAAAACAGACAACATTTAATGATAAGGGCACATTTCTGCAAATCTTTTCAGTGTCTGGATTTAACAGAAGACTACTGAATTTTAACATCTGCTTTTCTGTATTCAATCCATTGTGGTTTACGTTGCTTTCATTAAAATATATCTGATCTCATTCAGACATGTATTTAGCAAAGGGAATATGTCAATAATCTTTTCAGATAACCAATAGTATTCTTTGATACTACACCAAAACCTGACAAATGGCAGTCAGTTGCAGAATGTGGAATACGAAACAATTGATTATTCATACTGTTACATGAAAGGTACTGATCTCTTGTCTCTAAATGGATCTTCTACTGAACAGCAGAACATGCATCAGTCATTTAGAAAATACCAGTTCATTAGTTTATACAGCTCTTCTGTATGTCGACAAATCTCCTTAAAAGCATTAAAATCACCAAATTTCATCCGAAAAGTTCTAAGTATTTGGTTATTGTCAAGCTCACAGTGGTCAGTACAACCTTTCCAAAATCTTAACTTTTGCTTACAAGCTCAAACTTTACCATTGTCAATAGGTACTACCAGTTATTGTCCTTAAAAACGACAAGCTCTTTTTACTTATTTTGGAGAAAATGCTTGGCAGATTTTTAAGTCTGTATAGTTTGGTGGTCATTCTTCCAAGTAAAAAGCATAGCTCCATGAAAAAGTGGCTACTACAGCTCATAACTCAGCCACACAACTGCTTTTCCCCAAGATAACCATCACACCTAGGTCAGCATACAGAAATGCTTGATCTATACTTTCCATTGTCACTGTAACACGGTAATGGTGGTGGTAACATCAGAATCTCAAACTTCTGGGGGGGAGTACAAGAATCAAGGTCATCAGCCTAAAGCTGATTCCTGTAGGTGGAAGTAGACATATCTCTTTCTCCTCTCCAACTTCTTGACTATTTCTAACACAAGCTGCTACCCATCCCTCCTCTCAACACTGTCTAAAACTTCTGTGCTGGACTTGATCTCAACTGCAGTGGCCACAGAGAACTCACAGACCTTATGACAGTTAAGAGAGTTTCAGGAAGTAATGGGATACAACTTGGATCAGGATCAATAAACTACAACTAAGGATCAGGAAGCATGTAAATTTAAGTGCAATCTGCAAAGCTTATTCAAAGTAGAAAGCACATCCCTCCCCTTTTCAGGACAGGACAGATAGCTCTCTCAGATACACAAGCAGGTCCTTCTCTGCTGCATGTGCACCCTCCTCTCTGCTATGCAGCTCTCTTCTCAGCCACCTCTGGACAGTCCTCTTCCCCTTGTACATCCCCTCTTCTCAGTACACCTCCCCAACCCCACTGCTATTTGAGCCAAGCGGACAGCCAGTACAGCAGCATTATTCAACTTTCTTAGCTGCATTCCTAAAGCAGCTTTCCACCTTCACCATCTCTGCTGCTGGGCCATTTCCAAGCCTACCTTCACTGTTACAGCCCCTGACCTGTGTTACAGCTTTTTCAAGAGGTTCCTCACCTCCTCTCTGAGTCTTCCTTCTTGCTTCTCTTGCCTTTGTGAAATCTCTGTGGGAACTGGCTGTTCATACAGTAAAACCTGTTAAAGTTGGAATCTGTGTATGGCGGAAACCTGTCAGAGAAGCAAAACTTGAATCTTTTCCATTACACTGGGAAACGTTCCGAGGACTTGAGTTTCCCGTCCCTTACCTTTTGGCATGTAATACACCTCTTGGGCATTTACTTTACCCCTGTCTCACTATTGGCTTTTGTGGAAGGTGGCCTAAACCCATGTTTTACAGTAACAGGAGTAGAACCATCAAGTCAGACCAACAGAAGAGATGATCTTAAAACGTTTTAGACAAAAATGTTACGAAAAAGTTGCTAATAGAATGGGAAAATGACTTGACCACAGAAATGTGTTAAGACTGCTTAGGTACTACCAACAACTCACTTGATAACAGTGGATATGATTTTTTTATTATGACTGAATGAGAATGTACATTCCCATATAAACTCACATGCTCACCTATATGCAGCTTCCACTGCTTTCCCTGCCTGGTAATAGCACACTCCTCTTCTCTGCTCCATACATGTCCTATCCTCCCAATAGTCTCCTATCCCCTCCTCTCCACCCATAGCAGCAGATATGAATTTATAATGTGATTAGTTAGTGTATCTGTGTAGGACCAGTCTAGAATAGTACTTATTCCACTCAAAAACAAGACTGACTCAGAAATCATCAGGAATATTTCTAAAATAATCAAGATGACAAGAGGATTTAAAATCACATCATGAAAATCATCCAAACAAGACAAAATAAAACTTACAGACGCTTTGAAAAGAGAATAAGGATACTCTGCAAAAGGATTAAACAGAATCTGGAACAATGATTCTCAACCCAAGTGAATTTAAGAATCATAACAAAGCTTTTCCAAAACACACAAACCTGAACAATACCCTCAAGCTTAAAAAGCAGAATCTCCAACCATGCAGTTCATCCTCCTGGATGAACTTTTTACTCATTACTATGCTTACCTCTAGTGAAGAACCATATGGTCACACCGAAATGGAGAAGTTACATGTAAACAGATGAGGGCTTGATATAAAACTTAATAACCAGAACAGTCACAAAAATTTTAAAATGGCAACCTTACAAGACAGAGATCCAAATGAGAAGTATACAAAGAAAGAATAGGTAAACACTTGTCAAGCATGTGGTGTACTCAGTAAGAAACAGAACTAGAAAGCTTTTAACTCAAATGCAGAAAAAAAAAAAAAAAAAAAAAAAAAAAAACCCTGAACATTGTTATCGGGATTCCACACATTATAGACAAGTACCTTAATATCCAGTTTATTATCTATTAAACATAATGAAACTAATAGTGCTTGAGTTATGTAGTTTTTACTAATTTATGATTCAAACAGGAATCTAATTGTCCCATGTAAACAATCTTACCTCTCCACTTTATCTGCTGAAGTTGATGGAGCTGGAACATCTTCCTCAATTCTGTAATGAAAATTTTAAGGGAAAAAAAGTCAAAATAGAAGATATTTTAAGCCAAAAAAAAAAATACAGCCATTAAAAAAAAAGCTACCGTTTACTATACACCCAATATAGCCAACATATGATTAGGCTTTATTTATATTACCAGGTTCAATCCTTACTCAAATATCTATTAAACACATATTTGCCAGACAGTTACACTACAATGAACAAGACAGTCTCATCCCAGTTTTCTGTGTTTATGATCACATAGAAGAAAATTATTCCTGCTACGTCATCTCACATGCTGCAAAACTGTTTACAAATAAGATTTATATTCAAAAATTTTAAACAAAATGAGTTTCCCTGAACATTCATTTTTCAAGTTCCTAATAAATACCCTTATCACATTTCAGAGCTGTGTCAACTGATAACACTATGATTCTTAATACTTCCATGACAGGTTTTCTCCTTTTAGCAATGGGTGACTGAGAGCCTGACATAACTAATACCATTATGATACTCTAAGTAACCTGTAAGTTGTTTGCTTGATATTTTGTACATTCTCATTTTCAATGTCCTTTTTTAATATTACACCAGCTGCACTGGTCTCTTTCCAAAGAGGTGTGGGGACTTATCGGCTCTTGTGATTTTGGTTGTTGCCCTCCTTTTCTTTGTCTTCTTAGTAGACTGGTTTTCAGCCTGCAAAGAAAGCTGCCTGGCACTTCTGGTCTGTAACTTTCTTTTTTCCCTGCTTCATATCTCAGAGTCCAGATGTCCAACATGCATACAGTCTAATAGAGTTTCTTGTACTTGTCTTGTGATGTATACTTATCCAACCTCTATGGGCTGCAAGACTGAAGATGCTATGTCACCCCTGCAAAAATGACATACAAGCTCTGATGTAGAAATTGCCTTTCAGACTCCATAAAGACAGGCAACATTGCGGTCACCTTCTAATAAACTTTCTCTCTCTTTCTGTCTTGGAATAGACATCACTGGCTCAACTGCTCCAGGGCATGGACCCTAATCTGGCAACAACATCTAGAAATAGTTATCAACCCAGAAGCAGTGAACACTCCAGCACTCTGACAAATCATTTCCCCCTCAAAATGACAAAACAGGATATTCTAGAGGGTGGTCCCTGCACCAAAAACAACAAATTTAATTGAAAACAGTAATTGAAATAAACTACTCTGGAACATGACATAACATGTATGTCAACCAGGGTAGTATTTGATAATCATTTCTGGGTAGGACTCATGTGCAAAATCAACTGCTGCCCGCCCCCCCCATTCCTAGAGTAGTTGTCTTGGCTGCAGTCTGCATAGATGGTTAAGCCTGATGGTGATCTGTGGGACCAGTTCAGAAAACTGCCTTGGTTTTGGCCTTCTGGCTAAGGCCCTCTCACATCAGCATCTGTAAGGGCCTATGCATCTTTGTATGTGTGCTAGTCATCTAGTACTGCTGTAACAGAAATACCACAAGTAGATGGCTTTAAAAAGAGAAATTGTATTTTTTCACAGTCCAGTAGGCTACTCAAGTTCAACTTCAAGGTGTCAGCGAATGCACTTCTCTCTCTGTCAACTCTTAAGAAAGCTCCTTATCATTAATCTTCAGCACGCAAAAATGAATGTAATACACCACATGGATAAAACGGAAGAAGAAAAAACACATTATCATTTCACTGATACTGAAAAGCATTTCACCAAATTCAACACTGTTCCTTGGAGGGAAAAAATAACCACTTAATAAACTCAGGAATATAAGGAAACTTCTGATACTCTCAGCTAACATCATACTAGATGGTTAAAGATAGCTTTTCTCTGAGGGTCAGCAACAAGGATACAATCTTTCACCAGTTACATTTTGCCACAATTTTGTGAGTTCTAACTAGAGCAATTAAGCAAAAAAGAAGTAGAATTATTTCTAATCACAGACGACACCATCTTATTGTGCTGTTGCTGCCAACTGCCATCAAGTTACTTCAGACTCACGATGACCTCATGAATGCAGAATAAAACTGCTCCCTACCAACTCAACGGCACTTGGCTTTGGCTAGGGTTATCAAGGCTATGACCTTTTGGAAGCATATCAGGTCTGCATTTCTAGTCACCACTGCATGGGTTCTAATTACCAATCTCCTGGCTAGTAAAAAAAAACAAAATCCCACTGTCATCGAGTCTATTCTAACTCACAGCAACCCTACAGGACAGGAGAGAACTATCTCCAAAGAGTTTCCAAGCAGCACCTGGCAGATTTCAACTGCCAGCCTTTTGGTTAGCAGAGGAAGAACTTAACCATCACATCTCCATGGTTTCCATTCTTGGCTGGTAGTCAAACACTTAACTGTTTGTGTCACCCAGTGATTCTCATGTATTCACATGTTACTGTGATACATCCTAAAGAATCCATCAAAAAACCCAAAAACTGTTAGAGCTAACAAATTCAGCAAAATTGCAGGATACAAGGTCCAGATACAAAAATCAGTCTAGTTTCTACATACCAGCAATGAGCAAATCAAAAAGGAAATTAAGAAAACAACTCCAGTCACAATAGTATTTAAAAGAATAAAATACACAGGAATAAAATTAACCAAAGATATGAAAGACTTGTATACTAAAAACTATACAAAACTGCTGAAAGAAATTAAAGACTTCCGTAGATGGAAAGACAGCCCATGTGTTCACAGACTGGGAGACTTAATAATATTTTGTCAATCCTTCCAAAGGCAAACTAAAGATTTAATGCAATCCCCATCAAAATTCCACAACTTTTTTTTGCAGAAACAGAAAAGCCAATCCTCAAATCCATATGAACATGCAAGCAGACTCTGAGAGCCAAAACAATCTCAAAACACGTAGGAGGACTTACATTTCTTGATTTCAAAACACACTACAAAGCTATAGTAATCAACATGTATAAGACCAATGGAATAGAATCAAGAGTTCAAAAATCTATATTCAGAATCAATTTATTTTCAAGAAAGGTTCCTGGTTCATCCAATGGGGGAAAGAATAGTCCCCAGTAAACAGTGCTGGCTCAACTGGATCTCCACATACAAAGACTGAATTGAGATCCACACCTTACATAAAAATCCACTCAAAATGGATCAAGAATCTAAAAATAAGAACTAAAACCACAAAACTCTCAGAAGAAAATATTAATAAGACAGTGCTTCAGGGCCTAGTTTTATATAACAGTCTTAGATATGACACCAAAAGCATGCGCGACAAGTGACAAAAATGGACAAAATATACCTCATCAAAATTAAGAACTTTTGTGTATCAAAGCAATTACAAAAAAAAGAGAGAAAAACCTACAGAATATGAGGAGACATTTGGTAACCTGTATCTGGTAAAGGTTTAACATCCTGTAGGACACGTAAAGAACTCTTAAAACTCAACAAGAAGTCTGATTTAAAAACAGGCAAAGGAACTGAACAGACATTTCTCCAAGATATACAAAGGACCAATAAGCATATGAAAAGATGTTCAACATCATTAGAATCATCAGGGAAATGCAATTCAAAACCACAGAGATACCACTCACACTAAGATGGCTATCATCAAAGAAGTGGAAAACTGTTTTGACAAGGATATAGAAAACTGGAACCTTCATGCTATTTCTGGTGGGAAATAAAATATAGTGTACAATTTGTGTAGAAATTTCACAGTTCCTCAAATGTTAAAAATAGAATTACCTTATGACCAACAACTCAACTCTTAAAGAATCAAAAGCAGAGATTTAAACAGATACTAGTATGGCCAATACTCATGCCAGCATTATTCATAATAGCCAAAAGGTGGAAAGAGCTCATGGTGGCTATACTTCATGGGACCACAACTGTGAGAAGAGAGCTGTAGAGATAGAGAGATAGAGAGCTCCAGAGGGTTCTCTGACTAAGTCACATCTTTGACTAAGTGCTATAAGCCTATACACAAGAAATTTGAGGCATGGGAAAAGAACCATCAGAGAGGGTACATGAAACAATTCTCAGAGGACACAGTGCTTAGCGACAGTTTGTGTTCCCACCAGCAAGGCTGTGAAGAATCTGCTACCTCATGAAGCACTGAGGAAGGTCCTCAGGAGCGCACTGCTTTAGCAATGGAGCCAAATTAGCACTAGATTAATGGCTGTTCTGGACCTGCCTAACAAAATCTAAAAGGGCTTCAAATCACAGATTGAACTGTTGCTAATTACCTGCATCTCACACCACAACAAAAACATTTATTCAAAATACAAAAAAATAAAAACAAACAACAAAACCCCCCAGCATTTAACAACAAATCTTGCCAACTTAAAAAAAAAAAACAACAAACTTCACTAAGCAAACAAGCAGGGAAGTACAACCTATGAAGGTGAAAAATTAATCAAGAGAAACAGATTCAAACGATAGATGAAATCATTTAGACAAGGATATTAAAGCAGCTATAAATATGAGTATAAGAGAAACATAAGACATATTTTAGGAAGACTGAAGTCAAACTTTGATGAATATGCCAGAATATGTGTCCACAAAAAAACCTGTACACAAATGTTTATACCAGCTTCAAATGAAATCTGTTCCTAAATATGTCTTTACGATGAGTCTCCAGCTAAGCTGGAACAGACAGACGCAGTTCTTTTTTTAGCCTTCCTTTAGTGCAAGAAAAAGTTGGAAGCAACCAAGATGCCCTTCAATAAGTAAATGGATAAGCAAACTGTGGCACATCCATACAATGCAGCATTATAAGTTAGTCTAAGAAAGTCACACACTACATGATTCCAAGTATGACATTCTGGAAAAGGCACATCTACAGAGGCACTCTAAAGATCAGTTGCCAGGGAATCAGGGGAATGGGGAAGGATGAACAGGACAATGAAAGCATTCTGCATAACACTATAAAGGTGAACATACAGTATTATGCATTTGTCAAAACCCATAAGGACAGTATAACACAAGTGACCCTTACTGTAAACTATGGACTTTCATTAATGATAATGTATCAGTTCTCAAAAACTGAATGCACCACAGGAATACAAGATGTTAACAGGAGAAATAGTAGGTGGGGATGAGAAAGTATATGGAAACTACTTTCTGAACAATTATTTTGTAAATTTAAAACTGTTCCAAAATATAGTATATCTAAAGAAAAAAAAGAAAGAAACACTGGGTAGGATTAACAGCAGATTAGACCTTACAGAAGAAAAGATTCATGTACTTAAAAGACTTTAACACGAATTATACAAAGTAAAAACAGGTTTAAGACTAAAGGGAAAAAATGATCAGCAGATCATCAGTGAATGTGAAACATTAAACAGCTAAAATATATGTAATTGAAGTCCCTGATAAAATGAGGTGAGGGGTGTAGAGTGGGAAGAACATTACTTAAAGAATATTTTTCCAATTTTAATAAAAACTATAAAAGCACATTTCCAAGAATCAACAAATTCCAAGCAGAATATTAAGGAAACCACACTAAGGCACAACATAATCAAATTGCTGAAAATGAGTGACAGTTAAAAACAGTCAACCAACAGAAAATAGACACATTACATACAGATTCAGAATAACAAGAATGTCAGTTGACAATCATATTTACACATCCAGTGAAAATGCTCCAAAATATATAAACTCTAACAGTATTAAAAGCAAGAGTTCCATTCTAATAGTAAGAAACTTGAACACACCACAATAAATGAAGAACAGAAATAGAAAGAACCTCAACAAAGACAGGAAGACCGAAACAGTCAACCAACTTGGCCTCACAGAACACTCTACACAACAGCAGCACAGAACACATTCTTCTCTGATGTACTTGGATCATCCTCCAGAATAGACTGGACTGTGTCTTAGAATACAAAGCAAGCCTCAACAAATTAAAAAACATCGAAAGACATAGTATCTTCTCTGATCACAACCTATTAATAAAACTAGAAATCAGTAAATTGGTCAGGGTAGCAGGGCGGCAGGGAGGAGTCTGGGGACCATACTTTCAGGTAACATCTAGGTCAACTGCCATAACTAAGATTTTTGTTTTGTAAAGAAAATTATCTGTATCCCAATTCAGTGAGAGGTGTCTGGGGTCTTAAATGCTAGCAAGCTTCCATCTAAGGGGCATCAATTAGTTCCAATCCAACAGGAACAGAGAACAAAGGACATCAAAGACAGGAAGAAAATGGGAGCCCAGGAGACAGAATGAGCCAAATGATTCAGAGAACACCAGTGTGAGACCAGAAGTAGATGATGCCTGGCCACCTCCAATGTCTGCCTTGATAAGCAATAATACAACATAGATTCCCTGACATACAAGGAGAAAAATGGGGGTGCAGATTTAAAAGTCTGTTAAAAGACCAGACTTGATGGTCTGACATCCTAGAGGGTCACCTGAAAACACAGCCCCTGGTCTCACTCCTATCCCAGAGCTTAAACCAGCACCAAAGACAAAAATTCAGGCAAAAATTGGACTGGACTGTAAGACACAATACTGTCAGAGAAGCTCCTACAGTAATGAGATGGGAAGGTGGAGAAGAGGGGGCAAGCTGAATGAATATTGTAAGTACAGAGTACAAAGGAGAAACATACTATCCCAGGGTTGCAAAAGCAGATGGAGTTGCATAAGGGTCTCTGTCTGAGGTTTTGTATGGCAAATTGACTTTGTAAACTTGCACTTAATCACATTAAAATATTATTTAAAAAAATGAAATAAACTCCTACAATCAAATGAGAATGAAAATACAACATGCCAAAACCTACAGGACACAGAAAAAGCAGTACTCAAGGGGACAACTGATAGCAATAAATGCACACATCAAAAAGAGGGGCCAAAATCAACAGCTTAAACTTAGAACTTGAAGAAAAATAGCAGTTGGCTTAAATACGTATATGTATGAAGCTGTTCAGTTCCTCTTTAGAGGTGAGAGGGAAGGGTGGTGAATAGAGGACAAGTATTGGTTGAATGAATACCAGAAGTAGACAGCAGAAAGGAGGAATGTGCTGTCACATGGTGAGAGCAAACAGAGCTGCACAGAGGTGTGTGTGGGAGTTTTACATGGCAAACTGACTTGGACTGTAAATTATCATTAAATCATAAAAAATAAACAAAAGAGCAGCAAAAGAAACTCAGCCACCAGAAAAGGAAATAATAAAGGTTAGGGCAGAAATAAATGAAATAGAAAACGAACAAACAAAAAGCAATACAAAGAATCAACAAGACTACAAGTGGATTCTTTGAGAGGATCAATCAAACTTACAAAAGAAAAATAGGAAAAGATGCAAATAACCAAAATAAGAAACGAGATGGGTAACATTACAACAGAAACAACTGAGATAAACAGAATGTTACAAAAACTTATATTCTAACAAACTTGAAAACCTACAAGAAATGGACCAATGTCTAGAAAAGCACCATTTACCTTGACTAATACAAAATAAGAGAGAAAACATGAACAGATCCATAACAAAAGAAGATACTGAAGTGGTCATTAAAAAAAAATTCCCCATAAAAAAGCTCCAGCCCAGATGGCTTCACTAAGGAATTCTATCAGACATTCAAAAGAGCTGACACAGATTCTACTCAAACTATTAAAGAACACAGAAGAGAAAGGAATAGTCCCAAATACCTTTCAGAAAGCCAGTATAACCTAATACCAAAGCCAGGCAGACAACACTAAAAAAGAAAATTACACACCAATATCCCTTAGGAATACAGACAAAACATAATCAACAAAACAGTAGCCAAGAGAATTTGATAGAACATAAAAAACTAACACATGATGATCAAGTGAATTCACACCAGGTATGCAAGGATGGCTCAATTACATTAGAAAAATCAATGTAATTCACCACATAAATAAAATAATGACATGATCATCTTCATCAATGCAGAACAGGTATGACAAAATCCAATACCCTTTTCCTGATAAAAACTCAGCAAAAGAAGAATAGAAGGGAAATGCTACATAATCAAAGACATACACAAAACCAACAGCCAATATTATTCTCAACTGTGAGACTGAAAGCATTCCCCTTGAGAACACAAACCAGATAAGCCAGCTAAGCCAAGTGCTGTCAAGTCAGATCCAACTCATGGCGACCCTACAAGCCAGAGTAGAACTGCCCCCTAGAGTATTCAAGGAGCACCTGGTGGATTTGAACTGCCGACCTTGCGGTTAGCAATGGTAGCACTTAACCCGCTACACCACCAGGGTTTCCCAAAACCAGATAAAGATGTCCTTTATTGTTACTCAATACTGTACTAAAAGTTCTAGTTTGACCAGTAAGGTAAAAAAAAGGGAAATAAAAGGCATTCAAATTCATAGAGCTGAGCAAACATTTTAAGAAGCTGGATTATTTTCTGAACGGGGCATCACAACTGGAGGAACACTCTTTAACAACCTGTGTTATACAGATGACATAACCTGTTTGCTGAAAGTGAAGAGGACTTGAAATACTGATGAAGATTCAAGACCATAGCCTTCAGTATGGATTACACCACCACATAAAGAAAACAAAAATCCTCACAACTGGACCAATAAGCAACATCTTGATAAACAGAGAAAAGACTGAAGTTGTCAAGGATTTAATTTTATTCGGATCCACAATCAACAGGGAAGCAGCAATCAAGATAGTCAAAAGACACACTGCATTGAGCAAATCTACAAAACATCTCTTTAAAATACAGAAAAGCAAAGATGTTTACTTGAGAACTAAAGCTTGTCAGCCCTGACCCAAGCCAGGATGTTCTGAATGGCCTTATATGCATGCAAAAGCTGAACTATCAATCAACAAGACCAAAGAACTGATGTCTTCGAATTGTGGTGTTGGCAAAGGACGCTGACTATACCATGAACTCCCAGAAGGATCAGATCTGTCTTGGAAGGAGTACATACAGAATGCTCCTTTAGAAGCAAGAATGGAGAAGACAACATCTCATATACTTTTGGACATGTTATCAGGAAGCATCAGTCCCTAGAAAAGGACATCATGCTCAGTAGAGTCAGTGAAACAGAGGAAGACCCCCAACAAGACAGACGGATACAGTGGCTACAATGGGCTCATGCATAACAAAATCATGATGAGGGTGCAAAATCAGGCAGTGTTTCCTTCTGTTGTGCATAAGGCTATGAGTCAGAACCAACTCAACAGCACCTACCAATAACAAATTGTAAGGAACAAAACTATCCCTGTTCACAGATGACATGATCCTATATGTAGAAAATCCAAAAGAGTCTGCAAGAAAGTTACTGGAATAAAGGGTTTAGAAAACTGGCACAGTATAAGATGAACATAGAAAAATCAATTGGATTCCTGTACACTAACAAAGAGAACTGAGAAAAGGAAATCACGTAAACAATATCATCTATAACAATTCCTCCAAAGATGAAATAGGAATAAGTCTAGTGATGAAAAAGACTTATACAAAGAAATCTACAAGCCACTACTGAAAGAAACCAAAGTGACCTAGATAAATGGAAAACACACCATGCTCATGGAAAGAAAGACTTAACATTGTAAAAGTGTCTACATTAGTCAAAGTGACCCATAGGTGTAATGTCATCCTGATGCAAATTCCAACAACATTCTGTAACGAGATGAAAAGCTGATATCCAACTTTATATGGAGACACCAGAGAGCTAAAGCATTGCTAAGAACACATAAGGAGGCCTCACAACACCTTATCTAGAACCTGCTAACCAGCCACAGTAGCCTAAAAAACCTAGTACTGGTACAGTGATAGACAAACCTAGAAGTAAATCAACCCAGTTATGGACAGCTGATCTTCGACAAAGGATTAAACTCCATTCAACAGGAAAGACACAATCTCTTTAACAAACAGTGCGGGCAAAACTGATATCCATTTGCAGAAAAATGAAACCGAAGCCATATCTCACACCATACACAAAAACTAACTCAAAATGGATCAAAGACCTAAATGTTAAATCTAAAATTGACAAGTTCATGGAGAAAAACCTACAGACAAAGCTAGGGGCCCTAATTATGGCAAAAATAAACTACCAAACACAAGTGACCAATGCAGAGACAGTGTAAGATAAAACTAAGTAACTGGTATCTCCTCAAAATTAAGTGCTTACTTTCCTCAAAAGATTTTGCCAAGAGTCTAACAGAACCTACAGACTGGGGAAAAAAATTGGCAACAACACACCAGACAAAAGCCTAATCACTAAAATTTATAGAAAACTTCAACACCTCAACAACAAAAAGACACCTCATTTAAAAACATGTGACAAAGACATGAAAAGCCACCTCACGGAAGACATTCGGGAGGCTAACAAACAGGTGAAGAGATCCTCACAAACATTAGCTTTAGAAAACTTCAAATCAAAACCACAAAACCATCTCACCAATAAAGGCGCTAACCAAAAAACCACAAATCAAATGCTGATACAGTTGCGGGCAGATTGGAACTCTTATACGACGCTGGTAGGCTTTTCAGATGGTACAACCATTACAGAAAACAGTATGCTGCTTCCTTAAAAAGCTAGAAATAAAAATACCTTATGATCTAGCAATCCCACTCCTAGATATATATCCTAGATTAAGACCTGTTAAATGACTAGACATGTGCACTCATGTTCACTGCAGCCATTATAAACAGTAGCAAAAAGATGGACTCCAGTGTCCATCAATGAATTGAGTGGATAAACAAATTGTGTTACATACATACAAAAGAATATTACATAAAGATGAATCCACAAAACACCTCTCGACATGGGTGAATCTAGAAGACACTACATAGAGTGAAAGTCAATCAAAAAAGGACAAATACTGTAAGGGGCACCTACTGCATAAAGTCATGAATAGGTTTACACACAAAGAAACATTCTTTGATGGCTACTAGGGATGGGAGGGGGAGAGAGACAGTATCACTAACCAGATAATTCTGGCTAAGGGACTAGCAATACACAACACAGGGTAAGTCAGCACAAGACCAAGGCAACAGAAGACACAGAGTGTTACACACGAATAAAGGGTAACTGCTACATTCCTTTAAAAAAATAAATGAACCCAAAAAACAAAACCAAACCTACCGTCATCAAGTCGATTTCAACTTACAGCAACCCTATACGATGAAGTGGAACTGCCCCATAGTTTCCAAGGAGCACCTCGAAGATTCAATTTACTGACCTTCTGGGTTAACAGACAAGACACCTAACTACTCTACACCACCAGGGTTTCCATATAGGTAAATATGCATGCTAAATAGGCATAAAAGGTCATACTGGAGTATATCCACATACATATGTAAGTACTATTGTGGATATTTCTATATACATATTTGTGTGTGCTGTGTGTATATTCATATATGTAACAGAACACATGGGGGAAGTTCTAGAAACTTCTTAGACATAATCCAACACCTCAACAGACTGAGCTACCAGACTTGAAGGCCAAGGATTATAGTCTCCAGGGACATCTAGGTCCAGTAATGTTAACACAGTTCGTAAGACAACAATCTACGACCTAGTTTTGTGAGATGCATTTAGGGTCTCCAAAACTTGCAAGTAGTCATCTAATATGCCACATAATATCTCTTCCCTACTGCAGCTAAATGGCCCACATGAAACACTGCCATCTCTAACCTGAGACCAAAAGAACTATATGGCATCCTGATACCACTAATGACTGCTATGACAAGGAACACAACACAAGGTCTCAGTTAGAAAGAATTCAATTTCATACTCTAAACAGTATGGTCCCCAGATGTATCTTTAACTCAGTACTTAAAGTCACTTCTGAGGTTCAGCCTTCAGCTAAAGATTAGAAGAGATTCACAGACTAAAACAAGACTAAATGGGCATTCCAATTCATGGGCAACGATGAGAAGGCAGGAAGAGACTAGAAAGCTGTTAACAAGGAACTCGAGGTCCAGAAGGGGAGACTCTTGACTTGTCATGAGGTTAGCAACCAATGTATATTATTTAATGAGACATTAATTTGCTCTGTAAACATTTAAATTACAACAACAATAATAATAAACTCAAATTCATAAAAAGAGTAGTTACTGGTCTCACCTGAGACTACTATGCTAAGACTTGGAAATGAAGCTTCAGTCAAATAATAAACTGACCTATAAAATTAGCAGTAGCACTCATAAATAATGTACTCCTAAGAACTTTCAATTATGTAAAACCAAAAAGGCAACATTTGCCCAAAAGCAAAGATAAGAAAGCAGGGAGGGGCACAGAAACCACATGGATGAAAATGGGGAACCCAGGGTGGACATGGGGAGAGTGCTAACATATTGTGCAGATTTCAGTCAAAGACACGGAACAATCTGCACGTAAATTATTGCATGAAAGCTAACTTACTATGTAAACTTGCATTTAAAGCACAATAAAAAAGTTCAAATTCCAAAAAACAAAGGCTTTCGGTCTTTGGAAGACGGACTTTCTTAAGACAGATGTTGAAACAAGCAGTTAGTAAATACTCCATACTTACACATTTTGCAATTTTTTGATCTTTAGGAATTCCGTCACCTTTACTACCTCAGCTATGAAATGTAAAATATTTCTGAAAATACTATATCAAGTGTTATCAGTGTTTCTATATGCGGTCGCTGTGAATTGGAATCAACTCGATGTCAATAAGTTTTACAAATTTTATCTAATCTTCATACTTCTAGAAAGAAAAAATACGAAAATATAAAAAATGACAGCCAACTTGTCAGAAACAGTTCAAGACACAAGAGTAAATCACTATCTTTCAAGTAATGGAAAAAAAAAAAACCAAAAAATCAACCTATTCTAGAGCTAGAAAAATCTTGCAAAAACAAGTAAAACAAAGTCTTTTTGAAACAAAAGCAGAAAGAAATCATTACCAGCAAGTCAACACAAGAAAAAAGGTCAAAGGAGGTCTAAACATTATGGTAAGATAAAAATCTAGACATTCACAAAAAATGAATAGCCAACTGGCATAACTCGTCTATTGCTAAGACAGTCTTCTGCACTCCAGATTGGTGAGTGGCATGTGGGGTCTTAAAAACTAGCAAGCTGCCATCTGAGGTACACCAAATGGTTCCAACTCATGTGGAACAGACAATCACTGAGCACAAAGATACAGGGAAAAAAGAGCCCAGGAGACAGATGGACCCACATGAATGGGAGATTGTATGAACATGAGGCCTGAAGAACCAGATGGTGCCCCGCCAACACCAACAACAGCTGTGACAGTGGACACAATGTTGAGTCCCTGAGGCAACACAAGCAAAAGACTGGTGCAGCCCAAGACTCTTAGTAAAAGACCTCAATTGATGGTCTGACAGCCTGGAGGATCCTCTCGGAACACGGCCCCTAGGCCTGCTGCTGTCCCTGCCCAGAAACCAGTATGAGTCAACTCTTCAGGCAAGAATGGACTGGAATCAGGGACACAATGTGACCATATGGTGTGTGTACTTTACGGTTCTATGCATTTACAGGAGGCTGTCCTAATGGTATTTTTCAAAATGGGAGAGGGGGCAGATGCTTGTTAAGAAGATACT
Source organism: Heterohyrax brucei (assembly GCA_028571685.1). Taxonomy (NCBI): domain Eukaryota; kingdom Metazoa; phylum Chordata; class Mammalia; order Hyracoidea; family Procaviidae; genus Heterohyrax; species Heterohyrax brucei. Next base: position 77,967,295 of record CM053140.1, on the reverse strand, counting down.
AGATACACAGTGTGAAAATGAAGAATGTGTTGTCACTGGGTAGGGACAGCAGAGAGAGCTGTAGATAGGTGTGCATGCAAGACTGATTTAGATTGTATACCTTCACTTAATCACAATTAAAAAACATTTCGGGAACAGTAACCAACCATCTTTGTTGGTTTTAATACAATTTCAGCTATACATAGATATCGTGTCACTTCTTTCATTATGTTTGTGAGACTTACCCATACTAATGCATGTAGATCTAGTTTTTATAATTACTATTCTATTGCTGAAATAGACACTGTTCCTCCATTCTACTCATTTTTCTTTACATTTAATTAACTAAATTGGCTATCCATTCTATTCTTGATGACACAGGTTGTTTCTTGTTAGAGAGCTTTCTTAGCTGCTGTGAGCATTCTTGTACATGTATTCTGATGTACATTTGTACTTTTCAGTACAGGTGAGAAGTGAGTTTTGTCTAAGTGGAAGATTTGCCAAAAAGCAAAATAGGCATTCCTCAGTTATTATATATTTTAGCAGTAAAATCACATAATAAAAACATCTGCAAATAACCAATTTTCAAAAAGCTGTCTCCAAAGCATATCACTTTTTTTTTTTTTTAGGGTCTTTTATTTATTTTTTTGTTTGTTTTTAGCATATCACTTCTTTTGAAAAGCAATTCTCACTAAATTATCAACTTAGCTTGAACTTACAGATGGTTTATTTTTCAAAATATCTTGCTAAAGAACATACTGCTGACAGTTACTGTTTTTAACCTTATAATGTACCTAACAAAGTGGGAGTAGAAGCTATAAATAACCATTGATGTCAAGTTGACTGCCTCATAGTGGCCCTACAGGACGGAGTAGAACCGTCTCATAGGTTTCCGAGTAGCACCTGCTCAATCTGAACTGTTAAGCAGCCCAGCAGCCTTAGCTCTTAACCACTCTGCTCATCAGGGTTTTCCATTAACCTTATAACGTTGGCTAACAAAGCTGTAAATAAAGGCATCAATCCTATTTTCTTGCTATTTACTTGTGCTTACAATATCACCTACGATACACCATTAGTGAGCAGGAAATCTTTTTAGACACATTGTCTGCATTTGTTAAGGGTTAGCTTAAACTAGGAAAGCTGATAAGCATTTGGCTGCTGAACAAAAGGTCAGCAGTTAGAATCCACCAACTGCTCCTTGGAAACACTATAAGGCAGCTCTACTCTGTCCTATAGGGTCACTATGAGTTGGAATCAACTCAGCGGCAACAAGAGTTTAACGCAACTGTCATAATGTCAACGTACATAGTCATTAAAGCATAATTCCTCCCTACTTTGGAGACCACTTCCTTAAACTGTAATATAAATGTCAAGAACCAGACAAGATTATTTTTGTAACTTTCCTTCTTCCCACTTTCTAGAACAAGGATGCAATGAGGAGCAAGGCTGGATATGTATACACAAGCCAGATGGTTTAGCTTGACATCAAGCTAAGGCTTTGTTATTCTGAAGTAGAAGTTGCTGCGGGTATAACGTGATAAAACTTATTTTAGATTACCACAACTACAGTACAAAACAAGCCCTGGAGACACAGAAGCTAAGCGCTGGGCTGCTAATGGAAACGTCTAGAGTTGAACCCACCAGTCACTCTGAAGGAGAAAGAGGTTGCAGTCAGCTTCCATAAAGATTACAAGCCTTGGAATCTACTTGACAGCAACAGGGTGGGTTGGTTGTTTGTGCAGTACAAAAGACATTTGGAAGGGCATTAAATTAGAAACAAGACACCCATACTAAAAACACTATTCAATAAAACAATACTGAAGTACTCGGCAGTGATAATTTATTTCTATGCCCTTCTTTAGCATTCACTTCCAAAAGTGCCCTGCAGGACAGAGCAGAATTGCCCCAGGGTTTCCAAGGAGCACCTGGAGGATTCAAACTGCTGACTTTTTAGTTAGCAGCCCTGCCATAGCTCTTAACTACTATGCCACCAGCAGTAACTTAGGCAGATAAAAAAATGGCCCGAGAGGGGTCAACAAGACCAACTGGCATAACTAGCCTACTTCTAAGAGAGTCTTCTCCACCCCATATTGGCGAGTGGCATCTGGGGTCTTAAAAGCTAGCAAGCTGCCACCAAATGGTCCCAACTCAGCAGGAACAGATGATCACCAAGGATGATGACGACAAGAGGGAAAGAAAACCCCCGGAAGACAGAAAACACTCATGTGAATGGGCTGGGCGACTACATCGGCCTGTGACCAGAAGAACCAGATGGTGCCTGACCACCACCAGTGACAGTCGTGATGGGGGTCACAATGTTGAGTCCCAGTGACAACTTGAGAATAAAAAGGGGTGCACCCTGAGAACTCCACTAAAAGACCTCATAGTCTGAAGGCCTGGGGGTTCCCCTGGGAACATGGTCCCTAGATATGATGCTGCCCCTGATCATAAATCATGAGGTCAACTCCTTGGACAGGAATGGATTGGACTCGGCAATACAGTGACCACATCATGCACGTACTTTATGGTTCTATGCATCCATAGGATGTTGTCCTACTGACCCTTTACAGAGGGCAGTGGAGAGGGTAGAGAGGAGGGGACAGGAGACTGCTGAAAGGATATGACAGGTCAGAACAAAAAGGAGCAGTGTGTTGTCACCAGATAAGGAGAGCAGAAGGAGCTGCAGATAGGCGGGCATGCAAATTTAAACTGGACTGTCTACTTTCGCTAATCATGGAAAAAAAAAGGCCTGAACAAAAGGCACTACTACTATGATTAGCAGTAATTCTCAGTTTTACAAGGCTCACATGAAGGACTTCTTAAAATAGACTACTAGTTTCTGATTCAGTAGGTGCTGCACGTCCTATCTGGACCACAGACATATTTGATCCAGTTTTACTTTTTAATAATAATTATAAGTTACATTTAAAACTCTAGATTTTCTGTCATTCTTTAAAAAGAAACAAAAATTCATTATGCAAAATATGAAATCAAAAAGCACTAGATGAAACAAAGGCAGATTTATTTTATTTTATTTTTTTTTAACATAACTGAGTGAAAATGTACATTCACATGTAAATTTACATGCCCCCCTATATGCAGCTTCCACTGCTCTCCCTGTCCGGTGACTGCACACTATTCCTCTCTGCTCCATACATGTCTCATCCTCCCAACAGTCTCCTTTCCCCTCCTCTCCGTCCACTCTCCTTCCTCCAGCCAGAGGTCAGCAAGATGATATCCTATAGAACCATAGAGTATAGAACCATAAAGTCTTTCCAACATATGGTTACTCTGCATTGCCAAGTCCATTCCATTCCTGTCCAAAGAGTGGACCTAAAGGCAGATTTTATAACTAATCTGGGGAAGGCCTTTTAAAATAAAAAAATTATAATACCATTGGTAAAGTCGGCTCCATCTAATCCATTTCAGAGAAGTTACCTTACTCAATACACACAGTACCTTACAATCAACAGGGGGGAAAAAGCTCAGTAGAAAAATATTCAGGGGATATAAACACATTCACAGAAAACAAAACTCCAACAGCTCAAATGTTTTAACATATATATTCTGTCATGGATTGAATTGTGTTCCCCAAAACATGTGTGAGGACTTGGGTGCTTTTGTGTGATGTTCCTTTGTGTTGTAAACCTTGCCCCTATGATGTTAATAAAGGAGGGTGGGCAGCAGTTGTGCTGGTCTGGTAGGACACAATGTGTGGGACTATATTCTACCTTGGGGCAATTTCTTGAGATATAAAGGAAAGCAGGCCAAGGGAGATTTGGGGACCCCTCATACCACCATGAAAGCAGTGTTGGGAGCTGAATGCATCCTTTGGAAAGTACTGGGGTCTCTGTGTCTCAGAAGGTTCCAGTCCAGGGTAAGACTGATGATACGGACCTTCCTCCTAGTCCTGCAGAGAAAGCCTTCTGCTGGAGCTTGACACCTTGACTTCAGACTTTTAACCTACTCAACAGTTACAAAATAAAATTTCCTTTTAAATCCATTTACTTGTAGTAACTGTTACAGCAGCACTAAATGACTAGAACACATTCATTCTTAATAGAATTACAAAACTACATGGAAAACATTTACCCACCCATCAGTTAAAAACAAAGAGCACAGAGAAAAAATGTGTTCCCATATACTCCAAAGAGAAGTACAGATTCACCAAACCTCAACGGAGGTTTATTTGGCAATATCTACCAAAAATAACAAATAAATATACTTGAGTCCTGTAACCCCACTTGCCGGAATTACCCAGAGATACACTAGCCCATGACTATTACAGATTATTCATTGCCGCACTGTATGTAACAACAAAATATTGGAAACTCAGGTTCACCAACAGAAAACTTGTGATAAAACAGCGTAGAAAAGAATCCTGTGCAGCCATTAAAAAAAAGTCAGGAAACTTGGCACTAGTGAGGAATTATCTCTAAGATACTAAATGTCTCAAGTACACTACCATTATACAAAAAGAATAAAAAACTACACATAGATTGCTTATATATGCGTTAAAAAAAAAACAACCCAGTGCCATCGAGTCAGATCCAAGGTACCACACTAAACATAATAAACTCTTCACACTGGTTAAGAAACCCTGGTGGTACAGTTCTTAAGAGCTATGGCTGCTAACCAAAAGGTTGGTGGTTCAAATCTACCAGTTATTCCCTGGGAACCCTACGGGGCAGTCCTACTGTCCTACAGGGTCACTATGTGTCACATTATGAACTGCAAACGATTTGGTGGCAATGGGTACCACTGATGGACTGAGGAGGAAAAACTGTATGGCTAGGAAATAAGCACTGTATGGACATTTCACTGTATACCAACTGTTACGGATTGAACTGTGTCTCCCAAAAATATGTGTAGCCATGTGGCTGAGCCATGATTGCCAATATTTTGTAACTGTCCTCCATCTTGTGATTTTCCAGTGCCACATGTTCCCTAAAGGGTTAAGGTGGTACTGTAAATCTCTTCATAGGATTACCTCCCTGCTCCACTGTAAAGGGAGTTTTCCTGGCATGTGGCTTGCACTACCCTTAATCCTTTCACCCTACAAGAGATAAAAGGAAAGGGAAACAAGCAGAGAATTGGGAACCTCACACCATCAAGAAAGCGGCACCGGGAGAAGAGCACATCCTTCAGACCTGGGGTTCCTATACCAAGATGCTCCCCGGACAAAGACTAATGCAACACAAGGACTTTCCTCCAGAGCCGACAAGTAGTAAAGCCTTCCTCTGAAGCAGACATCCTGAATTTGGACGTGTAGCCTACCAGACTGTGTAAGAATAAACCTTCCTCTGTTAAAGCCATCCACTGTGGTATTTCTGTTTGAGCAGCATTAGCTGACTAAAACACCAACCTTCTGAATTTTAAATCATGAGTGTATTATTATTGTTGTGTGACTGAAGGTCAATTTCAACTCACAGCAACCTTGTAGTACCAAGTAGAACCTCTTAGAAGTTTTCCTAGGCCGATCACCAGGTCTTTTCTCCTGCAGTGTGGCTGGTGGGTTCAAACAGCTGCTGACAGTAGAAGCACAACCCTGTAAGGGCAGAGAAGAACTGCCCCAAAGGGTTCGTAAGGCTGTCAAGTCTCTTCACAAAAGCAGACCTGCATTTTTTCCCACAGAATAGCTGGGGAGTTCAAACCACCAACATACAGGTTAGCAGCCAACCACCGAACCACTGGGTCTCCAGGACTCCTTCCACTGTCTTTAAGGTAGTTGAATCCACTCTAGTTCACCACAATCTATCACTTCACTATTCCCTACCTGCCTCTAAGCTTTATGTTTCTAAGCCTTGTTTAATCAAGCAGTATTATAAGAAAGTCAATCTGGCAAATACTGGTGAATATTTGCTTGGGAGTTGGAAAAGGAGAGAGGAATTCAGAATTTCTAATTTTGGGGTTGGGCAACAGAATGCCATCCAACCAATATGCGTAAAAACAGTGGCAATGACAAAACTTGGGGGAGGAGAGAGAATCAAACCAGCAGCAGCTGACAGCTGATTCCTGTGAGATGAGGTCAGGCATATCTTCCCTTGGAACATTTTCACCAGTTGTGACACAGCTATACCCACCCTCCCACAGCACTCTCTAGTTCTCCGTGGTCCAGAATTTGTTGCAATGGTCACACAGAACTCACACACCACACTCAAGAACTATGGGTTTATTAGAGAATATGTTAACAATTTAGGGACAGACTCAACCTGGAGGTAAAAGAAATAACCTTGGTTACAGTTCCTCTATTGGAACAGTTTGTTATTGGCTGAGGCACCCTTGACCCTTCCTCAGACAAGTATTATTATTATAAAGCTCCATCAGTAAGTGCCCAAAGGCATCCCAACTCCTTAGAAGTTTCCTGCCAGAATGTGGTCTTTCTATGAGCCTGGAAGCCCAATATGCCACCTGAAGCAAGTTTCTTGGTTTTGCTGACACTATTTCTCTGCCACTGAACTCTGCCATGCTTGCCCCTGCTTCTCATCATCTTCTACTGTCTAGCGTTACAGCTTGTCTCCAGGTCTACGATTTCAGCACAGGGACCATGGGTTTAAAGGAAACACCCTGATCCTGGCTCTTTTTCTTGATAGCAGTGAGGCTCCCCCTTAGCCTCTGGGGATGGCTTACTTTAAGTCTAGCAGGATGGCAAAACTGACCCACCCCTCATTAGGGTTCCAAATACCAGTATCTGCACAGTCCCACCTACTCCCAACAAGGCTTCCATGAACCTTACTTGCCTCAGCAAAACTGTCCAATAACTTTGGTGGGTGTGGAGCCCTGGTAAAGAGGTCAGCTGCTAACCAAAAAGTCTGTCATTTATTTGAATCTACCAGTCACTCCCTGGAATACCTAGAGGACAGTTCTACTCTGTCTTATAAGGTTGCTATGAGTCAGACTCAATGGCAGCACATTAGAAGACCGTGACTAAAACCAAAAAACCAACCCGTTGCCACTGAGTAGGTTTCAATTCATAGTGACCCTGCAGGGCACAGTAGAACTGCCCTAGAGTTCCCGAGGGACACCTGGTGGATTCAAACTGCCAGCCTTTTGGTTAGTAGACACAGCAATTAACCATTACGTCACCAGGGTTTCCAAGACCATGGCTAACAAGGCCATATTAAAGCAATTCACAGCATCACCAAAGGGTAAAAGAACAGAAGTTCTTACTGAAAACTGGGGATTTAAGTATTAAGACAAGTTGACTTTGAGTGCCACGAAAGACCTGAGAGAGAGAGAGAAGCAGCTAGTACCTTTCTACCCAGCCCCAGGTGAATGGGGATAAGAAAGGGAGGTGCTGGCAGCAGGGGTCTAGGGAAAGGAAACCGAGATTTCTACAGGAAGCAATTGGTGTGTGAAGTGGTATTTATTATTCACTACATACTTGGTGTCCAGAGGTAGATAATCTTAGCTTCCCTGGAGTGGTTTGATGTGCCTCGTGACAAAAGTGGGATCCACTTAAGTGGGTCTAGATGTTAACACCTGTCCTAGTAATCTGATCTTATGACCAGAAACCGAAGTCTTATTCATCTTTGTATGCCTAAAGCTTAATGTATTACAATATTCATTAAGTACATCTGTTAAATGAATAAACAGAAAGATCTAGAAACTGTAAAGGAAAGAAGCAAGGATAGTAGCTAAACAGATGACGGGGAATATTTTTTAAATGCAACCATTTAAGGATGAGTATACTCATAATGTGACCAGAAGAAGCACTAAAACATTATGTAGTGTAGTGATTCTCACAATGTTGACTTTTAAGAAACCAAATGTACCTTATGATTTCATATATGTTAAGTTTCAGAAGCAGGCAAAACTAACTGGTGATAATCAAACTCAGAACAGTTGACCTTGGGAGGGAAGCTACTGGCTGAACAAGTACGTATGGGAGCCATACAGTATTTTCTTTCTCCTTCCCTTTGTGAAAATTCACTCAGCTGTACACTTATAATTCGTGTACTTTTACGCGTTACATTTCACTTACTTTAAAAAAAGGACAGATAAATTAAATACATACATACATGTTCAATTATTTACCTCATATCCTACCTTAAATAATTTAATCATAAATTAAAAACTACTCAAAATTAAAGACCAGGAATCTATATTCTCTTGAATGAGGATTTTACTTCTTTCTGCCAAATTTAAATGAAAATTCCTTGAATATTGAAGGAGCTCACTCCATACCTCACTTTTAAAAAGTGGGTGGTAAAAAGTGGACCTGCATATAAGCATTATCAAGATTAACAGATGGGATCATCAGGTCATTCAGATCCAGCAATTACTCCATTTACGCTTCTGCCCAGCTCTCCTTCTACCTCAAGAAAGCAACTTGGGCATACCAAACACCAGAGTTCACTTAATACTATCTTCTAAACATACATTTTTTCCAGGTCCACCAATGGGACCCTTTTTCCATTTACACCTTTTAATTAACATACTAATGCTTCCATTCCACCAAACAATAAATTACCAGGTATTCTGGCTGTCTTTCAACTTTCTCATTCTCCCATTACCACGGTAAAAACTGCTATATATTATTTTTATCTTTGTTAATATAAACAAAACAATTAAGATCTAGTTTAGTAAGAACTAGTAAGAAAGCTAATAATATAGACTGACTTAGCATTGGGACAAGCACTGACTACTCTGACAAAGTTGTTTAAATAGCATGAGGAGACAGAAGCCTGATGAAGCATTTTACAAAGCAAAACCAGTCCAGCATTACCATAGGCATCAAGCAGATGTTATAATCAACTCTAAATAAGAGAGACATAATTCTCACTCTAGTTTTTCTCTCTACTCATTTGGAAGCTGTACACTTTTATTCTTAAATGTTTATAATGGATTTATGATGTGCCTTTTTATCCAAGTCTAAAATCATTTTATTCACCCTCAAACATAGTACCTAGAAGCTCAACTGTTGAACAGCCCCACAATTTACCTAAAATATGCTGCCTCTCTTGTTCTCCTAGACTAGCTAATTAGATTCTCTTCCTATTCCCCCCTAGGTAAGCTTTTCAGCACGTAGTGAGAACTGAAATACTGGAGCTTAACCTAAACCGTGTCAAAAAATAACCTAACACTAAAATAAATAAAAATCCAAAACCATTCCCGTCAAATCGATTCCAACTCACAGCTACTTTCTAGGGCAAAGCAGAACCGCCCCAGTTTGCAAGAAGCACCTGGTAGATTCGAACAGCCAACCCTGGGGTTAGCAGCCACAATACTTACCACTACAGGACACCACCACCAGGGTTTCTAAATGAAAACTGAAATATTAGGGTTTAACCCAACCCCTGCACTCCCTTAATCTGGAAGTTATTTCTCCATTCTAAACTCACTACTTCGTGATACATTCATGCGGGTAAGCCAAGTGCCAAGTGCCATCCAGTCATGCGGGTAGACATTCTAATTCTGAGCTTCCTCACTTATAAAACAGAAATAAGCAAATGCTGATAACTACAACTATGCTAGAAACCCTCGTGGCATAATGGTCAAGTGCTATGGTTGCTAACCAAGCGGACAGCAGTTCAAATCCACCACCAGGCACTCCATGGAACCACAATGGGGCCGTTCTAACATCATCAGCGGGTAGAGCCTACAAAGAATCAAAAAGATCTCACAGCAACCACTCACCACTATACAGGGAAGGCAGCTAATTTCTGAAATACACAAGAAAAACAAGAAAATTAAACCAGGTACCTAGGACACACAACTAGTTAAGTCAGGTCTCCCTTCACTGTTTGTATAAGACCTTATGCCTAAATGGTACTTGCCAAGCAATGTTATCTTCTATCATTTCTTCTGGTCCTTCTAAGACACTTGGGACAGACTACTGTCCATTTACCTAGTAACCAAAAACTGCTAAGTGTAAAGCCTCGCGTCCTCATTATGTCTCCCCGAAGCAGCCAAGAATCCCACCAACAGTCCTGAAATCTAAAGAACTACGATGCGCTCTACCACATATGGGAAGCCAGGGTTCGCTGAGAGTAGGAGGGTAAGATGGCTAGCCCTAAAACACGAGGTAGAAAGGCGCTGGCATATGAAGAAAACTCACAGCGCCCCAACGCGGAAGCCCAAGGCTCTCGCCCAGCCGCTGCGGTCCCAGACAATGGAGTTTTCCCGCCTCCTCAGAGCCCCGCCCCCTGCTCCAGAGTCGGCTGAGGAAAGCCAACGCCGGGGCAAGGCCCCGCCCATCAGAAGAGCCCGCCCACTCCCGACCCCACGGGTCCAGCCTCCTTCCTCGTGCAAGGTTTTTTTTTTTTGGCGCCAAATCTGTTGGTTATATTCCCAGGTTACCTGGGCACCCTGATGCAAGTGCGCTTCAGTAACGAGGGAACAGCAGGGAAATGAGAATAAAACTGGTTCATCAGGGCGCCGCCTCCCTGATGACAGCCAAAAGCCCGGGGAGGAAGGACAGGGGCAGACGACAGACAGTCGCCGCTGCCCCCAGCAAGATGGCGGCCGCGAAAAGCGGGGCAGGGGGCGCCAGCCGTCTGGAGTTACCCCCAGTACACCAGGCTTTTAACAAGAAGTGGGCTGCTTCATTGTCCAGGCCTCCCTGAACAGCGACTGCACTTCAACTGAAGAAAAAACCTCCTATCCACTGGTCTGTCCCTCTCGTGAAACCCGGCAGCCACCCCCTCCCTCGGACTGGTCAGTTCCTCAAGCTCTCCACGGCCCAGCTTACTTGTCGGCGGGAACCAGTTCCGCAGCGATGGCGCCAGTGGCTGTGGACTCTGCGGCCATCGTTCCCCTGAGGCGGCAGACCAGCGAGCGGAATAAAGCTTGTGAGGAAAACAGAGAATTTGGGACACCCAAGAATTACGGACAGAAAATGGCAGATTAGATACCCCGCGCGGCTGGGGCCCTCTTATATAGGAAACCCTTTAGCCCCGCCCATCTACTTCCGGACCCTCCCCTTCAGGTTTAAAGGGCCAGGACTCAGCTGCAGTCTAGTAGTACACCCCCACTACCTATGGCTCTGTGGTGTACTTTCCCTGCCTGGCCATCTTCCCCCCAAAAGCAGTTTCCTCCTTCTCTTGGCAATTCGTGTAAGAACCAGAATCTTGGTACTACAAGTCCTGACAGAGCGCTGGCCAGCAGTTTCCACAAAAAGGTAACCGGAGACTACTCTGCATGTTTGGAGCAAGTAGCCAGGAGCCTCCTTCCGGCCTGGACACTCGGGGATGTGACTGAGATGTTCTGTCTGACCTCTCGGTCGTAACGGATGAACACGTGAGAGTTGAGCACCGGTACAGCTGCAACGGCTGGAACTGATCTTGGTGAGGGACTCGCCGCTCTGGACCTCAGCAAAAAAATGACGTAAGGAAATGTCAGTCTCGGATTGGCTACAGATGAAGCCACCGCGCTTAATTCAAAGCTCAGGGCCGCGCGGGGGTAATACAGGCTTCTCTCTGTGGACCTGCCACTTTTTTCTGGTCTAATCTACCGACGCCATCCTCTTCAGCCTTACCCAGATTCCAAATCAAGCTGGCTCCCAGATCTTTTTGTCCAGTCTTTGAGCTATGACTTATCTTATGCGTACTGTGTGCGGAGGAGCCCTGGTTGCGCAGCACGTAAAGCGCTGGTCCGCTAACCGAAAGGCTGGCAGTTTGAAGCATGTGGTGTTGGCTTTCGTTATGGGACAGTTCTGCCAGTCCTATAGTGTTGGTATGAGTTGAAAACGACTCCACGGCAATGGGTTTTTCTAGGCTACGTGCTGGGGGGTACTGTGCTTAGATTGTAAAGGTGTCAGCTGCTTTATTTAATCTGGACGACGACAACAAGGCGTTGGGTTTTATGAGATCGGGTTTTATTAGCTCTGGGCTTCCTTTTATTCAGATTCGAGTTTGGGATGAGAATTTGCATTTCTAAGAGTTCCCTGATGAAAATTTGCATTTCCATCCCTGCTGTACTGACTCCAAATCTACAGTTTAACAAGATCCCCAGATGATTCTTATAGATAACTGCCTGGGAACTTGTTAGTATATGCAAATTTTCGGCAGGGCTTTAAACGAGAAACCAACCGATTTGAAGCCCTGTATTAGCTCCATTCCATAGACACAAACAAAGTTCACGGACAATGTGACTTGCCCAGCAAGCTGCAAGACAAGTTATTCTGCCATTAGATAATTAAAAGATAACAGGCAGACTAAATGATGCTGAAATCGCTGCTGCCCCTGTCACACTTCGATCATCATCCATTCCCTCCCCCAGGACGCAGTTTATAGTCATCAGAACAGGGATTTTATTTCTGTCCAGGTTCAGCACACTGAGATTCCTTGGGAGGATTCTTATTCCAGTCTTTCAAGGCTTAGGGCAAGTTGAAATCTTTGGAGTTACAGGGCTGAAGCGTAAAAACAGTTGTGGGCATGGCCAGGACTGGGTTGTATTTGGTTCTGTTGTGCACAGGGTCGCTTTAAGTCGAAACCAACTCCACAGCACCTAACAACACAGCATAGCCAAGTTATGTATCTTTTTAGTTTTAGGAAGAGTCAGAATCTACTCAATGATGCCCCTGGGTATGGTTTTTCTGGTTTTCATCCATCTCTCAAGGTAAGGATATTGTGAGAATTAGAGGTAATGCTTGCCAGAACAGTTACCACTGTACACAGTTTATGCTACCAAAACCCAACCCAAACCTGTCCACTCATAGTGATCCTAAAGGATAATGTAGAACTGCCTGATACGGTATCCAAGGAGAGCCCGGTGGAATCAAACTGCCAACCTTTTGGTTAGTAGCTGTAGCACTTAACCATTACACCACCAGGGATTCCCGCTTATGCTAAGCACTTGTGAAATGATTACCACAATTTGATAGTATGGTGACTGAAGAACTGACTGATAGTATGAGGCTAGGGCCTAAGAAACCCTAGTCCAGTTACTTGTCTGGTCCATTCATCTGTTAAACTACATCCTAGGGACAAAAGATACGGTCTAACATTGAGAAACTTGATTTTATGCAAAATATGTTTTAAATACATCAACTTCTCTAATCTTCATTGCCACCACTCTAATCCAAACCTTACCTTACCCATTGCTATCAAGTTGATTCCAACTCATAGTGACCCTATAGGACAGAATAAAACTGCCCATAGGGTTTCCAAAGGAGCAGTTGGCAGATTCAAACTGCTAACCTTTTGGTTAGCAGCCATAGCTCTTAACAACCAACTGTACCACCACTGCTCCAATCCAGACCTAGCCACTATCATCTCTTATCTGTACTACTGGTCTCTATTTAACCCTTTCCAATACTCTCCTTCAATAGCTTGCCATTGCTCTTAGGAAAAATTTTGAGCACCTTACCATTTCTTACAAGATCCTACCTCCAATCCACCTCTCCAAATTCATCTCATATTACTCCCCTTCATTTCTCATAAGATTGCCCAAGCCCTTTCTTACTCCAGGGCCTTTGCACTTGCTGCCTCACTGCCTAGAAAGCTCTTCTCACAATACTTTGAATAACTGGCTCTTAGTCTTTATGCCTCACCTCAAATGGCCCTCCCTAATCACCTGGTCAAAATTGGGATCCCCTTAATAAATTCTTCCATTTATTAGAATCCTAAGTTATTATTTATTATTATTTCTAAGTGTCTGAGCTTCATGTGGCTTTTTCTGTATTGTTTACAGCTAAATTCACAATATATACAGCACTTTCTGACTCATACTAACTGTCCAAAATGAACTTGTTAAATGAATAAAGCAATCATAGTATAATTAGAACTGGAAAAAGTTCACACAAAACTCTACTGTCTACTTAAAATAAAAATCAAGATTTCATAATAAATAATGGGGTAAAAGACTATCTTTAGGAAAAACATAAAATTATATTGAACAAGAATTAGGAGGACTTCCAATTAAAGACTGTAAATTGAACTCAGTTACATCCAGTCACTCTCTTGAAATCCAACCACATAACAATAAAGTGGGTTTTGTTTTGTTTTGTTTTTTAAGGTATAAACTCATGAGATCATAGAAAATGAGAGGAAACAACAGCAAGAAAATTTTAGAAACTAGAAAAGAGGTAGTGTCATGGATTGAATTGTGTCCCCCAAAAAATATGTATAGTAATTTGTCCGGACCAGGATTCCCTGTATTCTCCTACTGTCCTCCATTTTGTGATTTTCCTATGCTGTGTGTTGGTGGTACTGTAAATCTCTTCATAGGATTACCTCCCTGCTCCACTGTAAAGGGAGTTTTCCTGGAATATGGCTTGCACTACCCTTAATCCTTTCACCCTACAAGAGATAAAAGGAAAGAGAAACAAGCAAAGAATTGGGAACCTCACACCATCAAGAAAGCAGCATCAGGAGAAGAGCACATCTTTCAGACCTGAGATTCCTATGCCAAGATGCTCCCTGGACAAAGACTAATGCAACACAAGGACTTTCCTCCAAAGCCGACAAGGAGGAAAGCCTTCCCCTGGAGCAGACTTCCTTAATTTGGACTTGTAACCTACTAGAATATGTAAGAATGAACTTTCCTTTGTTAAAGCCATCCACTCTAGTAATTCTATTAGAACAGCACTACCTGACTAAACCGGATGGATAAATCATAACTGACCTAGTAGACTTGAGAAAGAGTCTTAACAGGGAAAGCCAAGAAGCAACCAGACTGACTGCAGAAATCACAAAAGGCTCAGGAATTGGTTGCACCAGGTACCTCTAGGAGTAGGGGTGATGAAGAGGTTGAAAAATACAGGTTAGGTTGGAAGAATTTTAAAAAGCAGTTAGACCTCCAAATAGAAGCAATAGAAGACTAGATGTTTATTCTTTGGAAAGGGTAAAACAAAAATCATTTGGGCTGACTGAAAGCTGAAGATAGAAAATGCATACTGAAAAAAGAGGTACTAATATTTATGTACAAAATAAATACTGTAATTACCTAAGCACATAATCTGAGAAGCTAGAGTATATGAAGAAGAATGGGCTATCAAGATTGGAGGAAGTCTCATTAACAACCTGTATGATGCAGATGACTCAACCTTGCTGTTGCTGAAAGAAGACTTGAGACACTGATAAAGACCAAAGACCATAGCCTTCAGTATGAATTATACTTTAACTTAGGAAAACATAAAAAATCCTCACAACTGGATGAATAAGCAACAGCTTGATAAACAGAGACAAGATTGAGCTTGTTAAGGATTTAGTTTTACTTGAATCCACAGTCAACTCCTGTGGAAGCAGCAGTCAAGAAATGAAAACACACATTACACTGAGTAGATGTGCTGCAGAAGACCTCTTTGAAGTGCTGAAAAGCAGAGATGTCACCTTGAAGACTAGGGTGCACCTGACCCAAGCAGTGGTATTTTCAGTCGCATCATATGCATGTGAAAGCTGAACAATGAATAAGGAAGATGGAAGAAGTTATGCCTTTAAATTATGGTGTTAGAGAAGAATATTGAATATACCATGGACTGCCAAAACAAACAAACCAACAAACAGATTTCTCTGTGAAGAAATACAACCAGAATACTTCTTAGAAGCAAGGATGGTGAGACTACATCTAACATACTTTGGACATGTAGTCAGGTGGGATCAATCCCTGGAGAAGGATATCATACTTGGTAAAGTAGAGGCTTAGCATAGAAGAGGAAGACTGTCAAGGAAATGAATTGACACAGTGGCTACAACAATGGGCTTAAGCATAACAACAATTGTGGGCATGGCAGAGAACCAGGAAATGTTTTGTTCTGTTGTACATAGGGTCACTATGAGTCAGAACTGAATCCATGGCACCTAACAACAATAACATATACAAAATGTAGAGACCTTGCAATAAACTTCTACTGTCTGCCAGTATTTTTTTCCCTCCTATTTTCTTCTATAGTAGTAATAGGGTCCCCTGTGCTTTAGATGAAAGCTTATAGCTCAAGGTAATTTCTCATTAAAAAAAAAAATCCATACATAGTTAGGTGACATTAATTGCAATGCCTATCATGTGACAGCACCTCCACCCACCCCAGCTGGGCTTGCCATGTCCATTCAATCAGTTCTTATCCCTTCCTGCCTTTTCATCCCACCTCTTGGCAGGAGCCGACCATTTGATCCCATGTATCTACTTTGATGAAGCAGACTCTTCATGAGTATGTTTTGTAGTCCAGTCTAATCTTTGTCTGAAGAGTATGCTTTGAGAATGGTTTTAGTTCTGGGTTAACACAGCGTCGAGGGGGTGGGCCATGGCTTAAGGGGTTCCTCAAGTCTCAGTCAAATCATTAAGTATGGTTATTTGATGTGAATGTGAGTTCTGCTCCACACCTTTCTCTCCATCCATAAATCTGTTGTGTTTCTGGTTGGACAGTCATTGATGATGGCTGGGCACAATCAAGTTCTTCTAGTTTCAGGATGATGGAGTCTGTGATTTATGTGGCCCTTCTGTCTCTTGGGCTAATGGATCTCAGGTCTTTTTTCTCTTATGATTTACTGGCTAGTTGATTGATTTTACTGCATAGTCATGAGAATAAAAACCAAACTCTCAGTGTCCCTCAGAACTAGGAGTGCCCACATGATGACATTCTTGTCAACAGAAAATAAACAGAAGTGATGTATGTAACTTCCATCTAGAAACATTAAAGGGAAGGGGCTTATCTTTCAGAAGACCATCTTGGATCATATCCATCAGAGCAATGTCCCCAGAAATGACAAAGCAAAAGACACAGCAAACCTAGATTCCTAATACTATGAAGTCACCATACCTATTTTGGACTCTTTAACCTTAAAATATGCAAAAGAGAAATAAACTTCTTAGATACAGCCATCATAAGTGTGTGTATGTGTGTATCCATATTTACAGGCATATATATATATATACACATATACACACTAACAACAAAGATTCAGAATATATCAGCAGCAACAAAATTACAAAATAGAATTACACGAAATAGAAAAAAGATAAACCAATAATTGTAGTAGAAATTTTAACGTGTCACTCAGAAATCATTAAACAAAAAGTAAGCAGGAATATTGAAGACATGGTTAATACTATTAACATGTTCATGGCTAAATATATATAGACATCTATATTCAACACACAACAAATATACATTACATTCCAGCACCATAGAACATTTACAAAAATGGACCATTTATTAGGCCACAAAGAAAACCTCAACAAATTCCAAAGAATAGTTATTATCATATAGACAATATTTTCCAGCCATAAAGTTGTATTACATTGCAAGTTGACATTTATATATGGTGTAAGTAATAAATAGCCCTTGGGTTAAAAAATCAAGAACTAAATGATAATGAAGATACTGCTTGTCAGCTTTCATAGGACACAGATAAAGCTGTATTTGGACGGAGATTTAGCTTTAAGTAAATTCATCAGGAAACAAGAAAAAAGTGACTGACTTAAGAATAGAGAAATTTCAAAGGAACAGAAGCAAAATAAGGAAGTAAGGCAGAATTCAAGAAGAAAAAGGATTAACAAAATTAAAGACTGACTCTTTGAAAAGATTAAAAGTAGAGATAGAAAAATACAGACATGGATAAAAATGCAAAAAAAAAAATAGAAGAAATAATGACACAAAATGTAAAAAAATACAGAAGAAATATAGATACAATTTCAAAATAATTCCTACTTGCAGGTTTTTTTTTGAAAAAGTAAAAAGCAGATTTGAACTAGAAAATAACTTCTTTATATTTCTAAAGGTTATATACCAAAAGCCTATTGTAAACATTATACTTAATGGAGAAACATCTCTTTAAAATTACAGACCAGATTACCTTGCTGTCTTCATCATCTAGTGATGCCATGACAGAAATACCAGAAGTGGATGGCTGTAACAAAGATAACTTTTCTCCAAGTCTAGTAGGCTAGAAGTCCAAATTCAGGGTGTCAGCTCTGGAGGAAGATCCTTGTATCAATCTTCCCCTGGTCTAGGAGTCTCTCCATGCAGGAATCCCAAGTCCAAAGCATGGGCTCTTGCCACTCCTTTCTTGATGGTACAAGGTCCCCAGCTCTGTGCTCCCTTCCGTTTCCTTTTACTCTCTTGTAAAATAAAGGGTGGTACAGGCCCCACCTCAGGAAAACTCCCTTTACATTGAATCAGGGATGTGGCCTGAGCAAGAGTGTTACATCCCACTCTAATCTTCTTTGACATCATCTAGCCACAGGCAGAGATTAGGATTTATAACACATTGGAAAACAGAAGACAACCACACATTACTGGGAATCATGGCCTAACCAAGTTGACACTTGGTTATTTTGGGGTGAGACAATTCAATCTATGACATTCCACTCTTTGGCTTCCCAAAATTCATGTCCTTGCCACATATAAAACACATTCACCCCATTATATCATAGCAACAGTCTTACATCAACTCCAAGTCCAGTCCAACAATTCATCTTCACCTGTGAGATCTAGAATACAAGTTATCTTGTACCAGAGTACAATGGTGGAACAACACAAGCTAGACATTTCTGTAGCAAACAGAAGTTAGAGGGAAAGAAGGGATAACAAGCACCAAACATTATATTAGCCCTCAGGGCTTGAATATAATCCTCTGTTCTCTAGCACTATTAATACAATAGTCCTGTCTTCCAGACTTTAGATATTGGCCACAGTTTCTGGATCCTTAGTAGAGGCCCCTTGGCCCTGGGCTTCAGCTTCACCTGAAGGCACACTTGGTCAGCAACGCAGCTTCCTCAACATTAGGCACAGCATTCTCCTCATCCATCTAATGGTAACACTGCACTTGGAAGTATCAGAGATGATGGCCATACCTTTTGAGATTGATGCAGCTTATCTTCTGTTTCCTGGCCTCCTGGCAGCTCATACCTCTCCTCTTACATCTGACATATTGGGACAAGTGTTCCAAAACTCTGTAACTGCACCACTAAATGCATGGAGGTACCTGATTCCACTAGTAAATGTTGGCTAGAAGGCACTCACCTCTCTTGCTCTGTGGGTTGGTAAGCTTGGCTCCACTGGTAAGTGCTTAGAGGCACCCCACTCCACCAGGAGGGACAAAGGCACTCAGCTCTCTCACTCTATGGATCAGTTCCAGCACTGTCTGGCCCTGATATCCTTGTTTGTATGTCAGCTCTTTACTGTTTCTACCTCTCCATTCATGCCAGTCCTCTATCCACTCAGTCTCAAAACTACCTCTAGGTTTTGGGTATCTCTTTGAGCTCCAGGTACCAAATTCTGTCTTTATCACTTGCCGGTCATCATCACACTGTTTAGTCATATACTGAAAGTTCCCTACAATAATCTATAAGGAAAAAAAATACGAAGTATAAGGAAATCTGAAAGAACTACATGGAAACTCAAGACAAAGCAACTTAGGGCTAGTATTATGAAGGGAAACCACTAAATTATTACAAATTATAGGATTCTAAAATCTTTACCATGCTTTACCACTGTATTTTGCTATTTATCAGGAAATCCATCTTCTTGTCTCATAAAATCCCATTCTCTCACATTTTTTTCCTATGGTAGTGGATAAAAATAGTCCTTTGCCACTTAGGGTCTGTTGATGTTTGATGTATACCAACCCTAACCATCTTTCTAAATCCGATTATTGCCTATAACCACCCTGGACTACAAGGCCACGTATGCAATGGCCATTCCAGAAAGAGTTCCAAAATTACTTTGAAGGGCAAAGCCTATAACTACCCTGGACTACAAGGCCATAAGAGGCACTATTCTTGAGAAATGTCACCTATGCTGCCTAACAACAGCTTGCAGCTAAGGCTATTGTAATCTCTCTAGAATATCAGAGGGGGGCTTTAATGCAAAATGACACCATTTACCACTATTGAGAAAGGAACAACCAACAGGGATGACACAGAATGCACTTATAAAGACTAATTATCCTGGCAACAGTATGTGCTCTCCATATATTTATTATGCTACTTAGGGCTTGCTTGTCATGTTCATATCTTGAGACACCAAAGGCCCGACAGGTAGAGAAACAAAATTAAGAGTATAAAACCTGAATGGGTATATTTAAAGTTTCATGAACATACAGGTGCCAAAGTGAGAATGGTCCACAAAGAACATGAGGACTGCTGATTAAGTTGGCATACTCATCCTAGAAAAAGTGCTACATACCTCATTGCTGAATATCACTACAGTCACCTTCAAAGTATTGCCCTTGGGAAGCTATGCATTGATGCCAGTGCCTAGTACACTCTTCAAGGCAATTTAGCAACTCTTTCTGGAGTGGCCATCAGAGCTATCCTATTACCCTTGATGTCCTGAACATCTTGAAAATGTCTTCCTTTCAATATTTCCTTTATCTTGGGGTAAAGAACAAAAAGTCATTGGGGGCCAGATTAGATGGTTTATTGGCTCAACACTCCCTCATGGGCAACTATACAATTAAGTTCATGAACTTGCCACTATATGCAATGGCCATTCCAGAAAGAGTTCCAAAATTACTTTGAAGGGTGAACTAGGTGCTAGCATCAGTGCATAGCTTCTCAAGGGGAATACTTTGAAGGTGACCCTAGTGATATTCAGCAATGAGGTATGTAGCACTTAGAACAATTAAGTTCCCAAACTTAATCATCAGACCTCATAAAGAGAAAGGCAACCTCCAGTAGCAACAAAACACATCATCTATATTCTAAAAGTTAAACTCTCAGTCAATAAAGGGATTCTTAATGTTTTAATGTCTTGGACAAATATCAAAACTCCTGCATAGATCACATTTTCTTGGACAAAAACTGTGTCCTCTTTCAAATGTATGTTACTTGTCCCCTTATTCAAGTACCATCCCACAGAATGTCACAAGGTCTTATTTTCCCTACACAAGTATGAGATAGCCCCTCTTGGCCTGCCAATTTCTGAAAGGCATCTTAGATTGTACTTACCTATAAAGATTTCTGATGTAAGGAACTGCAGTTTTACTGGGATGTAATCATGGTAACCTGACTGGTCAGCATGTCCTCCCTTACCATATGTATTCTTATAAAGGCAGTCTCATTTTAAAATTCAGAGTCTGTGGTCTTTTATTGGAAACAATAGTCATATAATCATTTTGCAAAAATTACTTTAGACCATAATTTCCCCAAATGCCTTCCTTAAAAAAAGCAAAACACAAACAGTTGCTGTCAACTGGATTCTGACTAATGGGGACCCCATGTGTGTCAGAGTAGAACTGTGCTCGACAGGGTTTTCAGTGGCCGAGTTTTTCGCATGTAGATCCCCAGGCCTTCCTTCCAAGGAGACTCAGAGTCTCCGCCAACCTCCAGCCTTCTAGCTAGCAGCCAAGAGTGTTAGCCATTTGTACCACCCTAAACTCCAAATGCCTTCCTTAATACCTTGACATTCCAATCATCTTCTTTTGAAGTCTAGTCTTCTTATCTCTCATTTTCTTTCAGTTAACTGTCAGATCTTCACTTACCAATAGCTTTGGATATGATGTGAGAAGTTCTCCAACATCACCTTCATTGCTTCATAAAGTATTGCATCTTTTGTGAGATTTGCAATTTCACTTTGCAGTGGATGTGTATCACACCATCCAGTTTTTAGACCAAGATGTAGGCAAAGAAATATGTATGATATTAAGCAAGGTGAGATGTCTGAGTCAACAATCTTGTAACTTTCGTTTCCTCACCTCCTAACTGTGGAGGCTTGGATCATGACAAGGTATGAGGAAGCTATGGAATCAAGTAGAGAGCCACCAGGGAGAATGAGGTGGGGAAAGAAGTCCCTGAGGAAGTGAACGCTAAGTTGAACATTTAACAGTTGAATTAGCCAGTACAGTGGGCTAAGGGATAGACTGTTTCAGGCAAGACACTGTATATAGGCCCAGAGGTAAAAGACTAATTTCTTCTAATAGTTTCCAGCATGACTCTCTCCACTTCCTGTCACAGCTCTAAATCATTCTCTTTACTGCACCAGGATTGTGTAAGACACAAATCAAGTACTTTACTCCTGCTCAAAATGATTTCCTGGTTTCCCACTATATGCAGAATGAACAAACAAAACCTTGGAGGCCCTGCCTAATTCTAGCACTATTCCATGCCACACTGCCTACTCTCCTTTCAGTTTCTGTCACACAAGCTTTCTTTGGTTTTCCCAAGCTTCTTCCAGTTTCAAGGCTTTATGCCAAGCTGTTCAATTTATAATATTCTCACTGTCACCTATTTTAATTCTCTATTATTCCTTTAGATCTCAGCTAATTAATCAATGGGCTTTTTATCCTGGACTTCTTCATAATACTTCTCCTAACTACAATTCAACTGTGCAGTTATCTAGTGTCTCCCCAAGGTGACTATAGCCAAGCCAAGTGCTGTCGAGTCGGATCGGACTTATGGTGACTATAGGGACTGTTTTAGTCAGCTAGGGCTGTTCTAACAGAAATACCACAGAGTAGATGGCTTTAACAGAGGATGGCTTTAACTTTTACACAGTCCGGTAGGCTGCAAGTCTGAATTTGGGATGTCCGCTCCAGGGAAAGGCTTTCCCCCTTGCCAGTGCTGGAGGAAAGCCCCTGTGTTGCATTAGTCTTTGTCCAGGGAGCATCTTGGCACAGGAACCTCAGGTCTGAAGGTCGCACTCTTCTCCTGGTGCTGCTTTCTTGATGGTGTGAGGTTTCCCAATTCTGTGCCTCCTTCTCTTTCCTCTTATGTGTTGTAGGATGAAAGGATTAAAGGTGGAGCAAGCCATACTCCAGGGAAACTCCCTTTACAGTGGAGCAGGGAGGTGATCCTATGAAGGGATTTATAGTCCCACCCTAATCCTTTAACATACAGCAAAGGAAGGAGGACAGTCACAAGATACTGGGAGTCATGGCCCAGCCACGTGGCTACACATATTTTGGGGGGGGACACAATTTAATCCATGACAGGGACCTTATATGTTTTCGTGTATCCCCAGGGTCTATCCTTTTGTCTAATCCCTATTCGCTGAATGAGGAGCAATGGCTTATCTGGGAAACTGCAAGGAGCTTCGTGGGACTGGAGCTGTGAAGCATTTATGAAAAACTTTCATAAAACCTGATTTTCAGTGGCCTTTTGTGGGGCCATAAAGCTAGTAAGACAGGACCCTAGGTGGCAAGTAATAAGCCTTGAACCAGACTCTGCCTTCTTCGGGTAGCCGATGCACAAATTGTGATGTCTGAGAAAAAAAGTCCCTGCCTCACCTTTCGTGATTTTGCAAGCTGGTACCCCCATTTAGGTTCCTCACATTCCTAGCCCTGAGCATTGGCCAGAACTCCCCACTGGTGTTGAGTTGCTTCAGCCTCATAGTGACCCTACAGGACTACCCCAGAGGACTTTCAAGGCTGTAATCTTTACAGAAGGCAACTACCCCTTATCCAAATGGCTGGTGGGTTGGAATTGCCAACCTTTTAAAGCTAGTAGCTGGACACTTAATCACTGTGCCAGCAGAGCTTCTTACTGACCAGAACAGGAGGATGGAAACTCAAGGCGCAGGTCCAGCACTGCCATGAAACCACAGAAGACTCACTGCACTGTTCTCAATCCTCTTTTTAAAAAAGAAACCAAACCCACTGCTGTCAAATTGATTATACCTCATAGCAACTCTACAGGACAGAATAGAACTGATCCATTAGTTTCCAAGGAGAGCCTGAGCAAATTCGAACTGCCCGTCTTTTGGTTAGCAGCTGTAGCACTAAACCACTGTGCCACCCGGGCTCTTAGGTGACATAATTTCTGACGTTCTACGGAAGCATTCCGCCAATAGATGGCGAACTTCCTCTAATCTATCCAATGAGGAAGTGCAGCCAAGAATTCAGCTGCCAGGTAGGAACCTAAGGGGCAATTCTACTCTGTCCTACAGAGGTCACTCTGAGTCAAAAGATCAACTCGACAGTACCAGGTTTTTATACTAGCTAGGTTTCCCCATTTATGCCTAGTCCCAAGAAAGGTGATGCAACAGAATGTGGAAATTATCAAATAATATCATTAATGTCACATGCAAGTAAAATTTTGCTCAAGATCACTCAAAAGTGACTGCCACATTATACTGACAGGGAACTACCCCACCAAAATTCAAGCCAGATTCAGAAAAGGATGTGGCACCAGGGATATCACTGTGATATCTGATGGTTCTTGCTTGGCTGAAAGCAGAGAATAAGCTGTGTTTCATTGACTATGCAAAGGCATTTGACTGTATGGATCATAATAAATTATGGCTAATATTGCAGAGAATGAGAATTCCAGAACACTTAATTGCGCTCATGAGGATCTGTATATGGATCAAGAAGCAGCTGTGCAAACAGAACGAGGGGACATTGCACAGTTTAAAGTCAGAAAAGGTGTGCTTTGTGACTGTATCCACTCACCATACCTTTTCAATCTGTATGCCAAGCAAACAATCCGAGAAGCTGGACTATATAAAGAAAAACAAGGCGTCAGGATTGGAGAAAGACTCATTAACAACCTGTGTTATGTGCATGACACAAAATTGCTTGCTGGAAATGAAGTGGATGTGAAATACTGATGAAGATCAAAGATCACAGTCTTCACTGTGATCAACGTAAACATCAAAAAAACAAAAACCCTTAAGCAACATCATGATAAATGGAGAAAGGATTGAAGTTGTCAAGGATTTCATTTGCCTTGGTTCCACAATCAATGACCATGGAAGCAGCAGTTAAGAAATCAAAAGATGCATTGTATTGAGTAAATCTGCTGCAAAGGATCTCCTTAAAGTACTGAAAAGTGAAGATGTCACCTTGATCCAAGCCATGGTATTTTCAGTTGTATCACATGCATGTGAAAGCAGAACAACGAACAAGGAAAAATGAAGAAAAACTGATGCCTTTGAACCGTGGTGTTGCAGAAGAATACTGAATGTACCACAGACTACCAAAAGAACAAAGAGATCTGTTTTGAAAGAAGTACAACCAGAGTGCTTGTCGGAAGAAATGATGGCAAAACTGTGTCTTACATATGTTGGACATGTTGTCAGGAGGAATCAGTCCCTGGAAAGGACATCATGCTTGGTTGAGTGGAGGGTCAGTAAAAAAGAGGGAGACCCTCAATGAGATGGATGACACAGTAGCTGCAACAATGGGTTTAAGCATGGGACAGGACCGGGCAGTGTTTCATTCTGTTGTGCACAGGGTCGCTAGGAGTCAGAATCAACTTGATGGCAACTAACAACAACAATAACATTTCTCCAGAACCAGTAAAGGAAAGGAAGTTTGTGCTTCAGGGACGGTCAGACCCAGTAGCAGTCCTAGGTTGACATTCCTAAGGCACACTGTTCCCTTTCCAGGCCTCACCAGAAAGATAAGACAAACACCCAGTGTGGATCCTCCAGTAACTTTAATAACTCCCTTTCTAGGGATATCAGGACCTTACAGCAGCAGACACGGAAGGCACATGGTAGCCTCAGTATGGGTCATTAAAAGGGTACAGAGGGTGCCCCGCATCTCTGGGGACCCGCTTGCCATCCACCTGAAAAGCAAGACAGATGACTTAATTAGCAGAAAATAATATTCCAAAGATGCAGGGCACTTCCCCTCCCCCAAAGCTTCCTCAGTAACCTCACCTATCTACAACAATATGCCAGACGGCAAGGAATGAGCCCTTGACTTCACAATATGCCACAGTATCAGAAGCATTGCAGTATCAAACTCATAGTACATAGCTAACAGTCACAGAGGTGATTAAGTGCTAGGGAACTATTTACCTTCAATCTCACCCAAATCCCCCAAATTCTCCACATTGCTGTCATTTACTTAGAACCTACCATGAGTCAGGAAGCCAAGGCTTAGGGAAGTTACATAACTTCTTGGAAGTTATAAGATACCAAGAGGCAGGACTGGGACTCACAAGCTATGCTCCTTATTCCTGTGCTATACTTCTTTCTGGAGCTCAAAAAAGGGAAAAGAAACCATTGTGTCCTGGACACCAGTGCCCCTACTCCTACCACTAACATTCTGTCCTGCTGAGCAACAACCTGAGTCCAGACCTGGGCAGAATCTTACCTCATCTCACTTTCCCTAACTGTGGGGGTGGATAATTCCTCACCGTAAGCATGGGCACAATATATCGCCAGTTTTTGTTCAGACCATCTAACTGTTTCATCTCTTCTGCACTGAAAGTGAAGTCAAACACCTGGGGGTGAAAGTAAGGGTTAAAGGGGGTCAAAAAAGCCAGCCTTATAAATAGAAGCTGAGGTTCCAAAGAAATGCCTTCATAGCCAGGCAGAGTTGGGGCCAGACCACTTCCCCAAAAGCTAAACAAGGCAGGACCACCACTCACGCACCTGGATGTTCTGAAGGATTCGGGAAGGAGTGATGCTCTTGGGGATGGAGACCACTTTCCGCTGGACCTGCCATCTGAGGCAGGACATTGAGGTAGATGGGAAGAGTTGTTAGTTCTCCTAAGCATTGTTTCACCCTCCATGTAGCTTCTCTAAGCTTCTAGAACCCCAGAGCCCCGCTAAAACAGGGAACATGCCTCACTGTGGCCCCTACCTAAGTCACATTGTAAGTTCCTAAGGAACCCTTCAACCCCTGCCTTCCAAACCCAGGGTCCCTTGTCCCCACTAACTCCTGTTCCCCAATACGGCACACACCTGAGCAAGACCTGAGCTGGAGACCGGCCATACTTTTCAGCCAGTGCCAAGACCACTGGGTCCTCAAGCAGGACAGGTTCATTAGGATCCCGCCAAGCACGATCAGAGGAGCCCAGAGGGCTATAAGCAGTCACCTCCAGACCACGTGCATGGCAATGAGCAATCAGCTCTTTCTGAGCCAGGTATGGGTGGCATTCCACCTGAACCAGAAAACAATTCATCACCCCAAGTGGCCAGACCCAGCTCATTGGGCACCACTCACACATGCACATGCTGACCAAACCCTACATTGCTAATGCTCTGCCTTCATCACCCCACTTTTCTCATTCTGTTTGCCACCAGGATTTCACACCTGTTTTCATGCTGACGACTTGCACACCAACACTCGAACAACTTACTAGCCATTTCCATTAAGTAGGTGCATCACCTGCTCACTCATGCTCTGTGCACACACCCCAAACAGCTGGTTTGCTTGCCATGCTCACCTGAAGGACAGCAGGGCGCACAGAGGCCACACTCAGCACATCGTCAATCTGCCGGCTGTTGAAGTTAGACAGGCCCAGTGCCCGCACCAGCCCCTTGGCCACCAGTGTCTCTAGAGCCTTCCAGGTCTCCTTGTAGTGGGTGGAGTCATAGCGAATAGTTCCATCCGCATTCTTAGGGAAGGGATTATCTCCCTGCCTGAGTGTGGGACAGCCCCAAGTGTGGGCATAAATTTCAGGCTCCCACCCCATCTGCACATCCAGCTACTCTATGTTCCATGCTCCATCTCCCAAGATGCCAAAGGGCCAAGAATGCGAAACAGTTGAGCTTTTTCACCCTATCACATCATGACTCAGGTGTTAATTCTACATGGAATGCCCACTGCCCCTTCTTTTCTTCCTCAACCCAGATTGCATCTCCTGCCCTCTGAGAAGTCTTCCTTAGCTCTTTCCTCCTCCGGCAGCTCCATGCTCTTCCAGTACACAAAACAGTCCTAAGTGCAGGCTCCTCTCTCACCCTCTGCTGGGGCTTATTTGTTACTGTGACCCAGACCCTTGCTCCACAGAAGGGTCAGTGTCTGTTTCCTGAAGGAACACAGGGAGCAGGAGGGACCACCCATGCACACCCCAGGACACAAACCACATTAAACTACACTCCTTTTTCTGTAGCTTAATGCCTGGCTACTGCAGTACAAAAGGCTGAGATCCCACTGAAGCTCTGCAGCTAGCCACACATCAGTGTTCCTATCCTGCTCTGCCACTGTGTTTTAGGGTAAGTTATTAACACTACTGCCACGCAAAGCCCCTCTCTTCCCCAGATAAAGACCCCAGCAACAGCTCACTCAAAGGCATAAGGCCAGTGCATCAGGTACAGATCCAGATATTCCAGCTGGAGGTCAGCCAGCGTCTTCCGGAGGGCAGGTTCCACATCCTCAGGGTGGTGTTTGGTGTTCCACAGCTTAGATGTCACAAACAGATGGTCCCGTAACACCTCCTGACAGAGAAGGCAAGGTGCATGGTGAAAAAGACTGTGGGCACCCAGTCTCATTCAACCCTACCTCTGGAAGACAAACTGAAAGGAAGGTAGTACTGGATTCCCTCCATCCTTGAGCCCCAGCCTCTGAAGTCTTCCATCCCACCACTCTCTGTAGCACAAGTCCTCACCTTGCCTGGTCCCATGTTCTCTTTCAGGGCCTCCCCAATCTCAGCCTCATTGCCATAGATGGCAGCACAGTCGATGTGGCGGTAGCCAACCCTCAGGGCATACTTTATAGCTGCTTTCACCTGTCAAGTGTAAGGAGAAGAGGTTTGAGCTCTGCTGGACTCAGCCACAAACTGCTCTCTCTGCGCAACATTCCTACAGTAGTTGACAGAAAGGCAGGAATATTCTAGGGCATCATGCAGTGGAGGTGAGAAGTTGGAAGATGGCTCTAGTCTAGAGGACAACCCAAAAACCCTTTGTCCTGCTCCCCCATTCCACCAGCCTCTTACCTGCCTTCCTATTCAAGTCATCTCGGCAGAGCCCAGCAAACAACTCACAGGATATGACATAAAGGACTCAGTAAAAAAAAATTTCTATTATTTTATTATGCAAAGTTTACAGTCCAAGTCAATTTGCTATATAAAATCCCTCAACCATGCCATTATGCAACTATAGCTGCTCTCCCTGCCCTGTGACAGCACAATCCTACTCTCCACCCTGTACCTCCTGTAACCATTCAACCAACTCCTCTCTTCCTCTCATCCCTGGATAAGAGCTGCTCAGACAGCCTCATGTATCTATTTAAGCCACGAAGCACACTCTTTGCCAGTACCATTTTATGGCTAATAGTCTAGTCCAATCTTTGCGTGAAGAGATGGCTCTGGCAGTTTTAAGCTCTGGGCTAACAAAGGGTTCAGGGGCCATATCCTCTGGGGACTCTCCAGAGTTTAACCATCAAATGTGTTCTTTTAATAGAGTTCTAGTTCTGCACACCCACTTTTCTCCAGCTACCTTAGGGACATTACACTGTGTTCCTTATTAGGGCAGTCACTGGGTGGCTAGGCACCATCCAGTTCTTCTTGTCCCGTGCTGATGTAGCCTCGGATCGTAGGGCACCTTCTGTCTCATGGGCTCATATTTTCCTTATGTTTTTGATGTCCCTCTTTCTCCTCTGTTTCAGGTGGACTAGGACCAATCAATGCTACTTACATGGCTGCTTGCTAGCTTTTAAGACACCAGGTGTCACTTACCAAAGTGATATGCAGAACATTTTCTTAAAAAAAAAATTTGTTATGCCATTAGCCTAGATGTGACCTGAAACCATGATCCACACACCCATCCCTGCTACTCTGTCCGTTAAAATGTTGGGTTATCCTTTTAGCTTTTGGTACACTCCAGCTGTGCTCATCTCCCTTCTACTGCGTGCTGTCACTCCCTTCACCTAGCCCAATTCCTACCTATCAAATCTATGGATACCCATCTCCCTCCTACCCACCTCCTTGTAACCACCAAAAGTTATTTTCTTCTGTGCTTAAATCTTTTCTTAAGTCCCTATGAGAGTGTCTCGTACAATATTTGTCTTTTTGCAACTAACTAATTTCACTCAGCATAATGTCTTCCAGATGACTGACTCCAAGTTATGAGATGTCTCCTAAGATCATTGTTGTTCTGTATCATTGCATAGGATTCTACTGTGTGACTATACCATAGCTTGTTTATCCATTCATCTATTGACGAATGGATTCATAGGTTGATTCCATCTTTTTGCTACTGTGAACAGTGCTGCAATAAACATTGGTGTGCATGTATCTGTTCACATGACACAATTTATTTCTCTAGGATATATTCCAAGAAGTGTGATTGCTGGATCATATGGTATTTCTAGCTTTTTAAGAAAGCACTCCATCGATTTCCAAAGTGATTGCACCATTTTACATTCCCACCACCAATGTAGAAGAGTTCTAATCTCTCTGCAACCTGTCCAACTTTATTATTTTGTGTTCTTTGGATTACTGCCAGCCTTGCTGGGGTGAGATGGTATTTCATTGTAGCTTTGACTTGGTGTTCTCTAACGGGTAATGGCTAATGTTCATGTTCATGTATCTGTTAGCATGCTGGATGTCTTCTCTGGTAAACTACTTGTCCATATCCTTTGTCCATTGTTTAACTGAGTTATTTGTCTTTTCCTTGTTGAGGTTTTGAAGTATTTTCTAGATTACAGAAATTAGATACCAACTGGACTTGTGGTAGCCCCAAATTCTTTGCCAGTCTGTAGGTAGTTGTTTCAGTCAATCTAGTGCAGCTCTAACAGAAATACCAAGAGTAGACAGCTTTAAAAATAAAAGTGTATTCTTACACAGTCCAGTACACTATAAGTCCAAATTCAAAGTGTCTGCTTCTGGGGTATGCTTTCCCTTTATCAGATGCAGAGGAAAGTCCTTGTGTTGCATCCATCTTTAGTCAGGGAGCATCTTGGTACACGAACCTCAGGTCTGAAGGACACACTGTACTCCTGGTGCTGCTTTCTTAATGGTGTGAGGTTCCCACTACTCAGCTTGCTTCCCCCCTTTCATCTTTTGTAGGATAACAGTATGAAAGGTAGTACAAGCCACTCTCCAGGGAAACTCCTTTAGCTAGGGTGTTGCAGTCCTACCCTAATCCTCTTGTAACATAATCATTTAATCTATTAGCCATGGGCAGATATTAGTATTTATGGCATAGGAAAATCACCAAATATTGGGAATGATCACCCAGCCAAATGGCTACATACATTTTTTGGCGGACACAGTTTAATCCATGACAGTAGCCTTTTTAGTCTTTTGCTGAAATCTTTAGATAAGTCTAAATCTTGATTTTTAGGAGTTCTCAGTTATCTATTTTATATTCTGGTGTTTGTGCAGTTATTAATTATTGGTAGTCTTTTTTTTTAATTAATTAATTTTTTTATTTAATATGACTGAGTGAAAATGTACATTCCCGTATAAATTTACATGCCCACCTATATGCAGCTTCCACTGCTCTCCCTGCCCGGTGACAGCACACTATTCCTCTCTGCTCCATACATGTCTCATCCTCCCAACAGTCTCCTTTCCCCTCCTCTCCACCTACTCTCCTTCCTCCAGCCAGAGGTCAGCAGGATGATATCCTATAGATGCACAGAACCATAAAGTGCATCCAACATATGGTCACTCTGCATCGCCAAGTCCAATCCATTCATGTCCGAAGAGTGGACCTTTGTTATGATGTATGGGCAAGGGCAGCATCAGGGCCACGGGCCATGCTCCCAAGGGAACCCTGAAGCCGCTGGACCATCAAGTGCCGTCTTTTAGTGGAGATCTCAGGATGCACCCGTTTTTGTTCTTGTGTTGCCAGTAAGACTCAACTTTGTGAGCTCCATCACGGCTATCACTGGTGGTGGCCGGCACCATCCGGTTCTTCCGGATGGTGATGTAGGCACCCACTCATGTGGGTCTCTCTATCTTCTGGGTTGTATTTACCGCATGTCATTTTGGTCCTCAGTGAGCATCCATTCCTGCTGAGTTGGGACCATTTTACCTTCCGAAGACAACTTCTCCTCCTCTACTTTGATAATCTGTTGCAATGGCCACACAGAACTCAGACAATACTTAAAGCTATGAGGTTTATTAGGGAAGTAACAGGTACAATTTAGGATACAGTTCTTTGATCAGAGCAGATTCTACTGTGGTCATGCTCACAAGCAAGCCTCTACACTGGGCCCTGCTTGGGTACCCTCCTTCACACTTGGTCCCCTAAGGACAGGCTCCTTTCAGCCTGGCCTCTGTCCTGCTTAGGCAGTTTACAAAGCTCTTTAGCTTCACCAGGAAGCCTCCTGCTTGGAAACACTTAGTTCTCTCTCTCCCGGGATCAACACACCCACTCTAGGTGCCTCCCTCTGTGCATTGGAAGCCTGCCAGGCCATCTTGTGCCAGCGTTCTGGTTCTTCTGCTGCTGCTGTCATTTCTCTGCTACACTTGCCATCACTTCTACCATCTCACACCATCTCCAGTGATAAGCTCTCTGTCTTCTGGGTACAGGAGGTTTTCTGTGCAGGGATTCTGGGTTCAAGGATATGCTTCACTCTTGGGTCTGTTTTCTTCGTGTAGTGAGGTCCCCTCTTTGCTCTGGGATTGGCTCTCTTTTTAAGGCAAGCAGATAGTAGAACTTACCAATCTACATGTTAGGTTCCACATACCCATCTGCATCTTCCACCAGGGTTCTGCAGTATCATGGATCACTTTCGTGAGGCCTTTCTAGCCATGGTCTTGTAACTCCCATACACATAATTGGGCAGGACTGTGCAGATATGCTAACTGTAGCCCACCAAAGGGACTGATCAGTTTTGCCATCCTGCTGAGCTTGTGGTGTCTGATAACCACCACTACCGTAGACGTTTCTTGGTTGTTTTTGCTGTTGTTGCAAAATTGTATCTAGTATAGCACTTTATCAAAATTGACCCTTCTTCTCTTGTACTTCTTAGTGTCTGTATTTACCTTGGTCAAGACATGATACCTTCCCTCATGTTTTGTCTTGCTTTTCCTATCACCAAAAGTAATAACCATCTACTATCTATAATGTAACTCCCCCTCCATCTCCCTCCTGTTTTGGTATGTATCCATCCTTGAGTTTTTGCAATAATGGGACAATACATTTGTGTTCTTGTGATAGACTAATTTCACACAGCATAGTATCCTCCAAATATATCCATATTATCTTTCATGGACTCCTCATTATTCTTGCTGTCAAGACAACTCCAACCCATAGCAATCCTACAGGACAGAAAACTGCCCCATAGGGTTTCCAAGGAGCAGCTGGTTAAATCAAACTGCTGGGCTTTTGGTTAGAAGTCAAGCTCTCAGTGACTGCTCCTTATTCTTTATAGGTGTGAGTACTATATGAATGTACCATTGTTTATCCATGCACTGGCTGATGGCCATTAATGTTATTTCCATCTTTTTGCTATTATGAGTGGAGCTTCAATGAACACAGGTGTGTGTATGTCTTACTGTCATTGCTCATATTTCTAGGACATGCACCTAGGAGTGGGATTGCTGAATCACAAGGTATTTCTATATCTAGTTGTTGTTTTTTTTGCCTTCACTCTTTTTTTTTTTTTTTCAATATGACTGAGTGAAAATGTACATTCCCGTATAAATTCACATGCCCACGTATATGCAGCTTCCACTGCTCTCCCTGACCGGTAACAGCACACTATTCCTCTCTGCTCCATACATGTCTCATCCTCCCAACAGTCTCCTTTCCCCTCCTCTGGAACCACTCTCCTTCCTCCATCCAGAGGTCAGCAGGCTGATACTCTATAGATGTGTAGAACCATAAAGTGCATCCAGTATATGGTCACTCTACATTGCGGAGTCCAATCCATTTGTGTCCGAAGAGTGGATCTTCGTTATGCTTTATGGGCAAGGGCAGCATCAGGGCCAGGGGCCATGCTCCCAGGGGAACCCTGAAACTGCTGGACCATCAATTGAGGTCTTTTAGTGGAGGTCTCAGGATGCACCCATTTTTATTCTTGTGTTGCCAGTGAGACTCAACTTTGTGAGCTCCATCACGGCTATCACTGGTGGTGGCCGGGCATCATCCGGTTCTTCCAGTCCCAAGTCGATGTAGGCACCCACTCATGTGGGTCTTTCTATCTTCTAGGTTGTCTTTACCGCATGTCATTTTGGTCCTCGGTGAGCATCCGTTCCAGCTGAGTTGGGACCATCTGCTGTGCCCTCAGATGGCAGCTTGGCAGCTTTTAAGACACCAGATGCCCCTCACCAATGTGGGGTACAGAGAGCTCTCTTAGCAAAACACTAGTTGTGCCAATTGGCCTCAATTTTGCCTAAGAGCACGGTCCCGTGCCCCTTGCCCCAGCTACTCTATCTTTGCAATATTGAGTTGAGATGGAAGGAGTACTAAAGTTATGCTGAAGTCCACTTAATGCTGTTCGTTTCTAATGTGTGCTATCACTGACTACTCCCAACCAGATTTCTAGCAACTATCTAACCTAAACCCTCTCCTCCTCACTCTCCATCCTTCCCCTACCTTGAAGCTGTCAGAGTCTCTTCTTCTATACACAAGTCTGTTTTTGAGATCTTATCGTAGAGGTCTCATACAATATTTGTCCTTTTGTCGATTACTACTTTCACTCAACATAATGTCTTCCAGTTGAAACCAGGTTATGAGGTGTTCCCTGGAATCATCATTACTCTTTATCATTGCATAGTGCTCCATGGAGTATTTGTACCATAGTTTACCTATCCATTCTTCTGTTGTTGGGCATCTGGGTTGATTCCATCTTTTTGCTATTGTGGACTGTGCTGCGATAAACATTCTGGTGCATGTGTCCGTTGGTGTGAAAGGCCTTGATTCTGTAGGATATATTCCAAGCAGTGGAATTACTGGGTCAAATGGTATATCAATATCCATTTTTCTAAGGAAGCGCAAGACTGCTTTCCAAAGAGGCTGGATCATTCTGCAACCCTAACAACAGTGTAGGAGGGTTCCACTTTCTCCACAGCCTCTCCAGCATTTGTTGTTTTGTGTTTTTTGGATCATAGCCAATCTTGTTGGGGTGAGATGGTATCCCATTTTCATCTTGATTTGAATTTCTTTAATAACTAAACATCGTGAACATGACCACATGTGTTTTTTGGCTGCCTGGATCTCGTCTTTAGTGAAATGTCTGTCCATCTCCTTTGCCCATCACTTGACTGGATGATTTATCTTCTTCTTATTGATATTTTGTAGTATCTTATAGATTATGGAGATCAGGCGTCGGTCTGACATAGAGTTGCCAAATATTTTTTCCCATTCTGTGGGTGTTCTTTTAATTCTATTAATAAAGTCTTTGGATGAGCAAGTGTTTGATTCTTAATAGTTCCCATTCATCTATTTTCTCTTCTGTTGATTGTGGTTTGTTGGACAGATTTTGGAGTCTGTCCACATTGTGTATTAAAACTTCCACTGTTACTCCTACCTTTCCTTGGATGAGCTTTATCATTTTAGGTTTGATATTTAGGTTTTTTATCCAGTTGGAGTTGGTTTTTGTATAAGGTGTAAAATATGGATCTTGATTCAGTTTATTGCAGATGGATATCCAATTTTCCCAGCACCATTTGTTGAAGATACTGTTTTTACCCCAGTTTAATGTCTTCGGGCCTTTGTCAAATATCAACTGTTCATAGGCAGCTGGTGTCATGTCTGGGGTCTCAATTCTGTTCCATTCATCGATCTGTCTGTTCTTGTACCAGTACCAGGCTGTTTTGACCACTGTGGCAGTGTAGTATGTTCTAAGGTCGGGTAATGAGAGGCCTCCCAGTGTGTTCTTCTTCTTTAGTAGTACCTTACTTATCCGGGGCTTCTTCCCTTTCCAAACAAAATTGGTGATTTGTTTCTCCATCTCATTAAAAATTGACACTGGAACTTGTATTGGGATTGCATTATATAAGTAGATTGCTTTGGGTAAAATAGACATTTTCACAATGTTAAGTCTTCCTATCCATGAGCAGGGGAGGTTTTTCCATTTATCTAAGTCTCTCTTAGTTTCCTTAGTAAGAGATTGTAGTTCTCTTTTTAAAGTTCTGTTATTTCTCTGGTTAGATTAATTCCTAGGTACGTTATCTTCTCAGGGGCTGTAGTAAATGGTATTGATAATTTCTTCCTTAACAGTCTCGTTGTTGGTATAAAGGAATCCTACTGATTTACTTCTGTTTATCTTGTATCCTGAGACTTTGCTGAACTCTTCTATCAGTTTGAGTAGTTTACTTATAGATTCTTTGGGATTCTCTGCATATACAATCACATCATCTGCAAACAGAGAGATTTTGACTTCTTCTTTGCCGATGCAGATGCCCTTTATTTCTTGGTCTTGTCTAATTGCTCTGGCTAGAACTTCTAGTACAATGTTGAATAGAAGAGGTGAGACTGGGCATCCTTGTCTAGTTCCTGTTCTCAAGGGAAAGTCTTTCAGTCTCTCTCCATTCAAGATGACCTGGGCAATTGGCTTTGTATAAATGGCCCTTATTGTGTTAAATATTTGGTAGTCTTTTTATGCAGTG
Source organism: Heterohyrax brucei (assembly GCA_028571685.1). NCBI lineage: Eukaryota > Metazoa > Chordata > Mammalia > Hyracoidea > Procaviidae > Heterohyrax > Heterohyrax brucei. The sequence goes on along the minus strand of CM053140.1, from coordinate 77,931,253 downwards.
TATGAGGACTCCTAACATGGACTCTATTTTTTCTTACATGATCTTTACTGTTAAAACAATTTTGGTCTTTGATTCATTTTTTTTTTTCTGGGAGTCAGGATTTATTTTGGCCTCAGGTGTGATGGCATTCCAAGGTCAGTAGAGGGCACTATAGTATAGATGCTGAGAAAACCTGTTGCTGTCGAGTCAACTGGTCTCATAGGTGCTGAGGGAAAGGTTGTTAAGATTGGTTATGATTGAAGTGCAGGTTCAGGGAGTGGATTCAGAGCCACAGGGAGTAATTTAGGGCACATGGACCCCAGAAGACAAGGCCGGCTTCCTGGATGAGTGACCTGCCCGCTCTTGGTTTCCTGGTCTGCTGTCGTTAAATTGAAGTTGGAATAAGGGCCCTGTATTTTCACTTTCCAATGGGCCCTGCCAACTGTGTCACTGGTCCTGCCGCAGCCGAATTTGGTCTTTGATTCATTTTGAGTTAGTGTTTGGGCATGGTGTGAGACATAGGTCTTGTTTCATTTTTTTTGCAGATGGATATCCAATTATGCCAACATCATTTGTTAAGGAAACTGTCTTTTCCCCAGTTTCCAGACCTTGGACCTTTGTCAAGTATCACTTGCTCATAGGTGGATGATGTTATATCTGGATTCTCAATTCTGTTCCACTAGCATATGTATCTATTTTTGTAACAGTACCAGGCTGTTCCGACTGCCAAGGCAGTGTAACAGGTTCTAAAGTCAGGTAGAGTGGGGCCTCCAACTTTGCTATTCTTCAGTAATGCTTTACTCATCTGGGGCTTTTTCCTTTTCCATAAGAAGTTGGCGATTTGCTTCTCCATGTCATTAAAATGCCACTGGAATTCGTATTGTGATTGCATTGTAATCACTTTGGACAGAATATTTTCATGATGTTAAGTCTTCTATCCATGAACAAGGTACGTTTCTCCACTTAGGTCTCTTTTTTTGGTTTCTTGCAGGAGAGTCTTGTAACTTTCTTTGTATGGATCTATTACAAAGATTTAGATTCATTCCCTGTATTTTATCTTTTTGCAGGTGACTGTAAATGGTATTGATTTTGGTAATTTCCTCTTTGATGGTGTGTTTGTTGGTGTAAAGGAATCCAACAGATTTATATAAGTTTATATTATATGTTGATATCCTGCTGAACTCTTCTATCAGTTCCAGTAGTTTTTTTGTGGATTCTTTTGGGTTTTATGTATAAGATCATGTCATCTGCAAAGAGATACTTTTACTTCTTCTCTACCAATCTGGATGCTCTGTCTTTCTTTATCTTGCCCAACTGATCTGACTAGAACCTTTAGGACAACGTTTAGTAAGAGTGGTGACAAAGAGTACTCTTATCTGGTTCCTGTTCCCAATGGAAATGCTTTCAGACTCTCCATTTAGGATGATGTTGGCTGTTGGTTTTGCATAGATAACTGGTAAATATTTTTTAAACAAAAAGATATATGGATAGATAGAAGTACAGGTCATGAATACAGGTCCCCAACCCTGAGGAGCTGGTTAGTGAGCATGAAACATCCCTAGGCCAGGGCTACACAGGAAAAGGCCCTCAGAGAGTCATGTAATCACAGTGAGCTCTGGAGAGTCAGGGCTACCGAAGAGGTGAGAGGGAAAAAGTTAAGGAAGCTGAAGAAGTTGGGTCCAGAATTCTGACTGCCATGGCAGTCCGAACAGCCTGGTACTGTTACAAAAATAGACGGGAGAGAAGAAAACAAGCATCAAGTAGGAGTAAGCGTGAGTCACAATGCTAAAAACCAGACCGGAAACACCATTAGCAGCAGGACCCAAGATGCCACATCCTTGCCACAAAGCCCCCAGAAATTCTTGCTGGGTGTGCCTGGCGTGACATTAAAGACTCCCATCTAGGTGCTGTTACCCACACTCCTGACCCTACTCCTGCTATCCTGTATCCCCAACACTGGCCTTAGTTCTGTGTCTAGGACCTAAGTCAAGGGCCCACCCTCTGCATTGACCTAGCTCCTGGATTTGTCCCCAGGCTGTGTGGAATGGCTGCCCAGGTCAATGGGACCTGGGCTCTGGGGTCCTACACAGCTGTACGAAGGCAGGCAAAGGGAAGGGCAGAGATCACCCAACCACAAAACACCAGACTAAATCCCAGACAGAATGGGCTGTTCTCGCTGCTGGAGTCCCTCCCAAACTTGATCCCCAACCTTCTCCAGTGTCAGGAACAGGGAAAAAGCCCTGGGGAGATGCCCCACCCCAGGTGCTACACAAATCCTAGGAAAGCAGGTCTTCATCTCCAGACTCCCCTGGGCTGTAAGGGTCCATAGCAGGGGTTAATAAACTAAGGCAGCTACCTTTCTATTTAAATTCCTTTGAATTAGGAGTGGTTTTTGCATTTCAAATGGTTATTTACTAAATGGTTACATAAGTGCTTATGTAACAGGCTCCATTCTGCCTCTTGTCCAGCAAAGCGTAAGATATTAACTATCTGGTCCTTTAAGAAAATGCTTGGTGATCTTTGTTCTCCATAGTTGACCTAGTTATTCTTCAAATCCTGATACATATTGTAGTCCTGACTATGTGTAAACATTAAGGAGAGGCCCAGCCCACAAAATCCAGGTGTCCAAGAGAAGACATGACCACACCACAGGGTAAGAGGGTAAAAGGGCCTTAGTGAGTACTATGAATGAGAAGTGATACAAGGAAGTCAACTCCCCAATGCCAGCAACGACAAAGGCTGCTGTCATTACTGTGCACACTCGCACATATAAATGTGCATACACACATGGGGCCCACATTGTCCATGGCCCACAGTACACACTCAGTCAGAAAAAGGCTTCCTTCCTATGCTGTGGCCCCACCAGGTCCTTAGCCCCTCCTCTGAGTGAGCTGGGAAGGCAAAGGCAGCTAGGGAAGCCAAGGGCTCATTCCTACATGAAGCAGAGTATGACATGGAAAGGCTGTCAGGTAAAACCCAGTGTCCTCCTAAATCCTACCTTTCCCTCAGGGAGGTTCAAGAAGCTTGCTTGTCATTCCCTCATCCCTCCTCACCTGGCCAGGCTCACTCTTCCAAGTGCCCAGTCCAATCAGGGGCATCTTCTGCCCAGTATGCAGGAGGACATAGGAAGTTGTCATTGTATCCTGAAACAAAGATAGGATGCGAATGGTATAAGAATTAGTGCTACATACATTAGAAACAAGAGCAACATTAAGTGGACTTCAGCATAACTTGAGTACTCCTTCCACCTTAACCCAATATTGCAAGGATAGAGTAGCTGGGGCAGGGAACAGGGGACCATACTCTTAGGTGAAATCGAGGCCAGTTGGCACAACTAGCATTTTGCTAAGAGGGCTCTCTGCACCCCACATTGGTGAGTGGCGTCTGGGGTCTTAAAAGCTGCCAAGCTGCCATCCGAGAACACAGCAAATGGTCCCAAATCAGCATGAACACATGCTCACCAAGGACCAAAACGACATGGGGTAAAGACAACCTAGAAGATAGAAAGACCCACATGAGTGGGTGCCTACATTGACTTGGGACCGGAAGAACCGGATCGTGCCCAGCCACCACCAGTGATAGCCGCGATGCAGCTCACTAGATTGAGTCTCACTGGCAACACAAAAATAAAAAGGGGTGCATCCTGAGACCTCCACTAAGAGACCTCAATTGATGGTCCAGGGGGGCACCCTGAGAGCATGGACCCTGGCCCTGATGCTGCCCTTGCCCATAAATCATAACAAAGGTCCACTCATCGGACACGAGTAGATTGGACTTGGCAATGCAGAGTGACCATATATTGTATGCACTTTACGGTTCTATACATCTATAGGATATCATCCTGCTGACCTCTGGATGGAGGAAGGAGAGTGGGTGGAGAGGAGGGGAAAGAAGGCTGTTGGGAGGATGAGACACGTATGGAGCAGAGAGGAATAGTGTGCTGTCACCGGACAGGGAGAGCAGTGGAAGCTGCATATAGGTGGGCATGTAAATTTATACGGGAATGTACATTTTCGCTCAGTTATATTAAATTAAAAATAAAAGAATTAGTGGTACAGCCTGGGGCTTATCTACCTAACTGTCAAGACCTCCGCAGAACACGGGTTACACATGGATGGGGGAAGGGGGAGCAGAGGTGGTGGGAAGAGCAAACCCATGTGGCTGTATGTACATTCCTACAGGCAGAAGCAACTGAGGCAGGATACCCTGAACCAAAGACAGCAATTCCTAAATAAATAGTTACCAGACAACCAGCCTAGCTTGGCTGCCCTTGGTTCTAAAAGTCTGTGTTACAGAGCTCCAATAGCTAAAACCAAAGATGGGGTGTGCACCCAGAAGTATCCAGCCTTAACAAAATAAGGTCTGAAGCCATATAAGCAGGCAAAACCATTATGAAAAAAAGTAAGACCAGATGATAAAATAGGCCCAGGAGGAGGCCACTTTTCTTGAGGAAGAAATGAATGATCCTAGGAGGTAGTCAGAACTCCCAAGACTCCCTACATCCCTGTCACAGAGGTTTGATCACCCATGCTAGTAGGGCTGAGTGTGCTTCCACAAAGGAAGTGTATTATTTTTCAGTGGCAGAGCCAAGGATCCAAGAACTAATGAAAGAAGATAAGAAAAAGACAAGTAAGTACAAATCTGTGAAAACATATGTTCTAAGCCTATGAAAATGTCAGGGAGCATCAGACCTCCTTGTTTCATTTCACAAGAGGGAGAAGACAGAATCAAAATCAACATCAGCACAAAGCTGATTCCTGTGAAGTAGAGGTCCGACATACCTCCTCACACTAACCTTTTAACCTGCCGTCTATGCCTATTTTGCCAAGAGTTTTTAGCATGAATGGGTGTTGGACTTTATCAAATGCCTTTTCCGCATTAATAGACAAAATCAGGTGATTCTTGTCTTTTGTGTTATTTCTTTGGTTAATCACATTAATTGTTTTTCTGATGTTGAACCAGCCTTGCATCTCTGGTATGAATCCCACTTGGTCATGATGGATTATTTTCTTGATGTGTTGTTGTATTCTATTGGCAAGAATTTTGTGGAAGATTTTTGTATCTAGATTCATGAGTGACGTCGGTTTGTAGTTCTCCTTCTTTGCTGGGCCTTTCCCTGGCTTTGGTATCAGGGTTATGCTGGCTTCATAGAATGAGTTTGGAAGTACTCCATCCCTTTCTATACTGTGAAATAGTCTCAGTAGTATTGGAGATAACTTTTCTCTAAATGTTTGGTAGAATTCTGCAGTGAAGCCATCTGGGCTCGGACTTTTTTTTGTTTGGCAGCTTTTTGATGACATTTTCAATCTCTTCCTTTGTGATGGGTTTATTAAGTTGTTCTGCTTCATGTTGTGATAATTTGGGTAGGTGGTATGAGTCAAGGAATTTGTCCATTTCCTCTAGGTTTTCAAATTTGTTAGAATACAGTCTTTGATAGTATTCTGTTATGATATTTTTTATTTCTGTTGGATCTGTGATGACAACTCCCCTCTCATTTCTAATTTGGGTTATTTGTTTCCTTTCCTGCTTTTCTTTAGTAAGTTTAGCTAGTGGTTTGTCAATTTGGTTTATCTTTTCAAAAATCGAGCTTTTGGTCTTTTCAATTTTTTCAATTGTTTTTCTATTCTCTAATTCATTTAGCTCTGCTCTAATCTTTATGATCTTGTTTCTTCTGGTGCCCAAGGGGTTCCTCTGTTGTTCTCTTTCTACTTGTTCAAGCTGTAGAGTTTGTTCCTTGCTTTGGTTTCTTTCTTCCTTCCAGATGTGTGCATTTATGGAGATAAACAGACCTCTGAGCACTGCTTTGGCTGTATCCCATAGGTTCTGGTAGGAAGTGTTTTTGTTCTCACTGGAATCCATGAATTTCTTTATTTCATCCTTGATTTCTTCTATAAAACATGTGTTTTTGAGCAAGATGTTGTTCAGTTTCCAAGAGTTCCACTTTCTATCTATGTGTTTTATGCTATTGATTTCAACTTTTATGGCTTTATGATCTGAGAAGATGCTTTGCAGTGATTCAATGATATGGATTTTGTTGAGAATTGCATTATGTCCTAACACATGGTCAACTCTGGAGAATGTCCTATGTGCACTGGAGAAGAAGGTGTAGTTGTCTGCTGATGGGCGGAAAGTTCTGTATATATCAGTGAGGCTTAGTTGGGTAATTGTGGCAATGAGGTCTTCTACATCTTTAATGAGCTTTTTTCTAGATGATCTGTCCAGTATTGAGAGTGGAGTGTTGAAGTCTCCCACTATTATTGTGGAGTCATCTAACTCTCTTTTGAGTATAGTCAGTGTTTCTTTGACATATTTAGGTGCTCTGATATTAGGTGCATAAATATTTAATATACTTAAGTCTTGCTTGTGTACCGAACCTTTCAGCAATAGTGTCCATCTTTGTCCACGATGGTGGATTTCACATTAAAATTGATTTTGTCTGAGATTAGAATTGCCACCCCTGCTTGATACATATTCTTCCATCCTTTAATTTTCAGTTTGTTCCTATCTTTAGGTCTCAAGTGAGTTTCTTGCAGACAGCATATGGATGGGTCATGTCTTTTGATCCAAGATGTCACTCGATGTCTCTTTACTGGAGCATTCAATCCATTCACATTCAATGTAATTATTGATAGGTATGTGTTCACTGCTGCCATTGTGATATGTTTATTTTTGTGTTGATGTTTTCTCTGTTGTTCTTATTAGTCTATTCTGGGACATTCTTTTTTGTGAGTTGATTTTTCACCTTTTTCAGAGCTGGTTTTGTAGCTGTTGAGACTCCTGTGTTACATTTCTTGAAATGGTATGATACATCTTTGTTGTGCTTTACAGCTGCCCCTATGATCCCACCTAATAAACTATATATAAATCCAACTTTAATTACTACCAGTCTTGTCCTTTTCCTCTCCATCTGGAAGGACTGTAACGACTGTAGTACATCCCTCTTTTTAATATGATGGCACCATAGTTTTCATAGTGATCACTGGATTGCTTCTTTCCGTATTAAAGCTGTGATTGACTTTGGAGCCTTCCCTAACTGGGTAGCGTTTTGAGTAGTGTGTCATTCTAAAATATAAAGTTAGTGGTTTCATTCTTCTAAGCCAAAGCCAAGAACTTCTTTCAGTATTTCTTGTAGTTTGGGTTTGGTTTTTACAAAGCCTCTGAGTTTCTGTTTATCTGGGAATGTCTTAATTTCATTTTCGTATTTGAAAGATAGTTTTGCAGGATATATAATTCTTGGTTGGAAGTTCTTCTCCTTCAAGGCTTTGAATGTGCCATGCCACTGTCTCAGTGCCAGCATGGTTTCTGCTGAGAAATCTGAAGAGAGCCTACAGGGTTTCCCTCTGAATGTTAGCTTTGCCTTGAGTCTTGCTGCCTTTAAGAGTTGCTGCTTATGTTTCATTTTGTTAAGCATGATTATAATATGTCTTGTAGTCTTTCTTTTGAGATCTATATTGGGTGGTGTACGATATGAATCTTAGATGTCTATATTCTCTTCCTTCATGATTTCTGGGAACTTTTCTGTCAGCAGCTCAGCAACGATACTCTCTGTGTTCTCAGATATTTCACCCTGTTCAGGGACTCCAGTTAATCGAAGGTTGTTCCTCTTAATAGAGTCCCACATGCTTCTTAATGCTTCGTCACTTTTTTTGTTTCTTTTTTCTGATTTCTGCTTATAGACGCTGGCATCAGTAGCTCTGTCTTCCAAGTCAGACATTCTTTTTTCCATTTGTTCCATTCTGTTTTCTTGGCTTTGCGTGGAAGTTTCTATGTCTTTGATTTTCTTCTTGATCTGTTGGATTTCAGAGTACTGGTGTTCCATCAGATCGAACAGCTTGCTTAATTTTTCATTTTGTTCTGCTGCATTTTGTATAAGGTCTAGAAGGGCTGTGTATATAATCATTTTGTACTCACTTTCTGATGCTTTCATAAAAGTTTCTTCATCTGGAAAACTCCTTGGTTGCTTTGTTTGGGAGCCTTCTGAAGCCATGGGTAATTTCTTGTATGCCACAAGTGTCTGTTGCCTTTTGGGTCACATGTGAGTAAGTAGAGGCTGGAAGAGATACTGTGAGAATGGACAGCAGATGTTTCTCTAGGCTGTCTTAAAGTGGAAAGCAAAAGGTATCTGACCACTTCCCAAGTCAGTCAGGTTTTCAGGTGTAGAGGTTCCTCTTCTCAACTGGCAAAGTAAGCACCACTATGTCCAACCCTAAATGATACAAACTAGTTCAGAATACAGCAATGCTACTGCCCTGTTGGCCTCTGCTGACAGGGCCCAGCCTTAGGTGATACTGTGTAGACTACTGCTTTTCTGGTAGAAAAGCGCTCTCCTGTGGGCAGATTCTGGCTCCCAAGCTAAGAATTAGGTCCAGCTGCGGCCCCCGTATCCAAGATGGCATCCTCCACACAGGCAGCAGGTAGAGAGGCTAAAGGTGCCAAGAGGTAGTGATTCCTCTGCTTCTGTTGCAGGGCCCCCAACGTTGGTGGCACTGTGTAAATTATTGTCTTTCTGTTGGAGAAGTGCTGTCCTGTTTGCAGGCGCTGGCTCCCAGGCCAACAATTAGGTCCTGCTAAAAATCTCCATACCCAACACGGCATCCTGCACACTGACTGTGAAATTCCATACAAACCCCACTGTGGCAGAGATAAAACGACAGGCCCAAAGTGGCCAGATTAACAGAGTCCTAAGCCTGGCTCTCAAAATATGGGAATTTCACCTGCCTATCCCGCCAGCAGCACATCTGAGTCTAGCTGCTAGGCAAGACCCAGCTCTGCCCGCCGGCCAAGACAGAGGAAAAAAAGTCAAAATGGTGCATTTACCTTCAGTCCGTGAGAGCCAGGGCTAGCCAGGAGTGGGAGTCAGCAAAAGAGAGGAGGTTTTTCACTCAGCGGTATGAAGTCCAAATTAACAGCCCTGTGCCGTGTCCTAGGGTTGATTAGGTGATCAGAAGGCTCCATTTGATCATCATTTCAGGTCTTGGTTTCCAGAGGGATATAGGGAGATTTGTGCTTAGTCCGACATCTTGACTCCGCCCCCCCATCTGTAGTTTTTTTGAGGAAGCACAGTACTGTTTTCCGCAGTGGCTGTATCACTTTACAGTCCCACCATCAATGTATGAGTTCCAAATGCCCTATAGCCTCACCAGCATTTGCTGTTTTTTTCTTCTTTCTTTTATCATTGCCATTGTTGCAGAGTTCAGATGGTATCTCAGTGTAGTTTCATTTTGCATCTCTCTAATGACTAATGATCTCATGTATCTTTTCATGTATTTGTTAGCCACCTGAACGTCCTCTTTTGTGACTCTGGCTGAAGGAAGGAGAGTGGGTGCAGAGGAGGGGAAAGGAGACTGTTGGGAGGATGAGACATGTATGGAGCAGAGAGGAATACTGTGCTGTCACCAGGCAGGGAGAGCAATGGAAGCTGCATATAGGTGGGCATGTAACTTTACATGAGAATGTACATTTTCACTCAGTCATAATTAAAAAAAAAAGAAAAAAAGAATGAGCCAGACATTCCCAAGGGTCAAGGGGGAAATCTGACTTCTACACAGCAGAAAAGTAGTAAATTACATACAAGAAAATTACCCACTGAACAAAGCAAGCAAGTGACAGAGAATCCCCCTTTTAGAGAGTTTTGAAAGTGAAAAGTCTCTAAATGGCCCAACAATATTCATTCATTCAGCAAGTGTTGAATGTTCCATTCAAATGTTCCATTCATATACGGTCCCTGACCTTCCTGAGATTTATAAGCTGGTAAATCAGCTCCAGGAAAAGAATAACTGCGCTAGAACGGCTTCTTGGAGATGATATCTGAATTAAGTCTTAAACAGTGAGCTATTTAAGTCAAAGAAAACAGAGATGAAAGGCTCACCCCAAGACATAATAAGATAGTAATAACCTTCTCCACTGAGCTCATCAGTACTGTAAATAGCACTTTCCGGGGATTGATTTCACTGTCAAAATACCTTTATGAATATAACCTTTGTCTCCAAGTTCTGAAAGGGCATCAAGAGTGTTATGGTAGAGCAGCTAACAAAACAAGTTGTGAGTATAACCAATACACTAGTGTTGTCTTTCCTAACACTTCTCACCCAGGAAGAATTTTATAGTCTAGTATAACCTAATAACAACAACAGTATAACCTAGTTATAAAAACTACTCTTTTTTGCAAAAAAAAAAAACAAATAAACAAAAACTGGTTAATGTGGACAGCAAGCCATAGCTCACTGAGGATGACATTCTTTATAAGCAAACATCCCAAGGACACGAAGTTCCCAGAGATCATGGAATCATGAAGGAACTAGCCTATCTACTGCCAATAGTGTATACGGCTTGTTTTCTGAGCTTGATCCCTGAACAGTTGGCCTCTTCCAGATTTCCCAGCACAAATTGGAGGCCTCTGAAATTACACCTGGGATAAGAGCTTGAACAAAAGCTGGCCTGAAGGAAAAGGAAGAAACTTAATGCCTGCTTCTCCCTTTCTTTTGCTGGTAAAACTGAAAACCAAAAGAACCAGAATGTGTGTGGGAAGCACAATTACAGAGGCAGAAAATTCTAATGAAGTTCTTCAAAGGACTCCAAAGGCGGGAGTGGAGCAGCCACAGCAGAAGACAAATATTTTTTCCTCTCAGCTCTGGCTTCCCCTTTTTCTGCCCGAGACAGCAGCTTTCCACCCTAGCCCTGCATTAACAGACTCCAGATACCGACTCAGGAACTGCTGAATTGGACTTCTGACGGCACCTACTTTTTAAAATGTTTAGGGTATCTCAGGAGAAATCCTGGATATAAGAGAGGACCTGGGTTTGTACACAGGGAGAGGAGGGGAAAAGGGTAGTACTCAAATTCAGGTTTTATTATTCTCAACTCAAGTCCTAGGTACTTTTTCTGTAGGGCTCATTTTCCTCTTCAGAAAGAAGGGCTCTATACTTGCTTCCTGGATGCAGGGGACTTGAAGACCAGGAAAAAGAGGGAGTATCATTTAAAAGTTTTCCTTGGCTGCACTGGTCTTTCTTCTGTCTCCCATGAATGTTAGTATCCTTTAGGGTTCTGTTTTCAGTCCTCTTCTCACTCCCCAAGGGAGTTCACGTCTTCAGTCATCACCTAAGCACTGAGTCCCAATTCTGTACATTTAATTCCCTCTGGACATCTCCACCAGTATGTTCCTCAGATCTCAAAACTACTTATCAAATCCAACACCACAGTGCAAAAGAACAGTTTAAGTTCTAGGGTTGCACAGACCTGCATTTGGATCTCAGGTCTACTACACCTAAAGTACTATGAACAGTGCCTGGCCCATGCTCTTCTTCTGTATTTTCTATCTCAGCCAAGTGTGAAAGACAACATGTTCACAGTTTAATCTATGGGGACTTAAAAAAAAAGGCATCTAAATAAAGTACTTGCAGTTTCAGGCATTTGTATTATTAAAGTATAAAATTTTGGTAGGTGGTATCTTCTCCCATATTTATAAAGAAGCTAGCTTAGAAGGCTACCTTAAATATGTAGTGGCAGCCCAGGTTTGGTCTGCTTAGTGCATAAAGAAATTCTGTTACTACTCCTAAATATAAAAAATGTTTGTCTAATTATGGTATAATCACACAATGAAATATTTACACAACAACAAAGAACAATGATGAGTCCATGAAACATCTCATAACATGGATGAATCCGGAAGGCATGCTCAGTGAAGTCAGTCAGTCATGAAAGGGCAAATATTGTATGAGACCACTATTATAAGATCTCAAGAAAGAAACCTTTCTTTGATGGTTACAAGGATGGGGAGGGAGGAAGAGGGGTATTCGCTAACTAGATAGTAGATAGCAATTATTTAAGGTGAAAAGCAGCACAACATACAATACAAAGAAAGTCAGCACAACTGGACTAAACCAAAATCTAAGAAGTTTCCTGAATACAACCAAATACTTCGAGGAACAGAGTAGCAGGGGCAGAGGGCTGGGGAACCATAGTTTCAGAGGACATCTAGGTTAACTGATATAACAAAGCTTACTAAGAAAATGTTCTACATCCCATTTTGGTGAGTGGCGTCTGGCATCTTAAAAGGTAGGGAATGGCCATCTAAGAAGCATCAATTGGTCCCAACCTACCCGGAACAAAAAAGCATGAAGAACACCAAAGACACAAGGAAAGTATTAGCCCAAGAGACAGAAAGAGCCACGTAAATCAGTGATTCCATCAGCCTGAGACTAGAAAAACAGGATGGTGCCCAGCTATCACCAATGACCTCCCTGACAGGGACACAACACAGAGTCTCTGGTGAAGCAGGAGCAAAGTAGGGTACAAAGCTCAAAGTCTAGTGAAAAGGCCAGACTTAATGGTCTGACAGAGACTGGAGGGAGCCCTGAAGTTATGGCCCCTGGACACTCTGTTACCCCAGAACTGAAACCATTCCCAAAGTCAATTCTTCAGACAAAGATTAAATTAGAATATAAGACATAAAATGATACTTACAAAGACTGCCTCTTAGCTGAAGAAATACATTAGACTAAATGGGCAGCTCTTGTCTGGGAGAAGGCCAAAAGGGACAGAAGTTGGTTGAATGGGCACAGAAAATTCAGGGTGGAAAGAATGTGCTATCACATTGTAGGGAGAACAACTAGGGTCATATAACATAGTGTATACATTTTTGTACGAGAAACTAACTTGAATTGTAAACTTTCACTTAAAGCACAATAAAAAAAGGCAGTCCTATACTATAGGACTGCAATAATACTTCATGTACTTCTTGACGTATATGTAAAGTATAAAAATTACATACTTCCTAAATCTTTCTTCAATCTACCCGTATCTACCTCCATTGCCAAGACTCCAGCTCTAACCACTATCACCCCTTACCTGGACTGTGGTAACAGCCAGTGAGGGCCCTTCCCCCACAATTCATCTACCAAATCTGACCACATGACTCCCAGGCTCAAACTCCTTCTGTAGTTCTCCCCTACCCTAAAGTCCAGCCTCTTTACTAACACCCTTCATAACCTGGGCCCTGCCTTCCTCATTTCTCTGTCTCCTCATTTCAGACTCCACATTCCAGATACTGCAGAACCAGCTACCACTGGACTCTGGCCCTCTGCTACTTTCCTTCCCCAAGCCCACCCTTGCATGGCTGTTATACATCCTTCAGCTAGTTTACATTCCTGGCTCCTCACATGTTCTGGTATCCTTAGCACATTGCTGCATTCTTCTCTTTACATTAACAGTTTCTCCCACGAACCTAGGTACTCAGAAATCAGGGCCTGTCAGCTGTCTGAACTCAATCTGATACAGTCTTCCTATATGCACAAGCCCAAACAGGCAGCTCACAGTCAAATTACGAGAGAGATGACAGCTGGAGTTGAAGCAGCTGGAGGGGCGTTTGAGGAAGCCACTGCCTCCATCGCTTTCTTCCTCTAAGCACTTTACTATCATCAAGAAACCCGTGTTCCTTAACAGCACTACACTGAGATTGCTCTTCTGTCACAGATGAGGAAATTGAGACATTGAGCAAAGTAAAAGCATGATCAGAACTATTAAGACTCTTCCAAATGAAGTCCCTACTGCCCCAAGTGTGGACAGACTGAAGAGGACAGTTAATTAACAGTCTCCTCTTAGGGTCACTATGAGTCGGAATCGACTCGACGGCAGTGGGTTTTTTGTTTCCTTCGGTAATGGTTCAGATCTGAGTTTCCCTTGAACAGAGCTCTGGAGCAAGATGGGGGAACAGAAAAAAAATAATCTGGCTTTTTCCAGAACCAAGACATATGCCTAAACAAACAAATGATCCCCCTCCTGCCACTTCTCAAAAGCATCTCTGAGCCACCCCAGAAAGTCAGGGCTCTTGGAAAAATCGTGGAGGTGAGCAAACAAAAAGATAGCAACGAAAACTTACTAAACACATTACGTGTGATGGGCCCATTCAAGCCCTTATCCCATTTAATTCTTGCTACCGCTCTGATGAAGGAACTCTCTTTTACCGCTGAGGAAACTAAGGCCCAGAGAAGCTGAAAACTTACCCAAGATCACACAATAAATATAGCTACCTCTAGGGCCCAGACTCTTCGCTCTATCCCGGGGGCCGACACCTCTGCAGTGAAAGATTGAGATCATCTCAAGGAGGAAGATGGCGCAGTAACAAGAGAAACTCACCTCGGCACAGCCACAGAGCGTGAACGGACGGAGAGATCTCTGGTCAGCTCGGCCCCGTGCTCAGGGTTCACAGGCCCTCACAGTCCCAACAACGCTGGGCTGCAAGGGAAGTCAGCCTGATCGAGAGGGCGGAGAGCGGACTCAAGTGCCACGGTAAGGCGGAAACTCCTCCCAGAACAACAGAGTCACGCACTGGGGTCCGACTCCGGCCCGCCCCGGAGGAGGTGCTGGGGGTGGGAAGATAGAGCTAAAAGACTGCACCACCCACTCCCGGAGGTGCTTAAGGTCCGACTGACCGTAACTCTGAGCGCACAGCACCGCCACAGTTTCAAGACCTTGCGGAAAAAAGAAAAGCGCGCGCCGTTGGCCACGTGGGTGGTCCTGGGGGCGGGACCAGACCTCACCTTTTGCTGGCCCACAGTGCACCACGCGCCAAAGCCCGGCAGCCGTCTGCCGCGTCAGCTGAGCTGACTGTTTTCCGCTGGGGACTGTGTTCCAGCCGCTCTGCGGGTCTTTCGGGTGTCAGCCACCCGGTTTACAAATCTTAGCTCTCTATTCATTCTTTTCCAGTCGGATTGACTGGATTTACAGAGTTCATCTAAGAAGGCTACGTTAGGCGACACAAAGGCTGATCAGAACGGAGAAGAGCCTGGTTCTCCTGACTCCAAGAGCTGTAAAGTTCTTATCCCTTCTATCTCGACCGGGGGCCCTAACCGAGCTTTTACGTGTCTGACTGTGTGCTAAAGACGTTATTAACACGATCTTAATTGAAAGCTGAAAACATCTAGTCTGGTTGATGACCCTAGTTTATGTGTTAAACCATTTATATCTAGTTAACCTGCTTACCCAAAAGTTACTGACTGTTGAGCTATTTTGTAATCCAGAGAGTTTCTTTAATAGTCTTAGACTTCTAACTTCTTTCTGCTGATTTCTTACCTCTAGTGGGAGAATTGAAGTAGAAGTGGTACAGAAGAGAAGCTGTGGTGTTTGTGGCAAAAATGTAGTTAGGGCATGAGTGGACTGGACACTGGATAAAGTGGTGGGGAAGAGCAAGTGCCTCTGTTGGTTAACACTGGTAAGAAAGCAGGTGAACAGTGGGCAAGCAAAGTTGACATCCTGTGGTCCTGATGGTTCTCAGTACACATTGAGCTGCAAGGGTGTGGGACCATGACAATGCCTTCTCTGCTTGTTCTAATGATGCTTCCAGACTTGAGTTCACCCCGTTGCCATATTCTTGTTAGTTGCCGTTGAGTCAGTTTCCACTCATGGCAACTCCGTGCTCAACTCGCTGCCAGCTTCTGCACCATCACCACAATCAATTTCAGATTACGATGTTATGATCGTTTGTTTGGAAAATAATATGTTTCATTTTAACTTGTTTTGAAAGGAGCCATGGTGGCACAGTGGTTTAGCACCTCACTGTTAACCAGAAAGTTGGCCGTTTGAAACCAGCAGGGATTCTGCCCAGAAAAATGTGGCAGTCAGCTGTAGTCAAGATTTCAGCCTGGAAACCCTGTGGGGCAGCTCTACCCTGTCTTAATTGGGTAACTGTGAGTCAAAATTGACTCCACAACAATAAGATGGGTTATTTTTGTTGAGAAAGAAAAGTGCACAGATGAACAGCTCTGAAGTTTGACAGTGTGACAACTACCTGGATGAAAGCGAGATAGATGTCACCAATGTACCAGAATCCTGTGAGAGAGATACTCATGATCGATTTTACAGATGAAAGAGGCTCAGAAAGTTTAACTGGCTTGCCCAGAGTCACAGCTACTAATTACAGATTGAAATTTGAAATAGCCTTGCCATTTGGGCTGAGATATCTTGCATTTGTATATTTTCTTGGCATGGATTGAGCATGAGGCAAGCCCATGGGAGACTGTCTCTCCATCTTCTATCTTACTTATTCTCTCCCTCTGTTTCCTTCTCTCTCCTCCAGTACCCCCTCCATCTCTCTCCCCACCCTGTGGGATTACTTTCCACTATTTCTCAAATACATGTAGTATCTGATGGACCAAGTGTCCAACATATCACACCGTCTATCCCCTAAAACACTCAGATTCCAGCGTTTAGAATCACAATTTATGATCGCTCCCCTCAGGCACAGCTTGTCCCAGTAAAGATTTACCCTAAAGCAGACACCTGCAGTTATTCAATTCCACAATTCCCATAGTCTTTTGCAGGGTGAGGTGAATTCACTCCATTTTTTTTTTCCTGCTGAAGGTGACTTCCTAAAAGTCCAAAGTGCAACAGTTATGCGGTAACCATGCCAACTAAGGAACTGTTGTGTCATTGCTGTGTGCCGACTGCCTTCTTCCTCAGCCCTGGAAGTTTTAGTCTTTGTTATGGCTCCAAGGATTGCTACATGCAAGCCTAGCCCTGAAATCATTTTCAGAACAGTAGTCATCAAATTGAAGATTTATATGGTTTAGGTGTACATAAAAACTCCAGAGTGTACTTGGGCATGAATAGTGTTAAGATAAATTTCCTTTTCCTCAGTTTACGTCTGTGTTTTCTAAAACTGACCAGCTGGAAAACACGTCTCTTTAACAGTCATCCTCCTCCCATGTCACACAAGGAATGCCATTTACCACTTTCTGTCTTTCTAGGGTACACTACTCCAGAATAAAAACTTCGAAGGCACTATGCAAAGAAACTTGGACACACGGGTGACTGAATTGCAATCCTTAAACAATTCTAATTGTTTCTAATTCATTGCTTTCAGAACTATTGGCAGAGGCTAGCAAACCATTAAAAACAATTTGAATGATGACAGACTTTTGGCATATAAGTTGCAAAGAAATAGAATACTTAAACGTTACTGCTTTTCACTGGGAAAACCTGGTGGTGTAACTTAAGTGCTACAGCTGCTAATCAAAAGGCCAGCAGTCAAATCCACCAGGTGCACCTTGGAAACTACAGGGTGATTCTACTCTTCTCTATAGGGTCACTATGAGTTGGAATCGACTTGACATCAGTGAGTTGTTTTTACTGGTCTTCTCACTATTTTCACCTACTTATTTGAACAAGATATTTCTGTACTTAATTTTTTTTTTCGTATTATTCTGATTAAGTGGAAGTATACAATCTAAGTCAATTTTGCATGCTTGCCTCTCTGCAACTCTATCTGCTGTCCTCACCCTGTGACCACACACTCCTCCTTTTCACTCTTTACTTCTGGTATCATCTTAATGAACACTTGGCTCCTCCTCTGCCTGCTCTACTCTGCCCTCTAGAAAGAAACCAGTAGGACAGCCTCCTATGAATGTATAAAACCATAAAATTTTACTTAAATCTTTAAAGACAAAATGTAAGAATGGAATTGGTGCTGAACCCTCTCAGCCTCAAATTATAATAATATTCATTTAGAGTTACAAGAATTAAATGGAAAGCAAGAAAGAGTCCCAGACCATCTCATTAAAATAGCATTTGAATTATGTTTAATAAATATTTTTTTTACTGTGTGTTATTTCTACAAATTGTAATAATTGCAAAAAATTTAATATGTAGAGCCTTAGGCTCACAAGGAATTTTTTTAATTCTATAAATTCATCTACACATTGTGGTTACAGAAAAACATTTTCATTTAAAAAATTCAAGCATAAAATTATTACATTAAGATAATAAAGTAGAAAGATTAGATCAAGAAACAAATGAACAATATTAAAATTAGCAACTGTTAAGAGATTGTTTATTTTCTAGATGGATGATAGTAGGAGTTTGGTATTTAGAATTCACTGAATATATTTAAAGAAGTTTTGTTAAAATGCCAGTACAATTATGATTAAAACTGATGGTATTTATAAATTTCAGAATTATTTTAAAGAGCAGTAGAACAAAAAGTTGGAGAATCACTAGTCTAGAAAACCAGCATACATGGAGTAGAGGGAACCAGTAATCTCAGACCTCAAAATTTTAGATTCTGAGAGTGATGTACACACAGTGAATTCTCTCAACACAGGCCTCAATTTTACCAGCAAGTTTTGTGCCCAGGCCTATCCTCCAAAAGGAATAAGAGTACTGAAGAAGTGGGAAGAAGAAAAGTTCAAAAATGAGGAAGGCAGCCTGAGAGGTAGGAGCAGACCAAGTGAATGTGGAATCTCAGAACATAAGGGAAAAGAGTTATTTAGCAAGGAAGAGGAGTGGAAACTTACTGTTTTTTGGCTGCCCTGTGTCTATTACTCCCCCTTTTTTGTGTGTGTAAGTGAAAAATTTACAATTACAATCAGTTTCTTTTACGAAAGCTTAGTCTGCCATGTGACTCTTACTACTCCCCTGACACTGTGACAGCATGCTACTTCCCTCCAACCCATATTTCTCGGGTCCATTTGACCAGCTCCTGTCACCCCTCCAGCATTCTCTCTTGCTTCTGACTGGGAACTGTCTAGTTAGTCTCCTGTAAGTACTCAAGCCAAGAAGTACAATCTTCACCGGTATCATTTTATGTCTCATATGTCTGTTTGGTCTTTGCCTGAAGAGTTGGTTTCCAAAATGGTTTCAGTTCTGGGTCAACAGAGAGTTCAGGGGCCATGACTTCCAGGGACCCTGCAGTCCATCAGACCGTCAAGTCTGGTCTTCTGACTGGATTGTGAAGAAATCCCCCTTTTCTCCCACTTCGTCAGGGACTCTTTGTTAAGCTCCCTGTCAGGGCAGTCCTTGATGGTGGCGGCGCACAATCGAGTTCTTATGTTCACACTGTCTTTGTTGTGTGTTGCCCTTTCTATCTTGTGGGCTCACACTTGCCTCTTGTTGATGCTCATCTTGTCTCTTTGTTCCAGGTGGGCTGAGATCAATTAGTGCTTCTTAGATGGCTGCTTGCTAGCCTTTTGAGACCCCAGACACCACTCACCAAAGTGGGATGCAGAACATTTGCTTAAAAAACTTTGTTACACCAATTAACCTGGATGTCCCCTGAAGCAATGGTCCCCAGACCCTGGTACTCTGTCTTGGGAAGTGTTTGGTTTTATTTCGAATACTTCTAAGCTTTATGTTTAGTCCATTTGTGCTGACTTCTCTGCCTTCACACAAAATAGTTATTGTCTATTATCTAATTAGCGAATACCCCCTCTCCTTCTCACCCTGCCTCATAACCATCAGAGAATGTTTTCTTCTATGTTTAAACCAATTCTTGAGTCCTTGTAATAGTGGTCTCATGTGGTATTTGTCCTTTTGCAGTTGACAGATTACACTCAGCATAAACTCATCCACAGTCTTCCGTTTCACGAGATGTTTCCCAAATTAATCATTGATCTTTATCATTGCATAGTATTACATTTTGTGAATATACCATAGTTTATCCATTCTTCTTCCACTGAAGGGCACCTAGTTTGATCCCATCTTTTTGCTGTTGTGTGCAGTGGTTTGATGAACATTGGTGTACACGTATCTTTTTACATGGAAGCTGTTATTTCTCAGGGTGCATTGTAAGAAGTGGGATTACTAGGTCGTATGGTATTTTAATTTCCAGCTTTTTAATGAAGAATCAGATTGATTTCCAAAGTGGTAGTACCATTTTATATTCCTACCAGCATTGTGTTCCAGTCCCTCCACAGCCTCTCCAACATTTATTGTTTCGTGTTTTTTGGATTAATGCCAGCCTTGCTGGGGTGAACTGGTATCTCACTGTAGTTTTGATTGCATTTTTCTGATGGCTAATGATGGAGCTTGTATCTGTTAGCCACCTGAATGTATTACTTGGTTACTCCTCCCTCTTTTGAAAAATTTCTTACTCTACATTAGATAAGACTTAATAAGAGCAGCATGTGCATTGTATAGCAATGAAATTTGTTGCCCATGGGATTTTGAGCAGAATCAAAAACAGCAATGCCTGCTGAAAAATGGCAATCAATTGCACTGCTTTGAATGTGTGTTACTTTCCTCACTCCTGGCAATAATCCAGTCTCATGCACCAGTGTTCTGAAAGGGGTCATACACCTCTCCTGATTCTCCTGAAAGGGCTCATACACCTGTCCTGATTCTCCCATATCAGGGCTCAACTGTAATTTTTGCCATTCTAGTTATGGTTCTGGAGCACCCAAAGGTTGTTTTTTTTTTTAATTTGAGTTGTTCTGGTTTCCTTTCATTGGCCATGACTGAACTGGTCTGAACCAGTCCACAGCCCTGATAAGTGGTTAATCAGGGTTAAAAAATTCATATTACAGATTGGAGGAGTGTGCTGTCACCCAGCAGGGAGAGAACATAGGGGGGCATGCAAAATTTATATTGGATTGCACACTTTCACTCAATCACAATAAAAAAAGAAAAGTTGTATTAGTTAACTATTGTATAAGAAATTACCCCAAAACCTTGTAGGTTTAAACAACTTTTTTTTTAACAATTTCTGTCAGTCACGAATTTGTGTACAGCATAACTGGGTGACTCTGCCTCAGCTTTTCTTAGTAGGCTTCATTTACGCTGGAAAATATTAAATGACGCAGGAAGCATCAAACAAAAGTGGAAGGAATACACAAGAATCATAATACCAAAAAGAATTGGTCAACATTCAGCCAGTTGAAGAGGTAGCATATGATCAGGAACCAATGGTACTGAAAGAAGTTGAAGGTGCACTGAAGGCATTAGTGAAAAACAAGACTCTAGGAATTGATGGAATATCAGTTGAGATATCTCAATAAACGGAAGCAATGTTGGCAGTATTCACGCATCAGTGCCAAGAAATTTGGAAGACAACTACCCAGTCAACCAACTGGAAGAGATCCATATTTATGCCTATTCCCCAGAGAGGTGAGCCAACCAAATGGAAATTATCAGACAATATCATTAATACCACACACAAGTAAAATTCTGCTAAAAATCATTCAAAAGCTGCTACAGGAGTGACCAAATTGTGTGGGCACATTATGGTTTTAGGCATCTGTGGGAGGTCATCCTGTTGTTGTGGGTGGAGAGGAGAAGATAGGAGACTGTTGGGAAGATAAGACATATATGGAGCAGAGAGGAAGAGTGTGCTGTCACCATGCAGGGAGAGCAGTGGAAGCTGCTTGTAGGTCAGTATACAAATCTATATGGGAATGTACATTTTCATTCAATCATAATAATAAATAAATAAATTTGGGAGGTAAAACTGATGCTTCTCCAACAACCGAAAGAAAAAAAAAAGCTGCTGCAGCAGGAAATTGACAGGGAAGTGCCAGAAATTCAGGCCGAATTGAGAAGATAGGCAACCAGGATATCATTGTTGGTGTCAGATGGATCTTGGGGATGAAAGCAGAGAATACCCAAAAGATGATTCCCTCTGTTTTATTGACTATGTAAAAGACATTTGACTGTGTCAGTCATAGCAAACTATGGATAACATTGCAGAGAATGGGAATTCTGGAACATTTAATTGTGCTCATGCAGAATCTGTTCCCAAACCAAGAGGCAGTCATTCCAGAGAAGAAAGGGCAGTGTGTGGTTTCAAGTCGGGAAAGGGTGTGTCAGTGTTGTATACTTTCACCTATCTATTCAGTCTGTATGCTAAGTGTCTTGGATTGAATTATGTCCCCCCAAAAATGTGTGTAACAATTGACTAGGCCATGATCCTTGGTATTATGTGGTGTTCCTATATGTTGTAAATCTTTCCTCTATGATGTTAAGGAAGAAGAATGGGCAGCAGTTGTTTTGGTCAGGGAGGACTCTGTGTGTAAGACTGTATAATGCATTGAAGCAGTCTCATGGGATTAAAGGAAGGGGAAGCAAGCCAAGAGTTGGAGACCTCATACCAGGAGGAAAGAAGCAGCACTGGGAGCAGAGTGTGATTTGGACCCACAGCCTCTGCCTCAGAAGCTCCCCCATCTAGGGGAAGATTGATGACATGGACATTCCAACAGAGCCTACAGAGAAACATTTCCCCTTGAGCTGATGCCCTGAATTTGAATTTACAGGCTACTGGATTATGAAAAAATAAATTTCTCTTTTTAAAGTGATCCACTTGTGGTATTCTGGTTATAGCAGCACTAGCTAACTAAGACACCGAGCAGATAATCCAAGAAGCTAAACTATATAAGGAAGAATGGGGCATCAGGATTGGAGGAAGACTTATTAACAGCTTGGCATTATTCAGATGACACAACCTTGCTTGCTGAAAGTGAAAAAGGCTTTAAACACTGATAAAGATTAAAGACCATAGCTTTCAGTATGGATTACACTTCAACATCAGGAAAACAAAAATCCATACAACTGGACCAATAAGCAACATCATGATAAATGGAGGAAAGATTGAGGTTGTCAAGGGTTTCGTTTTTCTTAGGTCCACAATCAACACACATGGAAGCAGCAGTCAGGAAATCAAAAGACATTGCATTGGGAAAATCTGCTGCAAAAGACCCTTTAAAGTGTTGAAAAGCAAAGATGTCACCGTTGGGACTAAAGTGTGCATGACTCAAACCATGATTTTCTCAATCACATCTTATGCATGCAGAAGCTCAACAATGAATAAAGAAGACAGAAGTACTGACACCTTGAATCATGGTGTTGGAGAAGACTATTGAATATACCATGGACTACCAAAAGAACAAACAGATCTGTCTGGGACGAAGTACAAGCAGAGTGCTCCTTAGAAGCAAGGATGGCAAGGCTATGACTTAAAAACTTTGGACATGTTGTCAGGAGGGATCCATCCCTGGAGAAAGATATGCTTTGTAAAGTAGAGGGTCAGTGAGAAAGAGGAGATGGATTGACACTGTGGCTGCAACAATGGGCTCAAGCATAAAAATGATTGTGAGCATGGCACAGGACCAGGCAGTGTTTCGTTCTATTCTGTTTCGCATGGGTTAGCTATGAGTCAGAACCCACTCGATGGCACCTAACAACAATAATGTTTGAATGTAAAAAAATTAAATACTATAAGAAGAAATAGAATTATTTGTTTAACCTTGGGGTAAGGAAGGCTTTCCTAACTTGACATCGAAATTAGCAAGTATAAAGGAAAATACTGACCATTTTCACTAGGCAAAATTGAAAATTGTGTAGCAAGAGATGTCATATATGAAGATCAGAGTAAAATGATAAACTAGGAAACCAAAAACAAAACTCACTGCCATGGAGTTCATTCCAGCTTACAGCAATGCTGTAAGAGTAGAACTTCTCCATAAAGTTGCCAAGGAATGCCTGGCAGATTGTAACTGACAATCTTTTGGTTAGCAGGTGTAACACTTTACTACACCACCAGTGTTTCTTAACTAGGAAAAGGTTATGCAATATTTAGTGGCTAAGTGGCTAAAATTTTTACTCTGTAAAGAAGTGGTATCAATAAGAAAAGATGAATGTTTCAATAAAAATAGCAAATTTCTTACAGATGGTACTTAAACAAAGAAAAATTGTTATGAAAAAGCTGCTTATTCAAACACATTAATAACTACAAAAGTAGAAAATCATTTTTCCCACCAGATTGATTAATTACCACATCCAGTATGGTGAAATGAATTACTTAATATGACCTTTCCAGCAATAGTCTTGCTAACTCCCACCAAATGAGTGGGTAGGGCTAGTCAAGTGAGGTACTTTGAGCCCACCAAAAGGATTGGATCACTTGCTAATAATGTTAATAATGTGCATGGCACTCTTGTGGGGGTGGGAATATGCAAATAAGGTATGTGGAACCCTAATAAAGGGATTGAGCAGTTTTGCCATCCCTCTAGGTTTAAAAGGAGCCATGCCACAGGTGGGAAGAGAGGACCTTACCACCATCAAGGAGATCCAGGAATAGAGCATGTCTTTTAGAACCAAGATCCCTGTGCTGAGAAGCTCCTGTAACTAGGAAAATCAGAAAGGGAGCTGTAACACCAAAGATAGGGAAAAGTAGTGGCCAAGAAAGGGTAGTAGCAGAAACAGAAGACCAGCAGGAGATGCTGCAATGAGCTTCCTGCCCCACATAGCAAGGAAGCTGGTGCTTTCAGGTAGGAGGCTTGTTGGTGGAGTAAGGTGCCTCTGAGCACTTGAATGAAGCCAAGTTTTTGCCAACCCACAGAGCTAGAGTTAAGCGCCTTTGGACCAAAGCTTATTGGCAGAGTGGGTTGCCACTGAATACTTACTGGCAGAGCTAAAAGAGCTTTCCAACACTTGTTGGACTTGGTCAGAGGCCAGGCTGAAGGCCAGAGAAAGACCTGCATGCAGAGAAGGCTGAGACTAGGTTGTCTTGATGGAAGAACTGTATCCTGAACATTCCTAAACCTGAATTGTAGCCTGAGAATCCTCTAATAAGCCCCATAACTGTGAGTTCTCTGTGGACATTACAGTGAATTATGGTACTCAGCAGAGAAACAGAGTACAGTGGGAGGGACAAGTGGTGTCAGGTTGGAAAAAAGTTTAGAGGGAGGAGGCATGTTTGACCTCTGTCTCATAGGAGTCAGTCTTGGGGTGTTGATCTTCGCTTTGTGAAGTCAGAAAAGGTCAGATGCCTCTGACACACCATTTTTACACCTATTGTTGGGGACAGTGTGGGAAACAGGCTATACTCATGCGCTGTTGGTGGTAGTGCAAAACAGTACAGTCCTTCTATGAGGTAAAAAAAATATTTAAATTTTTAAATGTGCTTTCCCTCTGATTCAGCAGTATCGTTACTTTTTTAAATATTTTCCTGTGTTCTCAGTGAAGGTTTACACAACAGTTTAGTTTCCCATTCAACAATTTCTACACAAATTGTTCAGTGATACTGGTTACATTCTTCACAATGTGTGAACATTCTCATTCTTTCCATTCAGATGGTTCTCTTTCCATTGATCTAGTTTCCCAGCCCTGTTACATTCTCATCTTTATTTTAAACTAACTGTTGACTGTTCAGTCTCATATAGGTGATTTTTTAAAGGATTACAGTACTTCCAGGTGATATTCATTATTTTGGGAGCCAGTCTCTTATTTGGCTCCAAGGTGACCTCAGGGACACAGTTTCAGCTCAAAGTTTCAAGGGTAGCTTTGGGCAATCACCTTGGGTGGCTTCCAGTCTCAACCAGTCTAGTACATTTGGATGCATATATATATAATATATATATTACATGTGTATGTAATATATATATTATATATATATTTGGTGGAAGGAGTTTGAGGTTCTTCTCCACATTTTTCTCACACTCTGTCAGGGTCCATCTGTTAGAATGGTCTGTAGTGGCAGACAAGCACCATCTGGTTCTAGTCTCAGAGCAGATGAGGCCATGCAGCAATATTATTTTAAGGAAATTAGTCTAAGGAAAGGATAGATGCATGACAAGTTTGTTTGTTGTAGGAGAGAAATGTTACAGAAATATTCACAAGAGGAAATTGTCAAATTATCCATACAATGAAAACTATATAGCCACAGCAAGGATAAATGAAACCTAAGTACAAATTTGGGAAAATGTCCATAGCATGTTGTAGTGAAAAAATCAGAGTTCCCCAAAGCAGGATTGATACCAGCTGTGTTCATTCAGCCCATTCAGCTCCAAGGATCAAAGTCCTAGTGCTTCAGAAGTGGGAGTACCAGTTCCTTCCCCTGGATCAAGGTTGTGCAAGAAGCTGGCCAGAAACCAAGGGTGAGGGTTGGGATTTCTCCCCACTGCTCTGCTGCAGCCAAGACAGAGCCCTGCGTTAGAGCTTGGGTTCCTTCTCAGGACAGGCGGGGGCGGAGGGGGGGGGAGGAGTGAAACAGGTGCGCTTCCTATTCCACTAGGGTATGAAGTTTACTTCTCTGATCTCTGCTAGCGCTGAGATTCTGGAATCTTTTTCTAAAGAATAAGGCAAATAAAGCTTCTCTAAAATTGGTGTGGCAGAGGTGTCTGATCTCTGACTTTACAGGGGAGAAGGAGAATTAAGATCAACAACTGAAGGCTGATTTCTCTGAGGTATAAGTCAGACATACCTCCTTTTGCCAGCCTTTATTAGCAATTCTGACTCCATCTAACCTTCCCATGGTACACTCTACTTTTCTGCTGAGTTCAATAATTCATTGCAGTGGACACACAAAAGTCACAGGCAATACTTAAAATTACAGGATTTATTAGGGGAGTAACAGGTTACAGTTCTGGTTCAGGAACACTAAAGGTACAGTTCTTTGATCAGAACAGCTTCCTCTCAGCTATGCCCAGCGGCAGGTCTCTCCCTGGCCCTCAGCCCCTCAGCCAGGCCCCTGTCTCACTCTAGCAAGCATTACAGAGCTCTTGTAGCTCCTCCAGTCAGTGCCCATAGGCACCCCACTCCTCCAGTAAGCCTCAGCTGGAAGGCTGTCAGCTCTAGTTCCCTGGTTTGGCAGCCTAGTTCTACCAAGTGCCTGGAGGCACCCTACTCTGTCAGTATGCCTTCTGCTTAAGGGTGCTCAGCTTTCTTGCTCTGTGGGCCAGAAAGCCCACTGCACCATCTCCTGCCAGTCTCCTGTGAGTTACTGGTTCTGATGCCATCATTTCTCTGCCACTGCTTCTCAACATCTCTAGAGTTAAAGCAAATCCAGTGTTACAGCTTCTACTCTCTGTCTTTCAGTGACTCCCTTTAAGCCTAATATGATGGTAAAACCAATCAATCCATTCATTAGGGTTCCCTATACCTTACTTGCATAGCCCCACTCAGTCATCTGGTGGACATCACAAAGACTGCAGATAGAAGAGACCATATAAAGTAACTCAGTACCCTACAGCTTCCCTTTTTTATTATTTAATATGACTGACTGAAAATGTACATTCCCATGTAAATTTACATGCCCACCTACATGCAGCTTCCACTGCTCTCCCTGTCCGGTGACAGCACACTATTCCTCTCTGCTCCATACATGTCTTATCCTCCCAACAGTCTCCTTTCCCCTCCTCGCCACCCACTCCTTCCTCCAACCAGAGGCAGC
This sequence comes from Heterohyrax brucei, assembly GCA_028571685.1. Taxonomy (NCBI): domain Eukaryota; kingdom Metazoa; phylum Chordata; class Mammalia; order Hyracoidea; family Procaviidae; genus Heterohyrax; species Heterohyrax brucei. The sequence goes on along the minus strand of CM053140.1, from coordinate 77,904,342 downwards.
AGGCTGATATCCTATAGATGTATAGAACCATAAAGTGCATCCAATATATGGTCACTCTGCATTGCCAAGTCCAATCCATTTGTGTCCAAAGAGTGGATCTTCATTATGATTTATGGGCAAGGGCAGCATCAGGGCCAGAGGCCATGCTCCCAAGGAAACCCCGAAACAGCCTACAGCTTCCCTTTTAATCAAACCAGCTATAACCAAGCCATATGACAGTGTCCCTGTGTAACTGATAGATATTTGTGTCCATTTCTGATGGCAGGACATCATGAAATCTCAGGGTCCCTGAAAATTAAAGAGAAGGAATTCAATAACTTCTAGCCTCATACAGGCTTCTAGCAGTAAGATCCTAGGAAGCCAAACAGCTTCCTTATTAAGTAAAATCTTTAGGGCTCTGAGAACAGCCTAGATCAAGCTATTATTATTTAAAAATCCAATTAGCAGCTAATTAGAGTTCTGGAAATCCCTGGGCAGCCCCTCCTGGAAACTCTCTTGGGAATGAAGCAGGAAATCCAGTTAGTGACATTTACTAGTCAAAATTCCCACTGTGGTTTGTCCCATCGAAGATAGTAGTGACCCCCCAGAATGCAGGAGGATAGAAATCACATTGGGATTCTCAGGCTCAAGTTATCTACACATAAGAAAAGATTCCTCCTTTCAGCAATCCAGGACACCATCCAGACCAGACTGGCTGTGACTGGCTCAGTTTTAGTTGAAATTGACTCACGGTGCTGTCTGCTCCTAGGGAACTCAGAGAAACCCACTGCAGTGGACTCCATTCTGACTCATGGTGACCCCACAGAACTGCCCCATAGAGTTTCCAGGGAGCGCCTGGCAAGTTTGAACTGCTGATCTTTTGGTTAGCAGTGGTAGCACTTAAACACTACACTACCAGGGCTTCCAAAGAACTCAGAGAGCAGTACTAAATATGTGAGAAGGCTATTTTCTTTGTATTTACATTCCTTCTTGCTAGCCTGTGGTGGAAAGAAGCAAGAACCTCAGTCCTTGAAAGTACAGAAGCAAAAAAAACAAGCCCACTGCTGTCGAGATGATTCCAACTCACAGTGACCCTAAGGAACAGAGTTGACCTGCTCCATAGTTTCCAAGGAGCACCTGGCCGATTTTCATTGCGAACCTTTTGGTTAGCAGCTGTAGCACTTAACCACTACCAGGGTTTCCTGAAAGTAGGGGAAGTGAGGCATTAATTCAGCAAATACCTGTTCAGCACTTTCTGTGCACCCAACGTGAAGAATGGACTCGCACACCGGTAACAGATACAGGTGAATGGGGAGAGGGCAGGATTGCATCAATCTTCTGGCTGCATTTTGGTACCCTTTACATCTTTGTGATACCGAAAGACAGGATCACCACATGTGTGACCAACCATTAGAGTGATCCCCTTCTGCTTGAGACATTCTGTCTGCATTCATTCCACATTAACTGAGCACCAACTACATACAGGCCAGGTACAGATGCTGGGGATGCACAAGTGGGGATGTGGCCCCTTCCTCAAAGAGTGAACAGTCCAGTGGCAGCGTGGCCTTCAGTAAAACCACCCCAGAGGCATTACAGTGGGTGTGAACCTCTTCAGTCTTGACATCATTGCTTTTATTTTTTGCATTGCTTCTGGCGAGCAAGGCACTCTTTCCTCAGAGGCTTCAGCCAAAAAAGAGGTCTAGAAGTAAAGGTCTTTTTTGTTTTTTGCTGCTTCCAGGGACAGAAAGCCCTACCAGCAAGAATAAATAAGCCAGGTTAGATGAGTTAGGAGTACTCAAGCCTTTTCTTCACTTTTCTTCTAACTCAGTTGTTCCCAACTGGGGGTGACCCCCCAGGGGACCTGTGGCAATATCTGGAGACTCTTCCGGTTGTTTCAAGTGCCGGGGGGAATGCTGTGCTAATGGCACCTAACAAGCGGAGACTAGGGTATTGCTAAACAGTGAATTATGCACAGAACAGCCCCCAACAAAACTCCATATTTGAGAAACTTCCCTTTAAGATTAAGGCCAGGTTACCTTGACAATTACCATCACTTCAGTTTTGTCCTGGAGGTTCCCTACAGTCTTCCATAAGGAAAAAAATAAGAGGTATGGGGATGTCTGAAAGTACATGGAGACTTAAGACAAAGCACGCAAGGACTAGTGTTATGAAAGGAAACCATAAAGGAACTGCAGGATTCTGAAGTTATTAGCTTTACATTATACTTCGCTATGAATTAGGGTAGTCCTCCTTTCTATCACATATGATCTCTTTCCCTCACCTGATATTTTTCCCATAGTAGTGGAGAAAAATAGTCCTTTGCCCCTTTGGCTTCTTTAGTACTTGATATACATGAGGCCTAAGCATCTTCTAAATCTAATTACTGGATAGAACCATCCTAGGCCTTTGAGGCCACAAGCGGCATATATTCTTTACAAATATCACCTGTACTGCCTGACAAAAGCTTGCAGAAAGGGTCATTGTAATCTGTCCGGAATATCAGAGTAGGGCTTTAATGTAAAGTAACACCATGGGTCTCTACAAATCACAGTATCATTTCATCTCAGTCCTGGCAGAATCAAATGGCTCCCAAGGTCTTACTAACACAGCTTGTTAATCTGCAAGGCCAGCTGGAAAGAGAGATCGATAAAATTGAAAGAACAGTCCTGGTTCCCCACTCCACTGAGAAAGGAACAACTCTTTGACTGATGTAAGGGGGTGAGGTGGAATGTAATCAAAAAGTTAAAAGACTAATTATCTTGGAAATAGTATGTGTTCTCCATGTATTTATGATGCTAGTTAGGGCTTGCTTGTCACGTTCGATAAAACAACCTATTCGTACCTTGAGACACCAAAGGTCCACCAAACAGAGAAACAAAACCAAGAGTATGACCCTGAATGGACATATGTAAAGTTCCATGAAAATAGAGGTGCCAAAGTGAGTACAGTCCACAAAGAATATAAAGAAAAAAGCGCTCTCCCACAGCAACAGAGCAAGTCATGTACATTCTAAAAATTAAAATCTCAATCAATAAAGGCATTTTCAGTGTTTTAATGCCTTGGACAAATATCAGAACTCCTACATGGATCATATTTTCTTGGACCAAAACTGTGACCTCTTTCAAATGTATGGTATTTGTCCCCATACTCAAGTACCTACCCACGGAATGTCACAGGGTTTTATTTTTCCTATACAAGTATATCTCCTCTTGCCTTGCAGACATGGCAATTTCTGAAAGATATCTTAGACTGTACTTACCTATAAAGAATTCTGACATAAGGAACTGGGATGTGGTGATATGAACTTTTGACTCGTCAGCAAGCCTTCCCTTCCTACCATGAAGTCTTTTCAAGGCAGTCTCACTTTAAACTTCAGAGTCTAGTTTTTTACTGGAAACAATAATCATATAAAGAATTTTTTGCAAAAGTACTTCAGACAAATAATTTATCCAAATGCCTTCCTTAAAAAAGCAAAACAAAAACAGTTGCTGTCAACTTGACTAATGATGACCCCATGTGTGTCAGAGTAGAATTATACTCCATAAAGTTTTGAATGGCTGATTTTTTGGGATGTAGATCCCCAGGCCTTCCTTCCAAGGACCTCAGGATGGACTCCAACCTCCAACCTTCCAGTTAGCGGCCAAAAGTGTTAACCATCTGTACCACCTGGGGACTCCAGAGGCCTCCCTTAATACTTTGATATTCCAGTCATCCTCTTTTGAAGTTTAGTCTCGTTATCTTTGATTCTCTCTTTTAGTTAACTGTCAGGTCCCCACTTGTCAATAGCTTTGGATATGATTTGATCAGTTCTCCAATGTCACTTTCATTGCTTCATAAAGTATTGCATCTTTTGTGAGATTTGCAATTTCACTTACAGTGGATGTGTACCACACTGTCCAGTGCTCAGACCAAGATGTAGACAAAGAAATGTGATGTTAAGCAAGGTAAGATGTCTGAGTCATTTATTAGTAGATTGTTTCCTGTTATAACAACTTTGGTTTCCTTACCTCCTGACTGTGGAGGCTTGAATCATGATCAAGTGTGAGGGAGTTACAGAATCAAGCAGAGAGCCACCAGGGAGGGTGACGTGGGAAGAGAAGTCCCTGAGGAAGTGAGTACTAAACTGAACATTTAGTAGTTAAGTTAGCCAGCACAGTGGGCTAAGGGGTAGACTGTTTCAGGCAGGACACTGTGTGTAAAGGCCTAGAGGCAAAAGACTAATCCTTGTAATAAGCCTACAATATGCTTCTCTCCACCCATATGTTACAGCTCTAAACCATTCTCTTCACTGCACCAGGGTTACATCTAAGACACAAATCAAGTACTGTTCAAAAAGCTTTCATGGTTTCACACTGCATGCAGGATAACAAAGTAAAACCTTGGAGGTCCTGCCTAGACCCAGCATCATTCCATGCCACTCTGCCGACCCCCTTTTACTTCCTGTCTCACAGTGCTTCTTTTGGTTTTCCCAACATTTTTTTTTCAGTTTTAAGGCTATTCCCCAAATTGTTCAATCTGCATACAATATTCTCACTCTCATGTCATTAATCCATATTCATCCTTCATCAACTCAATGGCAGCGGGTTTTTCTTTTCTTTAAATTCATCCTTTAAATCTCAGCTGATTAAGTCAATCAGCTTCTTGTCCTGCACTTCTCTGTAACTTTTATTTAACTAACTATGCAATTACGTAGTCTGTCTCCTCAAGGTGACTGTTGGGACTTTATACATTTTTGGTGTATCCCCAGGGTCTAGCCTTTTGTCTAACCCCTATTTGCTGAATGAAGAGCAATGGCTCATCTGGAAAACCGAAAGGAGTTTCATGTGACAGGAGCTATGAAGCATTTGCTAAAAACTTTCCTAAAACCTGATTTTCAGCAGCCTTTTGTGGGGCCATAAAACTAATCAAGATAGGACCCTGGGTAGCAAGTAGCAAGGCTTGAGCCTGACTCCATGTAATGTATGTACACTGATTGCGATGTCTGAAGAAAAAGTCTCTGCCTCACCTTTCATGATTTTGCAAGCTAGAATCCCATTTGAGTCCCTCACACTCTTAGCCCTAGGCAGTAGCCTGGAATCCCCTTGAATGTTGAGTCGGTTTGGACTCATAGCAGCCCTACAGGACAGAGCAGAACTGGCCCAAGGGTTTCCAAGGCTATGATCTTTATGGAAGCTGACTTCCACCTATGTTTTTCTGCCAAATATTTGGTGGATTAGAACTGCCAACCTTTCAGTTAGCAGCTGAGACACTTGGCCACTGTCCCATCAGGGCTCCTTACTGACCAGAACAGGCCCAGGCCCAGGCCTAGTACCACCATGAAATCACAGGAGACCCACTGCCCTGTTCTCAGTCCTTTGAGGTGATCCAGTTTTGCCATTCTCCCCACAACTGTAGGGAAGCATGCAGTACTGAGAGCCTCCACTAGAAAGCGCTCGTCTTCTAAGCTGCCTAACGAGGAAATGCAGCCAGGCATTCAGCTGTCCAGTAGGTAGGTTACCCGGAACCAGGAAACAAAAGGAAGATGGGGCTTTATGGCAGGTCAGACCGAGCAGTAGCCCTAGATATGGCATTACTTGGCTTGGCTAAGGGAAACCATTCCCTTCTCACTCCTCATCAGAAAGATAAGCAAGCAGTGTGGATCTTCCAGCAGCTTTAATAACTCCCTTTCTAGGGAGACACCTCATAGCAGGAGAGCTGGAAGGCAAGGCTGAAGGCTATGGCCTCAGTATGGGTCATTAAAAGGGTACAGAGGGTGTCCGGCATCTCTTGGAACCCACTTCCCGTTTATCTGGAAAAAAAGATGGACAGATGAGTTATTAGCAGAAGTGACATTTCAGAGATGCAGGATACTTCTTCCAAAGCATCCTGACCAACCTTAACCTATCTACATTACTATGCTACATGGCAGTGATTGGGGCCCCTGGCCTCAAAGAATGCCATAAGAAGCATTACAGCACCAAATCTATAGTACATAGCTAACAGTCACAGCTAAGATTAAGTGTTAGGGAACTATTTATCTCCCTGTGTACAGGCTTTGGCCCCACCCAAGACCCCCTACCAAGATCAAGAATGCCTTCTGGGTTCCCCTTATTAACATCATTTATTTAGAACCTACCGTGTTTCAGGAACTGGGTTCATTTTAGAGACAGAAGCTGAAGCTTAGGGTAGTTAAGTAACTTGTATAGGTACAAAACACCAAGAGGAAAGACTGGGATTCATAGGCTACATTCCTTATCCCTGAGCTATACCGCTTCCTGGAGTTCAATAAAGGGAAAAAGAGACCACTGTGTCCTGGACACCAGCGCCCCAACTCCTATCACTGACTTTCTGTCCTTCTGAGCAACAGCCTGGTCCAACCAACCCTGGGCAAAATCTTACCAAGATCTTACTTTCTCTAACTGGGGGTGGATAAATACTCACCATAAGCTGGGGAACAATGTATCGCCAGTTTTTGTTCAGACCATCTAACTGCTTCATCTCCTCTGCACTGAAAGTGAAGTCAAACACCTGGGGGTAAAAGCAGGGGTTAAAAATGTCATAAAAGCCAGCCCTGTAAGTAGACACTGGGGGTTCCAGAGAACTGCCTTTGTAACCAGGGAGAGTTGGGGCCAGACCATGTCCCAAAAGGCTAAAGAAGACAGGACCACTACTCACACACCTGGATGTTCTGAAGGATTCGGGAAGGAGTGATGCTCTTGGGGATGGAGACCACTTTCCGCTGGACCTGCCATCTGAAGCAGGACGTTGATATAGTTGGGAAGAGTTGTTAGTTCTCCTAAGCATGTTTCACCCTTCATGTAGCCTTCTCTGAGCTCCTAGAACCCCTGCACCCCACTAAAACAGGGAACATGCCTCACTGTGGCCCCTACCTAAGTCACATTGTAAGTTCCTAAGGAACCCTTCAACCCCTGCCTTCCAAACCCAGGGTCCCTTGTCCCCACTAACTCCCGTTCCCCAATACGGCACACACCTGAGCAAGACCTGAGCTGGAGACCGGCCATACTTTTCAGCCAGTGCCAAGACCACTGGGTCCTCAAGCAGGACAGGTTCATTAGGATCCCGCCAAGCACGATCAGAGGAGCCCAGAGGGCTATAAGCAGTCACCTCCAGACCACGTGCATGGCAATGAGCAATCAGCTCTTTCTGAGCCAGGTATGGGTGGCATTCCACCTGAACCAGAAAACAATTCATCACCCCAAGTGGCCAGACCCAGCTCATTGGGCACCACTCACACATGCACATGCTGACCAAACCCTACATTGCTAATGCTCTGCCTTCATCACCCCACTTTTCTCATTCTGTTTGCCACCAGGATTTCACACCTGTTTTCATGCTGACGACTTGCACACCAACACTCGAACAACTTACTAGCCATTTCCATTAAGTAGGTGCATCACCTGCTCACTCATGCTCTGTGCACACACCCCAAACAGCTGGTTTGCTTGCCATGCTCACCTGAAGGACAGCGGGGCGCACAGAGGCCACACTCAGCACATCGTCAATCTGCCGGCTGTTGAAGTTAGACAGGCCCAGTGCCCGCACCAGCCCCTTGGCCACCAGTGTCTCTAGAGCCTTCCAGGTCTCCTTGTAGTGGGTGGAGTCATGGCGTATAGTTCCATCTGCATTCTTAGGGAAGGGGTTATCTCCCTGCCTGAGTGTGGGACAGCCCCAAGTGTGGGCATAAATGTCAGGCTCCCACCCCATCTGCACATCCAGCTACTCTATGTTCTATGCTCCATCTCCCAAGATGCCAAAGGGCCAAGAATGCGAAACAGTTGAGCTTTTTCACCCTATCACATCATGACTCAGGTGTTAATTCTACGTGGAATGCCCATTGCCCCTTCTTTTCTTCCTCAACCCAGATTATATCTCCTGCCCTCTGAGAAGTCTTCCTTAGCTCTTTCCTCCTCCGGCAGCTCCATGCTCTTCCAGTACACAAAACAGTCCTAAGTGCAGGCTCCTCTCTCACCCTCTACTGGGGCTTATTTGTTACTGTGACCCAGACCCTTGCTCCACAGAAGGGTCAGTGTCTGTTTCCTGAAGGAACATAGGGAGCAGGAGGGACCACCATGCACACCCCAGGACACAAACCACATTAAACTACACTCCTTTTTCTGTAGCTTAATGCCTGGCTACTGCAGTACAAAAGGCTGAGATCCCACTGAAGCTCTGCAGGTAGCCACACACCAGTGTTCCTATCCTGCTCTGCCACTGTGACTAAGTTATTAACACTATTCCCACCCAGAAAACCTCCCTGGATAAAGACCCCAGCAACAGCTCACACATAGGCATAAGGCCAGTGCATCAGGTACAGGTCCAGATATTCTAGCTGGAGGTCAGCCAGTGTCTTCCGGAGGGCAGGTTCCACATCCTCAGGGTGGTGTTTGGTGTTCCACAGCTTAGATGTCACAAACAGATGCTCCCGTAACACGTCCTGGTACAGGGGGCAAGGCGCACATGGAAAGGCCATGGGCACCGAGTCTCACCCAACCTCACCTCTGGGAGAGGAACTAAAAGGAAGGTAGTATTGGATTCCCTCCATCCTTGAGCCCCAGCCTCTGAACTCTTCCATCCCACTCTTCTCTGTAGCACAAGTCCTCACCTTGCCTGGTCCCACATTCTCCTTCAAGGCCTCCCCGATCTCGGCCTCATTGCCATACATAGCAGCACAGTCAATGTGGCGGTAGCCAACACTCAGGGCATACTTAACAGCTGCTTTCACCTGTCAGGTAAAAGGGATCAAGGTTTCAGATCTGTTCATCTGAGTGGGAAACTGCCCTTCCCTTGACAGTGAAGGTCAGCGCCTAGTCCACCCTTCAAAGCTATTTTGGAACTCTTTCTGGAATGGCCATTGTGCATGGTGGCAAGGTGGCAAGTTTGTGAACTTAACTGTATAGTTGTCTGTGAGAAAGTTTTTAGCTAGTAAACAAATAACTGTATTGGAACACCTCCCTACTCATCTGATCTGGCCCCCAATGACTTTTTTCTTTACCTGAAGCTAAAGGAAATATTGAAAGGAAGACATCTGGATGACAAGACATCAAAGGTGATCTCAATGACAGAGCTGATGGCCATTCCGGAAGAAAAGTTCTGAAATGGCCTGAAGGTGGACTATACACTGGCATCAGTGGATAGCTTCTGGAGGGGAGTACTTTGAAGGTGACTGTAGTGATATTCAGCAATGAGGTGTGTAGCACCTTTTCTAGGATGAGTTCGTCAACTTAACTGTCAGACTGCATATACTGTAGATTGCCAAAAAAGGAAAAAAAAAAATCTATTTTGGAAAAAGTATAGCTAGAATGCTCCTTAGAAGCAAGGATGGTGAACTTTCCTTTCACATACTTTGGACTTGTTATTAGGAGGGACCAGTACCTGGAGAAGGACATTATGCTTGGTAAGTAGATGGTCAGTGAAAAAGAGGAAGACCTTCAATAAGATGGATTGACACAGTGACTCCAACAATGGGCTCAACTATAACAATGATTGTGAGGATGGCGCAACACTGGCTAGTGTTTCATTCTGTTGCATCTTGGGGCCCTATGAATCACAACAGACTTGACGGCACATAACAATGACAATAATCCATGCAGTGGAGGTGACAAGGTAGAAGACGGCTCTAGTGTAGAGGACCCAAAGCCTCTTCAAAGGAGCCAAATTCTTTGTCGTGTTTCCCATCCCACCATACTAACACACTAACAATGTGTTCCCTTGGGTGTAATATAAAGAAAGATTTGATAAGTATTTTTTTAATCAAAAGACAGATAGATAAACAGAAGTACAGGTCACAGAGACAGATCCCAAATGCTGAAGAGCTAGTTAGTGAGCATGGCACATTCCTAGGCCAAGGCTACACAGGAAAAGGCCCTTGGGGAGTCATGTAGCCAAAGTGAGCTCTGGAGGCACAGGGCTACAGAAGAGGAGAGGGAAGAAATTACGGAAGTTGAAGAAGGTGGGCCCAGAGTCTCCAGACGGGAGAGAAGAAACCAGACATCAAGTAGGAGGATGGGTGAGTCAATCTGCTAAAAGCCGGACCAGAAACATGGCAGCAGGACCCAAGGTGCCAGGCTAAACACCAGACTAAATCCCAGACAGAAATGGGCTGTTCTCCCTGCTGAGGCCCCTCCCAAACTTGATCCCCAACCTTCTCTGGAGTCTGGCTCAGATTTTCCAGGTACAGGGAAAGAGCCCTGGGGAGATGCCCCACCCAAGTGGCTATGTCAACCCTAGGAAAGCAGGTCTCTATCTCGACTCCGCTGGACTGTGACGGTCCACACAGGGGTTAATAAACAAAGGCAGCTGCCTTTTTATTTTAACTCCTTTGAACTAAGAGTGATTTTTACATTTCAAATGGTTACTTACTAAATGGCTACATAAGTGCCTACATAATAGGCTCCATTTTGCCTCTTGTCCAGCAAAACCTAAAGTATTAACTTTCTGGTCCTTTAAGAAAAAGCTTGCTGACCTTTGTTCTACATAGCAACCTAGTTATTCATCAAACCCTGATACATATTGTATGCCTGGCTATGCTGAATACTAGCGAGAGGCCTGGCCCACAAAAGCCAAATGTCCAAGAGAAGACATGACCACACCACAGGGTAACAGGGCAAAAGGGCCTTAGGGAGTACTATGAATGAGAAGTGATACAAGAAAGTCAACTCCCCAGTGCCAGAAATAAAGCCTGCTATCACTGCTGTGGACACTCACACATGTAAATGTACACACACATGTGAGCCCCTTATCTTCCATGGCACGCAGTATATACTCAGTTAGAAAAAGGTTTCCTTCCTGTGCTTTGGCCCTACCAGGCCCCTTAGCTCCTCCTGAGTGAGCCGGGAAGGTGAAGGCAGCTGGGAAGCCAAGCGCTCACTGCTCACCCTTTCTTCCTTTACCTCTTCCCACTGCCTGCCAGGCTCATCCCTACATGAAGCAGAGTATTAGATGGTGAGGCTGTCAGGTAAAATCCAGTGTCCTCCTAAATCCTACCTTTTCCCTCAAAGAGGCTCAAGAAGCTTGCTTGTCATTTCCCCAGCCCTTACCTGGCCAGGCTCACTCTGCCAGGTGCCCAATCCGATCAGGGGCATCTTCTGCCCAGTATGAAGGAGGACACAGGAAGTCATTACCTCCTGAAACAAAGATGGGAAGAGAATGGTAGGAGTCAGTGCTACAGTCTGTAGCTTATCTACCTACTTGTCAAGACCTCCACAAAACATGGGTTAGAGATGAATGGGGAAAGCGGAAGAGAAAGTGGTAGGAACACAAATGTATGTGGTTCTATGTGCATTCCTATAGACGAATGCAACTGAGGGAAGATGTCCTGAATTACAGCCAACAATTCCTGATTAAACTCTAACCAGACAACCAGCCCTGGCTTGGCTGCCCTTCCTTCTAAAGGTCTGTGTTAAAGAGCTCCAGTACCTAAAATCAAAGATAGGGTGTATATCCAGAAGTATCCAGCCTTGGTCTGAAGCCAGTGTGAGCAGGCAAAAGCTGTTGTGAGACAAAGTAAGGCCAGGTGACAAAAAAGAGGCCACCTCTCTTGAAGATGAAATGAGTGTTCCTAGGCCCTTGTCAGAACCACAGAGACTCCCTGAATCCCTCTCACAGAGATCTGATCACCCATGCTAGTAGGGCTGAGTAGGCTCTACCAAGGAACTAAAAGCTCAGAGGTGAAATTATTTGCCCCAAACGAACAGCTAAGAAGTGGTAGAGAAAAGGATGCAAGGATCTAATGGACAAAAGCAGGAATAAAACAGGCAAACACAGACCTACAAAAACATGTTTTGAACTGGTAAAAGTGGCGTCAAACTTCCTCATTTATCTTCACAAGCAGGGGACTCAAGATTAACATCAGCACAAAGCTGATTGCTCTGAAGCAGAGATCAGACATACCTCCTTGCATCAGCTGTCTTTCCAACAGTACTATTTCTCTGCTGGGTTTGATAATCCATTGCAATGGCCACACAAACTCACAAACACTATTCTGTTATTGGGTTTATCAGGGTAGTAACAGATACAACCTAGGATATAGTTCCTCCATTAGGACAGCTTCTTCTCTGGCCATTCCCACAGGCAGACTTCTGCCATTCAGCCCTGCTTGGGCCTGGACACTGGCATTTCAGGCCCTGAGGATAGGCTCCTCTTGGCCTGTCCTCTGTCCTGCTCTGGCAAGTGTTAACGAAGTTCTTTAGCTCCACCAATAAGTGCCTGGAAGCATTCAGCTCTTGTTCTCTGTGGATCAGCATACCCATTGTAGCTGACTTACTTTATGGGCTGGGAATTCCACTCTGCTGCCACGCACCATCTCCGGTGTTACAGCTGTCTCCTGAGTCACAGAAGTTCCCTGTGGGGGAATACTGGGCCCAAAGGATGTAGCCCAGTCCTGGGTTTTTTTCTTCGCAGTATTGAGGTCCTGTCTTTATTTTGGGATTGGTTCTCTTTTTAAGCCTAGCAGGATGGCAGAACTGACCAAGACCCTCATTAGGATTCCATATACCTTATTTGCATGGTCTCACCCCCACACGGATTCCATGCACCCTTTTTGCCTTGTTAGTAAGCTATCCAATCCCCTTGGTGGACCACAAGCACCTTATTTGCATAGTCCCACCCAGTCATTTTGTAGGAATCACAAGACCATGCATAGCTGGAGAAGTCATATTAGGTAATATGTACCACAAAACCTCACAACAGGCCCTTGTACAGCGTGCTACGGAAAAATAAGTGATTTCTATAGTGCACAGACAAGTACACAGTGCCACTGGCTTTTTTATTCTCTGAAATGACTATTGTGATTCTCTGGTATTTGTCACACAAAACTCTTAGATGAAAGCATAAATTTAATTTTTTAAAAATATATATTTTATTGTGTTTTAGGTGAAAGTTTACAAAGCAAATTAGGTTCCCCTTGAACAATTTTTATAAGATTATTCCATGAGATACGTTACAATTTTTACAACGTGTCAGCATTCTCATTATTTCCATTCTGTTTGTTCTGTTTCCATTGATCTAGTTTCCACTTCCCTACAGATTTTTTCATCTCTTCTTTTAACTTGACGGAACACCAATTGAGATGTTTCAGTAAACAGATGTGGGGCTGGAAATGCTTACTTGTCTATGCCAAGAAATTTAGAAGACAGCTAACTGGCCAACTGACTGGAAGAGATTCATATCTGTGACTATTCCAAAGAAAAGTGATCCAACAGAATATGGAAATTATCAAACAATAGCATTAATATCACAGGCAGGAAAAATTTTGCTGAAGATCATTCAAAAGCAATTGCAACAAGTACACTGATAGGAAACTGCTAGAAATTTAAGCCAGATTCCCAAGAGGATGTGGCTATCATTGCTGTTATCTGATGGATTCAGGCTGAAAGCAGAGAATACTACAAAGATTTTTACCTGTGTTTCATTGACTATGCAAACATTTGACTATGTGGCTCATAACAAATTATGGATAACATTGGAAAGATGGGACTTCTGAAACACTTAATTGTGCTCATGAGGAACTTGTGCATAGAACAAGAGGCAGTCATTAAAACAGTATAAGGGGATATTCCATGTTTAAACTCAGGAAAGGTGTGTGTCAGGGTTGTGTCATCTCAATCTGCATGCTGAACTAATAACCTGCAAAGCTGGACTCTATGAAGAAAACCAGGACATAAGGATTGGAGGAAGACTCATTAACAACCTGTGTTATGTAGATGACCAACCTTGCTTGCTAAATGAAGATTCTGAAGCGCTTACTGATGAGGATCAAAGACCACAGCTTTCAGTATGGATTACACTTTAACATAAAGGAAACAAAAATCATCACAACTGGACCAATAAACAATATCACGATACATGGAAAAAAGACTGAAGTGGTAAAAGATTTCTTTTTACTTGGCTCCACAATTAATCAACACCCATGGAAACAGCAGTGAAGAAATCAAACAATGCATCGCATTGGGCAAATCTATTGCAAAAAAACTCTTTGGAGTGTTAAAAAGCAAAGATATCACTTTAAGGACTAAAGAATGTCTGACCCAAACCACTGTGTTTTCAGTTGCCTCATGTGTTGGACAATGTATAAGGAAGACTGAAAAAGAAATGATGCTTTTGAAATGTGCTGTTGGCCAAGAATATTAAATGTACTATGGACTACCAAACAAATGAACAATCTGTACTAGAAGAAGTACAGCCATGATGCTTGTTGGAAGCAAGGATAGTGAGACTTCATCTCACATACTTTAGACACGTTATCAGGAAGGACCAGTCCCTGGAGAAGGACATCATGCTTAGTAGAGTGTCCGCCAAAAAGAGGAAGACCCTAAGGAGATGGGTCCACTCAGTGGCTGCAACAATGGATTCAAGCACAACAAAATGATTGTGAGGATGGTGCAGGACTAGGCAGCATTTCCTGCTGTTGTACATAAGACTGCTGTGAGACACAACTAACTTGACAGCACCTAACAATAAATGCAACCATCTATTGTCTGAAAGGTAACCTCCAGGGGTAGATTCAACTATCTTAGAATGATAGTCTTGGTAGTTCCTTTAGTCTCTATTGGTCCAGAGGGTCTGGCCTTTTTGAGGAATTTGAGTTTCATTCTACATTTTTCTTGCATTCAATCAGGGACCTTCTATCATGTCCCTCATCAGACGGTTCAGTAACGGCAGCCAGGAAACATTCAGTTCTTCTTGTCCCAGTTTAGAAGAGGGCTTTGGTTCCTGTGGGCTGTTAGTTTCATGCATTGAGCCTTTGATTTCCTTCATTTTCTTCATCTCCGTGAAACCCTGGTGGCACAGTAGGTTAAGGGCTATGTCTGCTACCCAAAAGGTCGGCAGTTCAAATCCACCATGCATTCCTCAGAAACTTGATGGGGTAGTTCTACTCTGACCTGTAGGGTCACTATGAGTCAGACTCGACTCCATAGCAGTGGGTTTGGTTCCATTTTGGTCTTCTCCTCCACATGAGTAGGGACCAACAGCTCTATCTTAGAAAGCTGCTCACAAGCTTTTAAGACCTCAGATGCTACTCACCAAGGCAAGATGCAGAATATTATTTTTGTGAACTAGGTTATTATCAACTGACTCAATTGACCCTGAGACTATGGTCCCAAACCTTTTAACCTGTAAACCAAATCCCAGGAGTTATCTGGATATGTCCAAGAAGCCTCTGTAACTATGCCCCATATGTGATTTGTTATATATGTAGCACATAAACCAAAAATAACCAACCCCCCCGCCATCAAGTCAAGCGACCCTATAGGTCAGAGTAGAACTGCCCCATAGAGTTTCCAAGGAGTGTCTGATGGATATGAACTGCTGACCTTTTGATTAGCAGATGTAGCACTTAACCACTATACTACCAGGGTTTCCACGTAACACAAACACATGTATACATATGCTTCCTTATACACCTGTACATGTACATGCACTTACTCACATCATCCTTCTCTGTATACATATATGCACCCATATTTACCCGTGTAACCACAAACATGGTTTGGTTGTTTTTACTGTTGGTGCAAACTTGTATATGTTATAGCATTTATCGAAATTGATCCTTTTTCTCATGTTTTTACCTTGGTCAGGATGTGATGACTTCACTCATATCTTGTCTTGCCTTTCCTATCATCAAAAGTTAATAAGTATCTATCTGGAATATGATTACCCATCCCTCTCTCTGTTTTCTGTGTGTATATGTATTCTTGACTTTTTATAATAGTGGGACTGTGCAATATTTGTCTTATGATTGACTTATTTAACTTATTTCATAATGTTCATTCATGTTATATTTTTCCTACTCATTACTTTTTATAGTTACATAGTATTCTATTGTATGTATGTATGTACCACAGTTTGTTTATCTGTTCATCCCTTGATGGGCACTTTAGGTCATTTCCATCTTCTTGCTATTGTGAACAATGCTTCAATGAACATGAACATAGGTGTGCATACATCTATTCATGTCACTGCTGTCATATCTTGAAGACATATACTTAGGAATGAGATTGTTACATCGCAAGGTATCTCTATTTCTAGCT
Organism: Heterohyrax brucei; assembly: GCA_028571685.1. Lineage (NCBI taxonomy): Eukaryota > Metazoa > Chordata > Mammalia > Hyracoidea > Procaviidae > Heterohyrax > Heterohyrax brucei. Next base: position 77,888,335 of record CM053140.1, on the reverse strand, counting down.
TTTTGAGGAGGCACCATACTGTTTTTCATGATCGTTTTGTCATTGTTCAATCTCACCAAGGATTCTAATCACCCTACAACCATGTTGTTGTTTCCTGTTTTGGTTTGTTTAATCATTGCTATTTTTGCAGGGGTGTCATGGTTGGAATTGTGTCCCCCCAAAAATGTGTGCAGCCACATGGCTGGGGTATGGTTCCCAGTGTCTTGGGACTGTCCTCCATTGTGTGGTTTTGCTAACCTGTATGTTAAAGGATCATGGTGGGGCTGCAAATTCCTGCTGTAGGGGGAGTTTCTCTGGAGTATGGCTTGCCCCACCCTTAATGCTTTTAGCTTGCAAGGAATAAAAGGAAAAAGAAACAAAGGACAATTTGAGAACCTCGCTACCATCAAGCAAGCAGCACCGGGAGCAGAGCGCGTCCTTCAGACCAGAGGTTCTTGCGTCAGGACGCTCCCTGGACAAAGACTGATGCAATACTGGACTTTCCTCCAGAGCCGACAAGGGGAAAGTCTTTCCCTGGAGTGGACACCCTGAATATGGACTTGCAACCTACCGGACTGTGTAAGAATAAATCTTTCTTTGTTAAAGCCATCCACTCTGTGGTATTTCTGTTAGAGCAGCCTAGCTGACTAAAACAAGGGGTGAGATGGTATCTCACTGTAGTTTCAATTTGCATCTCTCTAGTGGCTAATGGGAAACTCTGGTGGTATGGTGGTTAAGTGCAGTGCTTCATCTGCTAACCAACAGTCGGCAGTTCGAATCTGCCAGGTGCTCCTTGGAAACTCTATATAGCTGTTCTACTATGTCCCATAGAGTCACTATGAGTCAGAATCAACTGATGGCAGGGAGTTTGGTTTTGGATTTCATGGCTAATGAGTTTGAGTATCTTTTCATATATTTGTTGGCTGCCTGAATGTCCTCTTTTGTGATAGTGGCTTTTAAAGAATGAGCTGGACTTTCCCAACGATTAAGAGGAAAGTCTTCCCAGGGAAGGGGGACCTAAATATAGGACTTCTATGAAGCAGAAAAGCAGTGATTTTATACAAAAGGAAATTACCAACTGAACAAAGCAAGTGGATGACTGGAGAATCCCCCTTTGGACAGCTTTGAAAGTGAGAAGTCTCTAAGTGGCCCTAGAATAGTCACTCATTCAGCAAACGTTGAATGTTCCAGGCCTTGTGCTAGACCCTAGAGACATATATCACACATATTCAAATAGTGTCCCTGTGCTCCTGGGATTTACAAGCTAGTAAATCAATACAAAATAAGAGCTAAGACTAAAATCTACACAAATGCTGCAAGAGAAGAGTAACTGATCTAGAAAGGCTTCTTGAAGGGGACACCTAATTAAGTCTTAAAGAATAAATGATCACAAGTCATGTAAATGAAAGAAAAGGGAGATGAAAGGCTCACTACAAGAGATAATAAGATAGTAATAACCTTTTCCCTTGATTTCCTCAGTACTGTAAATATCACTTTCCTGGGATTGATTTCACTGTCAAAATACTTTTATAAATATAAGCTTTGTCTCCAAGTTCTGAAAGGGCATCAAGAGTATTACAGTACAGCAGCTAACAAAACAAGTTGTCTGTATTGTAAACTTTCACTTAATCACAATAAAAAAATAAAAAACCACAAGTTGTGAGAATAACCAGTATACTAATTGTTTTTACTAATACTTCTGACCCAGGAAGAATTTTATAGTCCAGCAGAACCTGAGTATGAAAACCACTCTTTTCTGCTCAAAAGCAAATCAGCAAAAACTGGTCAATGTGGACAACAAATCACAGCTAGCTGAGGACAACATTCTTTGTGAGCAAACTTCCCAGAGATCATGGTATCTTGTCTGAGCTGCACAGAATGAACTAGCCTACTTACTTCCAATAGTGTATATAGCTGGTTTTCTGGGCTTCAAGGCTCCAAAGGGGAGAGCTGGGGAGCCACAGCAGAAGACAAATGTTCTTTCCTCTGTCAGCTCTGGCTTCCTCTTATTTGGCCCGAGGCAGCAGCTTTCTATCCTCGTCCTACAGACTACACTCTGTCAGGAACTGCCTAACTAGACTTCTGGCAGCACTGTTGGCCTCTTCCAGATTTCCCAGCACATGTTGGAGGCCTCTGAAATTATACCTGGAACAACAGCTTGAATAAGAACCCGGCCTGGGGGGAAAGAAGAAACTTGATGCCTGCTTCTCCCCTTCTTTGGCTGATAAAACTGAAAACCGAAAGAACTAGAGTGTGGGAAACAGGGATTATGGAGGCAGAAAGATCTGGTAAAGATCTGCAAAGAACAAGGCTCCAAAGGGGATAGCTGGGGAGCCACAGCAGAAGACAAATGTTCTTTCCTCTGTCAGCTCTGGCTTCCTCTTATTTGGCCTGAGGCAGCAGCTTTCCATCCTCGTCCTACAGGCTACACTCTGTCAGGAACTGCCTAATTAGACTTCTGGCAGCACTCAATTTCTGAAATGCTTAGGTTGCCTTGGGAGAAATCCTAGATGTAAGAGAGAGGAGAAGAAGGTAGTATTTGAACTCAGGTTCTATTATTCTTAACTCAGACTCAACATTCTTTTTTTGTGGGCTCAGTTTTCCCTTCAGAGAAAAGGGCTCTATGTTTGCTGCCTGGATGCAGGGAACTTGGAGACAGCAGTGCAGTGGTCAAGAGCATGGTTGTTAACCAAAAGATTGGTAGTTCAAATCCACCACCTACTTTGGAAAACTTATGGGGCAGTTCTCTGTCCTGTAGGGTCACTATGAGTCACAATCCACTCAGTAGTACTGGGTTTGGTTTGGCTTCAATGGGTTTCCCTGGTTGCATTAGTCTTTTTTTCTGCTTCCCATTAATGTTGCTGTCCTCAGTCCTCTTCTCACTCCTCAATGGAACTCATGTCTTTAGTGATCATTTAAGCACTGGTTCCTCCCACTCCAACTCTGTACATTCAACTCTCTCTGGACATCTCTACCAGAGTGTCCCTTAGGTACCAAAACTATTCAAATCCAGCAGCACAGTGCAGAAGCACAGTGTAAGCTCTTGTATTACACAGAACTGGGCTTGAATCTCAGGTCCATTATATCTAAAGTACTGTGCACAGTGCCTGGCCCATGTTTTTCTCTCTGTATGTTCTGTATCACCAGAGACTTAAGGCCCTGGAAAACAAGTGTGAATGCAAACCAAACAATGTATTCACAGTTTAATCCACGGGGCTTTTTATTTTTATTTATTTTTTTTAAAAAAGATATCTAAAGGAAGTATTTGCAATTCCTTTCAAACATTTCTGTATATTATCAGATTATAATTTTGATAGGTGATATCTTCTCCCATACTTACAAAGAAAGTAGCTTGGAAAACTATCTTAAATATGTAATAGTAGTCCAGATTTGTTCTGTTCAGCTGGATAGAAAAAAACCTGTTACCTGGAGCAAAGGAAAATGAAGAACACCAAAGAGACAAGGAAAATATTACCCTAAGAGGCAGAAAAGGCTATATTAACCATAGGCTCCATCAGCTTGAGACTGAAAGAAGTAGTTGGTGCTCAGCAACCACTGATGACCACCCTGACAGGGGACATAACAGAGACTCCATGACACAGAAGGAGAAAAGTGGGCTGCATAGCTCAAATTCTAGTAAAAAGACCAGACTTAACAGTCTGACTGAGTCTAGAGGGACTCCAGGAAACACGGTCCCCAGACTCTCTGTTAGCCCAAAACTAAAACCACTCCTGAAGACAACTCTTCAGACAAAGAGTAGACGGGACTATCAGGCATAAAATCATACACATGAATAGTGTGCTTCTTAACTCAAGTAGGTATCGGAGACTAAATGGGAAGCTCCAGAGGGAGGATGAGACGGCAGACAGGACTTGAGCTGGTTAAATGGACATGGGAAATAACAGGATAGCGAGGAGTGTGCTGTCACATTATACAGAGAGCAACTAGAGTCACATAAAATGTGTATATAAATTTCAGTATGAGAAACTAGAATTTTAAACTTTCACTTAAAGCACACACACACACAAAAATACTGTTATTGCTTCTAAATATAAAAAAAGACTTTTTTTCTAAGCTATACTGTAAGACTTAGGCCTACAAAGCAATACAATTTCATATATATGTATATATATTAGCTCACATTCTTTTTTTATTATGATTGAGTGAAAATGTACAATCTCATATAAATTTGCATGCCCACGTATGTGCAGCTCCCACTGCTCTCCCTGCCTGGTGACAGCACACTCCTCTCCGTTCTGTACATGTCATGTCCTCCTAACAATCTCATATCCCCTCCTCTCCACCCTCTCCCCTGCCTCCAGTAAGAGGTCAGCAGGACAAAGTCCTACAGATGCACAGAACTATAAAGTGCACACTCGATGTGGTTACTCTGTTTTGCCAAGTCCCATCCATTCCTGTCCAAAGAGTTGACCTCCATTATGCTTTATGGACAAGGGCAGGATCAGGGCCAGAGGCCATTCTCCTGGGGGAACCCCAAAGCCCCTGGACCATCAATTATAGTCTTTTAGTAGAGATCTCAGGGTGTGCACCCCTTTTCATTCTCATGTTGCCAGTAAGTCTCAACTTTGTGAGCCCCATCATGGCTATCACTGGTGGTGGCCGGCCACCATCCAGTTCTTCCAGTCACATACCAATGTAGTCACTGACTCACATGGGTCACTCTGTCTTCTGGGTTCTCTTTCCTCCATGCCGTTTTTGTCCTTTGTGAAAATCCATTCTTGCTGAGTTGGGACAATTTGGTGTACCTCACATGGCAGCTTGGCAGCTTTTAAGACCCTATATGCCACTCACCAAAGTAGGGTGCAGAAGATTCTCTTAGCAAAATGCTATTTGTGCCAGTTGGCCTCTATGTCCCTTGAAAGCATGGTCCCTGGACTCCTGCCCCAGCTACTCTGTCCTTGCAATATTGAGTTAAGATGGGAGGAGTAATCATGTTATGTTGAAGTCCAGTTAAAATTGATTTTCTTTCTAATGTGTGCTGTCACAGATTTCACCCAATCAAATTTCTATCAAATATCTAGTCTATACACTATCTTTTCCCTACCTCCCTTCCCACCCTTGCAGCCATCAAAGAGTCTTTTCTTCTATGCACGAGTCTGTTTTTAATTTCTTATAGTAGGATTCTCATACAATATTTGTCCTTTTGCCACTGCTTACTTCCATTCAACATAATGTCCTCCAATTGAAACCAGGTTACGAGATGCTTCCTAAAATCATCATTGTTCTTTATCATTGCATAATGTTCCACTAAGTATATACACCATAGTTTACCTATCCATACCTCTGTTGCTGGGCATCTGGGTTGATGCCATCTTTTTGCTATTGTTGACTGTGCTGCAATAAACATTTGTAGGCATGTATCAGTTGGTGTGAATGCCCTTGACTCTGCAGGATATATTTTAAGCTGTGGAATTACTGGGTCAAATGGTATATCTATTCCCAGTTTTTTAAGGAAGCACCAGATTGCTTTCCAAAGAGGTTGCTCCATTTTGCAATCCTATCAACAGTGTAGGAGAGTTCCAGTCTCCCCACAGCCTCTCCAGCATTTGTTGTTTTGTGTTTTTTGGAGAATGGCCAACCTGGTTGGGCTGAGATGGTATCTCATTCAATTTTGATTTGAATTTCTTTCAGAGCTAATGATAGTGAGCATTTCCAAATGTCGTTTTTGGCTGTCTGGATCTCCTCTTTAGAGAAGTGTCTGTCCATCTCCTTTGCTCATTGCTTAATTGGACTATTTATCTTTTGCTTATTGATATTTTGTACTACCTTATAGATTACGGAGATCAGACATTGGTCTTACATATAGTTGCCAAAGATTTTTTTCCCCTTCTGTAGGTGGTCTTTTAATTCTATTGATAAAGTCTTTGGATGAGCAAAAGTATTTGATTCTTAGTAGTTCCCATTTATCTGTTTTCTCTTCTGTTGATTGTGGTCTGTCAGATTTTGAAGTCTGTCTACATTTTGTATTAAAATTTCCATTGTAGATCTTAATTTTTCTTGGATGCACTTTATCGTTTTAGATTTGATATTTAGGTCTTTTATCCAGTTTTAGTTGGTTTTCGTATAAGGGATGAGGGTCTTGTTTCAATTTTTTGCAGATGGATATCCAGTTTTGCCAGCACCATTTGTTGAAAAGATTGTTTTTGCCCCAGTTTAATATCTTAGGGACTTTGTTGAATATCAACTGTTCACGAGACGATGGAGTCATCTCTCGGATCTCAATTGTGTTCCATTGATCTATCTGTCTCCTTTTGTGCCAGTACCAGACTGTTGTGACAACTGTGGCAGTGTAACAGGTTCTAAAGTCAGGTAGTGACCGACCTCCCAGTGTGTTCTTCTCCTTCAGTAGTGCTTTACTTATCCAGGGAGTCCTCCCTTTCCAAAAAACTGGGGATTTGTTCCTCCATCTCATTAAAAAATGTCACAGGAATTTGTATCGGGATTGTATTATATAAGTAGATTGCATTGGGTAAACAAGACATTTTCACAATGTTAAATCTTCCTATCCATGAGCTGGGTAGGTTTCTCCATTTATGTAAGTCTCTCTTAGTTTCTTGTAGTAAGGGCTTGTACTTCTTTTGGTAAAGGTCTGTTAATTCTCTGGTTAGATTTATTCTTAGGTACTTTATCTTCTTGGGGGCCATAGGAAATGGTACTGATTTCATGATTTCTTTTTTAATAATCTCATTGTTGGTATAAAGGAATACTGATTTACTTATGTTCACCTTGTATCCTGATACTTCGCTGAACTTCTATCACTTTGAGTAGTTTACTACGGATTCGTTAGGATTCTCTGTGTATACAATTATATATCATCGGCAAAGGGGGAGATTTTTACTCCCTCTTTGCCAATGCAGATGCCCTTTATTTCTTGGTTTTGTCTAATTGCTCTGGATAGAACTTCTAGTTAAATGTTGAATAGGAGAGGTGAGAGTGGGCATCCTTGTCTAGTTCTTGTTCTCAAGGGAAAGGCTTTCCGTCTCTCTCCATTCAGGATGACATAGGCAGTTGGTTTGTATAAATGGCCCTTATTGCATTGAGGAATTTTCTGTCTATGCCTATTTTGCTAAGAGTTTTTAGCATCAATGGGTGTTGGACTTTATCAAATGCCTTTTCTGCATCAATGGACAAAATCAGGTGATTCTTGTCTTTTGTGATATTTATGTGGTTAATCACATTAATTGTTTTCCTGATGTTGAACCAGCTTTGCATCCCTGGTATGCATTCCACTTGGTCATGATGGATTATTTTTTGGATATATTGTTGTATTCTATTGGCAAGAATTTTGTTGAAGATTTTTGCCTCTAGATTTATGAGTGATATTGGTTTGTAGTTCTCCTTTTTTGTTGGGTCTTTCCCTGGCTTTGGCACGGGTTCTGCTGGCTTCATAGAATGAGTTTGGGAGTACTCCATCCCTTTCTATACTGTGAAATAGTCTCAGTAGTATTGGAGATAACTTTTCTCTAAAAGCTTGGTAGAAGTCTGCAGTGAAGCCATCTGGGCCCAGGCTTTTTTTGGTTGGCAGCTTTTTGATGACATTTTCAATCTCTTCCTTTGTGATGGGTTTATTAAGTTGTTCTGCTTCATGTTGTGATAATTTGGGTAGGTGGTATGAATTAAGGTATTTGTCCATTTCCTCTTGGTTTTCAAATTAGTTAGAATACAGTCTTGCATAGTATTCTGTTATGATATTTTTTATTTCTGTTGGGTCTGTTGTGACAACTCCCCTCTCATTTCTATTTGGGTTATTTGTTTCCTTTCCTGTTTTTCTTTAGTAAGTTTAGCCAGTGGTTTGTCAATCTGGTTGATCTTTTCAAAAAACCAGCTTTTGGTCTTTTCAATATTTTCAATTATTTTTCTATTCTCAAATTCATTTAGCTCTGCTCTAATCTTTACGATCTGTTTTCTTCTGGTGACTGAGGGGTTCCTCTGTTGTTCTTGCTCTACTTGTTGAAGCTGTAGGGTTAGTTCCTTGATTTAGCTTCTTTCTTCCTTCCAGATGTGTGCATTTATGGAGATAAACAGACCTCTGAGCACTGCTTTGGTTGTGTCCCATGGGTTCTGGTAGGAAGTGTGTTCATTCTCATTGGAATCCATGAATTGCTTTAATTCATCCTTGATTTCTTCTATAACCCATTTTTTTTTGAGCAAAATGTTGTTCAGTTTCCAACAGTTCCACTTTCTATCTATGTTTTTTCTGCTATTCATTTCGACTTTTATGGCTTTATGATCCGAGAAGATGCTTTGCAGTAATCCAATGGTATGGATTTTGTTGAGAATTGCATTATGTCCTAACACATGGTCAACTCTGGAGAATGTCCTATGTGCACTGGAGAAGAAGGTGTAGTTGTCTACTGATGGGTAAAAGTTCTGTATATATCAGTGAGGTTTAATTGGTTAATTGTGGCAAAAATTCTTCTGTATCTTTATTGAGCTTTTTCCTAGATGGTCTGTCCAGTATTGAGAGTGGAATGTTGAAGTCTCCCACTATTATTGTGGAGTAATCTAACCTTTTTTTTGAGTGTAGTCAGTGTTTCTTCAGCGTATTTAGGTACTCTGATATTAAGTGCATAAATATTTAATATAGTTAAGTCTTGCTTGTGCACTGAACCTTTTAGCAATAAATAGTGTCCATCTTTGTCCATGATAGTGGATTTTACATTAAAATCGATTTTGTCTGAGATTACAATTGCCACACCTGCTCTTCTCTGTTCATTATTAGCTTGATATATATTCTTCCATCCTTTAATTTTCAGTTTGTTCCTATCTTTAAGTCTCAAGTGAATTTCTTGTAGACAACATATGGATGGGTCATGTCTTTTGATCCAAGATGTCACTCAATGTCTCTTTAATGGAGCATTCAGTCCATTCACATTCAATGTAATTATTGATAGGTACATGTTCATTGCTGCCATTGTGATATGTTTATTTTTGTGTTGATGTTTTCTCTGTTGTTCTTATTAGTCTGTTCTGGGACATTCTTTTTTGTGAGTTGATTTTTCACCTTTTTCAGAGCTGATTTTGTTGTTGTTGAGACTCCTGTGTTACATTTCTTGATATGGTATGTTACATCTTTGTTGTGCTTTACAGCTGCCCCTATGATCCCCCCTAGTAAACTATATGTAAACCCAATTTTAATTACTACCAGTCTTGTCATCTTCCTCTCTATCTGGAAGGATTATAATGACTGTAATACATCCCTCTTTTTAATATGAGGGCACCATGGTTTTCATGATAATCAGTGGGTTGTTTCTTTCAGTAGTAAAGCTGTGATTGAATTTGGAGCCTTCCCTAATTGAGTTCTGAATAATGTGTCGTTCTAAAATATAAAGTTAGTGGTTTTGTGCTTCTAAGCCAAAGCCAAGAACTTCTTTCAGTATTTCTTGTAGTTTGGGTTTGGTTTTTACAAAGTCTCTGAGTTTCTGTGTATCTGGGAATGTCTAAATTTCATTTTCATATTTGCAAGATAGTTTTGCAGGACATATAATTCTTGGTTGGAAGTTCTTCTCCTTCAAGGCTTTGAATGTGTCATGCCACTGTCTCCGTGCCAGTATGGTTTCTGCTGAGAAATCTGACGAAAGCCTACAGGGTTTCCCTCTGAACGTTAGCTTTACTTTGAGTCTTTCTGCCTTTAAGAGTTTCTGCTTATATTTCATTTTGTTAAGCTTAATTATAATATATCTTGGAGCCTTTCTTTTGAGATCTATATTGAGTGGTGTTCAATATGCATCTTGGGTATCTATATTATCTTCATGCATAATTTCTGGGAAGTTTTCTGTCAGCAGCTCAGTAACTATACTCTCTGTGTTCTCAGGTATCCTGCCCTGTTTAGGAACTCCAATTAATTGTAGATTGTTCCTCTTTATAGAGTCCCACATTTTTCTTAATGCTTCTTAATTTTTCTTGTTTCTTTTTTCTGAGTTCTCCTCATAGATGCTGGACTCAGTAGCTCTGTCTTCCAAGTCAGAAAGTCTATTTTCCATTTGTTCAATTCTGTTTTCTTTGCTGTAACTTCAATTTTCTGGTTCTTTGATTTTGTTATTGATCTGTTGGATTTCAGAGTACTGGTGTTCCATCAGATCGCACTGCTTGCTTAATTTTTCCATTTGTTCTGCTATATTTTGTATAAGGTCTAGGAGGGCTCTCTATATAATCCTTTTGTACTCACCCTCCAATAGTTTCACAAAGGCTTCTTTTTCTGGGAAGTTCTTTGTTTCTTTCTTTTGTGGGCCTTCTAAAGCCACAGGTGAGTTGTTCTTAATGTTTTGGTCCAAAGTTTGTTGCTTTTTGGGCATCTGGAGGTTGTTTTGTTTCTCCAGTATTACCTTAAGGGGATATAAAGCTCAGTCTGAAAAGGAAGTTGATTACCAGACACCTCTGTGTACTCCAGTGACTGGGCTCAGTGGAATCTCTCAGGTAGCAGACTCCATCTCCTGATTGGGAAAGACACGGCCCTAGTTAAGGAGTCAGTGGGGAGCCATCAGCTGACACTTTGATGTGAGTCAGTAAAGGCTGGAAGAGATGCCATCAGGATGTGCCACAGTTATTTCTCTAAGTAGTCTTATATGGAAAGGTAAAAGGTATCACAGTCAGGCTTTCAGGTGTGCAAGTCCCTCTTCCCAGCTGGCAAAGCAAGCACCTCTATATCCAACCCCAGATCCTATAAACTAGTTCAAAATACAGAAAGGCTACTGCCTTGCCATCATCAGCTGCCGGGCTACCCTGTAAGGCCACACTGTGCAAAAAATACTTTTCTAATGGAAAAGCACTCTCTGGGCAGGCACTGCCCCTCAGCCTGGGAATCAGGTCCAGCTGAGGCCTCTGTGTGAGTAACTCCACCTCACAGTCAATCAAGATGGTGTCCTGCACAAGTTTCCCCACCTCCTTCAGAAAAGGCTATTCAATGGCCGGACAGAGAAGACAAAAAAAGCACCAAGGTGCACAGATTCCAAGGCCAAGGGGGGGTGCAGTGCATCCGAGCCAGTCATGCTCCAGCCCCAGCTGCTGGCCAAGACAGAGGAAAAAAAAGTTACCTTCAGTCCATGAGAGCCGGCACTCAACAAGGGCAGGGATCAGAGAAGGAGAAGTTTCCCCTTCAATGGTATGTAGTCCAAATAGACAGCCCTATGTCATGTTCTAGGGTTCAATAGGTGTCCAGAAGGCTCTGTTTAATTATCAGTTCAGGCCTTGGTTTCCAGAGGGATTTAGAGAGCCGTATGTTTAGTCCACTATCTTGACTCCGACCCCCAGTATCATATACTTTTTGATGTATGTGAAAAGTATTTCAAAATATATACTTTCTAGATCTTTCTTCATTCAACCTACCCATATCTACCTCCATTACCAAGGCCCCAGCACCAACCACCATCACCCCTGACCTAGATCACGGTAATAGCCAGTTCATGGATCTGCTTCCAGTCAGGCCCCTTCCCCCATAATTCATGTACCAAATCTGACCATATGACTCCCAGGCTCAAACTCCGTCTGTAGTTGTCCCCTACCCTTAACATCCAGACTCTTTAGTAATACCCTTGATAACCTGGTCCCTGCCTTCTCATTTCGCTGTCTCCTCGTTTCTGACTCTATGTTCCAGACACTGCAAAACCAGCTACCACTGGACTCTAGCCCTCTGAATACTTTCCTTCCCCAAGCCTGCTCTTGCTGGCTGTTGTTCATTCTTCAGCTAGTTTAAATTTCTGGCTCTCCGCATGTTCTGGAAGCCTTAGCACATTGCTACATCTTTCTATTTACATAAGAGTTTCTTCCGCAAACCTGGGTACTCAGAAATCAGGGCCTGTCATCTGTCTGAACTCAATCCTATACAGCCTATCTATATGCGTATGCCCAGAAGTGCAGCCCACAGTCAAATTGGAGGAGAGATGCCAGCTGGAGTTGGACCAGCTAGAGGGTCATTTGAGGAAGCCACTGCCTACATCACTTTCTTCCTTTATTTCCTAGGAAGCCTGGAAAGAATCATCTCTGGAGAATCTCAAAGCACTTTACCATCATCAAAAAACCCAAGTGGTCCCAGACAGCATCATATTGAGATTGATCCTATATTACTGATGAGGAAACTGAGACCTTGGGAAAAATAAAGGACATGATCAGAACTATCAAGACTCTTCAAAGTGAGATCCTACAGCCCAAATATGGACAGGCTAAAAGACTAGAGTTAATTACAGTAGTCTTATCCAGTGAAGTTTCAGATGGAAATTTCACTTTTAACAGAACTCTGGAGCAAAAGTGGGGAAACAGAGAAACTCTCCTAGCTTATTGCAAAACCTAGGCAGGTGCGTAAACAAGCAAATTCATCCCCCTCCTGCCACCTCCCCAAAGCACCTATAAACTGCCTTGAAAAGTCAAGAGTTCTGGAAAAACCATGGAGGTAAGCAAACAACCGCTAAAAAAAAAGATGTGCTTTAAAGGCTTTTTCTCGTTGAATTCTCACTACGACTCTGACGAAGGAGGCTTTTTTTTTCTTTTTTGGGGGGGCGACATTTACAAGTCTGCTGTGAGTCAGAAACCACTTTAAGACAGTGCGTTTTGGTTTGGTTTGGTTTATACTTTTTCTCTGTGTGTGTGGTTCAGGTGAAACTTTACAGCTGAAGTTAACTTCTCATACAAAAATTTATACTCTTTTTACTGCTGAGGAAAACGGGGGTCCAGAGAAGCTGACACTTGCAATTACACAGTAAATAAGAAGAGGAGCTCAAATAAGAAACCATGTGTAGCCACATCTGGGGCCCACATTCTTCGCTCTATCCCCGGGGCATACACCTCTGCCCCACCCTCAGGACTGAGGCCATCTCCGGGAAAGAAACTCACCTTAGCACGAGCACAGAACAGGATAGTGTGATCTCTGCTCAGCTAGACGCCCTGCTCAGGTTTCCATGGGCCTCAGATTCCGTAAAACCTAGGCGAAAGGAAAGTAGGCTTGATCAAACAGGCAGGGAGCCGGCTTAAATACCCCAAAGAAAATGGAACTCCTCCCAGAGGAAGGGTTTAGGACTCGGGCACTGAAGTCATGCATTGGAGTTCCACACCCGCCCTCTCCCTCCCCGCCCGGGGGGGAGGAGCTGAGGATTAGAGGCCTGGGCTGGAAGGCTGTACCACCCCTCCCGTGGCTGCTGGAGATCCGATTGGTGAGAACTGGGATACACGCTGCTTCTTGAAAGTTTGAAGACTTTGCAGGGGGCAGGGATCTGGTGCAGGTCACGTGCGTGGCCCTAGGTTCCTGGAGGCGGGGCCAGACACAGCCACTGGGGAGCCTACACTGCACACCACGCCCAGGCCAGGCCTCCGTGTCTAGCAGTGTGTGGTTCTTTTCCCGGTGTATGTAAAAGAGGCTTATTAACTGCCAACGTGCTTATGATTAATACTGATGGTAGTCTTAGATTTCAAAATTATTTTTAGGAATTAATATAATGAAAAGTTGGAGACTGACTAGTCCATAAAACGAGAATACTGTGGAGTAGAGAGAACTGGTAATCTCAGACCTCAAAGTTTTGGATTCTGAGAGTGAGGCACTCGCAGTTAATTCTCTCAACACTAACCTAAGAATGACAGGTCAGAGGGCAAGACTTGTGTTCCCAGGCTGTAAAAATCAACAAATCCCAAACATTGCCAAACAAGACCACTGGTAAACTGCTAGCTCATACCACCGCCACCCACTGCCCTCTAGTTGGGTCTGACTCATAGTGACCCTAGAGGTCAGAGTAGAACTGCCCCATAGAGTTTCCAAAGAATGCCTGGCGGATTTGAATCGCCCACCTTTTGATTAGCAGACTGTAGCACTTAACCAGCTAGCCAGCAGGGTTTCCAGCTGCTAGCTCAAGTCCCAAGGATTGGAGATCAGATGAACAGGAGAAAGCAGCAGAATCCAGAATGAGCAAAAACTCACAAGGCTTGCCAGAGTAACCACTTATATTCCATGCTAGCTAGCAAAGTTGATACGTAACCTTAACCATCACATCCAGCGTTACATTCACCTTGCATCTTAGCGTTCATTACTGCTAGATACATGTCGTTAATACCACACATCTGTAGGGTAGCAGATATTTTACTGTTGTGGTGAATGTGAAATATTGAGTAATGAGATAGTGAATAAGTGAAGAATAGGTGTAGTTTTAATTTTAATCTTAACTGGAAAACCGTGGTGCATAATGGTCAAGTGCTACATCTGCTTAACCAGAAGGTCAGCAGTTTGAATCCATCATTTATTTGATTATGTTTATTAGTTTGTGATTGATCATAAGAATACCATTAATTCTCAGTGATACCTGTAAAAATGAAAAAATTAGATTAAAAAAATTTCTGTAATAGCTGGAAACAGGTTGTTTGGAAAGTTATTCCTGGGACATAAAATAGAAAAGATTGACAGCTATTGTTTTAGAGACATTGTTTTCCAATAAAACTGGTAATACATTGATAGGAATTTTGACAGGTTCAAATGTGGTTTGAACTCCTGCCGAGAATTTGCATTTCTAGTAAGTTGCCAGGTGATGTTAATACTGTGGTTAGGGCCAATTATGAGAACCACTAGCAGAGTTGTTATTGTTAGGTGCCCTCAAGTTGGTTTTGACTCATAGTCGCAGTATGTACAACCAAACAAAACACTGCCTAGTCCTGCATCATCCTCACTGTTATTACTATGCTTGTGCCCCTTTTTTAAAATTTTTCATTGTTATTAAGTGAAAGCTTACAGTCCAAGTCAATTTCCATATAAAACCCTGAGCACCCTCCTTTCTGAAACTCTATCTGCTCTCCTCATCCTGTGACAGCACTCTTCTTTATCACTCTTTTTTTTTTTTTACTTTTTAAAAAAAATTTTTCTGTAATATGACTGAATGAAAGTGTACATTCCTGTGTAAATTTACATACCCACTGATATGCAGCTTCCACTGCTCTCCCTGCCTGGTGACAGCACACTATTCCTCTCTGCTCCATACATGTCCTTGAGCCCCTTTTTGCAGCCACTGTGTCAGCCCATCTGATTAAGTGTTTTCCTCTTTCTTTATTGACCTTCTGCCAAGCATGATGTCCTTCTACAAGGACTGATCCCTCCCAAAAACATGTCTAAAGTGTTTGAGACATAGTCTTGCCATCCTTCTAAGGAGCATTTTGGTCGTACTCCTTCTAAAGCAGATTTATTTGTTCTCTTGGGAGTCCGTGGTACATTCAAGAAACCCTGGTGGTGTAGTGGTTATGTACTACGGCTGCTAATCAAAGGGTCAGCAGTTTGAATCCACCAGGTGCTCTTTCAAAACTCTAAATGACAGTTCTACTCTGCCCTGTAACATCACTATGGGTTGGAATCCACTGGACAGTAATGGGTTTGTTTTGTTACTCTTTTGTATATTCAATATTCTTTGCCAACACCACAATTCAAAGAGCTCAGTTTTTTTATCTTCCTTATTAATTGTACAGTTTTCACATGCAAATAAGATGATTAAAAAAACCATGACTTGGGTCAGGCCCACCCTGGTCCTCAAGGTGACATCTTTGCTTCCTCAACATTTAAAAAGATCTTTTGCAAGGACAAATGTTGTATGAGACACCCTACTATAAGAACTTAAAAACCAGACTCATGCATAGAAGAAAAGACTCTTTGACGGCTGCAAGGGTGGGGAGAGAGGGAGAGTGAGGGGGGGAGGGTTTAGATTAGATAGCTAATAGAAATTTGGTTGAGTGAAATCAGTGACAGCACATATTAGAAAGAAGATCAGTAACAACTGGACTTCAACACAATTTGAGTACTCCTCTCATCTTAACCCAATATTGCGAAGACAGACTAGCTGCAGTGGGGGGCCAGAGACCATGCTGTCAGGCAAAACTGAGGCCAATTGGCACACCTAGTGTTTTGCTAATGAGGACTCTCTGTACCCCACGTCGGTGAGTGGCATCTCAAGTCTTAAAAGCTGCCAAGCTGCCATCTGAGGGTACAGTAAATGGTCCCAACTCAACAGGAATGGATAATCACTGAGGACAAGAATGACATGGGAAAAAGAGAACCCAGAAGACAGGGAGACCAATGTGAGTGGGTCTCTGTATCAACTTGTGACCAGAAGAACCAGATGGTGCCCAGCCACCTCCGGTGATAGCCACAATGGAGCTCACGAAGTGGAGTGTCACTGGCAACAAGAGAATAAATAGGGGTGCACCCTGAGATCTCCAGTAAAAGACCACAACTGATGGTCCAGGGGCTTCTGGGTTCCCCTGGGAGCATGGCTCTGGCCCTGATGCTGCCCCTGTCCATAAATCATAATGAAGGTCAACTTTTGGGGCAGCAATGAATTGGACTTAGTGATGCAGAGTGACTGTATCTTGTGGGAATTTTATGATTCTATGCCTCTATAGGATGTCATGTTGCTGACCTCTTGCTGGAGGAAAGGGAGTGGGTGGAGAGGAGGGGATAGGAGACTGTTGGGAGGATAGGATACCTATGGAGCAGAGAGGAGGGGTGTGCTGTCACCGTGCAGGGAGAGCAGTGGGAGCTGCATACAGGGGAGCATGTGAATTTATACGGGAATGTACATTTTCATTCAATCATAATAAATAAATAAATAAATAACCGAACCCACTGCTGTCAAGTTGCGTCCTGACTAAAAGCATATGTGTGTGTGTATATATGTATATATATACACACACTTATATGTGCTTCACTAATTTTGCATCTCCAGAGAACCCTGCTTAAGACAGGGGCACATTCAGAAGATTAATTGGGTAAAATGTGAAGATTAGATGGGGTATGTTTGAGAATCAGGAGACAGCAGCAGGCCTATGTAATGAGGGTCTGAGTTTGGGAGGTAATTTGTTATTGGAGAAAGGTGAAATATCATTTATGTAGTGAAAATTGGCTGTCTTGGCAGATGACCCATCTATCCTGGAAGCCAAACGGAGAAGCCATCCCTCTTTCGGTCCATTGGAATAGCAAATGCCTGTGTATCTGCATACTCACGGGGTTGGTGTGAGTCAGAATTGACTTGACAGCAATGGGTTTTTGGTTTTTGTGTATCTATAGCTAAAATGCTAGGAAGCTATAGTCTGTCAGAGGATGAAGGAGACAACTTCAGTGGCATCAATCTAATGACAATGACTAAAGGACTTGGGTGCTATAAACTGGTATAGAAGGAAATGAGTCACTGAGAGGTCTTGGGGAGGGCACCAGGAGTCCATCTGGCTTTCCTACACTATAGTGAGTTGGTCCACAGAATCATTTAATTGCCTTTTACTCTGACTCTGTATGTGTCAAAGCATTCCTTCTTGCTAGGAAGCAGGGATCCTGGACAGCAAGCAGGAACATGCCTATCCTTGAACAGCGACCTTCCCATGGTAAGTGTATGGACTTTTTTTCCATTTATGCATAAGTCCTTTTTGAGTTGGTAAATGCTGGTAAGCTTCCTGAGTTAGAATCCTCCAATAAAGATTGAGTCTGAATCCTGGGCTCTGGGTTGTATCAGCCCACTTCCCTGACATACATGAAAAACAGACGGTAGAGTGGCAAGGATGGAAGCAGGGAAGGCCTTGGTCACTATATATGGGATGATAGTAATGTAACAAGGATAAAAATGATAATGTGGTAAGAAGTGGTCAGATTTAGGATATATTTTAAAGAGTGAGTGATAGGATTTGATGAAAGGAAGAAGAGAAGGAGAAACAAAAGATGACTCCCTGATATTTGACTTGAACAATTCAACATATGGTAGTGCTCTATACCAACACTGGTGGAGCAGTATATGAAATGCTAGGCAGAAAAGGGTTCTTTTTGCACAAGTTGAATTTGAAATTCCAGTTAGATATAGAAGAAAGGAGTCAAGCAGGCATGTGGGTATATGAACATGGAGCCCAACAGTAAAATTCTGGGCTGTGTAGATAATGACTAACATCTTGAAAATGAATGAGTTTACCTAGGGAATGAGTGAAGACAAAAGAGAAATGAGGACCAAGGACTTCTTTCTGAGGGGTCCTGATATACTCAGAAGCCAGCAAAGGAAAAGGACCTCTTCCAGAAAAGAAAAGGATACTGTAAAGGAGCAACCAATAAAGTAAAAAAAAAAAAAAAAAAAAAATCAGGAGAGTGTGAAATCCTAGAAGCCAAGTAAAAATTCATCCAGGGAGAGAATGATAGCAAACATGCTGAGAAGTCACGTAACATGGAGGCTGAGGGTTGATCACTGGGTTTGTTGTAATGGCATTATTTGGAGATCTTGACAACAGAGACTTCAGTGAGTTGGTAGAGACAAAGCTTGATCAGAGCAAATTAAGAAGAGAGCTGGACTGAGAAAGTGAACAGAGAGCACATAGGAAAGGTGCATATAGGAGAAACTCTTTTAGGAGTTTTGCTACAGTAAAATCAGGCAGTAGCTGGAGAAACACAAAGTCAAGGGAGGGTTTTTTTCTCCCTGAATTGAAGGGTATAGTATTACGGTAGAGTGTGCTGGTCCAAGAACCCTGGTGGTGCGGTGGTTAAAGAGCTTGGCTGCTAACTAAAACATCAGTAATTTGAACTCATCAGTCGTTCTGCTGGAGAAAGATGTGGCCATCTGCTGCCCCTTCTGCAAAGATTTACAGGCTTGGGAACCCTATGAAGCAGTTCACTCTATCCTAGTATAGGGTTGCTGTGAATTGGAGTTGACTTGATGGTGGTGGGTTTGGTTTTTTGGTTCGTGTGCTGATCCAGTAGAGTTAGGAAACCTGACAATTCAGGAGTAAGGGAACAGTTGAAGGAGCAGGCAAGAAGCGCTGGACTCTAGTGGGCAGGTGGAGGGGTGGCTTTAGATAGGAAGGCAGGCTAATAAATGCCTTTTAATGTAGTTCATGCCTCCAGTAAACTATTTAATTCTCTTACCAACCAGTGTCAGTGTTATCATCCTTACTTTATAGAGGGATAAATTGAATGTCAGAGAGATTTATTGATTTACGTAACATGAGATAATGGTTAACATAGGATTAACACTTTTTACTGATTTCAAAGACACTGTTTACTTCTCCAAAATCAACAAAACTTGTTGAATGAATAAATAATAAGTGTACACAGAAGCATACTATCCAGGAAGTTGGGAAGTTGTTGTAGAATGCCTAGAATGTTAGACTATGGAACCGGGCGTCTCGGAGCACTGAACCTCCAACCTAAAGGCTGCCGAACTAGATTGGTTATGAGTCACCCAGCATAGTTGCTGTTTAGACACAGTTTGTGTTCATATACTTGCTAAGTCCCCTATTAGCTGGATGATGTTGGATGAATTTCCTGTCCTGCGAAGCAAGAATTTCAATACCTACCTTGTTGAGATATTTGGAAGTCAAATGAAATAATAGATGTAAAATGGTGGCAGTATAGCAGGGATTTAATGAATGGTAGAAATTATTTACATTCAGAGTAGGCTACTATAGGCTAGGCTGGAGTAAGAGAATGACCCCTTCCCCACTCCAGGAAGGCTGCTGATAAGAAGGAAACTACTACTGGCTCTGACTTAGACATAGCAGTGCTGGCTACTGAAGAAGGAGTCTGTAGCAGGTTTGCTGTCTTGTGCTTTCTCTCTCTCCTCCTGTCTCTCTCTCTCTCTCTCTCTCTCACACACACACACACATTTTTTGTGGAGCTACAGTAGTTGGTGTAGAAGCTATAGTTATGTCAGGGTAGGACCACAGTCACGAAGATTAATGCTTCAGTGACTTAGTGGAAAGAAGGCTGCAGCCAACTGAAACCACTGTGCTGAGGCTGTGAAGGGCTTGAGAAAAGAGGAGGGAGTGTGTGGGCAGGATGGCAATGCAAGAACAGAATCACAGCAGGAAGCAGACAGCTTAAGTCATATGGCAGTGTGGATTTCCCCTGTCAACTTCACTTCCCAATTTTACATCCTTGCATTGCATGGGATCCCTTGTGGCGAAGTGGTTAAGCTCTGTGCTGCTAACAAACAGTTGCAAGAGAAAGATGTGGCAGTCTGCTTCCATAAAGATTTATAGCCTAGTGTTTAGTCAGCTAGTGCTGCTCTAACAGAAATACCACAGAGTGGATGGCTTCAACAAAGGAAAGTTTATTCTTACACAGTCCAGTAGGCTGTAAGTCCAAATTCAGAATGTCCACTTCAAGGGAAGCCTTTCCCTCTTGTCAGCTCTGGAGGAAAGTCCAGTACTGCATCAGTCTTTGTTCAGGGAGTATCTTGGCACAGGAACCTCAGGTCTGAAGGAGGGCTCTTCTCCCAGTGCTGCTTTCTTGATGGTGTGAGGTTCCCAATTCTCTACTTGCTTCTCTTTCTTTTTATCTCTTGTAGGATGAAAGAATAAGGAGTGGTTCAAGCCATATTCTAGGGAAACTCTCTTTATAGTGTAGCAGGGAGGTGATCCTATGAAGGGATTTACAGTCCCACCCTAATCCTGTAACATACAGCATAGGAAAATCACAAAATGGAGGACAATCATAAAATATTGGGAATCATGGCCTAGCCACATGGATACACATATTTATTTTTGGCTACGTGTATTTTGGGGGGGACACAGTTCAACCCTGACAGCTTGGAGACCCTATGCAGTAGTTCTACTCTTTCTGGTAGGGTCCTTATGCATCAGAATCAACTCGATGGCGATGGGTTTATTTTTTTCCATTGCACATGTCACCCATAGAAGTTACTCCATGTTCCAAGTGGGTAGAAGTGATTTATTAATTGATTCAGTTGGCAGACATTTAATGGTACTTATCATTTGCTTGTTTGCATCTGGAGGAATAAACAGTTATTGGTTAAGGAGCTAAAGACAGCTAAAGAAGGGTAATGTTGCCAAAAACCTAAGTGCTTAGAAAAAAACACCAAAATTAATGTAATGGAAATACTGATTGTGAGTAGATATGGTTCAAATTGGGGAGGCACTCAGAATAGGGGTCAGTGAAAGCAGGTTATATAGTTCATTGTAATGTCAGTTTTTCAAGAGATAACATCAAAAAGTGAACGGGGTTTCAGAGTCCATTGTTTGTGGAAACAAAATCACCGAAGACATGCCATATATCCTAAAACACAGCCTTTAGTCAGACCCTTCTATTCATATGCTGAGCACACAGTCTGAAAACTTGCACTATATGAAGAACAGGGCATCAGAATTGGAGCAAGACTCATTAACAACCTGCATTATGCAGATGATACAACCTTACTTCCTGAAAGTGAAGAGGACTTGAAGCACATACTGATGAAGAGTCAAGACTGCAGCCTTCAGTGTAGATTACACTTCAGCATAAAGAAAGCAAAAATTCTCACAACTGGATCGATAAGCAACATCAGGATGAACTGGAGGAAACATGGAAGCTGTCAAAAATTTCTTTTCACTTGACTTCACAAGCAACATTTTACAGAAGCAGCAGTCAAGAAATTGAAAGATGCATTTGCATTGGGCAGATCTGTTGAGAAAGATTTCTTAAGAGTGTTGAAAAACAAAGATGTTATCTTAAAGACTGAAGTGTACCTGACCCAGGCCATGGTGTTTTCAATTGACTCAAATACATGAGAAAGCTGGAATATGAATAAGGAAGACTGAAGAAAAATAGAAGCCTTTGAACTGTGGTATTAGGGAAGAATGTTGATACAACATGGACTGCCAAAGGAGTGGACAAATCTCTGTTGGAAGAAGTGTAGCCAGTAGGCGCATTAGAAGCAAGGATGGGGAGACTTGGTCTCATACTCACTGGACACGTTTTTAGGAAGGATCAGTCCCTGGAGAAGGACATCATGCTTGGTAAAGTAGAGGGTCAGTGAAAAATGGGAAGACCCTCAACCAGATGGACTGACACAGTGGCTGTAATAGTGTGCTCCAGCATAGTAATGACTGTGAGAATGCGCAGCACCAGGCAGTGTTTATTCTGTGGTACAGAGGGTCACTGTACGTCGGAACTAACTCCAAGGCTCCTAACAACAATGGTCAGATTTTGGAGTTCATGCTTCTAGGTAATTTTTCAAAAGAAGCCAGTGCTTAAGGACAGTTTCCACCAAAGAGCTTTCTAGGCAACTGTCTGAGCTGGAAGTGAATTCAGGGAACCAGTACCTTGGAGGTTCAAAAAGGCATCTAAGGGCAGATGTCCTGCATAGGGCATCCCAGTTCCATGAATCCAGAAATCTGGATTCCGGGAGAATCAAAACAGGTTTGTCAGTCTGGACAGAGGAACTAACATATGCCAAGTTGTGGAAGAATGAAGCGGGATTTTACATTTCATATATTTTGTGATAAGAAGAAAGCATAGAATTCTAGTGAGAACAGTGGGAAATGAAACAGCCCACAACCTACCTGTGGGAAGACTATTCATGAAGAACATTAGTTGCCACATTAAAACATCAAATTATTGTGTAGTCATTATGAAAGACAAAAAAATTCTGACTGCTACTGTTAGGTGCCCTGGAATAGGTTCTGACTCACAGGGAGCCCACGTACAACGGAGCAAAACACTGCCTGGTCCTGCGCCATCTTCCTAATCATTGTTATGCTTAAGCCCATTGTTGCAGCACTGTCAGTCCACTTCACTGAAGATCTTCCTCTTTTTTGCCCATCCTCTACTTTTCTAAGAGTGATGTCCTTCTCCAAGGACTGATCCCTCCTGACAACATATGTGAGATAGAGTGTCCTCGCTGTTGCTTTGTAAAGAGCATTCTGGTTATACTTCTTCCAAGACGAGTTTGTTCCTCCTTTATTAATTGTTCAGCTTTCATATGCATGGGAGATGACTGAAAATACCATGACTTGGGTCAGGCATACCTTAGTCTTCAAGGTGACATCTTTGCTTTTCAATACTTTTAAAAGGCCTTTTGTAGCCAACTTTCCTAATGCAATGTGCCTTTTGGTTTCTAGCCTGCTTTTGCCGTGAGCATTGTAGACTTTTTTTTTATGGTGATTAAGTGAAAGTATACAATCCAAATTAAATTTTCATGCCCATGTATCTGCAGCTTCTTCTGTTCTCCTTGTCTGGTGACAGCACATGCTTCTTTTTCGTTCTATATATGTCATATCCACTTAGCAATCTCCTGTGCCCTCCTCTCCACCTTCTCCTCTCCTTTCTAGTAAGAGGCCAGTAGGACAACATCCTATGGATGCATAGAACCATGAAGTACACACACACACCACACAGTCACATTGTGTACCTGAGTCCAGTCCATTCCTGTCCAGAGTTGACCTCAGTAATGTTTCCTGGTCAGGGACAATGGCAGGTCTACGGGCCATGCTCCCAGGTGAACCCCCAGGCCTCCAGACCATCAACTGTGTTCTTTTAGTGGAGTTCTTGAGGTGTACCCCCAATTTTTTTTTTACATCCAAACCTTTAAGCCTTCTGAAATTTACTTTCATGTCTAATTCAAATTTCAGTACGTTTAAAGGTTTGAAGTAAAAGAAAAAAAAAAGTGACTACAAGAAGAAATAAAATTTTTGTGTAACCTTGGGGTGGGAAAGGCTTTCTTGACACCAAAGTTAGAAAGTATAATGGAAAATACTGATAGTTTCACTAGATAAAACTGAAAATTGTACAGCTAAAGACATTATAAGCAAGGTGGGTTAAAATTCTTACACTGTAAAGAACTCTATGAAATTGACAGGAAAGGACAAATGTTACAGTAAAGTATAGGCAAATTTATTAAAGGTGGTTATTAACCAGAGAAGGAAAAATGGCTGTGAAAAGGCTGTTTTTTCAAACCCACTAATAACTAAAGAAATAGAAATCATTTTCCCCATCAAACTGATTAAATTAAAAGGATAAAGCCCTGATATGGTGAAGTAAATTGTTTATTATGGCCTTTATAGTCATAACTTTTCTAATTCCCATGAAATGATGCATGGGATTAATGCAAATGAGGTTTTTGTGCCGCACCAAGGAGGCTGGAAACTCAGTAATAATGTAAATAAAGTGCTTGGCACTCTCATAGGGATGGGACTGTACATATAAGGTAAATGGAACTCTAATGAAGGGATTGGTTGGTTTTGCCATTCTGCTAGGCTTAAAATGAGCCATCCCACAAGTGGGAAGGGTGGACCTCACCAGTACCAAGAAAGAAGAGCCAGGAGTGGAGCTTGTTATTTGGACCAGGGTCCCTGTGCTGACAAGCTCCTGTAACCAAGAGACTCAGAGAAGGAGCTGTAACACCAAAGACATGGGGAACTGGCAGTGCTATCATGAATCTAAGCAGAGTTTGTGCTGCCTGCTGCTAACAGCCGGTCTTTGAGACAGGGTTGAGATGAGAAGCAAAATGTTTATTGTGTACCAGTAGGCAAGGAGACAGAGAGGATTGTATCTCCAAAACGTGCCTCCCTGAAATGAAGGTGAGCTGGCAGTTTTATAGAAAAAGGATGTAAAATTTTACGAGACCTAGAAATTTGTAGAAAGCTAATTCTTCTTTGGGTCATCACAGAGGTTTCCTCCCAGATGTGTTAATATCTTAATTGGTATTTGGGGCTTGGAGGTGGTCTGGCATCGTGTAGGTTGCAGGTCAAGACAGATTACTTTTTCTTTTATGCTTTTTAGATTATATCACTCGCTTTTCCCCAGTCCTAAAGAGAGCATAGATTAGTTCTCAATCTTGAGAGAAACTGAAGGAGACAATGGACTCCTGCTTGGAGACAGAATTAAGAAACAAAATGATACAGAAATGCTCAAGATACCATCATTTCCTTTACTCTGTTCTAGCAGCAGAGAAGCGGGGCAGGAGAACAGCAGGAGATGGCACAATCTGTTTCCCAGCCCACACAGCAAGAAAATCAAGTGCCTTTGGGCAGGAGGCTTGCTAGAGGAATAAGGTGTCTCCTAGCACTCGGTGAAGCCAGGTTAGTCAACCCACAGAGCTACAGCTAAGCACCTTTGAGCTGAAGTTTACTGCAGAGTGGGCTGACAAACCTGGCTTCACCGAGTTCTGGGAGACACTTTCTAACACTTGCACAAGTTGGGCAGAGGTCACACCAAGGGCCAGAGGGAGACCTGCCTGTGGGCAAGGGGGAGCAGAGGTTGTCTTGATCAAAGAAGTATATTCTGAGCATTTCTAAACCTGAACTGTAACTTGTTACTTTTCTAATAAAGTCTGTAACTGAGTTCTATGTGACCATTGCAATTAATTATGGAAACCAGCAGAGACATAAAGAGTGCAATGAGAAAGATGGTTGGTGTCCTGATTGGTAAAAAGTTTGGAGGAGGGAAGCATGTCTGACCCCTGCCTCATAGGAATCAGCCTTGGGCTGTTGATCTTCATTCTCCCTCACCTTGTGAAATTAGAGGAGGTCAGATGCCTCTGCCAGGCCATTTTTATACCCAGTGATGTGACAGTATGGAAAAAAGGATGTACTGATACACCATTGGTGGTAGTGCAAAGTAGTACAATCTTTCTATATGATAATCTGTAAATAGATAATAAAAATTTAAATTTGCATTCCTTCCAATCCAAAAGTATTATTGTCATTAATTTTAATATTTTATTGTATTTTCAGTGAAGTTTTTCACAGCAGTTTAGGTTCCCAATCAACAATTTGTATAGTAATTGTTCAGTAACATTGGTTACATTTTTCACAATGTGTGAACATTCTTAATATTTCCTTTCAGGTTGTTCTGTTTCCATTGATCTAGTTTCCCTACCCCCTTACATTCTCATCTTTCTTGTAGAGTATATTTTGACCATTTGGTCCCATATAGGTGATTTTTTAAAAGAAATACAGTACTTCTGGGTGATACTCATTATTTTGTAAGCCAATTTAACTACAAGGTGACTGCAAGGGGTTAGTTTTGGCTCACAGTTTAAGGAGTATCACAGAGCAGTAGTCTCAGGGAGTCTTCCAGTTGTGACTGGTCAAGGAGGTCTGAATTGTTTTAGGAATTTGAGGTTCTGTTCCACATTTTTCTCACATCCTATCAGAGTCCAGCTTTTGTGGCTCTTACCATCTAATTCTTCTGGTCTCAAGTAGATAAGGCCATGCAGTAATATTAATTTAAGAAAATGAAGGAAAGAATAGAAAAATGACAAGGTCGTTTACTGTTGCATTGTTTACACAATGGAAAAATTTCCCAAGTGTTTATAAGAGAGAATTGACAAAATAAGTTATTATGTATCCATACAATAAAGCTTATATGGCCACCCAACCCCAAACCCATTGCAATCAAGTCAGGTCCAACTCACAGAGACACTAGAGGTCAGAGGAGAACTGCCCCTTAGAGTTTTCAAGGAGCACCTGGCAGATTTGAACTGCAGACCTTTGGGTTAGCAGATGTAGCACTTAACCTGCTACACCACCAGGGTTTCCAACCTTAGTACAGATATGGGAAGATGTCCATAATATGTCGTTAGTGAAAAAAGATCTGGGTTACCAAAAGTGTGCCTGAACACCAGCTGTGTTCAGCCCATTCAGCTCCAAGGATCAAAGTCCTAGTGCTTCAGGAAGTCTGAGTACCAGTTCCTACACTTGGATCAAGGTTGTGGAAGAAGAAGGAGGAAGCTGGCCAGGAACCAAGGATGGGGGTTGGGATTTCTTCTGTTGTCCTGCCTTGGCCATGACAGAGCATGCTTTAGAGCCTGGATTCCTTCTCAGGTCAGAATATGGAATGAGGGGTGAAACTGATACCCTTCCTACTCCACCAGGGTATGAATGTTGTTTCTCTGGTAGTGCTGGGCTTTGGGAATCTGGATTCCTTTTCTAAGAAATCTGGCAAATAAGCCTTTGCTATAAAGCTTCTGTAAAAATGGATGGAAATGGTCCCAACTCAGCAGGAACGGATGCCAACCTTTCCACTAGCAGCCTAGCCCTTAACCATTGCTCCACTGGGGCTTCTTGCATGGTACATAGTGGGAATTTAATTGTTCCATTAGTTAACTGAGGTACCTTCCAACTCTGAGGCCCTAGGGCTTTGTATTTTCAGTGGAGGTAACAGTTCACAAGTAAATATTTAATTGTGTAAGTAACCACTTGATGAAAGGTCTGCAACATCAAAAGATTTATTATAAACAGGATGGCTGTGTTGCACAATTACTGGGCACTCTTCGCATAGACTATAATGTGAGTATTACCCTAGGAGTTGGGTAACACAACAGCCCTTGCTATAAATACAATTACAATAAAAACAAATTGCCATATCTAGTAAAGGTAGGGGGGAAAAAAAGTAACAACTGAGGGGTTTTTTTTCCACACTAGTGTCTTGGAGCATTCTCAAACATGTTTTACATGGCCACAGTCAGAATCTTAAGCTTCTTCTTTCAAATTTCGTCAGGGTCAGTCACTGCTAGTTGCCCATCCAACATCCCTCTTTTATTCCTTCCTAACAGAATCTTAGTTTTGTTGAAAAAAACTTACTGCTTTCGAGTCAATTCTGACTCATTGTGACTCTACAGGACGCAGTAGAACTGCCCCATGGGGTTTTTGAGGAACGCCTGGTAGATTTGAACTGCTGTTTTTTTGAGAGAAGCTGAACACGTAACCATTCCACCAACAGGGCTTCCTGAGTTTTGTTAGTAGTAGTAATGTGCCCACCTAAGTTTCTAGCTCACATCCAGCTAACAGTGACCGTGTAACATTGTTCTGGCCAATGACATTTAATACAATGAGGGTTTCTGGGAATGCTTTGCTTCCTCAGCTGGATCTCCACCCTTTATGGCTGCCCTTTACCTTCCATCATAAAGCTGGAAATAGAATAGCAATTTTGTGACTGTAAGTAATCATAAGAAATAAAGGCTGTGTGCTATGGATTTGGGAACAGAAAGTAGCAGCCTAGGAGTCTGATAACAGTATGGGACCACGTAGCATCTTGGACTGCTTAGTTGTTAAAATGAAGAAAATAACTCCCTGCTGTGGCTAAATAGTTTTTAACTTGGATTCGTTTCCCATAGCTGGACTCAATTCTGCCTAATATATCATCCTTGAGAAGTGTTCCTTAAATTGGAATCTGCAGGCCTCTGTGTGTCCCAATACAAACCAAATCCTTGTCAATTTAAGAATTCAAATGTTCTCTGAGAACTGTTAAATGTAAGTTTTTTCTTTCTGTAATTGTTGTCATGGATGGCATTATGTTCCCCCCAAAATGTATGTATTGACTTGGCTATGAGGTCCAACATGGTGCGATTCCTCCCATGTGTTGTGAATCCTTCCTCTGTAATACTGATGAGGGAGAATGGGTAACAGAATTTAGACTCAGCCTACCAGACTGTGATAATTTTTCTAGTTGAATGGACTTGTAAGTGGATTTGTGGCTTACTGGACTGTGTTGATAAAATTTCTCTTCATGAAACCTTCCACTCATGGTATTTGCTGTCAGAGCAGTACCAGGTAACTAAAACAGAATTTGGTACTGAGAGTGGGGTACTACTCGAACAAATACCTAAAATGTGGAAGCATTTTTGAAACTGTGAAATGGATGGAAGAAGGAACCCAAAAGAACTACTAACACCTGAGTCTACAGGATGCAGTAGAACTGCCCAGAAGGCAGCAGATAGTGAAAAAAAAGCAGCAGCAGCAGCAGCAAACTAGCAATAGCAGAGCTAGGAGCTGACCTATGGAGCAAAAATGCTGAATGCCTGTGCTCAGGAGGCTGCTTAGTGGAGTAGGGTGCCTTTGGGCACTTATTGGTGGGACTAGGCTTGCTGACCCACTGAACAAGAGAGCTGAGTGCCTAGCTGAGTACCTACATGCACAAGGCTTCCTGGCAGAGTAGGGTGCCTCAGGGCACTTGAATCAATGAAGCTACAGAGCTTTGGAACACCTGCCCCAGCAGGGCAGATGAGGGCTTGAGGCCTGGGTCATGAAGCCATAGGAAGCAGAAGCTGCCTTCTTGGTGGTATGGCCATGACCGTAGGAGCCTGAAAGGGTGGAGCCATGGCTTCCTGTGTTTGTAAGGGTGGAATTGCCACTCATTTGGGCTTAGGGTGCACCTAAAGCCAATGGGGCAGAGTTTCTGTCCAAGTGGGCCTAGAAGGCAACATTGTAGCACAGGGCCAGAGATCTCCACTCAGAATCCAGAGAGTATGGCCAATACCTAAAGTCTGGAGGGAAAGGCTGTTGTGTAAAATGTCTCAGAGAAGGTAAGATTATTTTCCAAGCTTTGAAAGCTAATGTAATGTGTTCTATTAATTTGCTTGCTGTCTGTTATGCCTTTCCCTGCAAATTCTCCATTTGTAATGAAAATATGTAATTCATGTCTGCCTGTTCTACCACTGTATTTTGGAAAGATAACACATGTTCTGGATTTCACAGGTGATCAGGCATTTATGGATTTTGGACCTGGAACTAAGACCTTTGCTATGCTATGAATGAACATATTTTGCATGTTCTAATGATATGATTGGGGGGGCAAAGGGTGAAGTGTCATGGATTGCATTGTGACCCCCAAAAATGTATGTGTTGATTTGACTCAGCTATGAGGCCCAATATGATGCAATCACTCCCATGTGTTGTGAATCCTGCTTCCGTAATGTTGATGAGGGAAAATGGACAGCAGTTGTGTTAGTGAGGCAGAACTCAAGCTACCAGATTGTGGGATATAAGCAAGAGACGTGAGCAGAGTAAGTTGGGAACCTCATACCACCAGAAGGCAGCATTGAGAGCAGAGCACATCTTTTGGACCTAAGGTTCCTGTGCCAAGATACTGTCCTTGAATTTGGACTCAGCCTACCAGACTGTGATAACTTCTCTAATTTAATGGACTTGTAATTTATGAATGGATTTGTGGCTTATCAGGCTGTGACAATAAAAATTTCTCCACTTCGTAGTATTTCTTTTACAGCAGTATTAGATGTCTAAAACAATTATCTAAAAGTTAAAGTATACTGAAGGTTCTGATGACTTTGTAACTGAGTATTGCTGTTCTGGATTGAATTGTGTCTTTCAGAAAATGTGTAGCAATCTGGCTACAACAAGATTGCTGGTATTGTATGATTTTCCTATATGCTGTAAATCTTCCCTCTATGATGATAATGAGAGAAGATGGGTGGTGGTTGTGTTAGTGAGGCAAGACTCAAGCTGTAAGATTGCATTGTGTCTTGAGGCAGTCTCTTGGGCTATAAAGGAAAGGGAAGCAAGCAGAGAGTTGGAGACCTCATACCACCAAGAAAGAAGTGTTGGGAGCAGACAGTGCATCCCTTAGACTCAGAATCTGCACCTCAGAAGCTCCCAGTCCAGGGAAAGACTGACAACAAGGCCCTTCCGCCAGAGCCAGCAGAGAAAGACTTCCCTAGAGCTGCTGCCCTGAATTTTGGCTTGTAGATTGCTGGACTGTGACAAAATAAATCTCCACTCATGATATTTGTTATAGCAGCACTAGACTGAGACAACCGCTATGAGACTTTGGAGTCCATGCTTGCATTTATTGTTATGATTGCGTGAAAGCATTGTTTTAATAATTTTATAGGTTTAACTTCAATAGTCTATAAGTTTAACTTTGATAGTTTATAAGTTTATGTCAAGCTGCCATATGTCCTAATGTAAAGTCCTAACGTGAAAATGTTTGCTGTCTGAGACACTTGCTTTTATGCTCTTACTGAACTGCCTTGCCTGTTATAGGCATTGAGCTAGGAGGAAGCGGCAGTGGCTGTTGACTGAGTCACTTATGTCCACCACGGCAAATGAGTGCAGTGATAAGATTACTGCTTTAAGTGAAGGCCAGATGATGTCAAAGAACACAGTAGGAACAAAGGTTTGTTGGCTTGAACACAGAAAGATGATGGGAGAATTGAGTTACTATCACAGGGCATAGTCATTAAATAACCCTCCAAAAAGTTGTACTGGAGCCATCAGGACCGTAGTTGTGGGAGAACACTGATTGCAGAAACCTCATCTTGCATACTGCAACTTGTACTAGCTCAGCAGCAAGGGTAGTAGTAACTAACCAGGAAAATATTTTCACAAATTGGTATTTAAAATTATTTTCAGTATTGCATTCTAGGACAATCTATGAAAAGATGAAGTAGTTTCAATAAAAAAAAATTAAATTCCCCAAACCCAACCCAGTGCTGTTAAGTCAGGTCTGATTCATAGCAACCCTAGAGGTCAGAGTAGAACTGCCCCATAGAGTTTCCAAGGAGCACCTGATGGATTTGAACTGCTGACCTTTTAGTTAGCAGATGTAGCACTTAACCCACTACACCACCAGGGCTACCCAAAATTAAATTAACAAATATTAAATAATTAAATTTAATCAATCAAGTCAACATTGGAGTCCGCAAGAATGTTTTTCCTTTCACATGAGATCACATACTATCATTTTTGAGAAAATTACTTTAAAGTAACAGACTTAAAAAAAAAATTGCTGTGCAGTCGATTCCAACTCATGGAGACCCCAGGTGCGTCAGAGGACTGTCTTCCATAAGATGTTCAATGGCTGATTTTTCAGAAGTAGATCATCAGGTCTTTCTTCTGAGTTGAACCTGGGTGGACTCCAACCTCCAGCCTTTTGGTTAGCAACTGAGGGTATTAACCATTTGCAGAACCCAGAGACTCCAAGACAGCAGGTAAACAAACAACCCAAAACAACACAACCCCTCTGATGTCAATTCCAACTCCTTCTGAAGAACTGGGCTAGGAACCAGTGCTTTGCCAAGCTGAGAAGAGCCACACTTACTTGAAATGGACACAGAAAAAATTTAAAGGGCCTCATTGCTAAGAAATGAAGCAACCTATGACAGATGCAAGCATTTTCTGTGACTGCCCTTACCCCAAACAGTTCTTCCTAATAAAGCTCCACCGAATGCCTTCAGCAACAGATTTTTTCTTACTTTAATTTAAAGAATTTTAAAGGAAACTTACTCAGTAAATTTCAATTCAACAATAATTTAATTCAGCTGCTCCTTTTTTGTTTGTTGTTTTTCTCTTTTCCTAGGTGCAATAAACCTCAGTGTTGGTAGTGGGGACCAGAGGAAATTATTCCTGGGAGAGAAATCCATCTTCGTTGAGTGATCCTTTGCTCTTGGTTTTTGAGTTGCCTTTGCTTTTGCTTCCCACCCCCCATTCACCACTTCCATGGAAATTCTCTGAAGTTCTTGGCTCACCTCTCTCAACTTTCTCAGGAATTTCATTTCCTCTCACAGCTTCAAGTATCATTGATATTGTGAGTGATGTCAAAGTCAATATAATTCATTAACTTATTTAGCAAATATCTGTTCTACAGACCATGTTGAGAACTATGCTGCTTAGTATTAAGGAAAACATGATAAACAATAACATAGGCAAAGTCTCTTCCATAGCTTTTCTCTCAAGTTTCTATGTATCTATCTCCAAATTCAGTTGCCTGCAAGTGGACTCTTCATTATCTCCTGGAATTTATTTCAGTACATTTCTATGAGCTGTAGCACTCTTCACCCAGTTTCCC
Organism: Heterohyrax brucei; assembly: GCA_028571685.1. NCBI lineage: Eukaryota > Metazoa > Chordata > Mammalia > Hyracoidea > Procaviidae > Heterohyrax > Heterohyrax brucei. The sequence continues at coordinate 77,856,048 of CM053140.1, read as the reverse complement.
CAGGCTCTTCTTGACTTCTCCTTCTCCTGTACTCCCTTCTGATTTCCAAATCTTTTAAAATTTGCCACCTAATAATCCCATCACTCTACACTTGGCACCGCTGCCATGGCTCCTGCTCATGACCTCTTTTTTCCCAGTAATGGCAACAGCTTCTTTACTGATTGTCCTACCCCATATATTTTTTTGTCCCCTAAATCTAGTTTATTCAAAATTCTTTAACGTCTTTTTATACTCCCATATTTGATCTCACCTTCTAGGAGAAAATCCAAACTTCTTAGCCTGGTTTATGAGGTACATCAAGACTCATCTCCTCTGCATTCTTTTTTCACTCTACATTTTAATACTTGTCACTTACATTCCAGTGTTGAACTATAGTGTTGCTGCGAGTCTTAATCAATTCCATATCAATAGGTTTGGTTTTTTGGTTTAATAGTCAACTATTTGCAGTTCCCCAAATACATCGTAATTTTCTCTCTTGAAGTTTTCTCTACAATCCTTTTCTGTTTACTTTTTCTTAGCTAACTCTTTAGCAATCCTTCAAAATACTTTAGTAAATAGTATCTTAATTTAACTTTGCATGTCTGATACGCAGGAGAGTTAGCCCATTGTCCATTGCTGTCAAGTCTATTGTAACTGATAGCATAGTTGCACAATAAATATATGTTAATAAACTTCTGGCTGCTAGTTTGCTAATTTCCAAATCTGCATCTCTAATAGTAACATCTGGACACCTTCACCTGAATGTCTGGTAAGCATCTCAAATGGTGTTTGCCTCAAACCAAACTGATTACCTTCCCCTTTAAGAGAGAAGGGGATCTGATGGTGCAGTGATTGAGCGTTTGGCTGCTAACCAAATGGTCAGCAGTTCCTTGGAAACCTTGTAGAGTTAGTTTTACTTTGTCCTATGAGGTCACTATGAGTCAGAATCTACTCCATGGAAACAAGTAGATTTTGTTTTAAGAAAAGAGACAATAATAGGGTAGACCCCAGAGTCATACAATCTAGGGTGGTTAGACCATTGTGAAGCACATCCCCAGGGGGACACCAGGTACCATTCACAATATATTCTATGTAAATACTACGTTTACACATATGGCTCTATTGTGAGGAATAGAATCTGGCTCCACTACCTATTGGAAACCCTGGTGCAGTGGTTAAGACCTTAACCTAAAAGTTGGTAGTTTGAATCCACCAGACTCCTTGAAAACTCTATGGCACAGTTTTTCGCTGTCCTATATGGTCACTGTGAGTTGGAATCGACTCAACGGCTGTAGGTAAACAATGGCTGAGACCTTGGACAGTTACTTAAATTCTTTGGGCATCAGGTGCCTCATCTATAAAACAGGTAGTATTCAGTAAATGCTTGTCATCATTTTTAACTTCAAACCTGCTTCACCTCTAATGTTTCCTATCTTAATGGTTTCCCTATTTATGTCACCAAGATTAAAAAGCTTAGGGATCAGATTTAATTTACTCTTTTTTTCTTACTCTAAATTCAATTAATTCTGCACCCCCCATCAAAAGAAAACGAACATGTCACCATCAAGTCAATTCTGACTCATAATTAACCACAAGGGCTATAGAAATAAATATTCTTTATATTTCTTCTTTCCTCCCACCTCCACTGTTAATGTCCTATTACAGTTTTGAGCCTTCTTTTCTCTGAACCATTGTGGTAGCCTCCTAACTGGTCTCCTTGTCTCTTGCCTCTGCTCAGTGAGTTCATCTATCACATACCTGCCCCAGTTTCCATTTGTCTAGTTTTCCTCTCCTTTCCTATCTTCTTGTCTTTGCTTTTAGGTCTGTGTGCCCATTAGTCTCATATACATGATTGAACCATGAAGCAAGTCCCTCCAGTGTATTATCGTTGGCCCCACAGACCTGTTTAACCTTTGGCTGAAGGGTGAACCTCAGGAGTAACTTCAGTGCCGGGCTAACAGTGTCTGGGGTCATGCTCTTGCAGTTTCTCCATTCTTTGTTAGACCAGCAAGCCTATTTTTTTAGAAAATGTATTTTATAGAATTTTGTTCTATATTTTTATCCCATTCTTTCCAGGACCCTGTATTATGATCCCTGCCAGAGCAGTCAGTGGTAGTAAATCTTTCTCTTGTGTCTCTGGTCTTTTGCATTTTCCTTTGCTCCAGCCAGGATGGAACCAGTAGATGTATCTTAGGTGGCTGCTTGCAGGCTTTTAAGATCCTAGTTCCTACTCACCAGGCAAATGTAGAACATTTTCTTTTATTATTATTATTATTATGACTGAGTGAAAATGTACATTCCCGTATAAGTTTACATGCCCACCTATATGCAATTTCCACTGCTCTTCCTGCCCGGTGACAGCACACTGTTCCTCTCTGCTCCATACATGTCTCATCCTCCCAACAGTCTCCTTTCCTCTCCTCTCCACCCACTCTCCTTCCTACATCCAGAGGTCAGCAGGATGATATCCTATAGATGCATAGAATCATAAAGTGCATCCAATATATGGTGACTCTGCATCGCCAAGTCCAATCCATTAGTGTCTGAAGAGTGGAACTTCGTTATGATTTATGGGCAAGGGCAGCATCAGGGCCAGAGGCCATGCTCCCAGGGGAACCTGGAAACCGCTGGATCATCATTTGAGGTCTTTTAGTGGGGATCTCAGGATGCACCCCTTTTTATTCTTGTGTTGCCAGTGAGACTCAGTGAGTTCCTTCGCGGCCATCGCTGGGCACCATCCGGTTCTTCCAGTCCCAAGTCGATGTAGGCACCCACTCATGTGGGTCTCTCTATCTTCTGGGTTGTCTTTACCCCATGTCATTTTGGACCTCAGTGAGCATCCGTTTCTGCTGAGTTGGGACCATTTGCTGTGCTCTTGGATGGCAGCTTGGCAGCTTTTAAGACTCCAGACGCTACTCACCAATGTGGGGTGCAGAGAGCCCTCTTAGCAAAACACTAGTTGTGCCAATTGGCCTCGATTTCACCTAAGAGCATGGTCCCCTGCCCCCTGCCCCACCTATCCTTGCAATATTGGGTTAAGATGGAAGGAGTATTCAAGTTATGCTGAGGTCCACTTAATGTTGTTCTTGTTTCTAATGTGTGCTATCACCGATTTCACCCAATCAGATTTCTAGCAACTATCCACTCTAAACCCTCCCCCCCTTGCCGTCCCTCCCTCCCCTCCCTTGCAGCTGCCAGAGTCTTTTCTGTTTTTGAGATCTTATCGTAGAGGTCTCATACAGTATTTGTCCTTTTGTCGTTGACTACTTTCACTCAACAGAATGTCTTCCAGTTGAAACCAGGTTATATTTCCTGGAATCATCATTATTCTTTATCACTGTGTAGTGCTCCATTGAGTATATATACCATAGTTTACCTAGAACATTTTCTTTATACGCTTTATGCCAATTGAGCTACATTTCCCCCAGGACCATGGTCTGCGACCCTCAACCCAGTAGCTTGGTTTCTCAGGGCATTTGGATGTGTCTGTGAAGCTTCTATGACTTTGTTCTGGTTATTTCACTCTTTGTAAATCCAAGAGGATAGGTTGTTAACACTTCCCTGCAGCAGGAAAAGTTTTAGGATTCTTAAATGAGACAAAATAAGCTCATGTGCCCAGCTCAGGGCTTGATGAAAAGTGGATACAGTAGACAGTGACTTTCTTTTGGCTAAAATAGGGCTGTGTGGTGTCAGTTTGGCTGTCCATAGCAATAAACATTTACCACTGAACACTATTAAACACTGGGAAACCCTGGTGGCATACTGGTTAAGTACTGTGGCTGCTAAACAAAAGGTCAGCAGTTCACATTGGCTAGGTACTCCTTGGAAACTCTACGGGGCAGTTCTACTCTGACCTACAGGATTGCTATGAGTTCGAATTGACTTGAAGGCAGTGGCTATCAAACACTGACCACAAGGAAGTAAGTAAAGCCAAATAACTTTTCAGTCTTAGGACGTGAAGGAAAAAACAAATTTAAAAAGCAGTATTTTTGCAAGAAAGCATGATAAGTACCAAAAACCCAAGAGGCTCAATCAGCATGACACAGCACTTCTCCATTTCTAATCCCCTACCATAAACTCCGAGAGAGTTAGTGGGATGACAGGGAAGGAGGACAAGCCCAGAGATGGAAACACAGTACTATTTATTAGACAGTCACTGAGCTATTTTAAGTCAGATGCTGTGTTGTGACCTGGACACACAGAAGAGGGTGTGACCCAAGCCCTGTCCTCCAAGAAAATCAGTCTAGTGAAAGAGGAACATACCTAAACAAGTAAAATAGTTTTAAAGATCTTTTTAGCTATACAGGCTATTGTTTGGGCACAAAGGAGAGAATGGTGAATTTTGGGGATGAAAAAAGATCAGGAACAGCTTCAGAGGAAGTCATGAAAGATGAAAAGAAAGAACTGTGTTGAAAGATGTTTTCGCTGGATGAACTAGGGGAGCAAAAGCTTGAACAAAAGCCTTGGAACAGCTACTTATTGTTCAGGCTTTACAAGTGAGGAGGAGTTGTACTAAAAATAACGGCTAACATTTCTACAGTATGGTAAGTGGGAGGTATTCTGCTAAATGATTTACACAGATTGTCTCATTAAGAATTAATGTTGTTATTGTTAGTTGCCAGAAAGTCTATTCTGTTGTAGGGAAAAAATAAATCACATAGTTAAAGCAAAAAGAAAGTTTTTTTTTTTTTTTTTGGTAGTTGGCTGTGAGAGTTTTATTATCATCATACCAACTTCTTTTTCAGCTCAAATCTTCTTTTTAATAAAGCTCTGAATCACAATTTATAAATTAAGAATCTTCCCCATTTTAACAAAATTGTTAATTAACAGAACTAAAAATTGAGAATCTGTCCAAAAGAGTTTTAATTTCTTGAAAATGTTGAATACCATTGTTAACCAATAGTCCTCCCAGACTTCCATTATGATTCCTACTTAAATGTGTGTGAGCACGCACACATGCTCACACACACACACACAAACACACACATACACACATCTCAGAAGGAAGTTATTTTAAGAAAGAACACATTCATTTCAAACACTGAACCACCAGGACTCCTTTGAATCTTCATGGTATTGTGTTTTTAAAAATCTTACCTATATGTATCATTTAATTTCTGACTTTCAACAGTTTTACTATTACATATAGTTGTTTTCATTGTGTTTATCTTGGTGGGGATCCAGAGTGCTACCTGACTGTACTGGTTAAGCGTCTTTCATCATTTTTGAAAAATTCTTTGTCATTGAGTAATCAAGTATCACTTCTATTTCATTTTCTTTTTAGGTTTTTTTTCTTTTTTTTTTTAATTTAATATCACTGAGTGAAAACGCACATTCCCGTATAAATTTACATGCCCACCTATATGCAGCTTCCACTGCTCTCCCTGTCCGGTGACAGCCCACTATTCCTCTCTGCTCCATACATGTCTCAACCTCCCAACAGTCTCCTTTCCCCTGCTCTCCACCCACTCTCCTTCCTCCATCCAGAGGTCAGCAGGATGATATCCTATAGATGCATAGAACCATAAAGTGCATCCAATGTATGGTGACTCTGCATCGCCAAGTCCAATCCATTCGTGTACAACAAGTGGACCTTTGTTATGATTTATGGGCAAGGGAAGCATCAGGGCCAGGGGCCATGCTCCCAGGGGAACCTGGAAATCGCTGGGCTATCAATTGAGGTCTTTTAGTGGAGATCTCAGGATGCAGCCCTTTTTATTCTTGTGTTGCCAGTGAGACTCAGCTTAGTGAGCTCCATCGCGGCTATCACTGGTGGTGGCCAGGCACCATCCGGTTCTTCCAGTCCCAAGTCGATGTAGGCACCCACTCATGTGGGTCTCTCTATCTTCTGGGTTGTCTTTACCCCATGCCATTTTGGTCCTCAGTGAGCATCTGTTCCTGCTGAGTTGGGACCATTTGCTGTGCCCTCAGATGGCAGCTTGGCAGCTTTTAAGACCCCAGATGCCACTCACCAATGTGGGGTGCAAAGAGCCCTCTTAGCAAAACACTAGTTGTGCCAATTGGCCTCGATTTCGCCTAAGAGCATGGTCCCCTGTCCCTTGCCCCAGCTACTCTATCCTTGCAATATTAAGATGGAATACTCAAGTTATGCTAAAGTCCACTTAATGTTGTTCTCGTTTCTAATGTGTGCTATCACCGCTTTCTCCCAAACAGATTTCTAGCAACTATCTAATCTAAACCCTCCCCCCCTCGCTCTCCCTCCCTCCCCTCCCTTACAGCTGTCAAAGAGTCTTTTCTTCTATACACAAGTCTGTTTTTGAGATCTTATCATAGAGGTCTCATACAATATTTGTCCTTTTGTCGCTGACTACTTTCACTCAACAGAATGTCTTCCAGTTGAAACCAGGTTAGGAGATGTTTCCTGGAATCATCGTTATTCTTTAGCATTGCATAGTGCTCCATTGAGTATATGTATCATAGTTTACCTATCCATTCTTCTGTTGTTGGGCATCTGGGTTGATTCCATCTTTTTGCTATCGTGGACTGTGCTGCGATAAACATTCTGGTGCATGTGTCCGTTGGTGTGAAAGGCCTTGAATCTGTAGGATATATTCCAAGTAGTGGAATGACTGGGTCAAATGGTATATCAATATCCATTTTTTTAAGGAAGCACCAGATTGCTTTCCAAAGAGGCTGGACCATTTTGCAACCCCACCAACAGTGTAGGAGGATTCCACTTTCTCCACAGCCCCTCCGGCATTTGTTGTTTTGTGTTTTTTGGATCATGGCCAGTCTTGTTGGGGTGAGATGATATCTCATTGTCGTCTTGATTTGAATTTCTTTAATAACTAAACATCGTGAACATGACCGCATGTGTTTTTTGGCTGCCTGGATCTCGTCTTTAGTGAAATGTCTGTCCATCTCCTTTGCTCATTGCTTAACTGGATGATTTATTTTCTTCTTATTGATATTTTGTAGTATCTTATAGATTATGGAGATCAGGTGTCTGTCTGACATAGAGTTGCCAAATATTTTTTCCCATTCTGTAGGTGTTCTTTTAATTCTATTACTAAAGTCTTTGGATGAGCAAAAGTGTTTGGTTCTTAATAGTTCCCATTTATCTATTTTCTCTTCTGTTGATTGTGCTTTGTTGGATAGATTTTGGAGTCTGTCCGCATTGTGTATTAAAACTTCCATTGTTGTGCCTACCTTTTCTTGGATGAGCTTTATCATTTTAGGTTTGATATTTAGGTCTTTTATCCAATTGGAGTTTGTTTTTGTTTATCCAGTTGGAGTTGGTTTTTGTATAAGGTGTAAGATATGGATGTTGTTTCAGTTTATTGCAGATGGATATCCAATTTTGCCAGCACCATTTGTTGAAGAGACTGTTTTTACCCCAGTTTAATGTCTTAGGGCCTTTGTCAAATATCAACTGTTCATAGGCAGATGGTGTCATCTCTGGGATCTCAATTCTGTTCCACTGATTGATGTGTCCTTGTACCACCAGTACCAGGCTGTTTTGACCACTGTGGCAGTGTAGTATGTTCTAAGGTCAGGTAATGAGAGGCCTCCCAGTGTGTTCTTCTTCTTTAGTAGTACCTTACTTATCCGGGGCTTCTTCCTTCAGAAAGAAAGTTTTATTTGACATATATTCAAACAGGCAAAAGTAGAAAGTTGGACAAGCATTCTGCTAGATCCATGTCTTCCCAAATCCAAGGAAATTATAGAACAGACAGAAGTGGGAAAATGGAAAAGCATGCTGCCACGGCCATGTCTGCCTGAGTCCAAAAAATGTTACAGAATTGTTGGTGCGATTCACATGGTACACCAGCCATTGGTGTGATTAACATGGGACACCACTTACAGGTATGAAATGGGACACCATGGACCAGTGTGAAATGGGATACCACTTATGGGTGTGATGTACGTGAGAGGCCGAGGTTGAAAAATCACACTGACAACAACTTTTAGTTTGCTGTGGGCAGAAAAGGGACAGTCTCCTGTGAGTAGACACTGACACCAGTTTAACCCACCAGCTTTTATTCAGCAAAGTAAACAAGTTTTCTGCTGGGAAAGTGAGGAAAGGCATCTTATCAATGTTCCTTACTTCAAAAGAAGAGGCATTCCCAGGGAGGGGGGAAGAGAAAGTCCTTGAACTATTCTTAGTGAATGCTGTTTTCAGCACATACTGTTTTCCAGTACACCAAGACAAAACTTGTCGCAAGGGCTTTTGCCAGGCTTTTGCTGTTCTCAAGACAAGTCCCTATCTAAACACAGACCAGGCTAAGGTAAGTAGGATTTTCATTTTTTCCAAGCATGCAAATCCGCACACAGAATGACCAATATATATTAACATTATAAAAGGGCAAAAACAGATTGGCTAGACACTGTGATCGTAAATTTTGAATAATGTTTGTTTGTTTGTTTTGTCCTTTTGTGACTGATTTATTTCACTTAGCATGATGTTTTCAGTTTCTTCATGTTACAATGCTCATCGGGACTTTTTTTTTCTATGGGTGAATAACACTCCATTGTATGTATCTGTCACTTTTTTAATCCATTCCTCTGTTGATGGACAATTAGATTGTTTCTACTTTTTGGCTATTGTAAATAGTGCTGCAGTGAATATTGGTGTACATGTATTGATTTGTGTTCTTGCACCCAATTCTTTTCAGTATATACCTAGAAGTGGAATTGCTGGATTGCAGAGTACTTCTGTGTTTAAATTTTTGAGTTACTACCAGGTCCTTTTCCATAGTAGCTACACTATATAACATTTGTAGGAGATGCCTAGTTCCTTCTCGATTTGCCTGTGGTGGTGCAGTGGTTAAGTGCCTGTCTGCAAACCTAAAGGTTGGCAGTTTGAATCCGACCAGTGGCTCCAAGAGAGAAAAAGCTGACAATGTGTTCCTATAAATATTACAGTCCAGAAAACCCTATGGGGCAGTTCTACTATGTCACATGGGGGTTCTCCAGGTGGCAGTAGACTGGATGGCATCCAACAACAACAATAACAGTGCTTAAAAGACTTGAGTCCATTTCCTGAAGCTTCCCGTCTTATTGTTCACTGCTTCATACACAAATCAGTGCTTCAACATTGGTTGACTGTTTCTGATGTTACACACTGTGCTTAGTGCTAGGGGTACAATGATGAACAAAAAGCCATGTGGTCCTTACTTTCATGGTGTTTGCAGTCTAGTCAGGGAGATAAGGAATAATTTAAGTAACTACACAATTACTGTTTCCTCACAGCTCAGGAGGTCAGAATCCTTGTCTCACTGTGTGGTTTTTAAAACGAAAGAATCTAACTTGTCCTTGTATCTATCTGGGTATTTGAGACCAGTGGAAAAGCTCCAGACTCTTTTGTTTAAGCCTGACAATCATCACAAAATTTAGAAAAGTTGAATCATCTTTCTTAACAATCATAGGTACAGGTTTCAGCAATGATAATGAGGCAAGTCTTCTTTGGTCCAACATTTTTCTATTTACTAGATGCTAACAAAAAGGATAAAAGTGGAAAATCTTCAGTATTCTGTTTGATTGCCTTTATGTGAAAGTTTTCCTGAAAGATGTTTTCCAGGATTATCTTATCTGTTGCAGTTATACCTGAGGGCCCAGTTGGTATGTGCTTGTGAGCCCTCATAAGCCCAGCTCCAGCTGGGTCATATTCTCTATGCTCAAGGACAAGGAACAAGGTGCCAATATTATTTTCTAAATCAATACTGTACTCTTATTTTACAGGTGACAAAAATGAGGTTTGGGGGAATTAAAAATCTCATCCCAGGGGGCGGAGTCAAGATGGCAGACTAAGCACATGTCTCCTTCTATCCCTCTGGAAACCAAGACCTGAATTGACAATCAAACAGAGCCTTCTGATCATCTAATCAGCCTCAGGACGCGGCACAGGGCTGTTAATTGGGACTTCATACCACTGAGCGAAAAACCTCCTCTCTTTCGCTGACTCCTGCTCCTGGCTAGCCCCGGCTCTCACGGACGGAAGGTAAACGAACCATTTTGACTTTTTTTTTCCTCTGTCGCGGCTGGCGGGTGGAGCTGGGTCCTGCCTGGTGGCTGGACACAGACGCGCTGCTGAGTGGATAGGCCGGCGAAATTCCCATATTCTGAGAGCCAGGCTCGGGACTCTGTTAGTCTAGACACTTTGAGCCTTTTGTATTGTAGCTGCCTCAGTGGGGTTTGTGCGGAGCTCCGCGGTCAGGGTGCGGGATGCCATGTTGGTACCGAGATTTTAGCGGGACCTCGTTCTTAGCCTGGGAGCCAGCGCCTGCAAACGGGACAGCGCTTCTCCATCAGAAAAGTAGTGATTTTGCATAGTGCTGCCTGCATTGGGGGCCCTGCAACAGAAGCAAAGGAATCACTACCTCTCGGCACCTTTAGCCCCTCTGTCTGCTGCCTGTGTGGAGGACCCCCATCTTGGGTACGGTGGCCGCAGCTGGACCTAATTCTTAGCTTGGGAGCCAGAGCCTGCCCAGAGGAGAGCGCTTTTCTATCACAAAACCAGTACTCGACGTAGTGCTGCCTAAGGCTAGGCCCTGTCAGCAGAGGCCAACAGGGCAGTAGCATTGCTGTATTCTGAACTAGTTCGTTATCATCTGGGGTTGGATATAGTGGTGCTTACTTTGTCAGATGAGAAGAGGGACCTCTACACCTGAAAACCTAACTGACTTGTGAACTGGTCAGATACCTTTTGCTTTATATTTGAAGACAGCCTAGAGAAATATTTGCAATCCATCCTCACAGTACCTCTTCCAGCCTCTATATGCTCACATGGGTCCCAAAAGGCAACAGACAATTGTGGCATACAGCAATCACTCATGGCTTCAGAAGGCTCCCAAACAAAGCAACCAAGGAGTTTTCCAGATGAAGAAACTTTTATGAAAGCATCAGGAAGTGAATGCAAATTGATTATATACAGAGCCCTTCTAGACCTTATACAAAATGCAGCAGAACAAAATGAAAAATTAAGCAAGTTGTTCGATCTGATGGAACACCAGTACTCTCAAATCCAACAGATCAAGAACAAAATCAAAGACATAGAAACTTCAATGCAAAGCCAAGAAAACAGAATGGAACAAATGGAAAAAAGAATTTCTGACTTGGAAGACAGAGCTACTGATGCCAGTGTCTATGAGCAGAAATCAGAAAAAAGAAACAAGAAAAATGAAGAAACATTAAGAAGCATGTGGGACTCTATTAAGAGGAACAACCTTCGATTAATTGGAGTCCCTCAACAGGGTGAGACATCTGAGAACACAGAGAGTATTGTTGCTGAGCTGCTGAACGAAAACTTCCCAGAAATCATGAAGGAAGACAATATAGACATCTCAGATGCATATCGTACGCCACCCAATATAGATCTCAAAAGAAAGACTCCAAGACATATTATAATCAAGCTTAACAAAATGAAACATAAGCAGCAACTCTTAAAGGCAGCAAGACTCAAGGCAAAGCTAACATTCAGAGGGAAACCCTGTAGGCTCTCGTCAGATTTCTCAGCAGAAACCATGCTGGCACGGAGACAGTGGCACGAGACATTCAAAGTCTTGAAGGAGAAGAACGTCCAACCAAGAATTATTTCCTGCAAAACTATGTTTCAAATACAAAAATGAAATTAAGACATTCCCAGATAAACAGAAACTCAGAGACTTTGTAAAAACCAAACCCAAACTACAAGAAATACTGAAAGAAGTTCTTGGCTTTGGCTTAGAAGAACGAAACCACTAACTTTATATTTTAGAACGACACACTACTCAATACTCTACTCATTTAGGGAAGGCTCCAAAGTAAATCACAGCTTTGATTTGGAAAGAAGCAATCTAGTGATCATCATGAAAACTATGGTGTCATCATAATAAAAAGAGGGATGTACTACAGTCGTTATAGTCCTTCCAGATGGAGAGGAAGAGGACAAGACTGATAGTAATTAAAATTGGGTTTATAAATAGTTTATTAAGGAGGTTCATAGGGGCAGCTGTAAAGCACAACAAAGATGTATCATACCATTTCAAGAAATCTAACACACAAGTCTCAACAACTATAAAACCAGCTCTGAAAAAGGTGAAAAATCAACTCACAAAAGAGTGTCCCAGAACAGACTAATAAGAACAACAGAGAAAACATCAACATAAAAATAAACATATCACAATGGCAGCAGTGAACACATACCTATCAATAATTACATTGTATGTGAATGGACTGAATGCTTCAGTAAAGAGACACCGAGTGTCATCTTGGATTAAAAATCTCATCCCAATGTCACTCATAAAATGATTGTGACCAAAGCAGAGGACTGTAAAGACAACAAGAGACTCATGGGAGCAATCAGTCTAAATGACTGACAGACCACACTAACCACAGCCTACGTGAACTAGCGATGCCAGCTGACACAATCAACTGCTCTGACTGGGATCACAACAGCGGGTCCCAGACACAGCTGGAAAAATTTGTGAAACAATAAATTCACAAAAAAGTCAAAACTTAAAGGTCTGCTAGTGCATGGAGGGACTGCTGAAACTACGGCCCTAAGACACGCTTCTAAACTGGAACTGAAACCTGATTTAATAGACAATATTGGAGCCATTATTCCTTGCTCTAGAATATGACTAAGTTGCAGCTAGGTTCACAGGACCCACAAGAACACATTGACTTGGCCCTGAGTTATACAGACAAATAGCTAGGACATAAGCTAATAAAACCACACAAAAGACATGCATGCCTTCCACTGTTATCTCTTTTTATTAGCATTTAGTGAATAGTAAGTAAGATTTGTTGAACCAGGGAAGACCCTCCTTATTGTCTTTACTGAAACATGTACCACTGATGGTTTACAGAGACAATTTAAGATATAGGGTCAGTTTTTAACTGATTGGTGAAAAGGTGAAACTTGAAAAGGCATTTGTAATGTTAATATTAGTATATACTGAAGATTCGATAGTGTTCCTTGGACTCAGGCAGACATGGCTCTAACACCACGTTCGTTGCTGTATTTATATTAATATAGAATCTGTGGTTTTGCAGAATATGGTTGCTGCTGAGGCACATGAAAAGCAGTTAATGATGCTACTTATGTATAAACAAACACATCAAGGTTTGTTTCCTTGGTTCAAAGAACCTGGGGTCATGGTTTCACTGGTTATATTTGACAATTGGCATAATGTTATTGTTAGTGTTTCTACTCTATGTCCTAGTTCACTACCTGGTACCCGGGGTCTTAAAAACCAGATACTGCAAAATTACCATTATTGAGCCTTTTTTAAATCTGGGATTCTATAGCAAGATCATGATTCAAAGGAGGGAACCATAATATAGTTGTAATTCTCCTAGAATCTAGGTTTCTGGCTTTCATGAAAGTCAGAGAAATTCACACAGGCTATTGTCTTTGGTTGTCCTCTTGAACCTCTAGCCTTGGAAAAAAAAATTGGTTCCTGAAGCACTTTTGCATCAAATGTTGTTGTTGTTGTTAGATGTCATCGAGTCGGTTCCAATTCATAGTGACTCTATGCACAACAGAAAGAAAACACTGCTTGGTCTTGTGCCACAACCACAGTTGTTTTTATGCTTAAGTCCATTGTTGTGGGTACTGTGTCAATCCATCTTGTCAAGGGCCTTCCTCTTTTTTGCTGACCCACTTTTACCAAGCATGATGTCTTTCTCTAGGAACTGATCCTTCCTGACCATGTGTCCAAAGTATGTAAAACGCACTCTTGCCATCTTTCCTTCCGTGGAACACTCTGGTTGTACTTCTTCCAAAACAGATGTGTTTGTTCTTTTGGCGGTCCATGGCACATTCAACATTGTTCTCCAGCACCACAATTCAAAAGCATCAATTCTTCTTCTGTCTTCTTTTTTCACTGTCCAGCTTTCACATGCATATGATATGATTGAAAATATCATGGCTTGGGTCAGGTGCACCTTAATCTTCAAGGTGACATCTTTACTTTTACTGCTTGAAAGAGGTCTTTGGCAGCAGATTTTCCCAATGCAATGCATCTTTTGATTTCTTGACTGCTGCTTCCATGGGTGTTGATTGTGGACCCAAGTAAAATGGAATCCTTGACAACCTCTATCTTTTCTCCATTTAGGACACTGTTGCTTACTTGTCCAGTTGTGAGGATTTTTGTTTTCTTGATGCTGAGGTGCAATCCATACTGAAGGCTGTCGTCCTTGATCTTCATCAGTAAATGTTTCAAATTTTCTTCACTTCCAGCAAGTAAGGTGGTATCATCCGTGTAATGCAGATTGTTAATAAGTTTTGCAATCCTGATTGGCTCATTCTTATTCATATAATCCAGCTTCTCAAATTATTTGCTCAGCATACAGATTGAAAAGGTACAGTGAAAAGACACAACGCTGATGCACACCTTTCCTGACTTTAAACCATGCAGTGTCCCTTTGTTCTGTTCTCATGACTGCCTCTTGATCCATATACAGGTTCTGTAAGAGCACAGTTAGGTGTTCTGGAATTCCCATTCTCTACAATATTAGCCACAGTTTTTAATGATCCACACAGTCAAATGCCTTTGCATAGTCAGTGAAATACAGGTAAATATCTTTCTGGTATTTTCTGATGGTCCAGATAAATAAGTGAGAGCATTTTGTTCTGGGCATTGTGCTTTTTTGAAGAATTCACTCTGTTTGGGAAACTGACTTCAAAAATTAGACTGAAAGTTGTTTAGGGTAAATCAGTAATCGGTTTAGTCTTCAAGGCAGTGTCATATGAAATAGCTGTCTAATGTTTGTAATCAAACTCTTACACTCTAATTGTGTATCTTAAAGAAACCTGCTTCTCAGAAGAGATGGCCCCTATGGCTGAGACTGCAAGTTGTCGTATGCTCCATTTCTGCTTCTGAGAAAGTGACCCGTGACTGTTAATCGATAAACCAAGGAGGGGCAGCCTGCACTTGGAAAGAACACTTAGTATGTTTTAAAGAGATTAACTGAAGACCTCCAATAGGAGAGGTCCGTCCTGCATTATCTTGGTATTCATGAATTTTCTAATGGAAACTTGTCTGTAGATTTTCTGTATTTTCTGTTTTCTCTAGATCAAGTTGGTGTGCTCCTTACGAATGTATGTTTGTTTTTACATGGTAAACCCAACTACACTAGTTTAGATGATTCATTTCCAACCCATAGTGAATGCACCTGGGCAATTTCTTGTTTAGATTTTTAGTAAGTGTATAGGCAATGCTCCCTGGGAATTTTAGGATTACTGTTAGATAGTCATAGTAACATGCCAGTAAATATTAGAAAGGTAAATAGTTACGTATTGTAAAATGAAAGTCAGAACGAAATACATTAATTCAGCACTCAGGGTATGGCTGATAGCTTTAATTCTTACTCATGATATAGTTGAATTATAGAAATCTTTAAGAAATTTATCAACCACTATGGGACAAAGTTGCTAATGGGATGGAAACATAATAGAAATCTCTGACCTCATGAGCCAGGGTGACAAGAGATAATAGAATAGCCTTAGATTTTTTATTAGTCCAAGAAATTGTAATCTGTACCGTATCAAATACTTCTTGTTGTGTCTGGGTAAACAACAGGGAAAATAGAACAGGGTGTAGATATAATTAGAGAGCAAGCTACTTGGTTACACTCTATAACCCTTACGAATACTCGTTTTTTTTTGGTTGGTTACCATCAGGAATATATATGGGCTAGATCATTACTGTAAACCCAAAACCACTGCCGCTGATTCCAACTTATAGTGGGTCTAACTTATAGTGACCCTACAGGTCAGGGTGGAACTGTAAGGGATAGTAATATTCTTAGTTTGCATCTTGATAGTACTAAGCTTACTGAAATTTATCTTCTATTGTTTTATACACCTAAAAGGCAAAAGAAGGCCTTAGTCTAAAATGCTGATATACACTCAGTCTTCTCACTTTGGCAATGCAATTGATGAGAACAGTACTTAATTAAGATCATGGTGAAGACCAGATGGTACTGAGTAGAAAACCAGCACTAAGTTTAAAAAGCCTGTCATGGCTGCCATCTAGGAATTCAACTAAGTCCAGGTATTGATCATTGATGTGTTATCTCCAGTCTCTGGTCACAGGAAAGAAAATACTTGGTAGATAGTATCAGGACCATTATTCTTTGTCCTAGAATAATATGACCCAGCTGGAGCTGGACTCACAGGGACCTACAAGGATTTACAAGGATACATCAATTGAGTCCTGAGGTATAAAGACAATACCAAAACTAAACCCAAACCCACTGCTGCTGAGTCAATTCTGACTCACAGCAACCCTGTAGGATAGAGTAGAACTGCCCCACAGAGTTTCCAAGGACCACCTGTTGAATGTGAACTGCTAACTGTTTGGTTAGCAGATGTAGCACTTAATCACTATGGCAGCAGGATTTCTGGTAAAGATAATACTAACCAAACCAAACTTACTGCCCTTGTGCTGATTCCAACTCATAGCAACCCTATAGGACAGAGTAAGAGAGCTCTACAGAGTTTCCAATGAGCACCTGACAGATTCCCAATGGCAAACTTACAGATAGCAGATGTAACACTTAACCGCTAGGCTACTGGCATTTACAATAAAGACAATAGCTAGGACAATTCTGGAAAACATCTTTTAGGGAACTTTCCACATAAGCTAGTGAAATAGCATAAAAGACCCACATACTTTCCACTAACCTTTTTTTTTTTTTTTAGCATTTAGTGAATGGTAAAATTTGTTGGACCAGTGAAGGCCCTACTGACTCTCTTTACTGAAACCTGTACCAATCATTGTTAAGAAAGACAATTCAAAATGTAGATCACAGTGTCTAGCCAATCTCTGAAAAGGTGAGCTTTCCAAGTTTTGCCCATTTGTAGTGTAAATACTGATGACTGTATCATTCCTTGGACAGACCTGGCTCTCACAGCTTGCTTGTAGTTTCCCACTGTTGCCTCTTTGAATATATGCCGAATAAAACTTTTACTAAACTTCTTAATTTTTTTCCCTACCACAAGCCACTCCCAGAAACTATCTTTCAGCCATACCACAGACAGGCCCATAAAATAAAAACACACAAGAGGAACTGCTGTTAGAACAATTACACTGAAATCAAAAGGGCAACAACTGCCCAGAAAGAAAGACCAGAAGGGAGGGGTTAAAAATCTGGACAAAGGAAAAAGAGAACCTAGAGCGGAAACGGGGAGAGTGCTGACACATTGTTGGGGGAAACCAACATCAAGGGACATTTTACGTACAAATCATCAAACGGGAAACTAATTAGCTCTGTAAACTAACGCAGGATTAAAAAGAAATCCGTAAGGGGTTTTGAATCGCGAAACTGTCTACAGAGCCCAGCTTTTCCAAGCACAAATAGAGTGACGAGATTACATCCCAGAAAGAGTCCCTCCAGCTATAGTAGAAAGGATGGGTGGTAGAAGGATGACAGCAAGCTATTAATCAGAACATCAGAACAGTAAAGCAGCCTTCTCAAACATAAACAGTGAGGGATATCGATCATCTGGCAGATGCAGCAGGGAATGGGACTATTCGAGAAATATTTCCATACTTCGCCCAGGGGTTTGGAAGTGCTAGTGGCTATCGGGTAAGAGCTTCAACCCAAAAGGTCAGCAGTTCAAATCCACCAGGCGCTACTTGGAAACTCCATGGGATAGTCTGCTCTGTCCTACACGGTCTCTATGAGTCAGAATAGACTTGAGGGCATTGGGTTTGGTTTTTGGGTTCTCAGGGTTTGGTGTGGGCTTAGATGATGTCTTCTGTGAACAAAAGCACAGCGAAGACCCTTAATCTGCTTTGGGCTTGAAGGGAAAGTGGCAGCGGATCCCAGAAGTAAGGGAATTCTGGCCCCCCACTGAGACAACAGATTGAGAGGCCTCTGGGTTTGAGTGCAGCCAAAGGACACCCCTACTGCGACCTCAGCCGTTGGCTGCGGCAGTGATGGGTGGGAGCGATTAGTACAGGCAACTCCCCCCCCCCCCCCCCCACGAGGAGAAGTGCTGAGTCATTCTGGCTTGCCGCGCGCAGACCAGACAGCGAGCGGGTAGGTTTCCCCTCCTCGCTTCCCCAGCACCCCCAGCCCACTCCGACTCTCGCGAGAGCCCAAGAGACTATAAAGGCAGCATCCCGCGCAAGCTTTGCCCATTTTTTTTCTTGGCTGGTCTTATGGTTTGAGGTCCTGTTGCTGGTGAGTTTATGGGTAGCATGGCTTTGGGAATCCACTCTACCCTCCCCTGGTTTTCGTTCTCTTGCTTTCCTCTAGCGCCCGCAAAGGCTGTGCTGGAGATGCGGTGGCCAGTGAGGCGGCGCGGCGGGGCCTGGGGCCTGTCGCCTGGGAGTGTCTGGACGGTACGCTCACCTCGGCATTGCCCTCCCCTTTGTGGTTTCGGGGACCTAGCTGAACCCTGAGGCTAGCACCGGCTCCAGTCTCTCTCCCTTGAGCAGTGCGTACCGGTTGGCTGGGCGCGGCGGCTAGGTGAGCTGAGGTGGGATCTCCTCGGCTACCGTCCTGCAGGGCAGGGCGGGTTCGGGGAGCTTCTGGAATGGAGCTGGAACCTTAAGTGTGAGTGGAGAAGGCTACCTGTAACGGGCCGTTGTGTGGTAGGGTTAAAAGCGGTCCCGGTCTTACGCTGTGATTTGTTGTGAAAATTCCCCAGAAGTCCTCGCTGAAAACTGCACAGCCTTTTCTGCTGGTGCTTTCCGAACTACTAGGGTGTGGGTGGCGTTAGGAGTGCGAGAAGTTTCCTTAGAGTTTGTAGGCGTGGCCCTCCGCGGGGATTCCTGGAGCGCATCTCCTCTGGGGCCTCACCAGCCGGAAGTCCACCCGGCATTCCTCTTGGTTGGTCGGTCTCCTGTGGCGTTGAGGCCATCTGGAAAAACAGGTTTTGGTGAGGTGTGTGTTTGTTAGGCCCACTCCCTGTCGCCAAGTTGCAGTGTTAACGGTTTCTTTGTTCAAGGATGGTAAAAGCTTTTTTTTTTTTAATTAAAAAAAACCAACTGTGAAACTTAACTATGGATTCTCTAGACGTGCGCTCCAAGTTCCTTTGGTCGTGTTGTGAACCGAGAACTTTGAGACTACGGAAAATTAGCCTCTTAGGGCTTTCAGACTGACTTGACTGAGTTAAATCTTACATACTTAACTTGGTGTGTACCTGGGATGAGTCCAGTGCATTAAACTCTTCTTTTAATGATTTTAGTTCCGGGATCTCGGCACCTAGACCAGAAATCCATTTTTGGAAAGACAGCGCTAAACACCACACCTAAAGATTTTAAATGGAGCAGATGCCAGAATTTTGGTTTGGACTGTATGCTTTTCTGGGCATATCCATCTGGAGAAAGTTAAAGTGTGCTTTTCATGTTTATAAAGACAGGTATAGGCACAGTCCGAAGAAGGGGTAATGGCTTGTGGGAGTGAGGCAGTTAGCGGTGGTGGCTTTGCGTATTGTGTACGTGGGTTCTGGTTTGATTCCTCACCCTGCCCCTCCCTCCTCTGTTTTTGTATAATGGAAAAGCAGAAAATGTCATTTCATAAATGTGTCGGAAAAAGTGTAAAAGGTGACATCGACTTACTAAAAAACTGTCCTTTTAAATGAAAACAAAGGTTGAGATTCAGAGATTCGTGTAATGCTTGTTTTTGCTCCAGATATTGAAGAGCTGAGATTTGGCCCTTCTATTGTGACCCCTGGCTGCTGGCTTGCAGAACTAATATAAAGAAAACTTAAAATTGTGTATTCTGGACCTGATTCTTGATTGTTCTGCAGCTCAGCTCCTCAGTAGATGAAGGCTTCCTTTTCAAAACAAGGCTTGTTTCTAATTCATTTTCTCTTTCAACAGTGAAAGCAAGATGTCTTCAGGAAGTGCCAGGATTGGGCACCCTGCCCCTAACTTCAAAGCTACGGCTGTTATGCCAGATGGTCAGTTCAAAGATATCAGCTTGTCTGACTACAAAGGTGAGAGTAATTAGGTTGGCGTTATTAGAATGGAATTTTATAATTCAGAGATAACTTGTCCAGTCTGCATATTTTTTTATTATATTTGATTTTAAAATTCTTTATATCTCCTAGGGACAAGGTCTTTAGGTAGAAGTCTGTTAACTTTATGTAGAAGCAAAAGAGTGATGATCTGTTTTAACAGAGTAGATATTCTAGGACCGGGTCTCTTCCGGAGAACACACATTCTTCGTTATATGTAACCATATCAGCTCAGTTTGATATTCTTACTACTTTTCCTGAATTGTTTTATTGAGAGAGGAAGAAAAAGCTTTTAAGAAAATACCACTTAAATTCCAGAAGGCCTGGGTGGAGGGCTTGTAAGCTTGTAAATGAGTGAGTGTAAACAGCTGAAAACGGCTAGAATGCATGACATCAGACCCTCGGAAAGGACAGATCTTGCATGCTGAATGTGACCTCAGCACCCACACCCAGTCCTGTGTACTTTCCTCCTTGAAAGGTGAATTCACCTGAGGGAGTAACCTTAGTTAATACTGTTTAGATAAGAAGGCACCAGTGTACTTGTGAAGAATTTCCCAAACCCTATTGGAATCAATGCCTGCTTTCTTCCTGATGCCTAAATTAGGGTTGGGGAGTCAGATACCAGCTTACCAGCTCCCCGCCCCACCATAGAGATCCCGAGATAAGCTCAGTTTCTGAGGAAAAGGTTAAAGTCCAGATGCCTCTTTTTGGTGCCGGCTTAAGATGCTCCCTCCCCCCCCATAGAAATCCATGATAAGCCCAGGTTCAAAGAAGGGGGTAGCTTCTTCCCATGTAACTTAATGCTGACTGCTTATCTAGTGCCTCTTGAAGTATGCTAGTCTGTATACCTGTAACTGCCAAGTAAGAGAATATATGGAAATTCCTTTGTCTGCTTTCTTGGAAAAACGTGTAAATAGATGTATCTGATAACAGAAGGGTGTGCGGCTATCTTTCAGACTTCAGTTCATCTGCTGCACTGCTAGCTAATAAAGACCCTCTTCCTCTACAAACAAGATGGTATTTGAGGTGTTTCCTGCTCCGTGGGCCAAACTTACCTTTTTCCTGCTACATTATCATGTCTTAGTGTAAGAGGTCTGGTGTAGTGGTTAGGAGATCGGCTGCTAACAAAATGATCTGCTAACCAAAAGTTGGTAAGGCAGATTCAAGAGCTGCTCCTTGGAAGCCCCGTGAAGCAGTTCTGCTCTGTCCTGTGGGGTTGCCATGAGTCCAAATTGACTTGACAGCGGAGTTTTTTTTGTCTTCAAAGTCTTTGGGCTATGATACTGTCTAGTGGTCGTTAGTGAAATGTGTGGCACAGCCACTGTTTTAAGGAGAACTCAGGGCCATTCCCTTGACTGTTTTTGCCCCCAGCAGAAGAATTGATGGCACAGGTGAAACAACTCTGTTGTCCCAGTTACATGTAGACACTTGGCAGTCTCTAATGAGGGTACTCCTTTCTTACAGTCCCAGAGCAATCTTAGCAATTGAAGATAAAGATTTCTTAAAATGCAAAGCTAAAACATAAGCATCAAGTGTACTTTTCTTAGTGATGTAGTATCAGTTCTTGGAGTTAGTTTTGGGGTAGAATTTGTAATTAGGTTTTGTAACACATCTCACTTGTTAGAGCAACTGAGTGGATCTGACTCTATGGAAGGAAGCTTCCTGATAAAGAAGTTAACATCTGAGGTTGGTGGCCTTGACCCCTGAGTTATAGGCCCTAGGTCTAGGAGGAGCTGCTCTCTGCCCTCATGGGCTTGATCTGCTGAGGCTTCAAAGTGCTTGTTAGACAAATCCTTGGGGGTAGTGATTTAGACAAGTCAGCTTCTAATTACTTTGCTTTTCAATAAAGGCTTTTTGTTTGACTTACAAACAGTGCAGTAAGTACCTGATAAGATAATAAAGTGAATGTTTGGACTTCTTCCATAGCTCATTAACTGAGTAGAGATCCTGGACAGTTTGAAAGTCCGCTTCAATTGGTAATCTGAGGGACTTCCTCAAAGATTCCAGTTAGAAGTTCTGTTAACTACCAAGACTTGAAAACTTAAAAGATCTTTATTTCTTGTCCTGTCAGGTTTATTAGGAATGAGTTTGGTTATTCAGGTCATTACAGCTCCTCTGTGGAAGATGTATAAAGGCTCTGACTTCCTTTTGTTGATTTCTTGTCAACTGGTGGCTGAGAATCTAGCAGTTCAGCTGCTTTTGGGCACATTGGGAATATGCCACCCATTTAAAAGTGATACTGCATTTTGCTTTCCTTCATTGGAGTAAGAACTTGGTGTTTATACTGTGCCTTAGCCACCTGTAATTGGCAGCTAATGTGGAGGCGGGAGAATCATGGAGCTAGGAAGACATTTTTGTCATTCAGATGTATGAATCTCCAGAGCAGGCCCTCATGCTACAACAAATTCTAAAATGGGTGCTAGGAAGACAGTGATGTTGAGTGGATCTTTTTGTTAAGGTTCCATCCTCTGCTGAAAGTGTTCAAGTTGCTAGGTGATTCTGATGCTAGTTAGGGGCCAGGTCAGAGTCACTAGTACAGTGTGGTTTTTAATTTGTTAACACATGAGAATCACCGGGGAATCTTATTTTAGTGTAGGCCTTGATTCAGTATATTTGAGATGGAAATTAAGATTCTCAGCAGTGGTTCAAACGAGAACTAACTGGTTCAGAACCCTGCTCTTGCCATTTAACAGTTGTGTCTGCAGTCAACTTAAAAAATAGGAAATGTGTCTAGCATTTCATTATCTATGAAGGCTAACTTGTGGATCCTTTTCTTTATAGGAAAGTATATTGTGTTCTTTTTTTACCCTCTTGACTTCACCTTCGTGTGCCCCACGGAGATCATTGCTTTTAGCG
This sequence comes from Heterohyrax brucei, assembly GCA_028571685.1. Taxonomy (NCBI): domain Eukaryota; kingdom Metazoa; phylum Chordata; class Mammalia; order Hyracoidea; family Procaviidae; genus Heterohyrax; species Heterohyrax brucei. The sequence continues at coordinate 77,833,292 of CM053140.1, read as the reverse complement.
ACAGGGCAGAAGAATTTAAGAAACTCAACTGCCAAGTGATTGGTGCTTCTGTGGATTCTCACTTCTGTCATCTGGCTTGGTAAATCTCTTGGTCTGTTTGGCATGTAGACTTGTTAACTAAGCAGAAATTAGGTGACATTAGGCAGTAGATTTCCTTGTGTTAACTTGTGGCTCCTTGTGGACAGTATAGAGTCTTGTCTTCTTGTTGCTGTTTTGTCACCTGGCAGCAAAGAATAAGTAGTTTGAGTTGCAGCTGAATATATATACACTCTGGTGACTTTAACTGTCTTCAGCCATTCATTTTGCTGCTGGAAAGACTTGAAAATTTGGAGAGTTACATAAAAGGAAGGAAAGGGTACAGTTAGTTAATTCTCTGGCTACACAAGACTTTAAATGAATGTGATTGTATGTTGTGTTCCTTTTGCTGTAGGATCAACACACCTAAGAAACAAGGAGGACTGGGACCCATGAACATACCTTTGGTTTCAGACCCCAAGCGCACCATTGCTCAGGACTATGGTGTTTTAAAGGCAGACGAAGGCATTTCATTCAGGTAAATACCTGCTTGTCGGGCAGAGGGACTGACATGCATCTGCAGAATTGTTGGACTGGCTTAGAGCCATTTATTTGGAGAAGACTAGAGCCCCAATCTGCATCCAGATACTCTTGTCTCATTCCAGTCGTCTTTCAGGGACCTCCTCACTTAAGAGCAAGACCAGTTCAAATCTTGGAGACCAGCACCATTTCCTGAGCAAATTACTAAACGTGTCCTGCCTCTTCCTCAATCCTTGCATCTCTTCCAGGGGCCTTTTCATTATTGATGATAAAGGGATCCTCCGACAGATCACTGTAAATGACCTCCCTGTTGGCCGCTCTGTGGATGAGACTCTAAGACTAGTTCAGGCCTTCCAGTTCACGGACAAACATGGAGAAGGTGAGCCAGATGTCTGGTGATGAAACAGCAGAATCATGGTAGTGGGGTGGGAAGGAAAGGTGGTGGAACAAAGTGTCTGATTCAAAAGGGTTAATTATGTCTCATTAAAAAATAGAAATTTTTGTATTAGTATGGGTTGAGGAGCGTGGGGATAAAAAAGAGCTTAGGGAGCATATAAAGTTTTTTTGTTTCAAGTAAATACTTGTCGCTTCTGCCCTGCTCATTCAGAATCACTCAACTGTTTGCGACTCATGGTGACCCTATAGGACAGAATAGAACTGCTCCATAAGTTTCCAAGGAGAGCCTGGAGGATTTGAACTGCCGCCCTTTGGTTAGCAGATGTAGCACTTAAACTGCTACATGACCAGTTTCCATTAGGTAGATAGGTGTAGTTAATGTTTCTTTTCATGTATTCTGTCTTAAAAAGTTAATTCTGTTGTATAGTGATGGTTGTATTTGTAGAATTAGTTATATATCAAGTTTACATAAATGTTTAAATTGTTTAAAAATAGGGAGGCTTAGATGGAACAGGTTTATTCTTGCAAGTGTCAGGATCAAAGGCTTGTTTTTGTCTGTCTTTATAAAACCTGAACACGACCAAGCACATTCAACTTGTGAGTTTTGTCTAGCATTTGCTAGAGTATGAGTCTTTTCCTGTTGTCCCAGAAATAGTTCTGTCCTTAACGTGTTCTTGTTGCAGTATTGTGATAAAGCAGCGAGTTCCATTTGATCTCAGCTTTTGAGTTACAAGGCCGTAGCTTTTTAAACTTTTTCCTCTTAGAGTGTATCTGCTGCTGGAGTGAAGCAACCTTATCCTAATGAAGAGTTAGCTTCTGAGGCACATGGTGCTGGGTATGGAGGAGGATGGGAGTCTTGACTTAATCCCAAGCTTAGTGTAATGAGGGGCAAGGTAATGTGATCAGATGCTGCTGCCTTCAGGTAGAGGGTGCAGGCAGCTGTGGTTCTACGACCTTGGACAGTTTTCTTCTCAGTATATCTCATGTTTTTTCTTCTGGAAGATGAGCAGTTTCGCCTTCTGGGATCCATTTCAGTGCTCATCTTGTGAAGAGATGATGTTTAGAGTCCAGATACGTGGTTTGTGTTTGAAACACCCAAAATAGTAAGAGTGAAAGGATCAGTGAACAGTACCAGTAGGCACCACTTGCAGAAACATGTCAAAGCTGTAACCTGGCTGCTTTGAAAGGAGCAGACACCTGAGGCTGCCCCCTGGTGGGTGATGAAGTTTAGCATGGAGGCAGAAGGGGAGGGGTCTGAGTCAGCTATTTCCTGGACTTTTCCTAGGGCCTTGCCATATAGGTTAGACTCAGGTACTCAAGCTTGTGACAGATAAAACTTGCTTCTTTGTATTCTCCGTTGCTTTCTGTACCTCCTATCCCATTAGCCCTGCACAGTCTTAGGACTGTGCAGGGCTAATGGGATATATTTACAACAGTTCTGTTTAAGAACCTATGAATGCTCTAATGTTTATTTGACAAATAGTATCGCTGTTGTTGGAAACCCTGGTAGCATAGTGGTTAAGTCTACAGCTGCTAACCAAAAGGTTGGCAGTTCAAATCTGCCAGGCAAATCTCCTTGGAAACTTTGTGGGGCAGTTCTATACTGTCTTATGGGGTTACTATGAGTTGGTATCTGATCAACAGCAGTGGTTTGGTTTTTTTATCCCTGTTGTTAAGAAACCAGTAAACTAAAATGTAAACACACCATTTATGGTAAATGATGGAACTGAGATCAAAGTCCCTCCCCTCCTTTTTTTAGGTGATTAAAAATGTTGTTTAGGGCCCTCTGCACTGGAGTTGTTCCCATACTGGAGTTACTGTGAATGACATTGCCATTGTCTCCTGCTTTTAAAAAGACTGGTTTATGTGCAACTCAGTTCTGCTGTGGTCCATGTTGATCCTGAACTTCCTGCCTTTCACTAAAACCAGTAAGCTTTCGAGAACTGGGAGGCCCAAGTGCCAAGAAGACTGAGTTAGCATGTCATCCTTGGTTGGTTGTTATTCCTGTTAATCAGCTGTGAAGTCAGTTCTTAATATGTCATAATTTGTAATTGTGCTATTTTAAAACTTTGTGTTTTAGGTAGCCAGTCAAGCGGTAGAGGAGTATTTTTGGGGGGGGGGGGGTATTATCACCTGATGCCAAGTTTGTTTGGCTCCTTTACGAGAGCAGATTACGTCAGGTCTTTTGTCCTTAGAGCTTCCAGTGGGTTGAAACAGCTGATCTTTTCAATTGGCAGACAAGTGCTTAACCACTGCACCACTGGTATTTTGTTGCTGATGCTTAGGGACCTGTATTTTAATTCTGTAATAGAAATTTCAGGGAAGTAGTGGCAACTGGGTGTGCTGTTTAGCCCTTATTCTGTCTATATGTTATGGCCAGAGGGCTGGTTTTACAGTTTTGACAGCATATGAAGCTATATGGCATCTTCTCATAAAGGGACTTCCTCTCTTCTGAGACTCAGCTCCATTGCTGGACTTTTGTAGGTAGCTCAGCATTCTAACAAATGGTTGAAGTGTGTGCGTGCACAGTGTGTGAAAGATCTAAATCCTGATGTTTAACTTAGAGGTGTTTTTTAAAAGAAGTATCTGAAACAGTATATAAGTGTGGAGAACGTTAATGCCCATTTACTTACCTACTGTATTTGCCATATTAGCTTTTAGACAGTTTTTCTTTTTTAATTAACACAGGCTAACAACTGAAACTTACTAAATTTCAGGTGTACCTCATAAGCAAATTCAGTAGAATAGTATATTAGGTTTCTGGTGAGAGTTAAATTATGTTTGTAGTTAGCCTTCGACTAAATAAGTTGAATGATCTCTAAAAGATTGCAGGACAGGCTCCTTGGGCTGAGATGTAGCTTTGAGGTGGTCCTTTGTGGGAGGAGGGTTGCCCACTACTGAGCTGGTTACTGATGAGTAGCATCTTTCTTTTACAGTGTGCCCAGCTGGCTGGAAGCCTGGTGGTGATACCATCAAGCCTGATGTCCAGAAGAGCAAAGAGTATTTCTCCAAGCAGAAATGAGCACTGGGCCATTTTAGTGTTGGCTGCCATGGGCAGCCTTGAAAACAAAAATCTCTTTTGTACTTCTCTTCATGCAAAAAACACAAGGCCTTATAATAACTTGGCTGAGACCTAATTTGTGATTGGTATAGGACTTTCCTGCAGGGGTGGGGAGGCCAGCCTTTTTTCACCCTTGGTGGAAATGGCCTGAGTATGTGTTATGGGGCAGGCCAGCTAATGTGTATCATGTACCAGTAGTGGAGCATGAGCCTATTAATCTTTTGTAGTTTGTATTAAATTGAACCAGGACCTTGGTGCCTTTTCATTTTGGGGGGCATTTGCCTTTAGTGAAAATGTACACTTTTCCCTCTTGAGGGGGAAAATGCAGGTACATACAGGATACATAACTGAGGCAGTGTTCTATTTTATTTCACTACACATGGAGACAAACTAGTCCATTACAACTCAGGCTGGAGACCTGAGTTTTGGTTCCAGGTAAGACCCCCATGAGGTTACCTGGGCTTCTACATTTACACTGCTATGGGAAGGGTTGTGAAAATCAGAGGCTTAGCTTCTTCAGCTAAATGTGGAAACACCATACCTTTAGAACTGAAAGGAAGGGCGAGACAAACAGGGCTGATAGCCTTGGAACAGGGTTTTCAGTAAAAGATGCCTGAACACATCTCACCTTTCTTGGCTTCTAAGCTTGATTAGATGTAGGATGACCTCGTGAACAACAGAATGAAAGGCTTCCTGGTCCTACATCATCCTCCGTATTCCTGACATGTTCAGACCGTTGTGGCAACTGCTGGTTCATCTTCTCAAGGGTCTCTCGTGCTCTCACTGGCTCTCCATCCCTACGTTTAACCAAATGTTCCCTTCCAGTGATTGGTAACACCGGATGATGTACCCAAAGCACAGGTTGGGCAATGGTCTGTTGATTTAGGTTTTCACTGGGTATTTACAACAGTAGAATATAATGAGGACAGTTGGTACTTTTTGACCTTCATCCATATCATTGTCCTGAGGGGGCACTTAGTGGGGAAAAGTTGCATTGTCCCTGCCATCTTGAGGCTGTAGGGACAGGTTGACAGCTGAACATCCTCTGTAGTACCATGTACTTATAAGACATTAATTTCATCGGGTACCCCAAGTCTGCATAGCCCTCTGGAACAATCTAGAGCTAAGAGCCAGCAGTACAGGAGTCCTGAAACCTTTAATAATGGCCAACACACCATCTTCTGTATATGGTGCATTGTTGAGTGATGTAAATTTATTCAGTCTTAACATCCCATGAGGTGGGTACTGTTATTTAGGGGAAGTATGGTGCTCAGACCATGTAACAAGTATTGTGCATTATGAAGAAATGGTGTAACGGGCAATAAATACTCCTACATTCCAAGATAAGTAGGAATTCGGATCCAGCTTGATCTTGGACTTACTGTCTTGACCAACCTTAACTTCCTGAACCCTACCTATGTTACCAAAAATAGTCCTCTTGTACACAAAACCTGTCATCAGGCAAGAAGTTTAAGCAAGTACCACTGTCATAGAGGTCCCACAGGGGAGGGATGGTGTCAAGGGCCAGGGGATGTGGTTGGTGAGTCTCGGGGATTGAACCAGCCCCACACTCTGCTGGGATGCAGGGGCCTTGGGGTGAGTGTGGTAGAGGGAAGAAGCTCCCAGGACTCCGGGCTATGCTCTTGGGAGGGCAAGGCTAAGCCCAACAAGGCCCAGCGCTGGGCTGGTGGAGTAGAAAAGTAGGTCTTCTGTTCTTCTGAGTAGCGTTCCTCGGGTGTCACAGCATCTCGGTAAGTCCAGTCACGCCAATGGAAGTTAAACCCTTCAAGCAGAGTGATGCGGTCAGCTCTTGCAGGAACACAGTCAAGGGGCTTTGTGGGTAGCAGGTTTGGCACCTCTATTCCTGGCAGCAGCACCACCCCTCGGATTGCAAACCAGCCCCCAAATCGGGGGTGTATACACACACCTGATATATGCTGGGAAGAGGGTAAAGAAAAGCATGGTCATAGAGGTCACCTTGGGAGCAGGTCCACAAGGCTAGGCCTGTTCACTCAGGAGACACTCATTATGCATGCTAGGTGCTATTGAGTCAAAGCAGCCCTATGTAAAACACTGCCTGTTCCTGTGCCATTCTCACAATTGTTTGAGCCCATTGTGGCAACCTGTGTCAGGCCATCACATTGAGGGTCTTCCTCTTTTTCACTGACTGCTTACCAAATATGATGTCCTCCAGGGACTGGCCCCTCCTGCCCACGTATAAGCCTGTTCTTTCTGTGTCTGGACCTTTCCCTCTCCTGGACAACCCTTTTAATAATCTGACAATGAGAAAGAAGGGCTCTTCAGGTTGAGCCTCAATCACTACTGGTCTGATGACTGGTCTGCACCTTCCATCCTGGAACAGCCCTGCAAGACTGTTGAGAACAGACCAGGTTCTCTGGCCTGACATGTTCCCAGGTAGACTCCAAAAACTAGGCTATGGGCTGAACCATGGCTACCGCACAGCTTGGTCCTGTCTACCAACTCCTTCATCTGGAGGCAGGAGTGTTGGAGGTGCTGTCACCATTTTCACACAGTACCCGCCCATTCACACTTGCCCTCTGACCTGGGTCCCCCAGGGGTCAGCCTCCACATCCTTTCGTTGGTAGTAGTAAGCAGCCCCCGACACATGGGCTGCCGTCTGAGCCAGAATCTTGGGGCGTCGGTTGGGGTATACCTCATAATCAGCGATGATTTCGATCTGCAGCTCTGGAAGGTTCTGGGATGCAGGACAAGATGGAGTCTCCTGTTAGCACAAAGGTAGTGATTTTGGGAGCCCTGATTTCATGTCAACATTGTCCTGTCTTCAAGACCCACATGAAGGGGAGAGCATGACATCCTGGGGGAGGGGAGGCTCCAGTGTGGAGAAAGTTACAGTTCTGGATAGTCCATGTCTGAAGTGAAACACAAGAGTTTACTCAGAAATTTTCATTGTGACTTGGCCTTGTCAAGAGCTCCAATGTGGAGGAAGATACAGCCCAGCTTTGGGAAGACCCAGAATATGTGTGTATATGTTTGTGTGTAGTGGGGAGACATTTTGTCCTTAAAAGGCCTTAATGACAGAATAATATAATGCCTGGGGCAGGAAAGAGCTGCATGAAGATGTCAGGCTTATTGCTACTGCAGCTGGAGGCTAAGGAAAGCCTGATTTCAGGTTCATACAAAGGTTGCCCATCTGCAGGGGAGTGAGATTGATTTCAGATCTAGGGGGCTGCCAGAGGAAGGTAGCTAAATGTGGAGAAGGCAGTGCAGGGAGAGGTAATCAAAGAATGTCAAGGCTGGCTTTAGGATATCATTCCATCTGGGAAGTGGCTCCTAGCCTTAGGTCTAGATCATACATTGAGCTTGCAAGAGCTGGAAGCAGGCACAGGCTTGGGAGCTGGGGGTGGACAGGAGCCTTGCCCACCTCTCTAATGCGGCTCAGGTGGTAGGCCACACACTGGTCCACGGGGTCCGTCAGTGGTTGGAGATGGCAGCTCTGCAGGAAGGGCTTGAGAGCCCGGTCAAACATGGCAGGTGTGCTGAGTACCAGGAAAGCCAGGGTAGGTCCTGGCAGGGGCAGGTGAAAGGTTGGAGGCAGGAGTGCATTGTACCACGCCACCTGGGGCAGAGAAAAAGTTCAGACCAGGCTGGGCACTGTGGCCCCAAAGTCAGGAGGGTCAACCCACACCTTACTTGCCTATACCTTAGCCTGGTATTCAAGGCCTCATACACCTTGCCCCAGCCTTCATCTTACTTAATGAATATTTAGTGATGTGCATGTATGGGGAACTGAGTTTGACAAGTAGTTTACAATAGAGAGGCAGAGATTATGAGCAACTAAGACCAAGAGAAATTGATTGTACAATGATTACTGCAATGATAGAGCCAGATGAAGAGCCTCTGAAATTAGGAAACACTTTTAGGGAAGCTGAATCTTGAAGGCTGGGAAGGAAATCGACAGGCAAACATGAGGAGTGGATCTGGTGGGTATTCTAAACAGAGGTCACAACATAAGCAAGGCAGAGGGAGGAAAGTACTGGGCATATTTGGAGAAGATCAAATTGTCTGCAGAGGCAAGCAGACAGAGAGAAGGTGGAGAGACAGGAATGAGATTGTAACTGGCCTTGACTGGATGCCAATTTAAGGTGGATTTAAATTGGCAACAATGAGGAGCCACGGAAAATGTAAGGAGTAAACTGACTTCTGTTTTAAAAAGTCAGTCTGGCTGCAGTGTAGAGGGCAGATCGGAGGCAAGGTGACAGTAAAGAGGATACTGGAGTAAACTGAGAAAGGATGGTGGCCTAGACCAGAGCAGAGATGGCTGGGATGGAAGGAAATGGACATGAGAGAGATTCAGAAGATGGAGCCTAGAGGTCTTGATGGCTGATTGGTTGCACAGATAGGGGAGTCAAATTGGAGCCTAGCACATCTGGCAGAGCTGCTGCTGTCTGTTGAGTACATTACATCATCCTCATTTTTCCCCATATCTACCACCTGCTGCTACCTCCACATCTTTACTCAAGCTGTTCCTGATGTTGGGATACACATAACCCTCCTCTTTTCAGATATTTAGCACAATCTTATATTCCTCAGTAAAGTCTCCTCACTTAAGTTTGACCCAATTTCTCTATCTTCCTCTACATCCTAACACTCAGTAGAGAGGGTGGGGAGTGGGCCCTTTCCTGAACACCAAGCAAAGAACTCAAGCTGACCTAGCTCTGGGTCCAAACGTGCCACTCAGTGCAGGGAGCACGGAGGGAAGGGCGCTTGTGTAAATAAGTGTGGGGGTGGTGATGCTGAGACTTCTGTGCCAGGCGAGTGCACAGAACTTCTACCCAGACCAGCGGTGGTAACAGTCAACATCATGAATTATCCTTCTGTTCGTAGATGAAACAAACCAGCCAATTGTTTCCCTGTTCAATTCCTTCCCCTTCAGCTGACCGAAATCCTAGACGTGCAAACTTGCTAGGCCTTGTTTTCCCCTATCTCCTTCTGGAGGCTTCCAAGGTGACTTTGGCTCCACGTGTCCCTTTCTTCCTACAGATTATGTAATAATCAGGGCCACACATGTTACTGGATCATACAGTGTCTCTCATTCATCACTTCGGTATTATCTGGGCATAAAAGGACAAATGTGGACCCGGTTTGATACCTTTTTGACCCAAGACCCCAGTGACACCGTCTTAGTCGATCAGATGGACAGGAGCCTGAGGCTCTAAGGAAAGATCAAAAGGCTCCCGGGTTCTCACGGCAGTCAGACCGAGACCGGTCGCAAGCCTCACCCCAGCACCGCAGGAGAGATAACCAACCTGGAAAGGATAAACTTCGAAGCCAAAAGGACACAGCGTGTCCTCAATCTTCTGCCTCAGCTCTGCGACTCGCGGCTCCATAGCGCACGCTACACGCTAAGCTTCCTGGGAAATGGAGTCTAAAGCTAAAATCAACCGCTAATTTCATGGTAAGTTGGACTCCACTTCCCAGAAACTACTGTAACAAGTAGTGGGACACTGCCGTCTCTGCGTGATGCTTATTGGGAAACGTAGTTTATTTGGTCTCCACAGCTAAAGGCTACAGAATGGGAAAAACTCGGTTTCCCGGCAAGCTGTGTGACTGCACTGTTGCTTCTAGGGAAACGTAGTTCCGCTGCCTCTATCACCGGTTATCTCCGAGAGAGGAGAACTCAGTTTCCCAGGTAGCACTGCGGTAGCCACGCCCAAATCTGATTTTCCCGACCTCCCAGAGGGCTTGAAACCTGCGGCGGCAATTGTTTCTGCCCATGGTTCGGAGCAATGGCGTTTTAGTCTAGGTTCTGGGGAGGTCTCCAATATTCCGCGCCTTCACCTCCGACCTGACGTCTGCTTATCTAGGTGTTCTGATTTTTCCTCAGTTCCCCAAGGGTGCCTCTCCCCTGGCTAGTTCCCAGAGTCTTAGTTCTAGTCCGAAATTGCAACCATACCCCTCTTATTGCTTCCTCATCCCTTTCTTTTGATGTGACCTTGTTGTCTTTCCTGGACCGTGCCTCGGGATCGTCGGCTGCGAGAGCAAGAGCACAGAATACCGAGAGCCAGACCACTACCGCAGGACATGAAGAGGAGCCTGAGCAGGCCTGAGCAGCTCGACGAGCTTCTTAATGACATTGATGGAAACATGGTCCGGATTAAGGTGAGGGGGCGCCTGAAACCTCCAGTTTCGGGCACGGATTAAGGAACACTCAGCTCGCTAGACTGTGCATCTGTTTCTTTCGTAGGAGCGGCTCTATCCCTTTGGGGTCTCCACTGCAGGTAGGTGTTTTCATTTTCCATCCCCTAGCCTTCTCGCTTTCCAGGATCTGCTTTCTTCCAGTCCCTGTACCATTTACTACATCTTAAAAATTCCGGCTTTTTCTTTTCCTGCACCTATGTTCCTCCATACAAATAGGCCCTGGACTTGTCCCTTCCTTCTTGCCTCAGCAGGGAATCGGACTGGTGCATGGACTTCCTCTCTTTTCTTGCCTTCCCAATCTGGAGCCAGAGCTCATCAGCCCTGGGTTCTGAAGACTGTTCCTTTCACTGTCCCAGAGGGACTGAGCTGGGTTGAAGCCCACAGTCCATCCTCTGTCTGGGATGAAGTTACTATTCTCCAGTCCCAACTTAGATCCCAGGCTCAGGTGAAGTGTAGAATCCTAGCGGTGTGTGTGTGTATGTGTTTAGTTTCTGTGTGAGATAAGTATACTAGGGGCGGTGAAACCCCTTACATAGTCACTTATGTGGTTCTTCTGCCTGGTTAGGTGATTGAGGCACTAAGGCAGGCTGTGCAGGGCCTTCTGGAAGAACAAGAGCAGCAGAAATACCAGATCTGTGCCCTAGAAGGTATCTAACTGGCCAGTTATTTTGCACACAGCCTCGTATAAATACACCCAATATTGCTACACACTTGTGTGTGCACATGAATCTTGATTTGCAAACAGAGGCTCCGGGCTCCACTGTGAAGCTCTTAAGGGGCTGATTCCTAACTTGTCTTGCTACAGCATCACTAAGGCTACTGCAGGGGCACCCAGAGAGGAGGGTCCTCCTCCTTGAGCAGCACCTGGAGGGACTTAGAAGGGAACTGCAGGGCCTTTGGAGCTACCTGCGGGAACAGGCTCAGACTCAAGCTTGGAAGCAGCTAGGATTGGGAAAGTACAGTGCTACTAGTGGACTTCACCAGGAATTGCAGAGTGAGTAAGTGATGTGTGAGAGTCCCTCCTGGCCTCTGAATTTCTGGTGGGGTGGGCTGCTGGCTTCCTCACTCTGGGCTTTTTTCTTGTCTCTAGAATGACAGTGCTGTCACCCCTGCAGGCAGCAACTACTGTGGGAGACACCAGAGGTTCTGCGGGAGGAACTGAAGTTGCTCCGGGACCAACTGAGTAAGTAAAAGGTTGGGGGTGGTGTTCTCTTGTTCCCCTTTTCTGGAAAGCATTCTTGCCCTCCCAGTAAGTGACCAAAGCTCTGACTGAGCTACTCAAGTTCGGCTGAGTATCTTGTCTTATCTTTTCCTCTCATGTTGTGAGTATAGTCTTTCCAGTCAGCTTGGAAGCTTCCTAACAGCTAGACCAGAGTGCTTCTGTCTTAGAATTTAGCACCAGGCTGGGCAAAGGCAGGGAGGGGGAAAGAAAGAGGTTGGAGAACAGCCACTGTACATTCTCTCTCATCTCCAGGCCAGCACCAGGAGTTGCTGCTAAAGCAGATGACTAAAGGCCGGCAGGTTCAGTTCCGCAGCTGGAAGGTAGGACAGGGATCACATCTGTTTCCTCATATCTTTCCTTGGGGCCCCTTCCTTCTCTGTCTGTTGTGCACGCAGGCCAGGACACCTTCTCCCTCTCATCTTGGTTCTACTCTTCCTTGTGCTGAATCCAGGTCCCTTCAAAGCTCTTCCCAATCCCTCTGCCCGGACCATGAAAAACTGTCCTTGCCCACACTAGAGTTCCAAATGTGCTGAAGAGACCAGTCATGGAAAAGGGGGGTTTCCTCCTGGAGGGAGCAGTTTGGTCCAACCTGGGCCCATGGTCTAGCAGATGTTGGAGCAACTGCAAAGTGGCCAGGAGGGCAAGGGTCACACCCTGGAGGCTGCCAGGCGAGAGGCCCAGGATACCCAGCAGGAGTTCAACCTCTTCAGGTCAGCAGATGTAGGTACTGTGGCAGGGGAGGTGATTTGTCTCACAGAGGCCAGGCACTGGGGACTAAAATTCACCTAGCCTAGATTTATTTAGCTTGGGCTGGTAAGGGTAGTAAGGGATATCTGGGGATTCTTCACTTGCTACAGTCAGTGAGGTATCTTTATCCTCTGGATGATAAAGGGGAAGGAGACTGGAGTCCTGACCTCTGGAAGGAGAACAGTTGTCTGCTGAGAGCGCCCTCCGGAGCCACAATCACCACCTCAGCTTCAGATTCTCCTCTCCTTTGCAGGAGCTCCATTAATGTCTTCCAATCCAAGCTGCCCCTGACTACCACCTTCACCATGTCCCTTTCTTCAACTAGTTCTGAAGTCCACCTTCTGGATAGGAACAGTAGCAGGAAACTTTTAAGGAAGCTAGGTAGGGCTAAGGGCTGGGACTGCAGTTCCAGGGGAGGCTGAATCCGAATGGTGCCTGGATGCCAGCTGTTTGATAGTTTGGCAATGGGGAGAATGCAGTGTCTGCTTCTTTCTTTATGGATCCAGCATCTTCTGTTGCTAGTTATCCCAAGTCAGGCCTGTATCTCTCTCCCCATCAGGTAGACCCAGGGCCTAATTATGTGCCTGTCACAGGTGCTTGCTGATGGTTTGTTCTCTTTCCCCTTTTTCCTCCCCTCAGATCTCACGAGAAGCACTCTTTCTAACCTGGAGCCCAAGAGCCTTCAGCTCTAGTCCCAGAGTCTTCAGCAGGAGGACTGTTCCCTTCAAGGCCCCAGGATCCTCATGAGTGACCTGTAAGGACTTGTGGGAGTAGTGGGATGAAGGCTTCTGTATCTTTCTGTACCACTCAAGGCCTTAAGACCCAGTTTCTGTGCCCCCTGCTCCTCTACTCTTGATCTAGCCTTTGCTACTAAAGCTTCTTACTGTCTGTCCCCCTTACCCCCATATGCAGTAAAATGGTTTAATCCTCCCTGCTGTGTTGTTTTCAGTGAATCATCATGGACAAGAAATATGCTCACCTATACCCTTTTTTGTCCTATTACTGGGCTGCTTGCTGCTACCTCTACCTTTAAATTCAAGTTTATAGACATTTATAGCTGCATCTTCTGAGTGAAAGCCCTGTGTTCAGTCAAACTTGGAAGGAGATGGGAGCTTACAGTTTAGCTGGTAGAATGAGATAGGAACCGCTCTGGGACAGTGGTGCTGCGGTGATGCCCACATGCTGGTGGGCCAGGAGCTGGGTAATACGAGACATCTCATCTTCGTTTTCTGCCTCTTAAAGTTTGCTCCACCGTCTCCATTTCTCCTCCTCAGTGGTCCTGCCTCCATTCCTGCAACAGCCTCCTCCCTGGTATCTTCCGTCCATCTCTGCTTCTAACCCAGTGGCTTTCAGAATTTTTTAACTGTGACCCCCAGTAAGAAGTACAGTTTGCATTGTGATCTAGTACATACAAATATGTATATTCATTAATTGAGACAACGTTTTATGATTTGATACTTATTCTTACTCAGTGTAATATACTCTGATACTTTCTATTACATTTCATTAAGAAAAACTCACATGGCTTCTAATCAATCCTTCCAGCAGTTGGTTGCTTTCTGGAGAGTTTATCTACCTGTGTAGACTTTAGGTCAGCACTCCTTTCTCCTTACTTGGGCTTAGTGTTCTAGATAGTATAGCCCAGCATTTCCTTAGAAACCACAGCCTCTCACTGAGACCTCATGAGACTTCTGCCACTGCTAAATTTAGTCAAAAGATAATGGCATCCATCTATGAAGTGGAACATCACTGAATATTTAAGTGAAGATGTACAGTGAGTTCCTGTAAAGATGCTAGGTCTTAGTCTAGTTAGAAAGAGGTGACAGTTATCTGAAATAAAAGCATGATTAAGAGTTGAGGTGAGTAGGTCAGGAACTACCTGCAGTTATGGAGTGCATTTGGATCATGGAGAGAGAACCTTGAAGCCTAAATAGCAACAGAGTGACTGCAGTGTGATAGATCACTTATATGTCCTTTCCGGCCAAGGACTTAAAACTCACATCGAAAGATTGGGTGGAACTATGCAAATGAGATGCTTGTGGCCAGTTAAGGGAATTGCCAGCTTAGGAATATGAATAGGGTGCGTGGGGGTGAGACCAGTAAATAAGACATATGGAGTCCTAATGAGAGATAGGTGAGTTCTGCCATCCTGCTGGGCTTAAAAGTCAGTTACTGAGCGGAGGAGGACCTCACTATCACAAAGAAGAAGAGCTATGAGTAGAGTGCATCTTTGAACCCAGGATTGCTGTACTGAGAACCTCCTAGACACAGGAGACAGAGTTGTAACGCAAGTGATAGCACAAGCTGGTGAAAAGCAGTGTCAGCAGAACTGGGAGGATGGCAGGAGACACACAAGGTGGGCTTCCCAGACCACAAGGCAAGAAAGCTGAGTGCTTTCCAGCAAGACACTTGCTGGCAGAGTGGGGTGCCTCGAGGTACTTGCTGGGGGAGCTAAAGAGCTTTGTAACACTGCAGGGACAGGGTGGTGGGAGCCAGCGAGAGGCTGGGCTGTGCGTAAGACTGGGGAGAGGCTCTCCTGATGGAGGAGGTGTGTGCTGAGCCCTTTCTGATCCTGAATTAACCTGTTCCCTAATAATTCCCGTAATGATGAGTATTGTCTGTGAGTTCTGTGTGGTATTGCAAGGAAATACTGAATACAACAGAAGCAGAGAGTGCAGTGGGAGGGATGATTAGCGTTGGGATGGGTAAAAAAGGTTAGAGGGAGGAGGGCTGATGCTGATGGTGATCTCTCTCATTCTTGTGAAGTTAGAGAAGATCAGACATTGCCACCATGCCATTTTTACCACAATCCTGTCCCCCTTGGCGTTGGAAAGCTGGTGAGAGTACAGTGGTAGAGATCAGACTGGGTCAAGCTGACCCTGTTTAAAAAACAAAAATCTCCTTTCTGTTTGTGGTGTAAACTTTCTCAGAAAACACAAGAAAATATTAACACAACAAAATCTTCCCATCTAGAGCAATCTTTCTGCTGAAGCAGCTGCAGTGAAACCTCTTTCTTTCATACCATTCACTGGGCAGGTGATCATCTGGCACAGTGACAGTATTCATTTCTACTTTAGTACTCTGTCAACTACTTTTCCTCAGACTCTGGGAGACAGACTTGCAGAGGTGCCAGCCCAGCCAAGAGCTCTGACACCTCTCATCCTAGGGTCGCCATGAGAGGTGCCAGAGCTCTAACATAAACACTAGTGGCAGTGTGGAGGAATGATATTTGAACTGTCACCAGGTGGCAGCACCTGATTTGCTGCCAGAAGAATAGTACTGAGGAGGCCAAGTGGTCTGGACTGGGGTGATTTTTTTTCCCCTTCAGTTTATTATCCTGCCTTGTTTAGGTTACTTCCCTGCTCAGGAACCTTGGATAGCTCTCACAGCATAAAAAGAAAAAGACAACTGGCATTTAAGTTCAACCCACATTCAGACTCTGCAGCATTACCCCCTACCACGTATCTTTCTTAACATTTATTGTCATCAGGACTGCACACTATTTACACTCCAATCAAACTGTTCAAATTTCGTCTTTCAAGATCCACGTCCTGCACTCTTCCAGGAAGGGAGTATAAAAATGTCTGAATAGGGGGCTATATCCTCTGTGAGTTCTGCTGCAATAAGGCCTTTGCTTGTTCTTGTCATTGAAGCCCTTGTCCTGTTTCAGCTGGCTCAAGCATGAGGTTGTAAGATCCTGGGTAAAGGCATAAAAAAAGCATGGGGCAGTATTTGCTTGTTGAACAACGGAATACAATTTATATCCCCTACCCAGTTTTTCTTTTTTTTCCACCTGGCTCTTAAAATCCTATTTTCAACCCAGCTCTTATGTTACATCCCCTGAGAAGGCTACACCAAATTGAATCTCAGTCTAGATGAATTGCTACCTGTACATTTTGTTAAACCATACCTCAAGTCACTAATAAGTTGCTAATCTATCAGTTCGGCCTTCCCACCCCAATACTTGAGATCCTGCAGCACACAGCATTAATCCAGATTTTCCTTATTTGGCAAAACTTGTACCAACCCCAAAGCCGAGCCAGTCTAGTCCATTTCAACTGGCTCTATCAGTTAGTTGGCGTAGTGCGTTAAACGCTATGTCTGCTAAATGGTGGGCAGTTCAAATCCGCCAGGCGCTCCTTGGAAACTCTATGAGGCAGTTCCACTCTAACTTCTAGGGCTGCTGAGACTCAGACCCGACTGGACCGCAGAGGGTTTTATCAGTTATTTACCAATCGCTTTGTATCTGGCATTTTCATTGGTCCATCTTGTGTTTACTGTCCCGCCCCCTAAGAAATTCTTGGACTTGGGTTTCCCCAGGTGTATTCCCTCCTCCTTGGTTCTGCCTTTTCAACACACTGCTTCTTCTGTTTTGACTTCCACTTCCTTTCTATTGGTTCCGTTTGTCCTCCCGATTTGGCACTTAGGGCTGTTGATTGGCTTTTCTGGATGCCCATTGTGCTCCCCGCCCCCCCCGCCACACCACGTGGCATTCCTAACGCTAATTGGGCAATTCCACTAGCTCGTTTATTAAAGATTGATGATTGATTGGCTGTTCCGGGGGAGGGCTCGGGGAGAGGGGCGTGGCTCCTTGAGGCCCCGCCCCTCGCTCCCTTGCCCCACTTGCAGGCGTTTCTAGCCGCTTGCGGCCCGGAGCCTAGTGGAGCTTAGGGCTGCGCTCACTGGCTCACCGGCGGAATCATCCTTCTAGCCCCGCCATCCCGGCGGGGGGAGTGGCCCCGACTGCGAGGCCATGGCAATAGCTTTCTCGTCTTCCGCTGCCGCCGTTTGCTCCGCCGATTCGCCGGCTTCTGCGCGAGGGACCCCCACCGTCTCCGCAGGCTGAGGAGCTGCTGTCGCCACCGAGCTGTGAGGGCTACTATGATCTCTTTTTGCCGCTGCCTCCCCCTCCTGCACGCTCAGAAACCCCGCCAGCTGCCCTGTCCCGCGTCAGGTAACACCAGGAGAGCGCCTGGGGTACACACCCGCGGCACCATGGCCCGTGCGCCGACCTGCTGCAGCAGCCTCGTTGGCCCTCGGGTCTAAAAGAAGCAGGCAGAAACCCTTTCGCTTTTAGAAGTCCTCCCCTCAGCGGCTGGGGACAGTCCTCTCTTTGGCCCCCTTCCCCAACCCCTCCCACTTTCCTCAGGGTTCCAGGACAGGCTACCCGCTAACTCCCGTCAGAGGCCGGAACCCATTAGAAGTTTTCTTCTCTCTGATACCTGGTCCCTGACTCCTCGCAGGGAGTCTCCTCACTTCAGAGATTGAGGAGTCGTTTAGTTCTTCGGAAAAGTCCTGTTTCACAGACTTTCCTCTGCTTACCAAGCCCTCCTCCCGCAGAGTTCTGGACTCCCTCACTTCCCTCAGACACGGTCTTCCCTCCGAAACATCCCCTCTCCCTCGAAAGATACTTCCCTCATCTCAGAGGCTACTGTTTTCCTCTTCTTTTTTCTCCTCTGCCTTCCCCTCTTCCACCCTCCCCTCCATTTCCCTTCTCTGCTTTTTAACCTCCACTCACTTTAAAGAGTTTAGACTAAGCAGTGTTCAGACTTAGAAATGAAACCAGTTTGTCTAATTTAAAAACATTTCACTGTATACCCTAAGGAAAACAATGCTAAAGAATTGAGACTACTCTGTTGGCATGGGAAGCCACTGAAGGTTTGGTAAGGAGAAGTTTGGGTTACCTCTGGTAGAAAGACAGGAAGAATTGAAAGCAAAATGTGAAGGCAGGAAGCCTGTGCAGGAAACTGGTGTGCTAATCGAGGTGAGAGAAATGAACTGAAATAGGGACAAGAAACTGACAAGACGGGCACACAATTCCAAAAGGTTTGAAAAAACAGAGTTGAGAGGATTAATGAGAGGTTTCTGACTTGGCTGATAGGGTAGATTGGTAGTGTTAGCTGAAATAGTTTATATAAAGAAGCAGTTTTAGAGGAAGGTAATGAATTTGGAGGGAGTCCCTGGTTGGCACAAATGGTTAAGCACTGGGCCACTAACTGAAAGATTGGTGCTTCACACCCACTCAGAGTGTTTTGGAAGTTAGGCCTGGTGATCTCCTTCTGTAAGGTCACAGCCTTGAAGAGTTGGAATTTGCTTATGAACAAACTGAGTTTGAAGTGCTTTTCAGATATTGCTGTGGGTAACTGGAAGTTTGGGTTTGAAAATTGGGATGGAAGTGGAAACTGAATACATACATTTGGGAGTCAAGAGAGAATATGTGGGTAATGTTTGAGGTCTCAGTAAGGATGGTAATAGTGAAAGAAAAGAAGAAAAGAACTGTGGTCCAGAAGGAGCATCATTGTTTCAAGGGTAATAGACACTGAGAAAGAGAGGATTAAGGAATGGAATAAGAACTGGAACAGAATGGCTTTATGATAGAAGCCAAAGGAAGAAAGGGTTTCAAAAGGGGGCGGGGGTGGTGGTGTGATCATCAGTGTCAGTTGCTTCATAGTCAAGTAGAATGAAGGTCAGGAAGAAGTCACTAAATTTAGCAGTTAGGTTATTTCTGAACTTTGAAAGGTAGTTTCGATAGTATGGTGGTTGCAGTGATGGCTGGGGGTGGATTATGATGGATGAGAGGCAGAAAGCGAAATTAATGTTTCAGCAAGTGGTTGCGAAGGAGAGCTATCATGAGTGAAACTAGTCTTTATTGAGAACATAGTAAATTATATGCCAGCGTCTGTTACTCTTCAAATTGTAATACTCCTTCTGGTCCAGAAAGATGCTGTTTTACACAAAGCATAATAGTTTTGTGGTTTAGGTACCAGTGTCCCTCTTTTACAGGTGGGTACACTATAGGCAAATATTTGAACAAGTTTGCGTAGCTCCCAAACCTGTGTTCTTTCCACTTTGGCAAATGTTTTTTCTTTTTAGTGTGAGTAGAACTTAATTTTGTAGGTTGAGAAGGTTTAATTAGGAAATAGCCAAGTGCCGTTGAGTCAGATCCGACTCATGGCAACTATTTGCTGGCATTTCTTCCCTTGACACCAAAAGGGTAGAAGTCAAATGGATAATGATGTGGTGGAAGGGAAAAAAGGTGACACATAGCCTCATTTTATTGATGTGATCAGTCAGGGTCAGGTATCAGTTATCTCTGGAGACTGAAGAAGCTGTGATGAGTTTCAGGCTTGAGTATTGTGGCCATGGAAGTCTAATGGAAAATGAAAAGTGAATGAATTAAGGATTAAAAAAACAAAAAACAAGCAGGATTGCTGACCACACTGAAGACATGCATTTTACATTTTCTGCAGCAGCTTAAGATCAGGCGAACCAAAAAGATGGTTTGATCCAGGTTTGAAGCTGGCAAAAGGGAAAGATAAAATGGGGAGCAGTTTTACACTGTTAGAGATTGTGTTGGGATGTGCTTGATTCTGAGTGTCTAAACTGGGGTTATTAAGAAGTAAAACCTGCAGGGGGCCTGGTGTTCTAGGATAACGAGATATTCAGAAATGGTTTTGAAGACAAGGTTTTATGGGAAATAGAGAATGCGAAAGCCCAGAATACAGTATTTCGAGGTAAAGACAAAAAATAAAGTGTTTAACAGTCTCATTGTTGTTGAAGGGAAGGAAGTGTAGGTTTATTGAAGTATTAGCAGGCTAAGGAACTGTAAAGTATGTTGAATTATGTCATCAGTATGGATATTATAGTTGCACAGTACGATGAGGAGATGGAGTAGAGAAGATATTAGGTCCCGTAGGTGAGTGGGGCTGCTTATTAAGGAGGGTGCCAGAGTTGGGGCCGGGGGTTCCTTGGCACTTGCTGAAAGTTATGCTCTGTATAGATGTTTGTGTATAAATTGACACTGAAATCCTAGCTATCTGGTGCCTTGGATGTAGGACACGTTCTCTTTCATAGATAAATGTTTCAGGTAGTGTCTCAAATACAAATGCTTTGTGATTTGACATATGATGGGCCTTGATGATGTTTAAAGGTTTAGGTGCTGGGAAGCTAGGGTCTCCACCCCAGAATCCCCGGTAACATTTTGTGTTTAAGGTTTTAGTTCATTGTAAAGAGCAAACTGCACAAAAGGCTGATTTGCTTTTATGCCTTTTCTTGTGTGACACTTTTTACAGTGTATTCTTAGTGTTTTATAACTCATTTTATTCTGCAGAATAAATGTATTAAAATTTGAAACCTATGATGGAAGCTTCTATGGGTTTTGTCTCTTTCTGATAAAGTCCAGTTACGACATTGTAGAGTACGAGTGATGGTGAACGTTTCTGGACCAACTGTCAGTATTATTTTCCAAGTCATCATATGCAGACAGCTTCAGTGTGTCTCAGTAATGTTACTTTTGCTGAGCACTCAGAGCGTTTGTTTCAGGGAAAAGCCTAGTTGTGATAATTTTTAAATCTTCCATTCCTGAAAATTTCAGAAAGGCGGTGTGTTACAAGAAAAACATTCAAAGTCCTGATTCTAATCAGCCCCATTAATATTAGCTGTGTGACTTTAGGAAACCCTGATAGTGAAGCAGTTAAGAGCTGTGGCTGCTAGTCAAAAGGTCAGCAGTTCAGATCTGCTAGGTATTCCTTGGAAACTCTATCAGGAAGTTCTACTCTGTCCTATAGGGTCACTGTGAGTTGGAATTGACTGGAAGGCAACAGGTTTGTTTTTTTCTTGGTATATGACTTGAAGGTGGCACAGTGGTTAATCACTTTGCTGTTAACTGAAAGATTGGACATTCATACCCACCAGCCACTCCACTGGAGAAGTATGTGGGGGTCTGCTTCTGTAAAAGATTTACAGCCTTGGAAACTCAGTGTCCTACAGAGTTGGAATTAACACAAAAGAAGAGGGTTTGGTTTTTGAATTTGCTGTAACTTCCTATCTTGTCTGAGCCTTGGTTTAGTTTTTAATTTAATCTTTTGAATAGGTAATATATTTAAATGATTAATATAAATACATTTATATGTAAATGTATTAATGTGTTTTATATAAACAGTGAAAAGTCTCTCTTCCATACCTATGCCCCGTCCATGCAATTTCTAACTACTTTTAATAGTTTCTTGTATATCCTTTTAGACTTTCTTTAAGCAAACACTTACAAATATGAATATAAAATTTAATTTTTCCAGTTTTTAATGCAGAAGGTTCCCCACTGTTAGACTCTTCCCCCAGTTTTATTTTTCACTTAGTTTGTCTTGGAGATCTTTCCAGATTATGACACAGAGAGCTTCCTTGTTATTTATTTTTACTTCTTAACACCTGGATAGTATTCTATCGAATGAATGTATCGTAATTTATTTTAACTAGTTCCTTACTGGTGAACATTTGTGTTGTTTTTTGTCCTATAGGAATGCTGTAATAAAAACCTTTGAGCATAGGTCATTTTACTTGTGTACAAATTCCCAGAAGTGGAATTTTAACATGAAAAAAATCTGCATTTATGACCATGAAATATATTGCCAAATTGCCTTCCTTAGTGTGATTCCAACATAATATTACCTGTTTATTCACAGCAGCAACTGTGTTGTAGCTAATATAGTACTTACTGTTGTGCTACCTATTTTTCTAAGAGCTTTATGTACAGTATCTCATTTAATCTTAATATCATCCTTTTGAAATAGGTGCTGTTATTATCTCCATTTTTCAGATGAATAAACTGTGGCATAGAGAACTTAAGCAACTTGCCCAAATCACACAGCTACTGCGGGGCATAAATTCAAACTAGGCTCTATTGACTCTAGAATCAGTGTCTTCAACTTTATGCTGTCAGACTTGAATTTTTGTACATCTGATAGAGGGAAAAATTATACCTTTTGGTAGTTTTAATTATGTTAAGATTGAACATCTTATATGTTAAAAATCACTTGCACTTCCATTCCTATAAGTGACGTGTTTAAATGCTTTACCTATTTGCCTATTGTGTGATAGACCTTCTCCTATTGATTTGTAAGTCTCTTTTTCTTTCTGTGGAAACCCTGGTGGCATAGTGGTTAAGTGTTGTGGCTGCTAACTGAAAGATTGGTAGTGCAAATCTGCCAGGTGCTCCTTGAAAACTCTATGGTGTAGTTCTGCTCTGTCCTGTAGGCTTGCTACGGGTCAGAATCAACTTGATGGAAATGGGTTTGGTTTTTGGTTTTTCTTTTTCTGTATGTGCACACACAGAGACATAGATGTGGTTTTGTCTATGTGTGTGCAAATATACTTTCCTATTTGTCTTTTCACTTACTTTTGTCCTATTACCATGCAGGAGTTTTAAATTTTCGTGTCATAGAACTTCTCAGTTTTTTGTTTTACGGCTTTAGTTTTGAGTCATAGTAATGCCTTTCCTATTTCAATCCTTAGTTTTTAAAATCTTTCCAGTGGAATCAAGAGAACAGTTATTGTGAAGGTCAGAGTGCTTTGTGAGCTATAAACTGTAAATCATTATACAGATGAAATATGTTGTTATTTATTAAATTGTCTTCTAAACAAGTTGATAGAGGCTGTCATTTCTTTACCTGCATTAAAGAGGATAGAAGGACATAATTTTCTTTCAGCAGTGTGGAAAACTAGTGTAGTACTGATCTTGTGGTCAATATTTTCCTTAGACAATTTGTAGGCTGACCTCTCTAAAACTAGGTACTGTAGATATCCTGGTATGTTTCTGCATATTTTCGTTCTTGTTGTTCCTTGTGTTAGGCATAATTAGAATGTGACCAAAAGTTCTCAGAAATTATTTTCCTCACAAATTAGCTTATG
This sequence comes from Heterohyrax brucei, assembly GCA_028571685.1. Lineage (NCBI taxonomy): Eukaryota > Metazoa > Chordata > Mammalia > Hyracoidea > Procaviidae > Heterohyrax > Heterohyrax brucei. Next base: position 77,810,448 of record CM053140.1, on the reverse strand, counting down.
ATTTGCAAATTTGGACGTTATTTATTTGGGTACTCCATTCCTGCTGATACATACACCAAGAAGCAGCTCGAACAGAAAATGAGGGTACTGCATGGTTTAAAATCAGGAAAAGTATGCATTGGATTTGTATCTTGTCACGCTACTCATTCATTCTGCATGGCCAGCAAGTGATCTGAGAAGCTGAACTATAATGAAGAAGGATTGGCATCAGGATTGGGGGAAGACTCACTAACAACCTGTGACATGCATCTGATACGACCTTGCTTGCTGAAAGAGAAGAGGACTTGAAGCACCTACTCATGAAGATCAAAGACAAGACTACGGTGCACCTGACCTAAGCCATAGTATTTTCAGTTACCTACTGTGTGTAAGTTGGACAAAGAGTAAAAAAAACAGAAAAAGTATTGATGCCTTTGAATATGGTATTGGTGAAGAATACTGAATATACCAGTGGACTGCAAGGAAAACAAACAAATCTGTCTTGGAAGAGGTACAGCCAGAATGCTCCTTAACAGCAATGGTGAGACTTGGTCTCATGTACTTTGAACTTGATGTCAGGAGAGACCAGTCCCTGGAGAAGAACATCATGCTTGGTAAAGTAGAGTGTCAGCGAAAAGGAGGAAGACCCTCTCTGAGATGGATTGACACAGTGACTACAACAATCAGCTCAAATAGAGCAATGATTGTGACAGTGGTGTGCGACCAGACAGCACTTCATTATGAGTTGGACAGCACTTAACAACACCGAAACAAAAACTTATCTTACTTATCTTGTTTTTCTTTTTCTTCCACTGTAAACTTTGATTCATATCCTGCTGTTAAAATTTGTATGCCATAATTAATTTGGTGGTAATTTAGAGTCTAAGCCTTCATGGAGCTCATAGTCCAGTGAAGGAGATAAGCAACTATTAAAATACTGTATGATAACCCTGATAATAGAGATTTGTGCAAGGCATTATTGAAGCAGAGAAAGAGGTGACTGAGGGATCACAGAACACTTCCCATGTGAAGTGATTACTGTGAGAGCCATGTGGAGGCAGCTGGGAAGAACACAAGTTGGTATATTATATGCACATGCACTGAAGCGTGAACAGGGCTGTACAGGTAGTTCTTTATGTTTGGAGTAGATTGTATCTGTTGTTAGAAGAACAGAGATAGATGAGGCTGGCGATATGGATAGGGGCTAAATGAGAAAGAGCATTTATTATCATACAAACTTGTAAGCTTACTCAGCTTGGAGAATGGCTTAAAAGAGATGTGAGAGTACAGATAGGAAGATGAAAAAGGCATTATAGTAGTCGAGCACCAAGTAAATGGTATATGTAGTCCTGGCCTTACAAATGGGGTTCAGTTCCAGCAACTCAATTTTTTTTTTTTTAGTTTTCATCATTATTGGCATTTATAATCAGTATCTCTATAAATCCTATCTTTATTTGTCTTTGGAAATTAGAAATATTACATATAAATTTACAGATATATTTGAACATTGTATATAGTTCATATTACCAGGATAAGATACACAAACAAACAAACCAAAACCAAAGCAAAACAACAGACAAGTGCAGTTTATAACTGTAAGGTGTTGTAAGTGGGGAGTACCTGTAAGCAGTACCCAAAACCAAATCCTTTGTTGGTGAAAGTAGAACTGTCCCAGAGGTTTTTCTAGGCAGTGAATCTTTCAGCATATTGCCACATCTTTCTTGCACAGATCAGCTGGTGGGTTCAAACAGCTGACCTTTCAGTTAACAGCTAAGCATTTAACCATTGTGCCTCCAGGGTCCCTGGTATAAGTCAGTAAGCTTTATAAGAGCTGGAATGAGGTAAATGTATAAACTGAGATAGTAAGGGAAACCAGAAGGTGGGCTAAGTCTGGTGGGTGATGATTATGCCCGTTTTAGTGGAGCAAAGATTTTGAATACCTGGCTAAGGCATTTTATTAGCAACAGAATGTCACTGAAGATTTATAACTGTCGTATGTATTATATGAACTGTTGCAGGTTGCAGTTTGCTGCCTTCTGGTTAGTTTATGCCTATGAAATAGAAATACTGTCAAAGAAGATTGTATTTTAAAAGGAGTGAATTTTGCATAGAAAAATGACTATTTGAAGAGAGATAAATATATAGCAAAAATCCCCAAAACTTGTTGTCAATTCTGACTCATAATGACTGTGCAGGACAGGGTAGAAAACTGCCCCACCGCTGACTTGAAGCTTAGCAGCAGTAGCTTCTAACCACTAGGCAACCAGGGTTTCCAAATACATAGCAAAGACCTGTGAAAATAGGTGTTGTGGGGAGAAGCCTTTTGTAATAAAGTTCTGTACTGTCTCCTTTGGACTTCTAGTACCACACAACTCTGCTAGCATGTGTGGTTAAGTCTGGTCTTGTTGAGAGGCTTCATAAATTTAGGGAAATCACATTAAAGCTCTATAATTGTAGAATACATCTTTAGCTGGAACTGGAATTTTTTTTTCTGAAATTTTATCAGAAAATATTACAAGGAAGCAAACCTCTATCAGAAATCTATATGCCTACGTAGAACTGTCTTGTAACGTTTCCAAGGAGTGGCTGATGAATTTAGACTGCTGAACTTGTGGTTAGCAGCTGAGCTCTTAACCACTGCACCATCTATAACCAAAAAAACCCACTGCTATCGAGTCAGGTCTGACTCGTAGTGACCCTGTAGGACAGAGTAGAACTGCCCGTGGAGTTTCCAGGGAGTGCCTGGCAGATTTGAACTGCCGACTTTTTGGTGAGCAGCTGTAGCATGTAATCACTATGCCACCAGGCACCATCTATAGTAACTTATTTTTAATGGCTGAAAGACATTAATTTGAGGTAGAAAACAAGGTTGAGTAAAAATATTTTTGGTGAACTTTAGATAGTCCTCGTGTTACTTTGTTTTCTCTTTTAGCAGATTCCTCCTTTGACTATGCAAAGGCCTGTTTTAACCCTAGGAACCTAAGTTCCTCTTCACTGTGTTGCTTGATTTCTTTTCCAGCATCTCTGAAACAGCTTTCTAATTCAGTTCACCAGAAGAAAGTGAAATGCCTATCTGCCCTAAGTAGTCATGTTCAGGGTTTTACAAAATCAAATAGGAATGCTTGTTAAAAAAAGAAGAAAATAGGAATATTTGTCAAAAGAAATGCTGATCCTGGAAATTCATGCACTCCTGGTGTGGTATGCTGTCAGATTGATTCTGACTTCTCGTGACTCTGTCTGAGAACTGTCCCACACGGTTTTTATGCGAGCAGATCACCGGGTCTTTTTTTGCACAGTTGCTGGGTGGATTCAAATCGCAGGGTTTTTGGTTAGTAGCTGAGCACTTAGCCATTGTACCACCAGGACCCGTAGTAGTTTAGTGCTTCAGCTTGTTTGAATGGGGCCCACTGTGAGTTTACCTTCTGTCAAATTGCATGTTCTAGCAAATAAACTTACAGGTCTATTTAGTGTACTTAGAAGATTAGAGACTAGTTCTTTATGTCTAGATTATGGAAAACAACACTCCCACTGAGTTTTGCACTAGTTAGATCATATAAGTAATTTTGTGTTAATTTTTTGCTATCATGTTTTAGAAGCACTTCGACAGATAGTTAATGTTGAATCTGAGAAGGTGACCAGGGTTATCTGGACCTCATATTCTATGGTAAACTTGAAGGAATTGGGCACATTTGCCTTGGGCAAGACTTGGTAATTGAAGGACCATCATAAGAAAAAAACAGAGACTTTGTGGTATATGTATTTGCAGCAGTCAGAATTAGGATTAAGGATGACGAGGGGAAAGGAAAAGGAATTCATATTTATTAAATTCTTACTGTATGTTAGGCACTTTGCTTAGAGCTTTATATACACATTTGTATCCTGTAGTACCTTCTAGTATGTTCTCATTTAATTCTTATGATAATGCAGTAAGATATAATTAATATTTATCTCTACCTTATAGATAATGGGCTCAGAGAAGATAACTAACATGCCAAGGTCATTCAGCTACTAAACTGGAAGCAGATTTTAAAAAGTGACCTGTTTAACTTATTTCAGTTATACATGTATATTTTAAATATTATGTAATATATTATTTTAGAAATAGTGCTATTTCCTCACTCTCATTTCATGAAATATGTTGTATCCAATGTCTTCAGCATGCTTTTTCTCTCTCTACATCTTTGTTATCACTTGATTCTTTTTTGAATTGTCTAGCACAGTTTCCATGGTATGTCATCTGCTCTTCCACCAAGCTGCTTTGAGATACAGCAGTTTTTGAATATTTACGTGCTGTTTCACTACAAGTTTTTATTTCAGATGACAAGTACTCACATAGTCAGTTGCTTTTTTTCTTTCTTCATTTCTAGTGCTGCTATGTATTTGTGATCTTTGTACTTTATTCTCAGGAGCCTGAGTGGCACCCATTGCTTTGCGATCTGCTGCTGACTTAAAGGTTGGTGGTTCAGACCAACCCAGAGACTCTACAGAATAGAAGTCCTGACAGTCTGCTTCCTTAAAGATTATAGCCAAGAAAACCCTATGGAGCATTTACTCTGTCACATGTGGGGTTTCCACCAATTAGGGACTGACTTGAAGGCAGCTGACAACAACATATCAACATGCAGTGTACACTTGCTGGATTGTTGTTTTTTTCTTCACAAAGAAACTTTATTATCATCTTTTGTTTGTTTTTCTTATGAGAGAAATGTAGTGAACACCCATTTACCCAAATCCTGGATTCAACCATTGTTAGCATTTTGCAAAATATGCTACATCTGTTTTTTGTCTGGTATATTTTAATGTAAATACAGACATGATAGTTGACCCCTGTTGTTGTGTGCCTCTCCAAAAATAGGTTTTATAAAATCTTAATATCACTGTTATACTTAAAAAAATTAATAATAAATTTCTATTATCATTCAGTAGTACTCCTTATTAAAATTTCTTCAGTTGTCTTTTGTAGCTGGTTTGTTCAAATCAAATATTGTCATTGCATTTAATTGTGTCTTTTAAGTCTCCTTTAGAGTCAGAATTTGAACACAGTACTGTGTAATCCAAAGCCTCTGTTTTTCCTACATTTGGAAAGGAAAAACTTTGTAACAATTAGCATTTTCCTGTAACAGAACAGACTGCTAGGTGGAAGTAGTAAGCTCTTTGTTGGTGGTGTTATTTCAGTTGGCTGAGCTGACTTTGGCCTTTGTAGTATTCAGTCCACTGGACAGTTTCTTCAGATTCGTCAACTATGACTGTATTTATATGTTTGCTGTCTGCCTTTGGTTTTTGGACATGCTTTTCTTTTAAACTCTGTTGTTCCTTTTCAGTCTCATTGTAGATTCTTACTTTTACCTTTTTTTTGGTCCTATATATATTGATACTCTTGGCTTCTTATCTGCTCCTGCCTAAGGTTGTGTTGAAGAAGCTTAGATTGTGGCACGTAATAGTAAATACTACCTGTTATTTGTATTATCTACTTTGGGAAACTCCTGAGAACTGCTGATGACTCTTAATTCTGTATCTACAATCTAGCCCACTCAGACTTCAGCTTGATGTCTCTAACTGCTTCTTGGACATCATCACCTGCTATTTAAGTACCTCAAACTCAGTGAAATCAGAAAAGAAGTTGCATCTGTCACTCATTCCTCTAGTCACCCAAGCTAGAAACATGGGAAGGATTCTAGTTGAACTTGGAATCTCCTAGGTACCTGTTGTACCTCCTACTTTCATTTAATCACCTTTTTAATCTCTTTCTCACTTCTCTGTTCTCTCTGCCCCAGCCTTAGTTAAGCCTTCCTTATTTCCAATCTGGAATCCCTGAGTAGTGTATATGCCTGATGTGTTTATTTGCTAACTCAAAGGTTGGAAGTTCAAGTCTACCCAGAGGTGTCTCAGAAGAAAGTTCTGGTGACATACTTCAGAAAAATCAGCCATTGAAAATTTTATGTAGCACAGTTCTACTATGACACATCTGGGGTTGCCATGAGGCAGAAGCATCAGCAACTGGATTTTTACTTTTAATCTATTGTACTCATTGATTCACATCTGTCTTCCTGGAAGACTAAGCTCCTGGAAGAATGGGGTCATTTTTTATTCCATTTTGTATATCTTCTTACCAGAGAGGCAGTTTTAGTATAGTGTTTTAAAGAGTGTGGGCTCTGGGTTTGAAATCTGACTATCACTTCTGACTCTACCATTACTTTGCTGTGAGAGCTTAGGCAAGTTGACTAATTCCTTCATTATCTCTGTTTCTTCATTTATAATATGGTGATAATGATAGTATCTTTTATAGGGCTATTATAAGTATAAACCATAAAGCACTTGGAAAAGGGTGTTCAGTATAGTAAATGTTCAATAAATATTAACTTGTATCATCTATCATAATGCCTCACACTTAGTAGGAACCCAGTTAACATTTGAATCATTTAATAGAGATGATTCCTGAATTGGCTGAAGAATTGGACTAGTTGTGGCCTCTAATTGCCTTCACAATTTTCATCCTAAGTTTCTGCTTTATGTCATAGTCCAGGGCCTGATGGATTGCAGTTATATCATAAATGTGATGCTTACCCAAAAGAACATAATGCAGTTTTAAGAACTGGCTTTTGATCTGCCCGGTACAAATATATGTTATTGTATATGTGCCTGGCAAATTAAATAAGGGATGCCAGCTTTTATGCTAGATTGCCTTTGATTTGAAAGGAAAGTGCAACTCATTATTTAACAGCAGGGTGGCAAGCTCAGCAGTGTTGCTTTTATTTTTAATTAGGCAGTCATCCTGAAATGTGTCTATATTTGCTGTGTTGATCCATTGAAAGGGTAACAGCTGAACTGTCCTGTTGCGTTGGTTTGCCACGTGGTTGGTTGTGATACGCAGCTGATGTGCTTGTCAGTATTCCTATCCTGGAACACAGCCAATTTTCTGGACTACATGTCACCTTATCATCAATTCTTGTTTTATTTTGGAAGAGTTAGGAACTTTTCATGTTATACAAAGAACATGTAATGGCATTACTTAATCATACTTGCATTATCTTTCTATGCTTTGTATAGTGACACTGATGAGAGCTAGAACTTGGCAGGATTGCCTTGTTGTCAGCCTAGTTTTTTGCCTTTGACAGGGTGCAGTCTTGCCATATTTCTGTTGCTTGTTTTGATGGAAAAACTTGGGTTTTCTTTCCTGGACAAATTCCGCTTTACACAGGTTCTGGCTCTCACAGGTTTTACTGTACCTAGTTGTGAATGTTCATTGCATGCCAGAAATTCTTTTTATTTACTTTGTGGGATTTCTTTACCAACTTTTTATACATGAGTCCATATTTGGATGGATTTTGAAGAGTTTTGATTGTTAACTTATCTGACCATAATGTGCTACCTGTTGACTTTTAGCTCTGTTCAGTGCATTGCTGGGTTTTACTTATGTCTACACAGTTGTGATGTTTCATATGCTTTGTTTCTATAAAGTCAAGGAGATAAGAAACAATAGATAATGTACATTAGAATGGACAATAAGGCATGATTGGGAGTTGGCATATCTTTGCTGTCACATTTGTGCATCTGTTCTTTGAGAAGTCTGTTTAAATTTTTATGTCTGTAGAATATGGTTGAATGACAAAGATTTTGCTCTAGAAGCTAGTGGAACCATGATCTGAATATTCTTTAGCCTCCACTGTTAGGGGAGAATGGGAAATAAATAATAGCTTTCTGTATAGCTGATAGACAAATGATTTTTCAAAGAAATTTAGCCATGTTTCTGGAGGAAGACACGTAGTGTCTTGGTGGGAGGTGTTCTGATTTGGAACTACTGGATTTGAGTTCTGTCATTGGTTGTATGAGTCTGGGCAAGTCATTTAAAAATTCTGACTCTTCCTCTTTAAACTGGAGATAATGATACTTTGCAAAGTTGTCATAAAGATAAGTGGTAACATATGTAAAGCACTCTGTGGGACACATGGTCCATAGTAAATAGTGGTTGCAAACTAAAAAACTTACTGCCATTGAGTTAAGTCCAACTCATAGTAACCCTAGAGGTCAGAGTAGAACTGCCTCACAGAGCTTCCAAGAAATGCTTGGTGGATTTGAACTGATGATCTTTGGGTTGGCAGACATAGCACTTAACCCACCATGCCACCAGGTTTCCTAATGGTGGTTGCAGTTATTATTATTTCCAGGGGCATTTGAGACACGAGTGTGGTCTAAGTGGAGTCCTAAAAAGTTTTCCTTAATTCTCTGGAAAATGATTTGTGGAACTCCTACTGTGGAAAGATAAAATACATAATATCTAGTATAAGATATTTAGTCTTTGGGTGACACAAAACAGTTGAGTACATGACTGCCAGCCAGAAGGCTGATGGTTCTTTCATGTAGAGGTGGTTTGGAAGATAAGGCTGGGTCTCTGCATCCAAAAACCCTACAGAGCAGTTCTACTCTGTACAAACAGAGTTGCCATGAGTTGAAATAGACTAGACTGCAACTAGCAACAATGGCATATTTAAGGTCCCCTTGTGTAGCATAAGTGGTCTGCACTGGACTGCTAATTGAAAGACTGGCTGTTCCAACTGATCCAGTAGCGCAGTGAGAGGAAAAGCCCGATGGTCTAGTTCTGTGCGATCACAGCCGTTGAGAATCCTGTGGAGCACAGTTCTGCTCTGATGCACACGGGGTCCCCGTGAGTGGGAATTGACAGCTACAGGTTTGATCGATTGATTTATTTTTTAAAATAGGCTACTTAGTTCACTAATTTTTTTATTGGTAACCTTTCAAATTTTCTCATGTTACCAGTAGGAACTTTTAATTTAAAAACTATTTTACCTTTTTTTTTTTTTTTTTTTTGGTGAAAAACAAAATCTCAATGTAAGTGCAAATTAACCTTCAAGTAAACAAAACCTGTGTAGAAGAGAAGGGTCCCTGGATGGCACAAATCATTTGTGTTCAGCTACTAACCTAAAGATTGTCAGCTCAAACTCGCCTAGAGTTACTGCAAAGGGAAGAGTTGATAATCTGCTTCAAGATGACAGCCAAGAAAACCCTACAGAGCAATTAAGCTCTGTAATATGCGGGTCAGTGTAAGTTGGAATTGACTCCACAGCAATAGGTTTGGTTGGTTTTCTTTTTTTGGATGTAGAAGAGAAAGAAAAATAGTTGGAGCCTTCAAATTGATAAATACTGACATTGAGAGCACAGTAACTGAAAACTTGTTTCCTTGTAAGCCTCGTAATCTTGGCAGTTTTGAAAGATTGCTAGTGGCTATTTCCTAGTTTAAGAATGATGTGATTAAGCTTTTCTAACACTTTCTCAACAAAGGCACTATTGGTATATAAGGAGAACACTTCTTTGTTGTGCTGTACTGTCCTCTGCATTGCAGGACATTTAGCTTCTCTAGCCACCACCCACTAAAATGCCAGTGGTACCCACACCTCTCCATCCTTGTCATTGCGACAACAGTTTCTTCCTGAAAAGACTACCCATACACTCAATTTTTACATGCTGTTAGTTGAAAACTGGAATCTCCAGGCAGTGCAAATGGTTAATGTCTTTGACTACTAAGCAGAAGGTTGGAGTTTCAAGTCCTTTTCTGAAAAAATCATCCATTGAAAACCATATGGAGCACATTTCTGCTCTGGCATATATAGAGTTGCCATGAATTGGAATGTACTCCACTGCAACTGGTTTAGTTGGGAACCACTGGAGCTCTAGTTGAAATATTTTTAGTGGAACACATCACAGTTTCATAAGTTTTAATTTAAGATTTCCAAGTTTTTACAAGCTTATAATTAATTATCCTCATTATCAACAAAATGTTCTCTCTTGAATCAGACAGCCTCTTTAAATATACGCTGGCAGTGTTTTTAAAATCATTATATCTTTCTAATAAATGTGAGGGTAACTCTAGTTGTCTCTGTTACCCCCAAAATGTATACTTTAAGGAATATCATTAGTATGAAGAGATAACATTCCATAAATAAGATGAAAAAGAGGTAATCCAGAGACTGAGAATGTCATGCATTTTAAATAACCTATTTTCCTGATAAATTGTTAACACAAATGAATTGGTTTTTGATTAAAAAAAAGCAAATAACAACTAAAATGTGATCATAGTCTTTTCAGATGCATGTTTGCCACTTTGTATGTCTAATTGAAACTTGTCAGATTATTGCCACTTTATATGGCTAATTGACAGCCATTTGTAATTTGGCTGATTTCATCTAAAATGTGGTTATTAGTATGTTGGCCAAGGGAGCAAGAGGCAAGGTTCAAAAGTCTTGCCTTGCTCTGTACGTCTCCAAAGGGAATTCAATAAAGTTCTCACTCCCATAAAGAAATTGCCCTTTTTCCACTCATTTTAGCTGTCTAGTAATTAGAATTACTTTAGCATGTAATAGGGATTCCATGTGTGGATATTATTGTTTATTATGAGCTCATTTTTGTGTTTGTGGACTTGAGTAATTTGGGTTTTCCAAAACTTACCCAATGATTTCCCTTTTTAGCATATGACGTGTATTCTTTGGACAGAAAACTATAGTGGAATGGTTCCAGAACAGAAGTTTGAGAATCTAGAGGCTTCACTTGCACGTTAGGGTGCTATGCATTTGCCAAATTGTGTTCAGTTTTATTGAGCTGAACCATACCACATAGCTGTTGTTTTGGCAATAGACTTTTTTTTTTTTTAATTTAATATGACTGAGTGAAAATGTATATTCCCGTATAAATTTACATGCCCACCTATATGCAGCTTCCATTGGTCTCCCTGCCCGGTGACAGCACACTATTCCTGTCTGCTCCATACATGTCTTGTCCTCCCAACAGTCTCCTTTCCCCTCCTCTCCACACTCTCCTTCCTCCAGCCAGAGGTCAGCAGGACGATGTCCTATAGATGTATAGAACCATAAAGTGCATCCAATATATGGTCACTCTGCATATTTATAGAAATAGTAAGGAATATAATTACACCTGCCAGAATTAACAAATACTAATAAAACAGCATTAGTAAACACACCATTTTTTATTTGCTACAGATTAATTTTTTATTTTTATTTTTTATTTAATATGACTGAGTGAAAATATACATTCCCATATAAATTTACATGCCCCCCTATATGCAGCTTCCACTGCCCTCCCTGCCTGGTGACAGCACACTATTTCTGTCTGCTCCATACATGTCTCATCCCCAAAAGTTTCGTTTCCCCTCCTCTCCAACCACTCTCCTTCCTCCAGTCAGAGGTCAGCAGGATGATATCCTATAGATACATAGAATTATAAAGTGCATCCAATATATGGTCACTCTCCATCACCAAGTCCAATTCATTCGTGTCCGAAAAGTGGACCTTCATTATGCTTTATGGGCAAGGGCAGCATCAGGGCCAGGGGCCATGCTCCCAGGGGAACCCTGAAACCGCTGGACCATCAATTGTGGTCTTCTAGTGGCGATCTCAGGATGCACCCCTTTTTATTCCTGTGTTGCCAGGGAGACTCGACTTAGTGAGCTCCATCATGGCTATCACTGGTGGTGGCTGGGCACCATCTGGTTCTTCCGATCCTAAGTCTATGTAGGCACCCACTCGTGTGGGTCTCTCTACCTTCTGGGTTGTTTTTACCCCATGTCATTTTGGTCCTCAGTGAGGATCCATTCCTGCTGAGTTGGGACCGCTTGCTGTGCCCTTGGATGGCCGCTTGGCAGCTTTTAAGACCCCAGACACCACTCACCAGTGTGGGGTGCAGAGCCCTCTTAGCAAAATGCTAGTTGTGCCAATTGGCCTTGATTTGGCCTGAGAGTGTGATCCCTGGCCCTTGGCCCTAGCTACTCTGTCCTTACAATGTTGGGTTAAGATAGAGGGAGTAGTCAAGTTATGCTGAAGTCCACTTAATGTTGGTCTTGTTTCTAATGTGTGCTATCACTGATTTCACCCAACCAGATTTCTAGCAACTGTCTACTCTAAACCCTCCCCCTCCCCCTCTCTCCCTCCCTCCCCTCCCTTGCAGCCGTCAGAGAGTCTTGTCTATCTGTAAGTCTGTTTTTGAGATCTTATCGTAGGGGTCTCATACAATATTTGTCCTTTTGTCGCTGACTACTTTCACTCAACATAATGTCTTCCAGTTGAAACCAGGTTAGGAGATGTTTCCTGGAATCATCATTATTCTTTATCATTGCATAGTGCTCCATTGAGTATATATATCATAGTTTACCTATCCATTCCTCTGTTGTGGGGCATCAGGGTTGATTCCATCTTTTTGCTATCGTGGACTGTGCTGCGATAAACATTCTTGTGCATGTGTCTGTTGGTGTGCAAGGCCTTGATTCTGTAGGATGTATTCCAAGTAGTGGAATTACTGGGTCAAATGGTATATCTATATCCATTTTTTTAAGGAAGCGCCAGACTGCTTCCCAAAGAGGCTGGACTAAATACCTGTCTATAAATAATAAATACAATAGTAATTACAATAACTAACATGAGCTGAATGCTTAGTGTTTGCCAGTCTCTATTCTAAGTGCTTTATATCTGTTCACTTATTTGATCAATAATTCTGGTTGCGCAGCAGTTAAAACACTTGGCTGCTAGAGGAAAGGCCGGCAGTTTGAATCCACCAGCTGCTTAGTAGGAGAAAGATGTGGCAGTTTGCTTTTGTAAGGATTGCAGCCTTTGAAACCCTGTGGGGCAGGGCAGTTTTACTTTGTCATGTAGGGTTACTGTGAGTCAGAGTGGACTAGATGACAATGATTTTTTTAAAAATCGTTGTTATAAGAATTAAATGAGCTAAGACAAATAAAATGTCATATGTGAGTACTGTTTTTATTTCTAGTTTATAATGCAGAAATGGAGACAAAGGTTAAATAATGTGCCTGAGTTTATATAACTATATATTATGGAGCAAAGATTTAAATTTAGATTGTGTGGCTCCAGAAGCCATACCTTTAATCACTATGCTATGCTGCTGCCTGTAATACTTTGTATTTTGTGTGATTTCTTTTTTTTCAAAGACAGTCCTGCAATTTTTTAAAAAACTTTATTTTTTTTCCCTTTTTTATTTTGTGATTACGTGAAAGTATATAATCCAAATCAATTTTGCATGCCTGGCTATCTGCAGCTTCAGCTCCTCTCCTCACCCACTGACAGCACATTCCTCCTTTTCACTCTGTACTTCTAGTATCCTCTTAACGAGCGTCTATCCCCTCCTTTCCACATTCTTCTCTCCCGTCTAGGAAGAAACCAGTTGGACAGCCTGCTATATAAATGTATAAAACTATGAAGTACACACACCATATAGTCACACTATATCCCTGAGACCATTCCATACTTGTCTGAAGAGTTGACCTTATTACTGGTTTCTGGTCAGGGCCAGCAGCAGGTCTAGGGGCCATGTTCCCAGGGGACCCTCCAGACTGAATTTTTTTTTTTTCAATTTTAGTGATACCACTATTTACACCCACTACCAGTTGCCACTGAGTAAATTCCAACTCATAGTGACTCCATCAGATTAGAACTGCTCCATAGGGTTTTCAGTGGCTTGGCTTTTGGAAGTAGACTGCAAGGCCTCTCTTCCTAGATGCGCCTGGGCACACTGGAACCACTACTAACCTTTCAGTTAGCAGCCAAGCATGTTAGTCCCACCCAGGGACTCCGTACCACTATTTTGGCTGGCTTTTCCTCCACGTTAAGCAATGCTGTTGAAATATATCTGTGTTGCTAGATTTAGTTCATTCATTGTGAGATGTGTTTTACTTAATAAATATGCTACAATTTATCTATTGCTCCTACAGATGAACTTTGAGTTGTGTCTTTTTCCTTCTCCCCCATTACATACTCCTGTGCAAGGGTTTCTGTAAGCATATTAGTTTTTCTTAAAAAAAAAAAAAATTTACTTCTGATAGAATGTAAGGAGCCCTGCTGGGGCAGTGGTTACAGGGCTCAGCTGCCAACTGAAAGGCTGACGGTTTGTAGCCACCAGCCTGTGTGTGGGATAAAGATGTGGAAGTCTGCTTCTGTAAAGGTTTACAGCCTTGGAAACTCCATGGGGCAGTTCTGCTCTGCCTTGTAGTTGCAGTGAGTTAAAATTGACAGCAGTGGGATTTTTGTTGTTGTTGAGAATATAATGCAGCAAAATGTATACCTGTTCACCAGTTTCTGCATGTACAGTTCAGTGACACTGATTACATTCTGCGAATTGTACAGCCATTCTCACCCTCTGTCTTAGTTTTCTAGTGCTGCTGTAACAGATATACCACAAGCAGATGGCCTTAACAAATTTTTTCTGTCACAGTTTAGGATGCCGGAAGTCCGAATTCAGGGCACCAGCTCCAGGGATCTTTGTCTTTGATCTTTCTCTGTTGAGGAGCTTCTCAGTGCAGGGTTCCACTGTTTAAAGGACGTGCTGTGCTCCTGGCTCTTCTTGGAGGTGGCAATGAAGTCCCTCTCCTGTCTGCTCACTTCTTTCTTTTATATCTCAGAAGAGATCAACTCAGAATACAGCCTGATCCTGTGGATTGTGTCCTACTTCATTAACATAACTGCCTCTAATCCTGCCTTATTAGTATCATAGAGTTTAGGATTTACAACACATGTTTTACAATACAAAGTGGAGGACAACAACCATGTGATACTGGGAATCATAGTCTATTCAGTTGATATTCCTTTTGGAGGACATAGTTCAGTCCTTTATACCCTCCTTGTCTGACTTGTGCTTCCTTCATTAACATAAACTCACTGCCCCGTGAGGTTTCTGTCTCGTCTTTCAGGTTGCTGTTGTCAATTTGAGTCAACAATAAATAGTTTGTAAAAGAGTAGAATGTTCAATGCAAGCATTTTTTTACTAGTGAAACTAACCTATTGTTTGTTGTTAGGAAGACTTCAGGGATTATTTTTGGCTTAAGATTTAAAGATTACCTCAGAGCAGTCAGTAGTTTCAAGAGTTCATCCAGGTTCCATGGCTCCAGAAAGTTAGAGTCCATGCAAATTTGAAATTCTGTTCTGCATTTCACCCTTTTGATCAAGATTCCTCTATAGAATACTTGATCAGAATGTTCACTAATGGTTTACTGGGCACCATCATCCAGTCACATGGCAAAAGAGTTGGTTGTTCAAGAGGTAATTAGCTGCATGTTCCATTTCCTTTCCATATTCCTGGCTGTGCTTCTTCCTTTGTTGCTCCAGGTGAGTAAAGACCAAATGTTGTGCCTTGGATGGTCACCTACAAGCTTTTAAGATCCCAGGCATGACACAACAAACTGGGAGGTAGAACAGAAGCACAAAACACATTATTAGGCCAAATAACTGCGATAGCCCATGAGAGCATGGTCGTAAACCTCCAAACCAACGAACTGAATCCCATGAGGTGTCTGGTTATATGTACAACCCTCAGCAGCTGCTGCGTTCTCTGGTCATTGTTGTAAATATATCTATCACACAAGTTTTGCCAATTTTATTTTTTACTGGTATACAACTTATTGACAGCAATTGCAAGAACTGGCTGTGTAACTCTACCCTTAATCAATGGATTTTAGCATGTAACTTGTAAAATATGTTTCCTTCCTCTTGAAACTCTATGAGGCAGTTTTACTCTGTCCACTGTGAGTCAGAATCCACCTAACAGCACTGGCTTTGGTTTGGAAAATGCCATGAGCCAAAATGCAGAGTCATATTTTCAAAATATCAAAATTGCAGATCTGTTCTGCTATTTTGAAACTTGTAACACATTCTTACTAAACCAGTTTAGTTGCAATTAGCAATTGCCTACTTCCTCCCACCTGGCTGAGAATGTCCATCCAGATCTGCTGAGCTGCAGTGAGCTATTCTGTGTTCATCCTGTAGTAGAACTAGGATTTGCGGGCCCTCCTCTCCCACCTGAGGGTGTTGCAGAGGTTAACAGTATATTCCATCCAGAATGAACTGTATTTAAAAAAAAAGTATAAGTCAGTAGATGGCAAGCTTATCAAATTGTTTAGTTAGTTTAGCAGACAACTATATTTTACATATTTGATTTCAACTCTAGTATCTTGTATTTTATTTTCCTTAAAGTTTAGTTTCTTATTCCTTCTTTTCTGTCTTCTCAAAATTATGATCAACCTGGCTTTCCTCTGCAAGTAAATCCTGGTCCTCTGTTTTAGCCAGATGACGACTTTAACTCCATATAACTCTCAGGAAATGGAAAGAGCTAGAGCTTTGGTGGTGGATGAACCTAATTCCATTTCTGGTTCTACCAGCTTTTGTATCTTTAGGCAAGTTATGTAACATCTTGAGCCTACATTTCTTTTTCTGTAAAAGAGAGATTGCACCTGCCTTGGTGTATGTTTTGAGGATTGAATGAGGGAACATTTGTAAAATTCCTGGTGTTTAAAAAAAGCTGTTAATTCCCTTTGGCTGCTGTGGAGGATCCTCAACTCTTAGTGTACATAAGAAACATCCCAGAAATATTAGAGGGAGCTTGATAAAATTTCCAGGTCTCACTGCCCAAAAGATTCTGAATCACGTCAGTGTAAGACCCAGGAATTGTTTGATTTTTTTTTTTTCCTTCATGGCTGTGACTTTTTATAGTTCTTTGTTGGTTGAACTGCCAACTGTTAGTCAAGCACTTAATTCTTTGTGTCATCCAGGTACTGAAATCTGCCTTTTAAACTAGCTTTTTAGGTAATTTTGTAGCAGATGACCAATGGGCACACTTTGAAAAACTCATTACTTTTGCTTCCAGTTCTGCTTTGCTGGTAAATAGCTTATTATTGTTAGCTGCCTTGGAGTCAGTCTCCGATGGAGGAAGATCCCGTACACGACAGGACTGGACCATTGTGATGCATGGAGTTTTCAGAAATAGATCACCAAGGCTTTCTTCTTAGTCCTAGTCTAGAAGCTCAGTGGAAGCCTGTTGAGCATTATGGCAATCATCCTGCTGACAGATGGGTGATAGTAGGTAGTACTTCAGATGCACTGCCCAGGCATGGGAATTGAACTCAGGTCTCTCACATGGAAGATGATAGTTCTGTCACTGAATGAACTACCACTGCCCCTAAGTGGTTTACAATCTAAAACCTGTTTCCATCAGGTTGATTTGAACTCACAGCAACCCTATAAGACAGGGTAGAACTGCCCATAGAGTTTCCAAGGAGTGCCTGGTGGATTTGAACTGCCAACCTTTTGGTTAGTAGCCATAGCACCTCACCATTATACCACCAGGGTTTCTAAATAGCTTATAGCTATGGTAAGTCATTTCTACTTTTTCGGGCTTGTGTTTCCTTAAATATAAAGTGAATGACTAGAATTGATGGTCTCTACTAACTGTAGAATTGAGAATTTTTGGTTTTGTGACCTTAGTTTTTTAATCATGTGGCTCTTATGCCATCAAGTCAGTTCCAACTCATAGCAACAGTGTAGGACAGAGTACAACTTCCCCATAGGATTTCTAAGGCTGTAATCTTTACAAGAGCTGACTGCCATATCTTTCTTCTGTGGAGCAGCTGGTAGATTTGAACCACTGATTTTTTAGTTAGCAGCTGAGACCTTAACTACTGTACTACCAGGATGCCTTAGAGGTATCCTAATAGTACTTAAATATTTTATTCTTTGGGAATTTAAATATCTTATTCTTTTCTCATAGAAGAAAGAGTCAGTCCCTGATGGAGGAAGATCCCATGCATGACAGGGCTGGACCATTGTGATGCATGGCATTTTCAGAAACAGATCACCAAGACTTTCTTCTTAGTCCTAGTCTAGAAGTCATAGAAGACTCCAGAGGAGCTAGCTTAAGCAAAATAGTTTATTTTAGAGATACAGAACTATCCCATGGAACCCTAAGCCAGGATACAGTATAAAACAAATAAACAAAAAGTATAAAACAAATAAACAAAAAGTTCAGTTGATTCTGACTCATAGTGACTCTATAGGACAGGGTAGAACTTCCCCATGAGGTTTCCAAGGGGCACTTAGTGGATATGAACTGCTGACCTCTTGGTTAACAGCTGTAGCACTTAACCACTATGACACCAGGGTTTCCGTGCCAGATACGACTAGGCCCCAGGAATTGCGGTCGAGAGCACAGTAGGGAAATCAAGAAGTTCTGTCTCACAGACCCACATAAGTGGGTGTGTACATCAACTCGTGACCGAAAGAACCGGATGGTGCCCGGCCTCCACCAGTGATAGCCGTGGTGGAGCTCACAAAGTTGAGTCTCACTGGTAACACAAGAATATAAAGGGTGCACCCTGAGATCTCCACTAAAAGACTGCAATTGATGGTCCAGGGGCTTCGGGGTTCCCCTGGAAGCATGGCCCCTGGCCCTGATGCTGCCCCTGCCCATAAATCATGATGAAGTTCCATTCTTCAGACAGGAATGGATTGGACTTGGCAATACAGACTGACCACATCGTGTGTGTGCTTTATGGTTTCATGCATCTACAAGATGCCATCCTGCTGACCTCTTACTGGAGGAAGGGGAGTGGGTGAAGAGGAGGGGAAATGAGACTGTTAGAAGGATGGGACATGTATGGAGCAGAGAGGAAGAGTGTGCTGTCACTGGACAGGGAGAGGAGTGGAAGCTGCATACAGGTGGGCGTGCAAATTTATATGGGAATGTACATTTTCATCCAATCATAATTAAAAATAAAAAAGAAGTTCTGTGTCTGTCACTGTCTCTATCTCTCCCTCTCCTTTTATCTCTTTTTTTTTTCAAGTCTGCCTTAATCTTTAGGCTTTTGCTGCTTTCTAAGTTACATTGTAGAAAATGGCCATGGTCATCAACCAGACTTTATATAGCCTAATCATCTGTTTTAGAAAAGCAGCCAGAATAAGGCTGAATTATCTTAATTCCATTTCCAAATTACCAGGGAAGGAACTGTGATGAGCCCGTTTGGGGCAAAGTCTCCACTTCTGGCTTTGGCTAGGGAGGCAGACACGTGTTGTAAGTATGGCCCTGGGAACCTTGCCACTACTCCATGGTTGGAGGTGGTGGAGTGAGGCAGTGGGTATCTGCCACATTTATGGAAAAATCTCATTAACTAAAGAGTCACCATTTGTATTTTGTGTCAAAAACTCAAGCGTTGCTATCCGGTGGATTGTGACTCAGAGTAGGACTGTCCCCATAGGGCTTCCAAGGAGCAGCTGGCTGGAGGACTCAAGCTGCCAACCTTTTGATGAGCAGCTTAGCTCTTAACCACTATGACGCTAAGGGTCCGTATTTTGTATAGAACTCTTATAATCAGTTTTCATGGAAAAAAAGGAAACAGACTAAAAGAAAAAAGTAGACTTATGCCTTTATTCTCACTCATTTACCAAATGCATGGCGCCTTCTATGGTCACTTCTGTACTATTGTGCTGATAAAGCAACAGTGAATTTTTAAATTGCTTTTGGATGTATTTTCTTTTTATAAAAACTGTATAATACATAATTTTGAACACTCCCTGCTATCTTTGTTTTTATATATTTGGACTTAGTAAATTTTCAGATGAAGAGGAAATTTTGAGATTGCGAAGGGTATTGATTGGTGCATAGGCTTTGCAGTCAGTCTTGCATTTCAGTTTTATGTCTGCTATTTAGTGACTGTATGATTGTTTGACCTCCCTGTGAAATGAACAAAATACTTCTGTTTCATGGATTATTTGAACATCAGATGAGATAACTTGTGTAAAGCTCTTAAACTGTGTTTTCCAGATAGCAGGTCCTTAATGGATGAGAAACATGAATTATTGTTATTTTGTTACTTAGATTATAATTGATGATCTTCATTTTATTGTTTAAGATTGGCTACATCTTAGGCTTTAAATAAATCAGTGCTTTTGGAAGGTAAAAGTATAAAGTATTTTTTAGATCTGAACACTTGAAGCTAGAATGTAAATTTGTAGTTAGTGCTCATTGCTTTGCATGTTGATGGTTTTAGTGAGATGCATTTTCCATTTCTTGTTTAGTGTCAAACCAGAACAGAAGTAAAACTCAACAAAAAATTATTATGTGTGGAGTTCCTTCTTAAAAGAAGAAACAAAGTGATTATTGGAACCATGGATCGGAGCAAACGGAATTCAATTGCAGGATTTCCTCCACGAGTGGAACGTCTGGAAGATTTTGAAGGCGGTGGTGGAGGGGATGGGAACGTGACCCAGGTGGGAAGAGTTTGGCCATCTTCATATCGAGCTCTTATAAGTGCCTTTTCCAGACTGACACGTTTGGATGACTTTACCTGTGAGAAGATAGGGTCTGGCTTCTTCTCTGAGGTGTTCAAGGTGAGTGATACCCCAGCTTTTTCTGTATTGTCTTGCTGATGGTCAGCTTCACTGCGAAGGGTTGATAGCTCTGCCTCATCCAAGGTCATAGGCTTTTCTCAGGTAAGATGCGTGCTATGTATCTTGAGGAGCGTTCCAAACTCTCCACTCAGGCTATTTATTAATTTTTTTTTAAAAAAAAATTATAAAAATAATGCATGCCAATAAAAATTTCAGACAATACAGGAGTTTCTTCCCCCTGCTTGTATTCCTACACTTATACCAGATGTATGCTTTCTTCAGTAATAACCACTATTAACAGTTATTTGTAGAGCTTAAGTGTAATACAAGGAAGTTTACCAAGGTCTTCCAAATGCCCTGGCACAGAGTATGTGTTAAATACATATTTGTTGAATGAATGAATGAAAACAAGATTTTTCTATATAATCTGTTAAATTTCTGACAATCTAGTTTGCTGCTTCTGTATGGAGAGTAGGTTTCTCAAGGCTCTCACGTTTAATTGTATAGTGTGTGCACTGCTCAGTGTGCCTAGTTAAGAGGGCTAGTAGGGCCTGAAATCTAGGATGTTTGGTTTACCTGGCAGAGGACTCATCTGTATACATCTGTTTTTCTTGACAAAAGTACCCTCTACTTGACAAGCAGTCACCCCCAGCGCTGTTTTTACACTGAGGTGGTACTTTCTTCTCCTTCTTCTGCCCAAGAGGAACTCCTTTTTCTCATTCATCTACCCAGAGGTGGATTTACACAAGAATGTTATAGGCTTGCAGAAACTCTGAAATTGAGAGTATTGCACTAGTGCCTCTTCCTTTTTTTTTTTATAGAAAGGAAATGTTAATTTCTTATGTTTAAATATAAAAATATATTTTACATACATTACAATTATTTTGTCTTTTCTGCTTCTGTACATTTACATGTGCTGTAGTATTTATTCTTCCTACCTAGAAAAGCTTTTTTCTTTAATTACTTGAATGATTCTCATTTAACCTTTCCCAAGCCCCGCTTCTCCATGTGATGTGAATCATGTCCTGATAGACCCCTTCAGATTAAGAATTCCTGTTTATGTCCTTGTAGTTATTTTAAATTACAATAGTTACTTTTCTGCTGTAACTTGATTTTTACTTTCCAAAGAAGATTTACATGTTTAGAAATCACAGTATAAAAACTATTGTTTCATGGGGGAATAGGAGTTAGTATCAGACTCACAATAGTAAAGCTATGTTTCCTATAGGATTTTTAGTAATAAAATGGTTTTAAGCCATACTATAAATACCATTTTATCACATGCTAAAATATAATAAATTGATATATAAAATGACAAAAATAAACTTAGACAGCATCAAACAAATCTTGAAAAGCACATCTAAAAATTGAACCAGAGCTGATAAGGTCCCAGGTCATTTGAAGAAGCTATCATGGTTAGTAGCCACACAGAATGTCTTGTATCCTGTCTTGTGTTCCTATAGTCTGCCCACTAACAGTTTGTTTTCATTATGTTTTGAGTGTTGATACACATGATGAGCCATTTATTACCATTAAATGTCTCATCGGTGGAAACCATATATCCTAATTAATAGATCAGATTATTTCTAGTCTTGATTTTAAAACTTTGTAGTAGGAGAAATACCAGTACTATAGTTACTTAATTCCTTGTCTGTTTCTTGTCTTGGATTCAGCATCTTTACACTGGAACCTCTGTCTTAATTATCTCTGACCCCCTGTCTTCACACTTGGTTTATTACCTGACACTTAGTAATTGCTTAATAAATGTTTGTTGAGTGTCCCATCTGTGACAGCAGTTTTTGTGTAACAAATAGTTATAGTTGTTCATCCTCACTTAAATTTTATTACCTGCTGAGAAGGTTAAACATATTTTTCATAGTGTATTTGGCATTGGGGAGAAGAATGAGAGAGAGCAAAGGAATTTGATCATTTAAATTGGCTGGCCTTCTTAGGTGCTGTGGTGGGAGAGTAGTTTCAGGAAGAGCGATTGGAAATAGTAGTTTTGCATTCAGTGGACTAGAAAATGGTAAACCGTCAAGGAATATTCTGTTTTGAGTGCTGCAGCCTCAACCTGTGGGATGTGAATTGCTCTACTGTTGGGGCAGGGGGTGGAATGCCAAATAACTTGCTAAGAATGTCTTTAATGTTCATGATCTTTAGTTATTAAAGAAATTCAAATCAAGACAACAATGAGATACCATCTCACCCCAACAAGATTGGCCGTGATCCAGAAAACACAAAACAACAAATGCTGGAGAGGCTGTGGAGAAAGTGGAACCCTCCTACACTGTTAGTGGGGTTGCAAAATGGTCCAGCCTCTTTGGAAGGCAACCTGGCGCTTCCTTAAAAAAATGGATATTGATATACCATTTGACCCAGTAATTCCACTACTTGGAATATATCCTACAGATTCAAGGCCTTTCACACCAACGGACACATGCACCAGAATGTTTATCGCGGCACAGTCCACAGTAGCAAAAAGGTGGAATCAACCCAGATGCCCAACAATAGAAGAATGGATAGGTAAACTGTGGTACATATACTCAATGGAGCACTACGCAATGATAAAGAATAACAATGATTCCAGGAAACATCTCCTAACCTGGTTTCAACTGGAAGACATTATGTTGAGTGAGAGTAGTCAGTGACAAAAGGACAAATACTGTATGAGACCTCTACGATAAGATCTCAAAAACAGACTTGTGTATAGAAGAAAAGACTCTTTGACAGCTGCAAGGGAGGGGAGGGAGGGAGGGAGGGATGGCGAGGGGGGGAGGGTTTAGTTTACGTAGTTACTAGAAATCTAGTTGGGAGAAAGCGGTGACAGCACACATTAGGAACAAGAACAACATTAAGTGGACTTCAGCATGACTTGAGTACTCCTTCCATGTTAACTCAATACTGCAAGGATAGAGTAGTTGGGGCGGGGGGCAGGGGACCATGCTTTTAGGCGAATTCCAGGCCAATTGGCACAACTAGCATTTTGCTAAGAGAGCTCTCTGCACCTCACATTGGTGAGTGGCATCTGGGGTCTTAAAAGCTGCCAAGCTGCCATCCGAGGAGACAGCAAATGGTCCCAACTCAGCAGGAACGGATGCTCACCGAGGGCCAAAATGGCATGCGGTAAAGACAACCGAGAAGACAGAGAGACCCACAAGAGTGGGTGCCTACATCGACCTGGGACCGGAAGAACCGGATGGTGCCCGGCCACCACCAGTGATAGCCATGACGGAGCTCACCGAGAGGAGCCTCACTGGCAACACAAGAATAAAAAGAGGTGCATCATGAGATCTCCACTAAAAGACCTCAATTGATGGTCCAGTGGTTTTGGGCTTTCTCTGAGAGAATCGCCCCCGGCCCTGATGCTGCCCTTTCCCATAAATTATAACAAAAGTCCACTCTTTGGACAGTAATGGATTGGACTTGGCAATGCAGAGTAACCATATATTGGAAGCACTTTATGGTTCTATACATCTATAGGATATCATCTTGCTGACCTCTGGCTGGGGAGGAAGGGGAGTGGATGGAGAGGAGGGGAATGGAGGCTGTTGGGAGGATGAGACAGGTATGGAGCAGAGAGGAATAGTGTGCAGTCACCGGACAGGGAGAGCAGTGGAAGCTGCATATAGGGGGGCATGTAAATTTACATGTGAATGTACATTTTCACTCAGTTATGTTAAATAAAAATATATATAAAAAAAAAAGAATGTCTTTAAAAACCAACTAAGCTCCCAGAAAGCTTTTGGGGAGTCTTGGATTAATCGGCCTATACCCATAAAGGATTAAATATGAAAATAAATAAGTTAAAAAAAAAAAAAGAGAGAGAGAGAGAAAGAAGGGAAAAAAATAAAAAAAGAACTCAAAACCCATTGCTATTGAGAGAACACTAAAAAGGGAGAAATTTTTGGTAGTAAGGGAAACAAGTCTCACTGAAGATGAGGAGAAACATTCTTTGGGAGTGAATATCTGAGGGAAGAAATTGATCTCAGGTTGTTAACTGCTAATCGATGACTGACTTGCTGCTTGAGCTTGAGGATCAAGGTATGGATCTTCACAGGTTCATACAGAACCTAACACTCAGCTTTGCAGATTCAGAAACCTGATTTTGTCACTTTACCCAAAATTGGTCAGAAGAGACTAATTTTTATTTTAACACTTGTTTCTTGAATTACTGCCATGTGCCAGCACTGTGTGGGAGCACAACTGTAAGTTGTGCTTCTGAAGTTACTCACAGTCTAAGATAGAAGCCTCCTGTATTATGAAATAATTCATGTGCTGGATGTGTTTTGGAGTTCTTTCTGGGCATTATCTCTTTTAGTCTCAATAATTCTGTGAGATGGTTACTGCTGATATTATCATTTTATAGATAAGAACACTGAGTCTTAGCAAGGTTAAGAAATTTGTTCAAAGGTGGACAGCTAGTAAGTGTTGAAGCTGGAGTATGAACGCCGGCAGCCTGGCTGTTTTATTTTAAAGAAAACATTAACAATCAGCTTTACTACTGAGAAACTATTATCTTGGTTTGGTGAAGTAAAGAACCAATCGAAACAAAGGAGACCATCAGGGAGCTGGGTTGAAGTAATAGCTGCAACAGTGTGTTCAAATATACCTATCATCATAAAGGTGGCACAAGAACAGGTAATGTTGCAACTGTAACAATAGCAGTCATCCTGGTTGGCTCACACGTGGCAGTGAGAGCCAAAACTTCACCGCTGCCTTGTGTTTCTGGGTCTCTTGAGTTTTCTGCCATTGACAGGGTGCAGTCTTAGCACTTTTCTGTCGCTGTGCATGAGTGGAAGATACATATTTGAGTTTTCCTTCTCTGACAGGCTTCTGCCTTACGTTCTGGCTTCTGCAGGTTTTACTGTAGTATTAATATAATGTGTTACTTATTTTACCACTTAAATACCTCTCAAAAGTGAATATTCTGTTCCATCTCCATGGCCACTGTATTAGTTCAGGTGTCATCAACTTCCACTTGTATTACAATGATAGACTTTTAAAAATTATTTTTATTCTATTAAAAGTATTTTTAATAATAGCTTTATAAGATATAATTCATAAAATTTACCCTTTTGAAAATGTACAGTTTTGAGTATAATCTCAAAATCGTACAACCACTAAAAAGAAAAAAAACCCAGTGCTGCTGAGTTGATTCTGACTCACAGTGACCCTGTAGGTCAGAGTAGAACTGCCCCATAGAGTTTACAAGGAGTGCCTGGCAGATTTGAACTGGCGACCTTTTGGTTAGCAGCCGTAGCACTTAACTGCTGTGCCACCAGGGTTTCCAGTAACCGTTACCACTGTTTAATTCCAGAACATTTTCTCCATCCCTAAGGAAATCCCATACCCATTAGCAGTGATTGCTCATCTTCCCCACCTCCAGGTGAGTGCTAATCTTTTGTTTTGGTCAGTATACTTATTTCAGATGTTTCATGTAAATGGAATTATATAGTAGGTAGTCTCTGTGTCTGCCTTCTTTCATTTTAACATAATGTAAAGTTTTGTCTTTGTAGTAGTGTGTATCAGTACTTTATTACTTTTTATGGCTTAATGTTACATTGTGTGAATATACCACATTTTGTTTATACATTCGTTGGCTGACAGACATTTTGGTTGTTTTTACTTGCTTTATTATGAGTAACACTGCTATTAATGTTTGTATACAGACTTCTGTATCAACGTATATTTTTCTTTTTCTGGGATATTTACTTAGAAGAGCTAAAAATGGGTCAGATGGTGACTCTGGAGCCCTGGTGGAACGTTGGCTAAGAACTCACTTGCTAACCAGAAGACTGGCAGTTTGAATCCATCAGCTCCTCCTTGGAAGCCCTAGGGGACACTTCTGTCCTACTCTGTAGGGTTGCTCTGAGTCAGAATCTACTTGATGGCAATGTTTTTTTTTTTGTTTGTTTGTTTTAATATACTTTACTACTTTTGTTTCTCTAGAGCACCCACCCTAAGACATTTGGTACTAAGAGTAATTCTAGAGTAACAAAAGAGTAAGATGAGTTTTCAAAATTGGTTCTCAAGTCTGCTCGGTGCAGGCACTGCCGATCATGGTGTGAGGTGGCTACACAAATATGCAGAATATTACCACCAATAAATTGAGTATTGGTAAGAGATGAGGCTCTGGGTCATGGCATATGTGATACCTTTCTATAGTTTTGTCATAATGAAAAGTATAAGAAAGCTGGTTAATTGGTCCTGCTTTCACTAGACAAATTGTTGGAAGAGATGAGCTCAGGACTTCAGAGTCAAAGTTCAAGGGCCACATAAATGACCTGAAAGTTTCCACTTGTGGCTTGAAAGAAAGCCTTGTTTTTTATGTAACAGAGCAGATACTGGTGACAGTCAAACCCGGAGTCTTATTGTAAGAGTGGCTGAATTACAATGCTAACATAATTGCCAACCTGAAGTTACATCGAGGGCATTAACTGGGAATAAATAGAATCATGACACGTTGGATAGGTACACCATGCCACCAGGAAAGAAGCACGGGGAACATAGCACATCCTTTGGACCCAAGGTCCTGGTGCTGAGAAGCTCCTTGACCAGAGGAAGATTGATGACAAAGACCATTCCTAAAGCTGACAGAGAGAGAATGCCTTCTCTTGGAACTGGTGTCCTGAATTCACTCTAGTATCTTAGATTGTGTGAGAGTAAATTTTTGTTTGTTAAAGCCATCCACTTGTGATATTTGTGCTGTAATAGCACTACATAGCTGAGATAGAATTTGGTACCAAGAATGGTGTCATGGATTGAATTGTGCCCCCCAAAAAACATGTGTGGCCATTTGGGCAGGCCATGATTCCCAATATTTTATGATTGTCCTTCATTTTGTGATTTTTCCTATGCTGTATGTTATAGAGGATTAGGATGAGACTGTAAATCCCTTCCTAAGGCCACTTCCCTGCTACACTATAAAGGGAGTTTCCCTGGAGCGTGGCTTGCAGAAGCAAGCAGAGAGTTGGGAACCTTACACCATTAAGAAAGCAGCACCAGAAGAAGAGTGTATCCTTCAGACCTGAGGTTCCTGTGCCAAGGTGCCCCTTGGCCAAAGACTGATGCACCACAAGGACTTTCCTCCAGAGCCAACAGAGGGAAAGCCTTCCCCTGGAGCATACATCTGAATTTGGACTTACAACCTACCAGACTGTGTCATAATACACCTTCGTTTGTTAAAGCCATCCACTTTGTGATATTTCTGGTTGAGCAGTACTAGATAACTAAAACAAATGGTAACAGATACTTAAAATGTGGAAGTGATTTTGAAGCTGTGAATAGATAAAGGGTGAAGGAGTTTTAATGTCTCTAATAGTAAAAACCTAGATTGTCCTAAAGAGACTGTTGGTGAAAATATGGATATCAAAGACAATTCTGGGAGGATGCAGAACAAAATGAGGAGAGCTGTTACACTGGAGATGGGTGCAAAAGGCAAGAAGCAGCAGCAACAGAAAGAACCAGGAGACCAGCACTTAACAGCACGGGAGCTGACTACTGAACTAGGAACTGAGTGCCTTTTGCACAGGAGGCTTCCTGGTGGTTTGGGATACCTCTGAACACTTATGGGTGGAGCTAAGCATACTGACCCACAGAGCAAGAGCTGAGTGATTTCAGGTTGAAGTTTACTGGCAGAGCAGATACCCTCAGGTACTTATCAGTGGAGCTAAAGAGCTTTGGAACACTTTCCCAAGCAGGGCAGACATAGATGGTAGGGAGACCTAGAGGCTAAAGATACAGAAGCTGAAGATCCAAGGAACATGGGATGCAGAACTGCCTTAGTCTCAAAGAGTGGTGCCGTGACCTGTGGGGTCTCAGAGGGTGGAGTTGCTGTTCAGATGAACTAGCAGAATGGGGTTGCCCAAATACCAGGATGCAGAGTGCCATTCCAGTGGGCTCAGGGCTGAGAGCTGTCCATCCAGAATCTATAGAGTGTGGCCAACCCTCAGAGCCTAGAGGGCAGGGCCATCGCCTAAGTGGTCTCAGAACAAAGCAGTGTTTTCTAGCCTTCAGGGGTAATGTAAAATGTTCTTCTGATTTGCTTGGTGTCTATTATTCTTTCTTTCCGTGCACTTTCTCTAATTTGTAATTGAAATGTCTGATTTGCTCCTGCTTGTTCTGTCATTGTACTTTGGAAGTGAATCACTTGTATTCTAGATTTCACAGATGAAGAGGAAGTTTTAAATTTTGAACTTGGAGTTGATTTAAGACTTTTACTGTGATATAATGAGGTACATTTGTTTTACATGTGACAAAGGCATGAAGTTTTGGTGGCCAAAAGGTAGAGTGTTATAGATTGAATTATATCCCCTCAGATTGAGTGTGAACTTGGCTAGGCCATGATTCCCAGTATTGCATGATTATCTACCATTTTGTCATCTAATGTGATGTTCCTGTGTATTGTAAATCCTCCCTGTATGTTGTTAGTTAGACAGATCTCCATCTCCAAATTAGATTGTATCTTGAGTCAGTTTCTTTTTTTTTTTTAATTATGATTGAGAGAAAATGTACATTCCCATATAAATTTGCATCCCTGCCTGTGTGCAGCTCCCATTGCTCTCCCTGCCCGGTGACAGCACAGTTTTCCTCTCCTTTCTGTACATGTCATATCCTCCTAACAATCTCCTATCCTCTCCTCTCCACCGTCTTCCCTGCCTCCGGTAAGAGGTCAGCAGGATGGCATCTTGTAGGTGCATGAAACCATAAAGTGCACACATGATGTGGTCAGTCTGTGTTGCCAGGTCCAATCCATTCCTGTCCAAAGAGTTGATCTGCATTATGATTTATGGACAGGAGCAGCATCAGGGCCAGCGGCCATGCTCTCAGGTGAACCCGGAGGCCCCTGGACCATCAGTTGTGGTCTTTTAGGGGAAATCTCAGGGGGCACCCCTTTTTTTTCTTGTGTTGCCAATGAGACTCAACTTTGTGAGTCCCTTCACGGCTATCGCTGGTGCTGGCTGGGCACCATCCAGTTCTTCCAGTCACATGTCAATGTAGTCCCCCACTCTTGAGGGTCTCTTTGTCCTCTGGGTTCTCTTTCCCCCATGTCATTTTGGTCCTTGGTGATCATCCGTTCCTGTTGAGTTGGGACCATTTGTTGTATCTCAGATGGCAGTTAGCAGCTTTTAAGATCCTAGACTCCACTCACCAGTGTGGGGTGTAGAAGACTGTCTTAGCAAAGCACTAATTGTGCCAGTTGGCATTAGAGTCAATCTGTTTTGAAATATAAATTAGCAAAGAGAGCAAAGAGACAGGGAGACCTTATACCACCAAGAAAGTAGAGCTGTGAGTGTGTATCCATTGGACCCATTGTCCTTGTGCTGAGAAGCTCATTGTCCAGACAAAAATTGATGACAAGGAACTTCCTCCAGAGTTAACAGAGAGAAAAAGCCTTCTCCTGGAGCTAATTCCCTGAATTTGGACTTCTAGCATACTAAACTGTGAAGGAATAAACTTCTGTTTGTTAAAGCCATCCACCTGTGGTATTTCTGTTATAGTGCACTAGGTAACTAAAACAGTACCTAGCAACAAGAGAAGTGGATGTGAAAGGAGCCTTGGAAGTGCAATGGCTGACTCCTTAGCTCCTGACCTAAAAGTCCGCAGTTTGAACCTACCAGGTGCTCCTCATGCTCCTACCCGGTGATCTCCTCAATACAAACAATATGGTGTAGGAAACCTTGTGGGGCAATTATACTCTGTCACAGTGAATCACAGTCAACTCAACAGTGTACAACAGCCACAAGAACAGTGGATGTCCAGTGTGATTTCATTGTGGTTTTGATTTGCAATGCCTAATGGTATTGAACATCTTTTCACATGCTTATTGACCGTTTGTACATCTTCTTTGGAGAAATGTCAATTCAGATCCTTTGCTCCTTTTTTAAATTGAGTTATTTGCCGTCTTCTTGTTGAATGTTAAGAATTCTTTATGTTTTCTGGGTACTACTAGTCATGTATGAGATGCATGATTGGCATGTATCTCATTCTGTAGATTCTTTTTACTTTGATAGAGTCCTTTAAAACACAACTGTTTTTAAATTTGATGATGCTCAATTTATTTTTTCGTTTGTAGCTTGTGCTTTTGGTGTCATACCTGAGAAGCTGTTGCTTAATCTAGGGTCACAAAGATGTACCTCTGTTTTTTCTAAAAGTTTTATAGTTTTAGTTCTTATATGTAGGCTTTTGATCCATTTTGATTTGATTTTTATGTATGTTATGAGGTAGAGGTTCAGATTTGTTCTTTTGTATGTGGATATCCAGTGTCCTAGCACCATTTGTTGAGAAGACTGTTCTTTCTCTGTGAACTGCCTTTGCACCATTATTGAAAATCAGAGTTTATTTGTGGACTCACAGTTCTATTCATTGACCTGTATGTCTAGACTTATGCTACAGTGTGTTGATTACTATAGCTTTGTAGTAAATTTTGATATTAAAAAGTGTGCTTTCTCCAACTTTATCTTTTTCAAGATTGCTTTGGTTTTTGTGAGTCACTGGCATTTCCACATAAATTTTTGGATCAATGTGTAAATTCCTGCAAAGAAGCCAGCTGGAATTTTGATAGGAATTATGTTGAAATTGTAGCTAGATTTGGGGAACATTGCCATTTTAACAATTACTGTCATTGTTTTTAGTTGCTATTGAGTTGACTCCAACTCATGGGACCCCATGTATGCAGAGTAAAGTTCCTCTATGATGTTTTCAAGGCTGTGGCCTCATAGGAGCAGATCACTGGACCCTTTTTCTGAGGTGCCTCTGGGTGGTTTTGAACCACCAACCTTTGGCTAGTAGTTGAGTGCTTAACTGGTTGTCACACCCAGGAACTGTCTTAACAATATTATTAAGACTTTTAATCCTTAAATATAGGAAGTCTTCCTCTTTATTTAGTTTTCTCTTTTACATTTCTTTAAGGAGCTTTGGTGGCACAGTGGTTAAAGTTATCAACAGTGGTTTGAGACCACCAGTGGCTCTGTGGGAGAAAGATACGACAGCCTGCTTCCTTAGAGATTTGTAGCTTTGGAAACCATATCGGGTTGATGTGAGTTAGAATCAACTCAGTGGCTGTGGGTTTGATTTGGTTGGCTGAATTTCTTTCAGTGTGTATTGTAGTTTTCACTATGTTTAAGTCTTGCAGTTAATTTTGTTAACTTTATTCTGTGTTAAGCATATAAAAAATACTTAATCATTTTTTATGTCATTGTAAATGGAATTTTAATTTTGGATTGTTCACTACCAGTGTGTAAAGATAAAATAGACTTTTGTATATTGATCTTTATGAAATTCTTTAACTCTGATCTTTTCTTTTTTTGTGGATTCCTTAGGACTTCTATAAACAAGATAATGCCATCTGCAAATAGAGACAGTTTTACTTCTTTCTTCCAATCTGGATGTCTTTTGTATGTCTTACCTAATTGCCGGAGCCCCATTTTTGAGTAGGAGAATTAGTTCTGTCCTTTTGTATGAAGTTTGGTAAGGTCATAAATCAAGGAACCTTGCCTTCTTCTATGCCAAAAGGTAGATAGGTTGTAATTTTAAAAGTATCCGCCATTGTTTACTGAGTGGTAGAAAGATGTGGCAGTCTAACTTATAAAGAGTTATAGCCTTGGAAGCTGTATGAGGCAGTTTTGCTCTGCTTTACAGGGTCTATATGAGTTGGAATCAATTCGATGGAAGTGGATTTGGTTTGTTTCATGTTTATTGATGAATCAGAAGCTTAAGAAATGAATTTTGGGGGGAGTTGGAGGTACAGTTGTAAAGTCTCATTGGTGTTGCCAGCCCTGCAAGTTTGACTTTGTGTGTTCGCCAGACCTGTTCATAACTCCTCCCTGGCAGAACCTGACATGGGTCAAATAATTACCTTT
The DNA here is from genome assembly GCA_028571685.1 of Heterohyrax brucei. NCBI lineage: Eukaryota > Metazoa > Chordata > Mammalia > Hyracoidea > Procaviidae > Heterohyrax > Heterohyrax brucei. The sequence continues at coordinate 77,778,419 of CM053140.1, read as the reverse complement.
TGATTCTACTGATTGTCTTCTCTTTATGTGTGCATTGTAATTCACTATTTTCTGTTTCAATCTCCATTATTTTCTTAGGTTTGTTTTGTATTTTTCCCTGTACTTTCTGGAATTTTATTCCTATGCCAGGTTCCCCACAGCCCAACATTTATTTATTTATTTATTTATTATTGTGATTCAGTGAAAGTATACAATCCAAATCAATTTTGCATGCCTGCCTACCTACAGCTTCTTCTGCTCTCCTTGTCCCATGACAGCACACTCCTTCTTTTCATTATATACTTGTCATGTCCTCTTAACAAGCTCCTGTCCCCTCTTTTCCACTCTCTTCTCTCCCATCTAGAAAGACGCCAGTAGGACAACCTCCTATAAATGCATAGAACCATAAAGTACACACACTATATGGTCCCGTTGTATCCCTGAGTCAAGTCCATTTTTGTCTGAAGAGTTGACCTTAGTATGTTTTCTGGATGGAGCAGCAGCTGCAGGTCTAAGGGCCATGCTCCCAGGGGTGCCCTGGGCTGTTGGACCTTCAGTTGTTTTTTTTTAGTAGAATTCTTGAGCTGCACCCCTGTTTTTCTTGTATTACCACAGGAGTTTAACACTGTATGCCCCATCATGGCTGTCTTTGGTGATGGACGGGTACCATCTGGTTCTTCTGGTCACCTGTTGATACAGTCTCCCATTCACATGGATCGTTCTGTCTCCTGGGCTCTTTTTCCTCATATCTTTGGTGTTCTCAGTGATTATCTGTTCTGAATAAGTAGGGACCATTTGGTGTACCTCAGATGGAAGCTTGCTAGCTTTTTTTAAAATGATCCCAGACGCCACATACCTACCCAACATTTATTTTTTAATATCTGCAATTAAGCTTTAGAGTTTCCTCTTGAGTAGGCCATGTCACAGGTTTTTTTCTTTTTTTGTGTGTGTACTCATTATCATTTCTAAATATAATTTTGTTTGATTTCCTTTTAACATAAAAAAATAAAAAATAAAGTTTGAGCTTCTGCTTTGAGGTTTCTTTGCTAATTTTTGATATTTAATTTGTACTGTTATTGAGTCTTAATCAGAGAAAATGGCCCATTTTGGAGTATATTAGATTTTGCTTTGGCATAATATAGGCAGGTATCTTGAATGTCCCACGTATGTTTGAAAAGAATATGAATTATTTGTTTAATTTGTTTTTTTATGTAAAGCTTTCTATGTGTTTGTTTTTTATTACATTATTCAATGCCCTATGACGTTATTGATTTTGTTCTTCTTACTCTATTTCTTTGACAAGTATTTATTAAAATTTCCCAATGTTTTCATGGGTTGATTCCTAACAGTATTTTTGTTTCTAGATCATCTTATAAGGTATATATTAATAGAGGCTTATCACTGTTGTTGGTTGTACACTGTTGATAGATAACATATTTTATCAATATTTGTCTTTTTGTCCCATTTTATGCTTTTAGCTAGAATTCTGTTTTGTCTTGTATCAATATTACATACTTTCTTCCTTATTGCAAGCATTTGCCTATATGTATTGTTGTTTCGGTTAGTATTTTTCTGATATATCTCTTCACCTCTAGTTTTAATCTGTAATATGGCATCTTTTATGTGAAGAGTTTTATATGTAGACTTTTTTTTATCCAAAATTAAACTTACCATTAAGAGGCAGAGATTGTAATCTGTTTACATTTGTTTTGATTAAAAAAACCATTCCTGTCAAATTGGTTCTGACTCATAGCAACCCTAAAGAGCAGAGTAGAAGTGCTGTGTTTATATTGAATAAACTCTTAAATGGTAAATTGAGTATATAATTTAGGACAACAGTTATTTTCCGTAGCACTTTGAAGATGCTCTCTTTTTTCCCTGACTTCTGTTTTCCGTCTTGTTATTCTTTTTTAATCATTCTTTTTTCTCTGCTGGATGAAATTCTCTTTTTCTTTGCTCTGTAGTTTCAGTATCCTAGTGTGGGAGTGGATTTATTTGTATTTACTGTGCTCAGGATTTGGTATGTTCCTTTATTCTAAGAACTCATGTCTGTATTCAGTTTTAGCAAATATTTGTGCATTATCTTCCCAGTTTCTGCCATTGTCCATTTCTGTAGTCTCTTCAGGTTCCATTATATACATATTGAATTGTCTTATGCTATCTTTCATGTTTATTTTCTTATTTTTATTTCCTTGTCCTGTTTGTCCTTTTTTTGGTAGTTCTTAGCTTGTTTTTCTAATACCTAATTATCTTTTCATTTGAGTCTGTTCTGTTGTGTAACCATCCATTTAAATTTTTGTTTCTATTATATTTTTCTTTTGTAGACTTTCTATTTGTCTTTCTTAAACATATGTCTCTTTTGTTTTAAAATATTCCACTCTTTTTTCTTTTTGAACACTTTGTTTTATGTTATATATTTTATTACAATTGTATTTATTTAAAAAATTACATTTATATGATATAAACTCAATAGGTATAAGAAGCTATTTAATGAAAAATAAGTTACATCCTTCTGTTCCCCAGTTTTGCTGGGGAACAACCAGTGTTAATCGTTTTTTATCTTGCAGAGATAGTCTGTGCACCAAACTCAAAACCAAACCTGCTACTGTCAAGTCCATTCTGATCCAAACTCCACTGCAGTTGAGTTGGGTCTGTCTCATAGGGACCCTAGAAGTCAGAATAGAACTGCTTCAGGGAGTTTCCAAGGAGTACCTGCTGAGTTTGAGCTGCCAACCATTTGGTTAGCAGCTGTAGCACTTAACTGCTGTGCCACCAGGGTTTCCATTCTATGTCTGTGTGTTTAACCCTTTTCAAGTAAAAACGCAAAAGGTATGATTTGTGCCTAGATTTTTAAAAAGTTGCTTTCCTTTCCTTCACCTGCCTACTTTTCTACAGTTACCTATACTTACTCTCAGCTGTACCTTTACCTACCTACTTACTCGAAGATAGGAGATCATTGGGGTATAAATTCTTTGAGGGCGGGAATTCTTATCTTTTTACCTGTTTGTGCACTCCTATACCCTCAGTGTCGACGGCACTTGGCTTGGCTGGCATACCCTCAGTGCCTAGAACTATACTTTGCACACAGTGTGCATTTTTCTGCAAGTTTTCCTTCTTTTATCTTAGTGATTTGTAGGACCTCCTAATATTTTATAAGATTAATCATTTGTTTGTGCTATGAATAATATTTTCCCAAGCTTGTCAGTGCTTTTATTTAAATTAAAATTTTTTTTAATTTTTATTTTTATTTAACATAACTGAGTGAAAATGTACATTCACATATAAATTTACATGCCCATCTATATGCAGCTTCCACTGCTCTCCCTGTCCGGTGACTGCACACTATTCCTCTCTGCTCCATACATGTTTCATCCTCCCAACAGCCTCCTTTCCCCTCCTCTCCATCCACTCCCCTTCCTCCAGCCAGAGGTCAGCAAGATGATATCCTATAGGTGTATAGAACCATAAAGTGCTTCCAATATATGGTCACTCTGCATTGCCAAGTCCAATCCATTCCTGTCCAAAGAGTGGACCTTTGTTATAATTTATGGGAGAGGGCAGCATCAGGGCCAGGGGCCATGCTCTCAGAGGAACCCCAAAACCGCTGGACCATCAGTTGAGGTCTTTTAGTGGAGATCTCATGATGCACCTCTTTTTATCCTTGTGTTGCCAGTGAGACTCCTCTCTGTGAGCTCCACCGTGGCTGTCGCTGGTGGTGGCCGAGCACCATCTGGTTCTTCTGGTCCCAAGTCGATGTAGGCACCCACTCTTGTGGGTCTCTCTGTCTTCTCGGTTGTCTTTACCACATGTCATTTTGGTCCTCGGTGAGCATCCGTTCCTACTGAGTTGGGACCATTTGCTGTGTCCTCGGATGGCAGCTTGGCAGCTTTTAAGACCCCAGACGCCACTCACCAATGTGAGGTGCAGAGAGCTCTCTTAGCAAAATGCTAGTTGCACCAATTGGCCTGGAATTTGCCTAAGAGCATGGTCCCCTGCCCCCCGCCCCAATCCTTGCAGTATTGAGTTAAGATGGAAGGAGTACTCAAGTTATGCTGAAGTCCACTTAATGTTGTTCTTGTTTCTAATGTGTGCTATCACCGCTTTCTCCCGACTAGATTTCTAGTAACTATCTAAACTAAACCCTCCCCCCACCCCCTCCCTCCCTCCCCTTCCTTGCAGCTGTCAAAGAGTCTTTTCTTCTATACACAAGTCTGTTTTTGAGATCTTATCGTAGAGGTCTCATACAGTATTTGTCCTTTTGTCGCTGACTACTTTCACTCAACATAATGTCTTCCAGTTGAAACCAGGTTAGGAGATGTTTCCTGGAATCATCGCTATTCTTTATCATTGCATAGTGCTCCATTGAGAATATGTACCATAGTTTACCTATCCATTCTTCTGTTGTTGGGCATCTGGGTTGATTCCATCTTTTTGCTATCGTAGACTGTGCTGCAATAAACAGTCTGGTGCATATGTCCGTTGGTGTGAAAGGCCTTGATTCTGTAGGATATATTCCAAGTAGTGGAATGACTGGGTCAAATGGTATATCAATATCCATTTTTTTAAGGAAGCGCCAGGTTGCCTTCCAAAGAGGCTGGACCATTTTGCAGCCCCACCAACAGTGTAGGAGGGTTCCACTTTCTCCACAGCCTCTCCAGCATTTGTTGTTTTGTGTTTTCTGGATCATGGCCAATCTTGTTGGGGTGAGATGGCATCTCATTGTTGTCTTGATTTGAATTTCTTTAATAACTAAAGATCGTGAACATGTCTGCATGTGTTTTTTGGCTGCCTGGACCTCCTCTTTAGTGAAGTGTCTGTCCATCTCCTTTGCCCATCGCTTTATTGGATGGTTTATCTTCTTCTTATTGATATTTTGTAGTATCTTATAGATTATGGAGATCAGGCGTCGGTCTGATATAGAGTTGCCAAGTATTTTTTCCCATTCTGTGGATGTTCTTTTAATTCTATTAATAAAGTCTTTGGATGAGCGAAAGTGTTTGGTTCTTAATAGTTCCCATTTATCTATTTTCTCTTCTGTTGATTGAGGTTTCTTTGACAGATTTTGGAGTCTGTCCTCATTGTGTATTAAAACTTCCGTTCTCACAGAGAGGAGCCTCATTGGCAACACAAGAATAAAAAGAGGTGCATCATGAGATCTCCACTAAAAGACCTCAATTGATGGTCCAGCGGTTTTGGGGTTACTCTGAGAGCATGGCCCCCTTCCCTGATGCTGCCCTCCCCCGTAAATTATAACAAAGGTCCACACTTTGGACAGGAATAGATTGGACTTGGCAAGGCAGAGGGACCATATATTGGAAGCACTTTATGGTTCTATACACCTATAGGATATCATCTTGCTGACCTCTGGCTGGAGGAAGGGGAGTGGACGGAGAGGAGGGGAAAGGAGACTGTTGGGAGGATGAGACAGGTATGGAACAGAGAGGAATAGTGTGCAGCCACCGGACAGGGAGAGCAGTTAAAGCTGCATATAGGGGGACATGTAAATTTACATGTGAATGTACATTTTCACTCAGTTATGTTAAATAAAAATAAAAATTAAAAAAAAAACAAAACAAAAAAACTTCCATTGTTGTTCCTACCTTTTCTTGGATGTGCTTTATCGTTTTAGGTTTGATATTTAGGTCTTTTATCCAGTTGGAGTTGGTTTTTGTATAAGGTGTAAGATATGGATCTTGATTCAGTTTATTGCAGATGGATAACCAATTTTGCCAGCACCATTTGTTGACGATACTGTTTTTACCCCAGTTTAATGTCTTAGGGCCTTTGTCGAATATCAACTGTTCATAGGCAGATGGTGTCATCTCTGGGGTCTCAGTTCTGTTCCATTGATCGATCTGTCTGTTCTTGTACCAGTACCAGGCTGTTTTGACCACTGTGGCAGTGTAGTATGTTCTAAGGTCGGGTAATGAGAGGCCTCCCAGTGTGTTCTTCTTCTTTAGTAGTACCTTACTTATCCGGGGCTTCTTCCCTTTCCAAACAAAATTGGTGATTTATTTCTCCATCTCATTAAAAAATGATGCTGGGACTTGTATTGGGATTGCATTATATAAATAAATTGCTTTGGGTAAAATAGACATTTTCACAATGTTAAGTCTTCCTATCCATGAGCAGGGTAGGTTTTTCCATTTATCTAAGTCTGTCTTAGTTTTTGTAATAAGGGCTTGTAGTTCTCTTTGTAAAGGTCTGTTGTTTCTCTGGTTAGATTAATTCCTAGGTACTTTATCTTCTTAGGGGCTATTGTAAATGGTATTGATTTAACAATTTCCTCCTTAACAGTCTCATTGTTGGTATAAAGGAATCCTACTGATTTACTTATGTTTATCTTGTATCCTGAGACTTTGCTCAACTCTTCTATCAGTTTGAGTAGCTTACTTATAGATTCCTTGGGGTTCTCTGCATATACAATCATATCATCTGCGAACAGGGAGATTTTAACTTCCTCTTTGCCAGTGCAGATGCCCTTTATTTCTTGGTCTTGTCTAATTGCTCTGGCTAGAACTTCTAGCGCAATGTTGAATAGGAGAGGTGGTCAGCGCTTTTTTTTAGGTATATCTTGCACATTTGTAACAACTAGTTTGTAACAGTTTTTGCTGTGTAGCAATATTTCATCATTGTTTTAATCTTTTCATTTCTGGCTTCTAGGTATTTGCATATTTGGAAGGACTTTCCTCACTTCTACATTTATAAATAAAATTTCCATTTTTTTCTAGTCATTTTTATGATTTTACTACTTAAATTTCAGTATTTGTTCCATCTCAAATTGATTTTTCTAGATGGATACTCATTTACTGCATATTTTAATATTTCTTTCACTGATTTGAAATGTCATCTTTATACTTAAGCCTTCTAAGTTTTTTGGCCGATTTCTGGACTTTGTATTGCTTTCCATTGCCTGTCTAGTCACATACCAATACTGTACTGCTATAATAATGTAATCATTGAGGCTTTTTTAAAATGTCTGGTGAGTCTGGTTCTCCATTATTATTCTTACTTTGCAGAGTTTTCCAGGTGGTTCATTTTTTACATATGAGTTTTAGAATCAATTTTCTCGTTTCCAAATATATACTATTGATATTTTTGTTGAAATAGTAGTAAATATATAGATTAATTCATGGTAGAATTGATGTTTGTCGTATTGAGTTTTTTCTTTGTATAAACACACAACGTGTTTTTATGTCTGTTCAAGTATTTTGTATACTTGCTAGAAGTTAAAACAATACTTGGTAGAATTTAAAATTCTTTTTGTATGTATCTTACACATTTCACGCTAAATTCTGTTTTTTTCTATTCTGTTGCAGTCATAATTGGGAACTGTCCTTCTATTGTATCTTCTAGCCAGTGGTGTTTGTGTATATAAGGGCTATTAATTTTTGCATATTTTTTATGCAGTTTTCATTCTGAATTTTTTGATGTCTACAGCAGATTTTCAGTTGATTCTCTGTGTTTCCCAGTATATAATTGTATCAGCTATGAATGATGATACATTTATTTAATTCCCCACTTTTAGACCTTAGTTATCTTTTCCTTGGCTAACTGCATTAACCAACACTTTCTAAGTTGTTAACTAGTAGTGATATTTGCCATGTTTGTCTTGTTCCTGACTTTAAAGGGAATACTGGTGGTATTCCCTAATGAGACACAATATGGTTTAGGGACTAAAACAGATACATTTTATTTAAAGATGTGTGGTATAGTCATCTTCTATTTTATTAAGAATAACTATTGAATTTTCTCAAATGCCTTTTCAGAATTTGTGATGAAAAAATATTTTTCTCTTTTTAGCTCTTAATAAAGTGAATTGTATTTTATTAACAGATATTCTAATAGTGAGCCATCCTTGCATTCTTAGTATGTTATTATTTAATGTGCTGCCACTTTCTATTTACTAGGGTGTTTTTGCTTCAGTATTTGTGGGAATTACTTGTGGTTTTCTCATTTACACTTCTGTTGTTAACTTTTGGTATCCGTGTTTTGCTTGCTTTGTAAGAACAATTTCGAAGTTTGTCCCCCACTCCAATGTTTTGGAGTAGTTTAAATAGTATTAGAATGATTCATTCCTTAAATATTTGACAGAATTCCTTGTGAGACTCTGGACTAAGTAAAATTTATTCTGTGCTTCCAGGGCCAAACAGTTTGTCTTAGAAATAAAACAATTATTTTTGTCTCTCCTGAAATCAATTTAGGCACATTTTATTTTATTAGAAAACTATTCTTTCTTTCTTATAGGAGCCCCTAAGGAGCTCTAGTGGCATGGTGGGTGAAGTAGTTGGCTGCTAACCAGAAAGCCAGTGGTTCAGAAACACTAGTAACTCCATAGGAGACAGATATGACGGCCTGCTGTAAATCTTTATGGACTTGGTTCTCACAATTGGCTCTACTTCCTCATTCAAGGCATTATAAATGACATTACAAAATAGAAGAAAGCTAGTAAGTTATATTTTATAATATTTTAAAAAGTGACTAGGTGAATTTTTTCTTGAGAACATTATCACTGGGAAAGGGCAAAATAGGCCTATTTGTTTCTTGTTACACATAATAGTCTAATAGAGCCCTTGGACAAATCTGGCCCGCTGTATGTTTTGTAAATAAACTTTTACTAGAAAACAGCCATGCCCACTTGTTAATGTGTTTTCTATGGCTGCTTTCATGCTAAATGGCAGAGTAGAATAGTTGCAACAGAGACCGTATGGCCTTGAAAGCTTACCATATTTACTATCTGACCTTTTACGGAAAAAGTTTACCAACCTTTGATCTAATAACTCTGTAGTTCACAGCTAGGTGGTAGTTAATTTTTATTCTTTGATTACAAAGTACAGATGATTACAGGGCTTTGAAGGTCAGGCTAAATAAAAAGTATATCAGTGGCATTAAAAGGAAATATTTGTCTTTTGGTATGGGAGATCCAAATGATACAGGTATTTTAAGGACTTCTAGTCCCTCTAGATGGTAAATGAAAGATTGGTTGATGGATGACTTTGAGGAGTGTGTCTATGTAGCTTATTTGTAATCCTTTAAAATAATTGAGTTTTAGAATTTAGGAGCCACTGATCATCCTTAAAAAATAATTAGTTATGTTTGTTTAATTTTTACTGTTCTTCATTTAGTTCTGAACTCTGCCTCTGGGTAACTAACATAGACTATTAAGCTGTATTTTACGAAGAATGAAAACTCTAATAGCGTCCTCATGATCTTCTTTATATACTGTACTCCAGGTCATTGTTGTTGATGTTGTTAGGTGCTATCTAGTTGCTTCTGACTCATGGCACTACTTAGTCCTGCACCGTCCTCAGAGTTGTTATGCTTGTGACCACTGTTGCAGCCACTTTGTCTCTCTTTCTTGTTGATGGTCTTCCTCTTTTTCGCTGACTCTCTACCTAGCATGATGTCCTCCTCCAGGGACTGGCTCCTCCTGATAACAAACTCAAAGTATGTCAGTTGCCTCATAAGTTAGAATTAGAATAATTTGTCATTTTCCTTACCAAAAAATTATTATTGTTTAATTACCTTATCTTAAATAATCTCATTTAGTTACATAACTATAAAATATCTGCTTGACTTCTGATCTGGAACTGAAGCCATTCCTATAGACTACCTCCCAGCCAAACAGTAGACAAGCACAAAAGATAAACAGTCATACCTCAGAGGAACATAACTTTAAACAATCAATTCTATGAGATCAGAAGGGCATTATCTGCCCAAAAGCTAAGATGAGAAGGCAAGAAGGGGTAGAAAATAGGATGAAAGAGGATGGAGAACACAGGATCGAAATGGGGAGAATACTGACACGTTGTGGAGAATGAAACCAAAGTCATAAAACACTTGATGGATAAATTCTTGAATGGAAAAATAAGTTGCTCTGTAAACTTTCACCTAATGCATAATTAAAAAAAAAAATCTGCTTGAGAAATCGACTAAAATGGAACTTAGGCTACTCTAGAATGTGACCAATTTAATGATTTGATTGGATAAACATGAGCTGTCTTTATGGCTTGTCAATTTCCTAGGACCTCAAATAAAGATTAAATTGTTATTGGATGGTGTTTATTTTAGGTTGCATTCATTTATTAGTGTTCTATGTGTTACCATAGTAGAAGTAGCGTGTTTCGGACATAAAGTTCCCTTTCATTACTTTTTAAGGTGATAGAGAAGAGACAGGCACACAGAGAGAAAAGCGGGTACTTTATTCTAGGTGATGTATGTGTAGAAGGAAATCTACGCTCACTACTAGTGAAACATCGCTCTATTTTTCCCAATACTGCATGTTTAGGAATGTAAATACCATAAAAATGTATTTATGAAATATAGTTAAAATGTTAGTCTTTATAATAGTTTCAGGAATGGATTAACTACAAAAACAAACAAAAAGCCCTCAAAACAACTCTTCTTTTAAACATAGTTAACTAGTACATTTCTTAGAAATCTGTTAAAGGTTAATGTATGCACTAGCGATTTTTCTGAAGTAGATGGTTAGGCCTTTCTCCCTAGTATGTCATTATCTGAAATCACCACTTAACTCTCTTCAGCATCGTAGCAAGATGGAAGCCTCGACTGACACACAGGTTGTGACTGCGCTTAAAGTGCGCTGGCCAGGAATCCTGACCTCTTACATGGAAGGTGAGAATTCTACCACTGAACCGTTGATATCCCTGACTTGTCTGTTATTATTATTAGGTGCTCTAGAGTTGGTTCTGACTCATAGTGACCCTACGTACAAGGGAGCAAAACACTGCCCCCTCCTGTGCCATCCTTACCATGGTTGTTATGCTTGAGCCCATTGTTGCAGCTGTTGTTCTTGAGGCTCTTTCTTCCCCTCAGTGACCTTCTGCCAATCATGAGGTCCTTCTCTAGGGATTAGTCCTTCCTGATAACATCTCCAAACTATGTGAGATAAAGTCTTGCCATCCTTGTTTCTGAACAGCATTCTGGTTATACTTCTTCCAAGACAGATTTGTTCATTTTTTGGCAGACCACAGTATATTCACTGTTCTTCAGCAACACAATGATTCAAAGGTGTAAATTCTTTTTTAGTCTTCCTTATTCGTTGTCCAGCTTTCCCAGAGTCTTGATGGACCTGAGCAGTAGTTCTTACATGGGGACAACTTTGCCCTGCAGAGGCCATTTGAAAATGTGTCTGGAGACATTTTTTGGCTGTCACAGCTGGGCAGGGATGTTACCGGCATGTACTGGGTAGAGGCTAGAGATGCAGCTAAACATCCTACAATGCACAAAATAGCTCCGACAGCAGAGACTTATCTAGCCCCAAGTGTCACTATTGTTGAGACTGAGAAACCCTGGCCTAGAGGCATTAGAAATAGATGAAAATATTTCGTAACCTTTATTTTACACCATTGTTGGAAAAATATACTTTTAGAATCAAAATAAAACCCAAAAAACCAAACCCATTACCGTCAAGTTGATTCTGACTCATAGTGACCCTAGATTGGGTTTATATTTAAAACCATTTTTCCTTTGACTATTCGTCTTTTTTTTTTTTTAAGACCATGAAACAAAATAAGGTAATTTCATTACTTCTGAGAAAAATGACTTGGAATATTTTCAGTGTTCATAAGGTCTGTTTAGGGAAGAACTGTGGTGTATGTAAGTGCAGTTGATGTCTGTGTGCCTTTGTGTGCATTGGAGTGTAAAGGAGAAGAGTAAAACCAAATCACGTAATGGCCCTCGCCTCTGAAGCTTTGGTAAGTGGGAAATCCGTCCAGTGGTTGATGGCCCACTTTCAAATTAAGAGTGCATCTGTTGGGCTTTACCAAGAAACCATTAGTAATCATTAGTGTCTATATATTTGCCTATTTTATATAAATGAGATCATATAATATTTGTCCTTTTACAACTGACTGACTTCACTTAGAATGTTTCTAAATTCACTTTGTGGCATGCATCAGAATTTCATTTATCTTTACAGCTGCGTAATACTCACTTGTATGTATACACCTCATTTTATCCATTCATCTGTTAAAGGACATTTTGTTGTTTTCCACTTTCTGGCTATTATGAAAAGTGCTGCAGTGAACATTGGTGTACAAGTTTCTATTTACATTCCTACATTTACTTTTCCTGGGTTTATACCTAGGATTTGGATTGCTTGGTTGTGTGGTAATTTTGTGTTCAACTTTTTGAAAAACCTTCCAACTATTACCAAAGTGGCTGCACCATCCCACGTTCCCACCACTGGTAGAGGAGATTTTCAGTTTCTTCATCTTCTTAAGAGTAGTATAGTTTTTAGGTTTTAACTTTAGGACTTTGATCCATTTTCAGTTAATTTTTGCATATGATGTGAGGTAGGGATTCAAATTTATTCTTTTGGATGTAGATACACAGTTTTCCCATCACTATTTGTTGATAAGGCTATTCTTTACTCATTGAATTGTCTTGGCACCCTTGTTGAAAATCAGTTGATTGTAGATGTGAAGATTTCAGTCTAGACTCTCAGTTTTATTCATTTCTGTATGTGCCTGTCTTTATCCTAGTACCACGTTACCATGATTACTGTAGCTAACAATATTTCCACATTTTGTTTGTTGATTCATTGGTTGATGGACATTTACATTGTTTCCATTTTGTGACTTTGTGAATAATAGCTGGGTAGGAATATTTAGAGGGAACCTTGGTGTGCAGTGGTTAAGCACTTAGCTGCTAACTGGAAATTTAGTATTCGAACCTACAAGTTGCTCTGTCGAAGAAAGACATGACAGTCTGCTTCCATAAAGATTACAGCCTTGAAAATCCTATCAGGCAGTTCTGCTTTGTGTTGCTAGGTTGCTATGCCTCAGAATGGACTTGATGGCAGCAGGTTTGGTTTTGGTTAAGCCAAGTGCCATGGAGTCGGATTTTAAAATGAAAAACTGTGAGTCTTTCAACTTTATTTTTGAAGATTTTTTTGGCTACACTGGTACCTTGCGTTTCCATATGAATTTTAGGATCAACTTGCTGATTTCTGCAAAGGCTTTTTTTTTTTTTTCCATAGAGGTTGCATTAGATCTTTAGATCAATTTGGGAAACACTGTTGTCTTAACAATGTTAAGTCTTTTGATCCATGAACGTGGGATGCCTTTGTGTTTATTTAGATTTATTTCTTTCAATAATGTTTTGTAATTTCAGTGTACAAGTCTTGTACTGCAAAAAAAAAATTCCTAAGTATTTGTTCTTTTCGATGCTGTTTTAAGTGGAATAATTTGCTGAATTTTATTTTTGGGTTGTTTATTGTTACTGTATAAAAATACAGTTGATATGTCTGTTGATTTTGTATTTTGCAACCTTGCTGAACTCATTTATTAGTTATGATTGTTTCTTTGTGTTGATTTTATTAGGATTTTCAGCATACAAGATCATGTCATTTCATCAGTAAGGTTTGAATGCAGAGTTAATCTGTTAATAATCAGTCCCCAGGTAATTCTTGACTGAATAAATTTGTTGTGGATCCACAGGTTTTCTTATTCACAAGGTTATACAGTTCTTAAAATATGTCTTCTACATCTGAAGAGGCAGGGCTGCTTAGTTTTTAAACTCAGCGTACCAATATACTCCATCACTTTGGAAACACATTGCATTCTGAAGGCATCATTGGTAAGGAAATCAGTCTTGCAAGAGTGATATTCATCATACCTATTTGGTCACAGAAAAAGGTTTGTCTTATTGTTCTTGGGGATAAGCTTTTCCTCTTTTCCTTTGCCATGTTAAGTTACTGTATTTTTATGCAAATAACACGTGCATCCTACTTTTTTTTGGACAACTTTGGGAAATTAGCATAATGTACTTATGGAAGTCCCTGGGGACTGGGAGCAGACATGATTGGCAAAGAATAAAAAATACAATGTGTGTGTCATTTGCGTAAAAATACAATAAATGCCCATATTTTGTGTCCTCACAGAAACCTGTTACCTTTATCATATTCTCTTAAAATCACCTGTTTTAAGTGTTTTTCATCCCACTTAGCATTAAGCTTCATGAGACTAGGGACCATGCCTTATTCTGTTTCTCTAAGATACAGCACTGTACTTGGCACAGGGTAGATATTCATTCATTCATTAATTTAATTATCGTGGGGCTTCTGTATGCCAGGCACAGTGGTGATTGAGACTGTTTCTGTCCTTGGGGAGTTTATAATCTAATGGTAAATTGTATGACCTTGAATAATTGCAAGGGTAATAAGTTCAACATTGGGAAAAAACAAAGCATATTAGTTGTCTATTGCTGTATGACATTATTACCCCAAACATTCATTCTTTCACCTTCTCTGGGTTAGAAGTCTGGAATATACTTAACTGGTTCTCTTCTTCAAAGTCTCGCAAAGCTGCAGTCAAGATGTTGGCCACAGCTACAATCTTGCCTGAGGCTGAACTAGGGAAAGGACTGTTTGGTTGCTGAAAGCTTTTAGTTCCTTGTGTGCTGTCTAACTGAAGGCCTCTGGTTCTTGCTGGCTGGAGACAGAAGGTTGGGTTTATTTCCTTGCTGTGTGGTCCTCTCTGTATGACCACATATACAGTGTGGCAGCTTGCTTCTTTAGAGCTAGCAAATGAGAGAGTCTCCTTAGCAAGATGGATTATAATGTTATTTAACATTATTAGCTTTAGATGCAGTTTATTTATTCATTTATTTTAATTTTTAAAATTTAGGTTGTGGTCACCTTTGGAAACAGGCTGTATTCTAAAGGCATTATTGGTAAGGAAATGAGTCCCACAAAAGTGATATTCGTAGTACTGATCTGGTCACTAGAAAAAGCCTTCTTTGTCTTATTGCTATTGGGATAAATTTTTTTCCTGTCCCCTCCCTGGACCTTTGCAACGTGAGTTACTGTATTTTTACACAAACAGTGTATACATCTTTTTTTTTTGGCCAACTTTGGTTAGAAACAAGTCATAGATCTTGTCCAAGACGAAGGGATGGTACAAGAACATTAACATTAGGAGAGTGGGGATCATAGAGGCTCCCCCAAAGTTGTTGCCACATACAAACTGCAGTGGGATTATAAAAAGCCATAATCTATTATAGGGAGGGAGGGAAGATAGTCATACTGAGAAAGTGAGGTTTAAGTTGAGACCTAAAGAGTGAGTAGGAGTTAGCTAAGTGAATGAACAGTTTGGAGATGAATATTTCAGGCAGAAAGGGTTAACTACCAGTAAGGTAGTCTGAGGTGCAATTGAGGATCTGAAAGAAGTCCGGAATAGAGAACTGGGTTAGGGAGAGGTTGATAAAAGAGTTAAGTAGAGGTTAATTGTTGAGGGTATTATGCATGTTAAGAATTTTGCATTTTATTTTAAGGGACTTGCTTTTAAGCGAGGAGTTACTGTGTTTTGATATACTTTGTAAGAAGATTTTTAACTACGACATGTCAGATTAATTAGAGGATATAACAATAGACTCATTTTGGCAATGGCCTGGATGAAAGATGATGTGACTTGGACAAGGTAGATGGTAATGAAGATGGAGAACAGTGAAATAATTTGAAATACTAAACATGTTTTAATTTACCAACTTAAATATTCTTATAAACAATTAAGAAATATTTAGAAGGTAGAATCTGTGGCATTTTGTGAATAGTTGGATATGATGGTAAAATGGAAGAAGGACTCAAAGATGATTCCAAGTTTGAGCAACCAGATGTTTGGAACATAGGAGGAACCTTAAGTGAGTTGCACATTTGATTCCAAGGTTGAACAGGTTTAGACTAGAGTGCAAACTACTTATGAGACCAACACATGGAGATGACCAGGAAGTAGTTGCTTATAAAGATCTGGAGTTCATGAGCTGGATCTGGTCTGGAAGTGTAGATTTAAGAGTCATTAGTATAAAGTATCTGAGGCCATGAGTATGAATGAAATCATACAACAAACCTACATATACTGATATTAAAAGAGGGCCTGGAACCAAGCATTGAGAAACTCCAGGATTTAAGGATTGGCTAGAGGAAGAAAGAGCTGGCAAAGGAGCCTGAGTAGGTATAACAAGAGAGGTAGTGGAACCGTGTGCTTGTGTGAGTATCTGTGTATCACTGAGTAAAAGAGACTTGACAAATTGGAACCTAAGATAAGCACAAGGTTTACCTTCTTTTCACTGTACCCTTTATAACACTGCTCACCTTGTAGCATTGCAAGGATCAAATGAAATATATGTGTGACATAGCACATCAGGCAAAAACATCTCTTTCAGTTTTACAGAGCATTAAAAATTGATCTTAGATCAGCTTACTATTTTTCTGATGTGATTTTACTTTTTTTCAATTTCCAAGCCTAGTTTATTGGTTAGGTAGGGACTTGGGGAAATTTAATTTGCAGGTTTTCAGGCTGTCTCTCTTTGTGACTTCTTGCCTTGCAGTGTTTACCCTCTAACTTTCTAACAGCCCTCCTTTTCCTGAACTCTCTCACTTTACACCTTAATCAAGGTGATTTCATTTTTGGTAATTACAGGAAATCAAATACTTGTTTTCTTGCCATTGTATTTTTTGTAACATTATTGGCCACTCCCTCCTTTTGCCTCCTGTGTACCATGCACAGCCGCCTATCTGAGCAATGTTATGTGTCAGGACATTTGTTTACCTTCCTGTAGTAGATCCTAATGCCCTGTGTTTTTCATCTCCGTATCTCTAGTACCCAGCACAGACTACCACCTAGAGGATACTCACTTAAGTATTTGTCACATGAGTGAAAACTGTGTGTGTGTGTTCATGTTTGTGTATAGTATAAAAGTATATTGGTTGACAGGCTTAAGAGGCATTAGATCAGATAGAGACTTTGGAACTGGACTGCCTACGTTCTATCACTTACATATTTTCTACCCTTGGGCAACCTGCTTGAATTCTTTCTGTGCCTCAGTTTCTGCATCTGTAAAATGGAGATAGTAACAGTACCTATCTAATTGTATTGCTGAGAAAATATAACTAGGTAGGATATAAAAAGCATTTTGTGCCTAGCACATAACGTACACTCTCTCTTTATATATAACCATTGTTCTTATTATTATAACATTCTATTATTATTATTATTCCTATTAGATATGTAGTTAAAATCTGTTGAGTTCTTTATGCTAGATAATGTGTTAAGAACTTGTATATATGATCTTGTTTAATCCCCACAAACAATCCTATAAGGTAGTGGTTATACTTCTGTTATATAAATGAGGAAACTCACATTCAAAGATGTTTAATATCTTGATAAGTATAGCACACTTAGTAACTGGTGCAGCTAGAATTTGAATTCCTATCTACCTAATTTATGAATGGGAGAATGCATCTAATTTTGATCTAGTATAGAAGAAGGGAACAGTGTCTGACTAATTTTTATGTATTCATGTGTCATTTGTGGAATAGATCTTGTATATATATTTTTTCTTTTTTTTATTTATTTAATATAACTGAGTGAAAATGTACATTCCTGTATAAATTTACATGTCCACCTATATGCAGCTTCCACTGCTCTCTCTGTCCGGTGACAGCACACTATTCCTCTCTGCTCCATACATGTCTCATCCTCCCAACAGTCTCCTTTCCCCTCCTCTCCACCCACCCTCCTTCCTCCAACCAGAGGTCAGCAGGATGATATCCTATAGATGGATAGAACCATAAAGTGCATCCAATATATGGTCCCTCTGCATCTCCAGGTCTAATCCATTCGTGTCTGAAGAGTGAACCTTCGTTATGATTTATGGGCAAGGGCAGCATCACAGCCAGGGGCCATGCTCCTAGGGGAACCCCGAAACTGCTGGACCATCAGTTGAGATCTTTTAGTGGAGATTTCAGGATGCACCCCTTTTTATTCTTGTGTTGCCAGTGAGACTCAACTTAGTGAGCTCCATTGCAGCTATCACTGGTGGTGGCTGGGCACCATCCAGTTCTTCTGGTCCGAAGTCGATGTAGGCACCCACTCATGTGGATCTCTGTATCTTCTGGGTTGTCTTTACTCCATGCCATTTTGGTCCTCAGTGAGCATCCGTTCCTGCTGAGTTGGGACCGTTTGCTGTGCCCTCGGATGGCCGCTTGGCAGCTTTTAAGACCCCAGATGCCACTCACAAATGTGGGGTGCAGAAGGCCCTCTTAGCAAATGCTAGTTGTGCCACTTGGCCTCAATTTCACCTAAGAGCATGGTCCCCTGCCCCCTGCCCCAGCTACCCTATCCTTGCGATACTGGGTTAAGATGGGAGGAATACTCAAGTTATGCTGAAGTCCACTTAATGTTGTTCTTGTTTCTAATGTGTGCTATCACCGATTTCACCAAACCAGATTTCTAGCAACTATCTAATCTAAACCCTCCCTGACCTCGCACTCCCTCCCTCCCCTCCCTTGCAGCTGTCAAAGAGTCTTTTCTTCTATACACAAGTCTGTTTTGGAGATCTTATTGTGGAGGTCTCATACAATATTTGTCCTTTTGTTGCTGACTACTTTCACTCAACAGAATGTCTTCCAGTTGAAACCAGGTTAGGAGATGTTTCCTGGAATCATCGTTATTCTTTAGCATTGTGTAGTGCTCCATTGAGTATATGTACCATAGTTTACCTATCCATTCTTCTGTTGTTGGGCATCTGGGTTGATTCCATGTTTTTGCTTTCGTGGACTGTGCTGCGATAAACATTCTTGTGCATGTGTCCATTGG
The DNA here is from genome assembly GCA_028571685.1 of Heterohyrax brucei. NCBI lineage: Eukaryota > Metazoa > Chordata > Mammalia > Hyracoidea > Procaviidae > Heterohyrax > Heterohyrax brucei. Next base: position 77,759,820 of record CM053140.1, on the reverse strand, counting down.
TGTGAAAGGCCTTGATTCTGTAGGATATATTCCAAGTAGTGGAATGACTGGGCCAAGTGGTATATCAACATCCATTTTCTTAAGGAAGTGCCAGATTGCTTTCCAAAGAGGCTGGACCATTTTGCAACCCTACCAACAGTATAGGAGGGTTCCACTTTCTCCACAGCCTCTCCAGCATTTGTTGTTTTGTGTGTTTTGGATCATGGCCAGTCTTGTTGGGGTGAGATGGTATCTCATTGTCGTCTTGATTTGAATTTCTTTAATAACTAAAGATCGTGAACATGTCCGCATGTGTTTTTTGGCTGCCTGGATCTCCTTTCTAGTGAAATGTCTATCCATCTCCTTTGCCCATCACTTAATTGGATGATTTATCTTCTTCTTATTGATATTTTGTAGTATCTTATAGATTATGGAGATCAGGCATCAGTGTGACATAGAGTTGCCAAATATTTTTTTCCATTCTGGAGGTGGCCTTTTAATTCTATTAATCAAGTCTTTGGATGAGCAAAAGTGTTTGATTCTTAATAGTTCCCATTTGTCTATTTTCTCTTCTGTTGATTGTGGTTTGTTTGACAGATTTTGGAGTCTGTCCACATTGTGTATTAAAACTTCCATTGTTGTTCCTACCTTTTCTTGGATGAGCTTTATCATTTTAGGTTTGATATTTAGGTCTTTTATCCAGTTGGAGTCGGTTTTTGTATAAAGTGTAAGATATGGATCTTGTTTCAGTTTCTTGCAGATGGATATCCAATTTTGCCAGCACCATTTGTTGAAGATACTGTTTTTACCCCAGTTTAATGTCTTAGGGCCTTTGTCGAATATCAGCTGTCCATAGGCAGATGGTGTCATCTCTGGGGTCTCAATTCTGTTCCATTCATCGATCTGTCTGTTCTTGTACCAGTACCAGGCTGTTTTGACCACTGTGGCAGTGTAGTATGTTCTAAGGTCGGGTAATGAGAGTCCTCCCAGTGTGTTGTTCTTCTTTAGTAGTACCTTACTTATCCGGGGCTTCTTCCCTTTCCAAACAAAATTGGTGATTTGTTTCTTCATCTCGTTAAAAAATGACGCTGGAACTTGTATTGGGATTGTATTATATAAGTAGATTGCTTTGGGTAAAATAGACATTTTCACAATGTTAAGTCTTCCTATCCATGAGCAGGGTAGGTTTTTCCATTTATGTAAGTCTCTCTTAGTTTCTTGTAGTAAGGGCTTGTAGTTCTCTTTGTAAAGGTCTGTTATTTCTCTGGTTAGATTAATTCTTAGGTACTTTATCTTCTTAGAGGCTATAGTAAATGGTACTGATTTGATGATTTCTTCATTAATAGTCTTGTTGTTGGTATAAAGGAGTCCTATTGATTTACTTCTGTTTATCCTGAGACTTTGCTAAACTCTTCTATTAGTTTGAGTAGTTTATGTATAGATTCTTTGGGATTCTCTGTATATACAGTCATATTATCTGCAAACAGGGGGATTTGGACTTCTTCTTTGCCAATGCAGATGCCCTTTATTTCTTGGTCTTGTCTAATTGCTCTGGCTAGAAATTCTAGTACAGTGTTGAATAGGAGAGTGGGCATCCTTGTCTAGTTCCTGTTCTCAAGGGAAAATCTTTCTGTCTCTCTCCATTCAGGATGATGTGGGCAATTGACTTTGTATAAGTGGCCCTTATTGTGTTGAGGAATTTGCCATCTATGCCTATTTTGCTAAGAGTTTTTAGCATGAATGGGTGTTGGGCTTTATCAAATGCCTTTTCTGCATCAATGGACAAAATCAGGTGATTCTTGTCTTTTGTGTTATTTATATGGTTCATCACATTAATTGTTTTTCTGATGTTGAACCAGCCTTGCATCCCTGGTATGAATCCCACTTGGTCATGATGGATTATTTTCTTGATATGTTGTATTATATTGGCAAGAATTTTGTTGAAGATTTTTGCCTCTAGATTCATGAGTGATATCGGTCTGTAGTTCTCCTTCTTTGTTAGGTCTTTCCCTGGCTTTGGTATCAGGGTTATGCTGGCTTCATAGATGAGTTTGGGAGTACTCCATCCCTTTCTATACTGTGAAATAGTCTCAGTAGTATTGGAGATAACTCTTCTCTAAATGCTTGGTAGAATTCTGTAGTGAAGCCATCTGAGCCCGGGGTTTTTTTGGTTGACAGTGTTTTGATGACCTTTTCAGTCTCTTCCTTTGTGATGGGTTTATTAAGTTGTTCTCCTTCACGTTGTGATAATTTGGGTAGGCGGTATGAGTCAAGGAATTTGTCCATTTCCTCTAGCTTTTCAAATTTGTTAGAGTACAGTCTTTCATAGTATTCTGTTATGATATTTTTGATTTCTGTTGGATCTGTTGTGACAACTCCCCTGTCATTTCTAATTTGGGTTATTTGTTTCCTTTCCTGCTTTTCTTTAGTAAGTTTAGCCAGTGGTTTGTCAATTTTGTTGATCTTCTTAAAAAACCAGCTTTTGGTCTTTTCAATTGTTTTTCTATTCTCTAATTCATTTAGCTCTGCTCTAATCTTTATGATCTGGTTTCTTCTGGTGCCTGAGGGGTTCCTCTGTTCTCTCGTTACTTGTTCAAGCTGTAGGGTTTGTTCCTTGCTTTGGTTTCTTTCTTCCTTCCAGATGTGTGCAATTATGGAGATGAACTGACATTTGAGCACTGCTTTGGCTGTATCCCATAGGTTCTGGTAGGAAGTGTTTTCGTTCTCATTGGAATCCATGAATTTCTTTATTTCATCCTTAATTTCTTCTGTAAACCGTGTTTTTTTTGAACAAGATGTTGTTCACTTTCCAAGAGTTCCACTTTCTGTCTATGTTTTTTCTACTATTTATTTTGACTTTTATGGCTTTATGATCTGAGAAGATGCTTTGCAGTAATTCAGTGGTATGGCTTTTGTTGAGAATTGCATTATGTCCTAACAGATGGTCAATTCTGGAGAATGTTCCGTGTGCACTGGAGAAGAAGGTGTAGTTGTCTGCTGATTGGTGGAAAGTTCTGTATATATCGATGAGGTTTAGTTAGTTAATTGTTGCGATGAGGTCTTCTGTATCTTTACTGAGCTGTTTTCTAGATGATCTGTCCAGTATTGAGAGTGGAGTGTTGAAGTCTCCCACTATTATTGTGTGGAGTCATCTAACTCTTTTTTGAGTGTAGTCAGTGTTTCTTTGACGTGTTTAGGTGCTCTGATATTAGGTGCAGAAATATTTAATATAGTTAAGTCTTGCTTGTGTACTGAACCTTTCAGCAATAGTGTCCATCTTTGTCCACGATAGTGGATTTTACATTAAAATTGATTTTGTCTGAGATTAGAATTGCCACCCCTGCTCTTCTTTGTTCACTGTTAGCTTGATATATATTCTTCCATCCTTTAATTTTCAGTTTATTCCTATCTTTAGGTCTCAAGTGAGTTTCTTGCAGACAGCATATGGATGGGTCGTGTCTTTTGATCCAAGATGTCACTCAATGTCTCTTTACTGGAGCATTCTGTCCATTCACATTCAATGTAATTATTGATAGGTATGTGTTCAGTGCTGCCATTGTGATATGTTTATTTTTGTGTTGATGTTTTCTCTGTTGTTCTTATTAGTCTGTTCTGGGACATTCTTTTTTGTGAGTTGATTTTTCACCTTTTTCAGAGCTGGTTTTGTAGTTGTTGAGACTCCTGTGTTACATTTCTTGAAATGGTATGATACATCTTTGTTGTGCTTTACAGCTGCCCCTATGATCCCCCCTAATAAAGTATATATTAACCCAACTTTAATTACTACCAGTCTTGTCCTCTTCCTCTCCATCTGGAAGGACTATAATGACTGTAGTACATCCTTCTTTTTAATATGATGGTACCATAGTTTCCATGATGGTCACTGGATTGCATCTTTCTGTATTAAAGCTGTGATTGACTTTGGTGCCTTCCCTAATTGCGTAGAGTTTTGAGTAGTGTGTCATTCCAAAATATAAAGTTAGTGGTTTCATTCTTCTACGCCCGTGCCAGGAACTTCTTTCAGTATTTCTTGTAGTTTTGGTTTGATTTTTACAAAGTCTCTGAGTTTCTGTTTATCTGGGAATGTCTTAATTTCATTTCCATATTTGAAAGATAGTTTTGCAGGATATATAATTCTTGGTTGGAAGTTTTTCTCCTTCAAGGCTTTGAATGTGTCTTGCCACTGTCTCTGTGCCAGCATGGTTTGTGCTGAGAAATCTGACGAAAGCCTACAGGGTTTCCCTCTGAATGTTAGCTTTGCTTTGAGTCTTGCTGCCTTTAAGAGTTGCTGCTTATGTTTCATTTTTTTAAGCTTGATTATAATATGTCTTGGAGTCTTTGTTTTGGGATCTATATTGGGTAGCGTACGATATGCATCTGAGATGTCTATTTTCTCTTCCTTCATGATTTCTGGGAACTTTTCTGTCAGCAGCTCAGCAACGATACTCTCTGTGTTCTCAGATGTTTCACCCTGTTCAGGGACTCCAATTAATCGAAGGTTGTTCCTCTTAATAGAGTCCCACATGGTTCTTAATGCTTCTTCATTTTTCTTGTTTCTTTTTTCTGATTTCTGCTCGTAGATGCTGGCGTCAGTAGCTCTGTCTTCCAAGTCAGACATTCTTTTTTCCATTTGTTCCATTCTGTTTTCTTCGCTTTAATGGAAGTTTCTATGTCTTTGATTTTGTTCTTGATCTGTTGGATTTGAAAATACTGGTGTTCCATCAGATCGAACAACTTGTTCAATTTCTACTTTTGTTCTGCTACATTTTGTATAAGGTCTAGAAGTGCTCTGTATATAATCATTTGGTATTCACTTTCTTATGCTTTCATAAAAGTTTCTTCGTCTGGAAAACTCCTTAGTTGCCTTGTTTGGAAGCCTTCTGAAGCCATGGGTGATTTCTTGTATGCCATAAGCGTCTGTTGCTTTTTGGGTCCCATGTGATTAAGTAGAGGCTGGAAGAGATACTGTGAGGATGGACAGCAGGTGTTTCTCTAGGCTGTCTTAAAATGTAAAGCAAAAGATATCTGACCACTTCCCAAGTTAGTCAGGTTTTTAGGTGTAGAGGTCCCTCTTCCAGCTGGCAAAGTAAGCACCTCTGTATCCAGCCCCAGATGGTACAAACTAGTTCAGAATACAGCAATGCTACTGCCCTGTTGGCTTCTGCTGACACGGCCCAGCCTTAGGCGACACTTTGTAGAGTACTGTTTTTGTGGTAGAGAAGCACTCTCCTGTGGGCAGACTCTGGCTCCCAAGTTATGAATTAGGTCCAGCTGCAGCCACTGTATTCAAGATGGCACCCTCCACACAGCAGATAGAGAAGCTATAGGTGCTGAGATGTAGTGATTCCACCACTTCTGTTGCAGGGCCCCCACCATAGCTGGCACTGTGAAAAATTACTGCTTTTCTGTCGGAGAAGCACTGTCCTGTTTCCAGGCACTGGCTCTCCAGCTAAGAATTAGGTCCTGCTAAAATCTCCGTACCCAACATGACGTCCTGCACACTGGCGGTGGGAATCCATACAAACCACACTGTGGCGGGTGTAAAAAAAAGAGGCCCAAAGTGGCTAGATTAACAGAGTCTTTAGTCTGGCTCTCAAAATGTGGGAATTTCACCTGCCTGTCCCCCTAGCAGCACATCTGAGTCTAGTCACTAGGCAAGACCCAGCTCCGCCTGCTTGCCAAGACACAGGAAGAAAAAGTCAAAATGGTGTGTTTACCTTCAGTCTGTGAGAACCAGGGCTAGCCAGGAGCAGGAGTCAGCGAAAGACAGACAATTTTTCACTCAGTGGTATGAAGTCCAAATTAACAGCCCTGTGCCATGTCCTGGGGCTGATTAGGTGATCTCAAGGCTTCATTTGATTATCAGTTCAGGTCTTGGTTTCCAGAGGTATATAGGGAGACGTGTTCCTAGTCCGCCATCTTGACTCCTCCCTGATCTTGTATATGTTACATTTTTATAAAGTTCAACGTAGTCAGATTTGTATGGCAAATACACAACTAGTTATATCAGATAGAAGACTGAAGTTCCCACTCTCTTCCTCAGTATGTTTTTCTAAATTGCAGTGCTATGTCTAGAAATACCAAGCTGTAAAAAACAGTAAACATCAACTGAAAGAGCCAAATAGTTGCCATCTGCTTGGTACTGAAAAATTGATTTGTTCACATTTCTTGTTATGCACATTTGTGGTTAGATGTATGTATTATTTAACACACATGGCTTTGTAATGCAAATGCTAAATTGGTAGCTGTTTTGGCAGTTGTGCTATAAAGAAAGTGAGGGGAACATTTTAGTGAGTGTTATTTTGTTCTGAGATGTTTTATTTTTGTTCTTGGGATGGTAAAGGGTTTATGTTCTCTAGTATCTTTTTGTTTGCCTTGTCTAAGAACTAAGATTCTGGATCTCAAAATGCTAGTGCTACTACAGTGGTGTCAGTGTCCCAGATGTACCCATAACTGACTATAACTTGAGAAATTTGCATGTGAGTGCATCTTCTTTCTCTTAAATGGCAAGTATTTGGCTCTTTTAGTTTATGTTTACTGTTTCTTACAGCCTGAATCTACAAATACCTCAAGGATTTTTCTCAAAAGCCTGTTTCGTTTCATGGCTGTATTTGTGTTTTTTCCTATGCTTCTCTGACACTACACTGGAAAATGTGTTTTCCTTGGCATTGCGTATGATCCTGTTCTAACAAGATGGAATGCGTACATGTTTCAGTAACTACTGTCTCAGAAGAGAGTTAAGCTTGGAGGCAGATAAAAGCAGCTTTTGTAAAATAATCAGGAAGTAGACAGTGAGGATGGTATGAGGTGTAAACTCTGTCTAAGGGTGAAGGTTAGGAGAAAGCCTTTTAAGCATTTCTGGCTTGCTGGTTTTCAGAGTTTTGCTCTGACTGAGATGTCAGTATATACTGAGGCCTTTTGGAGGACAAAAGTAGTGGGTTCTGGGAGTGACCTGAAAATAATCTGTGAACACGTAGTGTGTATGTGTATGTGTACCTGTCTGCGTGTCTGTCTCGTATCAAACCAATCATTTCAGAACTGAACTGTCCCACATAGAAAGTTAAGGTAGCATTCAAAATCAAGAATGAGGTTAAGGAAGAAGGAATAGAGAACACTCTGAAATGCATATTACTCTTACATGAAAGCACTATTATTTAGGAACTGAGCACCCTTTTTTTTTAAATTGTGCTTTAAGTGAAAGTTTATAGTTCAGGTTAGTTTCTCATACAAAAACTTAACACACTGTTGTGTGATCCTAGTTGCTCTCCGTATGAGGTGACAGCACACTCTTCTTCCACCCTAGATTTCTTGTGTCCATTCAACCAGCTCCAGTGCCTCTTGACTGTCTCATCTCACCTCCAGACAGGAGCTGCCCATTTAGTCTCATGTATATGTATCTACTTGAACTAAGAAGACTGTTCTTCATAAGTATTATTTTATGCCTTATAGTCCAGTCTAATCTTTGAAGAGTTGGCTTTGGGAATGGTTTAGTTTTGGGCTAACAGAAAGTCCAGGGGCTATGTTTTCCAGGGTTGAGCATCAGTGTTGTTTTTTTTTTTTTTTGTATATTTATGTGGATTTTATTATTTTTTATTATGATGATTAAGTATACAATCCAAATCAGTTTTGCATGCCTGCCTATCTGCAATTCGATCTGCTCTCTGCACCCTGTTGTCAGCACACTCCTTTTCACTTTTCTCGTGTCCTCTTAAAGAACATCTGTCTCCTCCTCTTTACCCTCTCCTTTCCCATCTAGAAAGAAACCAGTAGGACAACTGCCTATAAATGTCTAAAACCATAAAGTACATACATCACATGCTCCCACTGTGTCCCTGAGTCCACTGCATTATTGTCTGATGAGTTGACCTCAGTACTGGTTTGAGGTCAGGGCTAGCAGCAAGTCTAGGGGCCGTGTTCCCAGGGGACCTGCCAGGTTGTCGGGAGAGTCTCTTAGTAGAGTTCTGATCTTTTAGTAGAGTGCTTGAATTGCACACTTGAGCACCATTTTTAAAAAAAATTTTTTAATTAATTAATTTTTTAGTATTTTATTTATTTATTGTGATTCAGTGAAAGTGTACAATCCAGTTTAAATTTGTCTGCCCACCTATGTGCAGCTCCTACTGCTCTCCTTGCCCAGTGACAACACACTCCGCTTTTCTGTTCTGTACATGTCATATCCTCTTAACAATCTCCTGCCCCTCTTCTTCACCCTTCCCACTCCCCTCTAGGAAGAGGCCAGTAGGATGACATACTACAGAGGCATAGAACCGTAAAGTGCACACATGATATGGTCACTCTGTGTCACCAAGTCCAATGTATTCCTGTCCAAGGAGTTGCCCTCAGTAATGATTTATGAATGGGGGCAGCATCAGGACTGGGAGCCATGTTCCCAGGGGTATCCCGAGGCCTTTGGACCATCCACTGTGGTCTTTTAGTGGAGGTCTCAGGGTGCACCCCATTTTATTCTTGTGTTGCTACTGAGACTTAACTTTGTGAGCCCATCACGGCTGTCACTGATGGTAACGGAACACCATCTAGTTCTTCTGGTCACATGTTGATGTAGTCACCATTCACATGGGTCTTTCTGTCTTCTGGGTTGTCTTTCTCCCTTCTGGGTTGTCTTTCTCCCATGTCATTGTTTTCCTTGATGATTATCTGTTCTTGCTGAGTTGGGACCATTTGGTGTACCTCAGATGGCAGCTTACTAGCTTTTAAGACTCCACATGCCACTCACCAATGCGGGGTGCAGAAGACTTTCTTAGCAATATGCTAGTTATGTCAGTTATGCTAGTTATGTCAGTTGGCATGGTCCCTGGACCCACACCCCTGCAATATTGGGTTAAGATTGGAAGAGTATTGATGTTATGTTGAAGTCCAGTTAAATTGATGTTCTTTCTGTTGTGTGCACTTGAGCACCATTTTTAACCATCAGAAAGTATTCTGAATGCCAGCAACAGTCAAGGAAAAAAGATATGGACTGGGAAGACTGGAGCAGTGTGGACTGAACCTTGATAAGCACCCTTCTTTATTTGGGAGAGGTGTGGAGAAGAAAGGAAAGAAATAGCAAGAGGCAAGCAACAATCAATCAGAGGTTCATAAAGATCAGGGAACCTGCCAAATCTACCACATGTAAATTCCAAGGAACTGAAATCATACTGCAGAGATTTACAAAACAAAGATGAAAAAGAAAAATAACTTCCTTTCCTACCTCTTCTTATTTTAAATTTTAGCACTTGAAGGTTTGGGAGAAAGGATAATAGTTAAGTGCTTCCGAGGGCTCTGCCCCTTGAAAATGGTCTTTGTTGCATTTTCCCTATTGTTTCTCTTACTAAATTTGCTTACCTGCTTCTTGCTAAATATCCTGTTGTTTTCCTTGTTGCATTTTTCTGGTTTTGCAGCTCCTTTTGAGGTACTGAAGGGTTCAGAGAGGGAGCTTTCCTTGGAGGTTCCGTGTTTTAGGGTATGTGAAATGATATACTTAAAATGAGACTCCCATGTTTGTTATCACAAATATACTTAAGGTTCACACACAAGTGTATGATTTTAGCTTTTGGTCGTATGAATACATTTAAAATTTGTTCCAGAGCTGATGTGGAAAGCCGGGTTACTAATTAGTTAAGAATTTTGTAGATGCCTCTTGTGGACTCAGTTCAGCACTGGGTAGCATCAAGGGATAGTTTATTACGGCCAATTTGGCAGTGTGTGTATTGCTTTGCAGGATATAAAGAAGTTATCTCCCAAGGTACTTCACCTTAATTCATAGTCCAGCTGAAAAAAAATGAAAGCATACCAAGTTGTATATGTAAGTTGGATTCACTCAATGCATGAAAGTATTTTTGTAGATGATATGTGTTAGCCTGTGCAAGTTGGTCTTACAGTGTTACTGTTTTGCAGTGAGCAGAGTGAAAGTTGGTTGCCTCTCCCTTTGTCGTCTCATAGCACTCTAGTGATACCTCATTTCCGGTATATAATAAACACTGTAATTATTTGCTATCTTGTGTCATTAATTCTTTTATTTGGTCAGAAGATAGTTAATACTCATTAGGTAGGTACAAGATATAGAGCTAATAATCAGCTGCCATTGAGTAATTTCAAATTCATGACAATTTGCTAGGAATAAAGAAATAAAACAAGATTAAACTCTGCCCTAAAATAACTCATTGCCTAGGGTAGAATACAAGAAATGTAGTTAAAATACAGTATCTGCTAAAATAGAGCATTTAGTGAAGGCATAATATAGATATCTATCTGTCAGGGAAGAACCATTTGCTGTCAAGTTGATTCTAACTCAAGGCAACCTCATGTATTTCAGAGTGGAATGTGTTCCATGGGGTTTTCAGTGGGTGATTTTTCTACAGTAGATCTTCAGAACTTTGCCTTTGGGTGGACTCGCACCTCCAATCTTTGGGTTAACTGTCAAACATAGTGGGTACCATTTGTACCACCCAGAGACTTCCTGTGTGGGTGTGTATTAAAAAGAGAGAACAAAGTCTTCCTATATTACAAGACTATGTTGTTAGATATATACAAGATCATGATTATTGTTTGATAGAATTATTATGTAGTTATAATTATTCTATAGTGTCTTGTCAATGAATTCTTTTTCTTAGATCAGTTATTTTCAATTCTGTCATGCTGGTGACTTTGGACTGTTTAGGTTCATATTCTGGCTCTGCCATTTACTTAGATGTGTGATCATGAGAAGGTCACTTATCCTTTCTGTGTCTCCGTTTCCGTAGCTACAGAATGGGGGCTATTAACAGTATCTATCTCACAGGATTGCTTTGAGGATTCAATAAGTTAATATGAGGACTACAAGTTAAGTTTACAAACTTGCCCTAGAAAAAGTGCTACATACCTTACTGCTGAATATCACTATGGTCCCTTTCAAAGTACTCCCCTTAGGAAGCTACGTATCGATGCCAGTGCCTAGTCCACCCCTTCAAAGCAATTTGGAAACTCTTTTTCTTGGAATGGCCGTCAGAGCTGTCATTGTATTACCCTTGATGTCCTGAATGTCGTCAAAATGTCTTCCTTTCAGTATTTTATTTATCTTCAGGTAAAGAAAAAGATCATTGGGGCCAGATCAGGTGACTAGGGAGGGTGGTCCAATACAGTTATTTGTTTGCTTGCTGAAAACTCTCTCACAGACAACTGTACAGTTAAGTTCATGAACTTGCCACCATGCCACCATGTGCCATGGCCATTCCAGAAAGAGTTCCAAAATTGATTTGAAGGATGGACTAAGCGTTGGTATTGGTGCATAGCTTCCCTTGCAAGGGGAGTACTTTGAGGGTGACCCTAGTGATATTTAGCACTTAGGTATGTAGCACTTAGAACCGTTAAGTTCGTGGACTTGTCAGACCTCATATATATGTAAAGCTGTTACAGTGCAACTTAATAGGTAGTAAACAACAAAAAAACCCACTGCCATCGAGTTGAGTCCAACTCAGTGACCCTAGAGATCAGAGTAGAATTGCCCCACAGAGTTTTCAGGGAGCATCTGGGGGATTTGAACTGCCAACTTTTTGCTTAGCAGACATAGCACTTAACCCACTACGTTACCAGGGTATCCTGGTATGTAGTAAGTGCTATAAATATTAGCTGTTTATTGCTATTTATTTATAATTTTCGAATGTACTCTTTTAACTACCCTGGAATGAAGTTGATAGGTAATTTAGTATTCTATTGCTCATTATTAAAAAATAGAATATCCTAACTATACAATAAAGAAAATTAAAACTAAATTAGTAAAATACGGATTTTAGTATGCCATTTTTCTGATATGTGTAGAAGACTTAATAAAGCAGGCAGATGCTAAACTCTTATGAATGATTAAGTTTAGATTTAAGAGAAGACCATCACAAGCCTTGCTATACAAGAAACAAAATTAAAGAAGAGAATTGCCAGTGTGTTAACTCATCTAGTGGGCTAGTGTAGGAACAGGCCAGGCTTCTTCATATGTGGTAAGAGAAAGAGAGAAGTAACCTCAGTTTAAATAAGGATAGTTTGCCAAGGCAAATTATAGATGGATGAAGGGGAGAATGAGGAACATGATGCGCCTTTCCCAAACTTTACTAGAGTGTTTCTTTGTAAAATGCTTACTTAATGATCTGTGTTTTATTGCTTCGTTTGGGAGAAAACATTGGCAGAGTAGGCGCATTGATAACTTTATTTGTGGTTGAATAAAAAGTGCATTTTTGATTTATATTTCATATTTTGAAATAAAGACTAAATACCATAAATCGCCATAAATGTGAAAGCTACAAATGGATTCTGATACAGGTGTGCTGAATTAGGAATTCAGATGCCAGGTGAACCGTTTGCCATTGATGGTCTCATTTTCTGCAGTTTTAACTGATTCTTGGTGTTCTGGGGGGAAAAAAAAAGCAACTCTTCCCCAATGTACAAGGTAGTTGCATTCTTGGAAAATTTTATGTGTGTATTAAAACCAGACAAGATTATTTTGTTTTTATGTAAAATGGGTAATTATAAATACGTTCTTCATTTACATGAATGTCTTTCAGGATATTTGAATTTGTTACAGCATGTAGAACTGTGCTTCCTTGTGCAGGACTGTTCTGCAGCTTGCAGGGTGCCTGCTGTCTCTGGCCAGCAACACCCCCCCCGCCCTGCATCATTGTGGTAGCAAGACACTTCATCTGAGACTTTCAAAACATCTTCTAAGTGAGGTTTTATAGCCTCTATTGAAAACTACTATTTTAAACTCTATTTTGCCAGATATTAATGTTACTACACCAGATCATCATGCATTTATTGAAGACTCACTGTGACTTCTTGACTAAAAGTCCTAAGCTACTCACTTAATAGTTAACTTTATGATTAATTGCTTCATGACAGCTCATGTTTTTGTCCTTACTGCTATTTTATTCTCTTAACTGGTCAGGTGTTTATGCTTTTCTCTCTCTCTAGAAAATAAGCCTCCTGACTCAAGTTAATCAGTTAAATTCAGCAAACATTTTTGAGCAGTCAACTGCTAAATGCTAGACACTGTGCCAGAGAAGAGGTTCTCAACTTGGTTTCATACCACACTGCCAAAGGTGAAGTGTATTGCATGTGATTTGCTTTTTGTTATTAAAAATGATTGAAGTACCCACATGTGTGAATAATTTAATTTTAAAAATATAAATGGGAGCTGAATTAGAGGTACCTCTCTATTAACACTTGCATGTCAGGATGCTTTCTTAAATGGAATAAATAATGGAGTGGAGATACAGCTAATGGACATGTGATTGTGTGTAACCTGTGACCTAATGTTTCCCTTCCAGAGTCTATAGTGAACAGCTTACTAATGTCTGTGATAGTTTTATAATTACTACCATGCTTTTTCTCCTGAAAAAAGTTTTTTTTCTATTTTGGTAAAAATTTAAATTTATGCATATGAGAATATGTCCTGTGTGTCAGGATGTGTATGTGGGAGGGACGAGGGGGAGGATGGATTCTGAGGGATAAAGAAATAAGTAAGTCAGATCTTACCTTTAGGTATGTAGAGGGCAGACAGACAGGTAGACTAACAACATATAATATGCAAATACTGTAATAGAGGTCAATAAGGACAGAATACTAAGAAAACATAGAGTAGAGCCATCCAGCTTTTCTTGAAGTAAGGTGGGATTTTCCCAGGGGATGTGATGTTTTCTGTATTTTAATTGAAAGGAATTTGGTAGGAGATTGGAATGGGAGGGTGAGAATTAAGAGTTGCATTCAGGCAAGGAGAATAGTGTGATCAAGGCATGGAAATGTGAATGTATGGTGTTTTTGGAGAATATGTAGTAACTAAAAGAGAGTAAGGCATTAAAGGGCTTAATTTTGCCAAGAAATTGGACTTGATCCCCCAGGTAGTAGTGAGCCATTGAAGAATGTGAAGCAGGAGAGCAACAAGTCAGCTGTCCGGTGTGGGGACAAAGGGGGGCTGGAAAGCTGACAAGCTGATGTTGCATGCAGATCTGCAGTGTTTTCCGTATCAACAACAGTTCAGTACCTTCTATACATTGTTGTTAGAGCCCATTGAATCAGTTTTGACTCATAGTGACCCTATATACAGCATAGTGAAACACAGCCTGGTCCTGTGCTATCCTCAGAATCTTTCCTGTGCTTGAACCTGTCCTTGCAGCCATTGTGTCAGTCCATCTCACTGAGGGTCTTGCTGTATTTCACAGACCAACTACTGTGCCAAACATGATGTTCTTCTTAAGGGACTGGTCCTTCCTGATACCATGTCCAAAGTACATGAGATGAAGTCTCTCCATCCTTGCTTCTAAGGAGCATTCTGGCTGTACTTCTTCCAAAACAGATTTGTTTGTTCTTCTGTATATTCAGCATTCTTTGCCAACACTGTAATTCAAGGGCACCAATTTCTTTTCAGTCTTCCTTGTTCATTGTCCAGCTTTTGCATACATATGAGGTGACTGAAAAAACCATAGCTTGAGTCAGGCACACTTTAGTTCCTAAAGATGATATTTTTGCTTTGTAACACTTTACAGAGGTCTTTTGCAGCAGATTTGCCCAATACAGTACGTCGTTTAATTGCGTAACTGCTGCTTCTGTGTTGACTGTGGATCCAAGTAAAATGGTATTTTTGACAACTTTAATATTTTCTCCATTTATCATGATGTTACTCATTGGTCCAACTGTGAAGATTTGTCTTTTCTTTGTGTTGAAGTGTAATCCAAATTGAAGGCTGTGGTCTTTGATCTTGATCAGTAAGTGCTTCAAGTCCTCTTCACTTTCAGCAAACAGTGTTGTGTCATCTACTTTACATATGCAGGTTGTTAATGAGTCTTCCTGCAATCCTGGTGACCCATCCTTCATATTGTCAAGTGTCGTGGGTTGAATTTTGTCTCCCCAAAAATACGTGTAGTAATTTGGCTGGATCGGGATTCCCTGTATTCTGTGATTGCCCTCTATTTTATGGTTTTCTTGTGCTGTAAATCCTCATCTCTGCCTGTAGTTGACACAGTGGATTACATTAGAGAGGATTAGGGTGGGACTGTAAATCCCTTCCTGAGGTCACCTTCCTGCTCTTTTGTAAAAGGAGTTTCCCTGGAATGTGTCTTATACCACCTTTTGTCCTTTTATTCTACAAGAGATAAAAGGAAGGCAAGCAAACGGAGTTGGGAACTTCATACTATCAAGAAAGCAGCACTGGGATTAGACACAGTGCTCATCCTTCAGACCTGAGGTTCCTGTGCCAAGATGCACCCTGACCAAAGCCTTCCCCTGGAGGCAATTTGTGAATTTTTGGCACGTAATCTACTGGACTGTGTAAGAATAAACTTTGCTTTGCTAAAGCCATGCACTTGTGGTATTTCTGTTAGAGCAGCACTGGATAACTAAAACATCCAGATTCTCAGATTATTTGCTCAGCATACTGATTAAGTATGATGAAATGACACAGTCCTGATGTACACTTTTCTTGATTTTAAACCACACAGTATCTACTTGCCCTGTTTGAATGACTGCCTCTTGGTCTGTGTTCAGGTTTTCATGAGGACAATTAGTGTTCTAGAATTCTTATTCTTTGCAGTGTTATCCATAATTTTTTAGACCCACATAATTGTATGCCTTTGCACAGTCCATAAAACACAGGTAAACATCTTTCTGGCATTCTCTGCTTTCAGCCAAGAGCTATCTTACGTCAGCAATGCTATCCCTTGTTCCACATCCTCCTCTGAATCCAGCTTGAATTTCTGGAAGTTTCCTTTCAATGTACTGCTATAACTGCTTTTGGATTATTTTAGAAAAGTTTTTTCTTGAGTGTGATATTAGTGATTCCTCCTGTAAAGAAGAGACAGTGATATTTACTGCTGTTTGAATGTAGCTGAAAATGAATGAATGAAAGATTATCAGTCACTTCTGAGCTGAATGCAAACATCTTCAGTTTGTGGCTTGTATCTGTTGTTTGCAGATCTTGAAGTTATCTTTACCTTCAGTTTTAGTTTTAGGGTGTGTTCTGAGTCTTTGATCAAGGGAAGAAGTTCCCTTTTTGATTATTGCGTAAGTAATGCCACTCTCTATATTTTTGTATTGTGCTTTGGATGAAGGTTTGCAGAGCAAATTAGTTTCTCATTAAACAGTTAATACACATTTGTTTTGTGACATTGGTTGCCACCCCCACAACATGTCAACACTCTCCCCTTCTCCATCTTGGATTTCCATCACTAGCTTTCCTATCCCCTTCTGCCTTCTTGTTGTTGCCCTTGCGTTGGTGTGCATATGCAGTCTCACTTTGTTTTATGAGCTTATCTAATCTCTAGGTGCAGGGTGAACCTCAGGTGGGCACTAAAGTTATTGAGTTAAAAGAGTGCCCGGGAACCATACTCTTGGGGTTCCTCTAGTCTGTGTCATACCAGTAAGCCTGGTCTTTTTTCATGAGTTAGAATTTTGTTCTACATTTTTCTCCAACTGTGTCTGGGTCCCTTTGTTGTGATCCTGTCAGAGCAGTCGGTGGTGACAGCTGGGCACCATCTGGTTGTGCTGGACTCGGTGTGGTGGATGCTATGGTAGTTGTGGTCTCTGGTCTTTCCCTTTTGTCTGGTTTTCTTTGTTGTCCCTTGCACATACAGGGTAGAACCAGGAGATGTATCTTAGATGGATGTTTACAAGCTCTTAAGATCCCAAGTGCTACTTACCAAAGTAAGATGCAGAACATTTTCTTCATAAACTATATTATACCAGTTAAGCTAATTGTCCCCCCAAACCACGGTCCCCAGCCCTCAACCTAGTAATTTGGTATCTCAGGGAGAGTTTGGATGTGTCTATGAAGCTTTCATGTCTTTGACTTGGTCCGGTTGTGCTGGCTTCCCCAGTGTTGTGTACTTTTTTATTCTTCACTAAAGTTACCACATATCTATTTAGAATTTTTCCCTTCCCACCTCTCTCCTCCTTTGTAACCATCAAAAATTGTTTCTTTTTGTGTGTAAACCTTTTCAGTGGTTTTTACAATAGTGATCTCATGCACTATTTGCCTTTTTGTGATTGACTTATTTCACTCAGCATGATGCCTTCAAGGTTTATCCATATTGTGAAATGTTTCATAGATTCATCGTTGTTCTTCATTGCTTAGTATTCCATTGTATGTGTGTACCATAGTTTGTTTATCCATTCGTCTGTTGATGGGCACTTAAGTTGTTTCCATCTTTTGGTATTGTGAACAGTAGTGCAGTGAAGATCAGTGTACGTGTGTCTATTAGTGTCACAGCTCTTATTTCTCTTGGATATTTTCCTAGGAGTGTGATTGCTGGATCATCTGGTATTTCCATTTCTAGCTTTTTAAAGAAATACCATGTTGGTGTTCAAAATGGTTGTATCATTTTGCATTTCCACAAGCGGTGTATAGGAGTTCCAGTCTCCTCACAGCCCTCTCCAAAATTTGTTATTTTCTGTTTTTTTTTCCATTAGTGCCAGTGACATAAGGGTGAGATGGTTTCTCATTGTATTTTTGATTTGCATTTCTCTAATGGCTAGTTATCATGAGCATTTCCTAGTGTGTCTGTTAGCTGCCTGAATGTCCTTTTTTTTTTTTTTTTTTTTTTTGATTGCCTGTTTATAACCTTTACCCTGTTTTTAGTTGGATTCTCTTTTTGCTGTAGAGTTGTTGGATTTTCCCGTAGATTTTAGTGATTAGACCTTTGTTGAATTTGTCATAGCCAAATATTTTTCCCAGTCTGTGTAGGTTCTCTTTTTACTCTTTTAATGAAGTCTTATGATGAGATAAGTGTTTAACTGGCTTATCTTCTGGTGTTTGTGGTTTATATCCTGTTTATGCAGTATATTAGGGCTGCTAGTGTTGACTCTCTTTTTTCTTCTATGATCTTTATAGTTTTTGACTTTAGGTCTTTGATCCATTTTGAATTAATTTTTGTGTATAGTGTGAGGTATCAATCCTGTTTCTTTTTTTTTCAGATGGATACAATTTTGCCAGAACTGTTTGTTAAAAAGACTGTCTTTTCCTCAATTAATAGACTTTGGTCCTTTGTCAGAGATTAGATGACTGTAGGTGGATGGATTTACATCTGGGTTGCCAATTCTGTTCCATTGTTTAGCGTGTCTGTTGTACTAGTAGAAGGCTGTTTTGATTACTGTAGCTGTATAGTACTTTCTAAGGTTAGGACGTGTGAGTCATGCTACTTTGTTTTTCAGTAGTGCTTTACTTATCTAGGGCCTCTCCTTTTTCCATAGAAAGTTAATGATTAGTTTTTCCATCTCTTTAAAGAATGCTATTGGTATATGGATTGAGATTGCACTGTATTTGTAGGTTACCCTGGGTAGATTGGCATTTTCACAATGCTGAGTCTACCTATCCATGAACATGGTATATTTTTTCCATTTATGTAGGTGTTTCTTGCTGTAGTGTATTGTAGTTTTCTTTGTGTAAGTCTTTTACTTCTGGGTTAGATTTATTTGTAAGTATTTTATCTTTGGGAGATCTATTGTAAATGGCGTTGTTTTCTCATTTATCTTTTAAAAATTCTCTTTGTTGATGTAGAGGAATCCAAGTGATTTTTGTATGTTGATCCTGTGTCCTGCCACTTTGCTGAATCCATCTGTTAGTTCCAGTACCTTTTTTTGGACTCTTTGGGATTTTCTGTGTATAGGATCATATCATCCTTGAAGATGGATAGTTTTACTTCTTCCCTACCAATTTGAATATTTCTGTTCTGATCTTTGTTGTTTTCTGTTTTTCTGGTGGCTGTGAGCTTCTTTTGTTGTTATCTATTTGTTTGAGTTGTATAGCTGGTGTTTTGTTTTTTGTTTGAGTTGTGTAGCTCATGGTGTTGATTTTGTTTCTTTTTTTTGATATGTTCATCTATTGCTGTAAATTGACCTCTACTTACTGACTTTGCTATGTCTCAAATATTTTGGTCTAATATTTTTTTGTTCCTGTTTGATTCTAGAGATTTTTTTTTTTTTAATGCACCTTTGATTTCTTATATTACCCAGTGGTATTTAAGCAGGGTGTATTCAGTCTCTATGTGTTTAATTTTTTTCTATTGCTCTTTCTGTTATTAATTTCTACTTTTATAACAACTCGACAGCACTGGGTTTAACACTGTGATCAGAGAAGATGCTTTGTATTATCTCAGTGTTTTGAATTTTCTTGAGGGTTGCTTTGTAGTCTAAGATGTGGTTTGTTCTAGAGAACCTTCCATGTACATTGGAAAAGAATGTATACTTTGCTCCTGTTGGGTGGATTTTACATATGTCTCTGAGGTCAAATTGGTTGATTGTGGCCTTTAGATTTTTTGTACCTTTTTTGAGTTTCTTTCTAGATGTTCTGTCCTTAACTGAAAGTGGTGTGTTGAAGCAGGAGACTGTTAAGAATTAAATACTGAAGTAGGCACTATTGTTTTGTAACTGTCAATTTCTCTTTTCGGTATTGGTAGAGTTTGTTTGACGTATTCTGGAGCTCTGTCATTGGGAGGATAGATATTTATTATGGTGGTGTCATCATGCTGGATAGTCCTTTAAATCATTATATAATGTTCTTGTTTGTCTTTTATGGTGGATTTTATTTTAAAGTCTGTTGTATCTGAGATTAGTATTGTCACTGCTGCTCATTTTTTGGTTGATGTTTACTTGATATATTTATTTTTCCATCCTTTGGTTTTTAATATGTGCTTGCTTGATCCTAAAGTGTTTCTCTGGTAGACAGTATATTGGTGACTCCTGTTTTTTTCAGTCCATTCTGTCACTCTCTTTTATGGCTAGACAAATGTTTAAGCCATTTGTGTGATTAATGATAGATGTGAGTTTATTGTTGTCATTTTGTAGTGCTTTTCTTTGTGGGGAGGCCCTGGTGGCTGCTATAGGTACCAACCAAAAGGTCAGCAATTCAGATCCACCGGGCACTGCTTTGAAACCCTATGGGGCAGTTCTTGTTAGTCCCATAGAGTCACTATGAGTCAGAATGACCTCAATGGCAGTAGGTTTGAGTTTGGTTTTCCTTTGTGGTGCTGATGTTTTCTTTGTTCCTCAGACTGTCCTGTGCTGCATTCCTTTTGTTTGTAGATTTTGTGTTTACTTAGACTGTATGTTTTTCTTTATTTTGATGAATAGATTTGTTAACTTTCATTCTGGGTACCTTGAAATTTACCTCTGTCTTTCTGTGCTTAAACCAGTCTTTTATTACGTTGATATCAGCTTGACTTCCTCTGCTTCTGAAACTTCCATACCTATACTGTTTATTCCCTCACTTGCTGTTCTTGTGCTGTTGTTGTTTATAGATTAACCTCTCTGTTTCTCTGTTGTGAATCTTTTAATTTTGTTTTATCCTTGAGAGTTCATTACCTAGGTTAGCGTCTGGCTGATTCTGTCCTGTGTCCTAGATTCAGGTTGTTGGTTCTTTGACGAAGGACTCTTTTTAATAATTCTTTAGGTTTTTTTTTTTTTTAATGTATTCCCTTAATTTCTCTTTATATGGAAATGCCCTCATTTTGCCATCCTATTTGAGTGAGAATTTTTCAGGATATATGAATATAATTATTGGTTGACAGTTTCTTTTTCTTTCCATGTTTTATATATGCCACCCCATTGCCTTCTTTCCTGCATGGTTTCTGCCAAGTAATCAGAGCTCAGTTGTATTATGTCCCCTTTGTATGTGACTTTTTTTTTTTTTTAGATTTTTGAGGTGCTGTCAGTATTCTTTGTTTGCCTTTGGTTTTAGTAAGTGTGTTGGTATGATATGTTTTGGTTATTTTCTTTTAGGGTCTGTCCTATGTGGGGTTGGTTGAGCTTCTTGGTTGGTTATGTTTTCACCTTTTATAATATTAAGGAAATTTTCTGTTAGTAAACCTTCAGTGATCTCTGTATTTTCCATTTTATCCTCCTGTTCTGAAACTCTGCATGATTTTTGCTTTAGATTGTATCCCACATTATTCTCAGGGTTTCTTCATCCTTTTTTTCCCCCCTCAAAGTTGTGTCTAAGAATTTGTCTTCAGTTTTGCTGTCTTGTCTTACATTATTTGAAATTTGCTTCTAAAACCTTCTGTTGCGCTGTCTCTGAAATGTTGTTTATCTTTTGTATCACTGCTTTCAGTTTTTGTATGATTTCTAGTTGTTTATTTTGATCTTTTGCTCAATATTTTCTAGAATTCTTCCATTGCTTTGTCTGTGTTTTTCCTGAATTTATCTGTATTTTCCATGATTTGTGTCTATTTTTTCCTTATTTTTGTCTGTATTTTCCTTCATCTCTTGCAGAGCCCTGAATATTAGAGTTTTGAATTCCCTGCCAGGTAGTTTGTGCCTTTTTTTCTACTGGAAGGTCATTTGATATTTTGATGGCTTTGTGGAGCCATCCTGTCTTGATTTTTTTCTGTTTTGATATTGTCTGCTGTGTTCAGTATATCCAGAAATTATTTTCCTCATTTATTGATTTTAGATTGTTTTGTTCTGCTTTTCTGTTTTATTTGGTTATGTCTGGGCAGGTGTGCTGGGTGTACTTTGTTACTTGCTCCTCTGTGGTTACGGTACTTCTCACTACTTTGTCCAGGTGGACAAGGCTGGTCACTCAACTGTGGTGCAGCAGGGCAGGTCTAGCACAGGGAGAGGGGAAGGGATGGATCATTTGCAGAACATACTCGGCTGACAGGGTGGGGTCTCTTGGTTTGTAACTGTTTTTGCGTGTGTTGCTTGGTGGTATGATATTCATTGCACTGAAGATAAGCAGGAGGGAAAGGAGAAGATGTGATGTGCAGAGATAAGTGGCTGAAAGAAGGGAAATAAGAAATAAAGAAAAAAAGAAGGAAGAAATGAAGAAAGTTGTGATGGCATAGGATTTGGTGGGTGGAGGTGGGACAGACTTGGCAAGGCAGAATGCTGGTGGCCCTCTAGCTGGGCGATGTCTCCTGGCCTATCAGAAAGGGATAAGAGCATCACACAGAGCTAAGTGGGCAAGAGAAAGGAAAGGAGGGAAGGAGAAAGAAGAAAAAACAACAGCAGCTAACAATAAAATTAAGTACGGTGCAGGGAAAGCCAATGTTTGACGGCAGGGTTGAATTGGAGTGGCAGCAACTTGATGTCTCTTTCACTGAATAGCATAGCGTGGTTCCTCAGGAAGGAGTGGAGGCAGTGTAGGGCCTTGATAAGAGGGAGAAGGAAAAAGGAGAAGGGGAAAGATAAGGAGAAAAAAAAGTGGCACTGAGGGAACTGTTTCGTGAGGACAGTGTAGACCCAGGGAGGCTATGTGTCAGAGCTCTGTATCTGAGCAGTACAGCCCAGCCCATCAATAAGCATAAGGGGTGATGCATGAGGCTCTGTGGGTGGGAAAAAGAAAAAGAAAAAGAAAAAGAAGGGAGACAGAACAACAAAGAAGAAAAAAATTAACAACAAAAAATAGAAAAAGTAAATGTACTGAAGTAGTCTGCCAGCTTGGTTGGCGTGGACCCAGGCTGGCTCTGTAGCCGAGTGATGTGGCACAGCCCTTCAAGAAGTAGTTAGAATGGCACATGAAGCTAAGTGGGTGGGGGAAAGGGAGAGAGAGAAAGAAATAATAGGGAAAAAAATGGCACTAGGGGAATGAGCTTTTGGGGCAGTATGGACCTGGGGAGGCTGTATACCAGTGACTATCTAGCTGAGCTGTGCAACATAGCGTGTTAAGAAGGGGCAGGAATGGCGCATGTGGCTAGGTGGGCAAGAGAAAGGAAAGGAAGCAAAGGAGAGAGACAGAACTGTCTGTATTCTTTGGTGACTAATGTCCAAGATGGCAAATTGGTGCCGCATTAGCTGATAGGAAACCTCTACTCCGTAGCTCTCCTTGTTTTCTGTTCTCTGTCAGTTTTGTATTCCATGTAGTGCTTGATTGAGTTCTTTATCTTTTCATTTGATGGTAAAGATTCTGGGATTGACATTTGTGTCTGTTTTACCTAATTTTTCAGGTCTTTGCTTTAGGGAGATGTCATGGTACTTCTGTTATAGGGCCATGTTGGCTCTGTCTGACTACTTTGTATTTTCTTAGTGACTATGATCAATTAGTCATTGCATGACACAAATGGTTAAACAGTTGGCTGCTAACTGAAAGATTTGGAAAGGTGGTGGTTCAGGCTCACTCAGGGACTCAGGGGCTCCTTGGCAGAAAGGCCTGGTGTTCTCCTTCTGAAAAATCAGCCATTGTTACAGTTTTACTCTGACACACAAGGGGTTGCTGTGAGTTGGAACTGACTTGATGGCAACTGTTTTTGTTTTCATTTTGGTTAAAGGAAAACACTTGGATAAGTAAATGATTTGGTGGTGCAGCGAAGGTGTATTACTTAACTGTTGCTGCCATTGTTTTCACTGAGCTTTTATAATGTGCTAGGCTTAGTCTAGGCACCGAGAAACAAAGTTATATACAAAATAGATCCTGGTCTCAAAATGCTTTATAGCCTAGTGAGAAGATATTGGTTATATTCATCAACTGTGAGATGAGTGTTATATTGGTAATGTAAATGTAATTCTGAGGCAATATAAAGAAAGGAAGCCTTCAGAGAGGAGCATTTCTTTTAAATGTAGCCTTAAAAAATAAGTAGAATTTGGGAGGCTAGAGGAATGGAGAGGAAGAATAATTTATGCAGATGAAAGACATATATGATGATGGATTATGAACATGTTTGGTATCCTGTCCACTTGTTTATAAAGAAGTGATTTTTTTTTTCTGTTTAGTTTGAAACTGATTGTTTAACTCTGAGTTTTTATACATGTTTTAAAATATCAAAAATTTTTAGTAGCTATCGTTTAAAAAAAACTCAGGGCAAAGACCAGACTTACTTGTCTGATATACATTGTTGGAACCCTGGAGACTATAGTGCTTAGATACTCTTCAGACTTGGAACTGAAATCTCCCCCAGAGAGCATAGTGTAGCTATACAATAGACAGGCCTGTAAAATGAACAATAATACCAGTGAGGAATGGACAACTCAGAACAATCAACTATATGAGACCAAAAGGGCAATGTTTGCCCCAAAGCAAAGGTCAGAAGGACAGTAGGGGTGGGAAAGCTGGACAAGTGGACACAAGGAAGGCAGGGAGGAAGGAGGTTGCTGACACATTCAGGGGTTTACAACAATGTCATGAAACAAGCTGTGTACGAATTTCCATTATTGAATGGAAAACTGATTTGCTGTGTAAACTTTTACCTAAACAACAATAAATTATTTTTTAAAAAGCAAGCGAACAAAAGCTTAGGGTGACAGTTTTCAGAGGAATAAAGAAAAAGAAGAGTGACTTTCAGGATGGAGAGTCCTTATTAAAACACAGATGTCTTCTGTAAATAGAGTTGGAAAAATACTGTCAGTGAGTTCTTGGTAGATAAATGTTTCTTGTTACTTATCTGTGCAGGATCTGAAAAGGAAAGCCAGTTCTCTTTCATTAGTCACAAGGTGCATGACAACAGAATCATTGATGCAGTGGGAAGATGGTTGGGTTCCAAATCTCCTAAGTGATCTAGAAGAGGGCATAGACAGCTAGTGTTCTCCCTGGGCTTTTCTGATGGTACCTGTGGCTGTGAGTGTTTTATTTTTGTTTTTCCCTCCATTCCAGTCTAGTTACTCTGAAACACTGAGTTCTAAGATAAGCTATGATAACAAATATCTAGGGCTCTTGTCTTTTGAGAGAGTTTATAAAAGTTGAAGAGTTAAGTCAGTTGTCATATTTTCTATTGAAATACCCACTTAGCCAAGTATAACATACTGAAATAATGCTCTGAAAGCCCATAGGGTGATGACATTTTTGCATAGCATGTCTGTATTGTGCAAGATGAACTAAAATTTTTTCATCATAAAGCACAACAAAATTTTTTCCCCCCAGCCTTGGAAACCCAATGGGGCAGTTCTCTTCTGTCCTGCAGGGTTACTATGAGTCAGAATTGACTCAATGGCAATGTTTTTGTTTTTTTTTTTAAGTTCATATGTAGAGGATGAAAACATAGTTTTGTTGCATCTAAGGTATTGTAGTTTTTGTAACTGCTGGAGTGTGTGCTGACATTATAAAATACTATTTTCATATGTAAAATCAATTGAATTCTGTAGCAGATAGATAAGCAGACTTTTTCCTGCATGTGGATATGAGTGTGAGTGATGTGGCCCATGTGCTCTGTGACTGCAAGGTGTTTTAGGTTGGGTCACTACAGTGTTCTAAAATGTTCACTGACTTCTATCTGTAATTAACATGCCATGTTTTTGTTACCTTATAGATATATTTTTATGGTGGGTGGGGGAGATTTTGAGGATATGAATTTAGTGTCTTACACATACAGTCTTATAAGTATTATGTAAGATTCATGTTTTATTTTTCTTTGTGCACATTTAAAATTCCATGGAAGGAACTTTTTTCCTTTTGTTGTCCTAAAACTTAATCAGTGTTGGCCATAAGAAACAGCCTGAAAGTCCTCCCACCCCCTTTTTTGAAGGTACAGACAAAAGATATGATTTCTTTGAATGTTCGTTAACAGTGTTTCTCTGGCCAGCTCAACATGAAACAATGGAATAAATCCATTTCCAGTAATGGAAGTGAGACCCTCGTATTAGGGCTGACAGAAAAACACTCCCTACCATTTCTGTTTTTTCTAAACTGACACTAAAACATCTGAGCAATGTTTTAAATGTGGAGACTGACTTTATATACAGCTGCTGCCCTTGAGCCTCTTTTCTTGTTCTCTTTTATTTTCTAGGTGCGCCACCGAGCTTCTGGTCAGGTGATGGCTCTTAAGATGAACACACTGAGCAGTAACCGGGCAAACATGCTGAAGGAAGTACAGCTCATGAATAGACTGTCCCATCCCAACATCCTTAGGTAATGGCTTTTCCCTCTTTCTGGCCACCAAGGACAAAGACGAAGCACTATTGGAGGCTTTTTAGAATAGCATTGACAGCTGAAAAGAGGGATTTAGGATTTATCATGCTGAATTTCTCTTACTGGGATTTAGCTGTGCTCTAGCTGGATCTTTTGTGTCTAGTGAGACTGAATATCCTGGTAATGAACTGCATTTAATGAAGCAACTTCTTTTGTCCTTCAAATTGCCTTACTCTTAGTAGCAGCTCATTACAACAGTTATTTCTTATTGCCAAATTATTGATTTATCAAGGAGAAAAGACTTTGGTCTTTATCTGGTTATTTACATTTCGTAATTTCATCTTAAGGAATAATAATTAAATCACTGAAAGAAAACAAAAGTAAAATTATGCCTCAACCTGTCTCCCTGTAAATTTAAGCATTCATCTAAGAAGATGGCACATTTTGCCTTTTTAAAGGAGAAGTATGTTTGTCTGTAGTAAGATTATCTATCACTTATCTGGAAACTGGTGGCGTAGTGGTTAAGTGTTATGTGTGCTAACCAAAAGGTTGGCAGTTTGAATCTACCACGTGCTCCTTGGAAACTCTACGGGGCGGTTCTACTCTGTCTTATAGGGTCTATGAGTCGGAGTCAACTCGACGGCAGTGGTGTTGATTGGTTGTTAGCATTTATATGATATCTGAATCTTGTTTTAATTATCTTGATATTTTGGTGAGGTATGTATATTTCCAAATGAGGCCAAATAAAGACACTTCAATTTAACATATATTTAAAGTGCTTATGTGTAAGACACTAATAAATTGTAAGTGTTATCCACTTAGAGTTATTTACTGCTAATATTTTATGTATTTATATTGGACTAGAGAGGAATCATAAACAGCTTTTAAGAATGGCTTATATGTTTAGTCCATGGTTCTAAATTATGAAAATGAGATTCTATTGCTTCTTTGAAACTTACTATCTTTATATAGAATCACTGACTTCCTAGTCTGCTACAAAATGTTCAGCCAGTGTTTTTATTATGATGACTTTCTTCTAAATCTACAAATCAGAGTAACACATTTTTTGAGCATCTAGTATATGCAGAGTGATATGTTAGATATCAAAAAGGTATAAAGGTGTGTATGTAAAATGGAGTGTCTGCTAGCGAAGAATTTACACTTTTAACTGGGGAATCTAAGAATTATGTACATGAAAAGAGAACTAATAAAATCAGCTAAGATGCTACCACTTGGGTAAAATAAACTCTTACGTGATACAGAAACTCAAAGGAGTGAGAGGGTGTATTGGCTTGGTAGAATCAAGGAAACCTTCTTCGAGGAGAGAACTTCAGCTGGACCTTGCATTTTTATAGGGTTTTATTTCTCATTGAGCTATCTGAAATATAGTATTTTTTAAATAATTTATTTAATTGTTGTTGAGACTATACGCAGCAAAACAACCAATTCAGTAATTTCTGCCTTTGCAGTTTAATGACACTGATTATATTCTTGGAATTGTACAACCATTCTCACTCTCTTTTCTAAGATGTTCCTCCTTCATCAAAATAAACTCACTGTCCTCTGAGTTTCCTAGCTAGTTTTTCAAGTTGCTGTTGTCAGTTTGATCCTATATAGATAGATCTCAAGGAGGCATAATGCTTAAGGCAGGCGTTCTTTACGAGTTAAGCTAAACTGTTGTTTGGTTTTAAGAAGATTTCAGAAGATATTTTTGGTTTAAGGTTTAACACTATCTCAAGGCAATAGTTTTGGAGTTTGATAGGGTTTTAGAAGACAGGGAAGGCATTCAGAAAGGAGCAAAATAATGCAAATAAAGCACAGAGGTGAAAGTGCAAAGGTTTTTCAGGAGTCATAGTAAGACCTGTTTAGCTAATAATAATGGAAACTACAACCTTCAGTATGGATTATGCCTCAAGATAAAGAAAACAGAAATCCTCACAACCAATCCAATAAGCAATATCATGATAAATGGAGAAAATACTGAAATTGAAAAGGATTTAATTTTACTTGGATGCACAATCAACGTCCATGGAATCAGCAGTCAAAGAAATCAAACAATAAATTGCATTAGGTGAATCTGTTTCAAAAGATCTCTTTAAAGTGTTAAAAGCAAAAATGTTTGCTTTAAGAACTAAGGTACACCTGACCCAAGCCATACTGTTTTCAGTCACCTCAGATGTGTGTGAAAGCTGAACAATGAATAAGATTGAAGAAGAATTAATGTCTTTGAAGATTATGGTGTTGATGAAGAATACGGAATATACCATGGACTTCCAGAAGAATGAATAAGTACAGCCAGAATACTCATTAGAAGCAAGGATGGAGAGACTGTTCACAAGCCTTGGACATGTTGTCAGGAAGGACTAGTCCCTGGTAAAGGTTACCATGCTGGATAGAGTAGAGGGTCAGCGAGAGAGGAAGATCCTCAGGAGGATGGATTAACACAGTGGCTACAACAATGGGCTCAAATATAACAAGGACTGTGAGAGCGGTACAGGACTGGTCAGTGTTTCATTTTGTTGCAAGTAGGGCTGAAACCAACTCAGTGGCACATAACAACAACGATAGAGAATCATAATTTATTAAAAGCTTGTGGGCTGGGTGCTTGACTCATTTAAAGATTTAATTTTGACAACCACTCACTCATGAAGGAATTGAGGCCTAGAGATTATGTTGGCTCGGTCTCTTTTGACCAGCTTTCTTCTAGGAGAACTGAGGATTCAAATAGGGTAGTATTGGCAGATAAAGTTTTATAGGTTTAAAAACCTACTGCTGTCTGGTTGATTCTGATTCATAATGACCCTATAGAACAAAGTAGAACTGTTCCATAGAGTTTCCAGGGACCACCTGGCAGATTCAAACTGCCAACCTTGTGGTTAGCAGACACTGCGCTTAACAGCTACACCACTGGGGTTTCCTTTAAAAGTAAAGTGGGACCAAATTATGCAAAGGTGCTTTGCAGGAAGCTGAGAAGATTGCATTTTATGCTTTATTTATTGAGTTCTGAGTAGAACATGACAGAGAGTACATGATGGTAAGATGTGGAATCGTTTAGTGACTGGGAGACTAGCGGGCAAGAGATCAGTTAGGAGACCTCTGTTGTGTTTGAGTGTCGGGTAGGTAAGGCTTGATGTGATATTTTTGATCAGATCGTATTTTCAGTTGCTTGAAAAATCATGTATTTGTTGTTACCCTTAGACAGGTGATACATGATCACTATTAAACATTTTAAAAAGTTAGCAAAAGCAAGAAAATAAAAATTGCCCTTAATCTTAGCACCTGGAAATAAAATTAGTATTAACATTTTGAGATACTTCCTGCCACTCTGTTTTATTTCAACATTCCTTTTCCTCATCCTCTTCTCTCTCATCTGAACTGAGGAATGCATGAGGAGACTGACTTTCCCTAACTTTTATTTCATCACAGCAAAATGTTTAATAGATGTTGTGTAATATAATGGTTAAAAACAAAGGCTTCAAGACTATATGGTAGATTGAAGTGCCTAGATTCGAATCTGAATCTTGGGAAAGTTACTTAACCACTCTGGACCTTAGTTTTCCCATCTGTAAAATGAGGATAATGATAGTAAATATGTTATTGAGTTGTTGGGGATTAATTAAATTAGTACATGTAAAGCACCTGGCTTGTAGTAAGTGCTCAACAAATGTTAGCTAGGACAGTGAGAGCCAGAACTCAAGTAACACTGCCTTGTTTCTTGGGTTTTACAAGTTTTCAGCCTTTGACAGGGTGTAGTCTTACCTGTTTTCTTTTACTCCCTATTGTTGTTAGGTGCCCTCAAGTTGGTTGTGACTCATAGCGACCTTATGAACAGCAGAGTGAAACACTGCCTGGTCTTGCATCATGTCCACAATTGTTTTTATGCTTAAACACATTGCTGTGGCCACTATGTCAGTCTATCTCATTGAAGGTCTTCCACTTTTTTGCTGACCTTCCACTCTATCAAGCATGATGTCCTTTTCTAGGGACTGATCCTTCCTGACAACATGAGCAAAGTATGTAAGATGCAGTCTTGCCATCTTTGCTTCCAAGGAACACTCTGGCTGTACTTCTTCCAGAACAGATTTCTTTGTTCTGTTGGTGGTTCGTGGTACATTCAACATTCTTCTCTAGTACCACAATTCAAAGGCATCAGTTCTTCTTCTGTCTGCTTTGTTCGTCGTCCAGCTTTTGCATGCATGTGATGTGATTAAAAATACCATGGTTTGGGTCAGGCGCACCTTGGTCTGCAAAGTGACATCGTTACTTTTCAATACTTGAAAGTGGTCCTTGGCAGCAGATTTTCCCAATGCAACGTGTCTTTTGATTTCTTGACTGATGCTTCCATGGGCATTACTCCCTGTTTGTGGAAAATGTCTGAGTTTTCCTTCTCTGATGGTTTTTACAAAGTTTCTGGCTTTCACAGGTTTTACTGTATTAGTTTCTTTTTCTCTCAGCAGTTCTTTAAATGGCCCATTGCAACCTCTCTGACTTTTATTTATTATTGACTCACTGAGCATTCATTGAATGTTACTGCTATTGTTTCAATAAATCACAGGTTTTCTGCTAGAGTAACACTGCCCTATAGAGCTTTCTGCAATGATAGGAATGTTTTACATCTGTGCAGTCCAGTAGCTGCATGTGGTTAATAAGCATTAATGTAGCTAAGGAGATCAAGCAAGTGAATTTTAGATTTTACTTAACATTAACTAACTTGACTTAGATAGCCACATAGAGCTAGTGGCTACTGTATTGGCCAGTGCTGGGCTGGAGTCTACCTACATTTTTGGTCTTAGTTCACCTTGTTCCAGTCTAGAAACAAAATGTGATAAGATTGGTGTTACCATTCCAAATCTGATGTCTTGTTGATCCACTTTCTTAGGTTATCTCCTTTTGGTTCCATTGAAGGTATAAGACTTAAGTAAGCTGTCTAGTCTTGTTATTGCTTAAGAGTAATATCTTCCTTTTTTTTTTTAATTTACACAAAGTGATATTCTGTGCTCTCAGGTATGTTTTTTAATGTTTAAAAAGTAACATTAACTTTATCCTGATCTTCACTGTAAGCGAACAAATGAGATAATGCGTATAAAGCCTGTGGTACAAGATCAAGCACACCGTAAGTGTGTAGTACATAACCATTATTGTAATTGTTGTATTAACCATGGTGAGTTTACACTCTGCTGCTGACTGTCTTTGTTCTGTATAAGCCATCTGTCTTACATAGACTGTTGTTTAAAAGTCTGCATGTGGATTAATTTTAAAAGAAGCTTTCTGTTTATGTATTTCATGTTTTTGTGTTTTCACTTTCATTGTATATTTTGAATACAACAAAAGGAAATTATCCCAACTAGTGGCCTAAAGTGTGCAGTTCTCTTGGCTTTTGTCATCCAGAGAAGTGCTGTAGCAAAAGAAACATTTATTGTATTTCTCCTTCCCATCCACCCACCAATTGCCATGGAGGCCGTTCTGACTCATGAGAATCCCATGTATATCAGAGTGAACTGTGTTTCCTAGGACTCCCTCCTTAAATGTCAAACTAAGCCGGACCATGTTGCATCCTCACAGGTCTTAGAATATTTTAAAAAATTTTCTGAGTGCTTTCTAGTTGTCTTATCAGTTTACTGCTAACATATTACTTACAATTGGAATTTTTTGTTGCTATTTGTTGGTATCACCCTTAGTCTGGTATCAAGCTATAACATACTATAAACTCTTTTATGGATACAAAAGCTAAGGCAGGAATATGAACCAAAATCTTTCCCAAATTGTGATTATTAGATCTAAATTGGGAGGAACTGAACTCTAGGGTTTTCACAGACGTGCCTCCTCAGGGACTGGCCTGGGATGGAGGTTGTTGAGCAGCTGAGGCTTTTAGCTTTCTCCTCTGCTTCATCTAATTAAAGTAGTTCTGCTTTTTATGTTTTATGTTGGAGTTCTAAATAAGAGTTTTGAAGAAATGATTCTCTTACTTTAAAAAAAAAGAAATGAAAGTCACTATCTTAGTGATTTGTAAAGTACACTCACAAAAGAAATCTATCTGCATGACCTGCCAAGCAGTAGGCATCTTGTCTTCTGGGTGCGCCTTGGTCCTCTGCTGTCAGTCTGTTGTGTGCCTGGCAGGAGTGACTGAGCTGACCTTTAGCACTTTCATTTCTTTCTCTTCCTTGACCTCAACGTTCTTACTTCCCCTTTTCCTTTTATCTCCCTCTGTCCTAAAATTTCCAGTTGGAAGGAGAAGAAAGCCTTGTTGGTCAGTTAAGTTACAGAGGCAGTATTTTGTTTGGGTATATGTATATATATTTTTACACATGGGCATAGTTAAGATTGGTTGTTTCACCATCAGGTGCTCTAAGTTATCAGTTTAAAAAAAAGGAACAATAAAGTACTTTGTTGCATGCGTGGGGTGATTGTCTGGGCCTCTTGTGAATAAGGTTGTTTATGCCAGGAAGTCCTGTGCTTGAGATCTGTAACCCAGTTCCATGCCCTGCTCGCTTCTACTCCCCAATGGCCTTTCTGAGGACCTGTACCAGGATTTATTATCCTACATCTTTGTTATTCTTCATGCCATGAGGATTTAATACTTCTTTTAGACTCCTTTCTCAGGTTTTTATGCTTGCTTTTTTTTTCTTTAGGCCACATTTTGAATTTATTTTCCTGCCTACTAGTTTTCTTTTCATATTATTTTAATACCCCTTCAAAATTCATTTGCAATAATTTAGTCGCCATTTTGTTAAAATGGAGAATATGTCTTCACCACGTATTTATTTGGAATCACCCAGTCTAATCCTGTGCCCGGTAATGTCATGGTGAATACACCGGAATTGAAGGCCTGTTGTCTGCAGACAAGTCTCCATAGGAAGTGAAGTTACACATCTAAGAAACAGAATGTTGTTGACTAATGTTAGAAAGATATGGTGGGATATTTTCCCAATGTCAGTTAAAATAGTCATTTTCCAGTTACCCACGTTGAAAATCCCAGAAGAGTCTATCCTTACTTCTTTTGTTCCTTGCTTCTCATCAGAAACTAGGCTGTTGATTATACATCTTCAAAGCCTTTTTCATCTGTTCTTTTCCTTGTATAGCTGCTGTAGTTCAAACCTCTTTCCTTTTGCCTGGAGTGAATTATTTTTGCTGTCTCTTTGCCTACCTTCCCACTCTTCCTTATGTTGTTACTGTGATTTGCTGTTATGGAGTTGGCTCCAATTCATGATGACTCTATGTATGATAGAACAAAACACTGCATGGTCCTGCGCCATGTTTACAATCGTTGGTATACTCGAGTTCATTGTTGTGGTCACTGTATTTTGAGTATCTTCCAGTACAACCAGTGGAGCCTATCTTCCAGTGCTGTCTTGGGCAATATTCTCTTGTGATCCAGAGAGTTTTCACTGACTAATTTTTGGCAGTAGATTACCAGGACTTTCTTCCTACTCTGTCTTAGTCTGGCACTCCATTGAAACTTGTTTACCAGTTGAAATACCAGTGGCATAGCTTCCAACATCATAGTAACATACAAGCCACCGTAGTATAACAATAATAATTGTAAAGTATTATAACGATGTGTGTAAGATGCTGGAGATAGAAAACCAAGAGGGAAGAATGCACTCTGCATTTTTCAAGTTGAAAGAACTGAAGAAAAAATTCAAGCCTCGAGTTGCAATAGTGAAGGATTGTACAGGGAAAATATTAAATGATGTAGGAAGTATCAAAAGAAAGTGGAAGGAATACACAAAATCTTTATACCAAAAGGAATACATTGAAGTTCAACTATTTCAAAGATATCTTAGGGATCTGGTTGCAACTTTAACAGAAATACCACCAGTGGATGGCTTTAAAAAGAGAAACTTTATTTTATCACAGTCCATAGGCTAAAGGTCCAAACTCAGGGTATCAGCTCTGGGGAAGCCTTTCTTTGCTGGATCTGGAGGAAAGTCCTTGTCATCAGCCTTTGCCTGAACTGGAAGCTTCTGAGATGCAGGGACCCTGGTTCTTTCCAGAGGATGCGCTCAGCTTCTAGCACAGCTTCTCGGTGGTGTGAGGTGTCCAGATCTCTTTGCTGGCTTCCTTCCTTTATATCTCAAGAGATTCTCTCAAGGCACAAAACAGTCTTACACATTGAGTCCTGTCTTACCAATACAACTGCCTCCCATCCACCTTCATTAACATTGTAGAGGCAGGATTTACAACATGGAGAACATCACACAATACAAGGAATCATGGCCTAGGTAAGTTGTTACAGATTTTTGGGGGAACACAATTCAATCCATGACACAGGGGTAGCATATGATCAGGAACTGATGTTACTGAAGGAAGAAGTCCAAACTGCAATGAAGGCATTGGCAGAAAAACAAAAACCCTAAACCAAACCCAGTGCTATCGAGTCAGTTCCAACTCATAGAAACTCAAAACATAGTAGAACTACTCCATAGAGTTTCCAAGGAGCACCTGACAAATTCGAACGGCCAACCTTTTGGTTAGCAGACGTAGCACCTAACCGCTACGCCACCAGAGTTTCCGTGGCAAAAAATAAGGCTCTAAGAATTGACAGAATATCGGTTGAGGTGTTTCGGCAGATAGATGCAGTCCTGAAAGTGTTCACTTGTATATGCCAAGATATTTAGAAGACAGCTACCTGGCCATCTGACTGGAAGACACCCATATTTATGTTTGTTCCCAAGAAGGGTGAGCTAACTGAATGCAGAAATTATTGAACAATACTGTTAATATCACATGCAGGTAAAATTTTGCTGAAGATCATTCAAAAGTGGCTGCAGCAGTATATTGACAGGAGAGAACTTCCAGAAAGTCAGGCTTGATTCAGAAGAGGATGTGGAAACCAGGGATGTCACTGCTGATGTCACATGAATCTTGGCTGAAAGCAGAGAATACCAGAAAGATGTGTACCTGTGTTTTATTGACTGTGTGTTTTAGTTTTCTAGTTCTGCTGTAACTGAAATGCCACAAGTGGATGATTTTAAAAAGAGAACTTTATTCTGTTACAGTCTAGTGGGCTAAAAGTCCAAATTCATGGTATCAGCTCCAGGGGAAGGCTTTCTCTGCTGGCTCTGGAGGAAATTCTTTGTCCTGAGTCTTCCCCTGGACTGGGAGGTTTGATGTTCATGGACCTGGAGTCCTTTCTGAAGGACACACTCTGCTCCTGGCCTGCTTCTTAGTGATATGAAGTCGCAAACTGTCTGCTTGCTTCCATTTCCTTTATATCCAGAAAGATTGCCTCAAGGCACAATATAATCTTACACGTTGAGTTTTGTCCCACCGACATCACTGCCAACAATCCTCCCTTGTTAACAGCATAGAGGCAGGTTTCATAACATGAAGAAATGTCACACAATACCAGAAATCAAGGCCCAGATAAACTGCTACACACAATCCATAACGCTATGCAAAGGCATTTGACTGTGTGGATCATAACAAATTGTGGGTAACCTTGCAGAGAATGGAAATTCCAGAACACTTAATCATGCTCATGAGGAATCTGTACATGGATCAAGAAGCAGTTGTTGAAACAGAACGAGGGGACGGTACATGGTTTAAAGGCAGGAAAGATGTGCATCAGGGTTGTGTCCGTTCATCATAGTTATTCAGTTTGTATGCTGAGCAGACAATCTGAGAAGCTGGACAATGAGAAGAATGGGACATCAGGACTGGAGGAAGACTCATTAATTGCTTGTGTTATGCAGACAACACAAATTTGCTTGCTGAAAGTGAAGAGGACTGGAAACACTTACTGAAGATCAAAGGCTGCTCCTTCAGTATGGACTACACCTCAACAAAAAGAAAACAAAAATCCTGATGACTAGACTATTAAATAGCATCATGATAAAAGGAGAAAGTATTGAGGTTGTCAGGGATTTTATTTTACTTGCATCTGCAGTCAACATCTGTGGAAGCAGCAGTCACTGAATCCAAAGACACATTCTTTTGGCAAAGTCTGCTGCAGAAGACCTCTTGAAAGTATGGAAAAGCAAAGATGTCATCTTGAAAACTAAGGTGTGCCTGACCCAACCCGTGGTATTTTCATTTGCATTGTATGCATTTGAAAGTTGGACAGCATATAAGGAAGACAGTAGAAGAATGGACCCCTTTGAACTGTGGTGTTGGAGAAGAGTATTGACTATACCACGAACTGCCATAAGAATGAACAGATGTGTCTTGGAAGGAGTACAACCGGAGTGCTCCTTAGAAGTGAGGATGGCAAGACTACATCTTATATACATTTTGTCAGGAGGGACATTTTGGACATTTTGTCAGGAGGGATCAGACCCTGGAGGAGGACATCAAAAAAGAGGAAGACCCTCAATGACATGGATTGACAAAGTGACTGCCACAGTTGGCTCAATCATAACAGTTGTGAGGATGGTACGGTTTGTTCTGTTGTGCATGTAATTGCTATGACTAGGAACTGACTCAACAGCACCAAGCAACAACAGCATAGTACAACAAATTGACAGATGCATAGTAGTTCTTATAAACCGAAAAAAAAAAACCCACTGCCATCGAGTCAGTTCTGACTCACAGTGACTGTATAGGGTAGAGTAGAACTGTCCTGTAGAGTTTCCAGGGAGTGCCTGGTGGATTCAAACTGCTGACCTTTTGTTTAGCAGCTGTACCACTTAACCACTACATCACCACGGTTTCCAAGCTCTTTTTATACACAGCTCTAATAGTGTAGTTTCTTGAATATCCTTGTATGACTCCCATTGATTTTAGAATTGAGTGAAAAAATCCTTTAGATTTTATGCTAAGATTGCTTCTTAAGTGTTTTTGCAGCCTTATCTTCTACTATTTCTCTTATTTGTAACGAGTAACCAGATGTTGAGTTGACCCAACTTATGGCAACCACATGGTCTCAGAGTAGAACTTACTCCATAGGGGTTCTCAGTGGCTGATTTTTTGGAAGTATCACCAAGCCTTTCTTCAGAGGACTGAAACATCTGACCTTTAGTTAACAGCCCAAAGGCCTTATCTGTTTGTACCACCCAGGACTCTTAACACAGTTCTACCTTATTGTACGATCTTAGACAAATCATTTACTCTTTGGGCTCTGGTTTCTCCTTCTGTTAAATGAGAGGAGTGTAGAAATCACATTGAATTAGTGTTGAATTAAAAAAAAAATTCTGCTTTAAGTGAAAGTTTATAGTCCAACCCAATCTGTCCTCCAAAAACTTGCACACACACTGCTGTGTAACTCTAGCTGCTCTGCCCACCCTGGTTCAGCATACTCCTCCGCTGCATTCTGTATATCCTGTGCCTGTTCAACCAGCTGCTGTCCCCCTCTACCCTCTCATCTAGCCTCTGGACTAGAGCTGCCCAGTTGGCCTCATGTGTGTTGAATAGTTTTTTTAGTGATGAAATTTTTAAAATATATTTTCTCAGAGGTATGTGTGTATGTCCTGAATAAACAAACAGTGATTAAATATGGTAGATTAATATAGATTTCTTTGATTTTATCATTTTAATTGTGGTGAGAACTAGGTGAAAAGAGCATCCAGAGATGAGAGTCCTCAAAGCATCTTTTGTAAGACGGGTGTGTTGGTAAGGGAGTCTTAACTTTTTTTTTCCCCTTCCTTTCTGCCAAAGTAGATGGTTTAATGATTTACGACTTGAGTCTGAGTTCCAATTTCACATAACCAGAAAAATTTTGTTTTTTAATAAAACAGAGAATAAGCTTCAGTAATATTTGTGTCATTGTCTCTGGGTAGTGAGATAGTACAATCCCCCAAAGAAGATGACTTTTAATTTTATTTTGATTATTGTTATTACTGTCATCTTTATCATTTGAACCATCATATATTGAGGCCATATAGAATAAAGTTTAGGACTTAAGGATCCAAT
The DNA here is from genome assembly GCA_028571685.1 of Heterohyrax brucei. Lineage (NCBI taxonomy): Eukaryota > Metazoa > Chordata > Mammalia > Hyracoidea > Procaviidae > Heterohyrax > Heterohyrax brucei. Next base: position 77,722,205 of record CM053140.1, on the reverse strand, counting down.
CCTAACTTTGTTGTTTTGCTAGTCATGTGACCTTTGACAAACCTCTGCATCTCTGTGTGCTTCAGTTTTTTCATTGTAAAATAGAGATAGTAATAGTACCTATTGTAAGGATTGAATGTAAGGATTAAATTTAAGTACAAGTACTTAAAACAGTGTGTGACACAGTATCTGAATGTTCAGTAAATGTTATTGTCATCATCATCATTTGACTGGAAGAAGGGACTGTCATGTTTATCTCTCTAGCTCTCACTAAATCCCCTTTGACTGGCACGGTGTTTAGTATGTAAGTGACAGGCATTAAATGCTTTTTAAAAATTGTTCTGTTTATCTGTTGAGAACATAAGCCTTGCACATAGTTAATTCTTGATACTTGTTTGTTAGACTGAAGTTACTTTACCTCTCTATATTTCTTAAACTTGAGAGAGGGAGAAAAACAAGTAGTTTTGAGAATGACTTTTCAAATGTATTGTTCTCATAAAATGAAATCTGTTTTTATACTTTATTAATTTGTTGGAAGCTTATGAGTAATGTTAGAATGAAAGATTTGGGAAGGAGAAGGCTTTATTAGGGTTTAGAGAGACAATCTTAGATACTTGGATTTGTACGTAATAGTTTTCTTCTGAACTTCCTGGATTTAAAAAAAAAGAAAGGCATTTTGGCAACATTTAAAATCCCTGTGTGTGTGTGTATTAATAGTTCTGTCTTTGTCAGGCAATTTGGTTCTTTGCTGCTTGGCAGTTCTGAGCAATGTGTTTTAAAGTTTTTTGTTAAATGAAGAAAAATACGTAAAGGTTGAATTCATTCTTAGCTTAATTTCAGTTGCTATTCAAGTTAGACGGTATTTGTTTTCCTCCCGAATGCCCAGGTTATTTTTATATTTATTAAATTGATTTTTACCATTTATAAACAAGCAGGTCTACTTTTGTCATTTTACATCTTTATATTAATGTGATTGGCTCCCTTGTTTTTATTCTGTGTAGTGCTATGGATGTGATCTAGGGAGTGCTGAGCAATGTTTTTTTCTGTCTCTGGCTCTCTTAAAAATGGACTATTATAAAATCTGTGGACATAAAAGAGAAAGCCAGACTGAACCAGCTCTATTTCGTGTCACCTGATGCGAAGCTCTGGGTGGTTAATGCCTGTTCAGCTGAGTTTTCCTTGTGGGTTCTTACATCCTAACCAATTTTCCGTGATGTAATATTTCTAAAACATGTTTAAACTGCAGCAAGCATTGTTTTTTTTTTTTAAACTAAGTCAGGATTCATAGTTCTTTGGGGATTTGGGATCTCAGCAGTTTCTCCTGTTTTTCCTTTTTGGTAATTCTTTCTGGTCCTATAAAGCGGTGGTATCTTTGCTTTATTTGGGAGTAAAATGCAAAGCAGTTCATTTTAGTGCTACATGTTCAAGCTTAGTGGAGTATGTTGTAGAGAACTTTCTTCTAAAATGGTAAGAGAAAATCAGGTAAAAACATACTAAAAATTCTGAAGGATAATCTTCCTTTCTTTCTCGCACCCTTCCTTTCTCTTTCTTTCTTTGTTTCTCTTGCTTCTTTCCTTTCTCTCTCTCTTTCTTTCTCTCTCTCCCCATCTTTCTCTTTCTTTCTGAACCAATATAAGTTGTTTTCAGTGTTTCAGATTTAGGCCTTTTAGAAAGCACATTAATTTCAAAATTATGGCCACATTTTAATATTGTAAGTTTATTCCAAGCCTCTTAATTGTTTTTACTATAACTTTTGGAGTCAGAAACATGTTTTTGGAAAGACCAGTCAGAAGACTCCTATATTTAGGTGCTGTTTATTGCTTAAAGTTGGCAGTAGAAAGCCTTTGTAAATCAGTTAGATTTTCATTGATTCACAGGTAGTTCTTTCTTTGTGAATCAAAAAATGAAGTTAATATTGAGTCATTGACCTTTTGCCTTCCTCACACATTGGCACAGGACAAAACATAGGCTTTGGAATAAAACTTGTATTTTAGTACCCTCTCTAACCTCTGTCACATCTCAAACCCTCTGAATCTCATTCTGTGGATGGTAAAGTAAGGGGAATTTTATCTCGCTTAACACATAAAATGCTACCATGGTTTCTAGGTGCAGTTGTAGGTTAGAAATATGTTGTAATTCTCCCAAAAGCTTTGACAAAGTGGCCATAGAGCTCTTCTTACTGGGTACTGTTATGCAGTCTTAAGGATACTCAAGTCTAACAGTAATGTTGGTGTTTTATCAGAATGAAAACATGTGTTTTACACTGCTGTCACACCTTTCTCTTCACTCCTCTGTTTAGGTGGTAATTTTTTTTCCTCTATTTTTTATTGTGGTGAAAACATACATACCAAACATCTGCCAACATAGCAACTTCCATACATGACTCAGTAACACTGATTACATTTTCATCTTGTACTACTGTTACTGCTATCCTCATCCAAAATGTTCTACTACTGTTAACATAAACTCAGTGTCCCCTAAACAAAAACTTTCCCTTTCCCTCTCCCTGCCACCTCTAAAAACCCATTGCTGTGGAGTCAATTCTGACTCATAGCAGCCCTATAGGATAGAGTAGGACTGCTCTATGGAGTTTCTGCAAGGAGCACCTGGTGGATTTGAACTCCCGACCTTTTGGTTAGCAGACATAGCTCTTGACCCGTACACTTCCAGGGTTTCCAACCTCTGGTAACCCTTAATAATCTTTGGTTTCTATGTATTTGCTTCTTTCATATAAATGATATCATACAGTATTTGTCATTTTCCAACTTACCTATTTTGCTCAGCATGTTTTCAGATTATGGCATACATTGGAACTTTGTTTCTCTTTATAGTGGCATAATATTCCATTGTATATATATATATATATATATATATATATACCACATTTTGTGTAGACATTCATTTGTTGATGAACAATTAACTTATTTCTACCTTTTAGTCTTGAGGCAGGGTCCACAGTCACCAGCAAAAGACCACAACCACACACACACTGAACAGTGCATGAGAAACACTTTACTCACATAAAGAGACAGAGCGAGATCAGCTTTACTAGTGGGTACCAGTCTCTCATGCCCAGCACGCTTATCTCACATGTGGCTGGTGCAGGGCAGATGTTCTTTGTCGGCCCCTCTTGCGCCATAGTACAAGAGACCCTGTTCTTCCCTGCCAGAAACAGATATGGAGGTGGAGTTGGTCAAGTGTCATATGGCGTCCACACATGTGCAAGACACAGAGGAAGTTACTGTGTACCCTAAAGGAAGGAAACTTCTCTGATAAGGAAAAGAAACCAGGAGACAGAAGGTGACCCAATTCCCAGTCTCCTTAGAAACCCAGTTCGTGGAATGCTCTGCACCCAAGGCTTTTACTTAGGCAGCCTGCATGGGAGGTGCAAAAGCAGACCATTCCCCCAGTAGTCCACTGCCTAACTTACATGAGGATGACAGAAAAAGAAGCAAAACAGTGCTGAGTCCTGGTATGCACAGTGTCCATTCTGGACATTGAGCTGCATGTCTGTGGTTTGACCCGTAACTCTGATGGATGTTTTATCTGTGTATCATTTGAGTTAGCATTTTGTGAGGACTACTAGTAGGACTCTCCTTAGCAAACTGATTGGGCCTGCTTAGAGGAGCAATCCCAATCAACCATCCCAGTTGTAGCTTAATCCAAGTCAACTGAATAGATGGAAAGGCTACATCTGTCCAGTCTTATTTATATACGTATAGCATGTACTGATTTGTTTATGTAAAAACATCATATTTCTCTCAATGTGGCACATTATATGAACAGCACACTTATTCTAGTACAAGTAACATAAAATCTCCCATTCTTGGTACAGTTGCATAAAGTGTCATTGCCAGACCAGACTAATTCAGACTCAGTGTAGTCAGTCAATGCACGTTGGACCACATGGTTGTATGTGCACATTCTCCATGCCCAGAGTAGTGTTAAGCTCAGACTCAAAAAAGTATCATTCTCGGAGTCACCTCATCCAGTTTCAAGCCATTTATATTTTTTACATAAAGAGAAATTTTCCTCTAGAGTTGGAGCACTTCCCACAGGCAGCTTGCATACTTTAAAAGATGTTTTCCCTGAGTGTGGTGTCCACTCTTTTCATTTATCATAAGATCTCCTCAGTACACCATGGTACACATTCATTTGGTCTAGGAGATGTCCTTCTTGTTGACAGATCAACTGGAAAAATGAAGAGAGGTGACTCATCATCTCAGTTTAGATGTTGACAGAGCCAGCATTTTATCGGATTAGTAGCTCTAGTGAAAGCTTGTATTGCTGGGGCTCATGGATGAGGGGCCTGTGAAGTAATCTGGGGGGAAAAGAGACAATGTTAACAATTTCCCCTTCCCCTCTTCCCTCTCTCCTTCGCTTCAGGTGAAAGTTGCCTGGGTGTAGTCACCCAGTCTGTCTATCCTAGTCTTCAGACAGGACCTCTATGAGAACCCAGATCTTTTGGCTGTGAGTTTCTAACTGGAAGAAAAGTCACATTGTGAACACACTTAATATCACCTATGATATCATCCTCAGTCATTGTGTACTGAGGGGTTAAATGTCTCAGTGTCCTTTAGGGTAGAAGTGCTTGAAGGTAGCCTGACCTCTCCTCTGAACCACAAAGTGCATTTCAGTGGAAAAAAGAAAAAGAAAGACTGAGCATGCTGCGCTTGGAATTTCATCTATTTGGTCCTCTTCCACCCTTTTCAAGCTTGGTATTGCGAAACATGCACGGTATTGTTATAGAGTAGAGACATAAATGCAAGTCCAGAGGGTATGTATAGCTTTTGAGGAACAAGGTTTAAAGCATTGTAATAGTCAGTTCATCCCATTAACAACATTTATTATGTGGCCTTCTATCTTGAAGTCTTTCACCCTAGGGTATTTCAGTCCAAATGGTTCAGTTTGGTCCTAATTTCTGGGGAACTCTTTGAGGCAGTGAGTTTCAAATAGTTCATCTTGTCCATGACATCAGGGTACCAGTTTCATGAGTATAGATGACAGCTGGAGATTTTCTCTGCAGATAGTGCAAGAGGCAAGGCAGGGTTGCAAAATGGTCCAGCCTCTTTGGAAAGCAATCTGGCACTTCCTTAAAAAAGTGGATATTGATATACCATTTGACCCAGTCATTCCACTACTTGGAATATGTCCTACAGAATCAAGGCCTTTCACACCAACAGACACATGCACCAGAATGTTTACCGCAGCACAGTCCACAATAGCAAAAAGATAGAATCAACCCAGATGCCCAAAAACAGAAGAATGGATAGGTAAACTATGGTACATATATTCAGTGGAGCACTACGCAATGCTAAAGAATAACGATGATTCCAGGAAACATCTCCTAACCTGGTTTCAACTGGAAGACATTCTTTTGAGTGAAAGTAGTCATCGACAAAAGGACAAATATTGTATGAGACCTCTACGATAAGATCTCAAAAACAGACTTGTGTATAGAAGAAAAGACTCTTTGACAGCTACAAGAGAGGGAGAGGGGGTTAGATTAGATGCTAGAAATCTGGTTGGGAGAAAACGGTGATAGCACACGTTAGAAATAAGAACAACATTAAGTGGACTTCAGCATAACTTGAGTCCTCCTTCCATCTCTACTTGATATTGCAAGGATAGAGGGGCAGGGGCAGGGGGCAGGGGACCATGCTCTTAGGCAAAATAGAGGCCAAGTGGCACAACTAGCATTTTGCTAAGAGGACTCTCTGCACTCCACATTGGTGAGTGGCATCTGGGGTCTTAAAAGCTGCCAAGCTGCCATCTGAGGACACAGCTAATGGTCCCAACTCAGTACGAACGGATGCTCACTGAGGACCAAAACGACATGGGGTAAACACAACCTACAAGATAGAGAGACCCACATGAGTGGGTGCCTACATCGACTTGGGACCAGAAGAACCGGATGGTGCCCGGCCACCACCAGTGATAGCCACGATGGAGCTCACTAGGTTGAGTCTCACTGGCAAACACAAGAATAAAAAGGGGTGCATCCTGAGATCTCCACTAAAGGACCTCAATTGATGGTCCAGCGGTTTCGGGATTCCCCTGGGAGCATGGCCCCCGGCTCTGATGCTGCCCTTACCCATAAATCATAACGAAAGTCCACTCTTTGGACACAAATGGATTGGACTTGGCAATGCAAAGAGACCATATGTTGGATACACTTTATGGTTCTATACATCTATAGGATATCATCCTGCTGACCTCTGGCTGGAGGAAGGAGAGTGAGTGGAGAGGAGGGGAAAGGAGGCTGTTGGGAGGATGAGACATGTATGGAGCAGAGAGGAATAATGTGCTGTCACCGGACAGGGAGAGCAGTGGAAGCTGCATATAGGTGGACATGTAAATTTATACGGGAATGTACATTTTCACTCAGTTATATTAAATTAAAAAAAAAAGAGTCAAGGCAGTTTCTGTTGTTTCATTGGCTCAGTAGTGTTCAAGGCAGTGTCGTAAGGCAGCACTGGAAGTTTTTCTTCAAGTGAAGGAAGAAAGCTTCCAGGAGCATATGTGGAAGAACAAAGATCTTTAGTGTTTCCCTTTTCCAAGATCTAGGTTTATTTTTCTATTTGCAGTGTGCCCTGTTTAATAAAACTTCATAACGTGTTTCATTTATCTCTTATTTATTCAGATCTCTTGTCAGGAACAGTTGTATTATACAAAAGAAATACGTTTTATAAAATAGACAATTTGATCAAACATATAGCACAAATAAGAAATGCCCTTGCAGGGAACTGCTGCATTGAGATCCCAGACTGCTTGCCTTGAGATGTGTGGTTCAGGCTGGAGTTATCTTGCTGTCTCCCATCAGCTGTTTAAGGCTGTCCACTGAAGTCCTCAATTGCCTCTGTGGCTTGGGAGTGGTGTAGAGCATGAAGAGTTTGTTCAAGATGCGGTAGAAGCTTCTGTATTTAATATGTGGCCCTGATACGATCTACTTGCCCAGAACACCTTGGCCTGTTGTCTCAGGAAACTGAACCCAGGCAGTTTTTAGCCTTGTCAGGGCCTTGTATACCAGTCAGGTTTTCTATGCTATGCAGCACTTCCTGACAGCGGTAGTCCATTCATGTAGGCCCAGTCTAGGATGTTGTGTAAATCTCCGTGGGCTGACCTCTCTTAAATCCAGGAGGTAGTTGATTGCAAACCTTTGCTGTGGAGTAGAGGATACTTTAGTCTCTGCTGAGTATTGGCAAGAGTGATCTGCTCTTTGGTTCTCTTTGGTTCTTTTCCTCTCTCAGCATAGGAGCCTTTCTGATGACGATCTATACAAGTAACAAAGCTGATCAGGACCAGGACTGATGTGTGTGTGTGTATTTTTTTTTTTTTTTTGGTCCAAATGTCTTATCCCCACAAAGCCTTGGTTTATATGTCAGTCTGATCGTTGTCAGAGCCAGACTGAATGAGCAGGCTATTAGCCATAGCCTCTATCACAGTTCTGTGTACCCCACTAAAAATAACCCTAATGGCGGCAGTCCCATCAGAGTTTAGAGGCAAAAGTTTTCAAAGATGATACACCAGCATCATAACTACATGCAGTAGGGGTTTGTAGGAGCCCTGAAAGGATGTTTTCATAGTCAGGCTTGGGCAAGGGTCTCAGTGATGGTGACCTCAGACCTAAAAGCTTTTCTCATTTTGCTACCAGGTGTTACAGAGATCACAGTCACCTGTGCAATGGTATTCAAAAACCCAAGACATACAGTTATTTTCATTTCCTCATTGATTTTTCAACTGTGTGGATCATAACAAATTATGGCTAACACGTGGAGAATGGGAATTCCAGAACACTTAATTGTGCTCTTAAGGAATCTGTACATGGATCAAGAGGCAGTTGTGCAAACAGAACAAGGGGACACTGCATGGTTAAAGTCAGGAAAGATGTACATCGGGGTTGTATCCTGTCACCATACCTTTTTAATGTGTAAGCTGAGCAAATAATCTGAGAAGCTGGACTACATGAAGAAGAATGAGGCATCAGGATTGGAGGAAGACTCATTAACAACCTGCGTCATGCAGATGACACCACCTTACTTGCTGCAAGTGAAGAAGATTTGAAACACTTACTGATGAAAATCAGAGACCATAGCCTTCACACCTCGGGATCAAGAAAACAAATCCTCACAATTAGACCAGTAAGCAACATCATGATAAATGGAGAAAGGATTGAGGTTGTCAAGGATTTCATTTTACTTGGGTCTGCAGTCAGTGCTCATGGAAGTAGCAGTCAAGAAATCAAAAGACACCATTGCACTGGGAAAATCTGCTGCAAAGGACTTCTTTAAAATATTGAAAAGTAAAGTTGTCACCTTGAAGATTAAAGTCCACCTGACCCAAGCCATGCTATTTTCAGTCATATCCTATGCATGTGAAAGCGGGACAATGAATAAGTAAGGTAGAAGAATTGATGCCTTTGAATTGTGGTATTGGAGAAGAATATTGAATGTACCATGGACTGCCAAAAGAGCAGATCTTCTCTGGAAGAAGTACAACCGGAATGATTCTTGGAAGCAAAGATGGTGAGACTGCATCTTACTTATATTGGACATGTTGTCGGGAGGGTTCAGTCCCTGGAGAAGAACATTTGCTTGGTAGAGTGGAGAGTCAGTGAAAAAGAGTAAGACCCTTGATGAGATGGATTGACACGGTGGCTGCAACAATGTGCTTAAGCATAAAAACAATGGTGGACACGGCTCAGGACCAGGCGTTGTTTCATTCTGTTGTACATAGGGTTACTATGAGTCGGAACTGACTTGATGATACCTAACAACACACTGATCTTTAATTGTAAAATAAGGCCTTTGGTTGTCCCTGGTGACAGGTGAACCTATGCTTAATCTGGACAAAATTGGCAGAGCCCTCAGTTATATGTGGAGCCATGCCTCTATCATATCAAGTGTAAGCATGAGTCCGGCCTAGTTTCCTGGTAACAAGGAGTCAGACTTTCCTGTTTTAGTTTACTGTTGCAACTGTGATTGTGTTCCTGCTTGATTCTCTTGGAAGATATAGTTATCAGACAATTTCACAGAGAGCCTCTAGGACAACTTCAGTGCAGCTCAGCACAAGCCATCTTCAAAGGCTTTTCACTGTTTGTCCCCTCCCCCACTATTTTAATTCTTGCTTTGCACTGGATGTTACAGGGTGTTCTCAGCACCAGGGCTTTGCTTAGCCTCTTCAGCTGTCTCTGGCTTTGAGCAGTGGCTAGAGGGTTGTTCCCCTAACCCTTGAATATCCCCTAGTTTCAGTACTGAGATAAGCACAACATGGTGGTGATACTCTTCTACTGCCTATCCTGCTGTCATGCCAGGAAATAACAAAGACAGTTTGTTATTGAGGATGGTCCTGGTATATGAAAGCCTCCATTGCCATTCGAGCCAAAAAAGTATCATCAGTCCTAATTTTAAATTTCACTTTCAGCAATACAGTTATCCGTTCTACACTGAGTAAAAACCAATCTCAACATTGTGTTAGAGGTTCTAGCCAGAGCACTCAGGCAAGATAAAGAAATAAAAGCATCCAAATTGGTAAGGAAGAGGTAAAAGTATCTCTGCAGATGACAAGATCTTATATACAGAAAACCCTAAAGAATCCATAAATAAACTACTGGAACTAATAGAAGAGTTCAGCAAGGGATCAGGGTACAAGATAGACATACATAAATCAGTTAGGTTCCTTTACAACAACAAAGAGACCATTGAAGACAATATCACCAAATCAATACCATTTATAATAGTCCCCCCAAAAATAAAATACCAAGGAATAAATCTAACCAGAGATGTAAAAGATCTATACAAAGAAAATTACAGTACTGTCCTGCAGGAAACCAGAAGAGACCTACATAAGTGGAGAAACATACCTTGCTCATAGATAGAAAGACTTAACAGTGTAAAACTGTTCTACAGAAAGCAATCTATAGTTACAATGCAATCCCAAAACAAATTCCAGTCTCATTTTTTAATGAGATGGGAAACAAATCACCAACTCATATGGAAAAGGAAGAAGCCCCAGATAAGTAAAGCATTACTGAAGAAGGAGAACAAAGTGGGAAGCCTCACGTTACCTTACTGTAGAACCTATTATGCTGCCACAGTAGCCAAAACGGCCTGGTACTGGTACAAAAGTAGATACATAGATCAGTGGAACAGAATTGAGAATCCAGATATAGCATCTTCCACCTGTAAGCAGCTGATATTTGACGAAGATCTAAAGTTCATAAACTGGGGAAAAGAGTCTCTTTAACAAATGGTTGGCATAACTGGATATCCATTTGCAAAAAAATAAAACAAGACCCTTATCTCACTACATGCACAAAAACTAACTCAAAATGGATCAAAGACCTAAATATAAAATCTGGAACAATAATCATGGAAGAAAAAACAGGGACAATGCTGGGAGCTTTCATACACTGCATAAACAGACTATAAAATATTACTAAGAATGCACCAACACCAGAAGAGAAAATAGATAACTGGGAACACCTAAAAATCGAACACTTATGCTCATCCAAAGATTTCACCAAAAGAATAAAAAGACTACCTACAGAGCAGGAAAGAATTTTTAGCTACCATGAATCTGACTGGTGTCTAATCTTCATGGTCTGCAAGATTCTGAAAAATGTTAACAAGCAAAAAAAAAATTAAACAATGGGCAAAGGATATGAACAGATACTTCACCAAAGAAGACATCGAGGACACTAGCATACACATGAGGAAATGCTCATATGATCATTAGCTATTAGAGAAATCCAAATTAATGATATAATGAGATACTATCTCACCCCAAGAAGACCAGCATTAAGCCAAAAACACAAAATAAATGTTGGACAGGTTGTGGAGAGACTGGAACTGTACTATACTGTTGGTGGGAGGGTAAAATGGTACAACCGCTTTGGAAATTGATTTGGTGCTTTCTTAGAAAGCTACAAATAGAAATACCATATAATCCAGCAATCCCACTTGTGGAATGTAGCCTGGAGAAATAAGGGCTATCACATGAACAGATACATGCACACCAATGTTTATTGCAGCACTGTCCACGATAGCAAAAAGATGGAATCAGCCCCGGTGTCCATCAACAGATTAAATCGGTAAGCGAACTATGGTTTATTCACACAATAGAATACTGTGCAATGATAAAAAAATCATGTTAGGGAACATCTCATAACATGGAATCATCTGGCAATTATCCACAGATTCCATAGCTCTTTCCTATTCCTGACTCTCTCCTTCCTCTATTCCTCTGGGCAAATAGAGATCAATTGTTGTACCTTTGATGGTTGCTTGCAAGATTTTAAAGACCCCAGGCATTGTGCAACAGTCTAGGAGGTTGAACAAAAGCAGCAAAGACAGTATTTGGCCAACTAACTGGGATGCCCCACAGAACCATGACCCTAATTCATCAAAGCAAGGATCCAGATCCCGTGAAGTGTTCAGTTGTACATAAGCAGCTTCAGCACCTATTCTTTTGTTGTTGTTGTTTCAAACATACCTATCATGCAACTTTTGCCAGCTCACCTTTTTATAGGTATATGACTTATTGATAGCAATTATAATAATTGGCTGTGCAAGTATAGCTTTAATGTGATTCTTCTATCACTGTTAATCTCTGTCTCCCCTCCCTCCCACCTCTGGTAACCACTAATAAACTTTGGTCTCTGTACGATTGCATTTTACTTTGTTCTTTTATGGTTGACTTATTTTGCTCAGCATGTCTTCAAACTTCATGCATACTGTAGCATGTATCAAGACTTCATTTCTCCTACTGCCCTCTGCCGTCAAGTTGATTCTGACTCATAGTGACCCTATAGGTCAGAGTAGAACTGCCCCATAGCATTTTCAAGGAGTGCCTGGCAGATTTGAACTGCCAACGTTTTGATTAGCAGACATAGCACTTAACTGCTACATCACCAGGGTTTCCTTTCTCCTGTTGGTCGAGCAGTATTCCATTGTATTTATGTACTACACCTTGTTTATCCATTCATCTGTTGATGGACGCTTAGGTTGTTTACACCTTTTGGCTGTTGTTAAAGATGCCGCAGTGAACATTGATAAACAACTCTCTTTTTGAGTCTCTGCTTTGAAGTCTTTTGACTCTACACTTAGAAGTAGAATTGCTGGATCATGCATAAGTTCTGTTTGTTTCTTGAGGAACTGCCACACTGTTTTCCACAATGGCTCTACCATTTTCCATTCCCACCAGCAATGGATAAAGGTTCCAGTTTCCCCTTAACTTTGTCTTCATTTCTAATTTTCTTTTTAATCTTAGCTATTATAGTGGGCATGAAATGGTATCACACTGTGGTTTTTATTTGCATCTCTGTGATGACTAATGATGTTGAGCTTGTTTTCATGTGTTTGGTAGCTATCTGAATGCCTTTTTTACTTCTCTCACTGTTTTTCAGGAGACTCTAATTTTCAAAAACCTAACTATAGTGTTGTTATGAGTTGGAATCAACTCAATGGCAGTGAGCTTTTTTTTTTTTTTTTAACTGTGATGATCTTGCTGTAAATCTCCAGGTTTATCCTGGTTGGAGTTCTTTGAGCTTCTTGGCTTTGTAGACTCATGTCCTTTGTTAGATTAGGAAAATTTTCTGTCATTATTTCCTTACATATTCCTTCTGTCCTTTTCCCTCATTTCCTTTTGAAATCCCCGTATGTGTATATTAGGTCTCTTATTGTTGTCCCATGATTCATTAAACTGCACTCAGCCTTCTTGAGCCTCTGTTGAAGAGCATCTGTAATATTAACTGTCTTATCCTCTAATTCACTAATTCTTTTCTTCCGCCTGATTAAATCTCTTAGTGTAGGTCCTTCTGTTGTGTTCTCATTTCAGTTATCGTCCTTTTCGGTTGCGGTATCTTTTTCAGATCCTCGTTTTGTTCTGGCATTTTCCTTATTTCTTTTAGCTCTTTGTCATGTGTTTTCTTAGTTCTTTAATTATGTTTGATGTTGTATTACATTCTTCCTTTTTTTCATTATTTAGTCATTCCTAGATGTGTTTTCACTTCCTTTGAAAATATGAGTAATTTTTGTGTGTAGATCTTGTACCTCAACACTCTACTCAATTCGTTTATTAGTCCTAATAGCTTTCTCATAGAATCTTTGGGGTTATCTATGTATAGGATCATATCATCTATAAATAAGAGTAGTTTTACTTCCTCGTTTCCAATTTGGAAACCTTTTGTTTTGTAGCCTAATTGCTCTGGCTATTACATCCAGATTGATGTTGAATAGCAGAGATAAGGGTGAACATCCTTGCCTTGCTCTTGATTGTAGTGAGAGGCTCTCAGTCTTTCTTCATTGATTATGATGTTAGCTGTGGGATTTTCATAAATGCCCTTTATTATATTGAGCAATTTCACTTCTGTCTTGTTGTTGGGTGTTTTTATCATGAAAGGGTGTTAAATTTTGTCTAATGTCTTTTCTGCATTGATTGAGATGATCCTGTGGTTCTTCTCCCTAATTTTATTAGTGTGGTGTATTGCATTGATAATTTTTTAATGTTGAACAACCCTTACATTCCTTGATCATGGTGTAAAATCTCTTTATTGTGTTTCTGGATTCACTTTGCTAGTATTTTGTTAAGTATACTTATGAGGGGTATTGCCCTTTAGTTTTATTTTCATGTGGTTTCCTTGTCTAGCTTTGGTATCTGGGTAATGCTATCCCAAACCAAAATCTGTTGTTGTTGAGTTGGTTCTAACTCATAATGACCCTATAAGACAGAGTAGGACTGTCCTACCTTATAGAGTTTCTGAGGCCGCAGTCTTGATGGAAGCACACTGCTACATCTTTCTTCCTTGATGTGACTGGTGGGTTTTAACTGCCAACCTTTTAGTTAGCAGCCAAACACTTAACCACTACAGGAGCAGGGCTCCTGAAGGGTAGTGCTAACCTCATAGGATGAGTTAAATAATAAACTTTTGAAGCCAGCCAAGCCAAGTGCGGTGGAGTCAGAGGAATGATATTTATTCCATCCTTGATTTCTCCTGTTACCCAGTATTTTTAAGCAAGGTGTTGTTCAGTTTCCATGTATTTTATTTTTTTACTTACTGTTTCAGTTATTGATTTCTACTTTTATGGCATTATGATCAGAAAAGATCTGTTGTATTACTTCCATGTTTTGGATTTTCTCAGGGCTTGCTTTGTGGCCTAAAATGTGGTCTGTTCTGGAGAATGTTCCATGTGAATTGGAAAGGAGTGTATGCTTTGCTGTCATTGAGTAGAGTGTTCTGTGTACATCTATGAGATACATTGGTTGTGGCATTTAGATCGTCTGTATTTTTATTGAGTTTCTTTTTAGATGTTCTAGTCTTTACCCAAAGTGGTATGTTGAAGCCTGCCATTATTATTGTGGACCCATCTAATTTCTCTTTGTAGTGCTATTAGAGTTTGTTTTATGTATTTTGGAGCCCTGTTTTTAAGTGTGTATATATTTATTATGGTTATGTCCTCCTGGTATATTGACCCTTTAATCATTGTATATTGTGCACCCATATCTTTTATAGTGGATTTTGCTTTCAAGTCTATTTTATCAGGGATTAATATTGCTATTCCTGTTATTTCTTGGTTGTTGTTTGCTTCATATGTTTCTTTCCATCTTACGAGTTTTAGTTTATTTCTGTGTATCTAAGATAGATATCTTATAGGCAATATATAGATGGATCATTTTTTTAAATCTATTCTATCACTTTTTGTCTCCTTACTGGTGTGAAGAGGGACACTTAAACTTTAATTCTGAGCTTCAGATAGAACTGTGAGCTCAATAAATATTTGACTGACTAGATCTGAATGCCACCAGGAACATGATAATATTGTTTGCAAAGAATCAAAGCCCAAAGTCCATCCTAGATCTGGATATTATCTCATAATCCAGTGATGATCTATAAACTTTTTTTATTATGTACCTGTTAGTTTTCTATGGTTGTCATAGCAAGTTACCACAAGCCTAGTGGGTCAAGACAGCAAAAATTTATTGTCTTATATTTCTTTGACCAGACCTGTGACATGGGTGTAACTATGCTAAATCAAGGGGTCATCAGAGCTGCATACCTTTCTGGAGCCTGTAGGAGAGAATCCATTTCCTTGCCTTTTTCAATATCTAACTACTGCCCCTATTCCTTGGCTCATAGCCCAATCCCTCTTCAAAACCAGCATTGTCTGGTAAAGTCTTTCTTACATCTCATCTCTTCTTCCTCCTTCTTCTACCTTTAAGGACCCCTGTAATTGCTTTTGTAAACCCTGCTGGCATAGTGGTTAAGTGCTGTGGCTGCTAACCCAAAGGTCAGTGGTTTGAATATACCTGGTGCAGTCCTTGGAAATTTATAGGGCATTTCTACTCTGTCCTACACGGTCATTATGAGTCAGAATCAACTCAACAGCAGTGGGTTTGGTTCTTTGGTTTGGGTGATCACATTGGACTGACCTAGATAATCCAGATTAATCTTCCTGTTTTAAAGTCAGTTGGATAGTAACATTAATTGTATTTGCAACTGTAACTCCCCTTTGTCATACAGCAACACATTTACAGGTTCTGGGGATTAGGATGCAGACATCTTTGGAAAGGCTGTTCTTCTGCCTACCATTAAGAAAATGTTTTCATACTACAAAAAAAATTACTGAATCAGAAAAAAAGAAGAGCAGCACATATGAATGGACACTTCACCAAAGGAGACGTTCAAGCAGCTAACAAATGGGGAAATGTTAGTCATTAGCCATTAGAGAAATGCAAATCAGAATTACAATGAAGTACTATCTCACCCTGATGTCACTAGCACTAATCAAAGAAACAGAAAATAACAAATGTTGGAGAGGATGCAGGGAGAGTGGAACTCTTACACACTGCTGGTGGGAATGCAGAATGGTACAACCATTTTGGAAAAATGGCATGACACTTCCTTAAACAGCTAGAATTGGAATATTATACAATCGAACAATCCCACTCCTAGGAATATATCCTGGAGAAATCAGAGTCGTTGGGCTAGTAGACTTATGAATACCTGTATTCATTGCAACGTTACTCATAATAGCAAAAAGACGGAAACAGCGTAAGTACCCAAGAATAGTACATATCTACAATGGAAAGCTACACAATAATAAAGAACAATGATGAATCTGTGAATATCTCACAACATGGATGAATCTAGAGAGCATTATGCTGACTGAAATGAGTTAATCACAAAAAGGGCAAATATTGTATGAGACCACTATTATAAAAAACTCATGAAAAGGTTAATACACAGAAAGAAACAATTTTCGCTGGTTGTAAAGGAGAGGAAGAGGGGTAGGGAGCGAAAAACACTAATTAGACAATAGATAAGGCTAAGATAACATACAATATTGGGAAAGCCAGCGCTGCTTGGCCAAGGCAAGGTCATGGAATATTCATAGACACATCCAGACTCCATGAGGGACCAAATTAGTGGGCTGAGGGCTGGACACCGTGGTCTTGGGGGACATCTAACTCAATTGGCATGGCGTAGCGTAATTTAAAGAAAATGTTCTACATCCTGCTTTGATGAATAGTGTCTAGGGTCTTAAAAGCTTGTGAGCAATAATCTAAGATACTTCACTGGTCCCATCCCAGCTGGAGCAAGTGAGAATGAAGGAAACTAAAGATACAAGGGAAACATCAGTCTTAATTAGGACCACAGCTGCTACAGCCTCCACCAGACTGAGTCCAGCATAACTAGATGGTACCCAGCTACTACCACTGACTGCTCTGACAAGGATCACATTAGAGGGTCCCAGACAGAGCTGGAGAAAAATGTAGAACAAAATTCAAACTTGCACATACAGTAAAAGGACCAGACTTACTGATGTGTTGGGGACTGGAGGAATCCCGCAAGTATACCCCTGCCCCCCGAAATCTTTTGAATTCAGCACGGAAGTTATTCCTGAGGGTCACCCTTAACTGAAGATTAGGCAGACCCATAACACAAAATGAGACCAAATGGGCACACCATTCCAGGGCAAGGACTAGAAGGCAGGAGGGGATGAGAAAGCTGGTAATGGGGAGGCCATGGTTGAGAAGGGGAGTATTGACACATCTGCTGGATTGGCAACTAATGTCACACGAAAAACTTGTGTATGATTTAGTGAGAAACTAACTTGCTCTGTAGACTTTCATCTGAAGCACAATAAAAAAAATATTTTTGGTATGCCTTCATTTCCTATCAATCCGTAAGTAAATGTAAAATGCAATTTTACTTTTTATGTAAAATTCACGTAAGTAAAAGCTATGATTTTTTTTCCTCACACCAATGGATAATCTCACTCATTTTCTGTTTTGGAGGCTAGGGCCTGAGAAAGAGCAGGCCTTAAAATAAGAATTTTAACTTTTAATTAAATTCAGTAAATATTTACTGAGCATTAACTATGAACACGGAGCCCTGGTGGTGCATTGGTTAAGAGCTCAGCTGCTAATTAAAAGATCTGCAGCTTTGTGGTGGAGCTCACAAAGTTGAATCTCACTGGCAACAGAAGAATAAAAAGGGGTGTACCCTGAGATCTCCACTAAAAGACAGCAATTGATTATCCAGGGGCCTTAGGGTTCCCCTGGGATCATGGCCCCTGGTTCCGATGCTGCTCCTGTCCATAAATCATAGTGGAGGTCAACTCTTCAGACAGGAATGGATCGGTCTTGGCGACAGAGAGCAACCGTATCATGTGCGCACTTTATGGTTCTATGCATCCATACGATGTCATCCTGCTGACCTCTTGCTAGAGGCAAGGGAGTGCGTGGAGAGGAGGGGATAGAAGATTGTTGGGAGGATAAGACATGTATGGAGCAGAGAGGAAGAGTGTACTGTCACCAGGCAGCGAGAGCAGCGGGAGCTGCATATAGGTGGGCATGCAAATTTATATGGGAGTGTACATTTTCACTCAATCATGATTAAAAAAAGAAAAGATCAGCAACTTGAATCCACCAGCTACACTTTGGAAACACTATGGGGCAATTCTGCTCTGTCCTATAGAGTTGCTTTGAGTCGTAGTTGACTCTGTCAATGGATTTAACTATGAAGGAGTCCCTGGGTGGTATAAATGGTTAAAGTGCTGGTCTACTAACCAAAGGCTCATGGTGCAGACCTATCCAGAGATGTCTCAGAAGTAAGATCCAGTGATCTGCTTCCGAAGTGTCACAGTCTTGAAAACCCTGTGGACCATTTCTACACTTGCTGTTGCCATGAGTTAAATCTGACTTAGCCTCATCTAGCAGTTACAACATCAACAAGTATCAGCCAGACAATGTTTTCGGTATATGTTGAGACCCAAAACTACATATTGTGTTTAATCTGGGTGGATTAACTATTGTAGTAGACTCAACATCTCATTGGCTTAGAAGTTTGTTCTTTATGTCCTAGTTCAATGTAGGTTGAATGGGAGCAGAGGGAAGCTCTCTGTCACCTAGGCCAGGGCCTCAGGTTCCTCTGCTGGATCTTCTGTATCTGCTGGCTGCTGAAGGAGGAAAATGTGGAGGATAGTGTAGAGATTTTTAAGTGACAGTTCTAGAAATGACACAGTCACTTTTGCTGGCATGCCACTGGACAGAACTCAGTGTATGATCTTTACCAACTGCAATAGACACTGTCAAATGTAGTCTACCACTGGAGGAAGAAGAAGCAATTTAGTGAACAAGTAGCCATTCTTTTCAAACAAAAGATCCCTGCCCTCAAGAGCCTTCTGTTTTAGTGGTGAACATAAACCTAGACGCAACTTGATATAATGGAAGGCAGAGCTGAATGAGTACAATAGAGGCCTACATAGAGTAAAACAAATGTATACAGAAGAGCAAGATTAATTTTCATTGGAAAGATCGGGAAAACATTTGAAGTTATATCTTTGAAATGGTGATAGTTATAGCACCAACCTCAAACGGCTACTTTTTAAGAATTAAATGACTTACATGATGGTGGCTGGCACATGAAGTGCTATATAAATGTTTGGTGCTGTTATTGTTGTTGTTTGAAGACATTCTTGAACTGAATTTTTAAGGATTGGTAGATCTTTAAAAAATAGATTTCAGACAGGGAGACTAGTTCTAGCAATGATATGAAACTTGCAAAGTTCAGGATATTTTTAGGAGTGGCAAGTAGCCATAAAACTAAAACAAAGTATGCACGTGGCTGTGATAGGAGATGCGGCCAGAGAGATTTGGGTCAGGTTGTTCTGACCCTTGAATAATGTCCTAAAGAATTTGGGCTTCAATCAGGGGAGGAGCATTGCCCCAAAACCTTCTTCAGGGAAGGGATTGAGTCTTATTCATCTGTATGTTCTCTTTGCAATTATATTGGGAAGTAATAATGAAATTGTGTTTAAGAGTGCAGGCTCTGGAAACTACTTCTTAGGTTTGACTCCTGGTTCAGTCACTTAGTAGCTTTATCACTTTGGGCAAGTTACTTAATGCCTGTGTGCCTCAGTTGCTTTCTTTCTTTTTTAAGTGTACTTTAGATGAAGGTTTACAGAACAAACTAGTTTCTCATTAAGCAATTTGTATACATCCTGTTTCATGACATCGGTTAACAACCCCACAACATGTTAGTACTGTCTGTTTTCAGACTTAGGTTCCCTATTATCACCTTCCCTGTCCCTTCCTACCTTTTAGTCCTTGTCCTTGGGCTGATATGCCTCTTAATTCTCATTTTGTTATATAGGTACCTCAGTTTCTTCATTGGTATGATTGGGATAATAAAAGTACAACTTCTTTAGTTTATTTTGAGGACTGAATGAATTAATATAATGTGGAATACTTGAAACAATGTCTGTGTATTAAGTACTCTTCTAAGAGTTAACTGTTCTCATCATCATTCTCAGTACCTGGAGTACAGTAGGTACTCAGTAACTTTTGAATGGTCAGCATTGTACTTGAAATTTATCCAGCAAGTATTTATATACCATCATATGCCAAATGAGAGAATGAAAATTGCTATAAAGAAGCTTGTAGTCTAGTAAAGGAGATGTATGACATGTTCTAAAACAAAGTTGAAGGTGGGAAGTGAGAGATACTATAGGAGAGTGATGTAAATGGAGTACCTTGATGGTTCAGAAGCATGTTAGTTCAGAAATCACATTTTGGGATCAGGACATCTAGCTTAATTGGCATAACATAGTTTATAAAGAAAATGTTCTGTATCCTACTTTGGAGAGTGGTGTCTGGTGTCTTAGAAACATATAATCAGCCATCTAAGACACTGCACTTGTCCCACCCCATCTGGGGCAAGGGAGATGAAGAAAAACAAACATACAAGGGAAACATTAGTCTGAAGGATTAACCAGCCACAACCACCACAGCCTCCACCAGACTGAGTCTTGCACAACTAGGTGGTACCCAGCTACCACCACCAACTTCTCTGACAGGAATCACAATAGGGGGTCCCAAGAAGAGCTTGAGAAAAAAATGTAGAACAAAATTCAGTCCACACACCAAAAAAAGATCAGACTTACTGATCTGTAGGTATGGCCTCCGTATACCTTTTTAATGTAGTACTGAAGATACTCCAGAGGTTCACCCTTCAGCCAAAGATTAGATGGATCTATAAAATGAACAATAATGCATATAGTTCACTGTGTATACATGACTAAATGGGCACACACTACCCAGGGCAAGGATGATAAGGCAGGAGGGGACCGGAAAGCTGAATGAATGGAAATGAGGAACACAGGGTGAAAAAGGAGAGATGATGACACATGCCAGGTTTTGCAACCTATGTCACAAAACAATGTGTATTAATTGTTGAATGGGAAATTGATTTGCTCTGTAAAGTTTTACCTAAAACAGAATTAAAAAAGAAAGAAATCACTTCTACTTAGAGGGAACCAAGTTTGTTTTGTGAGAGGGACATGTTTGAACTGGGCTCCAGCTATGTGGAGATAAGGTAGTGGAAACAGCCTGAGGAAAGGCAACGGTGGGGGAAAGCATAGTGATGACACTTTAGGGGACACAGTAGGTCATGCTGTAGGAAAGACTGAGGCAAAATTAAGTTTGTGATTAAAGTCTGGTTAGCCTGTGGAATCCGAGTTGGGCCTTACTTTGGTCTTGATAATTCCAGAGCAGTGATGCTTTTTGTCTAGATAGTCTTGCTGCTCAGTGTGTTGTTCATGAGAGAAGTAGCATCAGCGTCACCTAGGACCTTATTAAAAATTTAAACGATCAGGCCTTGTCTCTGACTTTCAGGCTCAGAGTGTGCAATTTAACAAGGTTGTTAGGTGATTGACTTGTACCTTAAAATTTGGGAAACACTACTCTAGAAGACGCAAGTAACGTTTCCTACTTCACAACATGAATGTGTGTGGAATATTAAACTAAAAATGACAAAATCGAATAATTATTCTCAAGCACATGTATTTAGATAGGCTTCCCTTCCTGAGCTAAGTAATTCTATCTGGCATGATATGGGGGCAGTGGTAGTGGGGAATAAGGATTATTTAGAACGCAGTTTTTTAAGGTCCTGTCTTATATCAAAAACAGACTTTGGCATAATTAGCGATAAACATTCCAGTGAAAACTTATTAAATGCTTTCCTAGGCACATAACACTTCTCTTTCAAGAATGAGTAATATTTCCACTTTAAAGTATATTTTGTTTATAGCAGCTGGAGTGATTAACTGTTCTCAAGCTCTTCTTCAAATACAAAGCTAATGCTTACCTCAGCTTGCTGTCTTGGTGACATCATTTTGGATGCAGTGTGGTGGTGGTGGTGGTAGTCTGTGTGAGGAATGAAATGGAGGAGGCAGGCATAAAAGTGCCACATAGAGTAGTGTGGTGCTACTGTGACATGAATATGTGTAGGAGATAGAGAAGAAGGCAGACAGAAAACTGTGACACGAAGCCTGTGCCTGCCTGAATGTGCTGTCTATGACATCTTGCAGATGTGAGAATAGTGGTGGTGGGCCTGCAAGGAAGAGGAAGCAAGAGTGTGTTATACCTGAACCAGGACTCTCTAGCTTCTAGAAGACCTAGAATATAGCCATTGTTTTGCTAATGGCGCACTATTGCTGGCTTCTTTATAAGTGTTCGACTAAATTAAATCAGATAACTCTTGGCTTCTCAGCCTTGTGCCTGCCTCTCCATGTTCTTTCATATAAAATGAGTGTATATTGTGAAGCTCGTTTGGTAATTATTGTTTCCTTATCTAATAAATGTTTGTTTAGTGTCTTATGTGCAAAACATTATGTGTCAGATGCCTTACAGATAAAAGTGAGGCCAGAGCTGAGGAATGAGTCAGAAATGTTAAATAATAATAGCTAACATTTTCTAGTGATTATTATGTTTTAGGAACCTAAGTTGTCTCATGTAATCTTCATAATAACTGTAGCAGTCATTCAAAGGAAGGTGAAAAATGCTGATAGTACTGTGGAAGGGAAAGAGAGAAGGTGTTCATTCTAACTGTGGCATCTTGTTCTTTGGTGCTGTCAAGTGGATTCCAACTCCTAGTGACCTTATATGTGTGGCAGAAATACTGCCCAGTGCTGTACCATCCTCACAGTTGTTGCTGTGGAGCCCACTGTTGTAGCCAGTGTGTTAGTCCATCTCTTTGAGAATCTTCCTCTTTTTCACTGACCCCGTGTCTTAGACAGCAATTCTGGAAAAGAAACACCAGTAAAATGTGTAAATAGAGAGAGAGAGATTGTATCAAGCAGATGGCTCACATAGATGTAGGGCCTGGAAAGTCCGAAGTCCATGGATCAGGCAGGAGGCTTCTCCTGATTCAGGTAGCTCCAGGGTCTAGAAAACCCAAGATTGGCACCTTAGATAGCAGGCCTCTGGCTCATGAACTGCAGAGACCAAAGAATTCCAAGATCGGCAGGCTGGATTGCAGGTAAGTTGCTAGCTCAAGTTCTGTGAACTAGAGGTCAGATGATTAGGAGTGAGCTGCAGGATCCAGAGTGAGCAAAAGCCTACGAGCTCTACCTGTACTGGATGCAGGCCACATGCCCCAAGAAAACTCCCTTTCTACACAGGAGCTACTCACAGCAGATCCCATCATGGAGGTAATCACATTATATCAGATCTTATTATGGAGGCGAGTACATCATTACATGAGTATGACTGCCAACTACATCGTAACTGCCACTGAGACTCATGGCCCAGCCAAGTTGATATGCAACCTTAATGAGCGCACCTTCTATCTTGCAAACATGATGTCCTTCTCCAGGGACTTGTCCCTTCTGATAACATGTCTGAAGTATGTGAGATGAAGTCTTACCCTTCTCCCTACTGAAGGGCACTCTGGCTGTACTTCTTCTAAAACAGACTTGTTCATTCTTCTAGTAGCGCATGACATATTCACTATTCTTCACCAACACTGTAATTCAAAGGCTTCAGTTCTTTTTTAGTCTTTCATATTTCATTGAAATCACATAGAATCCACTTGTTATGTGTGAATGACTGCCTGTTGGTTGATGTATAGGTTCCTCATGAACACAAAGGGTTTTAGAATTCCCAGTCTTTGCAATGTTATCCATATTTTATTATGATCTACACAAATGCCTTTATAGTCAGTAAAGCACAGGTAAACATCTTTCTAGTATTCTCTGCTTTCAGCCAAGATCTGTCTGACTTCAGTAGCAGTATCCCTCATTCCATGACGACTTCTGACTCTGGGTTGAATTTCTGGAAGTTCCCATCAGTGTATTTCCATAACCGTTTTTGAATGATCTGCAGAAAAATTTTATTTGTGTGTGATAGTAATGATATTGTTGAATAATTTCTGCATTCTCATTGGATCAGTTTTCTTTGAAATGGGCACAAATATGGATCTCTTCCAGCTGATTGGTTGGTTAGCTGTCTTTCAGATTTCTTGGCATAGATGAGTTTGCACTTCCAGTGCTGCATCTGTTTGTTGAAACATCTTGGTTGATATTCTGTCAGGTTGATATTCCTAAAGGGTTGTTTTTACCAGTGTCTTCAGTGCACCTTGGACCTCTTCCTTCAGTACCATCAGTTCTTGATTCTATGCTACCTTGTGAAGTGGTTGAATGTTGACAAATTCTTTTTTAGTACAGTGACTCTCTTCCTTTCATCTTCTTCTGATGCTTCCTGCATGGTTTAGTACTTTGCCCACAGAATCCTTCAGAATTGCAACTTGAGGCTTAAATTCTTTCTTCAGTTCTTTCAGCTTGAGAGATGTCTAATATTTTCTTCCTTTTTGGTTTTCTAACTCCAGGCCTATGCATATTTCATTATAGTATTTTGTCTTCTCAAGCCACTGTTTGAAATCTTCTACTCAGCTTTTTTACTTCATCATTTCTTCCATCCACTCTAGCTACTGTATGTTCAAGAGCAAGTTTTAGAGTCTTTTCAGATAGTCATTTTGGTGCTTTCTTTGTTTCCTGTCTTTTTAATGACCATTTACTTTCTTCATATATGATGTCTTTGATGTCATCCCAGAACTTGTTTCCACTTCAGTAAAATCTGTTCTTGAGATAGTCTCCAAATTCAGGTGGAGTATACTTAAGTTCATATTTTGGCTCTTGCAGGCTTGTTTTAATGTGCTTCAGCTTGACCTTACATATGAGTAATTAATTGATGGTCTGCCACGCAGGAGGTCTCTGGCCTTGTTCTGACCAATGCTATTGAACTTTTTCCATAGTTTCTACAGATGTAGCTGATTTGATCCCTTTGTTTTCCACTAGATGCAGTCCATTTGTAAAGTCACCATTTATGTTACTGAAGAAAGATATTTGCAATAAATAAGTCTTGCAGAATTCTGTCGTGGAATCTCTGGAGTCATTGGTGTCATCAGGTTACAGTTTCCAACTACTGATTGATCTTTTGTTTCCAACTTTTGAGTACCAGTCAGCACCAATTAGCAGTGCATTTTGATTTACAGTTTTGGAATCAAGATGCATTAAGAGCATCTAGGAGAGTGATACAGAGAAGGAGACATTTTAGCTGATCCTAGAAGGATGATTCTAGTGAGTGAAGTATTCCAACTTGGGAAGGAGCTTGAACCATTACCAGGTCTTAAAAATCATTTGTGCCACTCAACAAATCTTTATCGAGAGCTTGATTACTGTGTGCCAAACATTATACTAGGTACTAGAAATGCAGAGATGAATAAAACTCTGAATATTTCTTGGCAGTGAGGAAAATTATGAGAGTGATGTGGTGTGATTGCAAAGTATAATGAGTTTAGGAATAAATGAAAGTTACAGAACTCCGGAGATAGCCTGCATAACCTAATCTTAAAATTTGGTCACAAATGAAGAGTGAATTAGGGTTGTTATTTAGGTAGATGGGTTAGAGAAGAATTTTTCAGAGCAGGAGAAATTTAAGGATATTTGTAAGCTAGGAGCATAGACCCAGAGGAGGAGGAAAGATGGTTGAAGAATAAGGCTCATTAGAAAATAATGAGGTACTAAAGGTAAGTTGAAGCAGATCATAGAGAGTTTTAAATGATGTGAGTAAGGAAATTTGGCATTATTTTATAGGAATAAGGGAGGCATTGAAGCATTATGAAAAAAGAAATGACATACGTTGTGTTTTGAGAAGGTAACTAACAATCGTGTAAAAAATGGCATAATTTGGGATTATTACTAATGATGAAATTAAAGCCACTGACCTTTATTTGAGCACATGCTCTGTGCTAAGTACTGTACCTAAATTATCCCATTTAATCTTTGACTCGATGGCACTTGGCTTGGCCAACCTTCCTAACAGCTGTTCAAGATAGTATTTTTATGCAGATGAGGAAATTGAAATTTATGAAGATTAGGTAATTTGCTTAAGGTCTTCTTGGAGGAGACCATATCTTCTAACTGCAAGGGTCAGTAAACTTTTTAAGGGGCCATCTTTTGCCAATCCTCATGGTGCTTAATGAAGGGAGAACTGTAGCTTGTCATATTTTTCTTTACCTGTTCTTCCTATGGTTGGATAATGGGAATAGAGTTCTTCCCAGGCTGGGATGCAATTGAATCTCAGAGAAGCATCCTTTCTACAGAAGGCTGATTAGAAACAACAGTTTGTGCCTGGAGTTTACCATATTCTCTAAAACACCTGCTGCATCTTTTTATTACAATCTCCTTTCAGAAAAATGACCCCTAGAGTGGAATTTTTGGGATGGCAAGGATTTTGTTTAATTTACTGATTTGTTCTTAATCTCTTGCATATAATAGTCACCCAATAAACAGTTATTTAGTGAATGAATAACATATGGACTCTCTTAATTCCAATGATTGGGGAGTTCTGTTTGTTTTTTTAAACTGTGCTTTAGGTGCAAATTTAAACTCAAGTTAATTTCTCATACAAAAATATATACAATATTGTTACACAATGAGCAAAGGAGATGGACTTCACCATAAACTGCAAGCTCTTCTGATCTTAACCCAATATTGCAAAGATAGAATAGTAGAGCAGGGTCTGGGGACCATGCTCTCAGGGGACATTGAGGTCAATTGGCATAACTAGCCTATTGCTAAGACAGTCTTCTGCACCCCATATTGGTGAGTGGTGTCTGGGGTCTTCAAAGCTAGCAAGCTGCCACTTTAGGTACACCAGATGGTCCCTACTCATCCAGAACAGATGATCGCCGAGAACAGCAAAAACACAAGGGAAAAAGAGCCCAGGAAACAGAGAGACCCATGTGAATGGGAGACTGTATCAGCATGTGATTGGAAGAACCAAATGGTGTCCAGCCACCACCAAAGACAGCCGTGATGACGCACACAATGTTGAGTCCCTGTGGCAACACAAGAAAGAGAGGTACAGCTCAAGAACTTTGTTAAAAAGCCACAGTTGATGGTCCAACAGCCCAGGGGATCCTCTGGGAGCATGCCCCCTAGATCTGCTGCTGCCCCCGTCTAGAAAACGCTACTGAGGTCAACTTTTTGGACAAAAATGGATTAGACTCGGGGACACAGTGTGACTATATGGTGTTTATACATTATGGTTCTAAGCATTTATGGGATGCTGTCCTACTGGTCTCTTTCTAGATGGGAGAGAAGAGGGTGGAGAGGAGGGGACATGAGCTTGTTAAGAGGATACGACGAATGTAGAATAAAAAGGAAGAGTGCTGTCATGGAGCAGGGAGAGCAGAAGGAGCTGTAGATAGGTGGGCATGCAAAATTGATTTGGATTCTATACTTTCACTTAATCACAGTAAAAAAATACATAGAATATTGTTTTGTGACGTTAGTTGCAGTCTTCACAAAATAACAGCATACTTATCCTTTCTATCCTGGATTGCCTGTGTCCATTCACCCAGTTCCTGTCACTTTCTGCCTTTTCATCCTGCATCTGAACAGGAGCCACCTGTTTGGTCTCATGTATCTGACTGAACTGAGAAACATAAGTATTATGTTTTGTTTTATAACCCTGTCTAATCTTTGAAGAAATCCTGGAGGCGTAGTGGTTAAGTGCTACAGCTGCTAATCAAAAGATCAACAGTTTGAATCTACCAGGTGCTCCTTGGAAACCATACACTTCTACTCTGCCCTATAAGGTTGCTGTGAGTTGGAATTGACTCCGTGGCAGTGGGTTTGGTTTTTGTTTTTAGTCTTTGTTTGAAGAGTAGGCTTTGGGAATGGTTTTAGTTCTGGGTTAGCAGAGCATCCAGAGGCTAGTCTGCAGTTCCCCTAGTCTCTGTCAGACCGTTAAGTCTGGGCTTTTTATGTGAATTTGACTTCTGCTCTGTACTTTTCTCCTGCTCAGGAGGACACTAGTTCTTCTGGTCTTAGGCTAATGGAGTTTCAGGTTTATGTGGCCCTTTTGTCTCTTGGGCTAATTTTTTCTTGTTTCGTTGTTGTTTTTCATTCTCCTTTGTTCCAAGTGGGTTGGGAAAAAGTTATTTCTCTTAGATGGCTACTTGCAAGCTTTTAAGACCTGACTGGAGAGTTTTGAAAGTGCTTAGGGAAGAGGGATACCTGTTAAGTATAATCTGCCCAGATTAATTGTCTAGTCCACGGCAACTTGCTCTCTTTTTCCCAACCAAAGTTTCTGACATTGATTGAAATTTCAAGATACTGTTTCTAGGTAGCTTATACCTTTTGCCCAGAAGCAACTTCAGCATTCCAGATTCAGCCCTTCAGCCCCCTGTGTTATATATATTCATTATTTGTTAGGGTTTTATTTGCCCCACATTACCCCCATTTATTCCCTTCTATATTAGATAATAAGTTACAATGTGAAGAAATTGACAGATGAATGAAGTCAGGTGTTTCACTCTTAAAAAACAGGTAGTGAGCAAGGTCTGGGGATTGGAGAGGAGGGTGGGCATATGTGACCAAATTTGATTTTTACCTGGCTCACTTCAAAGTTATGTCTAATAATAATAATGATTATAATTATAATTGCTTAACGTTTAATTTTTAAACTCTTACTGGGTACCAAGCACTATACTGTGCACTTTACATTCATTATTTCATTCAGTCCTTTCAACAGTCTTATGTTGTAGACACTATTTCTAGAAACTAATGTTCCATCAATAGAGAAATAGAGCAGAGGTGGGATTTGCACCCTCTAACTTCAGAACCGTTTTAACTTACACTCTATCCCACTTCCCTTCTCTTCTCTATGTAGAAATTAGTTTCAGCTAGACCTTAGAGCCTGTTTTCAGTACTACCTAGATCTTTCTTCAGGTTCTTTCTTTCTCTCTCAACTTACCACTATGTTACCGGATGAACTTACAGAAAACCCATTGTTAACAAAGCACTCATTGGAGGAACTCTTGAAATTTCCACATTGGTATTTTTGGCTGAAAGAACATGTCTTAAAAACTCTGCTGTGATATTAGAGGCAGCCAGGTGTTCTACATTCAGTTCCTTTTCATTCAGCATCATTTACTGAACATGCATAGTATTTGCTTAGCACTGTTGGGTGCTGTGAACACAGGGAATGTATATGACATGGATTCTGCCTTTATGGAACTATGGTCCTTCCAGCACAGTCACTACTGTGCCTTGTGTTCTTGCTAGTTGTCATTCCTTTCCCTTTTGTTTGCCCTTCCAGACTACAGCTTACAAGGGACTTAGGTATAGTAAATGAAGTTTAATTGTTGACACCCCAAAGCCCTGTTGTCACTGGCTTTGTGATGTTTGTCTCCTTTCTCCCACTTTATGAAAACCATCAATAATGTTCATTAATTTATGGTTTTTAAATTACCTTTACATATAAATATGACCTATTGGTTGAAGAAAACTTTAAATTGAAATGTGTAAACTAAAAACAAATCACCCACTGCCCCCTCACTGCTAATTATTAATGCTTCTAGACATTTTTTGTTAATATACAAGCATCCTTTACATGAATGAAACCATTCTATGTTGTTTTACAGTTCAATTGTTTTTAATTTAACAATATGTTTCAGGCATCTGTCTGTATCAGTATATAAAGATCTACTTCATTCTTTTTAGTGGTTTTGTAGCCTTCCAAAACAGATCTGTTGCTGTCACATCAATTCTGACTTAGAGCAACTCTATAGGACGGAGCGGAACTACCCCATAGGGTTTCCAAAGAGCAGCTGGCAGATTAGAACCTTTAACCTTTTGATTAGCCTCCTAGCTCGTAACCCCTGTGCAGTGTGTCAGTAAATAAAAAATACGGAACCAGCGTTTCATTGATACGTATTTAGGTTAATGTACATTGTTGCAGTAGATGTCCTTTTACTTCTATTTTTGCTCACCTGAACTGAGAGTTTTTGTAAGATGAATTCCCAGATATGAAATTGTTGAATCAATTGAAGTTTTTGCTAGGTATGATCAATAACTCTTTCAAAGAGTTATGCTGAGAAATCGGCAAGCTATGTAGATTTTTTTTTTTTTCACCTGAACAACACTGAATATTATCAGTCTTCTTTAGGTTAAGAAGTGTTTTATCCTCTTATTTTAATTATGGTGAATTTAAGAACATTTTTTTATTAGACACATTTATTTTTCTGTAAACAGTATGTGTATCTTTTGCTTATTTTTCTTTTGGATGGTCTATCATTTTTAAAATCATGTATCTGGAAGAGTCTTTTTAATGTGTTAAAGAAGTTAGCCCTTTGTCATTCCAGCAGTTTTTCGGGTTTGTTGTTTACAAGTTACTGACTTGGAGACTGAGTAAGTTCAGTCCACTTACTCTGTAGGTAAGGAAACTAAGCTCCAAATGTTAGTGATTTTCTTTTTTAAAATGCATCTACAGTAAGGTGGTGCCAGAGTTGAAACCAGCATCAAATTTCCTTATTTCTAAAATGTACTTTTTCCATTATACCATGCTATCTTTAAGGTTTACTGCGTTCCCTCTTCCACCGTCACTTGTACCATAAGGTCTTTCTACAGCCATTTGTTCATGTAAACATAGAAATTCACCAGTCTGGCGTGGAACAGAAGGATCGAGAAGCTTACAAGGTTTTACAGGAACCCAGGGGTTTCACAGGTGTTGACTTGTTTCTAATGCATGTTTATCTGAACTAGTTTCTAGTTTCTCTAGATGGCATTTATGTCCTGTCCTTTTCAGTTAAAAAAAATATGTTTTGTTCCATAGGTTCATGGGCGTATGTGTACATCAGGGACAGTTGCATGCACTTACAGAGGTAAGAATTTAATAAGCATGTTGGAGTGACTCCTTTGCCTTTAGTAATTATTACTTGTATATGTAAACAAAATGCACATGCCTTTGTGTTTATGCAAGATGATGGTCTCACTTGGCTCCTGTAAGAATGGCTTCAGGGTAGTATCAGACCTCCAGTTCCTCAAGAGGAAAGGAGAACCAAGATCAACAGCCCAAGGCTGATTCCTATGAGGCATAGGTCAGACATGCCTCCTTTCTCCACCATCTCTGCCAGTTTTGACATCAAATGTCCCTTCCACAGCCCACTCTACTGAGTTTGAAAATTCACTGTAGTGGCCA
The DNA here is from genome assembly GCA_028571685.1 of Heterohyrax brucei. Lineage (NCBI taxonomy): Eukaryota > Metazoa > Chordata > Mammalia > Hyracoidea > Procaviidae > Heterohyrax > Heterohyrax brucei. Next base: position 77,691,395 of record CM053140.1, on the reverse strand, counting down.
CACAGAACTCACAGACCATACTAATGATTATGAGGTTTTTTAGGAAAGTAACAGTTACAGTTCAGATTCAGGGACACTCAGAATCTAATTCTTCCATCAGGATAGCTTCTCCCCAGCTATGCTTGGCCAGGCATGTATGTCCCTAGCCCTCAGTCTCTGGCCAAAGGCACGTAGAGTCTCACTCTGTGGACCAGGAAGCCCACTGCCCTGTCTCCTGCTGCCAGGTCTCTGCTGCTGGTCTCTCCTTCCTTGGTGGTGATGGGCTGTTCTCTGTTCTGACTGGCTCTCTTTAAAGTCAAAAATGACCAATCCTCTCCATGGGCCACAATTACATTATTTGTACAGCTGCACGCAGTCACCTGGGTGGGAGTCACAAGATCATGGCTAGAAAACCAAAAATCCACTGCATTAAGTTGCTTCTAACTCATAGCAACCCTGTAGGACAGAGTAGAATTGCTCCATAGAGTTTCCAAGGAGCACCTGGTGGATTTGGACTGTTGCCCTTTTAGTTAGCTGACCCTGTGCTACTAGGGTTTCCGTGAGCAAAAGTAACCAGTCAGTAATTAGTCACACTGCAACTGCAAAAGTTTTTGTGGTAACAGGTTCCTAGATCAAGTGGAAGTGCTTTGTGTCCTGATCTAAAATCACAGCCACAGCTCTGATTTCCTAATTGGTCGTATTCATTGAAATCAGTTTACACCCCCAGTATTTCATTTTCAGCCTCTGCTACACAGATAAATATGTGACAGTCATTACTGAGACTGTAAGGGCCAGGGAACCCCTTCTAGAACAGAGGTTTCCCGAATTCATCAACTTTAGAATTTGCTTAGTTGCTTCTTAAAAAACACAGATTTCTGGAATCTTCTCCTAAGTTTAGTAGGTCCAAATAGGGTTCACCTGTATTCTTTAAGGATTTCTAGATTATTCTGAGGAGCATCTCAAGTTGAGAATCTGTTTCCTAGAATGTTTTTACACATCCTCCTTGAGAATACCAAAATGTGAAGAAACTTAGAAAGGAAAGTTGTTTAACAGAATTTGCAAAAGGATTACTTTCATTTGGGCTCAGTGTCTAGTACTGGTCCCTGTATTTTATGAAGGAGAGTCCTTTGTATGTCACTCTTTCTTTTCTCAGTCCCTGAAGTGCTAGAAAGTGAAATGTGTTGTTAGGTACAGCCTCTTATGTGAAAGGCCGAAGAAAGTAGAATAGTGAGGTTTTAGTTTCTCTGTACCTTATTGTTTTCATCTGTAAAATAAAAATAATAATATACTTGCCCCAGGATTGTAAAGATTCGGTATATCATTGTGAGAAAGAGAATATTTAGAAGGCAGAGATCAGAGGTTTAGTTTTGGTGTTTGAGTTGTGTGGAAGACCTGCAAGTGAAGACAATGAGTAGATGATTAAATGTTCTGGATTATAGCTGAAACCCTGGTGGTGTAGTGATTAAATGCTATGACTGTTAACCACAAAGTCGGCAGTTTGAATCCATCAGGTGTGTGTTGGAAACTCTACAGGACAATTCTTCTCTGTCATTTAGAGTTGCTTTGAGTTGGAATCAATGACAGTCAGTTTGGTTTGGGGCTAGAGGGGAGATAGAAACTTGAGATGCTTCAGCAAAGAGATGGTGTTTAAAGGCATGAACCTAGACAGTATCACTGTAAGGGAGTGTGTTAGGTGATGGGGAAAAAACAGGAGAGTAGGCTTGGAATTGAAGGGAAAGAGTTTCAAGGAGGAGGGGGTGATGAACTGTGGCAAATGCTGCTGATAAGATGGTGACCTAACAAGGATGTTGTGAGGATGGAGTAAATGTTTAGCACAGTGACTAGGTATTTGCTTAATGTTGTTGTCAGGTGCCATCAAGTCTGTTCTGACTCACAGCGATGCCCTGTACAACAGAATGAAACATTCCCAGGTCCCGCACATTCCTCCCAGTTCTTGCTTTGTTTCAGCCCATAGTTCCAGCCACTATGTTAGTCTGTCCCATCGAGGATCTTCACTTTTTTTCTTCCAACTCTCTACCATGAATGATGTCCTTCTCCAGAGACTAGTTCCACCTGATCACATCTCCAAAGTATGTGAGACAGTCTCGCCATCCCTGTTGCTAAGGAGCTTTCTGGCTGTACCTCTTGCAAGACATTCTGTTCATTCTTCTGGTACCCTTAGGTCAGGGAACCATAGTCCTCAAAGTGACAGCTTTGCTTTTCAAAACTTTAAAGAGATCTTTTGCAACAGATTTGCCCGATAAAATAAATCATTTGATTTTGTAACTGCTGTTTCCATGGGTGTGGATTGTAGATCCAAGTAAAATGAAATCCTTAACAACCTTAATCCCTCCATCTTTTTTCCATTTATTAAGATGTTGCTTATTGGTCCAGTTGTGAAAATTTTTGTTTTCTTTATGTTGAAGTACAATCCATCCTGGAAATTATCGCCTTTGATCCTTGTCAGTAAGTGCTTTGTGTCCTCTTCACTTTCGGCAAGGAAGGTTGTGTGATACAACTTGGATACACACCTTTCTTGATTTTAAATCATGCAGTATCACGTTATTGTCTTTTATGACTGCCTCTTGGTCTATTCGCAAGTTCTGCAAAAGTGTAATTGAGTATTTGGAATTTTCATTCTTCATAATGTTGTCCTGGCCAAGACTGAGGTGGAGGAGTGCAGTTGAGAGGGAGAAGGAACAGAGAGAGGTGCTTTTAGACAGACTATGCCTCATCTCATAATGCGTTTCCTTTCAAGATTGTTAAGAAAGACCCAAAGAGTTATCCTCACAGTCAGTTTGGGGAGCTACTTTGTGCAGAATATCTCAGTTCCTAGAAGACTGAGGGTTTAGGGAGTGGGTAGAGCATAGTGTTGTGGGGCAGGAGTCTCAAGTGATATGCTCTCTGTCCAAAGGAATCAGTAAATGAAGTTTTTGGTGGGTAGGACATTTTGGGATGTCTCTACAGGTTGTTCCCAGGGAAACTCTTTTTTCTTTTTGCCCACAGCAGTTGTCCTTTTTTGTCCTTTTGGCACAGCAATTGCAGAATATTTCTTGGCCTCATGAGATCCTTTTCTTTATAACAAAGCCGTGTTAGTCAGGCAGACACTTGTACTCAAAGAAAAACTCTTACCTCATGAGGAAATGGATCAGCCCTGCAGGCTGCTGCAGTGTTTTTTATTCATATTGCTCTTATCCTCATCTCACTCCACATTCCTACCTCCACTATATACTATCTTTATTAAAGAATAGTTACTTTGAAAACTTCTTGTTTATGTGAGTTGATATGTCTTAGTTTTGAGTTGGTTTTGTCAAACTGATGAGAAGCCTTGTATAATCAGAGAGCTTACAATGAAAGGAAACTCTGGGTTCAGTGACCAAAGTCATGCATTATTTATAAAAACGAGCACACAGACCCCAATTCCAATTTCTTGGGTGTGTTATATAGCTATTAGCTGTGCCTGTGTCGTGTTTTCCTGTGGGCCAGTACAGAGTATTCTTCTGGCCTTATTTATTGAGTCAGATGAGAAGTTGTCTGGTACCATCTGTGGGCTAAATATGGGGGCAAAGGCATACCTACCTTTCATGTATGGAGTGGTTTTTGTTGTTATAGTTAGTTGCCATGAAGCTGATTCCAATTCGCAGTGACCCTGTATGTGCAGATTAGCACTACTCCTTAGGGTTTTCAAGGTTGTGCCCTTTTGCAAGCAGATTACTAGGCCTGTTGGAGGTGCTTCAGGGTGAATTCAAACTGTCAGTCAGCTAGTAGTGTAGCCCTTAACTGTATGCTCCACCCAGGAACTGTGTGGAATGGCTTGATAATTAAGAGGACATCCTAGAGGTACCAACAAATGACTCATGAGAGTCAGGGAAATGATAAAGATGCAAATTAGAAACTACAAGGAAAGAGAGAGATCCATTTTGCACACACGTATTTAATTTTGAATAAACCTGCTAAACACTGTGCTGGCCTTTGAGCTGATCATAAAAAAGAAGGCTGTTCCTGTTACTTGTTGCTTCATAACAAGCTATCTCAGAATGTAGTAGCCCAAAATACCCATTTAATTTTGTTTGTGATTTTGTGGGTCAGGAATTTGCAAAGGGCTTTGGTGGGTCTCTGATGCATGAGTGTCTGTTGGGGTGACTGGGCTACTGGAGGACTCACTTCTTTCAGATGGGTTGATTCTTGAGTGACATACATGTCTGAGACCTTGGTGCTTCTTGGCCCCTCTGGTTCTCCACACAGTGCCTCAGTCTCTAAATCATCCCCTTGTGGTTTGGGCTTCTCACAGCCTGGTAATCTCAGGATAATTAGATTGTTTACATGGTTACTGGTGAGCACTGCAAGCCACTCAAGTGGAAGCTGTGAGGCTTCCTAGGACCTAGCTTCATAGGACCTAGTTCTAGAATGTCACTTACACTGTGTTCTTATAATCAAGCAAGTCACTAAGGCTAGCTCTGATTTAAGGGAAGGAGAATTAGATTCCATTTCTAATGACTATCTTGAATCCATTGCAGTGCGCTTTCATGAACTGTTTAGTGGGTGGAGTAGTGAGAAATTTCTGACCATGTTCTTCCTTAGCAACTTTTTTTTTTTAATATCCAGCTGTTATGCTGTTAATTCTCAGGTCTTTATGTATTATTGCTGTTACTCATTCTGGTTCTTATTTTTTTCTATTACCTCCCATTTTCTGCTTGTTTATCTTGCTGTCACTTCAGACACAACTCTGTTGCCCTATAACATGGGTCACCCTTTCTAACCTTGTGTTTTCAGTTCTTGGAACTTGGTTCCTCCAAATAAAAAAATATGGGGTTAGTTTTGATTTTTTCCTTGTCTATTGAATTTAGCCAGCCTCCAATCTTATTTTCTTCTTTGTCTTGTCTTTCTTTTTATTAATTTACATTTTATTGTGGTAAAATACATGTAACAAAATATTTGCTGTTTCATGTCTGGGATCTTAAAAGCTAACAGGCTGCCATGTGAAGTACACCAAATGGTCCCAACTCTGCTGGAACAGATGATCACCAAAGACAACAATGACATGGGGGAAAGAGAACCCAGAAGACAGAAAGACCCACGTGAATGGGCGACTGCATCGACACGTGACCAGAAGAACCAGATGGTGCCCAGCCACCACCAGTGACAGCTGTGATGGGGCTCACAGTGGTGAGTCCCAGTGGTGACATGAGAAAACAATGGGGTGCACCCTGGGAACTCCACTAAAAGGCCGCAATTGATGGTCTGAAGGCATGGGGGTTCTTCTGGGGGCACGGCCCCTAGACCTTATCCTGCCCCGATCATAAATCATTACTGAGGTCAACTCTTCAAACGGGAATGTATTGGACTCTGGGACACAGAGTGACTATATCATGTGTGTACTTTATGTTTCTATGCATCTGTAGGATGTTGTCCTACTGGCCTCTTACTAGATGGGAAAGAAGAAGGTGGAGAGGAAGGGACAAGAGATTGTTAAGAGGATATGACATGTATAGAACAGAAAGGAGGAATGTGCTGTAATCGGGCAAGGAGAAAAGAAGGAACTGCAGATAGGTGGACATGCAAATTTAAACTGGATTGTACACTTTCACTCAATCACATTAAAAAAAAAACAAAACATTTCAACTGTCTTCCATTCCATCACATAAGCTATGTTCACTATGTTGTGTAACCATCACCATTGTCCATTTCCAGATTTTTTCCTTACCCGTCACAGAAACTCAGTACTCCATTTTCTCTACCCATCTGTGCCTAGTAACCACTAGTGAACTTTCATATCTATGTATTTGCCTATTCCAGATATTTCATGTAAGTGAAATAATGTTTGTCTTTTTGTCTCTGACTTATTTCATTCAGCGTACTATTTTCAGTGTTTAATCATGTAGAAGTAGCATGTATGAGAATGTCATCGTTTCTTTATAGCTGAGTGATATTCCATTGTATGTATATACCATGTTCTGTTTATCCATTTAGCTACTGATTGAACTGTTTCCACCTTTTTGCTGTTTTGAATAATGCTTCAGAAGACATCTGTTTGAGTCCCTGCTTTGAAGTCTGGTCTTATTGATTCTTCGTGTTGTTTATCTATTTTATTTATTGCCTTTCTGAGGTTTGCTTTTGTTTTTCTAGTTCCTCAAGTTGTAAAGTTATTGATTTGAAATATTTCCTATTAAAGTATAAGTGTTTCCCTTTGAACGCTGCCCTTCCAGTATCCTATAAGTTTTGGTATATGTGTTTTCATTTCCATTCAGCACTAAGTGTTTTTTTTATTTCTATCTTGATTTCCTGCTACAGCCATTGGTTGGTTAATGGTGTGTCATGTAATTCCACCTGTTTGTGTGCTTGTCACTTTTCCTTCTGTTACAAATTTCTACTATCGTTCTTTTGCAGTCAGAGAAGATACTTTGTATAATTTTAGTCTTTTGAAATTTATTGAGGTTTGTTTTGTGACTGGTGTATGGTTTATCCTAGAGAGTGATCCATGTACATTGGAAAACAATGTGTATTGTACTGTTGTTGGGTGAAGTAGTCTATGTATGTTAGTTCTAGTTGGTTTATAATATTCAAGTTCTCTATTTCCTTACTGATCTTCTTTTTAGATTTTCTATTAATTGTTGACATTGGTGTACTGAAGTCTCCAGTGATTATTGTAGGACTGTTTGTTTCTTCAATTCTGTCAGTGTTTGGTTTGTATACTTTTGGACTCTGATGTCAGGTCCATATATGTTTATACTTACTATATCTCCTTGATGAGTTGACTCTTATTATTATATAGAAGCCATGGTGGCACAGTGGTTAAGAGCTGTGGCTATTAGCCAAAAAGGTTGGCAGTTGGAATCCACCAGTGACTCGTTGGAAACCCGATGGAGCAATTCTGCTCAGTCGTATAGGGTCACTGTGAGTCAGAATTGACTTAATGGGAATGGATATTATGATATAACATTTTTATTTCTTCAAACAGATTTTAAATTAAAGTCTTTTTTATCTGATGTCAATATAGCCATCTCAGCTCTCTTGAGTTACTATTGGCATGGAATATTTTTTTCCATCTGTTCACTTTCAACCTATTTGTGTCTTTGGGCATATACATGGATTGTGTTTTATATGCATTTTGCCACTCTTTGCCTTTTTAATGGAAAGCTTAGTTCATTCAAATTGAAGGAAATTACTGATAAGGAAGGACTTACGTCAGCCATTTTCGTATTTACGTTTTGTGTCTTAAGCCTTTTTTGTCCACCATTTCCTCCAGTACTGCCATCATTTGTGTTTTAGTTTTTTTTTTTTTTGCAGTGAACTACTTTGGTTAACTCAAGCATGCCAATGATTGTGGGCATGTCACAGGACCGGGCAGTGTTTCGTTCTTTTGTACCTGGGATCAGTATGAGTTGGAACCAACTAGACAGCACCTAACAACATCATCATCACTCTGGTTCCTTTCTCCTTTCTTTTTTTTTTTTCTCTGATGTGGTTACTGTACCATAGACCACCAAAAGAACAAACAAATCTGTTCTGGAAGAGGTACAACCAGAGTGCTCCTTGGAAGCCAAGATGGCAAGACTACATCTTACACAATTTGTCAGGAAGGGTCATTCCCTGGAGTAGGACATCATGCTTGGTAGAGTGGAGGGTCAGTGAAAAAGAGGAAGAGCTTTGATGAGATGGGTTGACACAGTGGCTGCAACGTTGGGCCTAAGCATAAAAATGGTTGTGGACATGGTGCAAGACTAGGCGGTATTTTATTCTGTTGTGCATAGGGTCGCAGTGAGTCGGAACTGACTCAACAGCACCTAACAACAACAACTGTGAGGATTACATCTGTCATCTTAAATTTACAACAGCCTAGTTTAAATTTATAACCATTTGACTTCAGTAATGTACAAAAAGTTTACATAGTTTTAAACGTACCACTTTTCCCTCTCCCTTTATGTGTTGTTTTTAGGTACTGTCAAATTGGTTCCAACTCATAATGACTGTGTGTACAGCAGAATGAAGTGCTGCCCAGTCCTGTGCCATCCTCACAATTGTTGCTACGCTTGAGTCCATTGTTGCAGCCACTGTGTCAGTCTGTGTCCTAAAGGGTCTTCCTCTTTTTCACTGACCCGCTACTTTACCAAGCATGCTGTCCTTCTCCAGGAACTAGTCCCTCCTGATAACATGTCCAGAGTATATGAGATAAGTTTCCCTTTTCTCACTTCTAATGAGCATTCTGGCTGTGCTTCTTCTGAGACAGATTTGTTCATTATCTGGCAGTCCATGTATATTCAGCATTCTCTGCCAACACCATAATTCAAAGGCATTGATTCTTCTTGGGTCTTCCTTATTCATTGTCAAGCTTTTTGCATGCCTGTGAAGTAATTGAAAGCACTATGGCTTGGGTCAGGTACACCTTAGTCCTCAAAGTGATATCCTAGGTCTTTAATGTTATAAAGGTATCTTTTGCAGTGGATTTGCCCAATGCAATGTGTTGTTCGGTATCCTGACTGCTGCTTCCATGGGGATTGATTGTGAAACAAAGTTCTTCTTTATTTAGTTGTCATCATAAAATTGTGTCTCATACAGTCTATACTCAATAGCATAAATGTATAATTGCACTATATATATTTGGTTTTTGGACCCATGTAAGACATGACTTCTAAAATTATAAACCAAAAATACCATAAAAATGGCCCTCATATTTGCCCATGAGATTACCTTTACAGGAGATTTTTCTTTTCTGTAGATTATCTTTGAGTTATTGTTTAGTGTCCTTTCAGATCTAGCTGAAGAACTCCCTTTAGTGTTTCTTGCAGGACAGGTCTAAACCAAAAAAAACAAACCCAATGCTGTTGAGTTGATTCCGACTCATAGTGACCCTCTAGGACAGAGTAGAACTGCTCTATAGAGTTTCCAACGAGCACCTGAGAGATTCGAACTGCTGACCTTTGGTTGGTTACCAGACGTTGCACTTAACCACTGTGCCACTAGGGTTTCCAGGGGACAGGTCTGGTTGTCACAAATTCCCTCAGCCTTCTTTGGTCTGTGACATGTCTTAATTTTGCCTTTATTCTTGAAAGATACTTTTTTATGGATGTAGAATTTTGGGATGGTAGTTCCCTTCTTTCAGCACTTTAAATATGTCACTCCCGGCATGGTGGCCATGACGGCTGATGCAGCAAAGGAAGATCATGGCTCACATTATCAGAGGGGACCTGATTTCTGGCTTTGAAGTGAGTAGGGCAGACATAGCAAAAGGACTGTTCGATGTAGCTCACAAAGCTTCTTAGAATAAATCAGTATTCAGTTACTGAGCCTCCATTGTATATGATGTTGCCTTTATTTCTTGCTGCCTTCAGGATTCTCTGTTTATCGTTGGTTTTCAAGAGTTTAATTAATGTGTGACAGTGTGGATCTCTCTGGGTGTGACCTACATGGAGTTTGTTCAGCTTCTTGGTTTTGTGAATTCATATCCTTCAACAAATTTGAAAAGTTTTCTGCCATTATTTCTTCAAATATTCTTTCTGTCCCTTTTTTTCTCTCTCTCCCCTTGTTCTTAGATTCCCATGATACATATGTTTGTTTATTTGATGATATCACATAATTCTATTAGGCTTTGCACAGTCTTCTTGATCCTTTCCTCTTTTTGCCCTATATACTCAATAATTTTAATTGCCTTGTCCTCTAGTTCACTGATTCTTCTGCCAGCTTAAGTGTGCTGTTTAGCCATTCCATTGAATTTCTCATTTCAGTTACTGTATTTTTCAGCTCTAGTAATTTTGTTTAGATTCTTTTGATAGTGTCAGTCCCTTCAGTGCAGTCCTTGGGTTGTGCAAATGGCTACTAACCAAAAGATTCATAGTTTAAGTCCACCCAGCGGAATCTTGTTAGAAAGACTTGGTTATTTACTTCTGAAAAATCAGCCATTGAAAACTCCATTGAGCACAGTTCTGCTGCGACACATACAGGGTCACCAGAAATCACAATCAACTTGATGGTAACTTGTTATTCTCTTTATGGGTCTTCTTGTTTTGATTATGTACTGTTATCCTGGTTTTCTTTCATTCTTTGTTTTCTTCCTGTAGTTCATTGAACATATTTAATACTGTTTTAACAGTCCTCTAGTCTGTCCATTATCTGGTCTTCCACAGAGACAATCTCTCTCTACTCATCTTGTTCTTTCAAATGGGCTGTTATTTTCAGTTTCTTTGTATGCCTTGTGGTTTTTTTGAAGCTGAACAAAATATGATTGAACTCTTACAGTGTGTTTGCCTTGAGCATGCGTGAGACTTCCCTAAGTCACTTGTCTGCAGTTAGTGTTTCCAAATGTCACAGTTTTCAATCTGTGCTCATTGGTGTCTCCCGTGTTTTGTGTGAGCTCTGATTCAGGCCAGACTAAGGCTTTAGTCCTTCAGGAGGCGGCCAGACAGATCAGAAAACACACACTGAACAGTCCTTTTGCTATGTCTGCCCTACTCACTTCAGAGCCAGATATATACTCAGGTCCCCTCTCTGATAATGTGAGCCATGATTTTCCTTTGCTGCATCAGCCATCATGGCCACCATGCCAGAAGTGGGAGAGACAGAGATAGTAGGGGACAAAAAAGATTTTCTATTATTGAAGAGTCACCTTTTTGTTGTTTCAATGTGTAGTTAGTTGCTGTAGTCCTCTGCTTAAGTTTTTACAGAGTTGATATTATAGATTTTCTAGTAGTCTTTTTGGTGGTCATTTGGGAAGGCTAGGATATTAGACCTGCTCATGCCACCATCTTCCAGGAAGTGTTAATCTTTCTGATTTCTCTTCTTTTTATCATTCTACTGTCACTAGCCTATTCCATATCTGAATTTGTACAGTACTTGATAGCTGTGTCTTCTGTCTCTATCTTTGCTTCAGTTTGATGTACTGATATCTGAATAATTGTGACATGTGCTTTGATAATGTGATGCTTCTATTTAAAAACACTTAACCTTCTAGACCCAGAATATGAATCACTCCCTTTAGTTAGGTTGGTCTTTTTACTGTCATCAAAAACCTCTTTTAAGAAGCCATCTGTCATGGTGTTCTATTGCAATGGCTTGTGTGTAGCTGTGACACTAGAAGCTTTGTCATCAACATTTCAAATACCAACAGGGTCACACTTGGTAATCAAGTTTCAGAGTTGCTTCCAAGCTAAAGTGCAGAGAAGAAATGATGAAGTAAAAGAGTTAAACAGACAGTTATACTGCTTTGACTTCTCAGTTTACCCATTGAAATCAAGGGTGGCTTGAGAAGGCAAAGTAAAGCAGTATAATGAAATGTATAAAGATGTGGAGTTAGCAAACCAAAGTGGTACAATATGCTTGGAATTTCCTAAGCTGAGAGAACTGAAGAGAAAATTCAAGGCTCAAGTTCCGCTATTGAAAGTATTCTATGGGGAAAATACTGAATGATGCAGGAAGCATCAAAAGAAGATGGAAGGAATACAGACTCCTTGTATCAAAAAGAATCAAGTCTATGTTCACCCATTTCAGAAGGCAGCATATAATCAAGAATTGATGGTAATGAAAGAGGAAGTTCAGGCTTCACTGAAGATTTTGTCAAAAAGTAAGGCTCCAGGAATGGACAGAATACCAACTGAAGTGTTTCAGCAAAGAGATGCCACCCTGGAGGGGCTCACACGTATGCCATGAAATTTGGAAGACAGCTACCTGGCCAACTGACTAGAAGATATCCATATTTATGCCCATTCCAAAGAAAGATGATCCAACATAACGTGGAAATTATCAAACAATATCATTAATTTCATACATAAGTAAAATTATGCTGAAAATCATTCAAATGTGGCTGTAGCAGGACATTAACAGATTTCCAGAAATTCACAGAATGAGGGATATCATTGCTAATGTCATATGGATCCTGGCTGAAAGTAGAGAATACCAGAAAGATGTTCACCAGTTCTGTATTGACAGTGTAAAGGCATTTGACCGTGTGGATAATAACAAATCAGGGACAATATTGCAAAGAATGGGAATCTCAGAACACTTAATTGTGCTCAGGAGGAATCTGTACATAGAGCCAGAAGCAGTCTTTCAGACACAACAATGGGATAGTGTGTAGTTTAAAATCAGGAGAGGTGTGTATCAGAGTTGTATCCTTTTACCACACACACAGTTTGTATGCTGAGCAGATAATTCAAGAAGCTAGAGTATATAAAGAAGAGTAGAGGATCAGGATTGGAAGAAGACTCATTAACTTACAATATGCAGATGACACAGACTTGGTTGCTGAAAGTGAAAAGGACTTGAAGCTGTTGCTGATGAAGATCAAAGACTACAGCCTTCGTATGGATTTTACTTTGTTCACCTGTTGCCTTCAAGTTTATATGGACTCATATCAACCCTGTAGAATGGAGTATAACTACCCCATAGTGTTTCCAGGGAGTGGCTGGTGGATTCGAACTGCTGACCTCTTGATTAGCAGCCATAGCACTTAACGGTGCCACCAGAGATTGTACTGTAACATAAAGAAAACAAAAATCCTCGTAACTGGACCAATAAGCAGTGTCATGATAAATGGAGAAAATATTGAAGTAGTCAAGGACTTTGTTTTACTTGGATCAAGTCAACACCCATGGAAACAGCAGTCAGGAAATCAAACAACATATTACGTTGGACAAGTGTGCTGTAGAAGACCTCTTTAAAGTGTTAAAAAGCATAGATGTTAACAACGTTTATTAAGAAGATGTTCTGGGAGCGGAGTCAGGATGGCAAAATAAACAAACATTTCCCTAAATCCCTCTGGAAACCAAGACCTGAATTGATAATTAAACGGAGCCTTTTGGACACCTAATGAGCCCTCGGACCTGGCATAGGGCTGTTAATTTGGACTTCATACCGCTGAATGCAAAATGTCCTCTCTTTCACTGACCTCATTCTCACCGAGCACGGGCTTGCATGGACCATTTTAATTTATTCTTCTCTGTCGTGGCCAGCGGATGGAGCTGGGACTTGACTGGCTGCTGATCTCAGACACACTGATGGTGGGGCTGGCAGGCACAATTGCCACATTCTGAGAGCCCAGCTTTGGACTTCGTGCATCTCAGCACCTTTGGCCTATCTTTCTACCTGTGCCATATGGTAGCCGTACAGAGGCAGTGGCAAGCTTGTGCGGGACACCATCTTGATCCATTGGGAGATGGAGTCACCCATACAGTGGCCCCAGCTTGACTTAGTTCCTAGGCTGGGAGGCAGAGGCAGTATTTTGCACAGTGTTACCTGCAGCTGGAGCCCGGCAACAGAGGCTGTGGACTCTGAGCATCTAGGCACTTTTGGCCTCCCTTTCTGCCAGTAGCCTGGTCCCAGCCAGATGGTAAGCTTGTGTGAGACACCATCTTATTCCACTGGGAGGCAAATAATACCCATACAGAAGCCTCAGCTGGACTTGATTCCTGGGCTGGGAGGCAGCACCTGCCCAGAAGAGAGTGCTTTACTGGCCGAAAAGCAGAATTCTACAGTGTTGCCTACAGCTGGGACCCACAGGGCAGTAGCCTTTCTGTATTTTGAGGTAGTTTATGACATCTGGGGTTCGATATAGAGGTGCTTACTTTGCCAGCTGCGAAGAGGGTCCTATACACCTGAAAACGTGACTGACTTTGGAACTTGTCAGATACTTTTTAACTCTTGGCAGAGAAGCAGTTGTGGTCCATCCTCACAGCATCTCTTCCACCCTCTGTTGACTCACATGATGTCTAGAAAGCAACAAACTCTGGAGAAAACCGTAGCCAAGAAATCACCCATGGCTTCAGAAGGTCCCAAAAGAAACCACCTCAGAACTTCCCAGATGAAGAAGCTTTTCTGAAACTTATCGGAAGGTGAATATAAAAGGATTAATATACATCCCTCCCAGACCTTATACAAAATGCAGCAGAGCAAAATGAAAAATTAAGCAAGCTGTTCGATCTGATGGAAAACTAGCACTGTGAAATCCAACAGATCAAGAACAAATTCAAAGGCATAGAAACTTCAATTGAAAACCAAGAAAACAGAGTGGAACAAATGGAAGAAAATAGAGTTTCTGACTTGGAAGACAGAGCTACTGATTCCAGCATCTATGAGGAGAAATCAGAAAAAAGAAACAAGAAAAATGAAGAACATTAAGAAGCATGTGGGATTCTACTAAGAGGAACAATCTATGATTAATTGGAGTTCCTAAACAGGGTGAGACACCTGAGAATACAGAGAGTATTGTTCCTGAGCTGCTAACAGAAAACTTCTTAGACATTATGAAAGAAGAGAATATAGACATCCAAGATTAATATTGAACACCACTCAATCTAGATCTCAAAAGAAAGACTCCCAGACATAATCAAGCTTAACAAAATGAAGCATAAGCAGAAACTCTTAAAGGCAGCAAGACTGAAAGCAAAGCTAACATTCAAAGGGAAACCCTGTAGGCTTTCGTCAGATTTCTCAGCAGAAACGATGCTGGCACAGAGACAATGACATGACACATTCAAAGCCTTGAAGGAGAAGAACTTCCAACCAAGAATTATATATCCTGTGAAGCTATCTTTCAAATACGAAAATGAAATCAAGACATTTGTAGATAAACAGAAACTCAGAGACTTTGTAAAAACCAAACCAAAGCTACAAGAAATACTGAAAGAATCTCTTGGCTTAGAAGAACAAAAACTATATATTTTAGAAGCAATTACAGAACACATCATCCAGAATCCTACTCAGTTAGGAAAGGTTCCAAACTCAGTCAAAGCTATAGTAGTGAAAGAAATAATCCAGTGATCATATCGTGAAAACTTTGATGTCATCATATTATTAAGAGGGATGTACTACAGTCGTTATAGTCCTTCCGGATGGACTGGAAGTTGATAAGAATGGTAGTGATTGAAAGTGGGTTTATACATAGTTTATTAAGGGGGATCTTAGGGGCAGCCACAAAGCACAATAAAGATGCAACATATCAAATCAAGAAATGTAATACAGGAGTCTCAACAACCACAAAACCAACCCTGAAAAAGGTGAAAAATCAACTCAAGAATGTCCCAGAACAGATTAATAAAAACAACAGAGAAAACATCAACACAAAAATAAACATATCACAATGGCAGCACTGGACACATACCTGTCAATAATCACATTGAATGTTAATGGACTGAATGCTCCAGTAAAGAGACATCGAGTGGCATCTTGGATCAAAAGACATGACCGACCCATATGTTGCCTACAGGAAACTCACGTTAGACTTAAAGATATGAACAAACTGAAGATTAAAGGATGGAAGAATATATGTGAAGCTAACAATGAACAAAGAAGAGCAGGTGTGGCAATTCTAATCTCAGGTAAAATAGATCTTAATGTAAAATCTACCGTTGTGGACAAGGAATGGACAAGCAATTGCTGAAAGGTTCAACACACAAACAGGACTTAACAATATTAAATATTTATGCACCTAATATTAGAGCATCTAAATACATGGAAGAAACACTGACTACATAAAAAAAAGAGATAGATCACTCCACAATAATAGTGGGAGATTACAACACTCCACTCTCAAGATTGGACAGATCTTCTAAAAAAAAGCTCAATAAAGACACAGAAGACCTTATTGCCACAATTAACCAACTAGACCTCATTGACATATACAGAACTTTCTACCCACTAGCAGACAACTACACCGTCTTCTCTAGTGCACATGGAACATTCTCCAGAATAGACCATGTGTTAGGACATAAAGCAATTTTCAACAAAATCCATACCATTCAATTACTGCAAAGCATCTTCTCAGATCGTAAAGCCATAAAAGTCAAAATCGATAGCAAAAAAAATGTAGGTAGAAAGTGGAACTCATGGAAACTGAACAACATCTTGCTCAAAAACCCATGGATTATAGAAGAAATCAAGGATGAAATAAAGAAATTTATGGATTCCAATGAGAATGAAAAGACTTCCTACCAGAACCTATGCAGTGCTCAGAGGTCAGTTTATAAATGCACACATCTGGAAGGAAGAAAGAATCCAAACCAAAGAACTAACCCTACAGCTTGAACAAGTAGAAGAGAGCAACAGAGGAACCCCTCAGGCACCAGAATAAAACAGATCATAAAGATTAGAGCAGAACTAAATGAATTAGAGAATAGAAGAACAACTGAAAAAATTGAAAAGACCAAAAGCTGGTTTTTTGAGAAGATCAACCAAATTGACAAACCATTGGCTAAACTTACTAAAGAAAAACAGGAAACAAATAACCCAAGTAAGAAATGAGAGGGGAGTTGTCATAACAGATCCAACAGAAATAAAAAATATCATAACAGAATACTATGAAAGACTGTACTCTAACAAATTTGAAAACCTAGAGGAAATGGACAAATTCCTAGATTCATATCACCTACCAAAATTATCACAAGCTGAAGCAGAAGAACTTAATTAACCCATCACAAAGGAAGAGATTGAAAAAGTCATCAAAAAACTACCAATGAAAAAAAGCCCAGGCCCAAATGGCTTCACTGCAGAATTCTACCAAGCTTTTAGAAGAGTTATCTCAATACTACTGAGACTATTTCACCGCATAAAAAGGGATGGAATACTCCCAGGTTCATTCTATGAAGTACCATAACCTGGTACCAAAGCCAGGGAAAGACCCAACAAAAAAGGAGAACTACAGACCGATATCACTCATGGATCTAGATGCATAAATCTTCAACAGAATTCTTGCCAATAGAATACAACAATGTATCAAAAAAATAATCCATCATGACCAAGTTAGATTCATACCAGGGATGCAAGGCTGGTTCAACATCAGACAAACAGTTAATGTGATCAACCACATTAACACAAAAGACAAGAATCACCTGATTTTGTCTGTTGATGCAGAAAAGGCATTTGATAAAGTCCAATGCCCATTCATGTAAAAACTCTTGGCAAAAATGGAATAGATGGCCAATTCCTCAATGCAGTAAGGGCCATTTATACAAAGCTAACTGCCTACATCATCCTGAATGGAGACAGACTGAAACAGTTTCTCTTGAGAACAAGAACTAGACAAGGATGCCCACTCTCACCTGTCCTAGTCAACATTGTACTAGAAGTTCTAGCCAGAGCAATTAGACAAGACCAAGAAATTAAGGGCATCTGCATCAGCAAAGAAGTCAAAATCTCCCAATTTGCAAATGGTATGATTGTATATGCAGAGAATCCCAAAGAATCCATAAGTAAACTACTCAAACTGATAGAAGAGTTCAGCAAAGTCTCAGGATACAAGACAAACACAAGTAAATCAGTAGGAATCCTTTATACCAACAATGATATTATTAATGGAGAAATCACCAAATCAGCACCATTTACTGTAGCCCCCTAAGAAGATAAAGTACCTAGGATTCAATCTAACCAGAGAAATAACAGACTTACAAAGAGAACTACAAGTCCTTACTACAAGAAACTAAGAGAGACTTACAGAAATGGAGAAACCTACCTTGCTTATGGATAGGAAGACTTAACATAGTGAAAATGTCTACTTTGCCCAAAGCAATCTACTCATATAGTGCAATCCCAATACAAATTCCCATGACACTTTTTAATGAGATGGAGAAACAAATTACCAACTTTGTTTGGAAAGGAAAGAAGCCCGGATAAGTAAAGCACTACTGAAGAAGAAGAACACAATGGGAGGCCTCTCACAACCCGACTTTAGAATCTCTTACACTGCCACAGTAGTTAAAACAGCCTGGTACTGGTACAGAAAAAGACAGGTAGATCAATGGAACAGAATTGAGACCCCAGAGATGACACCATCTTCCTGTGAACAGTTGATATTCGACAAAGGCCCTAAGACATTAAACTGGGGAAAAAACAATCTCTTCAACAAATGGTGCTGGCAAAATTGGATATCCATCTGCAAAAAAATTGAAAAGACTCATATCTTACACCTTATACAAAAACAACTGAAACTGGATAAAAGACCTAAATAGCAAATCTAAAACGATAAAGCTTGTCCAAGAAAAAGTAGGAACAACAATGGAAGTTTTAATACACAACGTAGACAGACTTCAATATCTGTCAAACGAACCACAAACAACAGAAGAGAAAATAGATAAATGGGAACTAGTAAGAATCAAACACTTTTGCTCATCCAAAGACTTTATTAATAGAATTAAAAAGCCGCCTACACAATGGGAAAAAATTTGGCAACTATATGTCAGACTGATGCATGATCTCCATAATCCATAAGGTACTACAAAATATCAATAAGAAAAAGATAAATCATTCAATTGAGTGATGGGCAAAGGAGATGGGCAGATCCTTCTCTAAAGAGGAAATCCAGGCAGCCAAAAAACACATGTGAACATGCTCACGATCATTAGCTATTAAAGAAATTCAAATCAAAACAACAGTGAGATAGCATCTCACCCCAACAAGGTTGGCCATGATCCAAAAAACACAAAACAACAATTGCTGGAGAGGCTGTCGCGAGATTGGTACTCTCCTACACTGTTTGTGGGATTGCAAAACAGTGCAATCTCTTTGGAAAGCAATCTGGCACTTCCTTACAAAGCTGGAGATAGATATACTATTTGACCGAGTAATTCCACTGCTCGGAATATGTCCTACAGAATCAATGCCATTCACACCAGCTGACACCTGCACATGAATGTTTATCGCAGCACAGTCCACAGTAGCAAAAAGATGGAATCAACAACAGAGGAATGGATAGGTACACTATGGTATGCAATGATATGAACTATGCAATGATAAAGAACAGTGATGATTTTAGGAAACGTCTCATAACCTGGTTCCAATTGGAGGACATTATGTTGAGTGAAAGTAGTCAGCAACAAAAGGACAAATAATGTATGAGACCCCTACAATAAGAACTTATAAACAGACTCATGCATAGAAGAAAAAACTCTTTGACAGCTACAAAGGTGGGGAGGGAAGGACTGTGAGGGAGGGTGGGTTTAGATTAGATAGCTGATAATAAACTTGGTTGGGTGAAATCTGGGACAACATACATTAGAAAGATCAATATTAACTGGACTTCAACATAACATGATTACTCCTCCCATCTTAATCTGATATTACAAGGACGGAGTAACTGGCGTTGGGGGCTGGGGACTATGCTCTCAGGGGAAATCGAGGCCAGTTGGCACAACTAGTGCTTTGCTAAGAGAGCTCCTGCACCCCACATTGGTGAATGGCGTCTGGGGTCTTAAAAGTTGCCAAGCTGCCATCTGAGGGTACAGCAAATGGTCCCAACTTAGCAGGAACAGATGATCATCAAGGAACAAAATGACATGGGGGAAAGAGAACACAGAAGACAGAGAGACCTACGTGAGTGGGTCACTACATCGACTTGTGACCAGAAGAACCAGATGGTGCCCAGCAACCACCAGTGACAGCTGTGTTAGAACTCACAAAGTTGAGTTTCACTGGCAACACAAGAATAAAAAGGGGTACATCCTGTGATCTCCATTAAAAGAACTGATGGTCCATGGGCCTCAGAGTTCCCCTGGGTGCATGGCCCCTGGCCCTGATGCTGTACCTGTTTGTAAATCATAATGGTAGTCAACTCTCAGACAGGAATGGATTGGACTTGGTGTCACAGAGTGACCATATCACATGCACACTTTATGGTTCTGTGCATCTATAGGATGTCATCCTGCTGACCTCTTACTGGAGTCAGGGGAGTGGGTAGAGAGGAGGTGATAGGAGATTGTTGGGAGGATAAGACTTGTATGGAGTAGAGAGGAAGAGTGTGCTGTCACCAGGCAGGGAGAGCAGTGGGAGCCGCATATAGGTGGGTTTGCAAATTTATATGGGAATGTACATTTTCATTCAATCATAATAAAAAAAAAATGTTCTGCACCTTACTTTGGTGAGCTGGAGACCATACTTGGTAGAGTAGAGGGTCAGAGAGAAAGGAATACCCTCAATCTGTTGACACAGTGGCTGAAACAATGGGCTCTAGCGTAACAGTGCTTGTGAAGGTGGAGTGGGACTGGGCAATGTTTCATTCTGTTGTACACGGGGTCACTATCAGTCAGAACTCGTCAGAACTCCTGTTCCTCCAGTAAGAGGTAAAATGTGTTTGTAGTTGATTGTATTATATAGATTTAGCTCCAGGAAAGCTGAATTAGCCCCAGTAGGAAAAGCAAAGATAAAAAAATAATGTGAAAAATCACACCTAGAACATATTGTCAATTAGAAGTTTTTGTTTATTTTACTTAAACTTTTATTTGCAAAAATAGCTAACCATGTTTATACAAACATTTTAGGATCTGCTTCACCTTTGAATAAGGTACCTTTTATTTATTTATTGGTCTAGTCATTTAGTAATAAAAAGAGCCTAAATAAGTTGTTCATGTTTTCTGCTTTTATTAGCTCTCTTTGACATTTGAGAAATAAGAACTGAAGATTGGCAACTAATCCGCAAATAGTAGAAGAATTTACTTAGTTACTTTATCATTAAAGAGGTTTTTTCCTGACTTTCTGGCTTCTGGCTCATTTATTCACTGAAAACTATTTACTGAGCACTTACTGTGTTCTAGACATTATTCCATGCACTGGGAATCCAACAGTGAAGAAACAAAAATGCCAACCCGTGTGGAATTTACATTGTAATCAGCAGGGAATGCATGGAGGAGTTAAACTAGACAAGAAAACATGTTGTTGTATACAGTGTTAAATGCTAGGGTTTTGCAAAATATGTGAACATAGGAGGCCTCATAGAAAAAGCAAAAATTTAGGGAGGTGAGATAACTAGCTGTGTGTAGCTATCTGGAGAAAGAGTGTTCTAAACAGAGAGCATAGTTAAGTGCAAAGTCATGGAGGGGGACGTGTGGTTGAAGAATTCTAAGCAGTGTGGTATGGATACGGTACAGAATAAAGAAAATAGTAGCAGACAGGGCCAGAGAGGAAACGCTGGTCACATCACATTGTGTCTGAGAGATTATTATAAGGACTTTAGCTTTTACTCAGGGTGAACTGGAAAGTCTTTGAGAGACTTTGAGGAGAGAGATATGACTTGATGTAACTTATATTTTAACAGCATCAGCATGGCTACTGTGCGGTGACTAGACTGAAAAAGGGAGCAAGAGTGAAAGCAGAGAAACCAGTCCAAAGACTATTGCAATAGAGTAGGTGAGGGGTGATGGTAACTTGGATTAGAGTGGTAGCAGTGGAGGTAGTGATTCTAGATGTGTTCTAAAAGTGGAGAAAACAAGATTTTCTGATGCATTAACTGTTGGCATGAGAGGATGAAAACCATCAAGGATAACAGTTGTTAATGGGAACATGGAATGTAGGAGGTATAGGATAGGGGATAGTTAAGAAGTCAGTTTTAGACAGGTTGAATCTGAGGTACATATTGGTCCCCCAACTGGACACCCAATATTGGATACCTACTGTGGTAAAAATGCCTTTAATATAAACCCGTTTAATTAGGAGCTGAACCTCTTTTGGTGTCCATTTTCATTTTGTCTTACTAGTCAGATCTGTTAGGAAGGCAAGATGTGTTGTCTTTACTCTTCCTTAATGATTACTTTGTTTATTCTGAGCCCAGTCACCAGGTCAATGCCAGAGATTCCTAGCTAGATCATGAGGATGTGAGGTTGTAATAGATGTGGAGTCACAGGCTGGAGGGAAGAATGTTCTTCAAGATGGCCCAGTAGCCATGTTACTGGTAGAGCTGTTACTTATTTCGGGGTGGAAAAGCAGACTGGAGGGAATGGCTAAGAAGACCTGGCCTAATCTTAAATCATATTATGAGTCTGTTAATTGCTCTTGTTTCCTACAGAAAGGGAGTATACTTGTTATTATCTTTGTTTATTTGAGAAGACTGGTTTTACTGATTTATCTTTTTTTTTTAATTGTGATTGTGGGAAAGTGCTAATTTATCTTTCAGTGCTTATTGAAACAAACCCATTTTCATTATGAGATGTTTGGTGTAAGAGTTAAATAACATGTGAGGAAACTTCCAGCTTTATTTTTTTTTTTTAAATCTTACACTGAAAGGATTGTTTTGATGCTTGTAGTAGGTTAAATGCATTGAAAAACACTAAACATTCTTAAAGTGGTAAATAGGTTTGTACTCAGTGTCTATCTGTGGAAGAGGGAGGAATAAGGATAGTATCTATATGGCCTTCTTTTACTTGGCTTTCAACTACTGATAAAAGAAATATCTTTTATAATTTCAAAGGGAAACTTCTGTTATCTTTTCTAAGTCCATGTGATTCTGACCGTTTTCATGAGTTGGTGATAGGATGATAAAATGATTGGTCAAACTTCTATCAGTGAGTGTCCATGCATTGTTTCAATGTATTGTTTTATCTTTTGGCACCTATCATAGTACTTGCCATATATTAGGTATTGAATATTTGTTTTTGCATGGCATTTATCATAATGTTTTTCTTAAAGAACATTTCTGTTTTTGATTTTAAGTTATACATTAGTGACTGAATTGAGGAGCCTCCAATAAGCCAGTATCAATTGCCATTGAATCAGTTGTGATTCATGGTGCTCATATGTGTGTTAGAGTAAAATTCTGCTCCATAGGGTTTTTAATGATTTTCAGAAGTAGATCATCAGGACTTTCTTGTGAAGCACCTCTTGGACTAAGACTGTCAACATTTTGGTCAGCAGCCGTGCTCATTCCCTGTACTGCCCAGAAACTCTTTTTGAATAAATGGGAGAACATAAAACCTCCCCTCATTTATTTAAATTCACTCAATCATGCATATATTCACTCAACAATTTAATTGTCTGTTTCGCTGGATACTGGGGCTTGGGAAAAAACTGTTGTCTGCCATCAAGACTATAATAGTGTGATTGGCAATGGTAGACGTACATACAGGGTCCTAAGTATGGGATGGGGTATAAAGGAATGCTTTCTGGGACAAGGGACTCTAACTTCTCACTGGGTTTAGGAGGATGAAGAAGAATTATCAGAGGGGAAAAAAAGGTACTCTGAGCAATAGATAAGTACATGTGAAGGTAGAGAGGATAAAACACATTTAAATATTCAGAAACATATTTGGGGTTGGTAAAAGATAGGAGAGGAAGTAAGTGTCCTCTAAGTATTTTACTTTGTAATGAGAGTCAGTGTACCCCTTCTGTTTGAGTCAGCTCATTCCTGCTGACTCTCACGGCAGGCAGGTGGACCTCCTGGAGTGGAGGCACACACGCGCCTTGGTGGGTGTACAGATGTACACTTGTAGTGGCTGTGGATCTTGAGCTGAGAATTGGAGGCTTTTCTGGAGCACAGGCCTCCCACAGGGCGCTCTTGGGATGCCTGTCCTGGAATTACCCGGGGCAGTAACAAAGCTTTCTTTTCTTCTTTAAACCGAGCCAGCAAGATGGGATGTCTGCTAGCCTTTGTGTTTGGAACCCACCAACAAACACACAGAGTCCAGCACAATAGCATTGTTGGGCTACAGTGAAAACTGGGCCGAGGCCCAGGCCCTCCTCTGTAACAGACCCCATCCAAGGAGTAGAGGGCCAGCAAGCCACTGGTTGGGCTCTTTGGCATTGATGCTTGGTTTCTGACTTACTGATGGCATGTAAGATTCTGGAATCTCTTCCTATTTGCTGCTCTGGACAACTCAATTTGGAATTTCTGAGTAGCCCTTGAGTCTTTTTCCTTGGTTTCCTTATCTTCTAATTAGTTGCTAAATCCTTTAGATTCTACCCCTGTGTATTCTGACTCTAGTGTATTCTTTTCCATGCCCATAACAGACTCTAAGTCAGGTGTTTGGTCACCTCTAGTCCAGACTGTTGAAATACACTTCAAATGTGTCTTCCTGCTTCCAGTGCCTCCTCTCTTCTTTCAGAATGATCTTCCTAAAGTGCAGTTTTAATCATAATATTCTTTTACCTAAGAGTGTTCAGTGACCTGCCAAACTAAGTACAGATGCTTCATGTTGGTACTCCAGAACTTCCACACAAATAATAAATATAATAATAATACAACTAAATATATTGAGAATTTTCTTTGACATTGTTCTAAGCATTTTATATATGTAAGTTCATTGAATCTTCATAACAGCTCTATGGGTTGGATGCTGTTATTATTCTCATTTCATAGATGAGGAATAAAGAAATTGAGTAACCAATCCAGAGCAGCTGGCAGTGGGATTCAGTCATGGGTAGTTTAACTCCAGGGTCTGTGAGCTTCATCACTAACTACAGTGTGTGGCCTGTCACAGCTTTTTAGCTTTGTGCTTCTTTACTTATACCATATGCAGAAGAAAAAAGAAAACTACTAATCTCTGCACTTTATCTTTGTGTTACCTTTGCATAGAATCTCTTTCTTGCTGCTAAACCTAATGAAACTGAATCTTCAATACTGAGTGAATGTTGTTATTCAGCAGAGGTCGGGCCTTTATAAGCAAGAGTACAAGGCATTGTATGCCATGTGAAAAACTAGGTTTTTCTTGAGAGTCATAGGTATCATTAAATAATTTCAACAGGGGAGTGGCTTCAGGTTGGCTTTTCAGAAGATTGTCTTGACTTTTGAAAATCACTGGAATGAAGGCTAAGTCAGGTTAAGATGCAAGAAGACTAATTAGAAAGCCAATGGAATAGTCTAGGATATTGGTAGTGGGAGAATTAGTTGTGTACTGTGAGCTAAGCTAAGCATTGTGCTGAATGTACTTTGTATACCTTCTTTCAATTACTCCTTTCTTTTGATCAGATGCTAAATCTTATTGATTCTACCTCGATATACCTCTCAGATATTACCTTCCCTTCCATTCTGATGCCCTTGTCTTATTTAAGCCTTTGTTAACTCCTATCTGGATAGTTCCAGAAGCCTCCGCAATATGATTTTCAAATACCAGTGGAATGATACTTCTGTATAGCGTATCTGATCAGATTATTCTTCCATGTGAAAAAAAGTGATTATATGTCTACTCTCCTACTAGACTGTGAACACTTGTCTCGGTTTTAACATAGCAGATTTTTTGTGTTTGGGTAAGTGGATAGATGGATGGATCTTCTTTTTAGTACAGCCCTGCTTATTAGTGGCAAACTGTCTGCTAGTTGGATGGCAGCACATTTATTTGCCCTGGGTGAATGCCCTACCTCTAGGTCAGTTGGGTAGATTTTTAAAAAAGGAATAGTGATTCTTACAGTTGGCATTTTCTTTAGAGCCTTTGTAAATGTCTTTGAACCACTGCTGGTTTCAGATATCAATACACTGATAAGTCACATTTAAAAAATAATATTAACTACCTTTTAAAAAATACATTCTATTGTGTTTTAAGTGGAAGTTTACAGTCCAAATCAATTTGTTAGACAAAAACTTAGACACACACCGCTGTGTAACTCTACCTGCTCTCTCCACATTGTCATAGCATACTCCTCCTTTCCACTATATTTCTGCTGTGTCCCTTCAACAAGCTTCTGTTGCCCTCTGCTCTCTCATCTCACTTCTGGACAGGAGCTGCTCAGTTAGCCTCATGTCTCTATTTAAACCGAGAAACACTCTTCACCAGTATCATTTTATGCCTTATAGTTCAGTCCAATCTTTGTCTGAAGAGTTGGCGTTGGGAATGGCTTCAGCTCTGTGCTAACAGTGAGTCCAGGGAACAACTACCATTTTGTCTTATTGTTTTGATTGGTTATGATTGTGTGAGACTATCATAGCTTACCAAATCAGCAAGAATTGGGAACAGGAGTCCAGGGTGTAGTGACTGTTACCTCAGGGAGTATTAAGTGTTGTCTAGTGTTGAGAGTTGCTCTAGAATATTCCTTGTCTGGGGATGTTTGCATATGCCTGTGCTAGAGTTGGTACCCAGAGCCTAAAGGGATGTGGGATGAATCTGTACTCACCAGCCTAAATAGTTCCCACTTGTCCTTTAGTATCCAACTCAGATATTCTTCTCTAAAACCTTTCAAACTCCCCTGGAAGAACTTTCATACCCACAGTATTTACCTCTTGTGTACAGTTATTGGTATTATTTACTACCATGTGTCTGTCGCTGGATTTCTTTAAGATATCAGCTGGATGTTACTCATCTTTAATACCTGTATTTGCTATGTGCCAGGTGCTCTTCTAAACTTTGGGGTACATAGCACTGGAATAAACAAGGCCCTACTCTTATATGGGGGTGCCAGTAAGGGAAAGAGCGCTCAACAGACATTTGCGTAAATTGATATTGGTGTGTGAAGAACTTTTGTCCGTTAGTCTGTCCCTTGGTGATTTTTTAGGTTTTTTTAGGATGTTGGCATTTGATTTCTTGCATTTTAGTAAAGGCTTGTTTATATAATGTTTAGTTATCAGAAAGCATTTATTCACTGAGTGCCTTCTAGAAAAAGAGCCCGTATCTTAAATGAAATCAGTATCAAACACAAATGAAGTGGAAGAAACTGTTATAATATTTTGTTCTGTTTTTGTTAGCATGTGAGGAAAAGACAGCTTTTGGTGTAGGTCAAGTTGGCGAACAGTCACTGAGAGGAACTGAAGTACCTAAAATGCATTTGGTTAGCTGATATTTACAGTTTTCTGAGCTTGAAAGTTTAAAACAGCAGTAAAAAATACATAAAAACTTCTCTGTTAAAAATCTGTAACTCGCTACTGTCAAATTCATTCTGATTCGTAATGACTGTATAGGAGAGAGTAAGAACTGCTCCATAGGTTTTCCAAGGATTGAAACTGCCGGCCTTTTAGTTAGTAGCCGTAGCTGTTAACCCCAAACCACCATGGCTTCTTTCTCTCTATTAAGTTATCTAAACGTGTTGTCAGTGGCGCAGGTTATTATGGCTGCCAGCGGTAGTGGCCTGGAAGAAAAACAGAAGCAAAGCAGCTGCAATCCTCATTCAGAGAAGCTGAATGCCCTAGTGCAGTTGTTCTGGTCGCTGCTTCCGCAGAGGGATTTGTTCAGAGGGCACACCAGCTGAGTGTGCATCTGGAGTTATGGGGAAGTGAACGTTCCAGCCGATGGGTACATAGAATGTGTGGCAAGTTAAAAACCTTCCTTGTTGGCAGATCTCAAACTTCCTTTCCCCGTATGTGCGAGTCTTGAGACATTGAGAAGTTGTGGTTTCTGAAGGCACAAAGACTTATCGCCCTCACTAATATATTCACCAAAGGCAGGCAAGAGAAGAGAGTTGCAAAAACAAACATTTTATTTCTCTCTCTGCTCCTGTTTTGTGCTTTTTCTGCCTTCCCTGGACACCCCAGAGGTAGTTACTAGCCGGTGAGATTTCTCACCTTGACTCACTGTTGTACCTCTGCACCTTGCCCTCTGGCTTGTTCTGTGAATTTCCCAGGGCCTCAGAGACATGTATGGAGTCAACAAGTGCTTCTCTAAATGAGAGCCAAGAGTTCCGGCCTAGCCTGACCCACAGAGAATACACGTATTGGCTTTGTGTCATAGTCTCTTCTGCCTGCCACTCTGGAAACTCAAGTGGCACCCAAAGACAGGCCTTCCAGATTACACTTACCACCATGCCAATTAAGTGAACTCTACCTCTTCATACTGTTCTTCAGAGCTAAAGGAGTTTGCCTCCATGATTAGCTTTCAGCTTCGTTTTCCCCAAGTGTCTTGGAAGTTGCAGGCTTAGTTTCTTCACAGGAAGTGAACACCTCGAATGTGAACCTTAGGCAGATTCAGTTAGAGTGAAGAGAAGAATGCCGTACCAATGCTGTAATTATGCCTCATTCTAATTTTTCCAATCATGGATTATCAGGTGGGATGAAGCAGATCAACAGGTTTCCCTTTTGAGACGTGAAGTGTATTTTTAGCCCTTCTGTTTGCCTTGCCGAACTTGATTTGCCGCATCCAAGGATCTAAAGTGCTGCATGGTGCTGCCCCCCACTGGTTCTTTTTGGTGTTTATATTAATTACCACATTAGAAAATCTTAGATCATATGGTACTTAACACTTTTTTCTAAGTACTTCCATATGTTTTTCATTAGATTCTCATAATAACATTGTAAATTAGGTCAGTCAGGGATTATTATACCTACTTTGTAGTCAAGACTGAAGGATAGCCTTTTTAATTGATTTGAACTAGAGTACACATCTCGTCTTCTATCCCATAGGTTTCCTGATTCTTTGTAAATTTAGTATCACCCCACAATAAGGATCAAATATATGTATATAATAAGTATGTATGTATGTGTTTGTGTGTATTTTTCTTTTTTTTAAAGAGGAATCTACACCCTTTTTTCTCTTTTGAAAGGTGGAGAGAGAATATTCCACTATGTAAGGCTTGAGTAAAATTCATTAACCTCATTTGCAAAAAAGTTTGAACTACTCTGCACAAGGTGCTTTCGCTCAGATGCTGTCATCTCCAATGTAATGTAATGCTAAAGAGTATGAAATTTGGAAATAGACTGCTTGGGTTTGAGCTCTTGCTTGGCTACTTAATAACTGAATAACTTTGAACAAGTTAACCTTTAAATGCTTTGCTTTCTTCATCATATAAGCTGAGAATAATAATAGCTTTACCTCCTAGGGTTATTGTGCAGATTAAATGCGATAATATATCTAAAGTTCTTAGAATACAGCCTGGCACTAAGTTAAAAAACAAAACAAGCAAAATAAAATGCTATCATTGAGTTGATTCCGACTCACAGCAACCCGAGTGAACTGCCCCTTAAGGTTTTGAAGAAGCAGCTGGTGGATTCGAACCATGCCTCCAAGACTCTGGCGCTAAGTAGACACTCTATAAATATGAATTGTTATTTTCATCTGTGCCTAAATATGCTACTTGATCTTAAAAAAAGAAAAAAGAAAAAAGAAAGCAACTCTTTATGGGTGTACGGGAACAAAGAACGTCTGTGTGAAAGAGTAAATCTTCCCGTAGCTTCTCCATAGCCTTATTTCCTAATCACTTCTCACCTTGTTTCTTTCTTACTTGTCTCCTCGTGCCACTGAAACTGCTTGCCAAGGTTGCTGTTGATCTCCTAGTTGCAAATCCAGTGGATGCTTTCTGAGCTTGTTTTACGTGACCTGCACCATTTGATGCTGTTGATCATTTCCTTTTTGAAATGTTCTCCTTTGGCTTTTATGATGACATTCTTGCTTAGTTGTTCTTCTTTTGCCTGCCACTTTAAATGTTCCCACTCCTTGGGATTCTGTTAATTCTTCACCTTCCGTGTTAACCTGTGGACACTTTTATATACTGTTCCTTGGCAGCAGTGACTGTTTCAGCTGAGCGTTGTTGCCTTTTGGGTGTTAGTCTCTAACTCAGACTTTGTTCCTAAGCTTTAAGCTATCTATCTGTAGGACATCTTCACCTGTGCTGTCCCACAAGCACCTTAAATTCAACATGTCCAGCTAAACCCACTATCTTTTAACATTGCTGCTGTTTCATACAGCCTGCTTCTGCCCTATATTTTGGATATCTGATCATGACAGCTAGGAACTAGAGATTTTCATTTCCTCATCCCACCATTGGGCAGTCATCCGTTTTTACTGGCTCTACCATCTGAATGCATCTTGAATCTTCCCCTGTTCCAGTGCCTCCAGTTGTACCTTGACTCAAGGGCCCTTTTGTCACCAGCATTATTGCAGTAATCTATTTCCTCTTCTCCATATTCTCCTTCTAATACACCCACTATACCGTTGCTAAAATAATCTTTTCTTTTAATAGCAGATACAGCGTTGCTGCCACCTGCCCCTGTTTTAAATGTTTCTTTTGTTCCTTATAAATAGGATAAAGTCCATATATCTTAGAAAAGCCTATCAGCTTCACTTCTTGCCTTTTCCTGTATACTGTACTCTGGTCATACTAAATTAGTTTCCTGAACACGCTGTGCATTTAATCTGTAACTTTGCATGTGCTGCTCCTTCCGATGTGGGTACTCTCCTTTTCTGCTATCCCAGGTCATCCTTACAGGCTCGTTATTTCTTCTGTGCAGCTTTCTCTGACTGCCCAGACTTTATCTTCTGGACTACATGATGCTGTCATACCAAATATGCCTCTGTTTTAGCATTTACCTCATAATATTGTCTCTCTGTCCCTTAATAGAAGGTTCTTTGTGTATAGCACCTGCTGATAGTGCCTGGATTCAGAATATGTCCTCAGTAACTTAAAAAAAATAATAAATACTCTGTCTTCTAGGGGTTCACTCTCTAGGGGTTTCACCACCAGCCTAAACATTTTTGAGAAATGGTAGCTGGATTTTCCTTCTGTTTTACAGTATATCAACTCTGGAAACCTGGAACAGTTACTAGACAGTAATCTGCATTTGCCCTGGACTGTGAGAGTAAAACTGGCCTATGACATAGCGGTGGGTCTCAGCTACCTGCATTTCAAAGGCATTTTCCATCGAGACCTCACATCTAAGGTAAGAAGGGTTTACTTACACAAGTCTTTGAGAGATACTGCTCATCTCCCTTATCAAGAAAGCTGTTAAGAGACCAATCATTCATGAAACTTAGAAATGATGGAGATCTCTTTGTAGATGTAGGATTTAATCACAGACCATGTAACTCATTACTGTGTAGTCCTTAGAAAGTGTCACAGTAGGTGCTTTTCAGTGTTGAGCCAGGCAATGCATACATCTTGAGACTTAATGTTTGACTTCCATCGCCTGTCTGTGTGCTGCAGGAGCAGATGGCATGAGGAGGATTAAGAGTTTCTTGCTAGTAGGAGTGACAGCAGTCAAGGCACTGTGAAGGCCTGTCTCTTAGAGCTCTCTCCCATAATCTCCGGGAAGTATCTGTTAGCTAAGAACAGGAGTTTCAGTGGTTTTAGTCACTTGAGTGCAGGTTTTGAGGGCCATGATGTACTGACCCATTTTCTGTCGGTGTGATTCAGTTTCTGCCATCCTGCCAGTTCCACTTTGGCATCAGCTGGTCTCTGTATTTTCTTGCTTTCCAAATTGCTGTGTGACTAGGTTAGAAAAGAGTTCCTTTTAGTGGAAGTTGGCCATGCTTCAAGGTAGGCACCTCAGGGCCAAGTGGCCCAGGACACCACTGTGACAAGGTTTATATAAATAGTGCTGTTTAATTATTGATGGGGGAACTCTAAGGCCATCGAATAGGTCTGCCCAGGAGCTGAATCTAAATTCTTCTAGGGAATGATAAAGGAGTACTGTATCTGCCGAAGAATAGCCGTTATTTCATTCTCCATCCTTAACATACACATATACACATACGTGTGTGTGTATATTCCTGCTCATGCCTTCTGTTGTGGATGAGTGGGAGGGAGCCTGTTGTATGAAGTTTTCAATGAAAACAAAAGCAGGCTGTGCTGTTAGAGTCAACAAGACCTAGAGCAGCAAGTTCCTGGCTGCTTTACAGTGCAGTGGTTCTGGTGTTTTAAACAGCAGTACTATCCCTAAGGGTTCCTGGCCATTAGTTTATAAATTTCTGCACAGAAAATAGCTTTTGAAAGGTGGGGTAAGGCAGGGGCCATTTATAGTCAGCCTCACTATTCCTGGAGGGAGCCTTGGTGGCACAAATGGTTAAGTGTTTGTTTGCTAACCTAAAAATTAGCAGTTCAAATCCACCCAGCATCTCTGCAGGAAGAAGTCCTGGCAGTCTGCTTCCATAGAGTATAGCCAAGAAAATTCTATGGGGCAGTTCTGCTCTGTCACACGGAGTCTGTGTGATTCAAAAAAGATTTGACAGCACTGACAACAACATCATTGCTCCTGGAAGAGCGCTAATACTGGCAGGTAGGCTGTGAGAATCAGTTGAGGACTAGTTGTAAAGGGCCTTTTATCTAAATAAGTATCTACATGGACTGGATAGTTGAGACCTGGAAAGTGGTATTCTCTCCCTTCATCAGCCTTGTCATCTCCCATTCAGAATGTTTTAGAAAATCAAAATTAGGGAAACCATGGTTGTCCCATGCAGATGCATAGGACTGTTTTAATTTGGCAGCTGCCTTAAGTTGTCTCTCTCGCTTTTGGGTGCATCCAGCCAAAATCAAGTCTTTGCTTCCTACTTAAAGACAATCTGTGCTTCCAAGGATGTAGTCCATGACAAATCATCCTTCAATCATATAGATTATTTCCTCCACATCTACATGAGTGTCTAGTCCTGTGCCTGACACCATAAATAAAGGAATATTGAAAAAGGAGTGTTTCTGACCTTGACATAAATAAAATCTTGTTTTTGGGAAATAGCTGAAGTACAGTCCACAGCGTTTTATAATTGAGTGTTTGGCCATGTACCAGACTATACATTTTCAGAGGAGGGAACAAACACTCTTGGCTAAGATAGCTAAGGTTTCTGGAGTAGACAGGTCTTTCCACCACTCCTTAAGAATTTGTCATATTTCCTGCTGTGCCCCCAAAACACTTTATCCCACTGTTCTAGTGCCTAAGTCTGGTTCTGTCTAGGCTTGTTATGTTGTACTGTAAAAATGCTAACCTTTTTAGACCTGTAGGGTAAGACCACTGTTCTTTGGTTTCTCTAAAGGGGATATTCCCAGTGTCAGTTGACTTAAGACAAGAAACTAGGAACTTAGGGACAATTCCTTATATCTCTGGGCTTTCTTGGGTCTGGACTTTAAGGTTGTTGTCATGGATTGAATTGTGTTCCCCCAAAAATCTGTGTAATGATATGGGTAGGCCTTGGTTCCTGATATTCTGTGATGTTCCTGTGATGCTATTGAGGGTGAGTGGGCTGTAGTTGTGTTGGTGGGACAGGATTCAATGTGTGAGTTTGTTTTGTTCCATCAGGCATTCTCTTGAGATATAAAGGAGAGAGAGAGAGCTCACTGGGCCATTTGGGGACCTCTTAAACCATCAGGAAAGAAAGCAGTGGCTGGAGTTGAGCATATCCTTTGGAAAGGACCGGGTCCCTGAGCCTCAGAAACTCCTAGTCTAGGGCAAGATTGATGACAAGGAGCATCCTCAAGTGCCAGCAGAGAAAGCCTTCCCCTACAGCTGACATACTAAATTTGGATTTTTAATGTAATGGACTGTGATGAATAAAACTTCTGTCTTTTAAAGCCATCTACTTGTGGTATTTCTGTTAAAGCAACACTAGCTGACTAAAACGGTGGTGTTGCTATTTCCACATGGTAAGAACCAATCACTTTGCAACCTGGAGGCAGGCTGCACAGTACACTGTAGGAGAACCCAAGTTGAAGACAAACAACTGAGTTTCATAAACCAGATTATTCAATTTGAGATACAGTGGTGACTGCTGTTCAGTTATCTTGGAGCCTTTGATTAAGTGCATCTGAATATTCCATCCTCATTTTAACTGTATTGCAGGGGCTCAGGGGAGAGTTGTATATCTGCATCCAGCTAGTGCGGCCCCACTTAGGAGACCTGTGTAGTGGTAGCAGCAGCCGTAAGAATGAGATGCCTCAAGGGAAGAATAAGGCCAAAGGGAAAAAATGGGGCTTCAAGGCTTCCAGATATCTCTTCATTGTCAGCTGTGGAGTATCTGAGTTTGGAATCTATAAGGACAGTAGTGGTTTTACATACAGTAGTGGTATATGCTGCATATTATTTGATTGTTCTGTTATGTCGGTATCCCTCACACAGCCTTTGAGTTTCCCAAGGGAACCTCATATTCACCTTCATATTCCTAGCACCTAGCATGGATCCTGTCAGAGTAGGGCTTCCTGGCTCTGTTTCAGGGCATGGGCTTGATATCACAGGACCTAGAACATCTGCCCAGGAGCTGAGAGTTTGGATCCCAGGCCCAGTTAGTTGTGCCCCATCTCTCCGAATGACTTCAGTGCTTTTAGGGCCTCTGTATTCCAGTGTGTAAACTAGATTCTGCTCTTGACCTCACAAGAATGATCAGATACAGCTAACAGAAGGATTTAAAGTACTGAGAATGTGTTCCAGGTGGGTAAACCAGGACAGAGAGAAGCAGGGAGTGTGAATTATAGCTTTTGATCTTGGTTGGTTTTTTTAATTAAAATTTTTTTTTAGTCAATTCCAAAAAAGCCATTCTGTGGGTTCCACCAGCATGTAAAGCTTCTCTGGGTATGGACTTAGGTTATGCCACACAAAAAGGAACAGAAAATGTCAGTTTTCAGAAAGTGAAGTGAGCATGAATTAGGAACAAAGTTAAATGCAGGAAGGCTATAGAGTGGCTATCAGGTTACACTGGAGTTTTTATTTTTAATAATGAGAACTGTGAACAGTTACTTGGAACAACTTATGCTGGACAATTAGAGGACATACAGGGGACTTAGAAATTAGTGGAACCCAATTGTCTTAGTCACCTGGTACTGCTCTAATGGAAAATACCACGAGTGGAAGGTTTCATGTAGAGAAGCTTTTATTGTCTCAGTCCGGTAAGCCACAAATCCATTTACAAATTGTAAGTCCATTCAGTAGGAGAATTTATCACAGTCCAGTAGGCTAAGTCCACATCCAGTGAGAGCATCTCGGCACAGGAACCTCGGGTCCAAAGGACGTGTTCTGCTCTTGGTGCTTCTCTCTTGGTGGTATGAGGTTTCCAACTTCCTCAGCTCACTTCTTTCTCTTATATTCCACAAGCTTGTAGCTTGGGTCCTGCCTCACTAACACAACTGCAAACCATTCTTCATCATCAGTATCACAGAGGCAGGATTCACAACACATGGAAGGAAGGACACCATGTTGGAACGCCAAACCAATTCAAATCAACACATACATTTTTGGGGGGGACACAATTCAATCCATGACACCAATTAATACCCTCCACAGGGTCTTAGTGTAGTTGGGGAGACACAAGAGCTATGATATCATGTGGTGGGATGAAGAGCAAGAGATGGGACACGTGACAGCAAGCTATATAATCTCCTAAAAGACTTGGACTATAATAGCAGTCCTTAGGACATTTAGGGGGGCAGTTCAGCCTCTAGTCTCTCCCTCTAGTCTCTCGGTGCTGTGAAAAGAACCTCTTGACCTTTCTTGAGGTGTAGAGTTGGTCCTTTCTGAGACTCATTTGGGTTTATGCAGTGGGTTTGTTGGGGGTGGGGAGAGAAGAGATAATGGCACTTTGAAAACCATTGCATGCAATCACTAGGTATTAGAGAAATGCAGGTCAAAACTATACTGAGGTATGGTTTAATTTTAGCATTGCTGGCGCTAGCCAAAAAACCAGAAAGTAATAAATGTTGGAGAGGCTGTGGTGAGATTTGGAACTCTTGTGCACTGATGGTGAGAATGCAAACTGATACAGCCCTTTTGGAAAAAGATATAGTGCTTCTTTAAAAAGCTAGAAATAGATCATCTTGCTGACCTCTGGCTGGAGGAAGGGGAGTGGACGGAGAGGAGGGGAAAGGAGACTGTTGGGAGGATGAGACATGTACGGAGCAGAGAGGAATAGTGTGCAGTTACCGGACAGGGAGAGCAGTGGAAGCTGCATATAGGGGGGCATGTAAATTTTCATGTGAATGTACATTTTCACTCAGTTATGTTAAATAAAAAAAAAAAAAAAAAGCTATAAATAGAAATACCATACTATCCACCAATCACACTCCTAGGAAAATATCCTAGATAAATAGGAGAAGTTACATAAATACGTATAGGCACATCCATATTCATTGCAGCATTATTAACAATAGCAAAAAATGGAAACAACCCACATGCCCAGTGATACAGAACAATGATGAATCTGTGAAACATCTCACAATATGGATGAATCTGGAGGGCATTATGCTGAGTGAATTAAGTTAATCACAAAGGGACAAATATTATATGAGACCAGTATTATAAAAACTCCTGAAAAGGTTTACACACTGGAAGAAACAATGTTTGATGGGTGTGAGGGAGAGGAGGAATAGGGAATGAAAAACACAAACTATACAATGAGTAAGTGGTAACCTTGGTGAAGGCAAAGTACAATACTGGGGAAGCCAGCACAATTTGAGCAAGTCAAGGTTATAAAAGCTTCACTGCCACATCCAACCTCCCTGAGAGGCTGCATTAGTGGGCTGAGGGTTGGGGACCATAGTCTTGACATAACATAGTTTGCAGTTGACTTAACATAGTTTGCAAGGAAACTGTGAGTAGCATCTGGGGTCTTAAAAACTTGTGAGTGCCATCTAAGATATTTCTACTGATCCCACCCCAACTGGAGCAGAGGAGAACAAAGAAAACCAAAGGCACAAGAGAAAGAGTAGCCCAAAGAACTAATGGACTGCAACTACCACAGCCTTTGCCACACTGAGTTCAGACAACTAGATGGTGCCCAGCTACCACCACTGACTGCTGTGACAGGGATCACAGGATCCTGGACAGAGCTAGAGAAAAAAAAAATAGAACAAAATTCAAACTCAAAAATAAAAAAAGACCAGACTCACTGGTCTGACAGAGACTGGAGATACTTCGAGAGTATGACCCCAGATACCCTTTTTACTCAGTACTAAAGTCACTCCTGAAGTTCACTCTTCAACCAAAGCTTAGACAGGCCTATAAAGTGAACAGTAATACCTGTAGTTCAACCATGTATACAGGATTTACTGGGCACCCCAAAGGGAAACAGAGGTGTTTTAGACCATTCCCTACCCTCAAAGAGGGGATCCTGTAGGGAGCTGTGCAGCAGTGACATGTATCATAAAAGCAGTAAGGACAAAGAGGAGTGGGAGCCAGGCGGCAGCTTTTTGAACCTAAAAGTTTGCCTTTCCCCCCAAAAAGACAAGAAGGCAGGAAGGGACAGGAAAGCTGGTAATTGGAAACCCAAGGTTGAGAAGAGGAAAGTGTTGAGACTTGTGAGGGTTGGTAACCAAAGTCATAAAACAATTTGTGTATTAATTGTTTGATGAGAAATGAATTGGCTTTGTAAACTTTCACCTAAAAAACAACAAAAAAGAAGAAGACGTAACAGCCAAAATGCAAAGAAAAAAGAAAACCATTGTTTGTAGTTGTTGCAGAAACAGCTTTATCTTTGAGCTAACACTAACAAATGGACCTGGTGTTTCTCAGCTCAGGTGGTTTTATTCAGTGCCAGTCCTAACTGTCTAGCTGTTCCTGGACACCTCAGGGATTGCTGCCAGGTGCTTCATCTGACCTAGTTCTGAAGGATTTGTGTAAGTCTCCAGGAAATAGATCCATGCCACCTCTTTGGTTTCCCTTCATTGGGAGCTTAATTCTACTATAGAGTCAAATGTATAATTAGTGTGCACATTTTGACACATGCTTTTGAGAGAAGCCCAGTTGCATCAGTCATCCTCCCAAACTTTATTTAACAAACTTCCACCAAGATCTTTCTATGTGCCTGTGCTACACTAGGGATACAGAGGTATTTTAGACCATTCCCTGCCTTCGAAGAGGGGTTAATGTTGGGAGCTGTGAAGGAGTGACATGTATCATAACAGAAGTAAGGATAAAGAGGAGTGTGAGCTAGGTGGCAGATTTTTGAACCTAAAAGTTTGCCTTTCCCCTCAGAGAAGCCCAAGCTTCTCATGGCTACTGCTTTATCTAGGCAAGCTACCTCATTCAGAAGCATTAGTCATCCTCCGTGTAATGGAGTCTGTGTCCTACACAGCCTGAAGTTGGTTCCAGTTCTTTCAGAACCCCACAGGATTCTGAGCTCCACATTTTGTGCTCTGTACCCATATAGTCTGTGATAGGGCCATGTGCATTACAGCATGGGTAAGAAATACAAGCATTACATTAGATGTGCTGGGATTAATCCAGTAGGTAGGTAGGACTAAGGTCCCAAATAAAGGGCTGTTATTGAAAATCCTGTGGAGTGCAGTTCTACTCTACAGCATGTGGAGTCATCACAAGTTGCAATTGATATGATGGCAGTAGGTTTGGTCTTTTTCATTTATTCATATTGTGATTGAGTGAAAGTGTACAAGCCAAGTTAAATTTGCATGCCCGCCTAACTGCAGCTCCTCCTGCTTTCCTTGCCTGGTGACTGCACACTCCTTTCTGTTCTATACATGTCATATCCTTTTAACAATCTCCTGTCCCCTCCTCTCTACTCCCTTCTAGTAAGGGGCCAGTAGGGTGTCATCCTAGAGATGCATAGAACCATAAAGAGCACACAC
The DNA here is from genome assembly GCA_028571685.1 of Heterohyrax brucei. Classification (NCBI taxonomy): domain Eukaryota; kingdom Metazoa; phylum Chordata; class Mammalia; order Hyracoidea; family Procaviidae; genus Heterohyrax; species Heterohyrax brucei. The sequence goes on along the minus strand of CM053140.1, from coordinate 77,653,544 downwards.
GATATGATCACTCTGTGTCCCCGAGTCCAATCCATCTTCTTAATTTTTTTTAATTGTACTGTCTACCTATTAAGTGGGCCCTGGCCCCAGCTGCCATCCTAAGACTACAGTGCTCCTACATGGCTGTACTGTTTGTAGCATAAACTTTTCAGCTTGCTCTCTCTGGAGAGGCTATTGGAGAGAACCCTGTAGAACCAGAAGACTTGAATCTTTACCACTTAAAATTATAGGCCTTACTTTTCTCATCTCTAAAAATCTCAGATCTGTACATCTGACAATGTATTGTGAAGAACCAATGCAACTGTTTGTGAAAAATGTTTTAAATTCCATACAGATCAGTATAGGCAATATTTCACTTACTCAAGGAGCTTGGAAGTATTCTCTAGGGCCATGCTCCTCTTAAGATCACTGCTGTCCCAGAGCTTTCAGTCTAGCTAGGGGGAGGGATTCAAAACAGACACTTTCATTGTAACATGGCAACTGCTAAGATTAGAGAGAGATTGAATAGGATAGTTTGAGAAATTATGCTTATCCCAATCTGAGGGTGCAGAGAGGCTTATTGGAAGAGGTGATACCTGAACTGAATTTTGAAATTGAATTTTACTTAGTAGGTATATGGGAGAAAGATGGTATTATGGAGTGGGGTGATGGCAGAAGTAAAGGAACACATATGGAGTGCAGACTCTGAGGCTGGAGTGGTAGGACATAAGATTTAGAGGAGTCTAATTATGTCATACCATCAACCCTGGATTTTATAGATAGGGAATGAAGAAGCATTGTCAGCTTTTTAAAGAAACAACAGCTTTATTGACACAATAAAAGTTACCCTTTAAAGTATACAATTCCGTGGTTTTTAGTTTACTCACAGAGTTGTATAGTCATTCTGAAACCAAACTAGTTTGGTGTAGAGTAAGTTGTGACAGAGCAGAACAGAGTAGAATTATGTTCTAGGGTATCTGAAATCACACCTTTCTCCCTTGGAACAGGCTGGTAAGTTTGAAGTGCTGACCTTTTGGTTAGCAGAAGAGCACTTAACCACTGTGCCACCACACCCATTGGCAGTCACTTTCTATTTCTGCCTCCTAGAAGTTCCTGTCAACCATGAATCTATTTCAGTTTCTATGAATTTGCTTGCACTGGGTATTTCATGCTAATGGAATAATACAGTGTATCATTGTTGGGATTTTAAATACGGGAGTGATAGATTTGCATTTTAGAAAGCTCATGCTGGCATGAATGAAGAGGATGGATTATAGAGGTCAAGCCTGGAGATACAAAGACTAGTTAGAAGGCTGTTGCAGTATGCAGGAAAGGAATGATGAGGACTGAAGTACTGCATTAGTAGTGGGAAGGAAAAGAGAGAGATCAATTTGAAAAATGTTAGAAGCTAAAATTGGTTGGAGGAAGAGTATAAAGTCTAGGATGACTTCCAAGTTTCTAGCTGAGATAACTTGAGTCACAAGTGACTCTACCAGCTGACGTAAAAATACAGCTAGACTGAAACTGTTGTCCTGAGATAATTTTTAAACCTTAAACCAAAGATATCCCCTGAAGTCTTCTTAAAATCAGACAATAATTTAGCTTATCATAGGTTTGGTTTGTGTTAGTAAAGACAGTGTGCCTTGAGCACTATGCTCTTTAAGATCTACGTGGAATCAAACTGACAACAGCAACTCCCAAGATAGCAAACTCAAGGGGCAGTGGGTTTATATGAATGCGGGAGGAACAACTTGAAAAAGAAAGGTGAGAATGGTTCAACAACTCAGAATGTAATCAGTGTTCCACTGAACTGTACATGTAGGAATTGTTGAATATTCCAGCTGTATATATTCTCAGCAATAGCAAAAATAATTTAGAAAAATGCAGCAGCTAGAGTATGAGAAATCCATTTCAATATGAGAAACCCATTTCCAATGTCTGGCCATCTACTGAATATGCAAAACTGAGGCTTAAGGGAAAAGATCAGGCCTAAGGATATGTTTTGGGGTCACTAGTACAGAGGTGATAATCAGAAATGTGGAAAAGCCTCCATAGTACAGCCAAGAATAGCCAGTAGGCCCAAAATAGAACCTTGAGAGCATCATTCTTGTGGAATGGGAAGAAGAGCCTGCAGTAGAGTCTGTAGAGTAGCCAGAGAAAGAAATCCAGGAATGTGGTGTTACAGAAGCCAGCGGAGAAGAATCAAAAAGGAAAGGGATTAGCCTCTAGTAGCTAGTTGCATCACCTCCACTGCCTTATTCACCAGCTCTGCACACCCAGTATGGACACAGATCATGAATCATGTAAAAACAATGGAGGGAATCAGCAGTGTCTAGAGCAGAAAAATCAAGTGAGAGGACTGATTTTGTCTACTGGGTTTAGTGGGATCATTGGGATCCTCAGTGATAATACTTCCAGCAGAAGCCAGTTTGAGTGGGAAGTAAGGAAGTAAAGAAGCGAATGTTGCCTGTAAAACTTCTCTGGCCCATGACTTCTTTAAAGGTAGGTTCAGGAAGTTTGTTGGAAAATAACGTAGGGACTGTCTTAGGTATTTAGTGCTGCTATAACAGAAATACAAATGGATGGCTTTAATAGAGAGAAATTTATTCTCTCACAGTCAGTAGGCTACAGGTTCAAATTCAGGGCATCAGCTCCAGGGAAAGGCTTTCTCTGTTCGCCCTGAAGGAACGTCTTTGTCATCGGTCTTCCCCATGGTCAAGGAGCTTCTTAAGGCACAAGGATCTGGGTCCAAAGGATATGCTGTGCTGTTGGTGCTGCTTTCTTGGTGATATGAGGTCCCCCCTTCTCAGCTTGCTTCCCTTTCATGTCTTATAAGATAAAAAGTAGTGCAGGCCGTATGCCAGGGAAAATCCCTTTACACTGGATCCAGGGATGTGACTGTAGTAAGGGTGTGTCAATCCCACCCTAATCATTTTTAACATAAAATTACAATCACAAACTGGAGGACAACCACACATTATTGGGGATCATCACCTAACCAAGTTGACACATATTTTTGGGGGGGACACAAATCAATCCATGACAGGGATTAGTGCTGATCAGATTTCCTCTCCAATTTCCTCATTATCTCGGGTGCAGATCCCTTAAGTTTGTCCTTTCTGGTTGGGAATGTGTTTTCAGAAACCTTGAGAGGACTCACTTCAGACTAGAGGCATACTGGGCTAGGCAGCTTTGCCCTACATGAGGCAGTGGTCATCCCTGCCTTAGCCATTTCTCATACAGAATTCAGTTTCTCTTGAATGAGTGTTTTGCAGTGAGTGAAGAGTAGGCCTCCATGAATGTGAAGATACGGCAGCAACTGAACAGCTTTAACACAGCCAGTGTATTATGGTTATGTTCTGCTCCTTATCTGCTGTTCCCAAGTTGAATTTAACAGGGTGTTTCTGAGAGCTGTAAAACAAATAGCAAGTAGGACTTTAGACCAAGCCCTGGAGATAGCAGGCTTGGAGACAGGAGTTGCTGATGAACTAGGAGGGGAGTGAAATGGGTGACATATTTGAGCTGCCACTTCCTCACAGGCCAGTACCCTGTAGCAAGCAGCCAAAGTTGGGGAGCCAGAGATGTTGAGCCAGGACTGCTAGGAGGGCCAGATCCAGGACAAACACAAGGGCTACTCTGCTTGGAGGCCAGTGACAGCATGTGTCTTCCTGGGATCCAGAGTAGGAGAGGATGTGATGAAATCACAGGTTCTTTCCAACATGGGGAAGGAAGAAGAGAATAATGTGATCAAATCGAGGTCAGAATAATGGATTGATTTATAACTGACATGGAGTAAGCAGGAGGTAACTTGGCAGTGCCTTGGTAAATAGATGCCAAGGCTGGTGAGGAGGAGAGAGGGCTAGTTGAGGTCACACAGGGCCTTGCTGGCTCCAGAAATGTTCCTGTGAGCCAAAGATCCCTACTCTCTGCTGCCTTTGGTGGCGGGAGCGGGAGGTGGGGGATATGCCTCCTGAGCCAGATCTATGTAGGGCTATTTTGAATGCAGCTATTTGGGGAGAGGTGGTTGCTGCTTTGTGTTTATTTACAGGTCATCTGGGTTCATCCTTTCTCTGGAGGCAGCAGCGTTTGTTCTGGGAACATGTCCTGAGCCCTTCCCATAGACTGAATACTGTGAGAAGGAAGGCTCCTGAGGAGCTCATAGCGTCTTTGTGAGACTGTAAGAAAAGGCAGCACAGAGTAGGAATTAAAGAGGTTGAGATGAGAGAAGGTGATGAGAGTGAGAGCTGGAAAAACCACCTTAGAGAGGTTGTTATTGTTAGGTTACTAGGAGCCGGTTCTGACTCCTGTTCAGTCGGTTCCGAACCTGTGACAACCCATCTCGCTAAGGGTTTTCCTCTTTTTCAATGACCTCTACCAAGCATGATGTTCTTCTCCAGGAACTGGCTCTTCCAGCTTATATGTCCAAAATATATAAGATGAAGTCTCACTATCCTCACTTCTAAGGAGCATTCTGGCTGTGCTTCTTCCAAGACAGATTTGTTTCTTCTTCTGGCAGTCCACGGTGTATTAGGTATTCTTGACCAGCATCGTAATTCAAAGGTCTTCTTTACTCATGGTCCAGCTTTTATATATATGTGAGGCAATTGAAAATACCATTGCTTGGGTCAAGTGCATCTCAGTTCTCAAAGTGACATGTTTGCTTTTGAACACTTCAGATAGGTCTTTTGCATTAGATTTGCCCAGTGCAGTACATCCTGGTAAAGTAGCTTTCCTTAAAAGACAAAAACTTCTAAGGTGAAAAGAATTGGGTGAACATTACAAATGGAAAGGAGCATTATAAGCAAAGGCAAAGATTGGAAAGGCCCTTTCATGCCTGTCAAGCCAAGCCTGGATGTGGACATGTACAGGAGATTTTCTGAGGGGATGGGAGGGGTGGGAAGGTATAGTGGATAAAGCCAGACCACACGGGTTGGTTGTAATCCTATGGGCAGTGAAAGTGTAGGCTTGGACACATTCTTACATTACCTGGCAAGGTCAGGGCCGGGGGGTCTCTGCAGAATGGGCAAAAGAGGAGGGGAGGCCAGAGACCTGATAGTCCATCTTCCTCCACTAGATTACATGCTCCAGGACAACGCTGGTTATCTTTTGCTCACTGGGGTATTGCTGCACTTAGATTGATGTTTGAAGCATGAAGTGAATCCTGGGGCAGCCACCCAGTCTCCAAGAGTAACTCATGTCACATGGCTATCTCAGAGCCCCCAAGTCTGATCACTTAGACAGTCTAAGAATGTGGTTCACCAAGGAGTAGAGGACATAGTATTCTATGTATAGACTCAGGAAATGAATGAGAAGGGGAGGGTGATGATAATTCTGGCTGCTGGTTTCCACTGCTGAACCACATCCTCTTTGGAAACCTTAGAATTGCCTGATAAAGAGGGATGAGAACGGTTACTCTGCGGTGGTGGCCGACTTTGGTCTGGCTGAGAAGATCCCTGATGTCAGGTGGGTAGCCCTAATAATGAGTACGGGGGTCACAAACAAGGGGGGAGTTGAAGCTGAGGGAAAACTTCAGCATCCTCTCCAGAAGCCAGTACTCAAGGCACAACTCAACCTCAGCTCCCTAAATTTGGTTACTCCTGGTCAGTGTGTGCCCTATCCTTGGTGTGGGGGAGGAATTCCCAAGGTCAGAGATCCCATTGTACTGGCCAGTAACAAGCTCATTTTCAACATCATCTCACCCCACAGCATGGGGACTGAGAAGCTAGCTGTGGTGGGCTCCCCTTTTTGGATGGCACCTGAGGTTCTTCGAGATGAACCGTACAATGAGAAGGTGAGTCTGGCGACCTCAAGGCCCTGTTCTTCTTAGATTCCCTCTTAGGAATGTGTTCATAGTGAAGGAACACATTCTTGCCAAGAGCAGGGCTGAGACCTGGCAGCTGCCTAGTGCATGAATTGAATGAACTGTGGATAATAGGGTCCAGGCCTGGGCTGGTAGACATGGGAGACAGGTAGCCTACCCTCACCCCCTTGAAAGAGAAACCCAAGGTGTGACTATCCACCAGGCGGACGTGTTCTCTTACGGCATCATCCTTTGTGAGATCATCGCCCGCATCCAGGCTGATCCCGACTGTCTTCCTCGGACAGAAGTGAGTCACAGGGATGGGGAACCACTGGATACGATTGCTTTTGAGGCTGTGGAACTGTTTTGTCCTTGAGATGGAGCTACTGGAATTCAGACTGTGGCAGCTTCTCAAGAACAGTTCCCACTTTCTTGAGCTGGCCAGGGTGGGTGGTAGAATTAATGACCTATGCCTACTCATGCAGCCGTATCCCCGTCATGCCCAATGTCCCCCCATCCCTATCCACAGAACTTTGGGCTGGACTATGACGCTTTCCAGCACATGGTGGGAGACTGTCCTCCGGATTTCCTACAGCTCACCTTCAACTGCTGTAATGTGAGTGCCTTTCTCCTCCAGGGGATAGCTGAACCCTTTCACCCAGTTGGGACTGCAGGAAGAGGCTGCTTATTAGCTTCCTGTGGGGCTTCCTCACTGAATGAGAGCCTCATGGCATTCTATCTCTGTGGCAGTGGTTACTCTTCTCTTCCAGGCCTGGTCAGGCTCTCCAAAGCTCTGACCTGGGAAAGAAAAATTTGCTGTTATCCTCAGCCTGCAGGGTAGACTTACCATCCCTACTTTGGGTGCTGGTCAAGTTTTATTGTCTGACTGTAGATCCAGCTGGTCCTGAGGCTCCATGGGAAAGATTCTGGTAGCCTTAATTTTATACAACTCTGGGGCTGGCCCTACTTTTTATGGCCAGGAGGTAGGTAGGCTTTGATCAGGTAGCTCCCACAGACATGTCAGTAACAGAACTCAATCAAGAACAAGCCAATGTCAGTGACCATATCATGTGTGCACTTTATAGTTCTGTGCATCTATAGGATGTCGTCCTGCTGGTCTCTTACTAGGGTGGAAGGGAGGAGGGTGAAGAGGAGGGGATGGGAGATTGTTAAGTAGATACGACATGTATAGAACAGATAGGAGGAGTGTGTTGCCACCAGGCAGGGAGAGCACTGGGAGCTGCACATAGGCAGGTGTGCAACATTTATGTTGGACTGTACACTTTCACTTAATCACCCCCCCCAAAAAAAACCAATGTGAGTATGAACACACACTTTTGAGGGTACTGTGCCAAACAAGGGAATAAGGCATACAGAAAGGAGATGAGATGGAGAAAAGATAACAGACAACAGCATCTTTGCTGATCTTAGCCCCGGGTGTCACCCTCATAGCCTGGGGCCTTCAGAAAAGATTTCTTAGCTGCATTTCTGAATCTTGGAAGGTGCCAGAGGCAGACCTGAATGCCATCCTTTGGGTGGAAGTTGGAGGGCAGGGCTAATGGCTGGTGTGGATGCCTACAGATGGACCCCAAACTGCGTCCATCCTTTGTGGAGATTGGGAGGACTCTGGAGGAAATTCTGAGCCGCCTACAGGAGGAAGAGCTGGAGCAGGATAGGAAGATGCAGCCCACAGTCAAGGGTAAGAGAGGGACCACAGAGCTCAACCCGATCCTAAGGGATTAAATTAGGGTTTGAGGTCTTCCACTCTAGGGTTATGATTGCAGGATCCTAAGTCCAGAAGCAAGGGGAAGGGGCCGAGGATGGAAAAAAAGACTGAACCCACTAAGAGTTGTTATTTGGCATACTGTTTGTCTTCCCTGAGTGTGTTTCTTCAACAGAAGAACAGCATCTACTTTTCTTTCACAAGTGTAAAAACTTTGTAGTACAAAGTGCTGCTTCTACTTATTAAGAGTGGTGTGAGTAACCCTGATGTGTCTCACTGTTCTTTAGGATCCACAGAGAAGGGCCCTGGAGTGAAGCGACTGAGCTCACTGGATGATAAGATCCCTCCCAAGTCTCCACGTCCAAGACGTACTATCTGGCTGTCTCGAAGCCAGTCAGACATCTTTTCCCGTAAACCCCCACGTACAGTGAGCGTCTTGGACCCCCACTATCGGCCACAACAAGGTGCTGCTGCCCGCACCCCCAAGGTCAACCCTTTCAGTGCTCGCCAGGACCTCAAAGGTGGCAAGATCAAGTTTTTTGATCTGCCTAGCAAGTCTGTCATCTCCCTCGTATTTGACCTAGATGCACCAGGGCCTGGAACTATGCCCCTGGCTGATTGGCAGGAACCTGCGGCCCCACCTCCTCGACGGTGGCGTTCTTTGCCTGGTTCACCTGAGTTCTTGCGTCAAGAAGTCTGTCCTTTCGTGGGCCGGGAGGAGTCATTATCTGATGGGCCCCCACCACGACTCAGTAGTCTTAAGTACAGAGTAAGAGAGATTCCACCATTCCGGGCATCTGCCCTACCAGCTGCTCCAGCTCATGAGGCCATGGACTGTTCCAGTCCACAGGAAGAGAATGGTTTTGGGCCCAAGACCCAGGTGGCTAGTCCAGGCCCTGCAGGTGTCTCTGAGGAGATGGAAGTTGAAGAAGAAAGGCCAAGAAGCTTGGCCCCGGTTTCCTTCTCCATCTCAGGCATAGGCCTGCAAACCCAGGAGAGCAGGATGGGTGAGGAGAATAGTCCCCACCTTGGGGATGGACCTTCAGCTGAAGCCATAGGCCCCCTTGGTGCACAGCCTTGATTCTTCCCTGGAGCCCATCCAACAGGCAGGCTAGGTCAGGCCAGCCTCAACTCTGGGGTTCCCAATGTATAATGGCTGTGTATGAGAGGAGAGGTAGCAGTGAATGGCCTTCCTAGTCAGGGCCAACACCTGATACCAAGCTTCTGAAATCCAGCAAGGAGCCCTAGTTCCCACATGACCCCCCTGTGCATTTCCCAAGACAGGACCAGAGGACTCCTTGTTCTAGTTAAACTGGCAGGCAGCTATTACCCCAAGTTTTTCTCCCCATCCCAGGTCTGTCTATTGCCCTTTCCTGGGGCATATAAGCTACTGGACAGGACCTGGAGCTGACCAGGAGACCATAAAGGGCACGGCTGTTTCTCAGACCTGAAGACTGGGGTGCTTCTTGCCAGTATGTCTAAGACACTTGAATACTTGCTGTTTGCACTTAATGCACAGTCAGACCACATCACTACATTTCTATGCAAGGGGAGGGCAAGGCATCGTGTAGTGGTCATGGCTCTTAGCTAACCTACTCAAAGACCTTTTCCAATTGATTAATCTATTTTCTTATTTATGAAGGAGTCTTAATGTTCTGCCCTCAGGACTTTCAACTTTGTGGTTGGGAGTGGGCTGGTTTTGTAGGCCCTAGGGTCTGCTCTGTGTATTCGTCAACATGGTTTATACATGGACTGATTTTCTTCCCTTCCTGCTATGGCTGGAGCTGTGGGAATAGTCTGTCCTTACAGAGCCGCAATAAGAAATAACCAAAGATGAAGCTGGTCAAATATTTTCATAGCTTGTTTCTGTTGATTTTTTTTTTTTAAACTTTCTCAAGACACTTTCAGATTTAAAAATAAATAAAGATGGTGTTATAGGTGCTGGTCAGCCTTCTTATTTGCACCTCTCCACCTCAGCCTCTGGGGTGATGGAGACAGCAGATCCAGTAGCAATGCAGTGTATCTGCCAGGACCCCGAGCCCGTCTACCCTCAGCTACTCCTAGGCCCTGAGTGCTATGCAGAATTCAGGTCAGCTGCTGTCCCAGGCCAACTTCATCTTCTGGCTGTGAGCTTTAGAGGAACGGGAGAACTGGCTCTTGGCCACTGTAAGGGGTACAGCTTTGCCACTCAGGTATACCTTGTTGTGGCATTCAGGTAGCCAAGGTCCAGAGCTGCAGTGTTGGGGTCCTCGGCTCACTCTCACATAGGCCATCACAAAGCCTGTCATAAAGGCATCAAAACCAGCCCGATGCAACCCATCCCCAGGCACTGGGTTAGGGATGGTTTGACTGCCTGGCAGTTCTGGGGCAGCCCCATCAGTGCCTCCAGGTCCTGCTGTCGTAAGCCCCATCTCTAAATTGTTCTGGTGATCTTGCTTACAGTCAGGCTGGTCCATAGTCTCATTCTCAGCCACCTCCTCAATTTCCTCAGCCTTGAGGCCATCCTCACAGACCTGCTTCACAGGAGGACCATCCTCAGCTTCCCCAGAGGTCTGTGTCCCAGACAGGCCCAACAAAGCCCTCCGCCGCTTTTCTCGCCGTCGCCGCCGTCGCCGTTTATCTTCCACCACAGCCTCATCAGCATCAATAATGAGGTCGATGTTATGAGATCGAGGACACTGTGGCCCTAGGGGGCACCAGCCATAGGCCTAGAGGTAGGAAAGAGCCTTAGAAGGGGTGTTCCAGGCATCGGAACTTCTCCTTCCCTAGGAAATGGAGGGGGAGTACTCTCACCGAGAAGTTGTCACAAATGTTGGTGGGACGGGGACCATGGGTTGCAGGAGATGTGCAGTAGCGGTAGTCAATATGGGCCCTCATGCTGGAAGGGTAGCTACAGAACTCCAGGGTAAGGTGGGGGCTTCCAGCTGCCTGCTGCTTTTCATTTTCCCGCTCACTGCAATAGCGCAAGAGGGTATCAGTCCCCTAGCATGTAAAATCTATCAGATTAGGGGTTTTGTTCACTTCTGAATCCTCAGCACCTAAAACAGTACCTGGCATATGGTAAACCAAAAGAAATTCCCACTACCTTGGAGTTGGTTCCAACTCATAGTTACCCTACAGCATAGAGTAGAACTGCTCCACAGAGTTTCGAAAGAGCACTTCATGGACTCTAACTACTGACCTTTCAGTTAGCAGACATAGCACTTACCCGCTATGCCACCAGGGCTTATGTAGGCACTCAATAAATGTCTTAAGTGAATAAAACAGGCTCCTACCAAGCCCCACCCCTTTCCCTCAACCATCCCCTCACCATTTCCTGAAGGCATATTCTAAGTAGGAGGCCACAAAGCGGGCATGAAATTCAACAGCATATTTGGTGTCATAAATGCCAGCTGGAAACATTTCACACAAGTCAGCAGTGAAGGTTCCCAGGTTCTCAGGCAAATGCGCATAGAAGTTCTGGTACAGAAACACCAAGTCTATGAGGCCATTGTGTAGCACCAGGGGCCGGCGGGCTCGGATTAGTTCCAGAAACAGTGTCCGTACAGACTGGCTCTGGCTCTCGTCACCCTAGATGGAAGGAAAGGGTTCATAGGGAAGAACAGAGTACCTTACACAGTCTTTTCTTCAGTATACTTAACCCAGGCCCTTGCACCTGGAAAGCTTTCCTTCCCTGTCTAATGTAGTACCTCTCACCTTGTGATTAGTCTGGAGGCCTACCTTGTCATTGCCCTTGTGGTAAGGGATGCCCTGGGCATACTGCCGGTTGAAATTGAAGCCATGCTGTACCAGGAACTGCACAGACTTCGGTTCTATGACATATTCCTCCATGCACAGTAGCGTCAGGTTGAATACTTGGGTCAGGTACAAGTGTTCACCCTGAGAAAGGAAGCTGGGATGCTGTATCAAGGGTTGGGAGAAAACACTGCACACTTGATGTTCTTCAGGATCTCAGCCCTCCTCCTCCCAGCCACAGGCCTGGGGTGACAGTGAGAGCCCATACCTTGTCTGGCTGCTGCTTGAAGCAGGCAAGGCCCAGGGACAGGATTGAACGGGTCCTGGCAGCTTGACACACAGCCTTGTAACGTTCTTCAATGCACCTTGGGGTTGGGTTGCGGGTCGCTGTGGCTTGGAGTCAGCCTCATGGAGGACCCACACCACCCAGAACTGTGATCCTCAACTCCAGGGCTGAGGTCTGCCCCTCTGGCCATGGCTGGGACTAAGAAGAATAGGCCTCATACTTACTGGTTCAGCAGACTCTTCCTGTCACCAAGCCCACTCAATTCCTATGGGTGGGTACAAGGAGAGTTGTATCATGCCCAGCCTTTTCACAATCTCCCCTCCCTATTCGTTGACTCTCACCGTGTCTACAGCCACAAAGCTAGCTGTTTTGATGGCCAACAAGAGAGACGGCCATATCTCCTTGAAGTTGTCACTTTGTACATCCACCACAGGAACTTGTGCTACCAGCTTCTTCTCCGATTTTGTGCATTTACTGACACCACCTGAGAATAAGGAATGGGATGGCTGTTAATGATCATGCTAGGATCCAGAGGAACAGATATTCCTAAGCTACGCCATGGCTGGGCCTGGGGAGTAGCTTCCACTGGGGCAAGATGTGGTAGCTTTTTCAGGCTCCTGTTGGGTCATGCTGTACACACAGGCCTTGGAATGGACAGTACCCTGAACTGGAGGACAGGAGGCCTGAGTCTTCAGCAGCTATGTGAGACCCTGGGATACTTTCTCCTTGCGGCCCTGTGTATCACAATCTGTAAAAGAGGGAAGTTGGACTAGATGACTTTTGAGGTTCCTTGTTCCTACATTCTGCAGCAATATTTCGCACAGCTCGAGGATTTCAGCTCGCTTAATACCTCAGAAGGCTCCATGCTATTTTATTTTCATGATGCTCTAGCACAAGCCACAGCCCCCGTACGCTCCAGAGTGATAAATAATACCCCACTTCACAGTTCCCAAAACGTCCCACTTCCTGTGGGACCACAACTCACAACCTTTTCAGTTAGTAACGTCGCCCTCACATTCCCCCGACTAAATTCCTAACACCCTAGGTTTTGTAGGCCGAGCCGCGATGCACAACGGGACTTGTAGTCTCCTCGTGACTGATTCCGGTTGAAGAAGCTAGTCCTCCGAAGTCTGAGGACGGTTTCCAAACCATGCATCCCCGGCTTTCCTCTTCCCCGGAGCGTGTAGGCATTTAAGGAGGCTCCTGGGAAGTTACTCACCGTCTGAAGCCATTAGAGCTGAGACTGCGCCATCGTCACTGTCGGCGGCCATGACACCGTACGTCTCCGGAGCCGGTGGTTGCAGAGGACTTCCGCTTGGTTTTCTGCCGCGATTCCTTTACTAGAGGATGGGGCGGAGTCTCCGTGTCAGAGTCACAGACAGGTGGGACTGCGCTCAGACTTCCCAGGTCTGGAGCTAGGGAATCGGTCCCGCGCGCGCTGAGAGTCTATTGGCTGGTGCCTCCCAGCTGACCGCCCAGATTGGCCGAAGCCACGCCCCCTGGGGTGCGTTTCTGAGCCGCTGCGGACAGCGCGGGAGGTAATTTTTTTCTGCACGCTTGCGGTAGGGAGTGTACCCAGAGCTTAAGTCATAGATTGTGTTCTCTCACTCGGCTTGGGGAGGCGAAGGTAGGGTGTAGAGAAGGGGTGTAGAGGAAGGCTTCTCAGAAGGGGTGGCGATGCCAGATCTAAACTTAAAGGGCGTAGGAGTTAGGGTAAGAGTTTGGGGGAAAGGATGTTCTGGGCTTGGGCACGATCCTAGAGACAATGGAGAGAGGAGCGCTTTCCAGGAAGTGGAAGGATAGGGGAACATAAGGCAAGGTTGGAGAGGAGATGGGAAGACTGGTTAGTTGCGGGACTTCTGCAGTGAGCCAGGCAGATGATACCGAAAAGCCAAACTGCCTGCCGTCGAGTCGGTTCTGACTCATAGTGACCCTATAGATCAGACTACAACTGCCCCGTAGTTTCCAAGGAGTGCCTGAACTTTGGTTAGTAGTCGTGGCACTTAACCCACCTCGCCACCGGGGTTTCCAGATGATGCTGAGGACTTGAATTAAGGCTCTGGCCCTTGGGATGGTGAGAGAAGGACAGATTTTAGAGCAACAAGAAGGTGAAACTGATGTAGAGGATGATTGGACACGACTCCTCTAAACTGAGATAGGGGACCCCTTCAGAGATAATCCCTCCCTAAGGGCCCTGCTTTCCATCACCTTAGCCCACCAAGGACTCTAAGCAGTTTCTGTCTGGTTATTCACTGTCTAGTTCATCTTTAACCTGTCTCCCTGTATGCAGAATTGCACAGATTTCACTCATCTTAAGAAACCTGTGACTATCCTCCGTCCCATTAATTCACTTCACAGTATTTATTGTGTACAGTTTACCTGGTACTGTGCTTGGTCCTGTGGATATAACTGAACAAAAGAGACCCGGTTGTTGCCCTCATGGAGTTTTATAGTCAGATGGGTGAAGCAAGTAAAGAATTTTAAGTAAATGTAAAATTACTATTGCTGTAAGATTTACGAAGTCCCTGGGTGGTGCAGTGGTTGATGTACTCAGCTGCTAACTGAAAGAGATTCAAGTCCACCCAGAGGACCTCAGATGAAAGGCCTGACAATCTGCTTCCAAATAATTAGCCACAGTTCTATTCTGACACCCATGGGGTTAACATGAGTGGAATTGACTCAATGACAGCTGGTGTGAAAGCTACAACAGAAGTATGGGAGAGGACAAGATAGGGGATCCCGATTTGGACATTATAGTCAAGACCTGGAGAATGAATAGATGTTAAGTAAGCCATAGGAGAAGAACTGTTTAAGCAGAAGAAATAGGCTAGGTGAAGGCCTCAGGATAGACAGGAACTTGGGGGATTGGAAGAACTAAATTTAGACCAGCACAGCTGGAACACAGTAAGAGTGTGAGTCAGAGTTTGGAGTCTACGGGGCCATATTAAGAAAATAAGAGTAACTGGTGCGACAGCCAAAGTCCTCACTGTGGAATGGCCCACAAGGTTCTTTGTGATCTGGCTATCCCCTACTCCCTTTACTTCTCTAACCTCTTTATCTCCTGCCTATCACTCACCCCATCTTCATTCCATTCTAATCATACAGATCTTACTGTTTTACAAACACACCAGGCACCTGGCTTTGGGCTTTTGCACTAACTCCTTAGAATGCCCTTCCTACAGGTATCCACAAGGCTAGCTCTTTTAACTGTTTTCAGTCTTTGGTCAAATATCACTTCAATAAGGTCCTGGAAGGAGGAGCCTTAGTGCAGTGGTTGATTGCTAACTGAAAAGTCACCAGATGCTGTGTAAGAGAAAGATAGCAGTCTGCTTCCATAAAGATTTCACCCTTGGAAATCCTATAGGACAGTTCTACTCTATCCTGTAAGGTTGCTATGAGTCAAAATCAATAACAGCAGTTTTGGTTATTTTAATTTTAACATCTTTAGAGGAGTTCTGGTGGTGCAGTGGTTAAGTACTTAGCTGCTAATCAAAAGACCAGAGGTTCAGACTAACCAGCTGCCCTATGAAAGAAAGATGTGGTCTGGTTCTTTAAAGATTCTAGCTTGGAAACTCAGGGCAGTTCTACGACTATCCAATAGAGTCGCTATGAGTTGGAATCAACTTGATGGCAATGGGTTTTTGAGTAACATCCTAGAAAATCTATCATGTATATAATTTATTGTGTGCCCCCATTAGGCTATAAGCTTTGTAGAGGCAAAAATCTTTGATATTTTGCTTACTGAGATATTCTAAAGTACCTGAAACCAGGTGGCACGTTTTAAGCATTCCACAAATCTTTGTTAAATGACTTAATAGGAAAGAAGCTATTGAAGATTCTAAGAAAGAAAGTGACATAATCTTCAAAAGATCACTTCGCTCTTTGGAGAATGAATGGTAGAATGAACTGTGAAAACGAGTAGAATTGGTGAAGGAAATTTGGCTGTGAAGGGAAGGAGAATGAGTCTTGGCTGGCAGGGATTGGAGGTGCAGGCCCTTAAGAAGAGAAAAGGGAGGACAGTGCAAGTGGAGATAAATTTGCATATTTATTTTTTTCTCTGAGGGAGGAAGCACACTCTTGATGCAAATAAGGGGTGAAGTGAAGCTGAGGGTTTGAGAAGAGGGCTTGAAACAAGTGTATCAAGAATTACAGTAGAGTAAGAGCTCACTCTATGGAGGCAGACGGTTTGAATGGACAGATTGCTTCTTCTTTACAAGCCTTTGTTTCCTTGTCTCTAAAATGAAGGTCATACTGGTACCTACCTTGTGCAGTTGTTAGGAGTTGGTTGAGAGATCCAGCACAGCACTTAATATGGGACCTGCCATGTAGTGAGCCCTCACTTAGTATTAGCTGTTTTGAGTCACTAAAGGTGGCCAGAAGCAGCAAGGGAGCAGTCAAGATCAACCAGATGCATTTGCTCGTGACTGGTGCTCATCGAGCTGTGGTTTACTAAATCAGGAGAAAATTAGGAGTAAAAACAGCTAATTTCTACTCCCCACTGATTTACTGTCTGCTTTTGGACAAATCTTCTTCGTCTCTGATCTGTGGTTTGTCCTTTCTATAAAATGAAGGCTTTGGACTGTTGTTAGGTTGCTAGTTGCTGTTGAGTCAAGTTTGACTCACTGTGACCCCATATGACAAAGTAGAACTGCCCCATAGGATTTTTGAGGCTATAATCTTTAGGGGAGCAGATCACTGAATCTTTCTCCCTCAGAGCTGATGGGTGGGTTCAAACTGCCAACCATTTGGTTAGCAGCTGAGCAGTTAACCATTGCACCATTGACTAGATGACTACTAAAAGCTCTTTCAGTGTGACTATGCTACACTTGATTTAGGAGATAATATTGGAGCCATTATTCCCTGTCCTAGAATGTGACCTAGCTAGAGTTGGACTCAAAGACTCACAAAGACACATCAGCTGGGCCCAGAAGTACAAGGACGATAGCTAGGACAATCTTGAAAAGCATCTTTTAGGGAAACTTTGACAAACAAATCATACAAAAAACTCAGACTTTCCACTCTTATCTCTTTCTATTAGCATTTAGTGAATAGTAAGATTTCTTGGACAATGAAGATACTCCTGGGTGTCCTTACTAAAATCTGTACCAATGATGGTTAAGGAAGAAAATTCAAAATGTAGAGTCACAGTGATTTATCTGTTTTTAGCCAATATATGGAAAGGTGAAGCTTACAATGGTTTGGGCCATTTATAGTGTTAACATCTACAGATAGATAGATAGATACCTCTGTAAAGTCCCTCAGACAGACATGGCTCTGGCAGTGTGCTTGTCCATTTCTCACTTTTACCTATTCTGTCATGTTTCCTTCGACTCACGTACACATGGCTCTGGTGGCAAGCTTGTTCCTTTCCTACTTTTGCATTTTTGAGTACATGCCAAACAAAACCTTGCTTTTTGGTTTACTGTAACTTTATGGTAATTTTACCCCAGAACAGCCTCTTAAACAGGTAAGCATCCCATGCCCTCTAGTGCATGCTCCCAGACACCTCTAAATAACCCCAGTCCACACCCAGTCACAGTAAGCATCAGGGATACACAGGTGCTCTCCGGGTAGAGGCCTCGATCCTTGACCTGGCTCCTGTTTGTTACCTGTCTCCAGGGCTTATACTGATACTGGTCCGTCTTAAGCCAGTTGTAGATGCTCAGCCATTCTACGCATTCTTCAGTGCCATAGCCAGCCAGGAGCAAACCCATGAGCATCTTGGCAGTAGTTGAGAAGAGTCAGATATTCTCTGTGGGAGGTGGCGGGAGGGAGGTGGCTATACCACCTGTAGGGCTCTAAGATTCAGCCTCCTTGTAACTACTGTGGCTGGACCGTTGTATTCTAGGCCATCATGAGGAAGCCTCAACCAACCAGGAGAAGTCACAGGAAGAAAGCATCTAGGGAAGAGGGCAGGGAAAAGTGTGCCCTCAACAGCAGCCAGGCCAAGCCTTCCTTCCATGATGGTGAGAAGCCTGGTCCTGGTGGATGGGCTCAGGGGACTGGTCTCATTGGCCATGAAAAGGGCAGATTCAGGCTGGAAGAGGGAACATGGTTTCAAAGTACTGAGAGACTTGGGAGCTAATTCTGACTATGTTGTACAAGGTCTGACAATTGAATTCACAAACTTAATTGTTCTAAGTGCTACAGACCTCATGGCTGTCACCTTTGAAGTACTCCCTTTGGGAAGCTATGCACCTATGCCAGCGCCTAGTCCATCCTTCAAAGCAATTTTGGAACCCTTTCTGGAATGGCCATTGTGCACTGGGTAGCACGGTGGCAAGTTGATGAGCTTAATTGTATAGTTGTCTGGGGAGAGGGGGGCTGGAATTTTGGGCCAGTAAATAAATAACTATGTTGTAACACCCTCCCTACTCACCTGATCTGGCCCTCAGTGACTTTTTTCTTTACCTGAAGATAAAGGAAATACTGAAAGGAAGGCGTTTTGATGACATTCAGCACATCATAGGTAATACCTCTGTTGGCCATTCCAGAAAAAGAGTTCCAAAATTGCTTTGAAGGGTGGACTAGGTGCTGGCATCAGTACTTCCCAAGGGGAGTGCTTTGAAGGTGAGCGTGGTAATATTCAACAATGAGTTATATAGCACCTTTTCTAGGATGAGTTCACAAACTTAATTAGCAGTCCTGTATGACTTTTAGCTAGTTGTACTGAATGGCTGCTTTCTTTTTTTTTTTTTTAAATTTTTATTTGACATGACTGAGTGAAAATGTACATTCACGTATAAATTTACATGCCTACCTATATGCAGCTTCCACTGCTCTCCCTGCCCAGTGACAGCACACTATTCCTCTCTGCTCCATACATGTCTCATCCTCCCAACAGCCTCCTTTCCCCTCCTCTCCATCCACTCCCCTTCCTCCATCCAGAGGTCAGCAAGATGATATCCTATAGATGTATAGAACCATAAAGTGCTTCCAGTATATGGTCACTCTGCATTGCCAAGTCCAATCCATTTCTGTCCAAAGAGTGGACCTTTGTTATAATTTATGGAAAAGGGCAGTATCAGGGCCGGGGGCCATGCTCTCAGAGGAACCCCAAAACCGCTGGACCATCAGTTGAGGTCTTTTAGTGGAGATCTCATGATGCACCCCTTTTATTCTTGTGTTGCCAGTGAGACTCCTCTCTGTGAGCTCCATCGTGGCTATCACTGGTGGTGGCCGGGCACCGTCCGGTTCTTCCGGTCCCAAGTCGATGTAGGCACCCACTCTTGTGGGTCTCTCTGTCTTCTCGGTTGTCTTTACTGCATGTCATTTTGGTCCTCGGTGAGCATCCATTCCTGCTGAGTTGGGACCATTTGCTGTGTCCTCGGATGGCAACTTGGCAGCTTTTAAGACCTCAGACGCCACTCACCAATGTGGGGTGCAGAGAGCTCTCTTACCAAAACGCTAGTTGTGCCAATTAGCCTGGAATTTGCTGAATGGCTGCTTTCTATCAGTAAAATGGGACAGTAGTGTGTCCAGGGACTTCATGGGGATTAAATGAGTTTATAAGCCTGGAATTGTTATGTAAACAGAAAAGCCCTGTCTAAGTGCCATTTGTGCTGAAACTGTTGGGTTTTCTTTATGGCTTAGAGACTGAGGAACCAGCAAGCAGTACCATACTGAGAAAATTAAGGCCAGAAACTTGGCTAAGACTACACACAGCTAAAGAACTCCAATCTGACTCCAGCTCAAAAGCTTAAATGGGAGGCTGTGAATAGGAAGAGCCCTAGTGGCAATAGGCGGCTAATCAGGCAGCTGGGTCCTGGGTCCTGGTGCATATAGCCTGTGCGGGGACAATCCATAAGTGTTCTGGGTACCCCCAGGTCTCGGAAGGCAGCGGGCAAAGATGGTGTTGCAGGCCTCTGTCTCTCCGTACCATCTCTTCAAAGACACAGCTGAGGTCACAGCTTTCCGGGAGAGGATCCTGAGTTGGTATGACAGAGAGAAGCGTGACCTACCCTGGAGAAGATGGGTAGGCAGCAAGGGGCAGGGAGGGCAGGTAAGAGGCTGGTACCCAGCCCCTTCATGCTGACTCTGTGTCTGGGCTTCCATTGGCAGGCAGAGAGTGAGGTGGACCTGGACAGGCGGGCATATGCTGGTAAGTATATCTCCTGAGAGTGTGGCTATCCTGCCTGTGGTCCCTTGGGGATGAGGGTTAGGAGCACAGAGGTCAGCAGTGCCCTCATGTGAACCCTTCTCTGTCAGTGTGGGTCTCAGAGATCATGCTGCAGCAGACCCAGGTTGCCACAGTGATTGCCTACTATACCCGATGGATGCAGGTGACTCCAAGGCAGAAGGGGGAGGGTTGTGGGCCAGATCCCCAGATGAGATCCTGTCCTTCAGAGGTGGGGTTTAGAAGGGCTTCTGTACCTCCCTCCCCCATGGCCTCATTTCTTATCTGCCTTGGGGTTTAGAAGTGGCCGACACTGCAGGACCTGGCCAGTGCTTCTCTGGAGGTGAGAGCCGCCCTAGGGCAGGGGACATAGGGGACAGCTGAGAACTGATCCATTAATCTCTCTGACCTCTGTCCCCACCCACAGGAGGTTAACCAGCTCTGGGCTGGCTTGGGCTACTACTCTCGAGGCCGGCGTCTGCAGGAAGGGGCACGGAAGGTGAGAGGGTAGCAGGAAGGGTGAAGCCAAGGGGCCTCAGGCGTCCAGCTCAGGACTTTTAGCCTTCCAACCCCAATCAGGTGGTGGAAGAGCTAGGGGGCCACATGCCATGTACAGCAGAGACCCTGCAGCAGCTCCTGCCAGGTGTGGGGCGATACACAGCTGGAGCCATTGCTTCCATTGCCTTTGACCAGGTGAGCCCACAGCTCCACCCCCACTATGTGCCCTGCCCACCCTCCCTCTTCCCAGCCCAGGCTGTGACTCCTGGACTCCTCTGTGTCAGGCAACCGGGATAGTGGATGGGAATGTCATGCGGGTGCTGTGCCGTGTCCGGGCCATTGGTGCTGATCCCAGGAGCACTCTTGTCTCCCAGCAACTCTGGTAGGATATTGGAGTAAGGGGTAGAGTGGGAGGGATGTCTCCACAGGGTCTTTGACTCCCAGCGATGTTCGCTTTATGCAGGAGCTTAGCCCAACTACTGGTGGACCCAGTTCGGCCTGGGGACTTCAATCAAGCTGCCATGGAACTGGGGGCCACAGTGTGCACCCCACAGCGCCCACTTTGCAGCCAGTGCCCCGTGCAGAGCCTGTGCCGGGCATACCACAGGGTGAGCCACTGGGAAGGGGGTGGTCAGGGGCCCCAGGGAGTCACTCTGGCCCCATGACACCCTCCCTGTGCCTCTCAGGTGGAACAGGAGCAGCTCTCAGCTTCCCAAAGCCTGCCATACAGCCCTGATGTGGAGGAATGTGGTGAGTACCAGCCCTAGGCCCAGCCTTAGCCCTTCCTTGCCCTGTCATGGAATTGCCAGTGGAAGCCTCATTCCAGTTCTTGCTACATCCTGCGTATGTTTCTGTGGATCTGGGTCAAGGCCTGATCTCTGGGCCTAGTACCTAAGCCCACTTGGCCTGACTGGGGTTTGGTGATCTCTGTTTCCAGCTCCCAACACTGGACAATGTCAGCTGTGCCTACCACCCAAAAAGCCCTGGGACCATACTCTGGGAGTGGCTAACTTTCCCCAAAAAGCCAGCCGTAAGCCCCTCAGAGAGGAATTCTCTGCCATCTGTGTCCTGGAGCAGCCTGGGGCCCTTGGAGGTGCTCGATTTCTGCTAGTGCAAAGGCCCAGCTCAGGTACCTGGGTACCGTGAGTGAAGTAGTGACATGAACACCAAAAAAGGAATAGAGGAGTCGGCAGCTAAGTCCTACCTCATAACTACCTTCCTGCCCTTCCTTTCAGGTTTGCTTGCAGGACTGTGGGAGTTTCCATCTGTGACTGCGGAGTCCTCAGGGCAGTGTCAGCGTGAGGCCCTGCTGCAGGAACTGCAGAGTTGGGCTGGGCCCCTACTGGCCACCCGCCTCCAGCAACTCGGGAAGGTGAGTAAGCCATGGAGGGTCCAGAAGGATGGCTTTTGTAACAATATCCACAGGCCTATTTCAGCTGCCTTAACCCCGACCCCTCCCTCACTAGGTCGTCCATACCTTCTCTCACATCAAGTTCATGTATCAAGTATATGGTCTGACCATGGAAGGGCAGACCCCGGTGGCTACCACCCGACCTGGCGCTCGCTGGCTGACCCGAGAGGAATTCCACACTGCAGCTGTCTCCACTGCCATGAAAAAGGCATTTTGTTGTCTTTGTTACACATCTTTGTATTTCCTAAATGTTCCATGTGACCCTATTACTGTATAAACAGGAAAAAAATTTTTTTAAACAGAAATGCTGGGGCATGAAGTTGAGGGCAGAACACAGGGGCTTGGCTCTTTGTGGGGTAGGTACCAGCCCTTGTACTCTCCCCATCTTCTTGGCTAGGTGTTCCAGGTGTACGAGGGCCAACCGCGAGGGACCTGCAAGGTGAGTCTTTTGGTCCTCAGCTCTAGCTATTTCTGCCTTTAAGGGCTTTCAGTCAGTTGGGACACCTGCTGAGGTGAACATTTTTTGTTCCAGGCTTCACCGGAGAGACAGAAATAGTTTCTTTGGGAGCTTGTAGTCAGTGATCCAGGGTAGGAGGATGCACAGTAGACAGTACTGTGTCACAAGTGTGTGAAATGTTGGTACTCTATTGTGGGATGTGGTAAGGAGTATCAGTTCTGCCTGGGAGGCAAAGATCAGGAAAGGCTGCTTGGAGAGACAGCTAATCATCTGGATCCCAGACGTGAGACGATTTCACAAGATTTGGGAGGGGAATTAGCAGTAAGAGTGCTCTTTCTAGGCCACAGAGTAGCAGGAGCAAAAGTGAAGCACAATGCCCTCTTCAGTGCTTTGGGAGCTGGGAGCTTTTGGTTTAGCTGGAGGGGTCATCAGGGCCCTCCAGGTCACTTAGGTCCTGAGGCAGCAGAAGTGTTTTCGGTAGAAGAAAGAGGAGTTAGATTTGCATTTCTGTAAGATAGCCCCCCCCCCCACCTTCAGAGAGTCTATCTACAGGAAGTCCAGATGTAAGCTATTGTAACATTACAGGGTAGAACTTGAACTGAGTCAGTGGAGTGAGGGGCAAGGGAATGGGGGAGTTTCTGCTGTTCCCTCAGTGCCTGCCTACTTTGGCTTCTCTGCCCAGGGTTCCAAAAGGTCCCAGGCATCTATCCCATCCTCCCGGAAAAAGCCCAGCCTGGGCCAGCAAGTCCTGGATTGCTTCTTTCAGCCTCTTGTCCCCACTGATGCACCCAGCCTCAACAGTGCAGCCCAGTGATGCCTCTGGAAGTGCCTACCCCTGACAATCCTGTTGTTTTTTTAATAAAGTGTTTATTTTCTGTAGTCATTTTGGAGAGGTTTCCACCCTGTTCTCCTCACTCCTGGCTTCTGAGGAACCCAGAAAGTGGTGAAGTGTCCTACTTGGTCCTGGCTTCCACTGAGTTCCCAGGTAGCCCAGGCAGCTGGAAGGCAGGGGTGAAGTAGGGGTATGTGTGTGGTCTGTCTTCTTCCAGGCCCCAGGAGAGAGGGAGAAGGCAGCTAGAGCGAGCACCTGCCAGTACCTGCCAGCAGTGGACACCCAACACCCTCAGTCCAGATCTCAGGTCACTTCTGATTGGAGCAGTGGCATTGCCCCAGAGCAGGTGGTTTGGCTGGCTCTGACCCAGCCTCTACCCACCTGCAGCTTCCTGAGAGAAGGCATTAGGGAGGATTTGTTGTCTTAAATTCCTACCTCAAGTACTATATAATAGTTATTTAGGGTTATAGTACATATTGTATACAGAAAGGCAGGGGGTTGATAATCACAAAATCTGAGGGTGAGCTGAGAGAAATGGGATCTGAGAGGGGCACTAGGAAGTTTCCTAAGTATTGGGTAGTAGAATAAATGATTCCTGGCTACCACCAGTGACCATCCTGACAGGGAACACAGAAGAGTCCCTGATAGTGCAGGAGAAAAGTGGGGTGCAGAACTCACATTCAAGTAAGAAAATCAGATTTAATGGTCTGAGACTGGAGGAATCCCAGAAAACATGGTCCCCCAACTCTTGTTAGCACAGCGCTAGGACCATTCCTGAAGCCAACTCCTCAGACAAAGATTAGACTGGACAATAAGACATAGAATGATACTCGTGAAGAGACTGCGTCTTGGTGTAAGCAGATACACTGAAATAAATGGGCTGTCCAGAGACAAGGTGAGAAGGCAGAAAGGACACGAGCTGGTTGAATGGACATGGGAAATTCAGGGTGGAAAGGAGTGTGCTGTCACATTAGAGGGACAGCAACTAGGATCACATGCCAATGGTATATATAAATTTTTATATGAGAAATTAACTGTAAATGCAAAGCAATAAAAATTTACAAAAGTACTGGTTGTTTTCTTACTGATGGTTTTAATTCTTTATTATTTCATATGTATTACAGTGTAGCTAAGTGTTTCGCAGTAAACAAAACCCACTTCCTTGGACCCCAAGTAAGATTCAACTTCTGACAGGTGCTGAGGACACTGAGGTCACACCTGGCCCCGAGGTTAAGGTCTGCCACTAGCCAGGTCTCTGTGGATGTGTCCAGGCTCCAGTAACACCCGCCTCAGGCTCTCCCTGGCAGCTTGCTCCTGCACCGACTGCCACAGAGCCTTGATGTTGCCCTGGCCGAATCCTGTGGCCCCCTGCCTCTGAATCAACTCCAGGAAGAAGGTGTCCTCAGGAAAGAGGGATTTTGTGAAGACCTGCAGCAGAAACTTGCCTTGATCACCATCTAGCAGGATCCCCTGTCGGGCTAGTAGGCTAGGTTCATGACCTGCAGCTAGAATCTGGTCTTCCTTGCCGGGCTGCTGGTAGTAAGCCTCAGGAGGGGCCAGGAGCTGGCCCCCCATCCCTGAAATGCCTTCAGTGGCCTCCACAATGTCAAGTGTGTACAGCCCCACGTGCTGCAGCCCTGGCCCTTGATGCCGGATCAGGAACTGCTCCACCTGGTCCTTTCCACCAATGGCTCCTGGCAGGGACTCAGCCAGCACGATCGTGGGGACAGCACTGCTCATCAGGTTCTGCAGGGCGGTGAGCCGCAGCCCCCCAAATCCACTCCCAGCAGTCACTTCGAGGCCTACCTCCGGATCCTCACCTGGGCTCAGGGGCAGATGGCAGAAGCCCAGGCAGTCTTGGAACCAGCGCATCAGTATAGGGGAGCTACCGGGGGTACAGGCCAGGGTCAGGTGGTCCACGTGGCTGATCCAGCCAGGGCAGGGCACGAAGGGCACAGGTCCAAAGCCCGGCAAGAAGGGCCCGCGGTAGCTGGCGCGCTCCAGCAGCGTCAGGCTGAGATTATCGATCGGCGAGTTCACCACAGCATAGGTGGCTGCGCCCTGTGCATCTCGCACACTAACAGGGGGGACCAGCAAATGACAGCCCCGGGCAGTCAGCGCCCGGGCGGCGGCAGCCGCGTTGTCCACTTCGAAGCACATGTTCGTGGCGCTGGGCACGGCATGATGCGAGTCCAGGCCATACAGCGGCTCCCCGGGTCCCGCACCCTCGTTCACTAGGAAGACTGCCTTTCGACTTTTCAGGGCTAGCTGCCTCCAGCCGTCCGCCTCCCGCGCGGCCAGGGGCTGGAAGCCGAAGAGACGCTGTAGGTCGCGGGCGAGGGGCTGCCCCACCGGCACGTGGAAGGTGATGTGGCACAAGCGGCGGGCGACTGCGGCCATGGCTCACCAGATGGCGACCCCCGCCTGTCCTTTCCCAGGGGCTACCCAGAGGTCTTTCAGGACATTGGCTTTCGGTCTGAAGCTGGTCTTTGGAAACGCATGGGGTCCTGTTCTGCCGTCAGTTTGCGCTTTTTCGCTCTTTTCCAGAGAGAAGTCCCGGACCGATGCTCCGGGGGTAGGGGGAGGCTCGCGGTTTACCTGGGCGCGCCACCCCAACCTGAAGCTCCCGTGGACCACTAGGTCTGAATCGCTGGTGGTGAGAACCACGCGGAGCCAGCGCCGGACGGAGGTCGCGGGGCGGAGCCAGCAGCTCCAAGGGCGACGCGCCCAGACCCGGCTGCTGAGGGTACGGTGGCGACTTAGGGCTGCCCTTTCTCAGGACCCGGGCTCGGGTCACACCCCTGGGCACTGAACCTTCCTTCGTCAGCTCGAAAATCACAATGGCTGCCTTTGTTCAGTGCCAGGCTCTGGGCTATCGCTCGTCTCTCCGTCTCGGAGAAAAGGGAGTTAGTCCCTGACTGGGGGAGGAGCCCGAATTCTCGCGCCACAAGCACGGGATTTCTTAGCAGTTTCATGATTACTCTTTAACAATTCTGGAGAAATGTTGCTTTTAAATTCATGTTTCTTCTAAATTTTAATGTAATGTGTTGATACTCCGTCCCCAAAATAAGCCCCCCAAACCCATTGCCGTTGAGTCGATTTCCCGTAGAACAGGATAGAATTGGCCTATAGAATTTCCAAGGAGAGCCTGGAGGATTGGAACCACTACGCCAGCAGCGCTTCCCTCTCCCAAAATAGTACAGACACATTGGTTACAGGAAGGTCTGTATGACTCCTCTGTCCTTTCGGGCAATTTCGCAGCGGCAGCCGTCCCTTTTTTTCAACCCCACTTGTCCATTATCCCAAGCACGGCATCAAGAAAAAATGGTGACTGAGGACCTGACAGGAACAACTGTATGAACATCCTTCCCCTCTCTACTCCCACCCACTCCTGAGTGGGATGAGAATTCAGGCCCTTCTTGCTCTTTGCAGCTTCCCAATCAGGCACTGGGCCCTAGGAACTTTCTAAAGTATTTCCAGCTCTAGGACTCAGAAGTCCACCAGATCACTGGACTGAAGAAATGAGGAGCCTCTAGATTTCACCTAGGCTGTCCTTGAAGGGCTTGGGAAGGGTATTTCAAGAAGAGAAGACAGCCTAAGCAAAGGCTCATCGAGGCACTATGAACCAAGCCCGCAAAGAAGCAGTGGAACATGAGACTGGGGAGATGTTTTGTGGTGGATGACATCTTCTATGACACTGCAAAAGAGATTTCCTCTTCCAGGGAGCCTGGATCTGATTACCTGTGGTTGGGTTTGCTTGGCAAAAGGGAAAAATAGGATATGATGGAAGACAGGATTTATGAAAAAGAAGATCGTGCTGGGTGTTCAGACCTGCAGCCAGGAGGACAGTACCCAGAAGCTGGCCAGTGCCACTCAAAGTCTGCAGACCAGTGAATGTGAGAACATGGGTTCCAAAAGCCACAGGCCAGGGTTTGAAATTCACCTTCAACATTTACTATGACTGGGGCCAAGTTGGTTAACTTCTCTGAACCTTTGTTTTGTGTATGTAAAAATGGGACTAGTAAGTGTACCAACTTCATAGGGTTGTTGTGATTAAAATATGTAAAAGACTTGGCAGAGAACATGGCACACAGTGTTCAGTGAATAGCTGTTGCCATTGTGGTTGCTATTGTGTTATTCCATCGCATTTTACAATGACAGTGGCACCTCCAAGGCTGTTGTGTCCCTGCTGGAGGGATGGGGCAGTGACTGGCCTGGTATGGGGTCAAAGGCCAGGCAACCTAGTCAGTATAGCTAGATGGGAGTAATCGCCCGGAAAAAAGGCTTAGCTCATTCCAGGGAGTCCTGCATGGTACTAAATACCATCCTTTTCTTTTCACGCCCACTTTCATTAAGACTTCTCCCAGTGGAATCCCCAGTGGAAAAGGACTACCACAGGGCAAGGATGCTCTAGCTCCTGCCCAAGCTTATTTGTTCACTGACTATTCGCTTGGGGTCAGTGTCTGAACCTTCCTGTCTCTGACAAACGAGGAAGGTAACCCTAGTCCAGTTTGCTTCTGGGGATCCCTTATGGTGACCCATATGATGATGCTGACTCTTTAAGTGACTGTGGGGATGACAGGCTTCACTGTGGGGGGCTAGAGGACTTCATCTTGCTCACCTCCCTTTCCTAAAGGGGTAGTGTTTCCAATACTAGCTCCTAGACTGTGCTCATATTTCTCAGGCATTGACTGAATGCAGCCAATGACCTGCAGCCTGGCAGCAGCCCAAGTTTTAGTCTGAGAACCTGGGTCTGGCTTTGTGGGGTCAGGACTGAGAATGCTGGTGAGTTTTGATCAGGTTGGTGATGGTGCCAGGGCAGTCAAAGCAGCAGAGGCCACAGGGGGTCACAGAGAGAGCATTGTGGTAGGAATTAGGACAACAGATACAATAGGGCTACCCTTCCCTAGGCCTGGGCACTGGGAGGACCCTGGTTTGGCCACTACATTCTGGGTATTGGGGCCCAAGGCTGGGGCAGAATGGGCTATCCTGACCCTACATTGTCAGGCCTAGCAAGTGAGTAGCTCTGATGGCTCCAGGCCTCTGGTCTTTCTGCTCAAGGGTCTCCAGTACGGACATAGGGAGCAGAAACAGACCCCCTGGCCCATATTTCCCACTTGCTTTTGAGGAGAGGAGGGTAAGATTTCTGGAGGTCATGGGGGCCATCTGAAAGGAAAAGGTGATCTTGGCTGGGGCAGGGCTGGGCTCTGAAGGACCAAGTGTGGGTAGTGATGGTCGTGGGTACTGGTCTTCCTCCAGGTCGGACTGCACTTCCTGCAGCCCCAACTGATGCCGCGTGCTGATGGTGAGGGCTCAGGTCGAGGGCAAGGAGAACAGGACAACGCCACTGGAGGGCGCCCGAGACCAGGTGACGGTGGTGGCGCTGCTGGAGACTTCATGCAACTTCTACCATTTAGGTGGCAGGGTCACCTAAGGTGAAGGCGGCGGGCTGTGGGTGGCAGAGGCGCCGTGGTTGTGGAGCCACGTCCTGCCTGTAGTTCCTTGCCTGGGATCAGGGTTGTCCATAACGTGCTGCACCGCCCCTGAAACCCTAACTTCAGTTCCTTCGCCTTACCAGCCCGGCTCCTGCCCGTCCGTCTCCCCGACCCTGCACGGACTGCCCCCGGAAGCTGGCTCCTGTCTCGGGCCGCCCCGCTTCCGCCGTCGCCAAACTCCGCCCGCTCACCGAGGACGCGGGCTTGGTGTCTCCGGAGCGCTGGCCCGGAGAGCTACGCTGAGAAGGTGGCTCTTCAGTTCTGTCTTCACGTGAGGAAGCGAGCCAGATGGATCTCTGGGAAAGAACCTTCTTGTCAGGCAGAGAACTGTACTGCCTGTTTCCACTGCGTACCTACTTACGCCACAACTCACCGAACTTCTCTGTGTCACTCTGTTTTAAAAAGGTGCTTCATGTTCAGCGGTCGATTGTCAGGTCTCCACTGCCTCTTAGAATAGTTTATAGTTGACCAATGTCTGCTTTCTGGTACACTGTTTACACGGCTTTCCCAACACCATACTTTCTTGGCTTTCCTTTTAGTATTTTGGCCGCATTTTCTCTGCGTACTTTTAAATGTTAGCGCTGCGCAGGGCTGTGGTTACCGTTCAGGTGCAGATGATTCCCACGTGTACAGCCCCTTCCTGACCTTTCTTCAACTGTTTATTTGCCATTTTCACCTGATGCCCCTTGTCACTTCACATTCTACATGTCCAGCACTGTCCTTTCGTGCTCCAGTCTCCACAGCTGGCTCATCCCCCTCCCCAGACCTGTCATCTTTGACCTCCTGGTCCGTGATCCCTCACCTCCAGCCAGTCACCGTCCTGCCCTTCTGTTGCCATATGTATCCCCAACCCTTGTGTTTGTCTTCATCTCTCCGTTGTCATCAGAGGTTAGGTCATCACTTGTCTCGTCTGAACACAGCAGCGGCCTTCTGTAACTAGCTCCCTGCCTCTGCCACCTGAGGCCAGGTTACCACCATCTCCACATCACCTGGGCACTGCACAAACCTAGTTGTCTTCCTGGCCCTAGGCTTGCTCCTTTCTGAAGCAGCGTCCGCTCCACAGCCAGAGTTAGCACTGAGAAATGCACGTCTAGTTATGTTACTATTTTGAAACTCTTCAGTAAGTTCCTATGACATTTTCCTTAGGGCAAAAGCAAAAAATTGTCCTGACTAACAAGGCCTTTCATGAGTGGTTCTTCCAACCTCCTCAGCCTTTTGTCACCACTTCCCCCTCCTTTTCCTGAAAATTTTCATGCTCCTTCCCCCTTCCCCCCAGCTTTTGTCTTTACCGATCCCTGCTGTCTGAATGCTTTTTCCTTCCTGCCTTGACCTGGCTAATACCTCATTTAGCAGGTTGCAATATAAAGTTAACTTGCTTAAGGATGCCAGCCAAGACCCCCAGAACTAAGGTCTTCCTACCATAAGCTTTTTAACATTGCATTTTTTAAAAAGTATTATCAGGAACTCAATTATTTGCTGAATGTTGATTTTCTCACTAGAATGTAAGCTCCACAAGGACTGACTTATGCCCAAGCCTTAACACAAGGGTTGGCACATACAAGAGCTCAGTTAATACAGGCGGCCTTGACTTACGATGTACTCAAATTATGACAAGCTACACTTCAAACCATGTTTTTGTTTTTGTGTTTTTTTGGTACATTTTATAAATGGAAACCCTAGTGATGTTGTGGTTAAGTGCTACGGCTGCTAACCAAAAGTCAGCAGTTGGAATCTACTAAGTGTTCCTTGGAAACTATAGGGCAGTTCTATCTCTGATAGGGTCACTATGAGTCAGAATCAACTAGATCACAGTGTTTTTTTTCTTTTGGTAATATGGTGCAGTGCATAATTTGCTGATGTTATCATTCTCAGATGTACGCTTGCAGATGTTGCATGTTATGATCTGCTGTTCAAAACACTGCTGGATTTATAAAGATACTGATAAAAAAAAAAGAGAGAGAGACGTTCACCTTTTGTCAGAATCAGTTGTTGACAAAGTCTTTGGAGTGGTTATCAGTTAGGGACTGACTACATATATATTAATGAACCAATAACTAAAGTCTCAAAGGCCAGGTCACAGAATCCAATGGGGAGAGACTTCAGTTTTTCCACAAGCTCTCCAGGTGTCACCCTTGCCCTGTTGTTTAACCAGGCCTTGTGCCTAGAAACTCAGATGGCTCTGAGAGGTGCCCAGCCTGGGCCCATCTACCCAGCCAGCTGGAAAGGGTTATGGAAAGGCCATATTCTTCTCCCAGGTCTGATACCTCTCTGTCTGAACTAGCTGCCTGGAAAGGGTGACCAGCCACCTCAGTTTGCCCAAGAATGAGGAGATTCCCAGGGCTTGGACGTTTGAATGCTAAAGCTACGGCAGTCCCAGGAAAACGGCTGGTTGGTTACCTAGCTGCAGACAGGGGCTGACACTGAGGGTTGCCAGCACCTCCAGAGACCCTCTCATATCAGCCTCAAATGTGTCCATGCACCCTGCCAAGCTCCTCACAGCAACACTGTTGGGTGGGCTGTGCAGCCTAGTAAGTCTTTAGGGAGAGAAATTATAGGTGCTTTAAATGAGCATAAAGAGACCGATCTATGTTTGACAATGGCTACCATTTATTGAACATCGCTGGATACAACACAGCTTATACCTGTTATTTTTAACCTTCACAGAAACTGTTAAGAGTAGAGAAAATTATTCCCTGTTTGGGAATGAGGAAACTGAGACTCAGAGATTAAATGACCACTTCAAGTCACATGGTTGTTAGGTGGCATGGTGGAGTTCAAACCCATGTCTTTCCAAATATGCATCTGCCATTTTCATTTGCAGCCTGGCTTTTCTTCTTCTGCTCCAGTCTTTATTTGGGAGCCCCCAGGGTTGTGAGTGGAAGGCAGAGAGCAGGTGTGGTAGGAGATGTTGAGGAAGAGGGCCTGTGATTAGGGTCCTCAGTGATGGTGTGACAATTCACATAGCACAGATGGCTTGTCCATCCATGCAAGGGTAGGTTTTGCTACCTTAGGTGAGGTGTGAACATGGTTTGGGGCCTCCAAGGAGGCCTTTTTACAGCTCATCATTCTGACACCAGCCTTTGCCCTCATTGAAGATCCAGGGCTGTGTTTCTCAGAGTCCAGGATGGACCTAGCCAACTTAACAATTGCAAATGGGCATATGGACTTGGGAGATGCAGAGGGAAGGAGTCACCAGGAGCTAGCTAAGTCTTGATTTCCTCAGCCTCAAAATACGGACAGTGGTACTATTTATGTCACAAGTATTTTTTGAAGGCTAAATTTGCTGACTAATGTATGTAAAGCTCTAAATCAATATACAAAAATGTGTATTTATTTAGTGTTTATTATAGGGCAGGCCTTGTTTAAATGTTTCATAAGTACAGTATGAACTTGTGAAACCCTATGAGTTGGGTAATTTGGTTATCTGTGCTGTAAAGATGTGAACACTGAGACTTAGGGAGCTTGGGGAACTTGGCCTGAGGTCGAGCAGGCAGAAAGCTGAGCTAGGATTTGTACCTGGGCAGTCCAGCTCCAGGCCACATGTACTTAACTACCAAGGTATGGTGCCGTATGCAGTAGGGCTGGATAAAGAATAACCATACTATCATAATAAGTTAGTATTAAGGGCTTTTTATATCCATAGTGTTAAGCGTTAATTTGGATGCCACGTTTATTCTTTTGTTCCTGTTTTTTCCACAGCCACAGCA
Organism: Heterohyrax brucei; assembly: GCA_028571685.1. Classification (NCBI taxonomy): domain Eukaryota; kingdom Metazoa; phylum Chordata; class Mammalia; order Hyracoidea; family Procaviidae; genus Heterohyrax; species Heterohyrax brucei. The sequence continues at coordinate 77,621,505 of CM053140.1, read as the reverse complement.
ACAAAGAGCCTTGTGCCTGCTACAGCAGAACGCCCTGCCTTTGTCCGATCCAGCCTGGTGCATTAGTCTCTGCAAACAACAAAAGATGTAGCCACCCGGCTGTCTGCCCCAGCCCCCACCAGAGGACCAGCAGAGGCTGAGGCTTGTCTGACAGAGCAGACCTAGGAGAGCAGCAGACAGGTACAGATCGGCGAGCCAGAGCAGGGCTCACAAAAGAGAGGTCATGCTTAATAAAACTGATTAATTCCTTTGAGCAGCAACAATGCTAGCAGACAGGGGTGAAACAAGGGACAGTAATTTATCCTGATTCCAAGGCACAGCCGCTCAGCTAAAACCACTACTGAGATTTCATGAAGATGCTGCTAGGGTTTGAAGGGGTCAGGTGGGCCTCAACCCTGGGATCAGTTGGAGAAGGGGAGATACTTGCTCCTAGTGACCTAGTGAGGAAGAAACGTAGAGCAGGACTCAAGCACATCCTGTCCAAGCCACTTACCCAAAATACAAATGTGATCTTAACGCATTACTGCTTAAAGAGAGCCCATCCAGTGGCTTCTAACCTCTTAAATATGGTATAATATGGGACAATAATAAAACAGTAATAGATGTGTTTCTGGATATTTACTATGTATTGTGTGCCTTACAAAGGAGGAAACTGAGGCAAAGAGTTTAAATGAGTTTCCCAAGGTCACGCAGCTGTTGATGCAGACTGGGATTCTCAGATGACACAGATAGGCCTGGAAGGAGATAATTGTTATTCCTGTATCCTCTTTGTTGTAGCAGAAAAAAGGCCTCCCATAGATGACAATGTCCTAATATCTGGAATCTTTTATGTGATGTAAAATGGCAGAGGGGAATTAAAGAGTACAGTCAGCGGAGTATAAAATAGGGAAATTACACTGGAGTACCTGGGAGGGACCAGTGTCATCACAATGGTCTTTAAATGTGAAGGAGGGAGGCAAAAGAAGATGCAGAGTCAGAGAAGGAGCTAGAGTGACAGAAGCAGAGGCTGGAGTGATTTCATATGAGAACAACTTAATCTTTCATTGCTGGCTTTGAAGATGAAAAGGGGCTGTGAGCCAAGGCATACAGGCAGCCTTTAGAGGCTGTAAAGGCGTGGAAGCAGATTCCCCTTTAGACTCTCCAGAAGGAATGTAGCCCTGCCGACATGTTATTTTAGCTCACTGAGACCCGTTTTGGACTTCTGACCTCTGTAACTATAAGATAGTAAATTTGTGCTGTTTTAAGTTGTTAAATTTGCAGTTTGTTATAGAGGTTATAGGACGCTAAGATACCCTTGTTGTCACCTGATTCGTAAAAAGGGCATACGATTTATTTTTAGATCTGTATTTCTTTGTGTAGTTTTAGAGTTTTCTGTTTTCTCCAACATCTGCTGGTTTGTCCTCCTGAGCCACATTAGTTTCATCATGTAGAAGGCTTTTTGGAGATGTTGCTGAGTCTTTGAGCCCAAGAACTTGTCTATCTGTCTGTCTGTCCTTCAAGGTATGTGCCCACTGCTACCTTCATCTTGAAGCCCTTATCATTTTCTTTGATGAATGCCCTTTCCTTCTCTCAACCCCTGCAGTGCACCTCTAACCATGACTGTTGTCCCACTGCCTTCTATATTCAGGACCTGTGACTTATCTCCTCTAGAAGCCTGTTTGTCTTTTGCTATTTTAAACTGCTGGCCTGTGTAATCAGGGCAAAGCTTATACCCATTCTAGTGTGGGGAGAGAGCTCCGCAAGAGATAAAGAACAGAGATACATTGTTCCCTGGCACTCTGATCTCATCTCCCTCGTCTTGTACCTCCCAGCAGATGATGTCAGCTACCAAGAAAAGGTAACAGTGAATCCTACACTACAGGCTAGCCTGTGGCTGATTTACCTGCTGAGCTGGGTAAATCTCTTGTGCTCGTCTCACATCTTTTTGGCCCTCCTTTGATACCATCCATTGCTGGGAACCAGCGTCACACAAGTAATGTGACAGCACCTCACCTCGGTTACTGCCCACGTCTCTCACTTTCTGCTCCTGGTCTTCTGTGGAACCAAGTGGCGCTCACATAGGTGATTCTGGGAAGTGTGAGGATGTTTATACCTCTCAAGACAACCCTTGGGAAAAAGGAGATGGGATTTGGAGGCTTAATCTTCTGGCCTGTATACAGATAGGAAACCCTGGTGATGTAGTGATTAAATGCTACAGCTGCTAACCAAAAGGTTGGCAGTTTGAATCTACCAGGCGCTCCTTAGAAACTCCATGGGACAATCCTGTTTGGTACTGTATGGTCACTGTGAGTTGGGATCAACTCAGTGGCAGTGAGTTTGTTTGTTTTTGTTGTTTTGGTGGAAATTTGGAGGTACTTTTTTACATAGTTTCTCAAAAAGTTGCAGCAGGACAATCCCCAGTTGCCACAGCTGTAGTCAACTCAAGAATGCACCTTGAATTAGCTTTCCTTTCTTTCTGCCTGTCCCTTCCCCAGCCCCCTCTTTGTTCCCTGGGATTATTTCCTAAAGTAAACTGCCTGCACATGAGCACTCATCTCAGGCTCTGTCTTCTGGAGGAATCCAGGCTAAGAACCCTAGCTTGTGACTGAAGTTGCAGTTGTATAACATGATTGGACTGACCGATATAATGTATAAGCAATCAGAAGATATTTTCATTGTTAGTCTTGTAGGTCTGAGCCCAATAAAGAATCTATGGGAGTTACGTATCTTCATATATTATCTCACCCAGATATATCAGCCTCTGGTACACATTTCATGGGCCAAATCTGAGCCATCAACAATTTCGTTTGATATGATGCTGAATTCTATTGGCTAGAATTTTGTTAAGAATTTTTGCATCTATATTCATGAAAGATACTGTTCTATAATTTCTTTTGTGGTGTCTTTGCCTGGCTTTGGTATCAGGGTTATGCTGGCTTCACAGAGTAAATTCAGAAGTATCTTTTTCTTTTCTGTGTTCTGGAATAGATTCAGTAGTACTGGTATAAACTTTTCTCTGAGTGCTTAGTAGATTTCTCTTGTGAAGCCATCTGTGCCAGGGCTTTTTTGGTAACCTTTTCAATCTCTTTTCTTGTTACAGGTTTGTTCAGATTTTCAGAACAATTTGTATCAGTTTGGGTAGCTAGTATGTGTCTAGAAATTTGTCCGTTTCCTGTAGATTTTCAAATTTGTTGGAGTATAGTTTTCATAGTATTGTTACGATCCTTTTTATTTCAGTTGGGTCTGTTGTAATGTATTCATTTTATTTCTTATTTGGGTTATTGCATCCTCTCCTGTTTTTCTTTTGCCAGTTTGGCCAATGGTTTGTCAATCTAGCTGATCCTTTCAAAGAATCACCTTTTGATTTTGTTGATTCTATTTTTCTATTCTCTATTTCATTTATTTCAGTTCTGATGTTTATTGTTTCCTGGCTTCTGGTGGTTATTGGCTTCTTTTGCTTTGCTCTATTTGAGTCGCATAGCTAATTTTTTGTGTCTTTGTGCTTTCAGTGAAAGTTTATAGCTCAAGTTAGTTTCTCACACAAAAGCATATACATACATTCTTATGTGACCCTAGATGCTGTCCTTATAATGTGACCACACATTCATTCCTCCCTTCTGCCCTGGATTTCCTGTGTACATTCAGTCAGCTCCTATTCCTTTCTGCCTTCTCATCTTGCTTCTGAACAGAGCTGCCCATTTAGTCTCATATATATAGCTTGAACTAAGAAGCACACTCTTCATGAATCTCATTTTATATTTTATAGTCCAGTCTATTCTTTGTCTGAAGATTTGGCTTTGGAATAGTTTTCGTTCTGAGCTAACAGAGACTCCATGAGCCATGTCTTCTGGGGTTCCTCTAGTTTCAGTCATACCATTTTGTCTGATCTTTTTACTAGACTTTGAGTTCTGCACCCCACTTTTCTTCTGCTCTGTCAGGGACTCTCTGTTGTGTTGTACTGTACCAGGCACCATCTAGTTTTTCCGGTCTCAGGCTGATGGAGTCTCCGGTTTACATGGCGCCTTTTATCTTTAGGCTCATAGTTTCCTTCTGTCTTTGATGTTCTTCATTCTTCCTTTCTCCACGTGGGTTGAGACCAATTGATGTATCTTAGATGGCCATTCGATAGCTTTTAAGACCCCAGATGCCACTCACCAAAGTGAGATGCACAACATTTTGTTAATAAACTTTGTCATGCCAGTTGACCTAGATCTTCCCTGAAACCGTGATTCCCCAGACCCCCACTCCTGTTACACTGTCCTTCAAATTTTTGGTTGTGTTCAGGAAACTTCTTAGCTTTTGGTTTAGTCCAGTGGTTGCAGATGATGGTTTGCTTTCGTCCTTTCTTTTTTGATGTGGGCATCTATTGCTATAAATTGACCTCTGAGCACTGCCTTTGCTGTGTCCTGAAGGTTTTAGTATGACATGTTTTTATTCTTATTTGATTTTAGGAATTTTTTTTATCTATCTTTGATCTCTTCTATTACTCAGTGGTTTTTAAGCAAGGTGTTATTCACTTTCCATGTATTTGATTTCTTTTGCTTACTCTTATTAATTTTTACTTTGATGGCATTGTGATCAGAGAACACACTTTGTATCATCTCAGTGTTTCAGATTTTGTTAAGGCTTGCTTTGTGGCCTAAGATATAGTCTATTCTGGAGAATGTTCCATGTGCATTGGCAAAGAGTGTGTTCTTTGCTTCTGTTGGGTAGAGTGTTCTATATATATGAGGTCAAATTGGTTGTTGGTGGCCTTTAGATATTATGTATCTTCGCTGAGTTTCTTTCTACATGTTCTGTCCTTTACCAAGAGTCATGTATTGAAGTTCCCCACTATTACTTTGGAACTGTCAATTTCACTTTTCATTGCTGTTTGAGTTTGTTTTAAGTATTTTGGAGCCCTATCATTGGGTGTATAGAATTTAGTATAACTGTGTACTCATGGTGGATTGTCCATTTAATCATTATGTAATGTCCTTCCTTGTCTTTTATAGTAGATTTTGTTTTAAAGTCTATTTTACATGAGATTAGTATTGACACTTCTGCTGTTTTTTGGTTGCTGTTTGCTTGGTATATTTTTTCCATCGTTTGATTTTTTTGTATGTTTATATCTTTGTTTGTAAGATGTGTCTCTTGTAGACAGCACATTAATGAGTCCTTCTTTTTATCCATCTGTCACTCTCTGCTTCTTTATGGTGGTAAGCCATTGTGTTCAAAATGACTATTGATAGGTGTGAGTTTATTGCTGTCATTTTGTGCCTTTTTTTTTTTTTTGTGGTGCTGACATTTTCTTTGTTCCTCTTACTCTCCTGTGCATAATTCCTTTTGTTTGTGCATTCATTTTTTAAGTTTATTTTGGTTTGGTAGATTTTGTATTTATTGAGACTTTATGTTTTTCTTCATTATTTTGGTGAATAGGTTAACTTTCTTTGTGGTTACACTGAAATCTATCCTCTCTTCCTAAGTCTGAACCATTCTTCTCTTACTTGATAGCACCTTGACTTCCTCCCCATTTGAAAGTCTGTACCTATACTGTTTATTTTTTCTTTTATGGTTCTGATGTTGTTGTCATTTACAATGCTAGAGATTGATCTTTCTGGGTTTCCTGTTGTAAATCTTTTCATTCTGTTTTATCCTTGAGAGTTCATTACCTAGGTTGGCATCAGTGATCTTGTTTCCTAGGTTGAGGATGTTGTCTGATGTTACTGGTTCTCTAAGAAGGATTCCTCATAATAATTCCTGTAAGTGTGGTTTGGTTTGTACGTATTCCCTTAATTTCTGTTATCTGGAGATATCCTAAGTTTGCCGTCATATTTGAACATGAGTTTTGCAGGTTTTATTTTTCTTGCTTGACCATTTTTTGTTTTGTTCATGGTTTTGTATATGTCGTCCCACTGCCTCCTTGCCTGTTTGGCTTCTACTGAGTAATCAGAGCTTAGTCTTATTGTTTCTCTTTTGTTTCTGACTTTACTTTTTTTTTGTGCTGCTCTTGGGATTCTTTCTTTGTTTTTGGTTTTAGCAAGTATGACTATGATATGTCTTGGTGCTTTTCTATTCAGTCTATCATATGTGGGATTTATTGAAGTTCTTGGATAGTCAGCTTTTCATCTTTGATATTAGGAAGTTTTCTGTCAGTAGATCTTCAATTATCCTCTCTGCGTTTTCTGTTTACTCCCTCTGTTCAGGAACCTCAATCACATGCAGATTTTTGCTTTAGATTGTATCCAATATCGTTCTCATAGCTTCTTCAGTTTGCTTTGTTCTTTTCTCTGATTTTTCCTCAAACTGGTACCCAAGGATTTGTCTTCAATTTCACTGATCTTGTCATCCACTATTTCAAATTTATTTCTAAAACCTATTACGCTGTCCATTATTGAAATCTTGTTATCTTTTGGATTTTTGTTTATGGTTTCTGTATGACTTCTAGTTGTTTATTTTGATATTGTGTTCCTGTATTATTTCCTGAGCTCTTCCATTGTTTTGTCTATTTTTTATGATTTTGTCTATTTTTCCATTATTACTGCCTGCATTTTCCTTCATGTCTTAGAGAACCCTAAATATTAGAGATTTGAATTCTCTATTGGGTCATTCCAGTGCCTTTTTTTTCTACCATAAGGTCATTTGATGTTTTATTTTGGATGCTTTCCAGAGGTATCCTGCCCTGTTTTTGTTTTTCAATGTTTTCATATTTCCTGCTGTCTGTGAGACATTCAGTGTTGATTGTAGCTTTGTTTGTTTTGTCCAGATTTCTAGTTTCCTTTGGTTATGTCTGTGCAGTTGGGTTGGGTAGTTTTTGTTGTTTGTCCATTGTGGGCATGATACCTCTTATCACCTTGTTCAAATGAGCAACATTACTTCCTCAGCTATGGTGCAACAGAGCAGGCCCAGTGGAGGGGGATGAGTGGGGGTGGTTTGTTTGCAGCACATACTGGTGCCTACAAGTCGGGACTGAGGAGGCAGTGCACGGCTGGGTCCAGTGGTCCATGCCTGTGCTACTTGGAAGTGTGGAACTCAGCAAGTTGTGCAGATAGGCAGGAGAGAAGGGGTAGGATGTGATGTGTGGAGCTGTTTGGGTATGGGAAAGAAGAGAGAGAAACAGAAGCAAAAAAAAAAAAAAGTGTCCTATAATGGCAGTATGGGCTGGGGAGGTCATGTGCCAGTGGCTTCCCAGACAAGTGGTATGGCACAGCCTGTCAAAAAGTGGCAGAGACAGAACACACGGCCAGGTGGTCAGAAGGAAAGAAAGTAGACAGTGATGAAAAACCAAGGGTAAAAATGACCCAAGGAAGTCCATTGGCATGCCGGTGCAGACTGAGGAAGAAGCTCTCCTGACAAGTGATGCAGCTTGCACAGCATGATGGGACAGATGTGGCACATGGTGCCAGCTGTGTAGGAGAAAGTAAAGGAAGGAGGTGACAAAAGAACCTAAACAAAAACAACAAAAATGGCACTGAGTGGGTCCCCTGGTGGGGGTGGGTGAATTCAAGCAGCAAGAAGCGGACATCATCCCAGCCAAGTGACCATGGTCTGCTGGAAAGTGGCCATGCACAGAGGCCATGCAGAGGGAGGAAGGGTGGAAGGTGGGAAAGTATGTATCTCTGGTTACCAGGTACTTTGTTTTCTGCTGGGAGCTCCAAAAAGTTGCTTTTCTGTACTCCCTGTCTATTGTTCTTGGTAGCTGAAGGGTCCAAGATGGTGAATCTGTGCTACATTAGCTGGTAAGGGACCTCTACACCGTAGCTCCCCTCATTCTCTGTCCTTTGTCTGTTTCTTATTCTACTTGGTGCTTGGTTGAGTTCTTTATCCCTTCATTTGATGCTTAGGGTTCCAGGATTGGCATTTGTGTCTGTCTGTCGTAGTTTTTCCACTGTTTGCTGCAGAGGGATGGTATGGGGCTTCTGTCCATAGTGTCGTGTTGGCTCCACCTGGGCCAAGCACAATTTCAATAAGATACAAAAGCTCCCATGGCTGTACCTTACTCAGTCTGACCTCTTCTGTAGTTTATTGCATGTGGCAACTGCATGTGGCCATGTGTGTTGTTTGAGCAATGTGTCTATACTTATTACGTAGCACGACTTACAAGTTGCCAGATAAATTGTGGCTCCTACTGAATGCTCCTGCATGACACATGCTATGTCCAAAAAACAAAAAAGAAAAAAATAGGTCATTGCTATTGAGTTGCTCCAGTGCATAATGACCCTATAGGACAGAGTAGAACTGCCTCATGGGGCTTCCAAGGAGCAATTGGTGGATTTGAACTGTTGACCTCTTGGCTAGCAACTAAACTCTTAACCACTGTGCCACCAGGGCCCCCTTATACAGTATAGATGATGATGATAATAATAATAGCTACTACTATTACTTAGTTTGTACATATCATAATGTTTTGCCTTCTCAAGCCACCCTTTGAAATCTTTTGTTCGGCTCTTCATCATTTCTTCTGTTCACTTTAGCTACTTGATTTCTGTCATAGATTGAATTGTGTCTCCTCAGAATGTGTGTAGTAATTTAGCTGGGCCATGATTCCCAGTATTGGGACTGCCCTTCCATTTTGTGATTTTCCTATGCTGTAAATCCTAATCTCTGCCTGTGGTTAATAGATAGGCTTATGTTAAAAGAGTATTAGGGTGGGACTACAACACCCTTACTAAAGGAGTTTCTCTGGAATGTGGCTTGCAGTGAGTTGGGAACCTCATACCATCAAGAGAGCAGCAGGGGGAGGAAAACACACCCTTCGGACCTGAGGTTCCTATGCCGAGATGTTCCTTGCAACACTAGGACCTTCCTCTAGAGCCAATAAAGATGGAAAGCCTTCCTCTGGAACAGACACCCTAAATTTGGACTTACAGCCTACTGACTGTGTAAAAATAAACTTTTCTTTGTTAAAGCCATTCACTAGTGGTATTTTTGTTAGAGCATACCAGATGACTAAAACGATGTTTAAGGGCAAGTGTCAGAGTTTCTTCTGACATCATTTTGGTCTTCTTTTTTTTTCTTCTGTGTCTTCTTAATGAACTGTTGCTTTCTTTGTGTATGATGTCCTTGATATTATTCCACAACTTGTCTGGCCTTTGGTCATTAGGTTCAACACATCAAATCTGTTCTTGAGATGGTCTCTAAATTCAGATGGGCTATCCTCAAGGTTGTACTTTGGTTCTTACGGACTTGTTCTAATTTTCTTCAGCTTCAGCCTGAATTGTATATAAGCATTTGATGGTCTGTTCTACAATTGGCCCTGGCCTTGTTCTAACTGATGATATTCAGCTTTTCCAATGTCTCTTTCCATAGATGCGGTTGATTTGATTCCTATATATGCCATCCAGCAAAGTCCATGTATACAGTCACCATTTGTGTTGTTAGAAAAGGGTATTTGCAATGAAGAAGTCATTTGTCTTACAAAATTCTATCATGCAATTGAACAAACCTGTCTTGGAGGAAGCACAACCAGAATGCTTCTTAGAAGTGAGAAAGATGAGACTTCATTTCATGTACTTTGGACATGTCATCAGGAGTATTATGGTTAAGATTGCGTATCATCTTGACTGGGCCATGATTCTCAGTGTTTTGGAAGTTGTGATCATTCCCATGATGGGATCTGCTGAGTGGTACCAGCGGGGGCAGGGCCTATGGCTCACTGCCCCCCCCCCCCCAGCCTTCATCTCTCTACCTTCTGCTGCCTACTTCCTTTGTGCTCACCTTGCTAAGGTTTTTTGGCTTATTGTGGATCGAGCTGCTTTCTCTCTCTCTTGTCTTCTGACATCAGGTTCTTATGTCTTGAGCTAGCAGCTTACCTATCAGTCTTGGGAGTTTTTGGTCTTCACAGCCTGCAAATAAGAGTCCTGTTTCCCAACCTGCTGATCTTGGGTTCACCAGCCCTACAGCTATGTGAATCAGGAGAAAGCTTGGAGTCTTGCCTGCTATCTTGGGATTCACTGACCTTCACAGCCTGTGAGTGAGAACCCTGCTGTCCTACTGCTGACGTTAGGACCAGCTTCTGTGGCTACCTAAGGCTGGTATCCTGATTCAGGACTTGGGACATTTCAGCCTCTACAATTACGTGAGCTGTTTCCTTGATGTAAATGTCTCTGTCTATATAAGTTTTATTGGTTTTGCTTCTGTAGAGAACCCAGCCTAACACAAGAGGAACCAGTCCTTGGAGAAGGACACCGTGCTTGATAAAGCGAAGGGTGTGCAAAGAAAAGGACGACTTCAGTGAGATGAATTGACCCAGTGGCTACCACAATGGACTCAAGCATGGCAACAATTAGGAATATAGTGCAAGATCAGGCATTGTTTCATTCTGTTGTCCACAAGGTCACTGTGAGTCAGAACCAACTTGATGGTACCTAAAAACAACAACATTAATACTTATTGTATATGCATATAAAATCTGTGCAGTGAATGAGGAAAACTGAAGAAGAATTAAAGCCTTTGAATTATAGCGTTGGTGAAAAAGAACAAACAAGCCTGCCTTGAAATAAGTATAGCCACAGTGTTACTTAGAAGTCAGGATGGTGAGATTTTCCCTCATATTTTGGATGTGTTATCAGAAGGACAGCATGCTTGGTAGAGAGCCAGCGAAGACGAAGACCCTCAGTGAGACAGATTAACACAGTGGCTACAACATAGTGATGATTGTCAGGATGGCTCAGGACCAGGCAGTGTTCTGTTCTGTTGTATGTAGGGTCGCTGCGGGTCAGAACTAACTTAACAGCACTTAATGACAAGTATTTATTAAGTACTTATGCTGTATTCCAGCCACTATGCTAAGTACTTTATTCACATTATCCCAGTTATTAGTAGCATTTTCATGTAATAGTACTATTCTGTACACTGACAGATGTGGAAATTGAGGCTCTAAAAGGTTAAGTAATTGCCTAAAATTGTACAGAAAGTAAAGAGTAGAGCAGGATTCAAGCTTGGCATTCTGAAATATATATCTTAAGATGGTGAATTTTATGACATGTGAATTATATCTCAATAAAAAAGAAAAGAAAAATTAGAAAAACAGTTGAAGTAGATGGGGAATTAGTCTGTAGCTGGGCTTATACCTGATGTTCATATTACCAATCTTCCAATGCTCCATTAAACTCCCTGCATGGGCTGTGATCAGCACACTCAATATTTGTTCACTTCCCATGTATGCTAGAAACCACTCTCCAAATCAATATCCATGTGGTCAGGAGCACCACAATTTTAGGATGTCTGCATGAAATCATATGTGTCTTATTTGCCGTAATATCGTGTATCAGCATTGATAGATAAACATCATATGACATGATTGCTGGTTTGAGAAGTTTAAGTGAAGGAAGAGAAGTGCAGGATCCCCAGTTCTTTGAGTGATGTTTTGTAGCCCAGGCAAGTTTGGGAAACAAAGGAAAAGGGAAGCATTGAAAAGCTGCATCATTTAACAGGGAGCTAAAAAAAATTACATAGTAATGTAATTGCTAACATTTTTAAATCACTCTCTGTGCAGGGTTGGTTGCTTATATACCTTATCTGTTTAAATCCTCAAAACAACCCAACTAGGTAGAAATAATTTAACTCCCTACATATCAGTCTGGGTTTAGTACAGAAAACAGAAATCATACAATGTATTTTAAACAGAAAGGAATTTAACATAAGGAATTAGCTGTTTACAAAAGAGCACCTCTAAGATGAGAACGTTCTGGTATGGGCCTCTTAGAATGATTCTTAGAATAGGGAAGAAATGGCTTTCCAGGAAGTTACTTTACCACAGTGAGGTAAACAGGTGAATCAGAAGGCTGTTTCTGGCACCAGTGAGCTCAAGAATATATTGTGGATGCATTGTGTGGACCGGGAAACTACTGTAGCTGCTGTCATGAGTGTCTGCTTCAACACCGAGCCTCTGCGATGGCAGTATTCCCTAGGGGCACAACCCAACCACACGATGCAGACCCTCTTCCATCACAGAGGAGTCAGAAATTCATCCTCAGGGAAACAGACATATATTCTGGGTACAGATTTGCCATCCTACCCTGTAATGCTTCTGCCTGCTCCACCATCCATACAGTATCAGAGTGTTTTCTCCACTGCTCATGCGCAGGGAATTAACTGATCTTACCACATACACCATCACCTAGAAGTTGCTGACCTAATTAAAAGTAGAATGGCTTACTGTTGACTCGGTTTGGTACAAGCTGGTAGATGTTACTCTGAAATAATAGAGTTCTGTCTTATAACAGTTAAACAGTTTGTTATCAAGTTAATTCCAACTCATGGTGACCCCATGTGTATCAGAACAGAACTGTTGTTCTCCATAGGGTCTTTAGGAATGACTAATTTGTTCAGAAGTAGATTACCAGGCTTTTCTTCCAAAGTGCCTGTGGGTGGACTGGAATGTCCAGCCTTTCTGTTAGCAACCAAGTATGTTAACCATTTGCACCACTCAGGGACCCTCAGTACTTACTGTGATTCAGAGAGAAGTGTGTGGTGCTTTTGCTTCCACAGCCAGAATCTATGGGTCCAGGAGACAAAGTATGCAAGTGGGAGTAGCTCCATTCACTTATACCCAATAACTCAGAATTTTTACTTCCCATTTTCGTAATTTTGTCTTCTGATAATTTGGTGATCTTAATTCTCAAGCAGAGTATTTCATTCTTTGTGTCCTCCCCACCTCCCACCTCCCCCGGGGACTATGCTTCCAGGACACCCTCCGTTCACAATAGAAGGTTTCTCCAAGGGGACACAACAGTGTTTCCACTTAATAGGAAGCTATCATCTGGCTATTTTGGGTTCCTTATGCCACTGAATCCAAAGGAAGATACTGGGTTACCTTGCAAGTAGAATAACTGATTCCAGGGTTTCTATGAGTTGTAATCAACTTGACAGCAATGAGTTTGGGAAATTTGGTTGCTGGTGTACCATGGGGCCAAGTAGGACTGTGTCTGGATAAAGGAAATCACAGATCTCAACTAGGGCCTCATGAATAATTACAGAAGAGTGAAGGAGCTCTGATTATTTCCTCCTGCTTATTATGTTTATACATTTATTTGTATGTATTAGCTATTCTTTTGTCTCCTTCTCCCCCTTATACTTTTATATGTGAGTTACTGGATATTTACCTTATAATTTTGCGCTTGGATAGCAGAATAGTCACCAGGACTGTGATTGAAGAGCAATTAATGTAGCTGGTGATGGATACAATGACAGTTGGAGCTACATGTCTCCTTTTGGGGAAATGGTGAGAACATCTTCATTTGAATGAAGGATAGCTACATTTTTTTACATATTTTGTTGTGTGGAAGTTCCAGTGTGCATAGAAGGGTGAGTAATGTTTCACAGTGTTAAGATTTTTTTATGGAGACAAGGGTTAAAATAGTTTCCCTGTTTGCCAAACAAAAATTAATCATAAGAACATTTACAAAAACAGCAAATTTACACAGAATGAAAACTTAAACGAGTCATACTTATCAGTATGAATTAGCATGAGTTAACAATACTTATCAACATGATTTAGCAATACTCATCTAATCAAAATAAATCAGTTTAGCATTCTGTGACCTACTTTCCCCAAAAAGGGCAAGATACTTCATCAAAGTTATAAAAGGCTGCCTGGTAACTGTGAATTTGAGCCCCACTTCATTTTAAATTTGGGTGCTTCCTGTTTGCCAACAGCTCCTTACTCATTAAACCCTGTTAACTCTAATTGACTTGTTGATTAGATTTTTCTTTTGACAGTAGCTAAGAGGTGGGCTGTGCCAGATATAAATTTGCTTTTTCTCACCTCTGAATCCACCTTTCTTTACCCTGCTTTATGATGCTAGAGCTGAACTCTGTAGACATTTCTCCTTTGCCAACTGGAGCACTGTTAGTCTTTGTCAGTTAGAGAGAGCATGCTGAGGGACACTGCAAGGGCAGAGGAGGAATGGGGTGACTTTTCTTGTTTCTTTCTGTTTGCTGTATTCTGCGTGGCTGCCAGTGGATCAGAGTTCAGGAACCCAGTAGTGCTCACCTCAGTGGTTTTCATGACTGAACTACTGTTTGTGCCATCCACTAATTTTTCTGCCACCCAATAGCTAGCTACTTCCCTCTGTTAGATGCAGTCCATGCTTTCTGGCAAGGTTCTCTGCCATTCAGTATCAGGCTACTCCTGCAGTTGATAAGGTAAGGCTCACACTCTCTGCTGAGTTTCTCCATCAACTTGCTTGCCACTCCTGTGGACCAATTGTGGTTTGTGCTGTGGACCAGCCACTGTGAGCTTCTCCACTGGGTTGCTCTTGCAGCACAGAGGCAGCACAGAGGCAGCCCACACCCTTTGGCAAGTTCCTTTGCCACTTGTGAGCTGTGTGTTCCTGTGGTGGTCTTGCCCTCTCTAAGGATGTCTGAATCTCAGCATTGATTGTGGCAGTCTTCTAAGCTCCTTCCTCAGCCCTAGAGGTAGTACCTGTTCTTCTGTGCCCCTTAGAATTTTCTTTTGCCTTCTTCTTCTTCTTCTTTTTTTTTTTTTTTTTTTTTTTTGGTAATTAACCATTTTTTATTATTTAATAATTTTCTTACTAAAGTTTTTTCTGTTCAAATTACTGGTGTGAGTTCTGTTTCCTGACTGACATCAAGAGTAAGAAAAGTAAACATTTGAGAATAGGGAGTTGATTCCTGGAGTTACATGGGCTGATAAAGTAGACACACTCCCTGTCCTCACAAAGCTTATGGCCTAGTGTGTATCTGTTGCTCATGTTTGTCTCCTCACATGGCCCATGTCAGACTCATGATTGACTCCTAGAGATGGAAAGGGGACTATCAGAAAGAAAAATCACACAGAACAACAGAAGGAAGAACTTTTTCGACTGTTTAGTTTTGTGCAAATGTCGAAGTTTTATTTCAGCTCTGCTGCCAGAGTGTTGGTTAATGAAAAGATTCACTCTTGAATCTTGATAGGAATTTTTTTTAGGAAAAAAGAAGTTAACTACTGTTAGATTAAACCCAACAGGATAAGAATATTTGATTAAAGGTCATTAGACTCTTCACTGTCCGCTGGGTGCGTGTTTGACTGTGATGCCACACCCAGAGTCCCCTTCAGTGAAGAAGTTGTCAGCTGTCAGGAGTGCATTCACTAGACAGTCTTTAGCCATTGCCTTTTCAGGGATTGGCTCAGCTGCAGACAGTCGCCTTGCTGAAAATCATATCCTTTCCTAGAGTTGCCCATGTTTGATGATTGCTCAACGTAAGAGTATAAGGACGTATCACGGTCCGATTTTGGACACTTCTGAAGGGCCATTCTAGCTACAGAACTGTCTGTCTGAGACTGCTGCCCGGCTTGACCACTGGCTCGTTTCACTGCTGCTTCCTTTTCCTCCCTCCCAAGGTCACATCTTAATAAACATCCTTTGTATTAAACTCTTAGAGTCTGTTTCCAGGGAACTGAATTTGCAACTGTGGGTGACTGATTTCCCAAAAGAAAGCCCATTAAAATTTACCAGAATTTGGCGCAAGGATTTTTTTTTATCAGGAATGCAATTTTCTTCCTAAAAGGTTATGAATTAGATCACACAAAAGGCTCTATCTTGGGCTATGTTTGTGACAATTTAAAAAAAGCCCAAATAATATTCATTACAAAATTTGTAGGGTATTGAAGTTTGGGAGTCTGTGCCCTCTGACCTCACTAGAAAACAAAGGGCGAGAGGTGACTTCCTGCTTCACCACATTGGATGGCAGAGCTCCCGAAGGCAAGGGTTCCATTTCCTCAGTGTGCTAGAAGGGACCAAGACAGCTTGTGGAACAGTGGCAGTGACTGGGACATAATGACGTGCCTCCAGGCCAGAAGTGCTTTTTGTTGCATCATCATTCTCTGTGCCAGAAGTGTGTGTTTGATCAGTCTCCTATCCAATGACCAGCACTAAGCTGTTGTAAGTTGTGCCTAGGTTGGGGCTAGAGTTCTTAAGGCTTATGGTTGTTTGGGCTAATGACTTGGTGTGTTTTTTTACTTATTATATTATGGATTACCCAATAAGAAAGGTACACAAGGGAGTTGACCTGATGGCAGTGGCTTTTTGGTGGGGGGGGGGGCATTGGTTTTTGGTGTTGAGGGCCACTGATAGTACAGCAGGTAAGAGCTAGGCTGCTAGCCGAGATATTGGCAGTTTGAATCTACCAGCCACTCCTTGGAAACCCTGTGAGGCAGTTCTGCTTTGTCCTTTAGGGCCACTGTAAGTCAAAATCAACTTGATAGTAAGGGATTTGGTTTTTGCTGTTGTTGGGGAAAACTGGATGAGGGGACAAAACAGGAGATGATCTACAGTGGGAGCCTGAGTATCATGGGTTGAACTATGTCACCCAAAATGTATGTAACCCATTTGGGTGGGCCATGATTCCCAATATTTTATGACTGTCCTCCTTTTGTGATTTTCCTATGCTGTATGTTACAGGATCTGAGTGGGACTGTAAATCCCTTCATAAGGTCACCTCCCTGCTCCATTGTAAAGGGAGTTTCCCTGGAGTGTGACTTGCACCACCCTTTATTCTATTTTCTCTTGTAGCATAAAATGAAAGGGAAGCAAGCAGAGAGTTGGGAACCTTACACCATCACGAAAGCAGCACCAGGAGTAGAGTGTGTCCTTCAGACCCACGGTTCCTGTGCTAAGATGCTCCCTGGCCAAAAAGTGATGCAACATAAGGACTTTCCTTGAGAGCCAACAGTGAGGCAAGCCTTCCCCTGGAGCAGACATCCTGAACTTGGACTTGTAACCTACTGGACTGTGTAAGAATATACTTGCCTTTGTTAAGCCATCCTCTTCATGGTATTTCTGTTAGAGCAGCACTAGCAGACTAAAACACTGAGCCACTGAAATTTGAGTTACTGCACTTAATGTGACCTCATTTTTACCCACGGTGAGTGAAGTCTGGGGAAATCATGTGACAGATATATTCCCAAATTGCAAGTTTTCCTAAGAAGTAACACAAAATGCCTTAATCCAGATAACCAAAATCTATTGCTGTCAAGTCAGTGCCAACTGACAGAGATCCCGTTGGGTTTCCCAGGCTGTGAATCCCTATAGAAGCAGACCTCACATCTTTCTCTTGTGGAGCCACTGATGGTTTTGAACCACCAACCTTTCAGTCAGGGGTCAGTTGCTTTAACCACTGAGCCACTAAGGCTCTTCCAATCCAGACAAGGTATTTGCAAATATTGGCATATGAAATACATATTTCCAGTTAGTATTAGAATGTTCACACACCTCTTGTACTAGTGCTGCCTGCATATACTAAAAATCCCTCATGGTTCTGGACAAGATGTTCTTGATTTTCTTGGCATTCTCTACCTGGAAGCCTCATCTGCTCCCTCACATCAGCATCATTAAAAAGAATTACCCATGTAACATCCTCAGGTGACTAATTGTTGAAGAAAATTATTATGACGTTAGCTTTAGAAAAGTTTCTTAAAAAGCAGTAGTAAGTTTCAACTTACCTCCAACCTGTACTTTTATACATTATTATACTTTGCTATCCCTAATTTAAACATTTTTTTGAATATTTGCACATCTACTGGTAAGTGAACATTTTGATCTGTCTCACTGTCTGCTAGGCACCAGCTAGATTTTGCATCTTTGTGTAGTATTATTTGTACAGCTATATGATTTTTTTTGCATTTTATTGGTACTTTAGAAAAATTAGTGGAAAATGGAAAATTGAATTGCTGATACTGATGATAAAATGTAAACATCTCATAAACTTACCACAACTGAGATTAAATGGCCATTATTAGGTCATGTTGAAAGTGGCAATGCTCTTCTCATTTGAATGCCCACTGGTGTTAATGCAGTTCATTTTGTGTCACTTTGGAATGGGAAAAAAAAAAAACAGGAAAGGAATGCTGCAAATATATAATTAGAGATTATAGGTACAAGTATATATTTTAGCTTATTGAAAATAGATTTATTTCACTTCCTTGGAAAATACAATTGGATTGTTCATGCATTTGACTTTCATAAAAGATTTTTGAAACAAATCATATTTTAAAATAGGACAGTGTTTATACATTTTCTCTTTTTGCCCATTTTTAAAAAACATTAACTTACATACCATAAAATTCATGTTTTAAGTATACAGTTCAGTAATTATGTATTTTCAGAGTTATTTTGCAGTCTTATTTTGAATAATTTCCATCACTCCAAACAAACCTGGTGCCTGTTTGTAGTCACGTCTCATTCCCATTCTTAAGCTCAGCAGCTACTGTTTCTGTCTCTTTAGATTTGTTCTTTCTGGATGTTCTGTAAAAATGGGGCCATACAACATATGGTTTTTTGGATTTGGTTTTGTTTCACTCAGCATGTTTTTGAGGCTCGTCCATGTTGCAGCATGTATCTGAAATGTATTGTCTTTTACTGCTGAGTGAGAATATTCTGAGGTATGGTGTGTCACATTCTGTATATCCCTTCACCAGCTGGGGACATTGGGTGGTTTTTACTATGAATAATACTGCTAGGAACATTTCATGTGCAAGGTGATGTGTGAATGTATGTTTTCATTTCTCTGTATACCTAGTTATGGAATTGCTGGGTCATATGAGGACTGCTAATTAAGTTCACAAACTCATCCTAGAAAAAGTGCTGCATACCTCACTGCTGAGTATCACTGTGGTCACCTGCAAAGTACTCCCCTTGGGAAGCTATGCACCAATGCCAGTGCCTAGTCTGCCCTTCAAAGAAGTTTTGGAACTCTTTTTCCAAATGGCCATCAGAGGTGTCATCATACTACCCTTGATGTTCTGAATGTCATCAAAACATCTTCCTTTCAATATTTCCTTTATCTTCAGGTAAAGAAAAAAGTCACTGGGGTCCAGATCAGGTGAGTAAGGAGGGTGTTCCAATACAGTTATTTGTTTACTGGCTATAGACTAGGTGCTAGTGTCAGTGCATAGCTTCTGAAGGGGAGTACATCAAAGGTGCTCATAGTGATACTAAGCGCTTAGAACAACTGAGTCCATGGACTTAATTGTCAGACCTCATATAGTCACTCTAACTTATTAATGCCTGTATGTTTTCCTGGTATATCACTGGTTAAAACTGAAAAAGAATCCTGGGGGAGATGTGGAGATTTTCAGATACTAAAAGTTTCAACCAAGCTAGCTGCCATTAAGTCAATTCTGACCTGTGGTGACCCCATGTGTTAGAGTAGAACTCTGCTCCATAGGGTTTTCAAGTCTGTGACTTTTCAAAAACAGATCTCCAGGCCTTTCTTCTGATGGACCTCTACATGAATTTGAACTGCCAACCTTTTGGGTAGTGGTTGAGTACTTAACCCTTTCTGCCACCCAGAAACTGACTCCATATTAAAAGCACTACCCTAATAATTAGCCCAGTAACTCCTATTATTGAAGCACTTGCTGTGTTTCAGGATCTGTGCTCACTGTGTCACATATCTAACCTCGTTTAGTTCTTACTGTCATTATTTGAAATAGTTATTATGTACCCATTCCAGTTTTACAAAATGATAACCCAGACTTCATAGGCTTGAGGTGAGTTGTCCAAAATCACACAGCCAGTAAGTAGAGGCACTTTGTTGATTCCAAAGTCCGTGTTCTAATCAGCATCTTGTATTGTTATCAATGGTTAACTTTTTAACAAACCTTTCTAGAGTCAGACTATGACCAGGTAATACAGTCTCTGTGAAGGAAAAAGCATAAAGCCTTACATCCTGCTGTACTAATAAATTAAATATTTTCAGGGACAGGAAATAACTAACTTGTGATTACATCTCAAAATGTTTTTATTAGATATTGCAAAGGGAAACAAGAGAATGCCCAATATAGGAGTCAGTGATAGACAGTCTGCAGAAGACTGAGTTGATTAAGCATTTGTTTTGCTAGTCTTCAATGTATATAGGAATGCTATAGGAAAATAGCATTAGAATCAACAATATAATGCATTATTATCAAATTATTACTGTCACCAAGAATATACAGTTATTTGTCTCTCCCTTAAGATTGAATTTGAATGAATGAGTACATTCCTTTTTCTACATTTGTTTCTCACTTAAAATATGAAAGCAGCCTTTTCCCAATCTAGAGAAGATATTAAAGCCAGAAGAAACATGTTGTTAGTTAATAGTTCCAGTTGCAGCTATCTCAGTTGCAGAGGCAGAAAGGCAAACCCACAAATGTTGATAAAATGCTAAGAAGTTTTTACAAAATGGCTCAGAGACTTTAGGGATGTAGCTGGATTTCTGATAAGAGCCATGGTGCATCCTGGAAATACATTGATTAAGAGAGTAAAGGAACTCGAGGAAGAAAAGAGAAACTTCAGCTTAGAGGAACCAATAAAAATTCTAGAAATGAAGCAGCAGAAACCAATGATAATGGTAGCTCAGGAAGTTAGGCCACTATATTAAGTCGGAGTCAACTTTATTTTGCCCAGAGATCTTTTTTAGAAATCGATGATGTTTGCATTTGAGAGTTGAGAACATGTAATCAGTTTATTTCTTCAGTCTGGAGATACGTACCAGGTGCTGGAAATGGTAATATTTGAGTGAGACTTGAAGTTGCATAGGATGTGTAGGTTGAGAGAGAGGCTGAGAAAGTGTGTGGGGTGTTCCAGGCAGAGATAAGAGCTTATGCAAAGGACAGAGGAAAAGTAGATACTGATATTGAAGGAAAGATTTTCTTTGTGTAGTGGGAAGAAAAAAAAATTGTTCTATGGCATAAATTCATGGCTTATTTTCACTTTCTGGGGAGAGATAGTATTTATGGCACAGATGGATGGTTCATTTTGTAGAAGGTAACACCTATGATTCATGGGGGGGGCTGTGAGGAGTGAATGGGGTGGTCATGGCAGGGGTATGAGAAGAAGAGAACAGAATTACTTTGCCAGGGAAAGTGAGAAGAGGAATTTGGAGTTTAGAGGCCACCCTAGAAGAAGGGAGCTGAGAAACTTGGAAAGAGGAGAATAGTGAGGAATGTAAACAAAAAGATAACAAGGCCAAGACCAAGAAAAAAAATTCAGCAAAACTGAGAAATCCTTGTGAGCTGGAGAATAGGAGTGGTAAAGGGGACATAATTCCTTTCCAAAGAATGCGCAAAACATTAGAGAGGATACTCTACATCATATGGGACAGTTGCTTGAGTCATTTTTATTTGGATATTAACAGCTATCCTCAACAGACTGGAAGGCTCTGAGTGACAGTTGAATTACATCTATTTTGTCAAGTTACCATGTTAAGTTAGCAGGTTTCACCAGTTTTTGCTAACTAGCAAATGTACAGAATTACTTTGTTCTTCAAGATGAGCAGCCTGTGCATTCCCTTTAAAAATAATTTAATGATTTTGTAATTTATGTTCTGAATAATAACAATTAAAAAAGTAATCTACCAAATATAATAACTATGAGTAAATAAAATTATACATAGTGCAATTTTATGTTCCTAACCCATCAAAATGAACCCTGATGGTATAGTAGTTAAGTGTTATGTCTACTAACCCGAAGGCTAAGAGTTCATTTACGCCAGGTGCTCCATGGAAACTATGGGGCAGTTCCACTTGGACCTACAGGGTCACTATGAGTGGGCGTCAACTTGACAGCAGTGGATTTGGCTTTTATTTAACCAAACAAAAAGTGTTTTGTATATTTAAATTTTCCCAAATGTCTCATTAAAAAATATGTTCTTCATTATTTAAATATTTCTTAAAAATTTTAAGTCTAATCTGTGGGCTGCATCAGTTCGCCGACTTGGAGGAAGGGCATGAAATAAACACTTGAAATTGCCCACTGTCCTTTACAATAGACTGATGGTCACTGACATTGAGGAAGTCAAGGAACTGAGAGACTAGGATGTTGGATGGCTTATTTATGTGGGTAATAGCACCACTCAGAATAGTAATGGGAGTTGGAAAGGAGAGGAAGTGTTGAACTGTATGTCAAAGTCTTCAGTGAATGGCAGGTCATGAACAAGAGGTTAGAAAATGATGGTTTTATTGGGGAGGAGAAAGAAGGTGGTGAAGCTGGATGGGATGAAACTTTAGTAATTTTTCTTTTTACTAGAGAAAAAGAGAGTAATGGTCTGGAAGCTATTGGTGGTGATGAGAAGTACAGTGATCTTACCTCCAGCCTTCAGTAGGTGATGTGCTAGAGAGAGAACTTCAAGGGACTTGTATTCCCAGGAGACCACAGGCTTCAGTTTAAGCAGAAGGGTTGGATCCAGTCTGGGAAAAGACTGAAGATGTAGGTATATAAGGGAATTTGTAGGTCCCAGAATGGGAGTTCAAGAGGACACAAGGAATCATTGGAGAGGAAGGCAAAGAGACATCATTTTATCTGTCAGTTTGTCATACTGTGGTGACTTGCCTGTTGCTGTGATACTGGAAGCTTTGCCACCAGAATTTCAAATACCAGCAGCATCACTCTTGATGGACAGATTTCAGCAGAGCTTCCAGACTAAAACAGGTTATGAAGAAGGACCTGGCAGTCTACTTCTGAAAAAATTGACCTGTGAAAACTTGATGAATAGTAGTGGAACATTGTCTGATACAGTGCTGGAACATGAGTCCCTCCTCAGTTAGGAAACCTCTCAAAATATGACTGGGGAAGAACTATCCCATGAAAGTAGAGTTGACCTTAATGCTATGCATGGAGTCATGGTTTCTGGACCATCATTTGCTGATTTGGCAAGATTCAAAATGAGATGAAACAGCTGTAAGCACCCATTAATAACTGGAATGTGGAATGTATGAAGTATGAATCTAGGAAAAATGAAACCTCAGTAACCTAGGCATTAGTGAGCTGGAAAGGACTGATATTGAATATTTTGAGTCAGACAGTCAAATAGTTTACTGTACCAGCAATGACAAATTGAAGAGGAATGGCATCTTGTTCACAGTCAAAAAGGACATTCCAAGATCTGTACTAAAGCACAACTCTGGCACTCATAATGTCCATAAACCTACAAGGAAGACGAGTTAATACAACTATTATTCAAATTTACACACCAACCACTAAGGCCAAAGATGAAGAAATTGAAGAGTTTTACCAACCTCTATGGTCTGAAATTGATTAAACATGCAATTGAGATGCATTGATAATTACTAGTGATTGGAATGTGAAAATTCAAAACAAAGAAGATGGCTCAGTAGTTGCTACGTATGACCTTGGTGATAGAAAGGACACTGGAGGCCACATGATAGAAGTTTACGAGACTACTGACTTCTTCAAAAATGTTTTTCAAGAACATGAACAGTGACCATACACTTGCACTTTGGCAGATGGAATACACAGAATCAAATCAACTACATCTAGGGAAAGAGGTGATGGAAAAGCTTAATGTCATCAGTCAGACCAAGGCCAGGTACTAAGTGTGGGACAGACCATCAACTGCTCATATACAGGTGCAAATTGAAATTCAAGAAAATTAGAACAAGTGAAGTAGAACCAAAGTACAATGTTGAGTATATCTCATCTGAACTTAGAGACTGTCTCAAGAATAGATGGAACACCAGTGACCAAAGACCAGACAAGTTGTGGGATGACATCTGGGACATCATACTTGAAGAAAGCAAGTGGTCATTAAAAAGACAGGGAAGAAGAGAAGACCAAAGTGGATGCCAGAGGAAACTCTGCAAGTTGTTTTTGAACAGAGACTAGCTAAAGCAAAAGGAAGAAAAAGAAATAATGAAGTGAAAAAGCTGCACTGGAGATTTCAAAGGATGGCTGAAGAAGACAAAGTATAATAATGATACATCCAAAAGCCTAGAGATAGAAAACTGTAGGGGAAATACATGCTTGGCATTTCTCAAGCTGAAAGAACAGAAGAGAAAATTCAAGTATTAAAGGGTTCTATGGAGAAAAGTATTAAATGACACAGCCAAAAAGCCAAGTGCCGACAAAGGAAGCATCAAAAAATTGGAAGGAACACAGGGTCACTGTGCTAAAAAGAACTGGCCAGCGCTCAGCCATTTCAGGAAGTCGCTTACGTGAGCTGATGTGCTGAAGGAAGAGGTCCAAGCTGCACTGAAAGCACTGGTGAAAAACAGGCCTTCAGGAATCGACAGAATACCAGTTGAAATGTTTCAACAAGTGGATGCAGTACTGGAGGTGCTCACTTGTGTATGCCAGTGAATTTGGAAGACAGCTACTGGGCCAGCCGACTGAAAGGCATCTATATTTGTAACCATTTCAAAGAAAGTGAATAACAGAATGTGTACATTATGTAACAATGACATTAATATCATACACAAGTAAAATTTTGCTAAAGATTGTCTAAAAGTTGTTGCAGCAGTACATTGACAAGGAACTGCCAGAAATTAAAGCTTGATTCAGAAGAGGACATGGAACCAGGGATATCACTGCGGATGTCAGATGGATCCTATTTGAAAGCAGAAACCAGAAAAATGCTTACTTCTGTGGATCATAACAAATTACAGATAACATTGCAAAGATTGGGGATTCCAGAACACTCAGTTGTGACCATGAGGAATCTGTACATAGACTGAGAGGTGATCTTTCAAACAGATTAAGGGAATACTATGTGGTTTAAAGTCAAGAAAAATGTGTGTCAGGGTTGTATCCTTTCACCATATTTATTCAGTCTGAGCAAATAATCTGAGAAGCTGGACTGTATGAACAACAGGGCATCAAAACTGAAGACTCCAACAATCTGCAATATGCAGATGACACAATCTTGCCTGCTGAAAGTGAAAAGAACTTGAAGCCCTCACTAATGAAGATCAAAGACCACAGCCCACAGTATGGATTACACCTCAACATAAAGAAAACAAAAATCCTCACAACTGGACCAATAAGCAACATCATGATAAATGAAAAAAATACTGAAGTTGTCAACAGTTTCGTTTTACTTGGATCCACAAATTAAAGCAGCTAAATACAGCAACAGAAGTCGAGAAATCATATGTCACATAGCACTGGGCAAAGCGGCTGCAAAAGATCTCTTTAAAGTTTTAAAAGGCAAAAATGTCACTTTAAGGACTAAGATGTGTCTGGTGGAAGCCATGGTGTTTTCAGTTGCTGCCTATGCTTGTGAGAGCTAGACAGTGAATACAGAACACCAAAGAAGAATCGATGTCTTGAATTATAGTGCTGATGAAGATTATTAAATATACCATGGACTGCCAGCAGAAGGAACCAATCTGTCTTGGAAGAGGTAAGACTGGACAGTGTTTCGTTCTGTTGTGCGTAGAGTCACTGTGAGTCAGAACCCACTTGATGGCACCTAACAACAACAACACAGCCAGAATGTCATTAGAAGCAAGGATGGTGAGACTTCGTCTGGCATATTGTGGACATATTATGAGGAGGGTCCAGCCCCTCGAGGGGATCATGCTTGGTGTTTTAGTCAGCTAGTGTGAGAAACAGGACTTAATGAGGGTCACCTAGATTGACAAACTACATTCCATTCCCTGATTTTGCATTCCTTTCCTTGTCTCCAGTGTAGAAAATCAATTATCTCAAAGCTTCAGGGAGGTAATGCTATTTTGGGTAATTTACATTGTTCAATAAGATGTAATGGAATCTGGTGACTCCCTGTTCTTTGACATTTTTCCAGATTCAAATCCCTTTGTAATCTAGCTATAAAAGCTGATGGAATTATAACCCAAGTGGAACAGTCTTAGAGAAACTATTCTCAACTGTTCCCCAGATTCACGTGCTTATCTGTTAATAAAGCCTGCCTGGACCGTGCCCTGTCTCTAGGTTTGGCTACATTGACAGGTGGAACCAACTTGCTTTGGTTCATCAGTGCTAGTACTGCTCTAACACAAATACCACAAGTAGATGGCTTTAAAAAGAGAAATTTTATTTGTCACAGTCCAGTAAGCTAAAATTCCAAATTCAGGGTGTCAGCTTCAGTGGAAGGCTTTCTCTGCTGGCAGTGGAGGAAGGTTCTTGTTGTCAGTCTTCCCCTGGACTGGAAGCTTCTGAGGCACAGGGCCTCAGAATCTAACACCATAGAAGCAGGAATTCCAGCATGGAGGAACATCACCCAATATCAGGAATTGTGGTCTAGGCAAATTGCCACAGATTTTTTAGGGAACACAATTGAATCCATTATACTTGGTAAAGTACAGACTCGGTGAAAAAGCAAGAGACCCTGAACAATGAGGATGGACCCAGTGGCTTCAGCATGAGCTCAAGCTTAACAACAATTGTCAGGATGGTGCAGGACGGCAGGGTTTTGTTCTGCTGTACACAGGGTTATTCTGAGTGAGAACCAACTCAACAGCACCTAACAGTGAGACAGCAAGGAAGCAGGGCTGGGTCAGCTGAGGGAAAGGAGAGAACACATGGGAAAGAATGTCTGATGAGATTCATTCTGAGATTCCTTGGTGATCAAGGTGCAGTGCTGGTTTAGTCAGGGTGGTCCCAGTGGCTCCTGTAGCTCCCCTGAGGGTGTGGCCTGAAGAGGGAGAGTAGGTGATCCAGGGCATCACCTCCAGATTCACACAGAACTGCCACTTGGACCTAGTTCCCAACTTGTGGTAAGGCCCCGCTTCCCTCCCAGCCTTTCACATTTCACTCACTGCATCAGTCCCTGCAGTCTACTTTTAGAGCCTCCGTTTCACCATGTTCTTCCTTGCTACAAGAACTTGACATACGCCTTTTCTCTGCCTGGAATGCTCTTACTCATCCGTGTTATCTTGACTAAAATGTCACTTCCCTGAATACACCCCACGCCCTCATGTCAGTCAGTCTCGTCTCACGGTGTACTTTTCCTTCACGGAACTCATCAGTTATAATTTTACCTTTGTTTGTGTGCCCATTTAATTAAAGCTGACTCTCCCTCTTGTCTATAAGTTCCATGAGGGCCATGTCTGTTTTATACACATGGTCTCCCAGCATCTATCCCAGTGCATGTACGTAATAGGTATTCAAACCAAACCAAACCTGTCGCTGTTGAGTCGGTTCCAACTAATAGCAACCCTACAGGACAGAGCAGAACTGCCTCATAAGGTTCCCAAGGAGTGCCATGGTAGGTTTGAACTGCTCACCTTTTGGGTAGCAGCCATAGCTCTTAAACACTATACCGCTAGAGTTCCCACATAATAGGTAGTGTGGTACAAACATATATCCACAAATCCATTGACACTCCTCCTTTCAAGGTATGGAGTCTAATTCTTCTCTTGAGTGTGGTCTAGACTTAGTGACTCACTTCTAATAAATAATGTGTGGTAGAAGTGACAGTGTCTGACTTCCAAGGCTGGGTTATAGAAGGGATACAACTTCTTTCTGTTGCTTACTTGCTCTTGGATTACTGACTCAGGGGAAGACATGCCATGTCAGGAGGTTACTCAGCAAACTACATGGAGAGGAACTGAGGCGTCCTGCCGATAGCCAACATCAGGTTGCCAGCCATTAGAGGGAGTTACCTTGAAACTGGATTTTCTAGCCCTAGTCAGCTGCCCCTTGAGATAGCTGCACCCACAGCAGACATCTGACTGTGACCTCCTGAGAGGCTCTGAGCCAGAATCACCCAGCCAACTTACTCCCTATGAGAGAGAATACATGATTATTGTGGTTTTAAGCATTTAAGTTCTGGGGTAATTTGTTGTGCAGCAGGAAAAAACTGATAGAACAAAAACCATCTAAACCCATTGCCTTGGAGTCAATTCCAACTCATAGCAACTATACAGAAAGAGAGAACTGCCCCATAGGGTTTCCAAGGAGCGCCTGGCAGATTTGAACTACCAGCCTTCTGGCTAACAGCTATAGTACTTAACCACTATGCCACCAGGGTTTCCAACTAATATAATAGGTTCTCAATAAATTCTGACTGACTGACTGAGTCATCAAAGTTATTAGTTTTTTTTTGTGTGTTTTCTCTTTTTTGGTTTGGAATGAATCTGTAATTACATCAATAATGATTCTAACAGGTGCCTGAAATTTTCTTCTGCATCTTCTCTACATTTTGCATTATGGGCTTTTCTTTGATATGAATTAGAGTGGAAATTAATCAGAGTAGAAAAATTAAAAACAAATCAGCAAAAATCTAACCTTCAAAAGACTGGCTGAGTGGTATCAATAACAATTACATCATGAGAAAAGATTAATTTGCTCTTCCATAAATTGTCAAAGATTACTTTGATTATGAGTAAAGCAGACAAGGAAAAACTTTTAAAGGATCATGAAACCATGGGAAAATTTTGGTTAAGAGAGGTGTTTGTTTTTTAAATAAATCTTACAAGTAGATTTATACCTAGTCTTTAGAGAAGTAAGTTGTCTTACATATCATTACATGCTTCCACCAACTGTTTGTACATTTGGATTTAAAAAGAACAACTACCTGGGGGTCATCAGCCACTGCAGTTGCTTTGTTTTTGCCCTGTCAACAGAAACCCTAAATCCTTTTGGCCTTATAGAGGACAAAGAGAGAATTTTCATAGGGATTCATGATCTGATGAGGTGAAACTCATTGTTCTCTGTTGTAGCTGCAGAGCAGAAGCAATGCCTGGCACATAGCAGGCATTCAAAAAGTATTTGTTGAATAAGTGAATGAAAGAATAAGTCTCTTTACACATCATACTAATTCAAAATGCTATTCTAGTTGCCTGGGTAGGAATGAATGTATAACTAACATTATCTGTATAAACAGGGGAAGTTTGAATTATGTAGCATCTGACAAATACAGTAAACAACTTAACTGTGTTATTGTCTGTTTTCTCATGTTTACATTTTCTTCACAAAAAAATGTAATTTTTGCTTTGTAACTGCTTAGTCACGTAGGGGTGTGGCTGATTCTTGACATTTCACTCACCATCTGTTTCATTTCTGTTGTAGTGTGTCTTCTTGGGATGCAAAGACTGAAAAGCTAAAAACTACATTTCCCATACACTTGCTGCTGGAGTTTCACTCACATAACCAAACCCAAACCCATTGCCAGTTAAATCAATTCTGACTCATAGCGACCTTATAGGTCTGAGCCAAACTGCCCCATCGAGTTTGCAAGGAGTGCCTGGTGGATTTGAACTACCAACCTCTTGGTTAGCAGGTGTAGCACTTAGCCACTACACCATCAGAGTTTCTAGGAGGTAACTCTGCTGGCGTGATGGTTAAGTGCTTTGTCTGCTAACCAGGAGGTCGACAGTTCAAATCTGCCAAGTGCTCCCGGTAGGCTCTCTGGGGCATTTCTTCTCTGACCTCTAGGCTCACTAGGTGTCACTCACATAGGACCTGAAAAATGAACTAAGTGTAGTGGAAGGAGAGGATGGTTTGGGGCATCCATCATTGGTGCTGATGAAGTGGTGGTTCCTCAGTTTGGCAAGTGGATTTTGATAACTGAAGAAGTGTCATGATTCTAGCCACTAGCTGTAGTGCTTGTTCACTGATTGAACAGGTAGTTTCTTGTTCTTGGCTGGAGCTATAATTTGCTTGGTGGTGTGGCTTTAAGAGTTGTTACTGGAAGATCTGGATAGAGTCTACTTCTTTGGAGGCAAACCGTTTAATATCTTACAATAAATTCCTTTCTGTTCAAAGAAGTAGTTTTTAAAAATTCTGCTACTGAATCCTAACCAAAGCAAGAGACTAGGAGTTTTACAATACAACTCACAGAATGATTTATTACTATGTAGATTATTAGAGTACAGGCTTACTTGAATATTTATGAAATTTCACATACTCTTGTCAGGGAGATCCAGTTTCAATGAAAATATGTGCTCGTGCACCACAGTCTGTAAATGGATTTTTTAAAAGATCCTACCAAACCTGAATTCTACTGAAGTATCCTTTTGTTGTTTGCTAACACTATTCTGACTGGTTTGCAAGGAACAGAATTCCACTGGATGTAAAAAAAAAGAAAAGTGAATTTATATAAGGACACAGGTCGTGTCGCAGAACCCCATGGCAAAGATGCATTTAGACCTCAGGAATGGCCAAGAGCCAAAGGGTTACAGTGTTTTAGAAAATCCAGAAAACCCTGTCTCTGGCTGTCACCCATGACCCTCGCTGCACATACGCTTCCTTCTTTCTTACTGCTAACTCTCTCTGCTTCCCAAATCACGGAGTTTTTTATAGAAAGGCTTTATTAAGAACAACCATGTTTGTATCTCCTCCATTGAAGAGGACAGATAAACTGAGGTAGGGATCCCCTAGACTCTATTCCAGAATCTTGAGGAAAAAACATGAGTAGTCCAGCTTTACTCGGGTGCCCAGGTCCATCATGTTGCACAGCTCCTGAAGACTCCAGTCACCTCTGTTTCTATGCACAGGGCACCCCGATCACAACATTTGGTACAGTGTGAATGGTGCCTGTTGGAGTTGTGTCCCTAGGGATCCCATCATTTGGAGTCTGGAGTCAAAGTAATGCTGTGAGAACCTGGTGGTGGGTGTTCTGCTCTTAGTCCCACCTCCTGCAGGGGAAGGTGGGTCTGCACAAAGGGGAAGCTTCCATACGTGTAGGAATTATTGCTTCTTGTGAAAACCTTGGTGGTGCAGTGGTTAAATACTACAACTACTAACCAAAAGGCTGGCAGTTTGAGTCCACCAGGTGCTCCTGGAAAACCTTAAGTGGCAATTCTACTATGAGTCAGAATCAACTTGATGGACCAGAGGCATGAATGGCCATTATGTGAACAACACACTGATTTTAAATATCAGGGGGTAGACAAACCATAGCCTATGGGCCAAATCCAGCCTGCCCTCGGTTTTTGTAAGCACACTTGTACTGGGACACAGCCATGCCAGTCTGTGACTGTTTTTGTTCTACAATGGCATAATTGAAGCTGCAAAAGAGACAATATAGTCCACAAAGCTTAAAATGTTTGCTATCTGGACTTTACAGAAAAAGTGTGCCAACCCCTGTACTGTTGTTAAATGCTGTTGAACAACCCTATAGGACAGAATAGAATTGTCCCGTGGGGTTTCCAAAGAGTAGCTGGTGGATTCGATCTGCCTATCTTTTGGTTAGCAGCTGTAGCCCTTAACAACTGTGCCACCAGGGTTCCAATCCCTGGATTTGACCTTTGCTGTTTAAAGTAAGGATGACAGGCCAGAAGCCTCAGCAATTCCTGGGAGCTTATTTGGCCCCCACTTTGCAACTGCTGAATTAGAACCTGTTCATTAACAAGGTCCCCAGGTGATTCAGAGGCACAATAACGTTCAAGAAGCACTGTGTTAGACTCCTCAGTGGGCACAACGAATACTAGTGGAGCTCCCCTTTCAGCCTGTGGGATATGATACAATGCCCCAGGCAAATTAGGTTAGTGTGCCACTGTCCCTGGGTTTGATGTAGTGATTTTTTTCTGTATCAGGGCTGAATGTAATTATCACCAGCAGAATCCTTCCTAAGCATCTGTCTGGACAAAAGGATACCCGCTACCATCTGTTAGGTGCCTACCATTCATTCAATTATGACAAATATTTATTGAAGACCATACTCTGTGCCAAGCATTGGACTACAATGGTGAACAAATTGGCACAGTCCCAGCCCTTACAGTGTTATGTTACATAGTTTGGTTTAATTCTTCCTAAATCTGTGATGTGAGTGCTTTAATCTCCATGAGGACACTGAACTCAGAGGTTAAATGACTTGCTCAAAGTCATATGACTGGTGAATGACAGAGCTGAAAATTGAATTTATGTCTTTCTGATGCCACAGTATACTTTCTTCTATTCAGTACTACTAGACATGATTCTGGGAGATTATAATCTAAATTAGATTTACAGCCAAAGAGCCAGTATTTTAGAGATAAGAAACAGAGTATTCTTATCTCATGCTTCCCAGCTACAACCAAGATGATGATGTAAGATTGGGCAGGCTGCAAACCAGAGCTCCTTTCCTGAGACCTTCTCTTCAGAAGTGACAGACCTGCCATCCTTCTCTGTGAGACAGGCAAATGATTCTGGTTCAGTTGTTCCTCCCAGACACCTGGAAAGAGGCTCTAGATGAGATAAGCACTGCTTGGAGACAGAGGGGGTCAGAGTTAGTGCTTCTTTCTCCAGTGGACTCTCAGGACACATGTCATTCACTGGGTCACCTTACTGTTCTAAGTGTCCTGCTCACTTGTTCTATGTATCTGCTCAACTGACCCAGCTTCCCTTCCTTGCCTTGCTCCTAACTGTTTCTGTTGCATCCTCCTGAACTTACATCTGAGACCTGTAACTCCTTTGTATACCTATATCCTCAAACTGGAGGAGAGAGATGACATGAGCAGATGGAAGAAGGAGGCAGGGTGGAGGGAGATGCTGGGCTGGTCCCAAGTAGTGAGCGAAGAGGGATGCAGTTGAATAGGGGCCGGGCCCAGGAAGGAGTTAGGAAGTGCAGAAATGACACGCAAGGAGTAGAGTACTCGTTGATGGAATAGGAGGAGGAAGATGGGAGTGAGAAACCAGCAGTGATGAGCCAAAAAGCAGCATCATCTCCATATCAAAAACAACTTTATGAGGTAATACTATTCTTATCTCCATGTTATATTTAAAGCAGCTAAGAAATAGAAAGGCTGAATAAACTGTCCCTGGTCACAAGGCTAGTAAGTGGCAGAGCCAAGACTTGAGACAGAGACAGGCTGGCTTCAAAATCTATTTCCCCATCTTTGCTATTCCTTAAGGGCCACCTCACTGAAAACACCAAGAATGTTTCTCTTTAGATATCTCTGCTTTATGTTCACTTTAAGAGATGCACTTGCATTTTATTAATAAGCAGGAGTTAATAGTTACTTCAGCCCATCTATATACCCTCAATCAAAGCATCCAGCATATTACAAAAGGGTATGTGTGTTTTCAGGAAAAAGATCAAAATTAATATCTAAATCTAACAAGTCACTGAAATTTTTTGAAGCTGATTTCTCCTTTGAACTGAGGAAGAATTTATTCTAACTTAAAATTACAATCTGTTATGGATCGAATTGTCTCCCATTAGATCTACTGAGGTCCTAATCTCTGTGCCTGTGAATGGGACATTATTTGAAAATAGGAATTCCCTTTTGCAGCCAGTTAAATCCAATGAGCTCCTAGCACCATGGTGTGGATCCTAACCCTACTCTCCTCTAGGGGTGTGTTATCAAGGGGAGAATGGATGGAGAAGCAGAGACGCACAGGAAGAAGATGCCATATGGAGACACACCTGCAAGAGTTAAAGGAAAGCCAAGGTCTGCTGGCAGTCAGCTAGAAGCTAGGAGGAGGCAGGGGACAGTTCGCTCTCTCTAGGCCTCAGAAGGAAGTAACTTGGCTGAGACCTTGGTTTGGATTTCTAGCCTCCAGAACTGTGAGAATATAAATCTGTATTCTTTAAAGTGACTCTTTGTATGGTATTTTGTCACACCAGACCTAGGAAACTAAGATACAACCTTTGAGGAGGGAGGGAGGGATGGTGAGGGGGGAAGGGTTTAGATTAGATAGTTGCTAGAAATTTGGTTGGGTAAAATAGGTGATAGCACACATTAGAAACAAGAACAATATTAAGTGGACTTCAGCATAACTTGAATACCCCTTCCATCTTAACCCAATATTGCAAGGAAAGAGTAGCTGGGGCAGGGGGCAGGGGACCATGCTCTTAGGTGAAATCGAGGCCAATTGGCACAACTAGCGTTTTGCTAAGAGAGCTCTCTGCACCCCACATTGGTGAGTGGCGTCTGGGGTCTTCAAAGCTGCCAAGCGGCCATCCAAGGGCAGAGCAAATGGTCCCAACTCAGCAGGAACGGATGCTCACTGAGGTCCAAAATGACATGGGGTAAAGACAACCTAGAAGATAGAGAGACCCACATAAGTGCATGCCTGCATCGACTTGGGACCAGAAAAAACAGATGGTGCCTGGCCACCACCAGTGATAGCTGCGATGGAGCTCACTAAGTTGAGTCTCCCTGGCAACACCAGAATAAAAAGGGGTGCGCTCTGAGACCTCCACTAAAAGACCACAACTGATGGTCCAGTGGTTTTGGGGTTCCCCTGGGAGCATGGCCCCTGGCCCTGATGCTGCCTTTGCCCATAAATCATAATGAAGGTCCACTCTTTGGACATGAATGGATTGGACCTGGCGATGCAGAGTGACCATATATTGGATGCACTTTATCATTCTGTGAATCTATAGGATATCATCCTGCTGACCTCTGGCTGGAGGAAGGAGAGTGGATGGAGAGGAGGGGAAAGGAGACTGTTGGGAGGATGAGACATGTATGGAGCAGAGAGGAATAGTGTGCTGTCACTGGGCAGGGAGAGCAGTGGAAGCTGCATATAGGTGGGCATGTAAATTTATACAGGAATGTACATTTTCACTCAGTCATAAGAAAAAAAGATACAACCTTCATGTGTCTTTATGTTAGCATCTGTAAATAAATTTAGTTTTCAACTTAAGGTTGATACTCGGTTTCCTAAAAGGTGATGAGGATTAACCAACTAAAATATAAGAAAGATTTTCAGCAGCTTAATCCACTCAACTGATGTTTACTAAGCAGATTTGGGGTGCTGGTTCTGTGCCGAATGTGAGAAAGACAAAGATGAACAGGACGCTAATTGGAGCTGTTCAAAGGAGGCTAGTCAGGCATGTAATTAAAAAGGTTCATGATAGCAGGAAAAGGACTAGCCAGGAGTCAGAGCTAGGAGTTAGAGTACACTAACTGTACCTGACACCTTAGGGTAGGCTTTGGACCCTCTCTTGGTTTGGGTTCCTGTAAACAGACTCTGGACTGCCTAGGTGGTGCCAGTGGTTAACATGTTCAGCTGCTAAACTGAACGGTTGGTAGTATAACCTACAAAAAAGGCCTGGCGACCTACTTCTGAAAAATCAACCACTGTAAACCCTATGGAGCACAGTTCTGCTCTACACACATGGAGTCACCATGAGTAGGAATTAACTCAATGGCAGTTGGTAAGCATACTCTCAGACAAGTATTAGGCCAGCCAGTCAAGCCAAGTGCCGTCGAGTCGGATCCGACTCATGGTATTAGACATAAGTAGCTTATCTGAGTGGTGATCCCAGGAAACATGATGAGGTAGTAGGAAAGGGAGACAGAAACTGGGTGTATCCTATAGATTCTCACCAAGGGTTGAAGAAGTTAGAGTATTTCCCACTAACTTCTGCTTCACTTTGGTTGGGGATTGCTCATGCAGGTGCTAACTCCCTGGTACCTAGGCCCTGCATCACACAGGGCAGGATGTCTCTCTGCAGTAGGACAGAGCCTTCAAGCGAAGATATGCAGGTGCTTGAAGCAAAAGTCGTCTGTATGAATGGGAACCATCCACAGAGGCTGTGGGTGCCTTCCCCACTGTGCTAAGAGCATATGAACCAAAAATCCAACCCAACTTATTGTCTCTGAGTCGATTCTGACTGATAGTGACTTTATAAGACAGAGTGAAACTGCCCCATAGGGTTTCTAAGATGCAGCTGATGGGTTCGAGCTGTAAACCTTTTAGTTGGCAGCTGAGTTCTTAACTATGGCACCACCAGGGCTCCAACAGCATATGAGTAGTGCACAATACTTTCTGCTATGCTCTCAGTAGATGAATGTTTGTTGGGTGATGAAATAATTATGAATCAGAAGATTAAGAAGATGATCCTTTAGCTGCGTCAGGAACAGAAGCCAGAGGTGGTGTGCCAGAGTGAGAAAGGCAGGCCAGGCTTCTGTAATGGAAAGACATGTTAGAGACAGAGGGACTTGGATTCAAATCTCAGCTCTACCATCTCCTGAGTGACCTTGACCGTGACATTTAAGTTCAGTTTTCTCATTTGTAAAAGGAGAATAATTACACCTACTTTATAAGTGTTGTGTCAAGATTAAATAATATCTGTAAAGTTCCTGGTGCATGGTAGTTTGTCCACGCGTAGTGGCCAGAATGGCAGCAGTCTGTCACAGAATGGCAGTTACAACTGTTATGCCGGGGAGAAGGACTGACATAAGCAAACATTTAGTATGGGGAGTTGAGTGGGCTCTTTCTGGAGCCTAGTGACCTGTCTAGTTGGCTAGAGCCTGGAAATACAGAGTAAGAGCTGGAAGTCTTCAAGACTTACCTCAAATGGTACCACTCTATCACTCCTCACCACCACATTCAGCCGTTGCTCCCACCACTCCCTGACCCTGTTCTCACCAAGGGCTCTTTCCCCCTAACTTTTAAAAGTATGAAATATTGCAGCATATAAAACAAATACTAAAATAATGACCCCCCAGGCACCTGCTATCCAGCTAAAGAAAAGAATCATGACATTGACTGAAGCCCTCTTGTATCTCTTTCTTCCCTCAGGCTTACTCCTCATTTTCCTGAGGTAACCACAAGAGTGAAAATTAGTAATTAATATACCTATGCACATTTTGGAAACCCTGCAGTGTAGTAGTTAAGTACTATACCTGCTAACCAAAAGGTTGGCAATTCGAATCCACCAGGCGCTCCTTGGAAACTATGGGGCAGTTCTACTCTGTCTGACAGGGTTGCTATGAGTCAGAATCTACTTGATGGCAGTGGGTTTGGTTTGGTTTTATTTTAATGCATGTTTTTATAATTTTACTGAGTCAGTATACCAAAATACCATGTGGTCTATTGTTTTCTAAAATCATGTCGTATATAGCAAAATATTTATCTTGTGGTACTGTTTTGCATATATTCAAACTTTATGTAAGTGGTATGTACCACAGCTGTCTTCCTGCGCTTGCTTTCTTCATGCAACCAGGGCAGAATTAAATAATAAGCAAGGTGCACACCAGCCCAATTGTGCCTTCCCACCAAACTACAGTGCACAGTGTCACCTGCCCCCACCATGTCAAAGATGTGATAAAACCCGTGTGAAACAGCTCCCCACAGATAAGCAAGTAAATAAATGACAATTAAGCCTGTGTGAACCTTGCTCAACACAAACCGGTGCATGTGGTGCTTAGCGGTTAATCTGCCCCTGCATTTAGCATTGTAGTTTGGGCAGTTATCTATGTTGATGGACATTCCTCTGGTTTAACCACTGTATCTGCTGTGTAGCAGTTCACACGTAAACTTTAAGATGTCATCTTAAAGCAGTTTTAGTTTTGTTTTCCACTGACCCCCTTACATTTCTTCCGCCTGGCCCCTGGATAAAATCCAAGGTGGGCCTCATGACTTTTCTGGTCACGCTTAGGAAACAGACAATCTTCTGATCTCTTTCAGTTACAAAACACAGTGTTGGCAGGCATTTCAATCTGATTCTGTCATGGGCTGCTTTTGTAAGTTCCTTGGAAGCTCCCTGGCATTTCTCTGACCTGGGTGAAAATGTTACTTCCAGGGGTCTCCATGACTCCTATCTTCTTCAGCCCTTGGGGGCATTTGGTAGCTGAACTTTCTTCACCTTTCTAGGCGTCCTTGCACAAGATCTGCAATGAGTAATCCCACAGCAACTCTCTCTCTCTCTCTCTCCCTGCTTCTCTTTTACTGTAAAAATTTCTACAGCACATTTGTCAGGGGCTCACTTGTGCACCATTTGCCCTGACCAACTCTGGAGCACAGGCCAGTTCTAACACAACCTCGTTAACACTCCTCTTTCTATCTCCAGTTCCCAAAACTTGGGTACCCGGAGGATTGCAGACTGGTTTTAAAAAATTTCACTTGCATGTCCTGCATGGTGATTCTGCATCTCACTTTGGAATGAGACCAAAATAGCTCAGTTTTAACATCTGTCACACATTGCATAAATATGCTATAATTTATTTATCTAGTTGCCTGATGGACATTTAGATTGCCTCCAATTTTTTATTGTCAAGAATAATTCTGCAAGGAATAGTCTTCTTTTACTCATATCTCTTTGTACACATATCAAATATATAAAATTTTATTTTACATATATATCTAAGAATATAATCATTTGACCAGGAGCTATGTGCATCTTCATCTTTACTAGATATTACCAGATGGTTTTATGAATTTCTGCTCTTCCCAGCAGTTAATGAGAGTTCCAGTTTCTCCAAAATTTTTATTTCTAGACTTTTAAATCTTAGCCAGTTTGGATGATATATTAGTATATTTTACTCTTAGTGTGCACTATAACTTTCAAATTTATTAATCTTTTGTTTGTGGTTAGAACTTTATCATGGGGTAAAAAAAATATTCTCATATTTTCTTCTAAAAGGTTTATATACTTATTTATATGCAGATTTTTCTCTACTCTGAGCTGAGTTTTATAAATGATCTAAGGCAAGCATCTATTTTTTCCTCATTGTTATTGTTAGCTGCCATTGAAAAGATTCTACTCATAGCAGTTCTGTGTACAGCAGAGGGAAACACTGTCCAATCCTGCACTGTCCTCACAATCTTTGCTATGTTTAGGCCTGTTGTTGAAGCCACTGTGTAAGTCCATCTCACTGAGGGTCTTCTTTTGATGACCCTCTACCTTACCAAGCATGAGGTCCTTCTCTAGGAAATGATCTCCCCTGATAACGTGTCTAAAGTACGTGAGATGAAGTCTTGCCATCCTTTCTTCCGAGGAGCACTCTGGCTCTACTTCTTCCAAGACAGTTATTCATCCTTTTGGCAGTCTGTCATATAGTCAGTATTCTTCAGCAACATCATAGTTCAAAGATACTAGTTCTTTTTCTGTTTTCTTTTATTGTCCAGCTTGCAGTTGCATATGAGGCAATTGAAAATACCATGGCATGGGTCAGGTGCACCTTAGTCCTTAAAGTGACATCTTTGCTTTTTAAAACTTTTAAGAGGTCTTTTGTAGCAGATTTGCCCAATGCGATGCATTATTTGATTTCTTAACTACTGCCTCCATCGGTGTTAATTGTGGATACAAGTAAAATGAAATCTTGTCAACTTCATTCTATTTCCATTTATCATGATATTGCTTATTGGTCCAGTTGCATTTTTTGTTTCTTTATGTTAAGGTGCAATCCATACTGAAGACTAGTCTTTGATGTTCTTCAGTAAGTGCTTCAAGTCCTCCTCACTTTCTGAAGATAGTGTCATCTGCATATCACAGGTTGCTGATGAGTCTTTCATCAGTCTTGATGCTATGTTCTGTGTTTAGTCCAGGTTCTTGGATTATGTGTTTATACAGACTGAATAAATATGGTTATGCAAAGGATACAGCCCTGCTGTACACCTTTCTTTATTTTAAACCATGCAGTATCCCCTTGTTCTGTTCAAAAAGACTGCCTCTTGATCTATGTACAAGTTCCTCATGAGCATAACTAAGTGCTGCGGAATTCCCATTCTTTGCAATGTTAACAGGCAAACATCTTTCTAGTATTTTCTGTTTTCAGCCATGATGCCTCTGATATCAGCAAGGATATTGCTGATTCCTTGTCCTCTTCTGAATGCAGCTTCAATTTCTGGCAGTTCCCATAAATATACTGCTGCAACCATTTTTAATGATCTTCAGCAAAATTTTACTTGTGTGTGATGTCTGTAAAATAGGCACAAGTATGGATCTCTTCCAGTCAGTTGGCCAGGTAGCTGTCCTCTAAATTTCTTGGCATAAATGAGTGAGCACCTGCAGCTTGAGATATGCTGGGCGTGTTTTACCCTTTTGATTTTCTAACTCCACGTGGTTGTACATTTCACTGTAATACTTTACTTTGTTTCTCTGAGCTGTCCTTTGAAAACTTCTGTTCAGCTGTCTTCATAGTTTCACCTTAGCTACTCTTTGTTCAAGAGCAAGTTTCAGAGTCTCTTCTCATATCCATGTTGGTCTTTTGTTTCTTCCCTGCCTTTTTGATGACCTTTTGCTTTCTTCATGTGTGATATCCTTGATGCCATCCCATGTCTCTTCTGGTCTTTGGTCATTAGTGTTCAATGCATCAAACCTATTGTTGAAGTAGGCCCCAAATTTAGGCGGAATATACCCAAGGTTGGTTCTTCAGTTTCAACTTGAACTTACGTGTGATGGTCCATTCTGCATTTGGTCCCTGGCCTTGTTCCAACTGATAGTATTGAGCTTTTCCATCATCTCTTTCCACAGATGTAGTCAATTTGATTCCTGTGTATTCTGTTTGGGTAAGGTCCATGGCTATAGTTGCCATTTATGCTGTTTTAAAAAAGATATCTGCAGTGAAGAAGTTGTTGGTCTTGCAAAATTCTGTCATGCAATCTCTGACATTGTTTCTGTCACCAAGGCTGTAGTTTCCAACTACTGATTCTTTATTGTTTCCAACTTTCACATTCCAATTACCAGTAATTATCAATGCATCTTGATTACATGTTTGATCATTTTCAGACTGCAGAAGCTGGTAAAATCTTCAATTTCTTCATCTTTGGCCTTAGTGGTTGGTGCTTAAATTTGAGTAATAGTCATATTAATTGATCTTCCTTGTAGACATGAATATTATCCTATCACTGACAGCACTGTACTTCAGTATAGATCTTATACTTTAGTATATATCTTCCTCTTCAAGTTGTCATTCCCAGCATCGGAAGCCATATGATTGTCTGATTCAGTATGGCCAATACCAGTTCATTTCAACTCACCAGTGCCTAGGATACTGGTCTTTCATTTTTGTTGATTATTGATTTCCAATTTTCATATATTCATACTACTTACAGGTTCTGATTATTAGTGGATGTTTGCAACTGTTTCTGCTCATTTTGAGTCCTGTCACATCAGCAAATGAAAGTCCTGAAAGTTTGACCATGTCATTAAGGTCAACCCTACTTTAAGGGGGCAGCTGTTCTCCAGTCATCTTCTGAGTGCCTTCCAACTTGGGGGCGCATCTCCTGGCACTGTATCAGACAGCGTTCTGGTACTGTTTCATGACATTTACACTGCCATTTTTTTTTTCATAAGTAGACAGCCATGTCATTTTTCCTAGTCTGTTTTGTCTGGAAGCTCTGCTGAAATGTGTCTACCATGGGTGACACTGTTTGGAAGCATAGTTTCCAGCATGATAGCCATCCACAAAACCATCACAGTACAAGATGACAGATGTTGACCAATCACCAGAGAATCACTGATTAAATAAGCCATCATTTCTGTAACTGTTTTATAAGGCTACTTGGCTATATATTAAGTCTCCCTTTAGGTGTAGACCTGTTTACCAAACCCAGAACCAAACCCACTGCCACAAGTCAGTTCTGCCTCACAGAGACTCTACAGGACAGAGTAGAGCTGCTCCAGAAAATTTCCAAGGAGGGCCTGGTGGATTCAAACTCCTGATCTTTTGATTAGCAGGTGTAGCACTTAACCACTATGCCACCAGAGTTTCCATAGACCTGTTTAGGGGCTTTTTATTTTATCTCACTGTGGAAATATAGGTCCATAAGTTACTAGACCTGTTGGCATTGGATACTACTGATGCTGTCCTAAACATTTATGTTCTCCTAATCTAAGTAACCCCATATCTGCCACTTTGTAGTAGTGTGTTGGCTTATGTGTTGCAAGAGGTCATTAAAAAGACAGAAAAGAAAGAAAAGACCAAAATGCATGCCAGAAGAGACTCTAAAACTTGCTTTTGAATGCCGAGTAGCTAGAGCAAATAGAAGAAATGAAGAAGTCAAAGACTCGAACAGAAGATTTCAAAGAGCAGTGTGAGAAGACAAAGTAAAGTATTATAATGAAATATGCAAAGACCAGTAGTTAGAAAATAAAAAGGAAAGAATGTGCTCTGCACTTCCCAAGCTGAAAGAAGGAAAGAACTGGGGGGGGGGGGGAGGGAGATTTCAAGCCTCGAGTTGCAACAGTGAAGTATTTTATGAGCAAAATACTGAACGATGGAGGAGGTATCACAAGAAGATGGAAGGAATACACAGAATCACTGTACCAAAAAGAACTGATTGACATTTAATAATTTCAGAAGTAGCATGTGATCAAGAACTGATGGTAGTAAAGAAAGACATCCAGCCTGCACTGAAGGCATTGGTGAAAAACAAGACTCGAAGAATTGATGGCATACCAGTTGAGATGTTTCAACAAATGGATGCAGCACTAGACGGGCTCTCTTGCCTGTGCCAAGAAATTTGGGAGACAGCTACCTGGCCAAGTGACTGGAAGATACCCATATTTATGCTTATTTCACAGAAAGGTGATCCAACAGAATGTGCAATTTATTGCACAATGGTTTAATATCACATACAAGTAAAATTTTGCTGAAAATCATTCAAAAGTAGTTGCAGCAGTACAGTTGACAGGGAACTACAAGGAATTCAAGCTGGATTCAGAAGAGGACATGGAGCAAGGGATATCATTGCTGACATCTGATAGATCTTGGCTAAAACAGAAAATACCAGAAGGATGTTTCCCTGCAGTTTATTGACTATTCAAAGACATTAGATTGTGTGGATCATAACAAATTATGGATAACATTGTGAATAATGCAAATTCCAGAACATTTAATTGTGCTGATTCAGAACCTGTACATAGACCAAGAGACAATCGTTAGAACAGGACAAGTGGAGATATTACATGGTTTAAAATCAGGAAATGTACGTCAGGGTTGTATCCTTTACAGTGCTTACTCAGTCTGTATACTGAGCTAATAATCTAAGAACCGGGACTAAATGCAGAACACGGCATTAAGATTGATGGAAGACTCTGTAACAACCTGTGATATGCAGATGATACAACCTTGCTTACTGAAAGTAAAGAGGACTTAAAGTACTTACTGATGAAGATTGAAGACTATAGCCTTCATTATTGATGGTGCTTCAATATAAAGAACACAGAAATCCTCACAACTAAATGCATAAACAACATTACAATAAAGAGAAAATACTGACTTTCTTAATAGTTTCATTTTACTTGGATCCGTAGTGACCACTCATAGAAACAGCAATTAAGAAATCAAATGGCACACTTCATTGGGCAAATCTGCTGCAAGACATTTTTAAAGTGTTAAAAAGCAAAGACATCACTTTAAGGACTAGGGTGCATCTGACCCAAGCCATGGTATTTTCAGTCACCTCCTATGCATGTGACAACTGGATGATGAATAAGAAAGACCAAAGAAGAACTGATGCCTTTGAATTGTGGCCTTGGTGAAGAATATTGAACATACCATAAACTGCCGAAAGAACAAACAAATGTCTTAGAAGAAGTACAGCCACAGTGTTCCTTAGAAGCAAAGATGGGGAGACTTTATCTCATGCATTTTGGACATGTTATAAGGAGTGATCAATTCTTGGAGAAAGGATATCGTGCTTGGTAGAAGGGCAGCAAAAAAAAAAAAAAAAAAGGAAGACACTCAACAAGATGGACTGACATAGCGGCGACAACAGTGGGCTCAAACATACCTATGGTTGTGAAGATGGCACAGGACCGGGCAGTGTTTCATTCCATTGTGTGTATGGTCACTACCAGTCAGAACTGAGCCATCAGTACCTAACAACAACCACCACAGTAATGGTTCTTGTCTTTCCTTCTTTCTTGGATAGCCACGTAAATGTTGGTTTTCCTCAGGAGCCATGCTCTGTGCACTGTTTTTCTTACTCTACACCTGCGGGAAGATTTTTTTTTTTTGCCTAACAGCCTATTCAAGGAAAACAAAAATGTTTACTGACTGCTTTTGTTTAAACATAGTTTT
Organism: Heterohyrax brucei; assembly: GCA_028571685.1. Lineage (NCBI taxonomy): Eukaryota > Metazoa > Chordata > Mammalia > Hyracoidea > Procaviidae > Heterohyrax > Heterohyrax brucei. Next base: position 77,578,175 of record CM053140.1, on the reverse strand, counting down.
TTATTTAGGATAGTTCTAGATTAACAGGAAAGTTTCACAGATAGCATAGAGAATATATTGTATACCTCTCATCCAATTTCCATAGTACATTTTACATGACAAAAAGGTCAGCATTGATACAGGACTTTTAATTATACTCAGCTATTTATTTAGAATCCCAATTTTTACTCCAAAGTCCCTTTTCTGCCCCAGGATACCACATTACATTTAGTCATCATGTATTCCCAGTCTCTCTAGTTTTTGGCAGTTTCTCATACTTTGCCTGTCCATGATGCCCTTGATAGTTTTTTTTGTTTTTCAAAAAAATATTCTTCTTAGTTTTTTTTTAAATTGTGATTTAGGTGAAAGTTGACATGGCAAATTGTAGTAGTTGTTAGGTGCCATAGAGTTGGTTGCAACTCACAGCAACCCTACAAACAACAAAATGAAACTCTGCTTCATCCTGAGCCATGCTCACAATTGTGTTTATGTGTAAGCCTATTGGTGCAGCCACTATGTCAGTCCATCTTGTTGAGGGTCTTCCTCTTTTTCACTGACCCTCTACTTGACCAAGCATGATGTCCTTTTCCCAAGACTAGTGCTTCCTGACAACATGTCCAAAGTATGTGAGACAAAATCTCACTATTCTTGTTTCTAAGGAGCATTCTTCCTGTGTTTCTTCCAAGATAGATTAGTTTGTTTTACTGGCAATCCATGGTATACTGAATATTTAAGCATGATATCCTTCTCCAGGAACTGACCCTTCCTGACAACATGTCCTAAGTATGTAAGATGCAGTCTTGCCATCCTTGCTTCCAAGGAACACTCTGGTGGTACTTCTTCCAGAACAGATCTGTTTGTTCTTTTGGCAGTCCACAGTACATTCAATATTCTTATCCAACACCACAATTCAAAGGCATCAGTTCTTCTTCTGTCTTCCTTATTCGTTGTCCAGCTTTTGCATGCATGTGATGCGATTGAATATACCATGACTTGGGTGAGGCACACCTTAGTCTTCAAGGTGACATCTCTACTTTTCAATACTTTAAAGAAGTTATTTGCAGCAGATTTTCCCAGTGCAATGAGTCTTTTGATTTCTTGACTAATGCTTCTATGGGCATTGATTTTGGAAAGAAGTAAAATGAAATCCTTGACAACCTCAATCCTTTTTCTGTTTATGATAACATTGCTGATTGGTCCAGTTGTGAGGATTTTTGTTTTCTTGATGTTGAGGTGTAACCCATCCTGAAGGCTCTGGTCTTTGATCTTCATCAGTAAGTGTTTCAAATCCTCTTCACATTCAGCAAGCAAGGTTGTGTTATCTGTGTAACATAGGTTGTTAATGTGTCTTCCTCCAATCCTGATGCTCTGTTCTTCTGTATATAGTCCAGCTGCTTGGACTACTCAGCAAATTAGCTTCTCATTAAACAGTTAATACATAAAATATTTTGTGACACTGGTTGCTGTCTTAGTCATCTAGTACTCCTCTAGCAGAAGTACTACAAGTAGATGGTTTTAACAAAGAGAAATTTATTCTCTCACCGTCCTGTAAGCTACAAGTCCAAATTCAAGTTGTTAGATCCAGGGGATGGTGTTCCTTCTCTACTGGCTCTTGAGGAAGATCCTTGTGATGTATTAATCTTTCCTTGGTCTGGAAGCATCTTAGTGCAGGAATCTCAGGTTCAGTGGATGCACTCTGTTCCCGGCAATGCTTTCTTGGTGGTATGAGGTTCTCAACTCTCTGCTTGTTTCCCTTTCCTTTCATCTCTAGTAAAATAAAAGGTGGTGGTGCCACACTTCTCCAATGTCAGTTAAACCCCCCAAGCTTTCACTGTATTTTAAAATTCATATTGAATGAACAATGCAATGAAAAACCAAATGAAGCATCATTAAATATCATGGGGAAAAATTACATTCTTATAATTTAGATTAGTTCATTTTACTAAACAAAAGGTTATTGAACAGAAGCCACACTCCACAGAAGCTCACTTCATGTTGGATCCTTAATAAGGGTGTTACAGTCTCACTTTAATCCTCTTTAACATAATCCAATCTTGCCCTATTAACCACAGACAGAGATTAGGATTTACAACATGGGAAAATCACAAAGTGGAACACAATCACACAAGAAAGAGAATCATGGACTAGCCAAATTGCTACAGACATTTTGGGGGGAACACAATTCAATCCATTATAGTTGTCATCAACAGCCTCCCCTTTTCCACCCCAATTTCCCTGTTTCCATTCATCCAATTTTCCTGTTGCTTCCTGAGTTCTTGTCTTTGGTTTGGGTTGCTGTGCCCATTAGTCTCATACATGACTGAACTATGAAGCATGTTCCTCCTGTGTGTTATTGTTGGTCATATAGACCTGTCTAATCTTTGGCTGAAGGTGAGCTTCCTCAGGAATGACTTTGGGACTGAGTTCAAAGGGTGTCTGGGGCCATATTTCCAGCGTTTCTTCAGTCTCTGTCATACCAGCAAGGCATTTTTTCTCAGCTTGAATTTTCTGCTACATTTTTCTCTTGCACTGTCCAGAAGCCTCTATTGTGATCCTTGCCAGAGCAGTTGGTGGTAACTGGTTGTTCTGGGCTCAATTTGGTGGAGATTGTGGTGGTTGTGGACCATTAGTACTTCGGACTAATGTTTTCCTTTTGTCTTTGGTTTTCTTCATTCTTCTTTGCTGAGATGGGACTAGTAGATGTATCTTAGACGGCTGCTCACAGGCTTTTAATACACCAGTCACTACACACCAGCTGGATGTGGAACATTTTCTTTATAGACTGTTAGGGCAGTTGAGCTAGATGTCCCCCAAGACCATTGTCCTTAGCCTTTAGCCTAGAAGTTTGGTTTCTTAGGGCATTTGGATATGTCTGTGAAGCTTCTTTGACTTTAACCTGGACACATCACATTGTGCTGACTTCTCCAGCACTGTGTACTGAATTACCTTGATGGTTTTGAGGAGCACTGGCCAGTGTTTTTACCGAATATCAATTTGGTTTCTCCAGTGTTTTTCTCATGGTTAGACTGAGGTCATAAGTTTTTTGTGAGGAAGACTACAGAGGTTAAGTGCCATTCTCATCATCATATCATATTAGGAGTACATACTATTAACATGACTTTTCGCTGATGGTTTAACCTTGATCACCTGGCTGAGACAGTGTTTGCCACACTTCTCCAATGTAAGTTACAAGCTTTCTGCTGTATTTTAAAATTCATATTGAATGAACAATGCAATGAAAAACCAAATGAAGCATCATTAAATATCATGGGGAAAATTATATTCTTATAATTTAGATTAGCTTGTTTTATTGAACAGAAGATTATCGTAAAGAAATTGACATCACTTTTAAATTTTTATTGTGGCTATTTTATTTGCTATTTCAATAGGCATTACTCTTTGTCTATTAAAATTTTAATGTCTGGGACTATTTCATCTTACTTCTTCTTCTGGTTTTAACTACCCTCTATTATATAAATTGAGGAAACCCTGGTGGTGTAGTGGTTAAGTGCTACACCTGGTAACAAAAAGGTTGGCAGTTCAGATCTAGTAGATGCTCCTTAGAAACTCTATGGGGCAATTCTACTCTGTCCTATGGGGTCTCTATGAGTTGGAATCAACAACACTGAGTTTTTTGTTGTTGTTGTTATGTAAGCTGATGTCTTACAAAGCTTCCCCAGCCCTGACCTTTCTTTGCATCGACCACTTCATATATTCAGCCAAGTAGCCAAGTGCCGTCGAGTCGGATCCGACTCATGTATTCAAGCTCCTGCCTATTATTTCCCTTCTAATGTCATAGAGACACTTCAATTTCAATGTAACTCAAACAGAACTCTTCCTATCCCCCATCCCTCACTACATAACACCTCTTCTTCTCCTCCAGTGTTCACTAGTTCAGTAAATCGAACCAAATCTACCCATTTGCCCAAGCCAGAAAGTTACCTCTACCTAACAGCCTCAGTAGTTTTTCAAAAACATTTACATGTCTCTGTCACCTTCTCCATAGTTGCAATATTAAGTCCCATTCAAGGCTTCTGTTTCTACTTCCTGGCTTGTCTTTTATTCTCCGTGAATACCAAATGGTCTGTGATTCTTGGAGCATACCTTGTGGTTTTATGCCTCTGCCTCTGTGTTCAGGCCTTTACACAGCCTGGAACAGTCCCCTGCTTCACTTGTCTGTCACTATCTTCTCATCCTTCAAGGCTCAGCCCAGGTATTTTATTCGTGTAAGCCTCTAAGCATCTTACTCTATTCAGTTTTCCCACGAGACTGAGCTCCTGGGGGCAGGAACCATGTATGCGTCACCTTTGTAGCCCCCCTGCTCAGCACAGTGCCTCCAGTCAGACTGAAGTCTCTCAGGAAATGTTTGTGACTGAGCTGTGCTTCCATTGTGTTCCAGGACACTGAAAGCAGCCATTACATTTTATCATAATTGGTAGTCAAAATGCCTGGCTCCCCACAGAGGAGGAGCTGTGCTCTTAGAAGACAGAAGCAGTCTTATTCATCTTAAAGCCCTAGTGCTTGGAACACAATAGGTACTTAATGAGTATTTGTTGGATGAATGATCAGAGCAGGAACATTTAAAATTCAATCCCTCTTTTCATAGTCTCCAATCAGACACTGGCCAAACCATTCTAAGGTAAGTTTGGCCCTCTTGGTGAAGAAGGTCTTACCTAATCTACTTAAGTACATAGAAATACATAGTATTAAGTACAAGAAATACATAGCTGATACACAGCCATGTAAACATGGCCTAATAGGTAATGTGAACATCACAGAAGTTTGCAAGCTAGATTAGCTCTCATAAATGTAACATTACATAGTGGGCACCCATCTCTTTTATCCAGGTTATAGTAATACACAATTAGATAATCCTAACCGCATGCCTAAAGCATTATGGCAGCCCTGTTGGTGCAGTGGTTAAGAGCTTAGCTGCTAACCAAAAGATTGACGGTTCAATCCCAGAAGTTGCTCTTTGGAAACACTCTGGGGCAGTTCTAGTACTATATATAGGGTTATTATGAGTTGTAATCAACTCAACAGCAATGACGTTTTTTAAGAAAAGCATTATGTTTATAAAAAGTAAGACAGGCAACTAAAATAGCAAAATGCGGCAGGTGGAATCAAGAGTGCTGCAATAATTGAGTCTAGAGACTGAAAGTCAAGCACCTAGAAGAAGAGCAGTGGGTGAAGGTGATGTAATACAAAGTAGAAGAAAGGCTGGCAGTTAGGAGAGAAAGGAAGTAGTTTGACATTGTCAAGTACCTGGCATTTAGGATGATAATTGAGCAAAGCAGAGACAGGTGACTAATCAATTACAACAGATTCTGCCTGTCATTGTCTGGGCTTTGGAAATGAGTGGAAGAGTTTTGGATTTAATAAACATTAAAATTCTAGGAACACTTAAGAACTGCCAAGGGAGGCTGTGAAGCGATCATCTTAAGAGTAGATTTTAAGGCTAGACTAGACACTCATCTATTATGGATGGTTTGAGACCAACACATGCATCCCGCTACCACAGAGAGAACTTAATGATCCTGTAGGCCTCCATTCCAAGCTTACAAAAGGCAGAGTGAGGTTAAAAGGAACTATCTTTCATTTTGCTGTTTCATCACAGATTCCCTGCTATTAATTCAGATACACCTGACAAGTGTTCTTTCTGAATACAGGAAATGTGATTGTTCATCTTTTTGTGAATATGACTATCCAATCTTGACATGCTTTTATATTCAACTGTTGCCCAAGGTTTACATACGCTCCTACACAGTAAAATTCCATTAGTTGAAGATGAGTTTATTTAGAATTTGCAATAACATGAACAGAGTCTGAGTTCAGCTTGAACTTTGCTTAGCAAAACCCTTCCATCACAGATTAAAGTTCATATTTTACTTCAAATACTTCTTCTGTTTCTTTTTCCTGTCTCCCGGTATTTCCATTACCCATGTGTTAGCACCTTTTGTAATTGTCCCATGGTTGTCGGATATTCATTTTGATTCTTTTTTTTTTTTTCCTCTTTGCTTTTTCATTTGAGAAGTTTCTATTAATATCATTAAGTCCATTGATTCTTTCTTTGGTCACATCTAGCCTACTGATGAGTCTTATCAAAGGCATTCTTCACTTTTGCTATAGTGTTTTTGATTTTTAGAATTTCATTTTGGTTCTTTGAGTTTCCATCTCTCTGCTTACATTATCTGTTTGTTCTTGCATGTTGTCCACTTGTTCCGTTAGAGGCAGTAGCATGTTAATCATTGTAATTTTAAATTCCCATTCTGATAATTCTAAAATCTCTGCTATATCTGATTCTGATGCTTGCTTTGTCTCTTCACAACTATGTTTTTTGCCTGTTAGCATGGGATATATTTTTTTGTTCAAGATTGACATGATGCATTTCATAAAAGAAACTAAGGTACTGTTTTAGTCCTTTAGTGCTGCTCTAACAGAAATACCATCAGTGGATGACTTTTGAAAAAAAGAAAAGATTATTCTTATACAGTCCAGCAGGCTGTAAGTCTGAATTCAGGGTATTCGCTCCCAGAGAAGGCTTTCCCTCTTTGTTAGCTCTGGAGGAAAGTCCTTGTGCAGCATCTGTCTTTGGTCAGGGACTGTCTTAGTGCAGGAACCTTAGGCCTGAAGGATGCGCTCTACTCCTGATGCTGCCTTCTTGATGTATGAGATTCTCACTCTCTGCTTGCCTCACTCTAGGGAAACTCCCTTAGTAAGGATGTTGCGGACTCACCCTAATCCTCTTTTGACATAATCATCCTATCTGTCAGCCACAGGCAGAGATTAGGATTTGTAGCACAGGAAAATCACAAAGTGGAGGACAGTCACAAAATACTGGGAATGATGGCCCAGTCAAATAGCTACACACATTTTAGAGGAACACAATTCAATCCATGACAGGTAGATAGGTCTTCAGCTTGAAGCTTTATGTTCATCTAAGAATTAGAGTGTATTATGATTTGCTGTAGCTAAAATTTCTTCGCCATGTCCTTGTTTTGCCCATAGTCTCCCTAGTGTTGTGAGTCGGATCTGACTTGATGGCACTTGGCAGGCTCCCTCGTTGGCTTTGGGTTTCCCCAGAGACTGCCTCTTAAATAGAGTTTGAGGCTCAAGTTCTTTTAGCTATAATTCCCCTTTTTTATGCAGGAGCCTTAAGGAGGGTGGTTCACGCCCACCCAGAAGCACGTTAGAAAAAAGGCCTGGTAATCTACATTTGAAAGGTCGCCCCCTTGAAAACCTTGTGGAGTTCTGTTCTGTGCTGCAAACGTGAGATTGTCCATGAGTGAGAACTGACTTGAGAGCAACTTTTTTTTTTTTTTTTTAATTCATGTGGTACTGTGGTATAGAGGGAATTGTTCTATAGTCCTATGATGAGGTCTCAGTCCTTCAGTGAGCCTGTGTCTCTGGCCTGTGACCTTCACAGTTGTTTCCCAGCTCCAACTTAACATGTACTTTAGGTGAAGCCGGGAGGCTAGAGGGGCCTGGAGTTATTTCTCTTTTCCTGGGTTCATTAACCTGCTGCAGTGCAGTGGATTCCAACTTACAGCGACCATAGTGGACAAAGTAGAACTGCCTCATAGGGTTTCTGGGAAGCAGCTGGTGAATTCAAACTGCCAGCTGTTTGGTTAGCAGCCAAGTTCTTAGCCTCTGCACCATCAGGGCTTCTTAGGCTGCTCAACAACAACAAAAACAAAAAACCACACCCAATAACATTGGTTGCGTCGATTCTGACTCATAGCGATCCTGTAGGACAGAGTAGAACTGCCCCATAGGGTTTCCAAGGAGCACTTGGTGGATATGAACTGCCGGCCTTTTGATTAGCAACTATAGTGCTTAAGTACTGTGTCACTAGGGTGCTTAAGACCAAAAACCAAACCCAGTGCCATTCAGTTGATTCCAACTCATAGCGACCCTATAGGACAGAGTAGAAGTGCCACATGTAAAGTATTTTCCCTTAAGAGCAGAGTTTGTTAAGGAAGAAAGAGAAATCTGTTACTTTTCCTCTTTCCTCTGCTAGAAGCACTGAGAGTTTTTCTCTGCTTTTCACAGTGGGGCCTCAGTGGGACTCCTAAAGGTAACACCTCTCCAGACTTTTTCACTCCAAAGCTAATCTACACTAAACCTCCAGCAATTTGTCGATTACAGTTTAAAGTGTTCCTTCTAGCACTGGGTACATCTGCGGGGTTCTGCCCTTGCTGAACTGTGATTCTCTGTATTTGCATGTCTGTCTGTCCAATTTTCACAGCAGCATTTTGTCTTATGACCTCAGTTTTTGGTAGGATCTAAGAAGAGATGTTGATTTTCAACTTGTTCAGGTTTTTTTTTTTTTTTGGTCATTAGGATGGAATGTCAATGTTCAAGCTCTTTACATACTGGATCACAGACCAGATTTCTAAAATTCCTATTTTAAATAAAAATTGTGAGTACTTGGAAATTTCCTTGAATACTTTGAACTACTGTCTTGAGGTAGAAGTTGAAATGATAGTTACCTATGGGACAGGAATTTTAGAGGACAGTATCTGTTTCCATGTACACACCCCCACTATATTATGAGCTTAGGAGATGATGAGATGTGGAGGATACAGAGTATCTCAAATATTATAGGAGAGATTGTTAATTAGTAAACCAGTTGGAAATCTAGTGAAGAGGAAGATTCTTGTATAAGAAGGGACTGATCAGGAAACAGAAACCATTTTATGTTTTCCAGACATGAAAGGTTTAATATAGGAAAAAGAATAGCTGGTGAAAAAAAAAGGCTAAAGAAGCCAAAAGTAAGGAAAGTGCTACAAAAGATCCTATTCTGAGACACCAGTCAATGAGTTGTTCTTGGGCTTGCTGGGAAGTTGCCATAATTCTCAAGAACCTGAGAAGCTTCTACCAACTCTCTTAGTCTGCAGCATTGAAGCAAAAGCAGTTAGTTTTCAAGGACTCCCTATTTCATGATGGACATCTCAGGTTACATGATTAAATTTATTGAGACTTTTCTGTAGCCTCAGGTATGGTCTATCCTGGAGAATGTTCCATGTACACGATCTGACAAGTAAGTTGAGAAATCGTCCTAAAAAAGGTGCTACAAACCTTACTGCTGAATATCACTACAGTCACCTTTGAAGAACTCCCCTTGAGAAGCTATGCACCAACACCAGCACCAAGTCCACCCTTCAAAGCAATTTTGGAACTCTTTTTCTGGAATGGCCATCAGAGCTGTCGTCATGTTACTGTTGATGTCCTGAATGTCATCCAGGTGTCTTCTTTTCAATATTTCCTTTATGATCGAGTAAAGAAAAAAGTCATTGGGGGCCAGATCAGGTGAACAGGAAGGGTGTTCCAATACAATTATTTGTTTACTGGCTAAAAACTCCCTCACAGACAACTATACATTTAAGTTAGTGAACTTGCCACCATGTCACCATGTACAATGGCCATTCCAGAAAGAGTTCTAAAATTGCTTTGAAAGGTGGACTAGATTGCTGGCATTGGTGCATGGCTTCCCAAGGGGAGTACTTTGAAGGTGACTGTAGTGATAGTAATGAAGTATGTAGCACTTAAATCTAACTGGTTTATGGTGTTGTTCAAACCCTTGACTTCCTTACTGATCTTCTGTCTAGATACTCTACCATAACTCAAAGTGGATTATTGAAATCGCCAAGTATTACTATAGACTTATTTCTCATTTCAATTTTATCATTTTTTTTTAAATAAAAAGAATGCCTGTCTACAGGAGGAAATATAGCTTTGTTCTAAAATATTGAGAGTTTAACCTATGATTATCCTATTGTGACATGTCAGAGACTTTATTTTATTCTTGTGTGCCATGGACACTTTGAACACCACTGATCTGTTGGGTTGTGTGGCCCAAGTAGCAGACCATCCTACACATATACTTTGGATCTGCCTCCTTTCCTTGAGCTAGGCTCTACTGAAAACTAGCAGCCTTATGGGTTACTTTGGTCAGAGCAGCAGGCTCAAATGTAACATATGTGCTTCCAAAATCCATAGAGATCCACTGGGCATTGTGCCCCTTTCCTAGTGGTAGGAAGTGCAAAATGCAGCTTGTCCCTCACCTTGGAGAATATATCTTGACATGTCTTAGACTACTGGACTCCTGGAAAATTCACAATGTAACAGCCCCTTAATTTTTATGAAAGTTATTTCCAATCCTCTGGGATATGTGAATTTTACAAAGATATCTGGGGTATTTGCTACACTACTTGCTGTTTCCTAAAGCTAATCAGCAGGATGTCATCCAGGTAGTGTGGCAGCATGATATCCTGTGGGAAGGTGATATGAACAAATTCTTGTCTAGATTATGACAGAAAGTTGGAGAGTCAACATAGTCCTGAGGCAAGATAATTAAGGCATGCTTCTGTCTCTGCTAGGTGAAAGCACATTGCTTCTGGTTATCCCTGGTAGCACACACATGTGCACGTGTGTATATACACATACACCTACATCCACATGAGAGAGAGGGGGAAATAGAAATTGAGTCACCAAATCAACAGCTGCATGCCAGATACTAGAGCAAATGTTCGATCAAATACTGCTTGATAAAGGGTAAAACTTGCTTTATTAAAGCAAGTCATCTGGAATAGCAGCTGAATTTGGAGTCCTATGTTATTAAGCTTATGATTTTCTACTTTTTTTCCACAATCATCTGTATTCTGTACAGGCCTAATGATAAGATTTAGTAGGAAATCATTACCTCCAAATCTTTCAAATTGTTTTGGTGTATTCTTTTGATTAGGAGATGTAGTTCTAGAGGCTTCCAGATGGTTCTTCCTATCATAATAGCTATCACTCCTGGAATTAGGGATCTAATATTGGATTCTGAGAGAATCTATGTATGAAAAAACCTAAGTATGCATTTGGAACTTGGAAAATAATGAGAGGGTGTGTTCAGGAACCCACTGGTCCTACTTTTTAAGCTTACTCTGAGGTGTACCCTGGCTAGCTTGGCCAGTGATCACCTGACCTCCATAAGGCACTACTCTAACTGGTACGCACCACAGTAGCATTTTGGATTCCTCGACATTAGCATCAGTTCAGAGACAATGTCCAATTAATTTCTGGAAAATCTGGATGTGTCCCTTTCCCTAGTGACAGTCACCTTTGTAAATTATTGTAAATCCCTATGGGAAACTAGAGAGAAAGTTTCCTACCATCTACATTTTGGCATTGTAGTAGGATCCTCTCTCAAGGGAATCCAGCCTCCTCTTCATTCAGTGGCCTCTGAGAACTGACTGAAAGGTTGTGACTCCATAGTGTGGTGATTTGAGTCAGATCTCTGTTTACCAGACCTAAAAATTTTTGCTTATACAAATCAAGAAAGACTTTAATAGGCTGCTCATCTATTTAAATCCTAGAATTAAAGATTTCTGCAGGTCAAACCATTATGATTACTACCTTGGTCCTGCTTCCCACCACGATTACCATGATCATCTTATCTCTGACACTTTGATGCACCACTTGGCCTCTGTACCTTGGGGATTTTAGCATACACATTGAATTCAGGGGGACCATTTCAACGGTGGCATCACCTACTGTCATTCTTGTCTTGCAAAGAGTAGCCAGTATAGAGCCTTTTAGGATGCTGGTGCTTCCCTCACCAATGTATTTCTCAAAGCCTTGGTGCAAGGGACAGCCTATATTTTGGGGAGATTACTGCAAGTGATCATTCTGCCATCTTCAAAGCAGAAGTCACATTCCTCTAAACCACTCTCTTCAAACCACATCTATCTGACTTTCACTTCAGTCACTTAAACACTCTTCTTGAGACTACTGATAATAGCTATGTTGCTAAATCCAAGGCACATTTCAACCTTTAGTAGTATCTAGTGATACTATTCTAGGTTGCCACTCTTTTCTGGAGTTCCTTGTACATTTCCTGTTACATTTATTCTGTCTGTGGCTGGCTCCTTCCTCTGATATTCAGCTTCTAATTTAGGACTATTTCCTCAGCTCTCATCTTTTCTTAACACTAACCTTTCCCGCTAGGTCATTTCATTCATTCTCATGACTTCAGTTACCATGTGTATGTCAGTTATGCTGAAATTTATCTCCAGCCAGATTTTTTTCAATTCTAGACATTTAAAATCAATCTCATCTAACACTATCCCCTACCTGCCTCTTTTCCCTTGTTCTTCCACTTAAAAATGGTACCACAATCCAGTAGTTGTTCAAGCTAAATAGCTAAGGATTATTCATGATTTCTCTGATTCTGTCTCTAAAAGGCATCGTTATCCTTTGATTTTTCTTTGTCCGTATGGCTACATGCCAAATTTATGACTATTAGCTATTCTCATGGACTGTGTCTACAGCCTTCTAACTTGGCTACTCCTATTTATTCTTGCAACCATCTAACCGTTTTCCACATAGAAGACAGTCATCTCTTAGAAATGTAAATGGAATCATGATCCTTCCTTTTGAAAACCTTTTCTAAGAACAAGTATTACCATTATTCTTAGAAAAGGATCAACTCACGTACCTTGAAGGCCCTACATAATGAGGCTCTGCCTGTCATCTCATGCCATTCCTCTCTCCTGCTGTACCCTCACCTTACACTATCCTTCTCTTGTTTCCTTGTCTGTGTTATGTCCACTCTAACCTCATCTCTACTTGGGTTACTTTTTCTTCCTAGAACACTCTTCACCCATTTGTTACCTGGCTAATTTATATTTGTCCTTCAGATACCAGCTTAAATATCACTTCCTCAGAAGAGAATTTCTTGATGTTTTAGGCTGGGTTAGGATCCCTTTTCCAGTACTCAATATTTTTCCGTTATAGTAAATAGATTTCTAATTACTTGTTCCACATCTTATGTCCCACAGATTGTAGCATCTTGAGAGTAGTTATTAGTTAGGTGATGTCAAGTCAGTTCTGACTCATAGTGACCCAATGTACAATAGAACACAACTCTGACTCATATTGCACCATGTCCACAATCATTATTATACTTGAGCCCATTGTTGCAACCACTGTGTGAGTTCATCCAGTTGAGGATTTTCCTCTTTGTCATTGACACTATACTTTAGCAAGCATGATGTCCTTCTTCAGGAATTAATCCCTCCTGACAACATGTACAAAGTATGTAAGATATGGTCTCACCATCCCTGCTTCTAAGGAACACTTTGGATGTACTTCATCCAAAACAGATCTGTTTGTTCTTTTGGCAGTTCATGGTATATTAATATTCTTCTTGAACATCACAATTCAAAGGCTTCAATTCTTCTGTCTTCCTTATTCATTGGCCAGCTTTTGTATGCATATGATGCCACTGAAAATACCATAGTTTGGGTCACTGGCACTGTCTTAATCATCTAGTGCTGCTATAACAGAAATACCACAGATGGATGGCTTTAACAAAGAGAAATTTCTTACAGAAAAATCAGTTAAAAATCCATATTCAGGGTATCAGCTCCAAGGGAAGTCTTTCTCTGTTGGCCGGAGGAAGGTCCTTGTAGTCAATCTTCCCCTGGTCAGGGAGCTTCTGAGGTGCAGGGGTGCCAGGTCCAAAGGACACATTCTGCTCCTGGCACTGTCTCTTTCCTAATAGTATGAAGTCCCCAGTTCACTGCTTGCTTGGGTATGAGGTCCCCAAATCTCTCTGCTAGCTTCTTTCCTTTGTATCCCAAGAGACTGCCTCAAGGCACAATACAGTCTCACAGATTTAGTCCAGCCTCACTAACATAACCACCACCCATATTCCCTCATTAACATCATAGAGGCAGAATTTACAATGTGTAGGAACATTACACAATACCAGGGATCATGGTCTAGCCAAATTGCCACACACTTTTCCAGGATGGAAGCTTGATATGCATATTAGTTTTCAAGGTGACATCTTTGCTTTTCAAGGTTATAAGGAGGTCTTGTACAGCAGATTTGTCTGATGCAATATGTCTTTTGATTTCTTAACTACTGCTTCCATGGGTGTTGATTGCGGATCCAAGTAGAATGAAATCTTTGACAACCTCAATCTTTCCTCTGTTTTTTATCATGATGCTGTTTATTGGTCCATTTGTGAGGATTTTTGTTTTCTTTATGTTGAGATGTAATCCACATTGAAGACTGTAGTTTTTGATCTTCATTTGTACGTCAAGTCCTTTTCACTTTCAGCAAGCAAGACTGTGTCATCTGCATTAACAGAGGTTGTTAATGAGTCTCCAATCCTGATGTCCTGTTCTTCTTCGCATAGTCCAGCTTTTTGGATTATTTGCTCAACATGTAGATTGAATAGGGTATGGTGAAAGGATACAACCCCAGTGTACACCTTTCTTGACTTGAAACCATGCAGTCAGTGTTCCTTTGTTCTGTTCAGACAACTACCTCTTGATTCATGCACAGATTCCTCATGAACACAATTCTGGAATTCCCATTCTCTTCAAGGTTATCCATAATTTGTTAAGATCCACACAGTTGAATGCTTTTGCACAGCCCATAAAACACAAATAACCATCTTTCAAGTAGTCTCTGCTTTCAGCTAAGCACCAACTGACATCACCAATGATGACGTTGCTGACTTCCAGATTGTCTGAATCTGACCTGAATTTCTGGCATTTCTCCGTCAATATGCTCCTGCAGCTGCTTTTAAATGATCTTCAACAAAATTTTACTTATGTGTAATATTAATAATATTATTCAGTAATTTCTGCATTCAGCTGGATCACCTTTCTTAGGAATAGACATAAATATGGTTCTCTTTCAGTTGGCTGGCCAGGTAGCTGTCTTCCAAATTTCTTGGTGCAGACGAGTGAGCAGCTCCAGTACTGCATCTGTTTTTTGAAACGTCTCAAACTGATACTGTCAGTTCCTAGAGCTTGTCTGTCACCAGTGTCTTCAGTGCAGATTGGACTTCCTTCGTTACTGTCAGTTCCTTTTGAAATGGTTGGACATTGAGCCATTCTTTTTTGGCATAATGACTCTCTGTTTTTTCCATCTTCTTCTGATGCTTCCTGTGCTGCTCAATATTTTCTCCATAGAATCCTTCACTATTGCAATTTTAGGCTTGAATTTTTTCTTCAGTTCTTCCAGCTTGAGAAATGCCTACTGTGTTCTTACCTTTTGGTTTCTATCTCCAGATCTTTGCACATGTCACCATAGTACTTTGTCTTCTTGAGCCACCTTTTGAAATCTTCTGCTTATTTCTTTTACTTCATCAATTCTTCCTTTTGCTTTAGCTATTTGATATTCACGAGCAAGTTTCAGGTCTGTTCAGACATCTATTTTGGTCTTTTCTTTCTTCGCTGTCTTTTTAATGACCTCTTGCTTTTTCATGTATGCTGTCCTTGATGTCATTCCACAACTCATCTGGCCTTCAGTCATTAGTATTAAACACATTAAATCTGTCCTTGAGATGGTCTCTGAACTCAAGTGGGATATACTCAAGGTTATACTTTGGCTCTCATGGATTTGTTCTAATTTTTTTCAGTTTCAATTTATACTTGCATATGAACAATTGAGGTCTGTTCCACAGTCACCCCTGGCCTTGCTCTAATTGATGAAATTAAGCTTTTCTACATCTCTTTCCACAGATGTAGTTGATCTGATTTCTGTGTTTCATTTGGTCAGGTTCCTGTGTATAGTTGCCATTTATGTTAGTAAAAAAAGGCTATTTGCAATGAAGAAATTGTTCGTCTTACAGAACTCTATAATGTAGTCTTTGGCATTGTTTCTATTACCAAAGTCATATTTTCCAACTACCAGTCCTTCTTTGTTGCTCACTTTTGCATTCCAATCACTAGAAATTATCAATGGATCCCGACTGTATGTTCTGTCAGTTTTAGACTGCAGAAGGCGGTAAAAATCTTCGACTTCTTCAACTTTGGTTGGTACATAAATTTGAGTAATAGTTGTATAATTTCTTGAGACAAGGGGCAATGTTAATATGTAACAATGTCTGGGATATAGTAGCTGCTTGACAAATATTTATTTATAGTTTACTAGTAAATGAATTGACAGAATACATAATGAGATGTTTCGGCAAATGGATCCAGTGCTGAAAGTGCTCATTCATCTATGCCAAGAAATTTGGAAGACAGCTATTGGCCAACTGACTGGAAGAGGTCCATATTTGGACCCATTCAAAGGAAAGATGACCAAACAGAATGAAGAAACTATCAAACAATATCTTTAATATCACATGCAAATAAAATTTATGCTAAAGATAATTCAAAAAACAGTTACAGCAGTACACTGATAGAGAACTCCCAGAAACTCAAGCCACATGTAGAAGAGAGCATGGAATGAGGGATGTCATTGCTAATGTCAGATGGACTTTGACTGAAAGCAGAGAATACCAGAACAGTTTTTACCTGTTTTTATTGACTATGCAAAAGCATTCGACTGTGTGTGTCGTAACAAATCATGGACTACATTGCGAAGAATAGGAATTCTAGAACACGTAATTATGTTTATGCAGAACCTGTACACAGACCAAGAGGCAATTGTTCAAACAAAACAAGAGGATATTGCATGGTTTGCTGGCTTGTGTCATACTTATTCAATCTGTATGCTGAACAAATAATCAGAGAAATTAGATTATATGAAGAAGAACACAACATCAGGATTGGTGAAAGTCTCGTTAACAACTTGCAGTATACAGATAACACAACTTTGCTGAAAGCGAAGATGGCCTGAAGCACTTACCGATGGAAATCCAAAACTACAGGATTCAGCATGGGTTACACCTCAACATAAAGAAAAAATTTTTACAGCTGGACCAAAAAACAGCATCATGATAAATGCAGAAAAGATTGAAGTCATCAAGGATTTCATTTTACTTAGATCCACAACCAATACCTATGGAAAAGCAGCAGGCAACAAATCAAATAACGTATTGTATTGTGCAGATTTACTGCAAAAGATCTCTTTCAAGTTTAAAAAGCAAAGATGTCACCTTGAGTACTAAGATGAGCCTGGCCCATGCCATGACATTTTCAGTCACCTTCTATGTGTACAAAAGCTAGACAATGAATAAGGAAGACCAAAGAAGAATTGATGCTTTTGAATTATAGTGTCATGGAAGAATACACAAGGGACTGCCAGAAGAAAGAGTAGGAATTGAGTTTGACCTTCTAAAATGGGCGAGTGTCTACACATATTATTTGGAATTCTTCTGAAGATTCATCATTCTGTTTTTTGTTACTCTTTTTTTTTAGCAGACTATTTTTTAGAGAAATTTTAGGTTTATAGAAACATCACTCTAACTATAGTTTGTAACACATTTAAAGCTTCTGTAAGGGTTAATTTTCACTCATTCTTTTTTTAAAATTTTGATCTTATATTCTTCGAGAAAATATTTAAATTATTTTAAATAATTTCACAAGTAAAATTTTCATTTGATGACTGGTTAGAATTGCACTGAAGAATACATAAGCTTGGGAACGACTGACATACAAGAGTATGTTCTATATCTCCACTTAGTGAAATCTTTAAGTATGTAGAAATTATTACATGGTGATGACTAAATGAATAAATATTTGTTTTGTAATTAGACACCGTAATTAGAAGGTCAGTACAAAGAAGATTAAGATTAAAATGATGTCCATGTTGCCCTAGGGAAGAAACTTGTGAGAGATATAAAGCTTGAGATTGCTGCTGGATTTTACTACATCAATTGAAAATATACAGAGACGACTGCACAGCAAACAAGATTACAAACCTAGAATGAGATTTGGAGAAAAAGCTGACAAAAAACAGGTGCTCCTTCAAGTTAGGGACCTAAGTTGATTTGTCTTTTTATTCCCCTTTTAGTGGCACTTTCTGGCATACATGGGTACTTGTTGTATGTCTATTGAATAACCCAGTAAATCAGTGAATGATATGGCCTTAAGCTCTTGGCTACACCAAAAATGCATTATGACCACTGTTACGATAGACCACTTGTCTTGGCTATCTAGTGCTGGTATAACAGTGAGTAGTTTTAAGAAACTGATTTTTTTTTTCTTTTTCCTCACAGTTTAGGAAACTAGAAGTGTGGATTCAAGATGCTGGCTCCAGAGGAAGACTTTCTCTGCTGAAAGTCCTTGTCACTTTTCTCTTTCTTGATTCCTTGGTGATTTTATGAGCATGGCATTTACCCTCTCCCATCTGTACTTAATCTGCTCTCTTATATCTCAAACTATATTGATTTAAGTCACACTCTACACTAATAGTGCCGTATTAACATAACAAAGAAAAGTCATTCCCAAATGAGATTATAACTGCACGTATAAAGGTTAGGATTTACAACACATTTGGGGGGGGCACATTTCAATCCATAGCACCACACTTCCATGGATGATTTATTTTACTTGCTCATGTTATCTGAATGACTCATCACTAGATTTTACTGGTGTTGACACACAACATTTCACACTCAAGTTTAAATGATGATAGAATCACTAGAAAATGACATAAATTTAACAGCACTGAAAATATGCCTACTATTAGCCCAACACATAAACATAATTCTATAGGATATTAAGTTTAAAACTCAGAATATAAAATTGCTTCTATGCTGTGATGAAAATGATATAAAAGAAAATGGGCATGTATTATTTATGTTGTTTCACATCCACCTGTTCTTATTCTAAGAGCCCAGCATCTTTTGTTTTGAAAGAAACTACTTTCCCGTTCTCTTAGCCAAGTGAATGGGTCCTGATAATCCAGGACAGTCTGAATTTTAACCAAAGTGACTGGGTCAGGAATGGGTACATAACCCGACCAGAGTCCATTTGCTTTCTGAGGAACCCTGGTAGTGTAGTGGTTAAGTGCTCAGCTACTAACCAAAAGGTCAATGGTCCAAATCTACTAGCAGCTCCACAGGAGAAAGATGTAGCACTCTGCTCCTGTAAAGATTACAGACTTGGAAACCATATGGGGCAGTTCTACTCTGTCTTATATGGTTGCTATGAGTCAGAATTGCAAAATAAAAAAAAAAAAAAAAACACTGTAATTAGGTTTTTTGTGTTTTGTTTTGCATGCAGTTGGGGTAGCAGTTCTGAAAAAGAGAAGTCCCCAGGATGAGCAAATGATTTGCCCTCAATTGTTAACCTAAAGGCTGTTGGTTTGAACCGACCCAGTGGTATCACAGGAAAAAAGGCCTGGTCATCTCTTTCTGTTAAGATCATAGCCAAGAAAACCCTGTGGAATAGTTCTGCTGTATAACACATGGGGGTCTCCATAAGTCAGAGTCAACTTGATGGCATGCGATAATACCAGGAAAGAGAAGCTTTTTCTCTCTTCCCCAGGAGCCACCAAAGAGATCCTGTCTCTTTTGATTTGGTGTGAAAATATGGGGTCCGGAATTTCTGTAGCTGTTGTGCTGCTACCCTGAGAAGGCCTGGAACTCACCAGGATCACTGTGTGTGGACTGAAGATAAAGCCAGCATGGTGCCAGGTAGAACAGAACATATAGAGGAAAAGTCTGGTATTTGATGATTTAAAACTACTGGGTCAAATCATCTGAAGCTAGACTTACCACTAGACTTTTCAGCCATTCCTTTATTGTTTAGTCATCTTTAGCTTAAATAGTACTACTACCTGATAGGTATACAGAACAAAGACTAAAAAGGAACAGGGGAAAATGAGAAGAATTTCTTTTATTGCAGTGGTGGCATTGGAAGTCCTTTTTTTCATTCCTTTATTTCCACTAATATTGTTTATGATAAGTTACAAGGTTTCTGGATGTTGAAAAAAATCTCAGAAGACAGCGTCTGTAAAGTCATAACACTGTGAACATTGTATATTTGCAATAGAGTTGTTTACATTTTATAACTGTTCTCTTAATTCTTTTCTTAATCACGAACAAGTAGGGGGCATGGCATTAGACTACATGCCTTCAGCATGGAAACAAGGCCATTTCACAAGTTCTGTATAATGAATGGAAATTTTGTTAGTGTAGTGGTTAAGTGCTAGGTTGTTAACCAAAAGGTCAGCAGTTCACATCCACCAGGTGCTCCTTGGAAACACTATGGGGCAGTGTCTACCCTGACCTATAGGATTGCTATGGTTGGTAATCGACTCAGTGGCAATGGGTTTGGCTTTTGGGGGTATGATGAATATTTATCTTCCCAGCAGTAAGTCTAGTATGTAGCAAATCTTAACATTAAAAAATGAAAAGTGTAAGAATTAAATCTGAGTTGACTGACTTTAGCTCGTTTCAGTGCACAGAAACGGAATGAGACTGCACAACAAACATTCCACATGTAACTCCACTTGCGTCTCTTTCCTGCACTGCGGTCACCTCCACTAAGGACCAGCTCTAGCTTTGGGGACGCAAGAAATGAGCCTCACTTTCTGACGTCCTTCTTTTTAAAGTAGTCCTTTGCCTCCTTCAGTTGTCAGAGTTGCATTTCCAAGACTTTTTTGGTTTCTGATTAGTTAGAAGAGGGAGAATGCAAGATTGGCTGCAGGGACACAGAGAGGAGGCAAAGGTATCCAGAGTCCCTCTAAATAGAAATGTTTAAATTGAAACCAATAATCCAAACCAAACCCGTTGCTGTCAAGTCGATCCTGACTCTTAGTGACCCTATAAGACAGAGTAGAACTGCTTCATAGAGCTTTCAAGGAACTCCTGGTAGATTTGAACTGCCAACCTTTGGGTTAGCAGCAGTAGCACTTAATCACTATGCCACCAGGGCTTACATTTAAAGTGAGGGGACTAAAAAAATCTAAAAAATGACAAAAAATACTTTATTCAAGTCTTCAGAAAGACTAAAGAGTTTATAAAGGCAGAACAAACTTCTTTGAAAGTGTTAACTTGATTCTGTTCACACCATCCCCAATAATACAAAATAAATAAATTCAATTAACAAAGTAACCCTAAGAGTGAATAAAAAGACAAGATGTTGTAGTTTCAATTCCTCACTTTTTATGTGGACATTAGCCAAGGTGACTTTTGGGTGTGCCGAGGAACCCAGCCACTCTACCCCCTCTAAGGGCTACCTGTCTGACTGGTTTTCATGACTAGCATAGCCGGCACTTTGCAGTTAACAGTGCTGAGCTTGACCCAGCCTGGTTTGCTTCTAGCACCAAAACCTGTCACTTCTCAGTGAATCAACATGACTATTAGTGTTCATGTTTTAAATTATTAGATATTTATGCCTTATTAAAAAAGAAAAAACATACAACAAAAGCCATCACTCTATTCAGACTAAACGAAACACCCATTGCCTTCAAGTGGATTCTGACTCATGGTAGCCCTTGTGTTTCAGAGTAGAAATGCTCCCTAGGGTTTTCAGTGGCTGTTATGTTACAAAAGTACATCACCAAGTCTTTCTTTTGAGGTAGTTTAGTATCCAGTTGCAAACAATTTGCACAACACCCCCCAAAACAAACTCTTTGCTGTGATCACCCCAAAAAACAAACTCTTTGCTGTCCAGTTGATTCTGACTCATAGCGACCCTATAGGTCAGAGTAGAACTGCCCTATGGAGTTTCCAGAGAGCCTGTAATCAAACTAAAACCTGACTGTAACAGTGAATGGTTGTCATGAGTCACAGAATTTACAGGAAGCTGAAGAAGTGAGGTTTCTTTCCTAGTCTGTTTATAGAAGTTCAAGTCTTTAACAACACGATTACATCATTCAGTTCATGCTGCCGCTTCTTCGGTAGCACCCAGATTTCCTCCCCTCAAAACAGCACAAAATGACACATTGTATTTTATTCAGGTATTCAGCAAGCATATTTTGAGTGCTTATTTGTCATCCCTGACTTCCAAGTACTCATGGTTTGCTGAGGGATATAAATGAACAGTTGCTACATATAGTGATAAGCATATTGACAGAAAGAATACTAGAAGGGGAAGCAGTTTTGATGTGGCGGGGAGTGGTCCCCAGACCACAGGACAGGAAGGACTGGACGAGTAAATGGCAATTACTCAAGAAAGAGGGTAAGGATCTTTGATCTTTGAGTCAGGAAAAGCAACGTGTGCAACTCTTGAGAATGACTGCAGGTAGGACGCGTTAGCAGGTCATTAAAACAGCTTTTTTTTTTTTTAAAAAAAAGGATAGAATAGCATAGCAAAACATCAAGCAGTATCAGAATGTTTCATGTTCAGTAAGGATAAGCATTGGTATACTTAATGTTTCAGTTGTCCATTGAAACGTGGCCAAAAATGTTGGAAGGCCTGCCTTGTAGATGGAGCACCTTATTAATACTTTACAAAGTGTTTTTAGATGTACCATTTTATTACATTTGTCTCTCTTTTTTTCACTTATCACTCATTCCTCAGTTATCAAGTGAATATTTTATGCCCTGTAGTAGGAAACTCTGAGATCAGAATCTATGGGAGTCAGACAAGAGAAAATTATAACAGCTACCATTTATTGCCATCTTCAATGTGTGTTTCATGAACCACCTACTTTGGAATGGGGAGGGAGAGTACATACTTATTAAAATGCAAGTGAATCAGAATTTCTGGGTAGGGCCTGGTGTTCTACATTTTTAACAAGAAATCCCCAAGAAAGTCTCACATATGCTCAGTTGGTAAACAACTCATTCCTGAGTGTATACTGTGTGTGCTAAACACACTCTGCTGTACACCCATATGGGTCTTTTTTCATATCCTTTAGGGACCCAACACCTCTTCTCTTAGAGTCACCTATATACTGTTCCCTGGTCTAGAATACTTCTACTGTTCTCTGTCCATCAGGCCTCAGTTTAAATATTACTCCCTCAGGAAATGTTCCCCAAGTCCCTAAGCTTATGACTCCTTTGCAGCAGGTACCAAAATGAGCTGCTTTGCCTTCTAGAAACAACCCTGAGGAGTAAAGTCAACAGATAGCTTCTAGTTATTTTAACTCCTTTAGTTCCATCTCAGCTTTTGAGAGAAGGTTTTAATTTTCTTGGGATGGCTCCAGCCAGTGACACATTGGGACAACAGTCTGGTCATTTTTGTACTACCCAGGACTTCTGTAATGTGCAATCTTTGCTTTACAACTACTCATTGGACTGGCAAAGACTTTGGGGTCCTCTTGGCTTTCCCTGTCTCACTGTACTTCCCTTATTTTCCTTTTACTATAAGCTCTTTGCCTTCCTAACTCCATCTAGGTGTCTGCTTCTTGGAGGACTCAACAACCACATTTGTCTTGGTATGGCTGGAATATAGAGACTGAGGGAGACAGGCACGAAACGAGGCTGCACAGTAAGCAAAGCCAGAACACACACAGCTTTACAGACCATGCTAAGTATTCATTTAAGATGTCATCACTAGGGCTGTTGGAAGTCACTTCATGTTTTTAAGCAGCTTGGGGAAGGGTGAGAGAAAAGATCAAATGTAAATTTAGAAAGACAGCCCTGGCTCTGGTGTGTGGGAAGGACTGGAGGAATGTGAGATTGAAGGCAAGGAAGTCAGTAGGCAAGCTGTGGAAGAGGAATGGTAGCATGGACTGGGATGAAGCAGAGACAATGAAGATTTGAGAGATATTTGAAAGATAGAATTTCCAAAATTGGTGATTTATTGGATGGGGTGATCAAATCCAAATGAACCCATTGTCCTCAAGGTGATTCTGGCTCAGCCTATTCTAACTCTGTAATCTTTATGGAAGTAGACCTCCCCATCTTTCTCCCATGAAGCAGCTGGTAGGTTCAAACTACTGACCTTTCAGTTAGCAGCAAAGTACTTTAACCTTTGCACCACCATGTTTCCTTGTAGATTGTCAGGGAAATGTAAAAATCAAGGACCCCCAGGTCTTTGGCCTGAGTTGTTGGGTACAAAGTGGTGCCAGAGATGGATATAGGGCATCCCAGAGTGAAGCAGGTATGTGGGAGAGATCAGAACAGACTAAGTTTGTGGTGTCCTTGGGATATCCAAGAGGCAGTGTAATGTAGGGAGGTGATTATATGATTCAGAGTCTGGAAGTAGGTTTGGACTGGAAGTATCTGTTTGGGATTCCTCAGCACAGATGGGAACAAGATTACCCAACAGAGGTACAGTGTGTTAAGAGAGAAGTCTAATATATTAGACTAGGAAATTCTCAACACATAATAAATGCCCTGGTAGAGGATGACCAAAAAAAAAAAAAAAACCATTGCCGCTGAGTCAGTTCTCACTCATAGTGACACTATAGGACAAACAGAACTGCCCCATAGAGTTTCCAAGAAATGCCTGGCAGATTCAAACTGCCAATCTTTCGATAAGCAGTCATAGCATCTACCCACTATGCCACTGGGGTTTCTGGTAGAGGATAAGAGGTTAGCAAATGAGACTTAGGCCAACAAATACGGAGTCACAGAAATTGTGAGACTTTATGGTGAGGAGGGGATGTCAACTGCTGCCAAAAGGCCAAACAAGGACTGAAAAAAAAATCTTTTCGTTTTACTGAAATGGAAGTCATTGGTGATCTTAGTAAGTCTCAATGAAGTGGTGAAGGTGGAAGCCATGTTGAAGTGGACTGCAGAATGAATGAAATGGAAGGACGTACAGATAATAAGTCACGATTCTTTCAAGAGATTTGGCTGTAAAGGAAGAGGGCAACAAAGTAGTAGATGAAAAATGTGGAATCTAGGTTTTGTGTTTTGGTTTTAGGATAGGAGAGACTTGAATGTGGTTGACTGTCGATGGGAAAGAACCAACAGAGAATAAAATAATTACAGATAAAGGAGAAAGCAATAATCAAAGGCACAAGATCACTAAGAAAGTGGGATAGAATGGGCCCTAGGGCTCAGGCAGAGGGCCTAGCATTAGTAAGAAGAAGTACTGCTCCTTTCATTGTAACACAGGGAAGAAGCTGCTGGTAGAGTTGTAAGTTTAGTGGTAGAAGATGAAAAAGAATTCCCACAAGGTCATCTGCTGAGAATAAGGGAGGTGGAAGGTTTGAGAAGAACATGGGAGATTTGAAACAATTGTTAGGCAGTGTGAGAATGAGCTGATTGATGGAACACAGTAACTTTACCAAGAAATGTGATGGGCTGAGCTAATTTTTGTTTTTACTTTGAAAGACTGCAAACATACACAAAGTAAACACAGTAGTAAAATAAACTCAGTGCACTCTTTTGTATGTAGCTTCTTTTGTTCAGCTTTATGTTTGTGATATTCTTTCAGGTTGCTGTACAAACCAGAACTTTTAAAAATATATTTCTAAGTAGCTAACTGTAAGAATATGCCACAATCTGTTTATCCATTCAGGGGCCAAAGGACATTTATTTGAGTTGTTGTTTCCTGCTATTTGTGAATCAAATTGCTGTGACCATTCTTTCACAGGTCTTTTTGTGGATATCTCTTTTTCTTTCTCTTGCGTAACTACCTAGCAGTGTATGAGGCTTCTTCTGGTTTCCACATTAGCTGATCACAGTTTAGAAAAATTTTACCTGTTGTGGAGGTGGAGACAACATGGAGCTATGAACAGTAGCAACATCCCATTCCTCTACAGCAAAGACTCAGAAAACTAAATAGTAAAACAGAGGCAAATATCAATCCTGGAACCGTAAGTGTGAAAATGAAGAGATAGAGAACTCAACCAAGCACCAAATGAATCAGAAACTGACAGAAATCAGCGAATGTGGAGAAAGAGGAGCGGAGGTCCCCTGTTACCTGAAGCAGCACGGATTTACCACTTGGACTCGTCAGAGATTTCCTAGAGGAGTATGGAAAAGCAGCTCCGCCAAGCTACCCGCAGGAAACAGAGCATCTGCTAACCAGCGAGATGTGCTCTCCTGTCCGCCCCGCCTTCTTTCCCCGTTTGGCCTCCACCCTTCCCAGCAGGCCAAAGTCACTTGGCCAGGAGATACCAGCTCAGCACATTCTGAGTTTGTGCTGCCCACACTGGCCGCCTTCTTCAGTAAAGTTTCTCTGTTGCTGGTGTTGCTTTATTCTGCTTCTTTTGGATTCGTCCCTGCCTCTCATCTCCTCCCCCTCCTTTCTCTTGAACACCTGGCTCCGTGTGCCATCTTGTCTTCTTTTTGACAGGCTGTGAATTGCTCCTCAGCTGGGGAACTGCTTCCCTATTCCAGGCCAGCACGCTGTTGGGACCCCTGGGGACTTTTTTGGTTGTTTTTCGTTTTTGTTTGTCTTCATTTCTGGGTTTCTCATCTTCTCATCTCTCTCCACTTTCCTTCTTTCCCTTTCTCCTGAATACCTGGCACTTGGTGCCATCTCTGCCCCTTTTAGCTGGGCTGTACTGTATGGCTGGGGAGCCACTTTGTGCAGCTGTGCCAGTGGGATTACCAGGAGCATTTCTTTCTTTCTATTTATTTATTTATTTCTTCCTTTCTTTGTTTTGCAGTTTCTCATCTCTACTTACTTTCTTTTCCTGTCTCTCGAATACCTGGGGCTCAGTGTCATCAATGTCATCCTTACCCATTCTAGCTGGGCTGTACTGAATGGCTTGGGAGTGATTTCCCTGGTCTGTGCAGCAATGCTGGTGGAATCCCTGGGGGCCTTTCTGTTATTTATTTTCTTTTCTCCTTTTTCCTTTTTGATTTTCTTCATTTGTCAGTTTCTTATCTCTTACTACTTTCTTTTCCTGTCTCCTGAATACCTGGTGCTGAATGCCATCTCCACTGCTCTAGATAGCTTGTGTTCCCTGAGGCCTTGGATCCACTTCCTCACTTACCAGGAGAATCTCTGGGAGCATTTCTTTTTTAAAAACATTTATTTCTTTTCTTTTCCTTTTTTATTGTTTTTCTTCATTTTTCAGTTTCTTGTCTCTCTACTTCAATAGCAGTCTCCCTCAGTACTTTTTTTGTAGCTCTCTTTTTTCTCTCTTGTCTCTGTCTCCTTTCCCATACCATCTTAGCTCTGCACATTGTAACCTTATCCCTTCCTCCTGCCTACCCACACTGTGTGATGTACCTTGCACCCCCAAGCATCACAGGCATGGCCTACTGGAACCTGCCCTGCATTTGCCCCTGGCCCACCCATTCCATTCCAGTACATGGCCCAAACAACCCATCCCAGCTCCTCTCCTTCAGTGGGGTCTGGCCTGCTGCACCACAGCTGAGTGACTGGCCCTGTGCATTGGATAAGGATGTGAAAATTATTGTACCCACAGATGAGCAAACAACAAAGACTCTATAACCCACCTGCTCAAGACATTAGAAAACAAAAACAAAACCACTCCCATTGCCATCAAGTTGATTCAAATTCACAGCAACCCTATAGGACAGAATAGAACTGCCTTCCAAGAAGCACTTGGTGGATTTGAACTGCTGACCTTTTGGTTAGCAGCTGTAGCACTTAACCACTATGCTGCCAGGTTTTCCTTGCTCAGACATAACCGGATAAAACTAAAAAGCAGGACAAAACAAATGAAGTGAAGTAAATGAAGACTATAACTATTGAATGTCCAGAAGACAGCAGACAATATCAAAGCACAATTAAAAAAAAAAAAAGATAGGATGGTTCCAGTAGGAGTCCCAAATAAAACATCAGATGATTTTCCAGTAGAAGAAAAAGTTCTGGAGCTACCTCATGGGGAATTTAAATCTCTAATATTCAGAGCTATCCAATAATTGAAGGAAAAAGCAGAAAAAAATGAGGAAAAATGGACAAATTCATGAAAAAGGCAGACAAAACAATGGAAGAATTAAGGAATATGATAACAAGAACAAAATGTCAAAACAAATTCACAACTAGGAATCATATAAAAACAGCAATTAGAAATCTAAAAGATAAACAACAGAATTTCAGAAATGGACAGTATCATAAAGATCTGGGGAGCATATCTGAAACAATGAAAAACAAAATCTTCAAATTAAAAACAAGTACTTAGATACCACTTTGAGGAAAAAATCAGAAAAAAGGACAAAGAAAAAATGAAGAAACCTTGATGATAAAAAATGGTTGAGCAATTAGAATTCTGAAATAAGGAGAAAATGGACAACACGGAGAGGATCACTGAAGAATTGCTGATGGGAACTTCCTTAATATTATGAAAGTGAATAGCTGCCATCCAAGAAGCTCAGAAAACCCTATATAGGATAGCTCCCCAAAGGAAAATCACCAAGCCATGTCATAATCACACTGGCTAAAACCAAAACCAAAGAAAAAATCTTGAAAGCAGCTCAAAAAAACAAGAAAGAAAAGTTACATACAGAGAGGAAACAATAAAACTAACCTCTGATTACTCAGCAGAAACTAAGCAGACAAGAAGGCAATGGGGTGACAAAAATAAAACCTTGAAAGAAGAAATATTTGCCAATCAAGAATAAGATATCCTGCAAAACAGATTCAAATATGATGGTGAAATCAAGACATTATCAGATAAACAGTGCATCAAATTTCTTTTGAGATGCTCTTTCAACTCAGGTGGGATATACTCAAGGCCATACTTTGGTTCTTGTGGACTTGTTTTAATTTTCATTTTGAGCTTGCACAAGAGGAATTGATGATCTGTATTACAGTCAGCACCTGGTCTTGTTCTGACTGACGATACTGAACTTTTCCATCACCTGTTTCCACAGATGTAGTCAATTTGATTCTTGTATAGTCCATCTGGTGAGGTCCATGTATAGAGTCACTGTTTGTGTTGATGAAAAAAAGTATTTGCAGTGAAGTTGTTGATCTTACAAAATTCTATCATGTGAATTCCAGCATCATTTCTATCATCAAGGCAGGATTTTCCAAAGAAACTCAACAAAGATACAGAAAACCTAAAGGACAGAATCAACAAACTTGATCTCATAGACATATATAGTACACCCAACAGCTGTGAAGTACACATTCTTTTCCAATGCACATGGAAAAGTCTCCAGAATATACCATATCTTAGGCCACAAAGCAATCCTCAACAAATTCCAAAACACTGAGATAATACAAAGTAGCTTCTCTGACCACAATACCATCAAAGTAGATGTTAATAACAGGAAGAGCAAGGAAAAAAAAAATCAGTTACATGCAAACTGAATAACACCCTTAAAAACCACTGGGTAATAGAAAAAATCAGATGGAATGAAAAATAAATCCTAGATTCAAATAAATATGAAAACACATGCCAAAATCTTTGTGACACAGCAAAGGCAGTGCTCAGAGGTCAATTTATAGCAATAGATGCACACATCAAAAAACAAGAAAGGGTTCCCTTGAGATCAGGAACTAGACAAGGATGCCCACTCTCACCTCTCCTATTCAGCATTGTGCTAGAAGTTCTAGCCAGAGCAATTAGACAAGACCAAGAAATAAAGGGCATCTGCATCGACAAAGAGGAAGTTAAAATCTCCCTGTTTGCAAATGATATGATTGTATATGCAGAGAACCCCAAGGAATCTATAACTAAGCTACTCAAACTGATAGAAGAGTTCAGCAAAGTCTCAGGATACAAGATAAACATAAGTAAATCAGTAGGATTCCTTATACCAACAACAAGACTGTTAAGGAAGAAATTATCAAATCAATACCATTTACGATAGCCCCTAAGAAGATAAGGTACCTAGGAATTAATCTAACCAGAGAAACAACAGACCTTTACAAAGAGAACTACAAGCTCTTACTACAAGAAACTAAGAGAGACTTAGATAAATGGAAAAACCTACCCTGCTCATGGATAGGAAGACTTAACATTGTCAAAATGTCTGTTTTACTGAAAGCAATCTACTTATATAATGCAATCCCAATACAAGTTCCAGTGTCATTTTTTAATGAGATGGAGAAACAAATCACCAATTTTGTTTGGAAAGGGAAGAAGTCCTGGATAAGTAAGGTACTACTAAAGAAGAAGAACACACTGGGAGGCCTCTCATTACCCGACCTAAGAACATACTGCACTGCCACAGTGGTCAAAACAGCCTGGTACTGGTACAAGAACAGACAGATCGATCAATGGAACAGAATTGAGACCCCAGACATGACACCAGCTGCCTATGAACAGTTGATATTTGACAAAGGCCCTAAGACATTAAACTGGGGTAAAAACAGTATCTTCAACAAATGGTGCTGGCAAAATTGGTTATCCATCTGCAATAAACTGAATCAAGATCCGTATCTTACACCTTATACAAAAACCAACTCCAACTGGATAAAAGACCTAAGTATCAAACCTAAAACGATAAAGCTCATCCAAGAAAAGGTAGGAACAGCAATGGAAGTTTTAATACACAATAAGGACAGACTCCAAAATCTGTCAAAGAAACCTCAATCAACAGAAGAGAAAATAGATAAATGGGAACTATTAAGAATCAAACACTTTTGCTCATCCAAAGACTTTATGAATAGAATTAAAAGAACACCCACAGAATGGGAAAAATATTTGGCAACTCTATGTCAGACTGACACCTGATCTCCATAATCTATAAGATACTACAAAATATCAAGAAGAAGAAGATAAACCATCCAATTAAGTGATGGGCAAAGGAGATGGACAGACACTTCACTAAAGAGGAGATCCAGGCAGCTAAAAAACATATGTGGACATGTTCACGATCTTTAGTTATTAAAGAAATTCAAATGAAGACAACAATGAGATACCATCTCACCCCAACAAGATTGGCCATGATCCAGAAAACACAGAACAACAAATGCTGGAGAGGCTGTGGAGAAAGTGGAACCCTCCTACACTGTTGGTGGGGTTGCAAAGTGGTCCAGCCTCTTTGGAAGGCAATCTGGTGCTTCCTTAAAAAAATGGATATTGATATACCATTTGACCCAGTAATTCCACTACTTGGAATATATCCTACAGATTCAAGGCCTTTCACACCAACAGACACATGCACCAGAATGTTTATCGCAGCACAGTCCACAATAGCAAAAAGATGGAATCAACCCAGATGCCCAACAACAGAAGAATGGATAGGTAAACTGTGGTACATATACTCAATGGAGCACTACACAATGATAAAGAATAACGATGATTCCAGGAAACATCTCCTAACCTGGTTTCAACTGGAAGACATTATGTTGAGTGAAAGTAGTCAGCGACAAAAGGACAAATACTGTATGAGACCTCTATGATAAGATCTCAAAAACAGACTTGTGTATGGAAGAAAAGACTCTTTGACAGCTGCAAGGGAGGGGAGGGGGGGGAAAGTTTAGTTTAGATAGTTACTAGAAATCTAGTTGGGAGAAAGCGGTGACAGCACACATTAGGAACAAGAACAACATTAAGTGGACTTCAGCATAACTGGAGTACTCCTTCCATCTTAACTCAATACTGCAAGGATAGAGTAGCTGGGGCGGGGGGCCGGGGGACCATGCTCTTAGGCGAATTCCAGGCCAATTGGCACAGCTAGCATTTTGCTAAGAGAGCTCTCTGCACCCCACATTGGTGAGTGGCGTCTGGGGTCTTAAAAACTGCCAAGCTGCCATCTGAGGACACAGTAAATGGGCCCAACTCAGCAGGAATGGATGCTCACCGAGGACCAAAATGACTTGTGGTAAAGACAACCTAGAAGACAGAGAGACCTGCAAGAGTGGGTACCTTCATCGACTTGGGACCGGAAGGACCGGATGGTGCCCAGCCACCACCAGTGATAGCCACGATGGAGCTCACTAGGTTGAGTCTCACTGGCAACACAAGAATAAAAAAGGGTGCATCCTGAGATCTCCACTAAAAGACCTCAATTGATGGTCCAGTGGTTTCGGGGTTCCCCTGAGAGCATGGCCCCCGGCCCTGATGCTGCCCTTATCCATAAATTATAACAAAGGCCCACTCTTTGGACAGGAATGGATTGGACTTGGCAATGCAGAGTGACCATATATTGGTTGCACTTTATGGTTCTATACATGTATGGGTTATCATCCTGCTGACCTCTTACTGGGGGAAGGAGAGTGGATGAAGAGGAGGGGAAAGGAGGCTGTTGGGAGGATGAGACATGTATGGAGCAGAGAGGAATAGTGGGCTGTCACCGGACAGGGAGAGCAGTGGAAGCTGCATATAGGTGGGCATGTAAATTTATACGGGAATGTATATTTTCACTCAGTCATGTTAAAGAAAAAAGAAAAAAACAAAAAACCACTGCTGTCAAGTCAATTCCCACTTACAGTGACCCTTGTAGGACAGGATAGAAGTGCCAGATGGCATTTCCAAGGAGCACCTGATGGATTTGAACCACCAACCTTTTGGTTAGCAGCCATAGCTCTACTACTGAGCCACCAGAATTTCCATACGGTTCCTTGCCCATTATCTGTTGTTCTCAAATCAATTCTGACTCATAGCTACCTGACTGGACAGAATGGAACTGCCCCTAGGGCTTCCAAAGGGTGCCTGGTGGATTTGAACTGCCAACCTTTTGGTGATCAGCCCTAGTGCTGGACCACTGCACCGTCGGCGTTTCCTACAAGGGTCCCTGGGTGGTGCGAATGGTTTGTGTTTGACTACAAGCAAAAGGGTTGGCAGTTCAAACCCAGCCCGTGGCACCATGGAAGAAAAACCCTGCAATCTATTCCCATAAAGACTGCAGCTAAGAAAACACCATGGTACAGTTCTGCTCTAACCCAGAGCTGCCATGAATCAGAATCAACTCAGTGCCAACAGTTTTGATTTTGTTTGTTTACATATTTTGTAATATGATTTTATATACTTCTTACCTAAGTATTTCATTTTCTAAATACTTATTTTTATTCCATTTATGGGGTTGCTGGTATAATCTGAGGGACCCTGGGAGTTGCGCTATGGCACATGACTGGGACAATGGCTAGGCCTTTGAAATGTGCCATAGTAGGAAAATAATTTATTCTAAGGTAGTGTTGCACCTGTGGTCAAAAATTTACTTCCTATCTTTATTTAAACATGCATGAAACATGTCCAAAATATACTTCAGAAAAACTGATTTCCTCACCTCTGTACATGCTGTTTGGTGCGCAAGAGCTACGTATGTATCTGAAGTGTGTTTGGACCCATTTTAATCTTGTAACTTCCCTGCACATGGAAGTTTGGAGCTTGTTCAAGTCTGTGAAGTTGAAATAGGAGCCATTATGAAAAGCTAATGTTAATGTTCTGTTTACTCATAGCTTTTCATATAATTTATTCATGTTCTTTCAGGGTAGCAAAATTATTCCCATGTTATTGTTATTTTAGTACTTCTAATTAACCAAAGTGAACCTCACCGATGAGTGGCAGGGCCTCTCAACTAAAGGGTGCCTCATGCTGAAATCAGCACTACTCCAACAGCGGAGAAGATTCAGTGCCTGTTGTTTTGTACCAATGAGTAACTGTCTGGAATCCTACCTACTCTTACCTTTTGCTCCTGGGAAGAATGAGCTAGTGATTTCGTCTCCTTACCTGTTAGGTCTGAATATGTCTTCAACCTATGGATTTGTTATGTTTTAAAATGCTGATTCTCCTAGAACTTGTGGCCTGGAAAGCAATTACATGTGATAAAACTATGATCATTAGCTGGTTAACTTTTTTTTTTCAAGTAAGAAGTTTTGATGCCCTGCTGGCAAGTACTCCACTCACCATGTGAGTTGTTAGGACATTTGCTGTCATGGGTTAAAATGAGAGTGTTATGGTTCAAACTTGAGAGGCATAACTAATTCATAATTTAGTTGTAGATAGGTGTGATAGGCTGAACATGGTTTGAGGGCCCAAAAAAGATATATCCTCTAATGTGTAAATCATAACAGTGTAGGATTAGCTATAAAGAAAGTATGAACATATTTGAGATTCCAGATGTGCTTTTTATTTAAAAAGTTATTGACACATTCTCTGATGAATGTGTGTTACTTGGTGTCATGGATTGAATGTGTTCCCTAAAAAGTCTGTAACAATTTGGCTGTGCCGTAATTCCTGGTATTGTGTGATGTTCTTCCATGTTGGAATTCCTGCCTCTGAGATATTAATGAGGGTGGATGGGCAGCAGTTGTGTTGGTAGAGCAACATTCAGTGTGTAAGTTTGTTTTGTGCCTTGAGGCTGTTTCTTGAGATATAAAGGAAACAATCTGGCAGAGAGAATTGGAAACCTCACACCATCAAGAAAGCAGCACTGGGAGTGGAGTGTGCCCTTCAGAGCTGAGGTTCCTGTGCCAAGATGCTCCCTGAACAAAGTCTGATCCAACACGAGGACTTTTCTTCAGAGCCCACAAGGAGGAAAGCCTTCCCCTGGAGTGGACATCCTGAATTTGGACTTGTAGCCTACTGGACTGTGTAAGAATAAACTTCTCTTGGCTAAAGCCATCCACTTTGTGATGTTTCTGTTAGAATAGCACTAGATGACTAAAACACTTGGCTATTTCTTTCTTACTCAGATCTCCTCCTTTAACACAAGAATAAGGAGCACACTGCGAATAAGTGGCATTCCTAGAAATTTTGTTTGATTTATGTATCACAATTATTTCTAATGCTGCCTTTCCCATAGCACTATTTCTCCTTTTCTGTTTGGACCTAAAGTACCTACTACTCATAACTGAGGACAAATGCCAATAAAGCTTCAATAAACATCTTTTCTTTAAACTCCTTTTCCCAAAATGCTAGTCTTCATTAGTCTAAAATCAGAGTGTTTTTTCCTAAGTGGGACAACTGAGGCAAGTTAAAGCCTGTTAAGTTCCCCCCCTCAAATAAACTTCATATCCCCATATGTCTGCAGCATTTAAGTGTGAACTAACACTCACTGATGGTAACTGACAAGAGTAGGTAGTGTGTGTTAGTGACAATGAGAGGTCATTTCATACTGCCTATCTGCTCCAGGTGGCAGCAGCATCCCAGAAGGAAGGACTAGAGAGGAGAATTTAGGGAGCAATGGTGAACCTCACATCTTCCTCCTCCTTTGGTACCACAACCAAACCTAACCTGTTGCCTGACTTATAGTGACCTCATAGGACAGAGAAGAACTACCTCATCTGGTTTCCAAGGAGCAACTGGTAGATTTGAGCTGTCTACCTGTGCCACTGATGTTAAAGTTTAAGACAATGAAAGGCACCTAAATACAATTTTGTTGTTAGAGGTGCAGTTGATTCCTAGGCTGTAGTTTTTATGGGAGCAGATTGGCAAGCAGCACTCCTTCCTTCCTCCTGCCCGAGTCAGAGGCACTGGTTTGAACCTTTTGATTAGCAGCCAAGTGCTTAACCATTGCACCACCAAAGTTCATTGCCATCAGGTTGATTCTGACTCACAGTGACCTTATACACAACTACCTGTACCCCAACTAATTCTGTAATAGTGCATACCTGGACTTTTCCCAGATTTTCTCACTTTGTGAACTACTTATTAGCACCACAATAAATCTTACTGTGCATGAATTTTTGTGAATTTATCTAATTATTTCTTCTTGATAAATTTCTAGAGTGAAATGTTTCAGTTGAAAGGGTATAAACAATTCTAAACTTAAAAGAATTTTACTGTGGTAAAATATGTTAAGGGTTTTCCAGTAAGGACGTCCTAGCTTTGAACTTGAATAAAATAAATTGTGTAAATGATACAGCTTTAATTCTTCCATAAGTAGATTTGATGGCATTATGGATGGAAAAGAACTTCACATTAATGGCAGCAGCTGCACCTTCCAAACGAGGCCAAAAATAATCAGTTATCATAGCCCAAAATCTTTCGCCATTGACAGTCGCAGCCTGTCCTCATTCATCTTGGAAAGAAGAAAGGTCAATGGTTCCACCAGACTGAAATCCACACCAAACAGTAACTTTTTGGGGATGAAGTGGACGTTCTTTAATCTCTACTGTATTCTCATTGCTCCAAATGTGACAGTTTGGTTTGTTAATGAAACCATTCATCCCAAAATGGGCCTTGTCGCTGAAGATGATTTTTCATTCAAAAGCAGAGTCAACTTCCAATTACTTCAAAGCCCAGTCAGCAAATGTATGGTACAGTCTGTGATTGTTGAACTTCAGTTCTTGAGTTAAAACAATTTTGTAAGGTACAGCTTCAAGTCCAGATGCAACATCAGCCAAATTGTGGTTGAGGAAAAGCCAAGTTCTTATGCTCTGTGAGAAACTGACTGGGATGGATTCTGAAGAAAGGTGGCAATGTTTTCATTGGAACATGTGGTTTGTTGATGCATAAGTGTTGTCTGATTGTCAATAGATCCAGCTGTCTCAAATTTTTTGCTTAAACATCGAATTGTTCTCAGTGGGACAACTATGCACATCATAAATTTCACGTAACACACAAATGTTTGGTGAATGAAACACCCATTTTGATAATAAACTGTAATAATTTCTGTGCACTGTGGAATTATGTAAATTTTCATGGCTATTTGTCAAGACTAATAAAAAAAAAACAACAAGATAAACATGGCCACTATAGCTTCATAGATACTGCTGCCATGAGCTGTCAAAAATAGGGCATCCTTACTGGAAGACCCTTTATCACAAAAACATTCACAGATTCAACCATTTTTGTATGTACAGTTCGGTGCCATTGATTATAGTCATCATGTTGTGCAGCCATCACCCCTATTCTTTTTCAAATTATTCTAAACCATTAACAGAAACTCAGGGCCACCTAAACCATTAATAGATGCTCAATGCCCTCTAAGCAATGACCCGACTTCTTTCCCCTCCCCTTCCACTGCTTGGTAACAACTCATATTTTTGCCTATTTGTAAGTGTGGATCACACAATACTTGTCCTTTTGTCACTGACTTATTTCACTGAGCAAGTGTCATCCGTGTCATAGCATTATTCAGGACTTCATTTCTCCATATGAATGAGTTGTACATATGTATATATAACATGAGTTATATACGAATTACATATATATATAATGAATTAGAATTCACTTCATAGAATTGTTGCCGTCAAGTTGACTCTGATTCATGGAAATTCCATGTGTGATGGAGTTCTCCACATGGTTTTCTTTCTTTTTTTTTTTTTGTGCTTCAAGTGAAAGTTTACAATTCTAGTCGGTTTGTCATACAAAAACTTACACACATGTTGTTATGTGATCCTAGCTGCTCTCCCTGTAATACGACAACACACTGTTTCTCTCTACCCTGTATTTCCTGTGTATGTTTAACCAGCTCCTGTCCCCTTCTGCCTTCCCATCTTGCCTCTGGATAGGGGCTGCCTATTTAGTCTCATGTATCTATTTGAGCCAAGAAGCACAGTCTTCACCAACATCATTTTATGTCTTAGAGTCTAGTTTAACCTTTGTCTGAAGAGCTAGCTTTGGGAATGGTTTTAGTTCAGAGCTAACAGAGAGTCTGGGGCCACATCTTCTGGAGATTCTCCAGTCTGTTAGACCATCAATTCTGGTGTTTTTACTAGAGTTGGGATTGTGTGCCCCGCTTTTCTCTTGCTGCGTCAGGGAATTTTTGTTGTGTTCCGTTAGGGCAGTCATGTGGTAACCAGGCACTATCTAGTTCTTTTGGTCTTATGCTGAGGTAGTCTCTGGGTTATGTGGCCCTCTCTATCTCTAGGACTTATATTTTCCTTATGTCTTTGGTGTTTCTTCATTCTCCTTTGCTCTGAGGTGTGTTGGCATCAATTGATGTTTCTTAGTTGGCTGCTTGCTGGCTTTTAAGATCCTAGATGTCACTCAGCAAAGTGGGATGCAGAAAATTGTCTTAATAAACTTTATTAGGCCAATTGATCTTCACATCCCCTGAAACCATGGTCCCCAGACCCTACCCCAGTTACTCTGTCACTCAAAATGTTTGGTTGTATACAGGAAACTCCTTAGCTTTTGATTTAGTCCAGTTGTGCTGACTTCTCCTGTACTGTGTGTTGTCTTTTGTTTCACCTAAAATAATTTTTTCTACTATATGGTTGATGAATACCCCTCTCCCTCCTTCCCCACTCTTGTAACCATCAAAGAATGTTTTCTTCTGTGTTTAAATCTTTTTTTGAGTTCTCATGATAGTGGTCTCATATGACATTTGTCCTTTTGAGACTAATTTTTTTTATTATGATTGAATGAAAATGTACATTCCCATATAAGTTTGCGTGCTCACCTATATGCAGCTCCCACAGCTCTCCCTGCCTGGTGACAGCACACTCTTCCTCTCTGCACCATACATGTTCCTATTCTCCCAACAGTCACCCATCCCCTCCTCTCCACCCACTTCCCTTCCTCCAGTAAGAGGTCAGCAGGATGACATCCGATAGATGCATAGAACCATAAAGTGCCCACAAAATATGGTCACTCTGTGTCACCAAGTCCAATCCACTGCTGTCCAAAGAGTTGACCTTCATCATGGTTTGTGGACATGGGCAGCATCAGGGCCAGGGGTCATGCTTCCAGGGGGACCCCGAAGCCCCTGGACCATCACTTGCAGTCTTTTAGTGGAGATCTCAGGGTGCACCCCCTTTTGAGACTAATTTCACTCAGCATAATGCTTTCCAGTTTCTTCCATATTATATTTCACAGATTCATCATTGGTCTTTATCATTGCCTAGTATTCCATTGTATGAATATAGCATAATTTGTTTATCCAATTATCTGGTGATGGGTACCAGATAAGGTTGTTTCCATCTTTTTGTGTTGTGAACAGTCATGCAGTGAATATGGCTGTGCATATATATATTCATGTGATAGCGCTTATTTCTCTAGGATATATTCCAAGGAGTGCAATTTCTAGATCATATGATATTTCTATTTCTGACTTTTTAAGGGAGTGCCAAATAGATTTCCAAAGTGATTGTACCATTTTGCATTCCCACCAGTAGTGTATAAATGTTACAGTCTTTCCACAACTCCAACACTTATTATTTTGTATTTCTTGGCTTAATGCTAACTTTGTCTGGATGAGATAGTACTTCAGTGTAATTTTGATTTGCATTTCTATAGTGGAAACATTGGTGGTAGAGTGGTTAAGTGCTACAGCTGCTAACCAAAAAGTCAGCAGTTCAAATCTGCCAGGTGCTCATTGGGAACTCTATGGGGCATTCCTATAGAGTTACTGTCCCATAGAGTTACTATGAGTCAGCATCTTCTCAGTGGCAGTAGTGGGAAGGCTGATGATCATGAGCATTTTCTCATGTATCTGTTAGCTACCTTAATATCTTCTTTGGTGAAGTTCCTATTCATATCTTTTGCTCATATTTTAATTGGTTTATTTGTCTTTTTGTTGTTGAGGTTTTACAGTATCCTCTAGATTCTAGACACTGATTGGATTTGCTATATCCAGTTTTTTCCTACATTCTGCAGGTTGTCTTTTTACTTTTTTGCCAAAGCCTTTGGATGAATATAAGTGTTCGGGCTTTAGGAATTCTCAGTTATCTATTTTCTGGCATTTATGCATTGTTAGTTGTCGCTGCCTAACTGTCCGCCAGCGGAAAGAAGACAGGACACACGGATACGAGCCGCCTTACAGGTTGCTTACTTTATTATTATTATTCTCCCCCTTCTTTCCTGGTGCTTGATCAATTTATACCCTAGATTCCTCCAATCCTCATGTGCCACGCTCTCCCAAGATGAAGGCCCACGATAGGCTAGCGGGAAGCCACTGCCCACAGGCATGCGCCATGAAAGCCCTAGGTCTGGTAAACAAGGGTGTGGTTGGGGTGCTGTTCTGGCCCTGGGCGCCATCTTGGGCCATCATGTCCCGCTTACCACATCTCCCCCTTTGTTGTTTACATAAAAAAAAAAAACCGAGAAGGTGCCTGTCTTGGGTCCTCTTCGGCTAGGATGCTCCTTACCCGTCATGGGGATACCTCACAACTTGGTGAGGCCCCTGTCTTAGGTTGGTAGCACCCCCAGAAGAGGTTGCCTGTCTTTGACTACCCTTCTAACATGCTGAGCCAGACGCGTGCCAAGGGCTGTTCATCTTGCACGGCTGCAATGGCCTGTATAATCAGGGCCTGTTCCCGTCGTCGCTGTCGGGAGGCGCGCCGGCCAATAAGACATATGGCAAAAATGGCACAGAGGAAAGCTACACTGAGTACCCCAAGTCCCGCCCATTCCTTGATGGTGGAAAACACTGAGCTCATAAATTTCAGCAGTCCACTGGCAGTGTGAGTATCGACTCGCATGGAGTTGATCGCAACGATGGAGAGTCTGAGCTGTTCCAGAGTCTGCTCTAAATTAGCAGACCAGTTGCCCTGTAGTTCCAAAGAAAGAGACCGAGAGAGGTTAGCAGCTCTAGAGACGTTGCTGAACTGTGCAGAGGTGACACACAATCCAGGAAGCCTTTGCTCACAGCCCAGCTGTGCCAGCTGGAATAGAACATCCACTTGGTCCTGCAATAGGTCAACCTATGTGTGGCTGGGGTTGGTAGGGTGCACAGGAGGCGCATTGTTTTACTATGGCCCAAGCGGCTTCCCGCGATATATGGAAGCGCGAGGAGAGGGTGTGAGCATTCACATGAAAACATTTGTGAAAAGCTTCAGCTTGTTCAGTGGCATTAAGGAT
The DNA here is from genome assembly GCA_028571685.1 of Heterohyrax brucei. Taxonomy (NCBI): domain Eukaryota; kingdom Metazoa; phylum Chordata; class Mammalia; order Hyracoidea; family Procaviidae; genus Heterohyrax; species Heterohyrax brucei. The sequence goes on along the minus strand of CM053140.1, from coordinate 77,538,041 downwards.
GAGAGTGGCTCTAGTGAGGTGATCAGCGGCGGCATCAATAAGCACTTTAAGGCATCAAGTAAATGCCGAGAGGAAGGCTGGTTCCCCATCGCCTCTGGGTTTCACACGGCCTCCTAATCTCCGCAATAAAATAACTTTCCCTTCACCCCTACTCCCGGGGTCCTACTTACGCTAGCGTTTCACTTTCCCTTCGCCCCTACTCCTGGGGTCCTACTTACGCTAGCGTTTCACTTTCCCTTCGCCCCTACTCCCGGGGTCCTACTTACGCTAGCGTTTCACTTTTTTGGGCTCCTTGATTGAAGAGTGGGTCCCCGTACGGGCCACCACTTGTCGCTGCCTAACTGTCCGCCGGCGGAAAGAAGACAGGACACACGGATACGAGCCGCCTTACAGGTTGCTTACTTTATTATTATTATTCTCCCCCTTCTTTCCTGGTGCTTGCTCAATTTATACCCTAGATTCCTCCAATCCTCATGTGCCACGCTCTCCCAAGATGAAGGCCCACGATAGGCTAGCGGGAAGCCACTGCCCACAGGCATGCGCCATGAAAGCCCTAGGTCTGGTAAACAAGGGTGTGGTTGGGGTGCTGTTCTGGCCCTGGGCGCCATCTTGGGCCATCATGTCCCGCTTACCACAGTTAGTAATGTTTTATATTCTGTTTATGCCATGGATTAAGATGTCCCTGTTTTTTCTTGAGTAAACTTTTATCATTTTAAATTTTAAACCTTAGGTCTTTGATACGTTTTTAGTTAGCTTTTGTGAGCTTTCGTGTCTTTCTTTTTGTGTGTGTGTGCAGACATATATCCAATTGTGCCAACAACATTTGTTAAAGATACTGTCTCTTCTCCAATTAACAGACTTTGGGCCTTTGTCAAATACCAGCTGCTCACAGGTGGATGATTTTACGTCTGTGTCCTCAATTCTGTTCCATTGGCCTATGTATCTGTTGTACCACTACCAGGATATTTTGACTACTGTGGCAGTGTAATAGGTTCTAAAGTCAGATAATGTGAGGCATCCTACTTTGTTCTTCTTCAGTATTGCTTTACTTATTCAGGGCCTCTGCACTTTCCCCTGATGGTTTTCTTTACTAATCTTTTAGGGAAGGAGATGGCTGACTTTCTTTTGCAGTGCTGCTGCATGGGTTCTGAACTGCCAACCTTTGTGTTAGTAGTTTAGTGAAAACTATTTGTGCCAACCAAGGATCTACTGTATGTGTATATCACATTTTATTTATCCATTCATTTGTTGATGGACATTTAGGTTGTTTCTACCTTTTGGCTATTATAAATAATGCTGCACTGAACATCAGTGTACCAGTTTCTGTTTGTATTCTTACTTTAAATTATTTTGTATATATACAACAATCCTAAAATTTTTGATAAGTGTCTGTTAACCTCTAGATGAGTTTAAATTTGAACTTATACTAGCAGTGTTTGGAAATGTCTATTTCTTCATAATCTCAGCAACATTCAGTACTAACAATCTGTTTTTGTTTTTTATCAATGCAGTAGGCAAACAATGTCTAAATGTAGGGTTGTTGAAATATTATTATTGGTTTGTTCTTAAAATTCATGGAAATATATCTGAAGTTTCAACATTAATATATAATATTTGTTGATGGTTTGAGATAGGTTTTTTTTTTTAACTTTAAGGAACAATCCTTTCTTTACTTCCACTTTACTAAGACATTAAAAAATATATTTTATTGTGCTTTAAGTGAAAGTTTACAATACAGGTCAATCTGGCATACGAAATCCCACACACTCGCTGCTATGCCACTCTAGCTGTTTTCCCCACCCCATGACAGTGCACTCCTCCCTTTGACCCTAAAATTCCCGTGTCCATTCAATCAATTCCTGTCCCCTCTCTCCACCTTTTCATCTTTCCTCTGGAGAGGAGCTGCCCAGACAGTGTCATGTATATATTTAAGCCAAGAAGCACACTCTTCACCAGTGTTACTCTGTGTCTCATAGTGCAGTCCAATCTTTGAGGAATTGGCTTCAGTACTGGTTTCACCTCTGGGCTAACAGAGAGTCCAGGGGCCATGTCCTCAGGGGACCCTCCAGTCTGTCAGACCATCAAGTACTAAGACTTTTTTTTTAAACATCAGGAATATATACTATACATTATTAAATACTTTTTGGCATCTTTTAAGGAGATAATATATTTTTTCTTTGAAAATTTATGTGGTTATATTAGTAGATTTTCTAATACTTAACCATCTTTACATTCCTGGAACAAATCTTATGTAGTCATGGTGAGTAATTCTATTTATGTTCTGCTACATTCTATATGCTAGAGTTTTATTCAAGAACTTTGGTTAAATGAAATTTATCTCTTTTTTTATTTTAATGTTTTGTTATGTTTTAGGTGAAAGTTTACATATCAACTTAATTTCCCATTCAACAGTTCATTAGCTGTTTCTTCTGTGATATAGGTTGCTGTTCCCACAATGTATCAGCAGTCTCCCCACTTCCATCCTACTTTCCTCATTTCTATCTCTCCAGTTTCTTTGCCCCTCCTTGCCATCTCATCTTTGCTTTTGGGCAAATGTTGCTCATTTGGTTTTGCAGAGCTGATTGTTCTAGTAAGCATATTCTTTGTGGGGGTTACTGTCTGTTTTATAGGTCATCCTGTTATTCTGCTGAAAAGTGACTTCTGAAAGTGGCTTAAATTCTAGGTTAAAAGAGTGTCTTGTATAATAGTCTTGGGTATTCCTCTAGTCACTGTCAATACAGTAAGTCTGGTCTTTTTTTTAATATATGAATTTGGTTTTCTTCTACATTTTTCTGCCTTTCTAACTGAGACCTTCTATTATGTTCTTGGTCAGAGAGGTTAGTAGTGGTAGCTAGGCATCATCTAGTTCTTCGGGTCTCAGGCTAGAGGAAGCTGTGGTTCATGTGGGCCATTAGTCTTGAGGACTAATTTCTTCCTTCAGTCTTCAGTTTCCTTCACTTTTCTTTGCTCCAGATGGGAAGAGACCAATAGTGGTAACTTAGATTGTTGCTCACAATACTAGATAACTCACCAAACTAGGATATAGAACATTATCTTTATGAACTATGTTATGCCAGTTGACTTAGATGTTCTATGGTCTTTAGCTTTCAACCCCAGTAACTCAGTCCCACAAGGTGCTTGGATATGTTTAAGACGTTTCCATAATTGAACCCCCATGTGCTTTATTATATGAGGTCTGACAGTTAAGTTCACAAACTCATCCTAGAAAAAGTGCTGCATACCTGATGGCTGAATATCACTATGGTCAGCTTCAAAGTACTCCCTAGGGAAGCTATGCATTTATGCCAGTGCCTTGTATGCCCTTCAAAGCAATTATTTATTTATTTTTTATTATGATTGAATGAAAATGTACATTTCCATATAAATTCGAATGCTCACCTATGTGCAGCTCCCACTGCTCTCCCTGCCCAGTGACAGCACACCCTTCCTCTCTGCTCCATACATGTCCTATCCTCCCAACAGTCTCCTATCCCCTCCTTCCCACCCATTCCCCTTCCTCCAGCAAGAGGTCAACAGGATGACATAGAACCATAAAATTCCCACAAGATACAGTCACTCTGCATTGCCAAGACCAGTTCATTGCTGTCGGAAAAGTTGACCTTCATTATGATTTATGGACAGGGGCAGCATCAGGGCCAGGGTCCATGCTCCCAGAGGAATTCTGAAGCACCTCGACCATCAATTGCAGTCTTTATTGAAGATCTCAGGGTACACCCCTATTTATTCTCTTGTTGCCAGTGAGACTCAACTCTGTGAGCTCCATCGTGGCTATCACTGGTGGTGGCTGGGCACCATCTGGTTCTTCTGGTCAGGAGTCAATGTAGAGACCCACTCACATGGACCTCTCCGTCTTCTGGGTTCTCTTTTCCCCATGTCATTCTTGTCCTCGGTGATCATCCGTTCCTGTTGAGTTGGGACCAATTGCTGTACCCTCAGATGGCAGCCTGGCAGCTTTTAAGACCCCAGACGCCATTCACCGATGAGTGGTGCGGAGTCCTCATTAGCAAAATGCTAGCTGTGCCAATTGGCCTCGATTCCCCCTGGGAGCATGGTCCCCAGGCCCCCTGTCCCAGCTACTCTGTTCTTGACAATATTGGGTTAAGATGGGAGGAGTACTCAAACTGTGTTGCCCTTCAAAGCAATTTTGGAATGCTTTTTCTAGAATGGCCATCAGAGCTGTCATCATATTACCCTTGATGTCCTGAATGTCACCCAAATGTCTTCCTTTCAATATTTCCTTATTTTCAGGTAAAGAAAAAAGTCACTGGGGGCAAGATCAGGTGAGTAGGGAGGGTATTGCAATACAGTTATTTGTTTACTGGCTAAGAACTCCCTCATAGACAACTACACAATTGACTTGCCACCTTGCCACTGTGTGCGACAGCCATTCCAGAAAGAGTTTCAAAATTGCTTTGAAGCGTATACTAGGTGCTGACTTCAGTGCGTGGCCTCCCAAGGGGAGTACTTCGAAGGTGACCGTAGTGATATTCAACAATGAGGTATGTGACACTTAGAACAATGAAGTTCACAGACTTAGCTGTCACACCTTATATGTATGAACACATATACAGCACATACAAATATGTATATATAAATGTCCACAACTGTATCCCTATATGCACATGTATATACTTCCATACGTCTTCCCTCACCTGTGCAGCATACATACCTATGTAACCACTAGTGTTATTACTATTGTTGCAAAATTGTGTATGCTATAGTATTTACCATAGTTGTCCTTTATTCTTGCATATCTCTCAGTGTCTTCCTTTAACTTGGTCACATTGTGCTGACTCCCTCCCACCCCCATATTATATATTGCTTTTCCTTTTGCCTATAATAAGATACTGGCCTATAATTTTTTGTGTGTGTGTGATATCTTTGCCTGGCTTTGGTATCAGCGTTCTGCTGGCGTCATAGAATGAATTAGGGAGTATTCTTTCTTTTTCTATGTTCTGGTAATTAGGGCAGAATTAGAAATTAGAAATCTACAATTTTGCCAGAATTAATACATCTCTACTATCTAGCAAGTGATTCTTCTTCCCTCCTCCTCTCATCCCTGGTAACCATCAAAGAGTGTTGCTTTCTGTGTGCAAATCTTTTCTTGACTTTTTATAAAAGTGGTATCTATCATACAATATTTGTCCCTTTGTGGTTGACTTTTTTTACTCAGCATAATGTAATAAAGTGTTTATGTTATAAAGTGTCTCCCAGACTCATCATTATTCTTTATCATTTTGCAGTATTCCACTGTATGTATATACCATGTTTTGTTTATCTGTTCATCCACTGATGGACACTTAAGCTGTTTCCATCTTTTTGGTATTAGGAATAATGCTGCAGTGAATATGATGTGCATGTCTATGCATGCCACTGCTCTCATTTCTCTAGAATATATACCTAGGAGTGGGATTGCTGAATCACATGATATTTCTATTTTTAGCTTTTTGAGGAAGCAGCATACCATTTTCCATAATGATCATACCATTTTACAATTCTACCAATAATACATAAGAGTTCTGATCTCCTTACAACCTCACCAGCATCTGTTGTTTTCTGTGTGTGTGTGTGTTTGGGTTTGTTTTTTGGATCAGTGTCATTTTTACAGGGGAAAGATGGCATCTCACTTGGTTTTGATTTTTATATCTCTAGTGGCTAATGTCCCCAAGTGTATCATCATGTGTTTGTTAGTCACTTGAATGCCTTTTTTGGTGCAATGTTTGTTTATGTCCTTTGCTCATTTTTTGACTGGATATTTTTCTTCTCATTTTTGAAGTGCTGAAGTTTTCTATGTGTTTTAGAGATTAGACCCTTGTTAGGTGTGTTGTGGTCCAATTTTTTTTCCTGGTCTGTAGGTTCTTTTTTTCACTCTTTTAGTAAAGTCTTTCAATGAGTGTAAGTATTTAATTTTTAGGAAATTCCAGCTGTCTAGTTGATCTTCTGTTGCTTGTGCATGTTCAGTTATGTTCAATAATACATTTGTATCATAAATTACAGTCCTTGGCTTTGTCTCTATGTTATCTTCTATGAATTCTGTAATTTTAGGTTTAACATTTAGTATTTGATCCATTTTGAATTAGTTTTTGTGTATGGATCCTGTTTCATTTTCCTGGAGATGGATATCCAGTTTTGCTCATACTGTTTGTTAGAGAGACTGTCACTTCCCCATTGAATGAACTTTGACTCTTTGTCAAAGATCAGCTGTCCATAGCTGGAAAGGTTTACTTCTGGGTTCTCAGTTCCATTCCATTGGTCTGTGTGTCTGTCAGTGTACAACTGCCAGGTTGTTTTGACTACCATGGCTGTATAGTAGATTCTGAGATCCGGTGATAAGAGGCCTCCTGCTATGTTTTTCAATAATGTTTTAGCTCTCTGGGGCCTCTTTCCTTTCCATGTAAAGTTGGAGATTAGTTTTCCATTTCTTTAAAGAATATTGTTGGAATTTGGATCTGGATTGCATTTTATCTATACGTCACTTTGGGTAGTATTGACATTTTTACAATGTTAAATCTTCCAGTCCATGAGCATGGTATGTTTTTACATTTATGTAGCTCTCTTTTGGTTTCTTGCAGTAGTGTTTTGTAGTTTTCCTTATGTAATTGTTTTATAGCCCTGGTTAGATTTGCTGCTGGATATTTTATCTTTTGGAGGGCTGTTGTAAATGGTATAGTTTTCTTAATTTCCTTTTCAGAGTTCTCCTGTCAGTGTAGATGATGCTAACTTATTTTTGTATGTTGATCTCGTACCCTGCCACTGTACTGAACCCTATTGTTCCAGTACCTTCTTGTGGCATCTCTGGAATTTTGTATGTATAGGGTCATGTAATCTGCAAATAGGGGTAGGTTTAGTTCTTCCTTGCTAATTTGGAAGCCTTTATTTTCCTTTCTTGACTTACTGGTCTAGCTAAGACTTCTAGGATAATATTTAATAACAGTGATGATAATGGACATTCTTGTCTCCTTCCTGTTCTCTCCACTGAGAAAAACATTGGGTTTTGGTTTTGTATATACACCTGTAATTATGTTGATGAGTTTCCTTTCTGTTCATATTTAGCTGAGAGTTTTTATTAGGAAAGAGTGCTGGATTTTATCAAATGCCTTTTCAGTGTTAATTGAGGTGATCATATGATTCTTTATCCTTGTTTCATTTATGTGATGAATTACATTGATTGGTTTTCTAATGTTGAAGCACCTTGGCATCCATGGTATGAATTTCAGCTGACTGCGATGCATTATTTTTTTCATTGGCTATTGTATTCTGTTGGCTAGAATTTGTGCACCTATATTCAAGAAAGATACTGGCCTATAATTTTCTTTTTTTGCGATATCTTTGCCTGGCTTTGGTATCAGCGTTCTGCTGGCGTCACAGAATGAATTAGGGAGTATTCTTTCTTTTTCTATGTTCTGGTAGTTAGGGCAGAACTGGTGTCAATACTTCTCTAAATGTATGGTAGAATTCTTTAGTGACATTATCTGGGCTGGTTTTATGTTGTTGGCTTTTTTTTTTAAATAACATCTTCAGTTTTTTTTTCTTTTTACTATGGATCTATTTAGGTTTTCTATCTCTGCATTAGTTTAGGTTAATGAGATTTATCTTTAACTATCTCTTTTGTGCTGTGTTTGCCCAGCTTTTGTATTGTGGTTACATTGTAAAATAAATAACAATTGTAAAATATTTTACATTGTAAAATAAATAACAATTTTTTTTCCCTGTGGTCTTGGAAAGTTGAATATTGGAGTTATATGTTTATTTATGGTTTGAAATAAGTAATCTACCTGTAATTCTGTACCTTTTGGGGGAACTTTTAAAAATACATCTTTTTTAAAAGGCCCATATTTATTGTTTTCTTCTTCAAAAAAATATATTTTGTAGTATACTAGTCCTTAGAGGTCGCCATGAGTCGGCTCCGACTTGACGGCACTTGGCTGGCAGTCCTTAGAGGTACTCTTAAAAAAGGACTTTCATGGTTTGTATATGTTTGAAAATACGCTTGGTGATTCACAATGAAAGTAAGCACACATTCTATTATGAAGAAAAAAATCCAAACTTCATTTTCAAAGTTTTCAATGTTTGTTGACATGAATTTCTTTTATTATATAACTCATATGGCAGAGGCTGCTGACTGTTCACTCATAATATCCATTCTTCCTTTCCTCTTTTGGTATTAGAAACCTCAATTGTTAACTAATGCTCAGAAAGCTCAGGGATGTCCAGAATAAAGATTGTATTTTTGTTTCTTCTTTCTTTTTTTTTAAGATAGCTGTGACTACGTAACTAAGTTCTGGCCAGTGGGATGTGGGTAGAAGTGAAATGTGCATCTGTGGGTAGAAGTGACAGGTGCCTGGGGTGTACAAGTAATACATTAAATCTGGAATCTCTAGTAATAGTCCCCATATCAATGTATTCTACCCAATTTAAGTGTTATATTCTGCTCCATGACATGTGGGTAGAAGAGACAGATGCTTTTAAGGGAAAGAGACATGAGCTGTACTGTTGATTGTCCCCCTTTCCAGATGTGGTGGTGATTACATCTTAGACAGCCAAATGGAAACTGCCTGGTAGAGGATTTCTGAACAAGCTTTAAGAAGACTGGGTTCCTGCCTTCAGCAAGCTACCATTTCAGCTCTGGATTGTCATAAAAATGCAAAAACAAAACCTTATCTCAAACTCTTGAGTCAGTTGAACCTTTCCAGCAACTGGAATTCGCTCTCCCTCTTGTCTGAGAGAACTAGCCTTGTTTCGCTTGAACACCTAGTAGCAACCTGACTGGGGACAGATGTCTTATAAGAGCATGTGCATCCTCTTCCAGTTCCATCACAATCATACTTGGTTGCTACTAGAGCCATAAATAGGGTCAAATCTCAGTATATTATAGGGGCCAGGACCCAGGAAGAAATGGCTTATACGTAAAAAGAATTATTACAAGTTTTGACAAAACCTAAGAACGTTATGTAAGAGTAGATTCTGTGGGTGTCAGACTGAGAAGAGCAGCATACAACACTTAAATTGGGTAGAATTCATTGATATGGGGACTATTACTAGAGATTCCAGATTTAATGTATTACTTGTACAGGTGTAGGTAGTTCTAAAATCTTAATGGATTGGTTGACTGTATTTATTTTATTGTACTTTAGATGATGATTTAGAATTAATATATACATTGTTTCATGAAATTTTTTGCCAACTCCGTGACATGTCAACATTCTCCCCTCCTCAGCCTTAGGTTCCTATTACCAGCTTTGCTGCCTCTTCCTGGCTTCTTGTTCTTGCCCCTGGGCTGGTGGGACCCTTTAGTCTTGTTTTGTCTTATGGGCCTGTCTAATCTGTGCCTGAAGAATGAGCCTCAGGAATGACTTCATTACTGAGTGTCTAGGGGCTGTGATCTCGGGGTTTCTCCAGTCTCTGTCAAACCATTAAGTCTGGTCAGTCTTTTTTTTTTCAGTTAGAATTGTTTTCTATATTCTTCTCCATCTCAGTCTGAGACCCTCTATTGTGAACCCTGTTACAGCAGTTAATGGTGGTAGCTGGGCACCATTTAGTTATGCTGGATTCAGTCTGGTGGAGGCTGTGATACTTGTGGTTCATTGGTCCTTTGGTCTTAACTTTCCCTTGTGTCTTTAGTTTGCTTCATTCTCCTTTGCTCGACACAGGGTGAGACCAGTTGAGCATCTTGGATGGCTGCTCATGAGCTTTTAAGACCCCCAGCATAACTTCGCAAAGTAGAATTGTAGAACATTTTCTTTATAAAATATGTTACATCAATTAAGCTAGATGTTCCTTGAGACCATGGTCCCCACAGATGGTGGCCTATATGTAATAAGGATAAGACACCAGAGCTTCAGTGGCATGAAAGAGAGATGGGAATCCAGAGACTTAAGGAGATAAGAAACTTGGAGTAGGTTTATTGTGCGCAAATTGCACACTCATCCCCAAATCTTAATTCCTGAGGTGGCCTAGAAGGCACTCCTCTACTAAAACATTGAGAAATATATGAGGAAACCCTGTGGTTGTTTTCCTTTGTGACAAAGGATGATCATGCGAGGCTGAGATGTACTGTGCCGTTGGGATGCACTTCCCATTTTCATTAGAGATGAGGGGATCCCAAGAAGGAGATGTCAAGTGACAGCATTTAACCACAAAAGACTAGGTAGGTACACTTACTGTAAAGGGCAGCAGCGCTGTTACCAGTAATCAGAATGCTTTGGCCCGTAGACGACTTTGGTTGTGACTTACTGATCATGGTATCTCTTGGAATGAAATAGAGGAGCTATCTGTTCTGTGTCAGGTGGCCAGAAACCTCACCTGAGTTACCACAGTGGAGAGTCATGGCCTCCCCACTCGGTTTCCAGACTTAAGGCTGGTAGTTAACAGACCTAGAGTCCCTTGATTGAACGAGAGGCTGTTTTCCCTTCAGGAATGATTTCAATGATTTGCAACATTTCTGAAAGAATATATCTTAAATTATCCTCCAGACCTTTGCCAAAGGGACCTTCAACCACTTTTTAAGAGTATTCATGCATTGGAAAAAAAGAGTCTGGAGGCTAATAGTGTTGGGTTATAGATGGAGTCTTAGTTCAGATGACACTTGTGGTGCGATGTTAGTACAGGGACCCAGTCTATGATTTCTTCTCCAATTTAATAATATATAATTGGCATAAACATGTTTATGAGGGTGATGCTGGTAGCAAGGGCTAAGTAGAAACACCTTTCTAACCATAGCAAACCAGAAGCAATACTGAATCCCTGGGAGAATTGCAGATATTAGTGTCCCCTCAAAGTCTTGAAACGTGAGGAGGTTGATACCGATCACATCCCCATTTAATACACCTTTTTTGCCTCTGCAAAACTTGGATGGATCTTTGGAGAATGATTATAGGTGATCAGAGTTGGAGACATGCTATGAAAGGATAACATTCTGTCTTACAGCACACATTAGTAAGAAGATCAATATTAACTGGACTTCAACACAACTTGAATACTTCCATCTTAACCCGATAGTGCAAGGACAGAGTAGCTGGGGTAGGGGTCTGGGGACTGTGTTCTCAGGGGAAATCGAGGCCAATTGGCACAACTAGCGTTTTGCTAATGAGGACTCTCTGCACCCCGCATTGGTGAGTTGCGTCTGAGATCTTAAAAGCTGCCAAGCTGCCATCTGAGGGTACAGCAAATGGTCCCAACTCAGCAGGAACAGATGGTCACCGAGGTCCGTAACAACATGAGGGAAAGAGAACTCAGAAGACAGAGATCCAGGTGAGTGGGTATCTACATCAACTCCTGACCAGAAGAACCAGAAGACGCCCGGCCACCACCAGTCATAGCCACGATGGAACTCATAAAGTTGAGTCTCCCTGGCAACACAAGAATGAATAGGGGTGCACCCTGAGATCTCCACTAAAAGACTGCAATTGATGGTCCAGGGTCCTCAGGGTTCTCCTGGGAGCATGGCCACTGGCCCTGATGCTGCCCCTGTCAATAGATCATAATGAAAGTCATCTCTTTGGATTGAACTTGGCAATGCAGAATGACCATACTTTTGGGGCACTTTATGGTTCTATGAATCTATAGGATGTTGTCCTGCTGACCTTACACTGAAGGAAGGGGAGTGGGTGGAGAGGAGGAGACAGGAGACTGTTTAGAGGATAGGACATGTATGGAGAAGAGAGGAAGTGTGTGCTGTCACCGTGCAGGGAGAGCAGTGGAAGCTGCATATAGGTGAGCATGCAAATTTATATGGGAATGTGCATTTTCATTCATAGTAAAAAAAAAATTTTAAGTAAAAAAAAAAAGATTCTGTCTTACAGCATGCAGTATATACTGTGAATCAGAGACTATTATATGGTGCTGTCTTCTCCATATCCAGAATACATCAAGCTAGAAATCAAGGACTGGAAATGGGGTGACTTCTTTCACTGTTGCAACTAATAACCTACTCAGAGTATTTTTTCTTTCTGTCTCAGCCACTTTGAACTCTGATAGTTTGGAAGCCTTAGTTTACAAAGGTAGAAGGAGTCCAATGGGGGATACAACAATGGTTTCATTGACTTGAAAGATGAAACTTCCATTTGGCCTTTTGGGACTTCTTATGACATTGAAACAACAGGCAGCTAGAAGAATTATGCTGCTGACTGGAGTGATTGATCTTCCAAGGGAAAATTGAGTTGCTGCTGCACAATGGAGCTAAGAGTACTATTCTAGAATCAGAGGATTCTCTAGGGGCTAGTCTTTTTTATTATTATTGTAGTGAGAATATATATAACAAAACACATGCCATCTCAACAGTTTCTACATGTAAAATTCAATGGCATTGATTGCATTTTTCAAGCTGTGATGATATTCTCACCATCCTTTTCCAAATCAGTCCACCACCATTAAAAGAAACTCAATGCCACCTAAACAGTAACTCCTTCCTTTCCGTCTCCCTACCAACCCTGGTAACCACTAATAATCTTTGGTTTCTGTATATCTGCGTATTTCATATACATGAGATCATTCAATATTCGTCCTTTGGTGACTGACTTAGTTTGCTCGGCATGATATTTTCAAGGTTCCACCCATGTTGTGGCATGCATCAAGACTTCATTTCTCTTCATGGGCTGAGTAAGACTCTGTTGTGTGTATATACACCTCATTTTGTCCATTCATCTGTTGATGGAAATTTCAGTTGTTTTCATCAGACTGCTCTTCATCCTCCTACTCCCAAAGTGAAGGTTATAGAAAACTGTGGCAATCAAAAATAGGCAAAACTGAAAAACGTGGCCTGGTAAAAGGAAAGAGAGGGCTGGAGATAAGAAGAAGTGTAGGAGACAAGTAAAGGATGGTGTCCCAAAATGACACTTTGATTTGTGCATACATATGCATAGGTGAGGAGTGGCTCTGATCTTTGGTCAAGACAGAAAAGGCCTATAGCTGGTGGTATTTATATCTTGATGTTCAAGAGGCTTTCTGGGAGGAATTTTGAGACATCTATGGCAAAAGAAATTGACAAGATAATTCTATAATTTGCATGGAATTGCAAAGGACCCAGATTAGCAAAACAATCTTGAAAAATAAGAGCTAAGCTGGAAGACTTAATAGTTCCTGACTTCAAAATGTCAGCTACAGTAATCAAAATAGTGTTATAATAGAATTAGGGTGGGTATGTAAACCAATGGAATATATAGAATATAATCAAAAGTTCAGAAGTGAATCCATACCTCTGTGGTCGATGTATTTAAAAAAAAAAAAGACAGGACTATTGAGAATCCTTCAGGAATCAAGATTTGGATTGCTCCACTCTAGACAGGACTGGAATGGTTAGTGAAAGAAAGAAGTCAGCTAAGTCCTCATGATACGTTGCAGAAATGAGAATTCTAGTATCTTTTCCTACTTTCTCTTTGTTTTTTATGTGTACATATGATAACTATTTTCTTCTCTCTCCTTCCTCCCCTTAGTTTACATAGAAGTTATTGGAGGGTAACTTTACAATTTTGTCTTTAGGTAACAGAATATTCAGTGGGATTGTTACTGAATTGGAGGAATAAATATAACCAATTATAGATATAACAACTGGTTGGACATATGTTTCCTCATTTTGGGAGATATAAATTTGTACAACTTTACTTGTAAAAAAGGATATCTGTGTCTTTTCAGGTAAAAACAGTTGTTTTATTGTTGAATGGAAGCTTCAAGTGTGCTTTTCTTTCCTCTTCTTTTTTTCTTAGTTTCTTGTCTCTTTCTACCTCCCTTCCTTTCCTTCCTCCTAACTGCTTGGCAACTATTTTTCCCCGTTGGTATCTTATCTCTCTCTCTATTCCTGCCATTCCTTTCCCCTGACCACCTACACATGTCCTCCTTCCTTTCCTTTATCCCTTCCATGTAGCTGTGTGTATCATATCTGTCCCTTCTAGCAGGGCTGTGCCTCACCACCTGGCTATAAAGCCACCAGCACACAGCTTCCAGGTCTGCCTCACTCTAATGGCAGCCTCCCTCAGCACTTATTTGTTGGCTCCTGTTTCTGTTTCCTGTTTCTCTTCTTTCTCATACCCACTTAGATTAACACATCACAACCATTCCCCTTTTCCTAGCAATCTGCACCGTATGCTGAACATTATATCACAAAGTATCACAGGCACAGTCTGCTGGAACCTGCTCTACACCGATTCCCAGGCCTACCCTGCCAGCTCCAGTAGATTCACAAGCAACCTGTAACAACTCCTCTCCTTCAATTGGACCTGCTCTGCTCACCATAGTTAAGTGACCAGCCCTTCCCATTGGACAAGGTGGTAAGAAGTATTGTGCCCATGGGTGAACAAACAACAAAGAATGCACTGCTCACCTGTAAAGACATAACCAAATAAAACAAAAAAGCAGGATGAAACAAACAAATCTATAATCAATAAATGAAGAAAATATCTACTGGATGTCCTAAGGACAGCAGACAATATAAAAAAAGATTTTTAAAAAAGACAAGATGGTTCCAGTAAGCTTCCAAAATAAAATACCAGATGACTTTCCAGTAGAAGTGCTTAAAAACTACTGGATAATAAAGAAATCAAAGATAGAATTTAAAACAATTTCTAGACTCAAACAACAATGAAAACACATCATACCGAAACCTCTGGAACACAGCAGAGGCAGTGTGCAGAGGTCAATTTATAGCAATAGATGCACACATCAAAAAAGAAGAAAGGGACAAAAGCAAAATACTAGCTATACAACTCAAACAATAAAAAGCAAAAAGAAGCCCACAGCCACAAGAAGAAAGGAAATAATAAAGATCAGAGCAGAAATAAATGAAATAGAGAAAAGAAAAAAAAATTAAAAAAGAATCAACAAAACCAAAAGTTGAGTTCTTTGAAAGGATCAACAAGATCAACAAACCACTGGCCAAACTGACGAAATAAAACAGGAAAGGAAGCAAATAACTGAAATAAGGAACGAAATGGGGGATGTTTTAGTCAGCTAGTGCTGCTGTAACAGAAATACCACAGTGTGGATGGCTTTAACAAAGGGAAGTTTATTCTTACATAGTCTGGTAGGCTACAACTCCAAATTCAGAATGTCTGCTCCAGGGGAAGGCTTTCTCCCTTGTTAGCTCTGGAGGAAAGTCCGGTATTGTGTCAGTCTTTGTCCAGGGAGCATCTTGGCACAGGAACTTCAGATCTGAAGGATGCACTCTTCTCCCAGTGCTACTTTCTTGATAGTGTGAGGTTCCCAATTCTCTGCCTGCTTCCATTTCCTTTTATCTCTTGCAGGATGAAGGGATTAAGGGTGGTGCAAGCCACACTCCAGGGAAACTCCCTTTACAGTGGAGCAGGCAGGTGATCTTCTGAAGGGATTTACAGTCCCACCCTAATCCTTTAACATACAGCACAGCAAAATCACAAAATAGAGGGCAATCATAGAATACAAGGAATAATGGACCACACAAATGGCTACACATGTTTTTGGGGAAACACAGTTCAATCCATGACATCCCACCCTTTGGCACCCCAAAAATCACATCATTGAAACATGTAGCACATTCATCCCATCATAACAAAATCATATCCACTACACATGATAGAAGTCTTAATCAGTTCCAAATCCAAAATTCAGAAATTGCTTTATATCTATGAAAACTAGAATGCCAGCTCTCTGCTTCCAAAGCTACAATGGCAGAACAGGCACAAGTCAGACATTCTGTTACAAATGGGAGAAACTGCAGGGAAACAAGGCATTAACAGGCAACAAGCAAGTCCCCAGAACTCATTAAATTAGCCCACAAAGCTTTGAAAATAATCCTGCACTTTCTGAGACATTTTACACAATGGCCCTGCCCTCCAGACTCTAGGTATTGGCCAAACTCTGGATTCTGAGTGGAGACTACCAGCCCTGTGCTACAACTCTGTCTTCGAGGCCCACTTGGACAAAAACTCTACCCCATCAGCTTTTGGTGTACCCTAAGATCAACTGAGTGGCAATACTACTCTTACAAACACAGGACACCATGGTTCCACCCTTTCAAACCTTTGAGGTCATAGCCATACCATTTGAGATTGAGGCATCTCAGCTTCTCGTACTGTTTGTCTCTTCATCTTATGCTTCCTATGGCTACATGGCCTGGGCCTCAGGTCCACATCTGCCATGCTGGGGCAGGTGTTCCAAAGCTCTGTAGCTCCACTGATTCAAGTGCCTGGAGACACCCCATTCCACGAGGGAAACTCTGTGCACAGGCACTTAACTCTCTTGCTCCATGGGTTGGCTCCAGTGCTGCCTCTGGTTCCCCTGCTGCTGCCACTGCTGCTGCTGCTGCTGCTGCTGCTGCTGCTGCTGGTAGTCCTCTGCTGTTCAATTCTCACCATTTGCACCTTCTTCAGTGTTAACAGTTCTCCTTGGCTCCTTCTGAATCTTCTATCCATTCACAGTTTCATAATGGCTTCCACATTTTAGGTATTTGCTACAGCAGCAATCCACTCTCACTGTACCAAATTCTGTTTTAATCAGCTAGCACTGCTCTAACAGAAATACCACGAAGTGGATGGCTTTAAGAAAGGGAAGTTTATTCCTACACAGTCCAGTAGGCTACAAGTCCAAATGCAGGATGTCCACTCCAGGGGAAGGCTTTCCCTCTAGTTGGCTCTGGAGGAAAGTCCGGTATTGCATCAGTCTCTGTCCAGGGAGCGTCTTGGCGTGGGAACCTAACACCATCAAGAAAGCAGCACCAGGAGAAGAGTGCGTCCTTTAGACCTGAGGTTCCTGTGCCAAGATGCTCCCTGGACAGAGACTCATGCAATACTGGACTTTACTCCAGAGCCCACTAGAGGGAAAGTCTTCCCCTGGAGTGGACATCCTGAATTTGGACTTGTAGCCTACTGGACTGTGTAGGAATAAAGTTTCCTTTCTTAAAGCCATCCACTTTGTGGTATTTCTGTTAGAGAAGCGCTAGTTGACTAAAACAGGGGACATAACAACAGATCCAACTGTGATAAAAAGGGTCATAACAGAGTACTATGAAACCCTATTCCCCAACAAAATTGAAAACCTAGGGGAAATGGACAAATTTCTAGGAACACATTACCTACCCAAACTGACAAAAAATGATGTTCAAAGTCTGAACAGACCATAACAAGAAGAGAGATTGAAAAGATAATAAAACAAACTTTCAACAACAAAAAAAGCTCTGGCCCAAGTGGCTTCACTGGAGAATTCTACCAAACATTCAGGGAAGAGCTTACTGCAGTACTGGTTAAACTATTTCAAAACATAGAAAAGGAAGGGACCTTTACCAAATTCTTTCTATGAAGCCAGCATAGCCCTGATACTAAAACCAGGCAAAAATACCACAAAAAAATAAACAAAAATTACAGACCAATATCTCTCACAAATATAGATGCAAAAATTCTCAAAATTCTAGCCACTAGAATTCAGTATCATATCAACAAAATAATACACCCTGACCAAGTAGGATTCATACCAGGTATGCAAGGATAGTTCAGAATTAGAAAATCTATGTAATCCACCACATAAATGAAAGAAAGAGAAGAGGAAGAATCACATAATCATCTTAATGCAGAAAAGGCATTCGACAAAGTCTTGCATCTATTCCTGATAGAAACTCTCAATAAAATAGGTGTAGAAGGGAAATTTCTCAGCATAATAAAGAGCATCTTTATAAAACCAACAACTAACATCCTTCTTAATGCAGAGAGGCTGAAAACATTCCCCTTGAGAGCAGGACAAGACGAGGAAGCCCTTTATCCCACTCCTACTTAACACTGTGCTGGAAGTCATAGCTAGAGCAATAAGGCAAGAAAAGAAATAAAGATCATCCAAACTGGTAATGAAGAAGTTAAACTGTCCCTTTTCGTGAACCCCATGAGACTCTACACAGAGAACCCAAAAGACTTGGTGAGAAAACTGCTGGAACTAGTAGATACAGCAGAGCAGCAGGATACGTGAAAAACATACAAAAACCAGTTGAATTACTACTCACCAATAAAGACAATGATGAAAAGGAAAACAATATCACTTATAATAGCCTCTAAAAATATAAAATACTTAGGAATAAATATAGCCAGGGATGTAAATGCCCTATACAAAGAAAATCACAAAACACTATTGCAAGAAATCAAAAGAACACTACACAAATGGAAAAACCTACCATGCTTATGGATAGACTCAACATTGTGAAAATGACAGCTCTACCCAAAGTGAAATGCAAATACAATGCAATCCCAATCCAAATACCAACAACATTCTTTTAAAAGATGGAAAAACTTGTTAGCTTTATATGGAAAAGGAAGAAGCCATGGATAGGTAAAACACTATTGAAAAAGAATAAAGTAGGAGGACTCATACTACCAGATCTCAGAACTACCATAGCCCAAACAGCCTTGTACTGGTATAATGAATGGACATATTGACCAATGGAACTGAAATGAGAACCCAGCTGTAAATTCGTCCAACTATGCTCACCTGATCTTTGACCAGGGCCCAAAGTGCCTGATCAGATAGGGAAAAGACAATCTTTTTAACAAATGGTGCTAGCAAAACTGGATGTCAATGCAAAAAAGTGAGATAGGAGCCATACATTACACCACACATAAAAACTAATTCTAAATTTGGAAAAAGGCTTTGATTTTGCAGGAAGTTTCTATAGGATTGGGAGAGAGACAGATACCAACCATGCCTAGAATCAGAATCTTTGATGTGGTTAAAAAATATGAAATTTTGCACTACAGATGATCTGGTAAGCAAATTAAGCACCCTGCTTACCTTGCTGATTGAATAATCTGTCCCTGTTTGAGAGCTTTAATTAGAGTCTTAATGTAGAAGATTTGGAGTAACCACTGTGGGAAATAGATCTTAAAAACTTAAAATAACATTTTAAAGAAGAAATTACGATTAACAGTTTCTGCACAGGCCTCCTGCATATATGCAGTATAAAAGATGTCACAGTTTGCAAAGATTCCACCATCATTGCCATTTTTCCAGAAGAAAGTCTGATTGTAATAACTATAGTGATAGTTCTTTCTCACTGCAGGCAAGATGATTGGGTTAGCTGTTACTCTGGTGGTCAAATGAGTGAGAAAGGGTGACATAGACCATCAAACCAAAACCAAACCCATTGCCATTGAATCAATTTGGACTCATAGCAACCCTATAGGACAGGGCAGAACTGCCCCATGGGATTTCCAAGAAGTGCCTGTTGTATTCAAACTGCTGATCTTTCAGCTAGCAGCTGTAGCTCTTAACCACTACACCACCAGTGCTTCCAACATACACCATAGTTTGCAGGAAATAGAGCTATATTCTTTAAAGGAGTTGTGACCTGTGGTCAGACGGAAAGTTGCTATTCAAGTCCTTTAGTTTAATGATTATACTGTACAGAAGCAAAGGGCATAAAATGCTGGAAAAAGAAACCAGCTTTCCAACCAAAGCATACTAACTCTCAATCGTTTGCTTTTGTTATGATCTCTTCTCCCTTTGTCAGTCTCTCATTCTTGGCCTGTCTGCCTCTGAGAGGCGTTCTGTTCTCACCTGTTGGGCAACATTCTTCGGCTGTCCTCTTAGTAAACCAAGTCCTTATTTTAACACAAGCTGTGATGATTTCTGAGGAGGCAATGCCACTGATACCCTGTGAAACTCAAAACTGAAGTGGATAAGTGAAGCTTAGTCTAGTGTTTTTCAGTGTTGCTGATCCTCATCCTACAGACCCCTTGGGTTGGCTTTTAAACAACAGTTTCACAAATCAGCCGATATTCAAATTGCAGTGGAGTCTTAAATCACAGTGTTATTGAGGCGATATATGTTGCTCGAAGCAGGGGAAACTGACTAAAAGAAGAAAGTTTTCTTCTTCCAGTCTTAACCCAATATTGCAAGGATAGAGTAGCAAGGGTGGGGGTCTGGGGACCATGCTCTCAGGGGACATCAAAACCAACTGGCCTAACCAGCTTATTGCTCAGAGAATCTTCTGCACCCCATGTTGGTGAGTGGCTTCTGGGGTTTAAAAGCTAGCAAGCTGCCATCCGAGGTACACCAAATGGTCCCAAGTCAGCTGGAACAGATGATCACCAAGGACAACAACAACATTAGGACAAAAGAACCCAGAAGACAGAAAGACACATGTGAATGAGTGACTATATCAACATGTGACCAGAAGAACCAGATGGTGCCTGGTCACCACCAATGACAGCCATGATGGGGCTCACAATGCTGAGTCCCAGTGGCAATATGAGAAAAAAAAGGAGTACACCCTAAGAACTCTGCTAAAAACCACAATTGATGGTCTGAAGGCCTGGAGGTTCCCCTAGGAGCATGGCCCCTAGACCTGATGCTGCCCCTGATCATAAATCATTACTGAGGTCAACTCTTCCGACAGGAGTGGATTGGACTCAGGGACACAGAGCAACTGTATCATGTGTGTACTTTATGGTTCTGTGCATCTATAGGATGCTGTCCTACTGGCCTTTTACTAGCGGCGAGTGGAGAAGAGGTGACAGGAGATTGTTAAGAGGTTATGGCATGTATAGACTGGAAAGGAGGAGTGTGCAGTCAACCGGGCAAGGAGATCAGAGGGAGCTATAGATAGGCAGGCATGCAAATTTAAATTGGATTGTACACTTCCACTCAATCACAATAAAAAAGAAAGAAAGAAAGTTTTCTATGCTCTTAAAACCTTACAACCTTCTTTTTTTTCTTTTACAGCACATTTTGGAGGCAGTACATGGTGATTAAGGAAAGGGCTTGGAGTGAGATACATGGTTTTGAATTTCAGTGTGTTCACTTACCTGTGTGTGATCTTGGACAGGCTGTCCTTTTCAAACTTCAGTTTCCTTATCTGTAAAAGCTGGAATGTTGTTAAGCTCAAAAGATTGACAAGATTGATATTGTTGTTCTCAGTGAGCTTGTTAAAGTTCAGTTCTGATTCAGCAATTCTGGAGTGGGGCCTGCTGTTGAGTTGGCCCCAAACTCATGGCAACCCTACGCACAACTGGATGAAAAGCTGTCTGGTTCTGTGCCATTCCCATGATGGGTTGCAGATCAGATTTTTATGATCCATAGTTTTATAGAATAATATAGTGAGTTCTTAGTACAGTATCTGGCAGATAAAAAGTGCTTAATTAAGATTAGTCAATATGATTATTATTTTAATTCTGTAACAGTGTTGACTAGTAGATTTAACTTTGCCAAGGTGATTTTCAGCTTGTTCACTTCCTGTATATTCATAAGGCTAGAGGCTTCTTAAATCCACCTGTTGGTTTGCCTATATTCCAGATCTTTAAGACTCATTCAGTTCCTTGTATCAGGAGCCTTAGGCTAGAGGCTTAGTAACTCAGCTCTGGATAGTCTTGTTATTGTTCTAGGTCTTTTTGTATATAGTCTTCCTTATTACTTCTCAGAAATAGGGTCAGATCCAAATTTTGTGGTGCTAGGGATTGATACAATGTTGGGGGCTCTCTTTAAGAATAATAACTCAAGTTCATGGTTGTTAGGTGCCAACTCATAGGGACCGTATGTACGACAGAACAAAATGCTGCACCATCCTTGCAATCATTGTAGTGTTTGAGCCCATTGTTGCAGCCAGTGTTAGTCCATTTCATTGAGGAGCACCCTCCTTTTTGCTGACCATCTACTTTACCAAACATGATGTTTTTCTCCAGGGACTCGTCTCTCCAGATAACATGACCAAAGTACATGAGATGAAATATTGCTATCTTTGCTTCTAAGGAGTATTGTAACTGTACTTCTTCCAAGAAGGTTTGTTCATTCTTCTGGAAGTCAAAAGTATATTCATATTCTTCACCAACAGCGTAATTCAAATGCGTCAATTCTTCTGTGGTCTTTATTCATTGTCCAGCTTTAACATGCACATGAGGCAATTGAAAACATCATGGTTTGGGTCAGATGTGTCTTTGTCCTACAATGACATCTTTGCTTTTTAACACTTGAAAGAGGTGTCTTTTGCAGCAGATTTGCCCAATGCAATACGTCATTTGATTTCTTGACTACTGCTTCAACGGATATTGATTTTGAATTCAGGTAAAATGAAATCCTTGATAATGTCAATTTGTTTTCATTTACCAGGGTGTTGTTTAGTGGTCTAGTTTTGACAGGTTTTTTTTTTTTGTTGTTGTTGTTGTTGTTTAGATGTTCATGTGTAATCCATACCTAAAGCTATACTATTTGATCATCAATAAGTGCTTCGCTTCCTCTTCACTTTCAGCAGACAAGATTGTGTTATCTGCATATTGAAGGTTGTTAATGAGTCTTCCTTCAATCCTGAAGCCAACACTATATTCTTCATTTAGTCCAGTTTATCAGATTGTTTGCTTAGCACATGAATTGAGTAAGAATGATTATTCAAAGGATGTACCCCTTATACATACCTTTCTTGATTTAAAATCATGCAGCATCCTCTTTTCCTGTTTTGATCTGTGTACAGGTTCCTCGTGAGCATGAAGAAGTGTTCTGGAATTCCATTCTTCAAAATGTTATCCATAATTTGTTATGATCCACACGGTTGAATACCTTTGCATAATCAAAAAAACACAAGTAAACACCTTTCTGGTATTCTCTGCTTTCACCCAAGATCCATCCAACATCAGCAATATTATCCCTAATTCCATGTCTTCTTTTGAATCCAGTTTAAATTTCTGACCATTCTCTATCAATATACTGCTGCAAAAATTTTTAATGATCATCAGCAAAAAGTTATTTGTGTATGATATTAATGATATTACTCAATAATTTGCGTATTCTGTTGGATCGCATTTCTTTGGAATGAGCACAGTTATGGATCTCTTCCAGTGAGTTGGCCAGATAGCTGTCTTCCAGATTTCTTGGCATAGACAAGTGAATGTGTTTAATGCTGCATCTGTTCGTTGAAACATCTCACTTGATATTCTGTCAATTCCTGGAGACTTGTTTTTTGCCAATGCCTTCAGTACAGCTTGCACTGCCGTCTTCAATCACATCAGTTCTTGATCATATGCTACCTTCTGAAGTGGTTGAACAAGACCAATTCTTTTTGGCACAGTGACTCTGTATTCCTTCCATCTTCTTTTGATGCTTCCTGTGTCATTCAATAGTTTCTCTACAAAATCCTTCAGCATTGAAACTCAAGGCTTGAATTTTTCTTTAGTTCTTGTGACTTGAGAATTGCTGAGTGTGTTCTTCCCTTTTGGTTTTCCAACCTCAGGTCTCTGCACATTTCATTATGATATTTTACTTTGTCTTCTTGAACAGCCCCCTTTGAAATCTTCTGTTGAGCTCTTTTACTTCATCATTTCTTCCATTTGCTTTAGATACTCTATGTTCAACAGAAAGTTTTAGAATCTCTTCTGACATCCATTTTGGATTTTCATTTCTGTCCTATTAATGGCCTTTTGCTTTCTTCATATATGATGTCCTTTATGTCATCCCACAACTTATCTGATCTTTGCTAATTAGTATTCACTGCATCAAATCTATTCTTGAGATGGTCTCTAAATTCAGGTGGGATATATTCAAACTTCAGTTTTTGTGAACTTGTTTTAATTCAGTTTAAATTTAAACTTGTACATGAGCAATTGATGACGTGTTCCACAGTTGGCCCCAGCCTTATTCTTACTGGTGACATTTAGGTTCTCCATTGTCTGTTTCTACAGATAAAATCATTTTGATTTCTGTGCATTCCATCTGACAAGGCTAATGTGTATAGTCAGTATTTATATTGTTATAAAAGATATTTCCAGTGAACAGGTCGTTGGCCTTGCAAAATGCTATTATGCAATCTCCTATGTTGTTTCTATTACCAAGGACATGTTTTCAGACTACTGATCCTTTTTTGTTTCCAACTCTCACATTCCAATCACCAGTAATTATAAGTGTATTTTGATTGCATGTTTGATCAATTTCAGATTGCAGAAGTTGGTAAAAATCCCCAATTTCTTCATCTTTGGCATTAGTGGTTGGTGCATAAATATGAATAATCATCATTTTAACTGGTCTTTTTGTAAGTGTATGGATATTATTTTGTCATGACAGGATGGATCTTGAAATGTTCTTTTTGACAATGAATGTGATGTCATTCCTGGCGTGGTAGACCATATGACTGTCTGACTCAGAATGACCGATGTCTGTCCATTCTCATCAATGCCTAAGATATCTACCTTCGAGTTTTCCATATAATTTTTGACCACTCCCCACCACCGGTGATAGCCGTGATGGAGTTCACAAAGTTGAGTCTCACTGGTAATACAAGAATAAAAAGGGGTGCACCCTGAGATCTCCATTAAAGGACCACAATTGATGGTCCATGGGTCTCGGAGTTCCCCTGGGACCATGGCCCCTGGCCTTGATGCTGCCCCTGTCCATAAATCATAATGGAGGTCAACTCTTCAGACAGGAATGGATTGGACTTGGTGACACAGAGTGACTGTATCACGTGTGCACTTTATGGTTCTATGCATCTACTGGATGTTGTCCTGTTAACCTCTTACCGAAGGAAGGGAAGTGGGTGGAGAGGAGATTGTTGGGAGGATAAGACATGCATGGAGCAGAGAGAAAGAGTGTACTGTCACCAGGCAGGGAGAGCAGTGGGAGCTGCATATAGGTGGGCATGCAGATTTATATGGGAATGTACATTTTCATTCAATAATAATGGGGAAATAAATAAATAATTTTTGACCACTCCCAATTTTTCTGGATTCATTTTTCTTACCTTCAGTCAGTTACTCAAAATGATAAGAAACAGCTGCAAACATCTATTAATAATCAGAACATGAAATGCACTAGAGACCTCCATGTACTAGTAAAGAAAACATGTATAAATGAAGAACACACTATATTTATGAAACTCAGTTACAAACATTTCAATTCTCCCAAATTAATCTATAAATTCAGTATAACTCCAGGCAAAATCCTAGCAGAATTTTTTGTGAAGCTCAGTAAAATTGGTTACAGGGTTCATATGCAAAGACAAAAAGGTGCAAGATAGCTAAGAAAAATCTGAAAAATAAGGATAAAGGAGGACTTATCCTACCAGTCACTTAGGTATCACAAAGTTTAATTAATTATTAATTTAACAATTGTTGGAGTAGGAATAGGTAAAAAGAGAAATAAAACAGAAAGAAACAAACCAGTGCATATAAAAGGGAATCACATATTAATAGGGGAAACGCTGAATTATTCCACAAGTGGTTTTGAAACAGAAGTTCTCCCTATAAAAATAAAATAAAATTAGATTCATGGAAAGAAAAAAATAAATTCAGATGGGAAAAAAAATCTAGAAGTGATAACTCTAAAACAAGTAAAAGAAAATATAGAACAAGGAAAGCTTTCTTAAATGAGATATTATATGTGCAAAACAAATGTTAAATAACTTCATTAAAGTACGAAGCTGTAGTATAGTAAAATACAGTAAAAAAAAAACCTTAATAAACTAAAAGACGTGAGGCAGAGTTGAAGAAGATATTTGCAATGCCTATAACAAAGTACCATCCAGAATATATAAAGTCCTACAAATCAAGAAAATGTCACACACACAACGAAAGTCAAGTAGAAAAAATAAAGGATATTACTGGGCAATTAATAGAAGACATGATGGCCAAAAATACATAAAGATGTTCATTTTTACCCATGAACCCATTACTGTCGAGTTCATTCTGACTCAGCAACCCTATAGGACAGAGAAGAACTGTCCCACAGGATTTCCAAGGCTGTATGTAAACTTTGAAAACCCTAGTGGTGTAGTGGTTAAGTGCCACATCTGCTAACAAAAAAGATTGGCAGTTCAAATCTTCCAGGTGCTCTTTGCAAGCTCTTTGAGGCAGTTCTACTCTGGCTTATAGGGTCACTATGAGTTGGCATGGACTTGACAGTGGTGAGTATATAATCTTTATGGAAGCCAATTACCACATCTTTCTCCTGAGGAGAAGCTCATGGATTTGAACTGCCGACCTTTTGGTTAGTAATGGAGTGCTTTAAACACTGGACCACCAAGCCTGCTTCCTCAATAATAAAAATTAAAAATAAAGAGAAAATATTTCTTATTATTCAGGTTGTCAGAAATTATTAAGTCTGATAATACTGAATATTGGTGGAGATATAAGGAAAATAGTACTCTTATTTGTGCTGATGGGAGCTGGCTGTGGTAGTCAGTATCCAGCACAGCTCCCAGTGATCTTGCCTCCTCATGTTCATGTTTTCATGTAGTCTCCTTTCCAATTGAATCAGGGCTGGCCTGATAAAATACAACAGAAGTGACAGTGTGTGACTTTTGAGGCTAGGTCATAAAAGGTATTACAACTCTTGATTTCTTCTCAGGGAAATCAGCCATGCCATGAAGACACTCAAGTAGCCCAGTGGAGTCTCCAGCATGGAGAGGAACTGAGGCCTCTGCCAACAGCTAGCACCAATTTGTCAGTCATGTGAGGGTCACTTGGGAAGGACTCCTCCAGTTCCAGTCAAACCTGAACATGATTGCAGCCTCAGCCAACATCTGATGGCAACTCATCAGCTATCCTGAGCAAGAACCACGCAACAAAGCTGCTCTCGTATGCCTTACTCACATCAGCTGCTGTTGTTGTGTGCTGTAGAGCCAATTTCAACTCACAGTGACCCCATAGGACAGGGCAGAACTGCCCCATGGGATTTTCTAGGTAATCTTCATGTGATCAGATCATTAGGTTTTTCTCTTCCATAGAGCAACTTGTGGATTCAAACCACTGACCTTTTGCTTAGCAGCCCAGTGCTTAACCATTTCATTACCAGGGCTCCTTATAGAAACTGCTAGAGATAATAAATCACCATTGTTTGAAAGCAATAAGTTTTGAGTAATTTGTTACCTTTTATTAGATAACTAACACATCGGTACAGCTACTTTGGAACACAAATTAGCAGCATTTAGTAAAGCTAAAAATGTTCTTATCCTATGATCAAAAATTCCTAGGAGAAATTCTAGAACATATGCACGAAAGGGACAATACAAAGGTGTTCACTGAACTTGTTGTTAGGTGCTGTCGAGTTAGTTCTGACTCATAACGACCCAATGCACAACAGAATGAAACACTGCCCAGTCCTGAACCATGGCCACCATCATTTTTATGCTTCAGCCTATTGTTACATGTGTTGATCCATCTTGTTGAGGGTCTTCCTCTTTTTCACTGACCCCCCACTCTTACCAAGCATGATATCCTTCTCCAGGGACTGAACACTCCTGACAACATGTCCAAAGTATATAAAATGCAGTCTTGCTATCTTAGCTTCCAAGGAGCACTCTGGTTATACTTCTTCCAGAACAGATCTGTTTTTTTTTTTTTGGCAGTCCATAGTACATTCAATTTTTTCTCCAATACCACAATTCAAAGGCATCAATTCTTCTGTCTTCCTTATTCATTGTCCAGATTTCACATGCATATAATGCCATTGAAAGTACCATGGCTTGGGTCAGATGCACCTTAGTCTTCAAAGTAATCTTTACTTTTTCACACTTTAAAGAGATCCTTTGCCAGCGGATTTTCCCAGTGCAATACGTATTGATTTCTTGACTGCTGCTTCCATGAGTGTTGATTGTGGAATCAATTAAAATGAAATTCCTGACAACCTCAGTCCTTTCTCAATTTATCATGATGTTGCTATTGGTCCAGTTGTGAGGATTTTTGTTTCATTGATGTTGGAGGTGTAACTTATACTGAAGGCTGTGGTCTTTATTAGGTTTTCAGGTCCTCTTCACTTCTGGCAAGCAAGGTTGTGTCATTTACATAACACAGGTTATTAATAAATCTTCCACCAATCCTGATCCCTTGCTCTTCTTCATGTAGTCCACTTTCTCAGATTATTTGCTCAATGTACGGATTTAAAAGGTATAGTGAAGATACAACTTTGACTCACACCTTTCCTGACTTTAAACCATGCAGTGTCCCCTTGTTCTGTTTGCATGACTGTCCCTTGATCCATATACAGATTCCTCATGAGCACAATGAAGTGTTCTGGAATTCCCATTCTCCACAATGTTATCCATACTTTGTGATGATCCACAAAGTCAAATGCCTTTGCATAGTCAATGAAACACAGGTAAACATTTTTCTGGTAGTCTTTGCTTTCAGCTAAGGTCCATCTGATGTCAGCAACGATATCTCTGACTCCCTGTCCTCTTCTGAGTTTCGCTTGAATTTCTGGAAGTTCCCTGTTAGTATGCTGTGGAGATTACTTTTGAATGATCTGCCTTTAAAAAAAAAAAAAATTTATTATGACTAAATGAAAGTATACAATGCAATTTTAAATACCCTCCTTTCTACAACTCTGTCTGCTCTCCCCACCCTGTGACAGCACGTTTCTCATTTTCCTTTTTTACTTCTAGTATTCTCACAACAAACACCTGTCCCCTCTTCTTCACCCTCTCTTTTCCCTCTGAAAAGAAACCAGTAGGACAGCCTTCTACAAATGTATAAAACCATAAAGTACACATATTACATGCTTGGTCTGTGTCCCCAAATCCAGTCCATTCTTTGGCTCAAATGTTGGCCTTAGTACTGGTTTCAGGTCTGGGACAGCAGCAAGTCCAGGGGTCATGTTCTCAGGGGACCCTCCAGGTTGTCATACCATCAATTTTGGCCTTTTAGTAGAGTTCTTGACCTGCACAACTCTTTTTCATATGCTACATTAGGTACTATACACTGTGTCCCCTATCCAAGACTGTCTTTGGTGGTGGCTGGGCAGCATCTGGTTCTTCTGGTCTCATGCTGATGTAGTCTCCCAGTCACATGGGTTCTTCTGTCTCGTGGTCTTATTTCTCCTTGTGTCTTTGCTGTTCTTGGTTATCATCTGTTTCAGGTGAATTGAGACCAATGGATGTTACTCAGATGGCAGTTTGCTGGCTTTTAAGACCCCAGACACGACTCACCAATATCGGCTACAGAAGAATCTCTTAGCAGAAGGCTAGCTGACCTCAATGTCTGCTGAAAACCCTGTCCCCAGACCCCTGTCCCTGCTACTCTATTCTTTGAACTGTTGGGTTGAATTTAGAAAACCTTTTAGTTTATGGTGTAGTCCAGTTTTGCTGACCTGCTGTCTACTGAGTGCTGTCAACACCCTTCACCTAACCAAATTCCTATCAACTATCTGATCTATGAACAACCCTCGCCCTCCCTCCCCACCCTTGTAGCTGTCGAAGGGTCTTGTCTTCTGTGCATAAGTCCTTTTTTAAGTCGTTGTCTCATACAATATTTGTCCTTTTGCAGCTGACTGATTTCACTCAGCAAAATGTCTTCTAGTTGACACCAGATTATAAGATGCTTCCTAAATCACCGTTGTTCTTTATCATAGTGTTCCGTTGTGTATAAATACCATAGTTTGTTTATCCATTCATCTGTTGATGGGCACCTGTTGTTGTTAGGTGCTGTCAAGCCAGTTCTGACTCATAGCGACCCTATGAACAACAGAACAAAACACTGCCCCATCTTGTGCCATGTCCACAATCGTTTTTATGCTTAAGCCCATTTGTGCAGTCACTGTGTCAATCCATCTCATCCAGGGTCTTCTTCTTTCTCACTGACTTTCCACTCTACCAAGCATGATATCCTTCTCCAGGGACTGATCTTTCCTGACAACATGTCCAAAGTATGTAAGATGCAGTCTTGCCATCTTTGCTTCTAAGGAGCACTCTGGTTGTACTTCTTCCACAACAGATGTGTTTGTTCTTTTGGGGGTCCATGGTACCTTCAACATTCTTCTCCAGCACCACAATTTAAAGGCATCAATCTTTCTTCTGTCTTCTTTGTTCATGGTCCAGCTTTTGCATGCATATGATGCAACTGAGAATGTCATGGCTTGGGTCAGGTGCATTTTAGTCTTCAAGGTGACATCCTGATAGACACCCAGCTTGATTCCATCTTTTTGCTATTGTGGACTGTGCTGCAATACACTTTCATGTGCATGTATCTCACTCAATTTACAGCCTTTATTTCTGTAGGATATATTCCAGGAAGTAGGATTGCTGAATCATATGGTATTTCTATTTCTAGCTTTTTAAGAAAGCACCAAATTGCTTTCCAAAGAAGTTGTACCACTTTGCGTTCTCACTGGCCATCTAGGAGAGTTCCAATTTCTCCATAGCCTCTCCAGCATTTGTTATTTTGTGTTTTTTTGTTGTTGTTGTTGTTGTTATTGCCAACCACACTGGGGTGAGACAGTATTTCATTGTAGTTTTGATTTTACATTTCTCTTAGTAGCTGATGATCGTAAGCATCTCCTCATGTATCTTTTGGCTGCCTGGGTGTCTTCTTTGGTGAAATGTGTGTCCATGTCCTTTGCCTGTTGTTTAATTGGGTTTTTTGTCTTTTTCATGTTGACATTTTGCAATGCCTTGCAGATTATGGAAATCAGACATCGATCCAATATGTAGTTGCCAATTTTTTTTTTTTTCACATTCTATAGGCTGTCTTTTAACTCTCTTGATAAAGTCTTTGGAAGAGCATATGTGTTTTATTTTTAGTAGTTTCCATTTATCTATTTTCTGTTAGTTATGTATTCTTGGTAAGATTTTGTAGTCTGTCTAAGCTGTGTATTAGAACTTCCATTCCTATGCTTTTGAACAATCTCAAGTGAATTTTTACTTGCACGTGACAATGATATTGTTCCACATTCGGTTGGGAGTGGGGATAAATATGGCTCTCTTCCAGTTGGTTGGCCTGTCTTCCAAATTTCTAGGCATAGGCAAGTGAGCACTTTCAGCACTCATCAATTTGTTGAACAATCTCAGTCGATATTCATCAATTCCTGGAGCCTTGTTCTTTGCCAGTACCTTCAGTGCAGCTTCAACTTCCTCTTTCAGTACCATTGGTTCCAGATCAAATGCTGTTTCTTGAAATGCTTGAACATTGACGTGTCCTTTCTTGTATAATGGCTCTATGTATTATTTCCATCATCTTCTGATGCTTCCTGAGTTTTTTCTATTTCCTCTGTAGAATCTTTCACTATTGCAACTTGAAGCTTGAATTTTTTCTTCAGTTTTTTCAGCTTCAGAAATGCAGAGTGTGTTCTTCTCTTCTGATTTTGTTTCCAGCTCTTTACACATGTCATTATACTTTATTTTTTCTTCTCTAGCCTCTCTTTGAAATATTCTATTCAGTTATTTTACTTTGTCATTTTTGACTTTTACTTAATCTACTCAGCATTTGAGAGCAAGTTTCAGAGTCTCTTCTGACATCCAATTTAGTCTTTTTTTCTTTCCTTTCTTTTTAATAACTTCTTGCTTTCTTCATATATGATGCCTTTGATGTCATTCCACAACTCTTCTGGTCTTTGGTCATTAGTGTTCAATGCATCAAGTCTGTTCTCGAGATGGTCTCTAAACTCAAGTGAGATATACTGAAGATTGTACTTTGGCCCTCATGGACTTGTTCTAATTTTCTTCATTTCAGTTTGAACTTCCATGTGAGTAATTGATGGTCTGTCCTACAGTCAACACATGATCTTATTCTGACTGATGCTGTTGAGCTTTTTCTGTCTACTCTTTCCACAGACGTAGTTGATTTGATTCCTATGTATTCCATTAGCAAGATCCATGTGTATAGTCAACATTTATGTTGGTGGAAAGAAGTGTCTACAGTGAAGAAGTCATCGGTCTTGTAAATTTTTGTCATGTGATCTCCAGCATCATTTCTGTCACCAGGGCTATATTTTCCAACTACTGAGCCTTCTTTGTTCCCAAGTTTTGCATTCCAATCACCAGTAATTAACAGTGCATCCTGATTGCATGTCTGATCAATTTCAGACTGCAGAAGATGGTAAAATTCTTCTATGTCTTCATCTTTGGCCTTAGTGGTTGCTGCACAAGTTTGAATAATAGTCATATTAACTGGCCTTCCTTGCAGGCATATGGATATTGTCCTATCACTGACAGCACTGTGCTTCAGGACAGATCTTGAAATGCTCCTTTTGATGATGAATGCAATACCATTCCCTTTCATTCCCGGCATAGCAAACTGTATGATTGTCTGATTCAAGATGGCCAATACTGGTACATTTCAGCTCACTAATGCCTAGGATGTTGATGTTTACAGATTCCTTTTCATTTTTGATGATTTCCAGTTTTCCTGGATTCATATAGTACGCTCCACATTCCAGTTATTAATGGATGTTTGCAGCTGTTTCTTCTCATTTTCTCCTTTGTCTCTTCTGTGCTTATGATGGTTGCCACAATGCTTGGCATTCCTTTGCTTGCAACTGCATCACTCCAGTCTCTGCTTCTGTCATCACATGGCCTTCTTCCTTTTATGTCTGTCACTTCACATGGCTTAAAAAAAAAAAAAAAAAAAGACACTAGTGATTGAATTTGGGGCCTACCCTAATCCAGTATATCCTCATTTTAACTAATTATATCTGCAAAGACTTTTACCAAATAAGGTCACATTCTGTTGTTCTAGGTTGACACAAACTTTTAGGGGACACTACTCAACCTGTTGGAAATGCTGGTGGCATAGTGGTTAACTGCTATGGCAGTTAACCAAAAGGTCTGCAGTTCAAATCCACCAAGTGCCCCTTGGAAACTCTACTGGGCAGTTTTACTCTATCCTGTAGAGCTGCTATGAGTCGGAGTTGCTATGAGTCAGAATTGATTCAACAGCGATGTTCTTGTTTCTTGTTTTTAATATTCAATCTGTGACCATATGGAAAAGTTGTACACTGTCCTATAGGATTGTTATGAGTCAGAACTGGCTTGACAGCATTTTTTTTTTTTTTAATTATTCAAGCCATTGAGCCTTCATGGAGCAAAGGTTAACAGTGACTGTTAACCAAAAAGTCAGCAGTGCAAATCCATTAGCCACACCCTGGAAATCCTATGGGGTAGTTCTACTCTGTCCTCTAGGGCCACTATGAGTTGGAATCAACTCAATGGTTACAGGTTTTTTTCAACCCATTAGGGATCCCTGAATAGTGCAACCAGTTGAGCACTCTACTGCTAGCTAAGAGGTTGCTGGTTCAAACCCACCCAGAGGTGCCTTGGAAGACAAGCTTGGTGATCTGTCTCTAAAAGGTCATATCTTTTAAAATTTTATGGAGGAATTCTACTTTGCACATATGGGTCACCATAAGTTAGAATTGACTCAGTTATTTCACAGTAATCCATTTACATTTTCAACAGATATTTATTGAGAACCTACTACACTGTAAAAGCACCTGATTTGTATTGTTTCTAAGTTTTGGAACCGACTAGATGGCACTTGGCTGGCTAAGTTTTGCAAGAGTTGTATTTGCAAGAGGCATTATTATTAGTTCACTTTTACAGGTAAGTGGGAGAGAGATGTGGCAGTCTGCTTCTGTAAAGATTTACAGACTTGGAAACCCTATCGGGGCTGTTCTACAGGGTAACTGTGAACTGGAATCAACTCGAAGGTAATGGGTTTGATTTTGAGTTTTACAAATGATCAAAGTGAGTTAATATTAGCATCGCACAAATGGCAAGTGTGATTCACACCTAATTCTGACTTCATAGCCCGTTCTCTTTCCTTCTGAGATTATAGCAAAAATAAACTTCTTTGGCTCTTGCCTGTCTCCAATCACTTACTCTCTTCTTGTTCTTACATTATACTCCACTCTAGAATTTGTTTATTTCAAAGGGAAAACACATCTTACAGAGTTCTTTAATAGAGTCCTTTGAGTATTTTAAGGTTGTGGAGATTAGTTTGTCAGCAAATCTGAGATAACCTGAGCTTTCTTGACTGAACATGAGACCATAAGTTACAACTATGTATTATTTATGGAGGAATCAATGGTGGAGTTACCATTCTTGAGCATCCACCACGTGCGAGGCAAAGGATATAACAACAAATGAACCCCAAACACTGCCCAGTGGTGTTGCCAAGGAGAGGCATGTGGCACAGACAGCACTAGGTGACTCTGTCAGAGAGGCTGGTACCAAATGACTGTCTATGAAAATTTTGTACAGTATTTCAGCAGAAATTTATTTTTTTACAAAAATATCCCTGCGGTTACTTTGACAACAAAACCATTTTTTCATAAGCCGACATAGTATCAATATACCTACAAGGCTAAAACTCTATGCTAATTTGCTTTTCAAACCCTTTAAAGCCTCTAGGAGCCGTCATTGTTAGCCAATTGCAATGACGCTTCAAATCACAGGGTTTCCTCTGCACTGGCTAGAAGCACACCGCTGTTATTTTCATTGCTACTGGTGTTCTTCAAGTTGCCAATTTTGTCAAATTTTCTGGTGTTTTAAAATACAATATTGCAATTACTATTTGCAAACCTATGTCAGTAACTTTTTTGAGAATGAAATAGTAAAGGAAAAGGAGAAAAATTTTAAAAAGGCTGCCACTCAGCTACTAATAACGTTGTAAATAATGTTATAATTTACTGTAGAAAGATTTTATAACACAATTTTATTGTTGGTATTCATGAAATCTAAGAAATATTACGTTAAGCAATTTAAAACTATACCACAAATTATTCTATGATTAAAATCGATAATAAACATTACTAAGGGTTCAGTGTGATCTGATACGGAGGGGAAGACACTCTGAGTTTAAGAACTGGATAATATCAACCCTAGTGATGCTACTGCCCTTGCCTTTCAGTTGATTCCAACTCATGGCGATTTAATGCGTTATGAAGTACAGTTGTTCCGTAGGGTTTTTTGTCTAATTTTTACTAAAATAGATCAGCAGGTCTTTCTTCTCCACCCCTAGCTGGGTGGATCTGAACTTTCAACAGTTAGGTTAGTAGTCAAATAAACATGTAAATTATAGCAAGGAAAATAAATACGGTCCTTATTGTCACGGAGTTTAACAGTCAGTTGTACAGTCGAACATTAAACAAATATACACAAATATGTATAGAATCTGTGGTAACAAACGTGTAAAAGACTCAACCAAGTGAAGAAAACATGAAAGACCTAATTTTGATTGAAGGCAGAGACTCAGAGAATTCTACCAAAAATACATACAAAAAACGTTTTGTTTCCTAGAATGCAAGATGCTAAATAAACCCTCCAAAATCCTCTGAGGACGCAGCCGTCGTGGTGGTGAGATCTTGGAGTCCTATTGTCCAGCCAAGGACTGGGGCGATTTTGCCAGGCTCTGAGGGGGCCGCCGAATTTATTTTACAATGTTATGGCTCGAGGATAGTTTTCTTCACACGGAGCCAGGAGAGGTTTCATCACCAAACTTTCCAATTTTTTGTCCTCGTATCTTCCTAGCATCTTTCTGCCAGATCCTCCGTTCGGCTGCGACAGACTCCTGTAACGTCAGTCTAATGCAGGGGCCTGATTTTGAGTTTTCTCTTTCCTTGTACCTCGCAAGCTCATGACTTCACGGAAGCTTCCCAGGATGGATCGCAGCCCTGCCATTTCACTTAGCCACATAATTCATCCCTCTCGGCCTCGGCGGCAGGTGGGCTCGCAGGCGCGCGGGCGGGAGAGGTCGCCCGGAGCTTCTCGCTCTCGGTTGCCTCCCGCCCTGCACGGGCGCCTAGCGCGCGTTCTGGGCTGTCTGTGCCCAGCGCGCGCCGCCAGCCCGCGCTCGCTCCGCCACCACTCCACGTGCCCGCAGTGGCCCGGGCAGCGCGCGCCGCCTCACGCTCGTCCTCAGGCCGTCGCCGTCGGCCTTCAGGGCGCGCACACTGCTCGGGCCCAAGCTCCCCACTCGGGCCGGCCGGCTCGCGGGTTCGTTCGCCCCGCCCCCTCGGCGCCGCCGCTGGGCGCTTGCGCGGGGCGCGCGGCCGTGGCCGGGGTCTCCGCCACAGCCGGTGCTGCCGCTGCCGCTGCCGCCGCCGCAGCAGCCGCCTCAGTCAGTCAGTCCCCAGAAATGGCGGAAGGAGGTGAGAGAGAGGAGCTGCTCTCGCCGCCGCCAGTCTCCCCGGCCAAGCGGCTGTGTTCATGGCCCAGCCCGCAGGCTCACCACCCTCGCGGTTCGCCTGGGACGGTCAGCGGCAGGGCAGGGGGCGTCAGCGGTAGCTGCCTGACCCCCGGGGCCCGCCCCCACCTGCAGCCCGAGTCCTTGCTGGACTGCGCTGCCAAGACGGTGGCGGAAAAGTGGGCGTACGAGCGTGTGGAGGAGCGCTTCGAGCGGATTCCGGAGCCGGTGCAGCGCCGCATAGTCTACTGGTCCTTCCCGCGGAATGAGCGGGAGATCTGCATGTACTCCAGCTTCCAGTACCGGGGTAGCTCCGGCGCCAGCGCTGCTGGCGGCGCCGCGGGGACTTCGCCGGCCGAGGAGGGGCCGCCACCGCCCCCCGGGGCCGCAGCTCCGGCCGGCCCCGCCCCCGGGGCTGCTGCAGTTGGGGCGTCCCCAGGACTGGGCGCAGGAGCCAGCGCAGCCGGTGGCGGCAGCGGAGGCGGCGGCGGCGGCGGCGGCGGCGGGGGCGAGGGGCTACCCTTCCGCCGGGGCATCCATCTGCTGGACAGCGGCTCGGTGGAGAACGTGCTGCAAGTCGGTAGGTGTTCGCCCAGCTCCTCACTGGCCTCTGGCTTCCTCTTCTGCAGGTGTCTCCTTGGTGCCGGAGCGCTTGACCATGACCTCGGCTTTCTGCCCAACTCCTGTTCCCCTGCGGAAGGACAAACAAGTCACATAAACTTTTCTCAACATCTTGCTTGGGTCCACTGCCGCTCTTTTCCCATTGCCCGCTACCCCCATTTCTTTTTGTTTGGCGAGCATTCGAATAGGTATCTTTTCTACTCTTCACTACGCTCCTCACAGCAAAGGGAAAAAAGGATGGAGAAGTATGCTTTCGGGGATGTCATAATCTCGGAAATGCGCTTTTGTAATTTGAGTTTGTAGTGGAGAGGATTGTTAGTGAATCTGGAGCAAGCGGTCTTAGAGAGAGTGCTTGAGGGACAGACTGTCAAAGGCAATCTGTCATCCTACCAGATTGAACCTGGGTGTAATTAACTTTTGGAAGAAAAATAGAACGGCAACAACAGAATACTGTGCATCTTAGACATTTTTAATTGTCTGCTTTAATATTCCCCTCCCGCCCCCCGGACCAGTGATGCCTGGGCGTTCAGGCTGTGGACTAACAATAAGCGAAGATGGAAATGTGACAGCTTCTCTTCTCCACACCCTTACCCAAGCAAAAAAAAAAAGCGCCTCACAATCTGGAGTGGGGGTGGGGTCTGTCTTCCTTGTCAGACTGGGGTAAATCAAAAGCTGGTCACGTTGGATTTTTCAAA
The DNA here is from genome assembly GCA_028571685.1 of Heterohyrax brucei. NCBI lineage: Eukaryota > Metazoa > Chordata > Mammalia > Hyracoidea > Procaviidae > Heterohyrax > Heterohyrax brucei. Next base: position 77,500,888 of record CM053140.1, on the reverse strand, counting down.
TGCTTCTCTTTTAACAAATCTTCGTATTTGCTTTTGTTTTCCTCTTTTTGTAGGAAAATGGAAAATTACTTCTTTTTACTCCTCCAGTGTCGGTTTGTTCATCTTATTAAGTATGTAAATATAGTGCTCATGAGTCGTGGAGTGGTTAGGGAGAAAGAGAAAAATGACATTGTTTAACATTGACATGCTCTATGGAAAATTAAGTCACTGATTTTTCTTTCTGTTCGGGCAGTTATGCATTCTGAAAGTGCACCTGTATCTTTATGCATTTTATTGTACAGTATATGCTGATATTTATTGAAGAACATATTCAATTTTTAAAGGAGCTGGAGGGAGATTGTTTTTAGAATTGTAAACATTTACATGCACATACATACACACAGACCCCAAATATCTAGCTCTCTTTTCCCTAGTAAAACTAATATATTTAATTTTTTTCTCTTAAAGAGTAATAATTGTGTTTTGTATAATCTGCTCTTCTCATTATCACTGAGGCCTATGTTTCTGTTAAAACAACAGTATGCCACAGTGTGTTTTGAAATGTGAAATATAAATTTATCCTGTGCTAGAATACAGTGATAGTAGATTGAGAAAGCTTTCTTAGAATGAGGCTAGTCTTTTGTGCATATTTTTGAAAGAATTAACTGAATAAACAAGTAATTAAGGCACAGAGCTTTAATACTAAAATATTGAAAATGTGAAAATGAATATAAGCCTTTCTCTGTTAGTCTGTAAACTGTTTTTTCCTATGAGCTTAATGAGTTAACTTTTACTTTAAGATTCTTGCTTAAAACGTTTTACATTGAAAAGGTAGTGGTTGCTTTATAGTAAGATGGGCTTGAAAGAATTTTCTGAGGGACAAATGAAGGAGAGAAGTTTTAAAGAGGTATATATATTTTAAATGACTTGACGGCAGTGGATTTATAATGGCAAAATCCAAATGAAATTACATTTTATTGGTGATCCAGACTATGTTTAAATCAGATTTAAAAATACGATAGTTGGTATTTATGGGGTGATGGGTGTTTGTATAATAGTTTCTGTGACCTAAAGGACAGATACATAAAAGCGTATTTTCTGATTCTAACTTTGGTTTTCAAAGATGAGGATAGGAAATTGAATTAATACTTTTAGGTAATGCTATTAGAGAAACATGAGCTATATAATCTTTATTTTTCTGACCTTAATTTATGCTAATGAGTATGCAAGAGAAGGAAGGATATTCTATTCTCTATCATTTTAATTCTGTAAGTTGGTGTGAAACACTCTTTAATATATGAAACTAGATTCACACCTTAGCTCCTAAACTTAAAAATTATATATGACTTAATCAGCATGATATATTTTGTAATGATGTTACTAAAAAATGCATGGAAAATTGATTTGTATATAGCTAGACAATAATCATGGTCTTCAGTTTATAACTTCAAACTTTTTAATTTCTGAGTGGTGCCAGTATAAAAGTCTACGTCTTTCCTTACTGTTCTCCAAGCCATACTTGGATATAACTTCAAAATTGGGAAGTTATTTGAGGATGATGCTGTAGGAAAAGAAAGAAAGTTGGGCTTTTTTTATAACATCCTCTTAAAGAAAGGATTAATAAGGGGATTTAAATATACATTACAATACATAAAACATTCTGAAGGAAAGTAAACAAGTTACTGGTTCAAAGAGTAAACACAGTGCCATCAAGTCAATTCTGACGCATAGTGACACTGTAGGACAGAGTAGAAATGCCCGATAGAGTTTCCAAGGAGCACCTGATGGGTTTGAACTGCCGACCTTTTGGTTAGCAGCCATAGCATTTAACCACTACACAGCCAGGTCTTCTGGTTCAAATTGTAGGCATATTAAATACTATAACTTCTGATCGCTTATCTCGTAGAATTTGGTCATGAGACGTCATGGACTCTGGTTGAAAGGTGTGTGTTCTGTAGAAAAGATCAGATTTTGGATAAGAACTAAAACTTTGTCACTTAATATAAACAAACAGGAAAATATAGGTTTGTTATGCTGAAAGAGTACATGTCTTTTACATGGTAGTACTGAATCAGAAGTATTGTTCCTTTTAAAAGGGGAGAATTGCAGATTAGTTTTTTCATGGACATCTGTAAATTTGAAGCTCTGTGAATAGAATTACAGTGTGATCTCAGTATTATGAAGGTAATAGGGTTCACATGTTTTAAGCATCTGCATTTTTAACCTTTTTAAGAAACCCGTGGAATAGCAGTAGTATCACCCTTGTGAAACATACTTATTCAGTAGTCTGCAGATGGTATAAGAATGGGACAACAGTAATTTACTAATAGCTTTAAAGTTTGACCCTCTTTTGCTGTTTACCATATTTTAAATTAATTTCTCTGTGTTTAAACTTAACAGAGGTTTGTGCCTTCTCAGGGAAATCTCAATGTATTTAAGAAAAAGAAGCATTAACAGTTTTTCCATCTCAAAATGGAAATATTTATTTGGAAAAATAGATTCCTCAAAATTTGGTAAAGGCATGTAAGAGCATTCTGTGCTAGTATATCTTAATTATATAAATATTTATCCAGAAATTTTAAATAGTTTTGAGAGGCAGCTTCAACAAAACCCCTTACTTTTAGTCTGCACATTTTTTAAATAAATGTATAATGAGTCCTTGGACAGTCTTCAATACTAGAGTCACAGTGCTAAGTACAAGAGGTGTAATTATAAAGTTGAAAACAAAAACAACAAAAACGATGCATTTCAAGAAGATATTAATAGCTTAAATGTCAAATAGTAGGTTTATAATGAGTACTTATATGTTATCAATAAACATGCCTGTGAAAGTTTTCTGTAATGTAACTTGTGAAACACAGCAGTAACAAATATTACAGTTGTTGATTTTTAGACATAAGGTATTTGTATCTATATTTGTGTGGCAAAACAAAAGATATCTACAGCTGAAAAGATTTATAGCCTCATATATAAGTTAAAGTAGACAAAATCATAAGCAAAATTTAACATGGGGGAAAATGACTTAATTTGTATTTAATATGTTCCAGCACAGAAGTCAGTTGGGTACCTTTTAAAGATAAGTTAACATTTTTCTTAGTGTAGAAATATATTAAGTTTTAGATCACATTGCTTTTTTGTTTTTTTAAACGATGAGCTATTTCCCTTTGCTGTCATCCCACTATACCATACATCTTAATACTCAATAAATGTTTGTTGAATGAATGAATGTTAAGCATGGACTTCTCAGTGTTGTAAAACTGAAAGGGGGAGGGAAGGAAGGAGAGAGAATGAGAGAGAGACACATGTCTGAATCTTCAGCTTGTGGACAATATGGGGAAAATGCCAGTCTTGTGCATGTATTAAACTGATGGCATTAAGTAGTATGAGTGCCATAACATGTATATTTGTTCTGTGTTGGGCATATGTTTTGTGTGAAGAATGGTGATTTATTGTTTTCTTCAAATGGATGCTTTAAATGAATTTTTATTTATTGTTATGATTAAGTGTAAGTATACAATCCAAGTCAATTTGGGTATCTGGCTCTCTACAACTGTCTGCCCAGTACCCCTTATTCCCCCTCCTCCCGTGACAGCATACTCCTAAAAAGCTTTCAATGATTTTTAAGAGCTTGGTTGTTAACTGAAATATAGGCAGTTTGAACCCACCAGCTGTTCCTTAGAAACCCTGTGGGGCAGTTCTATTTTGTCCTATAGGATTATTATGAATTGGAATCAACTTGATGGCAATGATTGTTGTTTTGTTTTGTTTTTTTCCTTTTTCTCAAGGACAGAACTTTGGCTTTTCAAGATAATGAATTAACTAAGATAATAGATTTTGTTTTAGAAGTTGTCTGTGTTTTAGGAGTACTTTTATATGATATTAAAGAATGAGTGACAAATATGAATTTTGAAGTGAAAGGTCTAGAAATATACGCATATATGAAACTTTTTCTTTCAGTAAAATGGCTATTAAAAATCAACACATTAGCTGTATCTTGTTATAGTGTTGGCTGTATGAATCTATGTATGTGTTAAAATATGTAGAACTCTACATAAAAACTCATTGCCAGTGAGTCAGTTCCAACTCATAGCAGCCCTGTAGGGCAGGATGGTACTGCCCCATAGAATTTCCAGGGAGTGGCTGGTGGACTTGAACTGCTGACCTTTTGGTTAGCAGCTGAGTACTTAACTATGGCACCACCAAGGCTCCATACACCAAAAGATAGTCAATTTTTACTGTATAATTTAGAAAACAAAAATTTTGAAGATCAAGGCATTAAATATAAGTCAATAAATTAACGTATCAGGAAGAATACTGAAAATTCTTCTCATACTTGTTTCTTATTGCCTAATAGAGTTTCATGACAATTTTATTTTTTTTCTGGGAGTTTTTAAATTTCTTTTTCAATCTCTTGTTATAGGTTAATTTCATTGTTCTGTCTTTGTGTTAGTTGAGGTAAGTAGTGTGTTTCTAGAAATTTGTCCATTTCCTCTAGGTTTTCAAATTTGTTAGAGTACAGTGTTTCATAGTATTCTCTTATGGTTCTTTTAATCTCAGTTGACTGTTAGGATATCACCATTCTCATTTCTTATTTGAGTTATTTGCTTCCTCTCGTTTTTTTTGGTCCGTTTGGCCATTGTTTTATCGATTTTGTTGATATTTTCAAAGAACCAGCTTTTTGTCTGGTTAACTTTTTCAAGTCTCTGTTTTATCTAATTCTGCCATGATTTTTATTATATGCCATCTTCTGGTGGCCAGAGTCTTCTTTTGCTGTTCCCTGTTTGAGTTGTATTATCAATGCTTAGTTTTGACCTTTTCTTCTTTTTGGATATGTACATTTATTGCTGTAAATTGACCTCTGAGCACTGCTTTTGCTGTTTCCCAAAGGTTCTGGTAGAATGTATTTTCATTCTCATTTGAGTTTGTGAATTTCTTTATCCTGTCCTTAATTACTTTCATAATACAGTAATTTTTAAGCAAGGTGATTTTCAGTATCTGTGTGTTTGATTTTTTTCCTTGCTTCCTGTGTTATTAATTTCTACTTTTATGGCTTTATGGTAAGAAAAGATGCTTTGTAATATTTTGATGCTTTGGATTCTGTTAAGGTATATGATTCTGTTAAGGCTTGCTTTATGTAATCTGTCCTAGAGAATGTTTCATGTGCATGGGAAAAGAAAGTATACTTGGTTTCTGTTAGGTGGTGTGTTTTATGTATGTACTGATGAGGTAAAATTGATTGATTATGGCATTTAAAACTTCTGTGTCTTTATTGAACTTCTTCTGAATTTTCTGCCCTTCACTGAAAGTGGTGTGTTGAATTCTCCTATTATCCTGTTGATATTAAACTTAAAAAAAAAAAGACCTTTTAAAGCTATTGGATATGGTTTAAATTAGAACTTACCATATTTTATTAGATATGCATTATTTCATTTTAATTGCATGATTGATTACTTAATATTTTTAATATATGTTGGACTTTTTGGACAAATAAGTGGCTGCTTAAAGGTTAAACCTATTATCATTCTCAGTAAAATATGACTATGCAATATGGCACTCAAGAGTATACATGCATGGATGAGCAGATTACTATGTTTTTTTTTAAAAAAAAATTATAATCCTTCTTCAGAAATGGGTTACCCAAAAAGCATACAACCTATGTTTTAACCTCTGTTTCTAAACCCAAATTAATATGGAGCCTAATTACTAGTAGATATCAGAAATATTCTTTTGTGATTTGTTTATAGGCTTATTTTATTCCTGATACAGACAACATGCTTGTTGGCCACTTCTAGCCTGTCATCAAGTTGGTATTTCAAGGATATAAAACTCATTTTAATGTTAGCTTTAGCATTAAGTAATTAATTGCATGCTAAATTATTCTATGATGTTTCATAGTCATATTGATTAATTTTTAGTTCTCAATATAACTACTCCCTGACTTAGAATGTATAATTTGATACCCAATGCTGTTGAGTTGATTCCAGCTCCTAGCAACGCTATAGGGCAGAGTAGAACTGCTCCATAGAATTTCCAAGGAGTCCTGGTGGATTCAATCAGCTGACCTTTTGGTTAGCAGATGTAACACTTAACCACTATGCCACTGGGGTTTCTGTGTAATTTGATATGCCCTAACTTGTATTCAGTAAGTGTTTGTTGAATGAATAAGTAAATTGTCGTATAACTTATTTATACTTGTATGGTATTGACATTTCTTGTCATTGATTTTTATGTGACTGGAACCTAGGGGATATAATAGTATTTCGTGATTTGATTGCAGTCTGTTTCTCGTTTTTTAAACAATTTACATAGATTAAAAAAATGATGCTTATTACACCCATTATGCAAAAATCAGCATTATGTGAAAATGGGGGATGACCACATCAGATCACTAAATATTATGTGGGACACATGTCTTTCTGAACCCAAGAGGTAGAAAATGTAGGTGGGTGATTTCCACTCCACTGACCCTGAAAGGGCTACTGCCAGACATATGTCATTAATTGGACAGCAGATTTTTTGCTGTTGTTATAAATGCAAAATGTAACATACAGGATAAAGAAATAAATGACCAATGTGAAATCAATTTTTAAATAATTCTTGAGTCACTCATTTTATCACTTGTTATGTGTATGACTCAGTAAATAATTGTTAACCTGATTTTGGTGGGAATCTTTCCACAGTATTTTGTTTTCTTATCCTCGTGTACAAACTAGTCCTTCTGTGTAGTTTTGTTGTTTTTATGTAGGCAGGAGGTTTTAACTTTGAATGGGTTCTTGACTGAAGGTTTTCTAAAGCCTACTTTTGAAGATTTCACATATGCATGGTTTTGTGTCATATGCTTGTTTCTCATTATAATGGAGTGACAAATGTGATACCCAAAGCAGTGTAACATTAAAAAATAAAACAGGCTTGAATCAAAAGAAGAAGTCCTTTCTCTCTAGTGGGAGAACAGTAGTTCACATAATTATTATCATTAGTTATTAGGGAAATTCAGATGAAGTCTGAATGAGATACCACTACACACACACTAAAACAAAAAACAAATCCATTGCCACCAAATTAATTCCAGCTCATGGTGACCCCATGTGTTACTAAGTAGAACCGCTACGTGGATTTTCTTAGCCATAACCTTATGGAAGCAGACTTCCAGGTTTTTCTTCTGTGGCACTGTTGGATGGATTTGACTCACCAACCTTAAGGTTAGTAGTCAGGTGTATACTGGGACCTGCACAAACTTTTAACACAACAGAACAAAACACAAGTCCTGTGCTGTCCTCACAGTCATTGTTATGCTTGACCCCATTGTTGCAGCCACAGTGGTAGTCTATCTTCCTTTTTTATCAATCATCCTCTACCTTAGCAAGCATGATATTATTTTCCAGGGACTAGTCCCTCCTGATAACACATCGAACACATGTGAGACAAAGTCTGACTATCCTTGCTTCTAGGAAGCTTTCTGGCTGTTCTTCTAAGACAGATGTTCTTCTGGAATTCCATGGTATATTCAGTATTCTTCACCAACACCGCAATTCTTTGATCTTACTTGTTCATTGCTCAGCTTTCACGTGCATATGGTGACTGAGAACACCATAGCTTGGGTTAGGATTACCTTAGTCCAAGAAGTGATACCTTTGTTGTTCCACACTTTCAAGAGATCTCTTGCAGCAGTTTTGACCAATGTAATGTGTCGTTTGATTTGTTGGCTGCTGCTTTCATGGACATTGATTGTGGATCCAAGTAAAACGAAATCCCTGGCAACTCCTGTCTTCTCTCCATTTGTCATAATGTTGCTTGTGAGTCCACTTGTGAGAGTGTTTGTTTTCTTCATGTTGAGGTACAACCCATGAAGGCTGTAATAATTGATCTTTATCAGTAAGTGTTTCAAGTCCTTCTCACTTCCAGCAGGTAAGATTGTGTCATCTGTGTATCACAGGCTGTTAATGAGTCTTTCTTCAATCTTCATGCCCTATTCTACTTCATATACATACTAAAACGGCTAAAAAGAAAGACAATTTCAAGTTCTGACAAGGGTATAGAGCAGCTGGTACTTGCATACACTGATGGTGGGGAGTGCTAAAATGGCACGACCACTTTGGAAAATAGTTTCTTATAAAGTTAATCATACACTTAATCATAAGACGCAGAAATCCCACTTCTAGGCACTGCCTGAGAGAAATGAAAATACATATTTATACAAAGACTCATTCTTGAATGTTTGTAGCAGCTTTATTCGTTACAGCCCCAAAGAACTAGAAAGAAACCAAATGCCTGTTAGTGCGTGAATGAATAAAGGAATTGTTGTGGATCCATACAATGTAGTACTATCAGCAATAAAAAGAAACAAACTATTTAAAGTTCAGCCATATAGACAAATATAAAAAGCAGTATGCTAAATAAAAGGAGCCAGGGGGCTTCAGATAAATTCCATTTATCTGAAATTCTGGAATACTCTGTAGTGACAAAGTACGAGGGTTGTTAGGCAAGAGGGGAGAGGAGCATGAGAGAACATTTCTGGGTGATAGAAAGAAATGTTCTGTGATCATGGTGGTGGTTACTTGGCTGCTCACTTGCCAAAACATATTGCCTTGTATACTTAAAATTGGTAAACTATGTTCAGTGTAAGTTTTACGTAATTTTTTTTTTAAAGAAAGGACCAGTGGTTTCCAATCTTGGATTCGCATTGAAACCTGGAATTCACCTGGAAACTTTTTTTTTTATTTAACATAACTGAGTGAAAATGTACATTCACATGAAAATTTACATGCCCCCCTATATGCAGCTTCCACTGCTCTCCCTGTCCGGTGACTGCACACTATTCCTCTCTGCTCCATACATGTCTCATCCTCCCAACAGTCTCCTTTCCCCTCCTCTCCGTCCACTCCCCTTCCACCAGCCAGAGGTCAGCAAGATGATATCCTATAGATGTATAGAACCATAAAGTGCTTCCAACATATGGTTACTCTGCATTGCCAAGTCCATTCCACTCCTGTCCAAAGAGTGGACCTTTGTTATAATTTATGGCAACAGGCAGCATCAGGGCCGTGCTCTCAGAGGAACCCCAAAACCGCTGGACCATCAATTGAGGTCTTTTAGTGGAGATCTCATGATGCACCTCTTTTTATTCTTGTGTTGCCAGTGAGGCTCCTCTCTGTGAGCTACGTCATGGCTATCACTGGTGGTGGCCGGGCACCATCTGGTTCTTCCGGTCCCAGGTCGATGTAGGCACCCACTCTTGTGGGTCTCTCTGTCTTCTCGGTTGTCTTTACCGCATGCCATTTTGGCCCTCGGTGAGCATCCGTTCCTGCTGAGTTGGGACCATTTGCTGTGTCCTCACCTGGAAACTTTTTAAAACTGGCAGTGCTCAGGCCTAACCCCAAATTAATTAAATCAGAATATGTGGGGAATGAGGACCAAACTTTAGAATTTTTAAAACACTCCTCTGATAGTTTTACATGCAGCCAAGGGTGAGAAACACTGTTCTGTAAAATTGATCATCTTTGTTAGTGTTACCAGTGTTCAAGGCTTATTGTTGGCAGTGAAAACATTATGTAATTTTACATTTTAACCATGTTAACTCTCTTTTCTACTTCAATCTGTTTTATTTTACCCAGTGGAAATTTATTGATGGATCTCAAAGAGAATTATCTCACCATTTAAAGAACAGTCTCATTAGAAACTGTAAATTTTTTGTCATTGTCACTGCCGTCAGCATCTATAGGATATCATCCGGCTGACCTCTGGCTGGAGGAAGGAGAGTGGGTGGAGAGGAGGGGAAAGGAGACTGTTGGGAGGATGCGACATGTATGGAGCAGAGAGGAATAGTGTGCTGTCACCGGGCAGGGAGAGCAGTGGAAGCTGCATATAGGTGGGCATGTAAGTTTATACAGGAGTGTACATTCTCACTCAGTCATAATGAAGAAAAAAAGTAACCTTTAGAAATGTAATGCTAAGGTATAATTTTCTTCATGTTTTTTTCACTAATTCATTCTTTCATACAACTTCCATTTAACTTTCTTAATGTTCTATGCAAAATAGAACATAATTATTTAAAGGATATACAATTTAGTGCAGGATAAACATATAAAATAGCATTTAACAGAATCTTTTCTAATAATAAAGTAGTTACTATGGAGGCTGAATATTTTCTTCTATTTTTATATAATTATAAGAAATATTAAAATTATGTCTAATATAATAAAGATCAAAAGCACCATTTACTGCTCACCTTTCATGAAATTCTTTCTGTATTAACATTTTGTATGCCTTGTAATACTCTAGTTCATAACTGATTCAAAGATGTAGCATTGGCAGGCAGGAATATGATGAAAATATTACCAGATATTAATCTTTTTTCCTCAGGATAAACTACAGGTTCCTGGCCTTAGAATATTTCATTATCTTCAAATAATCCTTTTTTTTTTTAATCGTTACCTCTTTTTAGGTACACAAATGTGATGGAGCTAATCAGCAAAATAGATTTTTGCCTATTCATTCATTATCTTGTGGTCTGTTAGCAACAGGAGGGTGTATTGTGTCTTTGAAACACATGGAGATAATTCCTTTTTTTGCTGTATTCATTCATGGTTTTATTGAATGGAAGCCCACAGCCTTAATACATTCAGAAAAAGCCAGTTTGCCCTTATTTTGCTTAAATGTGTCAATACCTGATATACTGACATGATGACTGGCAAGCATCACCAGTATACATTGATGTCATTAGCAATATAAAATCCTTCCTCTTGTTTTGGGTTTCTGTCCTGAAAAAACTGTTTATCTTACTAATCTTTTTCTTCACTTAATATTATATTATTATACTCTCTACTAGCACATATATTTCTGTGTAGCTATCATATATATGTATACTGTCACATCTGTACAGGGACTGTGGAGCAGGCAGCCACAGAATTCTGGCTCCTCACTATGTTTCAGTGCTGCAATTCTATAGAGTGATAGTACCTACTTCATAGAGTTGTTTGAGGATTAAATGAGTTAATATGTAAATAATTTAAAATAGGGCCTAGTACGTAATAAGTGCTAGGTAAATATTCATTTCTTTATTATAGTCTTTACCAAAATTGTTGAAAAAGTATTCTATATTTGCTAAAGTCTTTCTTCAACCTTTATGCCACCTGTGAAGACTGTGTAGTCAGTCTTATTTGTGCTTTCACGCGCTGTGTTAAAATTGATCTCTTAGAGGTCACCAACGACCTCGTGATTGCCAAATACAGTACCCTTTTTTCAGTCCTCATCCTTCATGACTCTTGCATAACATTTTTTTAGAGTGTACTGCACCTTCCTCTTGAGACACTCCTTCCTAGATTTTTGTTTTATTTCATCATTTTGGTTTTCTTTCTGCATTCCTCCTTTTTTTCCCCTTACTCTCCAAAAAGTAGGATGTGCCTTCTTGCCTCAGACCTTGTAATTTAGAATTTTTATTTATTTCCATAGCTTCAATTACTATTATACGAAAATAAGAAAACATTGTATAATGTAAAGGTCTAAAATTTGTTTAAAGCAACTGTACTCTCACTTTCAAATGAAATCTTCTAGTTTATGAAGCAGATAAAATCTGAGGTGCTTTGGAGATTGGGATGGGGTCCAGAACTCCATGCGCTTGGCCAGTAATTCGTCTCTTTGAAACTTAGAGGCACTTCCAAGTAATTTTAATGTTCAGAATTTGGAGTTAGGAGATCTGCCTTAATTTTAAAATCTGTGAAAGATTTGGGATTTTTGTGAATTCTAAATAAGCTGATGTATGCAAAAGTACTTCATAAATGTTCCTGTATCGGTATTATGACTTTTGAGTGTGAATATTTGGTTCTTCCTGTGGAATTCAAGGTCGACTTGTGTATTTGCTTGCTAGATATTTCTAAACAAATACCCCGATAGCCACTCAAAGTCAACATGTCTGAAGTGAAACTTACATCTTCCCTAAAAATAGACTCTTCTTTCTGATTTCCTTACAGGTTAATTTAAAAAAAAAATGCTTTTGAGTTGATTCTGACTCATAGCGACCCTATAGGGCAGAGTAGAACTGCCCCATGGGATTTCCAAGGAGTGGCTGGTGGATTTAATCTGCTTACCTTTTGGTTTCAGCCCTAGCTCTTAACCACTGTGCCGTATCAGTTAATTAGGCACATTATTTTCCCAGTATCCCAAGCTTAAAGTCCAAATGTCATCTTCTGAATTTTTATATTATATATCTAACCAATTCTGATTATCACAACTTTTTATTAATGTGGATGTGGATGTGGAAAGATGAATCAGTCCTAGCTTTACCTTGCCATTGTTGGCTCTGTGACTTAATCTCTAAATAACTTATTATTATTTTTTAATCTGTAAATTGAAGAGGGGATTAAATCATATGATCCCTCAGGCCTTTTCCAGATCTCTTCAAAATATTTGTCTTACTCAGTTTTGTATCTTAAAGGTCTGTCTGGTACATAATAAGGGAGTTCTGGTGGCAGAATGTTTAAGCACTCAGCTGCTTACTGAGAGGTCAGTGGTTTGTACCAACCATCTGGTCTGCTCAATGAAAGATCTGACAGTCTGCTTCCCTAAAGATCATAGCCTTGGAAAGTCTATGGGCAGTTCTGCTCTCTCTGTAGCCTTGCTATTATTTGGAATAGATTCAGTAGCACACGGTATCAACAGATAAGTATTTGTGAATGCTCTCCTGCCTTTTTAATTGAGATGAAGAATTACACTATATAAACTTTATCATTTTAATGATTTTAAGGTGTACAGTTGCATAGTTTTTAGTATATTTACAATGGTGTTCAATCATCATGTCTATCAAATCCCATAATATTTCTATCACTGCAAAAAGAAACCCTGTACCTCCAAATTGCAACGGATTCAAGCATGCCAGTGAGCATAAAGGCAGTGTGAGACCCGGAAATATTTCTTTCTATAAGACATAATGTCACAGTGAGTTGGAGTGGAGTCGAAGGCAGAAAACAATAGCCAACTCCCAACTGCTGCCTACCTTACCCATTGGCAGCTACAAACCTACTATTTATATGGATTTGCCTATTCTTGATATCTCATATATATTGAATCATATGTGTCCTTTTGTATTTGACTTCTTTCATGTAGTATGTTTTCAGGGTTCATCTGTGTTTTAGCATGTATGAGTATTTCATTCCTTTTTAAGCTGGAGTAATACTCTGCTATAAAGTGTTTTAGTCGTCTAGTGCTGCTACAACAAAAATACCACAAGTAGATGTCTTTAAAAAGAGAAATTTTATTCTGTCACAGTCTAGTAAGCTACAAGTCCAAATTCAGGGCATCATCTCCAGGGAAAGTTTTTCTCTGTTGGCTCTAGAGAACAGTGCTGATAGAGAAAGATTTGTCATTACTCTTCTGAGGCACAGGGACCTTGGGTCCTTTCTGGAGGATGATCTACTTCTTAGTGGTATGAGGTCCCCTACTCTGTACTTGCTGTCCTTTCCTTTATAGCCCAAGAGATTGCCTCAAGGCACAATACAGTCTTACTCATTGAGTCTTGCCCCACCAACAGAACTGCTGCCCATTTTTCCTCATTAACATCATAGAAACAGGATTCACAGCATGTAGGAACATCACACAATACCAGGAATCATGGCCCAGCCAAATAGCTATGCACGTATTTTGGGGGACACAAGTGAATCCATGACACATTTTGTGTTTCCATCCAAATGATGGCTATTTGAGTCTTTTCTATTTTTTTGCTATTATGACTAAATGACTAAGAAAGACACTAGAATTTATGCCTTTGAAGTGTGGTGTTGGAGAAGAACATTGAGTGTACCATGGACTGCCTAAAGAACCAATATAACCTGTTCTGGAAGAAGTACAACCGGAGTGCTCCTTAGAAGCAGAAATGGTGAAACTGTATCTTACATACCTTGGATGTGTTGTCAGGAGAGATCAGTCCCTGGAGAAGGACAGCATGCTTGGTAGAGTGGAGGGTTGGTGAAAAAGAGGGAAACTGTCAATTAGATGGATTGGCACAGTGGCTGCAATAATGAGCTTAAACATAAAAATGGTCGTGGACTTGGCATGAGACTGGCCAGTGTTCTGTCCGTTGTGCATAGGGTCGCTATGAGTCGGAACTGACCTGATGACACCTAACAACAAGAAACTGCCGATTGGTTTCTTAAGGTGGCTGTACCAGTTACATTCCCACCAGCAGTGTATAAGTTCTGGTTGCTCCATAGCCTTGCCAGCTCTTTCTATGGTTATTGTTTGTTTTGTTTTGTTTTTTCTCATTGTGGTTTTAATTTGTATTTCCCTAAGGACTAATATGGAAACCCTGGTAACTGGTGGTTAAGAGCGATGGCTGCTAACCAAAAAGTAAGCAGTTCAAATAGGCCAGGCACTCCTTGGAAACTTTGTGGGACAGTTCTAGTTTGTAGGGTCACTTGAGTCAGAATTGACGTGATGCAGCGGGTTTGGTTTTTTAACAACAACATGAATACTGCTGCTGAAATTCAGTATGCAAGTTTTTTATCTGGCCATAAGGAATTGGTGGGTCACATGATTTGTTTACACCACTTGTCTGTCAGTTTTTCATATTGTGGTGGCCTGCATGTTGCTCTGATGCTGGAAGGTACAAGACCAGTGTTTCAAATACAGCCCAGTCACCCATGGTGGATAGGTTTCACTGGAGCTTCTAGACTAAGACAGACTAGGAAGAAGGACCTGATAATCTACTTCTAAAAAAATTGGTCAGTGAAAACCTTGTGAATAGCTGAGGAACATTGTCTGCTACAGTTCCAGAAAATGAACCTCTCAGTTGGAAGTCACTAAAAATATGACTGAGGAAGAACCACTTCCTCAGAGTATGCCAAGCCAAGTGCCATCGACAGAGTATAGTTGACCTTAATGACATGATGAATAATGCTTTTCAAACCTTCATTTTCTGATGTGGTAGGACTCAAAATGAGAAGAAATAGCTGCAAACATCCTTAACAAGTGGAACATGAAATTTTTGAAGTATGAATAAGGAAATTTGGAAGTTGTCAGAAATGAAATGGAACACATCAAGATCAATATCCCAGGCATTAGTGAGCTGAAATGGGCTGGTATTGGCCATTTTGAATTGGACAATTATATGTCCTACTGTACTGGGAATAAAAACTGAAGAAGAATTGTGTTGCATTCATCATCAAAAAGAACATTTCAAGATCTAGTCTAAAGTACAAAGTTGTCAGTGATAGGATAATATCCTTTTGCCTACAAGGAAGACCAATTAGTGTAACTTTATTCAAATCTGTACACCAACCACTAATGTCAAAGATGAAAAAATTGAAGATTTTTATCAACTTCTGTGATCTAAAGTTGATCAAACATACAGTTAAGGTGCACTGATTATTGCTGGTGATTGGAACATGAAAGTTAGATGCAAGAAGCATTGGTAGTTGAAAAATAAGGCCTTGATGATAGAAACAGCTTGGGAGATTGCATAATAGAATTTTGCAAGACAATGACCTATTCATTGTAAATACATTTTTACAGCAATGTAACAGTGACTATACTCATAGACCTTGCCACATGGAACACATGGGAATCAAAAGGACTACATCTGTGGAAAAAGACAACAGAGAAGCTAAATGTTGTCAGTCAGAGTAAGGCCAGGGACAGCTATGAAACAGATTATCAGTTGTTCATATGCAAGTTTAACTTTAAACTGAAGACAGTTAAAACAAGAGTCAAAGTATGACCTTGATATATCCCACCTACATCTAGAGAACATCTCAAGAATAGATTTGATGCAGTGAACACGAACGACCAAAGATCAGACGGGTTGTGGAATGACATCAAGAATATCGTATGTAAAGAAAGCAAAAGATCATTTTGGACAGAAAAGAAAAGACCAAAGTGGATGTCAGAAGAGATTCTGAAAGTTGCTCTTGAATGTAGAGTAGCTAAAGGAAATGGAAGAAACGATGAAGTGGAAGAGGTGAACAGAAGACTTCAAAGGGAGCTGTTCAAGAAGGCAAAGAAAAGTGTTACAATGAAATGTTTAAAGACCTGGAGTTAGAAAACCAAAGGGGAAGAACACACTCAGTATTTCCCAAGTTGAAAGAACTGAGGAAAAATTGAGCATTGACTTTCAATGCTGAAGGATTTTGCAGAGAAAATACTGAAAGATACAGGAAGCCTCAAAACTAGATGGAAGGAATGCACAGAGTCACTGTACCAAAAACAGTTGGTCATTTTCAACCATTTCAGAAGGTAGCATATGATCAAGAGCTGATGTTACTGAAGGAAGAAGTCCAAGCTGCACTGAAGGCACTGGTGAAAAACAAGGCCCCAGGAATTGACAGAATACCAACTGAGACATTTCAACAAACAGATCTAACACTCACTTGTCTATGCTAAGAAATTTGAAAGACTGCTATACGGCCAAACCACTGGAAGACACCCATATCTGTGCCTGTTCCAAAAAATAGGCAGAACTTATTGAACACTGTCATTTAGTATCACAAGTAAAGTTTTTCTAAAGATCGTTCAAAATTGGTCACGGCAGTATGTCAACTGCTAGAAATTCAAGCTGGTTTGAGAAGAGGATGTGGAACAAGGAATATGACTGCTGATGACAGATGAACCTTGGCTGAAAGCAAGGAATACCAGAAGGATGTTTACCTATGTTTTATTAACTATGTGAAGATATTTGACTGTGTGTATCGTCGCAAATTGAGTAACATTGCAAAGAATGAGAATTCCACAACACGTAATTGTGCTTGTGCAGAACCTATACATAGACCAAGAGGAGTCTTTCAGACAGAACAAGGGAATACTGTGTAGTTTAAAATCAGGAAGAGTGTGCATCATGGTTGTGTGTTTCACCTTGTTTATTCAGTTTGTATACTGTACAAATAATCTGAGAGGATGGACTATATGAAAAGAACATGCCCATTAGAATTGGATGAAGACTAATAACCTGCTGTACGCAGATGATACAAGTGAAGACTTGAGGGATTTACTGATGAAGATCAAAAACTACAACGTTCAGTATGGATTACACCTGAACATGAAGAAAACAAAAATTCTCCCAAGTGGATCAGTAAGGAACATCATGGCAGGTGGAGAAAATACTGACATTGTTGAGGATTTAATTTTATTTGGATCCATAGTCAATACTCATGGAAGCAGCAGTCAGGAAATTAAATGGCATGTTGCTGTGGACAGCTATGCTGCAAAATACCTCTTTAAGGTATTAAAAAGTAATGATGTCACCTTGAGAACTAAGGTCCACCTGACCCAATCCATGGTATTTTCAGTCACCTCATATGTGTGGGAAAGCTGGGCTATGAATAAGGAAAACCAAAGAAAAATTGATGTATTTTAATTATGGTGTTGGTGAAAAATATTGTGCATACAATGGACTGCCAGAAGAACGAACAAATCTATTTTAGAAGTATAATCAGAATACTCCTCGGAAGGTGAGAATGGTGAGACTTTATCTAACATACTTTGGACATGTTATCAGGAGGGACTAGTCCCTGGAGAACGACGTTATGCTAAGAGTGATGGAAAAAGAGGAAGACCCTCAAAGAGATGGGTTGACACAGTGGTTGCTATAGTGGGCTCAGACATAGCAACAATTCTAAGGATGGCACAGGATCAGGGCAGTGTTTCATCCTGTTGTACTTGGTGTCCCTGTGAGTCTAAACTGACTCAGTAGCGCCTAATACCAATCATTCTTAAGGTGTTATGGAATATAATAACATGACCTATTTATCTTAAAAAATAGGCTGAATTTCTCTGAAAGAAATTTTATAGTCAGCACAACTGCAGTGAGAGGCTTTCACATGGTTCATAGACTGAAACTGGATGTTGGTTTCAGAGAAAATATCTGTTTTAAATTAGTCTTTGTCAGATATAAGCCATTGAGACAACTGAAATTCACTTGACTTTGTACCATTATAACAAAGTAACACCATCCCTGATTCTATCAATATAAAATTAGTTTTTTGGAGTCTTTTTCTGCTGTGCTATAATGCTAGAACTTATTGAAAGACAACCACAGCAATGTATTTAGCATTTTATTAAATTTTTAAGAAAGCTATGACTTTATGGAAAGGAACATGTGTATGAAAGAACATGAACTTTTTAAAACCAACAGTAATACTGTTTAGTGTGAAAGTTTACGCAGCAGATTAGGTTCCCCTTTGAGAACTTCTACACAGATTGCTCAGTGATGTAGCTTACATTTTTCACAAAGTGGCAGCTTCCACTTGTGTTCTGGTGGTTCCATTGGAACATGGCCATTCTGGAAGCTAATGCAGAATAGTTGTTCCAGTGTCAGAATTTTTCGGTAAGTGATCTACTAATTGTTTCAATAAATCCTTGTATTGAAATTTATTAGTTCTGTGTTTTTAAATGTGTCATTTTACCCAAAATTGCATCTTCTAGAGTTACTGTTGTTAGGTGTTGTGAGTTGGTTCTGACTCATAGTGACCCTGTGCATAGTAGAACGGAACACTGCCCAGTCATGCACAATCCTCACAATTGTTGCTGTGTTTGAGACCATTGTTGCAGCCACTGTGTCAGTCCATGTCTTTGAAAGTCTTCCTCTTTTTTGTGAACCTCTGTTTCACCAAGCATAACGTCCTTCTCCAGGGATTGGTCCCACCTGTTGACATGTCCAAAGTATGTGAGATGCAGCCTTGCCATGCTCACTTCTAAGGAGCATTCTGGCCATTCTTGCTTTCAAGACAAATTTGTTTGTTCTTCTGGCAGTCTATGGTATATCCAGTATTCTTCACAAACATCATAATTCAAAGGCATCAATTCTTCTTCCTTAATTGTTGTCCAGCTTTTGCATGCACATGAGGCTATCAAAAGTGTCATGGCCTGGGTTAGACATGCCTTAGTCATCAAATCAATATCTTTGTTTTTCAACATTTTGAGGAGGTCCTTTGCAACAGATTTGCCCGATGCAATACATCATTTTTTTTTCCTGACTGCTGCTTTCACGGGTGTTGATTGTGGACCCAGATAAAATTGAAATCCTTGGCAATGTCATTATTTTCTCCATTTGTCATGATGTTGCTTATTGGTCCAGTTATGAGAATGTTTGCTTTCTTTATGTTAAGACACAATCCATATTGAAATCTTTGATCTTCATCTGTAAGTACCTCAAGTCTTCTTCACTTTCAGCAAGCAAGCTTGTGTCATCACCATATTTCAGGTCTTCTACCAGACTTGATAACACAATTCTTTATATAGTCCACCTTGTTGGATTATAATACTTTGTCTTTTTCAGTTACCCTTTGAAGTCTTCTGTTTAGCTGTTTTACTTGGTCATTTCTTCCATTTGCTTTAGCTATTCCATGTTCTAGAGCAAGTTTCAGAATAGATGTGAAAAATTCAAATAATTCCTCTGCTGTAAGATAAATGTCATTATCTTTCAATAATCATGTGGAAGAATATAAATTCTTAAAACTGTCTTCTAATTTAAGTAGTTATCTTTTCTTTAGACTTTAGTATTTACTTCCCAAGTATGATTCTTTCAATATGTTTTTGAGTGGGCAGAAGGGAATATGATTAATTCTACTTTCTGTTAAGAATTCAAAAAGAATTCTGTCTTATAATATCTTAGTTTTATTGTTTTCTTTTTCAAAATTACATGTGCATTTAAAAATTGCAACAGTATAAAAGTTTAAAGTAAAAGGTAAGAATCATGAGAATATCTTTCTAGACATATTTCTAAGTTTATAGAGGCATAGATATATGCATGTAAGTTTACATAAATAGTGTGTTATTCCATGACCATTGAACTTATTTAGAACTTTTGTCTTTAAAATGAAATAAAATAGTTTATACATACAAACATATGTATACACACATGCATATATACACATAAACACAGAGATTTTCTGAGTTTTAATGTTTTGCTGGTTTAGACACGTAATGTTACTTGTGGGGAGATTTAAAAAAAAAGATGGTGTGTCATAACAGATATTGCTGTGTTGATGAGGTTTTTCTTTTTTTTTTTTTTAATGCAGTGTGCGTGAAGATAGGGGATGTGGGAAATGCTAATGAAACTACTCAGATCCTACCATCTAATGTCTATTATCGTTACAATTGAAGTTTCCTCATTCGTTTATTTGTTCATTCATTAATATGAGTCTAATTAGTTGTGGGCTGAACTGTGATAGACAATTAAGAATACAAAAGTAGAATGGTTTGGATTGTTAGTATTTTTTTGTACTTTAGATGAATGCAGAACACACTTAAGTTCTCATAAAACAGTACGGGTACTAGTTTATGATATTAACAGCCCCACAGCAGGTCAATACTCTCCCTTCTCAACCTTAGATTCCCTATTACCTACTTGCCTATCCCCTCCTGCCTTCTAGTCCTTGTCCCTGAGCTGGTGTGCCCCTTTAGTCTCATTGTATTTTATGGACCTGTCCAGTCTTTGGCTGAAAGGTGAACCTCAGGAATGACTTCATTACTGAGCCGTAAGGTTGTTTGGGGGCTGTACTGTCTTGGTTTCTCTACTTTCGCAGGCCAGCAAATCTGGTCTTTCTTTTTGAGTTAGAATTTTGTTCTACATTTTTCTCCAGCTCTGTCTGGGACCCTCTTTTGTGCTCCCTATCAAAGCTCTTGGTGGCAGTAGCTGGGCACCATCTAGTTGTACTGGATTGAGTGTGCTGGAGGCTGTTGTAGATGTGGTCTGTTAGTCCTCTGGACAAATTTTTCCCTTCTGCCTTTAGTTTTCTTCATTCTTCTTGTTCTCAAAAGGGCAAGACCAGTTGAGTATCCTGGATGGCTACTCGTAGGCTTTTGAGGCCCCAGACACTACTCACCAAAGTAGAATGTAGAACATTTTCTTTATAGACTGTTATGTCAATTGAACAATTATATCAGTGTTCCCCGAGACCATCCCCACAAACCTCAACCCAGCAATTTGATCCTTCAGGGGGTTTGGATGTATCTATGAAAGTATCTATGGATTCTTTCTATGTGTAAAACATTTCAGTAGTTTTTACAGTAGTGGCCTTATGTGACTGACTTATTTTACTCAGCACAGAGCCTTCCAGTTTTCTCCATGTTACGAGATCTTTCACACGTTCATTGTTTTTATTGTTGCATAGTACTCCATTGTGTGTATGTACCACAGTTTGTGCATCCATTCATCTGTTGATGGACATCTAGGTTGTTTCCAACTTTTTGCTATTGTGAACAATGCTGCAATGAACATAGGTGTGTATATATCTATTCATGTGACAGTTCTTATTTCTCTAGGGTATATTCCTATGAGTGGGATTGCTAGATTGTATGGTATTTCTAACTTTCTGTTTTTTTCTTTTTCTCTCTTTTTTTAAAATTTTTATTTTGTTGTGGTTAAGTAAAAGTACACAATCCAAATGGGTTTTGTATGCCCACTTATCTTCAACTCCTTCTGCTCTCCCCATGCTGTGACAGCACACTTCTCCTTTTCACTCTATATTTCTAGTATCCTCTTAAGCATCTATGCCCTCTTTTCTCACATCTAGAAAGAGACCAGTAGGATATCCTCCTATAAATGCATAGAACCGTAGAGTACACACACCATATGATCACACTGCGTCCCTGAGTTCAGTCCATTCTTGTCTGAAGAGTAGCTCTCATTACTGTTTTCTGGTCAGGGACAGCAGCAGATCTAGAGGCCATGTTCCCAGGGAATCCTCTGAGTTGTCAGACCATCAGTTCAGCTCTTTCAATAGAGTTTTTGGGCTGCACACCTCTTTTGCTTATATTGCCTCAGGGACTCTACATTTTATCCCATGTCGTGGCTGTCTTTGGTGATGGCTGGGCACCATCTGGTTCTTCTGGTCTCATGTTAATAACAGTCTCCTATTCACATGGATCCTTCTGTCTCCTGGGCTCTTTTTCCTTTGTATCTTTGCTGTTTTTTGGTGATTCTCTGTTCTAGATGAGTTGGGATCATTTGGTGTACCTCAGATGGCAGCTTATTAGCTTTTAAGACCCTAGAGACCACTCACCAATATGGGGTGCGGAAGACTTTCTTAGCAGTAGACTAGTTATGCCGGTTGGCCTAAATGCCCGCTGAATACATGGTCCCTGGACCCCCATTCCTGCTACTCTATCATTTGAGATACTGGGTTGAGTTTAGAAAACCTTTCAGTTTATGGTGAAGTACAGTTAAGTTGTACTACTATCTACTGTGTACTGTCACTGCTTTCACCTTTCACAAATTTCTGTTGACTATCTAATCTATGACCAACCCTCATCCTCCCTCCCACCCTTGTGGCTGTCAGAGAGTCTTCTTCTGTGCATGAGTCAATTTTTAGTTCTTATGTCAGAGGTCTCATATGATATTTGTCCTTTTGCTGCTGACTGATTTCACTCAGCATAAAGCCTTCCAGTTGAAACTAGGTTTATGAGGTGCTTCCTGAAATCATCTTTGTTCTTTATCATTGCATAGTGTTCCATTGAGTGTATGCACCATAGTTTATTTATCCATTCATCCGTTGATGGGCATCTAGGTTGTTCCAACTTTTTGATATTATGAACAGTGCTGCAGTGAACATAGGTGTGTATATGTCTATTCATGTTACAGCTCTTATTTCGCTAGGATATATTCCTACAAGTGGGATTGCTGGATTGTATGGTATTTCTATTTATAACTTTATGAGGAAGTGCCATAATGTAATCCCACCAGCCATGCATAAGCATTCTGGTCTCCCCACAGCCTCTCTGACATTTATTATTTCCTGTTTTTGTAATTCATGCCAGTAATGCCAGGATGAAATGGTATCTCATTGTAGTTTTGATTTATATTCCTCTAATGGCTGGTGATTGCAATCATTTCCTTATGTATCTGTCAGCAGCTCTTGTAACTTCTTTGGTGAAGTGTCTGTTTGTCTCCCTTGCCTATTTTTTTTTTAATGTGGTTGAATGAAAGTGTACAATCTGCCTACCTGCAGTTCCTTCTGCTCTCCTTGCCCATGACAGCACACTCCTCCTTTCCATTCTATACGTATCATATCCTCTTAACAGTTTCCTGTCCCCTCCTCTCTACACTTTTGACTCCCCTCTAGTAAAATACCAGTAGAACAACATCCTATAGATGCATAGAACCATAAAGTGCACACATGATATAGTCACTCTGTATCCCTGAGTCCAATGCATTCCTGTCTGAAGAGTTGACCTCAGTAAATATTTGTGATTAGGGGCAGCATCAGGTCTAGGGGCCATACTCCTAGGGGAACCCCCAGGGCTTCAGACCACCAATTGCAGTCTTTTAGTGGCATTCTTAGGGTGTACCCCTTTTTTTTCTCACATTGCCACTGGGACTCAACATTATGAGCCACATCACAGCTGTCATTGGTGGTGACTGGGCAGCATCTGGTTCTTCTGGTCACATGTTGATACAGTCACCCATTCACGTGGGTCTTTCTGACTTCTGGGTTCTTTTCCCTGCATGTCGTTGTTCTGGGTAATCATTTGTTCCAGCTGAGTTGGAACCATCTCGTGCACCTAAGATGACAGCTTGCTAGCTTTTAAGACCCCAGACACAGACCATGCTCTCAGGCGAAACTGAGGCCAATTCGCACAGCTAGCATTTTGCTAATGAGGACTGTCTGCACCCCTCATCAGTGAGTGGTGTCTGGGGTCTTAAAAGCTGCCAAGCTGCCATCTGAGGGTACAGCAAATGGTCCCAACTCAACATGAATGGATGATCACAGAGGACAAGAACGACATGAGGAAATGAGAACCCAGAAGACAGAGAGACCCACGTGAGTGGGTGCCCACATCGACTTGTGACCAGAAGAACCAGATGGTGCCCGGCCACCACCAGTGATAGCCACGATGGAGCTCACAAAGTTGAGTCTCACTGGCAACAAGAGAATAAATAGAGGTGCACCCTGAGATCTCCAATAAAAGACTGCAGTTGATGGTCCAGGGGCTTCGGGGTTCCCCTGGGAGCATGGCCTCTAGCCCTGATGCCACGGCTGTTCATAAATCATAATGACAGCAATAAGTTGAACCTAGCAACGCAGAGTGACCATATCTTGTGGGAATTTTATGGTTCTGTGCATCTATAGGATGCCATTCTACTGACCTTTTGCTGGAGGAAGGGCAGTAGGTGGAGGGGAGGGGATAGGAGACTGTTGGGAGGATAAGACATGTATGGAGCAGAGAAGAGGGGTGTGCTGTAACCGGGTGGGGAGAGCAGTGGGAGCTGCATATAGATGAGCATGCGAATTTATATGGGAATGTACGTTTTCATTCAATCATAAAAAAAAAAACCCAGACGCCACTCACCAATACGAGGTGTAGAATACTCTCTTAGCAATAGGCTACTTATGCCATTTGGCCTCCATGTTCCCTGAGAGCTTGGTCCCTGGATCCCAGCCCCTGCAACTCTGTCCTTGCAGTGTTGGGTTAAGATTGGAAGTCTTCAGGTTATGTTGAAGTCTAGTTAAATTGATCGTCTTTCTAATGTGTGCTGTCACTGATTTCACCCAACCAAATTTCTATCAACTATCTAATCTATAATCAGACCTCTCCCTCACTCCCTTTCTCCCCTCCCTTGCAGCCATCAAAGAGTCTTTTCTTCTGCACATAAGTATGTTTTTAAGTCCTTATAATAGGGGTCTCATACAGTATTTGTCCTTGTGCCACTGACTAATTTCACTCAACATAATATCTTCCAATTGAAACCAGGTTATGAGATGCTTCCTAAAATCATCATTGTTCTTTATCATTTGCATAGTGTTCCACTGAGTATTCCTTTGCCTATTTCTTAATTGGATTATTTGTCTTTTTCTTGTAGAGATGTTTTCTTGTAGTTTTTTTTTTTTTGAATAGCATTTAAGATTAGACCTCTGTCTGATTTGTAATAGCTAAAAAATTTTCTCGGTCTGTAGATTCTCCTTTGGTTTCTTGCAGTAGTGTTTTGTAGTTTTCTTTGTATAGGTCTTTTACATTGCGGTTATATTTCTTCCTAAGTATTGTATTTTTTAGGGACTATTATAAATAGTATTGTTTTTCTCATTTACTTTTCACCGTTCTGTTTACTGGTGTGTAGAAATTTAACTGGTTGTTGTATATTTTTCACTTATCCTGCTACTCTATTGAATCTTGCTGTTAGTTCCAGTAGTTTTTCTCATTGAGTCTTTTGGGTTTTCTATGTATAGTATCATATCACCTGCATTATTTCTTTGTAGTTTTGGTTTGGGTTTTGCAGAGTCTCTAAGCTTCTGTTTATCTGTGAATGTCTTAATTTCATCTTCATATTTGAGAGACAGTTTTGCAGGATATATAATTTTTGGTTGGAAGTTTTTCTCCTTCATGGCTTTGAATGTGTCATCCCACTGCTTCCTTGCCAACATTGTTTCTACTGAGAAGTCAGACAACGCCTACAGGGCTTCCCTCTGAATGTTAGCTTTCCTTTGAGCCTCACTGCCTTTAAGAGAATCTATTTATGTTTCATCTTATTAAGCTTGATTGTAATATGTCTTGGTGTCTTTCTTTTGTGGTCTAGTTTTTGTGGCATTTGACATGTGTCTTGGATATCCATGTTCTCTTCTTTCATAGTTTCGGTGAAGTTTTCTGTCAGCAGCTTAACAACAATACACTGTGTTTTCAGCTATCCCTCCCTGTTCAGAAACTCCAATTAACCATACATTGTTCCTCTTAATAGAGTTCCACGTGTTTCTTAATGCTTCTTCATTTTCATTTTTTTATTTTCTCTGAGGTCACCTCATAAATGCTGGTGTCAGTTGCTGTATCCTCAAGGTGACTTAATCTCACTTCCATTTCATCAATTCTGATCTTTTAGCTTTGGATTAAATTGTGTAATTCTGTAATTTTGTTATTAATCTACTGGATTTCAGATTGTTGATGTTTCTTCAGTTCAAATAGCTTGCTTAATTTTTCATTTTGCTCTGTTGCATTTTGTTTAATCTCTAGAAAGGCTCTCTATGTAATTCTTTTGTACTCAACCTCTGATCATTTCAGAAAGGCTTCTTCATCTGGGAAGATTTTTGATTCTTTATGTTGGGCGTTTTCTGAAGCCATGGTGGACTGTTTCTTTCTTTCATTTTAATTGGGATTGAGTAAAAGCTTAGAATACAATTCAAATTTGCATGCCCGTGTATCTGTAGCTCCCTGTGCTCTCTTTCTCCATGACAGCACACTCCTCCTTTCCATTCTATACATGTCATATTCTCTTAACAGTCTTATGTCCCCTCTTCTTGACCCTCTGCGCTCCCCTCTAGTAGGAAACCAGTAGGATGATATCCTGTAGATGCATGGACCATAAAGTGCACACACAATAAGTCATGCTGTGTCCATGAGTCCATTCCATTCCTATCTGAAGGTTGACCTCGGTAATGATCTATGATCAGGGGCAGCATCAGGTCTAGGGGCCATGCTCCCAGGGGAACCCAGGCCTTCTATTATCTATTGTAGTCTTTTTAGTGAGGACTGTTTCTTTAAATGGTTAGCAATAGTTTGTTGCCTTTGGGCCATCTAGAGTCTGTTTTAGTTTCTCTGGTGTTACCTCAACAGGAGCTAAGATGTAGTTCTGAGAAGGGAGTTGGTCACCAGCCACCTCTGTGTACTCTAGTGACTGGCCCCTGTGGACTCTGGGGTGGTGAGCTCCACCTCCTGGCTGGCAAAGACGGTCACTGGGGGGCTGTAAACTGACCCTACAATGTGGATCAGTAAAGTCTGGAAGAGAGGCCTGAAGGCTGCTCAGCAGTTATTTCTCCGGGCACTCTTATTTTAAAAAATTGGGAGCTGTCCAGCAGCTGCCAAAATTAGTTAGGCTGTCAGGTGTAGCAGGCCCTGCCCTGCTGTCTGGCTGACAATGGAAGCAGCTCTTTAGCCATCCCCAGATGCTATGATGTAGTTCAAAGTAGGGAGGGATTATGGCCTTTCTGCCATCCTCAGCAGGCTCTGCCCATAAAGGTAAGACTGTACTGAACAAAGCTTTTCTGCTGGAAAAGCACTTTCTGGACTCGCACTGCATCTCAGCTTGGGAATTAGGCCCTGTTGAGTGCTCCACTTGGGTGACTCTGCCTCCCAGACAACCAAGATAGCATCCCAGCTGAGCTGCCCTTCCTGCTGCAAAACAGCAGAATCAATGGCAGAGCTCAGAAAAGAGAAGGTAGAGGGGCAATGGTGCCCTCAGTTAGCAGCTGGGCTCTCAAAATGTGAGCATCCAACACGCTACTATGCTGTACACTGTCTACTTTAGCACTGCAGTTCAGCGTATTTGCTGGCTCCTCCCCATCCCCTGCCTCCTGGATAACAAAAAAGGCATCAGTACCTACAATCCGCCCAAGCAGTGAGCCAACAGGAGTTGGGCTCAACATGTGCTGCTTTGTGTTAGAGAGAGGTAGTTTCCTGTTTAGTGGTGCATAGTCCAGTCTGACAACCCTATACCACATCCTAGGGCTCCTGGGATATCGAGAGTACACCATTCAGTTACCAACTCAGGCCTTAGTTCTCAGAGGGAATTGAGGAGATGTGTATCTGGTCTGCCATCTTGGTTCTGCCCATCATATCACCTGCAAATAGGGACAGTTTAACTTCTTTATTACCAATTTGGATGCTCTTATTTCTTTTTCTTGCCTGATTGCTCTAGCTAGGACTCCTGGCACAGTGTTAAATAGGATGATGATAAAGGGTATTCTTATCTTGTTTTTGCTTTCAAGGTGAATTTTTTCAGCCTCTGTCTGTTAAGATTAATGTTGGCTGTTGGTTTTGTGTAGGTTCCCCTTACTATGTTGAGGAGTTTCCATTCTGTACCTATTTTACTGTGAATTTCTATCAGGAATAGGTGTCGGGCTGTGTTGCATTCTTTTTCCTTTTTCATCAGTTGAGATGATCATGTGATTCTTTTATTTATGTGGTGGATTACATTGATTGATTTTTTAATGTTGAACCGTCCTTGCAAACCTGGTGTGAATACTACTTAGCTATGGTATGCATTATTTTTTAATATGTTGCTGAAATCTGTTGGCTAGAGTTTTGTTCAGGATATTTATGTCTATGTTCTTGAGAGGTATTGGTCTGTAATTTTCTTTTTTGTGGTACCTTTGGCTATTGTGTCAAGGTTATTTTGGCTTCACAGAATGAATTCAGAAGTATGCTCTTGTCTTCTGTGTTCTGAAATAGTTTGAGTAGTACCAGTGTCAGCTCTTTTCTGAATGTCTGGTAGATTTCTCCAGTAAAAGCTCCAGTGTCAGCTCTTTTCTGAATGTCTGGTGGTTCTCCAGTAAAACCACCTGAGCCAGGGCTTTTTTTGTTGTTGGGAGTTTTTTTTTTTTTTTTTTTTTTTTTCCTTTTTGATTTCTTTTCTTGTTATGGTGTGTTCAGGTGTTCAACATCAGTTTTTCTCAGTTTGGGCAGGTAGTGTGTTTCTAGAAATTTGCTCATTTCTCCCTAGGTTTTCAGATTTGTGGGACTGTAGTTTTTCATTGCACTCTGTTATGATCCTTTTAGTTTCAGGTGGGCTCTCGTATGTCCCTCATTTTATTTCTTATTTGAATTAGTTGCATCCCCTCCTGTTTTTGTTTTGTCAGTTTAGCCAGTGGTTTGTTGATTTTTGTTGATCCTTTCAAAGTACCAACTTTCGGTTTTGTTGATTCTGTTGTTTCTCTATTCTGTGTTTCATTTGTTTCTACTTTGATCTTTATTATTTCCTTTCTTCTGATGACTGTGAGCTGCTCTTGCTTTTCTTCTGTTTGTTCAAGGTGTGTAGTCAATATTTTGCTTTTTCCCTTCTTTTTTCATGTGTACATCTTTTGCTGTAACTTTATCTCTGAGGACTGCTTTTGCTGTGTCCCAAAGGTTTTAGTATGCTGTGTTTTCATTCTTCTTTTAATCTAGGAATATTTTCATTTTGTCCTGAATATCTTCTATTACCCAGTAGTTTTTAAGCAAGGTGTTACTCAATATCCATGTAACTGATTTTTTCCCTGCCTTTTCATGTTGTTAATTTCCACTTTCATGGCATTGTAATCAGAGAAAATACTTTAATAATCTCAGTGCTTTGGATTTTTTTAAGGGTTGCTCTGTGACCTAACATGTGGTCTATTTGGAGAACTTTTCATGAATGTTGGAAAAGAATGTGTACTTTGTAGCTTTTGGGTGGAATGTTCTGTATATGTTGTCATGGATTGAAGTGTGTCCACCAAAATATGTGTAGCAGTGTGGCTAGGCCATGATTTCCAGCACTGTATGATGTCATTATGTGCTATAAATCCTGAATCTATGATGTTAATGAAGGAGGATGGGCAGTGGTTGTGTTAACAAGGCAGTACCCATCTATGAGATTGTATTGTGCCTTTAGGCAATCTCTTGGGATATAAAGGAAAGGAAAGTAAGCAGAGAGATGGAGACCTCATGCCATTAGGAAAGAACAGAGGGTGTCATCTGGATCCGAGGTCGTAGTGCCTCAGAATTTTCCAGTCCAGGGGAAGATTGATGACAAAGACCTTCTTCAAGAGCCAGCAGAGAAAGCCTTCCCATGGAGCTGATGCCCTAAATTTGGACTTGTAGCCTATTGGACTGTGAAGAATAAAATTCTCCTTGTTAAAACCACCCACTTGTGGTATTTCAATGTCTAAGACACTTGTGTATATGAGGTTAGATTGTCTTATTGTGCCCTTTGGCTCTTCTGTATCTTTGTTGAGTTTCTTTCTAGATAGTCTGTACTTTACTGACAGTGGTGCATTGAACTCTCCTATTATGGTTGTGGAACTGTCATTTTCTGTTTTCATTATTGTTACATTTTTCTTGTTTGTTTAAGTGCATTTTGGAGCACAACCATTTGGTGCATGGAAACCCTGGTGGTGTAGTGGTTAAGTGCTACGTATGTCAGCAGTTCAAACCCACTGGGTGCTCCTTGGAACCTCTTTGGGCAGTTCTACTCTGTCCCATAGGTTTACTGTGAGTTGAAACCAACTCAACAGCAGTGGGTTTGGTTTTGGATCATTGGGTGTATAGAATTGTTTATTGCTTAAGTCTTCATGATGGATTATCCCTTTAATCATTATATAGTGCCCTTCTTTGTCTCTTATGGTGGATTTTGTTTTAAAGTTTATTATATCTGAAGTTAATATTGCTGCTCCTCTTTTTGGTAGCTATTTGCTTGATATATGTATTTTCCATCCTTTAATTCTTAATAAATTTACAAATTCATTTCTAAGATATGTCTCTTGTAAACAGCATATTGATGGGTCTTTTTTTTTCAAGCATTCTGACACTGTCTGTTTATGGTTACATTTAAGCTATTTACTTTCAATGCAGTTATTGATAGGTGTGAATTTCACAGTGCTTTTTTATTGTGGTGCTGATATTTTTCTCTTATTCTCGTGTGCTGAATTCCTTTGGTTTGTAGATTTCATTTTGTAGATTTTGTGTTTGTTTAGAGTTTAAACCCACTGCTGTCAAGTTGATTCTGACTCATAGTGACCCTATAGACAGAGTAAGAACTGCCCCATAGAGGTTCCAAGGAGCGCTTGGAGGATTTGAACTGCAGACTTTTTGGTTAGCACCATAGTGCTTCACCACTATGCCACCAGGCTTTCCACTGAGACTTCATGTTTTCCTTTTTTATTTTGATGAGTAGGTTTGTTAACTTTCTTTGTGATTATCCTGAAAATTACCCTTATCTTTCTAGATTTGAGCAAGTGTATTATTGCTTGGTATCGTATTACTTTCCACTCCATTAGAAAGCTCTGTATCTTAACAGCTTCTTATTGTTCTGATATTGTTTTCATTTACAGATTAACCTCTTTGGTTCCCTGCTATAATTCTTTTGATTTTGGATAGTCTTTGAGAGTTCATTTCCTAGGCTGGTACCTGGCTGGTTCAGTCTTGCATTCTAGTTTCTGACTGTGGACTAATATTGTTTTTCCTCAGACTACAGGACTCCCTTCAGTAATTCTTGTAAGTTTGGTTGGGTTTTACATATTCATTGAACTTCTCTTTATCTGGAAATGTAGTAATTTCACCATATTTGAATAAGTGTTTTGCAGGATGCTTTATTCTTTGTTGGCATTTTTTTTTTTTTTTCCTTTCAAGGTTTTAGTTGTATTATTCCATTGCCTTCTTGCCTGCCTGGTCTGCCAAATAACAATTTAGTCTTATTGTTTCTCCTCTGTATGTGACCTTCTTTTTTTCTCAAACTGCTGTCAGAATTTTTTCTTTGCTTTTAGCAAGTATGATTATGATATGCATTGGTGATTTTCTTTTAAGGTCTATCCTGTATTGGGTTTGTTGAGCTTCTTGGATGGCCAACTTTTCATCTTTCATGATATTTGGGAAGTTTTCTGTTCAGCAGTTCTTCAGTGTTCCTATTCTGGAACTCTGATGACTCATACATTTTTGCTTTTGATTGTATCCCATATAAGTCTCAGTTTCTTCATTCTGTATTTTCTGATTTTTTTCTCAAACAGAAATATATCCAATTGTTTATCAGTTTTGCTATGTTCCATCATTGCAAACCTGCTCCTAAGCTGTTCTACAACACTGTCCATTTCTGAAATTGTGTTGTTTATCTTTTGGATTTCCAATTGTTCTTTTTTATGATTTCTAGTTTTGAATTTATTTTGGCATGTTGTTCCTGTATCATTTTTGTGAATTCTTCCATGAATTTGTCCATTTTCCTCTCATTTTTGTCTGCTTTTTGCTGCAGCTGTCAGATAGCTCTGAATATTAGAGATTTGAGTTCCCTGTCAGGAATTCTAGTGCCTTTTGGAACTCCTGGTGGTGTAGTGGTTATGTGCTATGTCTGCTAACCAAAGGTTGGCAGTTTGAATCCACCAGGCACCCCTTGGAAACTCTATGAAGCAGTTCTGCTGTATCCTGTAGGGTCACTATGAGTTGGGATCAACTGAATAGCAGTGGGTTTGGTCTTTGGTTTTTTTCTTCTACTGGAAGATCATGTGGTGTTTTAGTTTGGATGCCTAGTGGATGCATCCTTTCCTGTTTTTTGATATTTTCAATTGTCTGCTGCCTTAGGGACATTAAGTGGTTAATTTCTTTGTTTATTGATCGCAGATCTGTCTGTTTTGTCCTGCTTTTTTGTTATTTGGTTATGTCAGAGCAGGCATGTTGTGCATTCGCTATTGTTTGTTCTTCTGTGGTCATGATGTGTTTTACCTCTTGGTCCAGTTGGTGTGGCCAGTTGCTCAGGTGTGGTGCAGCAAAGCAGGTCCAGCTTAAGGGGAGGGACCAGGATGGATTGTTTGTTCCATGTACTAGGGCTGATAGGCTGGGCCAGGAATCAGTGCTGGGCAGTTTCCCATAGGTTGTGCATGTGCTGTTCAGAGGTTTTATGTTTAGTGAACAGTGCAGGTAGACAGGAAGGAGGGGTGAGGTCATGATGTGTGGAGCTAAGATGGGTATGGGAAAGAGAGGAGAGAGAAACAGGAGCCAAAGGCAAACAAACAAACAACAAAAAAGGGTGCTAAGAGAGCTTACCATTGGAGTGGAGAGATGAGGAACTGAAAAATGGGGAAAAATAAAAAAGGGGGGGAAGAGAGAAAAGAAGAAAAAAGTATATACAAACTTGGAAAAGAAAGAAAAGAAAAACCCTTGGGAATCCCACTGGTGCTACTGTGAAGTCTAGGGAGGTGTCTCCCATTCTATGTAGTATACACTGGCTAGAAGGGATAGAGAGTCACACAGTGTCAGTGTTCAGGAGACAGGAAAAGAAGGTAAGTATGGAAAGATGAGAACTGAGAAGTGAAGAAAGACAGGAGCAAAAAAAGGAAGAAAGAAATGCCCAGGGATCCCACTGATGTAGGTTTGTAGACTGGGGATGTGGGTCCTAAGCCTTGTAGTATAGCCTGGATAGAAGGGACTCCCAGGCTGTAAAAAGAAGAAGAAAACAGACAGACAAAACAAAGCACAACAAAGTGGGGGTGGGGGTGTGATAAATAAAAGCCCCAAGGAGAATCTACCAGCACACTCGCATGGGCCAGAGGAATGGTCTGCAGTTGAACAACTCTTCACAGCCTTTCCAGAAGAGGGAAAGATGGCACATGGAGAAGGTATTTGAGAGAAAGAAGGGGAAGGTTGTGAGAGGCAAGGAAGAAACTCTCCCGCCCCCTGCCAAAAAAAATAAAATGGAAAAAAGCAATGCCAGCTGCAGACATTTGGCACTCAGGGAAACCATTCAGTCTAGACAGGGTGAACCCAAGCAGGGGGGTCAAAGAAGTTTCCTCCTGGCCGAGAGACTGTTGCTGGTAGGAAGCAAAGGAAGCTGAGATGGGGGAAAGGTGAGGTTAGAAAACCATGTACTGCTGGTTCCCAGGTGATATGTGTCCTGCTGGGGGCTCCTGAAACTGCTTTCTTGTACTCCGTGTCTGCTGATCTCCAGTATAGGTGGGGTGAATCTAAGCTGCACAGATGCTGTACTTCCTGGCCAGCTGACCTGCCTCAGCTAGATGCCCGGTGTTAAAGGTGGAGAGGTGAGGAGAGGAGGGTGCTAGTGGGAAATGTGTATAGCTGGTTATCGGGTGCTTTGTCTTCTGCTGGAATTTGTGTGATGCAGCTTTCCCATGGTCTCTGTCTGCCAGTCTCAGACTGGTGAGTCCAAGAAGGTGGATCAGTGCTGAGTTAGCTGATAAGGGACTTACACTCGTATATCTTCTTGATCTCTGTTTTCTGTCAGTTTCTTATTCCACTCAGTGTTTGATAGAGGTATTTATCTTTTCATTTGACACTTTAGGTTCCAGGGTTGATGTTTTCACTGTTTTAGTTTTTTTCAGGTCTTCACTGTGGAGGAATAATGTCATGCTTCTTTTTGTGGTACCATGTTTGGATTTGTTGATGGTCAAGAATTGTTGGAAGTCCCCAGATAGAGAAGTGACGTGCTAAAATATATCAGGAAGTTCATTCTGGCGGTTCTATGCCGTTTGAATTGGAATAAGAAGAGTGAGTATAGCTGAGTGATAAATAACACAGACTTTAGAATTGGAGGACAGTATTTCATCTATATTACTTACTAGCTCCTCTCTCTTGAATAGTTATCTTCTTTAAACAACAGTATCATTATCTCTAAGATGAGGAAATAATACCTACCTAGAGCTGCTTTAAGAACATTTAGTGAGAGTTTACTATGTCCAGGTGTTATGCTGTATATTCACATAGATTTATACGAGATTGTATGTTTCCCCACCTTCTTTTGTGCTTGAGTTTTAAAGGGGAAGAGAGGTGAGGAATTATTCAGATGCTGAAAATAAAACCCATTTCCTTTGAGTCAATTCTGACTCATAGCAACTGTGCAGGACAGAGTAGAACTGCTCCATGGGCTTTCCAAGGAACAACAAGTGGATTTGAACTGCTGACCTCTTGGTTACCAACTGAGCTGTGAATGGTGGGGAGGACGTTCTAAGCAGAAGGAATTGTCTACAGCTTGAAAGTGTAAAAGAACAAATAGAAGAAATAATATGCTTTATTTTAAATTATTTAAATATGGTATGTTTTCTACAGAATGATGAGTATTTGTATGAAGGGAAGATGATTGAGAGGTGGAAGTTGAGAGTAGAACATTAGCATGAATCCAGATAATCAAGGACCTTCTATTTTTCAAGACTGTCAAGCTTTATCCTGTATCACAGACTTGTTTATGGGGAGCCAAGGTGGATGAGGTGAATGGGTGAACTGGACTGCATAGGAACTGTGGTAAGCTGGAAATCACAATGATGTATGTTGTATGGTGTCAGTGTGTCCTCTTCTCTCACTCCTGCTGAGTTTTGCCATGTAGAAAGTTGGGCTTAATGTTGCCAAACTTTCTGATCTTTAGAAGTGAAGCCAAATACCCACATTTTTAGTGCGAAGTCCAACTATTTTCAGAACTGTTATAAAAAATGTTTTATATACTTGCATAGGGCAAAAACCCTTCCATCTTTGTTCTTTATTTGGCCAGTAGGCTGTTAATGGCTTCTGCTTGTAGATAGCTGGGAAACCATACATACTGTTTAGCAATAAGGGAAATAACATGGTCATTTCATTTTGAGATCAGTCATTCTGGCTTCAGTGTGGAGATTGGATTCGTAAGGATAAATAATGAATTTAGGGTGGCTGTTGTAATAGGTAGACAAAATGGGAAGAGTGACTAACCAAGACAGTGGAATTAGGGTTGCAAGTGGGACTCTGGGATGGATTGAAGTGATAATCTCCATACAGTGCTTCCATTGTGAGCATACGGTTTGGAGAAATTAATGTCTCTAAAGTAAGTTGTATTTATTAGTAATCATATTACCTTTAAATTAATTGCTATTTTCCTGTAGTCATAAAGTAACTAGTGCAGTCCTCTTCCCTCAGTGAGTTGATGTAATTTTAGTTCATACTATCTAAAAAAAAACTCTAAAGTTCTAGTTAATCTTTGCAGCCTTACTGTAACTACAGTAGGGGAAAGTATGCATAATTCTTAATTACCACTGAAATTAATCCAGCCAAAGGAGTGAACATTAATCACCCAGAAGTTTGACAGAATATAATTTGAATGAAGAGAATACACACTTTCTAATCAGTGTAGTATGTCAAATCTCAAACACTTTGGCCTCAGAACCCCTTTATATTGCTGAAAATTACTGAGCATCCCCAAAGAGCATTTATTTATATGGGTTATATCTATCAATATTTACCACTTTCAGAATTAGAACTTAAACAAGGGACCTAAATTGGGAGTAGGTCTTTCTGAGAAAGTGACCTTTAAGCTGAGATGCAAAAGATGCAGTGTATAATCTCTATCAGTGATTGCTAGCCAGTTTGACAAATAAAGCGTGATCATATCTCAGTAACCTCTCCTAACTGGAAAAGATGAGACCTCAGCTTGTCATAGAAACTTAAAAACTTGATCAACAACTTGAACAACAGTAGTAAAAATAGCTAATATTTATGGAACACGTGTGCTAAAGGATCAATGGTTAAGAGCAATGGCTACCAACCAAAAGACTGGTGATTTGAATCTACAGATGCTACTTAGAAACCCTACAGGGTAGTTCTACTCTGTGCTACAAGGCTACCTTGGGTCAGAGTTAACTTGATAGCAATGGATATGAAATTTTTCTTTTTTTTGGTGTTGTATTCTAAATGTATGTTAGGTGCCAGTAAAACTGCCCCATAGGATTTTCGAGAAGTGGCTGGTGGATTTAACCTGCCAATCGTTTAGTCAGCTGCTAAGCTCCTAACCACTATGTCGCCAGGTTCCTCTAAAGGTATGCTATGGGCTGTGTAAACCCATTGCCATCACATGGATTTCAACTCATAGATACTCTATAGGACAGACTAGAACTGACCCCATAGGGTTCTTGAGACTGTCACCTTTATGGAAGTGGTCCTGCCACATCTTTATTCTCCTGAGTGGGTGATGGGTCAAGCTGCTGGCCTTTGTTAGCAGCTGCACTTACCACTACACCAGTAGTGCTCACGCTTATTTAATCTAATAGCAGTAACATAAGATAGATAATATTATTATCCTCAACATACAAATGAAAGAAATGAGATTTAAAGAAGTTAAATAACTTCACTGGAAAATTAAAGAAATAGAATTTGGATGAGAACCTGAAGTTTTTTTTATAGCAACAAATAAATACAGGAATAGAAAACAAAGCAAATTCTGTGCACTGTATAGCAAAAATCTCAATTCTAATAAATAATCACTATGACATGCTGTAGATAATTTATTGTAAATTATTAAAGTATTGTTACTGTAAAAATGCTGAAGTAAAAATGCTTTTGGAGGTAAACTTATTTTTATGTGATTTAAGAGATCTGATATAACCAACTCTGGCATAGATAGAACTCAGTACAACTGTATTTGCAGTCATATGTCATTTAAATTCTCTGTGTGTCACAGCAGCTGATAGCGCAAATACAATTTGAATTCTTCACCTTTTGCTTTTCAATTTCACTTACAGTTGCATTTCATTTGATTTTTCTACTTTAGATTCACCTTCATTTTTCATATGTTACTGAACTAGAATAAAGAAAGAAACAATCTCTTCCCAGGTGCTCCAATTCTTTAAGGTCTCCACTGTTGCAATAATTTGTATTATTGTAAAAATTCAAATTTTCATAGAGTTTTACAGTTTAAGAATTGCAGTTCAGCTGTTAAAGACAGCAACTACCATATTATCATAGAACTAAAGCCAGAAAAGAACAGAACTGGCATTTATCAGGAATCTCTTATGTGCCAGATATCTCAAAATCCTTTGTTTGTGTCATCACAACAACCCAATAGGGTAGGTGTTATCTCTGTTTTACTGATGTAAAAAAAAAAAAGGTCCAAAAAATTAAATACCTTGCTCAAATTCCCACAGCTAGTATGTGTAGAGCTGGGTTTAAATCCAAGTCTATTTTATTTCAAGAGAGGAGTTTTGTAATATTTCTTAAAAACTATAAATAGTTCAGTTAATAAATACTTGTCCTGTGGGAGGTAGATAATATTTGCTAAATATCTATCTGACAAAGGACTGGTATCCAGGATACCTAACATCTGAGCAGACTTCGCAAAGTCTGATATTGTTTGTTCTTGGACCTAATGACTGTCTAATTAAGTTTGGTTTGATTTTTTACATATTCCTTTAATTTCCATTTATCTGGAAATGTCCTAATTTCACCATTAGATTTGAATGAGAGTTTGCAGGATATATAATTCTTTATTAGCAATTTTTTCTTTCAATGTTTTATATATATCATTCCACTACCTTCTTTGCTGCATGGTTTCTGCTGAATAACAGTGTTTAGCCTTAATATTTCTCTTCTGTATGTGAATTTTGGTTTTTATCAAGCTACTCTCAGAATATTTTCTCTGTCTTTGGTTTTAGAGAGTGGAATTATGATATGCTTTGGTGATTTCCTTTTAAGGTCTATCCATCCTATATGGGGTTCATCGAGCTTCTTGGATGTTCAGTTTTCATCTTTCATGGTATTAGGGAAATTTTTTGTCAGCAATTTTTCAGTGATTCTGTTTGTGTTTTCTGTCTTCTCTTCTTGTTCTGGAACTCCAGTCATTCCCAAATCTTTGCTTTTTTCCCCCTTTGTATCCCACACAATTCTCAGGGTTTCTTTGTTCATTTTTATGATTTTTTTCTCAAACAGAGATGTATCCAAGTGTTTATCTTGAACTTTGCTGATCTTATGTTCCATCATTGCAAACCTGCTCCTCAGCTGTTCTGTGACACTTCTGAAATCTTGTTTATCTTTTGAATTTCTTATTCTTGTTTTTGTACAATTTCTGGTTGTGAATTTATCTTGGCATTTTGTTCCTATGTTGTGTTCGTGAATTCTTCCATGAATTTGTCCAGTTTTGCATCAATATTGTCTGCTTTTTGCTTCAACTCTCAGATAATTCTGAGTATTAGAGATTTGAATTCTGTATCAGGTAACTTTAGTGCCTCTTCTGCTGGCAAGGTATCTGGCATTTTATTTTGGACACCTACTAGAAACTTTGTGTCCTTGTTTATATGTGTCTAGATAAATAGATAAACAGACGGACAGATGTTTTGATATTATCTGCTGTCTTTGTGCCATTCGGTAGTAATCTCCTTTGTTTATTGATTGTAGATCTGTTTCTTCCTGTTCTTTTATTTTATTTGGCTATATCAGAGCAGATAGGCTGTGCATTAGTTGTTGTTTGCTCATCTGTTGTCATGCTATTTTTTCACCTCTTTGCCCAAAAGGCAGGGCCATTCACTCAGCTGTGGTGCAGCAGGGCAGGTCCAGCAAGTGATCTATATCCTTCTGGGAGCTCCTGAAAGTGCTTTCGTGTGCTGTCTGTCTGTAGATCTCTGATATGGGTGTGACAAATCCAAGCCATACACATGCACACTTCCCAGCTGGCTGAGCCACTGCAGCTAGCTATGAGGATCTGGAGGTAGAGCAGTGAGGAGAAGATGGTGGTGGGAAGGTGTGTTTTGCTTGTTACTAGGTGCTTTGTATTCTGCTGAGCGTTCCGTAAGTGCTCTCCCAAGCTCACTGTCTGCCAGTCTCTGACAGGCATCCAAAATGGTGAATCCATACTGGGTTAGCTGATAGGGAAGTTTCTCTCATATCGCCCCTCACTCTATGTTCTGTCAGTTGGTTGGTTGAGATCTTTATCTCTTCGTCTGACACTTTGTCTTCCAAGATTGATGTTTGTCTCTGTTTTACTTAGTTTTTCTGGTTTTTGTTGCAGAAGGATGGCATGATGCTTGCATTTATAGTTCCATGTTAGCTTGAAGTGCTACTCCTCCTGCCCCCCATTTCATTTCTTATTTGGATTATTTGTGTCTTTTCCTGTTCTTTTTTTGTCTGGTTGGCCAGTGGTTTGTTGACCTTGTTGATCCTTTCAAAGAACCAACTTCTGATTTTATAGATTCTTTCAGGTGTTTTTCTGTCTCTATTTCTGTTCTGATCTGTATTATTTCCTTTCTTATGGTAGCTGTGGGCTTCCTTTGCTGTTCTCTGTTTTTTCAAGTTGTGTAGCTTATGTTTTGATTCTGTTTTTTCTTTTTTGATGTGTGCATCTATTGCTATAAATTGACCTCTAAGCACTGCTTTTGCTGTGTTGTAAGAGTTTTAGTATGATGTATTTTCATTCTTGTTTGAGTCTAAGAATTTTTTATTCTATGTGTGACTTCTTCTATAACCCATTGGTTTTTAAGCAGCTTCCATGTATTAGATTTTCTCCCCCTTGATCTTCCTTATTTATTTTTATTTTGATGGCACTGTGGTCAGAGAAAATAGATGCTTTGTATTATCTCAGTGCTTTGGATTTTATTGAGGGTTGCCCAAGATGTGGTCTATTCTTGATAACTTTCTATATGCACTGGAGAAGAATGTGTACTTTGCTTCTGTTGGGTAGAGTGTTCTATATGTCTGAGGTCAAATTGGTTGATTGTGTCCTTTAAATCTTCTGTATCTTTGTTGAGTTTCCTTCCAGATGTTTTGTTCTTTACTGAGAATGTGTGTTGAAGCCTCCTACTGTTATTGTGGAACTGTCACCTTCTCTTTTTCAGTGCTGTTAAAGTTTGTTTTATGTATTTTGGAGCCCTGTCATTGGGTGTGTAGATGCTTACTATGGTTATGTCCTCATAGAGGATTGTCTTTTTAATCTTTGTATAATGTCCTTCCTTGTCGTTTATGGTGCATTTTTTAAAAAGTCTGTTTTGTCTAAGACTGGTATTGCTCTTCCACCTCTTTTTTAGTTGCTGCTTGCTTGATGTATGTTTTTCATCCTTTGATTTTTAACATACTTGTGTCATTGTTTCTAAGATGTGTCTGTTGTAGACAGCATATTGATGGGTCCTTGTTTGGTTTTGTCTGATGGTTTTTTGTTTTAACCATGCTGTCACTCTCTTTCTATGGGAGCATTTTAAGCCATTTATGTTCACTGTGATTATGGCTAGGCCATGACTCCCAGTACTGTGTAATGCTCCTATATGTTGTAAATCCTGCCCCTATGATGTTGATAAGGGAGAGTGGGCAGTGGTTGTGTTGGTGAGGCAGGACTCAATGTGTAAAGTTATACATATATGTGCCTAGAGGCAGTCTTTTGGGACGTAAAGGCAGGTGAAGCAAGCAGAGTTTTGGGGACCTCGTACCATCAAGAAGCAGAGCATATCCTTTGGAAAGAACCTGGGATCCCTGCACCTCAGAAGCTCCCAGTCAAGGGGGTGTTTGACAATAAGGACCTTCCTTTAGATCCAACAAAGAAAACGTTCCCCTGGAGCTGATGTCCTGAATTTGTAATTGTAGTCTACTGGACTATGACAGAATGAAATTTCTCTTTGTTAAAGCCATCCACTTATGGTATTTCTATTACAGCAGCACTAGATGAGTAAGACAGTTTATTGCTGTCATTTTGTAGTGCTCTTTTTTTTTTTTTTGTGGTCCTGATAATTTTGTTTCTTTATTCTTCTGTGCTGAATTCCTTTTGTGGATTTGTTTTTGTTGTTTCATTTTTGTAGATTTAATGTTTACTGAGACTTTGTTTTTCTTCTTTATTTTGATGAATAGATAATTACCTTGAAATTGACCCTTATCTTCATAAGTTTAAACCAGTCTTATTACTTGATGTCATATTGACTTCCTTTCATTGGAAAGTTCTAGAGCTACACTGTTTATTCCCTCTTTTATTGTTCCAACATCATTGTCATTTATAGATTGACCTCTCTGATTCTTTATTGTAGATCTTTTAGTTTTGTTTTATCCTTGAGAGTTCATTGCTTAGGTTGATATTTGGCTGAATCCATCCCGTGTCCTAGATTCAGATTGTTTTCTATTGTTGTTGATGGAGTCCCTTTAATAATTCTTGTAAACTTGCTTTGATTTTTACATTTTACTTTTATTTCATTCATCTAGAAATGTCCTAATTTTACCATTATATTTGAGTGAAAGTTTTGCAGGATAAATTAATCTTGGTTGGCAGTTTTTCTTTCCAGGTCTTATGTATGTCATCCCATTACCTTTTTTGCCTGCATAGTTTCTGCCAAGTAATCAGAGTTTAGTATTATTACTTCCCCTTTGTTGTTTTTCTCAAACTGTTCTCAGAGTTTTTTGCATTGGTTTTTAGCAGGTGTGACTGTGATACATGTCTTGGTAATTTTCTTTTGGGGTCTATCCTATACAGGATACAGCTTCTTGGCTGGTCAGCTTTTTATCTTTCATATTAGTAAAATTTTCTGTTGGCAGTTCTTCAGTGATCTTGTGGTGTGTTTCCTGTTTTCTGCCCCTGTTCTGGAACTCAAATGACATGCAAAATTTCTTTCTGATTGTGTCTCACATGATTATTAGGGTTTCTGCATTCTTTTCTGTCAAAGTGATATACAAGTATTTGTCTTCAATTTCACTGATCCTGTCTTCCATTGTTTCAGATTTGCTCTTAAAACCTATTGCACTGTCCATTT
This sequence comes from Heterohyrax brucei, assembly GCA_028571685.1. NCBI lineage: Eukaryota > Metazoa > Chordata > Mammalia > Hyracoidea > Procaviidae > Heterohyrax > Heterohyrax brucei. The sequence goes on along the minus strand of CM053140.1, from coordinate 77,459,039 downwards.
CTGAAATCCTGTTATCTTTTCAATTTCTAATTGCTTTCTTTGCAGGGTTCCTAGTTATTTGTTTTGACATTTTGTTTCTGTATTTTCATAAATTATGCCATTGTTTTGTCTGTCTTTTTCATAATATTGTCTGTATTCTCCATGATTTTGTCTGTTTTTTTTTTTTCCTTATTTTTGTCTCGATGGCACTTGGCTTTGGCTTTTTCCTTCATCTTTTGAAGAACCATGAATATTAGAGTTTTGAATTCTCTGTCAGACACTGAGGTCCTCTTTTACACCACACTCTTCTTCTTCCAGAGTCCTCTGTGGTGTTAATGGTATCACATCCAACTGGTTGTTCAGCCAGAAAACTGGGAGTCACCCTTGACTCCTCTGTTTTCCTTATCCATCATATGTAATCTATCACTAAATCCTGATAATTCTGGTTTCTGACTATCTCTTTAAATCAGTCTAATTCTTGTCTTCTCTGCTACCACCATCTTTGGCCAAACTACCATCATCTATTGTGAGGATTATTGTACCTATCCAACTTGTTCACCCCAAAGCCACTCTTGACTTTCTCTTATTTTTCCTTCACCATTATGTGAGTGTGATCTTTCTAAAAAGACAAATGTGATAGTATGACTGACATACTTAAAATTTTTCAATGCCTTCTTTTGCTGGTAGGATCAGTTCTAGCATGACTTGGATTCCTGTCTGTAGTTACTCATTGTTTTTTGTATGTAGATCAAAATTCTTTATACAGTCTGCAAACCCTTGCAGGTTATAGCTCTCACCTACCTCCTCAGACATTGTTATGCTGTTCTTTTGCTTCCTGGAAGTAGATACCTATTGAACTATAAGTACTAGAGGCCCAGCAATCGTACACCTGTGTGCTTCAGACCTGATGTCCAGTAGGTATGAAGTAAATATTAGTTAAAAAATAAATATTAGAAATGGATATGTTCATTATCTTACTTGTGTTAATGGCTTCATGAATGTATGTCAAAAGTTATGTCAAACTTAAAAATTATACATTTTAAATAGGTATAACTTACTGTATGTCAGTTATTTCCTAATAAAACCATTAAATAAATATGTAGCACATTCCTTTCCTTCTGAAAGTTCTAGTGCTTTTGTTTTTTGTCTAGAATTCATTTTCATCCTTCTTCTCTTACCTAGCTCATGTTTATCCTTCAATCTTTGCTTAAATGTTATTTTCTCAGGGAAGCCTGACTTAGACTCTGCCTTCCTTTGTCACCAGATTAGGTCTTCCTATTGTACATTCCATACTTTCTCTTCATAGCATTTATCATAGTTATGTTTACTTACAAAATACTTGTTTATTGCCATCTCTTTTCCTAGACCATAGGCTTCATGTGGACAAGGACTGTGCCTTTCTTGTTCACTAGTGTATTGTTGTTGTTAGCTGCCAATGAGTCACCCCTAACTCATGGTGACTCCATGTACAATAGAACAGAATGCTGCCCACCATCCTGTGCCACCTACATGATCAGTTGGGAATCTGACTATTGTGATTGATAGGGTTTTCATTGACTGATTTTTAAAACTAGATTACCAGGCCTTTCTTCCTAGCCCATCTTAGTCTAAAAGTGCCACTGAAATCTGTTAAGCATCATAGCAACACATAAGCCTCCAGTGACAGGTGGTCGCTGCATGTAAGGTGCACTGGCTGGGAATCAAACTCAGGTTTCCTTCATGGAAGTTGAGAATTCTACCACTGAACCACCACTGCCCTCCAGATTACATTATAGGCACTCAAATATTTGTTTACTCAACTATTAAAGGAAATATTTGTTCATTTATTTATTCTACAAGTATCTATTGATCCTTACCATAAAATAGGTACAGTTCTAGGTTGTACAATTGCAGTAGTGAGCAAAACAGATAAAATATCTCTGCCCTCATGGATTTATATTTTTAAGAGTCAGGCATAGAAACTAAATAAAATGATAATATGTTAGGGGGTGGCAAGTTCAGAAAAATGAAGCCAAGAAGAGAAATAAAAGTGCCAAGGCTTGTGGAAAATTTGTCTCATTGTCCGTAGAAACATGAGGATTAAAGTCTGGGTGTAAAGGGATGACCTAGGAGCTCTAGAATCCTTGGAGTGACAGATATAAAGGGCATTATGGTCTCAAGTAGTCAGTGAAGCTGTGAGTGCTGGTAAAGGGAGGAAACATAGCCTTTAGGAACAAACAGAATTCTGGATTTCTGTGTTCACTCTGCCAATGGTAATGTGGAAGTTTAGAGATGATCTTATCCAGAACACCTAGATCTCTAATCTTTTTTCTTGATTTCTGTTGATAGATTATTAAGGACTAACCAAAGGCAAGATCCTGTGGGACAAACAAAAACTCTCTGCCTGGTTTCAATCTATCCCTGCTCTTAAGGAGCTCGAAATCTAGTTGATAAAGATATACATGTAGAAAAATAACTATGATATAAAGCAGAATGTAATGAGTAATATTATAAATATAAATGTGCTAAAGGATTGAAGAAGTTGTGGATAATTCCAGAGAGTTGCAATTGCAAGGGCAGAAGGAGTAGCTGGAAGGTGAAACTATAATTAGAGGACGGATAACATTTCAGTATGTAGAAATGGTAGAAAGTGCATTCTAAGCAAATAAACATCTCTACTTGGATGTCTTCTGTCTCAAATGTAACATGTCTATGAAGTTTGACAATTAAGTTTGCAAACTTGTTCTGAGTGCTACATACCTTATCACTTATCACTGTGGTCACCTTCAAAATACTACCCCTTGGGAAGCTCTGCTCTGACGCCAGCATCTAGTCCACCCTTCAAAGCAATTTTGGAACGCTTTCTGGAATGACCATTGTGCACAGTGAGACAGTGGCAAGTTTGTGAACTTATTTATACAGTTGTCTGTAAGGGAGTTTTTAGCCAGTGAACAAATAAATGTATTGGAAAGCCCTCCCTACTCACCTGATCAGGCCTCCAATGACTTTTTTCTTTACCCAAAAATAAAGGAAAGACATTTTGATGACATTCAAGATATTAAGGGTAATACAATGACAGCTCTGAAGGCCATTCCAGAAAAAGAACTCCAAAATTGCTCTGAAGGGTGGACTAGATGCTAACATCAGTGCATAGCTTTCCAAGGGGAGTACTTTGAAGGTGACCATAGTGATATCCAGTAGTGAGGTGTATAGCACTTTTTCTAGGATGAGTTTGCAAACTTAATTTTGAGACCTCGTTAAGTCCAGGATTTTCCCACAAAATCAAATATTTCTCCTCTACCTTTCCTGTTTGTAACCATTTTCCCCGACATTCAGATTATAAACTTCATAATAACTTGTTTCTCTCTGCAAGGTAATAATGACAGCCACAATGACTACTGTTTATGGATTAATTGCAGTGAGCGACACATAATGTACACTTTATATACATTATCATGAAACTGTTTGATCTGCATTATAACATTCAAAGTAAGAATGCTGTCCCTCTCTTATTTCTATAATTTAAACCAAAGCTAACCCAAGCCCCTATATGCTATATTTAGCACAAAGATCAGCGTCACCCTTTGGCATTCTTTTTTGTTTATATTGTCTAAAAACTTCAGGAGGTTTGTTCATTCCAAGTACAAGGTGTCTGATTTCTCCCGGTGACTTCAATCTGCTGGTACTGTTTTTTCTTGTTGTTAGCTTGTACAGAAGTTAAACTTACCTTGGCTGATGCTTCTGGTTTCTGCTGTAACAGAATTTCACAGGCCCAGCGTTTGCCAGAGATTGGTGTTTCAAATGAGAGTGGGTTCATGGGCAAACTTACTCTCTTAGTGTTCTAGTTGACCCAGGGTATTGCTCTTTGTCCACCTGCAGTTCCCAATCCTTTCAGGCATACAGTGCAATCCATTATTTTACAAGATCCCACTGACTCAGAGTAGTTGTGCCTATCGGAGTTTTGGTATCCTTTCATTGCAGAGCCCATCTTCATTGTCTTTCTATAAAGACTCTCCAAGGACTAAGATACTGTCTTTTCTGTTCTCCAAATGCAGAAGGTCTTCTGTTGCTTCCCTCCCAGAAAGTCTTGGTTTGCTTAAAGCAGTTAATCCTCTGTAGCCAGAGATTGAGGCCTCTAAAGTATGGTATCTGTTCTTATGAGTCTCAGCATGTTTTGCTAAACCCTAATCACTAAATAGGAAACTCTGGTGGTGTAGTGGTTAAGAGCTATGACTGCTAACCAAAAGGCTGGCAGTTCAAATCCCCTCAGTGCTATGGGGCAGTTCGACTCTCCCCTATAGGGCTGCTCTGAGTGGGAATTGACTTGATGGCAACAAGTTTGGTTTGGTTTTGGTTTAATCACTAAATGAAGACTTGCTGTTTGCTTCATGTTTACATAAATAATAAAGCTGTTTAAATCACCCATTTTAAGTTAAAGACCAGTTTCTCTATTTAAAAACAAATTACCATTATGATTCTCAAACTTTAATGTATGTAAGAATCTCTTGCTTGTGCTGTTGCTAAGATTACAGGTTATTGGGTTCCAACTTCAGAGATTCTGTTTGATTAGATGTGGAATGTTGTTGTGATGCTGTATACAACAGAATGAAGCGTGCTTGATCCTGCACCATCCTGACAGTGGTTGTTAAGCTTGAGCCAATTGATGTAGCCACTGTGTCAATCAATTTCGTTGAGGGTCTTTCTCTTTTTCACTAGCCCTCTCCTAGGCATGATGTCCTTCTCTAGGAACTTATCCCTCCTGATAACGTATCCAAAGAACATGAGATGAAATATCATACTTGCTTCTAATGGGAAACCTTGGTGGTACAGTGGTTAACTGCTATAGCTGCTAACCAGAAGGTTGATAGTTCAGACCCACCAGGTGTTCCTTGGAAACTCTAGGGAGGCAGTTCTACTCTATCTCTATGAGTTGAAATTGAATTGATGGCAGTGGGTTTTGGTTTTGCTGCTAAGGAACATTCTGGTTGTACTTCCTCTAAGACAAATTTGTTCGTTCTTTTAGCAGTCCATGGTATATTCAATATTCTTTGCCAATACCACAATTTAAAGACCTCAATTCTTCCTCAGGCTTCCTTATTCATTGTCCAGCTCTCACATGTATGTGAGGCGATTAAAAACAGCCATAGCCTGGGTCAGGCACATCTTAGTCTTCAAGGTGACATCTTTGCTTTCCAGCACTGTAAAGAGGTCTTTTGCAGCAGATTTTCCCAGTGCAACCCATTGTTTGATTTCTTTTTTTTTTTTATTATGACTGAGTGAAAAATGTACATTCCCATATAAATTTACATGCCCACCTATATGCAGCTTCCACTGCTCTCCCTGCCTGGTGACAGCACACTATTTCTCTCTGCTCCATACATGTCTCATCCTCCCAACAGCCTCCTTTCCCCTCCTCTCCACCCACTCTCCTTCCTCTAGCCAGAGGTCAGCAGGATGATATCCTATAGATGCATAGAACCATAAAGTGCATCCAGTATATGGTCACCATAGTTTGATTTCTTGACTGCTGTTTTTGTGGGTGTTGGTTATGAATCCAAGTAAAAGGAAATCCTTGACAATTTCAGTCTTTTCTCTGTTTGTCATGATGTTTATTGGTCCAGTTGTGACGATTTTTGTTTTCTTGATGTTGAGGTATATTCTATACTGAAGGCTGTGGTCTGTGGTCTTTGGTCTTCATCAGTGTTTCAAGACCTCTTTGCTTTCAGCATGCAAGGTTGTGCTAGCATAATACAAGTTGTTAATGAATCTTGCTCCAATTCTGATGCTACATTCTTCTTTATAGAGTCCAGCTTCTCAGATTATTTGCTCAGCATACAGATTGAGTAAGTATAGTGAAAGGGTACAACCCTGATATACACTATTCTAGGGAAAAAAATTTAATAGCTTTATCAGTGGAAGCCTAAAACTGTTAGATCAGTACTCTTTTTTTTTTTGTAGTACTTATGATGGTAAATGAATAAAACACAATTTGATAAAGAATGTGGTCAATGTGAACTTTATTACAAAGATACTTTTTTTTTTTACTCAATATAAACAAATCTTTAGTTCTGTTTATGTTCTGTGATCCCTTGGGAGCACCTAGGTGATCATACTCTTATGAATAAATGAAAGCAGAATTTAATTCCTTTAATACTGTTAATGTATATCTATTCACCCTTGATTTAACTTGATTACCTTAAATTTTTTTCCTTTTTAATATTGTTTATGTTGTTGTTGACCTTAATGCTTTTTGTTGGAAAAGCTTCAAAGGCAATATGTTCAGTCTCTTATTTTTATAGATAGTGCTATGTAACATGTATACCAGCATGTAAAACTACTCTCACCTGTAAATCATAAATTTCATAATGATATAGTATTTATGTATGTTTTATATGAGCATAGTCTTTCCATAAAGATTTATGCTAAATTGTATATTCAATTGACAACATCATTAAGCCTGATAAAATTGAATTTGTTTTCAGTTACATTCATGTAGATTGTTTGTTGTGTTCATGACATAATTGTGTAATTTGTTTTCTTTCATCACTCCTCTCTAATCTTCTGTTATCTATGGTTTGCTTTATACAAATTGAATGATTGAAAAAAAGTGTAAATATTATAGGATATGTACTATAAGAAAACGTATCTGTATTTGGTGTATTACAAAAGGATTCAATGTCTACTTTTGATGAAGAAGGGTCCACTAAATATTAGCTATCCAGGAAATGCTATCAGTGTATATAGCTTTGTCTCTCCCTTTGAGAGAAACTTCATGATGCTGTAGGATATTCAGTTAGCAGAGCTTTGGATCTCACAAAAGCCTGAATACATCTTTGATTGGTTATATATTAAAGGAAATGCCCCACAGCATGGTGCCAGACAAGCACAGAGCCCAACCAATTTCATCCTTAAGCAGGGAGAAGAATTCTATTCATCATTATTAAGCAGGGAGAAGAATTCTATTCATCATTAAGAGGTTAGATTGTAAAATGTAATTATTTAAGCCCAAATTGGTTTAAAGCTATTTTTGTTTCAATAAGACTTCTCTTCAAATTGTGAGGCAAGAAGACAGTTTTCATTTTGACAACCTTTCATATACTGTGTTTTCTTCAAGTCCTCCCACCCTACTCTCTGGCCTATGGTGTTTACTGTTCAAATCTGAATCGTAATGTGCATCTGGAGGGCTCCTGAATCATGTGACTAACTGAAGTGTCTCTTGTCATTTATTAACACTCTTTGAATATCTAATTTTAACATAGTATTTGATTATATCCTAAAGAAACTGTTCCTGCTCTTGACTGCTTTCAGTGTGAGTACATGCGTAACATTATTTTTTTCTCTTTCTTATCTGTACACAGCTCTTTTTGTTGTTTTTTTTTTGTGTTCTAATTACAAAATGAAACAAAGAAGGATAGCCACATTGGGCCTTGACAGGGATCCTTTCACTTGAAGGACCACTCCTATAATGAATGATTTTTATTTGAGTGAATATTCATATATTTCTCTGACTCTAATTTGTATGAAATGACAGCCTGCAGACCATTTTGTTTGATTACAGTCCCTTCACCTTCATTATCCTTTATGTCTATTTTAGCTCTGGACTTGCTGTATCCATCTTGACCCTCCCCCACATCTCTCTGTTTGTATTTTCTTTCATTGCAATTTGCCTCTTTTCTCTTCTGTGGGTATTCACAGATTGTTTTTGGAGTTCATTAAAAAGGGAGTGTGTTGTCTGGGTGGAAAATTACATTTGCATGGTTGAGAGGGGCCTAAGGGTTTTTGTGGGTTTGGCAAGGATCCTGTGTTTTTTGTTTTTTATGGGGGTAGTGGTGGTAGGAAGGATGATAAGAGGGAGGAAATAGAAGAGATTTTTCAGAAAGGAGAAAAGTAAGATGCTGAGGTGATTTCTGCCATACCCGTTTTTTCTTTCTGTATTATATACGTCTGATTTTCTTTTTTTTCTGCTTGTATAAACCACTTGACTAACAATGGAACAGATTAGAGCCCTTTCTTGGACTGTTTTTGAATGCACAGTTGAGTTCTACAAAGCAGAAACCTTTCCTATGGTAATTGTACATTTAGTATTGAAGCTGGCAAGTTGCAATTTTTTTTTTTTTTTTTTTTTAAATCTTGATGGTAATCGGAGAGGGTTTGTAGGGAAGCCATTTCTTGAATTAATGTAACATTTCATCTAAACTGGTATCTACATAGAAATCTGGCCATGTTTTGAATTAAGATTTTTTCACTTTCAAAATATTTTTTAGGTATAATATTTAGCCTTTTTTTTGGAGCTGATAATGTCCACCTTTTCTTTTATTAAAAAAATGTGTCATTTGTTATCCAGAAACATGTTATCACTGCTCACTGGGACATGAGCAAATCATGTAACACTTATAATAAAAGGATGTGTTTTATAGCAGTGAAAACTAAGAAGAATTCAGTTAGAATAACCACTTTTATGATGGTTATAGTAATACCAGAACTGTTGGGGTATCAGACAGGGGTTGGCCATGTAATGGGTCAGGATTAGGCAGGAAAATCAGGGAGTTACTTTGTACACTAAGGGATGCTCATAAGGAAAGCAAGTTAATTTATTATACAACTCGCTAGCAGAGTTAAGGAGCCTTTTATTTATTTTTTTTTAGTGTGTAACTTATTACGTACTACACTCATTCAGCAAATATTTTTAATTGAATATCAACCGAGTGCCACACACTATACTAAGTACTAGGGCTACAAAAATGAATAAGATGTCAAAGCTGTTCTCAGGGAGCTTACAGTCGGTATAAATACAAGGTCTGCCAATTAAGTTTGTGAACTCATCCTAGAAAAAGTGCTACGTAGCTCATTGTTGAATATCAATCACTACTGTCACCTTTGAAGTACTTCTTTTGAAAAGCTATGCACTGATGCCAGCACCTAGTTCACCCTTCAAAGCAATTTTGGAACCCTTTTTCTGGAATGATCATCAGAGCTGTCATTGTATTACCTTTGATGTCCTGAATGTCATCAAAACATCTTCTTTTCAATATTTCCTTTATCTTTGGGTAAAGAAAAAAGTCATTGGGGGTCAAATCAGGTGAGTAGGAAGAGTGTTCCAATACTGTTATTTTACTGGCTAAAAACTCCCTCACAGACAACTGTATAGTTAAGTTTATGAAGTTGTCACTGTGTCACTGTGTCACTGTGCACAATGACCATTCCAGAAAGAATTCCAAAATTGCTTTGAAGGATGGACTAAACACTGGCATGGCTGCAAGCTTCCTAGGTGGAGTACTTTGAAGGTAACCACAGTGATATTCAGCAATGAGGTATGTAGTACTTAGAACAATTAAGTTCACAGACTTAATTGTCAGACCTCATATATAAGATAAGAGGGAGGAAATAGAAGAGACTTTTCAGAAAGTGCAAGTGAGTGTGGTGTCTATTAAAAAAAAACAACAGAAAAAACAAACCCACTGCCATCAAGTCAGGTCTGACTCATAGCGACCCTGTAAGTCAGGGTAGAACTGCCCCAAGAGAGTTTCCAAGGAGCGTCTGGTGGATTTGAACTGCTGACCTTTTGGTTAGCAGAAGTAGCACTTAACACACTATGCCACTAGGGTTTCCAAAGTCTAGAAAATTATATACTTTTATTTTGTATACATAGAAATCTTTTATGGCATTACATGCATTACCCTATGTTTCCAGACTTTATAATTACCATGCTTGTTGTTGTCACGTGCCCTCATGTTCATTTCAACTCATAACGACCCTAAAAAACAGAGTAGAATGGCTCCATAGGGTTTCCTAGGCTATAATATTTTTGGAAAGGAGCCCTAGTGGTCTAGTAGTTAAGTTTTGGGCTGCTGACTTAAAGACAAATAGTTTAAACCTAACAGTCACTCTCCAGGAAAAATATGTGGCAATCTGCTTCTATAAAAATTGAAACCTGAGAAATCCTGTGGGACAGTTCTACTCTGTCCTATCGGGTCACTATGAGTTGTAATAACTCCATTGCACCGGGTTTTGGTTAATCTTTATGGAGTAAATCACAAGGTCTTTCTCCCACAGAGCCATTGGTGAGTTTGAACTTGCAGCCTTTAGGTTAGCAGCTGAGTGCTTAATCGTTGCACTGCAAGGGTTCCTCATAGTTACTGCATAGTGTGTATGTATTCTAGGAGTTGATGAAATACTAACTGAGATGCATGAGCAGATGCGATAATGTAAGTGCTTACTCATCTATGTCGAGAAATTTGAAACCCAGCTACCTGGCCAACTCAATGGAAGATCTGTATTTGTGCCTATTCCAAAGAAAGGGAATCAAACAGAATATGAGAATTATCAAACAAAATCATTAATACAAATACAAAATTATGCTGAAGAGAATTTCAAAATGGCTACAGCTGTACCTTAAAGTTCAAGCCAGATTCAGAAGATATGTGGAATGAGGGGTATCTTTGCTGATGTCGGGTGGATCTTGGCCCAAAGCAGAAAATTCCATAAAGACATTTATTTGTGTTCAACTGTGTAGCTCATTACAAATTCTGAGTAACATTGTGAAAAATGGGAATTCCAGAACACTTAATTGTGCTCATGCAGAACCTATACATAGATTAGGAGGCAGTTGTTGAAACAGAACAAGAGGACACTAAGTGGTTTAAAATTGGAAAAGTTATGTGTAAAGGTTGTATCCTTTCACTTACCCAGTCGTAGGCTGAACGACTAAGCTGGACTACGTGAAGAAATATGTGACATCAGAAATAGAGGAAGACTCATTAACAATCTGAGAGATGCAGATAACAAAACTTGCTTGGGAAAATCAAAGATGATGTGAAGCACTTGTTTAGTGAAGGTCAAGACTATGGCCTTCAGTATGTCCTATACCTGAACATAAGGAAAACAAAAATCTTTACAACTTGTCTTAGGCTGGGTTCTCTTGGAAAGCAAAACCAGCAAAGTGTGTGTGTACCACAGAGTTTCCAAAACCTACCTGGTGGATTTGAACTGCTGACCTTTTGGTTAGCAGATGTAGCACTTAACCATTACACCACCAGGATTTTCATAAATATATATGTATAGAGAGAGAGAAATTTATATGAGGTATGACTAGTCTGTGAACTTAATTGTTCTATGTTCTACATACCTCATTGCTGAATGTCACTACAGTCACCTTGGAAACACTACCCTTGGGAAGCTATGCACTGATGCCAGTGCCTAGTCTACCCTTAAAAGCAATTTTGGAACTATGTCTGGAATGGCCATTGCATATGGTGGCAAGGTAGCAAGTTTGTGGACTTAATTGTGCAGTTGTCTGTGATGGAGTTTTTAGCCAGTAAATAAATAACTATGTTAGAACACCCTCCCTACTCACCTGATCTGGTTCCTAATGACTCATTAATGATCTGCGGTATGCAGATGACACAACCTTGCTTGCTGAAAGTGATCAGGACTTGAAGCACTTACTGATGAAGATCAAAGACCACAGCCTTTAGTAAAGTTACACCAGAACATCAAGAAAGCAGAAATCCTCACAACTGGACCAATAAGCAACATCATGATAAATGGTGAAAAGATGAAGGTTGTCAAGGATTTCGTTTTCCTTGGATCTGCAATCAACACCCATGAAAACAGAAGTCAAAAAATCTAATGATTGATTGCATTGGGCAGATCTACTGCAGAAGACCTTTAAAGTATTGAAAAGCAAAGGTGTTACTTTGAAGATTTAGGTGTCCGACTCGACAGCACTTGGCTAACCCAAGCCATGGTGTTTTCATTCACCTCATAAGTATGTGAAAGGTGGATGATAAATAAGGAAGACCGAAGAAGATTTGATGCTCTTGAACTGTGATGTCAGCAATGAATATTGAATATACTATGGACTGTCAAAAGAATGAACAGATATGTCTTGGAAACAGTACAACCAGAATGCTATTTAGAAGCAAGGGTGACAATATTTCATCTCATGTACTTTGGACTATCAGGAGAGGATAGTCCCTGGAGAAGGAAGGACATCATGCTTAGTAAAGCAGAGTGAAAAAGAGGAAGCTCTTCCTGCAGATGGACTGACACCATGGCTGCAACTCAAGCATAGTAACGATTGTGAGGATGGTGCAGATCTGGTCAGTATTTTCCTTCTGTTGTACTTAGGGTCACTGTCATGGATTGAACTGTGTCCTCCCAAAAATGTGTAGCATCTTGGCTAGGCCACGATTCCCAGAATTGTGTGATATTTCTATATGTTGCAAATCCAGCCTCTATGATATTAATGAGGGAGGATAGATGGGTGGAAGTTGTACTGGTGAGGAAGGACTCAGTGTGTAAGGTTATATTGTGCCTTGAAGCAATCTCTTGATATAAAACAACGAAGCTAACAGAAAGATTTAGGAACCTCATACTACCAAGAAGCAGTGCCAGGAGCAGAGCACATCCTTTGGGAAGGACTTGGGGTCCGTCTACCTCAGTTCAGGGACAGATCAATGACAAGGACTGTCCTTGAGAGCCAACAGAGAAAGACTTCCCCTGGAAAAGCAGCCCTGAATTTGGACTTGTAGCCTGCTTTTCTGTGAGAAAATAAAATTCTCCTTGTTAAAGCCATATACTTGTGGTATTTCTTTTATAGCACCACTACATGACTAAGACAAGAGCCAACTGAGAAAGCTTTCCCCTGAAGCTGATGCCTTAAATTTCAACTTTAGCCTACTTTTCCATGGGAAAATAAATTTTTAAATAAATAATTTTTAAATTTATTAATAAATTTTTTAATTTATTAAAAATAAATTTTTAAAGCCATCCACTTGTGATATTTGTGTTGTAGCAGCACTAGATGGTTAAGACAGTCACTATGAGCCAGAAGCAACTTGAGGGCACCTAACAACATTAGCATCTACTTTGAGAAGTTGGTATTTCTGCAGTCATTATTTTGAGTACCTTCCAACCTGAGGGACGTAGCTCTGGCACTGTATCAGACAATATTCTGCAGCTATCTATAAGGCTTTCACTGGCCAGTTTTTTCAAAAATAGGCTGCTGGGTCCTGCCTTCTAGTCTGAAAGCTGAACTGGATGACCTGCTAGTGTTTGAAATACCAATGACATAGCTTCCAGCACCAAACCAACAGAGAAGCTACCACAGCAGGAGAAACTGACAGATGAGTAGTGGATTGGAAAAGTAATTCACTAAATTATTGGAAAATAGACCTACTTTAGCATGTTTTCATATTTTCCTGTTTCAAACAAATTCAATATTTTCCACTTCTGGACCTAGACGCTAGGTTACTGTAAATTTTTTTAGCGGTTTTAGATTTAGAGAAAAATTTCAAAGATATTCAGATAATGTCCATATACAACATGCCCAGTTTTTCCTATTATTAATATCTTACATATGTATGGTATGTTAGGCACAGTTAATGAGCCAATATTGATATATTAGTAACTGAAATCCATACTTTATTGAGGTTTTCTTAGTTTTTGACTAATGCCCACTTTCTGTTCCAGAATCTAATCCAGGCACCCGTATTACATTTAGTTGCCGTATTACATTTAGTCATCATTTCTTCTTCAGCTCCTTTTTGTCTGTGACAATTTCTTAGACTTTCCTTTTTTTTAATAACTTTGACAGTTTTGAGGTAACTCAAAATATCAGTCAGATATTTGTAAACTGTTTCTGAGTTAGGATTTGCCTGGTGTTTTTCTTATGACTATTAGACTGAAATTACAAATTTTGGGGAGGAAGATCACAAAGATGAAGTGCCATCCTTATCACATGATATCAAGGGCAGATACTGTGTACATGAATGTAAATTTCGATCACTTGGCTGAGGTAGTGTTTGTGAGGTTTCTCTGCTCTAAAAATATTCCCACACCTTTTTTCCGTACTGAATTCTTTGGGAGAAAGTCACTGCACAGTCCATACTTAAGAAGTGGGGAGTTGTGCTACACCTCCTTGTAGGCTGAGTATCTAGTGAAATTATTTGAAATTCTTCTGCAAAGAAGAATCTTTATTCTCCTTCACTTATTTAGTCTTTTGCCAATGTGGATTCATGGATTATTTTATACTTAGGGTTGTAATCTAATATTACTTTACTATTCTTTTGCTCAGAATGTTACAGCTTTGGCCTTTAGAAGTTTTCTCACTTGACTCCTGTATCCGTTGGCATTTCCAATTATTGTATGATTTTTTTTTTTTGGAGGTGGGAGCACTCCACCTAGGTTACTTTTTGCTGTCATGGACCTTTCTTTTCATATGTTAGTCCTTTATGTTAAAAGTATTTCCCATTGTTTTTATTTTCTCCATGAAAATTTCAGCCATAATAATTAGGTTTCATATATAGTGAATCTGATGTATTACTTAACAATTTTATGAATTTAAGACAAATTATAAATGTAATGGTTGCTGGAAAGAAGTATTAGTTTCTCGTGCTCATTGGTGAACTGCAGTGTTTCAAAGATCTCTAAATAATAAATTGTGAATTTTATGTTTTAATTTTTCTACTTAATAAGAAATTTCTAAGTATTCCCACAATGAGAATTCTCTCCAAATTGGATAGCTAAATAACTAAGTACTTCTGGAAAATATCTACTGTAAGGAAATGGGTGGTTGGTAAAAGCAGGTGACAGAATTGTTCTGATGCTAGAAAAGTAAAAGGCAAAGGAAAAAATGATATGTATTAGTTTTTTTAAATAGAATTAAACTTAGTGATCTTAACTGTTAGTGGGACAGTGGTGGTTCAGTGGTAGAATTCTTGCAGGAGCTCATGGTTCAGTTCTCCGCCAATGCACCTCATGCTCTTACCTATCATTAGAGGCTTGCATTCTCCTGTAATCTAAGCAGGTTTCAGCAGGGTTTTGAGACGAAGCAGACTAGGAAGAAAAATAAGGTGATCTACTTCTGAAAATTGGCAAATGTAAACCTTATGGGTCACAGCTGTCTTATCTGCAACCTGTCATTGGGCTGGTGCAGAACCTGGTAGCATTTCATTCCGTTATGCATGGGGTCGCCATGAGTCAGGAGCTGAATAGATAGTAACTAACAACGACTTTCAGTACACATGTGTCTCTTCAAAGACAAAAGACAGTTTTTTTAAAAGTAATTAAGTGAAGTCACAGTATAAGATGAAGATAACAAATCATGTAATTCAGGCTGTTAAGGCATTCCATAAGCACAGATAACCAAATCTGAGAGATTTGGCAAATGATTTCAATTAATTCATCCTATAAAACTAAGACGTATGAGTGACATGATTAAATTTAATTTACTTTTTAAAAAAGAAAAAAAACCTGAGTCTGACTGTTAAGTGGAAAATGGATTGGTGTAGACTAGAACAAGAATAGGAAGGGAGAAAAATGTTAGGGACCTCTTACAATAGTCTAAGCAATAGATGTTCAGGGGTTGGTAGTGGCTTTGAAGAAAATAATGGACCAAAATAATGTTTTAAAAGTAGAACCAGTGTGATGTGGTGATAGAGTGAAAGAGTAGAGAGAAAACAAAGATGACTCCTAGATTTCCAAGTTGGTTACTTTGGTGAATGACATGCCATTTACTGAGGTGGAAAAAGCTGAGGGAGGAGCTAATTTGGAAAGAAACAGTGTAAGGAGTAGTATGGGAAGGCAGCACCTTGACATCTGTGTTCAGATATGGTCATGAGACGTCTAAGTAACAGTATCAAGTAGGCAGTCCAATATAGGGATTTCAAGTTTAGAAGTGTCACAACTATCACTGATTTCGATTGTCAATACACATCCTAGGTCTTCAGTATCAAACACACAGTATAGAGCAAAACTGAATGAAGTACATTGGTGATGATGTCCTCATCATCTTCTACTACTGTGATTTAACCATGGTTTTACTCTGGTTTAACAAAAATTCTAACTTTTCTTCTCAACTTGTAGGGGTACAAAGCTGAGAGGAAGTACTGCTGTTAGTGGTTCTACTACTGGCTGTTTCTATTCAAAAGTGTGGCTCAGCTTTTGCTTGCCTCCCAGTGTCTTTGAACACCCTGGCTCTTTCCAATCTCAAACAAAAATAAAGGAAATGATTCTGCGTAAATGTTTTCCTAGGATTACCCTCCCTTGCTTTTTCCAGTCTGAATGGAAGGTCTCTTGAATTCTTCTCCTCCACCACTTCCTTCTCTTTGAAGGCTGGAACTGTTATAAAAGCTAACTGGCATCAGACACAAAAGATTATTCATTAACTTTTCTCTAAGACTTACAACTCCTTCCAAGCCTGATTCTAATTTTCTTCTGGACAGACATTTTAGAATACATTTGAACGCAGCATGTACAATTTTTAAACAGTTCTTTTGTACACCATATTTAGTTTAAAAGTTATTTTCCCATAGAAACAATGTTATAAATGATAGGTTTTCCCAACTAACTTATAAAGCCTTTTTAACTTTTGTCACTCACGGTGCCATTTAATCTGTTCTTGACAAAACTCTTGGTCACAGGGACACATTTCTCATGAGTTACTTTAATATTGCATAGAGGAAAGGACCATGTCTTTTTTAACTTTCTATATTAGTTAGCGGTTATAGAATTGTAGACTGTATGAACTAGCAGGGACATAGTTGAAATTGCCTATTTTATAAGTGACAACACTAGGAGCCAAGTTAAGTAAGATATCTCTCATTAGTGGCAGTTTTTTACCTCGTATCAGTGAGATTTGCATATGTTGATCATTCTGCTTTTGCACACATGATAAATTCCTTAATATCCATCAAAATTCGATTCCTCTATGAAACTTGTTCTGTCAGCCTCTCCTTCTTGAATATAGTTGGTCACTCAAATCTATTTTTTTCATACATTATGACTTTTCAAGCACTTATTATTGCTAGCTGCATGAGCTTGTACAAATCACCAAACATCACTGCATTTCAGTTTATTCATTTATAAAATAATAATAATACGTACTTCATAGTGTTATTATGAAGATAAAATGCGTTAATACATGTAAAGAGCTTATAACAGTGCCTGGCACAAAGTAAGTGTGATATAATTGTTAGCTGTTATCATTATAATGAATTGTGGTTTGCATATAAAAGTTTGTCATCTCCACCAAACTGTGAGCACATCAGCTCATCAAGGTCAGGAATACTTTCTTCTGAGAGTTTTTTTTTGTTTGTTTTTTGTTTTTTTTGTATCATGAATGTGTACTGAATTTTATCAAATGCTTTTTCTTCTTCAGGTAATATGATCATGTGATTTTTCTTTAATATGGTGGATTACATTGATTGATTTTCAAATATTGAACCAGTCTTACATCCCTGGAATGAACCCTGCTTGGTTATGCTGTATAATTCTTTCAGTATCTGTCTTACTGTGCTCTAAGTGCTACTTGTTGAGATTTCTATATCATATTTGTGAGTGATGCTGGTCTTTAGTTCTCTTTTTTGGTACTGTCTTTGGTTTTGGTAGCAGTAATTATAGCTTCATAAAATTGGGAAGTGTTCCCTTCATTTTCTGTAAGAGATTATGTAGAATTGGTATCAGTTCATCTTGGTAGAATTCTTTAGTGAAACCATCTGAGCATGGAGATTTCTGTTTGGGAGTTGTTTTTTTTTTATGATTGAATGAAAATGTACATTCCCATATAAATGTGCATGCTCACCTATATGCAGCTTCCACTGCTCTCCTGCATGGTGACAGCACCCTCTTCCTCTCTGCTCCATATATGTCTTATCTTCCCAACAGTCTCCTATCGTCTCCTCCCCACCCATTCCCCTTCCTCGAGTATGAGGTCAACAGGACAACCTCCTGTAGATGCCTAGAACCATAAAGTGCCCACACAATATGGTCACACTGTGTCACCAAGTCCAATCCATTGCTGTCTGAAAAATTGGCCTTCGTTATGATTTATGGACAGGGACAGCATCAGGGCCAGGAGCCATGCTCCCAGGGGAACCCCAAAGTCCCTGGACCATCAATTGTGGTCTTTTAGTGGAGATCTCAGGGTGCACTCCTATTTATACTTGTGTTGCCAGTGAGACTCAACTTTGTGAGCTCCATCGTGGCTATCACTGGTGGTGTCCAGGCACCATCCGGTTCTTCCGGTCACAGGTCGATGAAGACATCCACTTACAAGGGTCTCTCTGTCTTCTGGATTTTCTTTCCCCCATGTCGTTATGGACTTTGGTGGTCATCCAATCCTGCTAAGCTGGGACCATTTGCTGCACCCACAGATGGCAGCTTGGCAGCTTTTAAGACCCCAGATGCCACTCACCAATATGGGGTGTGGAGAGTCCTCATTAGCAAAACGCTAGTTGTGCCAATTGGCCTCGATTTCCCCTAAGAGCACTGTCCCCGGCCCCTCACCCCAGCTACTCTGTCCTTGCAATATTGGGTTAAGATGGAAGGAGTCTCATTAATTGTGTTGAAGTCTCATTAATACTGATCTTCTTACTAATGTGTGCTGTCACCAATTTCACCCAACCAAATTTCTAACAACTATCTAATCTAACCCTCCCCCCTCGCCCTCCTGTCCTCCCTACCCTTGCAGCCATCAAAGAGTCATTTCTGTTATGAGTCTGCTTTTAAGTTCTTATCGTAGGGGTCTCATACAATATTTGTCCTTCTGTCACTGACTCCTTTACTCAACATACTGTCCTCCAGTTCAAACCAGGTTAAGAGATATTTCCTACTATCGTCATTGTTCTTTATCATTGCATAGTGTTCCATTGAGTATATATACCGTGGTTTACCTATCCATTCTTCTGTCGTTGGGCATCTGGGTTGATTCCATCTTTTTGCTATTGTGGACTGTGCTGTGATGAACTGTCGTGTGCAATGTATCAGTTGATGTGAATGGTCTTGATTCTGTAGGATATATTCCAAGCAGTGGAATTACTGGTAAAATGGTGTATCTGTATCCATTATTTTAAGGTAGCACCAGATTGCTTCCAAAGAGGTTGCACCATTTTGCAATCCTACCAACAGTGTAGGAGAGTTCCAATCTCTCCACAGCCTCTCCAACATTTAGTGTTTTGCGTTTTTCGGATCATGGCCAACACTGTTGGGATGAGGTGGTATCTCACTGTTGTTTTGATCTGAATTTCTTTAATAGCTAATGATCATGAGCATGTCCATATGTGTTTTTTCTCTAGAAGTGTCAGTCCATCTCCTTTGCCCATCACTTAATTGGATGATTTATTTTTTTCTTATTGATATTTTGTAGTACCTTATAGATTATGGAGATCAGGCGTCGGTCTGACATAAAGCTGCCAAATATTTTTTCCCATTCTGTAGGTGGCTTTTTAATTCTATTAATAAAGTCTTTGGATGAGCAAAAATGATTGGTTCTTAGTAGTTCCCATTTATCTGTTTTCTCTTCTGTTGTTTGTGATTT
The DNA here is from genome assembly GCA_028571685.1 of Heterohyrax brucei. Taxonomy (NCBI): domain Eukaryota; kingdom Metazoa; phylum Chordata; class Mammalia; order Hyracoidea; family Procaviidae; genus Heterohyrax; species Heterohyrax brucei. Next base: position 77,439,763 of record CM053140.1, on the reverse strand, counting down.
GTTTGACAGATTTTGAAGTCCGTCTACATTGTGTATTAAAACTTCCATTGTTGTTCCTACTTTTTCTTGGATGAGCTTTATCGTTTTAGATTTGATATTTAGGTCTTTTATCCGGTTTGCGTTGGGTTTCGTATAAGGTGTAAGATATGGGTCTTGTTTTAATTTAATGCAGATGGATATCCAATTTTGCCAACACTATTTGTTGAAGAGATTGTTTTTACTCCAGTTTAATGTCTTAGGGACTTTGTCGAATATCAACTGTTCATAGGCAGATGATATCATCTCTGGGGTCTTGATTCTGTTCTGTTGGTCTATATGTCTTTTTGTACCAGTACCAGGCTGTTTTGACTACTGTGGCAGTGTAGTAAGTTCTAAGGTCAGGTAATGGGAGGCCTCCCAGTGTATTCTTCTTTAGTAATGCTTTATTTATCCAGGGCTTCTTCCCTTTCCAAACAAGATTGGTAATTTGTTCCTCCATCTTATTAAAAACTGTCACTGGAACTTGTACTGGGATTGCATTATGTAAGTAGATTGCTTTGGGTAAAACAGACATTTTCACAATATTAAGTCTTCCTATCCCTGAGCCGGGTAGGTTTCTCCATTTATGTAACCCTATCTTAGTTTCTTGTAGTAATGGTTTGTAGTTCTCTTTGTAAAGGTCTGTTATTGCTCTGGTTAGATTCATTCCTAGGTACTTTATCTTCTTAGGGGTTATAGTAAATGATATTGACTTGGTGATTTCTTCCTTAATAATCTCATTGTTGGTATAAGGGAATCCTGCTGATTTACTTAAGTTTACCTTGTATCCTGAGACTTTGCTGAACTCTTCTATCAGTTTGAGTAGTTTCCTAGTGGATTCTCTGCGTATACAATCATATAGTCTGCAAATAAGGAGATTTTTAGTTCTTCTTTGTCAATGTAGATACCCCTTATTCCTTGGTCTTGTCTAATTGCTCTGGCTAGAACTTCTAGTACAATGTTGAACAGGAGAAGTGAGAGTGGGCATCCTTGTCTAGTTTTTGTTCTCAGGGGAAACTGTTTCAGTCTGTCTCCATTCAGGATGATGTAGACAGTTGGCTTTGTATAAATGACCCTTATTGCATTGAGGAATTGACCATCTATTCATATTTTGCTGAGAGTTTTTAGCATGAAAAAATCAAAACGGTGAGTTAATTTGGTGAATTACCTTCAGTCTGTGCAAGCCTCTGCTTGCCTAGAGTGGGGTCAGTGAAAGAGAAGAGATTTTTGCGTTCAGTGGTATGAAGTCCAAATTAACAACCCTATGCACTCACTAGGTGTCCAGAAGGCTCTATTTAATTATCATTTCAGGTCTTGGTTTCCAGAGGGTTTTAGGGAGATGTGCGTTTAGTCTGCCATCTTGACTCTACTCTGCTGTTTGGGAGTTTTAAACTTATAAATTCAATGTTATTAATAATTTAGGGCTGTTGCAATTACCTGTTCCATACTGGGTGAATTGTAGTAGTTGGCGCTTTCTGAGGAATTAGTTTATTTCATCTATGCTGTCAAAAATGTCACTTTGAGTACTAAGGTACACCTAACCCAAGCCATGGTATTTTCAGTTGTTTCATATGCATGCACAAGCTGGACAATGAATAAGGAAGATCAAAGAAGAAGTCTTCTAATTATAGTGTTGGTGAGTAATACTGAATATACTGTGGACTGTCAGAAAAATGAACAAATCTGTCTTCGAAGAAGTAGAACCATGATGCTACTGTAGAAGCAAGAATGGCAAGACTTCCTCTCACGTATTTTGGGCATGTTATCAGAAGAGACCAGTTCCTAGAGAAGCATGTCATGCTTGGTAAAATAGAGAGTCATTTAGGGAAAAAAAAAAAAAAGAGGATTCTCTGTGAAATTAATTGACACAGTGGTTTCAAAAATGGGCTGCAACTTAGCAACCATTGAGAGGATGGCACAGGACTGGGCAGTGTTTCATTCTGTTATACATAGGGTTGCTATTAGTTGGAGCAAATAACAAAATCTTGTCAAATTCATATGTATAGAGTTGTTTGTAGTAGCTCTTTATTATCCTTTTTTTAAAAAAGTATTTTGTGCTTTAAGTGAAAATTTACAGTCCAAGTCAATTTACCATATAACCTCCCCCCCCCCACACCTCTAGGCAACCCTAGCTGCTCTCCCTACCCTGTGACAGCACACTCTTCCTTTTCACCCTGTGCTTCCCCTGTCTATTCAACCAACTCCTGTCCCTCCCTCTCTACCCTCCCATCTTGCCTCTGGACAAGAGTTGCTCTGACAGCCTCCTGTATATATTTAAGCGAAGAAGCACACACTTTACCAGCATCACTCTGTGTCTTGTAGACTAGTCCAATGTTTGCCTAGAGAGTTGGCTTTGGTACTAGTTTCAGCACTGGGCTAGCAACAAGTCCAGGCGCCATGTCTTCAGGGGACTCTCCAGGATGTCAGACCATCAAGTCTAGTATTTTAATAGAGTTCTAGATCTCCACCCCATTTTTCTCTTGCTACATCAGGGGCTTAGGGTAGTCGGTGGTGATTGCTGGTTCTTCTGGTCTCATGCCGACGTAGTCTCTAAATTTATATGGCTCCTTCTGTCTCCTGGACTCATATATTTTCCTCATATCTTTGATGTCCTTTGTTCTCCTCTGCTCCAGGTGGATTGGGAACAATTGATGCTTCTTAGATGGCAGCTTGCTAGCTTTTAAGACCCCAGGTGCCACTCACCAAAATGGGATACAGGACATTTTCTTAAAAAATATCTTAGTTACATCTTAGTTATGCCAGTTAACCTAGATGTCATCTGAAACCATGGTACCCAGACCTCTGCTGATGCTACTCTGACCTTTGAAATGTTGGGTTGTATTTAGGAAACCACTTAGCTTTTGGTATAGTCCAGCAGTGTTCGTCTCCTTTCTACTGCATGCTGTCACTTGTTCGCTTAACCCAATTCCTATCTACTGTCTAATCTGTGAATATGAATACCTATGTTCCTCCCTCCTCTCCTTGGTAACTATCAAAGATTATTTTCTTCTGTGCTTTAACCCTTTTTTGTAATAATACTCTCATATAGTATTTGTCCTTTTGTGACTAATTTCCCTCAGCATATTGTCTTCCAGATGACTCCATGTAATCAGATGTTTCCCAAGATCATCTGTTATTCTTTATCATTGCATGGTATTCCATTGTGTGAATATACCATAGTTTGCTTAACCATTCATCTGTTGATTGATTCCATCTTTTTGTTATTGTGGACAGCACTATAGTAAACATTGGTGTGTGTGTCTCTATTTGTGTGACAGCCCTTATTTCTCCAGTGTACATTCCAAATAGTGAGACTACTGGATCCTATGATGTATCTATTTCTAGCTTTTTAAGAAAGCACCAAATCGTCATCTAAAGTGCTTCTACCATTTTACATTCCCACCAGCAGTGTAGAAGGCCTCCAGTCTCTCCATAACCTCTTCCAACATTTTTTCTGTGTGTGTTTTTGGATTAATGCCAGGCTTGTTGGTGTGAAATGGTATCTCTTTGTAGTTTTAATTTGGATTTCTCTAATGGCCAATAACTGTGAGCACTACCCACATATCGTTTAGCTGTTTGTATGTCTTTAGTGAAGTGCCTGTTCATATCCTTTACCCATTTTTTAATTAGGTTATTTGTCTTTTTCTTGTTGAGGTTTTACAGTATATGTAGATTATGGAGATAAAATGCTGATCAGGTTAATGGTTGCTGATTTTTTTTCCCCCAGTCTATAGGTAGTCTTTTTACTCTTTTGGTGAAGTTTTTGAATGAGTGTAAATGTTTGATTTTGAGGAGTTCCCAGTTACCTGGTTTTTTATTTTTGAACATAGTAATATTTGGTAGTTTATTTATGCTGTGTGTTAGGGCTCTCAGTGTTGTCCTTTTTTTTTCCCCATGGTTTTTATCATTTTAGATTTTAGGTCTTTGAACCATTTTGAGTTAGTTTTCATACATGAGTTGAGATGTGAGGGATACAAGTCTTCTTTTATCTTTTGTGGGTGATATTCAGTTATGCCAATGCCATTTTTTTAAGAGACTGTTTTTTGCTCAGTTCCTGGACTTTGGGCCTATGTCAAATATCAGCTGCTCATAGGTGGATGGTGTTATCTCTGGATTCTCAATTCTGTTTCGTTGTTCTGTGTATCTGTTTTTGTACCAATACCAGGTTATTTTGGCTACCATGGCAGTGTAATAGGTTCTAAAGTCAGGTAGAGTGAGGCCTCCCACTTTGTTCTTCTTCTTCACTAATACTTTACTTATCTGGGGCTGCTTCTCTTTCCATATGAAGTTGGTGATTCATTTCTCCATCTCATTAAACAATGCCTCTGGAATTTGTATTGGCATTGCATTGTATCTGTAGATTGCTTTGGGTAGAATAGACATTTTCATGATGTTAAGTCTTCCTATCCATGAGCAAGGTAGGTTTCTCCACTTATGTAGGTGTGTTTGGGTTTCTTATAGTAGAGTTGTAATTTCCTTTGTATAGATCTTTTACATCTCTGGTTAGATTTATTCCTAGGTATTTTATCTTCTTGGGGACTATTGTGAATGCTATTGATTTGGTGATTTCCTCTTTTATGGTCTTTTTGTTGGTGTAAGGAACCCAAATGATTTACGTATTTGTATATTGTATCTTGATGCTTTGCTGAACCCTGCTATTAGTTCCAGTAGTTTATTTGTGGATTCTTTAGGGTTTTCTGTGTATAAGATCATGTCATCTGCAAGTAGAGACGCTTTTAGTTCTTTCTTATCAATTTAGATGCTCTTTATTTTTTTATCTTGTATGATTGCTCTGGCTAGAACCTGCAGCACAATGTCGAATAAAAGTGGTAACAATGGGCAGTGTTGTCTGATTCCTGTTCTCAAGGTGAATGCTTTCAGACTCTTTCTATTTAGGATGAGATTGGCTGTTGACTTTGTATAAGTGCCCTTTATTATGTTCAGGAATTCTCTTTTATTCCTATTCTGCTGAGGGTTTTTAACATGAACAAGTGTTGAACTTTGTCAAATGACTTTTCTGCACCAATTGATAAAATCAAGTGACTATTATCTTTTGTTTTATTCATGTGGTTGATTACATTAATTGTTTTTCTGATGTTGAACCATCCCTGCCTGCATTCCTGGTACGAATCCTACTTGATCACGGTAAATTATTTTTTGATATGTTGTTGAATGCTAGTGGCTAAAATTTGTTGAAGATTTTTGCATCTAAGTTCATGAGAGATACTGGTTTGTAGTTTTACTTTTTGGTGTCATCTTTACCCAGTTTTAGTATCATGGTTACGCTGGCTTCATGGAATGAATTTGGGAACATTTCATCCTTTTTCTATGCTCTGAAATACCTTTGGTAGTAGCAATGTTAACTCTTCTCTAAAGGTTTGGTAGAATTCTCCATCGAAGCCATCTGGGCCAGAACTTGTTTGGGGTTGGGAGATTTAAAAGTACTTTTTCAATCTCTTCTTTTGTGATGGGTTAAGTTGTTGTGCTTCTGTTTGTATTGCTTTTGGTCGGTAGTATGTTTCTAGAAATTTGTCCATTTCCTTAGGTTTTCAAATGTATTAGAGTACAGTTTCTCATAGTATTGTTATGATCCTTTAAATTTCAGCTGGGTCTATTGTGATATTGCCCATCTCATTTCTTATTTGAGTTATTTGCTCTCTCTCCTATTTTTCATTTGTCAGTTTGGCCAGTGATTTATGTTTTGTTGATGTTTTCAAGAAAACAGCTTTTGGTCTTATTAATTTTCTGTTCTCTCATTTCATTTAGTTCTGCTCTAATTCTTGTTATTTGTTTTCTTCTGGTGCTTGAGGGTTCTTTTGTTGCTCAGCTTCTACTTGTTTTATTTGTAGGGTTAATTCTTTGATTTGGGCCCTTTCTTCTTTTCAGATGTGTGAATTTATTGAGATAAACTGACCTCTCAGCGCTGCCTTTGCTGTGTCCCATATGTTCTGATAGGATGCATTTTCATTCTCATTTGATTCTATGAATTTCTTTATTCTGTCTTTGATTTCTTCTGTAAACTAGAAGTTTTAGAGCAGGGTGTTGTTTAGTTTCCATGTGCTTGATATTTTTATCCTTGCTTTTTCTGCTGTTGATACTGACCTTTATGGCTGCATGGTGTGAAAAGATGCTTTGCAATATTTCGGTGCCTTAGATTTTGTTAAGATTTGCCTTGTGGCCTAATATGTGGTCTATTCTGGAGAATGTTCCGCAAGCATTGGAAAAGAAGGTATACTTGTCAGTTATTGGGTAGAATGTTCTGCACATGTCTCTGAGGGCAAGTTGGTTGATTGTGGCGTTTAGATCTTGCCTAACTTTATTGACCTTCTTTCTAGATTTCCTGTTCATCACTGAAAGTGGTGTGTTGAAGTCTCCTGCTGTTATTGTGGAGCTGTCTGTCTCACTTTTCAATGCTGTTAGAGTTCATTTGATGTATTTAGAAACTCTCTCACTGGGTGTGTAAATATTTGCTATGGTTATGTCCTCCTGATGTATTGACCCTTTAGAAAATATATAGTGGCCTTCCTTGTCCACTCTGGTGGATTTTACTTTAAACTCTGTTTTATCTGAAATTAATATTGCCAATCCTGCTTTTTTTTTTTTTAAATGTTGTTATCTTGGTATATATTTTTCCATCCTTTGAGTTGTAGTTTGCTTGTATTTTTAAGTCTAAGATGTATCTCTTGTAAACAGCATGTAGACAAGTTGTGTTTTTTTGATTCATTCTGCTGCTCTTTGTTCTTTATTGGCACATGTAACCCATTTATTTTCAATGTAATTATTGATAGGTATGAATTTAGTGCCATCATTTTGGTGACTTTTTGTGTGTGTGTTGTTCACAATTTCTTTATTCTGTTTAATTTTCTGAGCTGATTCCTTTTTCTTTATGGGTTTTTTTTCATTACTGTTGGTTTTGTATTTGCTGAGACTTTTTAATTTTGTTTCTTGTTTCAGTGTGCAGGATTATTAATTTTCTTTGCAGTACCTTAATATTTGTCCCTAATGTAAGTTTAAACCGGTCTTTAATTTCTTTGTGTCTCCTTGACGTCCTCTCCATTTGAAAGATCTATGAATACATTAATATGCTCCTCTTTTTGGTATGTTATCATCATATACATACTGAGATCTCTGTTTCCCTATTTTTAGTGTTTTTGCTTTGATTTATTTTTGTGGTTTCTCTATCCATGTTGATGTCTGGATACTCTGTCCTGCATTATATTCTTGAGTATATATCTGATGCTATTGATTTTCTAATTGAAGAAATTCCTTCAGTGCTTCTTATAATTTTGGCTTGGTTTTTACAAATTCTCTAAACTTTTGTTTATCTGGGAATGTCCTAATTTGCCATCATATCTGAGAGACAATTTTGCAGGTTATATAATTCTTGGTTGGCAGTTCTTTTCCTTCAAGATTTTATATGTATCATCCCATTGCCTTATTGCCAGCATGATTTCACTAAGTAATTTGAGCACAGTCTTAATGACTCTTCTTTGTATGTTATGTTTTTTAAAGCCTAGCTGCCTTTAAAGCCTCTCTTTATCTTTAGTTTCGGTAAGTTTGGTTACAGTGTGTGTTGGTACCTTTGTTTTAGGATCTACCTAATGTGGAGTTTGATGAGCATGTTGGATAGATATTTTCTCACCTTTCATAATATCAGAGAAGTTTTCTGTCAGCATATCTTCAACAATTCTGTATTTTCTATTATCCCTTCTACCTCCGTTGTGATACCCCAGTCATTCATAAATTATTCCTTTTGATGGAGTCCCACATAACTCTTAGTGATTCTTTATTTTTTAAAATTCTTTTATCTGATATTTCCTCATATATGCTGCTATCAGTTGCTTTATTTTCAGACTCACTAATTCTGCATCCCATTGCCTCCAACCTGGCCCTTTGATTTTCTATTGAATCATCTAATGCTGTAATTTTATTGTTAACCTTCTGAGTTTCAGATCATTGTTGATCAAGTATTTCTTGTAGCCTGTTTAATTTTTCATTATGCTCTGCTACACTTTGCCTAATCTCCTTTCTGATATCTTGAAGAGCTCTAAATATTACTCTTTTGTATTCTATCTCCAATAGTTGCAGGAAGTCTTCTTTGTCTGGATAATTTTTTTATTGTTTTGGGAATTTTCTGAAGCCACTCTTGTCTGCTTCTTTTAATGATTAGAAATTGATTGTTGTCTCTGAGCCATCAGAAAGTTGTAATTTATTTATATTTGGGTGTCTGTGTGTGTGCTTGTGTGTGTGTGTGTATATATATATATATATATATATATACACATATATGTAAACCCTGGTGGAGTAGTAGTTAAATGCTACATCTGCTTACAAAAAGTAAGCAGTTCACATCTATCAGGTGCTCCTTGGAAATTCTATGGGGCTGTCCTTGTCTGATCTGTAGGGTTTCTGTGAGTCAGAATCAACTCAACAGCAGTGGGTTTGGTTTGTTTTACATATATATATATATATATATATATATATATATATATATATATATAGTTTTTGAGTGTCCACATAGTCTGATCATTTGAGCTAGTTTAATTATTAGAGCCTTAAAACTTCCTATGCCCCATCACTGGGTAGTTAGGGCTGTGAGCACTCTGAGAAAAGTAGAGGGAGTTCCTGGCTTGGGGACCAAGCATACTCCCCCATCCCCACCACCTTCTTACCCTCTCCAAGTCTGAGAGAATATTTCAGGACACACATAAGATACCCCATTTCAAGTCCAGATAGTGCCTCAGAGTTTAGTGTCCAGTGCAGAGCAGAGAAGGGAGGGGGTATGGTGGGAAAGGGAGAGAAATTTGTGTATAGGAAAGATTTAAATCTGCAGGAGTTCATAAGCTTATGATGCTCAGGTGAAAGTCCTTGCCATTCTGTAGGTCCAGCCATTTGAGGTTCAGCTTCTGTGCTGAGAAAGACATGCTCTGCTCATGGTGCTGCTGCTCTGTTTGGCCGCTTGCTGCTGAGCCATGGCTCTGTTTTACTGACAGAAACGGGTCCCTCTGCTGTGTGCAGATTTAATTCTGGCCAAAGTAGTTCCTCTGTCACCCAGTCTTATCTCTCAGCTTTCACCCTGATACTCAGGCTCCCAGAATATCCTGTATAATCTGTTCAGTTGTTTTTTCTGGTTCTTTGTCATTAGAGGATCAGAGAATCATTGTGGTTACTCCGCCATCTTAGCCCTGCCTCCTTTATTGTCCTTTTGGTGTCTGCAGAGTTTGTAGTGATGTCTCCTGTTTCATTCCTCTTATTGATAATTTGCATCTTCTCTCTTTTCCTTTATCAGTTTTAGAAGAGATTCGTTGGTTTTAGCAGTGTCTTCAAAGAACTAACTTTTTGTTTCATTGTTTTTCTTTTGTGTGTGTGCATGTGTTCAGATTCATTGATTTCTACTGTTATTTTTTATTTTCTTTCGTCTGTTTTATTTGGGTTTATTTTCTCTTTCTTTAGGTTCTTGGGGTAGAAACTTCTATTATTAATTTGAACTCCCCCCTTTTATAGATAAGCATTTAATGCTATAAAATTGCCTCTTAGCATTGCTTTACCTACAATCTACAAATTTTCATATGTTATAAATTTGTTGTATTTAATATATGCGTAGGGTTTCAGTGGCTAATTTTTATAAGTTAAATCACCAAACCTCTTTCTAGTCTGTTTTAGTCTGGAACCCATCAAGTCGATTCTGACTCATAGAGACCCTATAAGCAGAGTAGAACTGCCCCATAAAGTTACCGAGGAGTGCCTAACAGATTTGAACTGCCAGCCTTTTGGTTATCAGCTGTAGCACTTAACCAGTCAGCTACCAGAGTTTACTGAAACCTGTCCACCGTGAATGACCTTGCTGGTATGTGAAATACCAGTGGTATAGCAATACATAAGCCACTACAGTATGACAGACAGACTGTGGTGGCCACAAGAATGAACATATCAGTCTTAGAAGAAACACAACTAGAATGCTTCTTGGAGGTGAGTATGGAAAGACTTTGGCTTGCTTACTTTGGACATATATATCATCAGGAAATACCAATCTGTAGAAGATGATTGACGTTTTGAAGAAGTCAGTGAAAGTAAAGGAAACCCTCAATGATATGAATTGACACAATAGCCACAACAATAGGGTATGACATACCAATTATCATGAAGATAGCACAGGACTGGGCCTTGTTTTGTTTGTTATATAAAGTCACTGTGAGTCAGAGCCTACTCAATGGCAACTAACAATAATAGGCTTGTATGTTGTTATGATGCTTGTCTTAGTCATCTAGTGCTGCTATAGCAGAAATACCACAAGTGGATGGCTTTAAGTTTATTCTAGTAGGCTAGAAGTCTGAATTCAGGGTGTTGGCCTTGGGAGAGACTTGCTATCTCTGTCATCTCTGAAGGAAGGTCCTTGTAATATAAGGACTACCATTTAAGTTGAGAAACTCATCCTAGAAAAAGTGCTGCTTGCCTCACTGCTGACTGTCACTACAGTCACCTTTAAAGTATTCCCCTTGGGAAGCTACATGCTGACACAAGTGCCTAGCCCACCCTTGAAAGCAATTTTGGAACTCTTTTTCTGGAGTGGCCATCAGAGCTGTTGTCATATTACCTTTGATGTCCTGAATGTTATCAAAATGTCTTCTTTCAGTACTTCCTTTATCTTCAAGTAAAGAAGAAAGTTATTGGGGGCCAGATCAGGTAAGTAGAGAGGGTGTTCTAATATAGCTATTTGTTTATTGGCTAAAACTCCCTCACAGACAACTATACAATTAAGTTTGTGACCTTGCCACTGTACAACCATGTACAATGTCCATTCCAGAAAGAATTCCAAAATTGCTCTGAAGGGTGGACTTGGGAGAGAGGAGAAGAGACAGAGACACAAAGGGAAGTGAAGTTTCTATACTTCACTCAATCTGGTAAACTGCTGACACCAAAATGAAAAAAAAAAGGAAGAGGAAATGTTGCTATTGAGTTGATTCTGACTCATAGTGACCCTGTAGGACAGAGGAGAACTGCCCTATTGGATTTCCAAGGAGCTGCTGGTGGATTTGAATTGCCAACCACTTTGTTAGCAGCCATAGCAGTTAACCATTGTGCCAGCAGGGCTCCTCAGACAGCAGTAGACTGTATGTCTTATGTAATACCTAGAATAATCACTATTAAAAACTGTACAAAAAGATTCACTTAAACATTATATTGTTGTTGTTAACTGCTGTCAAGTCAGCCCCAGCTTCTTGATGACTCCGTGTACAGAATAGCAGAAATACCACAAGTAGTATTTAAAAATTTAAAAATATTACAAATTTTAAATATTAAAAATTTAAAAATATTTATCACAATGCTACCCAGTCCTCTTCCAGCCTCATGATAGGTTGTGGATTATACCACTGTGATCTATAGGACTTTTGCTGGCTGATTGTTAGAAGTAGGTGGCCAGGCCTTTCTTCCTGGTCCATCTTAGTCTGGAAGCTCTGCTGAAACCTGGTCAGTGTTGTCATGGATTGAATTATATCCTTCTAAAAACATATGTATCAATTCAGCTGGGCTGTGACTCCTAGTATTGCATGGTTGTCTACCAGTTTGTCGTTTGATGAGATTTTCATGTGTATTTTAAATTCTATCAATATGATTTAATAAGATGGATTAGTGGCAGTTATACTGATGAGGTCTACAAGATTAGATAGTGTCTTAAGCCAATGTCTTATGAGAAATAAAAGAGAAAAGTGAGCAGAGAGACACAGGAACTTCTTACCACCAAGAAAGCAGCACTAGCAGCAGAGCTCAGACCAAGTTTCTCAACTAAGATGCTTGCAGATCAGTGGAAGACTGATATACAAGGGTGTGACAGTTAAGTCTGCCAACTTTGTTGTTCTAAGTGCTACATACCTCATTGCTGAATATCACTATGTTACCTTCAAAGTACTCCCTTTGAGAAGCAATGCACCAATGCCAGAGCCTAGTCCACCCTTCAGAGCAGTTTTGGAACTCTTTCTGGAATGGCTGTTGTGCACGGTCGCAAGGTGGCAAGTTCACAAACTTAGCTGTATAGTTGTCTGTGAGGGAGTTTTTAGCCAGTAAACAAATAACTGTATTGGAACACCATCCTTACTTACCTGATCTGGCTCCCAGTGACTTTTTTCTTTACCCGAAGATAAAGGAGATATTGAAAGGAAGACATTTTGATGACATTCAGGACAACAAGGGTAATACAGTGACAGCTGTGATGTCCATTCCAGAAAAAGAGTTCCAAAATTGCTGTAAAGGGTGGACTAGGTGCTGGTGCCAGTGCGTAACTTCCCAAGGGGAGTACTTTGAAGGTGACCCTAGTGATATTCAGCAATGAGGTATGTAGCAGTTTTTCTAGGATGAGATCGTGAACTTAATTAGCAGTCTTTATATGTCTTCCTTTTCTGGTACCCAGTTTCTATTCCAAATTCTCCAACACAGCATATTTCTTAGTATTGAGGCTCAGCTTGCATTTCTTCTTCAGTATATGCTGTATCTGGGCTTGGGTCTTGCTTTGTCCTGTAGTTAGACACAGCATTATGAGGATTTTCTGACTGATACTTTAAAAATTAGTCTGAGTATTAAATGTTGAAAAAAATACTTTTAAAAATATTTATCAAGCAAAATTGGCCTAACATACGATAATTAGTAGGTATTCAATAAATGCTCATTGAGTGTAATCACAAAACTTTTTAGATTGATACCACCCTTGATACAGTATCAGTTACTAATCCTACTTTGTGATTCAGCTAGCTGACCATCCCACAGCCTGCTGTGCCTGCATAAAAGTTCACTGCTTACTTCAAGAAACTACTCCCACTGGCTTCTTCCTTAGCAAGTGTTGTACCTTCTTCTTCAAAGAGGACTTAAGATTCATATGGCAGGAACTTCCACAACTTTCCCAGAAATTGATCAGCATGTACACCCATCTGAATTTTCCTCCTTTCTAGGTAGAAGAAAGTACTTCTGTCCAAGGCAAGTCCTTTCTACTTATGCTTTGAGACCCAACCAATGCTGTCTCTTCAGGACCCCTAACTTATTAGTTTTCCAGTCTTTTGTCTTGTATTGTTAGTTTCACCGTGTCTATTAGCTCTTTCCCGTCATCGTGTAATGGCTACTATTAATTAAATGCCCCGCCTTTCTGTCAGTTTGTCATATTCTGGTGGTTTACATGTTGTTGTGGTACTGGAAGTTATGCCCCCAGAATTTCAAATACCAGCACGGGTAAGGGTGGGTGGTTTTCAACAACACTTCTAGACTAAGACAGACAACGAAGAAAAGCCTGGCAATCTGCTTCCAAAAATTAGCCAGTGAAAATGTGTGGATCACAACAGAACATTGTCTTAGTCGTTCTCTTTGAACACATCACCAGGAGGGCTTATTGGCTGAAGGAGAATGCCATGTTTGGTGAAGTAGAGGGCCACCAAGGATGAGAGAGACCCTCAAAGAGATGGATTGGCACAGTAGCTGCAACAACAGACTTGAATATGCTGATGATTGGCTATCATGAGGCTGATGTAGGACCAGGTACATAAAGTCACTATAGGTCAGTGGTGACTTGATGACAGCTATGTATATATCTCTTATATATTTAGATAGATAGGTATCTAAACAGGTAGATGTAGATAAGTAGATCTTACCTATCTGTATCTATAAGGAGTCCTGATGGCACAGTGGTTAAGTGCTCAGCCATTAACCAAAAGATTGACAGTTCATACCTGCCAGCTACTCCACAGAAGAAAGGTATATAACTGTCTGCTTTGTGTAAAGAATTGCAGTCTTAGAAACCCTATGAGGCAGTTCTGCTCTGTTCTTTAGAGTCACTTAGTTAGAATTAACTCAACAGCAGTGGGTAGGTGGTAGGGATCTATATATCTTATATAAAACATATGTGTCTATATAAGCTATTTTGCTTATAGAAAGTTTATGCATCTTGTTTAACTTTCACAACAATCCTGAAACGTTTTAACTTAGGGGTAACAAAACTACATTTCAGAGATTAAGTAACTTTCCTGAGATTACTCTACTATTAAGTGACAGAGTCTGAATACAAATCTAAGCCTTGTCTAATTCCAGCATTTGTGCTTTTGCGGTATCTAAAACACAAAAGATTCCCTTGATTGTGCATGTTTCTCTAGAAACCTTTTCCTCTTTCTAGCCATCTTTTTGTTCTTACCTCCTCTGTTTCCTCACCTTGCCAAGTGTATGTGCCATGGCTGCCTCCGTTATACCACAGAAATCGTCTCACTGAAGTTGCGAGAGTTTTCCTAGCCGAATAGAGTGATACTCTTTCTTTTGGGGGGAAAAAAATCTTTTTGGCTTTTATGTTATTCTTTGAATACATAGCACGTTCATATGATTCAAAGTGCAAAAAATATACAGTAATTAAAAAAGTTTATCTATCCCAGCCATCCATGACTGCTTATTTACCCTCACTAGAAGTAGCCAGGCTACCAGTTTCTTTTGTTCCTTTCTAAGCTCAATGCATATTTAAGCAAATACATATACTTATTCTCTAAACATTCAAACATGCCGTTTTATTACCTAGTAATATCCTACTACATACACCATTTATCTTGTTTTTTTTACATATTCACAGAATAAGTATTTATTGAGCACCTACTAAGTACTCGGCATTGTTCTAGGCATGGAAGATGCAGAAGTGAGCAAAATAGACAATCTTTACCCTCACAGAGTTTTCTTATAATGAAGAGAAACAGAGAATAGATATACAAGTTGGCCTTTTAGATCTAGAACCCCATGGATACCAAAAGCCGTGGATGCTCAAGTCTTTTATATACAACAATGTACTATTTACATATAAAACTAGAGCTAAGGGTAGGTACTTTGATGTATCCACTGCACATGTACACCCACTCTGGCAAGTTCTAGTTCCCACCCAGGTGGAGTGTAGGAGAAGAGAGTTCCATTTTTTCTGGTCACCTATTTCCTGTACAATGAAGTAGCAGCACCTTGTGGTCTGGTTGGCAGCTGCTACACACTGAGATCAGACACGCAGGCCTCCTGAAGAGCAGAGGACTGTCTGCAGAGCAAAGTCAGCACTTAGAGCACAGGCAAGTGACATTTTCCTAATTGCATATTTTTAGAAATTTATGGAATTTTTTCTGAATATTCTCCATCAGCATTTGGTTGAATTCACAGAACCTGTGAATACAGAGGGCATGCTAGTATGTTAGACACAGGTCTGATGATCAGTTGATATGCACCAAAACAGGATATATACTAGTTTCTGTTTTCATTATTCAGTGCCCCTGCCTGTTGATTTCATGTGGACAGTCTTTGCTCCCTACCTCTTTGCTTGGCCAGCTCCTGTTTGTCTTTCTAATTTCTATTCAGACATAATCTCCACTCAGAGAGCCTACCCAAACCACTCCCAAATGTGACTTTGGAACCCCAAGTGGTGATTCCCATTTGAGTGTATCACATCATAAGATGTGTCAGTTTTGCTGAAAATGTTTGCCTTTCTTCTCAAGTTGATTCTGATCTTCTTGAGCACAGTGCTGTTCAACTTGGTATTTAGAATTTATTCACTGATTCCGTCAACAAATGCAGATGGAGCACATAGATTTGCATTGGGCTATCACTGGTGCTTATCATGATGATGAAAAACAGATGAGGTTACTCTTCTCATAGATCTTATATAGGAACTTGTCAGTAAACCTTCAAATTCTTATGGAATACAGAGCTTCTGGAGCCACGGAGGCTGGATGAACCCCTAAAACTACTGACCTGAAATAAAATCTGTGAACCGTAGGATACAACACAGAGTCCTTGATGTAGTGCGAGGAAAATAGGTGTGCAGAACTGGAACTCTATTAAAGAGACCAGGTTTGATGGTCCAGTAGACTGGAGGGTCCCTGAAAGACATGGACCCCAGACTCTCTGTTAGCCCAGAACTGAAACTACTCCTGAAGCCTGCTCTTCAAACAAAGATTGGACTGGACTATAAGATAAAAAATGTTACTGGCAAAAAGTGTGCTTCTTGGCTTAAGTAGATACAGGAGCCTAACTGGTCAGCTTCTGTCCAGAGGTGGAAAAGAGGAGTGTGTTGTCACAGGGTGGGGAGAGCAGCTATGGTTACATAGCAGGTGTGTGTATAAGTTTTTGGACTTGAATTATAAACTTTCACCTAAAATACAACAAAATATTTAAAAACAAAAATCTTTGGCCCTTAAATGAAAAATATCCACGTGAGGTCTTCTTAAAACAATGTTGTTGTTGTTGGGTGCTGTAGAGTCAGTTCTGACTCATAGTGGCCCTGTGAATAACAGAACAAAACACTACTCAGTCTTGTGCCATGTCCACAATTTTTTTTACTCTTATGCCCATTGTTGCAGCCACTGTGCCAATCCATTACATGAAGGGTCTCCCTCTGTTTTGCTGACCCTCCACTCTAGCAAGCATGATGTCCTTCTCCAGGGACTGATCCTTTCTGATCACATGTCCAAAGTATGTAAAATATAGTTTTGCCATCTTTGCTTCCAAGGAGCACTCTGGTTGTACTTCTTCCAGAACAGATCTGTTTGTTCTTTTGAAGGTCCATGGTACATTCAGCATTCTTCTCCAGCACCACCATTCAAAGGCATGAATTCTTCTTCTGTCTTCTTTGTTCATTGCCCAGCTTTCATATGCATATGATGTGACTGAAAATACCATGACTTAGGTCAGATGCACTTCAGTCTTCAAGATTATATCTTTCCTTTTCCATACTTTAAAGCAGATTTGCCCAATGTAGCACGTCTTTTGATTTCTTGACTGCTGTTTCCATGGGTGTTGATGGTGGACCCAAGTAAAATGAAATCATTGACAACCTCAATCCTTTCTCTGTTTGTGACAATGTTGCTACTGGTCCAGTTGTGAGGATTTTTGTTTTCTTGATGTTAAGGTGCAAACCATGCTGAAGGCTATGGTCCTTGATCTTCATCAATGTTTCACATCTTCACTTTCAACAAGTAAGGTGGTGTCATCTGCATAATGCAGGTTGTTAATGAGTTGTCCTCCAGTCCTGATACCTTGTTCTTTTTCATATAATCCAGTTTCTCAGATTATTTGCTCAGCATACAGATTGAAAAGGTGTGGTAAAAGGACACAACCCTGATGCACACATTTCCTAACTTTAAACCATGCAGTGTCCTCTTGTTCTTTTCACACGACTGCCTCTTGATCCATGTACAGAATCCTTAAGAGCAATTAGGTGTTCTGCAATTCCCACTCTCTGCAATGTTAGCCATAATTTATTATGATCCACACAGTCGAATGCTTCTGCATAGTCAATGAAACAGGTAAACATCTTTGTGGTATTCTCTGCTTTCAGGTAAGATCTGCCCGACATCAGCAGTAATATCCCTGGTTCCACATCTTCTTCTGAATCCAGCTTGAGTTTCTGGCAGTTCTTTGTCAATATACTGTTGCAGTTGCTTTTGAATGATCTTGAGCAAAATTTTACTTGCATGTGATATTAATGATATTGTTCAGTAATTTCGACATTCGGTGGATCACCTTTCTTTGGAATGGGCATAGATAATAGATCTCTTCCAGTCAGTTAGCCAGGTAGCTGTCCTCCAAATTTCTTGGCATAGGTGAGTGAGGACTTCCAGTGCTGCATTTGTTTGTTGA
Organism: Heterohyrax brucei; assembly: GCA_028571685.1. NCBI lineage: Eukaryota > Metazoa > Chordata > Mammalia > Hyracoidea > Procaviidae > Heterohyrax > Heterohyrax brucei. Next base: position 77,422,117 of record CM053140.1, on the reverse strand, counting down.
AATATCTCAATTGGTATTCCATCAATTTCTAGAGCCTAGTTTTTTGCCAGTACATTCATTGCAACTTCAACTTCTTCCTTCAGTACCATAGGTTCTAGATCATATGCTACCTATTCACATGGCTGAATATCAGCCAGTTCTTTCTGGTATAATGACTCTGGATTCCTTCCGTCTTCTTTTGATGCTTCCTGAGTCATTTAATACTTTCCCAGTGGAATCCTTCACTATTGTAACTCAAGGCTTGAAATTTTTTCTTCAGTTCGTTCAGCTTGAGAAATGCAGACTATGTTCTTCCTTTCTGGTTTTCCATTTCCAGCTCTTTGCACAAGTCATTCTTATACTTTATTTTGTCTTCTCGAGCTTCTCTTTGAAATCTTCTGTTTAGGTCTTTTACTTTGCCATTTCTTTTTGCTTTAGCTGCTCAACATTCAAGAGCAGGTTTCAGAGTCTCTTCTGACATCCAATTTGGTTTTTTCTTTCTTTCCTGTCTTTCTAATGACCTCTTGCTCTCTTCATGGATGATGTCTTTGATGTCATTCCACAATTAATCTGGCCTTCGGTCATCAGTGATCAACACATCAAATCTGTTCTTGAAATCATCTTTAAACTTAGGAGGGATATATTCAAGGTCATACTTTGGCTCTCATGGACTTATTCTAATTTTCTTCAGCTCCAATTTGAATTTGCATATGCACAATTTTGATGATCTGTGCCACAGTCAGCACCTGGTCTTGTTCTGACTGCTGATACGGAACTTTTCCATTGTCATTTTCCGCATAGGTAGTCGATTTAGTTACTGTGTATTCCATCTGGTGAGATCCGTGTGTACGGTCACCGTTTGTGTTGGTTAAAAAAGGTATTTGCACTGAAGAAGTTGTTATCTTGTGAAATTCTATCATGCGATCTCTGGATTTATTTCTGTCACCAAGGCTGTGTTTTCCAACTACCTATCCTTCGTTGTTTCTAACTTTTGCATTCCAGTCACTAGTAATTATCAATGCATCCTGACTGCATGTTCAATCAATTTCAGACTGCAGAAGCCGGTAAAAATCTTCAGTCTCTTCATCTTTGGCTTTAGTGGTTGGTACATAAATTTGAATAATAGTTGTATTAACTGGCCTTTCTTGTAGGCATATGGGTATCATCCTGTCACTGACAGCATTGTACTTCAGGACAGATCTTGAAATGTTCTTTCTGATGATGAACACAACACTGTTCCTCTTCAAGTTTTTATTGCCAGCATGGTAGACCTTATGATTGTCAGATTCAGAATGGCCAAAACTGGTCCATTTCAGCTCAGTAGTGCCTAGGATATCGATGTTTATGCATTCCATTTCATTTTTTACAGTTTCCGATTTTCCTAGATTCATACTTCGTACATTCCATGTTCCAGTTATTGATGGATGTTTGCAGCTGTTTCTTCTCATTTTGAGTCATGCCACGTTAGCAGGCAAAAATCCCAAAGGCCTTACTCCTCCCATGTTATTAAGGTTGAATCTACTTTGAGGTGGCAGCTCGACCCCAGTCATCTTCCAAGTGCCTTCCCACCTAGGGGGCTGGCTCACTTTCTGGTACTATATCTGACAATGTTTCACTGCTATTCATCTATTCATAAGGCTTTCCCTGGCTAATTGTTTTCAGAAGTAGACTGCTGGGTCTTCCTAGTCTGTGTTAGTCTGGAAGCTCAGCTGAAACCTGGCTACCATGGGTGATCATGCTGGTATCTAAATACTGGTGGCATAGCTTCCAGCATCACAGCAAGAAAGCCTCCACTGACAGACATACTCCTTACCTGATGCTGTTACCCTCTTTACCTGATGCTGTTAACCTCCTTATCTGATACTTCTTAAAGCAATAGTTTAGCCTAATTAGTAAAGAATGTCTGCCCTGAGCATTGTGCTGTTTTAAGATCTATCTATCTGGGATCAAATTGACAACAGTAACTAAAGATTAGATAAGAATCTTAGGGAGCAGTGACTTTATGTTAGTGGAGTGGAACAATTCAGAAAATGAGTGTGAAAATGCTTGTATAATGCGAAGACTGTAATCCTTGTCACTGAATTGTCCATGTAGAAATTAAATTAGTGTATTTTCTGTTGTGTATTTTCTCAGCAACATGAAAAAAGATGTTACTAAACAGTCATGGAGTGTTAGCTCTGGAAGGGACCTTAAAGTTCTGATTTCCCTTCTCCCATTACAACCAGCCTTTCTTCAAAATATCAATAATATATAATGTTTGTATAATACCTAACCTTTGAGAATGTTTTCACAAATATCAACTTGTGTATTATTTTCACAAATATACTTGTGAGTTCATTATAATCCAATGAAGTAAGCAGGGTAGGGAGTTACTATCTTTGCTTTATAGATGAGAAAAGAAGGGCTGAATTGATTTAAGATCACAATAACTAGTGAATTGTGGATCAGTCAGTGGAGTCTGTGTGACTCCCAGACTTCACTTTGCAGCTCCCTAATGGCTCCAGTGGAAACCCTGATGGCTTAGTGGTTAAAAGCTACAGCTGCTAACCAGAAGATCAGCAGTTTGAATCCACCAGGTGCCCCTTGGAAACTCTGTGGAGCAGTTCTACTCTGTACTGTAGTGTAACTATGAGTTGGAATCGACTTGACAGCAATGGGTTTGAGGGCTCTGATGGAAACCGTGGTGGTGTAGTCGTGGTTAACTGCTACAGCTGTTAAACAAAACAGTCAGCAGTTCAGATCCACCAGGCACTGCTAGAAAATTCTATATAAGGCAGTTGTACTCTGTGCTATAGAGTCATTATAAGTCAGAATTGACTCAATGGTAGCAGGTTTGGTTTTTATTTAATGAGTCTTGTATATGGACAGTCAGCTTGTGTTTGAGCGTTCCATTGACGATGAGGCAGGCACCTTTCATCACTAGAAAGTTTTTGTGTTATATCTTCTCAGTGGCATTGTGTTGCCTCTGAAAGACGTCAAAAGTAGCACCTCTTTGCTATGACGAAAACCAAACAAGTTACTGTCGTTCGGTTCTGACTCTTGGAGATCCCATGTATTGCAGAGTAGAACTGCACTCCCTAAGATTTTCAAGGCTGTAAACTTTTGGAAGTAGATTGCCAGGCTGATCCTCTGAAGCATCTCTGCTAGCTCTTTACATATTTGTTGTTAGCATCCATCAAGTTGGCTGTCAACTCATGGTTTAACAATGGAGTGAAACACTGCCTGGTCTTTTGCTATCACCTTCATCAGTTGCAAACTAGACCAATCATTGGCTGATTTTCACAGTTATATCTCTAGGCCTTTCTTCCTAGTCCATTTTGGTCTGGAAGTTCTGCTGAGACCTCACCTATTCAGCATCATAGCAACACACAGTCCACCGCTGACAGATGGCTGGGGGCTGTGCATGAGGTTCATTGGCCAGAAATTGAACCTGGGTCTTCCTCATGGAAGGTGAGAATTCTGCTGAACTGCCAGTCCCTCATTCTTATGTATTTACAAGCCCCTAAAATTCTCTTTAGTCACTCCTTTTATGGAATGATTTCCTAACTTCTCCACTAGCAAGTCTAACTTGTTGCTCATAGCTAAGTAAGAGTGCTTTCAGTATGGTGTGACCAGCATGGAGTATAGTAACATATGAAGACTACACTGTTGTGAATACTGTCTTAAATGCATTAGTGCTGTCACAACAGACTACCTGTGGTTACCTCAGAATATCCCACTTCTCACCCCACTCCTCATCTTTTTTGGTATAAAATGTCGTTTTGTTGGAGAAACCTTTCCTGACTGAACCACCCCTACATTAGACAGATGATAACATGGTTTTATAATCTTTCATATACAGTTCCAGTGGTTGTTATAGTTCATTTTGCGTCAGAACCACCTACATATGCATGCTTAAAAGGCAGATTATAAGTCCCATGCCAAGACATTTTGAATTGCTGGACTTGGGATGGGTCCAAGAAGTCTTCATTGTAGCAAGCATCTTAGATGATATTCTTCTTAAAACTCAGTTCAGGTAGTGATGTTAAGTAAAACAGCCTATTTGGGGAACTGGGGCATTGTCATTCTATTTTTTTGAATAAAATATTTTGATCTTTTCTCTTTTTATCCCACCCAAAGGAACTGCAGGTTGAATTTGGGGAATGTTCAGTAAATTTCAGTCAGAGCTCTAATGAAGCTGACTAGAGACTTGTCTTAAGACAGAGTACGGCTGGCTGAACAAGAACAGAGCTGCCTTAATTAGGATCCTGGGTTGTGTGCAGCTGATGTGCATACAGTCTGTCCACTTTTTAGGAAAGACTTTGGTTTTATTCTGCTTCTGAGTGGGCGCCCACCATTCTAGTACTCCCTTTAGTCTACTTCTCTCCACTCTTCTTTTCCCATTTCATTTTCCTTCTGTGTCTACAAGATGGAGAAGAAACACTAAATTCACATTCTGACCCTCTACCACATGCTAGCTGTTTGGCTCCAGAAAAACTCTTTAATCATTGTACATCTCCATCTTTTTCACTTGTAAAATGAAAAGAAAAATAATAGTGTAAGCACTTATTATGTTAGTTCCCTTCCTTTGCTTCTCCCTTGCTGTGCTCCCCTCTTCCCCATTCTTTGTATCTCCTAACCTCTCTCCAATCTCTAGTTGTTGGTTTAGCCATCAATTTAGTCTCCAGCTTGATGTCATGCATCACACCTTGATTTGTCAGGGAGTATAAGAACCATAATTGTCTCAACAGCAGTGGATTTGGTTTTGATTTATAAAAACCACACTTAGAAAAAATTATGGAGGTCATCTAGGCCACCCCATCCGCATTGTTCTTGTCTTCTTTAATACCATATCCCCATAGTGTTTTGCACATAATAGGGGATCAGATAAAATTTGAATGAATAAATGATTATATGAATGAAAAAGTTAATACCATCTGGTACAAAAAGCTTCTTTGTAATAATCTAAACTTCCTATATCTCCCTCAACTGTTAAACCCTGATATTGATGATAGAGATTGTCGTATGCATCTCTCTTTTTAATATTTACTATAAGATCTTACATGTCAGTGGATGATTGAAATGAATAAAATAGGTAGCCACATTTTGCTTTAGCATTTCCTGAGATGGAGAATTTTTATCTTTCAGTGTCATCAAATAAAAAGCAACCATTTCATTCATTCAATCTGACACCTCAGAGGATGAGATAGTGAGTGATTCATGAGTATCTGAATGAAACGTGATGAGGCCTTAGTCATCTCCTTGTACTTCCAGACTTAATGGTGGGCATGTACACAGGTTTTAAAGAAGATAGCAAGATAGCATGAAGTATGTGAATAAGAACAGTCTGTGTAACAACTGATCACAACAAACCAAGACCTGAATAGGCCAGCTAGTTGTCTGCCATAGAAACTGCTATGACCAGTGAGATTCAGAGGCCAGAGATATTACTAGACCTGGAATTACAATTATCAGTAAAAATGTAAATACTGAGGAGAAAGGAGATCTTGATTCATACTATTTATGGATCGAGCTTGAAGATGTTATGCTGAGTGAAATAAGTGAGTCACAAAAGGACAAATACTGAATGACCTTACCTGTTTAAAAAGTCAAGAAAAGGGAAGTGTACAGAGGCCAAAATTTATTAGTAGTTACCAGGGGTGGGAGGCAGATGGAAAATTCACATCGATTTAGGGTAGAGTTACACAGCTGATTATTGTAATTACTGTCAATAAGTTGTACACCTGTAAAAAGGAATTGATAAATATTGTGTGATAGATTTTTAAAAACTGCTGAACAATGAATGATATGATGAAGAAGACATCTCTAACTTCTAAAGGTTTAGCATCTAAATTGGGTTCTTAGAATAGAAAGATGAGAGATGGTAGGAAGAATGGAATTAAAATAGCACCTCTAAAGCCCATTGCTTTTATTTGCTAAATGTCTCTCCACAGTAGACTGTGCCCTCCTCAAAGTTCGCAACTGGACAAGTGCCAGGCACAAAATATGCATTTAGTGAATATGTGGATGGGTAAGCAAGCAGTTCGAACTTTGTTGCTGTGTCTAACCAAGCTTCAAGTGCTGTGATACAGCTGATGTGATGAGAAACACTTTACTCCAATTAATAATCATAAATATTATTACTATAACTATAATGGCCACCATTTCTATAATGCTTACTATATGCCAGGCCATTCCCTAAATATTTTTACATACAACAAACTAATTTAATACTCATAATGACCTTACGGGTGGTTACTATTATTATCCCCACTTTATCAATGAAGAAAGTGAGGCACAGAGATATAAATAATTTGCCACAGCTAGCAGATAGCAAGGTGGAACACTACTTAGGCATCTTGATTTCAGAGTCTGCCCCTTAACCATTACACTGTACTTTCCTCCAGCTGTGCATTTTGCTTGCCCAGCATGCTTTCCTTTACCTATACTTTTGCTATCATCATCCTTTCTTGTGGAGAAACCATTCCATGTTGTTGAAATAGAGTGGACCTGTTCTTTTCTTACTGTCACACAAGGGTGCATGAGAGGCCTGCCTGATCAACATATCCTGCATCCTGGGATCAGCCAAATGCACACGCATGAACCTGAAGTAGCCAGTGGCTATGCATTCCACACTTAACAAACATTTATTGAATGCCAAGCCTTAGTGTTAAACAGCGGTTAGTGCTCAGGCTGCTAACTGAAAGGTTTGGCACTTTGAACCCACTGGTTGGTTCCTCAGGAGAAAGACTTGGTGATCTGCTCCTGTAACAATTACAGCCTAGAAAACCTGATGGGACAGTTCAGTTCAGCCACATGGGGTCACTGTGAGTCAAAGTAGACTTGATGGCACCTAACAACAAAAACAAGCCCTCTAGGCATAGAAGATAAATCAATGAATAATGTAAAGATCCCTGCCCTTATTGTGGCTTACATTATAGGAAAGGGAAACAGTGTTAAAATAATAGGCAAGTAAATTATAGAGTGTGTTAGAAAGTAAGTGCTATCTAGAAAAAAAAAACTGATGGAATAGAGTTCAAAGGAATTTAGAGTGCTGAGATGCTCAGGGGGAGACAGGACAGGTTTCAGGATTTATTTGGGTAATAAAGATAAACCCTATTGAGAAGGTAGTATTTGAGCAAACTTAAAGGGAGTAAGGACGTTAACCAACCAGGTGTTTGGAGGGATCGGCTAGAATACAGGCCATTCAGTAGGACTGTGCCTCATATATCTAAGGAGCAAAATAATAGTAAAGAAAAGATAGTCAGAGAAGTAAGAGGAGGGACAGATCACAGTGTAAACCATTGTAAGAGTTTCAGCTTTTGCCTTGAGTGAAATGGCAAACCTTTGGAAGTTTTTGAGCAAAGAAGTGTCAAGATCCAACATATTTGCTGTATGGAGAATAGATAGAAGATAGGACAAGTAAGGGTAGAAGCAGATAGGCCTGTTAGAAGGCCAATGAAGTAATTCAGGGGAAAGATAATGGTGGCTTGGGCTGGACTAGAAGTAGTGGAAATGTTGAGAAATGGTCAGATTCCAGAAATATTTTGAAAATAGAATACATGTGATTTCCTGGTAGAGTAAATGTGGGATGTGAGGAGAGTGAAGAGTCAAGGATGACTCCGAGGTTTTTGACCTGAGTAATTGGAGCAATAAAGATTGCCATCAACTGTGATGGAGAAGGCTACATGAGGAACAGGTTTTGTATGTAAGTCTGAAACATTTATTGGGCTTTCAAGTGTAGATGAATACACTTGGTTGGATACGTGAGTCTAAAACTTGGAGAGAGAGCTTTATGTGAGCTGTACATTTGAGAATCATTGGCATATACTCATTGCTGTTGAGTTAATTCCAACTCATAATGACTGCCTTAGGCTGGGTTTTCTAGGGAAGAAAAACCAGTAACATGTATGTGTATAAGGAAAGATTTAAATAAAGGAAATAACTTACACATTTCTAGAAGCTGAATGTCCCAAGTCTTGGCACAAGCCTCACGTGGCCACGGGAGCTGGTGAACCCAAGGTCAGCAAGCCAGAGACCAGAGTTCTAGATCACTGGCTGTGTAGGTTGGTGGATCCCAAGCTGGCAGGTGAGGGTGTGAGCTCTCTGCTGACTCACAGAGCTGCAGGGGCTGGCGACTCCAGGATCAGCAGGTAAGGGAACAGGACTCGCACTCACTGGCTGTAAGGGTTGCTGAATCCAACAGCTGCTAGTTCAGATCCAGGAACCAAACACAAAAGAGATCAGGAGCTGCTGGTAACATGCTGGTAACATGAGCAGACAAGAAGTAGGTGGTGGAAGGTGGAAAGATAAGACCTGAGCGGAGGGAAGCCACCACAGGGCCCACCTCTGCCACTTGATATAGCAGCCAGATATGGAGTTGCCAAGTTGACACAGTCTTAACCAACACAGTGACCTTATAGGGCAGAATAGAACTTCCCCATAGAGTTTCCAAGGAGCAGCTCGTGGACTTGAACAGCCACTCTTTTGGTTAGCAGATGAGCTCTTAACCACTGAGCCACCAGAGCTACCACTAGCATATTAAAACAAAGGGACTGATTGAAATAGCTAAGTGTTACCACCATCTGTCTTTTCTGAACCCTGCAATCTTGTACTGGGCGTTTTTCCTCGATGCTACTGTAACACCATTTGCTATTCTGTCATAGTATTTACTCCCTCATTACTCTGTCTTGTCTCAGTATCCTCAGTATCTGGCCTAGTACCTATCACATTAAAAAAAAAAAATTACCATCAATTTGATTTGACTCATTGCAACTCATGAGTTTTCTTGACTATAATTATTTTTAAAGTAAGTTGCTAGGCTGCCAGTTGGTCTGAACCACTAACCTTTAGATTAGTAGTCAAGCATAAACTGTTTGCACGACCCAAGGACCTTACTCAATATGTAGTAGAGGGTCATTGAAAAAGAGGAAGACTGCTAATGAAATGGATTGACACAGTGGCTACAAAAATGGGTTTAAGTATAACAATGATTGTTTGAGGATGGTACAAGACTAGGTGTTGTTTCATTCTGTTGTAAAACAGAGTTGCTGTTAGTCAGAACCAAGTTGATAACACCTAACAACAGCAAAGGGTTTAAATAATGTTTATTGAATGAATCTATAAGTGAATCTAGCTCTTGGAATTGCTGTTAGAATACTATATTCATCCTTAGGTTGAACACTAACTTTGTTCTGTAATAGAGTACTTATTTTTTAATAAGAAAAAGAGCTAAATGTGACCACCATCAAAAATATGTGAGATCTAATCCTACTGATCAGCATTCCCATTCTCTGAAATGACTGTTAAATTTATCACAATTTTCACATGTAATATTTAGGTTCCTTTTTCACTCCTACAAGTTTTACATGAGAAGGAAAAAAAATACTTTCCTGGCATAATATTTTGGTGCAGAGACTGGATGGAATTCTATCATGTGATCCTAGACCTTGGAGCCAAAGAAACCTTTCCTAAGATTTTCATTTTTTAGCTGCCTCTCAGGGAAGAATAGTCTCTGGCTGGCACACATGTTTAGACACTCGACTACTAGTTGAATGGTTAGTGGTTGGAACTCACCCCCAAAGGCTCTTGGGAAGACAGACCTGGCAGTCTGCTTCTGAAAGGTCACAGCCCTGGAAACCCTATGAAGCCGTTACATTCTGCATTCCTGGAGTCACCATGAGTCAGAAGCAACTAGAAAGCAACTAACAACAGCTCAAAATATTTCCATTCATCTTCCTGGACTGTGCTTCTTTGCCTGCAAAAACATTCTAGAACCTTCTGCTGGAATCAAGAGCCACATTCTTAAGTCTGGAGAGCCCTGCATGAACTGCAGAGGGAGGAACTGTTGAATCTACAACTTGATGAAATGGGGGAAAGTTTCACTAGCTTTTTTTGTTTCTCATATGGGTCCCCGTAAGTAAGTTTACTTCTTACGACTCACAAAAGATAGCTTTTTTTTCCTTGTATTGTCTTCTATACATACCTTCTGAGCTCTAGCCTGTTTGAATTCTAAGACTAAGCCAGAGTAAATGGACATTTAGCTAACATGATGACTGTTTTATAAACAGATTTAAACTCAGTGTAAAGAAGAGAAAAAATATTACATAGAGTATGAGAATTTATAAACTCCTAACTCATAATTTGGTATTCTAAAGGTGTTCAGGGACTCTTTCTAAAGAAGAAGTATACATGAGAAGGAACATTCTGTTTAGCAATTTTGTCTCTTGCCTCTGAGGTTAAAGCAGCAAAGGTGTAAAAAGCCCCATAAGAACAGAGAGCACAAGAAGACACTGGACAGTTGGTGGAATTGTACAGTAAGAATGTGATTTTGAGTCAGAAGAGTTGCTGACACCAGAGTTTTTCCTTTGAAGAACCACTGCTCAGATCCAGTGGATGATGTGAATGCATTTAGACCCCTAAATGAAGGTTTGGTGTCTTCTATTTGATTTGTGTTTGTATAGAATCAGGTGACTGTAGAATGTAGAGAAATGATTTGGCTCCAATTTCTAAACAAAATCAAAAGCATTGCCCTAACTGAATGTCTTTTCACATTCTTGCTGCCCCACATAGGTCAAGTTGCAACATGGAACAAAAGAATAGAGCTAGATGGTAATATGAGGCCTTCATCAAAATGTTGTAAATGTTAGGAATGGCATTCTTACTAGTATATGAAACTTTTAAATAAAGAATATTGTGTGGAATATGCATTCATCTCCATATTAAAAAGACCACATTACAAATAAAATGTCATAGAGCATAGAAAAGATGAGGATTAAAATTGTCTAATGTGACATATTTATGCATAGGCATTTTTCTTTAATTGAGGTTAGGCTTTGCTCGAAATAAGGTGATCTTTAGATAATAGAATAAAGGAGCTAGCTACAAGTACAGCCAGAACACTAACGTAACATTTTTTGAGCATTTATGGTGTACAAGCCACTATCCTAATTGCTTTAGATATACTGACTCATTTAAATATCAGTATATTTTGATGAATTAAATTGCACTCAGGTTGAATGAATATGGGAAGTACAAGGTGGAAAGGAAGAATGTGCTGCCACAGAGAAGGGAAAGCAGCTAGGGTTTCACAGAGGTATGTGTGCAGGGTTTTATATAGCAAGTTGACTTGGATTGTAAACTTTCACTTAAAGCATAATTTAGTGTACTTAGCCTCCAGTAACTACCTAAGAATTTTTTTTCCTCGTAGAAAAGGATGCCTTAGTTTTTCAGTATTTTAAAGTAAATCTGAAAACAGTTTTTCACAACTGTCAGAAGTATACAGTTGATCACACAACACTGTGGTGTATTGAAAATAGCTGTGTGTAAACATTTTTTTTTAATTTTTTATTTAATATAACTGAGTGAAAATGTACATCCCCGTATAAATTTACATACCCACCTATATGCAGCTTCCACTGCTCTTCCTGCCCGGTGACAGCACACTATTCCTCTCTGCTCCATACATGTCTCATCCTCCCAACAGTCTCCTTTCCCCTCCTCTCCGTCCACTCCCCTTCCTCCAGCCAGAGGTCAGCAAGATGATATCCTATAAATGTATAGAACCATAAAGTGCTTCCAACATATGGTTACTCTGCATTGCCAAGTCCATTCCATTCCTGTCCAAAGAGTGGACCTTTGTTATAATTTATGGGAACGGGCCACAAGTCTGTTTTTGAGATCTTATCGTAGAGGTCTCATACAATATTTGTCCTTTTGTCGCTGACTGCTTTCACTCAACATAGTGTCTTCCAGTTGAAACCAGGTCATGAGATATTTCCTGGAGTCATCGTTGTTCTCTATCATTGCGTAGTGCTCCATTGAGTATATATACCATAGTTTACCTATCCATTCTTCTGTTGTTGGGCATCTGGGTTGATTGCATCTTTTTGCTGTTGTGGACTGTGCTGCAATAAACATTCTGGTGCATGTGTCCATTGGTGTGAAATAAACATTTTTGTTTTGAAAAGCAGTTTGTAAGTTGATTTTTATTCCCATGCCTTCCATCCCATGCCACTGATACAGGCTACTGAAAGCAACAGTATAATTTCTGAAATCATTTCATAATTCTGTGTCACCCAGTAACACAGGTGATAGGTGTTAGCCTATAGCATCTGCTCTGCCAACATGTATACCTTGTGTATTTGCACACCGTTTCTGCAGAGAACTACTTCATCAAAGGAAACTCTCTATACAAAGGGTTGTGGTATTTTTTTCCCCGTCAATGTCAAATCTGTGTGTTGAGTAGCTGCAATTTTGAATAGATTGGTTACCCATTGGTGTACAGGACAACTTGTTCTGTGAGCCTTAGGCTCCACAGAGTAGTCTGGGGACAATTGAAACAACTGTTTGTTTGTTTTTTATTTTTTTTTTATTTTTATTTAACATAACTGAGTGAAAATGTACATTCCCGTATAAATTTACATGCCCACCTATATGCAGCTTCCACTGCTCTCCCTGTCCGGTGACTGCACATTATTCCTCTCTGCTCCATACATGTCTCATCCTCCCAACAACCTCCTTTCCCCTCCTCTCCATCTACTCCCCTTCCTCCAGCCAGAGGTCAGCAAGATGATATCCTGTAGATATATAGAACCACAAAGTGCTTCCAATATATGGTCACTCTGCATTGCCAAGTCCAATCCATTCCTGTCCAAAGAGTGGACCTTTGTTATAATTTATGGGAAAGGGCAGCATCAGGGCCAGGGGCCATGCTCTCAGAGGAACCCCAAAACCGCTGGACCATCAATTGAGGTCTTTTAGTGGAGAAACAACTGTTTTTAAAGTATAAATATGTTTTATGCATGTTAGATTTTTAAATGAATTTTCCAGACAAATCCTTCCCATTTTCCTTTTTTTCTACAGGAAATGCTACAAAAATAACAGAAAAAAAATTCAATTTTAAAAAATATACTCCAAATCCCCTTGTAGAGATCTGAGTAAAAGAACACTGGAAAACTAGGCTTATGCAGGGGTATCTCTATAAGTGAATGCCTGGGCTTGGGAAGCCTTGTTGTTCTTTAACTATGTTGTTGGCACAGATGGAGAGCGGAGACCACTGTCTCCTGAAGCTGGTGCTGAGAAGGGGCCTGTGGCTGCTCTTCAGAGGTTAATGCAAGGAAAACCTCTTGATTTGCCAGAGGAATCTGGGAATGGAGCAGATGGTTGCAAGAAGGACTCTCTAGCTTACTCAGTAGCTCTGAGAAGCTTAGGATGACCTCTGTAATACAAACAAACCAAGTAGCTCTCAGGGTAATGGGGCAGTATCATTTGTATTCTCAAATAACAATACCGCTCCTCGCTTTGCAGTTTCTTGCACTCTCACCAAGTGTATGGGCCCCATCTGCTTCTTGTGAACTTATATAGGCTATAGCCCTGGCCAGTTTGGATTGCTGTTGAGTATAATTCTGGGAAATGTGTTCTTCACAAATTAATTTTCATATGAGTCAGATAGGTAGGTAAAGATTATTATGTCTGTTTGCTTAATTAGAAAACTGAGGCAAAGAGGAATTCGGGGCACTGAAATTAGAACTCAAGCATTCTGATTCCAGAGCTCTTTATATCATGTATGAGCACACAAGAGCCCTTCTAGTGTTCTGGTTTAGCTTGTAGTTGCCCAGCTTTTGAATAAGGCTTTCTGGAAAGGAAATTAGTTATTTTTGACTGGGCCTACGTGTCACTCTCACTGTTTTAAGGCTTCATGTGGCTACTGTTTTGCTACATGACAAAAAAGAAAGAAAGATTGGCTGCTTTGCTGGTATACTATATAGCCTTCCAGCATGCAGGAATTAAGGTCTAATTTAGTCTATGCAGTTTCATCAAAACCAGATTTATTCAAGAGAAAAGGATTCTCATTCAGTGGAATTACCTAGTTATACATACATTATCATTCAACTGACTATAAGAAAAACTACTGTTTTTGTAAATCACTGCTCTCCTTTTCCCTGCCACTGGCTGAAATAACATTCATTTTCATGCATTAGCACCTGCCCAAAGAACTGGTGAATCAAAAGAGCAATGAGCAAAGGGTTTTAATTGCACAAGCTTGACTAGAGTCTTTCTTGCACTCAGAAACACAAAAGACTTTGAATGGTGTCAGAGGGCTATCCTGAGAAGTGCTTTCCTGTAGAATTCTCCGCAGATAATTCACTCACTGTGCTGAGATATTGTCTTGTACAGATGAGTTCATGAGCCTATCCTCATTCCAGCTGTGGAGCATCTCAGAACACTTACCAGTTTCAGTTGCCTTGAATAATTGCCTAGAAAATCAAGCAAACTTCAGAAACTCGAAGTCACTAGTATAAACTCTTATCTTTGTAGAACTGTACCTGCCAATGACTTTTATGAAGTTTTGTGTACATAACTTAAACTGTATAATCATGACTTGGTGGCACACAACAACAATAGTCATATTTAATACACCTGAGTGGTTAAAAGTGCATACTCTGGAGTCAGTCTGCCGGTGTTCAAATCCCAACTCTACTTTTTTACCTTCTTTGCATTTTAGATAAGTTCATTTACTTCTCTGAGCTTCAGTTTCCTTATCTGAAAAAAGGCTATTGAGATGGTTAGTTAATACATGGAAAGGAATTTAGGATATTGTCTCACACGTAATATGTACTCAATAAATGTTAGCTAATAAAACTTTATATTTTGTATTGTTAAAAATGAAAAATGGGCTGTAAACATTGGCAGAAACATACCATCTGTCCATTTGAAGTGTAAACATAAGTTATGGAAAATGATCGTGCTTAATATTATTAGTTTATGTACGAATAACTGTTACTGTGCTCACCATCCCAGTAAAATTGTGTGAAAAATCAAGACTTTTATAATGTTCTTAATCTATGAATCATAGATATGAATATATAAATTTAAAAATTCAGCGTTCATTTATTCAGTGTACCTGCGATGAAAATATAAAGAAAATGATATGTAACTTCTGCTTTTGAGAGAAACATGAAAACTATTAATTATACTTATATAAGATGCTATACTACAGATATAACTGATGATAAATGAGAGCTCAGAAAGAACCACTTAACTGTCTGAAGAGATCTAGGAGACCTTCCCAGATTATATACAATTTGAGTCAGGAATTAAGAATGAGAAGGGCATGCCTGATATATGGAACTTCATGCCGAAAGGCCTCAAGGCAAAGAAATGGAGAAAACCTCAGTAGTCAAGAATTTATAAGTAGGTTGGTATGTTTAGTGAGGTTAGAAGAGGTAGTAAACAGGTCTGAAGTGATGGAAAGAGGCTACATCATGAAGGAGTTGAAACTATACTGTAATCAGTGGAGAACCACTGAAGGATTTTAAAAAGTTCAGTTCAGCAGACATTATTGTAAATGCTTGTTCTTTGCCAGACTTTGTGTTAAGTACCAGGAATGAATGTAAGATAAATAAATTACAATAGTAAGAATGACGGGATTTGATTTCCCTTTTAGAAAGATGGGTCAAGAGGTCAAGAGTTGGAGGCAGGAATATTAGTTTATCAAGTCAAAAGGTTATTATGATCCTGAGCTGAGGTAGTTTGGGGGCAATTAAAGGGAAGAGCTAGACTGAAGAGAGATTTAGGAAGCAGAATACTCAGGATTCAGTGAATTTTTTATCTGGAGCAGAGGGAGGCTTTGAAGTAGAATCCCAGAGGAGTGGCTCCTGCCTGACTTGTCAGCTTCATCACATGCCACTTTACCACTTCCTGTTTACTCCAGTCATCCGTCTTCTCTTATTTGAACTTTCTTCTTCTCTGCCTCAGGACCTCTGAATGTGTTGTGTATTTGTTTTTCCCTACTTTGGAGTCATCTTTACCACTACCCTGCCATTACTCATCCTTTCACCTGGCTAACTCTTACTTCTTCTATAGATTTTTGCTTAAAATGTCATTTCCTTAAGATACCCCTTACCACTTGTTCTAAATCAAGTCAGGTCTCCTACATTACATACTGTGTTATGATTCTGTATTTCCTCTTCATAGCACTTACCACAATTGGAATTAGATAATTATTTATGAACTTAATTGTTAACATCTGCCTCCTTGCTAGACTATAAATGTCATAAATCAGGGATTTTTTTAGTCTTTTCATGAATGTATCCTTGGAACCACTAATGATCTTGGAACCAGATGAAGACCAGACAAATTGTGGAATGACATCAAAGTCATCATCCATGAATAGAGCAAGAGGTCATTAAAAAACAGGAAAGAAAGAAAAGACCAAGTTGGATGTCAGAAGAGACTCTGAAACTTGCTCTCAAATGTTGAGCAGCTAAAGCAAAAAGAAGGAATGGTGAAGTAAAAGACCTAAATAGAAGATTTCAAAGGGCAGCTCGAGAAGACAAAATAAAGTATTATAATGACATGTGCAAAGAGCTGGAAATGGAAAACCAGAAGGGAAGAACCCATTCTGCATTTCTCAAGCTGAAAGAACTGAAGAAAAATTTCAAGCCTGGAGCTGCAGTAGTGAAGGATTCCACAGGGAAAATACAAAACAATTCAGGGAGCATCGAATGAAGATGGAAGGAATACACAGAGTCATTATAACAGAAAGAACTGGTCGATGTTCAGCCATTTGAAGAAGTAGCATATGATCATGAACCTATGGTACTGAAGGAACAAGTCAAAGCTGTGTTGAAGGCGTTGGCAAAAAACAAAGCTCCAAGAATTGATGCAATAGCAACTGTGCTATTTCTACAAACGTATACATCCATGCAAGTGCTCATTCATCTATGCCAAAAAATTTGGAGGACAGTTATCTGACCAACAGACAAGAAGAGATCCAGGTTTGTTCCTGTTCCAAAGAAAGGTGATCCAACCGAATGTGGAAGTTACTGAACAATATCATTAATATCACACGCAAGTAAAATTTTGCTCAAGATCATTCAAAAGCAACTGTAACAGTATATTGACAAGGAATTGCTAGAAATTCAAGCTGGATTCAGAAGAGGACATGGAACCAGGGATATCACTGCTGGTGTCCAGTGGATCTTGGCTGAAATCAGAGAATACCACAAAGATGTTTACCTGTGTTTTATTGATCATGCAAAGGCATTCAACTGTGTGGATAGTAACAACCTATGGCTAGCATTGCGTAAAATGGGAATTCCAAAACACTTAATTGTGCTCTTAAGGAATCTGTATATGGATCAAGAGGCAGTCGTGCAAAGAGAACAATGGAACACTGCATGGTTTAAAGTCAGGAAAGGCATGCATCAGGTTTGTATCCTTTCGGCATACCTTTTCAATCTGTATGCTGAGCAAATAATCCAAGAAGCTGGATTATACAAAGAAGAATGAGGCATCAGGATTGGAGGACGGCTCATGAACAACCTGTATTACACAGACAACACCACCTTACTTGCTAGAAAAAGATTTGAAACACTTACTGATGAAGATCAAGGACCACAGCCTTCAGTATGGATTGCACCTCAACATCAAAAAAACAAAAATCCTCACAACTGGACCAGTAAGCAACCTTGTGATAAATGGAGAAAGGATTGAGGTTGTCAAGGATTTCATTTTGCTTGGGTCCACAATCAATGCCCATGGAAGCTGCAGTCAAGAAATCAAAAGATGCGTTGCATCTGCTGCAAAGGATTTCTTTAAAGTATTGAAAAGTAAAGAAGTCACCTTGAAGACTAAAGTGTGCCTAGCCAAAACCATGGTACTCTCAATCACATCATAAGCATGTGAAAGTTGGACAGTAAACAAAGAGGACAGAAGAAGAATTGATGCCTTTGGATGGTGGTGCTGGAGAAGAATGTTGAATGTACTGTGGACCGCCAAAAGAACAAACAGAACTGTCCTGGAAGAACTACAACCAGGGTGCTGCTTGGAAGCAAAGATGGCAACACTGTGTCTTACATACTTTGGACATGTTGTCAGGAAGGATCAGTCCCTGGAGAAGGACATCATGCTTGGTAGAGTGGAGGATCAGCGAGAAAGAGATGGATAGATACAGTGGCCACAACAATGAGCTTAAACATAAAATTGATTGTGGATGTGGCACAAGACCAGGCAGTGTTTCATTCTGTTGTGCATAGGGTCGCTGTGAATCGAAACCAATTTGATGGCACCCAACAACAACAACATCCTTGGAACCTAACACATGCTGTTGTTAGGTGCTGTTGAATTGGTTCCAGCTCATAGTAACCTCACAGACAGAATGAAATGCTACCTTGACCTGCACCATCCTCACAGTTGTTTGTATGCTTAAGCTCATTTTTGCAGCCACTATATTAATCCATCTCATTGAGCATCTTCCTCTTTTTCACTGGCCCTGTACCAAGCATGATGTCCTCCTACAGGGACTGATTCCTCCTGAGTACTACGTAAGACTTAGACTCATCATTCTTGCAAGGAGCATTTGGTTGCAGTTCCTTCAAGACAGATTTATTCATTCTTTTGGCAATCCATGATATATTCACTATTCATCTCAGTACCACAATTCAAAGGCATCAGTTGTTCCTCATTGTGCTTTATTCATTGTCCAGCTTTCACATGCATGTTAAGGAGATTGAGAACATCATGACTTGAGTCAGGTGCACCTTAATCCTCAAGGTGACATCTTTGCTCTTCAACACTGTAAAGAGGTTTTTTGCAGCAGATTTGCCCAGTGCAGTTCATCTTTGGATTTTTTGACTGCTGTTTCCATGGTTGTTGATTGTAGATCCAAGTAAAATGAAATCCTGACAAGCTCAATCTTTTTTATCACGTATCATGCTTTTGCTTACTGGTCTGGTTGTGAGGATTTTTGTTTTCATTATGTTGAGCTGTAATCCATACTGAAGGCTATGGTCTTTGATCGTCATCAGTAGGTGCTTCAAGTCCTCTTCACCTTTAGAAAGCAAGGTTGTGTCATCTGTGTAAAGCAGGTTGTTAGTAAATCTTTCTATCTGGATGTCCCATTCTTTCTCATGTAATCCAGCCTCTCAGATTACTTACTTAACATATAAATTTAGATAAGGTGAAAGGATACAGCACTTACACCTTTCCTGACATCAAACCACACAATATCCCCTTGTTCTATTCAAATGACTGCCCCTTGATACATGTGCAGGTTCCTCATGAGCACAATTAAGTGTTCCAGAATTCCCATTCTTTGCAGTGTTATCCACAATTTATAATGATCCACACAGTTGAATGCCTTTGCATAGTCAATAAAATCCAGGTAAATATGTTTCTGGTATACTCTGCTTTCAGCCAGAATCCATCTGACATCAGCAATAATATCAGTGTTTCCATATCTTCTGAATCCAGATTGAATTTCTGGCAGTTCCCTGTCGATATACCACTACAGCTGCTTTTCAGCAAAATTTTACTTCTGAGCAATATTAATGCTATTAATCAACAATTTCTGATTTGGTTGGATTACCTTTCTTGGGAGTAGGCATAAATATATTTTCTGGTTGATTGGCCAAGTAGCTGTCTTCCACATTTCTTGGCATGGATGAGTGGGTGCTTCCAGCACTGCACCCATTTGTTGAAACATCTCAATTGGTAATCCATCAATTCGTGGATCCTTTCTTTTTTTGCCAGTGTCTTCAGTGCAGCTTTAACTTCATCTTTCTGTACTGCTGGTTTCTGCTTATATGGTACCCCCTGAAATGGCTGATCATCAACCAATTCTTTTTGGTATAGTGACGGTGTATTCCTTCCATTTTCTTTTGATGCTTCCTAAGCCATTTAATATTTTCCCCCATAGAGTCCTTCCATACTTCAACTTGAGGCTTAAATTTTTTCTCCAGTTATTTCAGTTTGAGAAATGCAGAGCAGTCTTCCCATTCAGTTTTCTATCTCCGGGTCTTTGTACATGTCATTATAATACTTTGTCTTTTTGAGTCACCCTTTGAAATCTGAAATCTTTTACTTTATCATTTCTTCCTTTTGCTTGTTATTCAACATTTAATTCAGAGTCTCTTCTGACATCCACTTTGATCTTTTCTTTCTTTCCTGTCTTTTTAATGACCTTTTGCTTTCTTTATGTGTGGTGTCCTCGATGGCATTCCACAACTCATCTGGTCTTTGGTCACTGGTATTCAACATATCAAATCTATTTTTGAGATGGTCTCTAAATTCAAGTAGGATATCCTCAAGGTGGTATACTTTGGCTGTCATCAACTTGTTCTTTCTTCAGTTTCAACTTGAACTTGAATATGAGCAATTCATGGTCTGAAGTCAGCCCCAGCTGTGATAATATTGAACTTTTCCAACATCTCTTCCTACAGATGTAGGCAATTTGACTCCTGTATATTCCATCTGGTGAGATCCATGTGTATAGCTGCCATTTTATTTTGGTGAAAAAAGGTATTTGCAATGAAGAAGCTTTTGGTCTTGCAGAAGTCTGTCATGTGATCTCTGGAATCATTTTTATCACCAAGGCCAACTAGCTATCCTTTTTTGTTTCAGCTTTTGCTAGAAAACAAGCAAAAACTCTTTTTCTTCTTTGCTTTTCCACTCATAGTAGATTTTATCAGTGCAATGAGTGACTTACATTTGATTTCAGAAGTTAAGGTTTTTGTGCGCTTTTGCCTCTTTGAATTTCCTCTAATCCAAAGGGAAAGACAAATACTCTGACTTTTTGGTTAACAAATTGAATCTGACCAGGGAGACCACATACTGTGTGTATTTTTCTATTTGACCCTTTTAAGATTCCATTTTTGGATCAGTTTAGTAATTGAGCATCACTGTAGCTGACTGTATGTTAAAAAAATAAAATTGAGTTAGCATGATTATAGCAGTGTCCTAATGGAAAAAAAAAGAATTTTTTTTAAGAAGCTGTACCTAACCTAGGAAAATGAGGTTGATGTGTTCAAGATTTTAGAGTAGAAATAAAGCATATTTGTTAGAAGGTTAAACTCTGAAGCTAGGCTGTGTAGGTTCAAATTCTGTCATTGCCATTTACTGGTTGTGTAAACTTAGGTTAACTTCTCTAAGCCACAGTTTCTCTGCCTGCAAAAAATGGAAATAATGATAGTACTGAGCACATAATGTGTGGTGAAGCTAAAATGGTATAATATATATAAGAGAACTTAGAAAGTGCTTAGTACATACTAAGTGCTGAAAAAAATTGATGATTAAAATTTATTTTCTTTTTGATCAAAAGAAGCAACTGACTATACTCAGAAAATATATTAACTTGAAAGAAGCTCTTTAGAAATTTATTTTTCCCAGTTTTTAAAGTCTGAGGTGTTTCAAAATGTGAACTTACATTCATTGTAATTTCTATGTTTATTATTATATTCATGCAATAAAATTGGGCAAATCACATAACTTCTCTAAGCCTGTTCCTCTTCTGTG
Source organism: Heterohyrax brucei (assembly GCA_028571685.1). Lineage (NCBI taxonomy): Eukaryota > Metazoa > Chordata > Mammalia > Hyracoidea > Procaviidae > Heterohyrax > Heterohyrax brucei. Next base: position 77,400,862 of record CM053140.1, on the reverse strand, counting down.
AAATGATTATCTCTTCGGTTTTCTATTATTTGATCGTGGCTAGAGTCTCTTGTAAACTAGAATATAAACCCTGTAAGTACAAATGTTGGAGCAAATTCACTTCATATAATTCATTTCTGCAGCTGAGGGTACCAGGTAGAGTTTCATTTGGAGGTAATATATGAGCTAAGCTATGAAGAACGTATTATTTGGAAAAGCAAAATGATATATATATATGTCACAAATGTGCAAATGGAAAAATGGTCTTTAGTACTTCTGTTAGACCTGATAAAGTTTAGTCCAAGATTGGAACCAGCCCCTAAACCAAAAAACAAATCCATTGCTGTTGAGTCGATTCAAGCTCATAGCTACCCTATAGGACACAGTAGAACTGCCCCCATAGGATTTCCAATGCTGTAATCTTTCCAGAAGTAGACTGCCATATCTTTCTCCAATGGAGTGACTGGTGGGTTAGAACTACAGGCCTCTGAGTTAGCAGCTGATTGCTTTAACCACTGTACCACCAATCCTCCTCAGGTCCAGCCCATACCCTTGATTTTCCAGCACTGGGCTGGAAAAGAAAATTGTTAAGTTAGCAATTTCAGTCAGTTTCTATTTATTCTTGTGCCATCATTCAGGTAGAAGGCAGAATTAGAACTCTTCTAAGCCATGAGCCTCCCATGGGTTTGTTTGTTTGTTTGTTTAACAATTTCTTGCTGATCTTGAGGTTCTCAGATTTCTTGCTGCACATTTAAGCATGACAAGTTCCAGCAGGAACCACTTAGAAAGAAGTTGGTTGTCAGAGACCTGTGAGGTCAATTCTGCACGCTTTTTAGCTCTCGCCCATTCCTAAGTGGCACTTGGAGCATGTTAATGGGAAGGAAAACATGGCACACTTATTTGATGATGTGCTGGTAGGAATTTGCCTTTTAGCAGGTGTTCATAGAAGGACAGTGATTTTCTTGGAAGCAAGTCACAGTCATGCCATTGTGATCTGTGATGGAGAACGGGCTGCAGTATGATTTTATTTTTATATGTCTAAACAATGTAGAGGCAAGGTAGGAAAACTGTCTTAGCAGCAGAACAGGAAGGTGAAATGATGCATTCCTTTTTGTTAGGGCAAGGCATGCTTTGTGTTTGGGGGGAACTGCACTGCTTGCAAAACTAAACAGGAAGTTCTTGACAGTATTTTGGTGCTTTATTCAGGACCTGTTCAGTGTTAAAGCACTTGAGCTTTTTGTGCTTGTGTATGAAGTGATAGGGTCGCAAAGGGAGCAGCTGCCTGATTGCCTGACTTTTTTCTTCAGAAAGCCAGACCTCTACCAGGTCCACTGTCCCTGACTCCTTTGCACCAGAAAGCGTGCAAAAGAGGGAAAATATGGAGATTTAGCTTTTATGGCCTGCTAGAGCCATGAGCTATGAGTCAGAACTGACTTGATGGTAGTGGGTTTGACTTGGTTTTGGGTTAGAGTCATTAGCCACCACATACATATCTGTCTGTTATACTGTGGTTGCTTTCACCATACTGAGTCACTGTATATGCTGAGCAAAATATCCATGAAGTTAGACTATATGAAGAATAAGGCATCAGATGGGAGAAAGACTCATTAACAGACTTTGTTATACAAATGACACAACCTTCCTGCTCAAAGTGAAGAGGACTTGAAGCACCTGCTGACAAAAATCAAAGACCACGACCTTCAGTGTGGATTATACTTCAATGGAAGGAAAACAAAAAATCTCACAATTAGACCAGTAAACAACATCATCATAAATGGAGAAACTATTGAAGTTGTTGAGGATTTCATTTTACTTGGATCCACAATCAACACCCACAAAAGCAGTAGTCAAGAAATCATAGACAGGTATTGCATTGGGCATATCTGCTGCAGAAGACCTCTTTAAAATGTTAAAGATGTCACTTCGGGGACTGAGGTGTGCCTGACCCAAGCCATGGTGTTTTCAGTCACCTCATATGCATATGAAAGCTGGACAGTGAATAAGGAAGACTAAAGAAATTTGATGCCTTTGAACTATGGTGTTGGTGAAGAATATGGAATACATTGTGAACTGTCAGAAGAAAGAGCAAATCTGTCTTGGAAGAAGAGCCCAACTGTTCCTAAGAAACAAGAATGGCAAGACTCAGGGAGCTTGTGGAGAAAGACATTATGCTTGGTAAAGTAGAGGGTCAGCAAAAAAGAGGAAGGCCTTCAACAAGATGGATTGACACATTGGCTGCAGCAGTGAGCTCACATATGTAAAAAAAAAAAAGGTAAGTAACCCAATTAAGCAATGGGCAAAGGAGATGGACAGACACTCCATCAAAGAGAATATTCACACTGCCAAAAGACACATAAGGAAATGCTCACAATCATTAGCTATTAGAGAAACCCAAACCAAACCTACAGTGACATACCATCTCACTCAAACAAGGTTGGCTGTGATCAAAAAAACACAAAACAACAAATGCTGAAGAGGCTGTGGAGAGATGGGAGCTCTCCTATACTGCTAGTAGAATTGCAAAATGGTACAACCTCTTTGGAAAGCAATTTGGCGCTTCCTTAAAAAGCTGGAAATAGATATGCCATTTGATCCAGTACTCTCACTGCTCAGAATATATTCTCCAGAATCAAAGGCAGTCACATGAACAGATACATGCACACAAATGTTTGTTGCAGCACAGTCCACAGTAGCAAAAAGATGGAATCAACTCAGCTACCCATCAGCAGATGAATAGATAAGCAAACTATGGTACATATACTCAGTGCAACACTGTGCAATGATAAAGAACAGTGGAGATGTTAGGAAGCATCTCATAACCTGGCTTCAGTTGGAAAACATGCTGAGTGAAATCAGTCAGTGGCAAAAGGACAAATATTGTATGAGATCTCTGCTATAAGGACTTGAAAACTGACCTCATGTACAGAAGAAAACTCTTTGACAGCTGCAAGGGTAGGGAGAGAGGGAGATGGTTGGTCATAGATTAGACAGTTGATAGAAATTTGATTGGGTGAAAGCAGTGATAACACACAGCAGAAAGAAGATCAACTTAACTAGACTTCTACATGCACTAAAAACTCTTCTAATCTTAACCCAATTTTACAAGGATAGAGTATCAGTGGTGGAGGTCTGGGGACCATGCTCTCAGGGGACATCGAGACCAACTGGCATAACTATCCTATTGCTAAGAGGGTCTTCTGCACCCCATATTGGTGAGTGGCAAGCTGCCATGTGAGGTACACCAGATGGTCCCAACTCATCTGGAACAGATGATCACCAAGAACAACAAAGACATGAGGAAAAAAGATCCTAGGAGACAGAAGGACCCATGTGAATGGGTGACTGTATCAATATGTGACCAGAAGAACCAGGTGATGCCTGACAGAAAAAGAGAGGTGCGGCTCAAGAACTCTACTGAAAAACCACAACTGATGGTCCAACAGCCTGGGGGTTCCCCTGGGAGCATGGCCTCTAGACCTGCTGTAGCTCCTGACCAGAAAACTCTAAGGTCACCTCTTCAGACAAAAAAAGGACAGGACTTGGGGACACAATGTGACCATATGGTATGTGTACTTTATGTTTCTGTGCATTTATAGGATGCTGTCCTACTGGTCTCTTTCTAGATGGGAGAGAAGAGGGTGGAGAAGAGGGGAGAGGAGCTTGCTAAGAGGATGCAGCAAGTATGGAGTGAAAAGGAGGAGTGTACTGTCACCAGGTCTGCAAATAGGTGGGCATGCAAAGTTAATTTGGATTGTATACTTTCACTTAATCACAATTAAAAAAAAAAAAAAACCATCGCCACCTAATTGATTCAAACTGTTAACGACCCTGTAGGATGGAGCAAAACTGTCCTATAGAGTTTCCAAAGAGTACCTGGTGGATTCAGACTGCTGAACTTCTGGTGAAACGTGACCATTGTGAATCTGTCTGATTCTCTCAGTGTGGAGACTCATTGATAAGAACTGTATAGAGACAATAATAATAAATCTGTTGGTTATTTTACAGTTTTACAAAGCACTTTTGTCACAGAAGTAGAGCAAGTATTATCTCTGCTGGAAAGGAAACTGTAGCTCACAAGTGACACAGGTCTATAGAGAAAACAGCAGATCCTTGCCTCCTAATTCCTAGTGTTGTTCTCTCTGTGCTATGCTGTTGCCCATGTCTGGTGGATGTAAGTTTGAAGAGGAGCTATTTCTCAACACTGAAGTTCTCTTCCTTCCATCTAAAGTCATCCATACTTAATCGTATTTAAATGAAATTCTTTGACTTTGTGTTACATGAATAACAGTAAATATTTTTAAACCTGCAGAGCTAAGTTTAGCTGAGAAAAAGCCCTGTGGCATTCAGAAAATATCCCTGGATGCTCTGAAGTCAGTAAATTTATTTTGATCTTTTTTTCTCTGAAAATTAATCTTAATTTTCCAATAATTTATACCTTTTTTAAAATAAATGTAAATAGACCTTTAGTAGTGTTGATTTTGCCATGTTTTAGTGACACAGAAAGCAACACAGTTTTATGAGTATGTTTATAAATTTAGGTTTTATTCTTTTTTTTTTCTTGTTCATCTGTACAACTTTATTCTTTTTTTATTTGAATTATTTTTATTTTTTTTATTATGACTGAGTGAAAATGTACATTCCCGTATAAATTTACATGCCCACCTATATGCAGCTTCCACTGCTCTCCCTGCCCGGTGACAGCACACTATTTCTCTCTGCCCCATACATGTCTCATCCTCCCAACAGTCTCCTGTCCCCTCCTCTCCACCCACTCTCCTTCCTCCAGTCAGAGGTCAGCAGGATGATATCCTACAGATGCATAGAACCATAAAGTACATCCAATATATGGTCACTCTGCATTGCCAAGCCCAATCCATTCCTGTCCAAAGAGTGGACTTTCATTATGATTTATGGGCAAGGGCAGCATCAGGGCCAGGGGCTATGCTCTCAGGGGAACCCTGAAACTGCTGGACCATCAATTGAGGTCTTTTAGTGGAGATCTCAGGATGCACCCCTTTTTATTCTTGTGTTGCCAGTGAGACTCAACCTAGTGAGCTCCATCGCGGCTATCACTGGTAGTGGGCGGGCACCATCCGGTTCTTCTGGTCCCAAGTCGATGTAGGCACCCACTCATGTGGGTCTCTCTATCTTCTAGGTTGTCTTTACCCCATGTCATTTTGGTCCTCGGTGAGCATCCGTTCGTGCTGAGTTGGGACCATTTGCTGTGCCCTCGGATGGCCACTTGGCAGCTTTGAAGACCCCAGATGCCACTCACCAATGTGGGGTGTAGAGAGCCCTCTTAGAAAAACGCTAGTTGTGCCAATTGGCCTCAATTTCACCTAAAAGCATGGTCCCCTGCCCCCTGCCCCAGCTGCTCTAGCCTTGCAATGTTGGGTTAAGGTGGAAAGAGTATTCAAGTTATGCTGAAGACCACTTAATATTGTTCTTGTTTCTAATGTGTGCTATCACTGATTTCACCCAACCAGATTTCTAGCAACTATCTAAACCCTCCCCCGTCACCCTCCCTCTCTTCCCTCCCTTGCAGCTGTCAAAGAGTCTTTTCTTCTATACATAAGTCTATTTTGGAGATCTTATCATAGGGGTCTCATACAATATTTGTCCTTTTGTCACTGACTACTTTCACTCAACATAATGTCTTCCAGTTGAAACCAGGTTAGGAGATGTTTCCTGGAATCATCATTATTCTTTATCATTGTGTAGTGCTCCATTGAGTATATATACCATAGTTTACCTATCCATTCCTCTGTTGTTGGGCATCTGGGTTGATTGCATCTTTTTGCTATCGTGGACTGTGCTGTGATAAACATTCTTGTGCATGTGTCCATTGGTGTGAAAGGCCTCGATTCTGTAGGATATATTCCAAGTAGTGGAATTACTGGGTCAAATGGTATATCTATATCCATTTTTTTAAGGAAGCACCAGAATGTTTTCCAAAGAGGCTGGACTATTTTGCAAGCCCACCAGCAGTGTAGAAGAGTTCCACTTTCTCCACAGCCTCTTCAGCATTTGTTGTTTTGTGTTTTCTGGATCATGGCCAACCTTGTTTGGGTGAGATGGTATCTCATTGTCGTCTTGATTTGAATTTGTTTAATAACTAAAGATCATGAACATGACCGCATGTGTTTTTTGGCTGCCTGGATCTCCTCTTTAGAGAAATTTCTGTCCATCTCCTTTGCCCATCACTTAATTGGATGGTTTCTCTTCTTCTTACTGATATTTTGTAGCACCTGATAGATTATGGAGATCAGGCGTCAGTCTGACACAGAGTTGCCAAATATTTTTTCCCATTCTGTAGCTGTCCTTTTAATTCTATTAATAAAGTCTTTGGATGAGCAAAAGTGTTCGATTCTTAATAGTTCCCATTTATCTATTTTCTGTTGACTGTGGTTTGTTTGACAGATTTGAAGTCTGTCTACATTGTATATTAAAACTCCCATTGTTGTTCTTACCTTTTCTTGGATGAGCTTTATCATTTTAGGTTAGATACTTAGGTCTTTTATCCAGGTGGAGTTGGTTTTTGTATAAGGTGTAAGATATGGATCTTGTTTCAATTTATTGCAGATGGATATCAAATTTTGCCAGCACCATTTGTTGGAGATACTGTTTTTACCCCAGTGTAATGTCTTAGGGCCTTTGTCGAATATCAACTGTTCATAGGCAGATGGTGTCATCTCTGGGGGGTTTTATTCTTATTTTAATTAGTCATAATTATCTGAAGCTTAAATGTTGGAAAGTTTTCTTTCTACAGTTTTTAATTCTCCTAGGCTACAATGGTAGCTTTGAAACTTATCACCAGCACCTTTTCTTTGGCAAATATGTCTACAACAAATTTAATATTATTTTCAGTTATTTTCCTTTTCACAGTTGTGCAGTGCTGTTAACAGATAAGTCTTAGAATGTAGCCTCACATTTGTTCTGATCTCTGCTGTAGCATCTGGCACATTACATTGTAATACTATATTATGTGTTTGTGTTTATTGAGGATGAGAACTTTATTGTGGCATCTTTAAAGGTGGTATAACATAATTCAAAGAAAATGGACTTTGGAGTCAGTCAGACCTGGATCCAAATCCCAGGCCAATCACCTGCTCGCCGAGGGACCTTGGGCAAATTACTTAACCTTTATGAGCCCCAGTTTACACAACTCTAAAATACGTAAAATAAAAAAATGGTACTGACTTCACAGGGTTGTTGTGTTCAAGTATAAGAAGCACCCAACACAGTTCTGCTACAGAGTAAGTGCTTAACAAATAGTGGCTGTGCCTGTGTTGTCTAAATTCATGACAAGTAAGAATAGGATCATCATAAAACTAGTTCTTAGGATGTGCAAATCAGACATACCTCTTCTATTTCTTCACCATTTCTGACACAAGCTGACCCTCTCCATAGCACTCTTGTTCTCTCCTGGGTCCAATCATTTGTTTCAGTGACCACACAAAACTCATAGACCATACACACAGTTATGTGGTTTACTAGAGAAATAATAGGCTACAACTCAGGATCAAGATCAACTTGAAAGTAGCAGGAACAACTCGGGATCAGGATCAAGAAGCATATAGACAAGGTCTAGAAGTCTCCTCTAAAGTGGAGAGCTGTCCTTCTTCAGTGCAGGACAGCTTCCAGCCAGGATGGATCTTTCAGCTGCTCTCTGCTGTCAGGCCTCTGTGCTGCTGGCTGGTCCAGCTCATGGCCAGCATTGCAGCCCACTCAGCTTTCTCAGTTGCTGTCCACCCTTAGGCCTCTGTCCTACTGGACCTCTGTGCCTCCCTGCATAGCCAGTAGAGCAGCTTCAGGACTGCTCAGCTCCGGCATGGTCTGCCTTTCCACCAGCCCAGCTCTCAGCCAGTAGCTCTTTGAGCTACAGCTTTTTGACCAGGACAGGGGGAATTTTAGATATGGCCTTCATGTCCCAAAAGACAGCTCCTTTTCCAGCTCCTGTCGACCAGGAGGCCTCTGAAACCTCTGCCTTTCAGCCGTTCAGATTTCCCAATCCTCAACAGCTGTAAAGCAGGGCCTCCCTTACTAACCCAGAGTTCAGCCAATCATCCATTACCCATGAGATACTAATCAGCTGAGGTGTTCTACAAAAAGACCACTGTCTGCCAGCAGAAGCAGGCTACTCTCTTGGACAAAAGTAACAAACCCTTTAGGGTAGAAAGCAACCCAGGAGCTAGTCCTTCAAGTTGCTTCTCTAAAGAAAATACATTTTCAAATCAATAATAAATTCATTCTACAACATTGTTTATTCTTTAAATATTCTTATAAATAGCCAAAGCCATGTGCTGTCAAGTCAGATCCAACTCATGGCTACCCTAGGGTCTTATAGATAATAGGAATAAAATATTATTTATTTATTTCTGCTTTGACTAGCGTATGTATTCATCTAATTGTTTAGACATTCAACAGAAGTTTAACAAGACTGCAAATATCAGATACTATTAGGTCTAGGAATACCAAAAAAAATAGTTGAGGTGAGGAGAGGCACTGTGGTGCAATACTCATCCTCAGAAGACACAAACACATATATGTACAGGAAATATCAGTAAATAGTTTCTGAATTGATAAATTGAATTGCAAAATGAAAAACTTGACTCTCTTACTATAGAATCGCTCTCTAAATACACTTTTTTCTTTGTCTCCTTAGGCTTCCATCTGAGTGGCACAGTAACTGAGCCAGCCACTGCTTCTGAACCAGCAATGACTTACAAAGTTGCAATCAGTTTTGATCGATGCAAAATTACTTCAGTGACATGTGGCTGTGGAAACAAAGACATATTCTACTGTGCTCATGTGGTAGCACTCTCACTCTACAGAATCCGTAAACCAGACCAAGTCAAATTGCGTCTTCCTATCTCAGAAACCCTCTTCCAGATGAACAGAGATCAGCTACAAAAGTTTATTCAATATTTAATCACAGCACACCACACCGAAGTTCTTCCTACTGCACAGAAACTGGCAGATGAGATTCTATCCTCCAACTCAGAAATCAACCAAGTGCATGGTAATTGTTCAAAATTTTAGTGGCTAAAAATGTACTTTGTTGCTATATTGGTATTGCTTCTTTAAAAGTTGGGGAGTTTTTAGAATTGGAATCACTTAAACTTAATTCATTCAATCCATACAAGTATGTATTTAACTCTTAGTTTCTTGAAGCAGTCTAATTATCAACCTCATAAAGGTTATATATTGTTAGTTTATGGACCTTATTCATCAACACAATTCATGTTCCCAGGAGCCCAAAATATTTAAAAGTGAAAGAAAGCACAAAATAACTTGTGCCATTCAATGCAGTGAAACAGGTATGAGAATTCTGTTGACACTTCAAGATCCTGCATGACTTCAGGGTAATTCTGAGAAGCATCTGTTAGCATTACACTTACTATGAGCTGTATAATGGGGTTACGTGTTTGGAAAAAGAGATTATATTCATTTATTCATTCAACAAGTGTGTTTTGAGAATACTTTGTGCAATAAACTGTGCTGATTATTGAGGGGATGAAACAGACATGATTCCTGCCTTCAAGTAGCTTATATCTAGTAAAAAAGACAGGTAAGTGAAATAATGCTTCTTTTACAATGAAGCCAGGTTGTAAAGACTTAATCATAAAAAATCATAGAATGATTTTAAGAAGAGTTAAATGAACTACTTTTTTCATTTTGCTTGTTAGGGCCTATTATGTACCAGGCATCATGAAAAACAGAAAGAAAAAACTTTATATATATTAATTCATTTAGTCTTTAAAACTGCCTTGTGAGGTCGGTGTTACTATCATTTCCACTTTATGAATAAGGAACTTATTCCTAATCTAGGCTCATCTGACTTCAGAACTCATGCTTTTTTATGTTTCTCTACATTACTTCAATATTAAGAAGATAACTTTTGTTTTAGGAGAATAACATTTATTGTCTTTCTATTTTAGGGAGAACTTTGGTAGTAGTTCAAAAGATGCAGTGAGACCAGCTGGGCCTGTATGATACAAAATGGCTTGCTTTTCCTAGTTGTTCAACAAAGCCAGTCAAGTCCAACAAACACCTTCACCCCTTCACAGAAACAAGGATAGTCAGACAGGCTTCCAGAAGCTCTTGCTAACCAGCATAAATAATCATCTAATGCTTTATACCTAAAGTTAGTGTTTATGAGGTCTGTTTTAGTCAGCTAGGGCTGCTCTAACAGAAATACCACCGAGTGGATAGCTTTAACAAAGGAAGGTTTATTCTTACATAGTCCAGTAGGCTGCAAGTCCATATGCAGGGTGTCTGCTCCAGGGGAAGGCTTTCCCCCTTGTTGGCTCTGGAAGAAAGTCCAGTATTGCATCAGTCTTTGTCCAGGGAGCATCTTGGCACAGGAACCTCAGATCTGAAGGATGTGCTCTTTTCCCAGTGCTGCTTTCTTGATGGTACAGGTTCCCAATTCTCTACTTGCTTCTTTTCCCTTTTATCTCTTGCAGGCTGAAAGGATTAAGGGTGGGGCAAGCCATACTCCAGGGAAACTCCCTTTACAGCAGAACAGGGAAGTAATCCTATGAAGGAATTTACAGCCCCACCCTAATCCTTTAACATACAGTTTAGGGAAACCACAAAATGGAGAACAGTCACAAGATACTGGGAATCATGTCCCAGCCACATGGCTACATACATTTTTGGGGGGACACAATTCAACCCATGACAAGGTCTGACAATAAAGTTCACAAGCTCATCCTAGATAAAGTGCTACATACCTCATTGCTGAATATCACTACAGTCACCTTCTAAGTACTTCCCATGGGAAGCTATGCACCGATGCCAGCACCCAGTCCACCTTCAAAGCAGTTTCAGAACTCTTTTTTGGAGTGGCCAGCAAAGCTGTTGTCATATTATCCTTGATGTCCTGAATGTCATCAAAATGTCTTCCTTTCAATATTTCCTTTATTTTCAGGTAAAGAGAAAAGTCACTAGGGGCCAGACAAGGTGAGCAGGGAGGTTATTTCAATATAGTTATTTGTTTACTGGCTAAAAATTCCGTCAGAGACAGTGCTGTGTGAGCTGGTGCATTATAGTGATGCAAGGGCCATGAGTCGTTGGTGAAAAGTTCAGGTCGTTTTTGTCTAACTTTTTCATGCAGCCTTTTCAGCACTTCTAAGTAATAAACTTGGTTAACTTTCCAGTTGGTACAAATTCATAATGAACAATCCCTCTGATATCAAAAAACGGTTAGCAAAATCATTTTGATTTGAACTGAGGGAACTTTTTTGGTCATGGGGAATTAATTGGCTGACCTCTATTGTGTACTTTGACACTTTGTTTCAAGTCGTATTGGTACACCCATGTTTCATCACCAGTGATAACACAGCCCAAAACATTGTCTTGCCTTTCCAAAAGGTCTTGGCAAATTTAGACTCTCCCTTGCTTTTATTCATTGATGAACTTCTTTGGGACCATTTTTGCACATGCCTTTCTCATGCTAAGATTTTCAATTAAGATTTTCCTGTTTTTCTGCTGATATTCACTTGGTCTGCTATTCTTCTCACAGTCAGCTAACAATTTTGATGCACAGTTCAAAAACTTTTGCAATGTTTTCATCAGGTCTGCTCGTTGCTGGCCACTTTGACCTCTCTTCATCAGTGACGCTTTCTGTCCCCTCAGAAAAATGTTTAATGTATTTGTACACTGCTGTTTTCTTCATGGCATTATCCCTATAAACTTGGACTAACATGTCCCTGATTTCACTTCCACTCTTGCCAAGTTTCACAAGAAATTTAATGTTTGTTCATTGCACTAATTCAAGCTCTGACATTCTCATGACAGCACACAAAAACATGCAACAATAATGAATGCAACACTGCCACATGTCAGTACGAACAAAGATATGAGACACTGATATATCAAAGTTATGAAATCTTACCAGGTTGTACAGTGCTACCAACGTAAGCACATGATGGCAAGTTCGCAGACTTAATTGTCAGACCCCATATATGGTAAATGGGCTCTCACTATTTGAGTAATATGATCAGAAAACAGCTGTCTTTATTTCTTCTTACTGCAGATGGGGAAGCTATTCTACTTCTGTGGCCTCCTTAATTAAAGCTCTTGCACACTTGAGTTCTGCCCCATCCCCTAGGTCTGTAGCACCAGAGAGAAGTACAGCTCTGTACCCTCTGTGGGCTATGATCTGCTTTCCTGCTGCATTTTCTTTCATAGAATTTCATAGACTTGTTTCCTATTTCCAAAATTTCTTGTCTTTTCTTGAACTGACCACCTCATTTCAGGACTGGTATCGTACCTATGTTTTTTACCACTGCTGTCACCAAAGCAGCCTACTCCTTCTTTACACCACCACTGTGCTGAAGCAACTGTCATCCCCATTACCCCTCCCATCCTAGTGTCTTCTTGTCTGAAATTAGACTAAAATTGCCATATGGGACTTCAGATGTGATTCTCAACCTTTTCCAGGAACTGTTGCTTCTATGTCTAAGTTTATGCTGCACTTATATTAGCTTCCTACCTCAGGTTCCATAGTATTTCACAGACCTTTCCAAATCTATCTCTGATAAACAGTGCTGATAGACACAATTATACTGAAAATAGCTTTAAAAAAATAGAGATACTGTAGAGGTAGAATGGACTTGGTGCACCATCCAGGTGTTGAGTTGGGAGTAAAGCAAAGGAAGATGAGAGAAAACCAAATTCCAAAATATCTAGCTCAGGTGGCACTGAAGACTTGATGATGATGTAGTCATTCATTTAGGGAGCATAAGAAGATGAATTAATTTGGAAGGAAGATGAATTTAAATTTGAGATGTATCATGTATTGAATTGTGTCCCCCCCCAAAATGTGTGTAGCCATTTGGCTAAGCCATGATTCCAGGTATTGCATGATGTTCCTATATGCTGTAAACCCTGTCTCTGTGATGTTAATGAGGAAGGAAGGGTGATATTTGTGTTGGTGGAGCAGGACTCAGTGTGTAAGATTGTACTGTGCCTTGTGGCAGTCTTTTGGGATGTAAAGGAAAAGGAAGCAAGCAGAGAGTTGAGGACCTCATACCACCAAGAAAGCAGTGCTGGGAGCGGTGCCTGTCCTTTGGAACAGACTGGAGTCCCTGCATCTCAGAAGCTCCAAGCCCAGGGGAAAATTGGTGACAAGAACCTTCTTCCAGAGCCAACAGACAAAGACCTCCTTTGGAGCTGATGCCCTGAATTTGGATTTGTAGCCTACTGGACTGTGAGAGAATAAAATTTCTCTTTATAAAGCCATCCTTTTGTGGTATTTCTCTTATAGCAGCACTAGATGACTAAGACAAGATGCTTAAAGTATATTTTAGAAAAGATTTCTGATAGACAGTTGGGTTTGTGGATCTGGAACTGAAGAGGAAAGTCAGAGTATTGTAGCACATAGACGATATTTGTAGTGATGTTTCTATCCCTGCTGAGTATGTAACTATTTGAAACATGTTCTTTCCCCTTTCTCCCTAACCCCACTCCTCACTCAAACAGAACTAAGATACTGGGAATAAGATTTCTAAAACTGCTTGCTGACTACTGTTTATCTCAGAATGAATTAGGCCTTGCACTCTTCCTCAGTTTCTTGAAACCTTTTTTTAATAGTTTTGGTACATATTTATAACTACATTTTGCATGGTCCTTTTTGGATTGGTATTCAATTTCAGTATCTTTCCAGCTGTGCCTACAGCACTGCTCCATGCCCTTTTTGTGATTTGCTCTAGTGACTCCACATCCCAAGATTATATGGGATATAGGATGATGGCCAACATTTCTATTTCTGCTTATCCTTAAAGAAAGAAAGAGAGAATACCAATAAAAAAGTTAAAAAAAAAAAAAACTTGAGCCGTCAGGTCAGGAACAGTGTCTTAATAATTTTTTAATGCCTTAGCATGGTACCTGGAAAGTAATAAATATAAACATTTGTTATGCCACACATATATTAGCATCCTACCTTAGGTTCCATGGTATTTCACAGACCTTTCCAAATCTATCTCTGATAACCAGTGCTAGTATACACAGTTGTACTGAAAATAGCTGTAAAAAATAGAGATACTGTAGAGGTCAAGTGGGGACTGGGTGCAACATCAAGGTGTGTTGGATGAGTTGGGAGTGAAGTAGAGGAGGATGAATACTGTTAAATGAATACCGTTATGGATTGAATTATGACACCTAAAAATATGTGTTACAAATACTGACTTCTATGCCTGTGATTTAATCTGACTGGGGAATAGATTGTCTTTGTTATATTGATGAGACAGGATTATTGTAGGTTATATGTTGAGTCAGTCTTTTTTGGGATATAAAAAGAGATTAAGAAGTGAACAGAGAGAAAGAGATGAGGTGAGATAGATGCCAGTCCATGCAGATATCTCCAAGGAATCAGGAAGCAGAATCTCAAGACACAAAAACCTCCCTCCAGAGCTGACAGAAAAGGAAAGCCTTCCTCTAAACCTAGTACCCTGAATTTGGACCTCTGTCCTCTTAAGATATGAGAAAATAAATTTCTGTTTGTTAAACCCAACCACTTGTGGTATTTCTGTTATAGCAGCACTAGAAGACTAAAACAAATACATATATGCATATACAGGTAAAGCAGATAATGAAAAAGATGCCAAGATAGGAATTAGCAGAGTAGAATGAAAACAAGCTAATGAGTTACTAAAATTATTGTAGAAAAGAATTTCAGGAAATGAATGGTCAATGGTGTTGAATATTGTAGAAGATATAGACCACAAAATTAGAACAAGTCTACGAGAGCCAAAGTATGACCTTGAGTATATCTCTCCTGAATTTAAAAACCATCTCAAGAACAGATTTGATGTGTTGATCACTAATGACTGAAGATCAGACAAATTGTGGAACAACATCAAAGACATCATCCATGAAGAGAGCAAGAGGTCATTAAAAAGGCAGGAAAAAAAGAAAAGACCAAATTGGATGGCAGAAGAGACTCTGAAACTTGCTCTTGAACACTGAGCAGCTAAAGCAAAAGGAAGGAATGGCAAAGTAAAAGACCTAAACTGAAGATTTCAGAGAACAGCTTGAGAAGACAAAAAAAATATATTATAATGACATGTAAAGAGCTGGAAATGGAAAACTGGAAGGGAAGAAAATTTTCCTGCATTTCTCAAGCTGAAAGAACTGAAGAAAAAAATGTAAGCCTCGAGCTGTAATAGTGAAGAATTCTACAGGAAAACTATTAAACGACTCAGAGAGCATCAAAAGAAGATGGAAGGAATACACAGAGTCATTATACCAGAAAGAACTAGTCGATGTTCAGCCATTTGAAAAGGTAGCATATGATCAGGAACTGACGGTGCGGAAGGAAGAAGTCAAAGCTGCACTGAAGGCAGAAAAACAGAGCCCCAGCAACTGATGGAATATCAATTGAGATATTTCAACAAATACTTGCAGCACTGGAATGCCAAGAAACTTGGAAGACAGCTACCTGGCCAACTGACTGGAAGAGGTCCATATTTATGCATATTCCAAATAAAGGTGATCCAACTGAATGTGGAAATTACCGAACAATATTGTTGATTATCACATGCAAGTAAAATTCTGCTCAAGATCATTCAGAAGTGACTACAACAGTATATTGACAAGAAACTGCCAGAAATTCAAGCTGTTCAGAAGAGGACATGGAACCAGGGATATCATTGCTGATGTTAGCTGTATCTTGGCTGAAAGTAAAGAATACCAGCAAGATGTTTACTTGTGTTTCATTAACTATGCAAAAGCATTCAATCATACTAAATTATGGCTAACACTGTGGAGAATGGGAATTCCAGAACACCTAATTGTGCTCTTAAGGAATCTGTGTATGGATCAAGAGGCAGTCATGCGAACAGAACAGGGGCACACTGCATGGTTTAAAGTCAGGAAAGGCATGCATCAGGGTTGTATCCTTTCACCATGCCTTTTTAATCTGTAGGCTGAGCAAGTAATCCAAGAAGCTGAATTATACAGAGAACGAGACATCAGGATTGGAGGACAACTCAATAACAACCTGCGCTACATAGACCGCAGCACCTTACCTGCTGGAAATGAAGAAGGTTTGAGACACTGATGAAGATCAAGGACCACAGCCTTCAGTATGGATTGCACCTCAATGTCAGGAAAACAAAAATCCTCATCACCGGACCAGTAAGCAACCTGGTGATAAATGGAGAAAGGATTGAGGTTGTCAAAGATTTCATTTTACTTAGGTCCACAATCAACACCCTTGGAAGCAGTAGTCAATAAATCAAAAGGCGCATTGCACTGGGAAAATCTGCTGCAAAGGACCTCTTCAGAGTATTCAAAAGTAAAGATGTCACCTTGCAAACTAAAATGCGCCTGACCCAAGCCATGGTATTTTCAGTCACATCATATATATGCAAAAGCTAGACCATGAACAGAGAAGACAGAAGAAAAATTGATGCCTTTGAACTGTGGTGTTGGAGAAGAATGTTGAATGTACAATAGACTACAAAAAGAACAACAGATTTGTTCCAGAAGAAGTACAACCAGAGTGCTGCTTGAAAGCAAAGATGGCAACACTGTGTCTTACATACTTTGGACATGTTGTCAGGAAGGATCAGTCCCTGGAGAAGAACATCATGCTTGGTAGAGTGGAGGATCAGCAAAAAAGAGGAATACCTTCGACGAGATGGATTGACACAGTGGCCGCAACAATGGGCTTAAGCATTAAAGTGATTGTGGACATGGTGCAAGATCAGGCAGTGTTTTGTTCTATTGTTCATAGGGTCACTATGAATCAGAACTGACACAACGGCACCTAACAATAAGAACAACATAGACCAGAACAAACAAGCAAAAAAAAGGCAGCTTGGGGAAAATAGAGACTATGCAGAAAGAATAAAAGTTTTTAAAAGTATTAGTAATTGCATCATAGAAATAAAAGAAGATATTGCAATCATGAAATAAGAAATAAAAAAAAAGCTGACTTCCATCAAGTTGATTCCAGCTCATAGCAACTCTAGAGGATAGAGTAGAACTGTCTCATAGAGTTTCTAAGGAGCGCCTGGTGGATTTGAACTGCTGACCTTTTGGTTAGTAGCTATAGTACTTAACCACTATACCACCAGGATTTCCATGCTATGAAAGCATATTCAGAGAACAGAAAGCATTCATTCATTACAAATATGATGCCAAAAGTAAAAAAAAAAAAAAAAACTCTCAGTAGAAGTGTGTTGGAAAATAAAGCTCATGAAACTTCCTATAGGGCAGAGCTAAGACAAAGAGATTTAAAAAAACATATATATATGAGAACCACAGATAAGAAAATTGAAAAGAACCAGCCCTGGAAGCTTAATGTTTAAATAATAGAGACTCTAGAAATAGAGAACAGAGAAAGAAAGGTAAAGAATTCATCAGTGAGAATTGAAGAAAATTGTTTTAGTCAGCTAGGCTGCTCTAACAGAAATACCACAGAGTGGATGGCTTTAACAAAGAAAGATTTATTCTTACACAGTCCGGTAGGTTGCAAGTCCATGTTCAGGGTGTCCGCTCCAGGGAAAGACTTTCCTCTTGTCGGCTCTGGAGGAAAGTCCGGTATTGCATCAGTCTTTGTCCAGGGAGCGTCCTCACGCAAGAACCTCTGGTCTGAAGGACTCGCTCTGCTCCCGGTACTGCTTGCTTGATGGTAGCGAGGTTCTCAAATTGTCCTTTGTTTCTTTTTCCTTTTATTCCTTGCAAGCTAAAAGCATTAAGGGTGGGGCAAGCCATACTCCAGGGAAACTCCCCCCACAGCAGGAATTCACAGCCCCACCCTAATCCTTTAACATACAGGTTAACAAAACCACACAATGGAGGACAGTCCCAAGATACTGGGAACCATATCCCAGCCACGTGGCTGCACACATTTTTGGGGGGACACAATTCCAACCATGACAAAAATTTTCTAGAACAAAAGGGTTTTTTAAGTGAAAGGATTCCACTAGGTGCCCACCAGTAGGAAAAGACAGATCATTTGCATACACTGCACAGAAATCAATTGAATATTCTTGTGAAAAAAATTGAAACTTGATTCCTACTTTAGACCATACCAAAAAATCAGTTCCATGTGAGTTGTAGATGTATATGTGAAAATAAACCTTATAGATCATAACATGAGAAAATATCTTCATATCCATCCATGAGGTAGGGAAGAATTTCTTATGGAGGAAGAGTGATAAATTGAACTACATTAAAAATTAAGTGTCATTTCTGACCAAAGCAACCTACAGATATAGTGTAATCTGGATCCAAATACCAACAACATTATTTAATGAGATGGAAAAACTAATTACCAACTTTATATGGAAAAGAAAGAGGATCCAGATATGCAAAGCATTACTGAAGAAAAAGAACAAAGTAGGAGGCCTCACACTGTCCGATCTCAGACCCTAGTGTACAAGAAGGTAGTCAAAACAGCCTGCTATATACCGTAGTCAAAACAACTTGGTACTATAGAACAACAGACATAAACCAATGAAACAAAATTGAGAACTCAAACATAAATCCATCTACCTATGGTCAACTGATCTTTGACAAAGAACCAAAGTCCATTAAATGGTGAAAATACGGTCCTTTTTAGCAAATAATGCTGGCAAAACTGGATATACATTGTAAAAAAATTTAACAGGACTCATACCTCACACTGTATACAAAAATGAACTCAAAATATATCAAAGACCTAAATGTAAAACCTGAAATGAAAAGGAACATGAAAGAAAAAATGGGAAAAACATTGGAGCCCCCAATGCCTATACACAAATGGAATGTAAACCATAACTTATGATGCACAAACATGAGAAGATAAACTAGATAAATGGGAACTCCTAAAAGTTAAACATTTATGCTCATCGAAAGATTCATCAAAAGAGTAAACAACCTACAAACAGCCTACAAACTGGCAAAATGTTTTGGTTATGGATATCCAACAAAGGATCTGAAATCTAAAATGTAAAGAATATTTCAACACCTCAACAACAAAAAGACAAGTAGTCCATTTTAAAAATGGGCAAAAGATAAGAACAAACCCTTCACCAGAGAAGACATTCAGGCAGCTAACGAACACATGTTTACTTGTGTTTCAGTGACTATGCAAAGGCATTTGACTGTGTGAACTGTAACAAATTTTGGATAACATTTCAGAAAATGGGAATTCCGGAACACTTAATTATGCTCGTGAGAAATCTGTACATGGATCAAGAGGCAGTTGTGCAAATAAAACAAGGGGATGCTGCATGGTTTGGAGGCAGGAGAGGTCTGCTTAAGGGTCATATCCTTTTACCATACCTATTCTATCTGTATGCCAAGTAAGCAATCCAAGAAGCTAGACTATATGAAGAGGAATGAAGCATTAGGATTGGAGGAAGACTCATTAACAACCTGCATTATGCAGATGACACACCTTGCTTGCTGAAAGTGGATTTGAAACACTTAATGATAAAGATAAAAGACTACAACCTTCAGTATGGATTGCACCTCAACATCAAGAAAACAGAAATCCTCACAACTGAACCGATAAGCAATATCATGATAAATGGAGAAAAGATTGAGGTTGTCAAGGATTTCATTTTACTTGGTCCCATGAAGCAGCAGTCAAGAAATCAAAAGACACATTGCACTGGGAAAATCTGCTGCAAAGCCCTCTTTAGAGTATTGAAAAATAAAGGTTAAGACTAAGCTGTGACTGCTCCAAGCCATAATATTGTCAGTCACATCAAATGCATGCAAAAGCTGGACAGTGAATAAGGAAGACAGAAGAATTGATGCCTTTGAATTGTGGTGTCAGAGAAGATTGAACATACCATGGACTGCCAAAATAACAAACATTGTTGGTGGAAGAAGTACAACCAGAGTGCACCTTGAAAGTAAGGATGGCAAGACTGCATTTTCTTACATACTTTGGACATGTTGTCAGGAAGGATGAGTCCCTGGAGAGGGGCATCAGGCTTGGTAAAGTAGAGGGTCAGTGAAAAAAGAGGAAGACCTCAAGGAGATGAATTGACACCGTGGCTGTAGCAATGGACCTAAAAGCATAAAAAGGGTTATGGGCATGGCACAGGACTGGGAAATGTTCCGTTCTGTTGTTCATAGGGTCGCTGTGAGTCAGAACCAACTCGATGGCACCTGATGACAACCCAACAACAACAGGTTCACAATCATTAGCTAGAAAAATTAACCATTAGAGACACACAAGTCAAAACTACAATGAGATACCATCCCAACTTCACATTACTGGCACTAATCAGAAAAACAGAAGATAACAATGCTTGGAAAGGCTGTAGGGGCACTGAAACTGTATACACTGCTCCTGGGAATGTCAAATGGTGCAACCACAATGGAAAACCATATGGCACCTCCTTAAAAAGCTAAAAATAGATGTATCATATGATCCAGCAGTCTCACTCTTACAAATATATCCTAGAGAATAAAAGCTATCACATGAATAGACATATGTACACCTGTGTTCACTGCAGCATTATTTGCAGTAACAAAAATATGAAAACAGGAAACATCTCATAACCTGGTTTCAACTAGAAGACATTATGTGGAGTGAAAGTGGTCAGCGACAAAAGGACAAATATTGTATGAGACCTCTACGATAAGATCTCAAAAACAGACTTGTGTATAGAAGAAAAGACTCTGACAGCTGCAAGGGAGGGAAGGGGGGGAGGGCTTAGATTAGATAGTCGCTAGAAATCTGGTTGGGGAAAGCGGTGATAGCACACATTAGAAACAAGAACAATATTAAGTGGACTTCAGCATAACTTGAGTACTCCTTCCATCTTAACCCAATATTGGAAGGATAGAGTAGCTGGGGCAGGGGGCAGGGGACCATACTCTTAGGCGAAATCGAGGCCAATTGGCACAACTAGCATTTTGCTAAGAGGGCTCTCTACACCCCACGTTGGTAAGTGGCATCTGGGGTCTTAAAAGCTGCCAAGCGGCCATCCGAGGACACAACAAATGGTCCCAACTCAGCCAGAACGGATGCTCACCGAGGACCAAAACGACTTGGGGTAAAGACAACCTAGAAGATAGAGAGACCCACATGAGTGGGTGCCTACATCGACTTGGGACCAGAAGATCTGGATGGTGCCCGGCCACCACCAGTGATAGCCACGATGGAGCTCACTAGGTTGAGTCTCACTGGCGACACAAGAATAAAAAGGGGTGCATCCCAAGATCTCCACTAAAAGACCTCAATTGATGGTCCAGCGGTTTCAGGGTTCCCCTGAGAGCATAGCCCCTGGCCTTGGTGCTGCTCTTGCCCATAAATCATAACGAAGGTCCACTCTTTGGACACGAATGGATTGGACTTGGTAATGTAGATTGACCATATATTGGATTCACTTTATGGTTCTATACATCTATAGGATATCATCCTGCTGACCTCTGGCTGGAGGGAGGAGAGTGGGTGGAGAGGAGGGGAAAGAAGGCTGTTGGGAGGATGAGACATGTATGGAGTAGAGAGGAATAATGTGCTGTCACTGGACAGGGAGAGCAGTGGAAGCTGTATATAGGTGGGCATGTAAATTTATATGGGAATGTACATTTTAACTCAGTTATATTAAATTAAAAAATATATATATGAAAACAACCTAAATGCCCATCAACAGATGAGTGGATGAACAAAGTATGTAATCACAGTGGAATACTACACAACAACAAAAAACAATGATTAATCCATGAAACATCACACAACACAGGTGAATCTGGAGGCCATTATGCTGAGTGAAATAAGTCGATGACAAACTGACAAATACTGCATAAGACTGTGATTATAAATATCCAGAGAAGAGGTTTACACACAGGAAAAAAAAACAAATTTTGATGGTTACAAAGAAAGGGAGGCATATGGAGGGAAATCATTAAGTAGATAGTAGATATATGTTAAGTTTAGTGAAGGGAAGACAACACACAATTTACGGGAAGTCAGCACAGCTTGCCCAGACAAAGCCATAGAAGATTCCTGGAAACTTCTGAACACCTTGAGGAACCAAGTGACTGGGACTGAGGGCTAGGAACCATGATCTTGGGAGACATCTGGGTCAATAGCATAATGTAATTCATAAAGTGTTCTACATCTTACTTTGGTGAGTAGTGCCTGGAACCTTAAAAGCTTGCAAGTGGCCATCTGTGATCTGTCTATTGGACCCATCCTATCCATAGCAAAGGAAAATGAAGAAAAGCAAAGACACATGGAAAATATTAACCAAGAGGACTAATGGACCACATGAACCACAGCCTTCAACAGCCTGAGCCCAGATGTTGCCGAGCTACCACTACCAACTTCTTGGACAAGGATCACAACAGAAGGTCCTAGACAGACAGAAGAGGGTGGAACAAAATTCAAATTCACAGAAAAAGACCAGACTAGCTGGTCTGGCAGAGACTGGAGGAACCTCCAAGACTATGGTCCCTGGACACCCTGCTAACTCCCAAATTCATCTTTCAGCCAAAGATCAGACAGGCCTTTAAAACCAACAATAACATACATACAGAATGTGCTTCTTAATTCAGTCAAATATATAAGACCAAATGGGCAACACATGACAAAAAGCAAAGACAAGAAAGCAAGAATAGTAAGAAAATGAACCCAGGCTATAAAAGGAAGAGGGGTAAGTACTAACACGTTACAGGGATTACAAGGAATGTCACAAAAGAATTTGTGTATAAATTTTTGAATGAAAAGCTAATTTGCATTGTAAACTTTCACCTAAAGCACAATATTTTTTTTTAAATTAAGAATGTTTACAAAAAGCACTTTTTTTATTGTGATTGAGTGAAAGTGTACAATCCAGTTTAAATTTGCATGCCCACCTATCTGCATCTCCTGCTGTCCTTGCCTGGTGACAACACACTCCTTCTTTCCATTTTATACATGTCATATCCTCTTAACAATCTCCTGTGCCCTCCTCTCCACTGTCTCCATTACCCTCTAGGACAACATCTCATAGATCCATAGAACCATAAAGTGCACACACAATATGGTCACTCTGTGTCCCTGAGTCCAGTCTATTCCTGTCCAAAGAGTTGACCTCAGTAATGATTTATGATCAGGGATAGGATTGGTCTAGGGGCCATGATCCCAGAGGAATTTCCAGCCCTTGGACCATCAATTGTGGTCTTTTAGTGGAGTTCTCAGGGTGCCCCCCTTTTTTTCCCATGTTGCCCTGGGACTCAACATTGTGAGCCCCATCACAGCTGTCATTGGTGGTGGCCAGGCACCATCTGTTTCTTCTAGTTACATGTTGATGTCACCCATTCACGTGGGTCCTTCTGTCATCTGGGTTCTCTTTCAACAAAAAGCACTTAATAGAGTAAAAAAGCAAGCAAATTGTGGGAAATTATAATATATAGCTGGCAAAAGGCTTATATCCTAAATACATAAAGAATCCCTGGAGGTAGTAAAGGTGACAAGAGAAAAAGAGCCACTTGGGAAAAAAAGATATCCAGATGTCTAATAGACATATTAAAAGGTACTTTAAATTAATAATCAGGAAAACACAAGTTAATAGAGCACAATGAGGTACCACTATACACCTATCGGAATGGATAAGGTTGGTTATCAGTACCAAATTTGATGAAAATATTGAGCAGTATGAACCATTAAAATCACTTTGGGAAGCTGGCATTATCTAACAGAAGTTGAACATACGCATATTCTGTGACCCAGAAATAAATGTCTATCCAATAGAAATGAGCAGCATAATTTGTCATTGCCTGAAAATGGAAACAATCCAAATGTTTATCAGTAGTAGAATGGCTGAAGAAATTGTGATACATTCATATAATGGAATACTATACATAAAGTAGGTATTGCTAAGTGCAATAACATGGATGAATCTTACAAATATAATATTGAGTGAAAGAAGCTAGACACAGAAGAATACATATTGTACGATTCAATTTATATAAAGGTCAAAAACAAATCCATGAAAGAAGTGAAGTTAGTAGTTACCTTTGGGAAACAGTACTTGGGAAAGGGCAAAAAGAGAGCTTCTGGGGTGCTGGTAGTAAATCTGTTTCTCAACTTCAGCAATAGCTGCACAGATATAATCACTTTGTGTTAACTTGTCAAGCTGTACTTTTATGATTTGTATGCTTTTCAGAATTTATATTTGTTGTTTAATTCTAAGACTGTTATACAAAAAAATTAATAGGACAGCCAACTTAGTGCCAGAATAATTTGAAAACAAATAAAATGAACACATTTCCAGCAAACTAAACCTTGCAGAAACTTAGTGAGTACAAATAGAAAGCCTGAATAGTTCTATGATTTTAAAGACATTAAAGAAGAAGTTAAAAATGAAAACATTAGACCTAAGCAATTTTATAGATTTTTACTAAACTTTCTAGAAACACATCATTCTAATCTTGGTAAAATTATTTCAGAGAATTAAGAATAGAGACTATTCTAGGACTTATAGGCTAGTATAAACATTGATACCAAAAGAAAGAAAAACTATAGGCCCATTTGACTCATGAATATAGATGCAAAAGTCATAAACAAAAGCAAACCAAATCCAGCAATGAATTAATAAAAAACAATACACCAAGACCAAATTGGATTTATTCAAAGAATGCAAGGGTATAGAATTATTAGAAAATCTATAAATACCATCAAACATCCCAGTAAACTCAGGAAATAAGCATTTAATAAGATATAATCCATTTTTACATTTTTAAAGATACTTAGTATATTAGGACTAGAAGAAAGTTCCCTTAATTCAGTGGTCCTCAAACTTTTTGGTCTCAGGACCCATTACAGTCTTTAAAAATTAATGATAACCCCAAGAGCTTTTTGTTTATATGGCATAGGATTTCTTATATATATGAATACTATTAGAATTTTTTTAAGTTTGCATGTTTTAAAAATAAGCCCACTGTATTTTAACATAAATAACTTATTTTATGAGAAAAACTACTTTCCAAAAAAGTACTATTATATTTTTTAAAAAATCTCTTTAATATCTGGCTTAATAGAAGACAGCTGAATTCTCATACCTGCTTCTGTGTTCAGCTGTTATGATATGTTATTTTGGTTGAAGTATATAACATGATTCACTGTCACATAGCTATATAACTAGAAAATAGAGGAGTATTTTAGTAGACTTTTCAGATAACTGTGGATATATTTCTTTGATACTGTACTAAAATTTGACCAGGGGTAGTTTGTTAAGGGCTACATGCAGTGTGCATCAACCATCCGTCAATTTGTTGTGGTGACTTGCATGATGCTAGAAGTTATGCCACTGGTATTTGAGCTACCCATGGTGGACAGGTTTTTGCAGAGCTTCCAGATTAACACAGATAAGGAAGAAAGGCCTGATGATCTACTTCTAAAAACTGGCCAGTGAAAACCCTATAAATCTCAGCAGAATGTTGTCTGATGATCTGATGATCCTCCTTAGTTAGAAGGCACTCAGAAAACACAGGGGCTTGCAATGATGGACTCATCTATATGGGCTATCATGAAGATGGTGCAGTACAGGCAACTTTTTTTTTTAATTTTAATTTTTATTTAACATAACTGAGTGAAAATGTACATTCACATATAAATTTACATGTCCCCCCTATATGCAGCTTCCACTGCTCTCCCTGTCCAGTGACAGCACACTATTCCTCTCTGCTCCATACATGTCTCATCCTCCCAACAGTCTCCTTTCCCCTCCTCTCCACCCACTCCCCTTCCTCCAGCCAGAGGTCAGCAAGATGATCTCCTATAGATGTATAGAACCATAAAGTGCTTCCAATATATGGTCACTCTGCATTGCCAAGTCCAATCCATTCCTGTCCAAAGAGTGGACCTTTGTTATAATTTATGGGAAAGGGCAGCATCAGGGCCGGGGGCCATGCTCTCAGAGGAACCCCAAAACCGCTGGACCATCAATTGAGGTCTTTTAGTGGAGATCTCATGATGCACCTCCTTATTGTGTTGCCAGTGAGACTCCTCTCTGTGAGCTCCGTCATGGCTATCACTGGTGGTGGCCGGGCACCATCCGCTTCTTCCGGTCCCAAGTCGATAAAGGCACCCACTCTTGTGGGTCTCTCTGTCTTCTCAGTTGTCTTTACCACATGTCATTTTGGTCCTCAGTGAGCATCTGTTCCTGCTGAGTTGGGACCATTTGCTGTGTCCTCGGATGGCCGCTTGGCAGCTTTTAAGACCCCAGATGCCACTCACCAATGTGGGGTGCAGAGAGCTCTCTTAGCAAAACGCTAGTTGTGCCAATTGGCCTGGAATTCGTCTAAGAGCATGGTCCCCCGCCCCCCGAGTACAGGCAACTTTTTGCTGTATCCGGGGTCTCCATGAGTTGGAGCTAACACAATGGCAATTAACAATAACAGATGCAATATAGGATCTGAAACTATCAGTTAAGTTTTTGTAATCTGGCACAGTGAAATCCACTGGTCCGCCTTTTCAGGAAGGCTACAAACTCCAGGAGATCCTGGCCATACCAAGGTCATCTCATCTCATTGTCCCTACTCCTTTAATATCCCCGCAGAACTTCTTAATGAAATATTTGACCAAAAGAGAAAAAAATCCATTGCTCTATCTTGTACATTGAATATTCATTTATGATTTTTTTTTTTTGGTAATGTCATCCATTAGTCATCTGGAAATATTGGTTCACTGAGTTATTCATATCTTCCAAATGTTGATGTTTCATAATATCAAAAAATTACATTTCTTTAGTATCACCACTGAATCTTAATCAGAAAAATGTTTAAGAATTGGGAAATAGTCAAGCTCACAGTGACAGGTACAAGTTTGCTAAAACTGTCATTTTTGCTTGAAATTTCAAATTTCGTCATTGACAACAACAAATACTATCAGTTGTTTTCCTTGAAATGACACGCCCACATTGCTCATTTTCTAGCAAACGTTTGCCATAAACTCAAGTTTGAATAACTATAATTGTCAGTTATTCTCTCAAATAAAAATAGTATTTCATTAAAAAATGGCTAGTTCACTCACCTCAAATCACCACATAAGTGCGTTTCCTCAGGACATTCTTCATACTTGAGTATGCTCGTAACAGAAGTGTCTTGTACATACAGCAAAAGTGTTTTGCATGTACAGTATATTTGGTCACACAGGATATTAAAGAGATGTGTACTCAAAGGTTGAGATTTCATAAAAGTAACAATTTTTACCGCTTTATCAAGGATGTTCATAAGTGAGAATGGCATTTTTCCCCCTAAATCAGCAGCAGGGAAAAATACAGTGACCATTAGTGATTTGGTGTTACCTTGCCTTGGCTCATGCTAAGATAGCCCCAGTTTTATCCATCCTTTCTTTTGCACCATCAGTGCAAAAGTCAATACTGTAAAAAAATACACTAACATCTTAATATTTCTATGAAGAGTTTTAACCTAATGGATCCCTTATGGGGTCTCTGTGACTTGGCCCTTGAGAACCGTTGCCTTAATCTAATAATACAGGTTATCTTTATAAAACTGCAACTCTCATTCTAGGGAAACATTAGAAATACTCCCTTCAAAATCAAGAAACAAGGAAAGGTTGTCCACTATCACCACCACTTTGATGGTCAAATGAGTTAGAACATATGTGTGTGCATACACATGGGCAGTGCAACAGATTTCTTTATATATGGCCTTTTTGACCCTGGGTTTGTAGCTCTACCAAAATGGTTTGCTAGGCCAAAACTTTGCAAAGGGATTGGATAGTTTACTATGCAAATAAAGTGACTGTGGCCTACTGGTGGGGTTGGTCAGTTCATAGTCTTGGTGGGAGGAGTAGACTTATACAAAACCCAACCCCACAGAGGTTGAGGGGTACCTCACTAGCATCAAAAAGACGAACCAGGAGGTGGAGCACACCATTTGCATTCAGGGTCCTTGAGCTGAGAACCATCGAGACACAGGAGACAGCTGTGACACTGGTGACAGTACAAGACAGCAGCAGCATGAAGTGACAGTGGCTTAGGATTGCAAGACGGCTGAAGTGGGCTTCCCAATCCAGAAGGCAAGAGAGCTGAGTGCCTTCAGGAAGGAGGCTTGCTGGTGATGTGAGGTCCCTCTGGGCACTTAATGGCACAGCTGAAAGAGTTGTAACACTTATCCAAGAAAGGCAGAGGCCCAGCTATGTTGGCTCCTAGTGGCACAGGCCTGAGTGGAGCCATTCTGTGGGCACAACCAAGAGAAGGGCCAATAGAAGCACAGCCTGCGTGCCAATATGAGACTGAGAAGGACCTGAGAGCTGCCTTTAGTTGGAAGCTGTTCTGATTGATGAACTGGATCCTGTCTCCTGAGTTGTTCTTGTTACCTCAAAGTTGATCCTGATCCTGAATTATAACCTCTTACTTCCCTAATAAACCCCATAATCATTAGTCTGGTCAGTTGAGTTTTGCATGAGGTCTGAAGCCACTGCAGGGAATTGCAAACCCAGCAGAGAAGACTCTGTGGAAAGGACAGCTAGTGTCAGAAATGGTAAAAAGGGTGGAGAGGAGGGGACAGGAACTTGTTAAGAGGATATGACAAATACAGAGTGAAAAGGATGAGTGTGCTGTAACCGGACAAAGAGAGCAGAAAGAGCTGCAGATAGGCAGACATGCAAAATTAATTTGGATTTTATACTTTCACTTAATCACAAAAAAGAAAAAGAAATGGTAAAAACATGGGAGAGTGGAGATATGTCTAACTTGCACCTCATAGGAATTGGCTCTGGTTTAATGGTTCTTACTTCTCTGCCACCTGAATTTAGATGGCTTCTGACATTATTGCTGCATTACAACATGTACAAAGAAAAAAGACTGAAGGAAAATGTGCCATAATATTAACAATCTTTGTTGAGATTGTAGGTGGATTTTTATTTTGTTGTGCTTTACTGAATTCGGTAAGCATGCATTACTTTTTTTAATTGTGATAAAAATGTGCACAACAGTATGCATACAATATCTCAACAGTTGCTACATGTACAATTCAGTGACACTGATTACATTATTCAAGTTGTGCAGCCATTCTTTTTATCCTTTTGCAAATCATTCTACCACCATTAACATAAACTCAATGTTCCCTAAGCAAAAACTCCCCTTTTCCACCTCTGTCCCACCTTTGGTGACCACTAATCTTTGGTTTCTATGTATTTATTTCGTATAAGCGAGGTCATACAACATCCTTTTGCAACTCACTTATTTCACTTAGCATGATGTTTTCAGGGTTTATCCACATGGTGGCATTTATCAGGATTTCATTTCTCTTTATGGCTAAATAGTATTCCATTATGTGCATATACCACATTTTGTTTATCCATTCATCTATTGGTGGACATTTGTTTCCACCTTTAGGCTATGGTGAAAAGTGCTGCAGTGAACATTGGTTTGTGTTCTTCCCTTTGCATCTTCTGAGTATATAACTAGGAGTAGAATTACTGAGTCATGTGGTGGTTCTGTTTAACTTTTTGAGGAACCGCCAAACTGATCACAGTGACTACTACTTTACATCCCCACCAGCAGTGGATGTGGCTTCCAGTTTCTCCACAATAAGCATGTATTACTTTTATAATTTAAAAAAGGATAATTAAGAATATTCTGGGGAGCATGGTCCCTGGCCCCCCGCCCCAGCTACTCTGTCCTTGCAATATTGGGTTAAGATAGGAGGAGTAATCATGCTATGTTGAAGTCCAGTTAATACTGATCTTTCTAATGTGTGCGGTCACAGATTTCACCCAACCAAATTTCTATCAACTATCTAATCTAAACTTCCCCCCCCTCGCACTCCCTCCCTCCCTCCCCCCCCCTTGCAGCCGTCAAAGAGTCTTTTCTTCTGTGCCTGAGTTTTTAAGTTGCTCTCTGGAAATCAAAGCCAAATGGCACAACTAGCATTTTGCTAAGAGAGCCTTCTGCACCCTACACTGGTGAGTGGCGTCTGGGGTCTTAAAAGCTGCCAAGCTGCCATCTGAGGATACAGCACATGGTCCCAACTCAGCAGGAACGGATGATCACCAAGGACCAAAATGACATGGGGGAAAGAGAAGACAGAGAGACCCACGTGAGTGGGTGACTACATCGACTTGTGACTGGAAGAACTTGATGGTGCCCAACCACCACCAGTGATAGCCATGATGGAGCTGACAAAATTGAGTCTCACTGGCAACACAAGAATAAAAAGGGGTACACCCTGAGATCTCCACAAAAGACCACAATTGAGGGTTCAGGGGCCTCAGGGTTCCCCTGGGAGCATGGCCCCTGGCCCTGATGCTGCCCCTGTCCATAAATCATAATGGAGGTCAACTCTTCAGACAGGAATGGATTGGACTTGGTGACACAGAGTGACCATATCAGGTGTGCACTTTATGGTTCTGTGCATCTATAGGATGTCGTCCTGCTGACCTCTAACTGGAGGCGGGGGCGTGAGTGGAGAAGAGGGGATAGGAGATTGTTTGAAGTATAAGACGTGTATGGAGTAGAGAGGAAGAATGTGCTGTCACTGGGCAGGGAGAACAGTGGGAGCTGCATATAGGTGGGCATGCAAATTTATATGGGAATGTACATTTTCATTCAATCATTAAAAAAAAGAATATTCTGGGGAAAGACTTCCTGAGGAGAATCTCAAAGACTAATAATATCAAAGTGTCATTTACATTGACTGAGTCTACTTTTATCCTTTTTATGAAAAGACTAAAATATCCTAGCCAGTGAGCATAGAGAAGGACATTGTGTACTTATTTATTTGAAGACTTTCCTTATGGTTACTGAGGGGCAGCTGGAAAGGCTGATTTGTGAACCCCAGGCCTAGTTTGTCTAGTTAAAGCTGTCTGTACTTTTGTTCATTCATTCCTGTATGCCATACCCTCATCTGCTGTCTGATCTTTGAGTATTAGCATATATCTTAAATTAATTTTTAAGTTTTCTCTTCTTTCTCTACACTCTGTGACAATCTCAGCTACACCCTTGACTTCAGATATCATCTGTGTACTATGAATCAGAGATGTATTTCTGTATCCCGTATCATTGAAGGTCTAAATTCTATAACCAACTGATTATTTCATATCACACAGGCATCCAGGAGCAATATATTTAAATACGAACTTATAATCTTCTTTTGCAAACATACTTCTCCTATTATGGATTGAATTGTGTGCCCCCGGAATTTGTATTGTGACAGAGTGAGCATGTGGTATGTGTGCTTTATAGTTTTATACATCTATAGAAGGCTGTTCTATAGGTTTCTTTCTAGAGGAGAGAGGAAAGGGTGGAGAGGAGGGGACAGGTGATTGTTGGTAGAATACTAGAAGTAAAGAGTGAAAAGGGGGAGTGTGCTGTCACAGGGTGGGGAGAACAGATAGAGTTGTAGAGAGGCAGATATGCAAAATTGACTTGGATTGTGTACTCTCAATCATAATAAAAATTTTTTTTAAGAAATTGTGTTGTGAAATCCTAACCCCTGTACTTGTGGATGTAGTCCCATTTGAAAATAGTTTTCTTTTTATGTTAATGAGGCCATATCAGTGTAAGGTGTTCTTTTACTACTGTCTTATTTCACTCAGAGTGGTATTTTCAGGGTTCATTTGTGTAATGTATGGTCCCAAAAGTGGCCAATCATTTCTAAGATATAAAAGAGCAGGTTAGGCACCGAAGCAAGGAAACCACAAATGGAGAGAGACTGATGCCATGTAGAGATCACCAAGGAAGAGAAGCTGGGAAGGATTTTCCTCCAGAGCAAACAGAGCCTTCCCTAGAGCAAATATCTTGAATTCAGACTTCTAGCCTCCTAAATTATGAGAAAATAGATCTGTGTTCCTTAAAGTATTTCTGTTGCAGTACTGTAGTAGTATTTCTGTTACAGTAGCACTAAGAAACTGAAATACCTTCTGTGTTCACTCTCTCAGTAAGTAGCGCCAACGTCTATCCACTGGCTTAAGACAAGCCTGGTAGTCAACCCTAGCATCTTTCTTTCTTATGTTTCATATGCATTCCATTCCAAGGCCTGTTCTTTAATAAACTATGCCTTATTTCTTTCACAGATGCTGCCCTTGCCACAGTTGCTGCCACTACCTGGGTCCCAGAGATTTTTGAGTTTTCTCCATAGCCCTTCAACTCCTTAGAGAGCATGTCATCCATACTTCCAGCAAGTTGATTAAGGCTGGCTCTTGCTTTTCTTCATATCCTCAATGAACGACCCAATGATCAGAATTAATATTCAAAACTTCTCAGCCCTTTACTCTTGGATCATCATTTTCTGTTCTTTCCTCACCCATCCTTAGCTCTAAAGTACTCAGAAGCCCAGTCTTTGGTTTATATACAGTTTTTCTCAGCTCCATCCCTATGGGCTACAACAATGGGCTTAAGCATAAAAATGATCGTGGACATGGTGCGAGATCCAACAGTGTTTCTTTCTGTTGTTCATAAGGTCTGTATGAGTCAGAACCAACTCAATGGCACGTAAGAGTAACCATCCCTGTGGAGCTACTGAAAACCAGAATCTTTAGAAGCGAGACTTTACAATCTGCATTTGTAACACAAACCTTAATTCTAAATATTAACAGTTAAGAATCACTGTACTCAACCTAGGTGCCCATCAGCAGATGAATGGATAAACAAACTATGGTATATGTTTGGGATACTATGGAATACTATACAATCATAAAGAACAGTGATGATCTTGGGAAACATTTCATAACTTGGAGTCATCAGGAAGACATGCTGAGTGAAATTAGTCACAAAAGGACAAATATTGTATGACATCGCTATTATAAGGACTCAAGAAAGGAGGGAGATGGGTATTCATAGATTAGATAATAGACAGGAATTGGATTAAGTGAAAGAAGTGACAGCATGTAGTAGAAGGGAGATTAACACTGCTGGACTACCCGAGAAGCTAAGAGGTTCCCTAAACACAACCAACATTTCAAAGGTCAGAGTAGCAGAGGCAGGAGTTTGGGGACTGTGGTTTCAGGGGACATCTAGGTCAAGTCACATAGCTTTTTCTTTTTTTGAGAAAATGTTCTGTATCCCGGTATCTGGGGTCTTAAAAGCTAGCAAGCTGCCATGTAAGGAGCATCAATTGGTCTCAATCCAAGTGGAGCAGAGGAGAACAAAAGACATCAAAGACATGAGGAAAATGTGAGCCCAGGAAACAGAAGGCCCATATGATTGGGAGACTACATCAGCATGAGACCAGAAGAACTAAATAGTGCGTGGCCAACACCAATGACTGCCCTGACAGGGAACACAACGTAGAGTCTCTGATGTAGCAGGAAAAAATTGGGAGTACAGATCTGTTGTTGTGAGGTACAGTTGAATCAGTTCCGATTCATAGTGACCTTGTGCACAACAGACTGAAACACTGCCGGTCTTGCACCATGGCCACAGTTGTTTTTATGTTTAAGTCCATCATTGCAGCCACTGTGTCAATCCATCTCCTCAAGGGTCTTCTTCTTTTTTGCTGAACCTCCACTCTTACCAAGCGTGAGGTCCTTCTCCAGGGACTGATCCCTCCTAATACTATGTATAAAGTATGTGAGACCAGTCTCACCTGCTGTGCTTCCAAGGAGCACTCTGGCTGTAGTTCTTCCAGAACAGATCTGTTTGTTCTTCTGGCAGTCTATTCAGTATTCTCCAACATGATAGTACAAAGGCGTCTATTCTTCTTCTATCTTCCTTATTCATTGTCCAGCTTTCATATGCATATGATGCAATCAAAAATACCATGGCTTGGGTCAGGCGCACCTTAGTCTTCAAGGTAATTACTTTTCAATACTTTAAAGAGGTCTGTCGCAGCAGATTTTCCCAATGCAATGAGTCTTTTATTTCTTGACTGCTGCTTCCATGGGTGTTGATTGTGGAACCAAGTAAAATGAAATCCTTGACAGCCTCAATCCTTTTTCCATTTAAGTAAACGTCTTTCTGGTATTCCTGCTTTCAGCCAAGGTCCATCTGACATCAGCAATGATATCTCTGGTTTTACATCCTCTTCTGAATCCAGCTTGAATTTCTGGTAGTTTCCTGTCAGTATACTGTTGCATTCACTTTTGAATGATCTTTAACAAAATTTTACTTGCATTTGATATTAATGATATTGTTTGGTAATTTCTGCATTCAGTTGGATCACCTTTCTTGGAAATAGGCATAAATATGGATCCTTTCCAGTTGGTTGGCCAGGTAGCTGCCTTCCAAATTTCTTAGCATAGATGAGTGAGCACTTCCAGTGCTACATTCATTTGTTGAAATATCTCAGTTAATATTCCGTCGATTCCTAGAGCCTTGTTTTTTGCCAGTGCCTTCAGTGCAGCTTCGACTTCTTCCTTCAGCACCATCAGTTCTTGATCATATGTTGCCTCTTCAAATGTCTGAACACTGACCATTTCTTTCTGGTGTAATGACTCTGGGTATTTCTTCCATCTCCTTTTGATGCTCCCTGAGTCATTTAATATTTTACCTGTAGATAATCCTTTACTGTTACAACTCGAGGTTTAATTTTTTTTCTTCAGTTCTTTCAGCTTGAGAAATGCAGAACGGGTTCTTCCCTTTTGGTTTTCTATTTCCAGCTCTTTGCACATGTCGTTATAATACTTTCTTTTGTCTTATAGGGCTGCCCTTTGAAATCCTCTGGTCAGTTCTTTTACTTCATCATTCTTTCCTTTTGCTTTAGCTGCTCAACATTTGAGAGCAAGTTTCAGAATCTCTTCTGACATCCAACTTGGTCTTTTCCTTCTTACTGTCTTTCTAATGACCTCTTGCTTTCTTCATGGATGATGTCCCTCATTCATTACACAGTTCTTCTGGTCTTCAGTCATTAGTGTTCAGCACCTCAAATCGGCTCGTGAGATGGTCTCTAAACTCAGGTGGGATGTACTTAAGGTCATATTTTGGCTCTTGTGGACTTGTTCTAATTTTCTTCTGTTTCAGTTTGAACTTGTGTATGAGCAATTGAGAGTCTGCCACAGTGAGCACCTCGTCTTGCTCTGACTGCTGATGTTGAGCCTTGCCATTGTCTTTTTCCACAGATGTAATTGATTTGATTCCTGTGTATTCCATCTGGTGAGGTGCATGTGTGTAGTTGCCTTTTGTGTTAGTAAAAAAAGGTATTTTCAATGAAGTCGTTGGTCCTGCAAAATTCTGCCATGCGATCTCCAGCATCATTTCTATTATCAAGGCCATATTTTCCAACTACTGGTCCTTCTTTGTTTCCAACTTTTGTGTCCCAATCACCAGTAATGATCAGCACATCCTGACTGCATATTCTATCAATTTCGGATTGCAATAGCTGCTAAAAATCCTCAGTTTCTTCATCTTTGGCCTTAGTGGTTGGTGTATAAATTTGAATAACAGTCATATTAATTGACCTTCCCTGTAGGGATATGAACATTATCCTATCACCAACAGTCCTGTACTTTAGGACGGATCTTGAAATGTTCTTTTGGCTGCGAACACACCACTATTCCTTTTCAAGTTTTTGTTCCTGGCATGTGATTGTCTGATTCAGAATGGCCAATACCAATCAATACTGGTCCATTTGAGACCACTAATGCCTAGGATATCAATGTTTATGTGTTCTATTTCATGGAATTTTCATAGATACGTACTTCATATATTCCATGTTCCAATTACTAGTGGATGTTTGCAGCTGTTTCTTGTTATTTTGAGTTGTGCCACATCAGCAAACAAAGGTCCCAAAGGCTTTACTCCATCCATATCATTAAGATCAACTCTTCTTTGAGGAGGCACCTCTTCCTAAGTCGTCTTCTGAGTGCCTTCCAACCTGAGGGACTCATTTTCCAGCACTATATCTGACAATTTTCTGCTGCTATTCATAAGGTTTTCACTGTCTAATTCTTTTCAGAAGTAGGCTGCCAGGTCCTTCTTCCTAATCTGTCTTAGTCTGGAAGCTCAGCTAAAACTTGTCCATCATGGGTGACCCTACTGGTATCCAAGCTACACCAGTGGCATAACTTCCAGCATCACAGCAACACATGAGCCCCAATAGTATGACAAATTGACAGACAAATAGTGCAGATCTAGAACTCTCTTAAAAGACCAGTCTTGATGGTGTGACATCTGGAGAGTCCCCCTGAGGACATGGTCCCTGGACTCGCTGCAAGCCCAGAGCTGAAACCAGTGCCAAAGCCAATTCTGCAGACAAACTGGACTAGACTATAAGACATAGAGTGATGCTGGTGAAGTGCATGCTTCTTGGCTTAAATATATACATGAGGCTGTCAGAGCAGCTCTTGTCCAGAGGCGAAATGGGAAGGTGGAGACAAGGGGACAGGAATTGGTTGAATTAATGTGGGAAGAACAGGGTGGACAGGAGGAATGTGTTGTTACAAGGTGGGGAGAGCAGCTAGAGTTGCAGAGAGGTGTATGTGCAGGGTTTTATATGGCAGATTGACTTGGATTGTAAACTTCCACTTAAAGCACAATAAAATATTTTTTAGAAAAGAATCACTGTACTGGTGAGAACTCTATTATCCTCACCATGGGAAAAAAATGCATTATTCTAATTCCATAGTCTGTGTAGTAGAATAGACCAAGAAAGAATGGGGTTTGGCTATCAGACGCACTATCCAGTGTACATGCAGAAGGCCTGAAGCCAGCTAGTGTACCATAGCAGTATGAGACTGGAGGTCTCTGGAGTAAGAGCTTTATAGTTAAAAAGCATAGTTTTGAAACATAGTTGGAAAGAGACCAGTGTGTAAATTCTGACTCATATACCTCTTTTAGTTTCTTCATTTTTAAATTAGATGATACCACCATTTCATAGAGTTGTTATGGGAGTTCTTTGGGACTTATTCAATAGATATTTCTGAGTACCTGTTACATGACTATATCTAGTG
The DNA here is from genome assembly GCA_028571685.1 of Heterohyrax brucei. NCBI lineage: Eukaryota > Metazoa > Chordata > Mammalia > Hyracoidea > Procaviidae > Heterohyrax > Heterohyrax brucei. The sequence continues at coordinate 77,364,084 of CM053140.1, read as the reverse complement.
AGTGTTAGCTTAGAGTTTTGTCATTTGAAGGCAGGTCCCTAAAAACTTGTCACAGGACTCTGTATGTGAGACAGTAAGAGAGGAAAATTGAGTTTTCATTCCACAAATATTTCCTGGGTGCCTGTCACATTGCTGGGAGTATGTTCTAGGGATTCAAGTGTGAGCAAGTAACTGGCAGGCCAAGTGAGAGGCATGTATATGTAACTACAGAAGTGCTTTAAGTAGTACTATAGAGATGAGCCCAGATAGGAGAGATATTTGGAATATATTATCTTGTATGCAACTCTGCCTGTGCTTTAAAGGGCACATTTCTAGAAGTTTGTGTGTTGAATCTACTTGAGAAGCTAAAGTTTTATAGTGAACTTTAAAAGCAGAATTCTTTATGTTTTAAGAGAGTATTTATTGTTTTAAAATAATACGTGTGTGTTGAGGCATATTAGAACTGCATAGAAAGCAAATGAATGAAAAATAAATATCACCTTCCTAGGAAGAAAATACATCACTGTTTATAGGTTTGTGTAGCACCTTCTAGGCTTTTCCCCCTAAGGTGGTATTTGTAGGCCTTAGAAGAGAATACAGCTGAGATCTAAGCGAACACAAAGCTAGCATTAGATCTCTTACTTTCATCTAGGACCACATAGTTGACCAAGCCCAGATCAAAGGAGAATACCAGTGAGTATTTTCACCAAGATCCCTTCTGTTCCATGTGTAGCATGTGAACTTAGGGAATTTATTTCACTGTTCCCATTCTTTACAGGTGCCCCGGACCCCACAGCTGGAGCCAGCATTGATGATGAGAACTGTTGGCATTTGGATGAAGAGCAGGTGAAAGAACAAGTGAAGCTCTTTCTTTCCCAGGGTGGTTACTATGGCTCTGGAAAGCAGCTCAATTCAATGTTTGCCAAGGTAAGACTGAAGAGCTATGTTTTACTTTCTTACATAAGCTGGGCTTACCACACTTCCTGGCTTCATGCATTGTAACCTTCTCAGTTGACTTAACTCTTCTGAATGCTTGAAACCTAATGGGAGATTGATCAGAGCAGACCTGAGCATGTTGCATCCAACAAGCCCTGCTTCCTCACCCTGGTGGTCCTGTTCTTTCTGCTCCACTTGCTAAATGAGTTAGCATGGCTTTGTTGGGGGCAGGGTGGTTAGTAAGCTACCTTCTCTTTGCTTTGGTCCTCAATCTGCCATATGAGACCCTGAAGACTAGTGTCTCAGCAGTGTCCCTGAAGACACTGAGTATCTTAGAACTGGGTATGCTTTCACAGCAAGCTTTCTTGCTACATGCAGAGAACTTGCTTACAGAGCAAGAGGGCTTCTTCTGACTTTTCGGATATATTGTGCTCAGATATTTCGTCTTCTCCTCCCCCTTCCTTTTCCTTACACTGGTTTATGATGTACCATCACCAACTCTTTGCCCCTCCTTATATGTCAGGTTCGAGAGATGCTGCGGATGAGAGATTCCAATGGAGCCAGGATGTTGACACTTATAACCGAACAGTTTATGGCTGACCCACGTCTCACACTCTGGAGGCAGCAGGGAACAAGCATGACAGACAAGTGCAGGCAACTCTGGGATGAGCTAGGTAGGTCCCCCTCAAAGAAGTGCTACAGTTTGCCAGCTTGTCTTCTGGCAGCTGTGTTAATGGACACTTGCCATGGATTATTGCATGGATCTCACTATAAACATCAGCCTAGCTAGTGGAAGATCTAGAATGGCCATGCAGAGTAGTTCTGAACTCATTTCTATTGTTTCCATAGCTGTCTGCATGCCTTGCTATTGATAGCATCCTTTTTCTGATATTACCACACAGAAGCCTTTGCTTCTGACTTCTTCCGTTGGCTTCTGTTGCATGGCACTAGCCTGACTCTCTAAATACTTAACAGCCTCACTTTTGTTGCATTCCCTGGGCCTGCTTTTCTGTATCACTCCTAGCCAGTTCTGTTAGACATAATGCAGTTTCTAAGATACAGGATTGGCCTCATGTTCTTCATTATCTATATTTCCTTGATTAATTTTTTTTCTGTAATAGCATAGCTTCAGAGTTTACTTCTATGGTGACAACTTTGAAATCTCAACCTCAACCTCTTTCCACTGATCTGAGCTCCAGTCTCGTATTAGCAGTTGTCTGCTGAACATTTCCACTTAAACATCCCCTGATTGCTTCAAACTTGTGACATTCAAATATGAACTCAGACCTTCCCCTACGAAAAGGGTTCCTCTGATTCTGGGCTGGCCTTGTTGAGGGCGTTGGCACTTAAAGATTAGACTGTGGCCTCCTGAGTGGCCTGTCTATTCTAGGTTCTCCTCCTTGGGACAGCCTTCATTGATCATTTCTCTCTATCAGTCCCCTGCTCCAACACCAGTTTTGCAGTGCTAGTAACTCACCTCCCTGTTTTTAGAAACTTTCATATCCTAAACTCATCCTCCCCCATTTGTGGGATATACTATAAAAGTTCTAATATGGCAGCCTTCTGCTTACTTCTCTTACCCCAAAAAGCAACATTAAACATTAGCTGAATGGAATCACCCTCCTGTAGATCTTAGGCAGCTCCTTATACCTTGTGCTCCGTTTGCTTTACTATATATACAAAACAGCACAAGAAAAAACTACAGTGTGGGATTTTAGTGAGTTTTCCTAGACTAAGCCCTTGAAGTGTATGTTTTATAGGTTAGGACTGAAAGCCTTGGGAATGAGGATTAGTGATTTGGGGAACTACACTTGGTTACCCTGGGACTGATAAACTGTGTTTTTGGTTTGTGTACTGGGGCTTTCTGACATCATCAGAGACACTAATGGCTTTGGAGCTCTTATGAATAATGAATAGCTACATTATTATTGAGTATTATGTGCCAGTCTATGTGTTGAAGATTGTACTGACATTGCTTCATTTAATTCTCAGAACAACTCTGTAAGGTAACTGTGTGCCTTTTGTGAAGTAACAGACAGCTCTGGTTACTTCTGGATAAAGAATAAAAGAAAGAATTATAGAAAATTGTCTGTGTAGTGACACAGTTATGCCCTCTGAAGTACAAGAATGTTGTAGCATTAGTCTGTAGTGACTGGTCCAACCAGTTGTGACTAGAATTACAGAGTTATATGACAAAAACATGGCAGTTTAGGCACAAGGAACTGATTCTGGACTCTCCCCTGAGGGGATAAGATGTTAATACCTCATAGTTTTGGATAAGAAAACTGAGCTCAGAAAAGTTAAGTATGTCGCTAGTAAGTGGTGGCTCCAGCACTGGAACCCCAGTCTGCCTGACTCTATATCAAACATCCTTCTGCAACATGTCCCTCATTTCTATCTGGTTATGCACTTTCTTTTTCAAAGTACATGTTTCTTAAAAATTTGAAACTCATTTTCTTCATAGTTACTTTCATTTGAGACTTGAGTCTTATGATTTCTATGCTAATCATAGGACTGTGTCGTGGACTTGGACTTGGCCTTTGGAGTAAATGTAGGTGACGGGAGATAAGCAGGGCTGACCCCATTGTTTTCAAAGCTCTTGTCATATGTGTGAATTCATTATGAAAAGCTCTTGCTTTTGATATTTTCATATCTCAGAAATTGCTCTATGCAGCCATTCAAGAAACCCTTAGCATTCTGCTCAAGTGGTGGTTCTCAAACTTTCACCTGTCCCAGAATCACTGGGAGCACTTGTTTAAACGGATCACTGGCCCCCTCCCCAGAATGTCTGATTCAGTAAATTTTGAATGGGGCTTGAGGATTTGCCTTTCTAACAAATTCTTAGCTGATAATAATCCAGAGACCACACTTTGGGAACCACTGCATTAAGGGAGGCTTTACTGCATCAAACAGTAGAACGCAGTGTGTTCATGTTCCAGGGCTCCAGGGCTCCTTACTGGTCACAAGGCCTGCTCACCTGAGGAGAAGTTGGACGAGGTTTATAGGGACTTAGAGGAGTGGACTCACTACTTTCAGTTCCTGAAGCAGACAAAACAGAAGCAATCAGACAAACTTCTTATCTTACCACCTAAAATCTATTAACCTATTTGTGTAGGTACCTGTATGCTTTGCTTTCTGTTTTGTTACAATTTGTAAAGTGTCTCTGCTTGCATAAAAGACCAATCCTTATACATGTGCTCTAAGTTCTATCTCATCTTGTTTGCTCAGGACCTTTGCTTCTGTAATTATTGCCTTTTTAAAGCATTACTGATTTTTCACTCTCTATTGGATCTTCCCATCAGTATGCACATAAGCTCAAAACAAAAAAAAAGTCTTGGGCAAAATCTAGCTCAATTGGCATAACATAGGATATAAAGAAAATGTTCTACATTCTACTTAGATCAGTAGTATCTGGAGTATTAAAAGCCTGTGATTGGCCATCTAGGGTACTCTTGGTTCTGTCCTGTACTCTAGCAAGGGAGAATGAAGAAAACCTAAGATATAAGGAAAACATTAATCCAAAGGCTAATGGACTACAGCTACCACAGCCTCTACCATACTGAGTACAGCACAACTATTTGGTGCCCAACTATCACCAGTGACTGCTGTGACAGGGATCACAATGAAAGGTCCCAGACAGAGCTGGAGAAAAATGTACAACAAAACTCTAACTCACAAAAGAAGACCAGACTTACTGGTCTGACAGAAACTGGAGAATCTCCAAGAGTATACCTCCTGGACACCCTTTTAACTCAGTACTGAAGTCACTCTTGAGGCTTACCCTTCAGCCAAAGATTAGACAGGCCCATAAAACAAAGTAAGACCAAATGAGCACACCAACCCAGGAGCAAAGATAAGAAGGCAGGAGGGACTGGGAAAACTGGTAACAGGGAAACCAAAGTCAAGAGGAGGGAGAATGTTGACATGTTATAAAGTTGGCAGTCAGTATCACAAAACGATGTGTGTATTATTTAATGAAAAAGTAATTTTTGCTCTGTAAACCTGCATCTGAAATAGAATAAATAAAAAACTTCCTTTGACCCTCTCATCCCACTGCAACTATTCCCTCATTTTTCATTTTCCCTTCAAAGCAACACATGTTGAAAAAGTTGACTAAAGTCACTCTTTCCATTTGCTTACCCCTATCCCCTACTGTAAATGGAGAAAGGATGGAGATTGTCAAGGATTTCATGAAATCAAAAGACACACTGCACTGGGAAAATCTGCAAAAGACCACTTTAATTAAAGTGTTGAAAAGTAAAGATGTCACCTTGAAGACTAAGGTGCCTCTGACCCAAGCCGTGGTATTTTCAGTCAGATCATATGCATGCAAAAGCCAGACAGTGAATAAGGAAGACAGAAGAATTGACACTTTTGAATTGTGATATTGGAGAAGAATATTGAATGTACCAGGGACTGCCAAAAGAACGAACAGATCTAGAAGTTCTAGATCTAGAAGTACAGTTCTAGAAGAAGTACAGCCAGAGTGCTCTTTGGAAGGAAGGATGGCAAGACTGTGTCTAACATACTTTGGACATGTCAAAAGAGAGCAATCCCTAGAGAAGGACATCATGCTTGATAAAGTAGAGGAGCAGTGAAGAACAGGAAGACTCTCAACAAGGTGGACTGAAACCATAGCTGCAACATTGGGCTAAAGCATAAAAAACAACTGTGGGCATGGCATAGGACTGGGCAGTGTTTTGTTCTGTTGTGCATAGTATTGCTGAGTCAGAACCAATTTGATGGCATCTAACAACAACAACATTCCCTTCCGAGGACTCTTCGTGGCATAGTAGTTAAGAGTTAGAAACTGCCAACCACCAAAAGGTTGGCAGTTTGAATCCATCATCAGCTCCTTGGAAACCCTATGGAGGCAGTTCCACTCTGTCCTACAGTGTCACTGTGAGTCAGAAGTGACTCAGTGGCAACAGGTTTGATTTTGGGGGGTAGGGAGGGAGTGATTCCCTTTTGAGCTTACTCCAGTTGAGCTTCCACTGCTCACTGCTGACACTCAACAAGAATCAGAATCATCAGTGACTTCACTGTTGCTAGGTATAATGATCAGTTCTCATCTAATTTAACGTCTTAACAGTCTTCAGTAAAGTTGCCTATACCTTGCTTGAAACTTAATTCTTCTCTTGGCTTCCGTAACCCAACACCCTCTTGACTTTCCTTCTAAATTTCTGGCTACTTTCTCTTAGTCTCCTTTTCAGGCTCCTCATTGAGTGCCCTGCAGCACCCTCTTCCTGTCTACATTCTCTACCTAAGTGATTATATTCAGTCTCATGGTTTTAACTATCATCCAAAGCAGGTAAGTCACAGATTTGTTAACCTAACCAACCCTCACGTTTCTCCTGAGCTCCAGTGTAAGTGTCCAGCTGCCTACCACGTCTAAGAAACCTGTCCAACTTAACATTGACCATCATAGAACTCTTAATTTTCCTACCAAATCCTGATTTTCCCTTTAGTATCTCCATCTCAGTGCACAATATTAACATATATCCAGTTCTCAAGAAAAAAATCTGAGTTATCTTTGGTTCTCTGTTAACTACTTTCTACATTCAAGCCAAGGCCTGCTGACCCTCTGAGCTGGAGAATTGAATGAGACTATATATATATGTGTGTATATAAATATATATATATGTATATATATATGTGTATATAAAGTGCTTAATATAATATGTAACCCATAAAAAGAGATAGATGATAGTTATTATTAAAAGGAGTCCTGGTGGCACAATAGTTAAAACATTCAACTGCTAACCAAAAGGTCAGAGGTTCAGATCACCAGCAATTCCACAGGAGAAACATGTGGCATTCTGTTTCCATCGAGATTTACAGCCTTGGAAATCCTATGCAGTTGCTGTAAATTGGAATTGACTCGATGACAGTGGGTTTAGCTGTTTTTTAATGATTATCTGGGAGGTCCTGGGTGGTGCAAAAGGGTCATGTGCTCACTGCTCACAGAAAGGTCAGCAATCGATCCACCCAGAAGTGCCTCAGGGAAGACCTGGCAGCCTGCTTCTGCAGGGTCAGCGACCAGAAACCCTGTGGAACACCATTCTGATTTGAAACATATGGGGTCTCTGTGAGTCAGAATTTACTTGACAGCAACTGGTTATTATTATTTTTATATATAATAATAATTATTTAAAATTTTAATTTCTATAGTAGCTACATTTGGTTAGAATTTTTGATATTTTTTAATTGTAGAAAAATATACTTTTGTATACTGGCCACACACTACCATGAGTGCTGTTACTGCAGGCAACTGCAGGGCTGTTTGTTTTGGCTCTTTCTTAAACATCTGATGATCTCAGAGTATTTTTTAAACAAATTCACTTGGACCTAATTAATAGGCAGAAAATTCATTACTTTCTAGGGACTCCCTTCTTGATGCCTAAATGTCTAGGTAAAAGAAGCTCCCAGATGGGTAAACTTAGCACCCTTTACTGGTTAAGCCTCTCTCAACTTGTCCAACTTGACCCTGTGTACAACAGATGGAAACACTGCCCTGTCCTGAGTCATCCTCACAATTGTTATGTTTGAGCCCATTGTTGTCACTGTGTCAGTCTATCATGCTGAAAGTCTTCCTCTTTTTCGCTGACCCTCCAGTTTACCAAGCATGATGTCCTTCTTCAGAGCCTGATCCCTCCTGATAACGTGTCCCAGGTACATGAGACCAAGTCTTGCCATCCTTGCTTCTAAGGAGCATCCTGGCTATACTTCTTCAAGGCACATTTGCCCATTCTTCTGACAGTCCATGATGTATTCAATATTCCTCGTCAACACCATAATTCAAAGACATCAATTCTTTTTTTTTTTTTTTAATTTTTATTTAACATAACTGAGTGAAAATGTACATTCACATATAAATTTACATGCCCCCCTATATGCAGCTTCTACTGCTCTCCCTGTCCGGTGACAGCACACTATTCCTCTCTGCTCCATACATGTCTCATCCTCCCAACAGTCTCCTTTCCCCTCCTGTCCGTCCACTCCCCTTCCTCCAGCCAGAGGTCAGCAAGATGATATCCTATAGATGTATAGAACCATAAAGTGCTTCCAATATATGGTCACTCTGCCTTGCCAAGTCCAATCCATTCCTGTCCAAAGAGTGGACCTTTGTTATAATTTATGGAAAAGGGAAGCATCAGGGCAGGGGGCCATGCTCTCAGAGGAACCCCAAAACCGCTGGACCATCAATTGAGGTCTTTTAGTGGAGATCTCACGATGCACCTCTTTATTCTTGTGTTGCCAGTGAGACTCCTCTCTGTGAGCTCCATCGTGGCTATCACTGGTGGTGGCCGGGCACCATCCGGTTCTTCTGGTCCCAAGTCGATGTAGGCACCCACTCCTGTGGGTCACTCTGTCTTCTCGGTTGTCTTTACCGCATGTCGTTTTGGTCCTCGGTGAGCATCCGTTCCTGGTTACTTGGGACCATTTGCTGTGTCCTCGGATGGCAGCTTGGCAGCTTTTAAGACCCCAGATGCCACTCACCAATGTGGGGTGCAGAGAGCTCTCTTAGCAAAACGCTAGTTGTGCCAATTGGCTTGGAATTCGCCTAAGAGCATGGTCCCCCGCCCCCTGCCCCAGCTACTCTATCCTTGCAGTATTGAGTTAAGATGAAAGGAGTACTCAAGGTATGCTGAAGTCCACTTAATGTTGTTCTTGTTCCTAATGTGTGCTGTCACCGCTTTCTCCCAACTAGATTTCTAGTAACTACCTAAACTAAGCCCTCCCCCGTCACCCTCCCTCCCTCCCCTCCCTTGCAGCTGTCAAAGAGTCTTTTCTTCTATACACAAGTCTGTTTTTGAGGTCTTATCGTAGAGGTCTCATACAGTATTTGTCCTTTTGAAAGACATCAATTCTTCCTTATTTTATAGACCTATGTGAAGTCTGGCTGAACAAGGTGACCTTTGGGTTAATGACCTCTTTTTGATGTTTATTCTACTTGTAAAGATTACATATGAAAATCCTTTACTTCACTGTAGATGAAAAGTACTCCTTAAACTAACTGTAAGATAAATGATTTTTTAGTAATGCTGATCATCTGCTGCATTAGATATTGCTTACTGTCTGGGTGACATTGAAATTTTCTTGGCTTTCCCACCTCTCTGATTTTTTTCTTTTCTGTTTGTTCTTCCTTCTCCTCTGACCACAGTTAAATGTCAGTGTTTCCTTAAAATTCTATCGTTAACTTTCCTCTCTCATCCTAAATTAAGAAGTCATCCTTATCTTCTTGGTTTGTTTGTAGTTGGGGCTCTATCACTCCCTACACTAATTTCAGAAGAACCATCACGGGAAAAAATTACAATACAGGAAAAAAAAAGTGTATCATGAGGTTTAACAAGCACTTAGGATTCTCAAATACACTATACCAAACCCAAATTCAGTGCCATCAAGTCGATTCCAGTTCATACTATAGCAGAGAAAGTAACTCTTATGATCTTAGTATTTGTGCATCTTCCTTACTGCCCCACTGGCCCAAACTTTTTACTTCCTCCAACTACATATTAAGGATTTCTTGTCACTTAGTGTTCATAAAGGAGACTGCCATGGGTAGGAAATTAGCAAGCCTATGGATACCCTGGAAACCCTAGTGTCATAGTGGTTAAGTGCTATAGCTGCTGACCAAAAGGTCAGCAGTTCAAATCTGCCAGGCACTCCAGGGAAACTCTATGGGGCAGTTCTACTCTGTCTGTAGGGTCGCTATGACTCAGAACTAACTTGATGGCACTGGGTTTGGTTTTGGGGTATGGAAACCCTAGTGGCACCAGAAGGTCAGCAGTTCAGATCCACCAGAAGCTCCTTGGGAACTCTATGGGGCAGTTGAACTCTGTCTATAGGGTTGCTATGAGTGGGAATCGACTCAAGAGCAGTGGGTTTGGGTTTATGGATACCCTTGGTGACATAGTGGTTAAGTGCCACGTCTGCTAACCAAAAAGTTGACAGTTTGAATCTGCCAGGTACTTCTTGGAAACTATGGAACAGTTCTACTCTGTTCTATAGGTTCACTGTGAGTGAGAATCAACTCGATACCAGTGGGTTTGGTTTGGTTTTGGTTATGGACACCATGGTGTTTTAGTGGTTTAGTGGTTAGGTCAGCAATTTGAATCCACCAGGCGTCCCTTGGAAACTATGGGGAAGTTCTGCTCTGTCCTGTAGGGCTGCTGTGAGTTGGAATCAAGTTGACAGCAACGGGTTTGGTTTGGTTTTACTCTTAGCTAAGAGTTACAGCTGCTGACCAAAAGGCTGGCAGTTTGAATCTACCAGGTACTTCTTAGAAACCCTGTGGGACAATTCTATTCTGTCCTATGAGGTCACTATGAGTTGGAATCAACTCAACAGCAACAGGTTTGGGTTTTTTTGGTTTTATGCCCACAGTGGTTAAGAGCTCACCAGCTAACCAAAACATTAGTAGTTGGAGCCACCAAACACTCCTTGGAGACCTTATGAGGCAGTTCTACTCTGTGCTATAGGGTCATTACGAGTGGAAGTCTACTCAATACTAAATAGATTTGGCTTGGTTTTTCGGAATGAGCCCTGGTGGTGCAGTGGATAAGCACTTGGTTGCTAACCAAAAGGTTGGCACTTGGAATCCACTACTGTGGGAAACCATTGGAAACCCTAAAGAGCAGTTCTGCTCTGTCCTGTTGAGTCACTATGAGTCAAAATGGACAACAGTGGGCTTGGTTGTTTTTGTTTAAGAAGCCCTGGTGGTGCAGTGGTTAAGACACCAGCTGCTCTGCAAAAGAAAGACGTGACAGTCTTCTTCCATAAAGATCACAGCCTTGAAAACCCCATGAGGCAGTTCCATTCTATCTTGTAAGGTTGCTATGAGTTGGAATTGACTTGAAAGCAACAGATTTGAGTTTTGTTATGGAGCACAGTTCTAATCTGACACCACAAGTTGTATTGGTTTGGGTAGGACTGAAAGCCAAAATCCTAGATTACAAAAAATTACTACTAGAATTTAAAAAGTATCCAGTAGAGTTAATGTCTACAAGGATTAAAATGACCCCTGAAAGTCTACTTACCTGTGGTTATGTTGTTTCCCTGATTGGATATATACCCTCCTCTCTGCCTCTCTCTGCCCAAAGAATGCTGAAGGGTTTATCTCTTGTTCTTTTTAAAAAATGAAGTTATAGAAATACATAGGTTAAAAAGTCAGATAGTTCTACCAGCTCATAATAAAAACAGCATCTTCTTGCTCCATTCCCTTTCCATCCCCAATTCCCACTTCTCAGATGGAGCAAATTTTAATTTATAGGTGTTTTTCTAATATACCTCCACATTTCTAAATTATACACTTGATTTTTTAATTTTAGATATTCTATATTCTTACTGTGGAAGATGAGGATTTACCTCATCATACATATCATTAGCTGCTCCTCTCCCTCTCCCAAAAATAACACTATGATGGCAATGTAAATATTTATAGCAAAGTCATATACAAAAAATATGCTTCTTCAGAACAAGATTACTGGGTCTCTCCTCAGTGTCTTCTCTTGGTAGGCTCAAACCTCCAGCTTCTCAGTTAGCAGCCAAGCACATTAACCATTTGCACCCCCCAGGGACTTCAAACATAGGAGACTGTCTGTAAATGTTTGTTGGACTGCTGATCTGAGCTTGAGATTCAGGCTTAAAGCTATCTTACTTAAAACCATAGGCACACAGATCTAGGTGTCAAGATGGCCTCTGCTTTAAGGAAGATTAGGAAGGAAAAAAATAAGCCAGTTCTAAAACCCCTAGGCAACCTGATTTTTACAAGGAGAAGAGCTGATGCTTTGGAAATGAAAGAAAAGGGTAAACTGAAACATTAAGGCTTACACATACATTAAAGGAGAAGTATCAAGAATGTTGGTTGGTTTATCTTCCAGGGGCCTTATGGGTGTGCATCATTTTAAATCCGCACTGCAAACTGGAGGAAAAATCCTGTTGGCTGCTGCAACTGCAGAAGTGGAGCGACCTTGATGTCTGTCCCCTGGAAGATGGGAACTATGGGCATGAGCTGCCCAACATCACCAATGCACTTCCCCAGAGTGCCAACCACAGCCCAGGTGAGCCAGATATCCTTTTTGGCTGTCAGACTAGATACCCTGAATAAGAAAAATCTTGAAATGACAAACCTTAAGTAAGGCTAAGGTTTTTATCTTTGACACTGGGGATGCTGTCCTTTTCCACATCTAGTGTGCCTAGCATAAAGTTCTACAGTGCCTCTATGTGAAGCTTATCCATCCATCAAATTCTTCGTGTATAATGTATCTTGCCCTCAATTAAAATTGTTTTTAGCTCAGAAGACCTACCTTAAGGGGGGGACCCCATTATTTTAACCTGTTGTCATCAAGTTGATTCTAACTTATAGCAGTCCTATAGGACAGAGTGTAAACCTTATAGCAGCCCTATAGGACAGCATGTAAACCCTGGTGGCATAGTGGTTAAGTGCTGTGGCTGCTAACCAAAAGGTTGGCAATTCAAATACACCACATGCTCCTGGGAAACTCTATGGGGAAGTTCTACTCTGTCTATAGGGTGGCTAGGAGTTGGAATTGACTCGACAGCAGTGGGTTTGGATTTTTTTTTAATAGGACAGAGCAGAACGGCTACATAGGGTTTCCAAGGAACAGCTGGTGGATTTGAACTGCCAACCTTCAGTTAGCAGCCTAGTTTGTAACCACTTTGCCACAAATAACCTTTCACCTTTCTAGTTTCTTCAAATTATTATATACCAGATAGCTGGAAAGGAGAATATCCTCCCAAGTTATTATCAGGATTACTGCTCCAGGAGTTCTGACTTTTTAAGACAAAGCTAGTACAATGATACAATACTCTCTGCCTTTTGAGCCTGCTGGCTTCCAGTGATTGCTGGGCATCATCATTCATGTCAGTTGTAGTTCATGTAACTCAGGGTTTTTTATGTTGACAACTGATTATTCTTTAGCCCGCAGAAAAACTGTCATTAGTAGGAGATTTTATCAGACACTGATTTTATGCTTGATTCCAGTTATTTTAGATGTAATTCTATTGGTATTTTTATTTCAAGGAGGACATCACTTAAGTCTCTTGGTGGGTCTTTTTCTACTGTACAGTAATTCATGTCAGTGTATTTAAGGCAACTAAGGTAGTGAGAGATGAAAAAGGCTATAGTTTTGCAACTTCTTTAAGCTACCCGAGTCAGATCCAACTCAATGTCACTTGGCTGGCTTGGCTTAAGCTGGTCTTTCCTAGAACTAATCCAGCCTCCACAACACTGATAACCAGACTTTTAATACTGCCTTTGGATGGGATAGAAAAGATCAGATGTATACAAACAGATGCCCCCAGGTCTGTTAGTTCCTACTCCTCATAACATATGGATTCTTTGTTGTTATTGGTTCTCCTTTGAGAACACTGCATTTTACAATTATTATTCAAATTTATATACCAACCAGTAATGCCAAAGATGAGGAAATTGAAGATTTACCAATTTCCACAGTCTGAAATCAGTCAAACCTGATGAAGATGCATTGATAATGATTGGTGAGTGGGATGTGAAAGTTGGAAACAAAGAAGGATCAGTAGTTGGAAAATATGGCCTTGGTGACAGAAATGATGCTGAAGATCACATGATAGAATTTTGTAAGACCAGTGACCTACTCATTGGAAAAACCTTCTTAAAATAACAAATGGTGACTATTCATGTGGCTTTTACTAGATGGAATACACAGGAATCAAATCTACTACCTCTGTGGAAAGAGATAATAGAGAAGCTCAATATCATCAGTCAGAACAAGGCCAGGGGCTGAATGCAGAACAGACCGTCACTTGCTCCTATGCAAGTTCAAATTGAAGATGAAGAAAATTAAAACAAGGCCATAAAAGCCAAATACATTGTTAGGTATATCCTACCTAAATTTGGAGACAATCTCAAGAACAGATTTGAAACCTTGGACACTAATGACCAAAGACCAGGTGAGTTGTGGAATGACACCATATGTGAAAAAAGCAAAAAGTCATTAAAAAGACAGAAAAGAAAGAAGAGACCAAAATGGATGTCAGAAGACACTCTGAAACTTGCTCTTGAACATCAAGTGGCTAAAGCAAACAAAAGAAATGATGAAGTAAAAGAGCTAAACAGAAGACTTCAAAGGGCAGCTTTAGAAGACAAAGTATTATAATGACATGTGCAAAGACCTAGAGATGGAAAACCAAAAAGGAAGCATATGCTCAACATATCTCAAGCTGAAAGAACTGAAGGAAAACTTCAAGCCTTGAGTTGCAATAGTGAAGGATTCTATGGAGAACGTAGTAAACAACACAAGAAGCATCAAAAGAAGATGGAAGACACAGTCACTGTACCAGAAAGAATTGGTTGATGTTCAGCCATTTTAGGATGTAGCATATGATCAAGGACTGATGGTACTAAAGGGATAAGTCCAGGCTACACTGAAGGTGTTGGTGAAAAACAAGGTTTCAGGAATTCATATAATACCAATTGAGATGTTTCAACAAACGTATATAACACTGGAAACACCTGCTTATCTGTGCCAGGAAATTTGGAAGATAACTACCTAGCCATCCAACTAGAAGAGATCTTGTTTGTGCCCATTCCAAAGAAAGGTGATCCAATCAAATGTGGAAATTATTAAACAATATCAAATTAATATCACATGTCAGTAAAATTTTACTGAAGATAATTTTAAAAGGTTGCAGCCATACATCAACAGGAAATTGCCAGTAATTTAAGCCAGAGTCAGAAGAGGATGTGGAAAGAGGTATATCATTGCTGATTTCTGATGGATCCTGGCAGAAAGCACAGAATACTGGAAAGATGTTTACCTGTGTTTTATTGACTATGCAAAGGCATTAAGCTGTGTGGATCATAACAAATTATGGATAATATTTTGAAGAATGTAAGTTCTACAACACTTAACTGTGCTTATGCAGAAACTGTAGATAGACAAAAGACATTAGAACAGAACAAGGGCTGACACTGTGTGTTTTAAAATTAGGAGAGGTGTGTGTCAGCGTTGTCTCCTTTCACTGTACTTATTCAGTCTGTATGCCAAGCACGTATTCATGAAAACTGAACTATATGAAGAATAATGCGACATCAAGATTAGCGGAAGACTCTTTAACAACCTGCATTTTGCAGATGACACAACCTTGGTTGCTAAAAATGAACAGGACTTGAAGCACTTACTGAAGAAGATCCAAGACTTCAGCCTTCAGTATGGACTATACCTCAACATAAAGAAACCAAAAATCCTCACAACCGGAACAGTAAACAATAAAAATTTTCTCTCTCACCCCTTGTACCAGAAAATAGGCCCTCTGCTTATTCTTCATTGCCATTTCTACATCATTGTCTTCTCCCTCCTGAAATAATCCCTGTCAGAATTCATGCCATCCACTTGTAGAGCTGTATGTCGTTCTTCCTCATTCCTTGAAGGTTTTAGCTATTGGCCTACTGGCACTACTCTATGTCATACTTAATGTCATAATTCTTGATTATTTCAGTATCTGCATAGATGATTCTTCCAGTATCTTGGCCCCTCAGTTTCTTGATCTCTTCCGGAGGTCTTGTCGTCTGCCATAACTTAGCCAACCAATCCCAACATCCTTAGATTTGTCATTACCAATAACTGTACCCTCTTTGGAAACCCTAGTGGTATAGTTGTTAAGTGTTATGGCTGCTAGCCAAAAAGTTGGTGGTTCAGATCCACTAGACATTGCTTGGAAACTCTATGGGTCACTTCTGCTCTGTCCTATAGGTGACTGTGAGTCAGCATCAGTTTGATGGCGAAAGGTTTTTTTGTACCCTCTTCATAATCTCAGTTTCAAGCATCTCCACTTAAAATCTTTCTAGATTTTTTCTTAAGTATCTCAATTCTAGTAATTCTAGAAATTTTGATCCGTTGATCCTATCGCTTTTTCACTATCTTGATAGTCTCATTTTCCGGATTTACCCAGGTTAAATTCCTTGGTACATCATTATAATCACTCCTTTGCATACAACTCAGCTCCCTCCTTCCCTTTGTCTCATTACTGCAAAACCCCAGTCTTAACTCACACTTGCACAACTGAACATGGAGAGAAACAGAACCATGATAACTTGTCTTATTTAAACTTGTAACCACTGAGTTCAAATGAGTCTTCAATGATACCCAGATATCCACCACATGTCCCTAGTCCATGCCCTCTTTTATTCTTCTAAAGTACTTTTTCATAACATCTTTTCCCCAGAGCCTTCTGTATTTCTTCCTATTCCTCTCTCAGCTGATAGCCTTGCTTCTTGTTCACTAAAAATACAGAAGAAATTAGAAGAGAATTTCTAAAACTCAATCACTACATCTGCCTCTGTCTATGTCCATGTATTTTGCTTCCTCCTCTGTGGCTATTTGTACTTCTAAGTCATAGCCTTCCCCTTATTCTTGAGATCTTATTCTTTCTTTTTTATCCAGGACATCACTCCAGAGATTATATTCTTTGTCTCCTTCATCACCAGGTTTTCCCTTTCCCTGGATTATTTATTCCTGTGATTGTACAGTATGTTGTTACATCTCCCATTCTGAAATAGCAGAAAAAAATCAAAAACTCTTGTGACCTCACATACCTCCCTAGTAACCACCCTGTTTCTCTGTTTCTTTTTATAGAAAACAATTCAAAAACATAATATGTACTTACCATCTCCAATTCCTTTACTTCTGTTCTCCCTTGTATTCACTTCACTCCCTTGTATCCAGTTTATCCCCACCATTCCAGAAACAGGTTTTGTAATGGTCAATAATGCTAACCATTGCTAAATCCAGTAGTTAACTCTTGGTTATTGCACCTATCAGCAGCATTTGACACAACTGATTGTTCTCTTCTTGAAACACCTTTTTCATCTGACTTACAGGATACCACTCTCTATTGGTTCTTCTCTTACTTTAATGGCTCCTCCTTGTCAGTCTCCTTTGTGGTTTTATCCCCATTTCTTAACCTAAAATGCTGGAATTTCAGGACTTAATCAACAGACTACTTCTTTTTCTACACTCACTCTCTTCATAATTGGAGCATTCAATAATCATCTATATACTAACAATTCTAGAAGGTATATCTGCTGTCCAGACCTTTCTTTTAAACTCAAAACTTGTACATTCAATTGCTGTCTCAATGTGTCCACATAGATATTGTCTTAGGCTGGGTTAACTAGAGAAGCAAGACCAGTGGAATGTATATAAATTTATATGGACAGAGAGAGAAAGAGACATTTAGCTCAAACAGAGGGGTCACAAAGTTGTAGTGGCTGGTAAGTCCCAATCCATATATAGGCTTCTCCTGACTCACATAGCACAGGGACTGATGAACCCAAGATTGGTAGGTTAAACAGCAGGCTGCGGGCTCATAGGCTGCAAAGACCCACGAATCCCAAGACTGGTAGGCAACATGGCAGGCCACTGCCTCAACTCCCAAGAACCAGAGGTAAGATGATGATTAGCTGGGTATAGGATTCAAAGTGAGCAAAAGCCAACCAGCTTTGCCAGAAGCTCCATATATGTTGGATGCAGGACATACCCCTGAGAAAAATTAAAACTGATTGAGTGATCCCATCAGATCACATCATGGAGATGATTACATTATATCACAAAATGGAGAATAACTACATCATTACTTAATTTTCAGACCACTGAGAATTATGCCCAGCCAAGATGACACACAACCTTAACCATCACATATTAATGGGCATCTCAGTGGGATTTCTTACTGCTCCAACCGTATCCATACCTGCTTCTCCTATAGTCTTCTTTATCACCATATATGGCAACCCTGTCTTAAAAACTGTGGAGTCTTCTTGACTCTTTCTTTTTCTCTCACTCTAGATCTAATCCATGAAAGAATCCTATTATAATTACCTTCAAAATACATCTAGAATCCAGCCACTTCTTGTCACCGCCCTGCTAATTACTATGGCCAAGCTACCATCATATTTCATAAATTTTTGTAGAGTCCTCCTGTCTTAATAATCTAATGCTATTTCAACAGAACTATCACAGGTTGGTGGTTTTATAGAACAGAAGTTTATTTTCTCGTAGTTTAGGAAGCCAGAAGTCTCAATTCAGGCACCAGCTTTTAAGGAAAGTTCTCTGACTGCTCTGAGGGAAGATCTTTGTCTCTTTCACTTCTGGTCCTCTGTTAGTGATCTTCACGTGGTATCTGTCTACTCTCATTTGTCCTTACTTGCTTACTTCTATGCCTGATCTTCTCTTTTTATATATCAAAAATGATTGGCTTTTTAGTATATAAATGATATAACCTCATTAACTAAGAAAGAAAACACTATTCCCAAAAGGAATTATATCCACTAGTATGGGTGTCAAGACTTCAACAAATATTTTGGGGAAACATGTTTCAGATCATAACAGCTTCTAACTGCTTCTGTTTCTATGCTTTTATTAAATCTGTTCTTAATACTGCTGTTACACTTAACCTTTTGAAATGCAAGTTGGATCATATCCCTTCATGGCTTAAAGCCCTCTAGTGGGCTTTATTTTCTTATTCAAAAAGCCTAAGTCATCTTTCATTCATGGCTTACAAGACCCTCCGTGATCTGGCTCCCCACTCTCACCTGCTTGCTCATTCCATTCCAGCTATGCTTGCCTCCTCACTGGTCCTCAAACACTTCAGGTATGCTCCCATCTGAAGGCCTTAGCACTTGCTGCTGCTTCTGCCTGGAATGTTCTTTCCTTAGTTATGTCTAAAACTTGCCCCTTGGTTCCTTCGTATCTCTTTTCAAGTGTTATCCTATTAGACCATTTTATGTAAACCATGCCCAATACCAGCATGTCCTTCTCCCCAACCTTGCTTCCTTCATTGTTTTCCATAACACTCATAGCTATCTAATATATCTGATATACTATACATTTGTTTTCTCATTTATTTAGCTATTTCTTCCCACTTGAATGTCCAACACCTAGAACAGTATCTGCCATAGGTCCAAACTCACCAATCCTGTTATCATCAAGTCAATTTAGGACAAAGTAGAACAACCCCATAAGGCTTCCATAAGTGGCTGGTCGTTTAGAACTGCCAACCATTTTGGGTACCAGCTGTAGCTCTTAACCATTACAGCCATATGATAGGCACTCATTTTTTCTGACTTAATTACAAGACTTATTGGAAGCTTAGCCCCCACTGTGGGCTGAGCAAACTTATGGAGGATTTCAGTTCAGGACTTCGAGTCTAAAAGCACTGAGTACCAATAACTAATGACACTATTTATAGAAGGCAGGAAGAGGCTGAGATGAAGATGCAAGGCATGCCAGTACCCTATATGTAGGCTATAAGGCTTCTGCAACTTTTCTTCCCTGAGCCATAGCTAGATCAGCCATTCATTTGGTTCCTGTCATTGGATTAGTAAGCCAGTGAGGAAAGGGGCATAGACTCTAGTAAAAGTCAATGTGCTTCCCACTTAAGGGAGAATATGAAAGAGAAGCAATTTCATTAAACACTGTGAGTGCTGTTTATATGACTTTGTTGGGTGCTACAGTTGATTTCAACTCATAACAACCCCACATGACAGAGTAGAAGTGTCTGTATAGTTTTCTCAACTGTGATCTTTAAGAAGCATCTCCCACAGAGCTGATAAAGTGGGTTCAAATCACCAGCCTTTCTATTAGCAGCCAAGCACTTAACCAGTATGCCAAACCAAACCAGGCCCATTGCCATCGAGTCAATTCTGACTCATAGCAACCTTGTTGGAGACAGTAGAACTGCCCTACAGAGTTACCAAGGAGCATCTGGAAGCTCCCTAGTTGCGTCTTTCTACCTCCACCTCCTAGAAGCAGTTGGTATCCTTAGTGATTGAGCACCACTGTCACTCCTGTCTTGTATGTGACTCTGGGTCCCAGGAGAAATTTGGTCTCCTGAAGGAGGAAGGCAGCATGTAAGAAGATTCTATACATAGAAAGCACAGACATACTGAAAGTTTGTATGTGAAAGAGGCAATAGAACAAATACTGAGATGGCCCAGTGGCTCTCACTTCACCACATATTGGGTTTTTTTTTTGTCTCCCCCTTTCCCTCTGAAGAAGTCAGAGGGACTACAGTCTCAGATTGCTCATTATTAAATTATGCATTTCTTTCTTTCCCCAGACTCTTTATCAAGACCAAGACGAACAGTGTTCACTAGAGCTATCGAAGGCCGTGAATTGCATTGGCAGGATAGCCACTTACAGCGAATAATCAGCAGCGATATCTATATAGCCCCTGCCTGCCAGCGGGAAAGTGAAAGACTACTCTTTAATTCTCAAGGGCAGCCACTATGGCTCGGTAAGTCTCTCCTGCAAGGCTTGAATGAGCTATTTGCACAGGGACCAGCAACACCAACTGCAATTTGGATGTTCTTCACACAGGTCTTTTGAGGTTTTGTCTAGGACCTCGATTATTTACCTGAAACCTAAACTATTTGTGTATCCACTCAGCTGAGGTATAGTATCCTCAAATGGAGGAATTTTGTACCCTGTCCTTTCAGCTGTGAAAAGGGAAAGGAGTTAACAAATCTCAGAGTGCTAACAGCCATTTGACATTGGTTCATAGGGTCTGTCAGTCAACAGTTACTGAGTGACATTATAATCTACTCTAAAATGTATATGTTTTGCTAAAAAAGTACTAAGCATGAAGCTTAGTACTAGTAGCTAGGGGACAGTCTGCATTTTCACCAAGCTGTCTTCCATTTCTCTTTCCCATTTTCCCTCCCCACCTTTATCATACAACAGGATAGAGCCATTCCATCATGAGTTTAAGTCCTCTGAAAATAATTTGCCAGCCTGGCCTTCTAGCATCTCTACCCTTGCCTTTATAATACAATGCCCATTCCGAAATTAAAAAAAAAAAAAAACAGTGCTGTCAAGTCAATTCTGATTCATAGCAACCCTATAGACAGAGTAGAATTGCCCATAGAATTTCCAAGGAGCATCTAGAGGATTCAAATTGCAGACCTTTTGGTTAGTAGCTATAGTACTTACCTACTATGCCAGCAGGGTTTCCATAATAGGCATTCTTTCTTCTTTCTTTCTAAATATTCATTTTCTGAGTCTCACAACAGTGACATCATTTTCATTGTCTTCTCCCAATTCCCTTACCGGTATCTTTGTCGTAAGATTTTTCTGCACTGGTTAAGTCTGTGTCTCGCTCATCAGTGACCTAGCCAGACTCACTATAGGTCACCACCTAAAATTTCATTTGACCGTCTTTCCTCTTCTCTATCCCAGCACTTCAAAAACATTAATAAGCCTGTGAAAAAATATATACCTCATTAAAAATCAAATATGAATATTAAAGGAACCATGAATTATCACTGACCATCACAAATGGTGAGAGATTTTTTTTTAATAAAGATAGTTTCTGGTGAAAGAAAAATTTCATTGAGATAGACATGCTCAGGTACTACTGGTAAGAATGTAAATTCTTATAGTCTTTCTGAAGGACATTTCAGCAACACTTAATCAAAAGCCTTTAAAATACACTTATAATCTTTAAGCCAGGAAATCTACAGCTAGGAATTTGTCCTTAGGCCATAATTAACTAAAGATACGCATAAGCTAGGGGGTTCATTAGAGCATGGATATAAGTAATTTATAGATGAGAAAATGGAAACAACCTAGATGTCCAGCAATAGAGGGTTAATGCAATGGATAGTACACAATGATATGTCATTGTTTTTACCATTTATAGGCATATATTTAGCGGCATGGAAAGATATTTACAATGTGTGTTTTCAAATGGAGAAATCCAATTATAAACCAATATTTATATCATCCATTCTTATTAAAAATGCAGTAGAAAAGTCTGGATGAATATACATGAAATTGGAAGTAGTGGTTATCTGTGGGCGATGGGATTACAGATAATTTTTATTTGCTACTTTTTGTTTATATTTTCTAGTGTTTTGCAGTAACTTCTAAAACTTTTTATGCTGTTTTTAAAATAAATCAAATCTCTTTCTCATCACTCATTCACTTACAAGCCTTTGGTAGTCTCTCATTATCTCTAAGGTAAATCCGTTCCTTACACCTTTTTATGATTTTACTTATGTCCCTTTGCTTATATTTTCCCTTTGTCAGAAATGCCTTTCTGTTTGTCTACCTATTTATCCATCAAGGCTCAGCTCAGATATTATCACCTCTGTATATATTTCTATCATATAATTCATGTCATTTCTTGATAATTGTTTATCTGTTTTAATTAATAATTATCTGTATATCATTTGTGAGGTCTTTGAGGTCAATGGCCATTTCTTATTCATCTTTGAATACCCTTGCCAGCACACTACCTGGCATATAACAGATTTTCAGGAAATATAAGACTAATAAGTGAGTAAGACTTTTCCATTTAGTCAGTCAGTTATTGCCTATTCCTATGGATTTGCATGTTCACAAAGAGGTGCTCCATTTTATTAGCCTTTTTGTGCGTCTTTTTCTATACCATGCTCCACCCTGAGACTACAAGGTAGCTTTTTGAAGGTTGCATGTGTGATTTATTGAATCTTCTATCTTTAATAAATAAAACACAGTTCCTGGTATACAAGAGATGTCAGGCTGAATTTGAGGGATGGAACTGAACATAAACTTCCTTTGTCAAGCATGAATGTTCCTGGTTTGAAAATTTTACTCAACCCAAATACTTTCTTCTTATCTTGCAGAGCACATGCCTACAGCCTGTGCTCGGGTTGATGCCCTGCGTTCCCATGGTTATCCAAAAGAGGCCCTCAGACTCACAGTTGCTATTATCAACACTCTGAGGTTGCAGCAACAGAGGCAATTGGAAATCTACAAGCATCAAAAGAAAGGTATAGTGATTAGGAGCCATCTCAAACCTGTGAGCCTAAGACTGATTAGGATCGTCAGGGGATGCAAGGCCTACTACTCGGTTTTTATTAAGGATTGTGGAGTGGGTACAGCAATGGTTAGAGGGTTACAGGTCATTCCACCTGCTCTGTGACCTAGAATACCTCCTTTTTTCTCTCTGAATCTCCATTGTCTCATCTGTATAATGGAAATAATAATGTCTGCCTGCATTACTCACAGGGCAATTGTAAGGCTCATGTAAGGGCTTTTATGAGAAGACCCTTTCTAAATGCTAAAGCTGTTTCTACTTGTGTGTGCACTCCCAGCAGGCTACATGCAAATCATATGGCCTTACAGCTGACTGGTGAGGTTGTTACCAGTCCTCTCAAGACAAGACAATGAAGGTAGCTTTCCTTTGACTCTCAGGGCTGAGAAAGAAACTTAAGAGGAGACCCAGGCAGGGACAGAGAGAAATGTGTTTTTTCTACTCTGTAAAGCTCTAACCTGCTTGCTTCCAGAACTGTTGCAGAGAGGAACCACAACCATCACAAACCTGGAAGGCTGGGTGGGCCACCCCCTGGATCCCATTGGCTGTCTGTTCCTTACTTTGACTGAGGCCTGCCGCCTGAATGATGATGGCTATCTTGAAGTGTCAGGTACAGGGGTCAACCTGAGGCAAGCCAGAACTGCCCTCGACAGCCTTTTCCTTCTTGCCAGCCTCTGTTCTGTCACTCCTGCTGCCCTTTCTTCCTCCCGTCCAGCCCTCCCCTCAAAGGTTTCCTTGGGCTTCCTCTCTTGCCCACCATCCTGCCACACTGGTCTGGCCCTGCCCTGCTTTCCCATTTTCTCTTAGCAGCCTTCATTTGCTTCTTTGTTATTCCCTACCATGAATGCTTAAGGAGTTTGCTCCAAGGAGAATAAAAAGGGACAGAGGAATTTTAGGAGTGAGAGGCCAGGTCCTCAGAGTAGTCTGAAAGGGGGAGAGAATATCCATCAAGAGTATATGTATCCCTTGCAACTACACTGTGCCGAACTTTCCCACTCATGAGGGCTTTAGACCAGTTTTACAAATGAGAATTTTTTTAAAAAAAGCTACTATCATGTAAATTCCGACTCATGGAGAACCCATGTATTGCAGAGTAGAAATGTTCCATAGGGTTTTCATGGCTGTCATCTTCACAGAAGCAGGTCACCAGGCCTTTCTTCCATGGCACCACTTAATGGGTTCAAACCGCCAGCCTTAGAGTTAGTTGTCAAACACCAGCCATTGTCACCACCAGTGATTCATAAAGGGGTAATTTAACAGACTACTCTGAGAGAGTAGCGAGAAGTGGGGACAGAATTGAGGCTTCACTCCTCTGTGCCATTATGATATTGCATACACATCTCTACTGTAGTATTTAGCACCTGCATTAAAATTTGTTTATGCATGTGTATTGGCTTGGCATAGCTTACTACTTGAAAGTAAAAATTGTGAGTTATTTATCTTTGTGATCCTTTCGCTTAGTACAGTACTTGCCATTTAATGTTGTTATAAGTTGCCATGAAGGCAATTTTGACTCATGGCAACCCCATTCGTGCAGAGTTGAGCTGCCCATAGAGTTTTCAAGGTTGTGACCTTTCAGAAACAAATTGCCAAGGCTGTCTTCTGAGGTGCCTCTAGGTCAGTTCAAACCTCCACATTTCAGCCAGTAGCCGAGCACCTATCTGTTTGCACCATGAAATGACTCCCAAGGAAAAAAACCAAACTCATTGCCATTGAGTTGATTCTGACTCATAGCAACCTTAGAAGACAGAGTAGAACTGCCCTGATAGGGTTTCCAAGGCTGTAAGTCTTTATGGAAAAGACTGCCACATCTTTCTCCCCCAGAATCACTGATGAATTCGAACCACTGACCTCTGGGTTTTGCAGCCAAGCACTTAACTACTGCACCACCACAGCTCCTTAAGGACTCCTTAAAAAAAAAAAAAAAAAAAAAACTCCTTGCCATTGAGTTGTCTGACTCATAACAACCCTAGAGGTCACAGTAGAACTGCCCCATAGAGTTTCCAAGGAGCACCTGGCAGATTTGAACTGCCAGCGTTTTGGTTAGCAGCTACCTTTTGGTAGCACTTAACCCACTACACCACCAGGGTTTCCTTAGGGACTCCTAATCCTCCATAAATACTTACCGGATGGATGAAGGGAAACAGTAAAGAAATCAAGACTCTGACTCTTAAGCCTGTGCTCTCTTGCTGAAACTGTGAACCCAGTGGTGAAGCATATAAAATAATAGCACCAAAGTTTCAAGTGTTACAAAAGTAAGGATTTGGGTTTCTGTGGATGGAGATGCATGGGGTAGCCGCAAGCCACACTAGTACACCCTTTATCTTCTCTTTCATGCCCTGCAGAAGGAACCAGTATCTTTAGCCTGTTTCATCTGCACAGTGATGCTTGTATCTTGAGGTTAACTTGGGATTCATTCGTTCACCATTGACGTCCACTCCGCTGCTTCTATATGCTAAGCCTTAAACAATGAGAGTCTCTTTATTTGAAAGTATTCACACTCTAGTGAAAGACACAGACACAAGAAATACACAATGCTCGCATTTTACTAGGTGCTAACAAAAGATAAGGTTTCATATTCCCCCAGCTGGTCTGACCAGTTCCTGTATTAGGTAGGAGCTAATAATCTTTGTAGTTCTACATAACCCTTTTTTCAGTAAATTTTTCTTAATGCTCTGGGTTTCTGACTCAGCTTTGCTGTAACAGCTGTTGACCAAGCTGTATCCCAAAGGGAGAGAGTGGGCAAGAGGGGCAGAAGAACCACTAGGCCTGACCTAAGCAACCTGGTGCCCTGTTGCCCTCAGATATGAGTGAAAGCAGAACCCCTGTGTACCAGCATGTGCCTGTAGCTGCAGGCTGCCCAGACAGCAGTGAGTCCTACCTGTCCTTGGCTCTTGAAGTTGCTCTGATGGGAATGGGTCAACAGAGGGTGATGCCTGAAGGCCTCTACGCACAGGACAAGGTGTGCCGTAATGAGGAGCAACTCCTGAGTCGACTCCAGGAGCTGCAGCTGGACGATGAGCTAGTGCAAACACTGCAGAAACAGTGCATCTTACTGCTGGAAGGTAAGTAGGGAGAAACTGTTATCACAAGTGTCTTTTGCCTGCGACCCTGGACTCCCCTCTCTGATACAGCACAGGTACAAGAACATTTATGACATGGAAGTGTAGTGAAAATCCTCACAGCTAGAAAAGGTACAAGGGATCCCGAGGTGCAAGTCCAGGCTGGTAAATGAAAGCATGCAGATAGATAACTGGCCAGCTTATCTTTTTTCTGCAGGAGGTCCCTTCAGTGGTCTGGGAGAAGTCATCCACCGAGAGAGCGTGCCCATGCATACCTTTGCCAAGTATTTGTTCACAGCTCTGCTGCCTCATGATCCAGACCTGTCCTATAAGTTAGCCTTACGTGCCATGAGGTGGGTGGCCCTTTCTCAGCCCCATTGCTTCCACTAAAGCAGAAGTCTCCAGTGCTCTTTTTTTTGTTTATCCTCACTTTCTTATCTCTCCCTGTCTATTCTTTTAGACCTGCCACCAAGCCTGCCTCAAAATAGCTCAGACTTTTTCATATGATCTAGGATTCTTATCTGGGATGCCTTGCTGGTGACCCCCTGGGCTCTGTGGCTGTGCCCTTGGTTATCTGGGAAAGCCCCTAAGGCATTAATAGATATGAAGCACCCAAGTCTTAAGTCATGTGTTCTGGGGCCACTTAGATAGCCATAGAAAAGTCTGAAACCTTCCAGAGCTCAGGTGAGTCATGATTCCCAGGCACAGGCCTCCAGAATCATCTGTGGATATATGATAGGTCTGTGTATACCAGGACTTGAGAACAATGAGCTGTGGCCACCTTGTTTCCAAACTAGAATAATAGCCCTGGTTCAGAGAGGTGGGCCTCTGAGATGCAGCAAACCATGCAGAATTTTAGTTAGACCATGAGGCTGAGGGATTTGTCAGCTCAGACAGAAAGAGACTGCCAAGGATTCCTAGGCATTTATTTCTTAGACTTTAAAAATAACCTTGTGGCTCTCAAACTGCCTTTCAAATCCATTTGCAGTAGAGACTATTCCACATGAGTTCTACAGGCATCCAGGCACTCACCTCACATAGAGTACAGTCCTCCAGGTTTTAAAACCTTTAAAACTCTTGGTTGACCTTTCCTGTCCAGGTTCTCCCCAGCAAATAAAAGGCTTCTCTAAGGTGGTTCAGAATGGCAAGGATCTAGGTGATGGCTGATGACTCTCCTTGGGTCTTCTAGGCTACCAGTTCTAGAAAATTCGGCTTCTGCAGGTGACACTTCCCATCCTCATCATATGGTGTCTGTGGTACCCAGCCGCTATCCTCGCTGGTTCACACTTGGACATTTGGAATCACAGCAGTGTGAACTGGCCTCCACCATGCTGACTGCAGCCAAAGGTGAGCACAGACCGAGCTTAGTCTCCAGTACTCACCCTGTGCCTGGTCCTCATCTGCAGTCTCCTGGAGAAGGGAAGCTCTCTCTCTAGCCTCTCGTGACCACTTAGAGTTGTACCCATTGCCGTTGAATCAATTCAGACTTATTGGTGACCCTATAGGACAGAGTAGAGCTGCCCCATAGGGTTCCAGGGAGCAGCTGGTAATCCAAACTGCCACCCTTCTGGGTGGCTCTTAACCATGCTGCTATTAGAAAAGGGTACCTAGAAGTGAGAAGACTTGGGCCCAAATCAGAGTTATGCCCTACTTACTAATTGTAGGGTCCTGGTGGCATAGTGGTTAAGTGCTACAGCTGCTAGTGAGAAGATCAGCAGTTCGAATCCACTGGGTACTCCTTGGAAACTCTATGGGGCAGTTCTCTGTCCTGTAGGGTCACTAGGAGTCAGAATTGACTCAGCGGCACTGGGTTTCTAGGAGTACACAGAATGAAATGATCTTTAAGGTAACTTCCATATCTAGCCCTCTGTGTCACTTCATCTTTCTAAGACTTACGCTGAAATTCAATAAAATAGGGATCATTATCAATTACCTGTTAGCCTCTTAGGGCCATCAGAAAATTCAGTGAAGTGACAATAAGACAGAGTTTGTACAAAACTGCTAACCAATAAGAAAGTTTGAGATTTTTCCAGGACCCCTGGACCAAAAGACAAGCAGCCCAAAGTGGCTCTCAGGCCTTTAAACTTGTGTGTTCCCAGTTAGCTATGCAGGTTTCACCACAAAGAAAAGTGAGAAGAAGCCCTGTCTGAGGAGCTACAATAAGATAGCAGCTACCACAGACTCTGAGTATCTTTCAGTATCAGTAAACTACATGAAGTTTTTGGAGCATCATTTTTTTTTAATTAAAAATAATTCTTGTTGTATCGTTTTGTTACCCCCCAAAAAATGCATACTCATTGTAGAAAAGTAAAAGCTACAGAGAAATCACTATAAAAATGATCAACAAACCAGTACAAAAATTGAGCAAAAGATATGATCAGTTCACAGGAAAAAGAAGCTATAAATGACTTTTAAACAATTAAAAATGTCCAGCCTCACTTAAAAAGTACAAACAAATATTATTCCAAGATAACATTTTTCACCAATCTTATTGGCAGTAAATTCATCATAGGCATTCATGTGTGCAGTCGGGAGTGATGGTGACAGTCGCCAACATAAGCCCTCAGCTTCCAAGCAGTACAAGGGAGGATGACTGCATGGGGAGGGAAAGTCCAGTGGTGGTGACCCAGCATAGGATGTCAGAGCTCAGAACAGGAGTGCTAAGTAGTGCATCTTCACCGTTTGCAGAGAGTGACAGAGCCCAAGCAGGATGAAGGGGACACCTGCTGAAGGAGCAGTGATGACAGTGACCCAGTGAGGCGTATCAGAACCCAAAAAGGGTAAAGGGGGCATTTGCACAATTGTAGCACTGGCAAGCATAATGTTATGACATATCATAAATATATCAATAATAAAAAGCATCCAATTTTTCTTGGTCAGAAAAGGTAGATATAGATACGCAAACAGAAAACTAGAATGAATCCTGCAATGTTAGGTTGGAACTAGAGACATTGTATACACTTACAGTTTTTAACATATATAAAAATAGATACAAATAAATATAGAGGTGGAAGTATGTATAAATGACTGTATATGTATGTATGTGTTTGTGTGTATGTGTAAAGAGGGTATGTGCATACACGTATATATTGCTGTTGAGTCAATTCCAACTCAATATGACAGAGTAGAATAGAACTGCCCTACCCCATAGGGTTTCCAAGTCTGTAAATCTTTATGGAAACAGACGCTACATCATTCTATGGAAGGAACACCTGGTGAGTTAGAAGAACTGACCCTTTGGTTAGCAGCCAAGTTCTTAACTACCAGAGCTCTTTTCACATCTATTAGAATGGCTAAAATCCAGAACATTGACAATACCAAATGCTGATGAGGATGTGGAATTCTCATTCATTGCTGGTGGAAATACACAACGATACAGCTTTTGGCAGACAGTATGACAGTTTCTAACAAACCTAAATATAAGATTACTATTCAGTGAAGCCATCACTGTCCTAGATATTTACCCAAGTGAGATAAAAATATACTTCCTCATAAAAACCTGCAAACAAATGTTATAGCAGCATTATTCATAGTTGCCAAACACTGGAATAGTGACCACTGGAATAGTGGTTAAGAGCTATAGCTTCTGACCAGGTCAGCAGTTCAGATCCACCAGATCCTCCTTGGAAACCATATATGGCAGTTTTACTCTGTTCTTTAGGGTCACTATACATCAGAATCAACTTGATTCCCATCCCCACTGAGATCAGGAAAGTCAAGGATGTTTTCATCTATTCAACATCATACTGGCAGTTTTAACCAGTATAATAAGGCAAGAATAAGAAAAAAGAGATTCACATTAGCAGGAAGACATAAAACTATCTTTATTCATTGATTACATGATTTTCTATGTAGAAAATCTTACACAATCTACAAAAAGCTACTAGAATTACTAATGAGTGTAACAGGGTTGCAAGATCAATATATAAAAATCAGTGGTATTCATATGGTAATGTAAAGGGCCAAAAACAACTTGGGAAAAAAAGAGTGAAGTTAGAGGATTAACGCTGCCTGATCCTAAGACTTATTATAAAGTTGTCAGATAATGCACATAGCTGCTAAATGAAAGGTTGGCAATTTGAGTCCACCCAGAGGCACCTTGGAAGAAAGGCCGAAAGGCCTGGTGAACTACTTCCAAAAAAATTCAACCATAGAAAACTACTCTTAACACACACAGGGTCCCTGTGAATCAAAATTGACTCAGTGGCAACTGTTTTGTTTGTTTGTTTTTAAATAAAGCTATAGTCATCTATACCGTGTCAGTGTAAAGACAGACTAATGGAAAAGAACAGAATCCCAAAATAGACTCAAGCATGCATGGTCAATTTATTTTCTATAAAGGTACAACATTATATTAAAAAATAACTCATGATAAATTATGAACCTAAATAAAAAACTTGAAACTATTAAACTTGTAGTGCAAAACATAGGACAGCATCACTTTCACTTTGAGTTAGGCAAAGATCCTTACAACACTAAAAGTACAATCCATAAAACAAACATAAATTGCACTGTGTCAAAATTAAGAGATTCTGCTGTGTGAAAGTCACTACTGAGAAGGAAAGGACAGACCACACACTTGGAGAAATATTTGCAAACTAAGACTCTCTTAAAGGACTTGTATCCAGAATATATAAAGAACTCTCAAACTCAATAATGAAAAATAAATAACCGAGTTGTTAAAATGGGTAAGTCTGAACAGATGCTTTAGCAAAGAAGGTATCCCTGTAGAAAATAAGCACATAAAAAGATGCTCAATATTAGTCCTTAAACCAAAAAAAAAAAAAAATCAAACCTGTTGCTGTGAAGTAGATTCCAGCACAGAGCGACCCTATAGGACAGAATAGAAATACCCCATGGAGTTTCCAGAGAGTGCCTGGTGGATTTTAACTGCTGACCTTTTGGTTAGCAAGCATAGCACTTAACTACTACACCAGCAGGGTTTCCATGTTAGTCCTTAGGGAAATACAAATTAAAACCACAATGAGAGAAAAAACAACAGTAACTGTAGCAAGGGTTGACAAGGCTATGGAGCAACTAGAACTCTTGTAAACTGCTGGTGGAAACGTATTGGGCACAACCACTTTAGGAAACCAATTGGCAGCTTCTTAAAAAGTTAAACAGACACCTGCCATAAATCCAGCCATTTCACTCTTTAGGTACTACCCAAAAGAAATGAAAGCATGTATTTGTACAAGGACTTCAGTATGAGTTTTCATAGCAGCTTTGGTTTTCATAACCAAAAAAAAGTGGAAAGAATCCAAATGTTCATCAACAGGTAAATGGATAAACAAATTGTGATACAACCACAAAATGGAATACATGTCATTGCTAGGTGCTGCAGACTTGGTTCCCACTTGTAGCAACTCTGTGAAAAACAGAATGAAACACTGCATGGTCCTGCACTGTCCTCACAATCATTATTATGCTTGAGCCCATTGTTGCAGCCACTGTGTCAGTCCATCTCCTTGAGAGCCTTCCTCGTTTTCACTTACACTTCACCAAACATGATGTCCTTCCCCAGAGGCTGATCCTTCCTAATGACATGTTCAAAGTATGTGAGATGTAATCTTACCATCCTTGCTTCTAAGGAACATTCTGATTGTACTTCTTCCAAGATGAGTATATTCATTCTTTTGGCAATCCATGGTATGCAAGGACCAACAATTAAATCTGCAAACTTAATTGTTCTAAGGGCTACTTACCTCATTGCTGAATATCACTACAGTCACCTGTGAAGTACTCCCCTTGGGAAGCTATGCACAGATGCCAATGCCTAATCCACCCTTCAAAGCAATGTTGGAACTCTTTCTGGAATGGCCATTGTGCATGGTGGCAAGTTCACGAACTTAATTGTATAGTTGTCTGTGAGGGAGTTTTTAGCCAGTAACAAATAACTGTATCGGAAAACCCTCCCTACTCACCTGATTTGGCTCCCAATGACTTTTTTCTTTACCCAAAGATAAAAGAGATATTGAAAGGAAGACATTTTGATGACATTGATGTTATCATGGGTAATATGATGACAGCTCTGATGGCCATTTCAGAAAAAGAGTTCCAAAATTGCTTTGAAGGGTGGACTAGGGGCTGGTGTCAGTACATAGCTTCCCAAGGGGAATACTTCAAAGGTGAGCATAGTGATATTCATCAGTAAAGTATGTAGTACTTTTTCTAGGGTGAGTTCGCACACTTAATTGGCAGTCCTTGTTTTCTATTTGGTGAGTTCCGTGTGTATAGTTGCCATTTATGTTACTGAAAAAAAGATATTTCCAATGAGTAGATCATTGGCAAAATTTTATCATATGATCCCTGGCATTGTGTCTGTCACCAAAGCCATCCATAATTTTCAACTACTGATCCTTTGTTTTCATCTTTTGCATTCCTCTCACCAGTAATTCTCAATCTCCTTGATTGCATGTTTGATCAATTTCAAACTGCAGAAGTTAGTAAAAATCTTCAATTTTCTCATCTTTGGCATTAGTGCTCACTGTATAAATTTAGACAATAATCTTACTAACTGGTCTTCCTTAGAGGTGTATGGATATTATCCTATCACTGACAGTATTCTACTTCAGGAAAGATCGTGAATTTTTTAAATTTTTGTTCTTGGTACTCCCCCCCACCCCCCCTCCCATTGAGTAAGATTGAATAAGACACCATTCCTCTTCAATTTGTCATTCCTGGCATAGAACATGTGATTGTCTGATTCAAAAATGGCCAATAGCAGTCTGTTTCAGCTCAGTAATGCCTAGGATATATCTCTTCAAGCATTCAGGTTCATTTTTTATAACTTCCAGTTTTCCTAGGTTCTTTTTACAGTCCATGTTCCAATTATTAATGAATGTTTGCACCCATTCCCATTTTGAGTCATGCAGGACTCTATTCATATAGAGAATATATATATATACACATATATATATGTATACACACACATTTCACCTATATTGCTTGTATGATTTTCTATTCATATATAGGCACACATAAACATTATAAATATGTACAATGAAGAGCTGTTTATAAACATAGAATAATAGAATATTTACTATTCAGAGATTGTTTATAATTCTCATAGTACCCCAAATCTAATTCCATCAAGTCAATTCTGACTCATAGCAAACCTATAGGGCAAAGTAGAACTGCTCCATAGAGTTTTCAATGAGTGACTAATGGATTCAAACTGCTGATCTTTTGGTTAGCAGACAAGCTCTTAACCACTACACCACCAGGGCAGGTTATGATTTCCATTTTATAAGATGAAATAAACAGCTGATGGTTGTAAATGGTTTAATTCCCCACTGTATTTTACTCCAAAGCCTATACTCCTACCACTACACCTCTTTGACTTTATTAACCAGTTATAAAGTAAAACTGAAGCTCTAGTTTTTGTTATATATTTCACATACTTACCCTTCATAAGGTATCCCAATCTTTCATATATTCTATTGCCTTCAAAGATACAGCAACCTTCCCTTCATGTGGTACACATGCCTTTCCTGTCGTGTCTTCCTTGAGTCTGTTAGTACTTACATAGAATTCTTGATTTCTGAGTAAGAAGAGCTGGCCTAGCTCCCTTTTGCTTCAGGAGGCTTTAGTGAAAGGCAAAAGATACTACTGGCGTACTCTTGGTGTAAATGTTGCTTCCTGCCTCTGTATAAGTAAATTTCAAAATTCACGTGTTAGAGAAAATTATTTCTGGTTCCTGAGGACGCTAAAGGTATAGAGAATGAGAGGTAGAGGCAAGTCAAAAAGTGAAGAGAAGTAAACTCACATGGGTGCCTGGGAAAGGACGGACCTTCCCATGGGTTCAATGAAGACAGAATTGACACCCAGGGTATAGTAGCATCCAGAAGCATTCATTGAATTAATAGCCAGTTCAGGCAATGCCTGTTGTGATCATCTGACTGTGAAGGAAATTTTAAAGAAAGCCTTGCCTCTGTTCCTTCTCTCTACACCTATAGGAGATACACTGAGGCTTCGAACAATATTGGAAGCAATACAGAAGCACATCCATTCTTCCTCCCTCATCTTCAAATTGGCTCAAGATGCATTCAAGATTGCTACTCCTACAGACAGTAGTACTGACAGCACCCTGCTCAATGTGGCCTTGGAGCTGGGGTTACAGGTATGGGTAAGGAGTGGACCATCCCTGCTTTAACCTTCTGGCCAAGTGACATTTGACAAGAGATGAAATCCCAGGGGGCTTGGCACAAACAACTCTTGTTCTTTCTGTGTCCCCAGAATATAAGTTCTAGGTTGGTGCCTAGGAAAGAACTCCATAAATTGGGCTTTGTTTTGAAGTTAAGATTAGAAGCAGTGTAACTTTAGGCTCTATAGTGTCCCCATCTTTCCTCTTCCTCCCCAGCCTGCATTCCTCCAAGTCAAGCAAAGTGTGGTAAAAAGGACTTTATTCATTGCACTTCGTCACAGAAGCCTCTTGATGATGGGATATATCGCGCACATGTTAAACAGACCGGTCTTTACTTACCAAGGGAGAAACAGCTGTTTACAGCACCAGTAAATATCTGTTGAATAAATGAATGGCCAGGAGAAATGAAGAGGTCACAACAATTAGGTTTGGCCAACGGGAAATGCCTCTTTTGTGCCCAGGTGATGCGGATGACCTTATCAACCCTCAACTGGAGGCGCCGGGAGATGGTACGCTGGTTGGTGACATGTGCTACAGAAGTGGGTGAGTCTCCACCTCCCTCTACCCCCAGGAGAAAGTGTTTCTAGGCCCTACTCTTGAAATAGGACCATGAATCCTTAGGGCTGTCATATTCCCATTACTGATGGCCTAGGAAAGGATGGGGCTGCTGTTAGAAGACAGCCTCTGTTCAGCCACCCCAAGCTCAGCCCTCACTTCTTGGACTATACCCTGATGTCAGCAGCACTTTAACCCTCTGGTCAGAGACATGTCTGAGAGAATGAGTTTTCAGCCAGCAATACTCAAGTGTTCCCTTGGGAGGTGGCTGGCCCAGTGGTTTGATCCCAGTCCCTGCCCCTGCTTCTGAGAAACCCCAGAAAACCTGGAGGCTGATGACCCCCTCCTAGAGCCAAAGCCCCAGCACAAGACTCTCTGCCCTACTTCAGCTAGAACCTGCAGGCAGACGTGGGACACTTGCTGTGGGATAGGCAAGCCACAGGCTTTGCTGCTCCATCCTCGGGAGGAGCTAAGAGCACCTGCGGAGACCTTCAACCCTCTGATCTGGGGAAGGAAGGGAAGGGCAGAGACCCCAAACCGGGTCTGGCCATCCGGGATGCTCCCCTTGCCCTGGTTTACCTCAGATCATCTCAAGGCTGCTGATGAGGAGGGAGAACTCATCTCTGCAGGCCAAGTTCTGACCCCAAATGGTAATCTGGGCAGACCTGGGCAGATGGCCACGACTGAGCTCAGGCTCTCCCTGACAGGTGTGCGGGCCCTGGTGAGCATCTTGCAGAGCTGGTACACACTCTTCACCCCCACCGAGGCTACTAGTATTGTCGCTGCCACAGCCGTGTCCCACACTACTATCCTGCGGCTCAGTCTCGACTATCCACAGCGGGAGGAGCTGGCTAGCTGCGCCCGCACCCTGGCCCTGCAGTGTGCTATGAAGGATCCACAGAGCTGTGCCCTGTCAGCCCTCACACTCTGTGAGAAAGACCACATCGCCTTTGAGGCAGCCTACCAGATTGCCATTGATGCTGCCGCTGGTGGCATGACCCATTCACAGCTGTTCACCATTGCCCGCTACATGGAGCTCCGTGGCTACCCGCTACGTGCCTTCAAGCTGGCCTCACTCGCCATGAGCCATCTCAACCTGGCCTATAACCAGGACACCCACCCGGCCATCAATGATGTGCTCTGGGCATGCGCCCTCAGCCACTCTCTGGGCAAGAACGAGCTGGCAGCACTTATCCCCCTGGTGGTGAAGAGCGTGCATTGTGCCACGGTGCTTTCAGACATCCTGCGGCGCTGCACAGTGACTGCACCTGGCCTGGCTGGCATCCCAGGCCGCCGCAGCTCCGGAAAGCTCATGTCCACTGACAAGGCTCCACTGCGCCAGCTGCTGGATGCCACCATCAACGCCTATATCAACACCACACACTCACGCCTGACACACATCAGCCCCCGCCACTACGGAGAGTTTATTGAGTTTCTGAGCAAGGCTCGGGAGACCTTCCTGCTGCCCCAGGATGGTCACTTGCAGTTTGCCCAGTTCATCGACAACCTCAAACAGATCTACAAAGGCAAAAAGAAGCTGATGCTGCTGGTGCGAGAGCGCTTTGGCTGACAACGCAGACAGCTCACCACCAGGGCAGGCTGGGCTCCCAGGTTCCATCAGGTCAGGCCAAGGACACTGAAAACTTTGTCCCCCTGAGAGGACTCTGAGCACCTGTGACTGAAACCAAAGGACCACAGGGATAAGAATGGGGAGAGTCTAACTCTAGCCAATACGGCTGCCTTGCTAAGGTTCTCACTACAGCCCACTGTTCCTGTAGGAGCTGTGCCCTGCAGATCGATCAGGAACCCCACAACATGCCACCTCGCACCCCTATATCCTGCATTTCCTGGGCACTGGCCCTCTCTCCCTTGGCAAACACAGAACACTGTTCCATCTCAGGGATTGCTTAACCAGAGAAACAGAAGCATTTATGGTACTGTAAATACTATAGTATATGTGTTGCCAATGACATTGTAAAGTTGTAACTATTTATAATTCTGGTTCTAATTTGATGGTTACTTGAAGTAGCTGTGGGTGGGAGGATAGGCTGGTTCAAAGGAGGTCTTTTGTTTTCTGAGGAGATTCACAGCTGTTTCTCAGGTTTCTTTTGTAGAGTGTATGCTGTTGACTGTGGAAGAGCAGAGGTGGCAAGGAGAAAAACAGCCAGTTAGAATACTTCCCAAGTCTCGTCTGTGCAGAAACTGCAGCCTGCAGGCAGGCATCTGTAGACCAGATGTGGGTAAGGAGTAGGGGCCAGGACTTCAATTTTGCCTCCTGAAGCTATCAGGATGCTGAAGCTCCTGTTCCTGCTCCTGCCTTACACAGCCCCTCGGAAGCCTGCTGAGCAGCTGAGAAGTGCAAGGAGAAGATGAGGGTTTGGGGTCTGGGAAGCCATTGAGCTCATTATAAACATCTACTCCAGTCACTCTTATGTTATCGCCTTGTTTCATCTCTAATTGTGTTATGTGTATACATATTGGTATGGCTAAATATGTGTCCGTGTGCACAGATATCTGTGCATGCCTGTCTGTAACATGTGCACATACGTTCATGGTCCTGTCAGTCCTGCATGTGTCTGTATACATGTATGAATACATGTATGTGTGTTAGATTGTGGATGTGTGAGGAGGTACGCATTTGCATACATGAGTGAATCTATGTGTGTGTAAATACACTCATGCTCATATGTGTATGCATGTTTGACATGTGTGTAGCTGGACACACATAAGTGCATGTGAATAAACATGTTTATATCTGTGTGTATGCCTGCCATTCACGGATCTGTCATTATATATTTCAACATGTAGGTATGTCTGTGTACTCACATCCGATGGTCTGCATGAATGTGTCCCTTCTCTCTTTACCAGATCACTCTTCCTCGCTCCTCTCGATCTGTCTCACCAGCAAAACTTGCCCTCCATCTCTGCGCCTTCTCCGTTCACCATTCTGTCTCATCAGCACCTTCCAAGCACGAGTCTCTCTCTGCCCTGAAACTGGCTGCTTGAGCTCCACAGTTTCTAGTCTCATTCTGTACTTGCTTTCTCCCCCTGCCTTTCTACCTCAAGCTTCTTCTGCCTCCTTTTGTCACAGCCCTCCTGGTCCCTGATTTGGAGGCTGAAGCTAGAATGCATTTGGCCTTTTCCTTCCTAATTTCTAGTCCTACTGGACTACCCCTTTCTTAGCTCTTGGCTGACCTCCACAGTGTACTGTGTTCCTGCTACCTGCCTGTCCCTGTTGTCAGTGTGGAATTTTTATAGAAGGTAGCAAGAGACATTCAGAAGAGTCATTTGGATGCCAGTGTCTTGTGTTTACTGTTTCATGTCATAGTTTCTGAGTGGGGGTAGGGTGTTATAGGGAAGGGTGGTAGAGCTAGAGTGTGAACTAAGGACCTCCCTGTCTCCTTTATTTTCCTGTCTTTGACAAACTGTCTGTCACCTTTCTTTGCTCCAAACTTACCAATAAGTTGTATTTATTGTTTGTGGCTACCGAAGTCTTACTATCCAGCCATGGGCCCCTACAACCTTTCAGCCCAGTGGGCTGGTTAAAAAAAAGAGAAGCCACTCTCATTTCGGTATCACAGTTGCCCTTTTTTAGCAAATGTGTGAACTCACAGTGCTTTTCTATGAATAAATCATGGATCACAGAAAAGATCATTTTTCTAAAAGCAGAAATACCATTCTTTCAATAATGGGGCCCTTTTTTCCCTCCACATTTCCTGCCTGGGAAGGTTTCTGGTTGGGCCTGTAACACAGGGAGTTGCTGGTGGTCTGAGGAGGTGTGGGGTGAGAGAAGAGGCATTTTCTGCCACACCAAACTTCTGTCCAGTTCTCATAGGCACCACAGGGCCTTGTCCCAGGAAACAAGTGCCACTATTACAAGAAACAACAAGATCCTAAGAAAATTAGAGGATGTGTTCCAGAAAGAGTGCAGAACAACCCTGAGCTCCAGAGGGGCATCTAGCTTTGGAGGCTTTCTTGTCTTGGTGATGGCAGCCTAGTCTATGGCCTCACTAACCCAGCCCCTAGCTCTGAGTCTTTGTGCCTTCCCTATCTTTTGGTGTCAAAGCTGATGGCCCCTCAACTTCTCTATGCTTTACCAGACTCACCCTTCCTCCCCAGTCCTTTCTGAGGTATTCTAGCCACTTCTGTGCCTTCTTTTAATTTGTACTCCCCTCTCTCCCAAGACAGAAAGCCCTGTCAATTTGGCCTTTGTGTGATGTGGGAGCCTCATTCCTTTCTCTGCAAATGTCACAGCCCCAACTGTTAAGAGGCTCTATGTAGCCCCTTGTAGCTCTGGGACTTGGGTGCCTAGGACCAAGGGGAAACTGAGTATCCTGGAATTAATTTCTATAGCACATATTCGCTGATACCTAATCACCCATGACATGAGGAAAGACTACAGAGAGAAGGTCCAGGAAAACAGCAGAGGCTGAAAAGAAGGGAGGATAAAGGCACAGATCTTCCACAAACAAAACAACATAATAGATTCCAACTCTAGGACTTTTATTCTTCTAGAAACAGTCATCTGTGTTGGTGGTACTTGGGAGAGAAGGTATACACTCAGTTCTGTCTAAGCAGACGTGAGTGTCTGTGTACAGCATCCACAAAGGCCCCCACGTGCTCTGGGTCCATGTCAGGATACAGCCCATGGCCCAGGTTGGCAATGTAGCGCTGGGGCCCGAAGTCATCCAACATCTGCTGCACAAGCTGCCTGATCTCCTCCTGGGGGACCAACAGAGTACTGGCTACAAGGAAGCCATCAGGCCTCTCTGTCTTCACTATACAGAATAGTGACACACACACAGGCATGTTTCTACTCTGTTATTCAATATTAATTCAATAACCTATACTGGATACCTGACATAGGCTAAGCACAAAGAAAAACAAATGAACAGAAAATAAAGAAATCCTTGCCTTCATAAAGCTTACACTGTGTATAGGATGGAGAGATGGGAAAGGGACAAACAGAATTAATAAAAACACACATTTAGTAATTTACACACCATGTCTCTGTGGATGCAGAGACAAACTCATAGACACACAGGGATCCTGATTGTTACCTCAGATGCATACAGGGCACAGGGGTCCAGGTTTCCCTGCAAGGTCACGGTCTTCCCCACACGCTCCCTGAAAGTAGATCCAGTGCCAAATTCCAGGGTCTGCACATACGGCAACTGTACCCTCTCCACCTCAACCACACAGACCCAACACTACATCACTCACCGGGCTTTCTCTGGGGCCAGTGTCCAGTCGAGCCCAACCACCTCGTAGCCAGCCTGGGCCAGCTCCTCCAGAGCAAAATGCCCATCCTTAGCAAAGATGATCTGGGAGAAAGGGCAGATCTCTGAGGCTAGAGGCCTTTGTCATGTCACTAACCTTTCTTGGCTGCGCCTTTGCTGCCCTCCAGTGGTCATTTCGGTACTTGCACGTCTTG
Source organism: Heterohyrax brucei (assembly GCA_028571685.1). Lineage (NCBI taxonomy): Eukaryota > Metazoa > Chordata > Mammalia > Hyracoidea > Procaviidae > Heterohyrax > Heterohyrax brucei. Next base: position 77,324,114 of record CM053140.1, on the reverse strand, counting down.
CCCAGAAAGGCCCACAGGCCACCTACATAGTCACCCATCCCCGTCCTTACCATGGGCACTGGTGCCAGGCCTGCCTCTTGCAGTCCAGCCTTCACCTGCTTGGCCACATCACGGATATAAGGTAATGCATACGTGGTGAAGAGCTGTGGGCCAAGGTGCCCTGCATGGGACTCAAAAAGCTGTAATGCCTGCAGTTAGGGAATGGTGTAAAGAAATACTGTAACATACAAAAAGGAAGTAACTCTAGACTCACACACAGAGTGTGCCTCAGATTTTCCCATGTGATCTCTGTTACTGCCTGAGCCTATAAATCTAGGTCTAGACAAAACATTTTAAATTATGCAGACCCCAGCACAGGCTCTGATCTTCAAACACATACAGCATCAAGCCCCCTTGCCAGTGTCAAGGAGGGCTTGGCTGCCCCAGTCAGATCATTGGAGGCCCTCATATTTCAGTCATTATAGGTGAAATCCCAACCAACTTGTCTCCCCTTCAGGACTCACCTGAGCACCAGCAGCCACTTGTCCCACTAGATACGGTACCAGAGTATCAGTGAGGATGCGAAGCAGCTGGTGACTGGCCTGAGGCCTCTGGTAGAGCCAGCGCTTGGCCTTCGCCATGGTGCTTGAGCTGCTACCCTCAATCATGTACGTCATCAGAGTCCACTGCAGAAGGATGCAAAGAGGATGTCACAGGCAGACTGACAGTTCCCTCCTTCTCTACACCAGACCTGCCAGTGATTTCCCCATCCTGAGCCCCTGCACTGTCCCACATTACAGGGGCACCAGCAAAGCCAATCAGTGGCACACGCCCATCCAGCCGCTGTCGGGTAAGGGTGATGGCCTGGAACACATAGGTCAGCTCAGAGACTGCCACTGCTGGATCTCGTAGGTGCTCCAGGTCCCGTTCTTCCCTTAATGGCTCTGGAAAGCTAGGTCCTTTACCAGGCACCATGGTCACTTCCATGCCCAGCGCCTAGAGGGGAAGAAAACATCTGGGTTCTCAACCTGGAATTCTAGGAAGAAAGGTTCTGTTCAGCCTATGCCATGAAGAGAGAAATCAGACCAAACTATCTTCCAGCCTCAGCTTTCCCCGTCTGTTCAGTGAGGATATGTGTGTATCTTGAGCCCTGACTAGTCCGATAGAAGGCTGTCGAGGGATCTCCCCCTCCTCCTTCCTTTTTTACCCATCCAGAATCAGATTTGGGCTGGTACCTGGGGTACGACAAGAATGTCAGAGAAGATGATGGCAGCATCCAGAGGAAAGCGACGTAGTGGCTGTGGGGAACAGGAAACAGATTACTAGGTGACAAGCTAAGGGAATAAATCCCTCCTTCCTTTGTGGACCCCTCACCTGCAGAGTCAGTTCACAGCAGGTCTCAGGGGAGCGACAGGTGCTGAAAAAGTCCTGGGTAGCCCGGGTTTCCCTAAACTCTACAGGGAGGGGAGAGAAGGCTGGGCTTGGCCTTAATGCCTTCCAGAGCCCTCCCGCTCCTCAGAGACTTGCACTACAGTTTTTTTATGTCGATTCCGGGGCCCTGACCCTGACCTGGCAAGTAACGGCCTGCCTGCCGCATGCACCAAACGGGAGTGTAGTCAGTGTCTTCCCCCCAGGCTGCTCGCAGGAATGTGTCATTCTTCAGCTCTGGAAAACCCTGGGGTCTGGAGTACAGGTGAGAGGAGGAGGGTAGGCATCAATACGATGGTAGGCTGGGGGATGGGAAAAGGGGGCAAAGGCGCGAGTTTTTAGGTGGATTCACCCCCAGACCGCTATCTGCCTACGGCAGACCAGCTACCAAGCTCTCAGCTCCCCGCCCATTACGCCTCCTCTGCCTATCAGGTGGTGCACAAGACTCCAGAAGGGCCAGTGCTGAGGCCTGCTCCCAACAAGCACTCCCGGCTCCCCTAAGCTTAAAACAATTGAAGAAACTCCGGGGGGAGGGGCGTCTTCGGACCTACGAATCCCAGGGACAGGGGTCCGAGTAGGGTGGCTCTCGGGCTAGGAGACCCTTCCAACTGTTACAGTCAAGCAGGAATCCCAGTTGAGTATCTCAAAATAAGGGATCCTAGTTGAGGATTAGATTGAAGATTAGAAAGTCCTGAGGGGAATATACTAAATGAAGGGCCAGGGAACGCAGTACAGCTAAGTGATCCCTGAGTTCAGGTCTCAGGAATTCATGGTGGGAGAACAGGGATCCCAGCAAGTGAGGTTCAGGTTGGGAGATTTCCCGGGGGCAGGGATCAAAGGACAGTTTCATCAGTTAGGATGCTCGGGTCAGAAGCCCCGCAGGCCCTACCGGGTGGTACGAAGAACTCACCCCAACTCCTTAGCCTCCATGGTAAGCCGTCGGCAAACGTCGGCGGAGTCCCCACGTTAACCTGAGTCTAAGCCTGTCTACTGCCAGGCTCCGCCCCTTCCTGCTGTGAGCCAAAGGCCTCGCCATGTTCAAAGTCACATGATCAGACACCCGCAACAGCTCCGGGGCTGCCTGGGCTGCTGCCGGTAGGACCCCTGCCTTTCTTCACCGTAAACTACGCTGTAGCGGCGCAACAGCAAACGCCCACAGGAAAGAATTTGTTCTCCTAGAATGGCCTGAGAATTCCGAAGGCTTGGCCAAGTCTCATTCTCACTCCCATTCTGCATGACTCTGACAATCTTGTGTCTGGTCCCTCCAGATGATGGAACAAACTAGGGAACTGAAATTATATTTCTACTCTACTAACAGCCAGGCACTGTACTATATGTGGAGACTACAGTGGTGAACAAGACAGTCACTGCCTTCATACAACTAGACTAATAGGGAAATAGAGAAACCACAATCACAACGGTAAATTTTTAAAGAGGGAAAAGGTGGAAACAACTAGTTTAATTGGGTGGAAATATAAGGCGGACTTCCAAGCAGAGGAAACAGAGTATGCAAAGAGAAAATTTAAAAAGAGCAAGTGTGATTGTTTTTTAGGAACTGGGAGATTAATCTGCTGGAGGTTAGAGGAGAGGCTAAAGATGCCAGCATGGTCCAGGTCATGCAGGCCCTAGTGCAGTGCACTTGTTCATTTTATCTCATAGAAATATGTTATTCCTCTTTGGAAAGCAATCTGGCACTTCCTTTAAAATTTGGAAATAGATATACCATTTGATCCAGTAGTCCTACTGCTCAGAATACATCCTACAGAATCAAGGGCAGTCACATGAACACATACATGCACATGAATGTCTATTGCAGCGCAGTTCACAATAGCTAAAAGATGGAATCAACCCAGATGCCCAACAAAGGATGAATGGATAAGCAAACTATGGTAAATATACTCAGTGCAACACTATGCAATGATAAAGAACAGTGATGATTTTAGGAAGCATCTCATAACCTGGTTTCCACTGGAAGACATCCTGCTGAGTGGAATCAGCGGCACAAGAACAAATACTGTATGAGATCCCTACTATAAGGACTTAAAGACAGACTCATGTACAGAAAAAAAGACTCTGACAGCTGCAAGGGAGGGGAGGGAAAAAGAGAGAGCGCTGGTTATAGATTAGATAGTTGATAGAAATTGGTTGGGTGAAATCAGTGACAGTATACATTAGAAAGGTTAATTTAACTGGACTTCAACATAACCTGAAAACTCTTTCAATCTTAGCCCAATAGGTAAGGACAGATTAGCAGGAGTGGGGGTACGGGGACCATGCTCTCAGACGACATCGAGGCCAATTGGTATAACTAGCATATTGCTGAGCGTCCTCTCCACCCCATATTGGTGAGTGGCATCTGGAGTCTTAAAAGCTAGCAAGCTGCCATCTGAGATACACCAATGGTCCCAACTCATCTGGAGCAGATGTTCACCAAGGACAACAAAGACATGAGAGAAAAAGAGCCCAGGAGACAGAAGGACTCATGTGAATGGGACTGTATCAGTTGTGACCAGGAGAACCAGATGGTGCCCAGCCAGCAGCAAAGACAGCCGTGACGGAGCACACAATGTTAAGTCCCAGTGGCAACATAAGGAAAAGAGGGGTGCACCTCAAGAACTCCACTAAAAGATCACAATTGATGGTCTGGCAGCCTGGGGTTTCCCCTGGGAGCAAGGTCCCTAGACCTGTTGCTGCCCCTGACCAGAAAACATTACTGAGGTCGACACTTTGGACAGGAACGGACTGGACTTAGGAACTCAGCGTGAGCATATGGTGTGTGTACTTTATGGTCCTATGCAGCTACGTGATGCTGTCCTACTGGCCTCTTATTAGAAAGGAGAGTAGAGAGTAGAGAGAAGGGGACAGGAGATTGTTAAGAAAACCAAACCTACTGCCCTCAAGTCAGGTGTCACTCGTAGTGACCCTAGAGGTCAGACTAGAACTGACCCATAGAGTTTTCAAGGAGTGCCTGGTGAATTTGAACTGCTGACAGTTTGGTTAGCAAATGTAGCACTTAACCTACTATGCCACCAGGGTTTCAGAGATATATAGAATGAAAAGGAGGAATGTGCTGTCACCGGGCAAGGAGAGCAGAAGGAGCTGCAGATAGGTGGGCATGCAAACTTACGACTCGACGGCACTTGGCTGGCTTGGCAATTTCAATCACAGTAAAAAATAAAAATAAAAAAGAAGTGTGTTGTTGCTGTTATGTGCAAATGAATAGGTAGCATACAAATAGCTTGAAGGAAGCAATGAGAGGCACTGTTTCCAACTTCCTAACCAGCTGGACTGAGTTGATTCTGACGTATACTGACCCTGTAAGACAGAGTATTACTGCCCCGGTAACGTTACCAAGGAGCTCCTAGTGGGTTCGAACTGCTGACTTTTTGGTTAGCAGCCGCAACTGTTAACCACTATGCCACCGGTGTTTCCTCCAACTTCCTACTAGGAAAAAAAATGGAAAAATGTCAAAAGCAATGATTTACTTCTCAGTAACTTCACTTGTGTGAAAACTACGTCAAAACAGAAAGTTTCTTTTCCTCCCTTATTTCACCAACAGTTCCTATCTGTCTTTCCCTCCCACCACTAAGGCATCCGGGAGAAACTGGATAGTGATCACCAACTCATTAAATCTATTGCCACGGAGTCTATTCAGACTCACAGCAACTCTATAGGACAGAGTAGAACTGCCCCATGGGGTTTCCAAAGATGTAATCTTCACGGAACCGACTGCCACATCTTTCTACTGCAGAGCTGCTGGTGGCTTCAATCTCCAGCTACTCAGATTAGCAGCTTAGATTTAACCCTGTGCCAACCAGGGCTCCTTAAAAATTACCAGTGTCCTGGTAATAAAACAGAAAACCGAGATAAGAGATTAACTCAACCCTCGCTGGTGACAGGGATGGGATGGAGGTCATTCTTCCAGAAGTTTTAGTCACACCACATCTAAGATAGAAAGCCAGTTATCTAGCAACAAAGAATGTTTATAAAAGATTCTTCTGGTGTGGAACGGAAAGGAGGAGTGTGCTGTCACCGGGCAAGGAGAGCAGAGGGAGCTGCAGATAGGTGGACATGCAAATTTGAATTGTATTGTCAATTTTCACTTAATCCCAATACAAAAAATCTTTTAAAAAAATTCTTCTGGTGGTAAATACGAGGATGGCTGGAGGACCAGAGAACTGACAGTTACATAGATGCAGACCAGCCTAGAGAGGATTACGTCTTGAATAAGAGTATAGCAGTGGGAATGGAGAGGGGAGGACTGATTAGGTAAAAACGACTGAACTTGGGTCTGATGAGCTGAGTAGGGTACATGGTGGATGCGGAGTGGTATTACCGCTGAGAGCTCAGCTCACACAGGGCACTACAACGATACTGGGTGTGCTTAGTCCAGAACATACGGCGACGGCTGGCGGGAGGCGGGGCCGGGCGTGGTAGGAAGCTCGGTCTGCTCTTGCAGCCGCTGCTCTTGGGGCTGATCGCCCCTGGATTCCCTCAGGCGTTTCAGCATGGCAGGCCCTAGCCCAGGAGCGGCGCTGGAGTCCCCAAGGCAGCTGTTGGGCCGCATACGCTTCCTGGCGGAGGCGGCGCGGAACCTTCGCGCAGGACGGCCACTGCCAGCGGCGCTGGCTTTCGTACCGCGCGAAGTGCTCTACAAGCTTTACAAGGACCCGGCTGGACCGTCTCGCGTGCTCCTGCCGGTGTGGGAGGCGGAGGGCCTGGGGCTGCGTGTAGGTGCCGCCGGCCCGGCACCAGGTACCGGCTCCGGGCCGCTCCGGGCTGCCCGTGACAGCATCGAGCTCCGGCGCGGCGCCTGCGTGCGCACCACTGGAGAGGAGCTGTGCAACGGCCACGGACTCTGGGTGAAGCTGACCAAGGTGCCGCCTGCTCTACCCGGGGCGTCACATAAGACCCCCGGGGCTTAGAGAATTCTCAGATTGTTCTGCTCGTCACCCCTCCCCTAGATTGAGCCGACACTGCCTTCAGTGTTCTTTGCCCTGGGCTGGGCAGGGCGGGCCACTGGGCAATGTCCTGACAGCTGTTTCCATTTGGCCTTTTCTGACAAGGAGCAACTGGCAGAGCACCTGAACGAATGCGAGCTGGATGAAGGTTGGCTGCTGGTGTGCCGCCCAGCAGAAGGCGGGGCCCGCCTGGTGCCTATAGACACCCCAGACCATCTCCAGCGGCAGCAGCAGCTCTTCGGTGTGGACTACCGGCCAGTGCTCAGGTCACCTGAAGGGGTGGGACTTGCTGTTAAATAGCCGGGCCAGTAGGAGCTGGAAGAGCTGAGATAGTGGGAGGGAGAATAGGTTCAGAGCCGGAAGGGGCGGGACATGAAGGGGCTCCTGGGCGTGGTCGGGAGAAGTCGCTTTGGGGAGGCTTCACTGCCTGCGGTAGTGGAGCTGCTGCTCGCTGATACCTCGCATCCCAACCTCCCACCCTGTGCCCACAGATGGGAGCAAGTAGTGGATCTGACATACTCGCATAGACTTGGATCGAAGCCTCAGCCAGCGGAGGCGTACACCGAAGCTGTACACAGGCTGCTGTGAGTAAGCTGGGCTAGGTTGGGGAGGAGGGAGCTCCAGGTCTAGGCCCAACCTAATTAGGGGCTTGGGGTTGCTTAGCTATGTGCCCCCAACATGGACCTACGAGTGCGACGAGGACCTGATCCACTTCTTGTACGACCACCTGGGCAAGGAGGATGAGAACCTGGGTAGCGTGAAGCAATATGTGGAAAGCATAGACGTTTCCTCGTACACGGTGGGTGCTGGGACTCCCCCCACCCCAGGCAAGATGTAGCCATATACCTCAGGCTAGATTCAGAACCCCCATCTCTAGGCCAACACCTGACCTGAACACCCACAGACCAGACCAAGTTTAGCCTCCTTTCTTGGAGGACCCCTTAGACACCCCTCATACCAGTTGCCCTATTAGCCCAGCTCCACTATGCTTTCTCTTACTCGCTCCCTGATCCAAAGCACACACTCCCCACCCATGGTCCCCCAGTGCAGGGAGTAGGAGTAATTGTTTACTCCACTTTTCTGCCCCTCCCCAGGAAGAGTTCAATGTGTCCTGCCTGACAGACAGCAATGCAGACACCTATTGGGAGAGTGATGGGTCCCAGTGCCAGCACTGGGTACGGCTTACCATGAAGAAGGGCACCATTGTCAAGTAAGTGGGCTCTGGGGCAGAGTGCATGAATGAGTCATGTGCTTTTGGGTACACAGAGATCCATGTGCACACTTTTTGACTCCCCAGGAAGCTGCTGCTCACGGTGGATACCACCGATGACAACTTTATGCCTAAGAGGGTAGTGGTCTATGGGGGTGAAGGGGACAACCTGAAGAAGCTGAGTGACGTGAGCATTGATGAGTGAGTGAGCTGACCTGCAGTGTTGCAGCTGGGGTGAGGGGATGATCCTAGCAATGGGGCCTGACCCAGCTGAGGTTGAGTGGGACCAAGGGGACGGTGTCTAAAGTGCCTCACATCCATCTCCTCAGAACCCTGATTGGGGACGTCTGTGTCCTGGAGGATATGACCGTTCACCTCCCAATCATTGAGATCCGCATCGTTGAGTGCCGAGGTGGGACTTGAGGCTATAGGAAGGAAAAGGGGGCCAGTTTGTAGATGGGACAAGCTAGCTGTGGATCTGGAAAGGAGATGGGCTTGGAATTGGGGTGAAGGTAATGGCTGAAGTAACTCCAGGATTTGAAGCATAGGGGCCTGAGCCTCATGGGAGTGCTTTAAGGGAGATTCCTTCAAGCCGTATCAGTTCACCTGGGAGAGGAACTGAGTGGGAATCCTTAGGGATCCCAGTGTTATAACAGTGAACACAAGAGCCACAAGAGTATGTAAATTATAGTTGGATAAGTAGAAGGGTATCCCAGAGATCTCCAGTTTTTATGGGCTATGGGGGATAAAAGGCTGAGCAGTAAGGAACTGTTCCTGGGTTCAGGGGCCAAGGAGGTAGCAGGTGCACTCTGACCCCTCCCTTCAGATGATGGGATTGACGTACGTCTTCGAGGGATCAAGATCAAGTCATCTAGGCAGCGGGAACTAGGGTTGAATGCAGACCTGTTCCAGCCAGCGAGTCTGGTGCGATACCCACGCCTGGAAGGCACAGACCCAGAAGTACTATACCGCAGAGCTGTTCTCCTGCAGAGGTGGCTGCAACCCTGAATCTGTCGGGCCTTCCCTTTCCTCACCCTGGGCTTTTGTATCTGTGTGGAGAAAGTCCCCAAGGCCTTGTACTATAGACTGTTTCACTTCAGGAGTCAGGGTAGCCTGTATACCCTGCTTTCACCCTGTTCCTGTGTACTGGGGAGGGAGGCTCTGCAGCTTACATCCATGCCTGATTTTTTAGCTGATGTTTACTTACCCACCCCAGATTTATAAAGATCCTGGACAGTGTCTTGCACCACCTGGTACCTGCCTGGGACCACACACTGGGCACCTTCAGTGAGATTAAGGTGAGCTGGCCCACCCAGTGCTGGCTTTGGCAGCAGGCTCCCCTTCCTGCTTTCTACACGTGCAGTCATTCACTCTCAGCAGAAAGTTCTTGAAACCTACTGTAGGGTTGAACCTTTGCTGAATTGTGTGAACGCAGAGAAAGCCACCCACAAATGGTTAACATGTAGTGTTTTAAGAGCTGTTCCCCAGATGTGCACACACACATGTGTGTTGTGAGACAGAGACGGAGATACAGAAGGGCTGAGAGAGATGCTGTGACAGCATACAGGGCAGTTTGCATGAAAGGTGCATGCTGGGAGCTATCAGAAGCTCAAGATGCCATGGGAATGAGGCTGGGAGAAGGTAGGCAGGAAATAGGGAGTCTGTTCCTATCAGCAGATTGACTGGAAAGGTGTTAAATAAGGGAATGACAATGTTGAATGTTTTGTTTTAGAAAGTCACCCTGGTAGTGGACTAACGGAGGGACTAGAGGGCAGGGCAGAGGAATAGATTAGGACTAGACTTGTGAAATTGGGTCCAAGCATTAAAAAAAGGACAGAGGCTGACTGCCTACCAATCCTGCTCTTGCTACCTCTCCTCACCAGCAAGTTAAGCAGTTCCTGCTGCTGTCACGCCAGAGGCCCAGCCTGGTGGCCCAGTGCCTGCGTGATTCAGAGAGCAGCAAGCCCAGCTTCATGCCACGCCTGTATATCAACCGGCGCCTTGCCATGGAGCACCGTGCCTGCCCCTCGAGGGACCCTGCCTGCAAGAATGCAGTCTTCACCCAGGTCTGGATCACCAGGCTGAGACTGAGGGAGAGTCAGTAAAGAGCCCGAGAGGGAGCTGAGCGAGGTCTTCAGGTAAGAACGGCACTAGGTCTTGACATAGACTCTCCTACTACCTCCCACCTGCAGGTTTATGAAGGCCTCAAACCGTCTGACAAATATGAGAAGCCCCTGGACTACAGGTATGCATCAGGGTGAGGTACTTGCTCAGGTACACATGCACACACATACACCCATATGTGTCCTTAGGGCACCCATACCTTTCTCCTTCTTTGGCCCTGGCTCCTGGCTAGTCTCTGGACTGGTGAATCATCGTGAGCCCTGGCCCAGCGTGATGACAGAGCTTCACTCTTGCAGGTGGCCCATGCGCTATGACCAGTGGTGGGAGTGTAAATTCATTGCAGAAGGCATCATTGATCAGGGTGAGGCCCTGAGGCGGGATGGCAGAGGTCCTGCCTGCTGCCTTGTTGAGGGTGGTAAAGGCTTTGGGGACCACCAGCTAACCAAGAAAGGGGTCCTGGATGTCATAAGGTTTGAAGCTCCTCAGTGCCCAGCTGAGGACATCTGTGATTTCAGGGGGTGGCTTCCGGGACAGCCTGGCGGACATGTCAGAAGAGCTGTGCCCTAGTTCAGCAGACACCCCAGTACCTCTGCCTTTCTTTGTGCGAACAGCCAACCAGGTAATCTCCCACCCCAGCCCCCATGTTGTTTCTTCTGCTGTGTCTCTACAAAGCTCCCCGGTGCCAGGCTGAGCTAGATAGGAGGCAGAGGAAGGACTACATTGCCCTGAGCAACCTCTGGGCAGGCAGGGAGGAAGAGCCGTGGTGTTTTCACAGGGGATTGTTCAGGTCTCCCAGTGGAAGGTGTTCAGGGAACCTAGGGGCAACAAAGTAGGGTCCATCCTGTGCCACGCTGACAGCTTCATCTCTGGGTCAGGGCAATGGCACTGGTGAGGCCCGGGACATGTATGTGCCCAATCCCTCCTGTCGTGACTTTGCCAAGTACGAATGGATTGGACAGCTGATGGGAGCTGCCCTTCGGGGTAAGGAGTTCCTGGTGAGTAGCCTAATCTGCACCCTTACCAAAGCAGCCCTGGGCCCGGGAGGGGAGGGAGGGCCAGCCAAGCCTGAGCAACTGAGGGGTAGAGGGCAGCCATGAGTCCTTCTTGCACAGGTCCTGGCTCTTCCTGGCTTTGTATGGAAACAACTCTCTGGTGAGGAGGTGAGCTGGAGCAAGGACTTCCCAGCTGTGGACTCTGTACTGGTGAGTAACGTCTGGACCCAGTGTTTCTTCCGCCTAGTCCTTAGAGGTTGGTGCTCCCCAGGGCTCCACCCAGGACCTACTCTTACCGTATACATGCTTTCTTTCCAATTTCATTTACTCACATGGCTTCAACTACTCTATCTTTACTCTGTCAGTCCTTACCTCCTGAACCTGGGGCATATATGCTCTGCCTCCTGGGTAGTTCCCTGAAGACGGCACCGCAGGCTCGGTGCACTCTTCATCTCCGCCAGTCTCAGACTCGCACTGCTTCTGCCCGCTCCCTATGCCAGAAGCTTCCGAGTTGCCCTTTACTCCTTCTCCGCCACCCTCCCTACTCTGTCAGGCTTCTCTCCTAATGATCTCTGCAATATGTTTATGCCCGTCGTCGCTACAGTCCCCCTCGTCAGGCCATCTTCCTTTCTAACCCAACACTTATGCAAAATTTAGTGTCCCTGCCTCCATTCTTACCTGTGTCACGTACTTGCAGCCATGGTAATTCACTTCGCTCTCCTAGTATAAACTGGTCAGTGATTCTGCCATGGGCTTAGGATAAAATACAGAATCTGGGAAGGCCTTACATGACTCCTATATCTCTGACCACTTGGTTCATGTGCAGGCTCCAGCCAAACTGATTCTTCAAGTCTTGCTCCCTCCACCTTTATCCAAGATGTTCTTTCTCCTGGCTTCCCATGTGGCCCTGTCAACTCCCAGGCATCATTTAGTCTCAGGTTAGATGTCATTTCCTCCAGAACACTGTCCCTAGTCTCCAAAACTGGTCAGGTGCTGTCTCAGTGCTTTCACGGCCCTTGTACTGACACCCTCCCTACCCTCATTGCGTGCATGGGAACTGCCTTACCTGGCTATCTCCTGTGCTTGAGGACAGGCAGGGACTGTCTCCACAATGAAAAACTGATCACCATACCTCTCTGCATCCCCCAGGTGAAGCTCTTGGAAGTGATGGAAGGAATGGATAAGGAGACATTCGAGTTCAAATTTGGGAAGGAGCTGACATTCACCACAGTGCTAAGTGACCAGCAGGTGGTGGAGCTGGTCCCAGGGGGTGCAGGCATTGTGGTGGGGTATGAGGATCGTTCCCATTTCATCCAGCTGGTACAGAAGGCACGGCTAGAGGAGAGCAAGGAGCAGGTACTATGCACAGGCCAGTGGAACCCTTGGGCCCTACCAAGTCCCAGCCCCTAGTGGCCATAGCCCAGCCTGATAGGCCACTGGTACCCTAAGAACTTTGGCCCCCACTATTCCTCAGCATCATATTCCTACTGATTAGTGGGGTAGAGATGCCCCCAGTACTGAGCAAAGACACACCCAGCTATTATCTCCGTGAGTTGAGGCCAAGTATTCCACCCCCACACTGACCTGGGAACTGTGTCTGCTTCCCAAACTGAGGCCTTCCCCCTACTCGCCAGCTAGCAGCCATGCAGGCAGGTCTACTGAAGGTGGTGCCGCAGGCTGTGCTGGACTTGCTCACCTGGCAAGAGTTGGAGAAGAAGGTGTGCGGGGACCCTGAGGTCACTGTGGATGCGCTGCGCAAGCTCAGTGAGTCTCTAGTAGTAGGGCTGGTCAAGGCAGTAAGCATGGGGTAGAGCTTAAGGACTGGCAGGTCACCTAAGAATGAATTCTGTCCCCACCAGCCCGGTTTGAAGACTTCGAGCAGTCTGACACAAGGGTGCAGTATTTCTGGGAGGCGCTGAACAATTTCACCAACGGTCAGTGGAAGAGAGTGCGGGAGTGCCTGAGTTTAAACTCCACTTGAAGAATATGAGGCCGGGGAGAAGCTGTGTAACTTCTTGGACCATCCATGGCAGAGCTGCTTTTCTTCTCTCCCCAGAGGACCGGAGCCGCTTCCTGCGCTTTGTCACAGGCCGGAGCCGTCTGCCAGCACGGATCTACATCTACCCAGACAAGCTGGGGTGAGTACTGTGGGGACCTCAACTCTGAAGGGGCTGTGGCCAGCCTTCTGGGACCCTTGCCCAGGAACCCTCCAGTTCTTCCTGATCTGTGGCCCCTCCATACCCCCAGCTGTGAAACCACAGATGCACTACCAGAGTCTTCAACTTGCTCCAGTGCCCTCTTTCTACCACGCTATGCCAGGTGAGTTTCCTAGACTGGAGCCTGGAGCATGGGGAACAGAGAGGAGAGGTAGCATCCTTGGGTGGGGGATGACATCTGGCTCTAAAATGCATAAGCTGGGGCCTCAGCATCCGTAGTAGCCCCATCATTCATAGTAGTCATGTAGGAACCCCAGTGGCTGGTACTGACCAGGTTCCCACATCCCACAGCGCCAAGGTATGTGAGGAGAAGCTGCGCTATGCTGCTTACAACTGTGTGGCCATTGACACGGACATGAGCCCTTGGGAAGAGTGAGACAGTGCCAGGGGGCCACTGAGACCCAGCAGATCTGCACAGTCCCACTTGGCCCTTTTCCAAGGTAGAGATGTCTTCTTCACTGGACCAGTGGCAGTCTGCACTACCTGAACTGACAGCTTGGAGAAACCCAGCGCGTAGCGCTGCTGCCTGCTGGTGGGGTGGGGACAGGGGTTTGAAACTGGTGGCCCAGCCCCACAGATCCACAAGCCCATCTCATACTGGGACTTGCCTCTCAAGCTGTATGTCTGCTGTCTGAGAGGGACTATTCCACAAGCCTAGCACAAGCTGCCCAGACCTGAGCTACTTGAAGGGGGCTTTCTAGTCCCCACATACCATGGACTTACTTTCATTTCTGCCTCCTCCCGCCCCCCTGTTTTGTTTCTCTCTAGACTGAAAACTAAAAACATTGGAAGGTGATAGAGGCTGCTCCCCATGAAAGGAGCTGTGAATGAGTAGGGAGTAATGGTCCATTTTCCTTAGCCACCTACCCAAGAATGAAGCAAAAGCTGAGCACACCATCTCTCATGTACTGGCCTTTTCCTCCTTTCCCTCCGTACCTATGTGTTTTTTTCCACCAACCCAGTTTCAACTGACAAGGTACCACCACTTCCCCTGGCTCAGAACCTACATCCGTTTGAATTCAGATTTCTACTGCTACACCCCGTATTCATCACAGTGTTCACATGCATCTCCTGCAGCCTGACTCCCATCTGCAATCTCACCCTCAAGGTTTTGCACAGGTTACAGTCAGTTATGTCCCACTCCACAACCTCCATGTCTCCGCTTTACCCAACCTAAAATACAGCTTAGACTCTAAAACTGGTCCTAGGGCTATGCACATCCCTGCCCTGGCCCTTTCTCCTTTAGGGCCTCCATGACACTCCATCAAAAGATCCTGCACTCAGGCAAGTTGAATAAATGGGTGAATTCATTGCTTCAGAATGTGTTTATTGAGCTTCTGAGGGATGAGTTCTCTGCCAGGCACAGAGGACAGAGAGAAACCACTCTGTCTTAAAGAGCCAGGAAAAGCTCTTCCAGTGCTTGTCAAGTGGGAGTGATGGGGCTTCTTGGGGCTTCCCCCTGAGAGGCTATTCTGACATCTTCTGGGATGGGTATAATGATGGAATATGGGGGTCTGCTCTCTGTAACCAAGCTGCAGAAGAATTTGGCATCATACCAGACACCTTGGGATAGCAGATAAACCAGCCAGGCCAGGATTTTGGTGGAAGAGAAAGCAGCAGCATTTCAATCCTCCCCTCCTCCATAACCTCCACTTATACACAGCTAAGGTACAGTACAGACACTCCTACAGTGGGCTGTCACTTTCAAGCACAGTGTCCTGGGAATCTCGGAGTTGTGTACACAGTGAGACAGGTGCACCGGGCAAGTGGAATTCCGCTATCCAAACGCTTCCTTGCACTGTCCTCTAGGGTGTGCCCGAACTCTGCCTTGTCAGTGGAGCGTTTTCCTACAGTGTGCACTCTGCGTGGTTGATCTCAGAACAACCTAGTCCAGCCACGCTAGTAGCCTTTGCCTTTCACCTCTCCCAGTCCTGCACTTTGTGTGAACTACCGGCCCTTTCCAGCCCTGGGAACTGATAGGGGAGGAGCCGGAAAAACCATCACCCCTCACACAACTCTGCTCTTTGCAACACGCCGCCTTCCTATCTGTTCTCTTGGGGAAGCAAGCTCCAGATTCCTTTCTCTGCCCTGCAGGGAAGCACCTGTCCTGCTTGTTACCCGTTTATGTGTCTGTTTCTAGTCCATTTGTGTGTCTTGTTTTGGCTACAGTGAGTCTTTGGCTTCTCTTTTACCAAACCAAACTCACACCGTATATTTTGTAGCCTGATTTTCATTTAGTAATCATTTTCTTCATTCAGCAAACATGCCTTCAACAGCTATGTCAGGCACCATACTAGGTATGATAAACAGAGTGACTGAAATAGAGACAATTTTTGCCTTCATAGAATTTAAACTCTAGTGGAAGAGATATACATTAAACAAGTAATCACATAAGCAACATTAAATAATATTTATGTAACAGCCCTGGTGGCACAGTGGATGAGCACTCACCTGCTAAATGAAAGGTTGACTCTTCAGCCGCTCTGCAGGACAGTATGGTAATCTGCTTCTATAAAGATTTGTTGTTCTTAGGTCCTGTCTAGCAGGTTCCAACTTAGGGCAGCCCTATGAACAAAGGAACAAAGTATTGCCTAGTCCTGCACCATCCTTGCAATCATTACCATGCTTGAGCTCATTGCTTCAGTCAGTGTATATTCAATAGTCTTCACCAACACTAATTCAAAGGTATCAATTCTTCAGTCTTCCTTAGTCATCATCTGGTTTTTACATGCATATGAGGCAATTGAAAACACCATGGCTTTGGGCAGGTGTACCTTAGTCTTCAGTGTGACATCTTTGCATTTTAGTACTTTAAAGAGGTTTTGGAGCAGATTTGCCCAAATGCAATGTGTGGCTTGCTTTCTTGGCTGATAGTTCCATGGGTGTTGATTTTGGATCCAGGTAAAATAAAATCCTTGACAACTTCCATCTTTTCTTTGTTTGTCATGATGTAGCTTATTGGTACAGCTATGAAGGTTTTTGTTTTCTATATGCTGAGGTATTGCTCACTTGTCTATGCCAAGAAAATTGGAGGAAAGCTACCTGGCCAACCAACCAGAAGGGTTCCATATTTATACTTATTCCCAAGAACACTGAAATTATCGAACAATATCATTAATATCCCATGCAGGTAAAATTTTGTTAAAGATCATTCAAAAGTGACTACAACAGTGTATTGACAGGAAACTGCCAGAAATTCAAGGCAGATTCAGACGGTGGCATGGAACTGGGGTTATTATTGCTGCTGTGAGATAGGTCTTGGCTGAAAGCAGGGAATACCAGAAAGACATTTACCTCTGTTTCACTGACTATACAGAAGCATTTGACTGTGTGGATAATAACAAATCATGGGTAACGTTGTGGTGAATGGGAATTCCAGAATACTTAATTGTGCTCGTAAAGAATCTGTATATGGATCAAGAGGCAGTCATGCAAACAGAGCAAGGGAACAGTGCATGTTTAAATTCAGGAAAGGTGTGCATCATGTTATATCCTTTCACCATACCTTTTCAATTTGTATGCTGAGCAGATAATCCAAGAAACTGGACTACTTGAAGAAGAACAGGTATCAGGATTGAAGGAAGACTGATTAAAAACCTGTATTATGCTGGCTGGCTATTATGCAGATACCAGGATAGAAGGAAGACTCATTAACAACCTGTATTATGCAGATGACACACCCTGCTTGCTGGAAGTAAAGACGATTTGAAACACTGATCAAAGACCACAACCTTCAGTTTAGGTTGCATCTCGACATCAGGAAAACGAAAATCTTCACAACTGGATCAGTATGTAACATCATGATAAATGGAGAAAGGATTGAGGTTGTCAAGGATTTCATTTTACTTGGATCCAGAACCAATACCCATGGAAGCAGCAGTCAAGAAGTCAAAAGACTCATTGCATTGGGAAAATCTGCTACAAAGGACATCTTTAAAGTACTGAAAAGTAAAGATATCACCTGGAAGACTAAGGTGCACCTAACCCAAGCCATGGTATTTTCACTTGCTTCATAGGAGTGTGAAAGCCGAATAATGAATAAGACAGAAGAATTGATGCCTTTGAATTGCGGTGTTGGAGAAGAATATTGAATGTACCCTGGACGGACAACAAACAGGTCTGTTCTGGAAGAAGTACAACCAGAGTTTTTCTTGGAAGCAACTATAGCCAGACTGTGCCTCACATACTTTGGACATGTTGTCAGGAGAGATTAATCCCTGGAGAAGGACATCATGCTTGGTAGAATGGAGGGTGAGCAAAACAGAGGAAGACGCTCAACAAGATGGACTGATGCAGTGGCTACAACTACTGTGGGTGTGGTGCAGGACCGGGCAGTGTTTCTGTTGTGCATAGTCACTATAAATCAGAACCAACTCAACGGCACCTGACAACAACATATGCTGAGGTGTAATCCATACTGAAGGTTGTGGCTTTTGATCTTCATCAGTAAATATTTTAAGTCCTCTTCACTTTCAGCGAGCAAGGTTATGTTATCTGTATAAAGCAGACTGTTGATAAGTTTTCCTCCAGTCCTGATCTCCCATTCTTGGATTTTTGGATTATTTGCTAAGCATATAGATTGAATGAGTATGGTCAAAGGATCCAACCCTGCCTCGAGTCTTTCCTGTCCTTAAACCATGCACCATCCCTTTGTTTTGTTCAAACAACTGCCTCTTGATCCATGTACAGATTCTTCATGACCACAATCCTAGGTATTAGTAAACCAAAATGAGCTGGTAGAGATTTTACAGTTTTGGAAACCCTGTGGGGAAGTTCTCTTCTGTTCTACAGGATAAAGAGCTACGAAAATATCAGTGAACGGTGTTGCTAGAGGTCAGAACGGGATGCCTCTACCTACTGGGGTGGGGAAATTGTTCTTTAAGAAACTTGACTTTCCTTGAGACTGTTGGAGGGAGAATGGGACGAAACAAGGACAGAAACACACCAGCTCAAGAATCCAGTGACGTTTATTCAGAGAAAAAGAAATTGGGGTCTAAACTGAGCTGAGATGTGGCTCAGCCTGCCCTCTAGCCAGTAGGGCAAGTTTTTAATAAAGTTTTTAATTTCTGAAGAGGTAGTGTAGAGTGGGGGGGGTTATGGTTTGGTAAGGAAAGAAGGAGAAGAAGGGTAGCAAGAAATTCTGGTTAGGGGATCTGTGGTCTGCTAAGGAAGAAGTGTTGATCTAGAAGCGGAAGGATAAGATTTGTTTATGATCAAGATATTGATAAGGGAAGGGCTTTGAATTAGGAGGGTGGAGGAGGCAGGCGTAAAGTTATTTATGGTTTTATAGTTTTGCCAGGTGGGGCATAGCAGGCTGTTTCTGGTCATGCCTGTGAGGCATGCATAACAGACTGTTTTCAGCTAATGAATATCAGGGACAGAGTTCCCTCAGTGACCTCCCTGAATTTCAGGGACAGAGTCCCCTCAGAGATGTTTAATTTAAACTGAAACTTGAAGCTGGAGTAGTCAGAAAAATAGGAAAGAGTCTTCCAAAAT
Organism: Heterohyrax brucei; assembly: GCA_028571685.1. NCBI lineage: Eukaryota > Metazoa > Chordata > Mammalia > Hyracoidea > Procaviidae > Heterohyrax > Heterohyrax brucei. The sequence goes on along the minus strand of CM053140.1, from coordinate 77,305,708 downwards.
CCAAGAACATTAAAGACATGCTAAATCCTTGGAAACCTAACAGCTGAGAGGCATGTCAAGCCTGGTGTTACTGGAATGTGAAGGGAAGAGAGAGATGAGACTCCAGCTTTAGAGGTTCACTTTAGGATTTTGTAAAGAACAGCCACCCAAGGCAAGGGAATGCAATGATTATGTTTGCCTTTGTGTACTAAGAGAGAGGGACTGGAGGCAGTGGATAATCCAAGGAGGAAATTACAGTGGCTGATTCTATTTTAATCATTATTTTTATTGGCTGCATTGGATTACATTGTAAGGAATTTTCATAATTTATATTCATTTTAAACCCCCTACCAAAGAAAGGCCTCCTAATCTACTTCTGAAACTCAGGCCAGTGGAAACCTTACGTGAATGACAAGAGTTTGGGTTCTATGTACAGTAGCTGACAGGGATGGTGCAGGACTGGGCAGCCTTGCAATCCTTTCGGTCTGGAGCCTCCATGAGTTGGGGTGGACTCTATCCGTAACAGCTAATAACAGCAATTACAGGTGGACATTAATGCTGTGGTTAAATTTTTTATGCTGAGAACTACAAATGTTGCGGTGAACTTTTGCATTCATATATCCTTAATACATACCTGTTTGACTATTTCCTTGGGATAATTTCCAAAATCTCTTCATCAGAGCATGCAGATTTTTAGGGTTTTCATACTGCCAAATTGCCCCCAATGAAAGATGTACCAATTTTCACTCCCTCTAGTGTCTATTTGCCAATTTCTCATCAACCTGGGGTATTAACATGCTTTAATTAACAGTTTGATATGCTGAAAATTATGACATTTCAGTTTACTTTTTTTTATTATTTATGATGTCAAACCATTTGTTTTTATTTGGGCTCTGCCCTCTGTATATTTTTATGCATGTTTGTGTTGCCTTAGTTATATTTTTCTTATTGATTGATAACCATCTTTACATAGTTCTGAAATAATAAAAGCCTGATAGTCACTGCTCACCCTCTAACTACAAGCCACTGTACAAAGTGCTGTACATTTAATATCATGTTTTATCTTCACAACAATGGAGTAAGAATAGATCCATTTGATTGTTATCTTCACAACAACCAAATGGATCTATTCTTACTGAAGCCCCATCAGCTCCTCCTCATTGCACCTCAACATCAAGGAAACAAAAATCCTCACAACTGAACCAATAAGCAGCATCATGATGAATGGAGAAAGGATTGAGGTTGTCAAGGATTTCATTTTACTTGGGTCCACAATCAACATCCATGAAAGCAGTAGTCAAAAAATCAAAAGACACATTACATTGGGGAAATCTGCTGCAAAAGTCATCTTTAAAGTATTCAAAAGTAAAGATGTCACCTTGAAGACTAAGGTCTGCACAACCCAAGCCATGGTTGTTTTCAATCTCATCATATGCTTGTGAAAGCTGGACTATCAATAAGGAAGACAGAAGAAGAATTGACATCTTTTGAGTATACCATAGACCACCAAAAGAACGGAAACCCTGGTGACATAGTAGTTAAGTGCTACATCTGCTAACCAAAAGCTCTGCAGTTCAAATCTGCCAGGCTCTCCTTGCAAGCTCTATGGGGCAGTTCTACTCTGACATATAGGATTGCTATGAGTTGACGTGGACTCAGCAGCAGTGGGTTTTGGCGAAAAGAACAAACAAACTCATCCTGGGAGAAGTACAACCAGAGTGCTCCTTGAAAGCAAGGGTGGCAAGACTGTGTCTTACATACTTTATGTTGTCAGGAGGGATGTCATGGATTGAACTGTGTCCCCCCCAAAAATGTGTGTGTAGCCATTTGACTGGGCCATCTGTCTTAGTCACCTGGTACTGCTCTAACAGAAAATACCACGAGTGGAAGGTTTCATGAAGAGAAGCTTTTATTGTCACAGTCCTGTAAGCCACAAATCCATTAACAAGTTACAAGTCCATTCAATATGAGAAATCGTCACAGTCTGGTAGGATAAGACCAAATCAAGTGAGAGCATCTCAGCAAAAGAACCGAGGGTCCCAAGGACTTGCTCTGCTCTTGGTGCTTCTCTCTTGGTGGTATGAGGTTTCCAACTTCCTCTGCTAACTTCTCTCCCTTATATTCAATAAGCTTGTAGCTTGAGTCCTGCCTCACTAACACAACTGCAGACCATTCTCCATCATCAGTATCACAGGGCAGGATTCACAACACATGGGAGGAATGGCACCATATTGGAACTCCTAACCAAGTCAAATCAACACATACATTTCTGGGGGGACACAATTCAGTCCATGACGCCATCAATTCCAATATTTTGTGATTTTCCTTTGCTATACATCCTAATCCCTGACTGGGGCTAATAGATAGGATGATTATGTTAAAACAAGATTGGGGTGGGACTGCAACACCCTTGTTAAGGGAGTTTCGCGGGAGTGTAGCTTGCACCCTTGCACCACCTTCTATCCTTTCATGCCACAGATGATCAAAAGAGAGGGTAGGAAGCAGAGAATTGGGAACCTCATACCATTAAGAAAGCAGCACCTGGAGAAGAGTGCATCCTTCAGACCTGAGGTTCCTGCGCCAAGATGCTCCCTGACAAGACTGATACAACACAAGGACTTTCCTCCAGAGCTGATAGAAGAAAAGCCTTTCCTGGAGCAGACACCCTGAATTTGGACTTGTAGCCTACCAGACTGTGTAAGAATATTCCTTCTTTTGCTAAAGCCATCCACTTTGTGGTATTTCTGTTAAAGCAGTGACAGATGACTAAAACAAGGGATCAATTCCTGGAGAAGGGCATCACACTTGGTAAAATATAGGGTCAGTGAAAAAGAGGAAGACCTTCAACAAGGTGGGTTGACACAGTGGCTGCAATAATGGGCTTAAGCACATGAATGATTGTGGGTATGGCATGGAACTGGGCAATGTTTCATCCTGTTCTATGTAGTGCCATTAGGAGTCAGAGCTGACTCAACAGTACCTAACAGCATAACAACACTTCATAGGGCTGCTGTAAATAACCTAATTAAGGTTAGTTATTTTTGTCAAATTCTTAAAAGTCCTTCCTCACCAAGATTAGATAAAGTGATTGCCTGTCATGTTAGTGGCAGTGGTGATCATTTCATCATTACATATAACTCTCTCCTCCATTGGAATTTATTCTGTGTTATTTGTGCAATTTTGTGTTTGTCGTTTTCTAAATGCTTGGCCAGTTTCCTCAGCTTCTTTTTTTGAATCACCTATCTTTTGTCCATTAATTTGAAATTTTACGTCTTCACATCATACCATTATCACATACTGACTTTCTGTATATAAGAAATCCTCATTTTGAACAGTAATGCAGAACTGTGAAAATAACCCTGCAGGCTAAACTGAGTGAAAGTGATCTTAATAATTAATGAGAAATTTACATTTGTTCTGTCACCTTTAACAATTTTTGTCAAAACTAGTGTAGCTGGGGTGGGGGGCTAGGGACCATGCTGTCAGGGGAAATCGAGGCCAAATTGGCACAACTAGCTTTTTGCTAAGAGAGCCTTCTGCACCCCACATTAGTGAGTGGCATCAGGGGTCATAAAAGTTGCCAAGCTGCCACCTGAGGGTACAGCAAATGGTCCCAACTTAGCAGGAACAGATGATCACCAAGGACTGAAACGACATGGGGAAAAGAGAACCCAGAAGACAGACAGACCTACGTGAGTGAGTGACTACATCAACTTGTGCCCGAAAGAACTGGATGGTGCCCGGCCACCACCAGTGATAACGTGATGGAGCTCACAAAGTTGAGTCTCACTGGCAACACAAGAATAAAAAGGGGTGCACCCTGAGATCCCCACTAAAAGACTGCAATTGATGGTCCACGGGTCTCAGAGTTCCCCTGGGAGCATGGCCCCTGGCCTGATGCTGCCCCTGTCCATAAATCATAATGGAGGTCAACTCTTCGGACAGGTATGGATTGGACTTGGCAACACAGAGTGACCATACCATGTGTGCACTTTATGGTTCTATGCATCCATAGGATGTTGTCCTGCTTACTTCTTACTGGAGGCAGGGGAGTGGGTGGAGAGGAAGGGATAGGAGATTGTTGGGAAGATAAGACATGCGTGGAGCAGAGAGAAAGAGTGTACTGTCACCAGGCAGGGAGAGCAGTGGTAGCTGCATATAGGTGGGCATGCAAATTTATATGGAAATGTACACTTCCACTCAATCATAATAAAAAAATATATTTTGTTAAAACATTAAAACCTTCTTACTCTGAATTACAAATGTTATCAGTAAGTGAAAAAATAGTAAAACTAGTACATTATAATCTAAAGCACCAGAAAATTGAGAATTAAAAGTTGTTTGTAAAAATTTCATCAAAAGTAGTTTGAACAGTGCTTGCCTTTTTCTTCCTGTATGATTTATGATACAGACCAAGTATCTTTCCTATACCTTGTTTACACTCCTTTCGCAATTTGGATCAACTTCCAACATTTTATATTTTGTCGTCTCAATGTTATGCAACATCTTCGTGTCATGTTTTTTGCTACATTGCTTCCTCTGGGGCATCTTCATCCTTTTGTCACAGTCTCCTCACTTATGTAGATAAAGTTGCCTTCACTAAGTTCCTCTTGCTGCACAACTAATGCATATCTAGAGTCTCTCTAACAACGTCACCACCATCAATCATTTCTTCAATAACTTCATTTACATTCAATTTGGATTTCACTTCTAGCATTATCACTTTTCATTTCCTTACTATGCTTTCTCTTTTTCAATTATCGACTTTCATAAATGGTCACTTGGGTTTATCACTGGAGTCAATACCGTTATACTTGTTGCTGTCTGCACATAAACTGAACAATAGAAGCACAGTGACCAATTATTAATAGGCTTTGAAAGACGTGACATGATTTGTCACTGATCTTGGTGCACATTTTTTATTTATGTAGTAATCTATAGACTAAAGAGTTAGCGGAGACATTTATGTGTTGTACAATTGATCACAGTGAATATACTATATAGTTAAGGTTTTGACTGCTAACCAAAAACTCAGTGGTTCCAATCTACCAGCTTCTCCTTGGAAGCCTCATGGGGTATTTCTACTCTGTCCTATAGGGTCTTATAGGGTTACTATGAGTTGGAATCAACTTGACAGCAATGGTAGTAACTAAGTATGGTGAAATAAACACAACTGTGATGCACACCTTTCTTGTTTTTAAACCATGCAGTATCCCCTTGTTCTAGTCAAAGAACTATCTCTTCGTGTCTGTACAGGTTTAACATGAACACAATTTCGTGTTCTGGAATTCTTATTCTTTATAATGTTATACATAATTTGTTATGCTCTAAAAAGTTGAGTACCTTTGCACAGTCAATAAAACACAAATAAACATCATTCTGATATTCTCTGATTTCAGCTAAGATCCATCTGACATCAAGAAAGGTGTGCATCGGGATTGTATCCTTCTACTCATTCAATTTGTATGCTAAGCAAATAATCTAAGAAGCTGAACTTTATGAAGAACATGGTGGAGGCAGGGCTAAGATGGCAGAGTATTCAGCTGCTTCCTGTGATCCCTCTAACAACAGAGATAAAAAATTGATTATATATGATATTCTAGGGGTCTTGAACGTCAAAGGGAAAGTTGAGAAATCAGTCTGAACAACAGGGAAGAGTGGGGTCCAAAGGTATCTAGGACTGGCCAGACCTGACTGTGTAGGAATCCATACCCCACAGGAAGATAAGCAGCAGTCCATGTTGTGAGAGAAGCACTGGCATTCAGACAGCATCTTCTCCAGCTAGAGAGACTGAGTGACAGAGAGGCCACTCATGCTTCCAGAATCAGTGAAAACCAACATTCAATCACCAAAAGCTAAGTAGTTTGAATCTAACCTACTGCATGTGGATGTAAAACTTTCCTACAGGCTAGAGCTCTCTCCCAATTCCCAATAATTCCTCCTCCCTTCCCTGCACTGCACCAGGATCCATAGCCTGACATACTTCCTAAGCCGGAAGTAAAACCCCTTACATAGGTCCTGAGCTATTCTCCTAGTCTTAGAGAGGGAACAGTTTAACAAACAGGGGGCAAAAGTCTTCTAGCTCCCCTAAGCTGGGAACTCAGAGCAGTAATACACCTTTAGCCTAAACATAAGCATAAGGGGTTCACAGATCTTTAGTACTGTATACAGCATCTAGAGCACCCATCATCCTTCAGCAAAAGCTATCTATCCACAATAAGGAACAGGGACAAACTTTTCTCACAGACTCTTATGGATGACTGTCAGGCCCCTACCTTTCTCAGCATGTGCAGCCAGTTATCTGTCCCTACACCAGTCACCCCTGCCCATCTAGAACTGCAGAGGAGAGCCTGCACCACATACTTGGTGACCAACTATCTGGACACCTGAGCTGAACACATACAGGAAAACTAAACAGTTGCCTGGGCCCACATGCCTAGTAACAGCTCTAACCACCTGGTTATAGAATGTAAGAACCTCTAAATCATCAGTAATCAAACTAGCTCACATGTTCAGCCTATTTGGGTATTTCAAAACAAAACAAAAGAAGTTAGAAGACAGTAAGCAAACATAAAGGAGTATAACAACTTACTGATTGATCAGAGACAAGAGTCAATATTAAATCACTTAAAGAGAAGACCACAATAGCTTCAGAAAACTACTAAAACAGAAAGTCTAGAACTTTCCCCGATAAAGAGAACTCCTGGAATTATTGGAGGTAGAATACAAAAGATTAATATTTAGAACTAGAGTTCTTCCAGAGATCCAGAAGGAGAAACACAGCACAGCATAAGGACAAATTGAACAGGCTGCAAGAAATCTTTGCTAGACAGAAATTAGACATTCAACAGATTAAAAATAAAATTACAGAATTAATAGAAAGTCAAAGGAACAGAATTTAGGCAATGAAAGCTCGAATTAGTGAGGCTGAAGATAAAGCAGTTGACACCAACATATTTGAGGAAGAATCAGATAAAATAATTTTTGTTTTTAATGAGAAAACACTGAAAGTTATGTAGGACTCTATTAAAAGGAATAATTTACAAGTGATTGGAGTACCAGAACTGATGGGGGTAACAGAAAATAATGAGAATTGTTGAAGATTTGCTGACAGAAAATTTCTCTGATATCGTGAAAGATGAGAGGATACCTATCCAGGATGCTCATTGAACTTCACACAAAGTAGATTCTCAAAAGAGAGACACCAAGACATATTACAAACAAACTTGCCAAAACTAAAGATAAGGAGAGAATTTTAAAAGCACCTAGGAGTAAACAAAAAAATAATCTACAAAGGAGAGTCAGTAAGACTAAGCTTGGAATATTCAGCAGAAACCATGCAGGCAAGAAGGCAATGGGATGACATATACAAAGCCTTGAAGGAAAAAAAGCACCAGTCAAGAGTTATATATCCAGCAAAACTGTGTCTCAAATATGATGTTGAAATTATGACATTTCCAGATAAGCAGAAACTTAGGAAATTTCTGAAAACCAAACCAAAATTACAAGAAATGCTAAAGAGAGTCCTTTCATTAGAAAATCAATAACATCATCAGATAGTACCCCATTACTAGAACACAGGACAGAGCAAACACATATCAACCCTGAGAGGGAAATTGCAAAAATAATAAAAGCTAAACTGTGACAATAAGAAAACAGAGATGTCAATATGTAAAAGTTGACAACATTATAACAAAAAAGGACTGGAAAACGTGTAGTCATAGATCTTTCATGTAGTGAGGAAGTCAAGGTGATACAAAGAAATTAAAGACTGGTTTAAATTTAGAAAAATAGTAGCAAATATTAAGATAACTGCAAAGGAAATTAACAACCCTATACATCAAAGTGAAAAACAAGAAAAACATGAAGTCTCAGGAAATCCAAGACCAACAGCATTGAAAAAGAGGAAAAGAAAACATATAAAGAAAAATGACTCAGCACAAAAAACTAAGTGGAACAAAGAAACTGTCAGCAATACACAGAAAAGCCATCAAAATGACGGCATTAAATTCATACCTATCAATAATTATGCTAAATGTAAGTGGATTAAATGCACCGATAAAGAGACAGAGAATGGCAGAATGGATTTAAAAACATGATCCAACTATACAGTGCCTATAGGAGACACACCTTAGATTCAAAGACACAAACAAACAAAAACTGAAAGGATGGAGAAAAATATACCATGCAAACAGCATTAAAAAAAAAAAAAAGCAGTAGTGGCATGTGGTGGTCAGGATTATGTCAACTTGGCTACTACCTATTTGGCTGCTGTATTAAGTGGCAGGGTGGGGTTTGTGGTGGCTCCCTACCCCTCGGCTCTCATCTCGCGACCTTGGACTACAGCTGCTGATCGCTCACGTGGCCAGGTGCTCCTGCTCTCTTCTTCCAGCGTCTGGTTCCGGGACTTGAGCTAGCAGCTGTTGGGCTCATCAGTCCTTACAGTCGGCACTTGAGAGTCCAGCTCCCTGACCTGCCGATCCTGCGTTCACCAGCCACTGTCACTTCGTCTCACCACCAGCTTGGGATCCACCAACCTCCAGCCTCTGTCGCTTCGTCTCGCCACCAGCTTGGGATCCAGCTGATCCAATGGTGCTCGAGGTGTCAGTGGCAGATAGAGATGCTGCTTGGAGTCTTTGGCAGGCCCCTATTGGCGAATCACAGGGCAGACCTTTAGGATTTTGGAGCAAAGCTCTGCCATCCTCTGCAGATAACTACTCTCCTTTTGAAAAACAACTTTTAGCTTGTTACTGGGCCTTAGTAGAGACTGAACGCTTAACCATGGGACACCAGGTCGCCATGTGTCCTGAGCTGCCTATCATGAACTGGGTATTGTCTGACCCACAGAGTCATAAAGTTGGACGAGCACAGCAGCACTCCATCATTAAATGGAAGTGGTATATACGAGATTGGGCCCATGCAGGACCTGAAGGCACAAGTAAATTGCATGAGGAAGTGGCCCAAATGCCCATGGTCTCCACTCCTGTAACATTACCTCCTGTCTCCCAGTTTGCACCTATGGCCTCATGGGGGGTTCCTTATGACCAGCTGACCGAGGCAGAGAAAACTCGTGCTTGGTTTACAGATGGTTCTGCGTGATATGCCGGCACCACTCGAAAGTGGACAGCAGCAGCACTACAGCCCCTTTCTGGGACCTCCCTCAAGGACACTGGTGAAAGCACATCCTCCCAGTGGGCAGAACTTCGAGCAGTGCATATGGTTGTTCACTTTGCCCGGAAGGAGGGGTGGCCAGATGTGCGGCTGTATACCGATTCATGGGCTGTGGCCAATGGCTTGGCCAGTTGGTCAGGGACTTGGAAGGAACATGACTGGAAGATTGGAGACAAGGATTTATGGGGGAGAGGTATATGGATAAACCTCTCTGAATGGGCCAAAGAAGTGAAGATATTTGTGTCTCATGTGAATGCTCATCAAAGAGTAACCTCAGCAGAGGATGGGTTTAACAATCAAGTGGATAGGATGACCCGTTCTGAGGGAACCAATCATCCTCTTTCTCCGGCTACCTCTGTCATTGCTCAGTGGGCCCATGAACAAAGTGGTCATGGTGGCAGGGACAGTGGTTATGCATGGGCCCAGCAACATGGACTCCCGCTCACCAAGGCTGACTTGGCTACAGCCACTGCTGAGTGCCCAATCTGCCAGCAGCAGAGACCAACACTGAGTCCTCGATATGGCACTGTTCCTCGAGGTGATCAGCTGGCAACCTGGTGGCAAGTTGATTACACTGGACCACTTCCATCATGGAAAGGAAAGCGCTTTGTCCTTACTGGGATAGATACTTACTCTGGATATGGATTTGCCTACCCCGCACGACATGCTTCTGCCAAAACTACCATCCATGGACTACAGAATGCCTCATCCACTGTCATGGAATCCCACACAGCATTGTCTCTGATCAAGGGACTCACTTCACAGCAAATGAAGTGCGGCAGTGGGCCCATGCTCATGGAATTCACTGGTCTTATCATGTTCCCCATCATCCTGAAGCAGCTGTCTTGACAGAACGATGGAATGGTCTCCTGAAGACACAATTATGCTGCCAGCTAGGTGGCAGTACCTTGCAGGGTTGGGGAAGTGTTCTCCAGGAGGCTGTGTATGCTCTAAACCAGTGTCCAATATACGGTGCTGTTTCTCCTATTGCCAGGATTCATGGGTCCAGGAATCAAGGGGTAGAAATGGGAGTGGCACCACTCACTGTTACCCCTAGTGACCCACTTGCAAGATTTTTGCTTCCTGTCCCCATGACTTTATGTTCCACAGGACTAAATGTCTTAGTTCCGAAGGGAGGAATGCTGCCGCCTGGAGACACATCAACGATTCCAGTGAAATGGAAGCTAAAATTGCCACCAGGCCATTTTGGGCTCCTTGTACCTCTGGATCAACAAACAAAGAAGGGAGTTACAATACTGGCCCGTGTGACTCATCCTGACTATGAAGATGAAATTGGATTGACATTACATAACGGAAGTAAAGAAGAGTATGTTTGGAATGCAGGAGATCCCTTAGGACGCCTCCTAGTACTACCATGTCCTGTGATTAAGGTCAATGGAAAACTACAGCAACCCAACTCCAAAATGAGTGATAATAGCCCAGACCCTTCAGGAATGAAGGTTTGGGTCACCTCACCAGGCAAGGAACCACAACCAGCTGAGGTACTTGCCGAGGGCAAAGGGAATACAGAATGGGTTGTAGAAGAAGGTAGTCCTAAATATCAGTTACGGCCACGTGACCAATTGCAGAAATGAGGACTGTAATTGCTATGAGTATTTCTGCTTTGTATGTATGTATTGGATATTTTGTTTACTTATGAAACATAAGATGTAAATGGGTTAATGCATTTTCAGTTGTACATGTGTTAGTTATATCATGTTGACATAAGTATGACTTTGTAACTGTACCCCTTCTGTCATGGTTTGAATTGTGTTCCCCCAAAAATGTGTGCAGCCACGTGGCTGGGATATGGCTCCCCGTATCTTGAGACTGTCCCCCATTGTGTGGTTTTGCTAATCTGTATGTTAAAGGATTAGGGTGGGGCTGTAAATTCCTGCTGCAGGGAGAGTTTCCCTGCAGTATGGCTTGCCCCACCCTTAATGCTTTTAGCTTGCAAGGAATAAAAGGAAAAAGAAACAAAAGACAATTTGAGAACCTCGCTACCATCAAGCAAGCAGCACTGGGAGCAGAGCGTGTCCTTCAGACCAGAGGTTCTTGCGTGAGGACGCTCCCTGGACAATGACTGATGCAATACCGGACTTTCCTCCAGAGCCGACAAGGGGAAAGCCTTCCCCTGGAGCACACACCCTGAATATGGACTTGCAACCTACCGGACTGTGTAAGAATAAATCTTTCTTTGTTAAAGCCATCCACTCTGTGGTATTTCTGTTAGAGCAGCCCTAGCTGACCAAAACACCTTCAGAGACTGTGCATGGTAAGGTGAGATGTGTGCAGATGCCAAGTTGACAAGGGGTGGACCGTGGTGGTCAGGATTATGTCAACTTGGCTACTACCTATTTGGCTGCTGTATTAAGTGGCAGGGCGGGGCTTGTGGTGGCTCCCTACCCCTAGGCTCTCATCTCGCGACCTTGGACTACGGCTGCTGATCGCTGATGTGGCCAGGAGCTCCTGCTCTCTTCTTCCAGCGTCTGGTTCCGGGACTTGAGCTAGCAGCTGTTAGGCTCATCAGTCCTTACAGTCGGCACTTGAGAGTCCTGCTCCCTGACCTGCCGATCCTGCGTTCGCCAGCCACTGTCGCTTCGTCTCGCCACCAGCTTGGGATCCACTGATCTACACAACTGGTGATCTACAACTCTGGTCTCTGACTTGCTGACCTTGGGTTCCTCAGCTTCCAAGGACACGTGAGGCTTGTGCCAGAGCTTGGGACATTCAGCTTCTGTGATTACGTGAGCTGTTTCCTATATTTGTATCTATCTATCTGTCTATATATATATTATAAATCTTTCCTTGTACCTACACGTGTTACTGGTTTTGCTTCCCTAGAAAACCCAGCCTAAGACATGGCAATATTAATTTTTGATAAAATAGACTTTAAAGTAAAATCCATCATATTAGACAAGGAAGGACACTAATGATTAAACGGTCAATACATCAGAAGACTATAACCATGTTAAATATTGACACACCCGATAACAGGGATTCTAAGTACATTAAACAAATTCTAACAGCACTGTAAAGATAAATAGCTCCAAAATAATAGTAGGAGACTTCAACACACCACTTTTGGTGAAGGAGAGAACATCCAGAAATAAGCTCAGTAAATACAGAGAAGATCTAACTGCCACAATCTACAAATTTGACCTCATAGGCATATATAGAACACTCCATTCAACAGCAGCCACATATACTTTCTTTTCTAATGCACGTGTAGCATTTTCCAGAATAGACCACATGTTATGCCATAAAGCAAGCCTTAACAAAATCAAATATTGCATCAAAATATTGCAAAACATTTTTTCAGACCATAACGTCGCGAACTGAATTGGTCCATCTAAAAATGTGTGCATTAATTTGACTAGGCCTTGATTCCTGCTGTTCTGTGATGTTCCTTTATGGTGCCTCTATGATGTTAGTGAAGGAGGATGGGTGGCAATTGTGTTGATGGGCAGGATTCAATGTATGAAACTGTATTGTGTGTTGAGGCAATTTCTTGAGATACAAAACAAAGAAGCTAGCAGAGAGATTTGGGGACCTCACAGCACCAAGCAGTAGTGCTAAGAGCAGAGCTCATCCTTTGGAAAGGACAAGGGTCCCTGTGCCTCAGAAGCTTCCAGTCCGGGTGAAGACTGATGACAAGGACCTTCACCTGGAACCAGTACAGAAAGCTGTCCCCTGGAGCAGATGCCCTGAATTTGAACCTTCAGCTTACTGAACTGTGACAGAAAAAAAATTTTTCTTTTTAACATCATTCACTTGTGTGATCTATGTTAGTGCAGTACCAGGTGACTAAAAAAGATTTTGGTACTGAGATAGTGGTATGCTGTTCTAACAGATATGCTAAAATGTGAAAGTGGTTTTGTAACTGTGAATGGATAGAAGTCTCAGAAGGAATTAAGGAGAATTGTTAACACCAAAAGAGGTGCAGATGGTGAGAAGTAGCTGCAAACTAGCAACAGAACCAGAGCTGAGCCACAGAGTGAGAAAGCTCAGTGCCTAAGAGCAGGAAGCTTCCTGGTGAAGTCAGGTGCCTCTGGGCCCCTATCAGTGGAGGTACAGAGCTTTGGAACACTTGGCCCTGCAGGGCAGATGCGGGCCAAGGCCCAGGCCAAGAGGCCACAGGAAGCAGAAGCTGAAGAGACAAGGAGCACAAGGAGCTGAGCTGCCTCAGCCTGGAAAGAAGTGGGCATTACTTTAGGAGTTTCAAAGGGTGGAGCCATGGTCTCTGGTGTTTTCTAGCGGTAGAGCTGCAACTCAGAAGGAACAGGAAAAAGGTGTGCCTAAAGCAGAAGAATCAGAGCTGTTGTCCTTGTGGGCCTGGATGGTGGTACTGTAGCCCAGGGCCAAGAAGCCTCTACTTGGAATCTGGAGAGTGTGGCCAATAGGTAGAGTTTGGAGGGCAAGACCATTGTGTAAAATGTCTCAGAAAATGGAGGACTGTTTTCAAGATCTTGAGGGCTAATGTAATGCGTTCTGTTAATTTGCTTGGTGCCTGTTACGCCTTCTTTCCCTGCAATTTCTCTCACCTGTTACAGAAATGTGTAGCTTGTCCCTGCCTGTTCTGCCATTGTATTTATTGTATTTTGGAAGCAAATAACTTGTGTTCTAGATTTCACACTTGAAGACGAACTTCTGGATTTGATGTGAGGGGGTGAATATGTTTCAAATGTTGCAAGGATATGATTTGGGGGGCACCAAACAGTGGAAAGTCATGGATTGAATCGTGTTCCTCCAAAATTGGGTGCATTAATTTGGCTAGGATGTAATTCCTGGTATTTTGTGATTTTTCTATACATTATAAATCCTGCCTCTGTGGTATTAACGAAGGAGGATGTGCAGTGGTTGTGTTAGTGAGACAGGACTCAATGTGTAAGACTGTATGACACCGTAAGGCAATCTCTTGGGATATAATGGAAAGGGAAGGAAGTAGAGGGTTGGGGGCCTCATACCTCTAAGAAGCTGTGCTGGCTGCCTAGTACAGCCTTTGGAAAGAATCAGGACCCCCTGTGCCTCAGAAGCTCCCACTCCAGAAGACTGACAACAAAGACCTTCCTCCAGAGCCATCAGAGAAAGCCTTCCTTTGGAGCTGATGCCCTGAATTTGGACTTACAATCTACTGGACTGTGACAGAATAAAATTGATCTTGTTAAAGCCATTCACTCATGATATTTCTGTTGTAGCAGCACTAGATGACTAAGACAGTGGCATCAGGGTTGAAAGAAGACTCATTAACAAGTTGCATTATGCTGATGACACAACCTTGCTTGCTGAAAGTTAAGAGGACCTATAATTTTGGTTTGGTTTTTGCAAATTCTTTTACTGATGAAGAATCAAAGACCACAACCTTCAGTATGAATTATACTTCAACATAAAGAAAACAAGAATCTTCACAACTGAACCAATAAGCAATACATGATAAATGGAGAAAGATTGAAGTTGTCAAGGATTTCATTTTACTTGGATTCACAATCAACACTGGGGAAGCAGCAGTCAAGAAATCAAAATACGCATTGCCTTGGATAAATCTGTTGCAAAAGAACTCTTTAGAGGGTTGAAAACCAAAGACATCACCTTGAAGACTGAGTTGTGCCTGACTCAAGCCAGGGTATTTTCAGTTGCCTCTATGCATGCAAAAGCTGGACAGTGACTAAGGAAGACTGAAGAAGGATTGATGCTTTGAATTTTTTATTGGCAAAGATTATTGAATATACTACGGACTGCCAAAAGAACAAAGAAACCTGTCTTGGAAGAAGTACAACTAGAATGTTCCTTAGAGGCGAGGATGGTGCAACTTCTTCTGGCACACTTTGGACATTTTATCAGGAGGAACCAGTACCTGGAGAAGGACATCATACTTTGACAGTAGATCAGTGAAAAAGAGGAAGACTCTTAACAAGATTGATTGACACAGTTGTTGCAACAATGGGCTCAAGCATAGCAAAGATTGTTAAGTTAGCAGTGTGTCATGGTTTGAATTGTGTCCCCCCAAAAATGTGTGCAGCCACGTGGCTGGGCTATGGTTCCCAGTATCTTGGGACTGTCCTCCATTGTGTGGTTTTGCTAACCTGTATGTTAAAGGATTAGGGTGGGGCTGTGAATTCCTGCTATGGGGGAAGTTTCCCTGGAGTATGGCTTGCCCCACCCTTAATGCTTTTAGCTTGCAAGGAATAAAAGGAAAAAGAACCAAGGACAATTTGAGAACCTAGCTACCATCAAGCAAGCAGCACCGGGAGCAGAGCGAGTCCTTCAGACCAGAGGTTCTTGCGTTAGGACACTCCCTGGACAATGACTGATGCAATACCGGACTTTCCTCCAGAGCCGTCAAGGGAAAAGTCTTTCCCTGGAGCGGACACCCTGAATATGGACTTGCAACCTACCGGACTGTGTAAGAATAAATCTTTCTTTGTTAAAGCCATCCACTCTGTGGTATTTCTGTTAGAGCAGCCCGAGCTGACTAAAACACAGTGTTTCTTTCTGTCCATACTAGGGTCACTATGAGTTGGAATCAACTGGACAGCACCTAACAACAACAACAATATTTGGGGTCTCTTGCATTTACATTTCAATTTTAGGATCAACTTATGAATTTCTGGGGAAAAAAAAAGGCTGCTCACATTTTGACAGGGATTACATTGAATCTGTAGATCAATTTGCAGAATATTGCCATTTTAGCAATATTGTCTTCTAATCTATGAACATAGGATACCTTTTCACTTATTTTTTAATTTCCATATCTTTTTTAAAATTTCTTCCAATGATGTCTTGTATCCTCCAGTGCACAAGTCTTGAGCATTTGGTTAAATTTACTGCAAATATTTCATTCTTTTTGTGGCAATTGTGAATAAGATCGTTTTCTTAATGTCATTTTTGTATTATTCATTAGTGTCTAATTGATCTCTAAATTTCATCTTGAATCCTGCATCCATCTTAAGTGCGTCTATTAGCTGTAATCATGTTGTGTGGGGGGGGGGCCTTAGGATTTTCTAGATACAAAATAATTAATTTGCAACTGGAGATAGCTTTACTTCATTCTTCCCAGTATGGAAGTATTTTATCTTTTTTCTTGCCAAATTGCTTGGTTAGAACCATTAGTACAATGTTGAATGGAAGGGATAAGAATATCTTTTTCCTAACCTTAGAAGATAAGCTTTCATCTTTTACCATTAAGCATAACATTAGTTGTGGATTTTCATGCATATCCTTCATCAGGTTGAGGAAGTTCTCTTCCAAGTTTACTGAATGTTTTTACTATAAAGAGTGTTGGATTTTGTCAAATGCTCTTCTATGTCTGTTGAAGTAATCATGTGCTTTTTCCTCTTTAGGAAAAATATGGCATATTACCGCTGATTTTCATATGTTGAACCAACCTTCCATTTCTAGGGTAATTTCTGCCTGCTCATGGTGTATCTTTCTTTCTGTATGTTTCTGGGTTCAGTTTGCTAGCACTTGTGGAGTAATTTTGCCTGTATATTCAGAGGAGATAGTCATATGTAGTTTCTGTCTTTTGTAATGTGTTTGTTAGGGTTCTTTTGTATCTGGATAAAAATGGTTTTATAAAATTACCTGGGAAGTATTCACAAACTCCTTTTTTAATGTTTATGAAGGACTGATGTTAATTTGTTAATTCTTTAAATGTTCAGTATGATTCACTGGTAAACAGATCTGGTCCTGAATTTTTCTTTGTGGAAATTTTTTTGATTATTAATTCAATCTCTTGTAAGTCTATTCAAATTTTCTACCTTTTTTTTTTTTCATTGTGATTGAGTGAAAGTATATATACAATCCAGGTTAAATCTGCACATCTGCCTATCTGCAGTTCCCTCTGGTCTTCTTCCTTTCTATTCTATAGATGTTATATCCTGTTAAGGATTTCCTATCCCCTCCCCTCCCCTACCGCATCTCCTCTGCCTTCTGGTAAGAGGACAGCAGGACAGCATCCTGTAGATACATAGAACCATAAAGTGAACACACCATACGTTCACCCTATGTCCCCGAGTCCAATCCATTCCTATGTGAACAGTTGACCTCAGTAATGATTTATGAACAGGGACAGCATCAGGTCCAGGGTCCATGCTCACAGGGAAACCCTCAGGCCTTCAGACCATCAATTGCAGTCTTTTAGTGGAGTTCTGAGTATATCCCTTTTTATTCTTGTATTGCCACTGAGGCTCAACTTTGTGAACCCCATCACAGCTATCACTGGTAGCAGCTGGGCACCACCTGGTTCTTCTGGTCACATGTTGATGTAGTCACCCACTCCTATGGGTCTTTCTGTCTCCTGGGTTCTTTACTCCTTCTTAAGTTTTGATGGTGTATAGCTTCCTGGTAATTTGTCCGTCACATCTAGGTTCTCTAATTTGTAAATATGTAATTGTTGGTAAACTTGTTGAACTCATTGCCACTGAGTTGATCCCAACTTATAGTGACCCAATAGGACAGAGTAGAAGCCTCCAAAGGGTTCCCAAGGAGCATCTGATGGATTCAAACTGCCACCATTCAGCTAGCAGCTGGAGCTCTTAACCACCACATCACCAAGGCTGTGATTTTTCATAGTATGGCCTCATAATTTTATTTCTGTAAAGTTGACAATAATATTCTCTCTTTCATTCCTGATTTTAATAATTTAGATCTTCTCCCTTTTCCTGTTTGGTCTATCTAGCTAAAGTTTTGTCAGTTTTCTTGATCCTTTCACAAGACTAACTTTTGGATTTCCTGATTTTCTCTATTGCTTTTCTATTCTGTATTTAACTAATTTCCACTCTGATTCTCCCCTACTGCCCCCCACCCTGCTTGCTTTAGATTTTGTTTGCTTTTATTTTTCTAGCTTCCTAAGATGGAAGTTTAGGTTATTGGTTTGAGAGTTTTCTTCTTTTTTGATACAGGCATTTATAGTTACATTTTCCTCTGAGCACTACTTTTATTGTACTGCATAAATTTTGGTATCTTTTGCTTTCATTTTATTCATCTCAAAGTACTTTCTAATATCATTGTGATTTGTTCTTTGATCTGTTGGTTATTTAGAAGTGTGTTGTTTAATTTCTGCATATTTGTGAGGGACATCTTCCAGGAAACCAAGATATAGGTCAAATCACAGCAATGCTCGGTGAAATGGGGCTTTAAAGAGCTGGAATTTCATTGTCCTCCTTTCAGCAGTTTCCAGGCTGCTGGTTTTCACCATGATGGCAGATGTTGGTTTTCAAGCCTCCACAGAGCTGGTCAAGAAAGGATGGAAGTAAGGTAAGTTAAACACCACAAGCTTACTGTTCTTAAAACCAAAAAAATACCAAACCCATTGCTGTTGAGTCAATTTCAACTCACAGGAACCCTATAGGACAGAGTAGTTTCCAAGGCTATCATGTTTATGGAAGTAAACTGCCACATCTGTCTCCTGTGGAGCAGCTTGTGGGTTTGCACCCCTGACCTTCCTGTTAGCAGCCAAATTCTTAGCCACTGTGCCACTAGGGCTCCTTACTGTACTTACCAAGATTCAATTCTTTTTCTTGAAAATATGCTCTCCAGATTGCTGTAAACCTTTGGTTCATTTCCAGAGTTCTGAAAAAGCTGATGTTGATAAATGTTGACAGTGTTTTCATTGCTTTTACAGAGAATTTTCAGAGGAACTCACTCTAACAGTTTCACTGATTTCATTTACTCTTTTGTATCTGCTTCTAAGGTTACTAAATAGAAAATTGCGAAAGATCTTAATGAGACTCAAGTCCCAAATTTTGATGGCCTCTAAACCAAAAAACCAAACCAGTTGCCAATGAGTTGAGCAACCCCATGGGTTTCAAAGTAAAACTCTGTTCTGTCCGGTATTCATGGCTGTGGCCTTCTGGAAGCAAATCACCGTGGCTTTCTTCGGAGTCATATCTGGGTGGA
Organism: Heterohyrax brucei; assembly: GCA_028571685.1. Classification (NCBI taxonomy): domain Eukaryota; kingdom Metazoa; phylum Chordata; class Mammalia; order Hyracoidea; family Procaviidae; genus Heterohyrax; species Heterohyrax brucei. Next base: position 77,286,661 of record CM053140.1, on the reverse strand, counting down.
TTTGAACGGCCACTCTTTTGATTAGTAGATGAACGCCTACCGTTTATGCCACTGAGGGGCTCTGATAGTCTCTATAAAATTTTAAAACCTTACAGATGTCAGTGCAGTGTTCTCCCTGTCCTGCTGCTTCTCTCTGCCCACCCTTTTTTCCCATTCTCAAGCCAATTATCACCTTTTAATATACTATAAAATATGCTCATTTGTTATTCAACATTCTGTATGACTTATACTACCTCTCCTTGCTATGATATAAGCTTTAGGAAGACAAGATCTTTGTTTTGTTCACTGACGTATCCAAAGAGCCTAAAACTGTCCTTGGCACATAGCAGAGACCCAATAAATATTTGTTAAATAAGTAGATGAACTGTGGCTCCTAAGTCATACTTTCCAATTTGAAAGTGAGGGAAAATCAGCTATCTGGTCAGTTGTTACTATTTTCAATAAAGGAAAAATTACTGACTTCATAAAATTATATATTTCTTTAAGTGGATCCAGCAGTGCAGAACATGAAGTTCACATCTTAACCCTGAAAACCACCAACGCTGAAAAATCTATGTGCTTATACTGAAGTCCTAATTAATGAAAGAATCTTTCCAAGTTCTTTAGATAAACACTATAGCATCATCTGCTTTTTAACTTACCATGAGGCTACTAGGCAACTGCTGAACTTAGATACAAAAATAAAAGTCAAACACTTTAAGGCCTACAATTGACTGCCAATGTAGTTCTCCTTTAATTTTTGCCTCTCACTCAGCACTCTAAAAATAATAATCCCCTATCCACTGACTAGACTATAGCCAAATGGAGTAGAATACTGTGATGTGGCCAGCAAATCCCCAAAGAGAGATCTCTAGCAGACCGTGGGAAGAGTATTTGTGAGCCAAGGCCCAACTTTTGAAAGGTTCTTTTGTCTCCCACAGTTTGGAAGAAACTTTAGAGACTGTTTTCTTAAACTATTCCCCCACCACACACAAACACATTTAAATGCACACAGAAATATCCCTTAGGGGAAGAAAATGAGAAATAATCATTATGAACAGGAAAAAAATGTTATAGCAAACAATCTGTATTCAATAAGCATTTATTATTTGCTGTGTTTACAGCATAACTAGTTCTTACCTCAATAATACATAAGGAATAATAATATAGATTGACTTACAAGGAGGAAAGGTCAGAGAAGAGTTGTGGTCAGTGTCCTGGGCCCTCAGCCCAGTTTTCCCACCACCATATAATTTCAGATTTTACATTGCAATTAACCTTTAAGAAACTACAAATTATTGAGTTTTGGCATAGTATCAAAGAAGTATACATGCAATTATCTGAAAAGGCTATTAAGATAGTTACCATGTTTTCCAGCTATGTATTTGTAAGATCGTATTTTTTTCATATAATACAACCAAAACACTATTGCAACAAAACAATCTAGCTGTTTTTTGTTAAACTAAATATTAAAGAGATTTGTAAAACTGTAGCACAATGCCATTCTTCTCACTACATTTTTTTGTCTTAAAAATATAATTATTTTTTCAAAAAATGTATATTGCCATACAGTGGTTTATAATTGCTATTTAAAGATTAGTACTTTTTTACTTGAATTTTTAATATGGTAATTATTGATGATATAGCCTATACAAACAAATCTTTTTAGGGTATTCAGTAATTTTTCAGAGTCCAGAGACTAAAAGATGTGAGAAATGCTGTGCTAATGGAATACCTGAAAGTGAGTTTAAACTGAAGCAAACTTTCATCAAGTTTCCTCAACAAGTAAAGCAGAAATCCCTCTAATTTTCCGAAAACATTTGCTAGCTTAAACATGAGCGTTTAAAATGGATGGCAGACATATAAGGCTGAATGCCGTTTTTTTACCTCATAACTAGTTCTCACCTCAAAACTATCAATATATCCCAAGGCTTTTGTCTGCTTGTGCTAATACTAAGGAGAGAGAGAATCTTAGTGAGGAAGCAAGGAGTAGCCTGGTTTTAGGACTTCTGCAATAGAATCAATTATTCCATTGTTTCCCCTTATTTGGAACCCCAGTAGCACAGCAGTTAAAGTGATTAGCTGCTAACCAAAAGGCCAGCAGTTGGAATCTACCAGCTGCTCCTTAGAAACCCTATGGTGCAGTTCTACTCTGTCCTATAGGGTCTCTATGAGCTGTAATCAAGCCAACAGCAAAGGGTTTGCATTTCTTCCCTTTTATGTATACATTCCATATTATATTAGGATTAAAATGAATAATTTTAATCCCAATAGTAATTGTTATTTTGGGCATGAGCAATATTTTATTTTTTTTAAATATTTTATTGTGCTTTCAGTGAAAGTTTACAATCCAGATCAATTTGCCATATGAAACCAAGCATCGTCACCACTATGCAACTCTTACTGCTATCCCCTCCCCCTATGACAGCACACTCTCTTCCACTCTGTACTTCCCTCTCCCATTGCACCAACTCCTGTCCCCTTCCATCCTCTCATCTCACCTCTGGATAGTAACCACTCAGATAGCCTCATGTATACATTCATTTAAGCCAAGAAGCACATTATTCTCCAGCATCACTCTTGTAGTCCAATCCAGTCTTTGTCTGTATTCAGTCGTCTGAAGAGTTGACTGTGACACTGATTTGAGCTCTGGGCTGACAGTCTGGTGGCCATGTCCTCAGGGAACACTTCAGTGTGACAGACCATCAAACATGGTTTTTTAATAGAGTTCTAGTTCTGCACACCCAATTTTCTCTTGCTACATCAAGGACTTTATATTGTGTTCCCTGTTAAGGCAGTCACTAGTAGTGGCCAGGCACCACCTAATTCTTCTGGTTCCAAACTGATGTGGTCTCTGGATCATAAGGCACCTTTTGTCTGCTGGGCTCATTTTTCCTCATGTCTTTCAAGTCCTTTGTTCTCTTTTACTCGAGGTAGATTGAGACCAATTGATGCTACTTTGATTGCAGTTTGCTAGCTTTTAAGATCACAGGAGCTGCTCATCAAAGTGGTATGCAGAACATTTAAAAAAAAATTAGTTTTGCCAATTAGCCTAGAGGTCCCCTGAAACCATGTTCCCCAGACCTCTGTTCCTGCTACTCTGTCCTTCCAAATGTTGGATTGTATTTAGGAAACATGTTAGCTTTTGATGTAGTCCAGTTGTGTTAACCTCCCTTCTGCTGCATGCCGTCACTCCCTTCACCTAACCCAATTCCTATCTACGATTTAATCTGTCAATATGCCTCTCCTACTCTCCCTGCTTGTAACCATCAAAGTTTATTTTCCATCCTTAAGCCTTTTCTTAAGTCCTTATAACAGTACTCTCATACAATATTTGTCCTTTTGTGACTAATTTGACTCAGCATAATGTCTGCCAGATGACTTCATGTTATGAGATGCTTCCTAAGATAATTGTAGTTCTTTATCATTGCACAGTATTCCACTGTGTGAATATACCACAGTATGTTTACTGTTCATTGGCTGACGGTGATTCTATCTCTCTGCTATTGTGGACAGTGCTGCAATAAACATTGGCGTGCGTGTGTCTGTGTGACAGCCCTTACTTCTCCAGGATATGTTCCAAGCAGTGGGATTTCTACTTCTTTTTAACAAAGCACCAAATCAGTTTCCAAAGTGGTTGTGCCATTTAATATTCCCGCCAGCAGTGTAGAAGAGTTCCAACGTTCATTATTTTATGACTTTTAGATTAATGCTGGCCTTGATGGGGTGGATGGTACCTGGATTTCTCTAATGGCTAGTGGTCATGAGCATTTCCTCATGTATCTGTTGGTGTCTCAGATGTCTTCTTTGGTGAAGTGTCTGTTCATATCCTTTGCCCATTTTTAAATTAGATTATTTGTCTTTTTCTTGGTTGAGGTTTTGGAGTACCTTATAGATTATGGAGATTAGATACTGATCCAAGTCATGGTAGTGATTTTCTCCTAGTTCATAGGTCGTCTTTTTACTCTGTTGGTCAAGTCTTTGGGTGAGCATAGTAAGGGTTTGATTTTTAGGAGTTCTCAGTTATCTGTTTTCTCTCCTGGTGTTTGTACATGGTTAGCAATGTTTTGTAGTCTGTTTATGCTGTGTATTAGGGCTCCCAACAATTTCCCTATTTTCCCTTTCATTATCTTTATTATTTTAGATTTTAGGTTTAGGTGTTTGACACATTTTGTGTTACTTTTTGTGCATGGTGTGAGACACGAGTCTTGTTTCATTTTTTTTGCAGATGGATATCCAGTTATGCCAACACCATTTGTTAAAGAGATTGTCTTTTCCTCAGTTTATGCACTCTGGACCTTTGTCAGTTATCAGCTTCTCGTAGGTGGGTGATGTTATATCTGATTCTCAATTCTGTTTCATTGATCTGTGTAGCTGTTTTTGTACCAGTAGCAGTGACAATGTAATAGGTTCTGAGATTAGGTAGTGTGAGGCCTCCCACTTTGGCTTTCTTCTTCAGTAATGCTTGACTTATCCAGGGCTTCTTACATTTCCACATGAAGTTGGTGATTTGTTTCTCCCTCTAATTAAAAAATGCCATTGGAATTTGCACTAGGATTGCATTGTGTCTATAGATGGCTTTGGGTAGAACAGACATTTTCACAATGTTAAGTCTTCTTGTCCGTGAGCAAGGTAGGTTTCTCCACTTAGGCAGGTCTCTTTTGGTTTCTCACAGTAGAGTATTGTAATTCTTTTTGTATAGGTTTGTTTCATCTCTGGTTAGATTTATTCCTAGGCATTTTATCTTCTTAGGGTTTAATCCTAATGATTATTAAATTAGACCCTAATGGTTATTACAGAGTGAATAGGTAAACGTATTTGACAAGGTATGGTGAAAGGATACAACCTTGATGCACTTCTTTCCTGACTTTAAACAGTGCAGTATGCTCTTGTTCTGTTTGCACAACTGCCTCTTGATCCATATGCAGATTGTTCATAAGCACATTTAGGTGTTCTGAAATTCCCATTTGCTGTGTTGTTATCTATAATTTATTATGACCCACACAGTGGAATCCTTTTGCATAATCAATGAAACATAGATAAACATCTTTCTGGTATTCCCTGCTTTCAGCCAAGATCCATCTGACATCAGCAATGATGTCTGTGGTTCTACATCCTCTTCTGAATCCAGCTTGAATTTCTGGCAGTTCCTAGTCAATATACTCTTGCAGTTGCTTTTGAGTAATCTTTAGCAAAATTCTACTTGTACATGTTATCAATGATATTGTTTGATAATTTCCACATTCAGTTGGATCAGTTTTCTTGGGAATAGGTGTAAATACGGATCTCTTCCAGTTAGTTGGCCAGGTAGCTGTCCTCCAAATTTCTTGGCATAGATAAGCAAGCACTTCCAGCATTGCTTCTGTTTTTGAAACATCTCAGTTGATATACCTTTGATTCTTGGAGCCTTGTTTTTCTACAAAGCCTTCAGTGTAACTTCGACTTCTTCCTTCAGTACTATCAGTTCCTGATCATATGTTACCCTGATGGCATAGCACATAGGGTCAGCATGCAAAGAGACCACTTAAGAGACTGCAACTGTGTAAGATACCAGACACCCCAGACCAGACAACTACCAACTGTGTAATAACAGTAAAAACATTGTTTTAAACATTAAGTTTCGGGATGTTTGTCATAATACACTACATAACTGAACAATGGTAGTTATCTTCTTCCTGCATTTTTCTGTAATCTAATCTTTGGGGCCCTCCTCTTTCTGCATCCATTTCTAAAATATTTAGAGTTGCTTTGGCTCTCTGCCAGTTAGCAGACAGTGTCAACTTGGATCAATGAACCATCCACCAGACAGGGGTCACATGATTTCCTCCACTTCTTCTCTCTACATCTCAGCATATGTCTCCTAGAAGATGGTTTCTTCTTCTTTTGTGGGAGCCAGGCATATTCCTGCCTAACCACAAACCTGATGGGAACATTCAATCTAGTATGCTTACCCCCAAACATTGACATCATCCTCCCAACCAATCCTTACCTATACCTGTAAAAGCCTTAGTCAGTCCAAAAAGAGCTCCCATCCTTCTAACTCTACTGGCTGCCCTGGGGTCACAGCAGCTATTGGTACTGGAATAGGAGGGTTAAGCACCTCACTCTATTATTTCTACTTCCTGTCACAAACCTACAGAAATCCATGGAGCACATATCCATAGGACTGGTAAGAGTACAAGACCAAATAGATCCTTTAGCTGCTGTCACCCTATAAAACAGATGCACCCTGGATCTGTTGACCACAGAAAAGAGGGGTACCGGTCTCTTTCTAGATGAAGAATGCTGTTTCTATGTTAACCAATCACAGCTGGTATGAGAGGCAGCCAAAAAACTTTCATAGAGCATGACCAATTTATAAAGACAGCAAGGAGGTGACTGGGATACCTGGCTATATTCACAGAAATGGCTTCCCTGGCTTCTTCCATTTATAACACCTCTTTTCTTACTCATTTTAGGACTCTCTCTCAGCCCGATCCTATTTAGAGATGTAACACAACTGATTGAGAGGTCAGTCCACAACTTCACCCACCGAGTGAATCAGATCCTGCTCCTCTGAGAGGCTTGACCAGATCTATACCAAAACCTCCTTAAAAACAACCAACAGACCTCCCTCTTTACAGAATGCCAGGAGGCTAGAGGACCCCCCCCCCGACTCCCCATATACCTTATGACAAGTCAATGACCCTTGTCAGCAGGAAGTAGCTAAAAAGATAATGATGCCCCTCTGTCCTTAAACCAAAAAAGAGGGAGTTGATGGGACTCTGTCCTTGAAATTCAGGGAGGTCTTCTTTCCAAAGATCAGACTTTGTCATTAGCTGAAAACAGCCTGGTATGTCCCACCTGGAATAACCATAAATCCAGAAATAACTTTATGCCTGCCACCCTCACCTTCCTTATCAGAGCCCTTCACTTATCAAAACCTTGACCATGAACAAATCTTATCCCCTTCCATTTCTAATCAATACTTCTTCCTTATCAGACCATAAATCCCCTAACTGGAATTTCTTGCTACCTCTCTTATTTTCCTTATCAAACAATAAACCCTCTCACCCCACACTACCTCATTAGAACCTTAAAACTATAAAAAATTTGCCCTACTGGCAAGGCAGGCTAAGCCTCCTTCAGCTCAGACCCCACTCTCTTTCTCTTTGTATAAACTTCGCTAGACCCTTGGACTGGTGAGTCTCTGCCTCTGTTTTGGGCCTATGTCTCCCCAACACATTCTCAATATACTAATGAGTAATTCTTTAAAAACCTGTTAAATCATGTCCCCCCTCTGCTTGACATTTTCTAGTAGCTTCCTGTTTCCCTTTCAGCAAAATTCAAAGTCACTACAATGACTTTGTTACTGAAAACCTAAGCAGGGTTCATAACGCCTGCTGCAAACATCCAATATTTGAGACAGGGGTGAGATCAGAACCAAGAGATTTTATTATGTACTGGTGCACAAAGGGGCAGAAGGGATATTTCCTCCAAAGTCTGCCTCCCCTCAGAAAAAAAGATTCCTGGCTTTATAGTTTCAGGCTAAGCAGGGAATTTTTTGAGAAAGGAGAATAGTTTCTAGAGAAGTGAGCAGCAGTAAGCTAATAAGATTGTGTTTACAGCTTCCCACCAAGATGAATTCTACAGCAGAGGTTTCTGGGACCTGGAGTAGGCTTTATTATGGATTGTTACACTTATGCGGTTTCTTGCTCCTCCAGTTTGAATCTCCATCAGAGCTCCCAGGTCCTTCCAGTGGAAGATCATGGAGTTTCTCTCTAAGTATGTTCAGTAAATGGTTTCTAGCTGGCCGGCTTCTGCAAAAGCAACCCAGAGACACGGTTAGCTACTTTAAATATTTTATCTTTCAAGGATGTAACAAAGATAAGACAGGGTAGCTCTGTTTCAGATGGTTATTATTTCATCTTGTATGCTTCACACTACATTTGGTTTTCATCAGTCCCATTGCCCCATGTTTCTCTTTCAAGTAGAGTAACTGCAGGCAGGGAGATAAGGGGAAGAAGAATGAAGGACTCATCCTTTGAGGTTAGTTAACTAAGAAAAATGTTATCTACTGTTTTTCACATTCCTATGATGGACCTTGCTGAAGTTTAAGGAAGAAAAACATAATATTAGTACAATACACAAATGGGTGAGTATAATTTTTCTTATGTCCACCGTTAACTTTCTTCAATCAATTGTTCAATGCCACATTCTTAGTGAAGCCTTGTCTAGCCCTCCACCCCTCCTCTTTTGATGGCTACAGTTGGATGCTTTCAGCATCAGGATATTCTGGTTCAGAACCTCAATGGGAAGTAGCCATGTTAGACGTCAAGCACATAAGAAGCCTTCTTCACTCAAACCCACTAGACCACTGCCTTTGAGTCGATCCAACTCATAGCGACCCTATAGCACAGAGTAGAACTGGCCCATAGAGTTTGCAAGGAGTGCCTGGTGGATTTGAACTGCCTACTATTCGGTTAGCAGACGTAGCACTTAACCATTATGCCACCAGCGTTTCCTTGTTTTCATTTACTAGCTAATAATTGCAGCCCCCAATGGGCAGAGGTGAGATCCTAGAACAGGAACTCCATCAGTTAACCAAACCAAATCGAACCCACTGCCATCCAGTCAGGTCTAACTAATAGCGACAGTAGAGCTAAAAGATGGTAATTTCTTCTTTGTTTATCCCTAGTGTCTTGATGTGGGCGGGACATTGGGCATCGGTGCTTTTTGAATGAACCAAAGAGGGCACCACTTCTTCGAAGCCCCGCCTTCTCCAGCCCTCCCCTTCAGTCTAAGGTCTGACACTGTATCTGTCATCAATCGCTCGGCGCTCGGACCTTCTCCCAGGGCCTGCGCAGCCGTCCTATCGATCTGCTCGGCCATCACGCGCAGGCGCTATTAGTCTGTCAGTCAGAGCGGCGTGGGGAACGTGGGGAAGCGCTGGGAGTGGTTGCCGCGCGCTGGGAGCTGAGGTAAAGCTGCGGTTTCTGGGTTTCCAGGCCGCGGACTAGCTGGCTGGCGTGGGTGAACAATGCAGCAGGCCGTCCGGCCCAGCTTCCTCAGAGAGAGGAGGACCCCTCGATTCGGGCCGAGTTGGGCCCGAGGGAGGTGGTTAGCAGTGCCAGCCCCCATGGACCGCACAGCCGAGCTCCTCGCCAGCTTGAGTGCGGCGCGACAGGGCTAAGAGGCCAAATAGAGGGAGTTTGGAGAGAACCTCAATGTGCGACATCGTGCAACAGATGGAGAAACTGAGTTTCGAAAAACGGGGGATCTGTTCAGAGTCGCCTCCGCCTCGTCTGAGCATCAGACCGGGTACCAGACTCCCTTACAGACTCTGTCAACTCTCCACTTCAGTCCTTTATTCATTTATTTAATCAGACTCTGTGGAGCAGTTCTGCTGTGGAACACATGGGCTTTTTTAGTTGTTTAGGTGCAAGGCAATGAAATACAAAAGGAGATAAAGTAAGATCTCTCACCCCCAAGCAGCACATAGTGGGATAAAAGGCCACATAGTGGGTTAAAATGTTATATTTGTTTATGACAGAAGGCTGTGAGTGCTGTGATGGAGATGGGCCTGAGATGTCATGGACACCCGTTCTGAAGTTCAGGAAGCTAACAAGACTCATTGCCTTGATGCCCATCACTCCAGAGTTGTGGCAGTAACATTGAGGCATTTGAAATGTCTGCCTCCTGTCATGGTTAGCTGTGTTCATGATTACCAACTAGAGAATATAACTTCATTGAGAGCAGGAACCTCAGGTCTTGCAGACTTGGATTCAGCCGCTTCTGCAAGTGTTTGAGTTTCGCTCTTATACACGACTATTTTGAGGGCCACACATCCTCATTCCACAAACAGTGATGCAGTGTCTGGCGTCTGGCAGACGTTGTGTTAGTTACTGAGAGTACAGTGATGGCTGACACACAGTCCTTACCTTCAGGGAACTCACAGGAAAAGAGTAAAAACATATGTACTGAATGGTCTGTACATGGTAGTGTGGATGGATGCATCCAACGGAAAGGAGGCACTTGGTGTGCGAAGGGTTTAGGAATGGCATTATATGCAAATGATTCTTGAGCTGAGTCTTAAAAATTGAATAGAAGACTACCAGGCACAGGAGAGAGGCATCTAGGAAGTAAGAATTATGAAACAGTTGGTGCATGACCTACCTTCTGTCTAATAATATCAAACACTTAACACAGTACTTGCCGTGTGGTGGACATTATTTGTGTTCTTTACGTAGGTTAACTCATTTAACCTTCAACAACTCTATGAAGTAGAAACTGTAATTATCTTCAGCTTATAAGTGAAGAAAATTGAGATATGGAAAAGTTATGCAAGTAGATCTAGTTCACATAGCTAATAAATGGTACAACTGGAATTAAAATCCAGCTGCTCTGGCTGTAGGCTCTGTGCACCTAACCACCAGGCTGTATTGTTGACCTTATTTGCCCCACCTTCCCTCTTTTTTACCGTAACCGTACTCACCTACAGTACTTGCTGTTCTTGAACTTATCAGACTATTTCATAACTGTACCTGTGTTCCTGTTTCTCCCTCTGCGTGGACTGCCTTTTTTCCCTACTCTAGCCTTCCTGTTTAGTTTAAAATCAGAAAAGGTATTTGCCAGGGTTTTATCTTTCTGCCATATGTGTTCAGTCTGTAGGTTGAGCAAATAACCCAAGAAGTGGGACTACACAAAGAAGTACATGTCATTAGGACTGGAGAAAGACTAATTAAACACCTGCAGGTGACAACTTTTCTTGCTGAAAGTGAAGAGGACTTAAAGTGGTTACTGATGAAGATCGAAGACTGCAGCGTTTGGTATTGGTAAACCCTGAAATAAAATTGGACCACTAAGCAACATTGGAAACCCTGGTTGCATAGTGGTTAATTGCTACATCTGCTAACCAAGAGGTTAGCAGTTCAGATCTGTGAAGTGCACCTTAGAGACTCTATGGAGCAGTTCTTCTCTGACGTATAGGGTCTCTATGAGTCGGAATTAACTCAGTGGCAGTGGGTTGGATTTGGTTAAGCAGCATTATGATAAACAGAAAATATTGAAGTTGTCAAGGATTTTGTTTTACTTGGATTCATAGTCAACACCCATGGAAGCAGCTGTCAAGAAATAAAGGACATATTTGGGGAAAATTTGCCATAGAAGACATCTTTAAAGTGTTGAAAAATGAAGGAGTTACTTTGAAGTGTAAGGTCCACTTGACTCAAGCTCTAGTATTTTCAGGTGACCCACTTGCATGCAAAAGCTGAACAATGGCTAGGAAGACTGAGGAAGATTTGATGCATTTGAATTATGGTGTTGGTGAAGAATACTGACAACCAGAAGAACAAATAAATTCATCTTGGAAGAAGCACAGACAGAATGCATCTTAGAAACAAGGATAGCGAGACTTCATCTCACTTAGTTTGGACTGTTATGAGGAGGGACCAGTCCCTTAAGAAGGACATCACGCTTGGTTGAATCTGCAAAAAGTGGAAGACCCTCAATGACATGGACTGACACAGTCCGTTGAGCCAATGGACTGGCTCAAATGTAACAGTGATTATGAGGATGGCGTAGAACTAGGCAGTGTTTCCTTTTGTTGTACATAGGGTCTCAGTGAGTCAGAACTGAGTCAGTGACACCTAACAACAGCATTATTTTTCTGGTACTTCAAAGAGTCAGCACTTTCTCTGCCACTCCAGATAAAACTGATCGTTTCTCCCTTTGTGCTTCCACTGTCCCTGTAACAATTCATTTCTGTCTTCCATTTACATGTTTGTTCCCCACCATAGTACCTGAGGATCAGGGATGTCTTACTGACTTTGTAATCTCTGACACCTAGCAAAATTCTTGATACATGGTAGTGCTGAATAAATGTTTAGTGAATGAATAAAGTGTTGTCAGAGGAGAGTGGAGAGTGTTATGCAGGGTAAGAGTGGTTTGGTCTGGGAAGGTCAGGAAAGGCATCCTGGAGAAATGATGCCAGTGCTGAGTTGCCAGTGAGGAGTTAGTAGGGGAAAGGCAAGGAAGGAAGGAGAATTCTAAGAAAATAAAACAATATGTATAATAGTCTGTGAGTATAAGAACATGCTGAAAGTCTTGGTGGTGTTAAAATCATACTGTTGATGCTGTATCTGCTTGTTTCTTCCGGAGCTTCAAACCAGAGTTGGTTTGAGCCCATGCTGAGAATTTGCATTCCTAACAAGTTACCAGGAAATTATACATAAGAATTACTTGGGACATCTTATTAAAATGTAGATTCTGATTCAGTGTATCTGTGGTAAAAATGCTAATTCTCTTCAGGGGACTTGTTAGAAACGTAAGTTATTAGCATAGCTTTGAACTGGAACAAACTGGTTTGAAGCTATTTTTTTTTTTTTTTTATCTTTGGTAAAAAAAACCCAGTGCCGTGGAGTGGGATCTGACTCATGGTGACCCTAGAGGGATATAGAAATATTTAAGTATGGGGCCAATTTTAATGCTGTAGCACTTGAGTGCATTTTATTCATGAGACGTACAGTACTTGCTGCTGATGTTGTGAGCTTTACCTCTATTTGAATACCTGGTACTTAGTATAGTGCCATAAATACTTATTGAAGTAAGCTGTGAGAAGTGATGTCTGTCGTTGTGGACTACATGGGAAACTCCTTATGAGGAGGCCTGTTGAGATGCAACTTGGAACATTTACCTTAAAGAACTGTAGAATATTGGAGCTCAATGTAGTCATGGTCCTTAGTTTTTAGACTCTGCTCTGTAGAGTCCCAAAGTTCTGGGAAGGGGTCTCTGTGTCCTGGTGTACACCAAAACAAAAGCAAATCTGTTGCCTTTGAGTTGATTTTGACTCATAGCAACCCTGTAGGATTGAGAATTGTCCCATAGAATTTCCACAGAGTGGCTGGATTTGAACTGCCAATCTTTTGGTTAGCAGCCAAGCTCTTAACCACTAGAACACCAGGGTTTCATGTCCTAGAGTACCAGAAACCAAACCCACTACCATCAAGTCAGTCTGACTTATTAACCCAATAGAGAGTAGAAGTGTCCCATAGAGTTTTCAGGGATCACCTGGAGGATTCAAACTGCTGACTTTTTGGTTAGCCGAGATAGCATATAACTAGTATACCACCAGGAGTAGGGGAGGCCAATTTGACAGGGTTTCAGGTTCCTTGATTGGCATTTTTCCACAAATTCACCTTTACTTGTAACCGGAGGGTACTCTGATTTTATATATTCTACAAACTGGGCTTCTAGGAAATATTTTTTGTTTTGTTTAATTGTGCTTTAGGTGGAAGTTTACAGAGCAAATTAGTTTCTCATTAAACAGTTAATCGCACGTATCGTTAGGTGGCACTAGTTGCCAACCCTGAGATGTGTCAGCACTCTTCTCAATCTTGAGTTCCCCACTCATTACCAGTTTTCACGTTCCCTCCTGCCTTCTTGTCCTTGCCCTTGGGCTGGTGTGCCCATTTTGTCTCCGATAGAGGTAGTGCTGTATGTACTAAGTAATGTTTTGTTTGAAGAAAAATTTCCTTATTTATAGACAAGAAACTGAGGATCTTGAGAGTTTTAAATACCAAAGTCTAAACTAACTTCTTTTGACTATTAAAGGTCCATTGCTTTTAATATGAGGTGAGAGAGAAATTCTGTAGGGCCAAATTACAGCTAATGTCTAATCTGAGACAGTGTTTGCTAGAACTGAAACGACGGTACCTCTGCATCTTTCTGTATGTTGTTTCCTTTGTTGAAACCTGTTGCCGTCTTGTTTGATTCTGTGGTGGTAGTCCCATGTGTCAAAGTAGAGCTGTGCTGCATAAGGTTTTTGTTTTTTTATAATTGTGCCTTAAGTGGACATTTATAGCACAAATTAGTTTTTTGTTAAACAGTTTATACACAGGTTGTATTGGTTGCAGTCCTTTCCATTTTTACTCTGGGTTTCCTCTGTCCATTCAACTAGTTTTCCTGTTCCTGTTTTCTAGTCTTTGCTTTTGAGTACATGTTGCCAATTTAGTTCACATACTTGGTTGAACTACATTGCTCATGTGTGTTGTGAGCATTTTCCTCATGTGTTTATTTGCCACCCGAATGTCATTTTTGGTGACCTGTTCATATCCTTAGCCCATTTTTTAATTGGATTATTTGTCTTTTTGTTGTTGAGCTGTCGAAAGTATTTTATAGATTAGACCCTTATGAAATATGTTGTAGCCATTTGTTTCCTAGTCTGTAGGTTCTCTTTTTATTCTTGGTGAAGTCTTTTGGTGAGCATAAGTGTTTAATGTTAGGTGTTCCATTTATCTAGTTTTATCACTTGATGTTTTGCATTGTTAGTTATGGTTTGTGTTGTATTAGGGCCCCTACTTTTTCTTCCAGGAGGTGCAGTAGGTAAGTATTTGGTAGCTAAATGAAAGGGTTGGCAGTCTGAATCCACCAGCCACTGTTTGGAAACCCTATGGGACAGTTCATCTCTGTCCTATAGGGTCGGCTATAGATTGCTATAAGAACCAAAACCAAACTCCCTGCCATCGAGTCGTGTCCAACTCATAGCGACCCTATAGGACAGAGAAGAACTGTGCCATATAGTTTCCAGGGAGTGCCTGGTGAATGTGAACTGCCAGCCTTTGGGTAAACAGTCACAGCCTTTAACCACTACACTACCAGGGTTTCCACAGGTCTCTGTAGCATCAGCTAAATGGCAACTGGTATGGGTATTTGGTCTTTGATCTATTTTGAGTTCAGTTTTATGTATGGTGTGAGATATGGGTCCTGTTTCACTGTTTTACAACTAGATACCCAGTTTTGCCAGCACCGTTTTTTAAAAAGTCTGTCCCATTTAATGGCCTTTGGTCCTTTGTCAAAAACCAGCTGACCACAGATGGTTGGTTTTATGTCTGAGTTCTAACTTCTGTTCATTGGTCTGTGTGTCTGTCATTGTACCAGTACTATGACTCCATAGGGTTATAAATGGTTGTGATGTTGTGGAAGTAGATTGCAGGGCCTTTCTTCTGAGACACCCCAGGTAGATTTGAACCACCCGCCTTTCATTTAGTAGCTGAGTGCTTGACCATCTATACTACTCAGGGAATTTATCCTTCTTCTTCATTTTCTTTTCTACTAATTCCTCATTGACAACTTGGTGTATCATTTCTCCAGTAGCCTTCCCTGGTCTTGTCAGACTAAAGAACTGTAGGCCTGGTGAATATCTTAACTTATGGATGTTGTGCAAGAGCCTTCATTTTCTGCCTGGGTGTACTGGGTATAAGCACTGGAGTTTAGGTATTGGTGTTAGGGGCCCATTTGCCAATTGGCATCAGTTGCCAATTTGGTCTTAAATTATTTCTCCTGAACATTGAATTTCACACTTGCATTAGAAAGACATCATTTGCTGTAAGTCAAAGAATAATAGTTTTAGTTTAAATCAATAATTATTTTTCATCTTTTACTATGGCTCTATTCTGCAGTAGCTTCTGTTAAAGAAACTCTTTTGAAGGTCAAACAGGTTAATTTATTATCTTGAGTTTGAAAAAAGGAATTAACAATTTAATTCTGCAAATCTAGGTTCAGAATCAAGTCTACGTTTGTGTTATAGTTATATCATTCATTTATTATTGTGTCATTGAGTTGATTCTGATTCATAGTGACCCTATATAATAGAGTAAAACTTCCCCATAGAGTTTCCTCAGCTATAATCTTTACAGTAGTAGGTTGCCATGTGTTGGATTCGAAGGTGAGCTGTGGCAGTGAGATGCTGTTATAAAACTTTTGGGGTGTCTGATCCCTATGATTTGTTAGCATTATGAGGGTGAGAAAAGATGAATGAAAGGATATTAGGACTCAGAGTTGCTTGACAGCTGGCCTCTTTACATGGGAAAAAAGCACATGGCAATCTGCTACTGTAAAGATTATAGCTGGTGAATTCGAACTGTTGACATTTTAGTTAATAGCCAAACATTTAACCATTGTGCCACCAGGGGTAGATGGCTGAATTATTGAAGGAATCTTAAGTCATTTTATATTTTTCAGAAGCTAACATGTCTTTGTCTGCTATGCACGTGTGAAGTGTTTATGTTTGTTTGTTTTGTTTTGATTTTTTAAGGAATAAAGGCACTGCTGTTAAGTTGATTCCAACTCATAGTCACTCTTTGGTTAGCACATGTAGCCCTTAACCATTATGCCACCAGGGTTTTTTAAGAACTGACGTATCAGATGTCCACTTGGTAAATTTGTACTCTTGTTCAGGAATCAGCTCAAGCATTATTGCCTTGTAAAAACGTCCTTGTTTTTTCTAGGAAGACGTATATAGTGTTCTCTTCACTATATACCCAGCGTATCTTGGCTATTGTGTCTATCATACCACTCATGATAATAGTTTGTAATATGCTAAATTTGTCTTCTCCACTTAATTGTGAGCAACTCAAGGGCAAGGGCTAGGTTGTTTTTTGTTTTTTTTTCTCCTTTATATCCTCCCACCCAGGCTGTAGCAATAGTGAGTAAGAAAATATAAAGGAGATAGTTACACTACAGCTAATAAGCATTTCATACTCTAGTTACTAGAGTTGGAACTGATGCATTTGACATGGGCATCAATAACTAAAAATTGAATTAGTACACACATTTCTTGGCTTCTGTTACATCTTTTTTTTCTGTTGTTTTTATCTGTGTTTACAGTTTGTGAAAATGGAATTTCAAGCAGTAGTGATGGCAGTTGGAGGAGGATCTCGTATGACAGATCTGACTTCCAGCATTTCCAAAGCTCTGCTTCCAGTTGGGAACAAACCTTTAATTTGGTACCCACTGAACCTGCTGGAGCGTGTTGGATTTGAAGGTGAGCTGTGGCAATGGTTATAAAACTTTTGGAGTGTCTGATCCCTGTGATTTGTTAGCATTATGACAGTGAGAAAAGATGAATGAGAGGAGACTAGGACTCAAAGTTACTTGACAGCTGACCTCTTTACATTATGAATATAGGCTTACACTATTGCAGTATAGAAGTCGGGGAGATGTCACTAAGTGCTGCTGTTTTAGAGCTAGTCTTCACAGTGATCCAAGATGAACCCTGTAAGGATATCAAAACAACAAATTGGTAATCCAGGTGTCTGATAAACCAAAAAACTAAACCCATAGCTGTTGAGTCAGTTCTAACTCATAGCGATTCTATAGGGCAGAGTAGAACAGCCTCGTAGAGTTTCCAAGGAGTGCCTGATGGATTTGAAGTGCTGACTTTTAGTTAGTGGACGTAGCACTTAACTACTATGCCAAAGTGCTTAATAGTTAGTACTTATAGAGAATCTATTATGTACCAGCCAATATTGTAAGCAGTGGGATATATAATTGAAAAGACAGCTTCAGGCTCTGAATTCTAGAACCGTAAAATCTAGTGGGGAGATAGACGTGTAAATGTTATTGTATGTTGTTGAATTGATTGCAACTCATAGTGAACCTGTGGGACAGAGTAGAACTGCCCCATGGAGTTACCTAAGCTAAATCTTTACAAGAACAGGCCATAAGTCTTTTCTTCTATGGAGCAGCTGGTGGGTTTGAACCACCAACATTTTGGGTAGCAGCCAAGTTCTTAACCATTGCACCACCAAAAAAAAAAACCAAACCCATTTCTGTTATGTCAGTTCCAACTCTCAGTGACCCTACAGGACAGAGTTGAACTGCTCCGTAGAGTTTCCAAGGAGTGCCTAGCAGGTTTAAACTGCTAACTTTTTAATTAGCAAATGTAGCATTTAACCAGTATGCCACCAGGGTTGCCTCATCAGGGCTTCTTAAACGTGTAAGTAGATATCTGCTATTTAATGTAATAAATGTTATAGCAGAAGTGCTTGAGAGGAATATAGAGGATATAGAGAAAGTTCCTGTTTCTATCTGCAGGAATTAATGAAAGTTGCAGAGTTGCAGACCCTTGAACTGAGTCTTGTAAATTGGACTACTGGGGTGACCAGTGTTGAGGCAGCATTCTATACAGGAGTAAAGACATCTGCAGAGATAAGGAGGAAAGATCAGCATAACATGTTTCGGCATTGCTGTTCATTCCATGTGGCTGTGATACAAAGTGTGACAGGAAGGAGTGGGCGTATCAGTAGAGAAGTGGGATCATATCATGAAGGGATGTAGATTTCATGCTGAGGAATTTAGATGTTTTCCTGAAAGCAGTAGAAAACCAATGAAGTGTTTAAAAAAAGGTATAGTAAGGTTAGATTTGTATTTTAGCTCTTGTAAGGCATTTGCATTTTTATATAAAGTTTAGAATCAGCTTATCAGTTTCTACAAAAAGTGCTGCTGGGATTTTGACTGGGATGACATTGAATATAGATCAATATGGGAGAATTCACAGCTTAACAATACAGAGTTTTTTGATCCGTGAGCCTGGTATATCTCCATTTATTTAGGTGTTCTTTAGTTTCTCTAATTTTACGGTTTTTAATGCATAGGGATTATACATATTTTATTAATTTTTCTAATTAGTTTACTTCTGTTGTAAATACAGTTTTAACTCCATTTTCCATTTTTGTGTTGCTACTTCATAAAAATACAATTGATTTTTTAATATTTATCTTATATCCTGCAATTTATTATTAATATGAGCAGTGCTTTGTAATTTTGGGGGGATCTTATTGAGTTGATACCAACTCGTAGCAACCCTGTGGGACAACGTAGAACTGCCCCATAGGGTATCCAAGGCTGTAAACTTTATAGAAGCTGACTCTGTGTTCTCCCACAGAGCATCTGGTGGGTTTGAACCACTGACGTTTTGTTTAGCAGCCAAGCACTTAACCAGTGTACCACCAGCGCTCCCTAAAACAATGCTTAGAAGGAAATCTATAGCATTAGACACTTATATTGGAAAACAAGAAATGTTTCATAGTGATTTCAGCTTCTCCTTTGAGAAACTAGCAAAAAACAGAATAAACAAAACATAAGTAGAAAGAAAGAAATAAAAGAGATAAGAGCTGAAATAAATAGAAAACAAAACTATATCTAAACCATAGGTATATCTCCATAGGATTCATTTTGATCCTCAGTAGAGCACTGATTGCCACCTGTTAGGAAGTGGTGATAGCTCTTTCATTGTACTGAATGAAGAGTTAAAATGAGGTCCCATTTATGTATGTTTTGCTGAATGCTCTTTTGAATCATTTCTATCCAGAAGGGACATGTGGCATATTGTTTAAGTGTGGAGCTCCAGTCCTACAGACCTGAGTTTAGTCTTGGCTTCATTGTTTACTAGTTGTGTGACTCTGAACATTACCATTTAATATCTTTTATTCCAAGTTTCTTTGTAAAATGAGATTGTTGTAAGAGTTAAGTGAAAGACTCCATGTAAAACACATTGAAAAGGCTCTATAATATTAGCTCATTTTTGTTACTATACCTAGAAACAAACCAAATCTAACTGAAATAGTGAAATCATTATCTAAATGAGAGTTTTTTCATTTTTCCTTCTTGTTTGATTTTGTGCTATAGAAGTCATTGTGGTTACAACCAGAGATGTCCAAAAAGTTCTATGTGCGGACTTCAAGATGAAGATGAAGGTAGATATTGTGTGTATTCCTGATGAGACTGACAAGGGAACTGCAGATTCTCTGCGCCACATATATCCAAAACTGAAGGTAAAAACTTGTTTTTGTTGCTTCTGTTTTTTACTGGAGGTAAAACCTTAATGTCTTCTGATTTTCTCTTGCATTACAGTTTACAAAACTTTTTTAAAAAATACATTTTTGCATCATATTTTATTGGCTATATATATAATATATATGTAATATATATTTTATTGGCTATATATATTATTGGCTATTTATTGGCTATATATATATTCTAAATCTAAAGATTTAGAATTCAGTTGTCAAAGTCACTAGTTTCCAGTTTTTTTGAGTGATAGCGTAGTTTTATAAAAAAGATGTATTTCAAAAGAGTTCACTTATATGAAATTCATTAACAAGCAAAATTAATACATGGCTCTGCAGTTGGGAGATTAAACTGGAAAGAAGCACAAAAGAACTGAAAAAATTACACAAATTCTTCATGTGATAATATTTGAACTTTTAGTCTCCTTTGGTTAAGAACTAGCAAAGACATCCAATTAAGTGATGGGCAAAGGAGATGGACAGACATTTCACTAAAGAGGAGATCCAGGCAGCCAAAAAACACATGCGGACATGTTCACGATCTTTAGTTATTAAAGCAATTCAAATCAAGATGACAATGAGATACCATCTCACCCCAACAAGATTGGCCATGATCCAGAAAACACAAAACAACAAATGCTGGAGAGGCTATGGAGAAAGTGGAACCCTCCTACACTGTTGGTGGGGTTGCAAAATGGTCCAGCCTCTTTGGAAAGCAGTCTGGCGCTTCCTTAGAAAAATGGATATCGATATACCATTTGACCCAGTCATTCCACTACTTGGAATATATCCTGCAGAATCAAAGCCTTTCACACCAACAGACACATGCACCAGAATGTTTACCGCAGCACAGTCCACGATAGCAAAAAGATGGAATCAACCCAGATGCCCAACAACAGAAGAATGGATAGGTAAACTATGGTACATATACTCAATGGAGCACTACGCAATGATAAAGAATAATGATGATTCCAGGAAACATCTCCTAACCTGGTTTCAACTGGAAGACATTATGTTCGGTGAAAGTAGTCAGCGACAAAAGGACAAATATTGTATGAGACCTCTACGATAAGATCTCAAAAACAGACTTGTGTATAGAAGAAAAGACTCTTTGACAGCTGCAAGGGAGGAGAGGGGGAAGGGTTTAGTTTAGATAGTTGCTAGAAATCTGGTTGGGAGAAAGCAGTGATAGCACACATTAGAAACAAGAACAATATTAAGTGGACTTCAGCATAACTTGAGTACTCCTTCCATCTTAACCCAGTATTGCAAGGATAGAGTAGCTGGGGCAGGGGGCAGGGGGCAGGGGACCATGCTTTTAGGCGAAATCGAGGCCCATTGGCACAACTAGCATTTTGCTAAGAGAGCTCTCTGCACCCCACACTGGTGAGTGGTGTCTGGGGTCTTAAAAGCTGCCAAGCTGCCATCCGAGTACACAGCAAATGGTCCCAGCTCAGCAGGAACGGCTGCTCACCGAGGACCAAAATGACATGCGATAAAGACAGCCTAGAAGATAGAGAGACCCACATCGGTGGGTGCCTACATCAACTTGGGACTGGAAGAACCGGATGGTACCCGGTCACCACCAGCAATAGCCACGATGGAGCTCACAGAGAGGAGTCTCACTGACAACACAAGAATAAAAAGGGGTGCATCCTGAGATCTCCACTAAAAGACCTCAATTGGTGATCCAGCAGTTTCGGGGTTCCCCTGAGAGCATGGCCCCTGGCCCTGATGCTGCCCTTACCCATAAATTGTAACGAAGGTCCAGTCTTTGGACAGGAATGGATTGGACTTGGCAATGCAGAGTGACCATATACTGGAAGCACTTTATGGTTCTGTACATCTATAGGATATCATCCTGCTGACCTCTGTCTGGAGGAAGGAGAGTGGGTGGGGAGGAGGGGAAAGGAGGCTGTTGGGAGGATGAGACATGTATGGAGCAGAGAGGAATAGTGTGCTGTCACCGGACAGGGAGAGCAGTGGAAGCTGCATATAGGTGGGCATGTAAATTTATGTGGGAATGTACATTTTCACTCAGTCATGTCAAATAAAAAACTAAAAAAAAAAAGAACTAGCAAAGGCATATGGATATGAAAACCTTTCCTTTGAAAACCTTTTCAGATAGCTTCATAGTCTGTCCAGTGACCTGTGACCCATAAGCTGAAAAACTCTGTTGTTGGAAATAATTTTGTTATTAAGACAGGTGATTTAACTGAAGAGCTACCATAAGTTGTTTTAAAATTGATGTCCTCTGGAAAAGTTCAGTCATTGTAGTAACAAAAAAAAAAACCCAAACCTGTTACTCTCAAGTCCATTCCAACTCATAAGTGACCATATAGGATGGAGTGGAACTGCCCCATAAAGTTTCCAAGGAGTGCCTGGTGGATTTGAACTGCTGAACTTTTGATTAGCAGCTGTAGCACTTACCCCTATGCCACCATATTGCTGCCTTATTTGAATTGGAGGATAGACCTTTGCTGTTTTTTGGTGACTATGAATGTGTTAATATTTTTAACCTAGCTATTGATTAAAGAACCAAAAAAGTAACACAGATATGTACAGAACTTTTTTTCTCCCTTTATCAAGGAGTAAGTTACATACAATAAAATGCATAAATCTTATTTATATAGTTCAATGAGTTTTGACAAATGTGTGCACTGAGATTACCAGTACCCAAATCTGGAATGCTTTTTTTTTACTCTTAGAACTTCCTTTATGCTTCTTTTAGTCAGTCTGTCTGTATGTAGTCACTGTATAGCCCTTCTGATTTCTATTGCTTTATATTAATTTTGCTTGTTTATGAACTTCTTGTAAATGGAATCATACAATTCTGGTCTAGTCTCTTTTGTTCAACATAATATTTTTCAGATTCATTCTTATTATTTTAGGTTTATTGCTGAATAGTATTCCATTGAATTTAATATACCATAATTTATTTAACCATTTGTTGAAGGTCATTTGAATTGTTTTTAATTTTGACTATTATGTATACAGCTGTTGTAGACATTGTTCTGCAAGTCCTTTTGTGAAGATTATAGAATTTACCTTATGGGAAACTGCCAAAGTGGTTATACTGTGTTACACTTCTGTCAGCAGTTTATGAGAGTTGCATTTGTTTCACACCTTCATCAGCAATTGATATTGCTTATCTTTAAAATTTTAACCATACGTAGGTGTATATCCACGGACCAGTGTTCATTGATGGTTACTAAGGGTGAGTGGGTAGGGAGACTCATTCACTATATAGTTGTTGTTGTTAGGTGTCATCAAGTTAATTCCAGCTCATAGCAATACTATCTACAGTAGAAGGAAACCCTGCCGGGTCCTGTGTCATCCTCAAGATCGTTATTGTGTTTGAGCCCATTGTTGCAGTCTAGATAGTAGTCATTTTGTATATATAGTGACAGAGGAAGATAGCACAGAATGTGGGTGAAATACGCAAAGCTTCACCAAGGTAACTGATCGCTAAGTTGTACACACAAAAAAGGATGTTTTGGTGAATACTCTGTTATGTAGTATTTTGTAACAACAACCAAAATATGTATATAATAATAGGAGTCACAGAAACTGATACTTCTTAGATATAGTCAGTCGCCTGATGGAATTATTTTTCTCAGTTTAAAGACTTAGGGTTATAGTCTCTTGGGGCAACTCAGTCAGTTGGCATAATATAGTTCATAAAGTTTGTGTTCTACATCCTAGTTTGGTGAGTAGTGTCTGGGTTCCTAAAAACTTATGAATGGGCATCTAAGATACAACTGTTGGTCTCTAGTCATCTGGATTAAAATAGAAAGAAGGAAATTTAAGATTCAGAGAAAAACTAGTCTACAGACTGATTATCTCCATGAACCATGGCCTCTTCCACCCTGAGACCAGGAGAACCAGATGGTACCCGATTGCCACTACTGAAGGTTCTAGTCAGGGCCACAATAGATAGATCCTGGTAGAAAAGGAAAAGAATATGGAACAGAACTTTAGGTTCATAAAGTCTCAATATTTACCAGACCCTTTGAGACTGGAGGATTCCCTGAGCTGTTGACCTGAGATCTTTTTTTTTAATTGTACTTCAGACAAAAGTCTATGGTTTCTCATTAAACAATTAATGTACATATTGTTTTGTGTCATTCGATACCACTCCCACAATATGTCATTACTCTTTGTTTCTCAGTTTGGGGTTCCCCGTTACCAGCTTTGCTGACCACTCCAACCTTTATGTCCTTGCCGCTGGGCTGGTGTGCTCGTATAGTCTCATTTTGTTTATGGGCCTGTCCAATCTTTGGCTGAAGGGTAAATCTCAGGGGCGACTTCATTACTGAGCTATAACAGTGTCCAGGGATCATACTCTTACGGTTTCTTCAGTCTCTGTCAGACTAGTAAGTCTGAGCTTTTATTTTTTTGTGTGAGTTAGAATTTTGTTCTACATTTTTCGTTTTTCTCCAGCTCTGTCTGGTATCATCTATTGTGATTCCTGTCAGAGCAGTCAGTGATGGTAACCAGGTACCATCTAGTTGTGCTGGTCTCCTGGTGGAGGCTGTGGTAGTTGTGGTTCACTAGTCCTTTGAACTAATTTTGCCCTTGTATCTTTGGTTTTCTTCATTCTGTCATGCTGCAAACAGGGCAAGACCGGTGGAGTTTAGACGGCCACTCACAGGCTTTTAGGACCCGATGTTACCAAAGGAGACAATAGAACATTTGCTTTATAAACTGTGTTATGCCACTTGAGCTAGATATTCTTCAAGACTATGGTCCCCACAGCTCTCAGCCCAGTAATTTGACCCCTCAGGGTGTTTGGATATGTCTGTGGCTGAGATACTCTAAACTTTGAACTGAAACTCTCTCTTCAGATCACCTTTTAGCCAAGTAGCAGACTGACTTATAAAGTAGAGTATCATCTAAGCCCAATCCCATTGCTGTCAGGTTGATTCCAGTTCATAGCCACCCTACAGGATAGAGTAGAACTTGTCCGCAGGATTTCCAAGGAGACCAAATGATTAATAATTATTACAAAACATAGATGAGAAGTTTGGGAGTTTTGAGACCAGGTTAATGAGAACAGAACATCTAGAATGGAAATAATGAGAGTGTTGACACAGTATGAAGAATGTAAGTAATGTCACTGATGTAAGTAATCTGTTTGATGTCTCTGATTCCACAAACATCCTCATCAAGGCAATCTAGGCTTTTATTGGTAGGTGCTTTAAAATGTATTAGCCTCTGTCTCTTCAGTTTCAAAACTGCTTCCACATTTTAAGTATCTGTTAGAGTAGCATCCCACTCTCAGTACCAAATTCTGCCTTAGTTTTCTAATGCTGCTATAACAGAAATATTACAAGTGGATGCCTTCAACAAACAGAAATTTATTCTCTCACAGTCTAGGAAGCTAGAAGTCCAACTTCAGGATGCCAGCTCCAGGGAAAATGTTTCTCTGTCAGCTCCTGGGAGATGATCTTTATCATGAATTTTCCCTGGTAGAGGAGCTTCTCAGCATAGAGACCCAGGTCCAAGGAACATACTCTTCTCCTGGCTCTTGTTTGTAAGTGGTGTGAGTTGCCCCCATCTTCTCTATTCTTGTCTCTTTTTTGTGTGAGAAGAGACTGCGTTAAGACACAGCCTAGTCTTGTAGATTGAGTTATGCCTCATTAATATAACAGCTTCTAGTCCTCCCTTGTTAACATCATAGAAGTAGGATTTGTAATACATAACAAAATCATATCAGATGACAAAATGGTTGACAGTCACACAACACTGGGAATCTTAGCCTAACCAAGTTAACACATACTTTGGGGGGACACAATTCGTGAAAGTTCCGGAAATTCCTGCCGCACATCAACTTCCATTGTAACCTAGAGCAGAAAGGCAACAAAGCTGATCTGTATGAGCGAACTCCCAAAGAGCCGTTAAGAATGAGGTAAAACGTGAGTTAAGCCAGAATTAAAAACTTTCTGGTTGAAATCAGCCTAAGCTTATAGGAAGGAGACTGGAAATGCACGTAAACACTTAAAGAAATTGAGACAACTAAGAAGCCAATTTTGTGAGTGTTTGTTAAGGAAGGTCAGGTGTCTTGTTCTGCAGAAGAAGATTATACCCTCCAAATGTGCCATGATTTAAAAACAGTGACCCTTTGAGCCCATTTAGTTCTCTTTCCACTGTGCCCAGAAATCAGCTTGCTTAACATTTGAGTACTCTCTTGAGTGGTTTTCAATAAAATTTTTGGTAAATAAAAACATTCCCATTCAGAATCCTGACCTTACTAGCTTTTGTTTCCTTTTGCCTTTTATCCTTTATTTATTATCATCCAGATTAAGTTCCCCGGATATTACTGTGAGAGTCTGTCATTTGACTTCTGCCTTTCTCAGAAATATCAGAATAGCTTACAAGCTGTATTTGACTTTTTTCTCTATTTAAAGTATATTTAACTGTTTTAATTTACAATATTTGTCATTTGTATTTCATTTACTAAATGTATTACAGCCCTGTTTGTATGTGGAAATTTCCATCATGTGTGCTATAGAATGTTGAAGCTGTATACTGTATTTGCTGTTAAGTCTTTTCAATTAAGAGAACACATCATTTGGTTTCATTCCTTTATGAATTCTTTTAACTTTATTTTGCCTTATCTTTCCCCATAATTTGCTGGTTTACTGGCTTTTCACTTTTTATTTCAGCTCTCCATATCACTTTCCCTGATTTTTCAAGAAGGATTATTGGTTCATTCTTTCTCCCGGATCCTGGGTGAATGAGCTACATTCTAATAAGTGATACCGATGATGTAAAAGTTCTTGAATCTCTATTTTCTCCATAATTTTTTCTTGTTGTTGATGAATGATTCAGTCTTATCTATATCTAAACTCATTTGTTAAGCAAATACTTATTCAAAGTTAACTATAGTAATAATAATGACAGTTGCTATTTATTAAATACCAATTGTGGACCAGACATAGTTATTTTTTAAACTTTTTATTG
Organism: Heterohyrax brucei; assembly: GCA_028571685.1. Taxonomy (NCBI): domain Eukaryota; kingdom Metazoa; phylum Chordata; class Mammalia; order Hyracoidea; family Procaviidae; genus Heterohyrax; species Heterohyrax brucei. Next base: position 77,260,109 of record CM053140.1, on the reverse strand, counting down.
TGGAAGTTTTCAAACATGTACAGAAGTAGAGCATGCCCTTGTTTCTGTCACTTGCATTCAGTAGTTATCAAATCATGGCAAATTTTATATCATTCATATCAGCATCCAATTTGCTTCCCCCCATGTTACATTACGGTAAATTTCATAATATTTAATCTGTAACTATTTCAAAATGTAGTTAAGCTGAAGGCTTTTTAAAATACACACACACACACACACACACACTACTATTGTTAGTTACTGTCAAGTCAGTTCTAACTCTTAGTGACTTCATGCACAAGACAACAAAACACTGTCTTGTCCTGTGCCATCCTCAGAATTGTTGCTATGTTTGAGCCAATTGTTATCAGTCAGTCTCTTTGAGGATCTTCTTATTTGCTAGCCCTCTACTTTACCTCATGATGTCCTTCTCCAGGAACTCCTGATAACATGTCTAAAATACGTGTGATGTAGTCTTACCATCCTTGCTTCTAAGTAGCATTCTGGTTGTACTTCTTTCACGACAGAATTGTTCATTAACTTGGCAGTCCATGGTATATTTGATAATCTTTGCCAACACCACAACTCTTCAGTCCTCCTTATTTATTATCCAGTTGTCACATGTATATGAGGTGATTGAAAACACCATGGCTTGGGTCAGGTGTATCTTAGTCTTCAAGGTGACATCTTTGCTTTTCTACACTGTAAAGAAGTGTTTTGCAGCAGATTTGCCCAGTGCAGTGCATCTTTGGATTTCTTGACTGCTACTTCCTTGGGCATTGATTGTAGATCTGAGCAAAATGAAATCCTTGACAACCTCAGTCTTTTTCCATTTGTCGTGATGTTGCTTACTGGTCCAGTTGTGAGGATTTTTGTTCTTTATGTTTAGGTGTAATCCTTACTGAAGGCTGTGGTCTTTGATCTTGATCAGTAAGTGCTTCAAATCCTCTTCACCTTCAGCAGACAAAGTTGTCTCACCTGCATAATGCAGATTTTACTGCATCTTCTCCAGTCCTGATGCCCCATTCTTCTTCATGTAGTCCAGCTTCTTGGATTATTTGCTTAGCATAAAGATTGAATAGGTATGGTGATAGGATACAGCCTTGATGCACACCTTTCTTGACTTCAAACCATGCAGCATCCTCTTGTTCTGTGTGGACAGCTTCTTCTTCATCCATATATAGATTTCCTCGTGAGCACAATTAAGTGTTCTGGAATTCTTATTCTTCACTATGTTATTCATACATAATTTGTTATGAGTCACACAGCAGAGTGTGTTAGCATAGTCCATAAAACACAGGTAAACATCTTTCTGGTTTTCTCTGCTTGCAGCCAGAATCCATCTGACATTAGCAGTGATAGCCGTGGTTCCTCATCCTCTTCCAAATCCAGCTTGAATTTCTAGCAGTTCCCTGTTGATGTACTGCTGTAGCCACTTTTAAATGGTGTTTGGCAGTCTCTTGCTTGCATGTGATATTGATGATAATTGTTCAGTAATTTCTCATTTGATTGGATCACCTTTCTTGAGAATAGATATAAATATGGATCTGTTCAGTCAGTTGGCCAGGTAGCTGTCTTCCAGATGTCTTGACAGAAATGACAGCACTTCTAGCATTGCTTTCGTTTATTGAAACCTGTTAGTTGGTATCACATTAATTCTTGGAGCCTTGTTTTTCAGCCATGCCTTCAGTGCAGCTTGGACTTCTTCCTTTAGTACTGTCAGTCCTTGATCATTTGCTACCTCCTGAAATGATTGAACATCAACCACTTCTTTTTGATACACTGACTCTATATATTTTATTCCATCTTGTATTGATGTTTTTTGTGTTATTTAGTATTTTTCTGGTAGACTCATTCAGCATTGCAACTTGAGGCTTGAATTTTTTTCTTCAGTTCTTCCAGCTTGAGAAATGCAGAGCCTGCTCTTCACTTTTGGTTTTCCATTTCTAGATCATTGCAGATGTTGTCATAACATTGTACTTTTGTCTTCTGGAGTTGCCCTTTGAAATTTTCTGTTCAGCTCTTTTACTTCATTTTTTTCTTTTTTCTTTTGCTGCTTGATGTCCAATAGCAAGTTTCATAGTCTTTTCTAACATCCACTTTTTTTTTTGTCTTTAAAGTTTGATAATTTTCGCCAGAAATGTATTGCCCATTTTGTGTCAGTTTATTAGTAGATACTTGTCTAGTGTTGTTGTTAATACAAATGGGTGTTTGTTTGTTTTTTTTAAAAAGATCCACATATTATGTGCTTGTTTGTCTTTTGATGTAGAACAATTCGGCTTCCTTGTCATCCACTTTTTTCTGTTATGTCATTGACTTATTTAAGAAGATAAGTTATTTGTCTTGTAGAATCTCTCGACATTTCTGATGGCTTTTTTTGTGGTGTCATTTAACTTGTTTCTATATTCCAGTCTTTTCCTATAAACTGGGATTTAGATCTAAATGCTGATTAGATTCAATGTCAACTTTCCAGGAACGACTACTTCACATGTGGTGATAGCCAAGCCAAGTGCCGTCGAGTTGGATCTGACGTGGTATGTGCTTCATAATGCATTGCATCCACTCTGAAATCAGACATATTTCTCTAAAAATTTTGAGGGGAGTGGTGTTTATATATTACAACATGAGCTCTAAGATAAATAGAAGGTTTTACATTTAATGTAGTTAACTTCTTTTTTTCCTTTATGATTTGTGATTTGCATGCAATGCTTTAGAAATTCTTCCCTGTTCTATGAGTCAGAATCAACTATGGCAGCGGTTTTGGTTTTTGATTTCTCTGTTCTCAGGTTTTAGAGTTAATGTTTTATAATCTCTTCAGAAAGTTTTGAGGTTTGACTTTTCACATTTGAGGCTCTGATTTACTTGGAATTGATATTTTGTGTGAGTTAGAAGGTCGAAACGCTGGTGGCATAGTGGTTAACTGCTACCGCTGCTGACCAAAAAGATCAGCAGTTCAAATCTGCCAGGTGCTCCTTGGAACCTCTATAGGGCAGTTCTACTCTGTCCTGTTGCTATGAGTCAGCATCGACTTGAAGGCATTGGGTTTGGTTTTATTTTATAAGGTAGAGATCCAATTTTTGCTAACTTTATTTTTTACTTATAATCCATTATTCCAGCACTATTTATTGAGTGGTCTAGTCTTTCCTCCATTGAGCTGTAACATCCCGTGGCCATACATGTAGTATGTATGTGTGTGTTTTTATGCTCTCTGTTCCACTGAGCTGTTTTTCTTACTCTACACCAAGAGTATGCATTAGGTGCCAGAGTCACAGTAAACATACTGAGTAACCAGTTGGCTAATAAGATAATACCTGCTAGGTACAGGCAGGTGCCAGTGTTTCATTGGAAATTAAATTTTTATTTGAGTGCAGTAGTGGGTTAGAGACATTGAAAAAGGCATTAGGAAAGTACAAAAGGCAATCTGCGGGGTGATATTGGGAAGCACTGCTTGGCTCTGCTTAGCAAGGGAGAAGAAACGTTTCATGAATGTGACTTATGAATTGAGTCTTTTAGGAAAAGTAGAAATTGCTGATAGTGGAGCAGTGTAAAAGGATAGTAAGAAGAGAAGGCAATAGCTGAAAATGTTAACAGTTGAAATTAAGAGAGAATATTTTCTCTTCCGTATTCTGTGATCTGAAGGGCTTACTTAGCATGTACTTCAAAAACTTTTACCCGGGTCTATATATCTTTGAAATAATACTAAAAATAAAAGCAGACATATTATTTAAATAACTTAATTAGTAGCCTTTGTTCTTTCTAGGTGGTAGCTTCAATTATGTACATCTAAGGTTTTATTTATTTTACAAGTTGGCTGATATTTGGGAGAAAGAAGGCAGATGGAAAATGAGGGAATTGAGAAGTAACAGCATACTTTGATGTAGAAATAAGCAATAACAGCTACTTGTTCACACTAGATTGCTACCTGTAGCCAGTTGAGCACTTCTGAGGATGTTAATTGAGCTAAACCTTTATAAGTAACTACATTAGAGAAATTAATTACTTTAGAACTTTAGTATCTATCCCTAAAAAAATACTACCCTAAATTTATTAACTAATTGTTTTAGTTGCCATCAAGTTGATGCTGACTCATGGTGATCCCATATGAGCAAGGTAGAACTGCTCCGTAGGGTTTTCAAGGCTGTGAAACTGATTGCCAATCCTGGCTACCAAGTGCATTCAAACCAGCAGCCTTTTTTATAGTAGGGGAGTGCTTAACCATTTGTTTTCTGTTTTCCTTGAAGTCACTGGAACATTGGCTCTGAAGGTCTTTCATATTTACTCTGTCAGTGTCTGGCATTGAAAACTCTGGTGGTGTAGTGATTAAGTAATATTTCTGGTTGGCAGTTTAAATCTTCCAGCACTTCTTGGAAACTCTATGGAGCAGTTTCACTCTGTCCTCTAGGGTCACTGTGAATTGGAGTTGACTTAATGGCAGTGGGTTTGGTTTGGTTTTGGTGTCTGGCATTCTGAATTTTTAATCCAAACAGTTACCTTGAAAGGTCAGTGGTATTATTCTGTTTCACAGTTGAGACACCCGATATTCAGAGAGCTTAAATAACCCACCCAAGATTCTACACCTGGTTAGGTGCTAAGCTAGGGCTAGAACTCAGCCCAGGTTTTTGTTGTTGTTTTTTTTTTTAAATATTTTATTGTGGTTTAAGGGACAGTTTACAATTCAATTTCCATGTAAAACCCCACACCCACAGCACTATGCTACTTTAGCTGCTCTCCCTATCCTGTGACAGCACACTCCTACTTTCTACCCTGTACTTCCCATAGCCACTCAACCAGCTCCTGCCCCCTCCACCTTTACGTCTCACCTCTGGACAAGAGCTGTTCAGACAGCCGTAAGTATATATTTAAGCCAAGAAGCACATTCTTTGTCAGCATCACTCTGTGTCATAGTCCAAGGAGTCACTTTTGGTAGTGTTTGAAGCTCTGTGCTAACACAAAGTCTGGGGATCCATCCTCTGACATACCATCAAGTGTGGTCTTTTAGTAGAGTTCCAGTTGTGCACTCCCATTTTTCTACCACTATGTCAGGGACTTTACATTGTATTCCGTGTCAGGGCAGTCAGTGTTGGTGGCTGGGCACCATCTAGTTCTTCCAGTCCTATGCAGCTAACACAAAGTCTGGGGATCCATCCTCTGACATACCATCAAGTGTGGTCTTTTAGTAGAGTTCCAGTTGTACACTCCCATTTTTCTACCACTATGTCAGGGACTTTACATTGTATTCCGTGTCAGGGCAGTCAGTGTTGGTGGCTGGGCACCATCTAGTTCTTCCAGTCCTATGCAGATGTAGTCTCAGATCATATAACAACTTCTGTCTCTTGGGCTCATATTTTCTTTGCGTCTTTGTTGTCCTTCATTCTGCTTTGCTACAGGTAGATTGGGACCTACTGATGCTACTTAGATAGTAGTTTGCTAGCTTTTAAGACCCTAGATGCTGCTCACCAAAGCGGTATGCAGAACGTTGTTTTTTAAAAAAGAAAAAGAAAAATACTTCTTTATGCCCATTAGCCTAGATAACCCCTGAAACCATAGTCTCCAGACCGTGCTGCTTACTACTGTGTCCTGCAAAATGTTGAGTTGTATTTAGGAAACCTTTTAGCTTTGGGTATAGTCTAGCTGTGCTAACCTTGCTTCTGCTGTATGCTATCACTCTGTTCATCTAACATAATTCCTATCTACTATCTAATCTGTAAATTCCCCTTTCCCTCCTTCCCCTCTTTGTAACCATCAAAGATTATTTATTCTCGCACTTAGACCTTTTCTTAAGTCTTTATAATAGTGGTCTCATACAATATTTGTCCTTTTGCAGCTGACTAAGTTCACTCAGCATAATGTCTTCCAGATGTCTCTATGTTATGAGATGTTTTCCCAAGATCATTGTTCTTTATCATTGCATAGTATTCCACTGTGTGAATATACCGTAGTTTGTTTATCCATTCATCTGTTGATGGGCACCTAGGTTGATTCTGTCTTTTTCCAGCCCAGGTCTTGAGATTTATTTGTGTATCTCAAATACCTGTGCTTTTTTGGCTCTATTATGTTGTCTCTAAAAGATAAGTATCAATAGCACTTATATTCCACTCTTACTGTAGACACTTCGCATTAGAACAGATTTAATTGCACTAACATTTTCCAAATTGCTTTTTTCTTTTCTTTTTTAGAGTCTGTACAGTACATGTATATATAGAATTTAGTGTGAAGATTAGATAGTCATATATATGTATAGAAGTCTTTTAAAGTGTATAATTTACTGGTTCTTAGTATGTATAGAACTCTAAATATTTTTGTGTGAAACATTTAAAAGCTAGCAAAGCTGCTAACAGGACTCAAACAACTATATAGTATCCTTTTCTCAGGTGTGCAGCTATTGCTTGCAGGTATTTTTAGTGGAGAAAAATACCAGTCTTGTAGGCATACCTTCCATCCTGTGTCCAGAGCCACATGAGCAAGAAACCTGGCAAGATGAAGTGTGGTCTCTAGTCAGCACATAAAGAAAGCTGGCTGGCTTCTTGAAAATTGAACCAGATCCACATTAGAGCTGTTTCTCTCTGTGAGGTGTTCTGCCATCTATGCCATTTTTGTGCTTTAGAAACAAAATGCAATTATTCTACAGATAAGTGTTTTGAGGACAAGTTAGTGAGGTGTATTTAAGAAGCTTTAGCAGAATTCTGTAGGCTGCGTTTAAAGCATTTATCTTATATTGCACATCTCGTTGCTTCTTTTGATTTAAAAATTGTAAAGCTGATAATTTTGTGTTTAATCTAGACAGGAACCTTTCTTTAGCTTCAAGCAAGCTTCATTTACCCTCTGCCTCAGTTTTACAGCCGAGAAAATAGGGATAATGACTCACACTAGTTGTTAAAGATTTAGTTACTTAAGTCCTTTGATTTAGAAAAAGACTATTGTTGCATGTCTTACGAAACAGCTAACATGCTACAACAAAGAACAAACCATGACAGTGAAATCCCCATCCTGGAGACAGCTTGTTAGAAAGATTGAGCATATGTGCTATTTTTAGATGTTCAAAAAGCCAACCGCAAGTTATTCTCAATTGTGTGTTTGATGCCTTTATCGAATTACAAATCTCTCCTAGAACGTCTTATTTTGCCCAAGGATTTGTTTTTGGCAGATTCCTATCTTTTTAAAAAGAATGAGTACAATTTGATTAAGGGAAGATTTGAGAACTTGGTTTCAACTTGCATGACAACCTTTTTAAGTGGCAGCTTTTCTTTTTATGAGACTGCTTTGGTGGGCTGTGGTTACCAAGAAGGACCTCAGCACATCTTTGATGCTTCCTTCTTTGAGCCTTCTGGTGGTGTACTGAAAGGCCTAAGAGGTATGGCAGAAACAAGTTGAATGAAGGAATTTTGGAACTTTTTTTGTTTGTTTTTTCAGCAGATCTCAGTGGAGCCTTTCTTCTGACCATGCTAATCTAGTATATGGATCCATGCTTGATGTGTTCTCATCTTACCATCTTACAGACTTCTGCTTGTTGGAACTGATCTGTGGGATGGGCTTTCTGTAGCTCTGTGCTTTATCTGATAGCCGGGAAACTCTAAGCTCTGTGTTAGGACCTGATCCCTTGGAGTCAATTTTCCTCTCCTATATGGACCCTTTCATAAAATAGAAGGGCTATAGCTAAGAATTGTGATAGAAAAGCTAGGCTTTCATCGCAAACTGTCTTTACCCTGAGGTGACAGGCAGACTACATGGCTTAGATTTTTGGAAATTCTGGGTATGGCCATCTGATGCTACTATGAATCCAAGATGATACAACAGTCTGACTAGCGGAGTTGCCCTTTACCATTTGTGGGAAGTCAGTAAGCGTCTGTCACTATTACCACAAAGTTCATTTGAAATAGCCTACACTCACCCCTTTTTTTTAGTTTCTACCTCAGACATCATCTGCCCCAACAAGCCTTTCCAGGCTTTCTAAGACTAGATTAGATGTCGTTTCGCTGTACCCATACAAGGCATTGAAATTACCTATATATAATCATCTCCCAGCAGGGATTACATTTGAGCCAAGCACAGAAAGAATGCCCACTATGTATTTGTTAAATGAATGAATGACAGATGGAGGAAAGCTCTTTGTAAACACTTAGAACAATCTCCTTACTTCTTTAATATAGTTACAGATGTTTATGTGAAGCTTAAGGATGAGTTTCATTGATTATAGACCAGAGGAATTGTGGCATTGGCTGCTTGGTATTCACTCTTTTTTTGCACTTGTAAGTTCCCAACAAAACCTCTACTCCAAGTAGGTTCTCCCAGAGGAAAAATTTGGGGGGTTGGGAGGAAGGAGTAAAGAGGTAGGGTGGTATGGTGAAAAGAACACAGCTTTTAAACTTTCGTAAAGGCAAGTAGATCTGGATTCTAATCTTTATTCTGCCACTCACTAGCTGTGTGGCCTTGAGTAAGGGTACAGACCCTCTCCAGGCTTGTATTTAATTCATCTTTAAAATGTTCATTTGTTCATCATTCAGCAGGTAAGTATTGAACACCCACTGTGTGCCAGGCACTATTCTAGATGCTATAAATACAGTGGTAAATCAGGTAAGATCCCTGCCCTCACAGAGCTGTTCCGTAAGATGAGAGAAAATAATTAAGTAATTAAATAGATAAACAATTTCAGATGGTGACAGTGCTAAGAAGAAAAATAAAGCAGGATATGAGGATAAAGAGTAGTGGAGAATGGAGAGCTCTTTTAGACAGGAGGTAACATTTGGGAAGAAACTCTAAAGATGTAGGGCAGTGAGCCACAAGAAGATGTGGGAGAAAAGTCTTACCTTGCAGAGAGAATAGCAAGTGCAGAGACACTGGGAGAGGAATGAATGTGTTATGTTTGAGAATAAGCAAGAAGCACAGTGTGGCTGAAACACAGCAGTTGAGTGGTAGAGTGGTAGTACACCAGGCCTGAGAGTTAAGAGAAGACCAGATCATAAAGGATCTTACAGACCACTGTAAGGATTTGGAATTTAGATTTTATTGTATTGGGAAACCTTTAGAGAGTTTGAATGACATTAATTGATTTGTATTATTTAAAATGACTGTAGCTGTTGTATTGAAAATAAAGTTATAATAGGACAAGATGGAATCAGGCAAACCAGTTAGATAAATTAAGTAGTTTAGGTGAAAGGTAATGCTTACTGTGACTAGAACAGTAGTGGTAGAAGTAATTGAATTCAAAGCATGTATTGAAGGTAGAGCTGATTAGGTGTATAAAAGGAGGAAAAGAGAAGGCTGTCATCGTATGATCTCCCTTTGCCATCGTCCTGAGGAGTCTCTTTGCTTCTTCCTTAAGTTTAATGCCTTCTTTGCTGGAATTCATGTTTTCCTTCTCCTTGGTTTTCTCTGCTTGTTTCTATGGAAAGCGTACTAGAGCTTTCTGACAAAAAGGTAAAATCTTGGAGAACTTTCAAGGCTTTTTGTTAGCACTAGGTTGAACACAGGGAAAATAAAGATAAAAGAACTCCTTATGGAGCTGCAAGTCAATGTAGGAAAGCAAACATGTAAACAATCCAGTTAGTGATAGAAAGGCTCTGTCTAGAGCTGACAGGGAAGGCCTCCCCCTCGAGCAAGGACTTTTGTCTAGAGCCGACAGAGGGAAAGCCTTCCCCTGGAGCAGACACCTTGAATTCGATCTTAATAGCCTACCAGACTGTGTAAGAATAAACTTTTCTTTGTTAAAGCCATCCACTTTGTGGTATTTCTGTTAGAGTAGCACTAGATGACTAAACAGTAGTGGTTTCCAAAATAGGGTATGTGTACCACCATGGGGTGTGCAGGTTGGATTACCAGAGGAAGGGTTCATCTCTGTCTTGATAGATAAATGTGTGATGGGGTGGGAAAATAGGGAATGAATTCTTGGCGGTGTATTTTGGCAAGTAAACATTGGCTTTGTGCAGAGGAAATTATGAGAGAGAAGGCTGAATTAGATAGGTGGAGTCATAATTTAAAGACCCTTAAGGTCATGTTGGAAGCCTTGGTGACGGTGGTTAAGAGCCATGGCTGCTAACCAGAAGGTCAGGAGTTCATATCTACTAGGCTGTCTTTGGGAGCACTGTGGGGTAGTTCTCCTCCGTGCTACATAGTTGCTGTCAGTCGGAATTGACTCCTATAGCAGTCGAATTGGTTTGGTTTGGTTTAATGTCATGGTAAGGAATTTAAATTCAGTCTATAGAGTAGTTGTCATGGATTGAACTGTGACCCCCCCCCCCCAAATATGTGTAGCCATTTGCATGGGCCATGATTCCCAGTATTTTATGATTGTCCTCCATTTTGTGATTTTCCTATGCTGTATGTTAAAAAGGATTAGGGTGGAACTGTAAATCCCTGCCTAATGTCACCTCCCTGCTCTACTCTAAAGGGAGTTTCCCTGGAGTATGGCTTGCACCACTTTTATCCTACAAGAGGTGAAAGGAAAGGGAAGCAAGGAGAGAGTTGGGAACTTCATAGTTCCCAAGAAAGCAGCACCAACATAAGAGAGCATCCTTCAGACCTGAGGTTCCTGCATCAAGGTGTTCCCTGACCAAAGACTGATGCAACACAAGGACTTTCCTCTGGAGCCGACAGAGGGAAAGCCTTCCCCTGGAGCAGACACCTTGAATTCGAACTTAGTAGCCTACCAGACTAGGAAAAATAAACTTTCCTTTGTTAAAGCCATCCTCTTTGTGGCATTTCTGTTAAGGCAGCAGTAGATGACTAAACAGTAATGGTTTCCAAAATAGGGTATGTGTACCACCATGGGGTGTGTAGGTTGGACTACCGGAGGAAAGTATTAGAATTTCTACTTATTTTTATCTCTTCTGTTTTAAATGCCTGTTTTTATATATGTTTTATGTTGTTGTTAGGTGCCATTGAGTTGGTTCCAACTCATAGTGACCCTATGCACAACAGAATGAAACACTACCCAGTCTTGCACCATGTCTAAAATCACTTTTATGCTCAAGCCCATCGTTGCAGCCGCTGTATCAGTCCATCTTGTTGAGGGTCTTCCTGTTTTTCACTGATGCTGTACTTTACCAAACATGATGTCCTTCTCCAGGGCCTGAACCCTTCTGACAACATGTCCAAAGTGTGTAAGATGCAGTCTTGCCCTTTGCTTCCAGAGAGCACTCTGGTTGTACTTCTTTCAGGACAGATCTGTTCTTTTGGCAGTCCACAGTACATTCAATATTCTTCTCCAGCACCACAATTCAAAGGCATCAGTTCTTTTTCTGGTCTTCCTTATTCATTGTCCAACTTTGCATGCATATGATGCAATTGAAAATACCATGGCTTGGGTCAGGCACACCTCAACCTTCAAGGTGATGTTTTTACTTTTCAGTACTTTAAAGAGATCCTTTGCAGCAGATTTTCCCAGAGCAATGGTCTTTTGATTGCTTGACTGCTGCTGCCATGGGAGTTGATTGTGGAACCAAGTAAAACAAAATCCTTGACAACCTCAGTCTTTTCTCCATATATGATGATATTGCTTACTGGTAAAATTATGAGGATTTTTATTTTCTTGATGTTGAGGTACGTTCCACGCTGAAGGCTGTGGTCCTTGATCTTCATCAGTAAGTGTGTCAGATTCTCTTCACTTCCAGTGAGTAAGGTGGTCTCATTGCACAACACACATTGTTAATGAGTCTTCCTCAAATCCTGATGCCATGTTCTTCTTCATGTCATCCAGCTTCTTGAATTATTTGCTTGGTATACAGATTGAAAAGGTATGGTGAGAGGATACAACCTTGATGCACACCTTTCCTGACTTTAAACCATGCAGTGTACCCTTGTTCTGTTTTCAAGAGTGCTTCTTGATCTATGTACAGATTCCTTAAGAGCACAAGTATGTTTTCTGGAATTCCCATTCTCTGCAATGTTAGCCATAATTTGTTTTGATCCACATAGTTGAATGCCTTTGCACAGTCAATGAAACACAGGTAAACATCTTTCTGGTATTCCCTACTTTCAACCGAGAGTCATCTGACAACAGCAGTGACATCTGTGGTTCCATGTCTTCTTCTGAATCCAGCTTGAATTTCTGGCAGTTCCTTGCAGTATATTGTTGTAGTAATTTTGAATGATCTTTAGCAAAATTTTACTTGCATTTGATATTAATTATATTGTTAGATAATTTCCACATTCAGTTGGATCACCTTTCTTTGGAATGGTCAGTTGGCCAGGTAGCTATCCTCCAAATTTCTTGGTGTAGATGAGTAAGGACTTCTAGTGCTGCATCTGTTTGTTGAAATATCTTGATTGATAGTCCATCAATTCCTGGAGCCTTGTTTTTCACCAATGTCTTCAAAGCAGCATCAACTTTTTCCTTCATTACCATTGGTTCGTGATCATATGCTGCCTATTCAGATGGTTGAACATCAGCCAGTTCTTTCTGGTATAATGACTTTGTATATTCCTTCTGTATTCTTTTGATACTCCCTGAGTCATTTAATATTTTGCTTGTAGAACCCTTCACTGTTGCAACTCGAGGCTTGAATTTTTTCTTCAGTTCTTCAGCTTGAGAAATGCAGGACATGTTCTTCCCTTTTGGTTTTCTTTTACCATCTCTTGGCACTTGTCATTATAATACTGTATTTTGTCTTCACAAGCTGCTCTTTGAAATCTTCAGCTCCTTTACTTCATCCTTTGTTCCTTTGCTTTAGCTATTCAAAGTTTGAGAGCAGGTTTCAGAGTCTCTTCTGACATCCAATTTGGTCTTTTCTTTCTTTCCTGTCTTTTTAATAACCTCTTGCTTTCTTCATGGATGATGTCTTTGATATCATTCCACAGTTCTAGTCTTCAGTCATTAGTGTTCAGCACATCAAATCTGTTCTTGAGATGGTCTCTAAACTCAGGTGGGATGTACTCAAGGTCATATTTTGGCTCTCATGGACTTGTGCTATAGGGGTGCTATGAGTTGGAATCAACTCAGTGGCAATGGGTTTATATGTTTTATGATGAGTTTATTATATCATTATAGTAATTCACAAATTACATTTAAAATAAAATTTAAAAGTAAGATTAAGTGTTCAATATTTTTATGTTTGGAGATGACTGGTTTAGGGTGTTTTTTAGCAGGAAAGTGACATAAGTAGTGGCAACTGTAATATGGACTAGAGTAGGGAAAAACTAAAGCAAGAGAGACTAAAAGAGCAGTTAAGAAAAACATTTTGAGGCCTTAACACAGGGAGTCCGATGGAGATAAGGAAGGAGTACTTGGGGCCCAGGGAGATGCTGGAGTGGAGGGAGTGGGCAGGACAGGGAAGACTGCAGGACAATGGTGAGATTTCTAATTTCAGATCGTAGATGATGGTTACACTATGACTGAGCTGCGAACACAGGAGGGATATTTAGCTCTGGGGCTAAGCATGATTGCCTTTCTTACTTGCAGACTGTTTTGATCACTCTTTGTTGCACTTACGGCCTGATTTCAGTGAAAGCAAAGTGGCAGTTGACCCTTGAATCTGCTGTGCACTTTAGGGACTGCAGACTGGGAATCTTTTCCAAGTATCGTCACAACCAAATTTCAGACTAGTGAGGTCTCCATTGCAGGTAGCCACTGGTGTTTATTAAAGCACATAAACTACTCTTGAGGAATGGATGGAGATTGGACCACTTAGAAAAATGTAAATTATGCCCATTCTTAGTCACACCAAGTAGCTGAAATCGTTAGTTAGTAGGTACAGGGGCACAGTACAGGGTGGTGATTTGGGCCACAGCCGTTGTTTGGGGAAGTGCAGGGTGGGTAAAATCACGGTAGTAATCTTGCCCTTAGTTTTTTTTCCAGAGGAGTGTTTTTCTTTCTCCTTGTTGTAGAAAATTGCCAGATTGTTATTTATAGCGATCTGTTGTGGAACAGCAGCCAGGAAAAGAGCCTGTTCCCAGTAGTTCTCTACTTCCCACCCCGCAGTCACCAACACACACATGCACATGCACATGCACACGCATGCACATGCACACGTGCACTCGATCATCCAGTTTTCTGACTTATTTTCATTTGTTTTTCTGATTTTGACTTGTTGAAAAGACTCTTAAAATGAGAGATTTCTGTGCTTTGTCGTGGCTTGGTGATAAGGGTTTCTGAACTTGATTTGTTTGCTTTACCATAACTGACTGGCGAAGTTAGGATTTCAAATCCCTGTTGTCATCAAAATGCTACCTCCTTCCTTTGGAGACCTTGTATGTTTTCACTTTATCAACAGTGCACACATTTGCTGTCTTTTATTGTCATGCTTTTTTGTACTTGGTGTTGTTGTGGCTTTGTAGGAGCAGAGTTGGACTGAAGCATACTGAGGACTTTTGAGTGAGTAGGGAATAGGGAGATTCCAGTTGATCTCTGTGGAGGAAAATAGCTCTTGCTGTTAGAACAGAACTGGTCCCATGAAACACAAGGTGCCTGAGGGTTGGTGAGATCAAGGAGCTTTCAGGCTCACTGCATTTCAGATACACAGCTGCCCCGCAGTCCCAGCAGTCTGTTTATTCATGGCTGTGGTCAGGTGATAAAAATACCTCTCTGGCTCTTACCAGTTTTCCTACTTTCTCTGTCTGGGCTCCAGCTAGTAGAAGATCATTTACATTTCTAGACTGCTTTACATTTTTAGAATAAAAATCAAAGCAATGATCGTTTATTTTCTTCCTATTGCAGCTTTTATAAAAATATTTGGAAACCCTGACAGCATAGTGGTTAAGTACTATGGCTGCTAACTAAAAGGTTGGCACTTAAAATCCACCAGGTGCCTCTATAGGGCAGTTCTGCTCTGTCCTATAGGGTCACTATGAGTTAGAATTGACATAATGGCAGTGGGTTTAGTTTTTTGGTTTGGGGTTTATAAAAATGTTAAGAAAAATGACATTATGTAGGAGCAGGGATGGTTTATTTTTCCTTTCAGACATTTTTTTCCTTGTAGGATTTCTAGCTTTGGAATCAAAGTACATTGATCAGGTAGCAGAGACTTTCCTTTGGATGTGGTAGGGTTCCAGAGAGGATGGCAGTTTGTTTGGTCTCAGTAAATCTTAAACGGTGCATTTTCTGGGAACAGAGTCAGGAGAAGGGCTTATGAAACAGCATTTCCGTCTATATCCTGGGCCCTGCCCTTTTCAGATCTAAGCTTTTCTTTTCACACTGAGAACAGATGGCAGCCAGACATTGTGGGAAGGGGTCTGTTTCTTGTGCTCTTTGGGGACTTTACATTTAGTTTAGCAAAAAGTCATCTAAAAGCAAAGAGAAAAATTAGCCTGCAGCCTGTTCACAATTATGCAAGACTTGTTAGGGATTCACTATACTGACAGATCTAAGAACCTTTGCAGACACTAAATGATAATAGCATTTATTGTCAAAGACAATGTTGTCACTGCTTCAAAAGCATTGGGGCCATGGGAGTGCACTTAATAATTCAGTTTATTGTAGAACAGACCACTTGTAAAATCTGTTATCCCGTGAGAGAAAGTTAGAAAAATAGGAGGGTTTTCTTCAGCAGACTATCTTTTCCATTATGCTGAAGTGGAGCAACTTCTGTACTGCTTTAGTGACAATTGTGTGGATGCCTTTAGTAATAGCCACATGTCCTCTGACTTTCTACAGACTATTTTGTCCTTAGCTTCCTTCTATGTGGGCTGATTTGTTAGTGTTTGGTGGTTCCTGGATAGTGAATTGCAAACTTAGGATTTTTTTCCTGAAAAGATGTTTATAGAAACTTTTTTTTTCCTTCCAGATTCAGACTTAAGATCCAGGAAGAATTATACAGGCTTTAATCAGAGGAGTAGAAGAAATCCAAATTTGAACTTCTTAGCCTTAAATAACCCTCAAGAGGAATTATTTCAACTGTAGATAGTGAGTTATATGCAGAAGAGAATGATGGTACAGATTCTACATTGAAAATAAGAAATCTCTGACAAGACAAGGCATTGTAATGGTTGAGCCCCACTTTCTGAGCGAACATGAGTCTTTTCTTTATGTGAAGTTTCTTGTTTTAGTATATGAGTTGAAATCGTTGATTTTCCCACCCAAGGCAGGAATCTTGATTTTAAGTTAAAATGTTAGGAAAGTTGGAACCAGTTAAAAAAATTCCATGCAGATTTATTAACTTTATTTCTGAACACGGAATAATTTTTTAAAGTAATAGGACCCTTGTTTCTAGCCACAGCTTATGTATGCAGAAGCCTAGAAAATGAAGTGTAGCTGTCCTGGATAAATCAGGAAGTGCAACAGGGAACCAGGCTTTTCCTGAGACACCTCTGGGAAATTTTAAGTGCACTACTGGGGGATATTTCTGTAGATGATTTAAAACTATATTTAAGGAGGTGTTTTTCCAGTTGAATGTTCTTGGACCTCATTTTATGCATTTATGTTAAAACATAATGGTGGAATGTTTGGGTAGAAATTTGTTTAAAATGTATTGAGTACCCTTGCTTAGCCATTCATGCACACTTAATACTTTCTAGATGAGGTTTCTTCCAAGTTCCACCATAGGGCCCAGCAGAGTAAGTGCTCATTAAATATTAAATGAACAAATCATTGCCATGTCATAGTCTGGTTTCTGCTAGAGCACTGTTAATGATGGAGGACTCATTATCATACAGAATTATTCTTTTTGACTAGCTGTGATTGATAGAAGTAAACCAAAAATACTTCCATGCATGTATTGCCTATCATTCCTAGTTTTTCTCCTGGGCAACAGGTAAAACTGGTTCTTCATTCAGACTGTCAAGTACTTTAAGAGTGCTCTTATCTTCTTTCTTAACCCTACTTACCACTCTGTCCTGTCAACTGTTGCTCTTACATACAATTTTTTCTTTTATCAAAGATACTCTTGAATTTGATATCCTATGTAAGATAAACATAAGTAAATCAGTAGATTCCTTTACACCAAAAGAGAGATCATCAAAGAGGAAATCACCAAATCAATACCATTTACTATAGCCCCTAAGAAGATAAAATACCTAGGAATAAATCTAACCAGAGAAGTAAGAGACCTATACATAGAAAATTACAACACCCTACTGCAGGAAACCAAAAGAGGCTTACGTAAATGCAGAAATCTACCTGGCTCATGTGAAAATGTCTATTTCCCTCAAAGTTATCTACATATGCAATGCAATCCCAATACAAATTCCAGTGTCATTTTTTAATGAGATGGAGAAACAATCACCAATTTTGTTTGGAAAGGGAAGAAACCCCAGATAAGTAAAGCACCACTGAGGAAACAGTGGGAGGTCTCACACTACCGACTGTAGAACCTGCCACGCTGCCATGGTAGTTAAAACATCCTGGTACTGGTACAAAAAGGGAAATACAGACCAGTGGGACCAAATGGAAACCCCAGAGTATCACCATCTTCTTATGAACAGTTGATAATTTGACAGAGGTCCAAAGGTAAACTGGGGTAAAAACAGTCTCTTTAACAAATGGTGTTTGCAAAATTGGATATCCATCTGCAAAAAACTAAAAAGACCCATATCTCACACCTTATACAAAAGCTAAGTCAAAATGGACCAAATACCTAAATATCACACCTAAAATGATAAAGATCATACCATGAAAAAATAAGAACAACAATGGAAGTTCCAATATACGGCTTAGACAGACTACAAAATCTGACCAACAGTGCACAAACAACAGAAGAGAAAATAAATAAATGAGAACTACTAAAAATCAAACACTTAATGCTCATCCAAAGACTTTATCAAGAGAGTTAAAAGACTACCTACAGAGTGGGAAAAAATATTTGGCAACTACATGTTGGACCGATGTCCAATTTCCATAATTTGCAAGGTACTGCAAAATGTCAACAAGAAAAAGATAAATAACCCAATTAAGCAATGAACAAAGGAGATGGAAAGACACTTCACCAAGGAAGATATCCAGGCAGCCGAAACACACATGAGGAAAATGTGCACGGTCATTAGCTATTAGAGAAATCCAAATAAAAAAATATGATGAGGAACTATCTCACCCTAACAAAGTTGACCATAATCCAAAAAAGGACAAATGCTGGAGAGGCCGTGGAGAGATGGGAACTCTTCTAGACTGCTGGTAGGAATGCAAAATGGTACAACCTGTTTGGAAAATAATTTTGTACTTCCTTAAAAAGCTAGAAATACTGTATGATCCACCAGTCCTGTTGCTCTGAATATATCCTACAGAAATAAAGGTGGTCACACAAACAGGCACATGCACATGAATGTTTATTGCAGCACTGTCCACAACAGCAAAAAGATGGAATCAGTGTGTGTTCCCATGAACAGATGAATGGATAAACAAACTATTGTACATATACACAATGGAACACTATTCAATGATAATCTGTAAGCAGCCCTCTGTCTCCCTCCCACCCCTCCCTTGCAGCCATCAAAGAGTCTTTTCTTCTGTACGTGAGTCAGTTTTCAAGTCCTTAAAGTAGGGGTCTCATGCCATATTCGTCCTTGTGCTGCTGACTAATTTCACTCAATATGATGGATATAAAGTTCTGTATATGTCGATGAAGTCTAGTTGGTAAATTGTCACAATAAGGTCTTCTGTGTCTATGTTGAGCTTTTTTTTTACAGTATAAACTATTTTATCTGAGGTTAGTATTATGACACCTGCTCTTTGTATATTGTTAGCTTGGTATATCTTATTCCATATTTTAGTTTTCAGTTTGTTCGTATCTTTAAGTCTTAAGGTGAGTTTCTTGTAAGCAGCACATAGACGGGTCATGTGTTTTGATCTAAGATGTTACTCATTGTCTCTTTACTGGAGCGTTCGGTCCATTTACCTTCAATGTAATTATGGATAGGTGTTTAGTGCTGTCATTTTGCTGTATTTATTTTTGTGTTGATGTTTTCTCTGTTACTGTTTTGTTCTGGGACATTCTTCTTTTGGGGTTGATTTTTCACCCTTTTCAGTGTTGGCTTTGTTGTATTCTGGGACATTCTTCTTTTGGGGTTGATTTTTCACCCTTTTCAGTGTTGGTTTTGTGTTTGTTGAGACTCCTGTATTACATTTCTTGTTTTGATATGTTACTTCTTTGTTGTGCTTTGTGGCTACCCCTGTGATCCCCCTTAATAATGTATGTTTAACCCTGATTTTAACTTCTAAATATCTTATTAACTTCCTCTCCACCTGGACAGACTATAACTACTGTAATATATTCCTCTTCTTTTTAATGTAATGGTATTGTAGTTTACATGATATCATCACTGGATCACTTCTTTTAATATTATAGCTTTAGTTAACATTTTGTGCTTTCCCTAACTTGAGTAGATTTCTGGATGATGTGTCCTGTATTGTCTACTAAAATGTAGAGTCTGAATGTTAGCTTTGCTTTGAGTCTCACTGCCTTTAAGAGTTTCTGCTTATGTTTTATTTTGTTAAGCTTGATTATAATATGTCTTGGAGTCTTTCTTTTGGGGTCTAGATTGTATGGTTATCGATACGCATCTTGGATATCTATGTCCTCTTCTTTCATAATTTCTGGAAAATTTTCTGTCAGCAAGTTAACAACAATCCTGTCTTTGTTTTCAGGTATCCCTTCCTGTTCAGGAACTCCAATTAATCGTAAATTGTTCCTCTTGATAGAGTCCCACATGTTTCTTAATGCTTCTTCATTTTTCTTGTGTCTTTTCTCTGATTTCTCCTCAAAAATGCTGATGTCAGTAGTTCTTATTTCCAAGTCAGAAAGTCTGTTTTCCATTTGTTCATTTCTGTTCTCTGGGCTTTGAATTGAGTTTTCTGATTCTTTAATTTTGTGATTGATCTATTGGATTGCAGAATGCTGGAGTTCCATCAGTTAAAACAGCTTTCTTAATTTTTCATTTTGGTCTGCTAAATTTTGTATAATGTCTAGGAGGGTTCTATGTATAATTCTTTTGTACTTGACCTCTGAAAGTTTCAGAAAGGCTTCTTCGTCTGGGAAGTTCTTTGGTTCTTTCTTTTTGGAGCTTTCTGGAGCCATGGTTGGGTTTTTCCTTAAGTGTCGGGCCAAGGTCTGTTGCTTTTGGGGCATCTAGAGGTTTAGTTTCTCTAGTGTTACCTTAGTAGAAGCTGAAGTAGAAGTTATTCAACAGTTACCTCTATGTACTCCAGCGACTGAGCCCAGTGGAATCTCTGTGGTAGCAGGCTCCACCTCCTGGCTGGCAAAGACATGACCTTATGTATGCAGTCACTGGGAGGCTGTCAACTGACCGTACGTTGTGGATCAGTCAATAGTGGAAGATATGCCATCAGGCTGCACCACAGTTATTTCTCTAGGTAATCTTATTTTGAAAGACAAAAGCTATCTGACAGCTTCCATAAACAGTCAGGCTGTCAGATGTGTTAAGCCTGTCTTTCCAGCTGGCAATGGAGGCACCTCTATATCCGTCCCTAGATGCTGTGATCTTGTTCAAAGTATGGACAGGCTACTGCCCTGCTGTCATCAGGTGCTGGGCCCTACCCGAAGGGTAAGCTGTGCTAAACACAGCTTTTCTTCTGGGGAAGTACTCCCCAGGCTGGCACTGGGGAATTAGCCGCCACTGAGGCTCTCCTGCTCACTGGGAAGTGGCCGAATCAATGGCGGAGGTTCGGAAAGAGGGGTGGGGGGTCCGTGGTCCTCAGAGTCGAGAGCCAGGCTCTCAAAGTATGGCTCTTTCATCTGTTGGTCATGTCAGCAGTGTGGCAGAACTTTGCTGCAAGTTAACCCCAATCACTACCACAGCCTAGCAAAAAGGAAAAAAGTTAAAACCGGTAGTTACCTTCAGTCTGCAAGAGCCGGCCATTCAACAAGAGCGGAGGTCAGCGAAAGACAAGTTTCCCATTCTGTGGCATGTAGTCCAAATGACAGCCCTATACCATGTCCTAGGGCTCACTGGGTGTTCAGAAGGCTCTGTTTAATTATCGATCCTGGCCTTAGTTTTTGGAGTGAGTTAAGGAGACGTGTGTCTGGTCTGCCATCTTGACTCCACCCCCCAAAAGTTTTTCTTAATTGATCATTCATTTGTCAGCCAATTATTAAATGCCTACTATCTACCAGGCTGCCATTTGTCTGTCAGTTTCTTGTCTTGTGGTGGCTGGAGTGGTGCTGTGATGCTGAAAGCTATGCCACCAATATTGCAGTTACCAGCATGGTCACTGTCACGGAATGAATTGTGTACCCTTCCCCCAAGAATGTGTATAGTAATTTGGCTAGGCCATAATTCCAGTAATGTGTTGTTGTCCTTCATTTTGTTATTTTTGTATGCGGTAACTTCTAATCTCTGCCTGTGGTTAGAAATTGGATTATGTTAAAGAGGATTAGGGTGGGACTGTAACACCCTTCCTAAGGGAGTTTCCATAGAGTGTGGCTTGCACCACCTTGTAACCTTTCATCCTAGAAAAGGAAAGGGGGAAGCAAACAGAGAGTTGGGAACCTCATACCACCAATGAAGCAACACACGCAGCAGAGCTCATCCTTTGGACCTGAAGTTCCTGTGCCAAGATGCTCTCAAACCAAAGAAATGCTGGTGCAACACAGGACCTTCCTTCAGAGCTGGTAGAGAGAATGTTCTGCTGGAGCTGGTATTCGGAGTTTGGACTGTGAGAATCAACTTTTTTTTTGTTAAAGCCATCCACTTGTGGTATTTCTGTTAGAATAGTACCAAATGACTAAGACAGCTACCCATGGTGGACGAGTTTCGGCAGAGCATCCAAACTAAGACAGACTAAAAAATGATCAAGCAGTCTATTTCTTAAGAAAACTGACAAGTGAAAACTGTATAAATACCAGCAGAGCATTTTCTCATATAGTGCTGGAAGATGAGTCCCTAAAGTTGAAAGTCACTCAGTATACGACTGCAGAAGAACTGCCTCTTCCAAGTAGAACAAAAGAACAACAACAACAAAAGAAAAACCCATTGCTGTTGAGTTGATTCTGAGTCACAGTGACCCTATACAACAGAGTAGAACTACCCCATAGAGTTTCCAAGGAGCAGCCGGTAGATTTGATTAGCAGCTGACTCCAAACCACTGAGCCATCAGATTACTAGCCTCTGGGTAGAGGTGACCTTAATGACATGGATAGAGCTGCACTTTGGGGACTTTTATTTGCTGATCTGTTGTGATTGAAAATGAGAAGAAACAGCAGAAACATCTGTTAACAATCAGCATGGACTGTGAGAAGTACAAATCTAGGAAAACCGCAGTTATCAAAAAAGAACTGGAACACTTAATGGTTGATATCCTAAGCATTCCTGAGCTGAAATGGAGTGGTATTGGCCATTTTGGATCAGACTGTCATGGTCTGCTACACTGGGAATGACAAATTGAACAGTGTCACATTTATTATCAAAAAGAACATTTCAGGATCTCTCCTGAAGCACAGTGCTGACAGTGGTAGGATAATATCCACATGCCTGCAAGGAAGACCAGTTAATACAACTGTTACTCAAGTTTATATACCAACCACAAATGCCAAAGATAAAGAAATTGAAGATTTTCACCAACTTCTGCATTCTGAAATTGATCGAACATGCAGTCAAGATGCACTGATAATTACTGGTGATGGTAATGCAAAAGTTTGAAACAGAGATGATCCGTAGTTGGAATGTATGGCCTTGGTAATAGAAATGATATAGAGAATAACAAAAATTTTGTAAAACGAATGACTCATGCATTACAGAAATACCTTTTTTCGGCAACATAAATGGTGAATGTACATGTAGGTCTTTCCAGATGGAATATGCAGGAATCCAGTGTACTATCTTTGTGGCGGAAGATGATGGAGAAGCTTGATATCATTAATCAGAGCAAGGTGTGAGGTTACCTATGGAGCAGACCATCAGTTGTGATTCCTGCCGGAGCAGTCAGTGGTGGTATCCAGGAACCATTTAGTATTTCTGGATTCAGTCTGTTGAAGTGCATTGTAGATGTGGTCCGTTAGTCCTTTGGACTAATCTTTTTATTGTTTGTTTAGTTTTCTTTGTTATTCTTTGCTCCTAAAGGTGTAAGACAGTGGAATATCCTCCGTGGCCACTCCTGGGCTTTTAAGATCCCAGACATTACCCACCAAATCGAATGTAGGACATTTTCTTTATAAACTGTGTTATGCCAGTTAAGCTAGATATTCCCCCAAGAGGACATATTGCAATCCATAACATTATCTGAATTTAGAGACCATCTCAAGAATAGACTCAACGCGTTGAACACTAATGAACGAAGAGCAGGCAAGTTGTAGGATGACCTCAAGGAAATCATAAGTAAAGAAAACAAGAGGTCATTAAAAAGAGAAGCAAGAAAGAAAAGACCAAAATGAATGTCAGAATAGGCTCTGAACATGACTCTTGAACATCATTGTTGTTAGGTGCTGCTGAGTCTGTTCCAACTCATAGTGATCCGAAATGAAACACTGTCTGGTCCTGTGCCATGCCCACAGTCATTTTTATGCTTAAACCTATTGTTGCAGTCATAGTGTCAATCCATCTCCTTGAGGGTCTTCCTCTTTTTCGCTGACCCTCTACTTCACCGAGCATGATGTCCTTCTCTAAGGGATTGAACATAGAGTAGCTGAAGTGAACGGAAGAAATGATGAAGTGATAGAGGTGAATGAAAGATTTCAAGGGGCAGCTTGAGAAGACAAAGTAAAGTATTATAATGAAATGTGGAAAGGCTTGGAATTAGAAAACTAGAAGGGAAGAACTCGGCACTTCTGAAATTGAAAGAACTGGAGAAAAAATACAAGCTTTAAGTTGTAATATTGAAGGATTCTATGGGCAAAATGCTGAACAATGCAGGAAACATCAAAAGAAGGTGGAAGAAATCACCAACTCACTGTATTTGGAAACCCTGGTGGCATAGCAGTTAAATGCTGCAGTTGCTAACCAAAAGGTTGACAGTTCAGATCCACCAGGCACTCCATGGAAACTCTATGGGGCAGGTCTACTCTGTCTGTAGATTTGCTATGAATCAGAATTGACTCGACAGCAGTGAGTTTGGTTTTTGTTTTTTTCCATACTGAAGAGAGTTAATCAGTATTCAGCCATATGAGGAAGTAGCATATAATCATGAACTGATGGTATTGAAGAAAGAAGTCTAAGGTGCCCTAAAAACATTGGTAAAAAAACAGTTTCCAAGAGTTGATGGAATACCAAGTGAGGTGTTTTCAGCAAACAAATGCAGCCCTGGATGTGTTTGTTTGTGCCAAGGAAATTGGAAGACAACTAACCTGTCCAGCCGACTGGAAGAGGCCCATATTTGTGCCCATTCCAAAGATAGGTGATCCAACAGCATGTGGAAATTATCAAACATTATCATTAGTATCTCATGCAAGTAAAAGTTTTACTGAAGACCATTCAAAGTCAGTTACAGTGGTATATCAACAGGGAACTGCTAGGAACTCAGGATTCGGAAGAGTACATGGAATGAGAGATATTGCTGATGTCAGATGGTTCCTGGCTGAAAGCAGATAATAACAGAAAGATGTTTACCTGTATTTTATGAGCTATTCAAAGGTATTCAACTTTGTGGATCACAGCAAATTATAGGTAACATCGCAAAGAATGGGCATTCCAGAACACTTAATTGTGCTCATGGAGAACCTGTACATGAATCAAGAGACAGTTGTTCAAACAGAACAAGGGGATACTGCATGGTTTAAAGTCAGGAAAGGTGTTCATCAGGGTTGTAGCCTTTTACTGTACCTATTCAATGTGTGGAAACCCTAGTGGCGTAGTGGGTTAAGTATTATGTCCGCTAACCAAAAGGTCAGCAGTTCAAATATGCCAAGCACTCCTTTGAAACTGTCTAAAGCAGTTCTACTCTGTTCTGTAGGGTCACTGTGAGGTGGAATCAACTTGATGGCAATAGGTTTTTCTTCGTTGTTGTTGTTTTATTCAGTCTATATGTCAAGTATATAATCCAAGAAGCTGGACTATATGAAGAAGAACAGGGCATCAGGATTGGAGGAAGACTCATTAACAACCTGCATTATGCAGATTACACAACCTTGCTTCCTGAAAATGAAGAGAACTTGAAACACTGATAAAAATAAAAGTCACAGCCTTCAGTATGGATTATATCTCAACATCAAGAAAACAAAAATCCTTGCAATTTAACCAATATGCAATATCATGATAAATGAAGAAAAGATTGAAGTTGTCAAGGATTTAATTTTACTTGGATCCACAATCAACACCAATAGAAACAGCGGTCAGACAATCAAATGAGGACTAAGGTGCACCTGACCAAGTTCATGGTATTTTCAGCCCTTCATATGCATCCAAAAGATGGACAGTGAATAAAGAATGAAGAAAGATTGATGCCTTTAAAGTATGGTGTTGCCAAAGAATACTGAATATGCCATGGATTTACAGAAAAACAAACAAATCTGTCTTGAAAGAAGTACAGCTAGAATATTCCTTAGAAGAGAGGATGGCTAGACTTGTCTCTCATGCTTTGGACATGTTATCAAGAGGGACCAGAACCTGGAGAAGGCCATCATATGTGGTGAAATAAAGAATCAGCAAGAAAGAGGAAGGCCCTGAACATGGTGGATTGACACAACGGCTGCAGCAAAGGGCTCAGACATATCGGTGATTGTGAACTGAGTCTAGCTAGTACACAAACAGTAACAATACAACCTCAAGTAAGTACAAAATATTCTTTTAACCAGTGTCTAGGCACTGTTTCATTTTTGTTGTGCACAGGGCCACTGCGAGTGAGAAGTGACTCAGTGACACCTAACAGCAACAACATATTCCAGACACTTTTTGGTAGGTAGGCCTGACTTTTCCCATCCATAAAAATTGGAACTAATAATAATAAGAGTCCACTTCCATGGGAGTGTTAAAAGATTGGAAACTCAGGTAGCATGGTGGCTAAGAGCTGTGGCAGCTAACCGGATGTTGGCAGTTCATATCCACCAGGCGCTTCTTAGCAACCATGTGGGGCAGTTGTTTTCTGTTCTCTAGGTAACTGAGTTGGAGTCAATTCAGTGGCGTTGGGTAGGTTTTGGGGTTATAATGGTTAAAAGAATATTTTGTACTTACCTGAGGTTGTATTGTTACTGTTTGTGTACTAGCTAGACTCAGTTCTTTAAGGGTGAACCATTATGTATATCTTGTTACTTCCTAATCTGTTAGGAGAATAACTAATGTTTCATGACCATGTTGAATCATTAAACTGCTTCAAAATGCTTTTTAAATTGTAAAGGAATGTATAAAAATAAGATCATTAATTCCAAAGTCATAGACAAAGTGGTGGTTTTCAGACTCTGTTCCTTATAACTGAAGGTGCCAAAAGTTCCTATAAGGCCCATGAGGAGGAGGCAGAGATTCTAGACCCTCCTGTAGTACAATTCAGTTAAACAACATAACTTATATTTATTAATTTTTACTTCTGCTGCATTAAAAAAATATTTGAAAATCATCGTCCAGTTTCTTTTTGCTTCTAAAACATTGCAGATTTATTTTATGATGATTTGTGTGATCCATTATCTTTTGACCTATTGACTTTCCTCTTTTCTGTTTACAGACAGATGTGCTAGTCCTCAGTTGTGATCTGATAACAGATGTTGCCTTACATGAAGTTGTGGACCTATTCAGAGCTCACGATGCATCACTTGCTATGTTAATGAGAAAAGGCCAAAACAGCACAGAACCAGTCCCAGGCCAAAAGGGAAAGAAAAAAGCAGGTAAGGAGAATTGAAATTTGATTTATTTGTTCATTGCATTTTTGTAATTAGTATTATTATTAATACATTTATTAAGAACCTAATATACTCCCCATTAATAAGTTAAAGACAAACAAGACACAGTCCCTGACTTGAAGGTGTTCATAACTGTTGATCAGATTCTGTAATGTCCAAGATGCTTTTGTTCATGGAGAGGAACACTAAAAGCTATTAGCATTGCATTTAAGGCTTGAATGATTGAATATATATATTTAAGAAATAAAAATCTAAAATCTCATTTTTTTAAATAAACTTTGATTTCAAATTTAGTTAGATATCTTGCAATTATTTAAATTGCTATTACAGATTTAGTATGTAATATATGTGAGGATACTCCAATTTTGTTATTTTTCATATCCATGTATGGCCTCACAGTATGTTGTAGATAGTTGCTCAGAGATGCAATTAGTAATAAGTGGTAGAACCAGAACTTGAACTCAGATTTCCTAGCTCTACAGCCTGTGCTTGCATACATGCTTGCTTTTCTTTTTCTAAGTTTGTTGTTACGTGCCATCAATTTGGTTCTGACTCAGAGCAACGCAGTGTACAACACAGTGAAACACTGCCTGGTCCTGCACCATGCGGAGTCACTGGTACGCGTGAACCAATTGTTGCAACTACTGTGTCAGTCCATCTTGTTGAGGATCTTCTTCTTTTTCCCTTAGTGTCTACTTTATCAAGCATAATGTCTTTCTCCAAGGGTTGATCTCTCCTGACAAACATGTCCAAAGTATGTAAGATTTAATCTCACTATCCTTGCTTCTAAGGAGCACCCTGGTTGTACTTGTTCTAAGACAGATCTGTTCATTCTTTTGGTAGTCCATGGTATGTGCAATATTCTTCTCCAACACCATGATTCAAAAGCATCACTTCTTCTGTCTTCTTTATTCTTTGGCCAGCTTTCACATGCATGTGATGCGATTGAAAATACCAGGGCTTTAGTCAAGTGCAGCTTAGTCTTCAAGGTGGCATCTTTACTTTTCAACACTTTGATGACCACTTTTACAGCAGGTTTTCCCAGCGCGATGCATCTTTTGATTTCTTGACTCTTGTCAACACACTGTGGAGCCAAGTAAAATGAAATCCTTGACAACCTCGGTATTTTCTGTTTGTCATGATGTTGCCTACTGGTCCAGTTGTGAGAATTTTTGTTTTCTTTGTTTTGAGGTGTAATCCATACT
Organism: Heterohyrax brucei; assembly: GCA_028571685.1. Taxonomy (NCBI): domain Eukaryota; kingdom Metazoa; phylum Chordata; class Mammalia; order Hyracoidea; family Procaviidae; genus Heterohyrax; species Heterohyrax brucei. Next base: position 77,232,289 of record CM053140.1, on the reverse strand, counting down.
GAAGGCTGTGGTCTTTGATCTTCATCAGTAAATATTTTAAATCCCCGTAACTTTCAGCATGCAAGGTTTTGTCATCTGCTTAAAGCAGGTTGTTGATGAGGTCCTCCAATCCTGATGCCCCGTTCTTCTTCATATAGTCTAGCTTCTTGGATTATTTACTGCCATACAGTTGAAAAGGTGTGGTGAATGAATACAACCCTGATGCACACCTTTCCTGACTTGAAACCATGCAGCATCCGCTTGTTCTGTTTGAACAACTGCCTCTTGATTCATGTACAGATTCCTTATGAGCACAATTAATTGTTCTGAAATTCCCATACTTTGTAATGTTATCCATAATTTGTTACGATTCACACAGTCAGATAGTCCATAAAACAACAAGTAAACATTTTTCTGGTGTTCTCTACTTTCAGCCAAGATTTATGTGACATAAGCAATGATACTCCTGAATCCAGCTTGAACTTCTGGTAGTTGCCTTGTTTTTGCTTTTTTTTTTTTTGCCAGTGCCTTCCATGCAACTTCAACTTCTTCCTTCAGTATCATCAGTTCCTGATACTGTTAACTCTTGAGATGGTTGAACATTGACCAGTTCTTTTTGGTATAATGAGTCTGTGTATTCCTTCTGTCTTCTTTGTATGCTTCCTGAGTCATTTAATATTTTCCTCATAGAATCCTTCACTATTGAAACTTGAGACTTGAATTTTTTTTTTCTTCAGTATTTTCAGCTTGAGAAATGCAGAACATGTTTTTCTCTTTTGGTTTTCTATTTCCAGCTCTTTACATATGTCATTTATTTTGTCTTCTCAAGCTGCCCTTTGAAATCTTCTGTTCAGTGCGTCATTTTTTGCTTTAGCTGCTCAGTGTTTGAGAGCAAGTTTCAGAGTCTGCTGATATCTAATTTGGTCTTTTCTTTCTTTCTTGTCTTTTTAATGACGTCTTGCTCTCTTCATGGATGATGTCTCTCATGTCATTCCACAATTCATCTGGTCTTCAGTCATTAGTGTTCAACGCATCAAATTTGTTTTCGAGATGGTCACTAAACTCAGGTGGAATATATGCAAGGTCATACTTTGGCTCTCGTGGACTTGTTTTAACTTTCTTCAGTTTGACTATGAACTTTCATATAAGCAATTGATGATCTGTGCTGTAGTCATCACCTGGTCTTATTATGACTGCCGATATGGAGCTTTTTCATCCTTTTTTCCACAGGTGTAATCGATTTGATTCCTGTGTATTCCTTCTGTGACATCCATGTGTATAGTGCCATTTGTGTTGATGAAAAAATGGTATTTGCAAGGAAGAAGTCATTGGTCTTGCAAATTCTGACCTGCAATCTCTGGTATCATTTCTGTCAGCAAGACTGTATTTTCCAACAATCTGTCCTTCTTCTTTGTTTCCATCTTTTGAATTCCAGTCACTATTGATTATAAGTGCATACTGATTGCATGTTCAATTAATTTTGGACAGCATAAGCTGGTAAACTCTTCAGTTTCTTCATCTTTCACCTTGTGATTGGTGCGTAAATTTGAATAATAGTCACATTAACTGGCCTCCCTTGTAGGCATATGGATATTATCCTATTACTGACAGCATTGTACTTCAGGACAGATCTTGAAATGTTCTTTTGATGATGAATGCAACACCATTCCTCTCCAAGTTTTCATTCTCAGCGTAGTAGACCATATGATTGTCTGATTCAACGTGGCCAGTACCAATCCTTTTCAGCTCACTAATCCCTAGGATATTCGTTTATGCCTTCCATTTCACTTTTGATGATTTCCAATTTTCCTAGATTTATATTTCATACATGTTCTGATTATTAATGGATGTTTGCACATGTTTCTGTCATTCTGAGTCATGCCATGTCAGCAAATGAAGGTCCTGAAGGCTTTACCCTATCCATGTTGTTAAAGTCAACTCTATTTTGAGACGACGTTTTTTCCCTGGTCATCTTCTGAGTGCCTTCCAACCTGGGGGACTCTTTCTGGCACTGTATCTGACAATGTTCCACTGCTAGTCATAAGATTTTCACTGGCCAGTTCTTTTCAAAAGTAAATTGCCAGGTCCTTCTTTCTAGTCTGTCTTAGTTTAGAAGCTCAGCTGAAACTTGTCTGCCAACAGGCTTGTATTGGGCTTGTGCTATAGGGTCACTATGAGTCGGAATTGACTCCACAGCAATGGGTATTTTTGGATACAAATCTTAATACGTTATTCATGAAAACCCATCACTGTCAAGTTGATTCTTACTCATAGTGACTCTGTAGCCCATGCCCAAGCCAAGCTCTTTGCCACCAAGCTGACTCCTACTCATACAACCCTCTAGGAGTGCCTGGAGATTCAAACTGCTGACTTTTTGCTTAGCAGTCAGCTCTTTACCACTACACTAGCAGGGTTTCCAAAAAGAACTGCATTAATCAGTGGTTTATTGATAGAATTCTCACTTCCCACATAGGAACTCGGATTTGATTCCTAGCCAGTGGACCTCATGCACATCTAGTATCTGCCTGTTGGTGGTGTTGCACGTGTTGCCCTGATGCTGAACAGGTTTCAGTGGAGCTTCCAAACTAAGACAGACTAGGGAGAAAGGCCTGGTGACCTACTTCCAAAAATCAGCCAGTGGAATTGCTGTAAGTTACAATGATCCAATCTGCAGATGATGATGGGGATGCACAGGACTGGGCAACATGTCATTCTGTTGTGCACCAGGTCCTCTTGAGTCAAGGGCCAACACAGCAGTAGCTAACAACACAACACAGATTCACTTTGAGTTGGAAGGATGTAATTTAACATTATTAAGTCTTCCTATCTATTAGCATAATACATCTTTACATTTATCTAGGTCTTCTGTAATTTCTCATAATAAAATTTTTTAATTTTTGTTGAGATGTCTCATATCCTTTAATTTCATTTTCTACTAGGAACTCAGTATTCTTTGATACTGTTGAAACCGGCAGTTTGTTTTTAGTTAGTTTTAATTCATTTGCTTACAGTTGACTTTTGTCTGTAAATTTTATGTCCTGCCACCTTGCCAGTTTCTCTTATTGTGTTTAGTAACTTATCTCTAGATTCTTGGGGTTTTTCAATGTAAACAGCCAAATCTTTGTCAAATTAAGACAGTTTTATGTCCACCTTTCCAGACTTAATGTGTCTGATTTCTTTTTATTATCTATTGTGCTGACCAGAACCTCCAATACAATTACATATGGAAATGATACAAGTTGGCACCCTTTTCACATTCCTGATTTGATGTTTAATACAGGTCTTTATAGGTACTGTCTTACTAGTTGTCTTGTACTTCTCAACAGAAATATCACAAATGGATGACTTTAACAAAGAAAAGATTATTCTTACATAGTCCAGTAGGCTTCAAGTCTGAAATCAGGGTATGAACTCCAGGGAAAGGGTTTCCCTTTTTGTCGACTCTGGAGGAAGGTGTTTGTTTATATCACTGTTTCTTTGGTCAAGGAGCATCTTAGTACCAGAACCTCAGGTCCAAAGGACATACTCTGTTCTTGGTGCTGTTTTCTTGATGGTATGAAGTCCCCAACTCTACATGTTTCTCTTTCTCTTGCAGGATAAAAGGTGGTATGAGCCACACTGCAGGGAGACTGCATTTATATTGGAGCAGGAAGTTGACCTTAGGAAGGCTGTTACAGACTGTTTTAGTCAGCTAGGGCTGCTATAACGGAAATACCACAGAGTGGATGGCTTTAACAAAGGAAGGTTTATTCTTACATAGTCTGGTAGGTTGCAAGTCCATATTCAGGGTGTCCACTCAGGGGAAGGCTTTCCCCCTTGCCAGCTCAGGAAGAAAGCCCATTATTGCATCAGTCTTTGTCCAGGGAGCATCTCGGCACAGGAACCTCAGGTCTGAAGGATGCGCTCTTCTCCCGGTGCTGTTTTCTTGATGGTGCGAGGTTCCCAATTCTCTGCCTGCTTCTCTGTCCTTTTCTCTCTCATAGGATGAAAGGATTAAGGGTGGGACAAGCCATACTTCAGGGAAACTCCCTTTACAGTGGAGCAGGAAGATAATCCTATGAAGGAATTTACAGCCCCAACCCAATCCTTTGACATACAGTTTAGGAAAACCACAAAATGGAAGACAGTCACAAACGATTGGGAATCATGTCCCAGCCACATGGCTACACCTGTTTTTGGGGGGACACAATTCGATCCATGACACAGACCCACCCGAATCCTCTTTAACATAATTCAGTTTTTCACTACAGGCAGAGATTAGGATTTACAGCATAGAAAAATCCAAATGGAGGCCAGTCATAAAATATTGGGAATCATAGCTCAATGAAATTGTTACACACATTTTTTTCTGAGACATAGCTCATTCCATAACAGGTACTTAACATTGGATTGGTACAGTGGTTAAGAGCCTGACTGCTAAAAAAACGGTCTCCGGTTCGAGTCCATCAGCTGCTCCTTGGAAACTGTATAAGGCAGTTCCGCTCTACCCTGCAGGATCTCTTTGAGTTGGAATTGACTCAGTGGTGGTGGGTTTGGTTTTGGTCTTTTAACATCAGATTAGGGAAGTCTCCTTGTAGTCCTAATTTATTTTTCATAAATGTATTAGATTTATCAGAGCCCTTTCTGTGTCTGTTCGAAGTGGTCATGTGATTTTTCTCTTTTATTGTGATGAATAACAAGTAAAATTTTTCTAATTAAACTGTCTTAACATATTGAGGATAAACCCAACTTGGCTGTGACATGTTAGCATTTTTATATATTGTGTCAGTTTTTTACCACATAATAAACTTGCCTCAAGAATTTAGTGACTTTAAACAGCAGTCATTTATTTGCTCATGATGCCATGGTTTAGCAGTTTGTGCTGGGTTTATCTGGGTTGCTCATCTCTATACAAGTGATACCAGCCTAGTGTATTAAATAGGTGTTGCTTCCTAACAAATTACCATAAACTTAAAGCTTAATATAATACTGTGAGTCAGAAATCTAGGCACAGCTTAGTTGGGTTCTCTACTTCAGCGTCTCTTGCAAGGTAGTAGTCAAGGTGTTAACCAAGACTGGTATCTCATTCCGAAAGCTCAGCCAGGGAAGGATTTGCTTCTGGACCCACTTGATTATCGGCAGAATCTCAGTTTTGTAAATTCTGTAGGACTGAGTTCTCAGATACTAGCTGGCTGTTGGCCAGAGACTGACGTCATTTCTTTATCATTTGGGCTTCTCCAGTGCTCACAGTTTCATGTATCAGAGCCAACAGGGAGAGAATGTTCTAGCAAGACAGAAATCATAGTGTTGTGTAACTTAATCACAGATACTACTTTTGCAATATTCTGTTGAATAGAAGCTAGGCCAGTCCACATCCAAAGGGAGGAAATACAGAAGGATGTACAAGAGGTAGTTCATACTGAGGGCCCTCTTAGGGCCTATAATGCACAGCTGGACTCACTAATATGTGTTGGGCCTCAGCTGTAACAGCTGAGTTTCTTTCCATGTGTCGTCTTAGCATCCAGGAGACTAGCCCTGTTATGTTCATTTTGCAGCAGCAGTAAGTTCTAAGACAGAGTGAAAACATAAGGCCTAAATTACTCAGGAATGTCACTACTGTCTTATTCTTTTAGTCAAAGCTAGTCACAAGGCGAGCCCAGATTCAGAGGATAGCAAAATAGATGCCACCCCTTAACAGGGGGATCTTCAAAGCATTTATAAACCTGTTTAATCTACTGCATACACTGTTAGTTTTGATTTGCTAGTATTTTGCTTCAAACCTTTGTACTGTATAATGAATGACTATGCCTATAATATTCCTTTCTGAGAGTAGTGTTGTATAGTTTTGACATCAGGATCATAATGGGTCTCATAGAACGAATTGGGGAATAGTCTGAACACCAAGCATAGTGCCTGTCACCAGATAAGGGCACAAATATGTTTTCTGGTTGAATTGAACAGAGAGGACAGAAGGGTCAGAGAAGTAAAAAATAACTAGGAAGAAAAAATTATGTCAGGTGGAATGTTATAGAGTAAAAGATTTGGAAGTTCCTAATTTTAACTGCTTTCTTTTTTTTTTTTTTATTTAACATGACTGAGTTAAAATGTACATTCCCATATAAATTTACATGCCCACCTATATGCAGCTTCCACTGCTCTCCCTGTCCGGTGATAGCACACTGTTCTTCTCTGCTCCATATATGTCTCATCCTCCCAACAGCCTCCTTTCCCCTCCTCTCCACCCACTCTCCTTCCTCCAGCCAGAGGTCAGCAGGATGATATCCTATAGATGCATAGAACCATAAAGTGCATCCAATATACAATCACTCTGCATTGCCAAGTCCAATCCATTCGTGTCCGAAGAGTGGACCTTCGTTATGATTTATGGGCAAGGGCAGCATCAGGGCCAGGGGCCATCCTCTCAGGGGAACCCCGAAACTGCTGGACCATCAGTTGAGGTCTTTTAGTGGAGATCTCAGGATGCACCCCTTTATATTCTTGTGTTGCCAGTGAGACTCCTCTCCGTGAGCTCCATCACAGCTATCACTGGTGGTGGCCGGGCACCATCCTGTTCTTCCGGTCCCAAGTCGATGAAGGCACCCACTCTTGCGGGTCTCTCTGTCTTCTAGGTTGTCTTTACCGCATGTCATTTTGGTCCTCGGTGAGCATCCGTTCCTGCTGAGTTGAGACCATTTACTGTGTCCTCGGATGGCAGCTTTTAAGACCCCAGACGCCGCTCACCAATGTGGGGTGCAGAGAGCTGTCTTAGCAAAATGCTAGTTGTGCCAGTTGGCCTCGATTTTGCCTAAGAGCATGGTCCCCTGCCCCCTGCCCCAGCTACTCTATCCTTGCAATATTGGGTTAAGATAGAAGGAGTACTCAAGTTATGCTGAAGTCCACTTAATGTTCTTGTTTCTAATGTGTTGTGTGCTATCACCGATTTTACCCAACCAGATTTCTAGCAACTGTCTAATCTAAATCCTCCCCCTTCACCCTCCCTCTCTCCCTTCCCTTGCAGCTGTCAAAGAGTCTTCTATACACAAGTCTGTTTTTGAGATCCTATCGTAGAGGTCTCATACAATATTTGTCCTTTTGTCGCTGACTACTTTCACTCAACATAATGTCTTCCAGTTGAAACCAAATTAGAAGATGTTTCCTGGAATCATCGTTATTCTTTATCATTGCGTAGTGCTCCATTGAGTATATGTACCACAGTTTACCTATCCATTCTTCTGTTGTTGGGCATCTGGGTTGATTCCATCTTTTTGCTTTCGTGGACTGTGCTGCGATAAACATTCTGGTGCATGTGTCCGTTGTTGTGAAAGGCCTTGATTCTGTAGGATATATCCAAGTAGTGGAATTACTGAATCAAATGGTATATCAGTATCCATTTTTTTAAGGAAGCACCAGATTGCTTTCCAGAGGCTGGACCATTTTGCAACCCCACCGACAGTGTAGGAGGGTTCCTCTTTCTCCACAGCCTTTCCAGCATTTGTTGTTTTGTGTTTTTTTGGATTATGGCCAATCTTGTTGGGATGAGATGGTATCTCATTGTCGTCTTGATTTGAATTTCTTTAATAACTAAAGATCATGAACATGTCCGCATGTGTTTTTTGGCTGCCAGTTCTTAATCTTAGACTTGTGTAGTCTGCCTTCTTAGGATGGACGTTCTAAAGTTACCTCCTCCACTTCCAAAATGGAATTCAGTTTGATAAAAGCAGAATAGAAAAATAAACTTTCCGAATTTCTACAGTTTGTATCGTATTCTGAGGCTTAGTTACTATAGTAGCTACAAAGAAGCAAATACAAGAAGGGGGCCTAAAAGGGAGGGGACTGGGACTGAAATGCAACATAGCGGAAAACTTGACTTTCTGGAAATTACTGCTCCCAGGACATTTAGTGATTCAGAGTTTTGTAAACCTAAAGACTTGGGTTGGATAAGCCCTTGAAACTTAATCCAAAAATAACAACTCTGTTTCTTTTTAAAATGGTAGACTTATAATAAGACCTTTGCAGATTTTGTTATATTCTCAAGTCTCCTCGTAGTGGATAAGTTGATAGATAACAAAACTGCTGTGTGGCACATAAAATTCTCTGCAAAATTTAACTTCAAACTGGCAGTACTTTCTAGTCCTTCTTTGGAGTTCACTGATTTTTTTTTCTTTAAGGAAACAGTATGCAACTCTTTATAGTAGTTTATCTTCATTCAGATTCAAATGCTGTATGATAAGAGGACCAGAGACCATTTGAAGGAAAGAATGCTTTCAAGTGTCTGAGCTAAACATATTAGATACTTTAGTAATGCATTTGACTCTGGGTATGTGGGCAGCTACAGCTGACAGTATAGCACTTTCAGTTAGTGCAGCATTTCCAGTTGTATAATTGCCATTTTCTGTCAATAGGAAGCAACTTCATCTTTAGAGATATTTTTCCTAAAGCTAAACTTTCACTTTCTTATTGGTGTTTCTTTTTAAAGAGGTATTAAAGCAGTGCTTTATTTGACTGTTGCAAAGACCCTGTAAGGGTCAAATGAGAACATGTATTTTTTTTTTAATATTTTAAATTTTAACATTTTATTTAATGTTCTAGTTAATAACACTATTATAAAAGCTTTGCAAATAATAATTCATTTAATCCTCATAAAAAGCCTGTGAAACAGAGAAACAGCTTTAAGTACCTGCTCAAAGACATACAACTAGCAAGTGACGCAGCAGAGATTCAGACCTAGATGGTCTGGCTTTAGAGGCTCTGTTTTTAATCCTGCTACACTGCCTGTATGTAAAGATGCTTTGTAAGCTATGAAGACTGTGGAGATGTTCCTAGCAGGTGTTATTAAGTGTCCAATACTGTACTATATGTTATAAGAGAGTTAAAAGAATCTTAAGTTCTTTTGAAGAACATGTAATCTGGTTGAGGAAAATAAAGAAAACAGCAGTAATATGACAACCTGTGTCTTAGTGATCCAGTGTTGCTGTAACAGAACTAGTACAATAGATAGTTTTAACAAACAGAAGTCTATTTTCTCACAGTCTAGGAAGCTGTAAGTCCAAATTCAGGGTGCTAGCTCCATGAATATGAGAAAAAAGAAAGGCTTCTCTTTGTTTTGGCTATGGGAGAAGGTCTTTGTCATCAGTCTTTTCCTGGTCTTAGGAGCTTCTCAGACCAGGGACTGTGGGTTCAAAGGACACACTCTTCTCCTAGCATTTCTTTTTTGGTGGTATGAAGTCCTTGTCTTTCTGCTTGATTCTCCATCCTTTTATTTCTTGTAAGATACAAGGTGATGCAGACCACACTCAAAGGAAACTCTCCTTACATTGGATCAACGCTACAACCTGAGTAAGGGTATTATATCCCACTCTAATCCACTTTAATGTAGCCTAATTTTGCCTCTTAACCACAGGTAGAGATTAGGATTTAGAAACAAAATCACTGCAGGTGAGTTGATTCCGACTCATAGGGACTGTGTAGGACAGAGTAGACTGTTCCATAGGGTTTCCAAGGATACTTTGGTTAGCAGCCATAGCTTACCATAGCTCTTAACCACTGAGCCACTAAGGCTACAGGATTTACAACACATAGGAAAATTACATCAAATCACATCATGGTGGACGGTCACAGTACCAAGAATTATGGCCTAGTCAAGTTGACACACATTTTGGGGGGACACAGTTCCATCTATAACAGCCTGCAAGATCATTGTCAGCCACAGAACTCCACACCGAGGCATCTTGTTTTGCATGTCCTGTATATAGCATAAAATCTAGTACATAGTGGACATGTAGTTATCATTAGTTGAAGGTAGAGACCTTAAATAGTATTCTCATTTTTATGGTGAGAAGTCCTAGGTTATTTTGGAGAGAGAATTCATTATTGTGCTTTCTTTCAGTGCCATGGGGGGGACTTATGGGTCATTCAGCAGTTCATTTGACCAGTGTCTTGGCTGTCCTTTTTTTTAAAAAAAGCTACATTTGAAGTAATTTTAAATTTACAGAATGGTAAATGTGTATTCTTTAGCCAGATTCTTCAAATGTTAACATTTGCTGTATCACTGTTGCTCTCTTTATATACTGAATATATAATATGCATACATAAAATATAACATTTTATATATAATACTATTTTTCAAACTATTTGAAAACCAGTCACATGCATGATTCCCACTTACCTCTAACTATATCAATGTCTATCTTTAGAATACATATTTAAAATTTTTTTAATTCCAGTAAAGGGCCATTCTGTTATATAATTTTAAGAGAATTACTGTATAATTATGGTAACTATAGTTATAATAAAATTATAAAGACAGAAAACTATACTGGTACAATACTTTTTTGTAATCTACAGACCTTATCATACTTCACTAATGAATTTAATAATATCCTTTAAAACAATACAAAAGAATCTTTGAGCATCCTTCTTTTAAACAGTGTGGTGAGTATGTACAGCGTAACACTCATGGTTCGTCTTCTCAACTTTGCACCTGAATTTGGTTCTAAGAGCAGTATGAACAGGTGTCCTGTCTTCTGACTTTAGTTATACAGGTGAGACAAGTGGCTTTGTTTGATTTTCCTTCTTTTGTATGATTCAGTAGAGCAGCGTGACTTCATTGGAGTGGACAACACAGGAAAGAGGCTGCTCTTCATGGCTAATGAAGCAGACTTGGATGAGGAGCTGGTCATTAAGGGATCCATCCTACAGAAGTAAGCCCCAGGGTTTTTCTTTTTGGCAACTCTCCTTATTTTAAAACAAAATAAAACCACCCAGTGGTTGGGAAAGAAGGAATGAGAAGTAGATTATATTGTGTGAAACTGACAAAAGTATGTGAATGTTTTCCCATGAGCCAGGATAGAGGCTTTTCTTCACTGCAAAACACAGCTTTTCTTGCCAAGGTGGAGCCAAATCCTGCATAGGAGTGGTGCAGAGCAGCTGTGGGGAGGAATTATTATCTGACAGTGTTATAGAACCTCCTTTTTAATACAGAGCTACACACAGGCAAGCCAGTCACATTTTTTTTGATTGGCATTTATTGTTTGCTCAGCATAGACTTTTTAATCAGGGGGCACTGTACTCAGGGCTTTACTACCCAATGCAAGTGCATAGGAATGTTCAATAAATGTTTGAAGGTTGAATGAAATGAATGTGACCGCTGTGAACTGGGAAGGAGAAATTGCTTCATTTTTGCTTTTGCTACCCAGCTGAACAGAAGTAGGAGATGTATTGCCAAGTAGGTACATTTTAATTAAAATTAAACTGAACTTTAACTTCAGCTGGTTCCAGGTAACCCTTTGGGTAAGAGTTCTTTATGAGCCTTGGTTTTTTTCATCTGTAAAATGGAAGTAATAATAGTATTCTTCTGGAGAGTAAAGGAGCCCCGGTAATAGAGTGATTGAGCTTTCAGCTACTAACCCAGAAGTTGGCAGTTCAAACCCATCAGCCGCTTCTTGAGAGACACTTGTGGCCATCTGCTTCCATAACATTTACAGCCTTGCAGAAAGATTAATCCAAAGCACTAATGCACCATAACTACCATGGCCTCCACCAGAGTCCAGTACAGCTACATGGTGCCTGTCTGCCACCACTGGCTGCTATAAAACAGATCACACTAGATGGGCCCAGACAGAGTTGGAGAAAAATGCAAAACAAAATTCTAACTCACAAAAAAGATGACCAGACTTACTAGCCTGAGAGACGTTGGAGAAATCCTGACAGCATGGCCCCCATACACCTTTTTCAGCTCAGTAAAGAAGTCACACCTGAGGGTCATCCTTTGGCCAAAGGTTAGACAGACCCTTAAAACCAAATGAGACTAAAGGAGCACACCAGGCCAGGGTCAAGGACTAGAATATAGGAGGGGACAGGAAAGCTGGTATGTGTACTGTTTAATGAAAAGCTAGTTTGTGTTGTAATCCTTCATCTAAAGTTCAGTTTAAAAAAGAAAAAAAGATTTAACAACCTAGGAAACTCTAGAGTGTAGTAGTTCTTCCTGCTGTGTTCTGTAGTGTCACTATAGGTGAGAATTCACTTGATAGCATGTGTGTATGTATGTGTGCACATGCACACGTGTGCGTGCGTGCTTGTGTGTTTCTGGAGAATAAATGAGATAATGTGTGTAAAAACAGCATGATAGTACCTGCTACATAGTAAATGACCAAAAGATAGTAAATATTACCTCTGGTAAACAACTCTTTAAAACCTCATGTAATATCAGTTCCAAATTAAAATGACTTTAAAAATTGCATTACAGAATTTGTTTCCAGTAGTTCCTAATTAATGAGAAAAAAATAGCATAAGTTGTAGCAGCATCAAAATAGGATAATTAAATTTAATGAAGCTTAACATTTGGTGACCAAGGAAAGACATAGGATTCTGGTGAGAAGGAGACAGGCTACCGACTTCATCCTGTCATTACTACCCAAGAGCCGTCCTGCAAATTCTGTCTGATACCTCCAAATGAAAAAAGTCCCCTTCATTATTATCCTAGGAAGAAAACTGAGTATTTGTTTTTATTTTTGTCTTTTTCTGACTGAGAAACAATGGGAACAGTTGCTGGGGAGAAGATGATGAAACAAAAGTTAATAATGAGGCTAACTCTTAGAGAAACAAAGACTCTGAGCCTAAGCAATGAAAAGGTGAATTACAGTAGTCTCCCCCTTATCCACGTTTCTGCATTCCAGTTTTAGTTACCTGTGATAAACTGCAATCTGAAAATATTAAATGGAAAATTCCAGAAATAAAAAATTCATAAGTTTTAAATGGCATACTGTTCAGAGTAGTATGGTGAAACATCATGCTGTCTCACTCTGTCTTACCTGGGACACGTTCGGTATATAGTGCCGTATGTGCTGCCTACCTGTTAGTTACTCAGTAGCTATCTCAGTTATCAGATCCACCCGATCGAGATAGTGAGTATTTGTGTTCAGGTAACCCTATTTTACTTAAGGCCCCCAAAGTAGGAGAGTAGTGATACTGGCAGTATGGATGTGCCAAAGAAAAACGTAAAGTGCTTCCTTACGGTGAAAAGGTGAACATTCTCAGCTTAGTAAAATACTTTGAGAGACTATATTCATATAACTTATTGTAGTATATCTTTAGCTATTATTACTCTCTTGTTATACCTAATTTACAAGTTAAGCATTATCATAGGTCTGTATATATAGGAAAGAACATAGTGTGGTTAGAGTTGGGTAGTATCCATGATTTCAGGCACCAACTGAGGGTCTTGGAACATATCCTTTGTCGATGAGGGGGAGGGGCTACTGTGATATAAAGCTAGAGAATATGCCTCTGTGGAAATAGAATATGCCTCTAGTTAAATGGAATGAACCCAGAGCTTTTAACAGAAAGAGAAAAATTCTAACAGACATGAGTTTTTCCGTTTTCCATGCACTGTTCTCAGAAAACTATTAGAGGATAACATAACACTAAAAATACTGGCATAAACAAAGAAACATAGAATAAATGGAAAATGGGATCCAGTTAAGAGAGAAGAAAAATTCCTAGGATAATAATGAAGGGGAGTTTCAGAGTAACACATGTGTAGCCAGTGTATAAGCAACAAGCAGGCCAGACTAGAATAGGTAAGAAAACTTTGGGACAGGTTTCTTCAAGATGCTCACATTTCTTCTGATGAAAATGACAGACTATTTGATGTGTCTCACATTTTGAAAGGCATTTAGGAAATTGGTAGTTAGCTGGATTGAATTATCAGTGTTTATTGGTCATAGCTACTGTTGTATAGTCTGCAATTTATGATAACCTGATGTACAGCAGAACAAAATGTTGCCCAGTCCTGCACATTCTCACGAATGCTGGTATATTCTAGACCATCACTGTAGCTGTTGTACCAGTCTGTCTTACGAGCGGTTTCTCCTGCCCTTGTTGGCCCTCTCCTTTGCCAGAAATGATGTTCTTCTCTAGCAGTTGATCCCTCCTGATGACATGTCCAGAGCAAGTGAATCAGACAGCGTTCTGTTGTGGTCCATATGTTTTTCACTGGCTAGTTTTCAGAAGTTGATTGCCAGGTCTTTGTTCTTAATCTGTCTTGGTCTAGAAGCTCCACTGAAATTTGTGCACCTGACTGACCCTGCTGTTACTTGAAATAGTGGTGGTATGGCTTTTAACATCATAACATCATGCAAGCCACTACAGTACAACAAACTGACAGATGTGTGGTGGTGAATTATCAGTAAGTGCCTAGAAAACTAAAAAATACACGTTAATCAGCACCAGAGTTAGCAATAAAAAACATGCAAGAAATGAAAATTAATCACTCAGCTGTAAGTAATATTTGTATGTGTGTAATAATGTGATTTCAGACTCTTATCTAACCAAAATTATAATGTAATTACTTTGGAATGATAAAGGGAAAGTTATTGTGTTGCAGAGGTGAGGGAAGAGAAGTAAATCCTCCTCTTTCATAATTAAAAGCTAATATCTAAAGCTAAAGTCATAATAATATAAACATTGTATTAAAACCCAAAACCCAGTGTCATCGAGTGGAGTCTGACTCATGGCGACCCCAGAAGCCAGAGTAAACTAAGCAAAATAATAAAAGAATTATTCTGGGAGGACAAAAAAGACATGAACTGTGGGTATATGTGGTAGAAACAGGGTTGGTAATAAAATAAAGCTAAATCTTCATTATCCGTAGTAGGAAATCAACAGATAATGCCTACTTTGGAAAAACCAAGAAATATCAACGTAAGACTATTTTTAGATACGTGGATGTGACTACTACAAGGATCAGTTAGAGGAGTTGAAAGTGAGTGCCTCAGGAACAGAAAAGGATGAAGAGAGGGAAGGAGGACTAATTCTGTTATAAGCCTTGAGAAGCTATGTCTTTATATGCATGTACAACTTCAATTTTAATTATCTTAAAAAATAATACAATAGTCAACTAAAAATCTGCAAATTTTAATGGTACTCCAAGAAAATTTAACCAGATATATCACAGTAAATCTGATAAGCTTCAGGGATAAGTAAGGAATTTGTCAGGCATTCAGAGAAAAAAGCAAACTGCTTTTCTCTAGGGAGAAAAAAAATTGGGTTTACCTCCGAATTCTCTACAACAGCAGTCAATGCCACAGAAAGAATGTCTACAGGGGCAGCATCCTGTGACTGAATGAGGCAGGAGTATGAATCTACTCCAGCAGTCAATACTGGAAGCCATACTTCCTCTAGAACTTTGCTGGGTTGGCTGAAGCTTTGTCAAACCTTCATTTCTATTCAATTTCTTCTTCATGTCTTGTTTCCTCCCCCTCCTCTTACTAGTGTTACTCCCTCATAAACATCTTGTACCCCAAACTCTGTCTCAGTGTCATTTCTAGAGAATCTAGTATGCAGCACATAGTAACGTGGTTTTTAATGTGGTTTGGCCACTACCAGGTAAAGCAGATTTCCTCACCATTGAGTGATCATTCTTTCAATTGTAGAACAAAACTGCCAAGCCATTACACTACCTGGTTGATTAAGTTCCCCCCCCCCACTTCTGAAAGCAGAGGGTCTTTGACCCCTGTCATATATAAAGATTATACTGAGTGTTAAGTAATAACATATATGCCTCTTACAAATCCTGAGTGAGCATAGTATAAAAAATATGTATACATGTATCAGTCTTTCCAGCCTCACTCTACTATGACTTCTTGTCTGCACTACCCTTGTACTCACTACTTCTCAACGCTGGGGAGGGAATATTTACAAAAATTCTAACACCTAAACTCCAGCTCTAGCGGTTCTGATTTAATTGGTCTGGCCTGGTACCAGGCATTTGTAAAAAAGTTCCTTGAGTGATTCTAATGTACCAACATGGAAAATCACTGTATTGAGCACTCTATTAAACTTGCTAGAGTTTGTAGCCCAGGAGTGGTCGATAGATATTTAATAAAGAGTCATGTGGTCTGTCTGAAGGTAGAGAAATTTTTAGCTCTCCAATAGTGAGTGGAAGCAGTAATGAAAACTGGCCTAGCGTCTAAGCTTGGAGCTCTGATTCTCATTCTTCAAGGTCTGTAGCTATAGGAGAAGGCAAGGCCCACAAGGACCCCAACTAGTGTAAGGCAACTATCCCAGCTCCATCTGTCCAGTAGTCACAGATGTGTCCCAAGACCAAATAAACTCTAGAGTGCAGCCCACTAGATGTGTGGTGTTAAAGTGAAGTGTAATGATATGGTTGATACTTAATGCACACTGGCTGGGTGATTATGGAAAATTAACTGGCATATTAGTTTAAAAATACTTAGCTGACTCTTTGTCACATTGTAAGTACTCAGTAAATAGTAACTATTATTTTGCCCATTTTACACAGGCTGAGATACTATCAGACAAATCATCCTTCTTTTCTTTGTAAACACATTCTTTTTTTGAGCTTACAGTAGGAAAATCAAGCTACGTTTTCTTTGCCTTGTTTATATAATGTCACCAACTTTAAAAAGAATTCTGAAGCTGAAATGTAGTGACTCATAAAGTCTGCTTTTTTTCATTCACCTGTGCAGTGAAGAGTCTATATAGTTTTAATTCAACATATGGCCCTTGAACTAATAAGCAGCGGTTGGGATGTTGCTAATCTTTTTAAATGATCACATTGTAGATTATTTTTGCATTTTAAAACTGGAAAACACAGAAGGAGTGATCTCTGTCAATAATTGAGGTCATTGTATTAATTAGCAAATTGAATATTTATATTCTGTAAGGAGCTGGAATTTCTTGAGCATAGGTTTTTTTTTTTAATTTGATAGGATACATATAGTGTAGTGTGGTGTTTACCCTGTCATTTAAAATTAGAATTCAGTAAATACAAGCATAAGCAATGTATTTGTCATCATAGAAGTCATATCCTGTGATTTGCTATCTTGCTCCATTGCAGTCAAGTTGCGGAAGGTACTGATGACTTAATTAGACATCTGCCTACTTATTTGTCCTTGTATTCATTTCCTACTGCTGTTATGACAGATTACCACAGATTTAGTGACTTAAGCAGCACAAGTTTATATCTTATACTTCTGGAGGTCATAAGTCCTAAAGTGAGGATGTTGGTGGGACTGACTATTCTAGAGAAGAATCCATTTCCTCACAGTTTCTAACTTACAGAACCTACCTGCATTCCTTAGCTAGTAACCCACCCTCATCTTCAAGGATAGCAATGTAGCATCTTCCGGTCGGTCTCTTCCTCTCTTGTCTGTACCTCTAACCCTCCTGGCTCCCTTTTATAAGAACTCTTGTTTCATTAGTTTGGGCTTACTGGGATAATTTCCACATCTCAAGACACTTATTTAATCACATCTACAAAATTTTTTTTGTTATGTAAAGTAACATATTCACAGGTTTTTAGGATTAAGGCATGGACATCTTTAAAGGACCATTATGTTTTTTACCATAGTCCTGTTATTTTTAAAAAAAAACTGTTTTCAACAGTTGCATAATATTGTGTCTTACTAATAAATATTTAACCAGATCTGGTATTGTTGGCAATATTTCTAAATGTGTAGCACCTCATTTTTATTTTAAGTCAGGTTTATTCAAGTATAATTTATATATAGTTTACTCTTTGTAGTATGCAATTCTATGTATTTGAGAAAAGTAGGTACAAACTCTTTAAATGTGTATGGTGTCTAGGTATTGTATATTCTTATGACAACTCACACTCAACCTTTAGAAATTTGTTAAAAATTTTAGCTGAAGCTGAAAGCGTTGCCCCCGAGAACAGAAGCAAGACAAGGATGACTTTTATCACTACTCCTATCTAACTTTGTGCTAGAAGTCCTAACTGGAACAATAAGGCAAGAAAAAGAAATAAAGGGCATCTAAGCTGGAAAGGAAGACGTAAAACTACCCTATTCACAGATGATCTGATATTATACATAGAGAACCCCCAAAGATTCCACAAGAAAACTACTGGAACTAATAGATTCAGCAGAATAACAGGATGCAAAATCAACATACAAAAATCAGGTGAATTCTTATACACCAGCAGAAGAGAATGTTTAAAGGCAAACAGTACCATTTATAGTAGCCCCTAAAAAAATGAAATACTTAGAAATTAACCTAACTAGAGATACAAAAGAATATATAAAGAATCACTATGAGTCAGAATTCACTCAAGGGCAGTGGGTTGTTTGGTATACAAAGAAAACTATAATACACTGTGGTGGGAAAGCAAAATAGACCTACATAAATGGAAAAACATACCATGCTCGTGGATAGGAAGACTCATCGTGAAAGTTCTGCCCAGTACAATCTACAGATATAATTCAGTCCCAATCCAAATACCAAGAGCAGTCTTTAGTGAAACAGAAAAACTGATCACCAACTTTATATGGAAAGGAAAGAGGCCCAAGATAAGCAAAGCAGTGTTGAAGAAAAAGAACAGATTAAGAGACCTCACACTGCCTAATCTCAGAACCTGCTGTTCAGCCATAGTAGTCAAAGCAGCTTGGTACTGATACAATGACAGAGACATAGACCAGTGGAACAGAAATGAGAACCCAGACATAAAATCCATCTGCCTGTGGTTAGCATCTTTGACAAAAGACCAAAGCCCATAGGAGGGGGAAGAAGTCTTTTTAACAAACTGTACTGGCAAAACTGGGTGTCTGATAAAAAAAAACAAGACCTGTACATCACACGCTATACAAAATTTAGATGAAGATCGTGGAAGAAAAAATAGGAAAAACATTAAAAAAAAAAAAACCCTTAGGGGCTCAAATATATGACTTAAATATAAACCATAACTGACAATGCACAAACAGCAGAAGCTAAACTACATAACTAGGAATTCCTAAAAATTAAGCTCATTGAAAGACTTTGCCAAATGAGTAAAAAGAAAACCTACAAACTGAAAAAAATTTGATTACAGCATATCTGACAGTAGTCTAATCTCTAAAATCTATAGAATATTTCAATGCCTTAACAACAAAAAGACAAATAATTCAATTTAAAAATGGGCTAATGTTATGAACAGACACTTGACCAAAGACATCCAGGCAGCTAATAGACCCATGAGGAGATGCTCAGGATCGTTAGTCATTAGAGAAATGCAGATTGAAACTACAGTGAGATACCATCTAACCCCAACATTAATGGCAGTAATCACAAAAAAAACCCGGAAAATAACAAATGTTGGAGAGGTTGCAAAAAGATTAGCGTTCTTACACACTGATGGTAGAAATGTAAAATGGTAACAACCACTATGGAAAACAATATGGCACTTCCTTAAAAAGCTAGAAATAGAAATACCATACAGTCTAGCAATCCTGCTCCTAGGAATATGTCCTAGAGAAATAAGAGCCATCGCGTGAATAAATATATGCACCCTCATGTTCATTACAGCATTCCTTACAATATCAAAAAGGTGGAAACAATATAAGTGCTATCAGGAGATAATTGAATAAACAAATGTGGGCACATACACACAATGGAATACTACACAGCAATAAAGAACAATTATGAATTTGCTAAACATCTCAAAACATGGATGAATCTGGAGAGCATTATAATGAGTGAAATAAGTCAGTTGCAAAAGCACAGATGTTGTCTGAGACCACTGTTGTAAAAACTCAGAGTTTATAAACAGGAAAAAAAATCATCTATGGTCAATAAGGAGGTTTGGCAAGAGAGATCACTGACTAGACAATAAACAAGTATTAGCTTTGGTGAAGGGAAAAATAACACACTAGAGGGAAAATCAGCACAGCTTGACCAAGGCAAAATCATAGATGCTTCCTAGATACATCCGAACAATAGGGACTGAGTTATTGGGGCTGAGAGCTGGGGACTGTATTGTCAGGGGACATCTAGATCAATCAGCATAAAATAGTTTTCTTAGTTATCTACTGCTTCTGTAACAAAAATATCAAAGTGAATGACTCGAACAAACACACTTATTCCGTCACAAGAGGCTAGAAGTCTGAATTTGTTGTGCCAGCTCTAACAGAAGATTTTCTGTTTTTGTTGACTCTGGGAAGGTCCTTGTCATCCTTCTTCCCCATGGTCTAGGAGTTTCTCAGCACAGGGATTCTGGGTCCAAAGGATACTCTGCTCCCAACTCTTCGTTCTTGGTGGAAGGAGGTCCTTCTCCTTTCTGCTCACTTCTCTCTTTATCTGAAGAGATTGACCCAAAATACAGCATAATCCTGTAGATTATATTCTGTTTTATAACTGCCTCTAGTCCTGCATCATTGTTTTCATCAGCTAGTGCTGCTCTAACAGAGATACCACAAAGCAGATTGCTTTAGCAAAGAAAAGTTTATTCTTACATAATCCAGTAGGCTGCAAGTCCAAATTCAGGATGTTCGCTCCAAGGGAAGGCATTCCCTCTGTCAGCTCTGGAGGAAAGTCCTTGTGTTGTATCAGTCTTTGGTTGGGGAGCATCTTGGTGCAGGAACCTCAGGTCTGAAGGACACACTTTTTACCTGGTGTTGCATTCTTGATGGTGTGAGGTTACCAATTCTGTTTGCTTCCCTTTTCTTTTCTCTCGCAGGATGAAAGGATAAAGGGTGGTGCAAGCCATACTCCGGGGAAACTCCCTTTACAGTGGAGCAGTGGGTGATCTTATGAAGGGATTTACAGTCCCACCCTAATCCTGTAACATACAGCATAGGAAGACCACAAAATGGAGGATAATCATAAAATATTGGGAATCATGGCCCAGCCACATGACTACACACATTTTTCGGGGACACAGTTTAATCCATGACACTCATTAACATCATAGAGATTAGGATTTACAACATGTTGGATAATTAAATGAGATCACAAAATGGAGAACAACCTCAGAATACTAGGAATCATGGCCTAGCCAAGGTGACACATATTTTTTGCAGTGTCTTAGTCATCTAGACTGGTCCAGAGGATGCACTCCACTCCCAACTCTTTCTTAGTGGAAGGTTCTCCTTTCTGCTCACTTCTCTCTTTATCTCAAAAAAGATTGACTCCAAATACAACCCAATTCTGGAGCCCTAGTGGCAGAGTGCTTAAGAGCCTGGCTGCTAACCAAAAGATCAGCAGTTCAAATTCACCAGCTAGATGCTCTTCGGGAATGCTGTGGAACAGTTCTTCCCTGTCCTATAGAGTCACTGTAAATTGGAATCAGCTCTGTAGCAGTTGAGTTTTTTTGTTTGTTTGTTTTGGAAAGCCAGGTGGCATAGTAGTTAACTGCTATGGCTATTAACTCAGAGGTCAGCAGTTTGAATCCACTAGGTGCTCCTTGGAAACTTGATGGGACAGTTCTACTTTGTCCCGTAGGTTCACCATGAATTGTAATCGACTCAGTGGTAACAGGTTTTTTGAGTCATCTAGTGCTACTGTAACAGAAATACCACAAGTGGACAGCTTCAACAGAGAAATTTATTCTCTCAAAGTCCAGTAGGCTACAAGTCCAAATTCACAGAACAGGCCAGGAGAAGGCTTTTCTCTGTTGGCTCTGGAGGAAGGTTCTTGTGATGCGTCAGTCTTCCCTTGCTCTGAGAGCATCTCAGCACAGGAACCTCAGATCCAGAGGACACACTCTTTTTCCCAGCACTGCTTTCTTGGTGGTTTATAAGGTCCCCAATTCT
The DNA here is from genome assembly GCA_028571685.1 of Heterohyrax brucei. Lineage (NCBI taxonomy): Eukaryota > Metazoa > Chordata > Mammalia > Hyracoidea > Procaviidae > Heterohyrax > Heterohyrax brucei. The sequence goes on along the minus strand of CM053140.1, from coordinate 77,210,786 downwards.
CTGCTTGCTTCCTTTACCTTTTATCTCTTTTAAGATAAAAAGTGGTGCAAGCCACACCCCAGGGAAACTCCCTTAAACTGGACTAGAAATGTACTTTAGTGAGGGTATCACAGTCCCACCTTAATCATCTTTAACATAATCTAATCTTGCCCCAATAACGACAGGCAGAGATTAGGATTTACAATATATACAAATATTAGTCACAAAATGAGGGCAACCATGCAATACTGGAAATCATGGCCCAGCCAAATTGCTGCACACATTTTTTAGGGGACACAATTTAATCCATAACGGTAGTTCATAAAGAAAATATTCTACACCCTCCTTTATTGAGTAGCATCTGAGGTCTTAAAAGCTTGTGACCAGCCATCTAAGATACATTTATTGGCCCTTTCCTGTCTTGAGGGGAGAGAATGGGAAAAAAACCAAAGACACTAAGAAAAATTAGTCCACAGGACTGAAGGACCACATGAACCACAGCATCCACTAGCCAGAGCCCTTATCTAGTTAGTGCACAGCTACAACTGATTGCTCTGTCTGGGATCATGATAGTGTGTCCCAGACATAGCCAGAGAAAAACACTGAACAAAATTCAGGTTTGCAAAAAGACCAGACTTCTTGGTCTGACGGAAACTGAAGGAACCCCCAAGACCATAGCCACCAGACACCCTGCTAACTCAGAACTGAAGCCATTCCTGAAGTCCACCTTTCAACCGAAGATGAGACAGCCCTATAAAACAAACAGTAACACACATAAGGAACATACTTCGAAGTTCAGTCAAGTATATGAGACCAATGGGCAACACCTGCCCTAAAGCAAAAGCAAGAAGACAGGAAGGCACAGGAAAACGAGACAAATGCACACAGGGGATCTGGAGTTGAAGGGGAAGAGTGCTGTTATGTTGCAGTGATAGTAACCAATGTCAAAGACAATTTTTATAAATTTATGAATGAGAAATGAATTTGTGTTGTAGACTTCCACCTAAAACACTGTTTTAAGTTTGTTTTTTTTTAAAAAAAAAAATTGTGATGTAATTCTTCTTACTTATTTGAGTGATGACTCTGTCTTCTTTCCATGATATGTCATAGGTAAACCAGTGTTTAAGTCTCTCCTTGGAGGCTGCTGTCTTTACTTAGATTTCTGGCTACTTCGTTTTTCTCTGATGGTGTCATAGGCATCTATCACTGCTATACCAGAAGTACCACAAGTAGACAGCTTTAAAAAGAGAAACTATTCTTTCACAGTCCAATAAGCTACAAGTCCAAATTCAGAGCATCAGCTCCAGGGGAAGGCTTTCTCTGCTGACTTGGGAGGAAGGTCCTTGTCAGTCCCTGGACTGGGAGCTTCTGAGATGCAGAGATCCCCAACTCCTTTCTAGGGGATACACTTGGCTCCTAGCACTACTTTCTTTGTGGTACAGGTTCCCTAACCTCTCTCTGCTGGCTTCTTTATTTTATATTTCAAAAGATTGCTTCAAGGTACAATACAGTCTTCTATATTGAGTTCTGCCCAACCAATGTAACTGGTAGCCATCTGCCCTTATTAACATGATAGAAACAGGATTACAGCATGGAGAAACATCACACAGTACCAGGAATTATGGCCCAGCCAAATTGCTACACACATTTTAGGGGGTATACAATTCAATCCATGACAGATAGGTTCAAGGAAAGTTATGATTTTGTAGATTATTTAGCTTTTTCCTGTTGTTAGTATGTGAACAACTTTTCTAGCTTCTTCTATACTAAATAAAGGAAGTACTGCCACTTGATTTTCCTTTTTTATATAATAGTTTTATTATGATATAGTCTGTGCACTACACAGTACCCCTATTTAAAGTGGATAGTTCTATGGTTTTTATTATATTCACATAGTTGTGTACCCTTCACCACAGTAAATTTTTAGAACATTTTTATCACTCCAGAAAGAAACTGCATACCCATTAGCAGTCACTCCCTTTTTCTCTCCAAACACTCCCCTCCTGCTGTAGGCAACCACTGATCATCTGTTCTCAACATTTCATATAAATGGAATAATACAGTATCCACCCTTTTGTGACTGGTTTATTTCCCTTAGTATAATGTTTTTAAGGTTCATCCATGTAGTACTATATATCAGTATCTCATTCTTTTTTATGAAATAATATTCTATTATATGGATATGCTTCATTTTACTTATCCATTATTCATCCATTGATGTTGGCACTTAATTTTAAATCATATGTTGTTGTTGTTTATCATTGACTCATGTAGGGTTTTATAATTTGAAATTTTGAAGGATTCCTGAAAGAGCCACACTTCTTAGACAACTTCTAGATATAAGGAAGGAATGACCCATACTAGAAAGGAAAAAGTAGACATAAACGACTTACTTAATGAATTGTATTAGAAGAAATGACAAATATTTAGTGTATTGGGCTTTTTAAAATTGTAGTTCTCACAATAAGTAGGAATTTTTTGTTTGCTATCAAATTTGTATAAATGATTGGAGAATGTAAAATGGATCTAGTAGTGGTAACATCAGTGTCAGAACTTCTCTGAGGGATTTTCTGAATCAAGATCAGCTCAAGGCTGATCATTATGAATTAGGGGTCAGAGGTAATGTTATTCTGCAACTCTTGTTACCATTTCTCACACCACATGTGCTTCCCACTGCTGTCTCTACTTCTCTTTTAGGTTCACTAATTCATTGCTGTGGCCATCCAGAACTCAGAGACCATCTTTACAATATAGTGGTTTATTAGGAAACAGGATACGACTTGGGATCAGCATTAACAGGCTACGACTCAGGATAAAGATCAGGAAACTTGTAGGCAAAGCCTCTCTTCTTCAGTGCAGATCCTCTCATCCCTTTCAGAAAATGCTCCTCTCAGCTTGCCACCGGTATCCACTGTCTCTTTCCCTGGACCTCTTCCAAGCCTGTCACCATCTTCAGTGTTACAACCCTTAACCTATTTTACAACTCTTTTAGAAGATTCATAGTCTCCTCTTCTCCCTCTTTATTCTTTCTTCTTTTTTCTCTTCCTGTTTCTTTCCATCCCAAAACCTCTGTGAAACTGACTGTTTAAATACACAAACTCCTTGTTAGTTTCAAGGCGTGGCACTCCCACCAAAGTCATGAACTGATCAGTCACCTCTCAGTAGGCCATTACTACTTCACTTGCACAGTTAGCCTAACACACCTCATTTGCACAGTCAGTTGACCAGTGCTTTCAAGGTGCATATCAGTTAAGGTATGCAGCCTAGGACTATACAGAAAGTGTCACAACCAAATTGTCTGCAACATACCTAGCAAATGTCAATCAACCTGGACGAAAGTAACAAACCCTGTGGGGTAGAAACTAGGACAAATATAAGTCCTCAGGGTTTAGGTGAAAAATGTCTCACCTGTTTTTCCAAAGAACCGAGGCAAAAGGCCACACATGGGAACACATTTCACCACAGAGAGGTAGTAATAAGTCAGTGGAATCATTTGATTTCATGTTGTGTCTTAACACTGCTGTTGAGTTTGGGGTTCCAAAAACAATCTAAGTTCACAGGCAAGGTGTTCATAAATTTAAATCATGTTTGGTTTTCTGATGAGCTCTGGGAGGGATATGGAGTTCGTGGTATCTCTGGTTTCAGAGGGCTGTGGAATTAAGAGCCATTTCATATCAAAAGAACATTTCTCTTGCTGTTGTAGTTGCTGTCTAAACTCCTGAGAGTGCTGTCAAAATAAACGTTTTTCCCACAGGTGAAGTCAAGCCTTAAATGCTAGGGTTCCCACCGTTCACTTCAGTGGTCATGGCCACCAGAGGGAGCCTGTTTTTCCTGGAACTTTATGACGGTGGTGGTGATAATGGTAACCACTGTCGGTTTTCACATTTTGTGCCAGGCACTGTGTTAAAATAAAGGCTTTACATAATCCTTACAATAACTGTGAGATATATACTATTAGCATGTCATTTTACAGATGAGAAAACTGAATGAGGATTCAGTTAGGAATATGAAATCCCAGTAAATGTGTGTTGGATGATCGAATGGGTGTTTGTTAAATGAATGAATGGGAAGTCACCTAGTGACTAGTCATGACTGGGGATCTACAGTCCAGGGCTGTGGCACTTTGTGATTAATGTTGGCATATAGAGCAAGGATTGGCAAATAGAGCAAGGGTTGGCAAACTTTTTTGATAAAGGACTAGGTAGTAATTATTTTTGAATATGTGGGCCATATAGTTTCTGTTGCAGCTATTCAACTCTGCTGTGGTAGCAAAAAGCATTCATAGATGCATGTATGTTCAAGTGAATATTTGTAAAAATAGGCAGCAAAGGGTGATAAAACTTTTGGAAACAATGGTAATTATAAAACATGATGAATGTAATTAATGTCATTGAATTACATACATAAAATTTGTAATGGCAAATATTTTCTTATATTTTACCACAATAAAACTTTTGAAAAGAGGAAGTATCCAGTGCAAATGCCATCAAACACCAAGTGCCCCAGAAGGCTATGTGAGCAGAGAAGAGGACAGGAGGGTAGTGTATATGTAGAATGGCAGTGGTAGGCACAAAAGATGCATTGCTGTTCACCTGGCATCACTGTGCACCTAGCCCATGGACCCTTGTCAGCCTGGAAAAGGACCCGTATCACCCCTAGAAAAGAGAGCATGTACCTTACGTTTTTATTTCCTACCTTGAAAAATAAATTGCAGTTCTTACAGTGGGCTACAGTTTATCAGACCCACTAGAGTTCTTTTTATCCCATTTTTTCACCAAAAAAATAAATAGCCTATGATGGAACCATGTTAACATAGCTTGTTTCTTACAGCCGTCAGAATTCAGTTGACTGGGTATGGATTCATTCTGTAAGAAAAGACATAAGGAGTTTGTCATGCGTTGTTTGTTTTCTAAATGCATCTGTCAAAATCAAAACTTAGGAAGTATTTTTGTTTTATTGTTATTAATATTTTACTGTACTTTAAGTGAAAGTTTACCCTCCAAGTCAATTTGTGATACAAAAACTTGCACAGACACACTGCTCTGTAGCTTTAGCTGTTCTCCCCACCCTGGGACAGCACACTCTTCCTTTCCACCCTGTATTTCTCGTGGCCATTCAGCCAGCTCCTGTCATCCTCTACCCTCTCCTCTTGCTTTTGGACAGGAGCTGACTCGTTAGCCTCATGTGTATACTTAAGCCAAGACGCACACTCTTTGCCAGTATTGTTTTATATCTTATAGTCTAGTCTGACCTTTGTCTGAGGAGCTGGCTTCAGGAATGGTTTCAGCTCTGGGCTAACAGAATCCAGGGACCCAGTCTTCTGGAGACCCTTCAGTCTGTCAGACCATCATGTCTGGTTTTTTTAAAAGAGTTCTACTTCTGTACTCCTTTTTTTCTCCCACTACGTCAGGGACTCTATGGTTTATTCTCTGTCAGGGCAGTCATTGGTGGTGGCCAGGCACCATCTAATTCTTATGGTCTCATGCTGATATAGACTCTGGATTATATGGCCATTTCTGTCTCTTCGGCTCGTATTTTCCTGATGTTTTTGATTCTCCTCTGCTCCAAGTGGGTTGGAACTAATTGATACTGCTTAGATGGCCACTGGCTCGATTTTAAGACCCCAGACACCACTTGCCAAATTGGGATACAGAACATTTCCTTTGAAAAAAAAACTTTGTTACACCAATTCACCTAGATATTCTGAGACCCTTGCCTTGCTACTCTGTCCTTCAAAATGTTGAATTATATTTAGGAAACCTCTCAAGTTTTGGTTTAGTCCAGTTGTGCTGACCTCCCTTCTGCTATACAGTGTCCCTCCCTTCACCTAACCCAATTCTGTCTGTCAGTGAATATGAATATCCCTCTCCCTCCCTCCCTACCCTTGTAATCATCAAAGAATGTTTTCTTCTGTGTTTAAACCTTTTCTTGAGTCTTTATAATAATGGTCTCATACAATATTGGGCCTTTGCAACTGGCTTATCTCATTCAATATAATATCTGATAGATGACTCCATGCTATCAGATGTCAAGATCATCATTACTATGTATCGTTGCATAGTATTCCACTGTGTGAATATACTATAGTTTGCTTATCCGTTCATCTGGTGATGGGTACCTATGCTGATTCCATCTTTTCACTGTTCTGGACAGTGCTGCAGTAAACATTGGTGTGCATATGTGTCTATTCATGTGACAGCCCTAGTTTTTCTAGGATATACAATATCTGACTATTAAGTTCACAAATTCATCCTATATATCATCCTATATATCATCCTATATATATATATATATATTCATCCTATATCATGCTGTATACTAGGGCTATATACCTAGTCGACCCTTCAAAACAGTTTTGGAACTCTTTTTCCTGGAATGGCCATCAAAGCTGATGTTGTATTACCCGTGATGCCCTGGATATTATCAAAATGTCTTCCTTTTGATATTTCCTTTATCTTCAGGTAAATAAAAAATTCACAGGGGGGCAGATCAGGTAAGGAGGGTGTTCCAGTACAGTTATTTGTTTCCTGGCTAAAAACTCCCTCACAGACAACTACACAGTTAAGTTCACAAACTTGCCACCTTGCCACCGTATGCAATAACAATTCCAGAAAGTGTTCCAAAACTGCTTTGAAGGGTGGACTAGGCACTGATGTTGGTGCATAGCTTCCCAAGGGGAATACATCAAAGGTAACTGTAGTGATATTCAGCGATGAGATCATGTAGCACTTTGAACGATTAAGTTCGAAGACTTAATTGTCAGACCTTGTATTCCAAGAAGTGGGACTGCTGGACCATATGATACCTCTGTTTCTAGCTTTTTAAAAAAGTGCCAAGTCAATTTCCAAAGTGGTTGTACCATTTTACTTTCCCACCAACAGTGTGTAAGTGTTCCTGTCTCACCAACATTTATTATTTGGTGTTTTCTGTATTAATGCCAGCCTTGTTGAGGTGAGATGATGTCTTACTGTAGGTTTCATTTGCATTTCTGTAAAGGCTAATGGCCTTGAACATTTCCTCATGTATCTCTTAGTCTCCTAGATGTCTTCCTTGGTGAAGTGTTTGTTCATATCCTTTCCCCATTTTTTAACTGGGTTATTGTCTTTTTCTTGTTGAGGTTTTGCAGTACCTTGTAGATTATGCAGCTTAGATGCTGATTGTATTGTGGTAGCCAGTGTGTTTTCCCAGTCTGTGGGTTGTGTTTTTATTCTTTTGGTAGATTCTTTGGATGAGCATAAGTGTTTGATTTTTAGGAGTTTCTGGTTATCTATTTTCTCTTTTGGTGTTTGTGCATTGTTAGTAATGTTTTATGGTCTGTTTATTCTATGGGTTAGTGCTCCCCACATTCTCCCTGTTTTTTCTTCTGTGATCCATACTGTTTTAGATTGTATATTTAGGACTTTGATCCATTTTTGAGTTAGTTTTTGTGGTATGAGATATGAATCTTGTTTGACTTTTTTGCAAATAGATATCCAGTATACCACCATCTTTATTAAGCAGACTGTCTCTTCCCCAGTTTACAGACTTTGGGCCTTTGTCAAATCTCAGCTACTCATAGATGGATGATTTTATGTCTGGATTCTCTGTTCTGTTCCGTTGGTCTGTATACCTGGTTTTGTACCAGTGCCACTGGTCAAACTACCGTGGCAGAGTAATAGGTTCTAAAAGTGAGTAATGGGAGGCCTCCTACTTAGTTCTTCAGTAATGCTTTGTCTATTAAGGGCTTCTTTAGGAAATACGTGAAAAAAATTTAGTTTTAGAAACTAGGTTTAAAAAAATTTAGTAAAATTTTAAAAGAACTCATCATGAAATACAATTAAATAGTATCTCTTAATATATTACGCATTTGACTTTATTTATAGAGCCATGGACTGCCACAGCTAGAAAAGTTCTTAAAAAAAAAAATTGTTGTCACATTGATTCCGATTCATGGCAATCCTTTAGGACAGTTGAACTGCCCTGTAGGATTTATAAGGAGCAGTTGGTGGATTCAAACTGCCCACCTGTTGGTTAGCAGCCTGTCTGTTAACCATTGTATCACCAGAGCCCCTGAAAGGATCTTAGAGGTCCTTTAATTCAGTCTTATATATTTCAGATAATGAATCTGAAAACCAAAGGAGGAAAGGGTTTTGTTACATAATCATGCCCCTGATTAGGGACAGAGCTGGTCCTTTTCTGTTACTTCATGCTTTCTACTTTTCTGGAATGCATCTTTCAGTTGACAGATGTTTATTGAGTTTCCTTCTATGGCTAAGCTACTGTTTAGGGGTATTCAAGAGAATTCTTTTTGTGTGTGTGATTGAGTCAAAGTGTATAATCCAATTTAAATCAAGAGAATTCTTTTTTTTTGTATGCATCATTAACAAATTATAATTTTTTTAATTATGATTGAGTGAAAATATACAGTCCCGTATAAATTTGCATACCTGCCAGTGAGCAGCTCCCACTGCTCTCCCTGCCTACTGACAACACACTCCTCCACTCCGTTCTGTACATGTCATATCCTCCTCACAATCTCCTGTCTGCTCCTCTCCACCCTCTCCCCCACATCCAGTAAGAGGTCAGCCAGATGACATCCTATAGATGCATAGAACCATAAAGTGCACACATTATATGTTCACTCTGTATCACCAAGTCCAATCCATTTCTGTCCAAAGAGTTGACCTCCATTATGATTTATGGACAGGGTCAAGGGCCATGCTCCCAGGGGAACCCCCAAACCCCTGGCCCATCAATTGTGGTCTTTTAGTGGAGATCTCAGGGTGCACCCCTGTTTATACTTGTGTTGCCAGTGAGACTCAACTTTGTGAGCTCCATCATGGCTATCACTGGTGGTGGCCGGGCACCACCTGGTTCTTCCGGTCACAAGTCGATGTAGATATACACTCACGTGGGTCTCTCTGTCTTCTGGATTCTCTTTCCCCTGTGTCATTATGGACCTTGGTAATCATCTGTTCCTGCTGAGTTGCGACCATTTGCTGTACCCTCAGATGGCAACTTGGCAGCTTTTAAGACCCCAAATGCCACTCACCAATGTGGGTTGCGGAGAGACCTCATTAGCAAAACGCTAGTTGGGCCAGTTGGCCTCGATTTCCCCTGAGAGCACAGTCCCCGGCCCCTGCCCCTATTACTCTGTCCTTGCAATATTGGGTTAAGATGGGAGGAGTACACAAGTTGTGTTGAAGTCCTGTTAATATTGATCTTCTTACTAATGTATGCTGTCACCAGTTTCACTCAACCAAATTTCTAACAACTATCTAATCTAAACCCTCCCCCCTTGCCTTCCAGCCCTCCCCACCCTTGCAGCTGTGAAAGAGTCTTTTCTGTTATGCATGAGTCTGCTTTTAAGTTCTTATCGTAAGGGTCTCGTACAACAATTTGTCCCTCTGTCGCTGACTGCTTTCACTCCACATAATGTCCTCCAGTTGAAACCAGGTTAAGAGATGTTTCCTGCAATCATTGTTGTTCTTTATCATTGCATAGTGCTCCATTGAGTATATATACCATAGTTTACCTATCCATTCATCTGTTGTTGGGCAGCTGGGTTGATTCCATCTTTTTGCTATTGTGGACTGTGCTGTGATGAACATTCGTGTGCGTGTATCAGTTGGTATGAATGGCCTTGATTCTGTAGAATATATTCCAAGCAGTGGAATTACTGGATCAAATGGTATATCAATATCCATTTTTTTAAGGAAGCGCCAGATTCTTTCCAAAGAGGTTGCACCATTTTGCAATCCCACCAACAGTGTAGGAGAGTTCCAGTCTCTCCACAGCCTCTTCAGCATTTAGTGTTTTGTGTTTTTTGGATCATGGCCAACCTTGTTGGGGTGAGATGGTATCTCATTGTCGTTTTGATTTGAATTTCTTTAATAGCTAATGATGGTGAGCATGTCCGCATGTGTTTTTTGGCTACCTGGATGCCCTCTTTAGAGAAGTGTCTGTCCATCTCCTTTGCCCATTGCTTAATTGGATGGTTTATCTTCTTCTTATTGATATTTTGTAGTACCTTATAGATTATCCGACTCATGGCTTGGCTGGCTATAGATTATAGCGATCAGGCGTCGGTCTGACATAGAGTTGCCAAATATTTTTTCCCATTCTGTAGGTGTCCTTTTAATTCTGTTAATAAAGTCTTTGGATGAGCAAAAGTGATTGATTCTTAGTAGTTCCCATTTATCTATTTTCTCTTCTGTTGTTTGTGGTTTGTTTGACAGATTTTGAAGTCTGTCTGTGTTGTGTATTAAACTTTCCATTGTTGTTCCTGTTTTTTCTTGGATGAACTTTATTGTTTTAGATTTGATATTTAGGTCTTTTATCCAGTTGGAGTTGGTTTTTGTATAAGGTGTAAGATATGGCTCTTGTTTTAATTTAGTGCAGGTGGACATCCAGTTTTGCCATCACCATTTGTTGAAGAGATTGTTTTTACCCCAGTTTAATGTCTTAGGGCCGTTGTCAAATATCAACTGTTCATAGGCAGTTGATGTCATCTCTGGGGTCTCAATTCTGTTTCACTGATCTATCTGTCTGTTTTTATACTGGTACCAGGTTGTTTTGACTACTATGTCAGTGTAGTAGGTTCTAAGGTCAGGTAATGAGAGGCCTCCTAGTGTGTTCTTCTTCTTCTTTAGTTATGCTTTACTTATCCGGGGCTTCTTCTCTTCCCAGACAAAGTTGGTAATTTGTTCCTCCATCTCATTAAAAAATGTCACCAGAACTTGTATTGGGATTGCATTATATAAATAGATTGCTTTAGGTAAAATAGACATTTTCACAATGTTAAGTGTTCCTATCCATGAGCAGGGTAGGTTTCTCCATTTATGTAAGTCTCTCTTAATTTCTGTACTAAGGGTTTGTAGTTCTCTTTGTAAAGATCTGTTATTTCACTGGTTAGATTTATTCCTAGGTACTTTATCTTCTTAGGGGCAATAGTAAATCGTATTGACTTGGTGATTTCTTTAAGGAAGATAATCTTGTTGTTGGTATAAAGGAATCCTACCGATTTACTTATGTTTATCTTATATCCTGAGACTTTGTCGAACTCCTCTATCAGCCTGTTAAGGACTTTTGATGAGCAAAAATAATGATTAAATTTCAGGATCCTGAAAAATAATATGATAACAATATGCAGCATAGACTTAAACTTAAAACCTAAAAAGCATGATGATGTGCTTTTTGTTTGTTTGTTTTTTGCTTAATTCTTAAAACTCGGGAGGAATACAGTCCTTTGGAATACAGAAAGAATTAATTAGTATGTCAAACGAGATTGTTTAGATAAAAATGAACGTAAATCCAGTCCCCAAAATGTGAGAATTAATCCAGTCGCCACTTGTTTACTTTTTAATCTTTGCTTTCTAGCCCTAAGCACACAGAAGTAGATCAGATCTCACAAATTAAAAGTCCTTAAGAATTCCAAATAGGCGGGCACTAGCCACAAAGCTGAAGAGTGCACACAACATCCTGGTGGACACAAATGTAGGGTTTTGTACCACGCTTTCAGGATACCAGTTATAAGCTCAGGGATGTCCCTTAGATGCCTTCATATTCACCTACTGGTTCCCACTACTGCTTTCGGTTTGATAATTTGCTGGGACAGCTCACTGAAAGTACTCTACTTGTAATTACAGATTTATTAGAGCAAAAAGATACAAATCACAATCAGCATAAGCAGGAGATCCATGAGGCGCAGTCTGAGGTCTGGAAGAGTTCCCAGTGGAAAGCTTCCATGTCCCACAAAGGGTGTGCTACCCTCCCAAGTGTATCATCAGTGTCTTTCACCAACCAGGAAACTCTTGAGTCTTCTATCTCTAGAGCCTTGCGTAGGTATGATTGATTGAATTATGCTCCCCTCTCTTCCTGAGGTCAGCTGTCAGGCTACTTGGTAGAGAATAGCCTCCCCTCGTGCATTTGCACAAATCCCCAAGTGTTGTTTAGATGAGCAACAACAACCAAAAAAAATCTGCCGATCAAGTCAGGTCCAATTTGTAGCAACCCTAGAGGTCAAGATAGAACTGCCCCATAGATTTTCCAAGGAGTGCCTGGCAGATCTCAACTGCTGACCTTTTGGTTAGCAGACAAAGCACTTAACACACCATACCATCAGGCTTTCCAGATTAACAAAGTCACCTCAGTTATTCAGGAAATTCCAGGAGTTTAGAGTTTTTTATAAAGAAACAAGGCAAGACCACATTACGATGGGTAAAGTTAAATTTTTTACACTATAGAGCCTGACTGATTTGTGCTTATTTCAAGTACTGGTGTTTGTGGTTTTGTTTATATTAGAGTTAACAGTCTAAAAGCCTGAAGCTCTTAGAAGCCAGCCATATGTTTCTGTAGAAATAACTATATATATGGTCATAACTATAGAAATTATTTTCTACTTTGTTGTTAACCTCCCAGAACTAGCTAAGGAGCCCTGGTGGTGCACTAGTAGAGAATTCAGCTGCTAACCCAAAGGTTGGTAGTTAGAATTCACCAACTGCTCTGCAAGAGAAAGATACGGCAGTCTGCTTTCATAAAGATTTATGGCCTTGGAAACTCTGTAGGGCAGTTCTACTGACCTGTAGGGTTACTATGAGTTGAAATTTTACTCCATGGCAGTCCGTGGCAATGGGTTTTAGGAACTAAGTAGGTTTCTGTATGGTGGATGATTAGTAAAATGCCTTAGTCCCAGTGGTCTCTTCAGAAGAGAAAAAAGCTTAAGCTTGATGTGACATCAAAGAAGATAGGCGTAGGTAGGGGTGAGGTGAAGTTAAAGAGTGAGTAGTTTCTAGGATGTCGTTTTTTCCTGATGTGTTGAACACAGAATCTAGGGTAAGCACTGGGAGTAGATCTTCTACCAGTTCTCCTAAGACTAAATTGAATTTTTGGTTGTTGGCAGATTTTTTTTTTTTTTTTTTTTTTCGTTTTCTAACTTGTGATCCACACTCCAGTGGTTTAGGATCTTTGGTGTTTGGTTGTATTAGGATAGCTGGATGAATTAAATGAGCTGTAAAAATGTTCTTCCTCCATTCTTATGACCCTCTAGGGCATTTGCTTCTCCTGGCCTCAGTTCAGTGGTGGATAAAAAACTAATTAGATTCAGATTTTCAAGCACTTTTTATATATGAGAACATAGTACTTCCTGTCTGAACTGGAGGGTAGAGATTATTGGCTATTGTATATCTAAAATAGCCAGAAACCACTAGTTTTAACTTTTTTCTTACTTTTGTAGGGGTCATAGGAAAAAAAGGACAATCTGAGATGTACGTCCTATCTGTTATCTTCTTTTCTGGGAGAAAGGATGAGCTGTTCGCTTGATTGCAAAGAGAACATTCTGTTTAGTGTGGCCTCGGTCATTTTTGGTCCTAGGAAATGAGGTATCCTAACATCCCTTGTTAAAACAGTAGTTGTGCCACGCCTCTGGTCAGGTACAGAGGGAGTCTTTCCAGCAACACTCATAATTTTACTCCTATGGTCTCAGATTCTCATGAGCTCATTGGATTTGGACAAAGCATGGCACCTTTCCTGAATGTGAAGGAAGGTAGGAATATTAAGGGTCATTTATTGTTTTCCAAGGATAAAAGAAAATGAAGAATGCCTAAGGCCAATCACAGTCACAATGCTGAGTACATGGTGACCAATGCAAGAAGAAACAGCAGTGTTTCCCTGGAACAGGGCCTTTAGAATCACATACCTGTATGCTTGTCTGTTCTAGAAATGCGCTTGAATGAGATACCCCCAAGAGCTCCCTGAATGCCACTGAAAAAGTTCCTTTGCCAGCACTGCCATAGACTTTTCAGTGCCTTTCTGGCAGCTCCACCAGTAGGAGGTTTATTTTAAGATGCATACTCTACCAAGAGGAAGTTTAAGATGCTTAGTATAGTGCCTCTGCTACTTCAGGGTTTCTAGATCACAGTTCAAAAGTATCAAAACTATAAAACTGTTCTTTTGTATTTCTCCATTGAGACCTGCAGGACCCAATATTGAGGACAAAGGAGCAAGTAATTACAGTGAGTGCTACCTGAGAATGAGCATGACAGGGGCCTTAGGCACGTGAGGTCTGCTGTCGTATTCTAAACTGAACATTCTTGGTCATTTCTGAGGGTTAGTTGTATGAGGCAAGGGAGTGGAGGCTCTAGAGATGACCTCCCTTAATAATATAAACCACCAGCCTGTCAGACTCAAATGGCTCTTTGTGGGAACTCCCAGGCATTATTTGTTTTCTATTCCCTAGCTTAGACCTAGGGTATTTTTCACAGGGGTTGCAGGGCTCTTTGAAGAGTCTTCAAGTTCTTCCCTTCATTTTAGATTGACTGTGGTCATCCTCCTTTTTTCAGCCTTCACCTCCTAAATTCTTTCTTATACTTTATCTTTCTGAGTTAAGCTGCTTGGTCTTTGGTATCAGTGAGCTGATACAACTTTCATATCTTTAAGAAGTAAGATGTTAACTTTTCATGATGTCATCCCAGGCATTCTGTTTCCACCCACAAGTCCAAACAGAGAAAAAGTTTTTTTGTTTGTTTTTAAGGCACTAAGTTGATAAACCATTGTAAATTCTCACGTGTTGGCTCTTTTTTAAGCTTCAACATATTTTAGCCTCTTATAGTAGTGAGCCCAGAGTGAGTATCCTTTGAGGACTAATTGATACATTTTTTTACTTGGAGAGACAATGTATATTGGAAAGAATATTGCTGGTAGAAAAAGCATTGTACCAGAAGTTCAGGTTCAGAGAATTTGCTTTCAGATCCTGAAACTGCTACAAACCAGCCATGTGACCTTGAGCAAATCACTTTGCTTCTGTAAACCTCCTTTTCTCCAGCTGAAAAACAAGGGTGTTACCTTAGTTGTTCTTTAAAGACCCCTTTACCCACTCTAAAATTCCTGTTTTATGTCTGATAGACATGTGTTTTTCATAATTCATAAATAAAAGGTCTTTGTACCAAATATTTAATAAGAAAATCATGTCATTTTACCCTAATGTTATATTGTTTTCTTTTGAATACCAGCCAAGGTTTTTTACTGGAAGGTTAATGAAAATGTTAAAACAAACTTCTAAAGGAAATCTTTTCAATTGGAATAAAATGTTCACAAGTTCATCTTGGAAGGTTTAGACATTTATACCTGGGGAGACAAGGATTTGAATCCAGGTTTCAAAGATCATGGCCAGATCTTTATTTCTAGTGATGCTGAGAAATGAGTTCACACTCTTGATTATTTCCCCAGTGGTATGGAAAGTCTTGAGATGCTGTTTATTTGAATTAGTGCCCCATTTCATAAAGTACTTCTCTAATTTGCTGTGGTCATAAGGCCATTTTGGGAGTTAGGATCAAGAAACTTTCCCAGGGTGTTTTGTCCAGTGTAGACACTGAGTCTTTATTCTTATTCTTCTAGACTTTCAACTTTCAGTTCTGTAAAGTGATGTTCTTGTTATTATTAAATGCCGTTGAGTCAGTTCTGATGCATAGCAACAGAATGAAATACTACTGGTTCTCGTGTGCTATCCTCAAATCGTTGTTAAGCTTGACTCCATTGTTGTAGTCACTTTGTCAGTCCATCCCATTCAGTCTTCCTCTTTTCTGCTTACCCGCTACTATATCAAACATGATGGCCTCCTCCAGGTTCTGCTCCCTCCTGGTAACGTATTCAATGTATGTGAGACAAAGTCTTGCCACTCTTGCTTCTAGTGAGCATTCTGGCTATACTTAGTCCAGGATAGATTTGTTAGTCCTTCTGGCAGTCCATGATATATTCAGTATTCTTCCCCAACCCAGTGATTCAAAGGTATCCGTTATTTTTTGGTCTTCCTTATTCATTGTCCAGCTTTCACATGCATGTGAGGCTGTTGAAGATATCATGGCTTAGGACAGGTACACCTTAGAATTTAGGACAGGTGCCTTTTAATGTTGTAAAGATACCTGCTTCTTTTGATATCTTGACTGCTGCTTCCATGGGTGTTGATTGTGGATCCAAGTAAAATGAAGTCCTTAACAACTTCAGCATTTTCTTCTTTTATCATGAAGTTGCTTATTGGCCTAGTTTTAAGGATTTTTGTGTCTTTATGTCGATGTGTAATCTATACTGAACATTGTTGTCTTTCATCTGCATCAGTACCAGCACTTTAAGTCCTCTCAACTTTCAACAAGCAAAGTTGTGTTATGTGCATATCTCAGGTTGTTAATGAGTCCTTCTCCAGTCCTAATGACGTAGTCTTTTTCGTATAGTCCAGCATCTCAGATTATTTGCTCAGCATACAGATTAAATAAACATAGAGAAAGGATGCAACCCTAATGCACACCTTTCCTGCTCTGAATCACACAGTATTCTCTTGTTCTTTTTGAACAGCTGCTTCTTGGCATAATTGCATGTTCTTCATGAGCACTATTAGGTGTTCTGGAATTCTCATTGTTTGCAGTGTTATCTGTAATTTGTTATGACTCACACAGTCAAATGTCTTTGCATAGTCAATAGAATACATGTAAACATCTTTCTGGCATTCTGTGCTTGCATCCAAGATCCATCTGACATCAGCAGTGATATCCCTCATTCCACATCCTCTGCTTAATCTGTCTCAAGTCTCTGGTAGTTTTTTGTCAGTGTACTGTTGCAACCACTTTTGAATGAGCTTCAGGAAAAGTTTACTTGCATGTGATGTTGATAATTTCAATAATTTCTGCATTCTGTTGTGCCGGGAGCCGGTCCCAACACTTTGTAGGGTCCCGCACGGAGGGAGGGAAGACGTCGGCGGGAAATGAACAAAGGAGACAGGAAAGAATTTTCTGGTTTAAGGCAGCCCGACCCAGAGAGGCATATTTCTGCTGTGTGTGTCGAGAGCTGCTGTCTTTATTTTTTATAGGTGAGGTGACGTAGTTGGTCACCCTATTTTCTTTATTATACAAACTATTGGTTAACAAGAAACTGACCCATCATTATTGGCTAACAAGAAAGTGACCCCTCGTGGTCTTCTACTTCTGATTAATTGTCAAGGCCTTTTTGAATAACTGTCCAAGCCAGGTGTTCAGTGGTGATAAAATGTCAGGAACACAATTAATGGTTTTATTCGTACCTCAAAGTGGAAGGCACAGAGGAGTAAACTTCTCAAGGCCTAACCATTTGGCTGTCTCAGTTTGTTTCTCTAAGTTCTTATTTATGTGCAGATAGTAAGCGCCTGCCATTCTCTAATTAAGCCAGTTGCACTAAAAAAGATGTTTCTATAGTGTTATCAGTTTTCTATACTAGCTATAATGAACCTAAAAGTTTATTTATTCTTCCAGCTGCAAGGAGAAAGGATGCTTTGTAGTTTTGATGGCTATGTGGAGAATTGTCCTTGAGAGCTTCCTAAGGGTTAGCTTGCAAACTTGTGTATGTGAAGAAAAGGGAGGGGGAATGTAATCAGTGTGGAGCCAGTGAAGCTGGGCAGGCCTCAGTGCTGTCAGGCATGCTGCATTGAAATCCATTTCTCTGATCTCTATTTCTTAGAAGTTCTTGGTCAGATGGTCCCAATATAGTCTCATAAACCGAGGGGTAGAAGCCCCTCTTAGGCACCTCCTTGGTCCTCATGTCGGGAGAGGGGGGCCCGCTCCCGGCATCTCCCCCTTTTTTATTATACAAGTCAGCTGGCTCCCAGCTGCCCCATCTGCGTGTCTGTCTTAGGTTGTGCTCCTTTATTTCTGTGTCTTTCCCGTCATTGGAACCCTATCCTCTAGCGATAGAGTCCTGTCTTAGGCGAACACAAATCAAGAAGCATCTTACCCGTCTCTGACTACCGCAGTGGGTTACATAGTAAACATGGGGGGGTTTCATGCTGTGTTTGCAGGTTTAGGTGATGAACATCTATTAGCGGCCATCGGCACCAGCAGGTGTCAAAGTTGGTCAAGAGGTCCAGCAAACATGTTTTTAAGGTTATTCAGAAGATTTCCAGCTGTTGCAGCAGCATTAAAGGATAAATGGGTATGACTTAGTGCCAGAATTTCTGAATGTAACTGTGTTAAGTGCAGAGTTTCATTAGTATGTTATTACATATCCTCTAGATGTTGTTTAACTCTTTCCCATGTATCTGTGCTTATATTGTGAGTTTTGTTAGTTACACAAATCTAGATAAATTTAGCAAGACAAGTCAGCCTGGCTTGGTGTTGCAAAGTTTGGACCAGACTTTCTATTACTCCTATAGCTTTAAACAGTAGCTTTAACTTTGTTCTACTTTTAGACCAATCATTTCCTGAGTACTCATAAGTTGTGGCATATTATGAAACACATTATCTGTAAATTGAGCAGTCTGTACATTCTGAGTAGTGACCACGGCGATTATAGCAGATACAAGTGCAGTTATTCCCATAATAACTAATCCCCACAGCCTGCTTAGGCCTAATCAACTCTTGCAATTTTTCTATCACTTGTAGCCCTTTGTCCCGACAAGTTTACAGGCAGTAACACAAAGGGAGGCTGATGTGGAACAATCATAAGTTTCCCTTCCCCAAGGGGGCCCACACAATTAGCAAAATTACAGTTAAAACACATTATGTTAAAACAGGTTACATTGTGGCAGGTTTCATTGCCCTATGTGACAGTCATTCCCCTTTTTTTAAGTGATGTTTACATTTTTCTCATTGAAATTCCTTTTAAGGATTATGTTGGTTCCTGTTACACAAGTGGTGACTGTTTTATTCAGGAGAGATTGGGTTAGTTTATGTCCAAGTCCAGAGTTCTTTACATTTTGGCCATTGGCAGCACAGTTCCTTGTGTTATTTAAGTTGGTGATTTGTAGTATCTGAAAAGGGTTAACGATGAAGGAGCTGGTGGGCACCAATCACACGACGTTTCGGTGGTGACTTCACCGTTGTTGGGGAGATCTCTCGGAGGGGATGGTGTCAGGTTGTGTTTGTGAGTTGAATTCCTGTGAAAATATAATTTCTGCCTTGCGGCTTGGTTAGTGACAGCAAGTGATTGATAACAAAAGGGTAAATTTTATTAAATGGTATGGTAAGCTGTGTTTATAATTTTAAGGGTGTTGTAAAATTTTTGAAAGCTCTTAGATGTATAAGCCAGAGCAGTTTGTTTTGAGATGTGAGGGAATTTAGCAACTGGTAAAACAGTGAAAGAGGTGTCGAATTACATCCTTGCAAGCTTCTCCAGTGTGGGCTGAGGTCGTAATTGAGTGAGAATAAATCCTGTAAAGACTGTAAGACAACTATGACAATATTCTTTGTGGGATATAATGTGGCAGTTTTAATGTGAGGAAATAGCCTAGCAATGTATTGGGAGTCAGTATACAGGTTAAATTTTTTGTCACGTAGCATTGAAAAAACTGCTTACATTGTAAGGAGGTTAGTTCTTTGTGCAGATGTTTCTGAAGTTAGAATTCTGTAACAGTAGTTCTGTTAGAGGAATCATTAGTAAAAGCTAATTCTGCATCATGTAGAGGGGTGAAGTTAGTTAGCTAAAGAGAAATAAAGGATATGTTTTGATCAAACTGTAGAGGAGGTAAATGATTTTTCATATATTTACAGACCGCTGTTTCCAGTTTGTGTGGCTTTTTAGCTTTGCCTGCTTTCCTATTATTGAGAGAGTGGCTATCGGGGCCAGATAATTAACAACTACTTTAAGCAAATGTAACCACTCTAGGTGACATTTTGCCAAAGACACTGAGCCTTAGGAATCATTTGTCTGTTATGATATATATAATTGTTTTAGCCAGGCAAGAATTTTTGAGACAAATTTAATCTCCTCATTTTCTAGAACTCTCCACAGTCTTGTTTTTGTTTTTGTTTTTGCCAATCTTTGCCTTTGTCTTTTTCAGTTTCTGTGTGACACTCTCTTATCTGTTTTTCTCTCTCTTACTCTTTCTTTCCTGCATTTTCTTTCTTTTTAGCTATCCAGCCTTTTCCTGCATTTTCTTCCTCTTTAGCTATCCAGCCTTTTATTTTTTCTCTTTTCTACATCCTCTTCACCCACTTTTTCACTTGCTCATACTTTCTTTATATTCCCTTTATATTTGTCACACTTGGGGTCCCACAGATAACTGTATATATCATAAAATAGTCACAGGAAACTCTAGCCAGGTTGTTTACATCAGGCAAAGTTTAAAACCTAAGAGAAAATTTTTTCAGTTAATGGAATTAGTCTGTTAAACTCACATTTTTACAGAGATAAGAAACAAGAAACCATGTTGTGAATATATTAAATGCAGTTTTTGTTTTCTGGTCTGAAGGCCATGTCCTTGGAGATTAAAGGAGAAGGAACAAAGGAATCTGTAATTGGTTGTGATTAATCAGTTGTAAGCCCCACGCTGCACTGGTAGGAGTTAATTTTAGCTTTAAGGGCTGCAGTTAGTTAATTTCACCAAGCAGTTTTTAAAAGTCATTTAAAGTTTTTAGGCAGGAAGCTTTTAAGACAAAGAAAACACAAGCCACTGGTGTTATTTAAAACACGGCCCAAGTAAGAAATTGGAGGCGGAGTTTGGATTTTATTTGGGGCAATTACCAAGCCTCTAGCTTTTAGGGCAAAGGTGAGTGTTATTAAGCACTTCTGTAAGAAAGAATGATCAGGGTGAGCTAACAGAATGTTATAAACAGAGTAAAATTATTTTCTGACATTCTTTATCGCAGCATTTACAAATTTCTGACAAAGAGTAGGGCTGTTCTCAAAACAAAAGGAGGATGAGTTACTATAGCAGCATCAATAAATTTCTGACAAAGGGTGAGACTGTTTTTCATTCCTTGGGCGGGGGGGCTTCCCCCTGATAACGCTGGAAAGGCCATTTGAAATTCTCTGATGGCAAATTAAAAACAAAACTAAAAGTGAAGAGGGAGAGAACTCAGGTTGCAAAACTTTTACGAATTCCATTGTTGTATTGATTGCCCTTAGGTGACAAATGTACCAGGCACAAGAGCCTGAACGCAGAGAGACAACGAGTAGCCTATCCTTGTAAATTCTCTGCTGGCTAAAGCTACAAAGCGACTGAGGCAGGTGTGAGCAGGGAAAAGAAAATGAGTAACCTGTCCTTTTAAATTTTCTGCTGGCTGAAGCTGTAAAGTTGGTTTGAGCTTGAAAAGCACAGCCAGTTTTAGAGAAGTCTTAGGTGCTGAGGGAATAAATTTGGGAGGAGACTTTCCCATCTCAATTAGAGTGTAATAGATTAATTTCCAATAAGAAAAGGCACTTATAGAGATGTTATCAGGCCCCTGATAGTAAATTTTTTGTATGCTATGACCAATACGTCCCCAAAATTCTTTTTCCAGCGTGCCTTCTGTGGGGAAGTAGGGGCAAAATTCTTGAACAAAATTTATAAAGACTGTTAAATCCTTGGTGGAAACCTTAACCCTTTGTTGACATAAAAGGTTCTTAATTACCTTCACAAAAGAGTTTCCTTTGCTTTAACTCTTTACAGCCCATCATTCTTTTGTTTGTTAAAAATCTATAAAGAATCCTGTTTTTTAGAACTCTTTAAGGCACATAACTTTAGTTACTAAGAGATTCTAAGAGAAGAGGTTCCCAAATGGCTTCAGGTATTGACTTTGGATTTAAGTCGTCCCTTAATGCCAAACAGCACAGAAAAGAGGTGCCCTCCTAAAGAAACGCCTGGTGGGGGACACCGCTAGAACCCATGAAGCTGAAAACAGAAAGAGAATAGATAGCCAGTTCCTTTAAATTCTCCTGCCACGCCGGCAGCGGCGAAAGTAGTGGCTACTGCTGACGCAAAAAGCCTCTAGAGGCACCTGTGAGCAGAGAAAAAAAAAAACCGAGCAGCTTGTTCTTTTAAATTTCCCACGGCTGCGGCAAATGTGGCTACTGCTGGCGGTTATCTCAACAGGTTTTTTCAGGTATCAACCCTGCGTCTTCCCTGATTCTTAAAGGAGCCGCAGCTATTTAGGAAGAAGAGAGAAAGGAGCAGTCAGGAAATAACAGATTAGATTCCAGTAAGAAAAGACATTTACAGGGAGGTTTCTGTAAGGAGTCTTCTCTTTCTTTGGACTCCCTACGGCCCAGTTCTTCGCTCTTCAATAACTATAAGGAATTCCTCCTATTGGAATTCCTTATGGCTCATAAACTTAACTGTAAAGAGTCTGCTTTTTTCTTTAGACTCTCTACGGCACAATTCTTCGCTCTTATATAACTATAAAGAATTCTCTCCTCTAGAGTTCTTTATGGCTCAAACTTCTCTACCTATTTGCCCTTCCTCTCTCCCATTGTAGAATGGGGGGGCCTGCAGCATCCCCTGGGCAAAGATCCTATTCACTCCGCATACTCTTTCTGCTTTCTGTCCCAACTTATAGGATCAGAGGCCTAGCCAGTGATATGGCGTCGGCTGGTTACTTACCCTTCAGACCTGCTGAGGGAGGAGTGACGTCGGAGAGTCCTGACTACCTGCCCCCACTTATAGGACAGGGTCCTAGTCTTCCCGAATGATTACCCGTCCCCACTTATAGGACGAGATCCTATCCACTGCCCCCTTAAGAGGAGCGTGGCGTCGGCGAGATTACCCTCCGTGCCCCACGTTCGGGCGCCAGATGCCGGGAGCCGGTCCCAACACTTTGTAGGGTCCCGCACGGAGGGAGGGAAGACGTCGGCGGGAAATGAACAAAGGAGACAGGAAAGAATTTTCTGGTTTAAGGCAGCCCGACCCAGAGAGGCATATTTCTGCTGTGTGTGTCGAGAGCTGCTGTCTTTATTTTTTATAGGTGAGGTGACGTAGTTGGTCACCCTATTTTCTTTATTATACAAACTATTGGTTAACAAGAAACTGACCCATCATTATTGGCTAACAAGAAAGTGACCCCTCGTGGTCTTCTACTTCTGATTAATTGTCAAGGCCTTTTTGAATAACTGTCCAAGCCAGGTGTTCAGTGGTGATAAAATGTCAGGAACACAATTAATGGTTTTATTCGTACCTCAAAGTGGAAGGCACAGAGGAGTAAACTTCTCAAGGCCTAACCATTTGGCTGTCTCAGTTTGTTTCTCTAAGTTCTTATTTATGTGCAGATAGTAAGCGCCTGCCATTCTCTAATTAAGCCAGTTGCACTAAAAAAGATGTTTCTATAGTGTTATCAGTTTTCTATACTAGCTATAATGAACCTAAAAGTTTATTTATTCTTCCAGCTGCAAGGAGAAAGGATGCTTTGTAGTTTTGATGGCTATGTGGAGAATTGTCCTTGAGAGCTTCCTAAGGGTTAGCTTGCAAACTTGTGTATGTGAAGAAAAGGGAGGGGGAATGTAATCAGTGTGGAGCCAGTGAAGCTGGGCAGGCCTCAGTGCTGTCAGGCATGCTGCATTGAAATCCATTTCTCTGATCTCTATTTCTTAGAAGTTCTTGGTCAGATGGTCCCAATATAGTCTCATAAACCGAGGGGTAGAAGCCCCTCTTAGGCACCTCCTTGGTCCTCATGTCGGGAGAGGGGGGCCCGCTCCCGGCACTGTTGGGTTATCTTTCTTTGGAATGGGTACAAATACAGATCTCTTCCAGTTGATTGGCCCTGTAATTATGTTGTAGATGAGTGAGCACTTCCAGTGGTGTATCCATTTGTTGAAACATCTCAGTTGATACTGTCACTTCCTACAGCCTTGTTTTTCACCAGTGTTTTCATTACAGCTTGAACCTCTTCCTTCAGGACCATCAGTTTTTGATTATGTGCCACTACCTGAAAGGGTTGAATATCAACTTAATTCTTTTTGGTACATTGATGTAGTGTATTCCTTCTATCTTCTTTTGATGCTCCCTTCATTGTTTTATTTTCCCCATGAGAATTCTCTGGTATTGCAACTCAGGACTTGAATTTCTTCTACAGTTCTGTCAGCTTGAGCCTCTTGTTTTTCAGAGAAAATCCTCACTAACAAATTTCTCAAGTATGCTAGCCCTACCTACAGCTGTATCTGTACAAGGCCTACCTTTACTTCTTTTCTTTCTCCTTTGAGAGATAGGTGTTCTTCCTTTTATTTGGGGCTGTCCCTTCATTTATGCCTTTTACCACATTACTCTCTGTCTTCCTTGGAACTTTGCTGTATCAGTTTTTCTAATACCAGAATTTTCAACTTTGCTTTCTCTTAGCTCTCCTAAACCTGTAAACGCATTGCTTGTAAGATAAAGTGCAAATTTGTAAGGCCTTCAGTCATCTGACCCTGCTTACCCTTCCAGCGTTGCATCTCACCATACTCAACACTCCGATATAGCTGTGATGAGTTCCTTATGGTTCTCTAACTTCTGTATTCCTTTTAATGCTTTGGTCCTTTGGCTTACTCCATTCCTAACACTCCTTCAACCAAGGTTAGGCTTTCTCTTACTGGATAAATACCTCTTCTTCTTCCATGACTCAGCTCAAACATAATTTTTCTCTGAAGCTTTTTCTGACCCTTCCTGCCCTATGCAGAACTGACCCTTCTTCCTCTGTGCTCTCCTATACACTGTAGAAAATCCTGCCTAACAAGGAGTAATAGTGTTGAATATCATTATGAAGTCTTGTAAGATGATAATTTGAATTAATTCCTGTACTTTACTAAAATGAAAGTCATTAGTGACCTTTCAAAGTGGACAGCAAGGTGATTAAAAAGTGATAGCAACTTAGATTTGGCTCTAGTATAGGAAAGAGATATGACTAGATCAAAGAGAAGGAGTGTTTGAAAAAGAATATTTTACTTTGTGAGAAACAGAGTCGTTAAGGGTCTCATTCTGTTTCTCTGAAGCTATTGTAGAAGTACATTAGGTTTGGAAAAAGCATAACCAGATTGTAACTGCTACCTTGACTGCAGTTGGCTTAACTGTTATAATTGGACCTAAATGTCTGTTCAGTAGTTTGCCCCATTTCTGTTTTATTTTCTCACTCCTTAATATGTACCTAAGCTTGCCAACTCCTGAACCCATTGGGAATATTATGACGTACACCCAGATTGATCAGGACCATCCTGAAATCTCCTAGCATTTGTTTCTGATGAGTCTATATCTTTTATTCAGTAAGTATTTATTAAGTGCCTGCTGTGTAAGGTATTGTTCCAGGCACTATCCTGATATAATGATCAAATCTCAGATCCTCCTTTTCCAAAAGCCATGCCAAGTACCGTCTGGTCGGATCCGACTCATGGCAACCCTAGAACTGGAGGAGATGAAATAATGCACAATGTAGACTAGAACAGTGTTAGTAGTATAAGAAATTTTCTTATAAAATTCTGCAAGCATTTAAAGGAGAAAAAGAAAATCTCACCAGATTAGGAATGTCAGAGAGAAGTTTAAGGAAAAAAATGACATATGAAGCTAGGGCCTTAAGGTTTTATACATACTGGGAATAGTGGGTACACATGGGTAAAGACAGGCACTCCAGAAGAAACCATATGAGTAAAGGTACAAAGAAAGGAAAGCAAGAGTTACATACACAGAACGTCGAGTCACTCAGTTTTGCTGAAGCATAGGATATGTGACAATTGATATATATGAGCAAAGAAGAGGCTTTAGGGACTTGTAAACAATACACTGATCAGAGCTGTGCTTCATTCAGAATCATAATGTGTAAGGTGGTTTTTGTTGTTAGGTGCCATCGAGTCGGTTTCAACTCATAGTGACCCTGTGCACAACAGAATGAAACACTGCCCAGTCCTGCACCATGCCCACCGTCATTTTTATGCTTACACCCATCATTACAGCCACTGTGTTAAACCGTTACTTTGAGGGTCTTTCTCCTTTTCACTGACCCTCTAGTCTATTTAGCATGATGTCTTCTCCAGGGATTGATCCCTCCTGACAACGTGTGAAAAGTATATGAGATGCAGTCTTGCTGTCTTGGCTTCCAATGAGCATTCTGGTTGTACTTCTTCCAAAACAGATCTGTTTGTTCTTTTGGCAGTCTGTAGTACATTCAGTATTCTCCAGCACCACAAGTCAAAGGCATCAGTTCTTCTGTCTTCCTTATTCATTGTCCAGTGTTCACAGGCACATGATGTGATTGAAAACACAAGGACTGCCAATTAAGCACACAAACTCATCCCAGAAAAAGTGCTACATACCACACTGCTAAATATCACTATGGTACCTTTGAAGTACTCTGCTTGGGAAGCTTTGCACTGACGCCAGCACCCAGTCCACCCTTCAGAGCACTTTTGGAGCTTTTTCTGGAATGGCCATTGTGCATGGTGGCACAGTGGCAAGTTCATAGACTTAATTGTATAATTGTCTATGAGGGAGCATTTAGCCAGTATACAAATAACTGTATTGGAACACTTTCCCTACTACAAAGCTGCCAATGACTTTTTTTCTTTAACCCAAAGATTAAGGAAATAATTGAAAGGAAGACATTTTGATGAAATTCAGGACATTGAGGGTAATATAGTGTCAGCTCTGATGGCCATTCCAGAAAAAGTTTTCCATAATTGCTTTGAAGGGTGGAGTGGGTGCTGGCGTCAGTGCATAGCTTCCCAAGGGGAGTACTTTAAAGGTGACCATAGTGATGTTCAGCAGTGAGATATGTAGCACTTTTTCTAGAATGAGTTTGCAAACTTAGTAGGCAGCCCTAATAGGTAAGGACCAGAACCAGCTGGGACCTGTGAAGACAACTGAAATCTACAAGGACAAACTGGAAGACATACCTGTCACTCACCATCTCCAGCCTCAGTGCTGTGGGTAACTTTTGCAGGAAAAGCTGGCCCTCTCCGCCAGGAACTACAGTGGTACTTGGCCCAAGACTCACAGAAGCTGGAGGAGCTGTTCATTCAGTTACTGCCCCATGTCAGCTAGATGAACAAGTAGATTAGTAATAGTATACACATGCTAGCACAGTTCCTGGTTCCTGATAATGTCCTTCAGAGTGTAAAAATTAGGGCTGGTGTATCACTTCCATCTTTCAGATTCTTTTGTGGTCATTGCTAATTAAAAACCAAAAAGAAGGGAATTTAGGGAAGCATAGTTACAGCTTAAATAAATCAACATAATACAAAGCTCCCCTGGACCATCCTTTATTAACTTAGCATCCTTACATACCCCTTTTATATATACTTAGCTTTCAAATAAAGACAGTAAAATTAAAAAAAAAAGACATCAGTAAAATTTTGCTTCTACCTAACATGCATCTGTAAGTTACTTTATCTGCCTTTGAGTGATGTTTATTGTGTAGCAGAGCCACACATTCCTTTTGATATCCTGTAACTTAAATACTGAGTTACACAGTTGAGTTTTACTAATATATCTTGTGTTAAATGGACAAGAGGAAGAAAAACACAACTTAATATTTATACAGATAATTTCATAGACTATCTCATCTTCAATAGCTGATAATTAAGATCCTTGTCTGCTTCTTATTCTTTGGTAAGTATTCATATGAGATGTCAGTATCTTCACACTCTGTGCTCATTCAGAGAGGTCTTTCCACATACCTCTTCACCATATCTCTTTGTTATAATTTTCCAGTCAAATCCATGGCACCCAGAAAATTACTAGCTTCTAACCATAAGTCAATATAGATCTTTATCTCTGAGCATCTTTCTTTAAAGGCAAAATGAACAATCAGATACACTGCTTAGTTCTGCTTACCAGAAGGATTTTCCTTTACCATTGTCCTTTAGAAATACCCCCAGAGTAAGGCTTTGGTGCTATAGGCACTGCCTTTAAACCTGTTCATAACCCAGAACCAATCTAGCATCATTGAGATTCCATTCTTTAGGACCACTTCCGGTAGCAATTTTTATATCCATCAGAGAATCAGAACTGCTGCCAAGTAGTATAGAGTAAGGAATTTGTTATGCAGTTGTGGGTGCTGGTGGTGCAGTGTCGGCATGCTGTTGCCTCTGTATCGGGTGTTGAGCCTGAAATTGTTATCCGTCAGCCCAGCCAGTAATGTGGAGGGAAAGCTGGATGTGAACAAGAGCAAGGACAAACTGGAACCAGTAAGGACAAACTGAAACCCATAAGGACAACTAAATCTTGTGAAGACACACTGGAATCCACAGTTGTCTTTTACCACCTCCAGCCTCCTTGCTGTGAGTGACCTACAAGACAAACAGGTGTCTTTCCCCATGGAGTTGTACAGTGGTTGGCTCAGGACTCCAGAAAGTGAAGGAGGACATCGGGCTGGGTTATGGAGGAACTGCACATCTGGGTACTGCCCTATGCCTATTAGGTGAAGTAGCTTATCAGTAACATCATGTACCCATTGCCACAAGACCTGGTACCATTCATCAGTCTTCAGAGTATAAAAAATGTGGCTGAAGTGTCTGATGTATAAATCTCATGTAAAATATCTCTTTTGACCATCATTAATTCAAAACCCTTCAGAAAAGGGAATTCTGCATAACATATTTCCAGCTTTGCTAAGTGATACGCACATAACTAGCATATGATGTATATGTATTTTCTTGCTAACTTCCAGTGGTTTTCTGTCACCTAGGAGACAAAGTCCAAACTCTGTAGCATGGCATATAAATGTCACGGAAGATGCTCCGTGATCCATGATCCAGCTTCTGAGTATCTCCATCACTGCCTTTAGCATCACATTTAAATAACCCATGGGCAAAAAAAAAATCACAAGATAAAATAGAAAACATTTTGATTCATAATTTATGAGAGCAGTTAAAGCAATGCTTACAGTGTAATTTATATTAAGATATTAGAAAAAGAACAGCAAATTAAACCTAAAACAGAAGGAAGGAAGTAATTAGAGATCAATGAAATAGAAAACAAAAACAGTAAAGAAACAAATGCAATAAAAGTGTGGGTCTTTGAAAAGTTAACAAAATTGATAACCCTTTAGGTAGACTGACCAAGATAAAAAGAGAGAAGACACAAATTAGCACATGAAATCAGCAGTTTCAATAAAGAACAAAAGAGAGAATATCACTACAGATGCTGGAGCCATTGAGAAGTTAATCAGGGAATATGATGAACAGTCTTATGCTAGCAAATTAGGCAACTTAGATAAAATGGTAGATTCCAAAAAGATACAAATTAATAAATTGACTCAAGAAGAAATAGAAAATCTGAATAGACCTACATAAATAAAGTAGCAATTAAAAATCATCCAATATTGAAAAATCCAAGCCCAGATGGCTTCTTTCATAAAATCTTTCAAATATTCAGGGAAGAAAGGCTTGGAGAACGGCTTCCATGCAGATTTCAGCTTTAAAAAATCCCTGTGGTGCAGTTCTGCTCTGCAGCATATGGGGTCGCCATCAGTAGGAGCCAACTAAAGGGTAGCTAATGATAACAACATCAAGCATTTAAGGAAAAAATGGTAGTCTACAGATGCTTCCAGAGAATGGAGCGAGGAATACTTTCTAATTTACTTTATGAAGCCAGTGAAACTGTTATCAAAACTAGCAAACCAGCTGTAGAGAAACATGCCTCATGAATGTGCAAAAGTCTTTAACAAAGTATTAAACTGAATCCATCTAAAACAATGTGAGGAGTCCTGGTGTCGCAGTAGTTAAGCATTCAGCTAGTGGCTGTGCCAGAGAAAAGACCAATTGATCTGTTCCCATAAAGATAACAACCCAGGAAGCCCTCTGGGGCAGTTTTACTCTTTCATATAGGGTTGATATTAGTCAGAATCAACTAAATGGAACACAACAAGAAATCCAGGAACATATAAAAAGAGTCATATGCATACACAAAGAATTATGTACCGTGACTAAGTGAGGCACCTGTCTTTCTGTAAGGATCAGTGGGTTGGTAAGGTAATAAGAAAGGGAGATTTTATGAGGGGTTTTTTATTTTTTGATAGCCAAATGCCATGTGAGACCTTGTTTAAATCCTAATTCAGACAAAACAACTGTAAAAAGACAAATCTGCATATGGATTGGATATTAGATATGACATTATGAAACTATCAATAAATTTTATTAGATGTGGTAGTATCATAGCAGCCAAGTATCATAGTGGTTATATTTTAAAGTTCTTTTTAAAAAATATTGTATTGTGCTTTAAGGGAAAGTTTAAATACAAGCCAATCTGTCATACAAAACCTTGCGCACACACCTCTCTGTAACTATATCTACTCTCCCCACCCTGTGCTAGTGTGCTCCTCCTTCCCACCTCATATTTCCCGTTGTCCGTTCAGCCATCTCTTGTCACCCTTCACTCTCTCATCACGCCTCTGAACAGGAGCTGCTCAGTTAGCCTCATGTATGTACTTAAGCCAAGAAGCACACTCTTCGTCAGTATCATTTTATGTCTTATAGTCTATTCCAGTCTTTGGTGAAGCATTGGCTTCAGAACTGGTTTCAGCTCTGGCCCAACAGAGAATCCTGAGACCATGTCTTCCAGGGACCTCCAGTCAGGCAGACCATTAAGCCTAGTCTTTATTCTGAAGTTCTTTATCATTTAGAAATGCATACTACATATACAGAAGCATTTACAGATGAAATGACATCATGTCTGGAATTTGCTTTAAATATTACAGAAAGAAATTACAAAGTGTGATAAATTATTGTAGTTCCTTGGGGTCACATGAGAATCTATTACGTTTTTATTTTTGTGTGTGTATATGTAGAAAAAGAGAGAGAGAAGGAAACAAAAAAGCAAAATTGAGATATTGACTGACTTGCTGGTCTCTTTTCTAGCCTGTTAACTTAGAGTCTAGGGTGGAGCCCAGAAGTCTGCATTTGTATTAAAAAAAAAAAAAAAAAACCTACCTGTGGAACTATTGACACACAGCAAGTGTTGAGACTCTGCTGTCTTGCTCTTATTTATACTTCTGGTTCTTTTAATGTCCACCTTCTTCTAATTTGTGTTTTCCCAATTCTTTATTCTTCCTTTTGATTTTTTTAATTTCCGCTTTCTTTCTTCTAATGTGTGTTTTCCCAGTTTAGATTGAAGACAGTTCTCAATATGCTTGTTTTTGTCGCAGGGTTTCTAGGAAGATTTTTAAGTGCTTGGCCCCCAGCCCCATTCCCTCCCCCAAACAAAAAAACAACCCATTGCCATCAAGTCAATTCTGACTGGTAGCAAACTACCCCATAGAGTTTCCAAGGCTGTAGATCCTTATGGAGCCGACTGTCACATCTTTCTCTTGCAGAGTAGCTGGTGGGTTCAAACCACTGACTGACTTGTTTTGGTTAGCAGCCAAGTGCTTAACAAGTATGCCACCAGCCTGCGTTTTAGCCCCCATGTTGTATAAGAAATCTGCTGGTTATGTTTGGCTTCCGGTTGACCCGAGTGCCTCCTGATGCCCTACAGCTGCCCCATTATTCCTATAGGAAGGAGATTGGTTTGCCATGCAAGAAGAAGTGGCAGACACTCTGGCAATCGTTTAGAAAGTAGATGGTGTGAGAAAAGGAGAACTGGTAATTCTCAGTCCAGTACAATTCATAGTTCACAGGATTTGGGTGAGAGTGGGATGCTGTGAAGAAGAGTGGGGGGTTTGTTCTGGACTTGGTAACTCAAAGGAAGAAAACTGCCTCCTGCCACACTATAAGAGACAGTGCAAAGGTTAGCATGGTTGCCAGTGGAGAGGGGGCAGGCTGGAGATAATAGGTAGTAGAGGAGTGAGTTTTAAGGAAGGGAAATTTCTGTATAATACTCTAATGGTTGACATATGGCATTAAGCATTTGTCAGAACCCACCAGATTGTAGACCATAAAGAGTAACCCTAAACTGTGAACTTAGTTAATAATGATGTATTGATAGTCATTCATCAGTTATAATGAATGTGCCACAAGAATGCAAGATGTTAATATGTTAATAGGAGAAACAGTGGAGGGGGTGGGAGTTCTGTACTCTCTATGCAATTTTTTTGTAAACCTAAAACTGCTCTAAAAAATAGGCTACTTTTTAAAAATTAAGTAAAAACAAACAAACTACCTTCTGCAGACCAGCAAGGCAAGTCACCCATCCACGGATTCTTAATCAAATCAGAGTGGGCTATACCTGTATTTTTGTCTCAGTCTTTGAAGGAACAGTTATTCCTGGCCTTCACCTTGTTGTCATTTGAGTCAGCTCTGACTCATAGCAACCTTAGGTATAGTAGAACTCTCAGATTTTAACCTTACTCTGCCTTTTCCTGAGCACTGACCTGAAGACAAAAATGAAGGTAGAAGAAGGAAATAAGAAATATGAGAGTTAACTGTCTAGGACAGGGTGGGACCCAGTGGGGTCCCTGCACTTACCTTATTTCACCCATATTCAAACTGCATGGATGTTAGAAATTGAAGGATCCTTGGCAGTCAGATATTTCAGAGAGGAGATGGATTAAAGAATTTGGGGAGAATGTTGGTTAAGGTGAAAGTGGTGGTAGCAGTGGTGCTGTTTGATTTGGAACACAGGGAAATGAGGCCATGGGGTTAATGCCTGAAGGTAAATGTGGCTCCACCAGACCTCAGAATGAAGTCTTTACTATAACTCTAGGAGTGAAGTGCCGAGACATGGGTGCTGTCATGTAGCTGATTGTGAGGACTGGCAAAGCCAGGACTGTGTCTGCCACATTGAGACTTTCCGTTATGCAAATAGGGTAAAAGATACTTTGAAAGCCAATTGACACTATGGTTAAAGAGTAGATGCTTATCCTTCAATCTTTCCCAGTAGCTGTTTCATGTATATAGTCCGTATTTATTCTAAAATAATATTGCTATTATTAATAAATAATTATCAATAGTTGTCATAATTATTTGACCTATTGATTTTGTTCCTTGCTTTAAAAGTAAGTACTCCAGTTTTTGAGATTAAGACAAAGCTGTATTTCCATTAAAATTTTAAACATTACAGATCCTAAAATCTGCAACTCTTCTAAAAGTGTATCTATTAAAAAAAAAAAAAACCAAAATATTCTTTATGTTCCTGATAACTTACATTGTCCTAATGTCCTAGACTTTAATATTTTTGTCCATCACCCGTTCTGATTTTCCGAGGTCTTTCTCTTATTCTCTACCCCCTTTTTCTTTTTTTTATAGTAGACCTTTTAGAGGGCATTTTAAAATTCTTTTTATGTTAGGAGAAGAGAAGAAGAAAACCTGTGAAGGCTTTTCAAAATTTTGCAGTTTAATTTTTTTATACCATTTCTCTGAGCTTTTTTTTATCATTGAAAGTATTCTCACAGATTTTTCGTATATACTGTTTCTTATTGCAGTAGAATTTTTTACTATGATTAGCAGATGATTTTTTTAGTTATTTTTTAAAATAAAAATTATTTCTAGATGCTTTATTTCCATTTACTAATTTCTTTTTAGTTATATACAAATCTAAAATACCATCCTGGCCTAGAGCAGTAAACCCATTACTTAGATTCACCTGTGCCTACTTGGGGTTTTCTTGGTTTTGTTTTAAAATATAACTTTATTTCTAATATTGCTCAAATTGTTTTAAAAAATGAAATAAAGGAATCATCCTTTCTTGGCAGTTTAAATGACATTAGTCTTCAAGTCCCAAGGTCATGTATTCATTACAGATTTACTCTGGAAAAAAATTCTTTCAGTCGTCTCTGTCAGTTCCTTTGTTGTATGCCAAATGGAGATGTAGTCAGTATACCAATTGCCTGTAGCCTTGAGTATACCAGTTAAAATTTTAGAACACTTTTTCTTAAAAATGGAAAAGTTGCTTGCTTTTTTTTTTTAATTATGACTGAGTGAAAGTGTACATTCCCATATAAATCTACATGCCCACCTATATGCAGCTTCCACTGCTCTCCCTGCCCGGTGACAGCACACTATTCCTCTCTGCTCCATACATGTCTCATCCTCCCAGTAGTCTCCTTTCCCCACCTCACCACCCACTCCCCTTATTCCTGCCAAAGGTCAGCAGGATGATATCCTATAGATGTATAGAACCATAAAGTGCATCCAATATATGGTCACTCTGCATCGCCAAGTCTAATCCATTCGTGTCCGATATGATTTATGGGCAAGGGCAGCATCAGGGCCAGGGGCCATGCTCCCAGGGGAACCCCGAAGCCGCTGGACCATCAGTTGTGGTCTTTTAGTGAAGATCTCAGGGTGTACCCCTTTTTATTCTGTTGCCAGTGAGACTCAGCTAAGTGAGCTCCATTGTAGCTATCACTGGTGGTGGCCAGGCACCATCTGGTTCTTCTGGTCCCAAGTCTGTGTAGGCACCCACTCATGTAGGTCTGTCTATCTTCTGGGTTGTCTTTACCCCATGTCATTTTGGTCCTCGGTGATCATCTGTTCTTGCTGAGTTGGGACCATTTGCTGTGCCCTCGGATGGCAGCTTGGCAGCTTTTAAGACCCCAGACGCCACTCACCAACGTGGGGTGCAGAGAGCCCTCTTAGCAAAGCGCTAGTTGTGCCAATTGGCCTCGATTTCGCCTAAGAGCATTGTCCCCTGCCCCCTGCCCCAGCTCCTCTGTCCTTGCTTTTCTTATTTTATGGAATAAGAGTAGAAAGCTGAAAAACATTTAATAAACTATAAAATCCTATATGAATGTTTGTGCTGTATATGGTAGAATTGACAACTGTTTAAAAGATAATTATTCAAGCTTTTAAGTTATTCCTGTCCTGTCTGCACAATATAAGTTAACCTCAGCTGTGAGAGTGATGTATTTACCTCATGAGGTAGTTGTGAGAATTTAGTAATATAGTTTGTTGAATGTAAGAATTTGTAAACCAAGGGACTCAACAGGACTGTGCAACTTTAGAATTTGGTTAGATCAAGGGAAAGAATTACCAGGGTGTAGTCTTCAAATAAAACCTTGGCGGCACTCACATTATTAAAATCTATTTCTTTTTTCGGAAAGTTGGAATTGGGAAGTATTCTTTTCTGGGGTACCTGGGGCCCATAAAAATACTTCTTTTTAACACTAATCTATTCAAAGCAACTTAGAGTAGAAGAAAGATGACAAGACAAACATGATTGGAATCTTTATTTTTCCACCCTACTGCTGTCCCCTACTTGTTTGTTTTTATTAAATACAGTGACTTTGAACAGTATTGCTGTGGTGTGTTTTATGGCTGAAACCAAAGATAATAAACTAAAAGAGACAGCAGTTAGGCACATGTTCTGACTTAAAGGTGATAATTCACTCATTTATTTGGCCAGTCAGCAAGTATTTATGAAGTGTTGATTCTGTGTAAGGTACAACCTGAGTGCTAAGGCTGTAAAAGTGAATCTCTGCCCTCTGGGAACTTGCAGTTTATTGAGTCAGAGAGAGAGAGAGGTAAGTAAATAGGCAGTTACCGTACAGTATGACAGGTCATCTGACAGAAATAGACACCATGTTCTGGGAGTACAGACCTGGGTTTCCTGGAGGAAGTATACCTAACCTAAGGTAACCTGGGTAAATAAGAGTAGGGAGTTAGGAGTATCCTAGGGAGATAGAATAATACAGATCAAAGCCTGAAGGTAAAACAATCACAGCTAAAGTGTGGCCTGCAGGAAGTGTGACCATTGGTGGAATCAGGAAAATGTTCGTTGAGTGTTACCCCGAGACTTGTAAATAGGAGTTTGTGATGGATTAGAGTAAAGTGGCTTGTCAAAAATTTGATGGTCCACTAGTTTTGGTTTAATCTCTTTGGAGGCCTCAAAGACTCATAGGTTATGAGATAGAATTTCTAAAGAGAAGACCTCTGTGTGGTAGGATCAAAGCCGATGTTCAACATCCTACTCTTTCCAAGTTGGGGTATAGGCTGCACATGGCCCTGACCCTTATAAATTTCCTAATACCTAGTATCTGATAGTAGGGTCAAACTCAAGTTACCTGATTGTAAGCCCGTTCTTTCTTATTCTCTTTTGCAGGCACCCTAGGATACGTTTCCACACAGGCCTTGTGGATGCCCACCTCTACTGCTTGAAAAAATACGTTGTGGATTTCCTGGTGGAAAATAAGTAAGAAAGAAGGCAGTAAAGCCAGACCTGTAGTGCTTAACAAGCTACCTTGCGTCTTTGTAGTTTTACACTGTGACAGTATTCGACAACCAGTCTGTGTACATAGCACAGTTGGTGCTCACCTTTGTTTTGGAAACTTGATCATGTTGTCAGTATATTGTTACTTTGTCTGCACCATAACATGTCTTGCTTTAATTTTCAGGGCCTATATAATAAGCCAGGGAAAATATTTTTGTAAAACTAATAGTAACCCATGGTACTTCTTTCTGCTCAGTTCCAGGCTTGTTTTACCTCTTCCTGAGAAGGTAAGCTCCTCACCTGTGTACAGATGTCTCTGAGCAAATGTCCTTCCCCTAGGCAAATACCATACATAGATGAGCCCTCACAGCAAAGGCCAGAGATTTACCCTTCAGGGGGAAATAAAAAGGAGCAAATCTTCTCCAATTCTGGAAAAGAATCCCAGTCCACTGGGTAAACTTTTGAGTGCAGAGAGACAAAGCTTGATACTTTTTCTCATTTTGCAGAATTATAGGACTTAAATACTTCTTAGAGACTATGTCTGGTAGATTATAGGCCTTAGGATGCCAAAGGAGGAACATCTTTTTGCAGCTGGCCTCAAGGATCTTTAATAGGAGATACAACCAGATGCCTCAGGGGAACAGGTTGAAAGAGATTTAATAATTGCATCATTAAGAGAGGAGTATCCTATCTCCCTTGACTGCTAAGTTCCTGCCTTGAACAGTACTCACGAATGGGGAAGCAGGTGGGCTGGGCATCACAACGGCAATCTCCCTCAGACTAGCTGGGGAAGGGAGCCTCAGGACTTGAGTTTAAATGCTAGCTTTGTCCTTGGCTGATGGACTTAGACATACACAGGATTGTTAATAAGGAGGAGTGCTCCTCTGTGCCAAGTGTGATATTTTTTAGAGATCTAACTGCCACGACATATGCTAAGCCCCAGTGGGGAAGGTCCATGTACAGCTAATGATAAAATGAATCATTTGGATTCCCAGAAAGCTTTCGCAAGTATTGTTTCTTTATTTTCCCTCCCCAGGGCACTCTTGATGTGTTCCTCTCTGACTTGTTATTGTTTTTTTCATTCAGTCAATATTTATTAAGCACCTATAATAAGCCAAGCACTGTGCTAAATCAGTGGTAGAATCAACAGTGGATAAGCAGACATGGCACCAGCCTAAGCTGCACAGCAGAATGTGGAGGCGTTGGTTTTTAGACAGTAGGGAGACTTACTTCTAAGATTTGGAGAGTAGTCCAAGACCTGTTTTTCAGTTGCCAGGCTGGCCCGTACATACTCCAAAAATGAAGTTAATTCTTGGCCACCGAAGGATTTATTTTTACTCCCAAATGAAAGTGAAGCCGTATAAAATAGACCCTGATGCTGACATACCAGAAAGGAATGCAGCAGTGGTAGAGACAATGACTATTTTTTAACTGTTTACTATGGAAAATTTCAAAATTTTGGAAAATACAGAAGTAGAGAAAATAAAAGAATGAACTCCTGTGTATCCATCACACAGGTTCAACAGTTTTCAGTTCATGACCAGTCTTGTTTTATTTGTACCACCACCCATCTCCCTGCTGTTACCCCTAGATTAAAGCAAGTCATCATGACATAATTTCATCAGTAAATATATTAGTATGTGTCTCTAAAATACACAGTTGTTTTGCTTTGTTTGGTTAAGACCATCAAATGAAATTGTAATTCTTGTATATAGATATACAGGCAGTTTTGCACCAAAACTAGCCTCATCCTGGGTGCTACCACTCCTTTGTAGCTAATTTTGCCACCATCACCTAGTTCCCAAACCTGGCAAGTATAGTGCAGTGGTATGTGCCCTGAGGGCAAACCTGAAGTTGATGAGATACACCCGTAATTACTGGCGAACAGCTCTGCCAAGTAGGACTTCCCCACAGTCTGCTGCAACAGAGAATGACAGTCATCAGTTCGAGATACCTTCCATCTCAAGATCTTTAAAGAGACCCTCTTTCCTCCCCCCATGCTGTCTTCACCTCTCAGAGTTCTTGGGATTAAAGGACATACATTAAAGATTCATAAATTCCCATATATCATCCTCGAGGCATATTGTTCCTCCCTGTTTTACAGTTCAAGCCTCAAGAAATTGATCTGTTAGGAAGTTGAGAAGTCCAGGTATTGCCTAGCTCTTTACCATCTCCTGGGCTGACACAGCTGTATAAGGAACTCAAGCACTGTGCCAGCTTGCTGAGCTAAAGCCCTGGGAAACAGGCCGTTTACATCACTGTTAGCCCTGATTTCCTTTTAGACTATATACCCAGAGTTGTCTTTCTTTCTCAAAAGAGAAACTGTTGCCATTGAGTCTGTCCTGACGCATGGCAACCCCAGGTGTATCAGAGTAGAATTGCATTCCCTAGGGTTCTCAGTGGCTGATTTTTCAGATGTGTAGCACCAGGCCTTTCTTCTGAGGCACCTTTTGGTTACTAGTTCAGTGCGTTACCTTTTTTTGCATCACCAAAAGAAAAAAACAAGTTGCCTTTTAATTGATTCCAGCACGTGACAGTGGCTGTGTTTCAGAGGAGAGCTGTGGTCCGAAGGGTTCTCAGTGTTTGTGATCTTTCAGAGCTGTATTACCAGGACTTTCCTGTAGAGGACCTCTGGATAAATTCGAACTGCCAACCTTTTGGTTGATATCTGAGCACTTAACTTTGTGCTACTGAAAGAATCTTTAGAGGAGATTAATCTTCTTAAAATTTTAGAAAGAACTGAAGCTGAATATTACTGTCTTGCTAGAAGAATCCAAGGTTACAGTAAACTTCAGTGTTAGAACCTAATCCTGCTCTGCAAGATATATAGTGTTGTAGTTTCGCCTTTGGATCAGGGAGAAGGAAAAAGAAGAAAATTACCTCTAACTTAGTATCAGCCATGTACCCGATTCTATTCTGTGTGATTTTCACCCATTAGCTCATATAGTCAAAGCCCTTGATTCAGTTACTGTTTGCTATAGATTGAGTTGTATCCCCCCAAAATGTGTTGCAACTTGACTAGGCTGTGATGCCCAGTATCATGTGATCATCTTCTGTTTTGTGATCTGATGCATTTGTCCTCTGTGTTGTAAATCCTGACTTCCACGGTGTTAATGAGGCAGGGTTAGATGCATTTATGTTACTGAGGCAGGACTCAATCTACAGGATTAGGTTGTATCTTCAGTTAGTCTCTTTTGGAAATACAAAGGAGAATTGAGCAGAAAGGACAGGGACCTCCTACCACCAAGAAATAACAGCTGGAAGTGGAGTGCGTCCTTTGGACCCTGGGTCCCTGTGCTGAGAAAGTCCTAGACCCAGGGAAAGATTGATGATAAGGACCACCATCTGTAGTGCCATAACCTGCAGAGGGAAAAAGACTTCACCTGGCGCCAGCACCATAAATTTGAACTTCTAGCCTCCTAGACTGTGAGAGAATAAATTTTTCTTTGTTAAAGCCATCTACTTGTATTTCTATTATAGCAGCACTAGATAACTAAGATGCTGTTAATGAAATGATTGCTGGCAACATTCACCACAGATATCAGCAATCTCTTCATTACAGACACACATGCATAAAAACATGTCCATACCCCAGGAGGGTAGGAGCAGTCACACATCTTGGCTTTAGCTACTTAGGGATCCTGAGAAGTAAGGCTAGTCCCCACAAAGTAAAGTCAGGAGTTGGGGGATAGACCCATCATCCTGCAAGGTCAGAATTAGGATGATAATTAAAGCCACATGCTAGGTAAGGTCATAGACTAGCTAAAAAGCCATGAGTAAGCATAGAGAAGCAGAATGAAGATAAGAAACAGAGACTATGGGGGGACTGTGTAGTGTTGAAACAGATAGGCAGTAGCCTTGGTTCCTTACTGTTGTGTTCAGGCATGCACATGACTTGGCTGTACTTGGTTTTCTGTCCTTAAATGTCCTAGAGATTATATGATAGTCATTGACTCAAACAGCAGAAAAAAATTAAGCCAAGGGCACACAGCGTACATGCCTTCTCACTGGGGCTGTGCTGTGGTAAGTCAACACTGAAATCTGAAAACTGCAGGTGCTGCCAAAATGAAATCGGGGATAGTCCTCTCTGAACTTCCTTGTTGCTTTCATTTTTATCTCTAGAACTTGTGGAGATCACTAGTTACTGGGGAAGGAATGAAGGTCTGGCAGCCCATTGTACAGACTTATGAATACAGATGAGTCCCAGTTGAGAACTAGTTTGTACCATCAGAATAAGCATGGCCACACTATAGCAGGAAAGAGTGTTTTTTTAAAAACTGGCATAGTATTTACAATTAAAGTATTCCCACAAAGGAATATCATGGACCTAGAAAAGAAGAAGAGATGTGTTTAGTTTGCTTGGTAAAGATTTAAAGAATCCCTCTTTAAGTGTAATACCTAATTGGTATAATTTCCATCTCTTTTCCTTTCCTGGCAAATTCCTAAATGTCCATTAAAATTTCTGTAGATGTTACCCCTTGTAAGAAGCTTTCTCTAATTTTTTTTCCTTTCACTTCCACTTAGTTATACTTGTTCTCTGCTACCGTGATACTCTGCAGTTATCGTCATCAATGAATGATTCTCTTTTCTGATCTTGTATAATCTTCGGTAATTACATGCATCCCATTAAATTGTATTCACCTGCCTGTCTTTTCTACTTTTTGAACTTGAAGAAAGACACTACCAGTGATTCATCTGGTGATGCTCAGTAAATATAAAGATACCCAAAGTGTCAACTTCATGAGGGCACAGATTTGCCTGTTTTGTTTTACTCTGTTATATCCCCACTGTTTAAAACAAGGCTTGGCACAGTTTAGGTGCTCAGTAAGTAAACCTGAGTGAATAAAATGTTCATTGAATTGACATAAGGCTAAGTCTTCTCTGCAGCCAAGAAGATCTGGTCATGTTTTTCTTTTCAACCATGTGCATCATCATTGAAATGTTATTCTTAGAGAAGTTTTCATTATTTTGCCAAGAAGGAAAAGGGGATATCACAGGAGATAGAGTACCACGTACCAAGCTTTTGTATCAGTATCTTTTAATGTGAGATAATGTCCTGTTCACTGTTCTAGATTATATCTGTTCTCTGTGAAGGCACAGAATGGAGGCGGGGCTGCGGTGTCTGAGAACACAAAAAAAAGGTGTCAGGAACCACCTTTTCTTCACACTTAGAATGCTGCTGAGAAAAGTAGTGAAGAAATTCAAGTCTGCAAAGCAAGGAAAGCTGCTCTGTAGACTTGCCAGCCTTATAAAAGTAGATTTTCTGTTCTGCCTCCTTTCTACTACGTTAAATGGCTGAGTTGAGGTGAAAGACATTTTTCGTTGTGTGCTGTGGAGTCAATTCCAATTCATAATGACCCAGAGAGTAAGTGCCCCATAGGGTTTCCTGGACTGTAATCTTTACATGAGCAGATCGCTGGGTTTGTCTCCTATAAAACCACTGGTGGGTTTGAACTACCAACCATTCAGTTAGTAGCCAAGCACTTAACCATTGAGCCACCAGGGCTCCTTGGAAGAACGATTTTAAATATCTTTCCATTTGCTTACAAAGATAAATGAGAATGCACAGGTAGCCAAAATTCCTCCTTTGCCACAGATACCACTTCTAGGCCTCCCTTAGAAGCTTGTGGCCACAGGGAGGGCCGGATCACCAATCAGCACAAAATGCTTAAAATGTCAGATTTAAGAAGCACTAATAATTGTGTTCCCCACCCCCAAGTTGGATCTTTAATGCTAACAATATTAATAATAAAGAAACCTATTTAGAATTCATTACATTTCTAGATTAGGAAAACTTCACTTTCTATAGCCAAGAACCAGCTGTCTATAGAAATTATTGATAGTTGTGTGTCCTTGAAGGATAGCATTCAATCCTTTATTCAGTAGTTTTTTCAAATAAATATTTAGCACTGGCTAATAATAAATGGATGTTTATTGGGAAACAGTAAGCAGAGGAATCCTGTGTGAAATACTATGATTGAAATAAGCACAGGATGATATAATGGAAAGAACCATGGGTTTTGGAGGCAGATATGGGGTGAATTTCACTTCTGCCAATTATAAAAGCTGTAGAACCTTAGGCAAAATAATTAACCTCTCGAAGCCTTGATTTCCTCACTCATTAATTAAGGACAGTAATGTCTACCATGAGGAGGACTGCTATAAGAATTTTGGATAATGTATATTAATTTCCTAGGGTAGTACATCATGCATGACATGGATTCTAAATCAGTACATATAGTTGTCCTTACAGTGAGAGCTCAAAAGCCTGTGTCAGGAAAG
The DNA here is from genome assembly GCA_028571685.1 of Heterohyrax brucei. Classification (NCBI taxonomy): domain Eukaryota; kingdom Metazoa; phylum Chordata; class Mammalia; order Hyracoidea; family Procaviidae; genus Heterohyrax; species Heterohyrax brucei. The sequence continues at coordinate 77,168,794 of CM053140.1, read as the reverse complement.
TCTTCCCAAAAGAAATTATATTTGAGAGAGTTTTTATGACACAATGAATTTTCACAAAGTAAAGATACTCTAGTAACTACTGTTTAGATCAAGAAGTAGAATACACCACAGCCTCGACCAGACTTAGTCCAGCCAACTATACAAGTGCCTAACTGCTACTACCAATTGCCCTGACAGAGATCACAGTGAAGGTCCAGACAGAGCTGGAGAAAAATGTAGAACAGATTTCTGACTCACATACACATAGACAAGAAAAATACCTGACCAGACTGACAGAAGCTGGAGACACCCCAAGGATGTGCCCGCCAAGCACTTTTATAATTCAGTAATGACATCACTCCTGATGTTTACTCTTTAACCAAAGAAGAGACAGGCCTATAAAACAAAATGAGACTAAATTAGCACACCAGGCCAGGGGCAAGGCTAAGAAGGCAAGAAGGAAAGTAGGGAACCGATGGTCAAGAAAAGAAAGTGTTGATGTGTCGTGGGAGTGGCAACCAATGTCACAAAACAGTATATATATTAATTAATAAGAAACTAGTTTGTAAACCTTTATCAGTTGAAATTAAAAAGTAAAAATATACAATAAAAAAAGAAGTAGAGTGCTACCAAGATTCCAGAAGCATCCCTCATGCTGCTTCCCAGTCACTAACCAGCCCCCAACATACATACAGAGGTAACTCCTGTCCTGAGCATTAATGAGATTTAAAGAGAAAGGATCAGATTTGTACCTTAGAATGATCCCTGAATCTACAAAGTAGAGAATGAAATGAAAGAAGAAGAAACATATCACATTATACTTTAGAAACTATGTTTTAGAAGTTTAGGGGGAGGGAGACCTGTAGGAATCTAGGCAATCCTCATAGTCTGGTAGAGGCTGTGGTGTATTCTACTTCTTGATCTAAATAGAAGTTACAAGAGTATGTTTACTCTGTGAACTAGAAGATGGCAATGGAGATGGAGAAGACTTGATAGTTTTGAGATACTTAGGGAACAGAATTATCAGTATTTGATGATTGTTGCATATGAGGAATGAAGGAAGAAGGAGGAATCAGGGAAGATTCTCAGATTTCTGGCTTGACAGTGGAGCTGGAGAAGACTTGATAGTCTTGAGATATTTAGGGAACAGAATTAGCAGTGTTTGATGATAGTTGCATATGAGGAATGGAGGAAGAAGGAAGAATAAAGGAAGATTCTCAGATTTCTGACTAAATAAGTCTTCCTATCACTGAGCAAGACAATATGGTGGAAAGGTTTTGGAATAAAGATGATAAGTTCAGTTTTAGACATTGGGTTTGAGGTACCTGTAGGTCATCTAAATGTTGGGGTCCATAAGGCAGGTGAAAATATGAGACTAAAGTCAAGGAGAGAAGTCTTGTCTGAGTTTTCTGTTTTTTGTACAGCTAGTTGTCAAATCTGTTGTTTTCTGTTTTGATTTCTTCAGAGGAGATTATGATTTCACAAGATGAAGCAGTTACTTCTGAGAAACATGTATATAAGACGGAAAGGATAAAGTGAGGTTAGCAAACTCAAGATACTGTCTCCAGCTGGTAGCTCTCAGGCCCAAGGTCAGCATGTTCACAGTGGTTCACAGTGACCTGTCCTACATTCTTGGCACAGCTTTGAGCTGCCTCTGCTTTGACTAGGAAGCAGGAGAATAGTTGTTTCTCCATTATGCTGGTAAGCCAGCTGCATTGTGGGAATTGACCTAATGCAGAGCACCAGCAGAGGTGAATGGGACCTGGCAGAACTGCTTCATAGCCTCTCTTTAGATCATTGTCTGATCTCCTTGAGGGCACTTGCCCGATGGGGCCATGTGCCAAGACTTGTTTGCCTGACTCTCGCAGTGACAGTTCTTTTTACAGTATAATATAAACATCATGACCCTGAAATCCCCCAGCTGTCTGTGCTTTGTCACTTCTTCAAAGGAAACTGTCTTGTTTTCTACTGGAGGGGGCCATGGAACATTTGCTACTCACACTGGTTTGGAGCATTAAAAGGGAAGATAAAGAGCTAAGAGTTAGTGCTGTTTCATTCTTTATATTCATATGGAAATTTTTAATCTCCATCAAAGGATTAGGAGAAAAATCACATTGAAATTCAGTACAAGAGCTCCCAGCTTATACAGAATTTTTCAAAGATGTTTGACTTGATCTTTTAAAAATGACAAAAACCATGAACTGTGTAGCTCCAGGGTTGATAATTAATTTCGCTTACCCTCCTCAGCCTCTGTCTTGCTTCCCTACCTATACGCCTTCTGGGTGGTCCTGTGTCAGCATGCAGAGTTTGTTTGAATGGCGAATAGTGGAGGACGTGGGACATGTGCGGCAGCAATCAGATTTATAGAACTGCCTTTACATAGCCTGTCTCTCAGGCCTCATTATCTTATCTCTCAGAGTCTTGTAGCTGGTCTTCCTGTCTTTACTTTTCCGTATACCACTCCTAAGTACATCTTCTAGAGACATAAGAGCTGTGACATCAATAGAGATGCACACTTGTGTTCTTTGTAGCATTATTCACAATAACAAAAAGATGGAAACAACCCAAATGTCCAAAAATAAATGAATGGATAAACAAATTGTGGGCCCAGAGGTGGTGATCCTGCATCACTCCCTGCTTAGCAGCACATAACCAAGTTTCTGAGTCATTTGCTGCCTTCTAGTTTTAAATAATATCAGAGACATGTGGATTTTGATGCTCCATCAGTGGAGAAACCATAAACAGAACTATCTTGGTTTTGTTTGTGCACCTGAGGATAAGGTCTTTCATTCCCAGTTTTACCGAAGTGAGGAAATTCTGGCAACTCTCTTCTGTATTTTTACTCTATTTGGTTAAATTGTATCACTCTTTTGTCTTTGACTACTATATTTGATTCCACTGTAGTGATATCAGAGATTTGTAGCAAGCATATGATTAGAATGAAATGATCAAACTGTTTAACAGTTGTCACTCAATTATTATAGTCACTAGCCTTTACCTTTTTTGAAATTACAGACCACAGAAGTAAAGAAAATCACCATTTTCTGCAAAAGACAAGAGCATTCTGCCTTTTCATGGGTTGCTGCCAACCCAAACAAAACAAACCCACTGCTGTTGAGTCAGTTCCAACTTACAGTGACCCTGTAAGTCAGAGTAGAACTGCCACATAGAGTTTCTAAGGAGCACTTGGTAGATTTGAACTGTTGATTTTTTGGTTAGCAGACATAGTACTTAACCACTAGGCCACCAGGGTTTCCTGTTGCCAAACAGAAGAGTTAAAATATTAACCATATTAAAATACATACATACCTGTACATAAACCTATATACCATGTAAGTAGAATTTTGTGCAAGACTACTTTCTCCCTAGACCAGGGGAATGGAAGGGTACTCAGATTCAGTACACTATCCTCTCACTCCAGTGTAAAGCTAATAAACAGAGCTTGGATCCTTTACTTCACCAGAACCGTCAAATCTAAGCCACTTTTAATCTCTTCCTTATCTGTAGGGGGCAGACAGATGGGAGTTTGGTTTTTCCTTGGATGCACACACAGAGCTTTTGATCCCAATAAGATCCAGATAGTTTTCTCACATTTGGCCACTTTTTCTTCCTAGGTCAATCACCTCCATCCGGAGTGAACTGATTCCATACCTAGTGAGAAAACAGTTCTCTTCATCTTCCACACAACAGGGACAAGAAGAAAAAGAAGAAGATCTAAAGAAAAAGGAGCCAAAGTCCTTAGGTCAGTGCTTGAGCTAATGCAGTAAGAGGGACAAGGTAGCAGTGTCTCTGGAGAGGGTGGTTGAGCTAAGATACCTGTCACAAGGCAGCAGACTCTTGACTGCTCTATAGAACAGAGACTGGCTACCCTTACTGTCTGGGTCATGAGTAAGCTTGCTTACTCAAGCAGATGCTGTCACTGTGTTCTTCAAGAACAGGCTAATCCATGATGGGGCTCACAAAGTTGAGCCTCAGTGGCAATATGAGATTAAAAAGGGATGCACCCTGAGAACTCCACAGAAGACCACAATTGATGGTCCCAAGGCCTCAGGGTTCCACTGGGAGCATGGCCCCTTGTCCTGATGCTGCCCCTGTCCATAAATCATTACTGAGGTCAACTCCTCAGACAGGAATGGATTGGACTCGGCAATACAGAGTGACTATATCGTGTGAGCACTTTATGGTTGTTTGCATCTATAGGATGTCATCCTATGGCCTCTTACTAGAGGGGAGTGGAGAGGGTGGATGAGAGGAGACAGGAGATTGTTAAGAGGATGCGACATGTATAGAACATAAAGGAGGAGTATGCTGTCACTGGGCAAGGAGAGCAGTAGGAGCTGCACATAGGCAGGCATGCAAATTTAAACTGGATTGTACACTTTGACTCAATCACAATAAAGGAAGAAGAAAAAGAACAGACTAATCTTGCCTCCATCCGCACTCTCTGGTTCATAGTATTGGTTTGGTTAACGTTCCTGTCACTGTGTTCTTCAAGAACAGGTTGTCTTGCCTTCAGCTTCACTGGTTCACAGTATTGGTTTGGTTAACATTCCTCACCAGAACATTTTGACTTTAAAGTCTACCTGCCATTTGTCAGTTCTCCTGCACTTCAAGCTCTAGACAGTCCCACTCCTGGGGAAGGGAGGTGAAAGAGTATATAGTTACAGTCTAGCCCAAAGCCAACCAGATTCTCCACTTCAGGATATAGGAGCAAAGTCTCTCGTTTGCTGTCGTATGCCTAGCACCTGGTCTTCTTCTTGCTCATCAAAGATGTTCCAAAATACATTTATCAAATAAATAGAGGCATTATAGCATAATGGTTAAAAATCACAAAATTTGGCTTTAGACAGACCTGGTTTGTCTAATTTTACCCTGCCCCTCACTAGGTGTGACTGTTAAAAGGTCCTGTGACTAATAAGAGGCAAGTTGCTCAGTCTTTCTGTGTTCTAATTTTCTTATTATAGAATAAAAGATCAGAAAGGAGAATTGTTTTGAAAGTTGAAAAACTAGGGATCAGTTACCCTGTGCTTTCTGTCATAACACAGCTACTTGATAAAGCAGTGAGACCAGCAGCACATCATCGACATGGCTGGTCCCTAAAGCTTCATTATTTGCTTGTGTTATTTCATGATTGTACGGAAGTCATCTGTTTTATTTTCCCAAGTGGTATTTGTAGGTCAGACTTGCTCTTAGGACCTCTTTTTTAGGACTAGTTGTCATGAGATATTTGAAACGTACAGGAAAGCATATTGCCTCTTTAAATTTGACTTGATCTTTTGGGTCTTAGTGCCTTTCCCTGGGATCAGTGTTGCATGGATGAGTTCCAGGGAGAGGAGTGTGGGCTGCACACTCTTCTCTACTGCATCTGTAAACCCTCTGTCACCTCATTAACAGATTGCTTGTTTGGGTGTTTGTTCTGAAGACATTTACAGTTTTATAAAAGAAGCTAATACTCTGACCTTTGCTCCGTACGATACCTGCTGGAATGCTTGCCGAGGAGACAGGTGGGAAGACTTGTCCAGATCACAGGTGCGCTGCTATGTCCACATCATGAAAGAGGGCCTCTGCACCCGAGTGAGCACCCTGGGACTGTATATGGAAGCAAACAAACAGGTGAGAGGATAAGTTTAGAAGAGGAAGCAGTGGATCTTCTGTCCCAGGAACAGACTGAGCCTTACGTCTTACTTCTTTACTAGGTTTACAGTGACTTGTTCAGAATTTCTCTTGTTCTCATAATTGGACAAGTCCTGGCATGTCAGAGGGGGCATTGTAACAAAAGGAGCAGGGGAGGACCTGGTCCATAGCAGCAAGGCCTCAGTTTCTCCAAGGGAAGGTTTAGCTCTCCAGGAATGCTAGTTCTTGGATTCAGCAGCTTTCTCATATTCTACTCAGCATGGAGACATCTACAGTACTTACCTGATGGATAAGCAGATAAATGCTGTGTAATTATTATGGTGGTGGCATGAATACAGACACACTGAGGAGGTGAAATTAAATGGTGTTTTAAAGGGTAAGTAGGAGATAGCCAGACCAAGAATGAGTGAAAAAGCATTCTGGGAGACAAGAATAGCAGAGGCAAAGAGAGAAAAAAAGCATGGGTTATTCTGAAAACTGCAGAAATTTTTATATGACTGAAGCACAAAGAGGAGGCGGCTGGCAGGAAAGAGGAATAACTGTGGGCCAGGTCACAAAAACAATTGTAAGGAGGTCGCTGATTTTGTGCTATGATTAAAGGACTCCTTGAAGAGTTTTTAAGCAGAGACACTAGTTAAAAGGCTATTCCAGCAGTCCAGGAGAGAGATGATAGTAGCTATATCATAATGGAAGTAGAATGGAGAGAATAAAAAGAAGAAAAACAGAAAGTACAGTCTGCAAGTTTTGATCAGAAAGAAAGAATAACTAGGAGGTTAGTAGTGACAGCAACAAAGAGGATCAAAGTATAGAGTAGCTAGATGGCAGAGTCTCAAGGAAGAAATGTCTGTGTGAGAGGCATGTCTGGAAATGTACGAGGAAATCAGTCTTGCTCACCTTACCTCTTTTTAACCCCAAAGTTTATGAAATGTGGAAATGGGTACTTTCCATTGAAGAGATGTCTGAGTGGAACCATTACTCTAAAAGACAAGCCAAGTTTTAGTGAAGGCAAGGGATGAAGAAGGTGACAGTGAAGAGGCTAAGGATGCAGGAAAGCTTTTCATTGTGTAGTGGGTACAAGAAGAAGGTTTTGTAAGAGAGGGCAGTTATACCAGGGAAAGGAAACAGTAGTAAAGGGAAGAGCTGAGAATATGAGGTGAGTGACTAAAGGAGCTACAGTGGGATGATGTTCAAAGATCACAGTGGTGAGATAATGAAAACGTTAACTCTTGACCTTGTTCCTTGTAGAACTCTGTGAAAACTGGCATTGCAGGTACAGGCTAAGTATAGAGGAGAAAAGGAGTGGGGATAAAAAGAAATTGGGATAAGCCCCTGAAAAAAGCCTGGCCCAGGAGTCTTCAGAAGCCACACCATATGTGGCTATAACCTTCGCTCTACAGTAGAGAAGAAAACTCAGACCTCACATTTGCCTCAGCCTGGATTGGTTATAGGTCCAAGGGAATCCAGGCCAGAGAGTGAATGATAAATCAGAGCTAGTCTCATGTTTACTGTGGGCATTCCTGCTAAACACAGGACTAGCTGGTGATTTCTGTCTGGGTAAAGGAGCTCCAACTTGGGAAGCTTCCTTGATTTGACATTTAGTTTTCCCTTTGGCCCTCCGAGATTCAAGTCCTTGCCACATGTAAGACATATATCATCCCAAAAATCTTAAATCAAATCCAAGTCCAATATCTTATCTTTCAAATCATCTAAATAAAAAGTGAGTGAGACTCTAAGCATATTCCATTCCTCTTCATGTGTGAACATGTGACATCTAGACTACAAGTTATCTGTTTTAAAGTGCAATAGTGGAACAGACACAAGATTCATATTTTCATTACTCATAAAACGTGTTGCTCTTTAGTCGATTCTGACTTATCAACTCTGTAGGACGTAGAACTGCCCCACAGAGCTTCCAGGGAGCAGCTGGTGGATTAGAACTGTTGGCCTTTTGGTTAGCAGCCAAGCTCTTAACCATTGTGCCACCAGGCCCTGTTTCCATTACAAATAAGAACAGTTGGATGGAAGGAAGGGATGGTGGGCACTTGGCAAGAATAAAACCCAGCAGAACAATTTACGTAGCTCTGAAGACTTGAAATAATCCTCTGTTCTTTGGGACCACCTGTGCAGTGGCCCCACCGCCCAGACCCTGGGTATTGGCCATACCTTCTGTTTTCCAGATAGAGGATCCCTGAGCTTCAGTCACCTTTGCCTTCAGGCTCACTGGGATCGCACCTCTACCACCTCAGCTTTAGTGGTGTTATGGGTTGAACTGTGCCTGTGTTATAATCCCATCTGGGAATCCGCTGTCTTGTTATGTGAATCAGACAGGATTAGTGTATGATGTTTTATTAATCTCTTAAAATACAAGGGATTAAATAAGCAAGCTAGCAAGCAGAGATGGGGTGAGGTAGATGCCAACACACATGGAGATCTCCAAGGAACCAGGGAGCAGAACGTGGGGGACATTCCTCTAGAGTCAACAGAGAGAGAAAGCCTTCTAGAGCTAGTGCTCTGAATTCATACTTCTAACCTCCCAAACTGTGAGAAAATAAATTTCTGTTTGTTAAAGCCATCCATTCATGGTATTTATGTTACAGCAGCAATAGATAACTAAAACGGAGCCTCATTCTCGTAGTCTGAGTGGCAGCCCTACCCCCACAGCCCAGGCAGGCCCTCTCTCCTGCCCTTGGGACATGGCATCCTACCCCCCCAGCTGCCCCTTTCCCTGACACATCTTCACAGCAGCCCCACTCTCCAGAACCAAGTTCACAAAGATCCAACACTTTGAAACCTAAGGGGCTGTGGCTGTACCCTTTGAGATCCAAGAAAGTGTGGTCCTACCCTTTGAAACTAAATAGGCCCAGCTTCCCATGCTTCTTCCATCAGTTCGGCTGATCTCTAGCTACTTCATGGATACTCCATTTCTTGGAGGACAACAGATAAAGCCCATTTGCCCTGTTGCTTGCCTCTAGAATTCCAATAGGCAGACAGCATTCTCTCTTTTCATTCTTTCTCTGTCCTCTTCAGTCTAAGCTGATATATTTTCTGCTGTAATGATTGGTTCAAGTCATCAGTCACAGGCTTAAAGCTTAATCTCTTTAACAAAAGATTGTGTTGCCACATCCTTGGCATAAATTCTAAGACACACGTCTATATTTTGTACAGCAGAATTTTCCAAACCAAAGTTTTGTTTTCATTTTGGACAATTCATTTTCAAATCTGTCTTTTTCCTCTCACGTTTTACTGTAAGTGGGAAGGAGAAATCATGAAGTTCCTTTAAGATCTTGCTTTGAAGTCTTATTAGCCAAATATTAAAGTTCGTCACCTTCAAGTTCTGTCTTCCACCTGACATTTGAATGTAATTCAGACAAATTCTTTGCCACTTCATAAAAAGCATCACCCTACTGCCATTATTCAATTACATGTTCAACATTTTCTTTTAAAGCCTCACCAGAAGCACATTTAATGGTCACAGGTCTAGCAACACTTCTTTTTCTGGTGCCATATATATTCTCTAAGATGGCAGAGTCTTTCTCTATAGCACCACTCACTTCCTTCTGAGTACGTACCGGAATTGCCTTTGATGTCCATAATTCTATCTACAGTCTCTTCAAAACAGTCTAAACTTTTACTATTAAACACCTTAAAATTCTTCCAGCTTCTGCCCATTGCCCAACCTGTTGCACATTTTAGAAATCCTTTAGGGGAGTACCCCACTCCCAGTACCAAATTCTTAGTTATATCTAATGCTGCTATAGTAGGTGGCCTTAACAAACAGAAATTTGTTTTCTCACAGTGTAGGAGAACATGTGTCTAAATTCAAAGTACTGACTCTAGGGGTAGGCTTTCTCTCCCTGTCAGCTCTTGAGAAAGGTCCTTGTCTCTTCTGAGCTTCTGTTCCTGGGCGGTCTTTATATGGCTTGACATCTCTCCTTCCCCATTTCTGCTTCCTAGCTTGCATATTTTATCTCTTATATCTCAAAGGAGATTGACTCAAGATACACCCTCCAATAATGCTGCCTGATTAATAAGACAAAGACAGCCCGTTCTGAAATGGGATTATAACCACAGGCATAGAGGTTAGGGTTTACAACACATATTTTTGGGTGGTACTGTTCAGTTTTCTCAATTCTGTGGCAGAGGACAGAGCTTTGGACCACTGCCAATTACCGGCTTCATTTATGTTTGTAATTAAAGAAAGAAAAAACCAAATCATTCATGTGTGCCCCTTGTAATTGCTTTAAACTATGACTGTTTGTTTGCTTTCTTAAGGGGAAAGAACAAAAGTACATGCTTTGGTGGCCTGGGAAAGCTTAAGATATTTGCTAGAGCAAGACAGCATCCCAGCCCAAAAGTTCAATCAGGACTAATCCATCAAGGGAAGTTGGTTGTGCAGTCTAGAAGCAGATTCATGGATAGTGTGAGGCTGGAGAAGCATCCTCTAAAGTGTTAGCAGAAGCTGTGTAGCAGCAACGCCTGGAAGGCCTCGGTTGGAGTGTAACAGATGAGATCCTGGGGATGGGACCTAGAGGAGTAACCTTCACACTGTCTGGGTACTAGTGCTGGCAAGGCCTCCCTTAGCTGGTATGGCCCACATACATTGGGCTCTGACCAGCACGCTGAGTCAGTGAATGAGTTGGTAGCCAGTCTCCCAGTTCCCTTAACCATTTTTGTTTTCTCATACTAGGGAGAAAAGAGTGTGAACTTCCCATCAGCATTTTCTTATGACTGATACAAAACCTTCTCAGGGTCTTTCCTGATTGTAGACTTTATTATACATTGCTCTTGTCATTTCCTCGTGCTTGAGTACAGTGGGCTCATAGATGAGCAGAATCCTGAGGATGACAGTGGTCATGATTCAGGGTATACTTTTCTCTCTTTAGGCCTCTCCTCCCAAGAAGTGCTGCCTAGGTATCTCAGAAGCTTGTCCCAACCCCTGCCAGTTGCAGGACTTGGCATTACTTTCAGAGAAGAGAATTTTAGGCTAGGAAACTAAAGATGGGGCCACCTGGGAAAGCTGGACTAATTGTAGTCCTGAAGGTATCAGACACTTGCTCTGCCTCACCCAGACAGGAAGCTGGAGCTGAGAACTCAATTCATCATGAGGCACTGGAGTCTACTCAAGCAGTTTTCAGGTATTTTCTGATCTTTAGTGACCAAACTTCTTTCCTCAAGGTGTCCAAATTGCTGCCTGTTCTTTGTCCAGAAGAAACACTTATCCATTCATCATCCCAGATTGCCAGCAAACACCTGGTAAGTACTGATGTAGTCAGGGCAAGTCAGGGTCATTGTTTGTCCTTAAGAATCTGGATTGGAGCTCTGAGGCCTTGACCCTGATTAACCCCAGGGAAATCCCAGCTGGGTCCTGGCTACAAACTCACACCATATAGCCCAGTCTATTTGGGCAATTGCTGGCCCCAACCACACAGACTCTGTTGTAGTCTTGGGATTTAAACATGGGAGATTGCAGTCTCTGTCCTCTTCCTATCCTAACTTGAATAGTACCTTTACTTCCAGAGAGCAATTAATGAGGGACTGTATACACGTCTGTGCGCACAAGTACATAAGTGTGTGTATGTGTCTGTTTTTTTTCCTTGACAAAAGAGTACCTATGCTTCAATAGATTTGAGTTGATCTCAGAGGTATTGTGTGACCTTATGGCCCTGAAAAATAGAGATAGTCCCTCTTGTTGAAGTAGGGAATGATCCCATCAGACTCTGGCTCAAGCAGTCTAGAGTTTGCTTTCCAGTTGGTGGAGATAAAGGACAAGTTTCGTATTTGCATTTTGCAGGTTGGAGGTGACAGCCTTATTGGGTCTGATACACAGGTTGGAGAGAAGTCGTCTGTTAAGCGCTCAGTCATCGGTTCATCCTGTGTCATAAGAGATAGAGTGACTATCACCAATTGCCTTCTCATGAACTCAGTGACAGTGGAGGAAGGGTATGTTTCCCCCTTGTACCCACTTGAGGCAAGGCTTCAGGCACTCCCAGGAGGCTTTGGAACTGATCTAGCCCAGAGATGGGCTCACCTTGAGAAGGGGAAGAAGGGGAAAGGAAAGAAAAGAACAGTACCTAGGCCCTTTGGGGCCTTGGTTTCGGCTTCTTAATGCCATGGCCTCTCAAAGCATTTCCAAAGCCCTTCTTGTAACAGTTGTGATCCTGGAAGAAGCTTCTTTCTCTCACCTTGACACTTTGTTTGATGGGGATGGCCATAGCGTTTAGCCACTAGCAGGGCTAGAATGGCATTGCTGGCACTGTATCAATCCCTGAGGATCACCTTTCCTTTCCCAATATCCTGGATAATCTCTGAAAAAGACAGAGACCTAGGAAGAGTAGGTGTATGAGCCATGCAGTATTTTTTAGTATTTGTGAGGGTGGCACAGGACTGGGTCAGTATTTCATTGTTACACATGTGGTCACTGTGAGTCAGAGCCAACCAAGCTGCAGCTCCCAGTTTTCAGAAGAGTATCTCTGCAAGCTATAGGGAGTCATTCACAGTTGGAGACCCCTCAGGCTTTTCCATGTATGAAGTGGCAGGCGTGGTGGTGGCTAGCTGCCATCAGGTCAGCTCCAATTTATGGTGACTTGTGTATAACAACACAATGTTGCCCGGGCTTGCACCATCTTCATGATCATTGATATGTTTAATTTTCAGTACCTTCCAGTCTGAGGGGCTCATCTTGTAGCTCTGTATCAGAGAGTGTTCTGTTATTATCCATAAGGTTTTTGTTGGCAGACATAGGTGGTGGACATAAGAAAAGATGTTACCGTATCAGTAATTGTTCATACTTTTTTAAAAGGAAACTTTTTTGTAAAATGAATCTTATACAGGACCCCAATATCTTAAACTGATAAAAGCAGGGTTGTTCTGAGTACAGAAGGTTAGATAAGGGTCACTTGTCTTCCTACAGGATGTGGAAGAGATTCATAAAACAGATTTTGAAAATCACTAGACTACATCAACCTGAGATTGATTCTAGTTCCAGTATTTGTGGATTTCTGTCCAGGCATTACCTCATAGGTTTATAAGTGAGTTAATAAATATAAAGCACTTAAAATAGTGCTTGGCATGTAGATGTTAGCAACTTTCTTGTTTGTTATCTTCACCTTACCCTATTTCACAGAGGTGGCACAGATTGGCAGAGTTGTCTTCCTAAAGAGTATTTCTGATCTTGTCCCTCTATTTAGAAACTTTTGAAAGGCTCCTTAATACCTGCATTGTGTGATTTTTAAGATACCTCACGATCTGGCTGCAACCCTGAGTCCTGTAATACTAGAGTAAGATGGAGCCTTAAGGAGTTATCCAGCTTGACTCTTGCTTGTTCACAAATACACTATAACATCCTGAATTTCTCTCTCTTTGCACTCCTGCTACTTACTACATGCACCATGCCAGATACTTCTGCACTAGACTGACGGATGTCACCTCCTTTCTCTTTTGAAAAACAGAGCTACACTTGCATTTATCTGTTTGATCATCTTATTCCTGAGTAGTTCATGAGGCTCTGTAGCTTCTGTTTTGTGTCATTTTGCTTCAGACCTTCGAAGGATGATAATGCCTTGTCCTTCTCATTTGTTGTAATCAGCAGCTTCTCCCTTCCCTCCTGTGAGTGGAAAGACTAAGGAGAAGCTCTCTAGTACCACCTCATCCAGTGGTAGTGTCTTGAATTGACACGACAAGTTGGTGAGGAAACCATGGCTCCCTAAGAAACTCTTAACTTGGTTATGTAAGAGAAGTTTCAGAGAAAAGGCCCTGAGTCAGTTGCTTTTTCAGAGGAGGCATAATCATCCCTAATGGTCTAATAAGATACCTGTCTGAGGAAACAGTAGTGGTACAGATAGCTGCTGCTGCTGCTGCTGCTGCTGTTTTCACTAAAAAGATTGACATAAAGCCCATGGACAGCCCACACTGAGCTAATGACTAGGAAGACCATTAGGTATTTCCCAATCCTGCAAGTTATCTCTCAGTGATAAGATCAGATATTCTACAATTCAGATGAACTTTTTTTCCATTATTTAGGGATCATTTCATTTTAATTACTTATGGTAGGTATGGGAGAAGTAATTAAATTGCAGTGCTGTGAGATTTGAGTACCCTGCTGCTATAATATCTGGACTGAGTGGCAGAATGGGAGCATGAATTTGTCCAGAAAGGACTTTCTCGTATTCTTGGCTTGCTTGTCTCTGCCAGCAGTGGTGGGCTCTTAAGGCTTTCTGGACAGTGCCTTGGCTGCCTGCCTAAAATACTAATAGGACAGATTTGAGGAAGGTGTAGGTGGGACTATGCAGAGAAGACTCCTGCTTGTTTTTCTCATTTTCTGTTGCTTCTAATTTAAATGACACCTGATGCTCAGGAATCCCAAGTCTTCATTGTCAAGACTTGAGTGTCAGTCCTATGTTCTGACCAGGTGTCCTTTTTGTGGACCACACCTGCATTTCCTCTTTACTGTTAGGTTTCATGGAGTCAATCTTCAACTCATAGCGACCCTTTGTGGCACGAGTAGAATTGTCCCCATAGGATTTTCTAGACTGTAATCTTCACAGGATCAGGTGACCAGGTCTTTCTCCTGTGGGGCCACTGGGACAGTTCAAACTGTCAGCCTTTCAGTTAGCAGCCAATTGCTTAACTGCTGTACCAGGAGGGCTCCTTATTTTCTCCCAGTCCAAGGCAGAGGACACAAGCAGCAGTCTAAAATAGCACCTTCGCATATAGGCAGGCCAGGGAACCAGGTTTTCACATAGGTTTCTGTACCTTCTTCAGATAGCAGCCCTGAGAGCCAAACAAGATACTGCTGCTCGTCATTGTTATATTGCATCCTTCAGCATCCTTCAGCTATGCTCGACTGACTGCTCTGCCTACTGGGTTCCTGCCTTTTCCACCTTTTTGTACCCCTGGCATTCTCTCTGCTTGAATTGTCTCTCCCTGGTGAGCTTTACCCGTGGAAATGCTAGCCGTCTTTCAAGGTCCAATGCATATTCCATTTCCTCCATACTGACTTAAAGTGCCCGAAGCCAAAATTATTTCAGTCTTATTTGTGCTTCCTGTGCTCCTGTAACACTTTGCTAGTGTTCATGTGGTATGTATTGTGTCTTTCTTTTGTCCTAACTAAACTGTAAATTCTGTGAAAACAAGAAGTACTTCTCATCTCTTTGTATCCCCTAGGCCTCTAATACTGCACTTACATATACTAGGTAACTTGTAATTATTTACTGAATGAAGACTTGAGATCCCTGATTTAAACCCTTTACTGTAATTGTCTGTGGCCCTGGAAGCACAGAAGTTAAACGTTTGGCTGCTAACCAAAAGGTCAGCTGTTCAAATCCACTGTCTGCTCCATAGAAACCCTAGGAGGCAATTCTATTCTGTCCTGTAGAGAGACTATAAATTGGAATCAACTCGGCAGCAGTGGTTACAGGTAACTGACCAAGTATCTGTCAAGAGGTCCTTGTCTAGGAAAAATAGTGGAGTGAGTGCCTCACTCCTTGAAAGTCACCAAAATGTAAAAACAAAACATACATACACACACACACAAAAAAAAACCAGAAGCTTCTAGGTAACTGCCAGTATCCATATACAGATTTAAAAATATCTGCCAGATGCATTAAAATTTAGATGCTATTCAAAGAATACACCAGGATTGGTCCAGCAAAAGGAATCAGGGCATAAGTTAACCAAAGAAGAACTAAGAAACACACTTTTTAAAAATATCAAGGCACAAAGAGCTAAAAGAAAAACTATGCAAGGCACAGAGAAAGGAGGAAAAAAATCCCGCTGGTCTCAGACTTCTCCATAGCAACTTTCAAGGCCAGAAGAAAGTAGAAGTCAGCGTTCCCAGGTCAGGGCTGCTTCCACAGCATAAGTATATGTGTGATGTGTGCCTGGCCAAGCAGGGATCTTACTGTAAGACCTCTGTGTTTTCCATATGGCCTCCTCCAGCAAAGCTCCAAGGAGAAGTGAAAGCCAGAGGACTAGTACTTAGTCTTAGCCAGCTCTGAGCAAGTTTTTTATGAGAAGACAGCTAGGCCCTAGCAAAGCAGAGTCCTTAGTGCCAAGCTGAGGGTTAAGGATGCAAAATCTGTAGTCCTTGGACTTAGGGTTAAGGAAGTTACCACTCTTTCCTTCTTAAGCAGTGAGCAAAAAGGCAGAGTTAATGCTACGAGTTGGAGTCCAGAGAGGGTTTGTTGGATTCAGTCCTGTCGGTCTGTCTCCTCTAGCATGAGTGAATATACAGACTTCCAGTAAAATCCTGAATCATGTGCTGATGAGGACTGTGCTTATTGGTTTGGGCACATACAAGAGACTAACTGTACGGCTACTGCTCAGAGGTGAGAGAGAACATCGGAAGGGTACTGGAGCTAGTCAAATGAGCGTGAGAAATATAGAACGGAGGGGGAGGAGTGTGCTGTCGTAGTGTGGGGAGAACAGCTAGGGTCACATGGCAAAGTGTGCATAGGTTTTTATAGGAAAAACTAACTGTGAACTTTTACTGAAACACACAGACACACACCAAGTCCTTTATCAGAAGGTTTCTTCCTGGCCATGGTAAAACCTTTTTTTGATTTAAAAGTTTTCTGGAATACTTCAGCCTTACTAATAGAGATGAATTGTGATGATAGGGTCATGAGGAACAGTTGAGGCAACAAGTGATCAGAAGAGAGCTTCATACTCAGTGAACATTTTTTCAGGTGTATGTCATAAAACCTTCCAGCCAGACCAAGTGAGCAGCAGTCTTAGGAGAGCTCCCAGCTTCCCATCAGCCAGCTTACTTTTCCCTGTTTCATCTGCCAATTCTACCCACTTAACTGCTGCTGCTGAGTCAATTCCAACTCACAGCAGGCAAGTAGAACTGCCCCGTAGGGTTTCCAATGCTATAATCTTTAAGGAAGCAGACTGCCACATCCTTCTGTTGTGGACAGGCTGGTGGGTTTGAACCACTAACCTTTCAGTTACTAATGGAGTGCCACCAGGGCTCCTTCGAGATTCGGAAGTGGTGGTTTGTCTCAGACAGAGGTAGTCACACACACTGAGACAAGCATTATAGGAGTTTCTGAAGACCTCAATCAGACATAAGGAAAATGCAGGCTATACATTGCTATGGAAACCTGACCTCAGTCATTCTAGCCTCTGCCTTCCAGAAGTCCTTCCCATTTGTGTCCCAGATTCCAAAATAGCCATTTAGTCTCTGATTATGGCTGCGTGATTTCCTGTGGCTCTTAGTTATCTGTGGACTATATTTATACCTTGCGTAGCTCCAGAGCATATGTTCTCAGGCTCTTAAAGTACTAGATAGGAAGCATTCCCTACTCCTGTCTCAGAAAAAGAAATGAGACTCTTCATTGACAAACTAGCTGTCTTTCAGGAACCTCTGAGTCTCAGGCTTTTTGTACTTCTTATTAACTTTTGTGGGGTAATTTTCCCTGGGAATCATGAAGCACCCTAACTACCTGCTGAGCTGCTTAGCATAAGGCAGAGAGCAGCTGAGAAAGCACTGGATTGTCCATTAAAGCTCACCCGCTGAGCACATACTGAGTCTGTGCCAAACAGCAGATGAATACTGTCTGTGCCCACCTCTAGTACTCAGCACAGAGATGCTGCATCCCAACATTTTACTGCCCTCCTGCAGGCTTTAACGTTCTCACAGACAGGGGAGAAACTGGACTCTGCGATGTCCTAAGTGTGAGAATTCCTCTTTGTATTTTACTAAAGTTTTTGCATTTGGAAAAGAACTCCTTTAGTAGCCTGTGTGTTGATGGTTTCATTTCTTGGAATGCCCTTTGCCTCATCCTCCATGCCTCCAGAATTGGTTGAAAAATTTTCCTTAGTTGATGTTTTGTTTAGCCTTGTTTAAGCCAGTGGCCACAGCTTTCCTACTCATCTCCCTGTAGCTGCCTACTTCTGACTCTTGAGGGTATTGAGTATTTTCCTGTTAGGGCAGAGCTCCTTCCACAGAGCTATCCAGACTCCAAAAGCAACTAGCAATTCTAGACCTCCTCCAGTTCCATCACCCCACCACCACTCCCCTACTTTGTCTTCTTTGTATGCATTATAACTAAATGTGTGGATTCTGGAGTCAGGCAGAACTGAATTTGGATCTGCTACTTGACAGTGCACCCACATCTCTGGCCATCTCAAGACTAGGTTTAACATGTTGAACACCAGTGACCAAAGACCAGACAAGTGTGGTATGATATCAAGGGTATCATACATGAAGAAAGGAAGAGGTTATTCAGAGATAGGAAAGAAAGAAAAGATCAAAATGGATGTCAGAAGAGACTCTGAAACTTGCTTTTGATTGTTGAGCAGCTAAAACAAAAGAAAGAAATGATAAGAAGTGTAAGAGTTGAACAGACAATGTCAAAGGATGGCTCAAGAAGACAGTGTAAAGTATTATAATGACATGTGCAAAGATCTGGAAATGGAAAACCAAAAGGAAGAACTGCTTGGCATTTCTCAAGGCGAAAGAACTAAAGAAAAAATTGAAGCCTCCAGTTGCAATAGTGAAGGGGAGTCTGTGGGTAAAATACTGAACAACACAGGAAGCATCAAAAGATGATGGAGCGAATATACAGAGTCACTGTACCAAAAAGAACTGATCGACATTCAGCCATTTCAGGAGTTTCCATATTAGCAATAACCAATTATACTGAATGAAGAAGTCCAGGCTGTACTGAGGGCATTGGCAAAACATAATAGGAACTGATGGAATTCCAGCTGAGATTTTTCAGCAAACAGGTAAAGCACCAGAAGTGCTCACTGGTCTATGCCAAGAAATTTGGAAAACAACTACCTGGCCAACCAACTAAAAGAGATCTATATATGTGTGCCTGTTCCCAAGAAAGGTGATCCTACCACTGTGAAAAGTATCAAACAATATCATTACTATCACATGCCAGTAAAATTTTGCTTAAGGTCATTCAAAAGCAGCAGCAGCAGCAGCATATCAACAGGGAACTGCTAGAAATTCAAGCCCTATTTGGAAGAAGATGTGAAACCAGGGATATCATTGCTGATGTCAGATGGATCCTGGCTGAAAGTAGAAAATACCAGGAAGGTATTTCTGGTGTTTACCTGTGTTTACCTGTGTCTTATCGACTACGTAGATCTTAAGAAATTATGGATAGCATTACAAAGAATGGGAATTCCAGAACACTGCATTGTACTTATGAGGAACCGGTACATAGATCAAGAGGCAGTCATTTGAACAGAACAAGGAAAGGGAATAATGCTTTGTTTAAAGTCAGGAAAGATGTTTGTCGGTGTCAGGAAAGATGTTTGTCAGTGTTGTATCCTTTCACCATATGTCTTCAATCTATATGCTGAACAAATAATCCAAGAAGTTGGACTATATGAAGAACAGGCTATCAGGAATGGAGGAAGATTCATCAGAAATCTGCATCATGCAGATAACATAACCTTGTTTGTTGAAAGTGAAGAGGACTTGAAGCACTTAATGATAAAGATCAAAGACCACAGCCTTCAGTGTGGATTTCCATCTCAACATAGAGAAAACAAAAATCCTGACAACTGGACCAGTGAGCAGCAGCATGATAAACAGAGAAAAGATTGAAATTGTCAAAGATTTCGTTTTACTTGGATCCACAGTCAACACCTGTGGGAGCAACAGTCAAGAAATCAAAAGATGCATTGCACTGGGAAAATCTACTGCAAAAGACATCTTTAAGTATTGAAAAGCAAAGATGTCACCGTGAAGACTAAGGTGCTCTTGACCTTAGATGTGATATTTTCAGTTGCCTTCTACGCATGTGAAAGCTGGATGAAGAATACAGACGATCAAAGAAGAACTGATGCCTTTGAATTGTGGTGTTGGGGAAGAATTGAACATACCATGGACTACTGAAAGAACAAACAAATCTGCCTTGGAATGCTCTATAGAAGCAACATACTTAGCACATGTTGTCAGTCACTAGAGAAGGACGTCATGCTTGGTAGAGGGTTAATGACAAAGAGGAGCACTCTCAGTGCAGTGGACTGACGCAGTGGCTACCACAAGGAGCTTAAGCATAATAATGATTGTGAGAATGGCTCAAGACCACAAATGTTTTTTGATCTGTTGTATATAGTGTTGCTGTGAGTCCAAAGTGACTTGATGGGACCTAACAACTTGGCAGTTACATTGTTTGGATAACTTCTCCAAATTTGTTATCTTATCCTCAAAATGTGGTTATTTTTACCGCAACAGAAGTAAAAAATAGAGCTCGCAGAATCACTTCAGAATTTGTTTTTTCTGATTTAGAGACATAAGATCCTCATCTTAGACCTAACTAAAAAGATTGATGGGCCAGGACACTGAGGCCATTTTTATTTGTTATTTTTTATACAATCCAAATTATTTTCCTGGTAAAATGGCTAAATTTAGGAATTACTCCTATATGTATTTACGTATGTAAAGTATGTAGTATAGAGTAAGTGCTCATTAAATGCTAGTAATTTTCAAAGGAACCCACCAGACTTCAAGAGCCAGGAAGATGCTGTTTAAACATATCCAAATGCTAAGAATCGTCGGTTCTGTTCTTGGGAGCATGACTTTAGGGTCTGGAATAGGCTTATGTGAAATGGAACTGATTTTAAAAATGTCCCTTTTTTCCTGATCTAAATGAGCATGGTTTGATTAACCAGAGTCTTAGATAAGAATTATGGAACACCTGTTATTTCCATAGTTGATATACTGGGAAGGTTCATGGGATCTGAGCCTGAAATGAAATTTGATGTCTGTTCGCAGATGAGAGGCAAAAGGGACCAGGCCCAGCTTGCTCAAACCAGAAGGTTGGAATTTAGACCTCTAGGTCTAGGGTCCCTAAAGAACTGAAGTCAGGGTGTCTGCTCATTTCAGGCCATGGGGGAAAGATCATTATGAGCATATCTCAACTTTGGGCTTCTCTACATCTGGATCCTTCTTGGCTTGCTTGAGCTTTTCTGTCTCTTAATGACAAGTTGAGGCGTGTAGGCTTTAATTGAACTGACAGCTGTTCCTGACCTGTGGGAGCCAGAGACCCCAGTGAGGAAGGTGAGGAGGGCCCTGGGCACTCCTTAACTTGGTTACTGTGTTACAGAAGCAGCATCCAGGGCAGTGTCATCTGTAACAACGCTGTGATCGAGAAGGGAGCAGACATCAAGGACTGCCTGATTGGAAGTGGCCAAAGGGTTGAAGCCAAAGGTAAGCTGCAGCCCAGTTACAGGCACAGATGCCATTTTCTTACTTGTCACACTAGCACAAGTGACACTGAGTTCTGGTGAGAATAGAGGGGACTAGCACGTGCATGTACTGCAGGTAAGAACATAAATTGATACCACCATCTTTAGAGGGTGATTGACACCACTGTCAAATTTTTTAACTTTGGCTTAACAGTTCTGCTTGTAGGAAATTATATTACAGATAAGTCTCATACATACATACAGCCTTACTATCAAAAAATTAAAAGCACAAAAATTTCTAGCATCCTGAATTGGTACCAGTAGTTTACAATGGCCTGTGAGCTTGAAAGAGATATCCAGTAATGCAGCAGAGGCTCAGACCTCCTGATATTCCTGAGTACCTCTTGTAACTTGTTTATTTAAGGGAGGCAGTGCCAGAGACTCCTGGCCTATGAGAAATTGGGCAGGGTATAGCATCCAAAGCCATTAGAGATAATGCTATAAGTGGTACTGTTAGCTCCCTCTGTTCTCTAGCCTGCAGAAGGACTTTGTAATACTTGAGTGACAAAGACAAGGGTTTCCCTGTTGGACAGGGCAAATTTAAATTGTCCATACTTTGGCTGAATATTTTAAAGAGAAAGTATACAGAGCTCAAGATCAGTAAGAATGGCTGATTCCTTTTGATATTGTTCCTAACTCTGAAGTGGGGTAGAGTAGAGAGCTGCTAAAGGAATGAACTCTACCAATTTAGAATTGATAGAAGCCATCTGGTTGTTTTCAGATCACTAGGTTAAGGTATCAGTGCCCAGACACTGGCTAGGAATATTGTTCAGTAGTCTTTTGTTCTCCCCCTACAGTCAGTTGGATGATTGTATTAAATTCTTAATTTGCAGAAAAAAATTAAGAAACTGAATGAGATTTATTTAGTGTTTGTTTTCCTCCCATAAACCTTTCTTAGTGTTAATATTACCCTGCTTACAAATGAGGATACAGAGGCACAAAGAAGTTAATTAATTTGCCTTATATCACAGAGCCGTAGGAAACCCTGGTGGCGTAGTGGGTTAAGTGTTATGTCTGCTAACCAAAAGGTCATCAGTTCAAATCCACCAGGCACTCCTTGGAAACTATGGGGCAGTTCTACTCTGACCTCTAGGGTCCCTGTGAGTTGGACCTGACTCTGTGGCACTGGACTGAGATCCTCAAGGCCAAGGGTTGTTTTATTTCTCTCTGTATCCCTAGCTGTCAGGTGGTTCCTGGCTTTTGGCAGATGATCAGGAGAGATGAAAGAAGTAGCAAAAGAATGAATGAACGGGTGAATGAGTGCATGGATTCTGGGTACATGCAGCATTATTTTTGCAGATTACAGGACACAAAAGGTCCAAAGAAGAGTATTTTGGAGATGGTTGCCTTTACTATGGGGTCTCTTGCTTGTTTTTTAAGGTTACTCTTACTTAAAAAATACACATGAGATGCTGACAAATGAACTGAGGAGGTGTGACCTTGACCTGAAGTTATCCTTCAGCCTAATTTTTCTACTTAAAACTAAGTGCAGCTGTCTTTCCCTCTGCCTTTCTTCTCTTCTTTCAAGAACTTTCTTCTTCTACAGATGAGAATTGTCATTTCTGAGAGAGACCTTCCCTGACTGTCAGAATTTTTTATTACAAGCATCATAAACTGTTGCGGCCAGTTTAAGCTGATGAAGAATCACTGGAAAGATACTAGGTAGCTCACAGAATTTCCTAACTAAAAGTCTAGAAAACAGACTACAGCTAAGGTCATACTGCAAGCCAGTGTGGTAGGAATACCACTGCTGTCCTCACTGAAAACAGTGTCACAATTTGTACTATTACTTGCACCACCCATCAGCCCCGAAGTGGATTCTTTCTGGTTCCCACCTCTCTGTATCACTAGTTCCCAGTCCATGGTCTGGAATAGCTGAATCTCATAGGTAAAGCCTAGAACATGTGTTAATGCTTCAAGGCTGGCATTGTTAATCTGGTATTTTGGATTCAGTTAGTGGCAGAGTCTGCCTGGTATCTCACCTGAGAACCTTAGAGCAGAGGTGTAGGTCTGCAGCGGTACCCCAGCCACTGGTACTTTCTGATGTGATCAGCTGCAGGCTGGGAGCATAAGCCTAGGTGAGGGGGCTGGAACACGGTCTTCAACTCCAACACGAGGTATGGCACCGCACTCCTTTAATACTGTTAGCTTACAGCTGTTATTTACAGCTTAAAAGTATTCTCACACATGCCTTCCTACTGGATTCTCCTAAAAACTCGCTAAGGTGTTATTGACACCATCTCGCAAAGTGGAAACTGAGACTTTGAAAACTTAAAATTTACCCAAGGTGGACAGTAGGTGAGAGAGCTAGGTCTTCAGCCTGAATTATTGCCACATGGCCTCCAAAGGGACCAGAGGAAAAGTCATTCCAGGTTTCCCAGAAGATTTTGATAAGTGATGCCCCTTCTCTAACTTTGAGTCCTTCTTTCCCAGACAATAAGAAAAATGTGTTTGGTCTCATATTTCTGCTATTTCTGATCCTCATAAATCTCAGGTGTTAACCTTTTCTCCTGCTCAATATACCTCCTTACCCAGGACTCCCCTTGAGTTGTAGAGAAGCTTTGTTTCTTGAGCAGGGAATTATAAACTGTTGGTAACTTACCAAAAATAGGGTTCAGAACCCCAGTCTTTGCCTCCATTCCATTGGAGGGGATACCTGGAGTAGCAGTTGCCTAGCTGGTGTAGAGCTGCTTCTTTCATCCCATACCACCTTCACACACACACACACACACATTCATTCTTCTGTCTTCTTTGTTCTTTTCTGGGTTGCATCTGTGGCCCCCTAAACTGTTTCTTAACACCTCCTTCCTGCCTTTTTGTAAGTTTTTGCCCAGCAAAAACTTAGAAGCACCCCCAATGCTTTCATATTCTATCAGCTCCTCTGTTCCCTTTTGTTGTTTTCAAAAGGGTTTAAAATCCATAGGCATAATTAGTGAGCAAACTCTCCATTTGTCACCACCACTACAGAGGGCCCCTGCTTTCTTACATGCTGGAACTGGACCCTCACCATTTCTGCTTTCTGTCCTCCCCATTTCCTAAAAGGTAGTGGTGTGGCACTCTTTCTTTTACTTTGCAAGACATGTTTTCATTCTGTGTGCAGAATGCATGAATGACAGCTGAAAGCCAAGTGCTGAGAGTCTGAAGCATGACTTCTTCAATTAAGGAACAAAAGATGGGCTAGCCAGGTCACTAGGATGTCATGGGCCACAGTGTACCTCCTGGACTTTCTGGCCTACTTCCTAGCAAAGTGGAAACTGAGACTTCCTTTCCTCAACTTAACACACTCCCTTGTACTCTTCCCAAGAATCTCTTCCCACCTGATTCCAGTTTAGAGCTTTTCTTCAGTATTTACTGGAGCACACTTTTAGCCCTGGTCAAGCAGAAACTAGTTCTGACCTCCACAAGGTTTGCTCCAGCTTACTGAATCTCCCTGGAAACACAAGGTCTGACAGTTAAGTTCATGAACTTATCCTGGAAAAAGTGCTGCATACCTCATTGCTAAATGTCACTACAGTCAGCTTCAAAGTACTCCCCTTGGGAAGGATGCACCGACACCAGTGTGTAGTCCACCCTTCAAAGCAGTTTTGGAACTCTTTTTTCTGGAATGGCCATCAGAACTGTCATCGTATTACCCTTGGTGTCCCAAATGTCATCAAAATGTCTTCCTTTCAGTATTTCCTTTATCTTTGGGTAAAAAAAAAGTCATTGGGGGCCAAATCAGGTGAGTAGGGAGGGTGTGCTAATACAGTTACTTGTTTACTGGCTAAAAACTCCCTCACAGACAGCTCTACATGTAAGCTCGAGACTTGCCACTGTGCCACCAAGCACAATGGCCATTCCAAGAAGAGTTCCAACATTACTTTGGAGGGTGGACTAGGCACTAGTGTTGGTGCATAGCTTCCCACAGGGAGTCCTTTGAAGGTGATCATAGTGATATTCAGCAGTGAGGTATGTAGCACTTAGAACAATTAAGTTCATGGACTTAATTGTCAGACCTTGTACATCTGCCATCACCATTCCAGATACAGTCTGTCCTTTGACTTCCAGTGTAAAAGGTCTTCTCACCTCTAGAGTAGACTAAAGGGAAGAGTCTAGGAGGACAGGACAGAGACAGCTCAGATGGTTGCATGGAGCCTGACAGAGCAGAAAAACAGTTGTTGCCCCAACCGAGTGCCTAATTTCCCCGTTCTGATCTGGCATAGTGGTTAATTGTTACTGTCTGCTAATGAAAAGTTCGGCGGTTCAAATATACCAGGCACTCCTTGGAAACTGTGGTGCAGTTCTGCTCTGTTTTACAGGGTCTCTGTGAGTCAGAATCGACTCGACGGCACTGGGTTTGGTTTGGTTTTGGTCTGGAGCACTAATCTCCAAAAAAATGTTAGTTGAAACTGGGACTATCTTCAGAACAGCCCAATGACCCTGAATATTAGGGAGAGACTGGATGAACGAAGAACAAATGTTGAGACTTGGCTGTGAGATGATGAGGCCTGTTGCAGGGCAATCAAAGGATGACGGGTACAGAAGAAATTTTAGGGGTGTCATGGAAAACTAGGCAGTGAAGCATTTTCTTGGTTTTTTTGCAACAGCCTTATTACCGTAGAGGTGGAGCCTAATTGACACTTGTACTCCTGGACAGGCCCTAACCTGAGCACATTCAATATACGTTGTCTAGGCCTCCTTCCCATTGTTCTGGCTGAAGGAAGCAGATGACTGTCAAGTGTAGAAAGGAATACCTCCTGGGGCAGAAGTACCCAGGCCACACCCAGCCCCAGTCTTCTATCTCTGGAGAGAAAAATCCAAGGGAAATACCTGGTTAATGCTTCTCAGGAGGCCCAAGCTGTTGAATTCGTGAAATGTAACATGGGTGAATCTGGAAGTCATTCTGCTGAGAGAACTTAGTCAGTTGCAAAACAACAAATAGTGTATGAGACTAGTATTATAAGAACACAAGAAAAGGTTTAAGCGCAGAAGAAAACATTCTTTGATAGTTGCAGAGATGTGGAGGGAGGGAGAGGCCTATTCATTGATTAGGTAGTAGATAGGAATTGGGTAGGTAAGAGGAGAGACAGTACACAATAGAAGGGAGGTCAGCACAGCTAACTAAACCACAAGCTAAGGGGTTTCCTAAATATAACCCAACACTTTGAAAGACAAACTAGCAGAGGCAAGGGTCTGGGGACTATGGTTTCAGGGAATGTCTAGGTCAACTGGCATAACAAAGTTTTTTTAAGACAGTGCTTTGTATCCTCCTTTGTTGAGTTGTACCTGGAGTCTTAAAAGCTAGAGAGCAGCCATCTAAGATGCATCAGTTGGTCCCAGCCCACATAGAGCAGAGGAGAATGAAAAACACCAAAGACATAAGGAAAATATTAGGCCAAGAAACAAAAAGGATCACGTAAACCAGAGACGCCATTAGCCTGAAACCAGAAGAACTAGATAGTGTCTCGCTACCTACCGCTAATGATCACCCTGACAGGGAACACAACAGAGAGAAAATGCTTCACTGCCTAGTTTTCCATGACACCCCTAAAATTTCTTCTGTACCCGTCATCCTTTGATTGCTCCTAATGGAGCAAGAGAAAAGTGAGGTGCAGAGCTCAGATTCACTTAAAAGGACCAGACTTAGTGGTCTGACAGACTAGACCAACCCCAGAAGACATGGCCCCAGACTCTGTTAATCCAGAACTAACACCATTCCTGAAGCCAACTCTTCAGACACAGAATGGATGGGACTATAAGACATAAAATGATACCCATCAAGAGTGTGCTTCTTAGTTCAAGTAGATATACATGAGACTAAATGGGCATCTCCTGTCTGGAGGGGGGATGAGAATGCAGAAAGGGTAAGAGCTGGCTGAATGGACATGGGAAATCCAGATAGAAAGGGGGAGTATGCTGTCCCATTGTGAGGATAGCAACTGGGGTCCCATAACAGTGTGTGTATGAATTTTTGTATGAGAAACTACCTTGAGCTCTGAACTTTCACCTAATGCACAATAAAAAAAAATTTTTTAAAGACGTCTAAGCTACACTGAAAGCATTGGCAAAAAAGAGTCCAAGAATTGATGGAATACCAATTGAGATGTTTCAGCAAATGGATGCAACATTGGAAGTACTAATTTATTTATGCTAAGAAATTAGGAAGATAGCTACTTGGTCAACCAACTGAAAAGACCTATGTTTATGCCTATGCCAAAGAAAGGTGTTCCAACAGAATGTGGAAGTTACCAAGCAGTATCATTAATATTACACATAAATAAAATTTTACTGAAAATCATTCAAAAATGATTATAGCATGACATCAACAGGGAACTGCCAGAAATTCAAGCTGGATTCAGAAGAGGATGCGAAGTGAGGGATATCACTGCTGATAATTATATGGACCTTGGCCAAAAACAGAGAATGCCAGAAAGATGTTTACTGTGTTTTACTGACTGTGCAAAAGCTTCTGTGTGGATCATAACAAATTATGGATAACATTGCAAAGAACGGGAATTCCAGAACACTTAATTGTGCTCATGCAAAACCTGTACATAGGTCAGAGGCACTCATTCGAACAAAACAAGGGCATATTGCCTGGTTTAAAATCAGAAAAGGTGTTTGTCAGGGTTGTATCCTTTCACTATACATATTTAATCTGTATGCTGAACAAACTGAGAAGCTGGCCTATATGAAGAAGAATGTGGTATCAGGATTGGAGGGAGACTCTTTAACAACCTGTAATATACAAATGATACAACCTTCCTTTCTGAAAGTGAAGATGACTTGAAGTACTTACTGATGAAGATCAAAGACCACAGTCTTCAGTATGAATTAAACTGTAATGTAAAGAAAACAGAAATCCTCACAACTGAACTAATAAGCAGCATTTTGATAAATGGAGAAAAGATTGAAGTTGTCAAGGATTTTGTTTTACTTCAATCCACAATCACCGTCCTTAGAAGCAACAGTCAGAAACTCAAATGATATATTGCGTTGGGCATATGTGCTGCAAAAAACCTTTTAAAGTATTTTAAAAGAGAGCCAAGAGAGAGATATTATTTTAAGGATGATAGTGCACATGACACAAGACGTGGTATTTTCTGTCACTTCATGTGCACGTGAAAGTGGACAGTGAAAAGGAAGAATAAGAAGATTTGATGCCTTTGAATTATGGTGTTAACAAAGAATATTGACTATATCATTAACTGCCAGAAAATGAACAAGTCTGTCTTGGAAGAAGTACAGCCAGAATGCTGCTTCGAAGTGAGAACAGCAACACTTGGTCTCACACATTTTGGGTATGTTATCAAGAGGGTTCAGTCCTTGGAGAAAGACGTCATGTTTGGTAAAGTACGGGTCAGCAAAAAAAGGAAGACCCTCCATGAGGCGGGCCGACACAGGGGCTGCACGAGTGAGTTGAAGCATAACAGTGATTGTGAAAATGGCACAGGAGCCCATGTTTTCATTCTCTTTCTGTTGTATGTAGACAATGAACTGACTCTGTGGGACCTAACAACAACAGTACTTTTCAAAGCACCATAATGGGGCTACGTATAGCAGTAATTTCAGTTTGTGAGGAAATTTCAATTTGTGAGGAAAACTAAAGCACAAAGGCGTGAATTATTTCTTAGATCTAGGTGATAATTTGTTGATTGTCCGATTAGAATACAAGTCTTTCTGACTCAGATTCTCTTTCCTTTCATGCACTTTCCTTCACTTTCTTTTCCTCTTTTCTGCCCTTTCCCTCCCAAATAAGACATCCTCTTCTCTATCTAGTATTAGAACAGAAAATACTGTGAAAGTTATAGACCTTGGTTTCTCTTCCTACAGAGAAAGTGAAATAGGTCTGAGGATGCTCTGGATCCCCAGACAGCTTCACTGTCCTGTGCACATCTGCCTGTTGTGTTCGCTTTGACACGGAAATCAGAGGCTGACTCCTGTATACATGGAGCCCTGCTAGCGCAGCGGTTAAGAGCTCAGCTGCTAACCAAGAGGTCGGCAGTTTGACTTCACCAGCTGCTTCATGGGAACCAGGAGGAGCATGCTGTTCTGCCCTGTGAGGTCACTATGAGTTGGAATCAACAGCAATGAGTTTTTGGTTTGGGCTCCTTATATTCCATTTCCTGCATCAGCATTCTCACTAGCTCAAAACACGTACGACATTTAACAAACATAATTACTGCCTGCTGTGTTTCAGGCACTACTGGGCTGGGGATGTAAAGATGAATGAGTTGCTCTTTAATGTCTAGTTGCTCACAGTCAAATATCAAGTGAAGAAACAAGTGCAGTATGGTATCTGAAGTACAATGGTAAAAAATGCTGTGAGGGTTAATTAAGAACATAAAGGACAAATGGGTCAGTTTGCAACAAGGATCAGGAATGCCATCTTACAGCGTGGAAGTAGGGCAGAATCTCAGAAGTTTTGGCTGTTTCCCAAATGTACAAAGCAGAGAGGAGCAGTGTAGCAGGCACATAGAAGCAGGAACATTTTGGTGTGTTACAAACTATAAATCATTTAGGAAATCTAAAATACAGAGTGCAGATTCTCAGAAAATCTTTCCCTTTTCTTTTGTAGCCAAACGAGTGAACGAGGTGATCGTGGGAAGTGACCAGCTCATGGAGATCTGAGTTCTGAGGAGGTCACACTTCTTCTCTTGGCCCCCAAAAGATGTTGGCTGGCCCCCCTGTATTTGACTCTGTATTTATTTCCCAATAAAGAGGCCTGCCAAAATTGTATTGGAGACTGGTGGAGCAATCCTAAACTCCATGTCAGGTGCGCTCCAGAAATACCCAGTGTGTGCTCATGGATCACAGTAAAGACCATCTAGATAAGTGTGGACACAATATCCAAGGCCTTTTGCCTTGAGATTATCAGTCTGGAGCAGCAGTTGTCCAGGGGTAAAGATCCTGAGAGGGAGTATTCTGACTGGCTGGTCCAGGCTAGTCCATAAAGCATCTCTTACCTAAAAGGACCTTTGACTGCTTTGCTCCGTGACTTACAGGCCTGGCTCCTGGCAGGGTCAGTTCTGCACATACTGCTCCCTCTGCAGCTGCTACATTTGGACAGCCTGGTGCCAGGGCCCCAGCTCAGTACTGTCGCTGCTCCTACGTCTGCCACATAGGTCCCACACTCTCATCATGCTACCATCTTTCCCTAGCCCCCGCTCTTCACTCTCTCTCCTCCCCCTCAGTCTCTAGGCATTGTCCCTTGGAGACTTTTAAAGCAGGCAAGAGGCAGCCCCTGCCTGGCCAGCAAGCTTTTCCTCACAGCTTTCAGTGGGGGCAAGAGCCTTGATGGGGAGCTGTGGTTGAGAAGCAAGATCCCTCCCCACCTCCCCTTAGTGAGTTCTGGCCAACCCTGGTAAGGAAGAGTTTGTGTCATAGTGTGATGTTTTTCTGACTCTTCTTCAGTGATACTCTCTTATTTACTGATTCTGTGGCCTCTCTTCTCTTACCGTGAGATTTCCGTCATCACATTTCCGTCATCACAGTCCAATCCACCTTCCCTCCACTGACCGTCATCACACTCACCCGTCACCTCGCTCTCCCCCACCCCGGTTGCCCATTGCGCTGCTTTTACAACCTGCAGGTGTTTGGTGGAAGATAAAAGTGGCTCCTGGAGTGAGATTTCACCCCCTAGAATTATCAAAGTACGGGCTGCTCTTGATGTCCTCGCTGTGGGTGGCAGTAATTATAAAGAATGATTTGAAATACTGGTTTCTACATTGCTTCAAAAATCTCAAGGCCCTGAAAAAAAAATCTCAAGGCTCTCAAACCACTTGCATAATTTGGCCTGATTTTAGAGTTCTCCTTGAGTTTGTAAGAGACTAGATGAGCATTCTGCCTGGAGGGATTCCACCCCCACCACCCCCCATCCCCCACCCCCATCTAGCCTTCTTGGGAGTTCTGGAGCTCCACATTCTTCCCACTGGTCAGGACGCGGTTCCTGGAATTGTACTTTAATCAGACAGGAGCCGAAACGGCCCAGCTGCAGGGGTTGAAAATGCTTTGACTGAGAAAGAGGAGCAAGAGTGGTCCACAGGATGGACCAGGCCATGGCATGGAAACATATATTAAATTTGTAGGGCCAGGTGATGCTAGGTCAGAGCCCTGACCTGGGTGAAAGTAGACCTGCCCACTGCAGTGTTGTTTGGCTTTGGCCAACTCACTGCCTCTTCTGTATTTTGGTTCCATCAGCAAAATGGAAAAGTTGGAATGGGTGACACTTACAGACCTTTCCTATTCTTAAATTTTATCCCCTTTTTCAGAAAATCGAAGGCTCTTAAGGGTCCAGGTGGCCCAAGAGGCCAGAAGGCTGCACCTTGACCACAAGAGAAGGACAGAGCTTGGTAGGTTTGGAGCAAGATGATGGTGGGGAAGGAAAGGATAATGACCAAACTGCCCCACGGCCCTCCTAGTCTCCTTGTCCCTTCCAGCTGAGTCCTAGGAGCACTGAGGTGGGAGAAAAGCGTCTCCTTCACCTTCCGTTGCACACACCCATCAGCTGGCCCTGGCACTGAGGAGAAAAGGGAATTGGAGAAGACAGAACGGTTAAGGGCTTCCCAGTGGAAGACCTTGCTGAGTGTGGGTTCTAGCTAGGAGTAGCACTCAGCTCAAGACACTGCTGCTTATAGCTCCCAACAGCTCCAGAGCTTGGCTGGTGCCCATGATGTTTTGATTGTTTTCTTTGCTCTTTTTGTCTTGAGAAAGGCAGGGGTAGTTTTTGTTGCATTGTCGCAGCAGTTCCAGAAGGTGTGAGTGTATCTGAAATACAGTTGAGCAACTGAAAGTACACTGGCAGGCCACCTGTCCAGTCTCTTCTGGAATGGAGGCCAGACAAGCAAGGTATGTGGAAGAATAGACAGATCCTGCCCTTCCCCTGTCAGTCATGAGGGAGATGAGAGAGGAGGAAGAGTTCCTTCAGCTTCAAATCAGGGAGCGCTGGGAACTTGTCAGATAGACAAAGGTGAATGGCTACTACTCCAGAAACCCCCATCCCACTAACACCTTACTTACCCTGCCTACTGGCAGGAGCTCCCGGAGGGAGTAAAGCAACTGACTGCCAAGGCCTGAGATAAAACTTCTGGGCCTTTACCCCATTACTGTGGTGATCCCTTTCCCATTCCCAGTGAAGACATAATGTCTTTAGCTGTAGCCCCAAGAGCAATCTACAGACCTTAACAACCTCGTTTAGGGGCAGTTTCGACTTTTGGAGAATTACAGGGAATACACTTATCCACAGCCAAGTCTTCCCCTAAATAGGTACTGTAATCCAGGCTTTTGTATGCTACTTTGTAAGTAGTTAAAGTTTGTGTCTGAGAATGGGGGCACAGGGGTGGGGATACCCAGACAGGTCCAAAAAGTTATGCTGTAATGGAGCCACAAGGAGGGAAAGAGGCTGAGCTCAAGAACATTCTACTGAAGACGAGGGTGGCCTTGCCCTCCACCTGAGCTACCTCCCAGGAGGATTGCATCAAGTACTTTCTGCCACAGACAAATGAGGAAGTGCTGCTTTGGCTCTTAGCCTCCCTCCTTCCCCTGCTCACAGCAAAAGGCCATTCTCTGGTTGTCGCCTCTACCGCCTCTACCACGGGTGCTAGTGGCCTGAAGTTGCCTACTGGGAACCAGTAGTGTCCAACTCATGGGAACCGGTGTGTGCTACAGGAGAGCTATGCTCCATGAGATTCCCAATGGCTGTTTTTTCTGAAGTAGATGACCCTGCTTTTTCTTTCAGGGCACCTCTGGGCAGACTTCAGATCACTTAAGATTTTTGTTAGCAGCCTAGTGTTTAGACCACCCAGGGACTCCTGCCTATAGGGAAGGGGCATGTATCCAAAACTCAACTAAAACGTTATGCTGCCCAATGATCCCTCGCCACACCTTGGAGTCATTAACCCTGGCTTGGGCCTAGATAATAGAGGCCAGCCAAAAGCACGGTGAGTGAGAAACATAGAAGCCAGGCTGGTCGGTTTCTTCTGTGTGTGTGCACATGCACACACACAAGCATGTCTGTTACTTTTCCTGGCTTTGTTCTTCAGCCACATGCATTATCTGATCTAATGCTTGTGTCATTCTCACAGATTATGTGGCTCACCCAAGATCACACAGCCAGTACATGAAATGTCTAGAGCTTTTAGATTCTGTCATCCTCTCCCCTCTTCCATCTATTTCCACTCACTTCTTAACACCTCCTAGGAAACCTCCCTGCATACTCCAGCTCACAGTGGTTTTCCTCTCTCTGATTGGTCTACCCCTTAGCACTGAGTCACACAGAGCCCTCTTTGGACTGTTCCCTTAGGTCCTGGTATATATCAGCCTCCCCCTTAGGCTGCGAGCTCCTACAAAGCAGATAACCTGCAACCTGAGAGCTCAGTGCAGGGTTAGACTTGTGAGAAATCCCAAGATATGTTTGTCTCATGAAGCAATGATTAGATGTACTCCTCTAGTGATAATTAATTTGTTTTCTCTTTCATTGCACTTTGGAGAGTACGTCGGTTTGGGCCCAAAACACACACGCAGGTACAATGGGAGGAAGCAACAATGAAAACCAGCTGCTCTGAGCCTCTAGAGCCCTTTGTGTTCCGTGCATTCTGTGGTGCTAACTTCCCCTGGCTCAGCTCAGCTGCACTCGGGAAATCATTCTGTTGGGAAAAGGAAAGTTCATTTTGGAGCTTGGAGCAAGCCGGAGGACATTAAGTCCTAGGCTGGAGAAGCAGGAACCTCAGATCAATTTCTGCCACCCTGGTCCTGGTACTGCAGGGCAAGAGATTTTCTCAGCAGGCAGATCCTGCACTGGAAGCATCCACAGAAATGCTGGACTTGGCCACAACTGTTAGCGTGGTGAGCCTGTGGCAGAAGCAAAATCCCAAGGCCACAGTGATTATAGATCTGTTTCTCCAGGGACTTTCTTGTGCCTTGCAGAGTTTGGTAAGAAGAGATCTTAAGAGCTTTGCACAGCAGTGGAGCTGTGCATACAGTCCTGATGAGACCCAGCACTGATTCCAGGCCATTCTCTGGCAAATATCTCTCAGAGAAAAGGAGTGAGTGCTGCACAATATATCCTGCTTTTAACACACTAGTTATGGCCAGCACCACAGTGTCCTGTAACTGTTACTTCCTCCACAAGCATTTTGCAGTATGAATGAACCAGTCCAGGTAGCAATCCTAGTAGGTGCTCGCCCCCTTCCATCTCAGAGGCTCCCTTCTCCCAGAACTCCCAGAAGGCAGTTTGGTAATGTAGCAAGAACCATCATAGTTCTTGACCCAGCAGCCCCTCTTCTGGGAATCTGTCCTAAGGACATTTTCCAAATGATACAAAGACTATGTAGTAACATGAAACATTTGTGATGGAATGATAAAAACAAGTCTGGAAGAAATTGGTCAGAGATGATAGTTGTGTTAGAATAATGAATTTATTGGTGTTTCTTTTCTTCCTTTCCTAACTTGACATACTGGGATATTGATTTTACTCTCCCTGCCAGTCAGGATTTACCAGTCAGGAATCTGGCAGAAACAGTACACTCAGGTGGAATGACTGAGGAAAGTACATAAAATAGAGGGACTGTTTTCTCTGTTGGTGCTGTAGTGGTTAAGAGCTTGTCTGCTAAACAAAAGGTCAACAGTACAGGTACACTAGCTCCTTGGAAATGGGGCAGCTCTACTCAGACCTGTAGAGTCACTGTAAGTCAGAATCAACTTAATGGCAATGAGTTTGGTTTTTGGTTTTCCCTTCATTAGGGAAGTCTTGGTGGTACAACAGTTAGCCACTCAGCTGATAGCAGAAAACTTGGCAGTTTGAACCTATCCAGCAGCTCACTGAAGAGCGAGCTGGCAGTGTGCTCTCAGAAAGATTAAAAAAACCTAGCCCAGTGCCACTGAGTCAATCCCAACTCGCAGTGACCCTGTAAGGCAGAGTAGACCTGCCCCATAGAGTTTCCAAGGAGTTGCCTGGTGGACCCAAACTGCTGACCTTTTTGGTTAGCAGTCATCATGCTTGAACCACTACACCACAAGGGTTTCCAGCCTGGAAAACCTGTGGGCAGTTCTACTCAGTAACATTGGGCCACTGACCCATTGTCTTCTAGTTGATTCTATCTGATAGTGATGCTGTGGAACACAACAGAACCCTCACAGGGTTCCCAAGGATATAATCATTACAGAAGCTGATTGCTACATCTTTCTCCACAGAGCAGCTGTTGGGCTCAGTTAGCAACCGAGCATTTAACCACTGCACCACCAGAGCTCCTCTTAGGCAAGTATGAATCAGAAGTCAACAGCACCCAACAATTCCATTTATTGGAGGATGTGGTAGTTCAGTGACAGAATTCAGGATAAAGATATGTGATCTGCTTCCATAAAGATTACAGCCTTGGAAACCCAGTGGGGGCAGTTCTCTGTCCTACAGGGTTACTGCGAGTCAAAATGGACTCACAGCACACAAGACAATGCACATTGCCTAATGAGGGAGGCATGCCTGCAAGCAAATGCAGAGACTTTTACTGTGACATAAATGCAGTGTTAGAAGGAACATTAGTGTTAGAGAGAGCACTCTTGGTTCAGTGGCAGAAATCTTACCCTGCAGGAGACCTGGATTCAACCGCAGCCAGTGTGTCTCATGCTTAGCCACCACCATCTGACAGTAGAGGCTTGTGGGTTGCTATGAAGCTGACCAGATTTCAGCAGAGCTTCCAGACTGAGAAGGACTAGGAAGAAAGCCTGATGATCTACTCCCCAAAACCAGCCAGTGAAGATGCTGTGGATCACAATGGTCAGACCTGCAGCTGATCATGGGGATGGCGCAGGGCAAGGCAGCATTTCCTTCAGTTGTGCATGAGGTTGGCAAGAGTGGGGACAGGCTCCAAGGCAGAGAACAACAAGGGGTACAAAGAAAGAAGCAGCTAGGGGCCAGAACAGAAGCATGAATCAAGGAGCTTCAAAGAGGGAGTGAATAAGTTCAGCTGTGAAAGCTGCCTGCTAGACAAAAAGGCCACAACATGCCCAAAGACAGGAACTGATAGAAGAACATGATGTGTTTAGGAAATTACAAATAGCCTCTGCAGCACTGGAATACACACTGGCATAGGTATGGGGGAGCTGGGGAAGAGAGATCATGCAGGACCCTGTCATCCAAGTGGGCTCTAGTCTTCGGAGCTATGGTATCAAATTTGGGTTTTAGAGAGATGATTCCAGTCTCAGGGGAGGGAGTGAATTGAAGGGGATAAGAATGCAGGGAAGAGTGAAAAGGAAAAAGGTCTTGGGGTCTTGGCTGGGTCGGAAAGGAAATTTGGCCCTAACAGAGGCTGACACACCCCCTTTCTCAGCAACGGCCTCTTCTGACTTGGCCGGTGCAGTGCCTCTCCGGGATCTCTCCTCCCTCCTCCCGGAGGGCCCTGCGGGCGGCGAGGAAAAATTGCTAGAAGAGGGGTGGCCCTGCCTGGGTGGTCTCCCCCACCACCCCACTAACCCCGCTGGCGCCGTTGCCTAGCAGCGGCTCTGGCCCGTGGTCTGGGTAATTTGCTGGCCCTTCAGCCAATAAGAGGGCGCCGCCCCAGCCGTTCCCTTTTTCTGGTGCTCCAGGGGCCGCCGCAGCACTACTAGCTGCACCTCCAGCTGCTGCGGGCATCGCGGGCTGTAGCTCTGTTTGACAGCAGGCGGGCTCCACTTCCCTGTTGTCTGGCTGCGGGCGACCCTCCACGGGGTGACCCAGCCGCCGCGCCCAGCACAAGGCCCTCTCACGGCAGCTGCAGCGGTGCTTAACGCAGCCCTCGCCCACACGCGCTCCCTTGCAGCCCTACTGAGTGCTGACGCCGGGCAGGCGGTACTGGGCAACTAGGCCAGCCCGTCTATCCCATGGCGGCACCCAGATAATGCGAGTTGGGGGCGGAGGCACCCCCATCTTTGCCAACATGGCTAGGCCACCGCCCCTCCAAGAGCTGCCCTCCATCTACACACCCCCAGCTCGAACTTCGGCTCCCCAGGTGAGTGGAGAGGAAGCCAGGAAGAAAGAAAATTGGGAACCAGCTGTGAAGACCCGAAATCTGTTACCGGAGCATCCACAAAATGTGATGATGTCTGCAAGTGTCATGTTCAGGGTTGCCTGTCTGAGGACCGGTGAGAGAGTATGTGAGTGGTGTGTGCAGCTGTCTCCTCCTGTCTGGCCAAATAGAGTTTGAGTGTGTCTGTGGGTTCGCGTCTGTCCACCTGAGAACATGTAGCTGTACGTCAGTATCCTGCTCTCAGAAAATGGATCTATGACTTCCTCAATTAGGGGGTAGGGGCCCAGCCAAAACTAAACCCATGGCCATCCAGTCCATTGGGACTCCTAGTGATTCTGTAGAACAGAGTAGGACTGCCTCATGGTGTTTCCAGGAGTGCCTGGTGGATTTGAACTGCCAACTTTTTGATTAGCAGCCCTAGCTCTTAACCACTACACTACTAGGGTGTCTGGGGCAGGAGCAGGCAACTCTAAATAAATCATTTTTTCTAAGTTTGGGCTTGTATTGGTATTGGCACTTCTGAACCCCATCCAGAAATCAAGAAGCCAGGAAGAGACTTGCAGAAGGAGAATGCAGGGACTGAAGGGAAGGATTTCACGTGTTGTAGAGATGCCTACCTAACCCATCTCTTTTCATTCATTCCAGACCCTCACTGGGAGCCTGAAGGCTCCTCTCTGGCTTCGGACTTACTTCCAGGGCTTGCTCTTCTCTTTGGGCTGCGGGATCCAGAGACACTGTGGCAAAGTGCTCTTTCTGGGACTGTTGGCCTTTGGGGTCCTGACACTTGGGCTCCGTGTGGCCATCATCGAGACAGATCTGGAGCAGCTCTGGGTAGAAGGTGAGAGAGATGTGGGCATTGCATTGGCTGGCTTGGATATGGGGAGCCCAAAGCAGGAACAGGGTAAGAAGCTATCTTCTAAGCCCTAGTAGGTCTGGCCCTGAGTCTTAGACTTCTGGGAGCACCACTGCCTCCCACAGCCATAAATGGATGTCTGCAGATGGTAGAATCCTGTGAATATGTGTACAGAACGTTTATCTGTGATTATTTGTATTCATTTAGCATTTATTATCAACATTTTATACATATTTCTGAAAGCACAGCACAATTTACAAAGCAACTAAAAAGTAAAACAAGACCCTTCTTTTAAAGATTAAATTCTAGCAAGGAAAAATCAAATCTGTGCTGGGATAACTATAATATAATACAAAGCAGAGTGTGATTATGTTGTATAAGGAAAGGTAAGGCCAGGAAAAATAGAAAAAATAGGACTGAAAGGCAAGGAAACTGAGTAAATCATCTGGCTAGTCCTCCAGGACTGGAGGATCGGCACTCTGGTGGTACGCTAGGTTAGCACTCAGCTGTTAACCAACAGATCATCAGTTCAAATCCACCAGCTGCTCCTTGGAAACCTTGTGGGACGGTCCTACTCAGTCCTATAGGGTCAATGCAAGTCAGAATCAACTTGATGGCCGCAGCTTTTCTAAGTCCTCCAGGGAGAGGTCTTGTATACCCATACCCAGTGGGACTAAATATTTAGCAGAAAAGCAGCAACAGCAAGGGTCAGATGGGAACAAAGCCTCACTTCCTAATAGAAGCATTAGATAAAAATAATTCTTGCTAATATTTTCAGCATAACTTTCTTTCCTGGGGCCTGGCTTCTTTTGGCAGGCTTTTAACAAAGTTGAACTCTTTTCTTGCCTGAAAGTTTTGCTTTGTTGGCTTCCCCAAATGTCCCCCAGCTCTGGCCCACACCCAAAGGCAGGACCTAGGTTAAAGGCTGACACCCTTGAGTTATTTCAAATGCTGGTAAGTCCCTGGATCCAGAGCAGATGTTTCTTGGAGTCTGCCTGCCTGTCTGTTGGGCTCCCACACCCCATCCTCCCCTCACCCTCTGCAACTCCCACAGACATACACACTCCAGGCCAGTCCTGGGGTCCACAGCAGATGTTTCTCTGTGCCTGCCTGCTTGCCCACAGCCCCAGGACACACTAGTGCACACACGCACGCAGACATACCCCCGCCCACGCAGCACCACTGCTTGGGTGGTCCCAAATGACTCATGGATTTCCTGCCACAGTAGAGGTGGCCTCCCTTCCCTTCCTCCCTTCCCAGTAACCCCCCTCCTCCACCCCTCTCCCTCTTCCCCATCTAAACACAACTTGAGCCTTGGTGTTTCCTCATCCCATCCACACTCCAGCACAGGACAGGCTGGACTCACCCGACTTTTGCAGTTGTTTCAGAGGAAGGTGGTAGCCAATTCCTAGGCCTTTTTTATTTCAGAGCATCTTTCTGCCCTGTGTTGGCTAAGGCTAGGAGTAGGGTAAAAGCAGTGATCTTGACTTGGTATTTTCTTTGAAACTAGGCTTCTCACTTCAGTGAGAAGCTAATCAAGGTGAGGACTTGGAGGGTATGTGCCATTATTTTGCCACTTTGCTAATGCAGAGGGGAGAAGAAACAGGACTTTGGCTCTTGGAATTGGGGGCCAGAATTCCAGTTCCTGTAATGCTTTGCACTGGTGCACTTGGGATGTGACTGTTGGTCTTTCCTGTTCCACTGTAAAGCTAAAGAGCTTAAAGGTAGATTGTTCTCTAAAATAAAAGCCAGAACATTAGCCCAACTAGTACTTAAAAGGAAACCATAGTGGCATAGTGGTTAAACTGCAATGACTGCTAACCAGAACATCGACAGTTCGAATCTGCCAGGTACTCCTTGGAAACTGTAGAGCATTTCTGCTCTGTCCTATAGGGTTGCTGTGAGTTGGAATTGACTCATTGGCACTGGGTTTGGTTTCAGTTTTTCAGTACTTAAAAGAATAGTGATAGAGACTGAAATTGGAACTATCTCTGAAGACATGGGCCAGCTAGCCATTCTATTTAGAAGGCAGGAGATGAATGCCTATCTGGTGGTAGAACCATCCAGCTCT
Source organism: Heterohyrax brucei (assembly GCA_028571685.1). Classification (NCBI taxonomy): domain Eukaryota; kingdom Metazoa; phylum Chordata; class Mammalia; order Hyracoidea; family Procaviidae; genus Heterohyrax; species Heterohyrax brucei. Next base: position 77,129,067 of record CM053140.1, on the reverse strand, counting down.
AATAACCAAGACGGAAACCTGGGAGTCAGCCTTCGTTCCTCCCACTCACCTGATTAATTACTAGACGTGTAAATCTCACACCTTAAGCACTCTCATCAAGTCCTGGGTGGTGCGTATGGTTAGAATGCTGAGCTGCTAACCAAAGGGCTGAGGGTCTAGTCCACTTGAGGCTCCTCAGAGAACGCTGGACATCTATATCCAGAACCTCAGCCACTGAAATCATGGTTCACCTCATAGCACAAGGTCACTGTAAGGGGAAACTAGCTCTTGAAGGCAGCTGGATAAGCTTCCTCACAGCAGACTACTCCTCTCTGCCCTCATGGCCCTCACTAGAGAAGTCCTTGTTCTGTCTCTGTCAGTAACACTCTTGATTGTATTGTTTTTACCACCTGAAAAAGAAAGGAAGAAAATTGATTTATTATCCTCTGTGACAAGAAGATCATAAGAAGTCTGACAGTAGACAGTTGAGCAGTTCCAGGACGGTTCATTAAGCAACCTGAGGCCATTGGCAAGAGCCCAGGTTCTTTGTGTGTCACCCCTAGGTCTTCAGCTGCTGGACTTTTATCTTCAGTCTTAAATCACCTTGTCCCAAGGTGGGCTGCAGTGGCAGAAAAGGAAAACATTCCTGTCTTTATCCCTTTGTGAAAGTGAGGAAGAATTTACCAGAAGCCCCAAAGCAAACTTCCCATTTAATTTCTTTGGTAAAAACTGCATAGTATCCTTAGTCTAAATCCTTCATTTGGCAAAGGCAGTTAAATTATAATGATTGGCTTGTTAGACTATTCAAGTTTCATTCCCTGAGGCTGAGTAAGGGAGGGAGGGCAGAAACAGCTGCCCTGAATCACAAAACTAGTCAGAGAAAACCAGAAACACCAAACCCACTGCCCTGGAGTCTATTACAACTCAGCAACCCTACAGGACAGAGTAGAACTACCCCCACCGAGTTTCCAAGGAGCACCTGGCAGATTTGAACTGCCGACTTTCTGGTTAGTAGACATAGCACTTATCCAGTATGCCACTGAGGTTTAGAGAACCCAAATGACCAAACTCACTGCCATTGAGTGGATTCTGACTCATGGTGAACCGACAGATGAAGTAGAACTGCTCCGTGGAGTTTCCAAGGATTGCCTGGCAGATTGTTAGCAGAGGTGGCACTTAACCACTACACCACCAAACCCACTCATCATGACCATATAGTACAGAGTAGAACTGCCCTATAGTTTTCAAGGAGGGCCTGGTGGATTTGAACCGCTGTCTTTTTGGTTTTTGGTTAGCAGCCGTAGCACTTAACCACTACACCACCAGGGTTTACAAAAATCAGGAAGACCTTGCTTTCAAATCTGCTTCCACACTGCCCCCCTGTGGTGTATCTAAATCTGGCCCAGTGACCTACTTAGAGCCCTTTCTCTGCTTTCTTACCCAGAACTGTGGCATCTCCAGAATCAAGTCTGAGTTCCTTCATGCGTTCTTAAATAAACAAATCTAAGGCCATTTTTCCCCAAGGCAGCTCTGACTCACGGTGATCCTGTGTGTGTCAGAGTATGAATGTGTTCCGTAGGGTTTTCAGGGGCTGATTTTTCAGACCTAGATTGCTAGGCCTTTCTGCAGAGGCGTCTCTGGCTAGACTCAAACTTCCAACCTTGGGTTACCAGCCAAGCACGTTAACTGCTGTTTGCCCACCCAGGGACCCCTGCATACAGTCTAAGCTCTCTGTGATGGGGCTCTCAGTTGCTTCTCCAGCACTGTCTGCAGCTCCTCGCTCCCCACTCGTACAGTCGCTAGTGCTGAGCCTTGGACGGTCCCTGCACACACTTAGTCCAGGACACTTTTTCCTGACCAGTGCGTATTCATCATTCACAACTCTACTCAGTACCAGATAATGTTATGAGGAAAAAAAATCACATCAGGTCACTACTGTGCTCAAAACCTATCACAACTCCTTTCAATCCCAGGAAGTTGAGTCCCTGCAGTAGTTACAGGCCTTTACTTGGGAAATTTCTGGACCAAAGACTGGGAACATTTCCAAGGGTCTAGATGTATACTGCAATACGTTTACTTATTTACTTTTCCTCTAGAATTACACCAAGTTATGTTCCCATGGTAGCTTAGCATGCACTTCTGTAAGCTAGCAGTCGGTGCTACCATTTTTTTAATCTTTACTAATTTCATAGACAGTAATATATTGTTGTTTTAATTAGAATTTATAGGATTACCTACAAAGTTGAATATTTTTCTGTGTTGGTCAGCCGGTTATATCTTCCCTTTTGAAATAGCACAAAAGTTTTTCATAAATGTGTTGTTTTCAATGTCTCCTTCCTCCCATCCCCTCCCCACTCACCCACCACATGTTCCCCCCCATTCTTATTCTTCCATCGCATCATTTCTCTCCCACCAACTCTTGACTAAGAACTTCCTGCCTGTACCTACTGTGTACCAAGTAACATCCTACGGAATTCACCTGCATTGACCCTAATTCTACAATAACCCAACGAAGTAGGCATTGCCCCATTTTACAGGTGAGGAAAACAAGGCTCAGAGAGACAGAGTAATTTGCTGAAGACACAAAGTGTCAGAGCCAGGGCCAGGCCAGGCCTATGTGTATAGAAGCTGCATCTCTTCTTGCCTACATTATGCATCTGTCATCTGCATCATCAGCAGAAATTTATCTTTTGCTCTTCTCCATTTTTTTTCTGTGAGGATTCTTCGTTCTGATTCTTTATTAAATTTGTCTGAGCTTCTTCCTTCTCCTGTGCTCCCTTCCTCTCAGGATGCCCACTTACAATGGGCTTCTCTCTGTCTTTCTCTCCAGGTGCAGCCTCTGGCCTAGTGGTGAAATAGTCACTGCAGTGAGGATTGGGGAAGGGAAGAAAAAGTGTAGATGGGTTTTGGCAGTAGAGTAAGACAGATGGCTGTGTGAATCAGTATTCGTCAGGGGAGGGTTAGGAATATGACCTGGGTTGAAGGGAGTGAGAATATGGGTAAATCGTGTTAGGGGAGGTACCAAGGGTTTGGGGCACTCTTGACAGAGATTTATGCGAATTTGAGAAGATTGGGGACTGGGGAGCACAGTGATCCAGGATTGGGCTGTAGTCTCAGAGAAGCAGTTCATGTGGTCCTCAGAGGGTAGCAGTGTGACCAAAAGGAGGAGGCCCCCAGAGAGATGAGGACAGACTGGGGTGGGTTTGCCTCTGGCCCTCACCCAAGTCATAGTCAGCTCTTACCTGCCACAGTGTCCCACGTCCCCCAGGCCCTACTTAACAGAGCTTTACTTTGCAGCGGACATAAAACATAGAACTTGAGGGACCCTAAGACTGAGGAGACTAAGCCAGCCAGGCCAAGTGCCTTCGAGTCGGAAGGCAGGCCTAATACTGGGGGTCCCCATCACCTGGGCAGTGAGGCTGACAGAAGGAATTTATCTGGAACATGCATCTCCTTGGCCCACTCTGGTTTCATCTCTGTCAGGTTATGTGAGCTGATTCTCAGTACTCCTTAGCTGAGCAAAGACGCATACTGACAGCATCAAAACTAGCAGGCTGTCTGCCCTCGCCTTCACCAGTGCCACACAGGGTTGATTGTGACAGGCACTGCCGTCCGTCCCCTCTTTCCAGCAGTCTGCAACATAGGATTGTGGATGTGAATCACTGATTGGGGCAGCCTGTACTGCGACCCAGCCTTAGCCCTCGTCTTAGCCTTTTGGGAAGCCTACCCAGTGGCAGCCTCTGTCTTGGCTTGTTACCACTACTTGTTCTCCCACCAGACCAGAGAGGGACTGAGTGAGGGCTCCCTTACCAAGCGGCCCCATAATCCCAACCCTGGCTCAGCTCATACTAATCACTCATTTTCAAGTTCTGTGCCCCAAACCTAGCCAGCCTGGTTTATGCTTAAATCCTAGACCCACACAGGAGAGCCATACAGCCAACAGCTGAGGCCTCCCTTTTTCCCTGTCAGAGCTCCACGTTCTGAACAGAGGGGCAGGGCCCTGGGGAGTCCAGCCTGGTCTGTAACAGCGCTATCAGGAAGAAGGCAGGGGCTCCTTTTAGCAACTTGTGCCACCTGTCAGCACTTGGGAGGCCTCACTGGGTGAGCGTTCCAGCTCCCCCGAGTGCTGACCCCCTAGGTGCCTTCCCCACAGCCTTCTCTCCTGTCTCTGCAGTGGGCAGCCGGGTGAGCCAGGAGCTGCACTACACCAAGGAGAAGCTGGGGGAGGAGGCCGCGTACACCTCCCAGATGCTGATACAGACTGCACGCCGGGAGGGGGAGAATGTCCTCACGCCAGAGGCACTTGGCCTCCACCTCCAGGCAGCCCTCACAGCTAGCAAAGTACAAGTCTCGCTCTATGGAAAGTAAGTGGCTAAGCCCCCACAGCTGGGGCTGAGAAGTGCTCTGGCAAGGCTGAAGTGGGACTCTCCGTCTTCTGCTGATACCCTGTGCCCTTGGCTGTTCCAGGTCCTGGGATTTGAACAAGCTCTGCTACAAGTCAGGAGTTCCCATCATTGAAAATGGAATGATTGAGCGGGTGAGGAGCCTGAGCTGTCCTCTGAGGTGGGGTAGAGGTGGAGCCTGCCCCTCCTCCAGTGAGGGAGGGCTTAGATAGTCTCCAGGAAGCTAAGGGGATGGTCACAGAGGGCGTCCTACAAAGGTTGCCAGGGAAGGAGCCCAGAGGCAGGACTGGTGTGTCCTGGGGCATTCCTGATGTGTCCTGGGGCATTCCTGACACTCCTGACAGATGATCGAGAAGCTGTTCCCGTGCGTGATCGTCACCCCCCTCGACTGTTTCTGGGAGGGAGCCAAGCTCCAAGGAGGCTCTGCCTACCTGCCGTGAGTGCTGCCACAGCTGCTCTGGGGCCCTGCCTAGGGTCTTGTGGGAGTTTCCCTTGCAGACAGGGTAAGAGTAAAGGTTATCACCCAAACCATCCAAAGTCAGTAATGCCCTCCTAGACTAAGATCAGAACACACTGGCCTGTCTGAAGCTTTGTCCATCCACTTCACCCTTCTTTATGCTTCCAGGATTTAGACAACAGATCCGTAAGACCCAAGAGATTGTGGAGGAAGTTAGCTAGGTGTCAGCTAAACTGTTTGTCCAGGCCATAAAGAAAGCCTGTAACAGGTTATGTGGCTTGGGAAGAGACCTGGGGGCTTTTGGGGCCCTTTCAGTGTATCAGGAAACCCGATGACAGAATAGGTAAGTGCTATGGCTGCTAGCCACAAGGTTAGCAGTTCGAATCTACTAGGTGTTCCTTGGAAACTCAATGGGGACAGTTTTGCTCTGTCTTACAGGGTCACTATGAGTCTGAATCAATTCAGCAGCACTGGATTTTTTTGTGTTTGTTTATTTTTTTTTCCAGATATTAAGTACTGTCTGTCCTGATGTCTGTCTCAGCCCCTTTATCCATCAGCTTACCTAGTAGGCTTATACAGCCTGGGAACTGAGATGAGTGAACAGACAGGAGGAGGTGGGGTATGGCATGAGTCTTCATAACAGCAGTATGGAGGCTGGAAATTTAACCCGATCCTCACCTGCTCTGGGCTTTCCCCCTAGGGGTCACCCCGATATCCAGTGGACCAACCTGGATCCAGAACAGCTGCTGGAAGAGCTGGGCCCCTTTGCCTCCCTTGACAGCTTCCGGGAGCTGCTAGACAAAGCACAGGTGGGCCAGGCCTATGTGGGGCGGCCCTGCCTGCACCCCGACGACCTCCACTGCCCAGCTAGTGCCCCCAACCATCATAGCAGGCAGGTAGGTTTGAGCCCATGTCGGCCAGGGAGAGACTGTTTTGTATACTGTACCCACCCCATCCGTTCCTCTGTTCTGGGGAAGAGTAGGTTGTCATCTGTGCTCTGCTTCCCCTTTCCTGGACATAGTTTTCATGTGCAGGTGCCAGACACCTGGAGTGTTTCATTCCCACTCAGTACCCTCAAGGCTGGACTTCGTCACAATTAATTTGTACAGGGACTACAGATTAAGTAAGCACTGTCATATCTAATTTCCCAGATGTCCACATGACCCTGTGAACAAGGTACTTTTCCAAAAACCCACCCAAGTTATGCTGGTTTGGCCTGACAGCCTGGTTCTAATTTCTGGGCCTCGGCGCCCTCTTGTGGTCACCTGTTTACAAGACACCAGCTGGTCACAGTATGCATGAAGTTAAGGATGATTGTCAATACTTTACCTACAAGGTTCTGTGGCAGGCATGATTCCTGGAGGTATAAGCCCAGAGGCCCCCATTAGCCACAGCCAGGGTCTTGAATAATAGGCCCCCTCTTCCTCCCCTTTCCAGGCTCCCAATGTGGCTCAGGAGCTGAGCGGGGGCTGCCATGGCTTCTCCCACAAGTTCATGCGCTGGCAGGAGGAATTGCTGCTGGGAGGCATGGCTAGAGACCTTCAAGGACAGCTGCTGAGGTAGGGCCTCCCTTGGGAGCTGATGAGGGGACCAGTCATAGGGATCAACACTGTAGTACCAGGCAGCATGCCCACCCCCGTGATGAGGCCAGCTCTGACTCCTAGCTCCGTGCACCCTCCCTAGGGCAGAAGCGCTGCAGAGCACCTTCCTGTTGATGAGCCCTCGCCAGCTGTATGAGCACTTCCGGGGTGACTACCAGACACACGACATTGGCTGGAGTGAGGAACAGGCAAACACCGTGCTGCAGGCCTGGCAGCGGCGCTTTGTGCAGGTCAGTGTGGACTTGGCCTGGTGAGCTGCCCTGAGGCCACTCCTCCTCCAGCCTGCTCAGACCCACCCTGTCTCTAGCTGGCCCAGGAGGCCTTGCCCGAGAACTCCACCCAGCAAATCCACGCCTTCTCCTCTACCACCTTGGATGACATCTTGCGTGCCTTTTCCGAAGTCAGTGCTGCCCGTGTGGTAGGAGGCTATCTGCTCATGGTGGGTCTGGCTCCTGGCACCTTGCTCCACCTTCACTGGTGCCCACACTGGGAACCCTCGTCTAAGACATGCGCTCTCTCTGACAGCTGGCATATGCCTGTGTGACGATGCTGCGGTGGGACTGTGCCCAGTCCCAGGGTGCCGTGGGCCTGGTTGGGGTGCTGCTGGTGGCCCTGGCCGTGGCTTCAGGTCTCGGGCTCTGCGCGCTGCTCGGCCTTGCCTTCAATGCTGCCACCACGCAGGTATCCCAGGGCCACAAGGCAGATGTGGGGGCCAACAGCCCAGGCTGCACGGTTCCTCCAGCTAGCTCTCCACTCCTCTGCTCCCTCAGGTGCTGCCCTTCTTAGCACTGGGTATCGGGGTGGATGACATATTCCTGCTGGCACATGCCTTCACAGAGGCTCCACCTGGCACCCCCCTCCAGGTGAGCCCCGCCACCGCCAGCCTGTGCTCTTCTGAGCCAGCTTGGCACATGGGTTGAGAGCCTCATGGTTTGAGTTGTCGGGCTCGTTGTTAACTTCTCTGTGCCTCAGCTTCCTCTGTGAAAAGGGATGATGATGCTGTTTGTGTCAGAAGAGTTGTGTGTGTTCAGTCAGGTGACACAGGGCAAGTGTCTAGAATAGTACATGACATGTGCTTGATAATGTTTGCTGCTGAGTTACTGTTGTCTCACCTCTGCCACCCCAAGTTCCTGAGCCTCTTCATCACCCTACCTTAAAGACCCCTGTAACCGGAGGGCGTGTCTCCCCACCCCCCTGTAGGAGCACATGGGCACGTGTCTGCAACGCACTGGCACCAGTGTGGTGCTCACATCCATCAACAACATGGTCGCCTTCTTCATGGCAGCCCTGGTGCCCATCCCTGCATTGCGGGCCTTTTCCCTGCAGGTGAGGCGGCATAGATGGGTCCAGGCAGGACGGGCTTTGGCTCTGGGGCAGGCTTCAACCAACCTCTGTGCCCCTCCTGTCCACCCCCAGGCGGCCATAGTGGTTGGCTGCAACTTTGCGGCCGTGATGCTTGTCTTCCCAGCCGTCCTCAGCCTGGACCTGCACCGGCGCCACTGCCAGCGCCTCGATGTGCTCTGCTGCTTTCCCAGGTATGTCCCTGCAGCTCCCATCCCAGCCAGGCCTTTGACCCCCTCCCAGCCTGTCCCCCACCAACATTTCAAGGCATGGGTGTGTCACCTCCTCTCTATGCCTCTTTCAGCCGCTGCTCTGCTCAAGTGATTCAGATTCTGCCCCAGGAGCTGGGGGATAGGACTGTCCCAGTGGGCATTGCCCACCTGACTGCCACCATTCAAGCCTTTTCACAATGTGATGCTAGCAGCCAGCATGTGGTCACCATCCTGCCTCCCCAAGCCCAAATGGCACTGTCAGCTTCTATCTCACCAGACTCTGAGCTCTTCAGCCCTGGAGGGTCCACACGGGACCTTCTAGGCCAGGAGGAAGGGGCTAGGCAGAAGGCAGCCCGCAGCGCTCTGCCCTGTGCCCGCTGGAATCTCTCCCATTTCGCTCGCTATTGGTTCTCTCCCTTGCTGCTCCAGTCACACACCAAGGTACGACTTCAGGCCTGAGGAAGATGGGATGGGCCCGGGCAGAGGCTTGAGTGTCTCTGGGGCCCAAGAAGGGCACAGGGCCTAGCCCACCTCCTGAGGGGTGCAGGGCCTCCATGAGCCTCCAGCTTAGCTACCGTTTCTCATAGGCCCTGGTGCTGGTGCTCTTTGGGGCTCTTCTGGGCCTGAGCCTCTATGGAGCAACCTGGGTGCAGGATGGCCTGGCCCTGACTGACGTGGTACCTCGGGGCACCAAGGAGCATGCCTTCCTGAGCACCCAGCTCAGGTACTTCTCCCTGTATGAGGTGGCCCTGGTGACCCAGGGTGGCTTCGACTACACCCACTCCCAACGTGCCCTCTTTGATCTACACCAGCAGTTCAGTTCCCTCAAGGCCGTGCTGCCCCCGCCAGCCCCCCAGGCACCCCGCACCTGGCTGCACTATTACCGCAACTGGCTACAGGGTGAGAGGCGAGAGGACCGCAGAGAGGGGTCTGCAGGAAGAAGCCCGCTGGCAGAACATCCATCTCCTCTTCTCCCTCCAGGAATCCAGGCTGCGTTTGACCAGGACTGGGCTTCTGGGCGCATCACCCGCCACTCCTGCCGCAATGGCTCCGAAGATGGGGCCCTGGCCTACAAGCTACTCATCCAGACCGGGGATGCCCAGGAGCCCCTGGATTTCAGCCAGGTTGGGAAAGGGCTGGAAGGGCCGGGGAGCACAGCAAGAAGCTAGACCTCACAGGCCAGGCCACTAGGGCTGCACCCAGCTTCAGTCGTGTCTACCTCTGCAGCTAACGACACGGAAGCTGGTGGACAAGGAGGGCCTGATTCCCCCAGAGCTCTTCTATGTGGGGCTGACTGTGTGGGTGAGCAGTGACCCCCTCGGTCTGGCAGCCTCACAGGCCAACTTCTATCCACCACCCCCCGAGTGGCTGCACGACAAATACGACACCACTGGGGAGAACTTTCGCAGTGAGTCCTCGGGACGTCCAGAGACATCCTCAACCTCAGCCCCACAGGCCCCTGCCCTGTCCGGCCACCTGTGCTCACTGCTACCTACCTCTTCCTGCTCTCCCCTCCCTTCTGCAGTCCCGGCGGCCCAGCCCCTGGAGTTCGCCCAGTTCCCCTTTCTTCTCCGTGGCCTCCAGAAGACAGCTGACTTTGTAGAGGCCATCGAGGGGGCCCGGGCAGCGTGCGCAGAGGCAGGCCGGGCCGGGGTGCGTGCCTACCCCAGTGGCTCCCCCTTCCTCTTCTGGGAGCAGTATCTGGGCCTCCGGCGCTGTTTCCTACTGGCCATCTGCATCCTGCTGGTGTGCACCTTCCTCGTCTGTGCCCTGCTGCTGCTCAACCCCTGGATGGCTGGCCTCATCGTGAGTACTTACAGAATGGGTCAGAGGGGCCCAGTGGTACTGCCCTCCCTGCCCTGCCCTGCCCCTCCCACTACTCCCAGGAGCCCTGGCTGAGCCTGCCCCCTCAGGTGCTGGTCCTGGCCATGATGACGTTGGAGCTCTTTGGCATTATGGGTTTCCTGGGCATCAAGCTGAGCGCCATCCCTGTGGTGATCCTTGTGGCCTCTGTAGGCATTGGTGTGGAGTTCACAGTCCATGTGGCCCTGGTGAGCACAGGCCCCAGCGGATGGGGAGGTCAGCTTTTGAGTTGTCAGCAAATCATTATCCATTACCTACTACATAAAGGGACTCTTGGCTGGCTAAGGACTAGCACTGTAATGGCAATACGATCTTTATTCTCAAGGAGTCTATATTCCAGGGGATAGACAGCCAACAAGTAAACAGGTAAACAAGCAGCCCTTTCAGTGTAGAGGAGGGGACAAAGACCTGTCTGGATTGGGCTAAGTACGGAAAGAGAGGTGACAACATGGGAGTCAACAGTAGTTTTGAATGGTTCCACTGTGAAGGGGCTCAGAGAAAGGGGCAGGAGCTGGATGGCAGTGCGGGCTTGAAGGAGGGATTTGACACAGCTGGAGCCTCCAGAACTGAGGAAGCCAGGAGCCTCGCTCTCCGAGGCTTCTTTCTGGCAGATGCAGGAGTGGAAAGTGGGCACCACAAACCGGGTAGAAGCCCCAGCACACACCTGGCCACAGCCCACAAAGAGCTCCCCTAGGGAATGAAAGCCCAACATGTAGACAAGTACGAAGAACTAGAAATTCTCTCAAATGCCACCCTGAGAAGTAACTACTGTCCCTTTGGTAATCCTTCTCGACTAGGGCTGGGCAAACTTTTCCTGTAAAGGCTTGCTTACCTTAGGCCTCTGCCTGGACCCTGCCATTATAGCATAAAAGCAGTCGTAGACAGTAGCTGAGGTGCGCAAGCGGGTGTGGCTGTACGGCAGGGTCTCAGCAAAACTTCGTTTGAAAAACGGGGCAGGCTGTAGTTGACTGACTCCCCTTCTTGACATCTGTGTGTCTAAGGTCACCAGACATGTCTGTACAGTGTTACCTAAATGGGCTCATGGCTGCTTCCTGGACAGTCCCTGTGAACTGAGTTTGCCTGGCTCTTACATCATTTTGTGGGCCAGGGTGTTTCTGGGGACACACGGGTAGAAGCTGGGGCCATGAATAAGCTGGCCAGGGGCATGCAGGACCCCAGGTTGGCAGAGGGGCAGCCCTAGAGCCACTTTGTTCCTCCAGGGCTTTCTGACAGCCCAGGGGAGCCAGAACCTGCGGGCCGCCCAGGCCCTAGAGCACACATTTGCCCCGGTGACTGATGGCGCCATCTCTACCTTGCTGGGTCTGCTCATGCTTGCCGGGTCCAACTTTGACTTCATTGTAAGGTAGACGAGGGCCCACAGTGAGAAGGGAGGCTTGCTGGTATGGGCATGGGGCCCACCCAGGCTGACCGCCCCACTTCACCCAGGTACTTCTTTGTGGTGCTGACGGTCCTCACGCTCCTGGGCCTCCTCCATGGGCTCGTGCTACTGCCTGTGCTGCTGTCCATCCTGGGCCCCCCGCCAGAGGTGACCACACCCTCCCTCTGTTCCCAGACCCAGGTATGGGGTGGGAACAGGCCAGGGAAGGGACAGAGCCAGGACAGAATGCCCTCAGTGGCTGGCAGACAGGGCTCAGCTCACAAAGGTCCTTCCCAACTGAAGATGGCAGCCTCCTCCTTGGCCCAGACACCCTGCCCTGCCCTTTCATCCTCCTGGTTTCTGCGTGAGATCCCTCTCAGCCTTTTAGTGCTAAGGTCAAGGAGCACTGTTTGCCCTAGACCTGACACCCTGAAACTTGTCAGTTTTGATGTCCTGCCAGAGGCCAGCAAGAACCCCAGTTTTCCAACAGTCATGGTGATGGGGATGGGTGAGGTTCCAGGTAGGTGCTAAAGTGGCACTGTGGCCCCAGGAGCCCCAGGGCTCACTGGGCTGGCATCTCCCTCCAGATTGTACAGGTCTACAAGGAGAGCCGAGAGATTCTAAGTCCCGCAGCTCCACCAAGTGGGCTCAGGTGGGGGGCACCTCCCACCCTGCCTCATAGCTTTGCCAGAGTGACTACCTCCATGACTGTGGCCCTGCACTCACCCCCACTGCCTGGTGCCTACATCCACTCAGCCTCTGAGGAGCCTGCCTGGTCCCCTCCTGCCACCCCAGCTGCCGATGTCCCCGACAACCTTGGTTCTAGGGGACCACATGCAACTACTGGGTGACAGGGCAGCTGAAGCCTGGAGACCCTGCTTTGGCCACATGAAGTCCCTGGAAGCAACACTGGGGTATTGAATTCAGGATGGGCCTCTGAGGGGTCCTGCTGCTGCTACTGCTGTCTGCTTCCCCTCCCCTGACTCAGCCACCACAGCTCTCCTTGGTACCTATGCAAAACTGACACACACGCACACCCCCAGGCTGAGCAGCCCTGTACACCCCAGGGCCTGTGTGCATAATTCCCTCTGTCTCTGCCTAGAGGTGAAAGCCTGGACGTGTCTGTGGAAAAAGTGCCAGGGCCTATGTTGGGGTGGGGGTTGACAGCCAGCACTTGAGGCTGCAGTGCAGCCTGTCTTCCCTACCACCCCCGCACCACCCCACCCCCACTGCTGTCCTCCCAGTAGACCAAGACTGAGGGGCCCTCTAGCACCCTGTGCCAGTCTCGGCCCCCTACTGCTTGGTGACCACCCCCAAGGTAGTCTCTCTCTATCCCTGTCAGCCTTCTATCACAGAAATTATTTATATGAAGAGGTTTATTTTTGTAGTTTGTATAGATGTTAGCTATACTGAAAGTTTTATTTTTAAAGAGTAAAATATATTCTATATGAATTTGTTTCACGACGTCAGTGCTTTTCTTCCTGGCAGAGTTGGGAGTTTGCAGTTGGAGCTTAGATATTGGAAGTGGCTTATAGGACATCAGGACCTGAAGTCTTGGGGTTTCCCTGGGGCAGGGCAGAAGGAGATCCTGGTTCTGAAATTTAGTTGCTTTACTTTGATCTGTTTAGTCGCGTGGCAAGTGCAAAATAATGCTCAGCAATTGTGTACTTGGTAACAGGATCAAGGCTAGTGCTTAAGGTACAAAAAGGATACAAACATTTTTGGTTTCAGACCCTACTGTGTGACTCAGAGCCATAATAATCCAGCCCTACCCACCTTGCAGGTCCATCTCCCACCTTCCTGTTTCACGTGGCCCAAGGGGAGCAAAGCCAGACTGCAACCATGGGAGGAGGGATGTAGACAGGGGTGGAGACAGTAAGATCAGTAGAGCTCACTTAGGTTTGTGAATAGAAGGAAAGGATCCAAGGCCCATAGCAACCTCTAAGACCAAGGCCTGTGCAAGTCAGCAGGTTGCCTGGAGCCCCAGAGGCATCTTTGGCCAAACTCCCTAGGAGAGGAGGTGGGGGGCCAGTACCAGTTGTTGATTGCAACTCATGGTCACCCTCCATGTGTCCATGTAGAACTGTGTTTTCCATAGTTCTCAATGGCCAGTTTTTTCAGAAGTAGATCACCAAGCCTTTCTTTCTAGGTGCTTGTGGAAAGACTTAAACCTCCAGCCTTTCAGTTGACGAGTGCATTAGCCATTTGCACCACCCAACCAAATCCATTGCCATGGAGTCGATTCTGAGTCATGGCAACTCCATGGGTTACATGGTAGAACTGCTCCATAGGAGTCTCTTGACTATAACCTTTATGGAACCAGATGGCCAGGCCGTTCTTCTGCAGCACTGTCACATGGGTTCAAATTAACACTTTTTCTATTAAAATTTGAGTATAAACCATTTGCTCTAGGCAGGGACTCCTAAGTGCAGAAACTATACCAAAACTGAGGTGCTGCTAGCAACGAGTGAGGGCTTTGGATTCTAATTGTGAATGCTGAATAGCCCCATTGTAAAAAAGCCTAAAAGAGTCTGGCCACACCCCTGGGCTACAGAACAGAGCTGCTCCGATGGGGTGGGGGAGATCTTTTATTGCCTTCTCCCACCCATCCTTCGGCTCAGTCTCAGCTGACTCATGAACACTCTTGGTTCCAGCTGCTCACCCTCCAACAATGATCCCACCCACGGAACACTGCTCTCTCACTCCAACCCATCTCCAGGGGCCAGAATCTGTTCCCCAGCCAAAAGCCAGAGAGAAAATTACATTCTGATCAAAAGTTAAGGGAAAAAACAAAATAAAAATTTTAAAACCTCTTGTAGCTGAATCAACACAATAGTGTCTTTAAAAAGAGAGAGAGAAACAGGGGAGGAATTCAGCACAACCCAAGGGATAGAGACTGACTTGCAGTCCAATAGTGTGTCCATGCCAGAGACCACAAGATTAAATTTTGCAAGACCAATGACTTCTTCATTGAGAATACCTTTTTTCAGCAACATAAATGGTGATTATACACATATACAAGAATCAGATCCATTACATCTGGGGAACAAGACCGTGGAAAAGCACAATATCATCAGCCAGAACAAGGCCAGGGGCCAGTTGCAGATAAGACCACCGGTTAATCATATGCAAGTTCAAGCTGAAACTGAAGAAAATAGAACACATCCACAAGAGCCGAAGTACAGCCTTGAGTATATTTTACCCGAATTTAGAGATCTTCTCAAAAACAGATGTGACACACTGATCACTAATGACTGAGACCAGATGAGTTGTGGAATCACATCATGGTATTTGCATCACACAATAGGCTCAAGCATAGCAACAATTTGAGGCTGTGTTTTGTTCCATTGTGCATAGAGTTGATGGCACCTAACAACAAGTATTTTGGTTGGAGTCCAGGTGCCACAGTAGTTAAGCACTCAGCTGCTAACCATAAAGTCAGTGGTTCAAACACCATGGGAAAAAGATGTGGCAATCTGCTTCCCTAAAGACTGTAGCCTTGGAAACCCTATGTGACAGTTCTAGTCTATCCTATAGGGTCTTTATGAATAGGAATCAATGGTAATGGGTTATTCAGCATTTGAATACAGAGCCTGGGTGCAACAGTGGTTAAAGCTCTGAGCTGCTAACTGAAAGGTTAGCAGTGCAAACCCACCAGTTGCTCTGTGGGAGAAAAGACCTGGTGATCTACTCTCCTAAAGATTACAGCCTTGGAAACCCTGTGGGGCAGTTCTACCCTCTGTCCTATGGGGTCACAATTAGTTGACTTGATGGCACACAACAAATGTTTGGGTCACCATGAAGGGGTTTTTGTATGGAGCAGACAACTCACCAGGCTGAAGTAATGTAAAAGGTATTACAGCCCACTGAGCCACTTACCAGCTGAATAAAGTAGGCAAGTTATCTAAACTTACCGAGCCTCAATGTCTTCATCTGTGAAATGGAGAGATTAGGATCTACATTGTAGGGTGACCTTTTTTTTTCCCCCAGCATTTTAAATAATTTGTGTAAGAAATGACCTGGGCATCATTCACAACAGACAAAAAGTGGAAATAACTCAAATGTCCATCAACAGGTGAATGAACAACAAAATGTAGCATATACATGCAATGAAATATTATTCAATCATAAAACATGAAGTTTTGAAGCATGCTACATCATGGATAAATCTTAAAAAATTATCCTGAGTGAAACAGTCTGGGCACAAAAGGACAAATAGTGTAAGATCGACTTACATGAAATATCTACAATAGGGAAAAGCACAGAAACAGAAGTTCAGTGGTTTTCACGGGTTGGGGAGGGGAGAATGGGGAGCTGTTGGCTTAAACCTTGCAGAGTTTCTGTTTGAGGTGATGACTGAGTTTTGGAAACAGATTGTGGTGACAGCTGTACAACAGTGTGAGGATTATTAATGCCGCTAAACTAACTATACACTTAAAAATGTTTGAAATAAGTTTTTTAAAAATATTTTATTGTGCTTTAAGTAAAAGTTTATAATCCAAATCAATTTGCTATATAAAACCCTGCACACACACCACTAAGCAACTCTGACTGCTCTTCCTCCAACCCCCTTGACAGCACACTCCTGCTTTCCACCCTATACTTCCCACATCCATTCAACCAACTCCTGTCTCCTTCCACCCTCTCATCTCACCTCTGTACAAGAGCTGCTCAGAAACCCTCAAGTCTATGAGGTCTGACAATTAAGTCCACAAATTTAATTGTTCTAAGTGCTACATGCCTCATTGCTGAATATCACTGCAGTCACCTTTAAAGTACTCCCCTTGGGAAGCTATGCACCGATGTCAGCACCTACTCCACCCTTCAAAGCAATTTTGGAACTCTTTCTGGAATGGTCATTGTACATGGTGGCATGGTGGCAAGTTCACAAACTTAATTGTCTAGTTGTCTGTGAGGGAGTTTTTAGCAGTGAACAAATAACTATGCTGGAACACCCTCCTTACTCATCTGATGTGGCCCTTAATGACTTTTTTCTTCACATGAAGATAAAGGAAATATTGAAAGAAGACATTCTGATGACACTGAGGATATCAAAGGTAATATGACAACAGTTCTAATGGCCATTCCAGAGAAAGAGTTCCAAAATTGCTTTGAAGGATGGACTGGTGTCAGAGCATAACTTCCCAAAGGGGGTATTTGAAGGTGACTGTAGTGATATTCAAAAACAAGGTACATGGCACTTTTTCTAGGATGAGTTCATAAACTTGTCAGCCCTTGTATATTTAAGCCAAGAAGCACATTCTTTGCCAGCATCACTCTGTGTGATATAGTCCAGTCCAATCTTTGTCTGAAGAATTAGCTTGGTACTGGTTTCAACTCTAGGCTAACAGAATCCAGGGCCATGTCCTCAGAGGACCATCAAGTCTAGTGTTTTCATAAACTTCTAGTTCTGCACACCCATCTTTCTCCCACTGCATCAAGAACTTTACACTGTGTTACCTGTCAGCGCAGTCATTGGTGGTGGCCAGGCACCATCTAATTCTTCTGGTCTTATGCCGATGGAGTCTCTGGATCATATGGCATCTTCTTTCTGCTGGACTCATATTTTCGTCATATCTTTGAAGTCCTTCATTCTCCTCTGCTTCAGGTGGACTGGACCAGTTGATGCTCCTTAAATGGCTGCTTGCTAGCTTCTAAGACCCCAGATGCTCTTACAAAAGTGGAGTGCAGGACATATTCTTAAAAAAAAAAAAAAAAAAAAAAAGCCATGTCAGTTAGCCTAGATGTCCCCTGAAACCATAGTCCCCAGACCCTTGTGCCCACTACTGTGTCCTTCACACTGTTGGGTTGTATAAAATCACAAGTTTTACATCATATTTTTTTTTTACCACAATAAAGAAAATGAATGGCACAACAATGTTGAAAATAAAAAGACTGCAATCATTCCCCATCTCACCACTCTAACAAATCATTTTTAGGGTCTCCTGCTCCCTTCCTGTGCTTAACCTGGGTAAATTTTACTTAGCTGTCATCACAACCTAGAAAAAAGAGAGAAAGGGCACCTCAGAAGGCTCCCGTCCTTGTTTTGCTCTTTTGACATATTAAAGGAAGCTTGAAATAAGGAAGGGTGTGCCTGGTATTGCAGCAGCTCGGCATTGGACCACTCAGGGCACTAACCACATCCAGCCTCAGGGTGCAAAGCCCCAGGATTGCCTGCAGGACTGCCCACCCTTTTGTGGCACTTTGCACTACTCAGTTCTTTGACCTCAGCCTAGTTGGATGGCTTCTGGTCACAGACAGGATAAAATCCAAGCCCTTTCCAGGCCTGATCCAATCCAGCCCCTGCCTACCACCCAGATTCAGCTCTCTAGAGGACAGCTTCCCAGCCAGCCACTCTCCTTCTAACTCACCCACACTCCATTCTCAGGACAAGATGAATTCCTATTGATCGTCATCTCCATAATTTTGCATGCGCCCTCCCCTCTGCCTAGCATACCTCCTCACCTCTCCCATCTCTCAAGAGAAGTTGGATGCAAGAAGGGTTGGTCGCGGCGTGCCTCTTAACTGGTTCCACTGTCCCTGTGTGTCTGCACTCGACTATTTCCTCTAATCTCCTTAGGGCTGGGGTATTCCCTGCCGGTATGGAATGATGCAACGGACCTTAACAAATAGGGATAACATCCCCTTAGGGACTCGGCACTTGGCACTCGGCACTCCGCACTCGGTACCGTTGGAAAACACCTTTCCGGGCAAATGCGGGCGCGGTTTCCCAGACAGGACCACAGAGCAGAGGCAGAGAAAGGCGTGACCCACGGGTCCCGTGGTCCCGCCCCCATGGTAATACGTTGGCGATTGACTCCGCCTGTGATTTGCATACCCAGGGTGCACCACGAAAAGACAGCTCCAAGATGCACGGATTCCGTCCCCACTGGAATTTTTTACTCTTTTGATGGTACAGTGACTGTTAAAGGTAAACAGTACGTATGAAATACACAGGGTTAGCGTATATACAGCATTCTTTGAACAACCATAAGTGTCTTAAGGAGTACTTGCCTTTGGGAGGTTGAGACAACGCTTATGTGTTATACTCTGGTTTCTCTTCAGATCGTATAAATCTTTCGCCTTTTACTAAAGATTTCCGTGGAGAGGAACATTCGTGAGTTCTTAAACAATTTTTAGAAGCCTTGCATTTTTGTAAGGCTGTTCAACAATGTAAAAACAGATGTTAATTTAGTGGTCATGCTCTTTAGTGATTGTGATTGTGTGTAGGAGAATATGATAGTGTTCAGTGTGTAATAGTTTAGTTATTCCGAGTAACTCGAAATACCATTTCTTATCTTCAACAGTGGTTTTTTAAATAAACAGGCTTGTCTGTGTGCATTGGGTGCGTTAGCCTGTTTGTAGGGGCTACTTCGTGGAGTTAGCCGTTTCTTCATGTGTGCACTGTCCTTTTGAAGGGGAAAGGGGCTAAAAAGAAGATAAACAACCACTACTACACCAGAAAAAAAAGAAGAAAAATACCAAACCCACTGCTGTCCAGTCCGTTCCGACTCTTAGTGGTTCTGTAGCTCAGAGTTGAAGTGCCCTGACTGTTTCCAAAGAGCGAATTTGAATTGCCTACCTTTTTTGGCTAGTAGATGTAGCGCTTAACCACTATTCCACTAGGGTTTCCACTAAGCCAAAGAGTAGGCAAATAATCACGACTACACCGCCAGGGTTTCCTCTAGTCAAATATCTCATCAGAGGCCTTTACTTATCACCCTACACAAAAACAGTCTCACTCCCACATGTCTGTCCCATTCCCACGTGTCTGTCACACTCCCACATAGGTCTATCAACATGTCTGTGACACTCCCACATGGCTCTACCTGCTTGAATAGCACAAACTACTCCCTGAAATTAGGTGGTGGTTGTTATTTGTTGGTGTCAAGTCAGCTCCAGCCCATGGCGACCCTCTGTATCACAGAAGGAAATGTTGCCTGAGATTATACAATTTATTTCTCATAGTCTGTTGTTGTTAGATGCTGTTGAGTCGGCAATTCAAATTCACCAGGTGCTCTTTGGAACTGCCTAGTCCTTCACCATCTTCACAGTAATTGTTGCTTGAGTCCATTATTGCAGCCACTGTGTCAGGCCATCTGTTATGACTTCCTTCTCCTGGGACTGGTCCCTCCTGATAACACATTCAAAGTATCTGAGACGTAGTATCGCCATCCTTGCTCCTAAGAAGCATCTTGACTGTATTGCTTCCAAGACAGATTTGGTCATGGTACATTCAATTTTAATGGTATATTCGATATTCTTCACAAACACCATAATTCAAAGGCATCAATTCTTCTTCAGTCTTCCTTATTTATTGTCCAGCGTTTACATATGTGGAAACCCTGATGGCACAGTGATTAAGAGCTAAAGCTGCTAACCAAACACTGGCTGTTTGAATCTACCAGGTGCTCCTTGGAAAACTATGGAACAGTTCCACTCTGTTTTATGGGGTCTTTATAAGTCAGAATCCACACAATGGCAATGGGTTTTTTATGAGGTGACTAAAACCACGATGGCTTTAGTTAGGTACACCTTAGTCTTCAGGGTGAAATCTCTGCTTTTCAACACTTTAAGGAGATCTTTTGCAGCACATTCGCCCAATGCAATGCGTTGTTTGATTTCCTGACTGCTGCTACCATCGGTGTTGACTGTGTTCCAAGTAAAATGAAAACCTTGACAACAACTTCAATATTTGCTCCATTTATCGTGATGTTGCTTATAGGTCCAATTGTGAGAATTCTTTTCTTTTTTTCTTTTTTGTTTGTAATGTTAAATTATAATCCCAGTTGTGGTCTTTGACCTTCATCAGTAAGTGCTTTAAGTCCTCTTCACATTCAGCAAGCAAGATTGTGTCATCTGCATAAACACAGATTGTTAATGCGTCTTTCACCAATCTTTATGTCCTAGTTTTTGTCATAAGGTCTAGCTTTTTAGATTATTAATTCAGCATACCAATTGAAAGGATACAACCCTGACACATACCTTTCCTAACTTAACCATGGAACATCCCCTTGTTCTGTTCAAATGGCTGCCCCTTGATCTATGAGCATAGCTAAGTGTTCTGGAATTTCCGTTATTCGCAACGTTATCTATAGTTTGTTATGATCCACACAGTTGAATGCTCCTGCATAGTCCATAAAAGAAGCAGTGATTTAGAAATAATATTGGAGCCATTATTCCCTGTTCTAGAATGTGACCCAGGTGGAGCTGGACTCATGAAGACCTACAAGGACATATCAACTAGACCCTGAAGTATAAAGACAATAGCTAGGACAATCTTGGAAAGCATCTTTTATTGAAACTTTTCACATAAACAAGTCTTAAAAGAGCGCAAGTGAATGACCTACATACTTTCTACTCTTACGTTTTTCTATTAGCATTTAGGGAGATTTGTTGGACCAGTGAGGACTCTCCTGATTGTCCTTACTGAAATGCGTACCAGTGATTATTAAGAAAGACAATTCAAAATGTAGAATCAGAAAGATTTAGTAGTTTCTAGTTAGTTTGTGAAAAGGTAATGCTCCCAATGATTTTGCCTATTTTATAATATTAATATATAGTGATAACTCTGTAACGTTCCTTGGATTCAGGCAGACATGGCTGTAGCAGCATGCATGTCCATTTGCCCATTTTTTGCCTATTCTGTAATATTTGCTTGGATTTGGACATACGTAGCTCTACCAGCATGCTTATCTGTTTCCAGCCTTATTCCACATCCTCTTCTCAATCTGGCTTGAATTTCTGTCAGTTGTAGATTTACTGCTACAGCTACTTTTGAATGATCTTCAGCAAAATTTTACTTGTGTGACATGAATGATATTGTTCAATAATTTCCATATTCTCTTAGATTATCTTTCTTGGGAATAGGCATAAATATGGATCTCTTCCAGTTGGGTGGCCAGGTCTTTCAAATTTCTTGACATAGACAAGTAAGCATTTGCAGTGCTGCATCTGTTTGTTGAAACATCTCAGTGGGTATTCCATCAACTCCTGGAGGCTTGTTTTTCACCAATGTCTTCAGTGAAGCTTGGTCTTCTTTTAGTACCATTGGTTTCTGATCATGTTACTTGCTGAACTAATTGAACATCGATCGATTCTTTTTGGTATAGTGACTCGGTGTATTCCTTTCATCTTCTTTTGATGCTTCCTGTGTTAATATTTTCCCTGTACAACCAAAAGGAAACCCATTGCCATAGAGTCAATTCTGCCCAACAGAGTTTCCAAGGAGCACCTGGCGGATTTGAACTGCCAAATTTTCTAGTTAGCAGCCATAGCACTTAACCACTAACACCACCAGGGATTCATTCCTCTTCCCTGTAGAATCCTTCAATATTGTAACTCAAGGCTTTAATTTTTTCCTCAATTATTTCAGCTTCAGAAATGCCAAGCATGTTCTTCCGTTTTGGTCTGTAACTGCCGGTGTTTGCAAATGTCACTTGTCTTCTTGAATCCCCTTTGAAATCTTTCGTTCAGCTTTTCTGCTTTATCATACTCCATGTTCAAGAGTAAGTTTCAGAGTCTCTTCTAACATCTGTTTTGATCTTTTCTTTCTTCTCTTTCCAATGACCTCTTGGCTTTCTTCATGTGTGATGTCCTTGATGCCATCCCACAATTTGTCTGGTCTTTATTCAGTGGTGTTTAATGCATCAAATCTATTTTTGAGATGGTCTCGGTATTCAGGTGGGATATACTTAAGGTCATGCTTTGACTCCCATGTACTTGTTCTAATTTTCTTCAGCCTCAACTTGAACTTGGCACATGAGCAACTGATGGTCTGTCCTGCAGTCAGTGCCTGTCCTTGTTCTGACTGATGGTATTCATCATTTCTTTCCACAGATACTGTCAATTTAATTTGGTGTATGCAACCTGGCGAGGTTCATGTTACGTTGTTGTCAAAAGATATTTGTAATGAAGAGGTCATTGGTCTTGCAAAATTCTATCATGCAATCTCTGCATCATTCCTGTCATGAAGGCCATGTTTTCCAGCTGCTGGTCCTTCTTGTTTCCAACTCTGACATTCCAATCACCAGGAATTGTCAATGCATCCTGATTGCATGTTCAATTATTTTCATACTGCAAAGTTGGTAAAAATGTTCAATTTATTCACCTTTGGCCTTAATGATTAGTGCATAAAGTTGAACAACAGTTGTATTAGCTGGTTGGTCTTTCTTGTATGGATATGATCCTATCACTGACAGCATTGTACTTCAGATTTTGAAATGCTTTTTTTGAAAAGGAATATAATGCTATTCAAGTTGTCATTCCTGCCATAGTAGACCATATATATCACTGTTCAATTCAAAATGGCCATGACCAGTCCATTTCAGCTCACGAATGCCTAGCATATTGATGTTTATGTGTTCCATTCATTTTTGATGGTTTCCAATTTTCCTAGATTCATATTTAGTACCTTCTACATTTCAATTAGTAGTGAATATTTGCAGCTTTTTCTTCTCATTTTGAGTCATACCACATCAGCAAATGAAGCTCCTGAAAGCTTGACTCCATCTAAATCATCAAGGTCAACCCTACTTTGAGGAGGTAGCTCTTTCCCTGTGGTCTTTTGTGATGCCCTCCAACCTGAGGGGCTCATCTTCTAGTACTATATCAGACAATGTTCCACTGCTATCCATAAGGTTTTCCCTGGTTGATTGGACCAAGTCCTTCTTCCTAGTCTGTCTTAATCTGGAGGCTTGGCTGAAACCCATTCTGACCCTGCTTCTGGCATCATGGCAACACATAGCCTCCATAGTATGACAGAGTAACAGACATGTGGGGCTATGTGTTTACTATACGTTTTTCCCACTAGAATGTAAGCTCCATGAGGCTCAGATTTTACCTGATTCATTCTCTGATGTATTTATTCCATGACCCTAAATCAATGCCTAGCACACGAGCACTCAATGAATATTTGTGAAACAAATGAATACACTGAATTTATTTCCCAAACACATATACAGCATTTATTCTGTACCACTTCATTCTAAGCATTTAAAAAAAAAAATTTCATCTTCCATCTAGGGTCACTATGGGTCGGACCCAACTCAACATCAGTGGTGTTTTTGTGTGTGTGTGTGTGTTTTAAGAAAGCTACTGGAGCTCCAGTGGTACAGTGGTTAAGATCTCATTTGCTAACCAAAAGGTTGACAGTAAAAATCCACGAGCTGCTCCTATGATACAGTTTTACCCTGTCCTATAAATCTCTGTGAGTCATAATCAACTTCACAGCAACAGGTTTTTGTTTGTTTTTAAGAACCCTACCAGAGGGTTCTATCATTCTGTTTTTATCAAGAAGGAAACTGAGACATAAAAAGGCTAAGTAACCTCCCTCAGGTCACAAAGCCAGAAAGTGGTAGATTTGGGATTCAGACCTAGCAGCCTGGATCCCAAAGGCATACTCTTAATCACTATGTTACCTTTTAACAAAAAGAATCCTGCTACATGCTTTTATTACCAAAGATCATAGATATCTGGTTGTAGGAGTATGCCATATTTGATTTAATCAGCTCTATATTAATGGGCATACAGGTTCTTTTCAATTTTCATTATGTAAACAATGCTGCTATGAAACGGTACTGCTGGGCAACCACACTCTGTCTTGAAAGATAATGCAAAGTAACCATCTTTAGTACATATGGAATACATTTTTGTATAAAGTCCTTAAGACAAAAATATTAGTTTTTGTTTTTGTTTTTTTTAACAAACAGTTGTTCCTGCTTTTAGGTTAATGGTGTCTTGTTTTTCAGCTTCTCTAAACTCTTTCTGGAAACCCTGGTGGTGTGGTGGGTGAAGTGCTACCTCTGCTAATCCAAAGCTCGGCAGTTCAAATCCACCAGGTGCTTCTTGGAAACTATACAGGGCAGTTCCACTTTAACTTCTAGGGATGCTACGAGTTGGACCCGACTCAATGGCAGTGGTTTTATTTATTTTATTTTAAACTCATTATGGGATAAACCCCCCAAAATAAAATCGTTGCTGTCCAGTAGATTCTGACCCATGAAGACCCCGCGCATTACATAGCAGACCTGCTCCATAGGGGTTTCTTAGTTGAAATTTTTTGCAAAAACAGCTTGCCAGGTCTTTCTTCCAGGGTGCTGCTGGGTGGGGTCAAACCTTCCATCTTTAGTAGGCTAGTCCAAATCCTGTGCATCTTTATAGAATAAAGTGGCATTTACATAAGAAAATAAAGTCATTCATTGAACATTTACAAATAGGACTGAAGAGGACAGGGGATGGGGAAGCAGAAATGAGTAAGAGTACCATTCCAAGGATATTTCTCCAGGAAGACTCAGATCCACAGGAAGACAAGCTGTCTAATGAAGCAGAGGTAGCACAAGCTCTTTAAATATCTGGAAAAATAAATCCGGAGCTAGAGGCCTAGGGACTCCTGGAAGAATGAGTTCATGCAAACATAGTGGTTGAGAGAAGACTTGCTAGTGTGTGGTAACCACTACTAGTTCTGAGTACCCTGAGAGTGAAAAATATATTTTGTACTACAGGCAATGGTGATACTGAGCAGGTGAATACTGCACGGAACAGAACTAATGTCAAACCTGAATTGCAGAAAGCCCTGGCTTCGGTGTGGGAAACAGAGTGGGGGAGGCGCGGCTGGAGTGAAAGCAAATTAATTATAGCCTACTGCAGCAGTCCCTGTGCCAGAGACGGTGGCTAAACCCCGGGAGGATAGAACTGAATCTACTGGAAACGTCTCTTAGAAGGCAGAGCCGACAGAACACAGGTATGAGGAATGATAAGGCAAGGATGAGATTCAAGTTACTGTCTTGGACTCTCACTGAGGTGCGAAGCACTACGAAGACAGACCTAGAGAAAGATGGGGAGCTCCATTTTGGACTAAGTGTGAGCTGTCTGCAAGGCATTCAGGGAGAACTCTTCCAGGAAGCGGGTCTGGATTGAAAGAGGGAGATGAGCTGTAAAGACACCAGGGTATCGTCAGAGCGGATGGGGCAGATAAGAGTGCTCAGCGACAGGGCGTGGAGCGAGACATGGAGCACAGCAAAAGAAACTTGTTTTTCGCAGCTTGCCTTCCGGGAGAGGTTAAGGAAAACACATCTCCTTAACACCCCGCCCCACACCCCAGCGCCCACGCAACAGGGCATGACCGAGAGCACTCCTTCCGGAGGCTCGCCAGGCACCCTGGGAGCGGAAGCCAGGTCCAAGCACCGAGCATATCGGGAATTGTAGTTTTATACAGGCCACGTCAAGTAGTTGCGCAATTTCTCTCAAATTGTGGCGATGGGTCATTTAAAGGGCAGGTCCAGAAAGCGGTGATGCTCGCGGGGCACCGTGCCCCTCCGGCAGCGGCACAGGTTACCGCGGGCTGCGTCACCTCTCCGCAAGGCGTGACACTTCCACGCCTCCACGATCTGCTCCACCTGCAGGGGAAACCCGTCACTGCAGAGTCCGGCAGTGCTCCCTTTCCCCCCCGCAGACCATGGGCCATGCTATTCCCCACACCCTCTTCCCCCGTCCTGCCGAGTGGATCTGAGCCTGGTTCCCCACTCCGCACCGGGATGAGTGGCTCCCTCCGGTTCTCTTCTTCCAGGGCGCTCAATTCCGCCGGGGCCAGCAAAGCCAGTCTCAGCTCCTGCACCACCGGGGCCGCTACCTCAACCACGGGTCGCTCCAACACCGCCTGCGAATGCCAACCCTGAGCCCGGGTGGGGTCATCTGCCCTGCCAGCGCTCGCTAGATTTTTGCCCTCTGCGCCTCCTTCAGTGCCCGCTTCCAGCGTTCCTCCATCCCTCACTCACAGCACCCACGCGCGCCCAGCTCCTGGCTGCCTGGATTAGCTCAGCCTCATCCACACTTAGCTTGTCACTGCGCAGCATGGGCAGCAGAGCGGCTGCTGACAGCTCCAGGAAGCCGCGGGTCCGAAGCACCTCCTGCAGGCCAGGATATGGGTCATGGAGGAGAATGGGGTGTATAGTACTGGGAGTATGAAAAGGGGAGCAATACCTGGCTGTGGGCCTCTATGAAGATCAGGCAAAGTTCCTGCAGTGGTCCCAGGCCAAAGGTTACGGCCACCTGGGAGCAGAACAAAGGAGGTCAAATTGGAGACTTGGAGAGGCCATGTAGCAGCCCTACACACTGGCACTACCAACCCTAACCCTAGTAAGGGAGAGGGAGGCAGACAGGGCAGGCAATGGCCTCCCAAAGCTTATTGAAGCCTCAGTGTGCACTCGCAGATCCACTTTCCCAACAACCTGCCATTTACTTCAAGAAACCCAGGATTGTCCTTGAAACCCCACCCTGGGGCCTATGCTTGGCTTCCCAACCCCACACTGTTCTCCCTCTCCCCCTCCCAAGTCCAGCTGAGAACCACTTCCCCCTCCCAAGTCCAGCTGAGAAAAGGCCAGCAAAAACCTTCCTTCCCTTCAACTGCCCTTCCCTCAGATCCTGCTGATACATGCAGGATCCTGCAGGTCTGGTCACAGAGTTCATCCCATAAACATCCTTGGAGTGCCCCTGGCCCTCACGTGTCCAAGTCAGATCAGGCCAGACAGGAGGTCCAAGCTCCTGACATCTTAGGATCCTAGTTCACATGCTGAAAGCCAGAACCCTGAGCTTGAGGAACTCAGCAGAAAGAGACCTGAGCTTTTCCTCCCTGGCCTGTCCAACAACACCCACCTGCAGAGCCTCACAAACCAGTTCCACGTCCAGCACCTTCACCAAAAACTCCAGGCACAGCTAGGAATAGAAGAGGATGTGTGTTTGTGTGAGGTGGCTGTGTTCTAAGATCCCCGGCCCACCCCAGAACCAGTGAGCAGGCTTGGAGCAGTGAGTCACCTAGAATCCTAGCAGCCCTAGACCCACCCTGACCTCTTAAGCCAGCGGAGGCAGGGAGTTGGCAGGGCCTGAGACTTGGCAAAGCATGGAGACACTGGGGTCTAACAAAGTCAAAACCAGTAGCACTCCTTCTAAGAGGAGCATCTTCTCCACTAATCAGATAGGAGCTATGTAAAGATTCCACTGTTCCCTAATGCAGGTGGTGTGTGTAATTTATGGTTTAATATATACATGAGGCTGTCCTGGTTTCTTTTTAGAGGGGACAGGAGAGGGTAGGGAGGAGGGGACAGGTATCAGATGAGTAAAATGACTATTCTAGCCAAAGTGATTTACATATACAATGCAATACAAATACAAATCCCAATAATATTCTTAATGAGATGGAGAAACAAATCACCAACTTCATTGGAAAAGGAAGAAGCCACAGACAAGTAAAGAGTAGGAAAGAAGAGTGTGCTGTCACAGGGTGAGGAGAGCAGACAGAGTTGCAGAGAGGCAGGTACTGAGAGTTTTACACCGAAAATTGACCTGGATTGTAAAGTTTCACTTGATGGCAATAAAATTTTTTTTTAATTCCACTCTCCCCTTCTCTCAGAACTTCTGCTCCACTTGCTACCCTCTGACTCTAGGACATTTCTATCTTAGCAAACAATTTGAGTTTTCTTCATGACATCTCCCTGTCACCCCCACATCCAGGAAAGTACCAGGTCATGTCAGTTCTACCTCCTTCCTCAAAGCCATCTTTTGGACTTCCCCAGTTCCAGTCGCATCATCCTGACTTGACTGCTGCATTAACTTCTGACTAGCCTGGTGATCCCTCCCCATCCCTCCTGGTCCTTTCTCCCCTCGACTTCCAAATCATCACCCCCTTACTTAAATCCTTAAATAAATCTCACTGCTCTCTGAGCAAAAAGGAAAACAAAACCTCTAAGCTGTTTAATAGGTGTAGAAGGTCCTGCATGAATTGGCCCTGCTACTCTTTGCAATCCCATCTGTCCCCTCCTCCTCTCATACTCCTATTCCAGTCGTACTAAACAATGCACTAGCTCCTTCTGTGCCTCTACCTAGCCTACCTTGCTCTTGGGTAAGATGACTCAACATTGTGAAAATGACTCTTCTACCCAAAGTGATTTATATATACAATGCAATACCAATACAAATCCCAAATATATTCTTTAATGAGATGGAGAAACAAATCACCAACTTCATATGGAAAGGGAAGAAGCCACGGACAAGTAAAACATTATTAAAGGAGAAGAACAAAGTTGGAGGCCTCACACTACCTGCTCTTAAAACCTAATACACTGCCACAATTGGCGTAAAAACAAACACACAGACCAGTGGAACAGAACTGAGAATCCGAATATAACTTCGTCCACCTATGAGCAACAGATATTTGATTAAGGCCTAAAGGATTTAAGCTTGGGAAGACAATCTTTTCAACAAGTGATGTTGGCATAACTGGACATCCGTCTGCAAAAAACTGAAACAAGATCCTTGTTCTCACATCATGCCTAAAAACTAACTCAAAGTGGATTGAATGGATTGAATTGTGTCCTCCCAAAAAATGTGTGTAGCAGTTTGGCTGGGCCATGATTCCCAGTTATTTTCTGATTGCCCTCCACTTTGAGATTTTCTTATGCTGTAAATCTTAATCTCTGCCTGTGGGTAATAAACTGGATTATATTAAAGAGGATTAGGGTGGAACTGTAACACCCTTCCAAGGTCACCTCCCTGCTCCAGTGGAAAGGGAGTTTCCCTGGAGTGTGGCTTGCACTACCTTTTATCCTATAAGAGATGAGAGGAAAGGAAGCAAGCAGAGAGGGGGACCTTATACCATCAAGAAAGCAGCACTGAGAGGAGAGCGTGTCCTTTGGACCTGAGGTTCCTGTGCCAAGATGCTCTCAGACCAAAGAAAGACTAGTGCAACACAAGGACCATCTTCAGAGCCAACAAAGGGATGGCATTTCCCCAGAGCTAGCACCCTGAATTTGGATTTGTAACCTACTGGACTGTGTGAAAATCAACTTTTCTTTGTTAAGCCATCCACTTGTGGCATTTCTGTTAGGGCAGTACCAGATGACTAAGACAGCCTCTGTGACTAGAAAGCTATCTTCCCATTGCCTCTTCGAGCAAACTCCTGCTGACTCTGCCAGATTCAACACAAATGTTCCCTCCTCCAGGAAATCTCTTCCTCTCTTCTGGCAGGACCAGTGAGATTCTCCATGCAGTCTTAGCGCAGTTTACTCTCATCTGTCACTGAGTTGAATTTTCATGTATCTATCCCTCTCTCTTGGAAACCCTGGTGGCATAGTGGTTAAGAGCTATGTCTGCTAGCCAAAAGATCAACAGTTCAAATCTGCCAGGCACAGCTTGGAAACTATAAGGGACTGTTCTACCCTGACCTATAGGATCACTATCAGTTGGAATGAACTTGACAGCAATGGGTTTGTGTTTTGGGGTTCATCTCTCCCTCTAGAGAACAGGGACTAAGGCTGACTTATTCTTGTATCTGTAGCACCACTCATAAAACACCCTACACACTTTCTCAGCATACACAGGGCACACATGTATCCCTATGTACACAGGTCCACATACATGCCCCTCTGCACTGGTGAGCACATGGTCTTCTCCAGGCTGAGTATGAGCTGAACCCATGAGCGGCAAGGGAAACAAGACAGGAACCTGGCACAAAAACCCACCTCTCTCAGTTCCTCCAGCCCATACTCCACCGCTGCCGTCAGCACTTCCAGCACCTGCAGGTGGGTGGTTGGAGAGTCAGCACACACATGATGGACAAAATTCTCATGCCTCTTGCACCCCCAGCCTTTCCCACCCAGACACCTGCTCACTGGGCTCACAGAGTGGTAATGCAGCTTGACACTGTTGGTGTACAGGAACTCCAGCACCGCCAGGAAGGCCTCAACTGGCACAGTGCTCAGCACCACGGGGCTAGGCACCCCAGAACCTGGCTCCATGCCCAGAAGTCGCTGGAAGAAGTTGCATCTACAGGCCAGCAGGCACCGGTGGGCAAACACCTCCTGCTGTTCTTGACCAACCAGAAAGCGAACATCACTGTGGGAGAGAGGGGCAGAGATCAGAGTCTCTGATGTGACCTGGGCTTTGGCTTTGCCTCTCTGGGCCTCAGTTTCCTTATGTTTAATAGAAGAAACTGGGTTTAGTCTGTTAGCAGAAGGTCTAGAACACACAGTTTAACCCCAGCCCCACCCTATGGTATTTCAGGCAAGTGCCTTCCTAATCCTCTTGAATCTTACGTTTCTCACCCATGAAATGGGATGGTAATCCCAAACCCTCAGGTCTTGAAGCAGGTGGCTGTGCTTGATCACTGAGGGGTCACCAGGCATGCAAACAGGAAAATCAGATTAATCCCACCTGGCCCTCTCCTCTCCAGCCTGAGACGTGGGGGGAAGGGAGGCTCCTCCTCCACTGGCTGCAAATTCAGCTTTTTCAGCCTTCCTCCAGCAAGAGGGCATGGGGGCGGGAGGTGGAAGTGCAGAGTGTGCATTGGCTGATGGCAGACACCGCAGTGATGCACCGTTCTGTGGCCAGACCACACTTTCCATCTTCATGATCACTTCCGGCCCCAGCCTCTGGGTCTCCAAGCAAGACAGAGGGTAGGAGCAGGAGACGAAGCCTGGGCTTCCTGGAGTCTCCTAGCTCCGGTTCCGTGGACTGAGGTTCCCCCTCTTCCAGCCAGACTGTGATCCCCAAAGAAGTAGGATTATGGGAGCATCAGCCCTTAGGGAGGCATTCAGCCCTGAAGCAGTGGGAAGAGAAAGCTGCCTTTGAGTTCCCCTGACCAGCTTGCCCCCTAGTTGCAACACTACTAGCATCCTGAGCAAGCTGTGAGGCCCCAGTCAGCACCCTTGAATTACTTCCTGTCTGGGACTCCAGCTCAGTCCTTCTGAGTTTTGTTCCTCTTGTGAAACACTACGGAAAGATCACCTGCTCTTCTGCCTCCCAGGGAGGAAATCCTAACACCAAGCTGAGTACAGAGTATCACGTCACATCTCATTTTTCAGGAATCAGGGAACTGAGGCTGTTTTTTTCTTTGCTGCTGAGAGCATATGATCTGGAAATGGTAGGATTTAGCTGAGATTGGGAAACCCTGGTGGCATAGTCCTTAAGAGACAGGGCTGCTAAGCAAAAGATGGGCGGATTGAAACCACCAGGCGCTCCTTGGAAACTCTATAGGGCAATTCTACTCTGTCCTATAGGTCACTATGAGTCAGAACAGACTTGATGGCAGTGGTTTGGAGCTGTTTTTGCTGAGGTTTGCACAGTAGCTCCAGCACTCAGGACCCCCCGCCCCACTCCTCTGGCTCTCAGGATGTCTTAAACACTGAGTGAACAGTAGCTATCCTCTATACGAGACTTCCCATAGACTGAGTTTACCAGGAAGCAGGGTCACGTCCCAATCCCCCACCTCTTCTGGCCCCAGGGTTTCATCACAGTTGTGGGGCCTAGCAGAACCAGCTAGGGAAAACCGGCAGGCAGGAGCTACCCCCTCACCTGTACTGAGGGTTGTTGATGAGGCTTCGGAGTGCTGTGGAAAATGGCTCAGCCTCCCCGCGTGCAACCACTCCTGGGGTCTCCATGGCTAGGGTAGGGTGGGGGAAGTAAGTACAGGAAGTGGCCCAGGAGATTTGCTGATCTGTGAGAGGCAGTAGGTGGGAAGCAGCAGGAGGCCTGGCCAGGCTCTAGAGTTGATGTGGAGACTAGGGAAGCTGGAGAAGGAGGAGCAGGAGCTTGGAAGTCCTAGTTGCTAAGAAGCTATAATTTAGGGACAGGGCCTGGAGAGGCCCAGGTTGCTGAGTAAGGCATCAGAGGCCGATGGAGGAGGCCTCAGGCTTGGGGATGGAACAGACACAGGGAGGGGCCCGGGAAAGGCTGAGGCAGGAACAGCCAGTGGTCGGTGAGAAGAGGCTGGCAGTGGTTGAGGCCCTGCCTGGGAGCCTAGCCAGGCAGCAGCTGGGGTGGGAAGCCTGTGGGTTTCCATGGAAACTGGAGACCAGCTGAAGAGGAAGCCCCGCCCATCTCCCAAAGGCCTAGGGAAAACCTCAGCCCTCAGAGGGGCCCTTAGAGGGTCCTAGCATCCCACCCCCTGCCTGTCCTGAGTTCAGAGTTCAGACTCGGTACCCCTCCTCCGTGATAGGCACAGAGTCAGATCAGGTTACCCAAGCCTGGGAAATTCCCCTCAATAGGGAAACTCCTCACTCTCATGGGATGGTTTTCAGGCCCCAAATGGGCTTGTTTAGGAGGGGGCAGTCCCGTTACTCCCAAAAAGGGGTCAGGTGAGGAGGCGTCAGTTCTGACTGAGATGTCACAGCCTCTGGCATCCTTGAAATGCAATTGCTCTGTGTGCATGTGTGTGGGAAGGGGTGAGAATGGACACTGGAACACAGAAGAGGTGTGGCCAGCTGGGGCACGCCTCAGGGCACTTTAGTGAGCAAAGGTCAGGAGACTGAAGTCAGGTCACCTCTAAGTCAATGCTTTGTCAGGCCTAGCTACCCCAGCTGAGCCACTGTGCCTCCCTCCGTCTGCCCCTCCACCCCAAGATCTGGACTAAGGAAGCCATCCAAGCCCCACCCTAACTCTGAGCCCAGAGAGGAAATGTTTGTCCTTGTTGACACTGATGGGGAGACGATAGAGCCATGACGTGCTACTTCCTGTGGGCCCAGATCCGGGATTCCTGAGCAACCACCCCCACAGCCTCAAAGTCTCCCCAGATTCCGGCCTCTGCGCCTCTGCAATTTAGGAGAGTCAAGAGTCACTTTTCAAGCCATTTCCCGAGACAAGAAATGGATGGCTGCTGAAGAGGCAGGACAAGGGACAACCTTTCTGGCCAGGGACAGCTCTCCTCTCTACAACAGCCCTGTTACAGCCAGTCTGCCCCTCAGTTGCCCTCATCTTGGTAGTTCACCCCTGGGGTCCAAGCCCCTGTGACTTGCCCCCTTCCCTGATGACTCAGGGGCACCACAGGCACCCCACACTCAGCACGTGCTCAGAGTGGTAACACCACTCTTAGAAACTCAAGCCAGAGCCAGAACTAGAGGGAGGGAAGGAGAGGGAGGGGTGCTTGTCCCAGCAACCCATGGCAACTCCACAACAAGATGATGGGCCCATCCCCCTCCTGCCTGCCAGCCAGGCCAGCTGGACCAGGGCCCTGGAGCCAGAAGAGATCTCAGAGGCCAGTCTTGCAGGTGACTCAGGTGCCTGCGGGAGTTTCGGGAGAAGAGGGTAGCCGTCCTAGAACTGATTCCGGAGGAGGTTGAGCCAGAGGAAGCCAAAGCAGAGGGCAGAAGGCAAAGTTTTTGAGTCAGCTGCCCCAGCCATTTGTGGGAGAGCCCCTGTGCCATCCACCCTGGGAACAGGTAGGGGAAGACAACTAGATTCAGTACCCTAGGAACAAAAGAGTCTGGGGGATTGAAGGAGCTGGGTATGTCTGTCCCTCCTTCTTGTTAGGAGTTAGAGACGCGGGCCAGATAAATCTCCCACTTCTGCTAGTAAAGCCAGGAGGGGGAAAGAAAATGTATTCAAAGAAAGTAGAGCTCAGAGAGGCAGGGACTTGCCCATGACCATGGCCTGAGCAGCACACCTTCCCCCTGCTCATGTATCTAACAGTCTTTAACCTCCTAAGCAGCAGGATCCCAAGCACCAAGGAATCCACAGACCCCTGGATTATTTGATCCACTTGCTCCAAAATCACAGGTAAGAAAGAGGTACTCATGCTGTAGCACTCAACCACTACACCACCAGGGTTTCCACAGGTAGGGCTAAAAATCCTTGACATTGCCTATTCAGAGACTAGCCAGTGAAAGCCACTCTGCCTAAGTGTGGGTCTTCCAGTTGGCAGGTCCATGGCTGGCAGACCTCTGCACTCCCAAGAGGAGGAGAAGACTGCCAAAGACTCCAGGCCAAAACTACCACCCATGAGGCCCTTGGGCCGCCTGCTCAGCATTGATGAGGCTCGACCCGCAGGTCCCGGTCTGGGCCTGGCCTCCCGTCGTGGCTCCGTGCTGGGTCTGGGCACGTCCTTCTCACGTCGCAATTCACTGGTGGGGCCAGGAGTGGGTCCCGGGGGTCGGCGACCATCCCTGGGCCCAATGCCCCCCCTGGGTTCCCGGGTCAGTTTCTCAGGGTCGCCCCTGGCTCCTGCTCGCCGAGTGGCACCCTCATACCGCATGGAGCCCTCGCCTGGGGAACGCTGGCAGGCTGCACATGCACAAAACACCCTGGAAGCAGTACTGGCTGAGGCACTATATAACACGTGCTACTCAGGGGCAGAGGCCGGGCCACTAGCTAGGAAGATCTGTGAGCAGGTGCACTTGCGCCTGCGTGAGTTGAGCCCTCCACGCTACAAGCTTGTGTGCAACGTGGTGCTGGGGCCACGCACTGGCCAGGATGTACGCCTGGTGAGCCGCGCACTGTGGGACACTGCATGTGACAGGATGGCCTCAGCCACCTTTACCAATGCCTCTCTGTTTGCTGTGGCCATGGTCCATGGGCTCTATTGTGAGTGAAGAGGTCTCCAAATTCTGCAAAACCGTTTTATTTTCCCAGGAGGAGGCCCTCCCCGACACTCACATCCCAATAAATAAATGTCTGTTAATAAATAAAAGTGGTCCATAAATAACGCCCCCTAGCTGGGGGCTAAGGCTCAGGCTTATTTTGGAGAAGGGATAGGCAGCAGCGAGGACAGGTAGCCACCAACCCCAGTAACGCTGGTCCCTGATTCCCTGGGGCATTCAGCCCAGAGCCCCCAGTGAGGCACCAAAGTGAAGGAGAGGGCCACAAAGGCAAGGTCCAGGCCTCACAGGCACAGGCCTCCAGCTTGAAGGCCGTGACCCTAGGCAGGGCTGCGGTCCCGGAGCAGATGCAGAGCATAGCGGAGCCGCTGACGCAAGTCCGGGGAGCAGCCTAGCTGCTGAAGGTGGGAAGCAAGGTAAGTACAAGCGCTGCGATTGCGGGCCACGAAAGTCACAAGGAGAGGCTCCCAGCCACTGAGAATCAGCTTGGTGTGGTCCCCATAGAAGTTCACCTGTGCACAGGAGAACAGTACTGTCAGAGCTCAGTACTGTTCTCAGTACTGAGCTCAGAACTATCTCTTTTCCAGCACTGCCCCAAACCCCATGACCAGCTCTTACCTGGACAGTGCCATCACTAAACAGCATGAGTAGGGCCTGATCAGTCTTGACCCACTGCAGCAGCAGAGGAGGGGCAGGCACTTCCACCTCTTCCACACTGGGCAGATCACCACCCTGAGGACAGGAGCAGGTCACTGGTGTGACATCAATCAGGTTCCCTCCCCACTGACGCCTCCCTTAGAGGCTTAGCCTCTAGCTTTCAGGGCATGTCTCTAGCCCAGAAAGGGAAACAGGAAAGGATTAGGATATGTAAGCACTCAAGTACCTTGCCCTAACTCACATACCTTCATGAGGTGCTGCTCCATATAGGTGGCGAAATACTGCAGGACACTCAGCTGAGGCTGCAGGGCTTGTGGCACAGCACTGACAGAGAAGGAAAAGTGCTTTGTGCTGGTGGGGTTGTAGTGCACAGTCCTGGGGGCAGGGGACAGAGGTCAGAGGAAGCCCTGCACTGACACCCCTCCCGAGAGACCTCAAGCCCCTAAGCCCAGAAGCACACACCAAGGTACAGGCTTTCTGGGTACAAGGTACCCCACGACAGCACTTACTTTCTATTGGCTGACAAGGCCATGTGGGTACCATCGTTGAAGAGCACGGCCACACGGCGGCTGGACAGTTGATACCCAAAGCCAAACTTGTTGGAATAGTCAACCCATTTGCTGACCCATACCAGAGGCTCTGGCTGTGCCAGGGGGGCCGGGTTCTGTTCCGCTGTCATGAGAGGGGAGGCGGTGAGAACCTGGCCTGCCGGTGACGGGACGCCCACCACCATTCTCACATACTGGACCCCAGCCTCACCTGTAGGCATGAAAGCCACACAGTTTCTCAGAGCACAGAGGGCTGACTCCACCACTGTCGCTACAGTCAGACCTTCTTCAAACCCTGAAGAAAATAGGACCCTGGGAATTGTTAGTTCCCTGGGACCCAGGCCATGTCCCTCTGCCCACTGCCTGCATCTAGGCCTAGGTCTCAGCCCCAGCAGCCACTAGAACCTCTGATCCTCCCTGGCTCCTCACCCTCTCCACTGCTCGCCAATGTCCCTCGGGGTGAGCTGTCTTCAGGTGCTGTCTCTACCAGGCTGACAGGGGCTGGACCAGAAGCTGCTGGTGCCTGGAATATCGGGTAGGAGAAGGGAGTATGATGAACGCCAAAATACAGACCCTTGGGAACACATGGCCCAACCTTGTCCTGGCTCCCAGGACATCTCAGGTCAGCCTCACCTGGCTAACGAGACACAGCCAATTAGGCTACCACGAGGCTGGATGCTTCACCAGCCTCTTTTATCCCAGGCTTCCTGCAGCTACGAGGGTGGGATGAGTCAAAGGACACCACCCACGTGAGCACCTCACCTCGGGCCTGGCATCCTGATGGCCGATGGATGTCTTCATGAGGCTGCTCACCAAACAGGAGACCTCATCCCGCTCCTCAGGATGGTTCTTACCTGGGGGGACAAGCAGTTGGGGAGACATAGCCCTCAGTGTCATGCTCTGCCCGGCCACCCTGCTTCCTTCCCACTGGGATGACACAGAGCCAGGTACACCCAAGTGCTCGTACAACACACACTTTCCCCAGGATGTTCACAGGCACCCACACATCACATGTAACAGCTACCCCCCAACTCTCTACCCACAACCCACTGATATCCCAGACTCACTCTTGTTCTTCTTCCTGCCAAACAGGCTCTTGGTAACTTTGGCAAAGAGGCTCCTGGCTGGGTTAGGGGGTGTCAGGTCTGGGACTGTCATGCAGCTAGTGACAGGAAGCCGGTCGGGGGTGTAACCCTGGGGAAGAGACACATGTGAGAAGAGGAGAGAGGTTCCCGGGGCCCTGTCACTTGCCCCCATTCAACCCCCTAAGAATAGGCAGACTGGACTTTGGTATCTGGTGAGCTACAGACCTTGGTAAAGAAGTCATGGCGCAAGATCTGGTCAATGGAGGGGCGGTCTCGGGGCGAGGCTCGTAGGATGGCAGCCAGAAGCTGTCGGGCAGGCAGTGAGAGGCTAGCGGGCAGTGTGTAGTGAACCTGCTTGATGCAGCGGTATGTCTCCTTCAGGTCAGCTGTCTCAAAAGGGGGGCTCCCACAGAGCAGTGTATACCTTCAGGACAGGTCAAAGAGGTCAGGAGTAAAGTGGAGAGTATGCCCCACCCCCACCCCGAGCTGTCTGCCTCTGTCCTGGGACTCACATGACACAGCCCAGTGACCACACATCTGCCTCAGGGCCATGGCCCTGTCTCAGCAGCACTTCTGGAGCTACATAGTTGGGGGTGCCACAGATGGTCCTGAAAAGGGCAAGGAGGAGGGAAAAGAAGGGAAGGCTCAGCCCCAGCTCTGCAGTTTCCCCATCCCTTCCCCCCTGTAAGTCTAGACAAAGCAGCTGCCTGTCACCAAAGGCCAGAAAGTTCTTGCTTGTCCTGGGACAATGGATGCTGGGCATGACAGCTGAGTCCCTGCCCATCCGCCTTGCCCAGCTGCTCAACTGTTCTGCAGGACAGGGCGAGCCCCAACCTCCAACCCAGCCCCCTCTCCAAGGTCAACACAGTGGGCCCATCGCTGATTCTTCCTCCCCTTGCTGCTGTCTGTCAGGCACCCACACAGACTGTCACCTCCCACGGTCTATGCTGCACATACAACAACACCAGCTGTCACATTCCCCCATAAATAATCATCTGTCACATTATCTGTGTCATGCACACCGGGTCATTGTGGCCACATAAGGGTCTTCTTACATACCTACAGGGTGTCACATTCTGCCATTTCCATACTCTCTCTCTCTGACACAGACAGACACACACACTGCTGCGGCACCTTCCCCTTCTCCACTCATAGGATCAGTCAAGCAACTCCAAGAACTCTTACACCTCTATCTGTGTCAGGAGCTCAGAGCTATCTACCCTATCTGTCACACATCCATAAGGCCCGCACCCCGCTGCCAGTCCCAGTCACCCAGGCTGCCACCTCCACCTTCATATGTAAACAGCCGTCACCCCCTTCGCCATCTATCATGTGCACACACCATACAGTCACCTTGCCTTCTACACACACACTCACTGACACACACATCATCTGTGTCAATAATACACACTATGGCCACCCCACCTCTTCAAGACTCACTTCTTTCTCTGCTCCGGGGGCTCCAACTGGGCTGCCAGTCCAAAATCCCCTACCTTTAGCTCCATGTTCTCAGTGATGAAAAAGTTTCCTGGTGGGGAAGAAGTATGTCAGACGACTTCTTCTCTCCCATCCCTCCCTACCCTCCTATCCTGCTGGTCCAGAGTCTCACCCAATTTGAGATCCCGGTGCAAGATGCCCCGCTGGTGCAGGTACTTGAGGCCGGAAAGGATCTGCCGCAAGTAGTAACGCACCTCTGGCTCCAAAAGTGTGTGGCGGGCCTTCCAGATGTGGGCCAGGGACTGAGGAGAGCCACTGTCTCAGTCCCTGGCCTGCCCTGCCTGACCCTTCCCCCATCTGTGCTCCCTGAGGAAGAGACAGGGCCCCAGCTTTGGGTCTTAAGGCCTCTTTTCATGTTACATCTCCATCCACATCACTGGCCCTCACCTTTCGGCTGCAGAGCTCCAGGAAAATGTATATGTTGTCAGCATCCTCAAAGTGGTGCGAGAAACGCACGATGTGGCGGTGCTGCAAATCTCGGTGCAGCTCAATTTCATTTAAGATCTGCGAGGGGAGCACAGGAGGCTGTCATTCTCCAGTGCCCCGACGGTACCGTCTCCACCCTCCCAACACCACCCCTTGTCCGCCGGCCGGGACCCACCTTCTCACGCTGATGCGGCTTGGCGACGCGGCTCTGCGGGATGACTTTGACCGCGTAGGCGTTTCCAGTCTCTGTGTCCGTGGCCTCGTAGCAGCGAGCGAAGCCCCCCTATGAGGAGAGGGCATCAGACAGGGCGTTCACAAGGAGTCCAGGTCTGACCGGTACACTTCCTGAAGCCGGGGACAAGCGCCCCTGTCCGACCCAGCACCTGAAAAAAGACTGGCGAGGTCCCTCTCCCAGCCAGCATCACCTCCTGGACAGCCCCTGGCCCACCTTGCCCAACAGGCGGCCTTTGAAGTAGGTGCGGCCACTGCATGGGTCCTTGATGAGGCGCCCAGGGTCCGGAGCCGGTGCCCCCGCCAGCGCCCCCAGCTCAGGTCCGGGCAACGCCTTCCGAGGCGGCCCGGGCCCGGCAGGGGACGCGGGCGGGGCGGTCGCACGCGGGAAGGGGCGCTGGGACAGGAAGCCAGCCGCGGGCTCCATGCGGCGACGCGTCGCAGCGCGAGGCCGGCTTGATCTCGGTTCCACCCAGCCAGGGCCGCAAGAGAGCGCTGTCTAGGTTCTCCACTCTCTGCTGTCGCGCCCGAGGGAGTCCGGAGTTTTTATCAATGAATGCCAGCACCCCCCCGCCCCCGCCGTCGCGTCACCGAGAACCCCGCCCCTTCCTGGCGGCAAGTCACCGATAAGCCACGCCCCCGCCCGTAGGCATTACGTAAACGAGAAACTCCGCCTCCCACACAACACACCGCGACGCCCAGTCGGTCGCTCACTCCTTAAAGGCACAGGCAGGCTGCTGGTCGCCGACTATGTCGGTACCCTCTGGATGTAAAGGTCAGCAGTTTCCCAACCCCCTCTGCCCCCATATCGCATCCCACCCCTGGGAACTGGGAGGCCGCTACTGGGAGCTTCCTTCTCCCATCCTTCGGGAAGTTATGGTGAATTCCGAGTGGGAGCCTGGCACCTACGGTCGTGTCCCCAACAAGTAGACGGACGAGAGTTCCAAGTGGAAGGAAAGAGGCAGGGGTGGTGCTCGCCTTCGCCGGGGCGCGTTACCGTATTCCTCTTTCAGGCTCCAGAAAGTGAGCGGGTCCCGAGCCTGCAGTCGGAGGCCCTAGGCCTAGCTCAGTGCTGGCCCCTTTCGGAACTGAGAGGGATTACACACTCCTGAGACCACCTTGCCTACCTCGGGGGCAGTTGGATTCGGTTTTCGTACCTTGTGTGGCGTTAGATCTTCTGCTACCCATGTGAGCTCTTGCGAGATGAATCCTGGGCTCTAGCGAGGTCCCTTATTCCTTTCCCCTGACAACACCTTCTATCCTGGTTCAGCAACCAGAAAGCCAGAAAGTGAAGAATAGTGGACAATTGGGCAGGGGATTGCAGCATTATCCGGACCCTTAGGCACCTACTCAGTGCTCATCTCCCCAGGGCCAAAGACAAAATTGAAGTCTTAACCTCTCTG
The DNA here is from genome assembly GCA_028571685.1 of Heterohyrax brucei. NCBI lineage: Eukaryota > Metazoa > Chordata > Mammalia > Hyracoidea > Procaviidae > Heterohyrax > Heterohyrax brucei. The sequence continues at coordinate 77,088,626 of CM053140.1, read as the reverse complement.
GCGTGTTTGTCACATTATTACCAACCTCTGCTGTATAGTCCCTCTCACCTGTCTGCCCTCACGCTGTACCATCCAATCAATAACTCATTAATAAGCCATTTGGTTCCCAAAGATTCACTGAAAATACCAGCACACTGTTCAAATAAAACTGGGCAAGGTTGCACCCCTTACGTATTTTACATTCTGTCTGATGGAAGCACAGCGTTGTTAGGTGTTATCCTGACTCATATAACAGCCCGTGTACAACAGAATCAAACACTGCCCTGTGCTACACCATCCTCACGATCATTCTTATCCTTGAGCCCGTTGCCATAGACACAGCATCAATCCATCTTGTTGAGGGTCTTCCTCTTTTTTGCTTTTGTTTACCAAGCATGATGTCCGTCTCCAGGTACTGATCCTTCCTGACATGTCCAAAGTACATGAATCATAGTCTTGCCATCCTTGCTTCTAAGAAGCATTCTAGTTGTACTTCTCCCAAGACAAATTTGTTTGTTATTCTGGCAGTCCATGCCAAGCCAAGTGCTGTCGAGTCGGATCCGACTCATGGCAGTCCATGGTATAATCAATATTCTTTGCCAACACCACAATGCAAAGACATCAGTTCTTCTTTGGCCTTTTTTATTCATTATTCAACTTTTGTGTGCATATGAGGCAATAAAAAATACTATGGCTAGGGTGAGGTGTATCTTAGTCCTCAAAGTGACCTTTTTATTTCTTAACACTTTAAAGAGGTCTTTTGCAGATTTGCTCCGTGTAATGCATCCTTTGATTTCTTGACTGCTATTTCCACGGGCATTGTTTGTGGCTCCAAGTAAAATGAAATCCTAGACATCTTCAGTCTTTTCTGTTTATCATAATGTTGCTTATTGGTCCAGCTATGAGGATTTTCCTTTTTTATGTTGAGCTGTGTTATAGTCATCTAGTGTTGCTATAACATAAATACCACAAGTGGATGGCTTTAAAATGAGAATTATTATTATTATTATTATTATTATTATTGATCACAGTCCAGTAGGCAAAACGTACAAATTCAGGGTGTCTGCTCCATGAGAAGTCTTTCTCTGCTGGCTCTGGAGGAAAGTTCTTGTTGTCAGTCTGCCCCTAGACTGGATGCTTCTGAGGCACAGAGACTCAAGGTCCTTTCCAAAGGACCACTCTGCTTCGGCACTGCTTCTTCCCTGAAGTAGGAGGTCCCCAACTTTCTGCTCACTGTCCTTTCCTTTGTATTTCAAGAGACTGCCTCAAGGCACAATACAATGATGCACGTAGAGTCCTGCCCTACCAACACAACTGCCACCCATTGTCTCTCATTATCATCATAGAGGCAGAAGTTACAACATATAGGAACGTCACACAGCACTGGGAATCAAGGTCTAGCCAAATGGCTACACATATGGGGGGGGGCATACAATTCAATCTATGACAAGGTATAATCCATACTGAAGGCTGGAGTCGGATCCTCATTGTTAAGTGCGTCAAGTCCTCTTCACTTTCATCAGGCAAGGTTGTTACCATCTGTGTAACACAGGTTGTTAATGAGTCTTCCTTCAAGCTTGATGCCCCCCTTCTTCATATAATCCAGCTTCTAAGGATACATCGTTGACATTAAGCCACGCGGTATTTCTTGTTCTCACAGCTGCTTCTTGATCTATGCACAGGTTCCTCAGGAGCACAATTAAGTGCTCTGGAATTCCATTTCTTCCCAATGTTATCGATACTTTGTTATGATCCACACAGTCAGAATTCCTTTGTGTGGTCAGTAAAACACAGGTAAACATCTTTCTGGTGTTCTCTTCTTTCAGCCACGATCCATCAGCAATGATATCCCTAATTTCACATCCTCTACTGAATGTGAAGCATTCAGACTTGAATCCAGCTTGAATTTCTGGCAGTTCCCTGTTGATGGACTGCGGCAGCCACTTTTGGATAATCTTCAGCAAAATTTTACTTGCCAGCCAACTTGAGTGTAACATTAATTGGTATTGTTCAATAATTTCCACATTTGGTCAGATCACCGTTCTTTGAAATAGGCGTAAATATGGAACTCTTCCAGTCAGTTGGCCAGGTAGTGTCTTCCAAGTTTCTTGGCACAGACAAGTGGGCACTTCAGCACTGCAGCTGTTTGTTGAAACATCTCAGTCGGTAGTCTGACCATTCCTGAAGCCTTGTTTTTTAGCCAGTGCTTTCAATGCAGCTTAGTCTTTTTCCTTCAGTATCATCACTTCCTTATCACTTGCTGCCTCCTGAAATGGCTGCACGTGGTCCAGTTCTTTTTGGTATAGTGACTCTGTGTGTTCCTTCTACTTTTGATGCTTCTTGTGTTAAATAATATTTTCCTTGTAAAATCCTTCAACACTGCAAGTCGAGATTTGAATGTTTTCTTCAACTCTTTCAGCTTGAGAAATGCCAAGTACATTCCTTCCTTTGGTTTTGTAACCTCGGGTCTTTGTACATTCATTGTAATATTTTACTTTGTCTTCTCAAGCTGCCCTTTGAAATCTTCTGTTCAGCTCTTTTGTTTATTTCTTCCATTCACTTTAGCTAGTTGACGTTCAAAACTAAGTTTCAGAGTCTCTTCTGACAAAATTTTGGTATTTTATTTCTTTCTTGTCTTTTGAATGACCTCTTGCTTTCTTTATGTATAATGTCCTTGATGTCGTTACACAATCCCTCTGGTCTTGGGTCATTAGTGTTCAGTCTACTCTTGATATGGTTTCTAAGTTCAGATGGGATACACTCAAGGTCATACATTAGCTCTTGTGGACTTGTTTTTAATTTTCTTCAGCTTCAACTTGAATTTACATGTGAACAATTGATGTCTGTTCAGCAGTCAGTCTCTGGCCTTGTTCTGACTGATGATATTGAGCTTTTCCATCATCTTTCCACAGATGTAGTTGATTTGACTCCTGTGCATTCCATCTGGTAAGGTCCGCATGTATAGCCACCACTTATGTCATTTGAAAAAGGTATTTGCCATGAAGAAGTTGTTGGCTTTGCCTAATTTTTCCATGTGATCTCTCACATGGTTTCTATCACCAAGGCCATATTTTCCCACTACTGATTCTTCCTTTTTGTTTCCAACTTTCAGATTTCAGTCACCTGTAGTTATCAGTGCATCCTGATTACATGTTTGATCAATTTCAGACTGCAGAAGTTGGTAAAAATCTTCAGTTTCTTCATCTTTGACCTTTAGTGGCTGGTGTATAAATTTTAATGATAGTGGTATTAGCTCATTATTCTTGCTTGTAGGCATATGGATATTATCCTATCCCTTCAGAATAGATCTTGACCTGTTCTTTTGACAACGAATGCAATGCCAGTGCCATTCCTCTTCAAGCTGTCATTCCAGGCATAGTATACTATCTATGTTATTGTCTGATTCCAAATGGCCAAGACCAATCCATTTCAGCTTATTAATGCCTAGGATATCAATATGTTCCATTTCTTTTTTGACACATTTCCAATTTTCCTAAACTCATACTTAGTACATCCCATATTCTGATAATTAATGAAAGTTGCTGTTTCTTCTCATTTCGAGTAGTGCCACATCAACAAACAAAGGTTCAGAAAGCTTGACTCCATCCACTTCATTAAGGTGGACTCCCTTTGAGGAGACATCTCTTCCCCAGCTGTCAAGCCAACCTGAGAGGCTCATCTTCCAGTGCCATGTCAGATAATGTTCCACTGCCACCCGTAAGGGTTTTCACATGCCAGTTCTTTTCAGAAGTATCACCAGGTCTTTCCTCCTAACTTGTCTTAGTCTGGAAACTCAGCTGGAACCTGTCCCCTGTGGGTAACCCTGTGGGTATTTGAAAACTGGTGGCACAGCTTACAGTGTCACAGCAACACACAGGCCCCACAGCATGACGAGCTGACAGATGTGTAAGACAAACAGACAACAGGCAAGCACACAAACAAGGTAATCGCAGACTGCGAAAAGTGCTATTAAGGAAGTAAACGGAAGAGTAATTGAAGAGCTTCCTTTACCAAGAGTACCCAGGAAAGCCAACAAATACTTATTGAACACCATTTCTGTCAGTTTTACCTCCCAAATGTCTCTGAAATCTATCTACTTTGATCCATCACCCCTCTACACCCTGCTCTGGGTCATAATCTCTCTTGTAAGGATTTTTGCCCCAGTGCCTTGCTACTCTCATCTCCATTTCATCCTCTTCCGCATAGATGCCAGAGGGATTTTACCCAATCCTTTATCTTATCTATAAGGGACTACTTCAGCCTTGCTCTTTCTGGTCACTGATGGGAGACCTCAAATAACCTGAGTGTGGGGAAATAACCAGAAGCTCAGAATAAGTGAGGGGAAAATAAGGCATAAGGGTGGGCAGGAAGGCCTTAGGCACATGCTCAGGAGTTTGGTCTTTGTTCTGCTGGTCAGTAATTTTCCAGGGGGAGATGATAGTGGTGGCTCCAGAAAGGACAAATCCCTGGGGGAAAATCACACTGAGGCATGAGTAGTTGAAAAAGCATTGTTTGGATTCAATGCTGTCCCCACAAAATACATGATGTAAACCTTAACCCCTGTATTTGCTGGAATCTTTGGCGGTATGAGTTAAGTGCTACAACTGCTAACCAGTAGGTCAGCAGTTCAAATCCTCCAGGTACTCTTTGAAACTATGGGGCAGTGCTACTCTGTCTATAGGATTGCTATCAGTTAAAATTGACTCAATAGCAATGAGTTTCTTTTTTGGGGTAAATGTAATCCCACTTGGAAATAGGGTTTTCTTTGTTTCGTTAATGACCCTGTATCAGTGTAGGGTGTGTCATAATTAATTACCTTTGAGATATAAAGGAACAAATTAGAAACAGAAGAAAGAAGACAGAAAGAGAACTATACTATGTGAAGACTATGGGGGAGGTCAGTCTATGATTCCAAGGATTATTGGCTAGAGAAATTAAGACAAGGATTTTCCCCCCAGAGTAGACAGAAAGAGAGCCCTTTCTGGGGCCAATAGCCTGAAATCAGACATCTAACCTCGGAAAAGATCTGTCCCATGGTACAAGGCTGTCAGTGATAATATTTATATACCCATAAAGATCAGTTAATGCAACTATTATTCAAATTTACACAACAACCACTAATGTCAAAGATAAGGAAATTGAATTTTACTAACTCCTGAATCCTGAAATTGATCAAACATGCAATCAAGATGCACTGATAATTACTGGTGATTGGACTGTGAAAATGAGAAACAAAAAAGGAGTGGTAACTGGAAAATATGACCTTGGTGATAGAAATGATGCCAGAGATTGCATAATAAGCTTTTGCAAGATCATCAGCTTCTTCATTGCAAATACCTTTTTCAACAATGTAAATGGAGACTGTACACATAGACCTCACCAGATGGAAAACAGAAGAATCAAATCGACTACATCTGTGGAGAGAGATGATGGAGAAGCTCAATATCATCACTCCAAGCAAAGCCAGGGGCTAACTGCAGAAGAGATCATCAATTGCCCATATGCAAGTTTACGTTTGTAAAACACGTCAACAAGAACAAAAATACAACCTTAAATGTATCACACCTGAATTCAGAGACTATTTCCAGAATAGACTTTATGCACTGAACACTATGTCTGAAGACCAAGTGGTGTGGGTGACATCAAGGACATCATATGTAAAGACAGCAAAAGATCATTCAAAAGGCAGGAAAGAAAGAAAAGACCAAAAGGTATGTCAGAAGGGACTCTGAAAGTTGCTTCTGAATGTAGAGTAGCTAAAGCATGTGGGAGAAGAGCTGAACAGCTTTCAAAAAGTGACTGGAGCTGACAAAGTATTATAATGAAGTGTTCAAAGGTTTGGAGTGAGAAACCAAAACAGAAGAACACATTTGGCATTTCTCAAGTGAAAAGACTGAAGAAACAATTCAAGCCTCAAGTTGCAGTGCTGAAATATTCTAGGGGCAAAATATTAAATGATGCAGGTAACATCAAAAGAAAGTGGAAGGAATACACAGAGTCAGTGTTCCAAAAAGAATTGGTTGAAGGAAGAAGCCCAAGGTGTAGTGACATCATTAGTGAGAAACAAGGCTCCAGGGCAGAATACCAACTGAGATGTTTTGGCAAATGGATTTAGTGCTGGAAGTGCTTGCTCATCTGTGAGGTCTGACACTTAAGTCCACGAACTCATCCTAGAAAAGGTGAAACATACCTCATTGCTGAATATCACTATAGTCACCTTCAAAGTACTCTTCTTGGAAGCTGTGCACCAATACCAGCACCTAGTCCACCCTTCAAAGCAATTTTGGATTTTTTTTTCTGGTATCTCCGTCAGAGCTGTCATCATACAAGGCCCAACAATTAAGTTTGTGAACTCATCCTAAAAAAAGTGCTACGTATTTCATCACTGAATATCACTACAGTCACCTTTGAAGTACTCCCTTGGGAAGCTATGCACCAATGACAATGCCTAGTCCACCCTTCAAAGTACTTTTTCTAGGATGAGTTTGTGAACTTAATTGTGGTATGCCAAGAAAATTAGAAGACAACTGGATGCAATGCACATTTGTGCCCATTCCAAATAAAGGTGATCCAATAAAAGGTGGAATTTATCACACGATATGATTAATATCACATGCAAGTAAAATTTTGCTGACCCAGCCAAATTTTGCTGAAGATAACTCAAAAATTCAGTACATTGATGTGGAACTGACAGAAATCCAAGCCAGATTCAGAAGAGGACATGGAATGAGGAATATTGTTATTGATGTCAGATGGATCTTGGCCGAAAACAGAGAACACCAACCAGAAAGATGTCTACCTGTGTTTTATTGATTATGTAGAAGGATTCAACTACGTGGATCATAACAAACTATCAGTAACAATAGGAAGAAAGGGAATTCAGGAACACTTAATTGTGCTCATATGATATCTGTACTTAGACCAACAAGCAGTCTTTTGAACAGAATAGGGAGACATTGAAGATTTAAAGTCAAGAAAGGTGTTTGTCAGGGTTGTAGCCTTTCACCACACTTATTTAATCTGTGTACTGAGCAAATAACCTGAGAAGTTGGACTGTATGAAGAAGGGGGCATTAAGGTTGGAGGAAGACTTCTTAACCACATATGCCATATGGATGACACAACTTTGCTTACTGAAAGAGAAGAAACTTGAAGCATTTGCTGATGAAGATCAAAGCTCTAGCCTTCATGAATTATACCTCAACATAAAGGAAAAATCCTCACAACTGGACCAATAAGCAAAATCATGAAAACACAGAAAAGATGAAATTGTCGAGGATTTCATTTTACTTGGATTCACCATCAATGCCCATGGAAAGAGCAGTCAAGATATCAAAGAATGCATTACATTGGGCAAATCTGCTGCAAAATACCTCTTTAAAGACTTTAAAAGCAAAAATGTCTCTTTGAGGACTAGTAGATGCTTCTGACCCAAACCATCATATTTGCAACAGCCTCATATGCATGTGAAATCTGGACAATGAATAAGGAAGGCAAAATTGATATCTTTGAATCAATAGTGTTGGTGAAGAATGGACTACCTGAAGAACAAACAAGTCTGTCTTAGAAGCAGTAAACCAGAATGCTCCTTGGAAGCATTGTCTCATATACTTTGGACATGTTAGCAGGAAGTATCTGTCCCTAGAGTCTTGAGATCTGCTAAGGATCACCCTGGATTATCTGGGTGGGGCCTAGTCCAATGACAAGTGTCACTAGAGAAGCAGAGAGAATTCTGAGACTGACACACAAAAGAGAAATGGTGTGAAGATAGAGGCAGAGATTGGAGCTATGTGGCCACAGCCAAAAAGTGTCTGCAGCCACCTGACGCTGGAAGAGACAAAGAATGAGTTCTCTCCTTAGCATCCTGAGCGGATACGGCCTGCCAAAGTGAGGGCTTCTGACCTCCAAAATCATGTGAGAATAAATTTCTGTTGTTTTTAGTTACCAGATTTGTTATAGCAGCACTAGGAAACTAATACAGGCCTCCAGTCAGCACTGAAATGAGGTCCCGTCTGAGTTTCCCTGTTCTCGTCCAGTTCCTTCCTGTGTGGGCTGGGTAGCCTCAGACCTAGGCTGGCTGTGAGCACACTCCTCCCTCCCTTTTCCTGTCTGACTTTTTTTTTTTCTTTTTTCTTTAACATGACTGAGTGAAAATGTACATTCCCGTATAAATTTACATGCCCACCTATATGCAGCTTCCACTGCTCTCCCTGTCCGGTGACTGCACACTATTCCTCTCTGCTCCATACATGTCTCATCCTCCCAGCAGCCTCCTTTCCCCTCCTCTCCACCCACTCTCCTTCCTCCAGCCAGAGGTCAGCAGGATGATATCCTATAGGTGTATAGAACCATAAAGTGCAACCAACATATGGTCACTCTGCATTGCCAAGTCCAATCCATTGCTGTCCAAAGAGTGGACCTTTGTTATAATTTATGGATAAGGGCAGCATTGGGGCCGGGGGCCATGCTCTCAGGGGAACCCCGAAACCGCTGGACCATCAATTGAGGTCTTTTAGTGGAGATCTCAGGATGCACCCCTTTTTATTCTTGTGTTGCCAGTGAGACTCAACCTAGTGAGCTCCATCGTGGCTATCACTGGTGGTGGCCGGGCACCATCTGGTTCTTCCGGTCCCAAGTTGGTGAAGGCACCCACTCTTGCGGGTCTCTCTGTCTTCTAGGTTGTCTTTACCGCATGTCGTTTTGGTCCTCGGTGAGCATCCGTTCCTGCTGAGTTGGGACCATTTGCTGTGTCCTTGGATGGCAGCTTGGCAGCTTTTAAGACCCCAGATGCCACTTATCAATGTGGGGTGCAGAGAGCTCTCTTAGTAAAATGCTAGTTGTGCCAATTGGCCTCAGTTTCGCCTAAGAACATGGTCCCCTGCCCCTTGCCCCCTGCCCCAGCTGCTCTATCCTTGCAATATTGGATTCAGATGGAAGGAGTACTCAAGTTATGCTGAAGTCCGTTTAATGTTGTTCTTGTTTCTAATGTGCGCTATCACCGCTTTCTCCCAACCAGATTTCTAGCAACTATCTAAACTAAACCCTCCCGTCCTCACCCTCCCTCTCTCCCCTCCCTTGCAGCTGTCAAAGAGTCTTCTTCTATACACAAGTCTGTTTTTGAGATCTTATTGTAGAGGTCTCATACAGTATTTGTCCCTTTGTCGCTGACTACTTTCACTCAACATAATGTCTTCCAGTTGAAACCAAGTTAGGAGATGTTTCCTGGAATCATCGTTATTCTTTATCATTGCGTAGTGCTCCATTGAATATATGTACCATAGTTTACCTATCCATTCTTCTGTTGTTGGGCATCTGGGTTGATTCCATCTTTTTGCTGTCGTGGACTGTGCTGTGATAAACATTCTGGTGCATGTGTCCGTTGTTGTGAAAGGCCTTGATTCTGTAGGATATATTCCAAGTAGTGGAATTACCGGGTCAAATGGTATATCGATATCCATTTTTTTAAGGAAGCGCCAGATTGCTTTCCAAAGAGGCTGGACCATTTTGCATCCCCACCAACAGTGTAGGAGGGTTCCACTTTCTCCACAGCCTCTCCAGCATTTGTTGTTTTGTGTTTTCTGGATCATGGCCAATCTTGTTGGGGTGAGATGGTATCTCATTGTCATCTTGATCTGAATTTCTTTAATAACTAAAGATCATGAACATGTCCTGTCTGACTTTTTTTTTTAATTATGGAAAAAATATACAAAAATTTGCCAATTCAATAATTTTTACATAAATAATTCAGTGACATTTATTATGTTCTTCATGTTATATAACCATTATGATTCTCCTCTTCTGAATTATTCCACCACATTAGCCTAAACTCAGTGTTCCCTAGACAAGAATTCCCCCTTTTCCCTCCCCTTCTACCGCCAAGAGCTTTGGTTTCTATATGTTTGCCTGTGTTGAGGAAGTGAGATCATACGATATTCATCCTTTTGTACTGACTTATCTCACTTAGCCTAATGTTCTCAAGGTTAGTCATGCTGTGACATTTACCAGGACTTCACTTCTCCTTATGACAGAGTAATATTATAATGTGTGCATATACTACATTTTGTTTATCCACTCTTCTGTAGATGAATGCCTGTCCTTTTTTGAGGTCTTCTGTCCTGTCTTCCCTCCTTAGGAGGTTAAAAAGGTTCTTGAGCTCACCTCTGGGCCCTGGGAAGCAGGAGGGGGCTCCTTTTAGATGCTATTGTTTAAGGTCTGACAGCTGCCTCTGCCTCTGCCTCTGCCTCTGCCTCCTCCCTCTCTGTAACATATGCTCACTTTTAATGGCTGTTATGCACCTACCATGTACCAGGTGCTGGCTAAGCATTTGTCTTATTGATTCTTCACAGTAACCTTATCATCTGAATGTGATTATTATCCCCATTTTACAGATAAGGGAACTGAGACCCAGGTGGGTTAAGCAACTTGCCCAAGGTCATAAACAGCTACCAAAGGGAAGAGTCAAGATCTGAACTCAAGCCTGTCTGACTCCACTATTCACCACTGCCTGGCTTTTCTGGGGATCACTTGTTCCCTGTCATTTTACCTGTCTTCTTCCTACATTGTCCCCATCGCTGTCCTACATTGACCCCATCCTTCTTACTAGTCCTTTCTCCTACCCCCAAGATTCTCACAACTTTTACCCTGAGGTTTTTTTAAGCTCTCTGGGTGTCCATCCCACCAAGAGTGCTGTTGGGTCCACTGCCTCTAGCTGAGTACGTGTGCCATGCTCCTTGCTCCCTTGGTAGCTCAGAATCAGACTCTCTTAACAGAAATTCAGATCACATAGAGGATAAGAAACCAAAGTCTTTTAAGAATAAGAGATAGCAAGTAAGGCTAGGACTCGGGAAGGGGCCTTGCACTCATTCAGCAACAAGGAGATCTCCGGCACGCTGTTTGGGAAGAGAGGCGGGGAGCGGTGCTGACGCTGGACACGAGAAGAGCTGCAGTAAGTGCCCCGCTAGCATTTAGTGCTTACTGGGTGCTCTGTGGTGCAAATGGCTAACCACTCAGCTGCTGCAAGGTTAGAGGTTTGAGTCCACCTTAGGAAAAAAGGCCTGGTGATCTTCTTCCCCCCCATCAGCCATGGAAAACCTCACTGGACACAGTTCTCCTCTGACATGTGTGGAGTCACAAGTCAGTGTTAACTTGACAGCAGCTAGTTTTGACCTGTGTGGTTTCTGACCTCTTGACAAATATTAACTCATTCAATACTCACAACAGACTGTAACACACACACACAGCCATCAAGTTGATTCTGACTTGTAGAGACCCTATAGACAGGATAGAACTGCCCCATAGAGTTTCCAAGAACACTTGGTACATTCAAATTGCCAGCCTTTTGGCTAGCAAACGTAGCACTTCACCACTACTCCACCAAAGCTCCCAACCCTATAACAGATAGGTCAAATGACTTGCCCCAGATCACAAAGCTAGTACATGGGTTGGAATGAGATTGAAGCCTCTGGACAGTCTGGCTCTGGACTCCATGCTGTTAGCTCCCAGGACACAAACGCAACACTCAGTTTTGAGGAGGGGTGAGGCAGTGATGGACAGGGCCAGTGGAGGGAGGGGTGGGAGCTGGAGGAGGATCAGGACGTGTGAGGCAGGTGATTTACAGGGTGAGTAGTTCCTTATCTTGGACTGTAAATGGTGGGCACCTGCCAGCAGCTGGGAATCAAGATAAGGTGACAGGTAAGGGAGGGACTGGGTGGGGATCCTGGGATACGGCATTTTTGGTCAAGTACCTTTATCCTCTGGTTCTGTGGGAATTCACAGCTCAGAGGTCTGGGATGCATGGTAACAGGGAGCCTCAGGCCACAGGTGGGGAGGAGGCAGGGGTGTTTGGAATGCAGCCAGCTGATTGCCCAGGGACCCAGTGAGCTGTCTGAGAATCTCCCAGGACAGCAGGGCCTGAGCTTCTGTCACAGGGCCTGGCATCCCTGGCACAAGAAAATCTTTGAGTGCAAAGCAGCCTCAGATCAGATTTGGAGAGTAGCTGCATGGCCATGATGCCTGAGGCCCAGCGGTGTCTCTCCTTCTCCAGGTCAGCCAGGGCTTTCCTGACTTCAGGACACACACTCTGCCCTCCTGCTGACATCCTGCCTGAACCTGGAAGGAGAATACACCTCCAGTCAGGCTCCTAGTAGGTTTTTAGACCTTGCTTTTCCTGGAAATCTTGCTCCAAAAGCAGGGTGAGGGGTGAAGGGAGTGGAATCAAACGTATTTTAGGTTAAAAAACAAAAAACAACGAAGAAACCATCGCCATCTAGTTGACTGACTCATAACAACCCTGTAACACAAACTAGAACTGCCCCATAGAGTTTCTAAGGAGCTGCTGGTGGACTCAGACTGCCAACCTTTTGGTTAGCAGCCATAGCACTTAACCACTGGGCCAGCAGGGCTCCTACTTGGGTTAAATAAAACCAAACCCACTGCTGCTGAGTCGATTCCAGCTCATAGTGATCCTACAGGACATTGTAGAACTGTGCCCCAGAGTTTCCAAGGAGTGCTTGGTGGATTTGAACTGCCGACCTTTTGGTTAGCAGCCATAGCAGTTAACCACTGGAGCACCTGGGTTTCCATTTAGGTTAAGTGGGATCATTTGTGCCCTCAGGCACAACTGTTGGGCTGGAGGGGAGGTCTCCCAGTGTAGGGATCACTGACCAGTGTGAGGAGCTGTGAGAAGAGAAGCCTAGAGGGCTTTGAGAAGTAGTCGGGGGAAGATCCCGGCAGGCTTCCCCCAGGTATTAGAGCTGAACTCTGAAGTTTTGGTAGAACTGAGCCAGGCCAAAAGCTGGTGAGGGTGCTACGTGTGGAGGACTGCATGTGGAGGTACCCTGAGAGAGCAGAAGGTGCACCTGAAATCTACCCAGGATGCATGGGGTGTGGTGGAGAGAAGTTGGGGTACCCTCTAAGGGCCTGGAGTATCCAGCTTCAAAGCTGAGACTTGGCAATATTTTGCCTGGGGACAAGCTATAGGGTATCAGAAAAAGGTCTTTGCCTCCTTATTTCTGAAGGGCTGTTCTCAGAGAAAGTGTCAGGCTGGTTGAGAAGGGGACAGATTTGGTATTTCAGAGCGCTGACTGCCAGCAGGAGGGGCCCTGGTGGCGCAGTGACTAAAGCATGCTCAGCTACGGCAGAAACGCACCAGCTGCTGCAAGACGGAAAGATGTGGCAGTCTGGTCCCATAAAGATTTACAACCTTGGGAAACCTATGGGACAGTTCTGCTCTGTCCTGTGGTGTCGCTATGAGTCAGAATCTACTCGACAGAACTGGGTTTGATTTTTTTCGTTTTAGAATGCCTACACAGTCTTTCTGAATACTTACAAGTGCCCTGTGAAGTAGCTGTTATCGGCCCTCTTTACAAATGAGGAAACTGAGGTTCAGAGAGACAGTAGGTAACTTGCACAAGGCCACAGAGCACTGCAAATCAGATTCAGATCTGTCTTACTCTCAACCTATACTCTGTCCCACCTCACCACACTTCCTCACTTTGGGAAGACCTGCAGGTTAACTATTACATGGTGTCAGGGATGTGCTTCCCAACAAAGCTCAGTGGCAGGACCACCACTACTGCATTTTTGCCGATGGACTTCAGCACAGGGGTAGTTAATTGAGGTAGCTGGTTCTCTTCCTGCTGTGAGGTTTTTAACCCCTCCAGTGACTCTGGTATTATTTCCTGCTTGGCAAATGAAGAAAATGAGGCCCAGAATTGGAACAGGCCACCCAAGATTCTGGGCAACCTTAAACATCAGCATGCTGGACACAGGGATACAGACATTCTGCACCCCTCAGCCTGCGTCCCCAGATTGGTGACCTCATCAGCCCTGCTGCATGGGAATGGGGAAAGGCCTGGCCTGGATCCCCAGAGTCTGGACTAGGAATCTAGTGGTATGGCCAGGACACAGGAACCTGGTCCGAGAGCTCAAGCCCTGGTCTAGACCCCATTCGGCCACTTTCAGCTTCTGAAGCCATCAGCTTTGGCTTTGAATCTGGCATCTGACATATCCTAGCTGTGTGATTGCAGGCAAGCAATTTATCACTTGGAGCCTCACCTGTGAAACAGGGATAATTCCTACCCCATGGGGTTGTGACAAGGATTCCATGAGAATGATACAGTTCGCCCTTGGCGTGAACCTGTCAGTCACTGCTTGATGACCACCATCTTTTATTATTACAACAATTTATCATGCATCTGTCATTTCACCTGCAGTGTGGGACAGTAATTCTATCGTCAGGGCCTCAAGGACATGGCATTGTCTGTGTGAGCTGTGGGATCAACACAAGTGGTAGCTCTGCCACTCAAAGGCCTGCCCAGCCCTGCAGTAGGGAGACACACCCAGTTCCCAGGGCTGGGGAAGCTGGGGTGACAGCCGCAATCTATCAGCGCTAGCCTCAGCCCAGCCTAATTTATGGATCCAGGAGGTACTTAAGTTTGCGGGGTGAAGGCTAGCCCGGTTCTCCTTCAGCACAGGCTGCTGCCCGGAGCAGGTAGGCAGGTATGGGGGGGTGGCAGGAAGCAGGAGGGGAGAGTTCCCTGTGCTTTGGGAGACTAATCAGCTTGGCTTTGAGAGCAAGGTCCCAAGGGTTGGTGGTGGGTCCAGGCTAAAGCCGGGTCTCTTTCCTCAGCAACTCAGGGTCTGGTTACTCCTCACTTGGCAGGTAGAAGAGAAGCCTGGGAAGCCTTATGAATGAGAAAGGGCATAAATTTCTGCTCCTCTTGCCCAACTTCATCCTGGCTTGACCCGTATGCCACAGAGTTGGGGGTGGAGGGCAGGTAGAGAAGGAAGTGTGTGTCCTCTGCTTTGCAGCTTCCCCCTCCTCATTCACGGACCCAGGGTGAAGGCTGGTACATACTAAGCAAAGTTGAAGGGAGATTGCCAGGGGAACCAAGTGTAGGGTTGGGAAGTGAAACTGAGGAGAAGACTTGCTGGGGAGGGGGACAGCAATGGGGTAGCTCTTGTGACTTCCTGTCTCAGACCCTGAGCACCATGACGGTTTCATACACCCTCAAAGTGGCAGAGGCCCGCTTTGGTGGCTTCTCTAGACTGCTTCTTCGCTGGAGGGGAAGCATCTACAAGCTCCTGTACAAGGAGTTCCTCCTCTTCGTTGTCCTGTACGCTCTGCTCAGCATCACCTACCGGTGAGGGGAGGTCTCAGGGCTGGCCTCGGGGGGAGCGGGGAGGCTGACCATCTCCCCCTAACCCAGGCCCACACCTGACTCTCCCCAGACTACTGCTGACCCTGGAGCAGAGGCAAGTGTATGCCCAGGTGGCCCGGTATTGTAACCGCTCTGCAGACCTCATCCCCCTGTCCTTCGTCCTGGGTAAGGCCTCCCTCTCCATTCTTCCGTCTTCTTACCATCTTCTCTGGCCTTTGGGCTGGCTTGGCAGTTCCGAGGGTCACAGTTACCCTAGTGGCAGAGCTTAGAGGTGCACCAAAGCAGACCCAGCAGTAGGCCCAAGAGCTGAGTACCAGGCCCAGGATTTCCAGATCCTGGACCCCTCTCCACAGAAGGCGCAAGGCACCTGCTGCCTCACAACCCTGCCCTGGGTACCAGAGGGGAGCTGAGAGGTAAAACCTCCCTCTCCACCTTACGGGTAGCAGGTCTCAGAGTTAACCATTACTCTGCCACCACTTCCCCTTTTGCCTGAGACAGTTGACACCCCTCATTCCTCCTGGCCTAGGCCAGCAGGCAGGACCAGAGGAAAAGGCTGTCAGCAACAATGAGGCAAACACTTGAAATCGAATGCGTCTTTCCCCCTGGCCTTTGCTCTCCTGGATTTGGACTAGGCTCTCTGCAGGCGGAAAGACACACCGCCATCCTCCTTTCCTGTTCCTCATATCCATGATGGCCAACCAGGTTTCTATGTGACCCTGGTGGTGAACCGTTGGTGGGCCCAGTACACAAGCATCCCGCTGCCGGACCAGCTGATGTGCGTCATCTCAGCCAGCGTGCACGGCGTGGATCAGCGTGGCCGCCTGCTGCGCCGCACTCTCATCAGATACGCCAACCTGTCATCCGTGCTGGTGCTGCGCTCGGTCAGCACCCGCGTGCTCAAGCGCTTCCCCACCATGGACCACGTGGTAGACGCAGGTGCGTGGCCAGGGTCCCTGGGGGCTGGATGCAGGTGCCGCACACGAAGCCCTGGGGCGGCAGGAGGCCAGGACTTCTCCCAAGAACTGTCCGAAGGGCTTCCTGGCCAGGGGGATGCTGAGTCCCAGGGGGCGCTCCAGTGCGGGCAGAGTCTTGGGGCGTCTGGTGACTTCAAAAGTACATTCTGATAGGGCGAAACAGCGTCTTCTGGCGGCTAAGGATGAGTGTTTTTCCCGCCCACTTTATCCCTGCAGGTTTCATGTCCCAGGAAGAGAGAAAAAAGTTTGAGAGCCTGAAATCTGACTTCAACAAGTACTGGATCCCCTGTGTCTGGTTCACCAACTTGGCGGCCCAGGCCCGGAGGGACGGGCGAATCCATGACGACATCACTCTCTGCCTGCTCCTAGAAGTGAGTCAGCCGAGAACCAGACCCATCTACCTTTTCCCTCTAGCTTTGTCAGCCAGCTTTAAGAATTTGAGTAGTTAGTACTTAGGCTTACGCCTAACGATGTACCAAACACTGTAGAGGCACTGTACCTATATTAACTCATTTAACCTTCACAACAGCTCTTGACATAGGTATTATTATGATCATTCCCCTTTCACAGATGAGGAAACTGAGGCACAGGGTAGTAAAGAAACTTGTCTAAGGCACACAGCCAGCTCCCAGTGGAGCTGGGAGATTCATATCCAGACATTCTGGCTCTAAAATGTTTGCTAAATTGCTCCCCATCACAGGCACCTCAGCCTGGTAGCACCTCTGAGAGCAGAGTAAGACTGCAGACCTGGTCCAGGCCTAGTGTGTGCTGAGCTCTCCTCTCTGCCCTCCTCCTTCCTTGCTCACTTTGCTGACTTCCTCTTCCTGCTATTCCACCAGGAGCTGAACAAGTACCGGGCCAAGTGCAGCTTGCTGTTCCACTATGACTGGATCAGCATTCCCCTCGTCTACACCCAAGTAACTGCCTCTCACCTCCTCAGCCCCAGTGCCTACCGTATACCCTGTGCTGTATGTAAGATACTGGACAAATCAGACATGGTTCCTGTCCTAGGGTAGTTCAGTCTGGTGAGAAACTGAACAGCCAGGGTTAATCCTTAAAACCTCTCTTCACCCCCACCAAGATGACCCTACCTCTGGCGTTGCCATATCCTGCAAGTATTTTAATTACTTGTTAGCCTCCCCGACCGGTACTTAGAGGCAAGGAGAGCATTTCTCCCTGATCCACTACACTATTCCCTGAGCCTGGCCTCCCCCTCTCCAGGTGGTGACCATAGCAGTATACTCCTTCTTTGCCCTCTCCCTGGTTGGCAGACAGTTTGTGGAGCCGGAGGCAGGAGCTGCCGAGACTCCAAAGCCTCTGGAGCCAGGCCAGGAGGCAATGCCAGCCCTAGGTGACCTGGACATGTATGTGCCTCTCACCACCCTGCTGCAGTTCTTCTTCTATGCTGGCTGGCTCAAGGTGGGCACTTCATTTAAATGGTCCTGCCAGCCTGCTTTGGGCTCAGAGCCCACCCCAACCTGGGGAACAAGTCTGAGCCCAGAACACTGTCTCTGCCACCTGCAGGTGGCTGAACAGATCATCAACCCCTTTGGTGAAGATGATGATGACTTTGAGACCAACCAGCTCATAGACCGCAACCTACAGGTGGGCAGGGGTCTGGATGCAGCTCCCTTCTCCACCCACCTCAGTGCTGGTGTGAAAAGGAGGGCAGGGGTCCTAGCGACCTGCTGTTTGTCCCTCTGCTAAACCAGGTGTCCCTGCTCTCCGTGGACGACATGTACCAGAACCTGCCACCTGCCGAGAAGGACCTTTACTGGGACGAGGACTTGCCGCTGCCACCCTACACTGTGGCCACAGCAGCTGAGACGCTGCGGCCTTCCTTCCTGGGCTCCACTTTCAACTTGCGGTGAGTGGCCCGCACTGACCGAGTCTGGACTTCACCTGGCCCGCAAGGCTTAGGTGCCTGTCCATTCTCTGAGGAGTCAGTGACTCGGTCCCTCCAGTCTCTACCTTCTAGAAGGCCAATGCACCGCCCCAGTCCCCGTCCCGGTGCCGGCCCCGGCGGAGTCGCGCTGAGCCCGCCCTCTCCCCCGCAGCATGAGCGACGGCCCAGAGCAGGGCCTGCAGGCGGAGCCCTCTCCCGCGCTCGCTCGGCGGCCGGGCGCGCGGACCCCGCTGCTTGGCCGCTTTCTGGGCGCAGGAGCGCCCTCCCCCGCCATCAGCCTCCGAAACTCCGGCGGTGCGCGAGGACCCCCGCGCACCCCGCATCTGTTGCGTTTCCGGGCCGAGGAGGCTTGCGACCCCGAGGCCGCTGACCGTATTGAGGAGGAGACAGTGGAACCAGCAGAGGAGGCCTCCGAGCCCTGAGCAGGTGGATGCGGGGCAGGCGGTCACCCCGCCCAGACCCGCCCCCGCTGGCTTCCTTCCACCCATCGTTCACGGTCTCGCACCCGGCCTGCCCGCCAGCGCTGTCTTTATTTATTATTCTGTCCGCAGGATTTCAGTGCTCTGAGTAGGCCTGGTAAAAGGAAGGTTGCAGGAAGGGCCTGAGCCAGGGCTGGTGGGAGAGGTGGAGTGGGCTGCTCGGGGGTGGTGAAGCTGAAAGGATAAATGAGGCCAGGCATGAGACCACAGTCCAGGTGCAACTGAACTTCCTGGACACTGAGGAGATGGTGAAGTGTCAGGCTAATGGTTTTCAAATTTGAGGAAACATCAGCATCACTGGGAGGTTTCCTTAAAAAACACCTGTGCTGGGCACACTCCTGAGTTTACTTGTGAGGTGGGGCTAAACAATTTGCATTTCCAGCAAGTTCCCAAGTGATGCTGCTGCTGCTGCTGCTGATCTGGGGATCACAATTTGAGGATCATACATAAAAATGCTTGGAAGGATCTATCTTACCTGAATAACAGTTGTTACTTTTGAAGAGGGAACTGATGGTCTAAGTGTTATGTGTTGGGGGACTTTTGCTTTATCTGTAATGTTCAATTTTTCTTCCCCACAGTAAGAATATATTCACTTTTTACTTCTACAGTTGTTTAAAATTGATTTGGCATGCATACAGTACGAGGGAGCAAGAGTTGGTGAATCTGCTGTAGAGGCTGATCAAACTGACATGTGCAGATGCCCCAGATCAAGGCACCAAACTTAGACCTTCAGCATCTGGGCTTGAGAGTGCCAAGCCCTTCTTTGTTCCCACTAAACAGGAAAAAGAAGACAGCTTACAGGGTAGAGGCTTCAAGTCCATCTAGACAGGGGGCCTGTAGTGGTGGGAGCACTCAGCTCTTAGTGTAAGATAAAGGCCTGTGGAGCAAGCCTTGTAAAACACTACACTGGTTACTGGCTTCCAATAAGATTCTTGCCTGCTAAGCTCAGCTTCCATCCAGAGTAACTGTTGAGTGCCAAAACTGAACCTTAAGGCAGAAGGATGACAAATATGAGTGGCCCCAATTTACAGAGGTTTAAGAGTGCAACCTCTGGCATTGTCAACCAATTAGGTTCAAACCCTGGCTTTGCCACTTTCTAGCTGAGTGACCACGGACAGGGACCATCTCCTAAACCTGTTTCCAGATCCATAGAGAACCATTCAACCATTCATTCAGAAGGTACCTGAGGGTTTTTTTTTTTTTTTTTTTTTGCTGGGTTTACAAGTGGTAGCCTTGCCCTAGGGAACAAATGCTCATTTGTTCTGAAGATTGTAGTAAGTAGTTCATATTTTAGCATACAAGGCCACTAATTGGTTTTCAGCAGAGAAGTGACAGAATCTGGTTTATTTAGACTCATGTGGGGAGTGGAGGACCAGAGACTTGGCAGTAAGATCAAGCAGGCCAATGATAATCTAGGGAAAAGGCAACTTCAACAAAAGGTAGTGTGGCAATGGAGACAGAGTGGACAACACGGGTCTTGATGGATTACAGGTAGAAGAGGAATAAAGATGCTTTACAGTTAAGTGTTGGCAAAGAATACTTAATATACCATGGACTGCCAGGAAGAATGAACAAACATCTTGGACTAAGTACAGCCAGAATGCTCCTCAAGAGCAAGGATGTTAAGACTCTCACCTCTCACATACTCCAGACATGTCATCAGGAGGGACCAGTCCCTGGAGAAAATCATGCTTGGTCAAGTACTCATTGCAAAAGAGAACCTCACTGTTGATGGGTAAACATAAAAGGCTGCAGCAATGGGCATGATGGTAGCAGACAGGGCAGTGTTTCAGTTTGCTGCACCCAGGATCAAGTGAGTCAGAACCAACTTTATGGTACCTTAACATAGAGCTCAAATTAGACAATGGCAAGATGCTGAGTATTGCTGCACTGTGCTTGTCCTGTGTGCCGTCAAGATGACTGACTCCAGGTGAACCTCTGGGACAAGAGAAGGGTCCCATGGTTTTTTCCAGGGCTATTTTTTACCAGAGCTGATTGCCAGGTCTCTTCTCCCATGGTTCGGTCAGCAGCTGGCACACAGAACTAAAAAACCAAACCCAGTGCTGTCAATTCTTGACTCATAGTGACCCCACAGGACAGAGCAGAACCGCTCCACAGTTTGCAAGCACTTCATGGATTCAAACTGCTGAACTTTTGAGTTAGCAGATGTTAACACTTAACCACTGTCTCCAGGGTTTCCAGCTGTCAGACAGCTCTCAGTAAACATTAGCCAACTTTAGGGCACACAAAGATCAAAAATAGATAGGCAGGTGAGGGCCAGGCATCTTCAAAGACAAAATTAAGGTTTTAAAAGGGTTGGGAAACTGTAGACAAAAGATGATTTCTAGTTCACTTTCCTACTCAAGTCTGCAACTTGAGTTAGTCAACCAATTATTTTACACTTATTTGGCTCATCTGTACCTGCATTTCATATGAATTTTAAATTCGACGCTATCTCAAGACTTTTAAAATTAATTTAGCACACATTCTGAGTACCTGGAAACTTGGGGAGGGGGTAGTGGATTAGATACAGCAGCTAATCAAATGGTTGGCA
Source organism: Heterohyrax brucei (assembly GCA_028571685.1). NCBI lineage: Eukaryota > Metazoa > Chordata > Mammalia > Hyracoidea > Procaviidae > Heterohyrax > Heterohyrax brucei. Next base: position 77,067,574 of record CM053140.1, on the reverse strand, counting down.
GTTTTAATCTACCAGGTACTCCCTGGAAACCCTGTGGGGCGGTTTTTCTGTCCTTTAGGGTTGCTGAGTCAGAATCGACTCAACAGCAGTGAGTTTAGTCTTTGAGTATCCAGTACCTTGTCAAATGAGCCCTAGTGGTTTAATGGTCACACACTTGGCAACTAACCCTACAGCTGACAGTTTGAACCCACCAGTTGGCTTCATGGGAGACCTAGAGATCTGCTCCTTATAAAACAGCCTAGGAAACCCTACAGGCAGTTCTACCATACCCACTAGGGTTTCTATGACTTGGAATTCACTACACACAGCAGCACCTACCACATATATTGGAGACACAGCAGGAAACATGTGCCTGATCCCCTGGAGCTATTGTGATACAGAGAAGGGGATAAGATCAATAAGCAAATTAAAAGGAACACAATTTACTCCAGATTCGAGGAGAGAAAACTGAGGATTGTGTTAGGCAACAGTACAACTTAAATGTGGTCATCAGGGAAGGACTGAAAACCTGGACTAACTGAAAGGCTGACAGTTCAAATCCACTAGCCACTCCTGGGAAACCCTGTGGGGGGCAGTTCTGTTGGCCTATGTAACTGACAGTGGCTTTGTTATGATACTAAAGTATATGCATAAACATTTAAATGCTGCTGACAGGGTAAATGGATAAAGAACTTACTGAAGGTTTAACAAGGCTGAAGTCACTAGTAATCTTGAGTACTTTTAATTGTAGATGGTAAATTAAGAGTTCAAGAAAAATCAAAAGACCTAAAACTGACAGGACACGCTGATTATGTAAGTATCATAGGTATAATCTGCTCACAACAATGCAGAAAACAAATCCAAATTACAGGGTTTCAGACCATCTAAAGCTCACTTGTGACCCCAGTAACAGCATCCTTAGAACCATTTTCATGGAAGCAGTGTGACCGGAACCTCCAATCATGATCCCACACTGGGAGGGTCCCTTATGTCGGAACACCTTCCTTCATACGTCCCCTTTACTGGACCCGCACCCTCCTATTCCCACTGCAACAGGCCTTTAGGGTGAGAAATGTTCTCTACTTAAGAAGGCACCGACCACAAAATAAGCCTGGCCTTCATGGAGAAGACACAGGGGCCAACAAAGTCCTCTGCGTGCACACACTAGGTCGGGATAATGTTAAGTAGGAGTGAGGGTCTAGTTCCAGCCATCACTACATCTGTTTTTTCGTGCAGCACAGGGAAGCACACAGAAACATTAAATCAAATATTCAGACAACATGAACGCCAGTAAAGAATAAACACCTTTAATACATGTGCTAACGCAGGAGGGCAAAGATTTATTTGCCTTTCCGGGCCTTGATTTTCCTCTGATAGAACTCCAGCTCCTTGCCCTCTAGCACATAGCCGTCTGCTCGCCCACACTGGCCTGGCCTTGATGCGATACATGCTGTAAGAGACACACAGTCCTTAGCAAAATGATCAAGCAGCCTCACCCAAACCTGTCCTCTAAAGTCTAAGTTGGCTCAGGTACCCTGAGGGCAAGCATGAAGCCCACTGTCTCCTCAGATGATACTTGATCGTCAAGGAAAGTCAGCAGCAGAACTGGACACAGTTTTCATCACTGAGACAGCCCCCGTGACCTGGGCATGGGTGTCCCCTAAATTATGAAGCCTAAACGCAGAGGCCATACTCTAGACACAATCCTATGGACTGTGGCCTGAGATGTTCCATCCTAGCATCTCAGAGTGGGGTGACCAAACAGCCTGACTTGTGCCTGCCCCTGCTGTCATTAATGGTGCTCCTTTCAGTTTCAGAAGTACCCTTACCCCTTCAGCTCTCCTGGTAAACCGTAGACCGCATGCCTAATAACTAACACCATGATGTCATGACACCCCTCACCCCGCAATCCACAGCCATCTCACCAAGAAGTTTGCCCTGCTGGAACTGCTCCTCCAAAAGACTGCTGATTTTTGCATTCTTTTTCCTTTCATCATATTTTTTCTGAATTTTCTTCGATCGCTTTTTGTTTAAAATCTCTTCTTCCTCAGGAGTCTGAATAGGAGTACAGACGTGCAGTTAGCTGCGGCCTCAAACCCTAAGCTTGTAAAGAGAAAGGTCACCACAGCTGCCTTTCTCAAACTCTGAGCACCCCAACTGCAGCCTTCCTCAGCACTAAAGCTTTCATCTCTCCCCGTTCAGTAGCAGAACTGGACAAAGTTTTCATCACAAGAAGGCTGGAACCTGGCTGCCCCTAAAGGGAAGCTGACTTCCCAAACACTCACCAACTTGGCCCCCTTCTTGCGGCCCAGGGGCAGTGCGTAGTGGGACTCATACCACTGCCGGTATGGTGTGCTGTCTATGAGCACGATGCAGTTCTTCACCAGGGTCTTGGTGCGGACCAACTCATTGTTGGATGCGTTGTACACAACATCGATGATCCTTGTTTTGCGCGTACAACCTACTCACAGGAAGAAGCCACAATCAAACTGGAAACCAGTGATAAGATGGCACAGTCCCAAACTCCACGCTCTTCTGCCCTACTAGGGCCTAAGGAGGTCCTCCATCAAGTAATAGCAGTAAGGGAACTGAGCCTCTACCCAGCCCTGGGCATCAGCTTGTCTTCCACACCCCCATCTATTACCAGGGGTGGGTGGCAGCCACAGTTTCTAGATTTAACGGCAATCACTGAGGCTCCAAGAATTAGGAGCTTAGAGACCACTCAAGGGTGGGGAGACCTCTCCAATAAGGTCTCCCAGTAAGTAGTGTAACTCAGGTGCTTTGGTCTGGGCCAGGGACTTCACACTAAGAACACTTACTGAGGCTTAGAAAGGTTGAGGTGCTAATTCCCAACTACTGCTGAAAAGCCTTACTCACACTCAGAGCCCCAGGAGAAGTTCCCCACGTCCAGCCTTAGGGCCCGGTATTTTTTGTTGCCTCCTCTCACACGAACTGTGTGTATGCGGCGGGGACCAATCTGGTAACACAGGAGACAGGAACCGGGTTATCAAAGAGAAGAACAAAGCAAGGAGGAGGGATCTTGGGCGGGATAAGAGGCAACATAGTCAGTGTAACTATGACATGTCCTAGCATTGGCAAATGGCACACAAGTGACCAAGACAGTCACCACCACACCTAAGGATACTTTTTCATCACTCTAGTTACCTCCAAAGAGAAAACCTGACCCTACCGAGTAAGGCCTTTTTCCATGCAACAACGGACTGTTATGAGGGGAACCGACTCCTTTCCGGAACCCTTCAAGTACCCAACATCGCTTCTATTACCAGAAATTAAGCTAAGGATGGGAAAAGGCTGAAACTATGCAAGCTTTTTACTACCTGCTCAACACGTGAAGAGGTGAAAACCACCCACTGCCAACTTAAGGAGGAATTACAGAGTCCAACAAGGAATCCGCAACAACCCCAGTCCGAAGAGAACCGACTACGGCGCACAGCAGGGGAAGGCGGCCTCCAGGGTGGCCGGGCCCACGTACGCGCACCTTAGTGTTGGCAGCTGGGCGCCCCAGCTCATATTTCCGCTTCTTGTGGTAGGGCTTTCTCTTGCCCCCCGTCTTGCGGCGCTTGTGCCAGTTGTCCCGGGAGATGCCTGTTAAGTGGGGGCAAGGAGAGAAGCTTGAGACACGGGGGCTCGGGGCCGGCCGCTCGCCAGCTCCAGAGCTCAGACGCCGGGCGGACCGCAGGCTCAGCTCTCCAAGGTTGGCTTCCCCACTGCGCACTCGGGAAACTGCAGCATTACCGAAGTGTCATCATGCACGTGCGGCCCAGCCCGGACCTCCCTGCCCGCGACAGCCATGTTTCTGCTACTGGCAACCCACGAACAGCCGTTGCAGCCCCCGGAGCGGACCTCGCCGCCAAAACCCGCGAACCACCCCTCTTCGTGGCTATTCGACGCCGGGGACCGGGGCGGCAGCACTCCTAACTTGGCTGAGAGTCAGGATGGCGCCAGATTGAACTCACCCCCCTATCATGGCCGCAACACAGAGCTGAGACTCACCCATCGCTCAGCGCTGGCTGAAAAGAGAAAGCGCAAAGCTTCACGGGCCAGTTTGTGAAACGGCGTACCGCCCCCTTGACGTATTTTACGGGCGACGTTAAAAATGGGCTCGAACTACGGCATTTTACCGGCGACGTTGAAATGGGTCCGGGCTAAGGCACCACTGACGTTTCACCTACAGAGCGGACAGTCCCAAAGGGTGGGAGGGTCGTTTACTTAATAAGCCCTCAGTCTGTTAAGGCTCTGATCTCCGAAGCATTTTTGAGAAAGGTTGGTTTGGCGAATCTGCAGGATCCGCAGGTGTGCCAGCTTTCCGTAAAAGTTGGGGAATTTAGGGCACAGTAGAGGGCAGTAGCATGGTTTTATTTACGTTTTTATAGAAGACTGGTTTCAGAGTCTATAGCGGAAACCCTGGTGGTGTGGTGGTTAAGTGTCGCAGCTGGCCGGTCGGCAGTTCAAATGCGCCGGGCGCTCCTTGGAAACTCGGTGGGGCGGTTCTCCTCTGTCGATAGCGTCGCTGTGAGTCGGTATCGACTCGACCGCAGTGGGTAGCTAGAGTCTGTAACGGCAGTCCAAGATGAGACAGGTCTGCGCTGGGAAGGGAGGAAGGTAATATAGGTGGATTTTTTTTTTCAATATCATGGTTAAAATTTGCAGGACAAAACATTAGCCACTGCAGCTTCTACGTTTACAACTCAATTACGTTGATTGCATTTTTCATACTGTGCCACCATAATCACTGTGCTTTTCCAAAATACTACACTGCCATTAACATAAACTCAGTGCTGTCCCCGCTCAAAAAAGGTCTCCCTCCTTCCTACCCCTGTAACTATGAGTAATCTTTAGTTTCTATATATAGTATTGACTTACTGCATGTACCCTCTATGGCTGACGTACTTCATTCAGCATAATATTTTCAAGATTTATGTTGTGGTGAGAGAAGAAAGCCTGAAGAATTGTAGCCTTTCCTAAAATACCAGAAGCCTGAGGGCTTCAAGCCTGAACAGTTACAGCCTTATTAAAAACATGGGGAGCCTGGAAGCTTAGCACAAGAAACAGCCCCACGCAGGTGTTTCCTGTGAGCAGTTCGACCCACAGAGAAAGCAGAGCCCCCTCCTCACCACTTAAGGATTTGCTTGTCTTTTTCTTTGTAACCATGTTAACACCAGTTAGAAGGTAGAATGATAATTTGCAAAACTACTAATAGTAGTAGGAATGCTGTATGAAAATTTCTTTGAACTTTCTGTAAAGCATATATAAACTGTGGAATTTGGCGGGACGGGGAACGCAGGCATTTTCCGACTCAGTCCCCTGTGTTCCCCCAGCTGAATTACGGCCCTTCCTCTAGCAAGTAACGGTGTTCAGAGTGATCCTTGCTCCCCGCTTTGTTTAACAGTTAGTTGTAAGCTCCTGTTTTTCCTGCAACAGTGGCATGCATCGGAATCACATTTCTATTTATGGCTGCAATATATATGTATATACCACATTTTTTTTTACCTATTCATCTGTTGATGGACATTTAGGTTGTTTCCATCTTTTGGCTATTAAATGAAAAGTGCTGCAGTGAACAGCTTTGTACAAATTTCTATTTGGGTTCCTGTGTTAGCTTCTTCTGGATATATACCTGGGCTAGAATTGCTAGATCATATGGTAATTCTATGTTCAACTTTTTGAGGAACCACCAAACTGGTTTTCCACAGTGGCTGTATAGTTCTGGAACTGGATTTTGTTTTGTAGTGTTAGTAATAGACTGGACATGAGGGCTGCAGGCGAGGGAAATGTCAAAGATTAATTTGACATTTCTCGCTTGGTAAGTGGATGAATTACTGGTGCTTATTACTGGGAGAGGAAGGTGCCCTGGTGGCACAAGTTTAATAAGAGCTCCGTGCTAACCAGAAGGTCAGAGGTTCGAACCATTAGTGCCTCTGCTGGAGAAAAGACCATCCTAGAAAACCGCGTGAGGTGGTTCAACTCTGTCTCTGAGTCATGAACCAGAATTAACTCAATGACCCACAACAAGGACACTGAGATGGGAAGACTAAGGCAGGAGTTGTTCCTGGACGTATTCACTTTGAGGTCTTGCTGAGGCATCCAAGTGGTTAGTCAGCTGGGTATTCATGTCTGTTCCTATAGAAGAGATCTGAACTTAAGATGTTACTTTGTAAATACAAATATACATGTGTGCATGTATGTATATGTGTGTACATATATACACGTGTATGTATACATACATTATATATATTTAGATGTATATAAAAGCCATGAGAATGAATAATACCTAGGAAGAGAACATAAAGCAGGGGTCTGCAAACTTTTCCTATAAAGGACCAGTGGGGAAATAAAATTTACTTCAGGCTTTGTGGGCTATGTATCTCTGTTGCAGCTACTCAATTCTGGCACTGTAGTGTGAAAACCACCAAAACCAAAAAACAAAACCCATTGCTGTGAAGTTGATTGTAGGACAGAGTAGAATTCCAAGGAGCAGCTAGTAGATTCTAACCAAAAAGTCAAGAGATGAAGTCTTAACCACTGTGACACCAGGGCTCCAACAAGCAGTAGTAAACTAATGGATCTGGCTGTGTTCCAACAAAACTTTATTTATGGATATGGGATATGAATTTCATATAATTTTCACATGTCCTGAGACATGCTTTTGCCTTTTTAACCATTTAAAAATGTAAAACCATGTAAAATTGTACATGTGCAAGATATGAAAACCTTATCAGTCCAGTTAGCGGGCAGTATTTTACCAAGCCCTGGCTTAAAGAAATATGAGAAGAGAGCTTGGGTCCAAAACTTGGAGAAGGTCAGTATTTCAAAGCCAAGTAGAAGGAAAAAATAAGCTGGCAAAGGAAACAGACGGAGCAGTTAAGAGTGACATGACGAAAGCCAATGCAGGGTGGTGTCATGGAAGCAAAGATAGAGGGTAGGTCTGTTGTGTGTCTAGTTAAAATGAGAACTGAAATGTAACTACTGGATTTAGTAACTCAGAAGTCCTTGGTGACGCTGGAACAGGCAAGACTTGATTAGGAATTACAAAAAGAGTGAAAAGTGAAGGAAAAAAAAACAGAGAGAGAAAGACATTCGGTATATACAGGCAATTGTTTTGCCAAGTGTGATCCTGAAGGAAGGAGAGGATTGGGTTGGTGGTGGCTGGTGAGGAGTACAAGGAATACAGAGCAGACAGGGCCTTTGTAAACTGAGCTTCAGGGATGGATAGACCCTCCAACATTTGACTGCGGGTCATATCCCATCCTTTAGAAGTGATTTTCTCAACATTTTCTCCTTTCTTCCATATCTTCAGCTTTCCACTGGCTTCCTAGCTTACTCAGATAAAACCTAAATTCCTTTACCATGTGTAGAAGATTTAGGATTATCTGGCCTCTGCTAATCTCTTTGCCTTTATCTCCAACCCCTCCCAGGCACTCAGCTCCGGGCACACTGACCTTGCTAGTCCTGTCTCAAGCCTTCCTAGTCTGGCAGGAATGCTCTTCTCCTAAGTCTTTGCATATCTCCCTCACTTCATTCAGGTCTCTGCTTCAGTGTCACTCCGTACACACTAGGGAAACCCAACGGTGTAGTGCTTTAAGGGCTACACAGTGGTTAAAACTATGTCTGCTAATCATAAGGTCAGCAGTTCGAATCTGCCAGGTGCTCCTTGGAAATCCTATGGAGCAGTTCTCCTCTGTCCCATAAGGTCACTAGAAGTCAAAATAAACTCAGCCGCAGTGAGTTTGGTTTTTTACACACTAGGAGACCTTCTCTGAGCCTGCTTTTTTAAAGTAGCAGCACTCCCTCACTTTTCCCTATTCACTTAATACCTGATACTGCTTTTGCAGGCTCATATATTTATTATCCTCCCCACTAAAATATAGTAAGTGTAAAGGCATAAACTTCGTCCTGTTCACCACTTTATCTCCAGCACCTGGAAAAATGACTGACAGCAGTCTCAATAAATATTAGAATGATACTCAAAGACTTCAGGAAATTACTGTACTACTTACTGACTTGTATCCATTTGGTGTCCTTAGTGGCTTATGATATCTTAGAGTCTAATGCATGTGTATCGTTTATATCTCTACCTCCAGCCCCTTGACACGAGAAGAAGGCAACTGCATTGAGAATAAAAAGAAGAAAATGGGTCAAGGAGAACATTAAGTGATAAAATTTAGTGACAGATTGGATTATGGAGATGAGAGAAAGAAGAGTGATCATGAGGTCTTTTCCCTGGGAAAGTTCATGAGTAGTGGGGTGACCCAAATTAATAAAGACCACAAGAGAAGCAGGTTTCTAGGATGTTCAATCCTAGGATGAGTTAGAGACACTTATGAAGTATGTAAGTGGCTAGTCTTTGTATTACAAGTAGTTAGAAGGATGAACTTGAAACTTCAAAGAAGACAAGATTGATGTTTCTTTCATTCTCCATAATCTAGAGGTACCAGAAGTCCTCTAACTTCAGGAGGAGTGTTTCAGTTCTTTATGTCTCCCGGGTCTGGGAGGTTCACCATGCAGGGACTCTAGGGCCGAAGGACTAACTTCACTTCACACTGTTCTTGATGGTAGTAAGGTCCCCCTCAACTTCTGTGGGATTTGCACTTTTCTAAGCCTGCCTCTCCCCCCAGGACCATGAACTGACCAATAACTTCAGTGTGCTACTCTAACCTGACTTGGCTAGTACTCAACCAACCCATGCAAGGGTTTTACATACTTTATTTGAATAATAAACTGTCCAATCCCTTTGCACAATTGTGGTCTAGCAAGTCATCTTGGCAGAATTACAGATCCAGGGCCAGAAAGACCATATATAAAGAGAAACCAATTGCAGTGCTCTCTGTCTCTGTCTCTGTCACCTTAACTTTCAGCAGCCCCTCACCTGTAAATCCTTCAACCTGGAATCAGTACAATCTCATGTCCATGATACCAAGGTTGCCGAGTGCTGCTGGATAAAGTAATATAGCTCTGTAGACTGGTGCCACTAGAAAATACGGAACAACAATTGGTACCAGGCATTGAGCTAAGCCCCGGAGAACCTTTACAATAAAAGACCTATTAGGAGAACAAACTCTAATGAGAGAGACAAAATATTTGGGTTGTAATAAAAGGTGAAAGAAATAATGTGCTGTCATGGGTGGAGGAGTGAATTTTAGATAAGGATGTTTTGAGTTGGCTTCTGAGGATTGACATTTAGACTGGGAGCCCAAACAAAAATGAGCCATTAGAAGAACTGATATTTTCATAAATTAGAAGACTGAATATTGTTAAGAGGCAGTATCCACAACTGCTTTACAGGTTAAACGTAATCCTATAAAAACTATAACTTTTTTTGCAGAAATTGACAAGCTGATCCTAAAATTCTGATGGAAAAGTGAAGGTTCCAGCATAGCCAAAATGATCTTGAAAAAGTGTATTAATAGGGCTGGAAAATGCATACTTCCTGATTTCAAAATTGACTGCAAACCTAATTAACACAGTGCAGTACTTACGTAAGGGTAGATGTGTAGATAGCTCGATGGAAGGTAATTGAGAGTCCAAGAATCAACTCACACATCTGTAGTCAGTTGACTCAGCAAGAGTGCCAAGACAATTCAGTGGAGAAAAAATAGTCTTTTCAGCAAACAGTGCTGCGACAACTGGATATCCACCTGCAAAAGAATGATTTTGGACCCCCCCCCCCCACCTCACACCATATACAAACGTTAACTCAAAGTGGATCAAAGACATACATGTAAGAGCTAAAGCTATAAAACTCTTAGAAGAAAGCAAAAAGATAAATCTTTGTGACAGTGGTTTCTTAGATGTTCCATCTTAAGCATAAACAGCCAAAGGAGAAAAATGGATATATTAGACTACCAAAATATTTAGGGTTTGAAAGGAAATCAATCAAGAAAGTAAAAGACAACCCGCAGGAGAAAACACTTGCGAGTCATGTATCTAATAAGAGTCTGGTATCCAGAATATAAAAAGACAAAAACTCAAACGCTGGGCAAAATATTTCAATATCTGTGTCTCCCAAGAAGACACAGACATTTCCATAGCACATGAGAAGAGGTTTAGTGTAACTTGTCATTGTTGCCATTAGGTGCTGTCGGGTCGGTGCCGGCTAACGCGGAGTGCCGCAGACCTGCTTCTGGGCCGTCCTCACAATCGTTGCTGCCGTTGGAGCCCCCGGTGCAGCCGCTGTGTCAGTGGAGCTTGTTAAGGGCCTTCCTCGTTTTCGCTGACAACCTACCAAGTGTGATGTCCTTTTCCAGGGACCGGTGCCTCCAAGTACGTGAGACAAAATCTAGGAATCCTGGCTTTTAAGGAGCATTCTGACAGTGCTGCTTCCAAGACAGGTTCATGTGTCCTTCTGGCAGTCCGTGGTGTATTTAGTATTGCTTGCCAGAACCATGATTCAGGCTGTCCAGCTTTTGCATTTGTATGAAGCAGTTGAAAATACCATGGCTTGGGTCCTCGACACTTTAGTCCTCGAAGTAACATCTTGGCTTTCAAACACTTTACCACTGTCATTAGGGAAGTGCAAATTAAAACAGCAGTGAGATACCACTGCATACCCAGCAGGATGGCTACAATAGAACATATAATGACAAGTATTGGTGAGGATGTAGAGAAATTAGAACCCTAGTACACTGCCAAAGGGTGTGAGCCGCTTAGGAAAACAGCCTGGCAGTTCCTCAGAAAGTTCAACGTGCTGCCACATGACTCAGCAATTCCGCTGCTAGGAATAGACCCAAATGCCTTGAAAGCAGGACTCAGAGACTCGTACAGCAATGTTCACTGCAGCGCTGTTCACAATAGCGAAAAGGTGGAAACAAACTAAATACCCATTAACAGATGATAGAGAATGTGGCACACACATACAAAAGAATACTACTCAGCCAGCAAAAGAAACGAAGTCTTGATACACACTACCATATGGATGGCAATTGAAAACATTATGCTGAGTAAAACAAGTCAGCTACCAAAGGACAACTGCTGCTTGACCTTATGTAAAAAGACAAGGCGAAGGTATAGAGACAAAGTTTATTAGTGGTTACCAGGGGTGAGAGAGAGAGGGGAGAGGGGGCTAGTGGTGTGGAAAAATTGTATTGATTAAGAGTAGGTGTACACAGCTGATTCCTATAATTGTTTTCAATAAGTTGTACCCCTGTTAAAAGCTGAACTGGTAAAAGTTGTGTGATAGGTATGTTTACAACAGCAACAAAAAGAGTAGCCGCTGAGACTGCTTATGTGCAGCCACATACCTGATTGGATTTGGTACCTTTGGATGTTTAGGGTTATGGTTTCACAGGACACCACAGGTAATTAGTCTCATAACGTGTTTAGTGCTTCTGTTCTGCCTCCTAGTTTGTTGCATGATACCTGGGGTCTTACCAGGAAAAAACAAACCCATTGCTGTTGAGTTGATTTCAACTCATAGCAGCTCTGTGGAACAGAGCGGAACTGCCCCACAGAGTTTCCAAGGAGCCCCTGGTGGATTTGAACGGCCAACCTTTCAGTTAGCAGCTGTGGCTCTTAATCACTAAGCCACCAAGGTTTCCCACTGGGGTCTTACAAGCTTGCAGTTAGCCATCCATGGCACAAAAATTAGTCTTATATTCACCTGGAGCAACAGAGGAAGAAAGCAGTTAGGAACAGGAGAATATGGAGTGTGTGGCTAAATGCCCCCTCAACAGTGGCTTCCTTTGTCATGAGACCAGAAAAACTAACTAGATGTTGCTCGGCTAACATTACTGAACATTTAGATCAAAAGTTTTATGGAAGAATCCTGATCAAAAGGGGTAAAATGCTGAGCAGAATTGCAAAATTTCATGAACTACACAGACTTGCTGGAGCCGTGGGGGCTGGATGAACTCCTAAAACTACGGTCCTGATATAATCATTGCACCTTAACCCACAAATATCCCCTAAGTCTTCTTATAACCAAAAATAGTTTAGCGTAAATAGTATAAAAAATGTCTGCCTTGAGCAGTAAGCTCTTTTAATATCTATCTATGTGGGATCCAAATGACAACAGCTACATGAAAGATAGGAACTTGGGGCAGTGAACTTACATTAATGGTGGAGGAACAACTCAGAGAAGGAGGTGAGGATGGTTACACAACTCAAAGAACATCATCAGAGTTACTGAATTGTACATGTAGCAATGGTTGAATTGGCTTCTGTTTTGCTGGGTATATTTTCAACAATAACAAAGTTAAGGATAAGATATCCTAAGAGAGTTGAAACAGATGTCTACTTGGAATTTGTACACTAATGTTCACAGCAGCATTATTAATAACAATAGCCCCAAAGTGGAAGCAACCCACATGCCCATCAATTGATGAATGGATAAGGACAATGTGGTACAGCTGATCCTTGGTGGTGGTGGTATTTGTGGCTTATGAAGTTGCCCCAAACACTGAACTAGTGAATGCAGAGCCACCTCTCCTAGAGGGAATACAAGGTCAGGTTCCTGAGACCTGCTGGTCACACTCTTTGTCAGTTGATCAATATATACCTTGTTTTATGTGTGTTTTTGTTTAAAGATGTCTCATTATATATTGTTGACTCATTCACACTGAACTTACGGCCAACAGCACTATAACATATGCTTCAATGAAGGTACTCTAACACGTCCTTTTTCTCTGTGAGGCACAATACAGCCTTCTTGCAGCTATGAATACCAGACAACAATTTAGCACTGTGCGTAGTGACCATTTTAAATATCAAAATCACCAACAAAAAGCACAAAAGTAGGGAAAATATGGCACTAAAAAGATAATGTCTGTGACCTTAGAAATGAAACAAGAAGGCAGTATTTCTTTGGTGTCAGCTGGAAAGGTATGCATTGGGTGGCTCAAGTCTTTTACCACATTGTGCATGCCTGCAAGTCCATATTGCAAAAGTGCCACAAGAGGAATTTTAGCAAGTAGGTGCTTTTGCAAATACAGAGTGCACAAATAGTAAAGAGTAACTGTGTAGCAATAAAACCAGGCCCACTGCCATCAAGTCAATTCCAACTCATAGCAACCCTATAAGATAGAGTAGAACTGCCCATAAGGTTTCCAAGGCCTTAAATGTTTGTTTTAATTGTGCATTAGGTGAAAGATAACAGAGCAGATTAGGTTCCCATTGAATATTTTATCCAAAAAGTGTTTTATCACCCACAAAGTGTCAGCCCTCTCCCCGTTTCTGCCCTGGTTTCACATTTCCTTTCCTCAGGCTTTTCTACCCCCTCTTGCCTCCTCATCTTTGTTTTGGGGCAGCTCTTGTCCTTTGTATCTCTTGTAATTGCTTGTTTTAAGGAACATGGTCTTCTTGGATGCTATTGTTTATTTTATGAGTCTATTGTTTGGCCAGAAAGTAGACTCTGGGAAAGTCTTCATATCCAGGTCAGAAGGGTGGCTTAGGGCTGTAGTCTCAGCAGTTCCTTTAGTCTCTTTAGACTAGTAAGTCTTTTTTTTATTGTTGTTGAATTTTCTCTCTTGTTCTGTATTTTCTCGTGCTCTGTCTGGAACCCTCTTTGGTGGTTCCAGTCAGAGCAGTTGGAAATGGCAGCCGGGCACTATCTAGTACTGCTGGTCTTGGGGTCATTTAGTCTGTGGTTAATGTGGTCCGTTCCTCCCGTTGCTCCTGAGTTTGTTTTTCTTCACTCTCCTTTGTTTCAGATGGTAAGAGTCCAAATGGTTGTGTCTTAGATGGTCACTTGCAAGCTTTTAAGACCCCAGATTGTCCTTAACCAAGTAGGACGCAGAACATTGTCTTTATGACCTATGTTGTGTCAATTGATGTAGACATTCCCCATGTCTACAGTCCTTTGGCCAAGGCTGTAAATCTTGATGTGTGGACACATCTTTCTCTCACAGAGCAGCTAGTGGGTTTGAACCACTCGCCTTCCCATTAACAGCCCTGCACTTTAACTACTGTACCACTTGGGCTCCTTATATCAATAAAGTGGGACATATTTGGCCACAAAAAGCAATGAAGTACTGATACATGTTACAACAGGGGTGATCCTTGAAAATGCTATGCTAGGTGAAAGAAGCAAGACACAAAAGGCATAGTGTGTGATTCCATTTATATGAAATGTCCAGAAGAGGCAAATCCATAGGGGAACAAAGTAGATCAATGGTTGCCTAGGGCTAGGAGGCTTGTGGATGATGGCAAGTGATTGCTAATGGGCACAGGATTTCTTTTTGGTATGACAAAAATGATCTGGAGTAGGATAGTGATGATGGTTGCACAGCTGCATGAGAACAATACTTAAATCCACTAAGTTGTACATTTTTGAAGAGGTGAATTTTATAGTATGTGACATGTCAATAAAGCTGTTATTAAAAAAAAAGACCCAAGGTAAGAAAGTACTTGATATATTTAAGAAATAAAAGGAAGTTTGGTTGAAGGCCAGTGAGTGATAGGAAATGCAATATTCATTCATTCAAAAATACGTATTGTGTGCTTGCCATATGTTCCAGGCACTAGAACAAAAACCTTTGCTCTTATGCACTTAAGTATTAAGTGTCACCTGGTAGATTCCAACTCATAATGAGGATTAAATGAGATATTGTAAGGAAGGCACCCTGGTGGTTTAGTGGTTAAGATTTGGACTGCTAATGAAAGGTCAGCAGTTTGAATCCACCAGCTGCTCCTTTGAAATGCCATGGGGCAGTTCTGCTCTGTCTTGTAGGGTCTCTCTGGGATGAAATTGACTCAACTGCCATGAGTGAGGAGGGGGCAGTTACCGTAAGGAAAGAGTTTAACACAACACCTGACATGAGGAAAAGCTGTGAAGACAGAATTCTTGTTACCTCTCAGCCAGCTTCCTCTCATGTTAGCATCTTACATTACCATGGTACATTTAGCAAAACTAAGACATGAACATTGTCGTTCTTATGTGCTGTCCAGTGGATTCTGATTCGTAGCAACTTTATAGGACAGAGTAGAACTGTCCCATAGGGTTTCCTAGGCTGTAATAAAGGTAAAGGTTGCAGGAACAGATTGCCAAGTCTTCTTTCAACATTTTACTTAGCTGCTGAGTGTTTAACTGTTGCACCACCAGGGCTCTTTACAACTACATTTAATAAAGTTAGAATAAGACTGAGTATACAGTTTTGTATGGTTTTTTCTACATATTATTATATCTTGAGCATTTTCTAATTCCGCTGAGTGTGCTTGAAATGCTTTTTCTATTGATGTTAAAGTATTTCATCATTCAGTGATTTTAATACAGTTAACCACTCTCCCTTTGATGGATATTTAGTTTTTTTATTACTTAAAAATATATATGTGATTAACAACACACTGATGAACAGTTTTCAACATACATTTTTTGAATATTTTACTTATTTGTTGTGATTGAGTGAAAGTGTACAGTCCAGTTTTGCATGCCGCCTACGTGCTGCTCCTCCTGCTCTCTGCCCCGGTGACAGCACACTCTTCCTTTCTGTTCTATAGGTGTCACATCCTATTAACAATCTTCAACATACATATTTCTGAGACTTTCTGATAATTTTCTTAGGTTCCTAGTTGTTGACACATATTGATAAACAGCTTTCCAGAATGGTTGTGTTAGTTTACAACCCCTCAGCAGTGAATGACTATGCCCATTTTATTAAACATATCCACATTATCAATTTTTAAGTCTTTACTAATCTGACTGTTGTTATTAGGTGTCGTCTGGTCATTTCCGACTTGTAGCTACACCATGTGCAATAGAATAAAAGACTGCCCGGTCCTGCACCATTCTCATAGTCGTCGTTATGCTGGAGCCCATTGTTACAGCCACTCTGTCAGTGCATCTCTTTAAGGGTCTTCCTCTTTTTTGCTGACCTTCTACTTTACCAAGCATGACACCGTCTCCAGGGATTGGTCAGTCCCTCCTGATAACGTGTCCCAAGTGTTTGAAACAAAGTCTTGCCATCATTGCTTCTAGTCAGCATTTCAGCTGTACTTCTTCAAAGACAGATTTGTTCATTCTTCTGGCAGTCCGTGGCATATTAAATATTGTGTTAGGAGCTTTTTTTTTTAACCTTCAATAAAGGAATGCAAACCCATAGTTGGCAGAGAAAGAGCCAGGTTAATCCTTAACCTACTGCTTCTCTCCCCCTGCCTGCCAGAATCCTCCATGTGAGACTCTACAGGAATCCCAAAGGCAAGGGAACTTGATTGATGCAGCTCAGAGAAGCCAGCTTCATGGGCACAGAGCAGAATGGAGAAAGGGATTGTTTGTATCTCAAGGGCAAACAGAGACATCTCTCCAGCCCCTGCCCCTGAGAATGGAGGAAGGATGGAGATGAGGAGGGCTGGGTCTCTCTGTGTAGTCAGGCATCACCCAAGACACAGAGCAGGAGTCACTAAAGATGCAGAGCACAGGGTTTAAGGAGCTGGCAGCCTGGTAGACATTGAGAAGGGCCTTGGGTCAAAATTGAGGGAACTCTCAACAGTACTTGGCTTTGGCTAGCACTGCTAAGGAGTTAGTCCCTAAGTGGTGCAAATGGTTGACACACTAGGGCGCTAACCAAAAGACTGGTGGTATGAGTCCACCCAAAGGTACCTCAGAAGAAAGACCTGGCAATCTACTCCCAAAACATCAGCCAGTGGAAACTCCCGGGGGAGCACTGTTCTACTCTGAGACACATGAGGTCACCATGAGTGGAATTGACTCTGAGGTTCAACCAGTGGACTACTGCTTAGGGAGAGTCTGTCTCACCTGCCCTTACTGCTTTGCTATCTTACTCTGTCAGCCAAGTACCTGGTCCTGACCTAATCCAGATGGGGATCCTAGAGGGTATTTCAAGATTACACTTCCTTATCTGCTCATTCCTGATATAGGTCTGTCACGAAGAGCTGAGAAATCACCAGTAGCTCTTTCCTTGTTACAGAATAAAGAGCTCCAGTGTCAGTCCCAATGGCTGAGGGGTTCCCATTGATCTGGTACTTGGAATCATTTAAGAGGAGGCTGGAATAATAAGAAGCTATACCTTTCCCCAGAGATCATCTGAGGCAAATCTGTGGGGCCAGTGCCCCATAGCAGAGTGGTTCTTTGCAGGCAACCAGGTGGGAGCCAGCCCAGGTACAATCTAGAAATCCATGGCAAGCAGGTAGAAGCCATTGGCCTTCCCAGCTCACCTTCCTAACCCACCTCTTCACTGTTTTTGTTTCTTTCCCTAATATCCACTGCTTCTGCTATGGTAGTTCAGACCTGGCTTCATTTTTTCTCCTAGATTTGTGCAGTAGCTTCTTAACCAACTCTCTGTCGACAGTTCTGATTCCTTAATTCAGACTGTCCCAAGAGTGATAGTTCTAAACAATAAATCCAACCATGTGTCTGTTGAAATGAGGCATAAGTGACAGCCTTTGAGGAAGGGCACAGTAAAAATTCAAGGTATTAAAGAAAGCCCCAGGAAACAACTTAATAGCAGAAAATACCATAGAGTAATCTCACCTTTGTCTTACAAAACACTGTCACAAGACAAGCCTGGGGGCAGCCTTGCAAGTGACCCCTAGACCTTGACCACATTTTACAACTAATAGGAATTCCAGGCGTCCTTAACCAATCAATGTAAAGGTCAGTTCCCCCTCCCTGCTTTGCAATCTCACGACTTAAATACTGGGCGCTGAGGAAACTCATGGTTGCCCCCTGCTCTGTGTAGCTTGGGGTGCGTCCCTGGTGCACCAGTATTTTTCCTATTGGGCATATTTTTTTAATAAAATTTAACCTTTAAAGTAACAGCATCGCATCTTGAAAATCACAGACCCTAACATTTGGGGGCTCGTCTGGGATTTCAAGAGCGACCTCCACGGCCGGCCGATCTGGTTTGGACCTCGGCGCTGAGTCTGGATATTGTCTGTCTGTGCTCGAGCTCTGGTTCTGGGACTCACTAAGAGAGAATCTGGACGCAGAATTGCTCTCTGAGTTGGAGGCTGGGGGACGCCTCAGCTCTCCATCTGGGCGGGCACCGCTTGTTCCTTTCTTGGTTCTGTGGCCTATAAATCCCGCATCTGGTTTTCGTTTCGTTTCTTGTGACCCGTCCGCGTCTGTTCTGTTGTCTGTTTGATTGTGTTGTTTGTCCTGACTGTTACTTTTGCCGTCATGGGACAATCTTTTTCTCACTGTGTAATACCCCTAGACCTGTTCCTTAACCACTTTTCAGATTTCCAGAAACGAGCCCAAGACTTCGGCAAGGTGCGGTCAGGAAAACTCCGCACAGTTTGTTATCTGGAATGGCCAGCCTTTGGTACTGGATGGCCACCCACGGGATCCCTAGACATTAACCAAACCCATTCTGTTTTCCAGGTCATTTTTAGCGATCCAGGTCACCCTGATCAAATGCCATGCATTGTTACTTGGCAAGACCTCCTCAGGTGGCCACCTGCATGGCTGCAACCCTATGTTCCCCCTAAACAACCTCCTACAACCCTGGTGATTCAAGGCTCCTCGAAGTCCCCTCCAGCTGCCCTTTCTCCATCCAATTCCTCTGACCTAGCCAACTTATTGAGTCTCCCACCTCCCTACCCCCTAGTTCCCGTTTCTCCTCCTGCCGCTGCCGGGACTGAGGGAGCCAGAGCCAGTCTCTGCAACCTGTAAAGGGTCCCCGCAGACCCTCCAGTCCTGACTGCTCCCCCAACCCCCACCACTTCTGCGGCATCACCTTCCTCTGACCTCCAGCCCATACCCACTCAGGGCGATCTTTTCAACCACTTACAGAACCCTCCTCTCATATTTTCCCCTTGCGAGCTATAGGA
The DNA here is from genome assembly GCA_028571685.1 of Heterohyrax brucei. NCBI lineage: Eukaryota > Metazoa > Chordata > Mammalia > Hyracoidea > Procaviidae > Heterohyrax > Heterohyrax brucei. The sequence continues at coordinate 77,048,854 of CM053140.1, read as the reverse complement.
CACATGACTGAAGCTGGGACCACCTTTTTGGTCTATACTCCCTTTACAACCTCTGATCTTTACAATTGGAAAATGCAGAATCCCCCTTTTTCTGAAAAACCTAAAACCTTGATATCCCTCTTAGAAACCATCTTTGTAACACACCAGCCCACTTGGGAAGACATACAGCAACTTCTTCAAGCCCTCTTTACCACAGAGGAGAGGACTAAGATTGTTTCCCTAGCCAGAAAACAGGTTCCGGGAGATGATGGAAACTTTACGAGTGATTTAGATGAGATTAACCACGCTTTTCCTCTGACCTGCCCAAATTGGGACCCAAACACCACTGCAGGTAAGCAGCGCCTAACTGTCTACCGCCAGATTCTTATGTGGGGTCTCTGGGCCGCTGCTAGGTGCCCCACAAATTTGTCTAAAGTAACCCAAGTAGTTCAGGAACCCTCAGAGTCCCCAGCAGCCCTTTTAGAGCAGTTAATGGAGGCATGTCACACATATACTCCCATTGATCCTGAATCCCCCAAGAACCAGCGAGCCATCAGTATTGCCTTCGTGGGCCAGTCAGCCCCTGACATTGGAAAGAAGATGCAGAAATTAGAAGTATTTGAAGGTAAAAATCTGTCCGAACTGATGGAGATCGCCATGAAGACCTTCAACAGTCGTGAACAGCTGGAGGATAAGCAGGCCAAAAAGGTGAGCAGAATCCTCCCTGCAGAAGCCCAGGGCCACGCGCCACTGCACCCTTGGAAAAAAAAGGCCAGATCAGATGAGAAAGCCAGGAAAGCCTTCCCTGCAGAGAAACCAGTGTGCCTACTGCAAGGAGATTGGACATTGGACATTGGACATTGGACATTTGCCCCAAGAGAAAAGCTCCTCCAAAGGTTCTTAACCTAGAGGCTTGAGGGCGTCAGGGCTCACCGGACCCCCTGAGTCCGCGGTAACCTTAAAAGTAGGGGGACACCCAGTAGAATTCATAGTCAACACCGGGGCTAGTGACTTGGTTCTGATTGAACCCCTGGGGCCTACAACCAAAGCCAAGACCTTGATACAGGGAGCTACTGGGATTCATGCCTACTCATCGACTGATGAACGAAAGGTAGATCTGAGGGCTAAGACTGTCTCCCACTCATTTATAGTAATGCCTGAATGCCCGTGCTCTTTACTTGGAGGAGACTTGTTATCAAAAAATGCAGATGACTATCCACTTTACTGGAAATCATTCTTACCTGACACCCCAAGTCAATGTGGTAGCCCCTTTAGAGGGAGAACACAGACTTTATGGTGATTCTGACAGGGGCCCCCACTCCATTCTCCTGGTATCAGTGGATCAATTGATCAAAGATATTCCTCAGGTTTGGGCTGAAAACAACTCCCCAGGGCTGGCCAAACACCAACCACAGGTTATAGTGACTTTAAAACCATCTGCTGACCCGATTCAGGTGTGGTAGTACCCAATTACACCAGAAGCAAGGAAAGGGATCAGGGCCCGCATTCAAAGACTCAGGAAACATGGAATACTAGTGCCCTGCCAGTCACCCTGGAATACTCCCCTCCTGCCGGTAAGGAAGGCAGGAGGGCTGAGCTACAGACCAGTCTTAACTTGTACACTCTCCTGAGCTCTCTGTCACCAGAACACTGGGTGTATTCAGTGCTGGATTTAAAGGATGCATTCTTCAGTATACCCCTGAGCCTGCAGAGTCAGCCGCTCTTCGCCTTACAATGGCAGGACCTGGAAGATGGCTTCAGTGGGCAGCTGAACTGGACCCACCTGCCACAAGGGTTCAAGAACTCTCCTACCATCTTTGAGGCCCTTCATCAGGACTTACATGAGTACAGGCATCAATGGCCTGACATTTCCCTTCTACAATATGTAGATGATTTATTACTCGGGGTACCCAATGAGGACACTGGTTTAAAGGCCACCAAGTCCCTGTTAACTCTTTTGGTGAAATTGAGATACCGAGTCTCTGCTAAAAAGACACAGGTCTATGTCCGGGAGGTGACTTGCTTGGGTTTCTAACTCAAGGGGAGACAACACAATGCTCCCTATCCAAAACAAGAAAACAGACTATCCTTGGGATTCCCACCCCACGTACATCGCGGCAGGTGAGGGAGTTCTTGGGGTCCGCTAGGTTCTGTTGGCTCCAGATCCCAGGTTTTGCAGAAATAGTGTGCCCCCTATCTGAGCTGACCCGAGTAAAGGAAAAGAATTTTATATGGACTAAAGAAACAGAGCAGGTTCTCCAGACTATAAAGAAGTCACTCCTGGAGGCACCAGCATTGGCATTACCCAACCTGGAAAAGCCCTTCCAACTATACATTGATGAAAATAAAAGAATAGCCAAGGGAGTCTTTACTCAGACACTCGGCCCATGGAAAAGGCCAGTGGCCTATCTGTCTAAACAGCTAGACCCAGTGGCCTCAGGATGGCCAAGGTGCCTTAGAATTGTTGCGGCCACCGCTCAACTAGCAAAAGACTCTGATAAACTGACTGTGGGACAGCCCCTGACCATCACTACCCCCCATGCCATCGAGGGAGTCCTGCATAGCCCGCCTCATAAGTGGATTTCCAATGCCCGGCTAACCCACTACCAGTCTTTATTACTAGATCAGCCCCCAGTTGTGTTTGCTTCTAGCTCAGCCTTCAACCCAGCAACATTGCTGCCTGATCTGGACCTGGAGGCTGAACCGCATGACTGCACTGAGGTGCTTAGCCAACAGCACGGCCTTCGCCGAGATCTTATGGACGTTCCCTTGCGGGACCCTGATCTCACTCTGTTCACTGACGGGAGCAGTTTTATCAGGGATGGCACCAGGTACACAGGGGCAACGGTGGTAGCCGAAGATTGGGAACATCAGTGCAACTGGCTGCCCTCAGCCGAGGTTGCGCTGGCTGGGCGCCTGCCGCTGCTGCGCGGCCTCAGTGGCCTTCTCAACACCAGCGGGGGCTCTCGTGGTGGGAGCTGGAGCGCGTCTACAGCCAGCACAGCCGCACCCATGATGAGCTGAGCCACACAGCCCGTGCTCCAGACAGACCCTGCCACAGTGCCAGCACTGCCAGCGCAGGCCCCATCGCTGGCTCCACCGCTCCACGCTGCCCAGTCAACTTTGACACTGCATTAGTGGTGCTGTGAAAGGAGATGTTGCCTACAGGTGGGATTGTGACAACTAGACATGTCGCTGCTGTGCCAGCTATGAGGTCTGTATTAGTCAATCCAGGACTACAAGCACCTCTGCCAAGACCTGAGCCTGTGCCAGGATCTGTCCTCATCCCAGCACTCTGACAGCTCCTACCCGCCAGATGCCGGCCTCTCAGATGATGAGGAACCTCCTGACGCCAGCCTGCCCCCTGACTGCCACCTGACTGCCCCCTGACTGCCACCCCTCACTGTGCCCCAGACACACAATGCCCACGACCAGTGACTACAAGATGCCTTCCGCTGGCGGAAACAATGGAAGCCCAAGGCAATAACCTAGCTGACCGAGCAACTATGGAAGCTGCCCTCAGCCTCCCCATCCAGCTCCCCAAGCTGACCCTTCCCGAAGAGCCCACCTAGAAGAGAAGAAAGGATGACACTATACTTCAGGAGGGCTCCCCATTCTCCCTCAAAAATTAGGAGAGAAGCTCGTCCACCAGATCTACCAGACCACCCATCTGGGAGCAACAAAAATCCAGGAACTTCTGTCTCCAAGGTACTATATACCCCAACTATCCCGGCTGGCTGAACGAATAGCACATAACCTGCCAAGCCTGCCAAGCCACTAATGCAGGCAGCTCTGGTAAGGCCCACCAAGGTAAGAGAGAAAGAGGCACTATGCCCGGAGCGCATTGGGAACTGGACTTCACTGAAATTAAGCCCAGCAGATATGGATATAAGTACCTTTTAGTTTTCGGAGACACATTCTCTGGTTGGACTGAGGCATTTCCCGCTAAGAGAGACAGCACAAATAGTTTCAAAAAACTCCTGGAAGAACTCATACCTAGGTTTGGGGTTCTGTTGATGCTAGGATCAGACAATGGCCCTGCCTTTGTGGCCATAGTCTGTCAGGGAGTAGTGTCTGTTCTGGGGATTAATTGGAAATTACATGGTGCCTATCACCCCCAGAGTTCAGGACAGGTAGAGAGGCTGAACCAGACTCGTAAGGAGACCTTAACCAAATTAACCCTAGAAACTGGCGGTGACTGGACGGCCCTGCTTCCCTTTGCCTTGATGCATGTGCATAATTCTCCCTACCTCCAAGGCTTTATGCCCTATGAAATTGTTTTCGGGAGGCCACACCCCTCTGCCCTAAACCAAGGGATGACATGCTTGCTGAAATCTCTAATCATGACCTGCTTAAGTCCCTCCAGGCCCTGCAGAAAACTCAAGATCTGCTTTTCCCCTTGTCAAGAAGCCTCCACGATCTCCCTCCTGTAAAGCCACATCAGTTTCAGCCGGGCGTCTAGTCTGGGTCCTGAGACACCAAAAGGAGACTTTGGAGCCCCATTGGAAAGGACCCCACACAGTAATCCTGACAACTCCCACTGGCGTCAAGGTTGACAGGATCCGGCCCTGGGTCTATCACTCCCATCTACCTTCAATGGAGGGTGCGACAACATACTGGGCCTTAGGCGACTCCAAGAAACCTTGGCCAGCAAGTTCAAGAACTGACCCTAACCTGCCCTCCTGAGGTGACCACCGGTTTTTCACCTTGATTTATGTGACCTTGTGGGGGGGTTCTATAGACTCACAGCTTAAGAAAGACCCATACCCGGTTCGTGCACACAGAACATTCATAAATACTGGGGGATGTATACATGCTGATGGGTGGGAGTGTGCTACTAACTGCCTCATGCAACAACTGGTTAAGAAACAATTTTACGTCTGTCCCGGGGCTAATGTCTATGGATCATATGGAGGAACAAATGATTATTTCTGTTATACATGGGGCTGTGAAACCAATGCACCCTGGATCAGGGAAAATAGAGGACCTCATTAGGATCAGTTGAGTCTCTGTTCTCCTGGTCTCCATGGCTGACCACTCTCGTCACTGCGTTAACAGGACCACTTGTCCTCTTCATCTTAACTTTAACTGTGGGTCCCTACATTCTAAATAAACTACTTAAATTCATACGAGAAAAACTAGCCAGCTCCCAGTCCTAAAACATCTGCCCCAACACGAGACCTACCACCCCCTGAACAGCCAGGACCTTGATCAGCCCGGCACCCACTCAGAGTCTAAGATTTGACTCTGGAATAAGAACTCAAGGGGGGAATGTTGAAATGAGGCATAAGTGACAGCCTTTGAGGAAGGGTGCAGTAAAAATTCAAGGTATTAAAGAAAGCCCCAGGAAACAATAACAGAAAATACCATAGAGTAATCTCACCTTTGTCTTACAAAACACTGTCACAAGACAAGCCTGGGGGCAGCCTTGCAAGTGACCCCTAGACCTTGACCACATTTTACAACTAATAGGAATTCCAGGCGTCCTTAACCAATCAATGTAAAGGTCAGTTCCCCCTCCCTGCTTTGCAACCTCACAACTTAAATAGTGGGAGCTGAGGAAACTTGTGGTCGCCCCCTGCTCTGTGTAGCTTGGGGTGCGTCCCTGGTGCACCAGTATTTTTCCTATTGGGCATATTTTTTAATAAAATTTAACCTTTAAAGTAACAGTGTCGCATCTTGAAAATCGTGGACCCTAACAGTGTCTGTCTTCTTGAACTTCTTCCAGGGGCTCCTTTTTGCTTGTAGGCTCAGTTCCAGGCTCCTTAGTATTGTATTCAAAGTCCTTTATGCTTAGACCCCAACCTACCTTCCCATTCTTGGTCTACATAGCTTCTGTATTGTTCTTGTTAGGTGCCATTGACTCAGTTCCAACTCACAGTGACCCCATGTACTACAGAATGAAGCACTGCCCGGTCGTGTGTTGTCTTCACAACTGTTGCTATGATTGAGCCTATTGTTGCAGCCACTGTCTACGTATCTTCTACTTTTCCACTGATCCTCTACTTTACCAAGCATGATGTCCTTCTGTGGGGACTGGTTCCTCCTGATAATATGTCCAAAGGATGTGAAACAAAGTCTCACTATCCTAAAGAGCATTCTTGCTGTGCTTCTTCCAAGAGATTTTTTTTCTAGCTGTCCATGGTATATTCAGTATTCTGTGCCAGCACCATGATACAGGTGCATCAATTCTTCTGTCATCCTTATTCATTGTCCACATCTTTTACACGTATATGAGATGATTGAAAACACCTTGGCTTGGGTCAGGCACACCTTAGTCCTCAAGGTGACATCTTTGCTTTTTAACAGTTTAAAGAAGTATTTTGCAGCAGATTTACACAATGCAACAGATCATTTCATTTATTCACCACTGTTTCTGTGTGTGTTGATTGTGGAGCAAAGTAAAATGAAATTCTTTACAACGTCAGTATCTTCTCTGTTAATCGTAACAGTGCTTATTGGTTTAGTCATGAGAATTTTTGTTTAGGTGTAATCCATACTGAAGGCTGCAATCTTTGATCTTCATCAGTGTCTCAACTCATCTTCATTTTCAGCAAACAAGGCTAAGTCATCTGCAGATCACAGATTGTAAATGAGGCTGTCTCCAATTCTGATACCATTTTTTTTTTCACATACTCTAGCTTCTTAGGTTATTTGCTCAGCATACAGCTTGAATAATTATGGTGAAAGGGTACAATCCTGACACATACTTTTTTAAATTTTAAACCATGCAGTATCCCCTCATTCTGTTTGAAAGACTGCCTCTTGGTCAAAATACATGAAGTGTTCTGAAATTAAGAATTCCCATTCTTACTCTACTAAAAGACCAGAATTTATGGTCTGACAGCCTGAGGGTCCCTTGGGAACATGGCCTCTAGAGCTGCTGCTGGCTCTGACCTGAAACCAGTTATACGGTCAACTCTTTAGACAAGAACAGGCTTGACTTGGGGACACAGTGTAACCATATGAAGTGTGTACCTTATGGTTCTATAGATTTATGGGGGCTGTCCTACTGGTTTATTTCTAGATGGGAGAGAGGATGGTGGAGAGGAGGGGACAGGTGCCTGTTAAGAGGATGCTACAAATATGGAGTAAGGAGTAGGAAAGTGCTGTCACTGGGTGAGGAGAGTAGATGGAGCTGCAGACAGGCAGGCATGCAAAATTGATTTGACTGGTATACTTGCACTTAATCACAATAAAAAGAAAAAGAGAATTCCCATCTTCACAATGTTATCCACAATTTATGATCCACTCAAATGCCTTTATGTAGTCAATAAAACACAAGTAAACATCTTTCTGGTGTTCTCTGCTTTCAGCCAGATGTCATCAACGGTATCTCTTATTCCATGTCTTCTTCTGAATCTGCCCTGAATTTCTGGCAGTTCCCCGTCAATGTAGTGCTGCAATTGTTTTTTAATTATTTTCAGCATAATTTGACTTGCATGTGATATTGATGATATTGTGAAATTTCCACATTTTGTTGATCACCTTTCTTTGCAGTGGGCACAAATATAGATCTCTAGTTAGCCAGGTAGCTGTCTTCCAATTTCTTGGCATAGATGAGTGAGCACTTTCAGTGTTGCATCCATTTGTTGAAACAAATTGGTATTCAGTCAGTTCCTGGAGCCTTGTCTTTTGCCCATGCCTTCAGTGCAACTTGGACTTCTTCCTTCAGTACCACCAGTTCTTGACCTACATGCTACCTCCTGAAATGGCTGAACACTGACCAATTCTTTGTAGTATGTTAACACACACTTATTATACGTTAGACATTGTACTCACAACTATGTGTGTATTGTTAGTTGCCTTTGAAACAACTCTGATTGGTGGCAGTCTTGTGTGACATCATAAAATGTTGCCCTGTCCTGTGCCATCTTGTCATATTCTAGCACTGTACTGGACAGTATTCTGTTATCCATGTTTTCACTGGCTAACTTTTAGAAGCAGATTGCCAGGTCATATGGAAGCTCCACTGAAAACTGTTGACTAAGTGTGACCATCTGGTTTTTGAAAAATACTGGTGGCATAGCTTCCAGCATCATAACAAGGCACAAGCCACCACTGTATGACAAAGTGACAGGTGAGTGGTAGTATGTATGTAACTCTTGTAATTTTCATAACAACTCTAGTATTATTCCCATTTCATAGATGGAAGAGGTTAATGGAGTTGCTTAAGATTCTGCAGGAAGAGCTAGAATCCAACCCAGCAAGGTGGCTTCAGATGCTGGGCTGTAAACCTGTACCACTGTGCCCTAGTTCTACTTGTGGTAACAGAAAGGAGCTGACCAGGCAGGGCTTAGTAGGCCATGGTAAGGCATTTGTCCCTTGTATGAGGGGACGTTGTTAAGGGGTTCCAAGCAAGGGATGACTTGTGTTATAAAGATTCCTCTGGTTGCTTGGGGAGAATATTTCAGTGGGTGTTAATTCAATCAGGGAGATTAGTTACGAACTCATTTGGTATTCCAAGTGAGGTGGCCAGGTCCTGGGTAGTGACATGCTTTCATCAAGTTCCCTCAACTTTTTGGGTGGGTGTTAGTGGACTCATTTTACAGATAAGTGGTAATGTTCAGGTATCTGAAAGCATCTTTTCCAAGACTAGAGTTAGTGCCAGTTCTGTCCAACTTCTGATTCAGCTAAACTTTTTTTCAACCCTGCAATATTTCACTCATCAATTTTGTTATACATGTATGTATGCTTATTGTACTTTAGATGAGTTTACAGAACTAGTTTCTCATATGGTACACATATTGCTTTATGACATTGGTTAACAACCCTACATGTCAACACCCTCCCTTCTCAACCTTGCGATCCCTATTACCAAATTTCTTGTACCCTCTTTACTGTAGTCCTTATCCCTGGGCTGTTGTGCCCCTTTAGTCTTACTTTGTTTAAAGCACCTGTCCAATCTTTGGCTTAAGGGGGAACCTCAGGAGTGACTTGATTACTGAGCTGAGCTGTCTGGGGCCAGTCTCAGGGTTTCTCCAGTCTCTGTCAGGCCAGCAAACCTGGTCTTTGAATTAGAATTTTGTTCTACATTTTTCTCCAGCTCTGTCTGGGCCCCTATCTGTTGTGATTCTTATCATAGCAGTCAGGGGTGGGCCTGGCACCATCTAGTTATACTGGACTCAGTCTGATGGAGGCTATTGTAGATGTGGTCCATTAGTCCTTTGGACTAATTTTTTCTTTGTATCATTAGTTTTCTTCATTTTTACTTTCCTGAAGAGGTGAGCCCAGTAGGGTATCCTAGATGGCCACTTACAGGCTTTTAAGTTTCCAGACACTACTCACTGAACATTTTCTTTATAAACTGTTATACTAATCGAGCTTGTTGTTAACAGAAACCATGATTCCGACAGCCCTCAGCCCAGGAATTTGATGCTTCAGGGAGTTTGGTTGTGTCTATGGAGCTTCTATGACCTTGCCTTGTACAAGCTGTACTGGCTTCCCCAGTACTGTGTACTCTCTCACCCTTCCCCAAAATTACCACTTACCATCTATTTAGTGTTTTTTCTGTCCCCACCCCGTCCCTCCCTGGTAACCATCTGATTGTTTCTTCTTGTGTGTAAACCTTCTCATGGGTTTCTTCAGTAGTGGTCTCATACAGCATTTGTCCTTTTGTGATTGACTTTATTTCTCAGTGTTACACCATCCAGTTTCCTCCATGTTACGAGCTGCGGTGCAGATTCATCATTGTTCTTTATTGTTGTCCAGTACTCCACTGTGTGTATGGACCAGTTTGTTTATCCACTCACCTGCTGATGGGCATCTAGGTTGTTTCCAGCCTTTTGCTATTGTGAACAATGCTGCAGTGAACATAGGTGTGAATGTCTATTCACGTGACAACTCATTTCTCTGGAATATACAAGGCCTGACAATTAAGTTGGTGAAGTCAACCTAGAAAAAGTGCTACATACCATGAGCATAGTATGTTTTTCTATTTATGTAGCTCTCTTTATTCTCTTTATTTCTTGCAGTTTTTTGATAATTCTTTTACATCCCTGGTTAGATTTGTGTTTTCTTTTTTTATGGGCTATTATAAATGGCATTGTTTTCCTAATTTCCTTTTACTTTGTTCTTTTATAGGTGTATAAGAATCCAACTGATTTTTCTATGTGTATCTTGTACCCTGCTACTCTGCTGAATCTACTAGTTCCAGAGTTTTCTTGTGGAGTCCTCTGGGTTTTCCATGTATAGGATCATATCTGCAAACAGGAACAGTTTAACTTCATTACCAGTTTGGATATTCTTTATTTTTCTTGCCTTATTGCACTAGCTAGTACTTTTAGCACAGTGTTAAACAGGAGTTGTGATAAAGGGCATCCTTGTCTTGTTCCTGTTTTCAAGGAAAATGTTTTCATTAGCTAAACTTCTGAATCTACACCTATAGATTTGGTCATTTAATGACCAAAATGCAGTAGTGTCCTTAGATCCAGGAGTTGCAGAAACATCCCAGGCCCTTCCCACACATCACACAAAAGGCTGATCTTTTTCTTTATTATTAGACACAAGTATAATAAACACATAAAACAGAAAACAGCAGGGATTCTCTTGGCCTCAAAAAAAACAGCAAGGAAGAAAGAGGCCCCAGAAATGTTTTTTAAAGTAGAAGACTTATCAGTGCCCAGACCAGTGGTGTGGAAGGCAGGCTGGAGCCAGCAGAGAGCTGGACTAAAGGCTCCTTCTCTCTCCCTAGAGCCAGGACAACCCCAGGAAGCTCCTCCATCAGCAGCCAGTCCATGCAGATAGAATGCTGCCCAAGGGAAAACTCAACATCAGAAAGCTTCCCACTCTTGATGGAGAGGGAGGGCAACAAGCAGGGATGAAAGAGCTCCTCCTTCCAGACAGGTTCCAGGAACTGCATTCCACCTCGAGCAATAGGAAGCTGACCTGGCAAGTCCATAGCAGGGCACTTACAATTGTTCCCACGAGGGCTGCAGTGGAGGAAAAGGAAAATGCTTTCCCTATGTCATAGCTGACTCCCTCCCTCCCCAGATGTTCTGGGCCCAGATGCCCACAATTTTGGCACTTAGCAAAACCTGTCTCATCTTAGACCCCAACTGGACCCAACAGGTGCCCAGAGTCTGCTGGGGAGGGGTGGGAAGGGGAAGAGGCTGGGAGTGAAACCATACAGATCTTTATTTGCAGTCATCACTGGGGCCGTTTCTTGCTGCTTATTTGTTTGCTGGCCTGCTCTTCTAGCTGCATGGCCAAGCGCAAGGCCTTGATGACATCTGGAAGGAAAGGGTTCTGGTGTACTTGGGGGGTTAATGGAGTCTCTGAGGCCCTCCACTCCCATCACTCAGAATAGAGCTACAAACACCTGCAGTTGTCCTGGAGCCAGGAGAGGACACTACCCTCCAAGTGTACCCCCATTCAGCCAAACCTACCTTGGAGGGCTGAGAAGTGTTTGGCTTGTTTGACCAGGGCAGATTCTGCTTTGTTCACAAAGGTCTCCAGGTCATAGTCTGGCTGCTCGGTCATCTCAGCAAGCTCAAGCCAATCTGGACCTTGCTGCAACAAAGAAGGACCAAGTCAGTTTAGTAAGGAACAATTTAGCAAATCATTTCAGGGGCCCTGTCTTATGTAAGCAACACAGATGCCTGTATAAGATACCCACCCATATCCTATCTCCTGACCCACTCCTCAGGAAATCCTTGGGCTTAAATCCATCCCCTTCCTCACCCCAAACTTGTCTTCTGTGTCAAATGAAGAATGTCATCTGTTCTGATGCTCAAGTCAGAAATCTGAGTGACAGCCTCCTCCTTTTACTCTACATGTGTCACCAAATCCTGCCAGTTCCACCCCAGAAGTGGCTCCTAAATCTCATGCCCTCAGTCCAATCCCATGGCCAAGGCCACACTTCAGTCTAGGCACCTATGTCCCTCTTGAACTATTGCAACACCTCTTAACTGCTCTCCGGAGCCTCTAAACAAGACTCCACACTGTGGCCAGTGATGTATCTAATACTCCTATATGACCATGTCACCACTCTGCTTAACTCCCTTCAAAGGCCTCATTTTGCCTTCCTAATGAAGTCCAGGCCTTTGGTAAGATCTGTAGGACCTTTAGCATCAGGTCCCTGCTGACTGGTGCAGAGCCTTAATTCTACTCATACCTTGTGCTCTGACTATAACAAACCTCAGTCATCTTAAAAGTGCCATGTCCCTTTGTATGTCTGTGCACCTGAGCACACCACAGAGGGGAGGACATGCCTACATTTATCCTTCACGTTTCTTCCCCAGCAGTAAGGGCCACAAGCTCTTCATTTTCACACCTCTCCCTACCACCTGCTCATCAAATGGGTGTGGCAGTAGCATTTACTGTTTGCTTAACATTGAGAACATGCTGGGCCCTGTGCTGAGTGCTTTAGAAGCATATTAATGCTCAACCACTTTGTCTTGCCCATTTGAGAGATGAAGAAACTGAGGCCCAGTGAGGCTGAATGACCACTCCAAGGAAATCAGCTTATAAATAGAAACCTTGGCATTTTATCTCAAGTCTGTCTTTAGGGTCTGCTACCCATTATTGATGTTTTTGGTCCTTCCTCTCTACACAGGAGCTGACAGAAAGCACCTGGTGAACATTCACTGAACAAACAAAACAAGGCCCACTCATATGAAACACCCTTCTGACTCAGTGAGAAACATACAGGGACCAGCCCTGGAAGCCAGCACACAGATGTAGGTGCTCCTGTGTGCCAGACTGCAGAGCAGGGTGTGGTGGTTACTGCCCCCAGAACAGCTGGGTGGAAAATTAAGGAAAACTAGCGGAGAGAGCCAGCTCTTGCCATTCCAGCCTGAAGGCTGTGGGAGCCAAGCCCAGGATATGTTCAAGGAATGGTGCTGGGCAATGCAGACTGCCTGTGCCCAGGGTGGGTAGATGCCAGGGCCCTGTCCCCACCTGGGTAATCTCCTTGAGCTCCTCCACTGCCCTCTCCTCCAGCTCCCTGATCTGACTCATGGCTTCGTTAAAGCTGGACATCTGAGAAGACAGTTCCTCCTCTTCCCTGGAGAACTAAGGGGGCCAAAAGGAGGAGACACGACAGTTGTGGCTGAGTTCCCACCTCAGGTCACACTGCTGCCTTGCCTGGCCCCACTCGGCCCCCTTACATTGGTTTCGATCAGGGCACCGTTAGAGCTGACTTCTGTCTCTTCTGTTTCCATCTGAATTGGCTGTTCCCCACTGGGCCCACTATGGGGACTCAGCTCCTTGACCCTGAGGAAACAAAAAGGTTTCAGTCCTGTGACAGCTTCCTTGGCACACACCAGAGTGCTGCGCCACTCGATCAGGCTACAAGGCTTGGGGCTCTAAGGGGACGTAGTAGCAGCTTTGCCTTCAGCCTCGAGAGGTAGAACAAACAGAAGCTGGACTGGAAGAAGACTCTGTGACTCCCCCATTGAGGCCTGCGGGGATCTGGGACAATCTTATAGCATCATGTCTGAAGCCCTGAGCCTCAGAGGTAAGCCTGTGTATACTCTGCTTACTGGGCAATCTGTCCCTGCTTCCCTCCATCTGTCATTGCCATTCCTCCCAGTCCCACATGGCTGTAAGTACTAGTACCTGTCTGCATATCTTAGGGTGTTTAAAGTATATTCACAGGAGCTTATACCTGGTGAGATCATGGCAATCTGTGAAAGAAAAAAAGGGTGGTTTAAAGGTTGAGGATTACAGAGTAAAGGCACTAGATGGCCTGCTACTGGAATGGCCACCAGGAGCAGTCTCTTCAAGCTGACACCCTCACTAAGCTCCCACTCTGTGCTAGGCAATTTGCCCCATGGGCACTGCAAATTAAGGCACTTTAAAAAATGCTTCCCTATCTTTAAAGGCTTATCTGGGTACCTCTGGCTTTTTACCTCTTTCCTGAGACATTCTTGTGACCAACATCATGTCTCAAGTTTCTGTGGCTTTTGCTGGAACCCAGTGTTCATGCATGCCATGAGAAAGCTGTTCAGAGCTTTATTAGGAAAAGCCCAGCTTCCTGATGCAAAGGCCCCTATCCAGAAGGCAGAGAAGATATTCCTGGAGGGAAGGGGTCACTCGGGGTGAAGAGCAGACCTTTACTAGAAGGGCTCAGGGATAAAACAGGGAAGATGGAAGTCACTCAAAGCTGCAGAAGGCCCAGACTGTAGCCAGTGATCCCCGGGGAAATCAGGAGGAGATATGGCCTTGCCTTTCCTGACTACTCAAAGGTCTTCTGAACTGGAAGGTCCCTTTGCAACAGGTAGGGGAGGGATAACCTCCCACAAACTGAGAGCTGTATGTAAGTATAGTCAAGAGAGCAGATCTTTTTCTCTCTACTTACAAGCAGTCTAGTTATTAAAGAGTAGGGTGTGGAAGTTTAGTTACAACAGAGCCTTGAAACCAAGGGAGTTCAGGGACATGATGAAATGTCTCCTCCTACATCACCACCTCTAAAGTGAGTCTACTCACCATGCAGGTCCTTGAGTTCTCCCCAATAAAGGAGTCCCTCAACACCTGTGTCAGCTTGCTCTCCCGAAATGGGGTGTGAGCCTTGTTCTGTCCCAGGGCCCTGATGCACTCCTGTGGAAGAGCAGAAGCAGCTAAGGTCTGTTCCCTCCTCACTGCCAGCCCCTTCCGTCCACCAGCAGCCCTCCAAGCAGCCACCTTGAGTTAGCCACAGCTACCTTTAGGGCCAGGAGACTCTTGTTGATTTCTGCACCCTCCATGCGGGTCTGCCGGTCAGCACTGGAAGTGTCTGCACCTCGCTCATTCCCTGCTAAATCTACCAAAGAGAACTTGCCGTGCACTCTCCCTTTGGCTCGAAGAAGAATCTGGAAGCAGGCGTGGGAGCGGGAAGAGTTGGAATTGGCAAATGTCTGTCCCGAGGTCCTGTGGCAAAGGTGGGTGATGAGCTTCTGGAGTACCACCACGGCACCCCAGAGTCTAAGCCATCCCAGTCTACAGCAGTGAGTTCTCTGATAAGGGGGGGGGGGCACAGGTCAGGACTCCAAGACAGTAAGTATCTTTCTGACCCAGACTCTTAGACCTAATAAATTTTCCAAGCAGCTACAGGAGTACTGGATCCTGTGCTAGGGCTTGGCCAGACCTAAGGGCCCATACAGACCTGAGCAGGAAGAGTTGCCACTCTTGCTAGGGGAGAGGGGCTTTCATAAACTACTTATCAGAACTTGAGGGCCCTGCGGAGGGCAGCCTCCTTCTTGGGCCTCCACAAGCTGCCCAGCCCAGCTGGCTCCATCACCACAGTGGGCCACCATGCATTTCGCTACTTCTGTACAGAGGGGTTATGGCCCTAGTATTTCCAGCCTAGAACAGACCCAGAGCTCCAGTTTCCCACCAACAGGAAGGGAGAGAACAGCAAGAAGCAATCCAGAGAAGCCAGGAAGGATGCTTTGGGGGTAACAGCCTAAGAATACAGCCTGCCTTAGTTAGACTGAAGATGTTTAGACTTGCTCCAGAGTTTCCCATGAGCCACTGGCCTGGGTCACCTGCCCTACACCTTAAACAGAGGCCTTCACAACCCACATCACCCAAGTTGGGGAAAAGGGAAGCTCTGTGGAAATGGTGGGCTCAGAGCCAGTCTCCATCACCTGAACCCAGCATTAGAATGTGACCCCTTCCCCTTGACCATAACTCTGACCTGCAGGCACTGCCCATGTCAATCATCTTGATGACGTCATCAGCAGAGTTAACCAGGTGCTCCTGCAGCCCCACCACCTGCACCTGCTGCTTGCCATCCTCCAGCACACGCAGCTTGGCCTTCTTGTTGAGCAGGTCGAACAGCTGCGCCAGCAAAGGGAGTGAAGCTGACTGTCAGGTGCCCAGTCACCGGACCTGACATCTCCCTCCTTCAAGCCTGCCCCACTTAGACAAGGGCCAGCAGTGGGAAAGGCAGAGAGTATATGCTACTGGGTACACTGCAGACCAGTGGAGGGTCATATGGTTGGCATCTGAGCCAGGCTGCTCCACTTGGTGTGACTGTGCTGCTTTACTAGTTGTGAAACCCTAGGCAGGTTACGGGACCACTCCAGGACTGTTTCTCACTTGTGAAATAGTGATGATAATCCCTCCCTCACAGGGATGTTAGGATGATGAAATGAGTTGAGACAGATACCTAAAATAGTGCTTAGCCTATGATATCATACTGTTACTAATAAACACTACTATTATCACCTAGATCACTCTCTCAGAAGGCAACTCTGTAAAGGGCTGAGACAGAGAAGCAAAATATCAATGTATGCAAGCAGGGAAAGAAGTGAAAAAGTGGAAAAGTGAAAGAAGTCAGTCGGGAGGACAGGGCACACACAAGGCAAACCTTTGACCTAAGAGGGAGCCCTGCCATTCTTGCTGAGCTTGGTTGCCATCTGACCATCAGAGGAACCACCCAACATGCCAGGGCAAAGTGACTTGTCAAAGGCTTCAGCCTGATAGAACTCTGGCCAACTGGTTTTTTGGTTTCTGTAACTTCTAGCCCACCTCAAGGTTTCAGACAGTTCAGGGATCCCAAGAGCATAAATGGAGGGCTCCCTGCCAGCTACCTTCCCATTGTAGATCTCAAAGAATGTCACATAGACTTCTAGTCCCAGTTTCCGGTAGCGGGGCTGATTCTTCAGGAGGAAGACGTCCCGGGCTGTGAGAAAGAGTCTGGATAAGTAAGCTACCTGCCTTTCTGTACCCAACCCAAGTGTGACAGAACACACTACTTACAGGCCATTGCATAGATCCCTTTGGATGCATTCTGGGATTTCCCTGACAGGTCCCCGCCCATAGTCTATAAAAGAATGGGCAGAAGAAAGTGTAAATGGCTCTCAGTGGTGGCCAGAGCACTGCTGGCTCCATCCGCACAGTGGGCCTCACCACTGCCTGGAGGCTGGACCTGCAAAGGGCCTTCCCTGTGTCCTACGTCCTGCACACGAGTGTCTGTGCTGAAGGGACTCAGTGTTGTTCCCTCAAGGGTCTACCCCTGCTTCCTTGAATACTCACATGTGTCTTGCCGCTTCCTGTTTGGCCATATGCAAAACAGGTTGCTTTTCCTCCTTCAAAGATTGTCTGTACCAGTGGCCTTGCTGTGAACCTAGGAGAGAGGATGGGGAAGGACGTTTATCTCTCCCTAAAATGTGCTCCTTGGAACACGTCCCTCTTGCCCTTCCCTCTTGCAGAACTCCCAGGGTCAAGTCCTCCTTCCAAGTACTGGCACTCCTCTCTTGCCTCAGTGGTTTTTGGGCAATGTACAAAGTGGCCCCATCTGACTCCAGCCCCACTTAGAAATCTCAACTACTGCTATCCAACAGAGAGGCCTGAACTGACCTGCCAGAAGCTGAAAGCCCACAGGCTAAGCTATCAGCCCCTCTGATATCAGAGGCACAAAATGAAAACCTGAGCTCACTGGCTGACCTCCAGTAAAAGGATCAGGGGAAACCCTCTAAAGCAGGTGCTGGCATTTTAGGCTTGGTAGGCCACGTAGGCCTGTCACCCTTTTTTTCACCTGTCTGTGTAAACAACTATTTAAAACCATTCTTGGTTTGAAAGCCACACCAAAAGGACCATGAACCAGGTATGTTCCCTGAGCCAGTTTGCAGACCTCTGCTTGACAGAACCTTCTGTGATGACAGAAATGCACAAATCTGTGCTGTCCCATATTAGCCACTGCCACATGTGGCCACTGAGTGCTTGAAATGTGCTAGTGTAACCAACGAACTGATTTTTTAATTTTACTTAAGTTTAAATAGCTACATGTGGCTAGTAGGTACCATGTTGAACAAAGCAGTTCTAGAATTTCCTGAGTCCACTGAGTCATGTTGGGGTGGCTGCATGAGAAGCCACTAGAAGCAGCCCTGGAGCCTACCCAGCCTACCTCCGAGAGCACAGTGGGCACTACCTCATTTAACTGGGATGCAGCAAGCCCAAACGGGGCCCTCCCTGGTACTAGGGACCAGACCTGGCTGTGTGTGATGGAGGACCACAGAAAACACCTGAGGGAACCGGAAAGGCCCTCAGCTCTGTGAGAAGTGTTGTCATGATGCCCCTATACCAAAAGAGGGCAGAAGAAGAGGGGGAGAAAAGTTAAGGGGCTAACCTGTAGACAACTTCATTTGAAGCTGTTTCATCAAATGCAAAGTCAAAGCAGAATGCCTGGTTCTCCAGGTACTTTGTTAGGTCCACTTTTAATCTGGGCTCGTGTACCAACAGGAGACATTTGCTAGGAACGGAAATCACGTCAATTTCTTTCTTGGCCAATTCTGCAGAGAGAGAGTATTTCAGGGGGTGCTTCTGGACACCGGGGAGCCCTTAGTGAGTCCTGAGCCCTTGACCTAATGAAGCTTACCTGGTTTATTCAGAGGGCGTTTCCTAACACAGACGCATATCCTGTGTTCTTCGATCTTAGAGAGGGTGAGAGAAGACAGCCAACCAACAGAGGGTCAGAGCAGTGTCAAGGGAAAGCTTGTCCAGAGCCCTTGCCCTCCAATCCCACACCTGCCCGAGTCAGGGGCCAAGATCTAAGAGTAGGACCCCAGCTTCCCTCATCAGTACTCCAGAGTGAAAAAAGGTGGCACCGAGTGTTCCTAATAGTTTTCTGACTCTGTTGCTCACAGGTTTTAGCACGACTTTCATAATTATTAGGAAGAATCCAGCCAACCTATGATAGCTGTGGTGGAGAGGGCACACAGCTGGTAAACACAGAACCTATCTGGGCTTTACAAGCTTCAAAAAACCTTTCAGGGCGAGTTCAGATTCCTGAATGCTCTCACTCCAGTAGAGAACTGAAGTCTTTCAGGCTGACTTACAGGATCGGTCATCGTAAGTGGATGACATTCCAAATTAGCCCGAAACTCCTTAATCATCCGGGCAAATTCCCAGTTTGGAAAGCTGCTGTCATATTCCTGGTTTGGGACAAGAACAAAAAAGGATCGACTGTTAAGCTTTTAGTGCCCTTAGGCGCCAACTACAGTTCTTTGAGTGTCACCCACAGCCCTTTAGAGCTGATGAAGCTCCCACAGTCTCACTTCCTCCCATTCTGACTCCAGGCTAAGAACCCAGGAACAGAGCCCTGTGAACAGAGGCAGGCAGGGGGCTGTAGCCAAGCATCAAACCGTCTTAGGGACTAGGGCCAGGGCCACCATCCCACCTCTTAGGAGGCCAGCAGCAGCTGGGCTTCCTCAGAACAGTTACTTAAATTTGGGGGAAATGCTCCAAACTGGAACTCCACTTCAAGACCCCTGCCCTATATATACACAATTAAGGGGTGCAGGAGTAGGGAGCAGGCACTTCTGTTCAGCAGCCCTCTGGCTATTTACTATGCGATGAGCTTGCCTAATAAACACCCAGCATTAAATATGTCTCATTTCAGGCTTTTGGAAAAACCAGTTAAACTTCCTGGATATCAGAACTGGAGCCTCAGAAATGCTGGGGCCCAACCGTATCTGCTGTCTGCTAGAATTCAGTCGAGCCTGTCCAAATACACCTGCCCTAGTCTCCTGAGAAAGGTACCTGAGCCCGCTTCATTCTCATTTCAGAGTTCTGGGCCCGCTTCTCTTCTCGTTTGTTCTTCATTTTTTCCATTTCCTTCACAAGACATGATTTCCTTCGAACTAGAAAAAAGAAGAAAGCTCACTCTTTTCATTTGTCGAGGTCAACCCGCTCTTCTGTTATTACCGATTCCTGGGTCTTTCCCAGGAACAGGTGTTTTCTAGATCCTCGCTCTTAAATCACTGTATGTAAGGCAAGGAAGAAAGACATGTGACCCTTGGAACAGACAAGTCCACAAAGTAATGACTTGGCTAGTGTGAGATCAGAGCAGCAATAACCTAAGCCCTATGCCTCAGTGGCTATTTTCTTAGCCACCACAGAGAGGTGACACAGACCCAGCTTGGTCTTGATGGCCACTCTGGGCTGTTTTTCAAGTTTCGGTGAAGAGCATAGCTGCAGCAATACCTCAGCAATGTCAGGCTTCTCCCATGTTGTGAGGATGGGATTGCCTCTTCAGAAATTTTCTTGAGGTCACAGATCTGATGACCACAAGGAAACACACATTCCCCATTGTGAGTAAGAGGTGCTGAAGCAGGCCAGGTTTGGGGCTTGATGTCAACTTCCTATCCCTATACTAGGAGTAGGACAGCTGACAACTCGGTGTGTCTACCTGAGTTCACAGGGTTTGCAGAAGAGCTGCCTCGGATGGAATGGACTTGCTCTTCCGCCTCTTCGCTGACCATCGTCAATGGTATTTCAGCCACTGCAGGGCAGGAGGGCCTAGGGGGGCCGGCTGTGAGGGAACAAGAGTCACTGGAGAAGCAGGCAGGCACTCTGCAGCTGTGCTCATTAGGACCTAGCAGTTCAGGAGCCGGCAGGGCTGCTAGCTGCTAGCTCATAAAAGGCTTGCGCTTCTACAGCATGAGCAGAGCTGGGCCTTTCCCTTCAGCTCACACACACTTAGAATGCAACATCTCTGCAGGGGTTGGCTCCTGGAGTCATCAAAGAGCATGAGCGGCTCAGTATGGGCTTTGCCATGAAAGGAAAAGCCTTTGAAGGCCTAAATTCTTTACGTCTAACCCAAGCATGGGTTCTGAGGCCAGGCCAGGCCAGGCCTTTCTACCCACTTGGGGGAAAAGCCATACCTTTCTGACTTCTCCAAAGCTTCAAGAACCCGGGTGGTTAACACAGGGGCAAAGACTGAAAAGCCAGGAATAATAGGGAACTTGGGCAACAACTAGGAACACAAAGGTACAGTCTACTAAGACTTATTAGGCCCCACCTCTGGTTGCGACCCTTTTGTTTATTTTCTATTTTAGAGCTGAATATGACAAACGTTAAGAGGTAGTGATTGTGCATCTTACAGTATCTGCATCTACTTTATATGTCCTTTAAGTTACAAGCAATTAATGTATTTTAAATTCTTTTTATACGAAGTACAAAAAGAGAAAACAACTGACTTATGCTGTTGGAAGTCTGGACTGTAGTTATTGGTGGAGTCTAGGAACTGGAAAGGGGCTTGAGGGAACTTTCAGAGTGCGGGCAATGTTTTCTTTGAACTGGGTGTTAGTTACATGAATGTATTCAATTTGTGAAAATTCATTGAGCTATATACCCTCAATGGGAGCTCTGGGGGTGCTGTGGTTATGACCTCAACTGCTAACAAAAAAGTCAGCCTTTGAATTCTACCAGGTGCTCCTTGGAAACCCTATAAGGGCAATTCTACTCTGTCTTTTAGGGTTCCTATGAGTTGAAGTTGACTGGATGGTGAAAGGTTTGTTAGTTTTATACACTCAAT
Organism: Heterohyrax brucei; assembly: GCA_028571685.1. Taxonomy (NCBI): domain Eukaryota; kingdom Metazoa; phylum Chordata; class Mammalia; order Hyracoidea; family Procaviidae; genus Heterohyrax; species Heterohyrax brucei. The sequence goes on along the minus strand of CM053140.1, from coordinate 77,027,631 downwards.
GGTACGTGTGCTTATCTCTCTTTATATATTACAATAAAAATAAAAATAAAAAATATCTCGTTGCCATTGAGTCAATTCTGACTCATAGTGACCCTATAGGACAGAGTAGAACTGCTGTGCAGAGTTTCCAAAGAGCATCTGGTGGATCTGACTGATGACCTTTTGGTTAGAAGCTGTGGTACTTAACTACTACACCACCAGGGTTTATAGATATGCACTAAAAGATTAAAAAAATATTTCCAGATAAGGGAGCAGTGTTGGAGCGACAGGGTCAGAAAAGCAGCAAAGCTGGTGTGGCATAGGACTCCTAGGATGCTCCATAACAGGGCAATGAGCCAGGAGCTGCCCCAGGTCCTCAGACAGGGAAAGCAGTCAGTACTCACTGGGAACGGAAAGCTGCTTGCGGGAGTTTGCAGACACAGGCAGCTCCACCTCCATATCATTCTCCTGCGTGTTGGCGCGAACTGCTGAGACAGTGGACATGCGAGTGGAGCGGCCACGGAGAGCTGAAGAATGGAAAACAGCAGCCAGTCAGTGCAGCCCGAGCAGAAGGGCCAACGGAGGGGTCAGGAACAACCCCCAAGGTTCTGCACGGGGTGAGGTGGGTCCTACTGCCAAGAAAGGAGCCCACCAACTTCCTGTTCTCTTTAAAGAAAGGAAAAATTAGAAAGGTCAAGTACCAGCAACCTTAAAACCTGTTCATGTTCTGCAACTCGGGGAGCTCCCGAGGCAAAGAATATTTCTCACAGGAGGACCTCTCTTGAGTAAATGGAGAAACCTACAATCTACCTGAATAATTTCTGTAGTCACAGACCTAATGAAAGTCCTCGAAAGAAAGCATCGTCATTATTGACAGCAGTAGCAACTACCATTTTACATACAGCCTTCCTATACTCAAAACAACCAAAGGTAAATATCAGCATTCTCATCTCATCAAAGGGGATATTAAGGCTCAGAGACATTAAGTGGCTTGCTCAACATCACTCAAATAGTAAGCGGTAGAGCCAGAATGTGAGCCTAAGGCTGTCAGATTCCCACGTCTGAGCTTTTCCCACTACGCCAGGATGCTTTACAGAACCAGGCATGGCCACATCATCCAAAACCCTTGGGGCTCAGTTACACCGATTCTCCGGAATCTCAAAGAATGCTTAACCAAGAGAAACTGCTGAGCTACTCTTTAATTTTCATCAATGTCTACCCATCTATGGATAGTTTGTTTCCACAATAGAGAAACAATCAACTCGTCACCTATAAAATACAAGTCAGAAACGTACAAACAGAATATATGATATAAACAAACACTAAGTGGTAGCCAATTTCTTAGTCTTATAGGTTTAGGCCAAATGTCTTTTATAAAAAGCCTAAATTATTAGATCACTCCACAATAATAGTAGGAGACTTCAACATTCCACTCTCAGTATTGGACAGATGGTCCAGAGAAAAGCTCAATGGAGACACAGAAGACCTTATTGCCACAATTAACCAACTAGACCTCACTGACATATACAGAAGTTTCTATCCATCAATGGACAACTACACCTTCTCTAGTGCACATGGAACATTCTCCAGAATAGACCATGTGTTAGAATATAAATTAATTCTCAACAAAATCCATACCATTGAATTAATGCAAAGCATCTTCTCAGATTATAAAGCCAGAAAAGTTGAAATCAATAGCAGAAAAAACATAGAATGTGGAACTCATGGAAACTGAACAACATCTCGCTCTAAATACCATGGGTTACAAAAAGCCTAAATCAGCAAAACATTTTTTCTATTTACCAAATTACTTGCAATCTTCTATTTCATTTCTGCTGTTCAGTGGCATGCACATTTATGAAGATTTTGTTCACTAAAGGGAACTGTAGTAATCTTTCAGGATGTATTTGTGGAGTGGTACCCTGACCAGCCCCAATCTCCCCTGCAGGCCCTAATAGGACAGCCAGCAAAGAGGGCTAGCACCATACCACGCAGGCCAGCTCAGACCAGGGACAACACTCAACCCTCTGCGGTGGGCTGGATCCTGTCTTGGTGGTGAAAGCTCCTGGCCTGGGTTAGACTATGTAGATGAGGTAAGTCTATGACTAATAAACGGATTTCTTGGGCAAGTTCTGCTATGGCCACCCTCTAGGTCACAGTCTAGTATATCCAAAGTAGGCTTATTATGACTAATTATGCAGAGTAAGCCCAACCCTCTCAGACTGGAGCCACTGCTGTTATTTTCTCCACTCCAACCAGCTCTCCACAGCACCTGAATTGCCCAGACCAAGGTGCCCGCTGTTTTCACAGCCTGCTCACACACGCCCCCAAGGCGCAGTCTTCCCCGAAGACTGCTGAGCTCTGAGCGAAGCCTGGTCCAGCTAGGCTGCCAGGGATTCATCCCCACTCTCCTCAAACATGCCCTGGGTTCTACAGGAAAGGTTTCTAGGCCAGTCACCAGATTTCCCAAATGCACCAGGGCCCATTAAAAGTTAGTCTAGAGCTCAAGTTGGATTCTTCCTTATTGAGAAAGATACCTAGAACAGAACAGAACTCAGCCCACCCAGAAGTCACCTAGTAATTGCTTGGCAGCTTCCATAGTTCTGAGGCCCCAGACATCATTACTGGCACAAACCCCATGACAACAAGCCAACAAAAATCCATTTACCTTCTTTTGGGGCCGGAATTTTGGAGATGATGGATCTGCGTTTTTGTTTCTGAAAAATAAAACAATTCTCCACAATGTATGGCTCTTCTCAATTCTTAATGGCCCATTAGGAACACATGTACTTTGCTGACACAGCACAATCCCAGAGAAGTCCTAGGAAACAGACCAGCAGACAGCCAACAAGCCAAGTGAGTCCTCTGAGGACAATGGCTGCACCTACCTGGACTGTCACATTCTCCTGCAGGGGCAGGCTGTCCTCCGGGCACAGAGGAAGAAGCTGTAGGAGCTCTGGGTTTATTGCCGCCACATCATCAAAATCAATCTACAGCGGGCAAACACACAGTTCAGTTGGATGCTATAGCTTGCTCAATCCAAATTCATCTCTGCAGACAAGGTGTTATGGTTTGAACTGTGTCCCTCAAAGACCTGAGCTGTAAACCCTAATCCCTGTATCAGCAGATATATTCCTATTTGGGAATAGGCTTTTTGTTGTGGTGGTTATGTTGATGAGACTCTATCAGTGTAAGGTGTATCTAAGAATCACTTTGAGACTTAAAAAGAGCTGATTAGGCACAGAGAGAAACAAGGATAAACCAGTGAAAGACAGATGCCACCTGGAGATAGCCAACGAGAAGCTCAACAAGGATTTCGCTGCTTCCTAAACTGTGAGAAAATAAACATTTGTTACAGCCACCCACTTAGGTGTTTCTGTTACAGCAGCACTAGGCTCATAGCAGAACAAGGCTACCTCTGGATGAAGATTTTGTTAACTGTAGCTTTTACTAAGTACTAATAGTTATAAAATAAACGGTTCTTTCTGGTGATTTACCATCTGGATGGATATAGGTTTCTGATTTCCAAGCCACCGTCAGTGATGTGAATGAGGTGAACAAGCAGACAGACAGACAGGCAAACAGTCCGGCAGTCCACAGTAATCTAGGCCATCTGGCTCCCTATTGTTCTGTTGAGTCCTCTTGGGGTCCTGCTGGGCACAGTCCCTGGGGCACCTCTTGCTGGCTTACACAGAGGAAGAAACAAGTCCTAACTGCCCCAGTGAGAACCAAAATGGAAGCCTACAGAATCTTCTGCTAGGGACAAGTTCCCAACAACTGACACCTAACCCTAAGTCTACCTACATTTTCTACAGAGCCCCCAAACCTTTCCAGCACAGCTTCCTGCTCATGCCTGCAATGAGGTCACAATTCTAGATTTACATCATCAGAGTCCTGCAGCCCTAGGACTAACCCAGACTTCATCAGTGTAACTTCACAGCAGGTCAGATACAGATCACTACCGACTTAGTCACTTGTACACAGGGCTAGCATGTACGCCAGGGTTAGTTAGGGCTTTATTAACAATGGAAATCAAACATGAATTAAGACATACATTGCCCTTGCCTTGGGGAGCTCACATCTAACGACGGAGAGAAGTCTTATACAAAAAAGGCCAGAAACCAAAGGAGCACAGGATGAGATGAAGAAGAAACACCAAACGCGAAAGCTGGCAAGTAGCTCAGCATCATATGCTGTCCATGTAAACTGACAGCTAAGGACCTCTTCTATGCATGTCTTTCTAATTTCCAACCCCCAAACTACAGAAAGCGTAAATGACATTAGAGACCAGAGTTCTAATCCTAGCTCTGACAAACTGATTTCCACACTGATGGTGTGAGATGATGGACATTTCAAGACGAAGGAACAAGAGCAAAAGTATGAAAGCAGCAAGGTACTCAGCATGCATACAGAGTTGTGGGCTAACATGTTTGCCTCAGATACAGGATGCTCTGGAGGAAAAGTGTGAAATACAAGAAAAAGGTTGACTGGGGTCAAATTATGAAAAGGCTCTGGATGCCTCACTTGGAAATTTGGACCTCATCCCAAAAGCAATATTTGAGTTGGAATGAGACCCAGTAAGAGCTATAAGAAACAACAAAACACAAGGAACTGTTAGTAGCTGGTTGAAAATAATTTAGAAACCTCTTGATACCTCAGGGGCTGCTAAAATAAATTACTTAACCCTTTCCTTTATTCCTCAGATAAACCACCTAAATATAGTATTTGCATACCTATCATAAAGCATTGTGCTCAACAAGCCCTTTACACGTGTTGTCTCATTAAGTTCCATGAAGCAAACCAAAACCAAACCCATCACTGTCCAGTTGATGCCAACTCATAGTGACCCTATAAGACAGAGTAGAACTGCCCTATAGAGTTTCCAGAGTGTGTCCGGTAGATCTGAACTGCCAACTTTTTGGTTAGCAGCAGTAGCCCTTAACCTCTATGCCACCAGGGTTTCCCAGTTCCATGAAAGGTGGACCAAATTTGTCTTACTAACCTCTGTATCCTCAGGACTGAAAACACTGTCCGGCATTCTGGAACCATGCCAAAAGGATTTGTTGAATATTATCATCCTCACTTTACAGATAAGAAAACTAAATTTCTAAATGGGGAGAAAGCTTGCCTGAGTAGCAGCGAATCAAACGGAATCCAAGTTGGCATACTCCCAGTCCAATAACCTCTTTATTACACTACAACGCCTCTAACACAGAAATGTCTTAGTTACTCCTCTCTTCTTCTTAAAACCCTTCCAAAGTTCTCTACTGCCAACAGAATAAAACCTAAATATCTTAGACAAAGAGAAGGTTATGCAACAAACGAGTGATGCTGCCATTGCAAGCCAAGAAATGTTTAGGGCTAACAGAATCTGGGAAAGGCCAGAAAGGCTCTTTCCCTAGAGCCTTTGAGAGAACATGATCCTGCCAACACCCTAAATTAGGATTACTAGCTTCCAGAATTATCTGACAATAAATTTCTCTTCTTATAAACAAACACAACAACAAACCACTGAAGATCTAAAACATCTTAGTGCCGGTCTCTTTCCAGCCTTTCTGTTGCTCTCAAGCATCTTGCCCTTGAGCCCCCAACTCCTGGGGGCCAACTTCAGTACTAGTCCCCACCCTGCCATCTTACTGCTTTCTTACACCTCAGCCCCCAAGTCTCCACCTTGGAGCTGCTCTAGCACTCCTCAGCTGTGCCATACATCACAAGTTGCTTTCTGCTATTTGCTATTTTAGAAGCACATTTTTCTCTCAACTGGATTATCTGTTTTGCTCAACAAACCAGCATCACAGGTAGTGTGCATTGAGAAGCTGATTTGGGTAAGTAAGTTATTGGAATTCTACACAGTTTGCTCCTTCCTTATAAACACACTAGAATTTGTTGATTGCTTCCATTTAAAACAGGCTTCCAGAAGAACTAGGTGGTGCCTGACTCCTGACTACTACTACTGACCATTCTAATCAGTGCCAGAATAGATATACCCTGATAAAACCCACTGCCATTGAGTCAATTCCCAGTCATAGTGATCCTATAGGGCAGAGTAGAACCACTCCATTGAGTTTCCAAGGAGCGCCTGGTGGATTCGAACTGCTGACCTTTTGGTTAGCACACATAGCACTGCACTTAACCACTACACCACCAGGGTTTCTATTACGCCGATAGAATGGGAGCAAAATGTGGGACAGAAGCTCAAATTCCTTAAAAAAAACCCAAAAACACTAGACTTATGGGACTAGTGGAGACTGGAAGACTCCTGGGGACTACTGCCCTCAGATATGCTTCAACTGTGGAGCAGAAACTAAGCCCTGAGGTTACCGTGTAGATAAATTACATACTGGCTCACAAAATCATGACCATCACCAATAAGTACTGTATTCCTTTTGACAAAAAAAAAATCACTTAAAAGGCTCAACAATCAACAATTACTTCAAAACAAAGACCGGAATGTAAGAGGGCAGGAAAACTAGAGGAGTGGAAATGAAACAACCAAGAGGGAAATCATGAGAACGTTTACACATTGTGTAGAACATAACCCGTGTCACTGAAGATTGCATGTAGAAACTGTTGAATGAGAACCTAAACTGCTGTGTAAACTTTTACCAAAAACACAACAAAATATTATGTACAGAAAACCCCCAAAAACCCAGACCTGAGTAAATGAAATCCCAGTGCACTCAAAGAGAACCGACCTTAACATTAGGGAGGACAGGAAAGCATCAGAAACAAGGCTCTCAGGCGTTTCACTTCTTCAGGCCCCGTATGTCGGAAGACAGAACCTACCTCTTTGCCCTTTGTGGCACCTCCTTCTGTCCATTCCACTGAAACACAGGATTTTTCCATGTTCACAGTCCTTACATTGGCACTGTGAATTAAACCTATGGGTTTGAAACAGCCAGTTACTCATTTATTCTCTAAAGGCTGACACTTCATTTTTAGGATCCTAGAGACTCTCAACATGCAGCTGCTGCCTTTATTTTTAAATACATAATCCAAACCAAACAATGCTGTTGAGACAATTCCGACTCACAGCAGCCCTGGAGAGCAGGGGGGCAGGGGGCAGAGGGGCAGGGGGACAGGTGGCAGGGGGGCAGGGGGCAGGGGGCAGGGGGGTAGGGGGCAGGGGGCAGGGGGGTAGGGGGCAGGGGGCAGGGGGGTAGGGGGCAGGGGGGCAGGGGAGCAGGGGGGCAGGGGAGCAGGGGAGCAGGGGAGAACTGCTCCACAGGGTTTCCAAGACTGTTCATCTTTACCCAAGCCTCTGCCGCATCTTTCTCCCACCGAGCAGCTAGTGGGTTCCAACGGCCGGCCATTTTTAGTTGGCAGCAGAGCGCTTGAACCACTGAGCTACCAGGGTTCCTTTTAAACACTAAAGAGACAAATATACCTCCTGGAGGTGTCAGTCATAGAACAACTTCCACAGTGAGATGGACAGAGAACAGGTCTCAGAACTCACCTCCCACTCAAAAGAGAGCCTACAGTGGGGTGAAGGCATGTTTTGGAGGGGGAATCACTATAACCCTTAGGTAAACTGCTTCTCAACACAGCACTAAGGCTAGCTTCCTTGGGTTTCCCTGACTCACTCGTGGCGGCCATGTCTCATCACGCTCCTAACAGACACGCGTATTAGGCCCGACAGAGCCGCGCAGGTGCTTATCAAAAAAAAGAGATGACAGGACTAAAAGCTCCTAAGAGCAGAAATCTTGTCTGCTAGTTTCCTGAAGAATTCCCAGCGCTTGACACACTACAAGCGCGCAGTATTTGTTGGAGAGAAGGGTCAGGAAGCTCACTTCCCTACAAAAGCAGGGCTGCTTTAGGGGAGAATTTTGGAAGCGAGGTGAATCTAGCAGCCCTAACTTTTCTAGGAGGTTCAACACCGCGGAGAAGCCGCGCCCACTCCCGGAGAGCGGGGAGGGGACACAAGTCAACGCAGAGGATCCTAGCACTAAGCTAGCCAGCGCAGAAAGCCAGATCCTGCTTCGGGATCTGGCCATTTGGGGGCGGGACAGTAATTTTAGCCTTCTCACCGCTCACAGGTCCCCCTCAGGACCCCGCCCCTCACCGTTACTGCGTTGGATCTTGATAGCGAGGCCGGGGAACAGTCGGTTCTGAATAGACGAGTCCATGGGCAGTCGGTAGGTGAGCCGTGAAGACACACGTCAAGTATCAAAACTGTAACTCTTTCTAATTCCACCAAGTCTTAACGCAGCGTAAACCGCCGCAGTTTAAATCCCGCGCGCTGGCGTCTCTGCTAACGTCATCACGCCGTCGCCCGCCTCGCTTTCGCCAGCCCGCGGCGCCCCGCGGAGCCTTCTGGAATACGTAGTCTCTGGTCCTTCTTCCGGCACCCGGGACCTCCCATTCGCCTTGCCACACCCCCTACGCGCTGTGGCTGCTGGGAGCTTCTCCCGCGTTTGAGGTTCCAGACTTCGAATTTGTGGTTTTGTGCTTTCCGCAGTGTACGTCTGGGTTCCTCGAAAACTTATGCAAAGGTTGTGCGAGTGAGGGCGCTGGAGTGGTGTAGATGTGCATTCGAATTCTGACTCTTTCATCTGCTAGCCCTTTGACCTTGGACAAGTTAGAAGCTTTACTTGGTTTTCTGCTTTGCTCAAGGGGAGCACGGTAGCTTTTGGGGGAGCTTTAAATGAGGTCCTGTGTGAAGTGCCTGAAATTTACCGATTAATTATTTATTCACAAGTTAACCACATATTTATTGTCTGCGACGCACTAGGTAGACATGTATAGGCGCTGGAAGTAGTGAACAAGACACACTCCCTGCCCACTGACCTAACATTCTAACATGAGCAGGGGACAAACAGAAGTAACAAGTTGCTAGTTGTAGTCCTTTGAGGGAGACTGTGCTGGAGATAGTGAGGACACACTTTCGACGAAGGAACCACATTAATCTTTGAAATGATGTTTAACCTGTGTCTGGAGAAGGAGCCACGCATGGCAAAATGGAGGGCAGGGAGGTGGAGAGCCTTCCAGCCTCTGTTCTGAAAACAGTATGTGCAAAGGCTCTGAAGCGAGAATTCAGGAAAAAACTGACTTATTTGAAAAACAGAAAGCCAGTGTGGCTGGAAGGCTGAGTGAGGGAAGAGAGCATCATGAAAGGACTTTGCTTGATTTTTTTTTCTTTTCCGTTGAGAAACAACTGAGAACAAAAACATGTGAAGAGACTTTGAGGATTTGAGAAATTAAGGTAAAAACAGAAGTCCATGGAGAGACAGGGTAGTTGGAGACCAGTTGTGCAGACTCGGTGATTCCTCAGAGGGGAAGAGGTTCAGGCACCTTGAGATGGGGCTGAGGCTGAGGCTGAGGGAGAGCTTCTGATTGTGCTCACCTTACCCCCACCGGCGCCCAAGACCCTGGCTGCGTTGTTGCCTGCACCATTGCCGCTGTGATGAGGAAAACCAGTAGAACCAGCGCAGTACGCAAGCCTGGCTAGGTCGGGCCAGATCAGCGGGCATTAAATATTATCTCCCCACCTCCTCCTTCATATCCTAGGGTCTCAGCTTCAGCCCTCTCCCAACCCCATGTCAAGTTCACTGACAACTCTAGGGTAATATGGAGCCAAAGGGCAACACATCTGCAATAAAAGAAAAACAACAGAGAAGGTTTTATTAGATGACACAGAACTAATAGACCTAACAAGTCTAAAATAAGCCCAGTAAACATCCTCAAAAGATAAGTGAAGATACTTTTAGAGCCTAAGTCAGGAACAAGCAGAAAATCAAGTGGAAATACTGGGTTTGAAAAATTTAATAGTTGAAATTCATATGTGGATTGAATAGCAGAATGGCTATAGCTAAAACGAAATGGTGAGTGGCAAGGTCAGGGTGAGGATTCATCCGGAAGTCATCAGGAAGGAAATAAAAAAGCAAGGAAGACTGAAAGAAACGAGCCATTGTTTGTAACATACTCTTGGTGGCTAATCCAACAGCCATCTCTAACCCGCTTTGTACTTACCCATCTCCAAATTAGAAGTGAACAATCTGAACACTTGCTTTCCTAGATGCCCATGCAATTAGAGTTGGCTGTGAGATACAGTTCTGGCCAATAAGATGTAAAGAGGGCTTCTGGGCAGAGTATGTTGCTCTCTAATAGACACCGAGGAAAGTTTGTGCCATTTCTTCCCCTTTTTGCTTGCCTTGAACATGGATGCTGCTCTGGAGTTGTGACAGCGAGCTTGTGATCATAAAATACATGATAGTCATTGGGTCTAAAAAGCAACACAGGACACACAGGTAGGCAGAAGAGACCAAGAAGGTTCCTGATGGTTGAACAGTTGAATCTATGTCAGCAACACAGAAGTAAAATTTTGCTAAAGATCATTCAAAAGAGACTGCAGCAGTATGCTGACGGGGAACAGCCAGAAATGCAAGCCGGATTCAGAAGGAATATGTGAATATCTGACTTATTCTGTGAATACAAAGCAAAATAAGGCAAAACAAAGCATGATTTCTTTAAACAATCTTTTTTAAATTTTATTTTTATTTTTTATTATGACTGAGTGGAAATGTACACTCCTGTATAAATTTGCATGCCCACCTATATGCAGCTTCCACTGCTCTCCCTGCCCGGTGACAGCACACTATTCCTCTCTGCTCCATACATGATTCATCCTTCCAACAGTCTCCTTTTCCCTCCTCTCCACCCACTCCCCTTCCTCCAACCAGAGGTCAGCGGGATGGTATCCTTTAGATCCATAGAACCATAAAGTGCACCCAATATATGGTCATTCTGCATAGCCAAGTCCAATCCATTCATGTTCGGAGAGTGGACCTCCATTATGATTTATGGGCAAGGGCAGCATCAGGGCCAGGGACCATGCTCCCAGGGGAACCCCGAAACCACTGGACCATCAGTTGAGGTCTTTTAGTGGAGATCTCAGGGTGCACCCCTTTTTATTCTTGTGTTGCCAGTGAGACTCAACTTAGTGAGCTCCGTCGCGGCTATCACTGGTGGTGGCTGGGCACCATCCGGTTCTTCCAGTCCCAAGTCGATGTAGGCACCCACTCATGTGGGTGTCTCCATCTTCTGGGTTGTCTTTACCCCATGTCATTTACCCCATGTCAACAGATGCCTCGGTGGGCATCCGTTCCTGCTGAGTTGGGACCATTTGCTGTGCCCTCGGATGGCAGCTTGGGATGCTACTCACCAACGTGGGGTGCAGACAGCCCTCTTAGCAAAACGCTGGTTGTGCCAATTGGCCTCGATTTCGCCTAAGAGCATGGTCCCCTGCCCCCTGCCCCAGCTGCTCTGTCCTTGCAATGTTGGGTTAAGATGGAAGGAGTATTCAATTGAAACAATCTTGGATTCAAATTTTCCTCTCACCAGCAGCTGAAAACCTTCCTAATAGATACTTTGTAAACTCAGTATATTGGGAAGAGCTACAAAGTTGAGATTCACAGAAATTAGAGAAAAAAAGTTACAGGTAGAAACAGTGAAAAAAGAGATCTAAGAAGCAATTTTAAAGAGCTGGCTGTATGAAAGGAGCGCTGGTAGTCCAATGGTTAAACAATTGGGTGCTAACAGAAAGGCCTGTGGTTTACCCTCACTTGTTAATCTAAAAGTTGAGATTCAAACTCACTAGCAGCTTGGTGGGAGGAAAAAGCTGGTAATCTGTTCCCCAAAAGATTGCATTATTGTTGTCAGGTGCCATTGATCTGGTTCCTGCTCATGGTGACCCTACGTGCAACAGAATGAAACGCTGCCTGGGCCTATGCTGTCTGCCCAGTTGAGCCTGTTGTTGCAACCACAGGGCTGAATGCCTTTGCATAGTCAATAAAACATAGGTAAACATTTTTCTGGTATTCTCTGCTTTCAGCCAGGATTGCGTCTAACATCAGCAGTGATCTCCCTGGTTCCACATTCTCTTCTGAATGTGGCTTGAATTACTTGAGGTTCCCTGTCGGTGTACTGCTGCAGCTGCTTTTGAAAGAGTGTAAGCCAAAATCTTACCTGTGTGTGTGATACCAATGATATTGTTTGATAATTTCTACATTCAGTGGGATCACCTTTATGGGAATAGGCATAAATATAGATCCCATCCAATTGGTTGGCTAAGCAGCTGCGCTCTAAATATCTTGGCAGAGATGAGTGAGCACTTCCAGAGCTGCATCTGTTTGTTGGAACATCTCACTTGATGTTCCATCAATTCCTGGAGAGTTGCTTTTAGCCAGTGATTTCAGTGCAGCTTGAACTTACTCCTTCAGTACCAATGGTTCTAATCATAAATTCCCCGTTGAAATGGTCGAACATCAACCAATTTTTTTTTTGGTACAGTGACTTTGTGTGTTCCTTCCATTACATACACCTTGGGAAAACCTATGGAGCAGGTCCACTCTATCCTGTAAAGTTACTATGAATCAGTATTGACTGGACAGCACACCACAAAAACAGCAATTGTTTAAGTTTTTATGGTTGTTAAAATTTTAAAACTAATAAGCTAGACAAACCTGGGAAATGATAAAAAAAAAAAAAAGTAAATGAGCAAAATGTAGAATGAAAAGAGGAGACAAGTATGGATGTGAATAGACTATGAATACGAAAAAATAATACACAATATTATACCAATAAATTTGAAAACCTAGGCAAAATGGATAGAGACTGGATAGTCTTTCACTACTCTTTTCCACTGCTTGAATTATGTATGTCTACTTATTTAGCTCCTTCTAGGTACAGGAATGAGTACCCCTAAACTGTACACTGCTGACAATGACTCAGTCTTATTTGCCTTCCTTTTTTCCCCCCTTCATTCTTTTATCCCTTTTCAGTAGCAGCTCTGCTTATCTAGACATGTGTCCATCTACCTAAGATATTTCTGGAATATCAGGAGCCTCAGTTCATGATATAATTTGTGGTCTGCGTAAGTCCCTCTTGTTTTATTTGTCTACTTGTCTATCATTCATTCTCACCCTCTCTTTTATTATCATATGCCTCTCTCATTTCATCTCCCTTTGTATGTATCCCAGAGGTGCTTACATCCCGGGCACTGTGATGTACTCAGCAAGTGGAGTATTATGCAGCAGATAAAATGAACTGGAACTAGACCTATAGACATCAATAGGAATAAATCTTGAAAACATAGAGTTGTATGAAAAAAGCAAGTTGTAGAAGTATGGATGAGGTATGACATTATTTAACCAGTAACCAGTTGCCATCAAGTAGATTCTGATGCTCTGTGTGCTCTGTAGGGTTTACAAAGGCTGTGATTGTTCTGAAGTAGACTGCTGGGCCTTTCTTCCAAGGTACCTCTGGATTGATTTGAACCTTTGGTGAGTAGCCAGCTGGTTAACTGTTTATGCCACCTGGGGACTCCGTGATATTCTTCACATAAATTAAAACAACACAAGACCAATGTTGTTTATTGATAGAGGACACACTCGTTTCAGAATAATGGTCATTGAGACAGAGAGAAAGACCACAAGCAGGTGAATGAGATGGGGGAAGAGAAGTACAACAGCAGTCTTACAAAGGTGGTTTTATTTATTTTTGAAACAGATAAGGTGGCACAACTAGCGTTTTGCTAAGAGGACTCTCTGCACCCCACATTGGTGAGTGGTGTCTGAGGTCTTAAAAGCTGCCAAGCTGCCATCCGAGGGCACAGCAAATGGTCCCAACTCAGCAGGAACGGATGCTCACTGAGGACCAAAATGACATGGGGGAAAGACAACCCAGAAGATAGAGAGACCCACATGAGTGGGTGCCTACATCGACTTGGGACCGGAAGAACCAGATGGTGCCCTGCCACCACCAGTGATAGCCACAATGGAGCTCACTAAGTTGAGTCTCACTGGCAACACAAGAATAAAAAGGGGTGCACCCTGAGATCTCCACTGAAAGACCTCAACTGATGGTCCAGCGGTTTCAGGGTTCCCCTGGGAGCATGGTCCCTGGCCCTGATGCTGCCCTTGCCCATAAATCATAACGGAGGTCCACTCTCCAAACATTAATGGATTGGACTTGGTGATGCAGAGTGACCATATATTGGAAGCACTTTATGGTTCTGTACATCTGTAGGATATCATCCTGCTGACCTCTGGCTGGAGGAAGGGGAGTGGGTGGCGAGGAGGGGAAAGGAGACTCTTGGGAGGATGAGACATGTATGGAGCAGAGAGGAATAGTGGGCTGTCACCGGACAGGGAGAGCAGTGGAAGCTGCATATAGGGGGGCATGTAAATTTATATGGGAATGTACATTTTCACTCAGTGATAGTAGAAAAAAAGAAAAAAACAGATAAGGGAAATATCTTTTGCTTTCTCAGTGACATCTTTTGAAGTCATTAGCTGAGAGTGAGAGTTAGATAGGAGGCACAGGAGGGTGCCAGGGAGAGAAGAAGGTGTAAAACAGGGGAAGTGGTGTCCACCAGAGACGTGTAAACTCCATAATTTTGAGGACCTCATCAGAGGCTTGGCTCAGTTATCTGATTTTCCCAAGAGTTTCACTGCCACAGAGCAGATGCTGGAAAGGCCGAGGGTTTGGGCCCTGCCAGGAGAGGAAGACGGAGGGAAAGAGGCGTGAGAGCAGGAGGAAACACAGGAAGAGGACGGATGGAGGAAAGGCTCCCAAAGGGTCATCACTGTGGTGCAGCTATTACCTGCACGGCACCTGCTTCCCTTCTGTCACCCTGGAGTCACAGTCCTCCCTCCCTCCCTAAAATAGGCCACTCTCTCATCACCTCCCTGTGTCCCTCCTTCTCATCTCCTATCTATTATTTGTTTTCTTTCTCCCCCCCTTATGGCCCCTTCTGATCAGGTGAAACATGTTCGACATTCTCTTAATAGAAGAAAAAAAAAGGTCACCTTTAATCCCATGACTTTCTAGCTATAGCTTCTTGTTAATCTTTCAGAGTCACACTTTTCTTTGCAAGAGCTGCCAACACTCTCTTGCCTCTGTCCTGCATCCCCCTCACTCATGAACTCCTTGCAGTTGGGATCATCACCACCTATGCCTTGAAAACAGCTCTGGCCAAGGTCACCAGGGACTTCACTGTTCTTTAAGCCTATGGACTTCGCAGTACCCATTTTACTTGACCTTCCATCAGTATGTGACACAGCTGACCACTCCCACCTTGAAACTTCTGTCCTTGGTTTCTGCGCTGCCTGGCTTTCTTCCTGCCTCTGTGGCATCTCTTTCCTAATTTCCTTCATGTTCTGTCCTCTGTACCCCTTGTTTACACTCTAGGGACCTAGCCTAGACTCTTTTCCCTTTCATTTTACACACTTTCCCTGTGCAGCCCAGGCCATCCTTTGGTCCGGTTTCTGTTTGGTCTTACTGTTTCCCTTCTCATGGTGTCTCCCAAACTTCTTGCTCTGTACTTTAGTCAGAATGGTAATCCAATAGTAGTTTACAGCACCACCTGAATCAGAATCACTTGGAGGACTTGTTAAGATTTAGATTGCTGAGTCCCACCACTGAATCAGTAAATCTGGAGAAGGGCACAAGAATTCTCGTTCCTAACAAGTACACAGACAGTGAAGGCGTTAGTGGTTCTGTGGCAGAATCCTCTCCCTCCATGCAAAAGACTTGGATTCAGTTTCTGGCAAGTGTACCCCATGTGTAGCCACTACCTGTCTTTCATTGGAGGCTTGTGTGTTGCTATGATACTGACCAGGTTTCAGTGTAGCTTCCAGACTAAGACAGACTAGGAAGAAAGGTCTGGTGACCTACTTCCAAAAGTCAGTCAGTGAAACACCGTAGAATCACAAGGCACCTACCTGCAGGTCATGGGGACAGTACAGGAGAAGGCAATGCTTTGTTCTTTTGTGTAAGGGATCATTAGGAGTTTGGGACTTAATAGCAGCTAACAGCAAACTAGGGAGTGCTGATGCTGCTTAGAAACACTAATCTGATCATATTATTGTGGTTTAAAATTCTTCAATGAATCCTCATGCACTGAGGGTAAATCCAAGCTCTTAACAAGACACTGAAGGCATGTTAAGGTCCTGTTCCTGACACTTAGCCACTTGCCCTCTCTCCGCTCCTGCTCAGGCTGCTATGGTGCCTCTCTGCTTAGAATGCCCTCGCTACCTTATGCTCTATGTTCCCACTATGTTCTATGCATCTTACTGTCCCGTAAGGTGCCGCATAAAGTTTGACACAGGGTCACAGTGTTCGATACATTTTTGTTGCATGAAGAATGAAAACAATTATTTTGTCCTTTTTATAATTCAAACGGAAGTTTTGCTTGGAGCGCCAGTTATAAAACTGACGTTTTAGTTGGAGCCAGCAAATTCACAAAGCTCTGTTAAGGCTGGCCTACGCACTGCCCCCTGGTGGTAGCGCCAGACCTAGCATGAAAACCAATAAACTACTTGCGGTATTTCCGGAAATTGCAGGGTGATGACTCGCGGCTCATTTGCATACCCACAATACATTGCATACACAGCAATGTCGTACTTTAAAACTACTTGCGGCTCCTCTTTCTTTCCATCTATTTTTCCACCCCAAACGAAAGTTGCTCTTACAGAATTGTCTGAGGCAAAGGCAGATGTCACAAACTGTCTTGAGTATATTGTAACCATCGCTGTTCTAGGCGTTGCAATTACTTGCCCACTGCCTGTCAGCCAAAAAAGGTATACTCTGGTTTCTCTTCAGATCGTATAAATCTTTCGCCTTTTACTAAAGATTTCCGTGGAGAGGAACAACTCTGAGTCATTAAACAATTTTTTGAGGCCTTGTGTTTGCAAGGCTCACAATATGTTTAAAAATAGACTGAGAAGTTTTGTGTGCGGTGTGTAGTAACAGGAGCGATCCGGATGTTAAGTTTTTCGGTTAGTTTTTGTTTTCCGTTTCTCTGTTCATGGTGGTAACATGGGCGATCCGGATGTTAAGTGTTTTGGTTAGTTTTTGTTTTCTGCTTGTGTTCATTTACTGGAACTACTAACTGTATGAAGATGTTAAGTAATAATAGTTTCTAAATTCTTTTCCCTGGAAATAATTTATTCTTACATAGGTTACTTGTGGAAAATTTGTGGTGGTGATAGTAAAGGGTTTTACAAGGTGAAATGAATATTCAAGTTGTTGTGTTTGGCATAAAGCTGATGTAATCAGTGGATATCAGTTGTTTGGAACTACTTTAGGTTTTTTTTTTTTTTTTGCTGTAAATCGAGTTGATGGAGTATCTTTCACTGTTAAGATACAAGTTTTCACATATTTTTCTCTGCTTAAGTAAAATACTAAGTTCAGAGCTGATATATATATATAAAGACTGCAAATGTCAGGTAAGCCTGTGATTTCAAGTTTTTGTGTGGGTCAAGACAACAACTTGTAGAACTTCAAAAATAAATGTATATACTAAACCACAACTTGGAAACCCTGGTGGGATAGCGGCTAAATCCAACAGCTGCTCCGTGGAAGCTCTGGGGGGTACTTCTACCAGCAGGGTTGCAATGAGTCAAAATTGACTCAGTGGCACTGGGTTTGGTTTCGTTTAAACCACAAACAAATGCCGAATAAACCTTAACTGGATTTTAAGTTTAGAATAGCCAAGCCAAGTGCCGTCAAAAAAATAAATAAATAAAAAAGGAAAGTGTATTTGTGGGATGATTAGAGATGAATATGTACTGTTGGCCAAGCCAGCCAAGTAGATATCAGATTAATAATCTTGCTGCCTCTGTAACAAGTTTTACACATCTTGAGTGTTTTAAAACAACATGATTTATTCTTACGGTTACGGAGAGCAGAAGTCTAAAATCCAGACTTGCATTCCTTCTAGAGTCTTCAGGAAAGGATCCATTTCCTTGCCTTTTTCAGCCTTCAGAAGCTGCCTACATTAGTTTATGGCCCCTTCTCAAATCCTTCTAACCTCTTGCTTCCGTTGTCACATCTCTGATACTTTTGCCTCGCCTTGTGGGCTCTTGTGATTATGCTGGGCCCACCCAGATAATCCAGGAAAATCTCCCCACCTCATGATCCTTATCTTAATTACATTAGCTAAATCTCTTTTACCAAGTAAGGTAACATAGTCACAGGTTTTAGGAATGAACACATGGATCTCTGGGGGCCATTATTCAGAATACCACAATAATAATAAATTCTGAATTACGTTGGACAGTGTCTTTGTTCATAGTAGAAACAATGCGAAGTATTTATTGGTGAAATGTTACAGTATCTGGAACTTTCAAATACCTCAGCAAAGAGAGATAAAGCAAATGTGTCAAACAGTATACAGATATATAGAACTTCATTGTATTAGTCTTCCGACTTTTCTGAATCTTTGAACTTTTTAAAATAAAAATTTGGGGAAATACATTTTAATAAATTCCATGTATATCTGTTTTAGATATTTGTATTCTACTTAAGACTTCATTTCACAATGCTCCATTGTTTTATGAAATCATGATCAGCTTACACAAGTGGCTCCTGGGTTTTTGGATTTTCCAATTGGTAAAAATTAAAAAAAAGCCTAGTGTAGTGTCTCCCCACCCCCATTATATAAAAGAAAGGATATTTCAAGACCGGAAAAAGCAAGACTGATTTAATTTCAAAGTAAAGGACACTTCTTTAATATATTAAATTCATTTAACTTTATGAAAAAATACATTTTGTTAACTTTTCTCCCCTGGCCCAAAGAGAGAAAAGCTGAGGTTCAAAATTCAGGTTTGGTGAAGGCTGGATGCCTTAGACCGACGTCAGATCCCGCGATGCCCCCTTGTGGCAGTTCGCGGAACATTACTGACATCTGACATTTCTCCTGACGCGAAGAGGGCAATACCCTCGGACACCTTCATTCATTCGTGCACGCCAGGCATTGTTCTAAGTGTTGAGGGTACATTAGTAACAAAACAAGTATCCTTACTCTAGTGGGGCTTAAGAAGCCCTGGTGCTGCAACAGTAAAGCACTCAGCTGCCAATCGGCTGCAGCTCTGTGGGAGACAGATCTGGTGGCGGCTCCTGCAAGAATTAGTTTAGAAAACCCAATGGGGCAGTTCTGCTCTAATAGGTGTACGTCAAAATTGATTTGAAGGCATCTAACAACAGTGCAGCTTACATACAGGTGGAGAACCAGAAAACAAACATAATATATAAGGTAGTTCGGTGCTTTGGGGAAAACAGAGCAGAGTGAGGGAGGTTCAGGGTACAGGGAGCAGTAGATTATTTTTTTAAAAAGGAGTAACCTTCCTTGTCAAGAAGGTCCCTGAGTGGTTTGTGGATTGGCTGCCAACTGAAGGGCTGGTGATTCAAACCCAGAAGTACTATGCAAGAAAGGCCTGGTAATCTGCTTCTGTGACGATTATAGCCAAGAAAACCCTCGGGAGACTGGTTCTACAGTAACACGAGATTGCCAGGAGTCAGAGTGGACTCAGCAGCAATGGGTTTGGTTTATTCATTTCATTGAGAAGGTAACTTCTGTGGGGAGAGTCAAAAGGAAGTGGAGTTAGCTATGCAGACAGGCATCTGTGGTGAGAGCTCTCCAGGCAGAGTTAACTTAAATCAGAGCTTGTTTGTCTACTTCAAGAAACAGACCTGGAGGCCACCGTGGCTGAAACAGGGTGAAGAAGGAAAAAAGTGGGGGATGAGCTTGGAGGTAATGGGAAACCAGCTTGCTTAAGGCCCTGCAGGACATGGTAAGGCCTTTAGCTTTTACTGTCAGTGAAATGGAGAGCCACTGCAGGGCTTTAGCAGAGTGATACGATCTAAAGTTTAAAAAGACCTCTTTACTGAATTTTGAAAGGAGAAATAGGAGTGGGAAACAGACAATGGTACCTATCAGCAATGGAAGTACTGAGATAATGGTTGGATTTAGGATCTATCTGGTAGGTACAGTTAACAGACAAAAAGGATGTGGGTTAAAGAGACATCAAGGAGAACTGCACGATTTTATCCTGACAGGAAAGATAGCTGCCATCAGTTGAGACAAGAGAGTTTATGGGTGGCACTGGATCAAGAGGTCAGCTGTGGACACAGGAGGGAGAGATGCTAAGTGGGAAACATATGCAGGAGCAGCATGATTGGTATTTAAAGCAATGAGGCTGGATGAAATCACCAAGGTGTAAAAAGCTCAAGGTCACAATCTTGCATCAATTCAACTTGAAAGAGGCGGAGTTGAGGAGAAGGAATCAGCAAAAGAAAAGGAGACAAGCGACTGGAGGTGGGAACAGAAACAGGCAGGTGTGGTGTGGTAGATTTGCTCCTGGGGCCAGCGGAGGGTGGAGGTGAAGCCCTCTCCTCAGGGTATGCCCTGGAACCTTCCAGGGTATTGGTGACTCTTCCCTCCTGACCTGCTTTTTTTCCCTGTAAGCAGAGGTACCCCAGCTCATCATCCTAGCTGTCAACTGATCTCCCTTCCCCTCCACAGAGAACCAGAGAGATTAGCAAGACTGTTTATTGAATTCTTGCTGGCCAGCAGCACCCTCTTTCCCCCGCCGGGGTGCCTAACCCCGAGGCCCCAGCTAGAGCCAAGCGGAACACCTTGAGCTTGGCCCGGGTGCCTTTCTACCGCTAGGCTCCGCTGCCTCGGCTCTCCGGGGCTGCCTCAAGGGCTCTGCTCTCCCTTTGCTTCCGTGTATCTCTCCTGGAGGGGTGTGATGGTGTCCAGGTGATTCTCATTTACAGACGGGCCAACGTAAAAGCTCATATCGCTGTGGACGCCAGGGTCGTCTAAGTCTGGCAGCAGACAAGCAGAGCCTGAACCTGGGTGCTACCCGCACCTGCAGTCCAGGCCCCCGGGCTCCTACCCACCTTTGGAGACGTTGACTTTGTTGGCTGCCAGGATGTCTGCCTGAACGCTGTCCATTTTCATGTACAAGTCCCCGGCATTACTCTGAGGACAGAGCAAAAACGGGGGTGCGAGAGCAGTCTGGACTCAGAGTTGGGCTTGGGCAGAGGGACGCTGCAGGCCGTGGCGGGCAGTAAAGGGAAGGGAGAAGTCAAGCCAAGGCAGGCCCTCGAGCAGGTGGTAACCAGGACCAGTCCGCGTGCGGGTGTCTACCAGGGTAGGGGCGGCAGAGCCGGCAGACAGTCTGCGGCCGCCGGGGCTTGCGGCGAGGAGGAGGCACTCACGGTGTAGAGCTCGTAGAGCTCCTCCCCCATGCTCCGGCGCACGTGTTCCTCCACCACCGGGAACGTCTCCACGAAATGCTGCGGCCCAGCGGGAGGGGGCGTGACTGCCAGGCCCGTGCCCGGTGCCCGCCCCGGGCGCCCTCCCGCGCGCCCGCCGACCTTCAGGGTGAGGCTGGCCAGCCGCTGGCTGTTGCTGTGGTCCGTGTTGCCCATGGCGGCCATCAGACCGTGCACCACGCGCAAGTGTAGCAGCTCCTCGGCGATGCTGACGCTGCCACGAGCCAGGACCCTGGGCCGGGGACTCGGGCTGGGGCAGCGCCTGGGGACTCTTCTGTGCCCACCCCGCGTACCGCCCCCCCAAACGCCCCCAGGCGCTGCAGGCAGCGCAGAGCCAGGGTCCCTGCCTCCATCCGCGATGCCTGCCCGCTTACCCGATGGCCTTGGCTGCTGCGGCCTGCTGCAGGAACACGGGCAGCGGGGCGCTGAGATGGAGCACCGAGGGGTCTGGGGTGGGACGGGTGGAAGAGGCCGTTTTGAGGCAGAAAACTTCACTTCCCGGGCGCCCTGACACCCAACTGCCCACTTGCATCTCCTACCGTTGAGGATCTTGGGCTGCAGTTTGGAGGTCTCCTTGACTGATGGTAGCAGCAGCGCCACGAGGCCCTGGAGCAGCGTCCCGCGCACATCATAGTTGACCAGGTCCTTGATCAGCTCGATGGCTGGGGAAGGATGAGGTGCTGGGAGACCACGAGGTCCAACCAGCACGCCCTCCCCCGCTCCCTGCACCCCTTGTCCCCCAGGAAGCAAAGAGCCCTTAAGCCAAGCGGCCTTCCTTTCCTCTGAGCCGCTTTATCCACGTTTCCTAGAACCCGTTACGGCCCAGCAGTGGGCAAGATAATGGTGCAGTTGGGAAGCAGTACCTCAGTCCTGCCCTCTTGGATTTTACAGTCAAAGAGGAAAAGGAAGAGGCCTAGGCTCACAAAACAAGCTAAGGGGGAGGAGGAGAGGTTGGCCTTGTGGACCCAATGGTCACAAAGGCCTGGAGCCATGAGGCCCCATAGAGAGGAAGGTGGTGCTACTCTCCGTTGGGAAGAGTCCAGAAGGTTTCCTGGAGAGAAGGAGGGGCTGGGTCTTCAAAGGAAGAGAAGGAATAGGGAAGAGAAGGGGTAAGAGTAAGGGGAGTGGGGAGTTCATGGCAGGAAATGAGAAAGGGGAGCAAGGCCGGCAGCAGTTTACAGACATGTTTCTAAATTTATTGAGTCACTTTACTTAGGTGCTATGTTGGGGGCTTTCCAGACGGTATCCTATTGAAGCCCCACCAGAACCAAATGACGTTAGCTTTGCAGTAATCCCATGGCTGTTAAAGCCCATGTTACTTTGAGCTACTGAGCACAAAGAGGTTAAGCACTTCTGTCTGAGTTCCCACAGCTAGGAAGCGGTAGAAGGAGGGAAGAATTTAGTTTGGAACGAGGAGGGAATTAGAGTTTACTGAGGCATTTCTTACAAGGTTTTTCTGTGGCTAGTTTAGTCATTCATTCATTCATCCCTTTCACTTAGCCTTTCAGCAAACCTACACTGTCTGCTATTTATTCAGCCAACTTTCCTTGAACATCTACAAACAGGCAGTGACAAAGTGGGAACAAGTGCCATAAGGTCGGTAGAGGGGCTGTGGCAGTGCCCTGGAAGATGGAGTGGGAGGGGACTGACTATTTCTGTAAAGAAGGGAAAGGAGCCATAGGAGCCAGAGCTAGAAGAGGCTAGATTGGTAACGATGACATTGTCCAGTGGGGTAAATACTCTGAACACGTGTGCTTGCTCCATGAAAGACAAAACTTAGAACCATGCTATCTCATCCCGGGAGTAAAGGTGGTATTTCTCTGTCTCCAGTTACTCCTAGGGGAAAATCTGGCTTGCCAGACTAGCTTATTTGCATACCAGAATGCGTGTAGACACATGAGCGCTATTACTAGTCTTATCTGTGTGAATAATCATAATCATTTCTTTGCTTCCCTATCAGGAGATTCTACCCAGTACGAGCATATTGGGGATAGTTCTCCACAATGGAAGAAAAGCTCTTGTACCTGCAGAGGTGCCCCAGTCGATGGGGGACTGACCCAGTACCTGGGAAGACAGGGATACTCTGGTTTCTCTTCAGATGGAGTAAATCTCTTCTTGCCTTTTACTAACTAAAGATTTTCATGGAGAAGAAGCTTTATGAGTTGGTTATCAACATTTTTTGAGGCCTTGCTTACAGGGCTAAATATCTAGCTTGTCAAAGGTAGGTAGTTGGCTCCTGAAGGTGTAAGAAGTGCTAGAGGAACTCTGGTGGTACAGTGGTTAAAGAGTTCAGCTGCAAAGTGAAAGGTCAGCAGTTCAAACCCAACCAAAAAAGCCCAAACCCATTGCTGTTGAGTTGATTCTGACTCATGGTGACCCTACAGACAGAGCAGAACTGCCCCATAGAGTTTCCAAGGAGCTCCAGGCAGATTTGAACTCCTGACGTTTTGGTTAGCAGATGTAGTACTTAACCACTATACCCCCAGGGTTTTCATTCAAACCCAAAGTAGGGCTGAAATTCAGTCAATGGGCTTCTTGTATCCCCTCCCAGAAGAAGAGGATCAGCTGAGGGCAAACGGACATGCACTTGCTGGTTTTAACAATGGTTCAGAACTGGGTTCCTTATTTCTTGCCACCATCTACACATGGGACCCTAGATGAGTGGAGCTCAAGCACCCTTCAGATACCTTGCCCACTGTCCCCAAGCCCTAGAGCACACAGACCCACCCTTCTGGACCTTCATAAATGTTGATCTGGGTTCTGCCCCCGTCAGGCTGACTGGCAGAGTAGGGTGCCTTGAGATACTTATCAGTGGAGCTAAAAAAGCTTTGTAACACTTGTCTGAACAGGACAGAGGCAAGCGGCCAGGCAGAGGTGTGCTCATGACTGGGAACAGGCTGTCCTGGAGGAAGAACCATATCCTGAGTAATCCTGAACCTGAGCTGTAACCTGTTGCTTCCCAGTAATTGTATTGTCTGTGAGTTCTGTGTTGTTGGCCATTGCAATGAATTATCACACCCAGCACAGAAGGGACAGTTGGTGCCCCAACTGGTAGAGAATTAGTAAAGATACAGAGAGAGAAGGCTTGTAACACCTCCGCTCATAGGAATCAGTCTTGGGCTGCAGATCTTCACCTTCCTTCCTCTTGGTGGAGTTAGAGGAGGCCAGACACTCCATCATGCCATTTTTATGACTCTGCAGTCAGTTTATAGTAATTGGAGAGAAAGAAATTGGAAAAGGAGGGTGAGAATGGTTGCACACCTAGAAAATTGTAATCAGTGTCACTGAATTGTACATGTAGACAGTATGGAATTGATGTATGTCTTGCTGTACATATTCTCCAACTAAAAATAAATTATTAGAAAAAAAGTTTAATAATGGTAGCCAGGCACATCTAGTCCTTCCGGTCTCATGGCAAAGGAGGCAGCTGTTCCTGGAGGCAATCAGACAGTGCATTCCACTTCCTCCTCTGTTCCTGACTCTGCTTCCTTTGCTGCTCCAGGTGAACAGATACCAAATGTTGTACCTTGGATGGCGACTTGCAAGCTTTTAGGATCTTAGGTACTATGCAACGAACCAGGAGGTACAACAGAAGCACTAAAAATGATTGTTAACTGAGGTGTCCGATAAAACCATGGCCCTAAACCTCCAAGGAAACCCTGGTGGCGCAGTGCTTAAGTGCTGTGACTGCTAACCAAAAGGTCAGCAGTTTGGCAATTCAAATCCAGCAGGCACTCCTTGGAAACTCTTATGGGGCAGTTCTGCTCTGTCCTACTGGGTTGTTATGAGTCGGCATGAACTCATCAGCAGTAGGTTAAACCTCCAAACCAAGAAAACAAATTCATCAGGTGTTTGGTTGCACACGAGGAGCAGCAGCAGGTGCTCTTTGTTGTTGTTCTGAAAACATACAGCACACAACAGTGGCCAATTCATCTTTATTAGGTGTACAGCTTCGTGACATTAATTACATTAATTGGTTGTGTAACCATCACCCTTAATCAGTGACAAATTTCCCATCACCGTAAACTGAAACTCACTGCTTCCTAAACAGTGGCTCCCCTTCTCCCCCTCCCTCCCATTCCTGGTAACTATTAATAAACTTTCATATCTACACATTTGCCTATTCTTGTCATTTTATATAAGTGAGGCATTATAAGATTTGTCATTATTTCACTCAGAACACTGTTTTCAAGGTTCATCCATATTGTATTATGGATCAGGATTTCATTTATTTTTTATGACTGAATAGTATTCCATTGTGTGGATGTAGTACATTTTGTTTATCCATTCATTAGTTAGTGGATATTTAAGTGGTTTCCACCTAAATGGCTATTATGAATAGTGCTGCAATGAACATTGGTAGTGTTATCTTTTTATTGTTATAATATCCCTCTTTGTCTCTGGTAATTTTTCTGCTCTGAAGTCTACTTTTAATTAATAGAGCCACTCCTGTTTTCTTTTGATTAATATTTTTACACACTTTTTTTTCTATCTTTATACTCTCAATTTGCCTACATTGTTTTATTTGAAGTGAATTTCTTCACTTCAAATTCAGCTGGGTCATGTGTAGATTTATTTTGATGTGAGTTTATTGTGGATTTGTACATTTGATCAGCTCTGGAAAATTCTCTTTCATTGTCTCTGGTTCTATTCCATTCTCTGTCTCTTCCATTTGACTCTGATTAAACATGTATTAGATGTTCTTACTTGATCTCTTTACTGTTTCATCGTTCTGACTGTGTAGAATTGTCAATAATTTCTTCTGCCCTTTCTTCCATGTTAATTAACTTTCTCTTCATTTCTATCTACTCTGCTCTTAAGCCTGTCCACTGAGTATTTACTTTTAGCTACTGTATTTTTCAGTTTGACAAAATCTATTTGGTTATTTTTTTTAACTCCTATTATGTCACTTTTTATAGCTTTCTGATTTGTGAAGACATTTGCAAGATTGTCTCTTAAAATTTTAGCTGGCATAGTTTTTAATAGTTTGTATCTAATAATTTCTGTGGCTGAAGTCTTTCTGTTTCCAATTTACTAGTTCCAAATTAATAGTTATTTGTGTGCATGTTTGTCTTTGACTTCGGGTTGGTCTTGTAGGTCAGAATTACCTGTAGGAATAACTTGAGAACTAGAATGAAGGTATTACTTTCCTCCAGAGAGTACTTTCATCTGTTCTATCAGGCACCTGGGGGCATTACCAATTTTGGACCACTTTTGACCACTTTCAAAGCTTGAGTTCCCTAGAGCACCCAGGTCACTGTACAATCTACATCGTACGACTACTAGAGGGTTGTCTTATTTCTAGCTCACCTTTACTTTGAGGGCACTGTCCCCTGGCTTGAGGCATCTGTTCTGGGTAGATGGGGAGCAAGTATCAGTCCTTCCACCTAAGGCAAACCAGATGTGCCTTCTCTCCCACTTGCCCTGAGATGCTGCTAAATTGCCTTAGAATCAGCAAATGGCTTCAGGGCAAAAGGATCTTTCAGTGCTGGGGGCCTCTCTCTGGGTTTTCACTTTCCCTTAGATCTTGGTCTGGTGCAGTGAGTGGTTGAGGGCTTGGCTGCTGACCAAAAGGTTGGCAGTTTGAATCCACCAGCCACTCGCTGGAACCTTGTGTGGCAGTTCCGCTCCGACCTGTTGGGTGCTGGATGGCTATGGGTTGGAACTGACTCGATGGTAACAGGGGCGATTCCTCACTTTACTGTTCTTCAGTGCTATTAAGAAGAGTAAAAAAATGTTCTCCTTTTCAATTTCTCATTAGTTAGTAGGAGGGGGATCAGTGGACATTGTTCTGCCCACATGGCCAGAAAAGGAAGTTTTCTTTACCTAGCTATTACTCTCTCCGCCCCCACACTCCCTCCAGGACTAGATGCCCTTCACTTCTGGCTCCAAGTACCATCTTCTTACTGTGCAGTACTGGTATCACCTGTCTCTCCACTAGTGTGTAAACTCCAATGAACATCTGAGGCATCTGTTTAGCCAGAGTCCACATATGGTTCCAGGTATACAGTGCATGCTCCATAAATGTTGTTGTTGAAAAGAAATGACAGAATCCTGTATTCCTGTAGGCTAAAGACCACTCAGGTCATGGAAGCCCAGGAATGCAATTGGCAACTGCCAGCCCAGGCAGAAGATGACTCCAGAGGAGGCTGTGCACTGGCCTCACGCACACTGAGCTACTGAACCACTCCCAGCTCTGATTCCTCCATGGACTGGAGAGCCAGAGACACAGCAGCTTGTTCCATTTCAGATCCCTCTCCGACCCATGGCCACCTTTGAGAGAGCTTTTTGAAGCCAGCACTGTATCTTTCTCAGCCATCCTGGGACTGAATGAAACTCCTCAAGTGCTCATTTGCTATGAGCCAGGTGCTGTGGAAAGGTAAAGAGACTGCAGGCTTTCCTCCACAGTGCGGGGCATAGGCCCGCCCACAGGGGCATCTGGTTAAATGGCCAGCGAAAGGGACAGCAAGAATCTACCGAGCACAGAGAACAGGTTTCCATGGGGAACTACTTCTTTCTTTGTTTTATTATGACTGAGTGAAAATGTACATTCACATACAAATCTACATGCCCACCTCTATGCAGCTTCCACTGCTCTCCCTGCCCGGTGACAGCACACTATTCCTCTCTGCTCCATACATGCCTCATCCTCCCAACAGTCTCCTTTCCCCCCCTCCACCCACTCCCCTTCCTCCAGCCAGAGGTCAGCAGGATGATATCCTATAGATCCATAGAACCATAAAGTGCATCCAATATATGGTCACTCTGCATCACCAAGACCAATCCATTTGTGTCCAAAGAGTGGACCTTCATTATGATTTATGGGCAAGGGCAGCATCAGGGCCAGGGGCCATGCTCCCAGGGGAACCCTGAAGCTGCTGGACCATCAACTGCGGTCTTTTAGTGGAGATCTCAGGGTGCACCCCTTTTTATTCTTGTGTTGCCAGTGAGACTCAACTTAGTGAGCTCCATTGCGGCTATCACTGGTGGTGGCTGGGCACCATCTGGTTCTTCCAGTCCCAAGTCTATGTAGGGACCCACTCTTGTAGGTCTCTCTATCTTCTGGGTTGTCTTTACCCCATGTCATTTTGGTCCTCGGTGAGCATCTGTTCCTGCTGAGTTGGGACCGGGAACTACTTCTTTACCTGCTTAATTCCAAACATATGCTGCCTCACAGTGAACATGTGCTAGTGATTTATAATGCTGTCAGGAAATTTTCATTGGCGATTACCAACAGAGCAGTGGCCTCAGGAGAAGCAGAGGCCGAGGTGGCAGTCAACAGCCAGTCCTGTGTCTCACATACTTCACACTCAGCACTCCTGCTTGGGAGCTGACTGTCAGCTAGACACTGTCGGTGGAGGGAAACTGATGTTTCCATTCGCAGCCTCAGTGCCCTCCCCAAAGGAAGGAGGAAAGCAGTTTTGGCTATTGCGGAAATCTAAGGAAAGGCACTAAAACGCTATCACAAGGAGAGGCGATCCACTTGTCTGAACTTGCCCTTCTGCTAGATCCTAGGGATGGGTAGGGAACTCCAATCCATCCCCAGGATCCAGAGCCATGGGGCATCCCAGAGAGCTCATTCCTGAAGCCCCACGCAAACCCAGTCCTGTCTCATCCTATTTTTCCCAACCACTGGATCAGAGATCTGAACCCCCACAGAAAGTCCACAAGGACATGCTGTGCTACCCTTTCCAATGCTGGTGGCGCTTGGGGGTAGGTCTCTTGAGGCAACCTCTTTTCTCTGTGGGCACCACTGGCTCAGAAACACGCCCTGTGTGGGTCCAGCCACTGCTCTGGGGCTTCCCCTTCGGTCCAAAGCAGCCCCTGTAATCCCAGCTACTCCTGAGCCCAGCCTCCGCTTCTAACTAGGATTCACAGAAACAAACAAACACTGGGGCAGGCAAGGGACCAGCCCTGGGAAGGCACGAGGCACACTCTCCTCCCTGGCTTTCCGCCAACGCTCTCCCACCTGGACAAGACTGCAGGCTGGGGTGCCTCTGGCAGTTGGGTTGGCTGGGGCCTAAAAGTCTTGCTCATTTGTTCTGCCATTGTTGACTATGAATTCCTTTCTCTCCTCCTCTTGCAGCTCGTTTTTTTGGATCCAAGTGGCTGGTTCTTCTCTGTATGTCTTATTTAATAGTCGGGATCTTCTCAGTTGCACACTGGCACTCTTAGTGCCAGAACACCCTGCGACAATGCCTGCTTTTTCCTAGGACAGCTTTTCCCAGCAGCAGAAAATGTCTAGGTGGACATTCTGAATAGAAATGAATGGATAAAGATTTTTTTATATTTCCCTGACTACCAACAGCATTCTCCATACATATAAACTCATTGCTGTTGAGTTGATTCTGACTCCACAGCAACCCTACAGGACACAATAGAACTGCCCCTTGGGTTTCCAAGGAGGGGCTAGTAGATTTGAACTCAGGACTTTTTAGTTAGCAGCTATGCTGTTAACCACTATGCCACTATACTCCAGGAGACCAATATTTTGTTCTTCTTATTCACTTTACACAAAAAGATTGTTGTTGATAGGTGTTGTTCAGTTGATTCCAACTCACAGAGACTGTATGTACAATAGGACAAAAACCACTGCCTGGTCCTATGCCATTTTCACAGTCATTGTTATGCTTGAGCCCATTGTTACAGCCACTGTGTCAATCCACCTCTGGAGGGTGTTCCTCTTTTTCACTGACCATGTACTTTATCAAGTATGATGTTCTTCTCCAGGATTTGTCCCTCCTAATAACATGTCCAGAGTATGTGAGACAAAGTCTTGCTATCCTTGCTTCTAAGGAGCATTTTGTCTGTACTTCTTAAAAAACAAATTTGTTTGCTCTTCTGGAATTCCATGGTATATTCAATATTTATCATCCACAACATAGTTCAACAGCATCAATTCTTCTTCAGTCTTCCTCATTCATTGTCCAGCTTATGCATGCATATGAGGAAATTGATAACATCATGGGTTGGATCAGGCATATCTTAGTCCTTAAAGTGAAATTTTTGCTTTGTAACACTTTAAAGAGGTCATTTGCAGCTCATTTGCCCAATGCAATACATTGTTTGATTTCTTGACTGCTACTTCCATGTGTGTTGATTGTAGATCCAGGTAAAATGAAATCCTTGACAAGTTCAATCTTTTCGCCATTTATTATGATGTTGCTTATTGCTGCCGTTGTGAGGACTTTTTTGTTTTCCTTATCTTGAGGTGTAATCTATATTGAAAGCTATGGTCTTTGATCTTCATCAGTGAGTGCTTCAAGTCCTTTTCATTTGCAGCAAACAAGGTTATGTCATCTGTGCATCACAGGTTGTTAATGAATATTCCTCCAATCCTGATGTCAAGTTCTTCTTTCTATAGTAGTCCAGATCCTTGGATTATTTGCTCCTTGCATAGATTTAATAAGTATGGTGAAAATGTGCAACCCTGATGCACACCTTTCTTGACTTAAACCATGCAGTATTCCCTTGTTCTGTTTGAGGGACTAAATGCTTCAGCCATCATTAATTATGTTCTTGCAACACTTGGAGCTCCTTGGAAAAAGAAAGGTTTATTCAAGGAATCATTTTTTTAATTAGAGTACCGATTACCCATGACCATCAAGTTGATTTTGACTCATACCGTTAGTGGTAGTAAAACTACCACATAGAGTTTCCAAGGAGCGCCTGGTGGATTTGAACTGCTGACCTTTTGTTTAGCAGCTGTAGCATTTAGCCACTATGAAAGGGAGGCCCTTGGACAGTCTGACCCCATCTTGCTACAAACAGTAATTACGACAAGCATGTTATAAACAGTAAGTCCTGAGAACTCTATTCTCTCCCATCTGTAAGAGTTTACCTTGTACCGGTCATAAGTCACATGGCTTGATTAATTGTTCTGTTTGGAGGCCCTTGGCCAGCCTGACCCCATCTTGCTACAAACAGTAATTAAGACAAGCATGTTATAAACACTAAGTCCTGAGAACTCTATTCTCTCCCATCTGTAAGAGTTTACCTTGTACCGGTCATAAGTCACATGTCTATTCTTTCTCCGCTTAGGAACATCGATTAATTGTTCTGTTTATCTCTTTTCAGTTCTTGTCTAAGACCACTGAACTGAATCACCAGGTGGTTTGGATGATTATGAAGCCCTGGCTTGCTGGAGCCATGCAGGCGCTCCACAAGGAACATTACTGAAACATCGAGAGAATTACTTGTGTGGACTGGGAAAAATATTAGTCAGCATTCCCACCTCATCAACCTATATAACCTCCAGCCTTAGCCTATGCATGCAGGCAAGCTTTGGAGGAGCTGATTCCCCCTTGTCTCCCATGTGTCAGCCCTCATAAATGTCCTCACTTAATCACCTCACCTCCTGTCTCAGTACTGGCTTTGTGCACAGGTGGCACAGATCCGCGATTGCAGTTACAACTATGCCACCAGGGTTTCCATTAGTATTATACATACTTTTATTACTATGATTTAGGTGAAAGTTTACAGAACAAATTAGTTTCTCATTAAACAATTAAAACACAAATAGTTTTGTGACACTGGAAACACAGAATGGTGTATTATGTAAGGGGCTGGAGGGCAGAGAATCAGGATCAGGTTTCCTGGGAGTGATACCTGAACTGACAAAAGCTGGGGAGAGGAGACAGACTAGAAGTAAGAAAGTAGCAGTACCATGTCTGATAATGCCAGGTCATACTTGTGACCAGACAAGAGGTCCGGCTGGGACAGTGGGTACTGGCTCATGGACTGAGAGCCAAGGCTATAGAGCTAGCCCAGCCCTAGCCCCTAAACAGTTTTGTATGTGCCGACAACTCTAGATGGCAGGTGCCATGGATTGAACTGTGTCCTTCCCAAAAATGTGTGTAGCCATGTGGCTGGGCCATGATTCCTAATATTTTAAGATTGGTCTACATTTTGTGATTTTTCTATGTTGTATGTTAGAGGATTAGGGTGGGACTGCAAATCCCTTCATAAGATCACTTCTCTGCTCCACTGTAAAGCGAGTTTCCCTGGAGTATGCCTTGTACCACCCTTTATCTTTTAATCCTACAAGACATAAAAGCAAAGGGAAGCAAGCAGAGAGTTGGGAACCTCATGCCATCAAGAAAGCAGCTCCTGGAGAATAGCACATCCTTCAGACCTCAGGTTTCTTCACCAAGATGCTCTCTGGACAAAGACTAACGCAACACAAGGACTTTCCTCCAGAGCCAGCAAGGGGGAAAGCCTTCCCCTGGAGTGGCCATCCTGAATTAGGACTCGTAGCCTACTGGACTGTGTAAGAATAAACCTTCCTTTGTTAAAGCCACCCACTTTGTGGTATTTCTGTTGGAGCAGCACTAGCTGACTAAAACAGCGGGTATTTCTCATCTGTCAGTTCAGAGAAAACTAAGACTCAGAGAGGTTGAGTAGCATGGCCACGGTCAAACAGCTAGTAAGTAGTGGAACGGTTCTGATTCTAAAGCCCAACTTCTTTACCACTAAGCTCTACTCTACCTCCACTCTGCTGCTGGACTTAGAAAACTGACTGTGTGTGGGCACAGTAGAGGGACCACGACTAGTTTAGAGGCCAGTGCAGAATCAAGGTGAGAAACATGACGATCCTAATTACAGCAAGGGTAACAGACTGGAGAAGAGGGGACAGATCTGATGAGATCTGAATGACATTACGGAGTTAGAGCTGACTAGTCCTCTTAGAAGTTGGTTGATGGTAGGAAAGAGGAAGAGGTGACGACCACTCACATTTCTGGTCTTTGTGACTGGGTGCCTTTCACTTAGATGGGGGCCCAAGAGAAGGAAAGGTCTGAGGCTGGAAATCAGAGTCTAGTTCTGAACGTGGTGAGCATGAGGTGCCACCAGACATCCAAGAGGAAATGTTCAGTTGGCAGATGGAAACCTAGGTCTGGAGCTCAGGGGCAGATCTGAGCTGTAGAAAGGTCATTTAACCACTCTGTCCTTCATCCACAAGACGAGAATAATAGTGCCTACCTCACTGGCTTGCTGCAAGGATTAAATAAGAGCTAGAACAGTATCTAAACCCAAATCCATTGCCATCAAGTTGATTCCTACAGGACAGAGTATACTGCCCCATAGGGTTTCCAAGGAGTGCCTAGTGGATTTGAACTGCTGACCTTTTGGTGAGCAGTCATAGCACTTAATCACTACGCCACCAGGGTTTCTTCTATAGGACTCAGAATATAGTAAATGTTTCATAAATGTTGGAGTCCTTGGGTGGTGCAATGGTGAAAAGCTCAGCTGCTAACTGCAAGGTTGTAGGTTTGGGACCATCTAGAGGTCCTTGGGAGAAAGGCCTGGCAATCTACTTCCCCCAAAAAGAAAATCAGTCACTAAAACCCTATGGAGCACAATTTCTCTACTCAGACACACATGGGGTCACACTGAGCTGGAACTGACTCCACAGCAACTGGTTTATAACTGTTAGCTATTATTATTTCTCTCATTAAAGGTGGAGTTAAAATGTTGAGAGTAGTTGAGTTGGCACAGAGAGTGAAAAAGGAAAAGAAGCCTTAGGACTGAATCCTAAAGGAGAGGAGACGGGGGGGGGGGGTGGTGGTGGTCTGTGTGGGAAACATCAATATAGGGATGGAAATGCATCAGACACTGGAAAGCAGTCTCCAAAGAAAGAGGAGGAAACCAGGAGTGTGCAGGTTCTGGGACGGATGAGCTGACAGCATTTCAAAGAAGAAGTTGTGATCAAGAAGATCTGAGCCACTCAGGGTTCACGCTCCATGAGGCTGAGAAGTAGCACTTTGGGGCCCATGCTCACTCATGTGATAAATACTGATTGAGCACTTGATGTGTGTTAGTGCTGGGGACAGTGGTAACCCAAACAGATCCAAGAACTTGCCGCTTACACTCCACAGAGCCTTTAGTGAAAAGGAGTTGTTTCCTCCAATCAGCAGCCAGTTAGCACTGGAAGAAACCTCAGAGACTACCTTTCTGATCACTATATTTAAAGGTGAAGAAAATGAGAGAACAAATGACTTGCCCAGGGAATCACAATGCATAGGAGACAGACTTGAAGCAGCAAGCTTGGTATTCTTTTATTTCTTTTCTTAGCATTCTTCTGGCAGAGGAGCCTTAGACATGTCATTACACCTGGGCACTGGCTATTCCACATAATCTTTTCCAAAGTGCTCACTGTATTGATGGAATTTGTTTTTTATAATTCTCTGTTTCTAGAGCTTTGGAAATGCTATCTGTGTGGTGCAAATGCTTAAGAGCTCAATCACTAGCTAGCTGAAAGGTTGGTAGTTTGTCCCCACCCAGTGGTGCCTTGAAAGACAGTCTTGGTGATCAGCTTCTAAAAGGTCACAGCCTTGAAAATGCCACAGAGCAGCTCTACTCCATACACAAAGGATCCCCTAAGTTAGAATGGACTTGACCTCAACTAGTAACAGAATTTTGTAAAGGAGTCATCTCCTTTGTTTCACTGGTGCCACCTACTTTCACAGACTGCCACCTACTGGGCATATGTGAGAAGTGCACGTCTATACTGAAGTTGGCTTCCTTTGCCCTAAGGTTCAATGCCAACAGGCCTTACACTTTGGTAAGGAAATCGCCAATGCTAGGCCTTTGGCTGACTAGTTACTTTCTCTGACTCCTGTACCTTTCACCACCTTTCTCACTACATCTTGTTTAAAAGTCCAGTGTTGAAATATACCCAGCCTCCCCTAGTGGCATAAGACCAGGTTGTACGAAAAAATGACATTATATGAAAACGGAAGCCCACATCAGATCATAGAACGCAGGATGACTGCATCATTACATCATAACTGCCAAATTACATCATTACACAACTTCCAAACTGAGAATGATGGCCCAGCAAAGTTGATACATAACATTACCCTTGCCTTGCACCTGGGTGTCTATTACTGCCAGACGTACGTCGCCAACACGCAAAATAGCGGAATAGTAGTTTCTTACTATCATTGTAATGCGAAATGTTGGATAACAAGATAGTTGATAAATATGAGTAAACAAGCTCGTTGCTGTTGAGTCGATGCCAACTCACAGCAACTCCACAGGACAGGGTAGAACTGCCCATAGGGCTTCCAAGGAGTGGCTGGTGGATTTGAACCACTGACTTTTTGGTTAGCAGCCTGAGTTCTTAACCACTGCACCACTAGGGCTCCAACTAAGGAGCAGGTGTATCAAAAATATGCATTATTTCTTTTTTAAAAAGTCAGGCAACAAAAATAATGTTATGTGCTAGGCTACATGTACATGTATGTATTAGTTTCTGTTCTAGCAAAGCTTCACCATCCACCCAGCCCCTGTGCTGATGTTTTTAACTGTTCCTGAGGCCTCAGTCAAGCATCACTGTACCTGAAGGGGAGAGAATACCAGAGAGGGGCAGACACAGATGTTTTGAGGGTCAAGAAAATAATGAAATTTTTCTTGAGGACTCTATTAAAAAACAAAAAAAAAAATTGGAAAAATTCTGTTTTATGGAACTGTATTTACTGAATAAAGTGACTTAGTGAAAGTGCTCATGTAATAAAGTATTTTTAAAAATATCCAACAGAAAAAATTTTATGTGCGACTATCCTTTAGTGTCAGTGCCTTGTAAATGCTGTTCAGCGAAGGTACAGGACAGGTGACCTCTTACACAGCAGGAAAAGCCAAAACAACTGCCCACAGCAGCTCAGCAGATGTAATCAAAGATATAAGGCTCTCTGGGGCTAAAATCATAATTTTTAAAATGAAATCCTGTAATATTTGCCTGACCCTCTGAAGGGCCTGAAGATGAGAAAATGTAATTTTAAAAAGCATAGTTTGGACAGATTATTTAATTGCTCTGTGACTCAGTTTTCCTCATCTGTGAACTAAGGATGATAGTAGTATTTACTTCACAGAGTTGCTCTGAGAATTACTATTCAGATTACCTGAAATGATTAAAGAGCTTAGAACAGTACCTGGCACTAGTATTTAGTATACTGGTTATCATTATTATTACTAGTTATTTTTGTGGTTAAAACAAGGCTCCATGAGGGCAGGGACTTGGTTTCATTTACCATGATTCACACCGTGCTCAGCCCAGTGTCTCCTCTGCTTAAATGAAAAACTTACATTATTTCAAAGAAAGTAAATTCTGTGATTAATGTCTAAATAAGTCATACTCTTTAGAAGTAGGAACCTAAGTAGCTTCACAAAACCAACAACCTAAGGAAGGTTAACAGAGTCACACATTCAAAGACTTGACTCCGTCGGTCAGCCTTGCTTGTTCACTTGTTTCACTGTTTCCTGTACTGCATCCAACATCTCAGAGGATTCCATTATGTCAGTGCAGTGCGGTCAGACATTAACTCTGCTGTTGTACTTTGGGGCTAATAAGCCATGCTTTTA
Source organism: Heterohyrax brucei (assembly GCA_028571685.1). NCBI lineage: Eukaryota > Metazoa > Chordata > Mammalia > Hyracoidea > Procaviidae > Heterohyrax > Heterohyrax brucei. Next base: position 76,991,226 of record CM053140.1, on the reverse strand, counting down.
ACTTTACTATACCAAATGTGATCAAAATGAACAAGCCAAGTTAATTCCAGGCCCTATGTCAATTAGCCAAAAATTTGATTCTCCAAATGACCATTTTTCTAAGCTCACCAGCATTTATTCCATTTTGCCATAAAGTTGTTTCTTATACATATTTATTAAATTTTAAGCAATTTTTATCAGATGATATGCTGGTTTTAAAACCTGTCTACAAAATTCTTAGTAGGCCTCCCTTCAAGAGGTAGAGTCTAATTCCCCTCCCTTTGATATGGACTGGACTTAGTGACTGGCTTTTAATTAGTAGACTACAGTAGTGTGTAACTCCTGAGGTTGGTTATAAAAGGTACTGAGGATTCTTCTTTGTTCTTTCTCTTTTGGATAACTTGCTTTGGGAGGAGCCAGGTACCGGTGCTGTGAGGGTATTCAAGCAGCCCTGGGGGACAATCATGTGGCAAAGAACTGAGGCTTCCTGCCGACAACCAGCACTACTTTGCTAAGCACGTGAGTGAGTCACATTAGAAGATGATCTTCTACCCATCAGATGGAAGGGGCCGTGTGAACCAGTGTCTGCTTCAGCAAGGGACCAGAAGAACTAGAGGGTGCCTGGCCACCACCAATAATTGCCCAGATGGGGTACACTATGTCTGAAGCCCTAGACATAGTGGGAGAAAGATTAGCGGGCAGAGCTAGAACTCTACCAAAAGACCATACCTGATAGTCCATCAGACCGGAGGGCCTTCTGGGAGCATGGCCCCCAGACTCTCTAACTAAACTGCATCCAACACCAAGGCCACTCTCCTGACAAAGACTGAATGGACTATACAAAACAGGGAGTGTGGCTAGTGACAAACAAACCTTAGGACTTGAATATGTACGTGGGGCTTACTAGAGGCTCGCTGACAGAGTGCCGAGGTGATAGGGTGAGAGGTGTCAGACCTTGGTCAAAGGGTCATGGAAGTTCCATAGGAAAGTGAGAAGTGTACTGGCACGGGGCGAGGGGCGGCTGGGGAGGTGGGAAGCAGTCAGAACACAATAGCAGTGAAAGTTTCAGGTGCTATATGACAAATTCATACAGACTGTTAAGTTATTCTTAAATTACAATAATATTTATTTAAAAAAAAAAGAAGGTGATCCTCCAGCCTAGCAGACATCTTGACTGTAACCTCAGGACAGGCCCTGAGTCCAAACCACTCAGTTAAGCTGCTCCCAGATTCTTGGCCCAATAACAGATGTTTCTTATTTTAAGTCACTAAGTTTTACGGTAATTTATTATGTAGCAATAGGTAACAAATACAGATGGACTGATTTTTAACAACTTTTGTATGCGAAGTTTGAATATAACGGCCTTCATTTTGTCTTCATAGCAGCATTTTATACAAGATTCATTGGTCTCTGCCCAAGTGCTCTGTAGCTGCTGTGGCGGAGCTGGGACAGGGAGAAGGAGCCTGGAGAGGGGACCTGATAGAGGGTCATGACACTGCATGGCCTAGACTACTCATCCCTGAGAAGAGAGGGTGAGGAAGGGCCAGAGTAGGGAAAGGGAGACCAAAGCCAGGGAAGGGGGCTAACAAAGAAGAAAGGAGACACTGAGGGGCAGCGGATGGTCTGAAGTTTCTAGAATTCTGAAGTTTCAGCTTTTTCCCACTCTCTTAGGCCCTGCCAGTAGAACCACTATGAACTGCTTTCAACTTTACAAGTATTTAAAAGAAACATGTTTTCAGTAAATTGGTAATTCGGTGAACTGGCTACTCAGCAAATTGGCCATTCGGCCAATTGATTTTGCCAAGCATGCATTTGGCAAATTAATTTACAGTGAACTGGTCTGCTCGTAATTAAGTCATACATAGTAAGTTTTATGTTCCTAAAGTAATACTTGCAAAAAGTACTGGTATACTGATGATGTACATCACATACATAAGGAGTCCTGGTGGCTGAGTGGTTGAAGCACTTGTCTGCTAACCAAAAGACAGTGGTTTGAACCCACCAGCTGCTTCTAGGGATAAAGATGGGACAGTCTGCTTTCATAAAGATTCACAGCCTTGGGTAAAGGGGCAGTTCTCCTTTGGCCTCCAGGGTTGCTGGGAGTTAGAATTGACTCAACGACAGTAGATTTGTTTGGGGTTTTATCATATGTATGTTAAAATTAATTTCTCCTTCCAAAAATCTTTCTACAGTCTTGAAATTTCTCTAAGGAGGGAGATCAATTAGAGAATGCTTCTGTAGCTTTAAACTGCTACTCATGATTAAGTCCCTGCCTGCCACTAATTCCTGGAATAGCAATCCTCCTTGGGAAGAAACTGTCATTTTTCACTTCAAAGCAGTTATAAATGGAGATAAATTCCAGCAAGGACTGCTTTGGAGAAGTTCTCCTTTAATTTTGATGTTGGCACTCTTAGGTTAAATGGGATCATCATTAAAAGAAGTTCTAGGCATCTGTCATGGACTGAACTGTGTCCTACAAAAGATGCGTGTCACTTGGCTGGTCCATGATTCTCAGTGTTGTGATTGTCCACCATTTTGTCATCTGATATAATTTTCCTGTGTGATACTAATCTTACCTCTATGATGTTAATGAGGTGGGATTAGCTGTGAGCAGAAAGACGTGGGGACTTCACACCACCAAGAAAGCAACACCGGGAGCAGAGTGTGTCCTTCGGACCTGAGCTTCCTGCACAGAGAAGGTCCCAGACCAAGGGAAGAACTGATAAGAAGGACCTTCCTCCAGAGCTGACATAGAGAGGAAGCCATCCCTTGGAACTGGCACCCTGAATTTGGACTCTTAGCTTCCTAAACCGTGAAAGAAAAAGCATTTCTTTGTTAAAACCATCCACTTGTGGTATTTCTGTTATAGAAGTGCTAGATAAATAAGATACCTTCTACTGGTCTCTTCCTGTCTGGAACAAAGGAGAATGAAGAAAACTGACCCTCAAGTGAGCAGTTAATTCAAAGGACCACTGGACCTCGTGGATCACACAGCCCGCATGGCCCTGAGACCAGAAGAACTAGCTGGTCCCTACTATCATTACCACTGCTCTAACTGGGACCACAACTGCGGTCCCAGACAGAACAGGAGAAAAATGTAGAAAAAATTAAATTCACAAAAAGACAAGACCTCCTGCTTCAACAGTGACTGGAGGAACCTTAGTGATTATGCACCTAAGACACCCTTCTGACCTAGAACTGAGCTATTCACGGAGATCACCTTTCACCCAGGCTCATAAAATAAATAATAACATGAGACAGGAATGTGCTGCTCAGAACAATCAAATACAGGATCTAGAGAACATCTGCCCAAAAGCACAAATGAAAAGGCAGGAAGAGGTAGAAAACCCTGAAAAAGGAAACAGGGAATTCAGGGTGGAAACAGGAAGAGTGCCCCCCCCCGACAAAGACATGCCACCAGTATCATGGAACACTTTACATACAAACTGTCAAATGGGAAACTAAGTTTCTCTGTCAACTTTCACCCAAAGCACAATAAACAGTTAAAAAAAAGAAAAAGAAATTCTAAGATCTTAGTTTCATGAGACAAGCCTAAGAAATCACTGGGCATAGGAGTCACTACCTTTTCCCTGGTTATTTCTCTTTCAAAGGGAAGAATACGGTCAGAACAGACAACTGTAGTCTCCTGCAGAGTGGACTAGAAAGCCATTATTTGGCACACATGTCTCTTTGCCTACTCTTTTTTAAAGAAACCAGGAAGGGCAGGATGCTTTCCATGTCATTTACCACAATGTGCTTTGACCTGCCCTTCTTTCAGTGGCACCTAAAGAGGTAATACGAAACCAAATATACTTTTGGAAACTGCGTTCAAGTATTGAGGAGAAAGGGGAGAAAAAAGAAGAGAGTGGAGCCTGTCCCGAGCGAACAGACCTAGAGACACTACCACATTCCTCCCCCAGGCCACATGTACCCCATTCAGTGATTTTAAAACTTGGTCACAAAAGTTTTTGACTCTCCTTCCATTAGGATATGGCATCTATAGTCTTCCCCTTAATCTGAGCAGGAGGTGATGACATGTGACTTAGCAAACTAGGTCAAAAAAGGCTGAGTTGTGCCTGTCTGGAATGTCTTAGAAAGCTCGCTGTCAGCTGTCCCCTCTGGAAACCCAGCCACCAAGCTAAGGGGAGACTGGACTACATGGAGAGACTGCACAGGTGCTCCAGTCAGCGGTTCCAGGTGAATCCTATCTTCAGGCCCCTAAACAAGTTCTGTCCCTTTACATTACTCAAAGCTAGGACTAGGGTGAGGCAAGTGATACACTCACCTCAGGTGCAAAATTTATGGGGGAGGTCAAGGTGATATTTTAATGCTAAATTTTAAAATACAAAAATTGATGTAAAAAAGTAATGATGAACAGCATATCAAATGTTTTAAATGAAGGCAGGATCAGTAAGAGTGCCAAGTGGAGCCATAGTGGAGCCTGGGGGGAAAGGAAAAATTAGAAATACTAATCCTTATTAGACTTGTTCTAGTCCCAGCTGTCTTCATAGATGAGGAGCCAGACTTGGGGAAGCAAAAAAAAATCCATCTTCACTGTGCCCTGTTCAAATTCCTGATCAATACAATTCATGAGCCTAATAAAATAGTAGTAGTTTTATGATGTCTGTCAGTGTGTCGTACTGTGGTGCAAGCCACACCACTGGTATTTCAAATACCAGCAGGATCACCTACGGTGGAGAGGTTTAAGTGAATCTCCCAGACAAAGACAGACTAGGAAGGAAGCCTGGTAATCTATTTCCAAAAATCAGCCAATGAAAACCCGATGGATCACAATAGAAAATGTCTGATACAGAGCTGGAAAAGGAGCCCTCTGGGCAGGAAGGCACTCCAAGTACACGGAGGCTGCAACATTGGACTTGGGCAAGACTGTGAAGATGATACATTACCAGGCAACACATAGTCCTGTTGTCCATGGGGCACCAGGAGTCAGTGCTGACTTGATGGCAACTAACAACAACAGTTTTAGAGCACTAAACTTGCACGGTTTGTTACAAGCAGTATACAACTAGGAACACTCATGCTCTGCTCCTTCCTCCTTCTACCTTCTTCCAAGGACAGCCTCTTTTTCTTCCTTGTCCAAAACCTCTTCTTTATCCCTCAGAACTCTCAGGAAATAAAGGGTTATTTAAGACATACTGCCTTCCCTTAACCAGTACGACTCAAGTTGGATACCTGGGCTGGAAACATTAAGTGTTTCTATTTCCAACATGGTAAGTGTCAGCACAAATTAGAGCATACACAATTTATACATTCTAATTCATTACTTGACTCATCCATTCAACAAATATTTAAGGGTTTATATTTGCTAGCACTGTTTACAATGGTAAACAAAAACAGATAAGATCTCAGCTCTTCTGGAGCAAACTTCCTAGTGGGAGACAGACAATCAGAAAGCAAATTAGCAAGGTCATCTCCAGAGGACAAGTTCTATGATGTGATACAGTGGTAGGAGATTGGGTAGGGTGGTAGGATGGATGGTTAGGGAAGTCCTCTCTCAAAGGTGACATTTAAGCTTTGAAGCCTAAGAAGCTGTCTGTCTGGGGATAGTCTTCCAGGCTTTTCAGGCCATGGCAGGTATTTGGATTTCAGCTTAGGAAGCTGAGAAGTGATATCTAATTTAGATTTTTATAATGATCATTTTGGCTGCAGTGAGAGAATGAATTAGAAGAGGACCACAAAGATAAAGTAGAAAGCAGGATGGTGGTTTAGATCAAGGAAATCACAGTAAAGACAGAGAAGACAGCCTAGAGGACTTGCTAAGGATGGGATAGGGTAGAAGGTGAGAGAAAAAAGGCAACCTGGTACTAGCCTTGTATTTGTCACTTGAGCAATTGGGTTATTTGTGTTACTTTTTACTGAGATAAGGAACACAGAAGAAAGAACAGGTCTGGGTAAGAAAACTGGGAGTTTTGGCCATGATAAGTTGATATGTGCACTTGATAAGTTGAGATGATATCCACTGTCATGGTTTGAATTGTGTCCCCCCAAAAATGTGTGCAGCCATGTGGCTGGGATATGGTTCCCAGTATCTTGGAAATGTCCTCCATTGTGTGGTTTTGCTAACCTGTATGTTAAAGGGTTAGGGTGGGGCTGTGAATTCCTGCTATGGGGGAAGTTTCCCTGGAGTATGGCTTGCCCCACCCTTAATGCTTTTAGCTTGCAAGGAATAAAAGGAAAAAGAACCAAGGACAATTTGAGAACCTCGCTACCATCAAGCAAGCAGCACCGGGAGCAGAGCGCGTCGTTCAGACCAGAGGTTCTTGCGTTAGGACACTCCCTGGACAATGACTGATGCAATACCGGACTTTCCTCCAGAGCCCTCAAGGGGAAAGTCTTTCCCTGGAGCGGACGCCCTGAATATGGACTTGCAACCTACCGGACTGTGTAAGAATAAATCTTTCTTTGTTAAAGCCATCCACTCTGTGGTATTTCTGTTAGAGCAGCCCTAGCTGACTAAAACATCCACATAGAGATTTCAGGGGAGAGGTCAGGGTTAGAGACATGCATTTGCTATCTGTATATATAATACACACAGGTAGTGGTATTTAAAGTACTAATACTGGACAAAATCACTTAAGGACAACATATAGATAAGGAGGAATAGTAGCTTAGGACTGGATCCAGCAGTCTAGTACAGAAATAGTAAAACAAGCAAAGGAAACTGGGAAACCCAGCAGCCAAGGTGAAAACTGGGAAAAAGTGGGATCCCAGAAGTCAGGAGAGGTAGGGAGTGGTTAGCTGGGTCAAAAGCAGGCCAAATAGAATGAAAATAAAAGAATGAGTAGCTTGGAGGGGATCTTGGGGTTAAGGTAAGGGCTTACCTTTCTTTTTAAAAAAATATGTCCTTTAATTTATAGGTTTCCAAGGCTTTTTTTTTCTTTTATTGTGATTAAGTGAAAGTTTACAACCCAAGTCAGTTTGCTGTAACACTGTATATACACCTCCCTGCAACTCTAGCTGCCCTCCCAGTCCTGCGACAGCACACTCCTCCTTTCCACCCTGTGCTTCTGGTATTCATATAACCAGCTCCTGGCCCCTCCTCTCCAGCCTCCCATCTCGTTTCTACAGAGGAGCTGCTCCAGCAGCCTAATGTCTTACATAGTCCAGCTCAATTTCTGTGTGAAGAATTGTCTTTGCTACTGGTTTAAGCTGTGGGCTAACAATGAGTCTAGGAGCCATGTTTTCAGAGAACCTTCAGGATGTAGAAACATCAAGTCTGGTCTTTTAATAGAATTCTAGATCTGCACTCCCATTTTTCTTCCTCTATGCCAGGAATTCTGTGCTGTATTCCCTGTCAAGGCAGTCATTGGTGGTGGCCAGGCACCATTTAGTTCTTCTGGCCTCATGTGGATGTAGTTTCTGGATCACATTGACCATTCTGTCTCCTGGGCTCATATTTTCCTACTGTCTTTGATGTCCTTTGTTCTCCTCTACACTAAGTGGATTGAGACCAATTGATGCTCCTTAGATGGCAGTTTGCTAACTTTTAAGATCCCAGATGCCACTCACCAAATTGGGATGCAGAACATTTTCTTTAAAAAAAAAGTTATGCCAACTGACCTAGATGTTCCTTGAAAGCATGGTCCTCAGACCCCTGCTCTTGCTACTCTGTCCTCTAAAATGTTAGGTTGTATTTAGGAAAGCTCTTAGCTGTTGGTGTAGCCCAGCAGTTTTGATCTCCCAACTACTGCATACTATCATGCCCTACACTTAATCCAATTCCTGTCTCATATCTAATCTATGAATACCTGTCTCCCTCCCTTTCCTCCATGGTAACTATCAAAGATTATTTTCTTCTGTGCTTAGTCCTTTTCTTAAGTCTCCAAGACTCTTTTTTAAAGTGGAAGACACACAGCATACTTTTGTGTAGTGCCCAGATCCACCAGAAAAAGAGGTAGTGGATGGTTAACTACAGAAGAGAGTCTTCGAGGGGATGGAAGTCAGGGAACAAGTAGAAGTAGAAGAGGTGGCCAGTGACAGGAATAGGGGGACTCTGCTGTAATGGTAGGAGAAACAGATAATGTGGGTAACGGGTCAGGCAGGTTGGCAGATTTGGGGAAGATGGAATCTTCAATGAAGAAGAAGGTAAGGTCATCAGCTAGGTCTCCCACCACTGACATGCATTTGCAAGGTAAACAATGAGCATGCACCCTGAGCCCCTCCACCTCCTGTTTTCACCACACTTTCCGGAGAACTCCACCTTCCCAGCAGCCTTCTCAAGGGAAAGATGTCAATACCATCTCCACCCCCCACCTCCTTACACCCTCTTTCCCAACCGTTTCTTTTTGTCCTTTCTACAAATAAACACAAACAAAACCCCAGTACCTGGCATAAGTTCTCAGTATATCACAGATAACTCTGCACTTTGGCCCTGTGAAAGTCAGTGCCTTTAACTAATTCTCCGTCTGCTCATTGCTGCCATCCACTGACTCGTCTTGGTCACAGGCTTCCTCTCTGCCCTGACTGTTGCCATTATCCTAGGGAACTTCACCTTGGTTTTGCAATTTGGTGTCTTCAAAAGCAGAGACCTTTCTCTGATCCTTTCCATTCATTCACTCACCACTAGGGCAGCATCTAAGACCTGTCAGACTTTCCCTCTCCTGCGTTTGGATGAGTTTCAGTGGAAGCTGGATCCTGTATTCAAGCTGAACTTCAATGAGCATGTGAAATAGTGCCCTCTAGTGGACAACAAGTACATATGCATCTCTGTACTGGAATTGCATGAAGAGTATTCTGAGGTGGTGGATAAAAGAAGCGAATCCTGGTGACAGAGGGTTAAGTGTCTGGCTGCTTATGAAAATGGCTGAAGTTCGCATCCACTAGCCACTCCCTGGAACCCTTAAGGGGAGTTCTACTCTGTGCTGTAGGGTTGCAATGCATCAGAATACACTCGATGGCAATGGATTTTGATAAAAGAAGAGGCGCCTTGGTAGTGCAGTGGTTAAGCACTCAGCTGGTAACCTACAGCTTGGTGACTCATACCTGCTTAGCACACTCCACAGGAGAAACACGTGACAGTCTGCTTCCATAAAAATCACAGCCTTGGAAACAGTATGGGGCAGTGTCCTACAGGGTCACCATGAGTAGGAACAGACAGCAATGGGGCTTTTGGGTTGGTAAAACAAGAAGACGACATTCATTCAACAGACATTTCTTGAGCACCTGTTACAGTACAGCATATCTAAAATTATTGTGAGGCTCAGAGTTTCACTGTTACTACAGATACAGGCATCAAACCAAAAAGGTTCTGATAAAGCTTTGTGCCCCCTCTGCCTGTGCCAGACTTAGCTGTTATTTAATAAACGTAAAAGGACTCTAAATTGAGTCTGATAATGGAAGAAGCTGAGGGCCATGGCGTTCCAGCTCAGGAGGGGTTCATTAGTGTAACTGAAGCTGAGTCATTTTTCCATTAATTTATTCAACAAATTTCTACTGAGCACCTATTACGGTCCAGGCCCCAAGCTGGGAAAAGAGAAATTAGATTCAGTTGTTGCCCTGGAGTTGGTCTGCGGTCCGAGGAAAAAATGAGATAGGCAAGTAATCATTGATACAGTGTGTACGTGCTGCAGTAGTCATTCAATCACTAATTTGTTCAACAAACATGTAATGAGGACCTAATATATGTTAAGGACTGTGCTGAGGCTATAAAGATAAAAACCACAGGAGCTGCAAAGAAACTGGCCAGTCTATACACAGGGCAGGTACCATTTTGGAGAGAACTGCTTCAACGGAAGGAGGTGCATGGGTGGGGTGGGGGACAGAACGGTAGAAAGGAGAGAGGGCTGACTTTGTGGGTGTTGGAGCCTGGGTCAGGGGGGCCTTAGAGAAGAAATGCTTAAGCTGAAGAATCATGGGTGAGTAGGAGTGGCTAGATTTGACAAGGAGGGGTGCAGGAGGGAGGTCTCAGTGTTGCCCAATTCTCTCTACTCTGGGGGGTTAAATTAAGCTCCCTAACATGTTTCCTCTGCCAGGTTGCCCCCTTGCTCCAGTAACGAATCCCTGTTGCTGGGTCTGACCTTTACCCAAGGCCCCTGCACACTCCATCTCTTCACTGATAACTTTTTCCCAGCTGGGCTACTCTGCTCCAGCTGGTAATCAATAGTAATTTCAACATAGCGTTACTTTCAACAAACAAGGCCCAAGTTCCTGAAAAGGTCAAACAAACACAAAACTGATACTGCTGCTGAAGGAATAATATGGCACACATTCCATTTTCAACGTAGCCTCTTAAATTGGAAGCAAGCCTCTAGACCTTCGTTGACCTTCTCCAGGATCTCACTTGCATACCAGAACTCTAGTACCTGCCTGCTCCTCCTACCCCTCCCAGATTTCCTGGAGCTGGGGTCAGCCTGTCAGCCCGGACACAGGGGTCCCTGTGTTCACTGATGTCCAGTCCATTCTTGCTTAATGGGTCTCCCTGTCCTGGCCTCCTCAGCCCTGCCCACTCCGTCTTCCATAAGCCATCTCATGCTCCTCACCCAGGCAGTTCCCATCCGGCCCATTCTCTTTCCTTGGGACCTTCTGAGCCCTACTGGACCAGCACATTCTTCCTTTGCAATCTGAACAAATGGAACTTCATGTGGCCTCCAGCCTCATGTCTCCCTGTGGGCTTCTGCTCACCTGGGGATACCACCATCCAGTCGATCTTCCTCAGGCATAACCTGCCCTCAGCCACTCACCTTCACAGCTCATGTTCCAATGGCTCCATGCTGCCTACTGAGACAGTATCACTTACTTTACTGGCATTCAAGCTGCTCTTCAGTTTGGTCCTAGCTAACTTTTCTAGGCTTTCTTACCTAAACTTCCACCAAACAACCTACCTGTCAGTCCCCAGGCACATTCTGTGCTTGCCTATGTCTATACCTTTGTTTATATCATTTCCCTTTCCAGAATGGCCTACTCTGCTCCTTTACACCTTCCAAAATTCTTCCCATTCTCTGAGGCTCAATTCCAATACTAGAGCCTCTCTTTGTTCCTTCCTGTTAAAATACTACCTCCCTTCTCTGAACTCACACAGGAAAAGGGAAAGAAACAACAGCCTTTCATACCTACCAGGAGCTAGATGTTAAAAACATGAGCTTAGTCAGATAGATCTAGTTTGAATTCAGTTAGCTGTGTAACCTTGGGAAGAGTACTGTAGTGGCCCCTCAAAAGATGTCCATGTTTTAGAATCTGTGAATGTAATCTGATTTGGAAAAAGTGTCTTTGCAAATGCAATTAAGTTAAAGATTTCAAGATGAGATCATCCTTGGTTATTCAGACAGGTCCTAAATCCAATGACAAGTATCCTTATAAAAGACACAGAGAGGAGAGACACAGGGAAAAGAGGAGTGGCTATGTGAAGATCGAGGCAGGGACTGCAGTTAGGCAGCCACAAGCCAAGTGTAGTGCAGTGAATTACTTAATATAACACAGGCTTTGTGACTCACACAAAATATCTGAGGGTGACTCTGCAAATAAGGTAAATGGTACTCTAACTAGGGGATTGGTCAGTTTTGTCATCCTGCTGGGCTTAAAATGAGCCATCCCAGAGGCAGCAAAGGAGGATCTCACCACCACAAATAACAAAGAGGAGTCAGGAACACAGCACATCCTTTGGACCTGGGATCCCTGAGTTGAGAAGCTCCTAGAACCAGAAGACCCAGAGAGCTGTAACACTGAAGATAGTGAGACATGACAGTAGATGAATGGAGGCAGCAGAGGCAGGAGACCTGGCCCATGGGAAGAGAGGGCTGAGCGCCTTTAAGTAGGAGGCTTGCTCATAGAGTAGGGTGCTTCTGGGTACTTGGTGGAGCTGGGCTTGCCCCCTTCAGGCTTACTGGCAGAGCAGAGTGCCTCTGTGTACTTATCAGCAGAACTGAAAAAGCTTTGGAACACTTGCAGGGCAGAGGCCAGACCTAGGGGCTGAGTGCTAGAGACAGGCCTACCTGTGGGCAGCGCTAAGAGGCTGTCCTGATGGAAGAACTGTATCCAGAACATTCTTGAATTGTAACCTGTTACTTCCCTCGTAAACCCCATAACTTTCTCTCTTCCTTTCTCTTCTTTAGAAATTAAACCAAATATTAATGGCAATACTCTCCCTTCTCAATCTTGAGTTCCCTACTACCAGCTTTCCTGTTCCCTCTTGATTCCAGTCCTTACCCCTGGGATGGCATGACTCCCAGTTTCATTTTGTTTTATGGAAACCTTGTTAACTGTTAAGTATGGTCTTGTGAGTTCTGTGTGGCCAGGCACTGCCAATGAATTACCAAACCCAGCAGAGAAGTAGAGAGTACCATGGAAGGGACAGTTGGTGTCAGAACTGGTAAACATGGCAGAGAAAGGAAGTATCTCTAAGCTCTGCCACACAGGCATCAACCTTGGGCTGTTGATCTTGATTCTTCTTGTGCCTTATAAAATCAGAGAAGGTCAGATGCCCTGCCGTACCATTTTTACACCAAAGAAAGCAGGGGAAACAAGACTTCTCCCCTAGAGCCTCTGGAGGGAATGTGGCTCTGCCACCACCTTGCTTTCAGACTTTCAGCCTACAGAATTGCAGGAGGCTAGATTTCTATTGCTTCAAGCCATCAAGTTTATGATAATTTATTACAGCAGCCCAAGAAAGTAATATAAGTACTTAGTCTCTTTGTGGTTCCATGTTTTGTCTGGAAAAAAAGAAACACAAAACCACCTACTTCCACCAACCATTCATTTAAACATTCAAATGCCAAATAAGTGCCAGGCTTTGTATTCTCATGGTTATTTTGAGAATTAAATGAAATGATGCATGGAAAGAGACTGACATATGGAGACACTCAATGAATAAAAACTTACTAATACTACTGTTATTTAACCACGTTTCTCAGAAGAATAGACACTCCTCTGGGTGCTTCTGTTTAGAGGGGAGATACGACGTAAGACTGGAGACCATGGCCAGGTCCGGACTCAGGCAGACTCTAGCAATTTTGAAAGCAATACGTGGCTAACTTGAAGCACAGCACAAGACCACGATTTCTGACTAATTCACCAGTCAGTACTGAGTCAGGATCTTTGGTCTGATAAGGCTATCCAGGACACTAACAAGGCTCTCTGCATTCAAGAAAAAACTTCTAAGAGCTAATCTTCTTAGAAGTCCCCCTAAAAAACCAAACCCACTGCTGCTGAGTTGATTCTGACTCATGGAAACCCTACAGGACACAGTAGAGTTTCCAAGGAGTGCCTGGTGGATTCAAACCACCGATCTTTTGGTTAGTAGATGTAACACTTAACCACTATGCCAGCAGGGTTTTCATAGGAGTCCCTAGCTGGTACAAATAATGAACACACTTTGCTACTAATTAAAAGCCTGGAAGTTCAATTCCACCCAGAGGTCCCTCGGAAGAAAGGGCAGGTGATCCACTTCTGAAAAATTAGCCATTGAAAACCCTGTAGAGCTCAGTTCTGCTCTAACACAAGTGGGGTTTGCCATGAGTCAGAATCGACACTGTGGCAGCTGGGTCATCTGCTTAGTTTCTCACTGCCATCTGCTGCGACCCAGAGCAGACCCTTCCGCCTCTCTTACCTTCATACTGGACTTCCAGGTGCATTGTGCGCAGTACCATCAGGACACAGTCTACGATGCTGGGGTGTGTGACTCCAACAATGGACTGACAAGACAGACAACAGGACAAAGTGATTACTCTTCAGATTTTGTCTACCTGGAAGAACCAAAGAGCAGACTTCCAAACAGCTGGATACCTTGGGTGAATGGAGGAAAGGGAGGGCAGCGGTGGGTCACTGCATCTAGGTCTCCCACCATATAGGTAACTTCCTTCTGCAGAGCAGCAGAGATGGATAAACAAGAATCTGAGAATCTGTTGAAGTTGCTACTGAATCCTCCAACTCTAGAGGCATTAAATTGAGGCCTGCTGGCTCAACTAGGAAACTAATCTCTGCTAGAGGTACAGGACTAAGGACTGCTAGCTTGGCTGGGGGAAGGCAGGCACAGGGCAAGGAGAGCAGAACTCATCATGAGACATTTCTGAACTCTTCTAACTATTGTTGCTGCTGTGTGCCATCAAGCTGATCCAACCATAAGTGACCCTATACGACAGAGTAAACCGGCTCCATAGGATTTCCTAGGCTGTACTCTTTATGACAGCAGATTACCAAGTCCTTTCTCCTGTGTAGTGGCTGGACCACCACTTTTGGTTAGCAGCTGAGCGCTTAACCATTGTACCACCAGACTCTTTCGTCTAACTCTAAGGTCCTGAAATCTCACCCAATCAGCCAGCCCCTTTTTTCTGCCTTTTCAGTCTTATCAGTGCATTGGTTCCTTTATCATTTAAACATTCTCAAGCTCACCATTACTTAGTGAAACTGTCCTCCTCTGATTTCCTTGCTTGCCGCTGCTCTATTTTTTCTCTCTTTACGCCTAAACTTCCCAAGAGAAGCCACTTACTCATGCCCTGTTTACTCTTTGACAGGTTTCTGCAATTTAATTCCTCACGCTGCAGGACACTGTCCTCTAATTCACCAAGACTTTTCTTGCTGGAGCCATTTATTCTACCGTGACTTTAGTTTTATTTTTTATTATGATTAAGAAATAGTTTACAATCCAAGTCAATTCACCATATAAAACCCTGTATACACACCTCTCTGCAACTCTAGCTGCTCTTCCAACCCTGTGACAGCACAGTCCTCCTTTCTACCCTGTACTTCCCATAGTCATATAACCAACTCTGGTCTCCTCCTCTCCTCCCTGCCACCTTGTTCTTCTGGTCCGATGTTGATGCAGCCTCTGGATCACAGTCTCCTGTCTTTGACGTTCTTCATTCTCCTCTGCTCCACATGGACTGGGACCAACTGATGCTCTTTAAATGGCAGCTTGCTAGCTTCTAAAACCCCAGACACCACTCACCACAATGAGCTGCAGGACATTTTCTTAAGAAGAAAACTTAGTTATGCCAGTCGACCTAGATGTGCTCTGAAAGCATGGTCCCCAGACTCCTGTCCCTGCTACTCTGACCTTCGGAACTTTGGATTGTGTTTGGGAAACCTCTTAGCTTTTGGTTTAGTCCAGCAGTGTCGATTGCCCTTCTACTGTGTGCTGTCACCTCCTACACTTAACCCAGTTCCTACCTGATATCTAATCTACTAATACCTGTCACTCTTTCCCCTCTCTCTGATAACCACCAAAGATTATTTTGTTCTATACTTAGCTCTTTTGAGTCCTCATAATAATGGTTGCATACAGTTATTTGTCCTTTTGCAACTAACTAGTTTCACTCAGTATAATGTCTCCATGTTATCAGGTGTTTCCCAAGATCATTGTTGTTCTTTATCATTGCATAGTATTCCACTGTATGAATATACCATAGTTTGTTTATCCATTCATCTGTTGATGGGCACCTAGCTTGATTCCATCTTTTTGCCATTGTGGACACTGCTGCAATAAACATTGGTGTACATATATCTGTTCATGTGACAGCCCCTGTTTCTGTAGGATGTATTCTAAGCAGTGGGATTGCTGGATCACATGGTATTTCTATTTCTAGTTTTTTAAGAAAGTGCCAAATTGATTTCTAAAGTGGTTGTACCATTTTACATTCCCACCAGCAGTATAGAAGAGGTCCAGTCTCGCCACAACCTCTCCAACATTTGTTTGGATTAATGCCAGCCTTGTTGGGATGAGATGGTATCTCATTGCAGTTTTTATTGGGATTTCTCTAATGGCTAATGATTGTGAGCATTTCCTCATGTATCTGTCAGCTGCTTGGATGTCTTCCTTAATGAAGTGCCTGTTCATATACTTTGGCCATTTTTGCTGATTGTGTTCCTCTCGCAGAAAGTCTTTTTTCCTTGATTTTTACAGCTCTATTCTCTCCTTGTTTCTGTCTCTTATCCTATTGCTCTTTTTGGTTACAGGGAAAGAACAAGGATTTTGGAGTAAGATTTGGATTTAAATGCCCACTTAGTAAATACCCTTTACTCAGTGTGTGGCTTTAGGTAAGTCACTAAACACCTCCCCGAGGCTCAGTTCTATCATCTTGAAAGTGGGGATGGGACTATCGCCTCCCTCAGCAGTTGCACAGACTAAAAGGCATAATGTAAGCAGGCCCCTAACTCGATGCCTGGCATGTAGAAGGCACTTAATAAATAAACACTGTGGAAATGATGATAGTAGCATCTATTTTGTAGGATCTTCTTCCTTGCTGGTCTCTTAAACATGGGAGGCAATCCCAGGTTCCATTCCTGCCTCTTTTCTCTTCTTAACTGGGCACATTCTAGCTGAGAGATCCCTGTGACTTCAGTTATTGCTTCTCTACTCTCAAAATTCAAACCGAAATCTTCACCTTGGGATTCTCTCTGGAACTTTTGGCTTTTATTTTCTACTACCCAATGGGTAGCTCTGGTATATGACCTGAATAATGATTCCTAAATCTAGCTAAGAGCTAGAATCATTTAAAGGAGTTTAAAAAAAATAAAGAAAAGCATTACCAAGGCTCAACTCAGAGCTATCAGTTCTCTGGGACAAAGGCTCAAGAGTCTGTATTTTTTGAGTAACTGACTCAACTTTTTCCTCTATACATAGCTTGGTCTGCTTCTCAGAAAGGCATCTTGGAATCATCAAGGCCCCTCAAGTTTATTGGGTCAAAACCAAACTCCTCCAAAATAAAATTGGTTTCTCCTCTTTATCCCTACTCTCTCCTGATGGTGGCACAACTCATTCAGCTAAGTCATGTTTTGTTTAACTCCTTTCTTTTTATTACCCTGACTTAGTTATCTAGTGCTGCTATAACAGAAATTTGAAAATTTGGGATGGTTACCTTAGAAACCACTTTATAGTCCTCTATCTCCTCCTTACTAGGCACAGTGTCTTCATGCGGTCATCATGCTCCACATTTGACTTCCCTCACATTCTAGGGCACTGTCTGAAAGAAGGCTTGGAGGCAACAAGAAAAGAAGCTTTCCCAAGCACAGGAGACCTGGGACTCTTCACACTGTGCTGTCTATAAATGCACTATGATTCTTTTCCTACTGGTTAACTCCTTTAATCTTTCCTGCAGTGCTTTCATCATCTTCGTTGCTTGTCTCAACCAGTTTAAGTCTGCCACCATCTTTCTGATCCTTAAGTAAACAGGACAAATCACTCTCCTGGGAGACACGAACTCCATGCCCTGCCTTGGCCTTCTAGAAGTAATGTTGATTGAAAAGCAGACATGCAGTGGGAGGCTGAGCTCTGCTTCTCATGCTGTGTGGAGTGCCGGTGTGGAAGGTAATTGTAAGATTACTGCACTTGAATCAGAACCACAGGACCATGCAGCTTTGGCTCACCTGGGCGGTTCTGAGAGTCTGAAGGGACAGCTGCTGAGCTTTGGGGGATGCGCAGGGCATCAGAGCTATCAGACCTTTGTATACTTGATTCTGGTACTTAGGATTACCATGGACCAAAGCATCCAACAGAATCTGCACTTCCTCTTGGGTCTCTTCAGACTTCGACTTAGCCAAAAATTCTGCTATGGACCGCACACCTGAGCAAAGAACAAAGGACATGCTAAATTGGAAGGGATTCGTAGAAAACAATCCCCACTCCACATTACATAATACGAAGTAATAGGATTAAGATCTATTCAACTAAGACTGTTCAATGCAAGCAAATCTGGGGCTCAGTTCCCACCACTCTCTTGTCCTCCTTATCACTGTCGTGCTGGAGGGCGTTGATGTAGTCTCGGCACGCCCAAGACAGTGTTTTCAAATATGAAATGGCTCTACAACGTGCACAGACAGGCTATTTTGATTGCTAGCTGATAACTGACACCGGTACAATCATCAGCAGTTTACAAAATGTTTTCACAAACATTACCTCATTTAAGACTAGAAACTATATGAGAGGGTGTCAGTTGTACCATTTTACAGAGAAAGACACTGAGGCTCAGAAGAGCTGGGGGGAGGCAGAGACAACAGCCCCAGTAAAAGTACAGTGAACAAAACATTTTGACAGAAGGCTGCATGGAAAGGAGCACCTCCTCTACACGCCTCAGTCACAGCACTTGACAAATTATATGGGATTGTATACCTTTCTCACCAGACTATAAGCTCTTTGAGGCTAGGGACTGTATTTTATTCATTTTTGTACTCCCAGCACTTTAGCAAATACCTAGAACATAGAACGTGTTCACTGATTTTATTTCTAGAGTTATTATACCTTACTTAATTTCACAAATGACTTCAGGCAACTACTTAATGAATCGTTGTTGAATGGATTCATGAAAGAGGTTGTATTAAAAAATGGAGAAGTATTTCCGAAACCACCATTGATAGATTTCAGCAAACAATCAAGGAAATTCATCAGTCTGGGTCTTCTGGTGGTAATGTAGATGGTGCAGCTAATTTAGTACACTGTGCAAAATGTTTCCTGTGCAACCAGTTCCTCCCAAGATGTTTTCCTATAGCAGTGGTGGGTGCTGCTACCATTTCACCCAGGCTCCTAGGGAGACATTGGACTCAACACTCTTGCCATGCGCAGTACTCACCATAGCTTTCACAAATGAGCTCCTTGTATTTCCTGCCAGAATTTGCAATAAGCTGAAGTAGCTTGATGGATTCCTTCTTGTCTTCCTCCCTGATGTTCTCCAGCCCAAGTATTTCCAAGAGTGTGAGGACACCTCCAACCTCAAGGAATTCTATAAGGTACCGATTACTGTCCAGAAAGCAGAGTGAGAATAAAACACTCGTCAAGTCTTTTGGCACTAACCTTTCTAAGGTATCTCAAGCACCTTTCTTCACATACTTTGCCCTCTGACCCAGGAAAATCCCCCAGTACAGGTAAAGTGACAGAATAGTTTAGAAACTCTTCCTTTCAGCAGAAAATGTGAAAGATGAGTACAGTGACATTTCTTGTCTTGGGATTTTGAGTATCTGTTTCCCCTTTTTCTTGTAATAGTGCACCTCAACTGTCTCTTGGGGAACCACCCATTAGCCACTCATGGGCCATGTGGTTTTAATAACAGGACGTGTCATCTTCCTGACCACAATAATTGGTTTAGAGTCAGGCATGCGGCCTAAGTCGTTCCAATAAATTTCAAAACCCAGGACTTTTTTAGAACCCTTGGGAAAGATGTATTTTCTTTTTGGTGTGTCTAAGATAAAGGATGTCAGCCTGGAGCTTCTGAGGCTCACAGCACGCAGAGGCCTTTGAATACAGAGAACAGAACAGAGCAGAGCACAGCAGAGGAGAGCTGAGGAACACAGAAAAAGAGAGAGAAACTAAGTTCTGATGACCCTGGGCCCCTGTAGTCAGGCCTAAAATACATATTCTCAGCCTCTGGGTTTTAAAGTTAAGTGAAATCTCCCTTTTTCCTGAATCAGGCATGTGTTGTTTTTCAGTAATTTGCAGCCAAGACAGTCGTGACTACTAACATATCAATAGAGAACATGGGACAGAGGAGCAACTAGAGTAGAACCATGGCTGACCTTACTTCCCAACCCATCCTGAGGTCTCCTGGGCATCCACTGATAGCTAAAGTCATGAATACCATTGACAGCATGAGCTCAATATGCCACTGAGACCCTGGAGTCTCTCTAGAACAGGCCTTGCACTCACCTGCTTACAGCTGACAAGAAGATACCAATGGACTTCAGCAGCTTATCTAAACAACAGCCAGTCATGTAGCTGGATGACAGTTTAAAGAATGAACTTCACGGTGGTTTTTCACACAGAAACTAGATCCTGTGCCTGATCCCTGGTAAGCACCCACTGCCTACAATGACCAAGCAGCTGAACTGTGTCCTTTACTATCAGAGGGGCCACTGGGCTGAAGGGGAAGGGGCCACACATGGGGTGGAGAGAAGGGAACGCTGGAATTTTTGCTTGCTGTAACCCTGGAAGCTGTCCCCAGGGTAGTTCAGCCTCTGTGGCTCTGATGGGCTCCCTAAGAGCAGGAAGGCTCTGATAAGTAAAAACTGCATTGAGAAACCTTGGGGCCAATTTCCCAAGTGTCTCTAAGCTATGACCATTGCACCCCTGGCTCTCAGCACAGTTTATCACTTCATGCTTCCTTTCTGAGCCCTCTTTAAACATAATCAACTTCATCACTAATTCACAATTTTGTACTTGCTCAAAAGTTTTCACTGGAGGTCACTATTTGTATAAAGAATTGCATGGTTTCCTAGTAACAATAACAGGAGATTGTGGAAAAATTAAACTCTGATTTAAAACAACCTCAGTATTTAATGTTATTTTTTAATGTGAGCCTTTGCAAAAAGCTTCATTGCAATAAAGCACCCAGAGCACGCATCAGCTTGGATACAAGGTATGAAATCAAGTCACAACAGAAAAGGAACCAGTCAACAATTACTAGACTCATAACACATCACAGGCTCTTAGAACACTTAAGAAATTAGCTGAAATTACTGCAGCTCATGGAGGATGACTGAGAGCTTCCAAGACTGATAAAGGCTAATGTAATAGGTTGGAGGTAATGGTGCTTTGTTGGGGGTGGAGGAGAGGCGGGCATGAGGCAAATTATCTCTGCTGCACCCTGGTTCCCAGGATGCCAATAGAAGTAGAGACAGATTGGCTCATTAGGAAAAGCTCTTTACTGCAAAAACAGTGTTTGCTCTGAAGCTAGGCTCCCCTGCCTGTTGCCGCTACTGACCCACAATGCATTCTTTCTACATCATGCCCACCCCACCCCACAGCCCCTACTCTGCCTCAATACCTTCTCCCCTTTTCTTCAGTTATCAGCTAGCCTCACCAACTTTGTCAGCTTTTTCCTCTGCCTCAGGCTGGCCTTGTTTTCGTGCTGATGTTGGGTGCCACTGAATCAATTCAAATTCCCAGTGACTCTATATGATAGAGTAGAACTTCCCTGTAGGGTTTCCTAGGCTGTGATCCACTGGGTCTTTTTTCCAGTGGATCAGCTGGTAGGTTTGAACCGCCCACCATTCAACTGGCAGCTGAGCTCTTAACCACTGTGCCACCAGGGATCCTTCTTGTTTTCATAACCACTCCTTATACATATTTCTGGCCTATTTTTTCCATCACTTGGAAGGCTGAAACAATATCAGCAGTAACTAGTAAGTATCAAGCAGGCATTGTGTACCAGGCACTGGGCTTTACTTGCATTGTGTCATTTAATTCTCAAGATACCACCCTGCAGTGGGTCCCGTTAGTATTTCCATTTACCACTTGAGGAAACAATCTCAGACAAGTTAAGTGATGAAACCATCCTGCCTGCAGACAAATGGAGGTGGTAGGGCCATTGGCTGGCTCTGCAGGGCCATTTATGTAGATTGTCTCGGCTATCATGCAGAAATGAGGAAACCCTGGTGCTGTAGTGGTAAACAGCTATGACAGCTAACCAAAAGGTTGGCAGTTTGAATCCAACAGGTGCCCCTTGGAAACCCGACTCAGTGACAGTGGGTTTATTTGAGTTTTTTTTTCTTAACCATGCAGTCTAAGAAGCCCCAGCAGAGCAGTGGTTAAGCACTCAGCTGCTAACCAACAAGCTGGTGATTCAAACCTCCCAGATACTCCACTGGAGAAGGATGTGGCGGACTGCTTCCATGAGGATTTACCACCTTGGAAACCTTATGGGACAGTTCTCTTCTGTCCTATAGGGGTCACTACGAGTCAGAATTGACTCGGTGACAATGGGTTATCATGTAGAGGTGCAACTGTGGGTCTGTGCTGTCCACTGAGGGGGGAGGGTAAGGCTCTGCACTACAGTGGGTGGTGAATGGGCCTTGGGTCAAACAAAACCAGTTGCCATTGAGTCAATTCCAACTCATGCAGACCTCATTTGTTTCAGAGTAGAACTGTACATCACAGGGTTTTTGATGGCTCTCATCTTTTGGCATAACAGATCTCTGGGTGAACTTGAACCACTAACCTTCTAGTTGTAGTAGCTGAATGCTTAGCATTTATACCACCCAGGGACTCCTGGATCAGACAGATCTAGGTTTAAATCTTATTTCTACCACTTTTTAGTAAATGGTTCAGGCTTTCCAAGGTTCACCTTCCTCTGGGGAAGTCTGCACAATCTGTCCAAGGCAAAGTCATGGAAGCTCCACATGCACATACAAACTCCCTGAGGGACCACACTCCTGGGCTGACTGCTGCGGAGACCATGGTCTAGGGGAACATCTACCTCAATTGGCATAACATAGTTTACAAAGAAAATGTTCTATATCTACTTCAGTGTATAGCATCTGGGGTTTTAAAAGCTGGTAAGCTGTCAGCTAAGATCCTTTCTGGTCTCAACCCACCTGGAACAAGCGAGAATGAGGAAAACCAAAGACACAGGGAAGGGTTAGCTCAAAGGACGAGCAGGCCACAGCTACCGCAGGCTCCGCCAGACCGAGTCCACCACAACTGATGGTGCCTGGTCACTACCACTGACTCCTCTGACAGGATCACAACAGAGGGTCCTGGACAGAGCTGGCGAAAAATGTAGAAAAAAATTTTAACTCACAAAAAAGACCAGACTTACTGGCCTGATGGGGACTGGAAAAACCCTGAGAATGCAGCTCCTGGACACCCTTCTAGCTCAGTAATGATGTCACTTCTGAAGTTCACCTTTTCATCCGAAGATTAGACAGGCCCATAAAACAAATCTAGACTCAAAGGTACACCAGCATAGGGTCACGGACTAGAAGGTAGGAGGGAATAGGAAAGCTGCTATTAGGGAATGCATGGTCAAGAGGGGGAGTACTGACATGTCACGGGGTTGGTAACCAATGTTACAAAACAGTAGGTGTGCGGTTTAACGAGAAACTAGTTTGTACAATTAAAAAAAAAAGGTTCACCTTCCTTATCTAGAAAAGGGATACAACCATTCACTTACTACACTTAGTGTTAGGTTCAAATGAGAATATTTGTATAATATATGGTTCAGTCACTAAAGCATAAAAATAAACCCTCAGTAAGTGGCAACCAACAATTTTGTCATTATAATAGACAAATTCTCAGTTTTACTGATTCATTCTAAAAGTTCAAGGCTCAAAGAAGGGACTTGAAGCTCATATGGGATTATACAGTTACCAATTTTGTAAGCGACAATGATGCTAAATTGATTCGTTCTCTTCAAAACCTGCAAGCAATGGATGGCCATGGAGGAGGGGTGGGATCGTGAATTCAAAACACTGTATCACTTCAGCCAGTTGATTTTATCTGTTATATGACAATGCCACACAAAGTTAACCCAACACCCTAAACCCGACACCCTAACCCTCTAACCCGCTAACCCCCTAACCTCCTAACCCTCTAACTCCCTAACCCTTTAACCCTCTAAAGATATTCATAATTTGTGATCTGATATGATCTGCCTCTGTGTTAGAAATCCTAACCTCTATGGTGATAATGAGGCAGAATTAGAGGTAGTAATGTTAATGAGGCAGGACTCAATCTACAGGATTAGGCTGTATTTTGAGTCAGTCTTTTTTTGAAATATAAAAGAGAATTGACCACCAAGAAATAAGAGCTGGAAGCAGAATGTGTCCTTCAGACCCAGGGCCCCAGTGCTGAGAAGCTCCTAGACTAGGGGAAAATTGATGACAAGGAGTTAACACAGAGAGAAAGCTCTCTCCTGGAGCCAGTGCACTGAATTTGGACTTCTAGCCTCCTAAACTGGGAGAAATAAATTTGTTTGTTAAGCCATCCACTTGTGTATTTCTGTTGTAGCAGCACTAAATAACTAAGTTATATAGGTATAGAACTCAGATTTGAGGGAATAATTTGGGTAAGGGTACAAATTTGGGAGTCCTCAACCTGAGAGTTGTCGACATCCTGGCAATGGACTAGATCACTCAGGAAGAATTGGTGTGAACACACAACAGGGATGTGGATGAGTGCCATGCAATAACTATATTTAAGGGATGCCTGAGAAAGAAAGGGAAAAAATGAAAAGATAGCAGAAAACCAGGAGAAATGCTATCACAGAAACCAAGGGGAGGGTGCTTTGAGAAGTGGGAAAGGTTCACAAAAGCCAATGAGAATTTACACATAAGGACTAAGGAGGTCGTCACTGGTTTTGCAATAGAAAACCACTAGTAACCATGGCAAAACCTCCGTCAGTGGAGTGGTGAGGACAGAAGTCCAAACGCAGTGAGTGGAGGATAAAGTGGGAAAGAGGTGGAGAGAGGAAGGGCAAACTTTTTCAGAAAGCTTCACCAAGAAGAGTAGGAACTGGATCGGGATACAAGTTTGAGACAGGCATTTCATTTCATTTTTTAAGATAGAAGAGTTTTGAGTACCAGGTACATACTGATGAAAAAGAGCTAATAATAAGGCAAAGATAAAAGACAAAGGAGACAAAGAATAAAGACCTTAAGGAGATGTGAGGGGATTCAACTGCAAAACAGAGGATTAGCTCTAGACCACTGGAATATCTACTTCAACTCTGATGGGAGCAAAAAGGTAAGGGGTGAGGAAAAGACAGACTCACAGGTGGGAAAGTCAGAAAGTTGAGAGAGTTCTTGACTTCCGGGATAATATTTTTATCACCAAATGTTCTGTTTTAAAATACTAAAGAGAATCAAGAGAAAAAGCTCCTTAACAATCTTCTCTTTCTCTTTTCAAGATGGCCTACTTTTTGTCCCTTCATTAAAGGATACGTGAGTCTTAGCCAGGTGGTCAGCCGTACCAGGAACAAGCTTGCTCCCTGAGAAAACTCTTGCTCCAGTTCAGGGGCAGTCTTGCCTTGGTTGGTTTCAATGAAACTGCTGAGAATGTGACTCCGTGCAACTTTGCCAGAATTATCCCAATTCTGTAAAAAACTTAAAAGCCTGCTAATTGCTGCCTGCTCCTTTATAGAAGTCATATTAATCAGTCCTGAAGTTGGCTAGAGAGGGAGAGAGAAGAGACAGGTTAGCATAGTATTTAGAACCATGCGAGTACTGTATGTGGGTTTTGGCTTCCCAGAAATTAACTGGAGGCAGGTTGGGCCTCTGTAACTCACATGGATATAGTGACATTCAGAATCCATTTCTCACATTTGTTATCTGATGCCTGAATAGGGACGCTCTGGCTGTTTTGTAATGAAGTTAGGCTGGCTTGGCTAGGAACACCAAGGTAGTAAAAGTCCGCTTTTTAAGAGTTAAAATTTCTAGCTGTTCAGCACCTCTGCTGATGCCAGCAACTCAAAGGCCCACAGCTGTAGCGGAGATGAAGGTGCTTGCTAAAAACCTGGGTCTCTCTAAGACCTCACTTCACATAGGGCCACTTCAGAGATACAGGGTCTTTGGAGAGCTGGCTCACTTTCAGTCCAACCAGCTAAGGTAAAATTCTCCTCCACCTGTATCTCAGGCTTTTATGGGAACTTTCTTAAAAACAACTTTAAAAAAAAGTTAGTGGGAAGGGAAAAAGGTCCCATTCCCTAGTTGGATTAATGGGCTGTGGTTTGTAGGAGTCTGTGTCCTTGGGAGAGTGTTTTCAGTGGGGGTGGGAAGATTTAAAATAAACCCGTTTTCCAAAAATAGTTGTGATTGAAAGTGTTATTATCCATAACAAATGTTAGTGCTGATGGGAGAAAGGCATGTGCGATTCTTTTGTCTAACAGACAAGTGAAAGTCATATTTCACATTATCATGGGGTTTTCTGTGATTTACAGAATATTTGTGAAACATTACTTGCAGTGGCCATGATTGATATGGAGAGAACAGCTTGTGTGTAGGGGAGATGTGTATTTCACGAAGACTGTTCAACATGAAATTTACAGTCCCATAAAGTGCTTCTACATCTTTGCCAGATATCTAGTTAAAAGGACTTTACTATCTGAAACATCCTAAAATTGATTCTAAATTAATGTTTCCTCACATGTATTTGAGATATTGATGGGGCCCAGCTATCAGAATTTTATTAGGAAGCAATAATCTGAGGCATGCCGAGACAGACATACATACACACCAACCTCCACTATTCCCCAGAGGACACTGGATATGTGCTCCCAGGAAGGGCATCCACGTAGTGTCAGGGATGGAGACAAACACAAAATTCTGACAGCCTAAAGAACCATATGAATACTGTGGGTCAACATAAACACAGAAGTCACCAAAATCCCTCCCATGATCCTACATCCATCACTGTGAACTATAGCCATAAGTCAGAAAATACTTTTCCGAGGCCATGACCCCCTTCAACAGCTAGAGCAGGCTCGAGAAAACGGGGATGAAGTGGCTGTTCTAGACCCCAAGGGTGAGTGAGTGCTTGAAACACGACCATTACCTTCATCAGGCAAGAAGATACCTCACACCCCTTCCCTTTCTTGGATGGGCCATTTCTAGGCCCCAAACTCAAAGTGCTATGAGAATGGCACCCAGTGACCCCAGGACACCAAGGAAACTTGCAGCAGGACTCTCTACATTATGGCCCCTAAAGGATTCTTGCACTTTAACATTCTTCTGTCTTCTTTTGAAATAGGAAAAGAAAATCAGCAGATGCAGTACTACTGTTCTACAGCAATAAATATGCAGTGAAGGCCCATCACGTGTCACTGTACAGGTGCTGGGGGCGCTGTGGAGATGACCACAGTGCTGTTGCGGATCTTGAAGGCTCCAAATCTTGTGGTAGAGTGGAAGGACCACAGCAGGTCACACCAGGTGTAGTAACCCAGCCCAGCCACTTGCTGTCTAGTTAAAAATCAAAAACAACAGTGTGTGCCTTACTCCCATCCATCCTCTAGCCTCACTCCAGAGAAGAGCCGTTTTCAACTTTTTGCAACTTCTTCTGGTTTTTATCTCCATATTTCTAAATACTGAGCTTATTCCAGTAATGATTCATCAATTTTAGACAATATTTATTTTTTATTATGGCAGTTGAGGAATTAGCTTTTGCAGCTCTCTAGCCCCCATTCCTACCTGCTCCACCCATAGAACCCCTGGGTGGTATAAATGGTGTGTGCCCTATGCTTGCGTAACAGAAAGGTTTAAGGTTTGAATCCTGGATTTATTTCCAAAAAAATCAACCACTGAAAACTCTGTGGAACACAGTTCTACTCTGACACATACGCGGGTCACTGTAAGTTGGAAGTGACTTAACTGCAACTGATTTTATCCTCACAAAAGATATTTTCATCAACAGTTTACACTATTGACCAATAGTAAATAAACACTGCATGTTGTTTGAAATAGTAATAAACTACTATTACATTTTATTTCTCTTACAACTTGGTTTATCCTGGAGTTAACAACTGTCTTTTTATAAACTGTTAAGTTTTCCGACTATAAACAGCTGTGTTTGAGTCCACTGCAACTCATGACGACCCCTATGTATAACAGAACGAAACACTGTCCAGCCCTGCATTACCTTCACCATCACCAACATGTCTGAGTTCATTGTTGGCTATTGCGCCAACACATCTTGCCCAAGGTCTTACTCACCCTTGCTGGCCCTCCACTTCTCTAAACATTATGTCCTCTTCAAGTGACTGGTCCCTCCTGATGATGTATCCAAGGCAAGTGAGTCAGTGTTCTGCTGTGATCCATAAGTGTTTCACTGGCTCCTTTTTGGAAGTAGATTGCCAGGTATGTCTTCCTAGTCTGCCTGAGTCTGGAAACTCTCTGAAACTTGTCAAGCATTGGTAACCTACTGGTATTTGAAATTCTGGTGTTCTGTCTTCCAGCATCACAGCAGGATACATAAGCTACAGGGTACCTAAAAACCAAACCAAATCCATTGCCATGGGGTTGATTCTGACTCTAAAGATCAGTAGTAGAGCCTTCCAACTGCGAGCCACTATTTTCTCCCAAATGTTTCAAACATGTAGCAATAATGTTTCTAAGTGTTCAACCTATAACTGATCATTTCCATCTTTTCCCTGGAGACCATTCCCCACAGACTGGTCTTTCTGCTCCAGTTTGGACTGGCTGTTCTCTATGACCGGTGTCCTGGGATTTCTTTTTACCATTCTGTTGGGTGCCCTATTTCCTGAATCTCATATCTTCTTCTTTTCTTGGCTTACTCTCATTTTTGTCAATGCACATTCTCTAGTAGTTTCTTAAGAAAAAATTATTTTTGTGTTCTTCAAAGGCTGAACATACCTTTTGTCTACTCTGGTGATGAAGAGGCTGGGTATATAACTCCAGAAATAAGCCTTCCTCAGTTGAGCCTTCAAGGTTGCTGTTAAGAAGTGCAATGCCATTCTGAGTCCTGTGTCTTTGCTTCCCCCCCCCCCACTCTTGAAGCTTTTAAAAGTATTTGGGAAATTGTATGATGTGCCTTGGTGCAGGACCTTTTTCTGTTTATTACACGAGGTCCTTGGTGGGCTCTTTTAATCAGGTACTCTGTCCTTCAGTTTTTGGAAATGTCTTTTCATTGGGGAACCCATAAATATCAATTAGTAAAGGTTTTTTTTTCCTACTCTTCCAAGGAGGTTGAGGGAGTGGGAGCATTCTGGAATTTGGGCAAGGAGCTGAGGCTACCACAATTCAGGATGGAGACCTGCCCTGAAGCACACAGTTTTCTGGCCTATAGCTCATCTCTGCCCTTCAAACTATGGCTCTTGTCCCTGAGATGATGGTCTGCAGAGTTCAATTTGCTTTCTCCTTACGCAGCAAGAACATTTAGAGTAGTTGTTTTGCTGTTGAGACAGATCTGATGTGGGGGGAAAGTGGTCTGTACACAGTCTTCAGTCAATTCCCCTGTGTTCAGCCCCGTACCGCATTACCTTCTGTGGGAACCTGTGCTTTTAAGCATTAAACTTCTTGGAGGTTAAAGTGGGTGAACTGACTTGCTTCTTGTTGGTAATCTCCCTCTGTTGGCACTTACTGTAGTTTGTAATTTCCTCTGCTTCAAGACCATTATCATTTCTCCACCTGCCTGCTACCTTCCAAATATTTGTTGAACTCTCTCACCAGCTGTTATCTCCACTCTCATTCTCTGCACTTTTGCGAGTTATTATCTTTTTTATATTTCTTTGGTGTTATGCCAGTGAGGTTTTGAGAGGTCAAGGGGAAATAAAGGGCAGTAACAAACTGCTGTGTGTAATCAACAGTCTCCAGTCACTTACTATTTACTTATTTTTATCTCAGCATTTCTGCTAAACAAGGTTTGATAAGAATTGAAAAAAAAAAGAAACACTTTAAGAATAATTAAAGAACAGCAAGAAAAGGAGAGAAATGTGCCAATTTCAAGAGTCAGTTGCTAGGAGAAATTCTGTAAACTTCCCAGACACCAAGGTAAAAGGGGAAATATTATGTATCTTTCATGGTGACTGGAGGAAGGAACGATGGTAGGAGAAAGCATTCATTCTGAAGGAGTATTCATTCTGGAGGTAACGAGGATAACCCCGAGAGCTAAATACAACACACACACACACACACACACACACATGCATAGACATGTTATGTGTATATATATCATATTATATATAGTATACATAATGTGGGGCCCTAGTGGTGCAATGGTTAAAAGCTTGGCTGCTGACTAAAAAGGTCAGCAGCTCAAATCTACAAGCTGCTTCCTATGGAGCAGTCTGCTTTGTCCTACAGGGTTGCTACAAGTCTGAGTTGATGGGATGGCAGTGGGTTTTGTTATATGTATTACACACATCAATAGTTTTAATCCTCTTAAGAATTACTATCCATAATTTTCAGATAAGGAAACTAAGGTTTAAAAATGTTTGTTCATTTATTGAAAGTCTCACATCCAAAATCGCAGATTTGGAATTCGAACCCAGATTTGTGTATTACTCCAAAGCCTAGGTTCTTGCCAAAGCACTAATTCTACTCTCTCCAAAATGTCACCAACAACCTCTGGTCAAATTCAATTGCTAGCTGGTAGTCCCACCCTGTTTGTGCTCTCTGATGTGTTGGCACTGCATTGCTAATGACTCTCTTCTCAAAACTTGTTTCCTGACCCCACTCTCTCTCGGTTCTGCTCTTGACTACATGGATCTTCCTCAGGTTCCTTTGCAGGTTCTTTTCCTGTCCTCGGTTCACTTGTCATGCTTTGCCATCTCCACTGCCATCACTCCAAATTACATCAGAGGCTTATGACTCCCAAATCCATACCCCCAGTCTGGGGCCTCACCCTTGAACTCCGTACCCCTGTGTGACTAGTGGACTTCTTTATTGGTATGTCTCACAGTACTTCAAACCAGTAAGTCCCAAAATGAGCTTCTCAATTCCTCCTTCCCTCGGTCCATCCTGTTTCAGCAACTGGGCTACCACCCTCCTAGTCACCCAAGAGCTTATTCCTCTTGACCTTTTGACTATGTCTCTCCTTTGTCCTCCTTTTCTGAACTGTTGCCAGGTACTGCCAGATCTCCCTCCTAGAGGGAGTTAAATCAGTCTAACTTTCTCTCCACTGCAACTGTCTTATTTATACTCATCTCTCACATGGATTACTGTTTAACAGCTGCTTAACCGGCCTTCAGGTTTGCCCCTTATGGATCTCTACAGGGATGCAAGACACTTTTCTAAAATACAAAACTGAGAGATTTCCCTTCTTAAGACCTTTCAATGGTTCCCCATTACCTTCAGGATAAAGTTTCAAACATCTCAGCCCAAAGAGCTCTCATCTACCTTTTGGTACAACTGAAACTCCTCCCTCCCCCTGTTCCATGTCATTGTTTCCAGCATGAATCAGAGGAGCCTACGTTCATTTCCCATACTTCAGACACCTTAATTCCCTGTTACTGTTCTAAAGAATTTCGTCTCCTCTGAGGTTGGGCCTTTTGTCCTTCCCCTCTGCGTTACATCTCCTCAATGCTGATTTATTGTCCACTCTCTCGTATCTACCAAGGACTCTGACATGTAAGTCTTCCTATTTACTTGAAAACCGCTACGCAATTTCAACACTGACATAGCCAAGCCTGTTCCATCTTTGTAATTTGGGTGGCTAGCATGGTGCCTGGC
Organism: Heterohyrax brucei; assembly: GCA_028571685.1. NCBI lineage: Eukaryota > Metazoa > Chordata > Mammalia > Hyracoidea > Procaviidae > Heterohyrax > Heterohyrax brucei. The sequence continues at coordinate 76,960,410 of CM053140.1, read as the reverse complement.
ACATCATGGTGCTTAACAAGCACTATTTAAACCGATATCTTATACACTGTGCTCAAAGTGCTTTAATTTCCTTCACACATTAATTACAGATTTTCTGAGTGCCTGATCAGGGGAGGTATTGGTATTGGCTAACATGGAAGACATAATCTGAGCTCTTGAGGTGCTTACGGACTAGCCGGGTAGAAAGACTAAGCAACCATGTGATGGCTATAATGAAAAGTGAAAAGGGCTCTGATGGGGTTGGGGAGTAAATCCAAGATTCTGGTGGAGCACACAGAAAAAGTCCATAATCCAAACTCCAGCGACCTTCAAGCTATACCTCCAACCAACCCAATATTCATACTTTTGATCTACAGCCTAAACCTTGTAAACAGCTGGAGCCATTTTACACGCAAAGTCTGTAATTCCAAGCTCCTTACTCTCCTACCTCCTCCATCTGTTCCCAGATAACTGATCTTTGGGTTTGACAAAGAAAGTTATGGACCATTTGGTAAGAATGTCCTCACATTTCTCTTAATTATGCCTATGCCCACCCACACCCAGTCTTCTCTTTACCTTCTCTAATCCCTCCACCTGAACTCTGCACCCATCCATCATGCCTCCTCAGGGTCCTCATGCCATCTATTATTCCCTCTTCTCTTGTATCAACTGCCTTCTTCATTTATGCTGTTGACTTACTTATTCTTGACTTTCTTAAAAAAATTAGGTAAAAATGACAATAGAGACAACTCTACTGCAATTCCACATCATCTTCCAGTTATTTTTGGTTTTCTTTCACAGCAAAGCTTTTTTTGCCCCCTAATTGTTGTAAAAATATAACACAACATTTGCCAACTGTTTTTCATGAGTACAATCTAGTGATATCAATTACATTAATGATGTTGGACAAACATCACCAATAATGTTGCCAAATTTGCCATAATTATAAACAGAAACTGTTTCATAAATAATGATTCTTCCTTTTTTCCCTCCTCCCATCTCTAGTAACAACTAATAAAACTTTGGTCTCCACAGAATTGCCTATTCTAGGTATTTTCATACAAACAAGACCATGTATTTCTTATGTGACTGATTTCACTCAGCATGATGGTTACAAGGTTCATACATGTTATAGCATGTATTATAACTTCATTTCCCTTTATGGCGAGTAATATTCTATTATATATATGTACCACATTTTATTTATCCACTCATCTGTTGATAGACATTTAGGTTGTTTCCGCCTTTTAGCCATTGTGCATAGCACTGCAGTGAACACTGGTGTGCATGTGTTTGTTAGCTTTGCTGTTTTCAATTCTCTTGGGTATACATCTAACAGTGATTGAATTGCTGAGTCATATGGCAGTTCTATGTTTAAATTTTTGAGGAATTACCAAACTATTTTCCACGGTGGCTGTTCTACTTTACAAAAGTTTCTTGACAATAGTCCATATACTCTTGCATTCCCCGCTGACCATCCTTTCCTCAGTCTACTGCAGTGCATCTTCTGCCTCCATTACTTCACTTACATCACTTTAACAAAGGTCTTGGATAACCTTCTAACTGCCCAGCTCAGTGAGGCTGTCTTAGGTCTTCTCTAACTCACTTCCTTGCTATAATAACTGATATCACTGATCATCCCCAGCACATCTCTACCACGTTTCTCATGCTTTGCTGTCTTTGAGTTCCCAGTGCCTGTCACATTGTATGTTAAGTCCTTAGTAGGTGCCTCATAAAACACTCAACATTCAAACATGACTAGGAATCCACCTCTATTTTCATTATCAGCAATTCCACTAAACATGAAATTCAACAAATTGTGAGTAACAAGTATGTCCCATGTCTTGTGCTAGTCCCCTGGGGTAAATGTGAAAAAGACACAGTTCCTGCTCTCAAAAGTGCAATTTGGGGGTGGCACAGAGCATTGTAAATGAGCAATTTCAACTCTAATAGTGTGGTAAATGCTGTACCAGGGTAAGCACAGGGAACTTGGGAATATGAGGGAGGGTCATCTAACCCAGCCCTACTTGGGTGGTGGCTGGTGTGAAAGGCTTTCCAGAGGAGATGTCATCCAGGCTGAAAGCCAATACCCACCCAACCAGGTGAACAGGTGAGGAAACTGTTCCAGGAGGAATAAAGTATAAAGGCTCAGAGGTGAGAGAGTATACAGTATGAGGGAAATGGCAAGAGATGAGGCTGAAAACACAGAGGTCCAAGAACAAAGAGCCTTAGTTTTCTACTGCAGGGTCTGCATTCTGCCCTGAGGCCACTGTGAGGGCACTCAAGGATTTTATGTTAAGAGCAAAAGGAAGAGATTTTGTTTTAGAAGTATCATCTTGACTACAGTGTAGAAAGAGGCTTGGAACAGGTACCAGTAAGGAGGTCATTCCAGTAACTCCACAGAACATGTTGATGACAGTAGGGTTGAGAGAAGTGGATTCTAGAAATATCACATAGGGAGAAGCAACAGGACCTGGAAAGGGGGTGAGGGGAAAGACATCAAGCAGGATGCCTAGATTATCTTGCTTCCTACGTCACAGAGAAAGTAGGATTCATCAAGGACAATTCCCCCTCCACCCCTTCATTCATACACGTACTGTACCAGCAGCACCTAGCCTTCCTTGTCTCAACAATGACCAGGGTTCCTTTTCCATGTGTAATAGATTCCACCTCCTCTCTCTTCAGTCTTGCCATCTCCTCTGACTTGTCTTACACACTTCCTTAACTTCTGTCAACTCAAGTAAATACCTGAAGAAAGCCTTCTTTGACTACCTATCCCTCAAGCTTCCACGCTTCCTTCCATTTCAGTCCTAAATCCCCCCAGTTTCTACCTCTGGCCTAAAGGATAAGATCTCAACTGAATGTAGCATACAAGGCTCTTGAAAACTTGGCTCCAGCCTAACCTCAGCTCTAGTCATTTCCATATTACAGCAAACTTCAACTACCCAGGTCCCCAGGTCCTTTCAGAGAGAGCTCTCTGCTTCTGAAAGCTGTTCTGCTGTCAGGACAGGCCAACCTCCTCTTTCCCTTTGTCAAATTCCCAGAGATTATTACAGGCTCTCTGCTCTGTGGTCCTATCTAGATCATCTCTTCCCTTACTATCTTGTAAAACTTACCCCATATCTCCCATTAGCGTGGGAGTAGGGGCTGGTCTTCCCTATCCTTGTGTCCCCAGAGTCTGACATAATGCACGGCACAAAATAGATGCTTAATAAATGCTCACTGGGTGAATGAGTGAAGAAATCAGCAGCTCCTGTTTAGATGGGTCTATTTGAATACATGTGACATGTAGGTCCATAAAACTACCAACTTTCCAAAGCTGCCATATGAAGAGTGGCAGAATCTCTATCCAGAAAGGCCAGTCCAAAGTCTATGAGGCATTTTACAGTTATGACAAGAAATAGCAATGTCAGCAGCGGTGTCATCTTTGGACACTAAGGACAGGGATTCAGTGCCGAATGGTCAGTTAAACTGCAATTGGAGTGAACTGTTTCTCTGCAAACCATAATGTTCTTTAGCTACAGCCAAATGGCATTCAAGAAGGGGAGAAAATTTTTGAAATGTCAAGGAAATTATTTCCAATTTGGTGCTCACAACCAGAGACTCTAATGATCAGTGGAAATGAGAAGCAAACAAATTAGCACTAATGGAAAATGGCTTTTGGAAAAGAGGATTTAATTTATAGTCAACTGATCATGGCATGCAGCAGTATGCAGTAAAAGTCATCTTCACCAGCTTGATCATAAGAATTGGAGCACACATGGAGTGCCAGAGAAAAATATACGGATGCCATCATGCTTATTGGAGTCTCTCTGTAAGTGGCAGACAATTAAAACAGTCATTACTTTACCTTGGAGAGAAAATCATTTGAAAAAAAATCAAGCACATGAAATGAAAATCTGGATTAGGAGCCTTGGTCCAAATTGGTTTGTTTGTGGCCTTCTCACCTTGGCAAGGTCTTCTGCAAGGGTGGTAAACCTTGTTTGTCTTCAGCCCACAGTGGACTCTTGATTTTAATTTCCTCTCTATCTTCAGAGGTGATTAATAAATTTGGACTCATCCATAAATCATTTCTACAGCAGCCAAATGGTTCTTCTTCATACAGAGAGAGAAACTAAAATCACAAGATCTCAGAAACCTCAGCTTCTATACTAAGCCAAAGTGAGACGAGGTATTAAAAATCAAGAAGGCAATAGGTCTTGTTTCTTTTCTCCTTTTTTTAAAAATTATGAGCAGACCTTTATTACAAGAAATGTTAAAGGTAGTTCTTGAGGCAGAAGGAACATGATACCAAACAAAAACTTGAATCTATACAAAAAAATCAACTTCATCAGAAATGGATAAAATGATGGTAAGTAAACTTTTTTTTTTTAAATATTCAATTGCTTAAAATGTAATCAACTATCTGTTGTAAGGGAAACCCTGGTGGCATACTGGTTAAGCGCTACAGCTGTTAACCAGGAGGCTGGCAGTTCAAATCTGCCAGGTGCTCCTTGGAAACTCTTTGGGACAGTTCTATTCTGTCCGTAGGGTCACTATTAGTTGGAATCGACTCAACAGCAGTGTTTGGTTTTTCATTTTTTTATCTAATGTAAAAATAGTAGCAGTTGATTGATAGCTTATAAAACCAAAACAAACCCACTGCCGTTGAGTCAATTCCAACTCATAGTGACCCTAAAGGGTGAGTAAAACTACCCTGCAGAGTTTCCAAGGAGTGCTTGGTGGATTCGCATAGGTCTTGTTTCTAAACAAAATTTCCCCAGGGATTTTTTTTCTCCAAATGAATCAAAAGACATTTCTAAAAGCAAGACGCCTCCACGGTATCAGATGCCAGCCTGGCTCACTGTCCCCAGATGGCCTTGGGGACAAGGCCGTCACTGTTTCCCTGTTTCTTCAGGTTCTACCTGCAGAGTGAGACATAAGCTTTCTTCTTGGTCTTCCATTCCTGACTCCACACTCTCAGCTCCCCACTCACACATACACAGACACACAGACACACACCTACAGTCGAAGGGGATGTTCTCACCTTTGCTTCCATCACAGGTGCACATGCACTCCAATTTTTCACTTCCTTCTCATAGACTCCTTTCTGCTTCCCAGTCATACTCTTCTGCCACTCATCACTTCCCTACAGACTTGATCTGCTCCCATCTTTTCCCACATGTATTCTTTCCATCCATCCTTTCCTCATTGACTTCTTTCCCCCCATCTCCTCCCTGCAGGACTCTGTCTTTATCCTCTCCTCTGACCTACTTGGTTCTCTACTTACATAACCTACTTTTCCACTCCCCATCCTATTCACATGCCCTCAGTCTTTCCCCAGACTTAACTCTACCCACAACTCCATTCCACAGATTTACCCTCAAGTTCTTGTTAGGAAATCCTAGAGGCTGAAGAATTCTAATTAATTAGTACTCCCAGTGCCTGCCCCCTCATGTCATTTACTTCCTCTAAATTGATTTGCAGACCCTCCAGAGAGCCCCAGAAGATTCCAGATCTAACTAACTTACAGTAGTCAGAAACACACAGAACAGACAATGATGACCAATAAATTACCCTGTGTGGCCTTGCATGCTCAGTAATGCAAGAGAACTCATATCAAGGAACCAAAAATCACTGGAAGGATGTCACTGGTTGCTGCCGACCCCATTTTAGAAAATGTGGTCCCTTAGCCACTTCTCCCGTCTTAGCTCTTTCTCACAACAAATAATCAGTAGAAACTATGAATAATTAAAACTTTCTGATCCTGCCTACCACCTTCTTCCACCCCTAAATAAATACACATAAAATTGTAGTTGTTCAAGCAGATCGGGGAACTCAATCTGAGATCAACACTTCTGAGTTCCTACTTGCTAGTCTGCAGAATAAACTCATTCTTCCTCTCAAAAACAATATCTGAGAGATTGGCTTCTTGTATGCTAAGCAAGACCCATTGGTTCGGTTTTACTCTCCCCACAAAACCTCATCTGATGTCAACCATTACTCTCTACCTGTACTCTCCTCACCCCTTCTGTGTTAGATGCTTCATCTTCTTAATCATCTGTCCTTCCTTCCTTTCCCAGTGTTCTCAATGTGCCCTCAAAAACCCTTGTTTCTGATCAGCAAAGCCTTTCCCACCCTCAGCTTCTCCAAGGTCACTCTGTTCACCTTCAGCTGGCTCTATCCCAGGGGCCCATTTCTACACAGCCCTCTCTCTTGGAGGCTGCTCATACTCTTACACCCAAAGGATCTCAGGGTTGGGGTGGGGACTAGTGTCTCCTTACCAAAGCCCAATCCAGTCCCTTATTTCACTTGCTTCTTGTAAAACGCTTGCTACTGTGAGGGTCACGCTATTAGGCCATATTGAAGTTTGCCCTGCCTCATGCTTTTATCTCCAACTTCTAGAACCTGCTTTATTCATCAAGGACTTCGGTACCTAGCTCACAAGCATTCCTCTTCCCTTCCTATCTTATGTCCGGGAGAATTTTCATGGTTGTATTAGCATCTGACCATCTCTTGTATTCCATTTCAGCTACCAACTCCCATGGCCACATTCTGGACCTTGTCATCACTTGGAACAACTCCACTCAAATATCATTACTCCACTTTCTTTCTTCTTCTTTTTTTATTGTGATTAAGTGAAATTACACAATCCAAATTAATTTTGTATGCCCGCCTATCTGCAGCTCCTTCTGTTCTCTTTGCCTGGTGACAGCACACTCCTCCTTTTCATTCTATACTTATTGTATCCTCTTACCCTCCTCTCACCCTCTTCTCTCCCATCTAGAAAAGAGACCAGTAGGATAACATCCTATAAATGCACAGAACCATAAAGTACACACATCATATAGTCACAGTGTCCCCATCAAATATCATTACTGCACTTTCTAATCTTAACTGTCTCATTGAATTAGTTCCAAGATATGGTTTCTCTGACTTTACCTGTTCCTCTAGTCCATGCACCTTTACGATCCCTATCCAGTTTAGGTACTAAGGTCCATCATTTCAATCACTTTCTTGTCAACATACTCCAGTTCCTCTTCCTTCCATTGCATTCACCTGGTACAACCCAAACCAGAATCATATCAGCTAGCCTCTCGGTATCCACCACTAGGTAGCTGAATGTTGAGGGGAGAAAAACACATAAACAATCACGAAGACTGATACTGCTATAAATTAATGGTCAACAATCTTAACCGGACGATCAGACCTGTGCAGAAGTCTGTATGTTACCCTTACTCATCTCATTCCCATTTATTGCTGCAGCTATTTCAATGTTTCTCTGCCCCCTCAAACCTCCCACACCATTCTTTCACCCTTCTCTCACATCCTATTTCCCAAAGAAAACAAACTATCATATAATAATTTCCTGAACTTTCTGTCACCAAACCTATTAACATATGAATCTTACTTTCTATACAAGGCAGTGTCGCTCCACTTTTCTAAGGGAATTTCTCTACCACGCTTTGGATCTCATACTTTATTCCCTTTTCAGAGACATAACTCTCAGTTATCTTCTTTCCTCAATAACTTTGTCCTTTTCCTCTTTGCTAGATCCATCCCAACAGCATTCCTCCCATCTGAATAAAACTCTGGGTCTCCTTCCTGTCTTGCCTTTTCTCTTTCTTCTCCTAAATTAATGTAGAAATGTATTGTACATGCAGTGTTCACTTCTTCAGCTTCCCACTCACTTCTCAAGCCACTGTTAATTTGGCCTCTTCCACTGAATCTGTACTTAGAAAGGTCACCAATAACTTCCTTGTTTCTAAATCCAGTCGATTCTTTTCAGACCTTACTTTACTTGGTTTGCCATCAGCTTTCAACACTTTCCTGCCTTGGATTCTAAAATACCACATTCTTCTACTGATTTTCTTCTTACCATTTGGGACAGTTCATCTCAATTTTTACAGGTTCATTCTTGCTTGCCAGATCCTCAAATTTGGGTGCTTCTCAGGGCTCCATCCTAGGCCCTCTTCCCGTCTTGTTCTATAAAGATTCCCTTGGCGAGCTCACTAAATCCACAAGTCATTATTTACAAAGCACTAGGGTCTCCTACATTTATATCTCAAGTTTAAATTTCTCCTGTGAGAAGACTCCAGTCAGGCAGAGTCAGCTGCTTCCTGGATACCTCCACTCGGATGTCCCACTGGCATCTCAACCTCATCACTCCTAGATCAGAACTGACCCTTTCCTAAACACTGTTTCTTCTCTGTTCTCTTTGAACAAACCAAGAATCCAGAAGTCACCCTTTATTTCTCATATTTCCCCACATCCAACCAGTTCCTTGTTTAGTTCTTTCCAGCTCATAAGTAACTAAGAAATTCATCCCCTCCTCTTCATTCCCACTGCCACTCCATCCCTTACCCCCTGCCATTGGTCCACTCTGACTTAGAGTGACCCTACAGGACAGAGCAGAACTGACCCATGGGGTTACAAGGCTGTAATCTTTATGGAAGCAGACTGCCACATCTTTCTTCCACAAATGGCTGTTGGTTTTGAACTTCTGACCTTTCAGTTAGCTTAATGGATGTACATTCTTCATGCCTTAAAAAAAAAAAAAATCATTGCCATTAAGTTACTTCCAACTCACAGAGACCCTATAGGACAGAGTAGAACCATCCCATAGAGTTTCCAAGGGGCACCTGGTGGATCTGAACTGCCAGTCTTTTGGTTACTAGCTGTAGCTCTTAACCACTACATCATCAGGGTTTCCTCTCCATGCTTTAAACTCAAAACCAAACCCAGTGCCGTTGAGCTGATTCCAATGCACAGTGACCCTACAGGACAGAGAAGAACTGTTCCACAGTTTCCAAGGAGCACCTGACAAATTCAAACTGCAGACCTTTTGGTTAGCAGACTTAGCACGTAACCACTATGTCACCAGGGTTTCTATGCCTCAGGCCACCTTAATTCTTCCCCAACACTGCAGTTTCTTAACTGGTCTTCCTTCTCTCAACCCATTCTCTACATTGATCTTTCTTAAAATACAAATGTGATCACTACTTCCCTGATTAAAGCCCTGCATTAACTTCTACAGTCCTCAGGATAGTCTTGAGATCTTAGGTTCACAGCTGTAAAACATACTGGATATTTTTACTATCACTAAAATCTCTTATGTACAAGCCCAAAGCTGAACTTGGCATGAAGACCCTTCCAGATCTGGGCCTAACTCTTCTTCCAAGGTTTGTCTCACACTCTCTCCTCTAGCCAGAAGATGCTTTATAGAATTTCTGGCAGCCATTCTTCAATATTCCCTCCTTGGGATCCTGCAAGGAGTTCCTTTCCCTTTAGATCTCCACAAGTGTTTCATGGCCCAGCCTAAAAGCCATCCCTGCTGTCATCCCTCAGAATTTCTAAAATCCTTACGGCCTATTCTCTTGCAATATTTATCCTTCGTACAGAATTAGAGGTGGTTCTCGCACGGCATCTCTCCCTCACCTGTTAAGGAATCTCACTCAGCTCAGTGCCTGGTACATCGTAAATGGTTGCAGTCCGAGTCAATTTCGAGTCACAGAGACCCTACTGGACACAGTAGAACTGCCACACAGAGTTTCCAAGAAGCAGCTGGTGGATTCGAATTGCTGACCTTTTAGTAGGTGTTAAGTGCTAGATAAATGTAAGTTAAATGTGTGGATAAATGCAATCAAGTTGTATTCAGAAGCTTTTTGATGTGCCCAGTCAAGACAATATTTTCTCCCTCATCCTTAAGAACTGGCTATTTTCTAAAGTCTCAACCCTTTTCCGTCGCCCACTCTCCCTGTCCCAGCCAACATAAGCCTCGATCCCCGCGGGGTGGAGGATGAAATGGCACGCGCCTCTTAGGCCGTTTTGTACGTTTTTTTCTACCTCCAGCACTCGGAGCTGCGGCTTTGGGAACGACGGTAAATGCAGCTAGACCCCTTCAGTCTTAGGACATTGCTGCCCTCCCGGTGAGATGTAACTCCCTTCCAACAAGAGACCCGCCTCAACAACTCTCCCTCAGACGCTCTTACCTACACAGGAGGGTGGGGACTCTCCTGACCAACGTCCTGGCGGACCAATACCTGATCCAGGTCAAATGAGCCAACCAATGGCTGCGGTCCAAGGAGTTAAAGTGGGGCGGGACATAGCTTCTAGGGCAGAGCTAAGAGTGTGCAGTGAGAGGCTCTCAGACTCAGTGGTTGCTAAGGAGGGAGGTCACAGAGCGCGGCTCACGGATTGGGCGGTGCCAGAGGAGGTGGGCAGCGATTGGGCGGTGCCCGGTGGCGCCCGGGTAAGGAGAGGGCGTGAGAGTGCGAGCGGGAGTTCCGGCGGGAGGCTTGCCCTGAGGGCCAGCGTCTTCACCATGGCCTCAGCTGAGCTGGACTACACCATCGAGATCCCGGACCAGCCCTGCCGGAGCCGGGGTATGGAACAAGGGTTGGGTCCAGTCCTGGGGAGGTGACCTAAGCAGTCTATAGGACCCAAACGGGGCTTCGACTCCGCCCCCTCGCGGCCCCGCCCTCTCACGGCCCGCCCCTCCGGGCCCCCTGTTTTAGACATCACAGGACTCCATGAGTCACGCCCCTTTGTAAGCCCCACCCCCAGGATGCTCCCCCTGTGCTGAGTTCAACCCTTTCCCTGAGTTAGCTGCGCGTTTGGGGTCCCTTTTCTATCCGTTCAGTCCAGTGTTCTCAGTGTACTTCATGATTCTTTTGTCTAGATTTGGACTTCCCACAGAGTTTCTCATCAGCAAGTGTGATTGCGGGGGTCCCACTCGTTATTTTCCCGAAGGGGCGGAGGTGGGGTGGCCTCGGTCATCAGGGAAGCCTCGGACTCAGACTCTTTAGCACTCCTTCCTCTCCACTGTTCTTGGTGGTGTTTGACAGAGCCCTGTAACAGTCAAGGTTGAACTCGGTTCAGATCCTGACTCCTCCCTTTAGTTGCTAGGTGACCTTTGCTTCTAGCTCTGAATTTCAGTATCTTCATATGCACAAGGTTATAATAGTACCTGCCCTCATAGGGTTGTTGGGTGCACAGTTGAGATTGTTTTGTGTGAAGTACCTAGCATACTGCCTGTCCTGGCGTGAACTCAGCAACTGGCATTTAGATTACCATTAGTTTTGCCCCGCAGTCATATCATTAAAGATGCGCTCCTACGAAATTGTTATTAGCTGCCAAAGAGTTGGCCACCATTCTTTATAAACAGAGCTGAACATTGTCGCTTCACAGTGTTGGTATGTTTGAGCCCATTGTGTCAGCTATTGTGTCACTCCATCTCATGAAGGGTTTCTCTTATTTCTGTTGACTTTCTACTTTGCTACACATGATGTCCTTTTCTAGTGATTGGTTTTTCTTGATGACATGTCCAAAGTAAGCCAGCCAAAGCAATCATCTGTCACTTCTAAGCAGTGTTCTGGTTGTACTTCCTGCAAGACAGATTTGTTTGTTCTTCTGACACTTTATGGTGTGTATTCAACATTCTTTAGCAACACCTGAATTCAAATACATCAGTTCTTCTTCAGTCTTACTTTTTCATTGTCCAGCTTTGATTGAATATACCATGGTTTGGGTCAGGCACACCTTAGTCTTCAAAGGGACATCTTTAAAGAAGTCTTTTGCAGTAGATTTGATCAGTGTAATGCCAAGCCAAGCCAAGTGCGCTCCTTGAATACTCTGGGGGTCAGTTCTACCCCCAGGGTAGACCCCTAGGGTCGCCGTGAGATCAGTGTAATACATCCCTCAAAATTAGTAGCTGTTAAGGCGGGCCTGGATTCCTGGCAGTGTGAGTAGATTTTGGGGTCTAGGATATGGAAAATTTGGCCCTGAGTTGGCATTACGGCAGAGGAAGCTTGAAAGCACGCAAGTGCTGTGGGTCACTTGCCTCTTCACCCTAAGCCCAACACTGCTGCAACCTCACCTTCGTGCGTCCAGCTTACTGCTAGCAGCTCAGCCCTTTATATTGCTACCAAAGGGATCTTCCTAATGCAAAGATGTGATCTTGTCGCCCACCAAGCCAAACCCAGTGATGCTGAGTTGATTCCCACTCATAGCAACCCTACAGGACAGAGTAGAACTGCTCCATGGAGTTTCCAAGGAGTGTCTGGCGGATTTGAACTGCTGACCTTTTGGTTAGCAGCCTTAGCACTTAACCACTATGCCACGTCACTGCGCTTCCTAAAATTCTTCAGTGACTCCTTCTGCCCTCAGAGTAAAATACAGATTCCTTAGCAGGACATTCAAAGTCCTTCATAATTTACCAGCCTCTGCTTGCTTCTTTGATCACTGCATCCTTCTACTGTTTAATTTTTTTTTCATGTTCTGGCAACCCCAAATGGCTTATGATTCTCCACATACTTCTTGTCTGCTTTTGCTCCTGTTTCGTTTGGAATGCCCTTTCCCCTCTGCTGCCATACACTGTCCCTCTGTTTGTCCAGCTTATTATTTAAGGGAGAGCGTGGATGTGCCCTCCTTCAGGACTTCCCAGGCCCCTTCTACAGCATCTTGTGTCCCTTGGTTGGGGCCTAGGAGGGAAGGATAGCTCTTATTCTGCCACAGAATCACTGACTCCAGTCTATCTGTTTTTCCCTAGAACTGAATCTGTTGGTTTAGGACTCATAGGCTTATAGAACTCAAAATGCTTTTGCAAAGTTTTGACAGATGAGGTCAGTTAATATTATTGCCTTTGGAGAACCTTCAGCTGCAGTGAGCTGGAGCTACCTTCTATAAGGCCGGCAGGGCAGTTCTCTGTCTCAGTTCAGCTGGGCAGTCTGTCAGTCCTTGGTGTACCTTCTGGCGCTGCCTCTTAGTACCTCTGTGGCTCTGGCAAGCTATTGAACCTCCCTGCACCTCAGATTTCTCTGCTGTAAATGGGAATAATAACGGTGCCTTCCTCATGGGATTAGGAAGGCTAATGAGATAGTGACTGGATGGGTGCGCTTGGCACAGAGCTGGTGCCGTGTTCCTTTACTCCCTACCCCTTATGGCTCTCCTCAGTCTTCCAGGAGGCTGGTTCATAGAATCAGAACGCTCAGGGGCCGTTTTGTCTTGCATCCCTCTACCAGCCTGAGAGTGTTTGTTGCTGCCAGACTCTTCCCTGACAGGACATTTGCTCCTAATCATTTTGGTCTGGGATTGTTAGAAAGTGCTTCCCTTTCCTGAGCTACAGCAGACCTGTCATTTCCATTTGCAGTTCGGCATTTGCTGTGTCTTGGCCCTGGGTGAGTTGCTGCTGCCTCAGAAGTGACTCACACGTGGGCTGCCTTCAGGGAGCTGTGGTCTTGGAGAGGGCGAAGGTTTATAAACAGGTGGTTTCAAAATGATGTGGTGTCTGCCGGGCTAGAGGGTTGTGAAAGTGCAGCACAGAGCAAAGGAATCTTTCTTCCTCTCTCTTTAAGAGGACAGCTTCATGCCTTCCTCAGATCTCTTCGCCAAGAGAAATATCTCTGCGGCTGTCAACCAGTCATCTTCCGATATGGTTCTAATAGTGCTCCTCCTCCTGATCGATCCTTGGGACTTGCTTTTTAGCTTGTCATGTCCTTCCTTTCACAGTGCATGCCTCAAAGCTGAGCTGGAATTTGTAGGGCCTCTCAGAATAGGGTAATAGCACTGTGATCCCCTGAATCCATTTGCTTCCCATCTGCAGAGATGTCCCTTCTAGTCTAACATGGCTTCACAGAGTATCAGTCTTTAGGGGCCCTAGAGATGGCCTCCCTTTTGCAATTGCTGTTTAACAGTAGAGAAGTATATAGGACATTCGTATTGGGTTTTTAGAATCGCACTTTCCTGCTGTTTGAAAATCTAGACCACAGAGTGAAGTGCCAGGCTGCAAGCTGACAGTGAAGTGAGCAGGTGCTGCTTGCATGTCACTTAATTGGAAGATAACTGCATCTCTGGCATCACTGGGCTTTGTGGGTCTGCCCAGGACCCTCCTCTTGGGGATCCCACCAGCCAGTATCTGTGACTGCCTGTGCTGAGGGAGGGTCGTCTGCTTGGCCCCTTTGCTGAAGCCTGTCCCTTGACTCGGAATCCCACACCCACCCCACACCGTCTTCTCTGACATGAATCCTCCCAAACCCAGCTTCTGCCTCATTTCCTTGGGGAAGGTTCTCTCCTGGAGAAGGGGAGGGCTCCCGTGGCACTATGTTGCCCTGTTGGTGTAGTTCTTGTAATGGTTTTACTCACTGTGGCTGGGGTTTGGCAGAGATGAAGGGCCTAGTTCATCTGCTGAGCTAATTGAAATTACTTGGCAGCACTGTGGGCCCAAGCTGGCCTGATGTCCCAGCTGAGGCTGCCCTGCCCCTCCTCCCAGCCAGAGAATGGTCAGCCAAATCCCTGCTCGAGTTTCCTCTGCAGCTTCCTAGCCGGCTAGCAGGCCTTCTTAAAGGCACCATGTTGCTCTCACCTTCAGTCAACATTGTCAAAAATAAGTCACGGAATTAGTGAGAATGAAGTGCTGAGCACAGGACACAGAACTTGCTCTTAGAGTGAAAGGAAGGTCTTAAGGGGGTCACAGAGGGGAAGTGACTGGTTTTAGTTCCCCAGGCTTCAGGGTGAGCCTGCTGTGTTGCTAAGCACAGACTGAGGTCAAAGTAGACATCCTCTTAACCCTCAGAAAACTTGCACTGCATTTCGGACACAGTCCTGAATGCTCTGGACTATCCCATGGGCCCCAGTGTTCTGGGAGGCCTGAGCTGGACCTGAAACTTTGGGAGGGCTAACGGCTAGATGGTGAGCAGCAGAAAGTGTGGAAATGAGGACTCTGAGGAGGAGGCAGAGAGGCCTTAGGGAGCATGGCTTGGCAGAAGTCTGTATTGTACTTTTGGGAGGAAGGAAGGAGATGAAACCCTTAAAAGCCTAAGAGTGAAGTGCTTTTTGTTTTTAATTTTATTATTTAAACAAAGCACTTTATTTTTGAAACATGGTGTCTTTTTTTTTTTTTTTTAACCCATTAATAAACCTTTTTTAAGTATCTCTTCAGTGCTAGGTACTGTGCTAGGTCTTGGACTTGAGATCCAGACCTGGTAGGCACTTTGCAGGCCTCCTTTTCTCTGAGGTTTCTATGGTACTTACACTGTTGACCCCTATCCACATGCCAAACTATCCTTTCATTATTAATCCTCACAACCACCTTGTAAGTAGGGAATACTCTTATCCCATTTTACAGATGAACAGAGGCTTGTAGGGAAAGTGACGTGTTAGATCTAGAGTTACTCCCGATTTTAGTTTGGGAGCCTCGCTTCAAAGCTTGTGCGTATAGAAGTTTCATTTGCCATTAGGTAGGGCTGCTTAAATGCAGTTCTCTTTCTAGGAATAATTAAGGATACACACAAAGAAAAGGCTGTCCATTAAAGTATTTTTATAACAGCAAAAAATTGGAAACAACATCATGTTCAATAATGGGTGATTTGTCACCATAAATTATGAAACATTATGCAGCCGCTCTGCAGCCACTAAAAATGATGGTGTAGAAATATATAAACTGACAGGGAAAGATGTTCACAATATATTGCTAAACGGAAGAAAGCAGATTACAAAACAGCATGATTCCAATTTTATTATGTAGATATTCATTTTCTGCTTTTTCTACAGTGAACATGTATTACTTGTAAAGTGATAATAATAACTTTGATTTATTGAACACTTATTTTGTGCCAGGTACCATGCTAAGTCCTCTATTAGTCCTTCTCAATAGTCGTTATCTTATTTCATCCTTTGTATTATTATCCCCATTTCACAGATAAGGAAATTGAAGCTTAGAGAACTTGCTCAGTGTCTTTTTCATAGTTATTAAGTGGCTGATCCAGAGATTTTTTTTTTCTCTCAAGACTCCTTTGAGCTAGAGATTTCAACCCAGATATGATTTTATAAGATATGTACTCTTAGATACAGTGCTGTTCTGTGATACTGTTATTTCAGAAAGTAAAAAGCAAAACCTAAAAAGCTGTAAATTTAAAAATAATTTGGCTTAAATATAGGAACTGTGAGACTCCTCTGGGAAGAGTGAGAGATTAAGGATCCTTTTATTCTTTGAAGTTTTAAAAAGAAAAACAGGTTCTGGCTTGCAAATAAAGAACACGTTGTGCCACAGACCCTTCCTTTCCTGTCAGCCTTTTCCTTTGTCTTCCTCATGTGCCCCTGGGATAGACACAATCTAATTGACGCTTTAGTTTTATGACTTGCACTGTTGGACAGTATATGTATGTATCTGTAATTCTTATTGTATCATCAGTGTCAGTGGTTTTTTAGAAATTCTAGAGGACAGGGAAACTGTAATATTAAGTCCTTCAGTGGAGTGTCCCACAATGCCCAAGAAGGTCCAGAATTGAAGGAGTCCTTCACTGCAGAGGGGTTTCTGGTCATCTAGCGACTGTTATCTTCTCAACAGCTTTGACTCTGCTGACCAGTGCCTGTTTTGAATTGTTGTAAGAATAATATGTTTATAATTCAATGACAGCAGTTTTATTGTACTGTTTAAAAAAATAACCTTTTAAATCTGTGAAAATAATACATATCAACTGTAGAAAGTGGATAAAATTTAAAAAAGAAAAATCAAGAAAAAGAAATTGCCTCCTTCTAGGTATAATTGCTGCTAGTATTTTAATGTCTTTTTGCTATACTTAAGCATACCCAAAAGCCAAGCCAACATGTATATATGTCTTTATAGAGTACTGTTTTGCAACTTGTTTTTCAGTTGATATATTATTTTACATTTTTATTATTTTTAATAATAGTATCATTGATAAATAATTCATGTATCATAAAATTCACTTTGAAGTATACAGCTCAGGAATTTTTAGTATATTCCCAGCATTATGCAACCATTACTATCATCTAATTCCAGAACATTGTCATCACCCTAGAAAGAAACTCTGTAGCTTGTATCAGATGCCTGCCCCCACTCTACCCCTAGTTCTTGGTAGTGATTAATCCACGTTCTGTCTCCATGGATCTGTGTGTTGTGGACATTTCATATAAACGGAATCATACAATATGTGGCCTTTTGTGGCTGGCTTCTTTTGCTTAGTATAATGTTTTCAAGGTTCATCTGTGTTGTAAGATGTGTCAATATTTCATTCTTTATTGTGGCCAGATAATATTCTGTTGTACAGGTACCCTGGTGGAGTAGTGGTTAAATGCTATGGCTGTTAACCAAAAGGTTGACAGTTCAGATCCACTGGATGTTCCTTGGAAACTCTATGGGGCAGTTCTACCCTGTCCTATAGGGTCACTATGAGTTGGCATTGACTTGACAGCATTGGATTTTTGTGTTTTTTGTTTTTTTTTTTACAGGTACACAACATTGTGTTTATACATTCACCAGTTGTTGGGCAAATGGATTCTCTCTAGCTTTTAGCCGTTATGAATAATGCTTCTATGAACTGTTCATGTACAAGTTTTTGTATACACACATGTTTTCAGTTCTCTTAGGATTGGAATTGCTGGGTTGTATGGTAATTACATTCATTTTTTGAGGAACTGTCAAATTGTTTTCAGAGTGACTGCACCACTTTACATTTCTACCAGCAGTGTATGAGAGTTCCAGTTCTTCCATATCCTCATTCTTGTTACCTCTGTCCTGTCTGTATAAAGTGGGATCTCAATGTGGTTTTGATTTGCATTCTTCTAATGATGAATGATGCCAAGCAAGTTTTCATGATGCACAGTTTTTTGGCCATTTGTGTATCTTCTTTGGAGAAATGTCTGTTCAAATCCTTTGCCCATTAAAAAAAGAAATTATTATTGTCATTGAGAATATACACAAGAAAACATAGCATTTCAACAGTTTCTTCATGTACAATTTGGTGACTGATTAAATTCTTCAAGTTGTGTAGCCATTCTCAACCTCCTTTTCTGAGTTCTTCCTCTCCTATTAACATAAAGTCACCACTCCTTAAAGTTCCTCTCTAATTTTTTGAGTTGCTACTGCCAATTTGATCCCATACAAAGAAAACAGAAACCCATTGCTGTTGGGCTGATTGTGACTCATAGTGGCCCTAGAGGACAAAGTAGAACTACCTCATAGGGTTTCCAAGGAATAGATTCAAACTGCCAACCTTTTGGTTAGCAGCCACACTCTTAACCACTTCACCAGCAGAGTTTAAATAGTTCCTAGAAGAGTATAATGCTCAAGCAGCTATTTTTACTGCTTAAGCTAAATTATAGTTTAAAGAAGACTCTAGGGATAATTTTTGATGTAAGGTTCCAAGATTCTCTCAGAGCAATAGTTTCAGGGGTTCCTCTGGCCTCCAGAACTTCAGAAAGTCTGAAGTCTGTGAGAATTTGGAATTCTCT